>CM046968.1:70969630-73746600 GCA_025698475.1 Gossypium anomalum
TACAGTTTATTAGTTAAAGTTACCCCTGTTTCAGAATTCAACTGCACTTACCTCTACTTACTACGAACCACTTTTCTCCCTATACAAAATTAATATAACTATATCGTTTGTTTCTATTAAAACTAGATTCAATAAGGATTCTAACCATATAAGTTACACCACCTAATTATTTTTTTACAATTTATGGTGAATTTCCAAAGTTGAAACAGGGGATCTAGAATTTTCTCTGACCCTGTTTCACTAAAACTCAGATATCTCATAAAATATAATACCTTTACCTATTTTGCTTATTCCATAAAAAAATATACATAATAATCTTTAATTTCATATATTATTCACCATCAAACCATGTCTATACGATTTTTAGTGATTTTTCAAAATCACATTATTTCTGATACTTGAATCTGTTTTTAAGTTACTTTCACATTTTTCTTAGTTTTCATGTGATAGTTACTACTTATTCATACATACAATTAAACATGTATATCATCAGCCATTCTATTAGTTAATCACTAGCAAGTATTTACACATCATTCATTGATCATATCATATCAAAAGAAACCAAGTTTCTATACATGCCATACACAAAACTAAACGTCTAACTATACCAATGTGATTTCTTCGATAGTGTGATCGGGTCTCCGACGTTTCCTTCGATCCCCGAGTGGCTTGATAAAAACTATAAGAAAAAGAAAATAAAAAGAGTAAGCACTAGGCTTAGTAAGCTTACAAGCAAATAAATTACAACATTCAAAGATAATGAATGATTATACATAATGTCACCTAGCCTCATAAACTTTCTTTACTTCTCATTTTCTACCTTCTTCTTTACTTACTTACCTTCTTTCTTACTCGACCTTTCACTATTCATAAATATAATCTACCTTCCCTTTTGCTGATAATTCACTGTAATTTAACGTGTACAATGACCCATTGAACCACTCGGAATACTAAGGATACCGGGTCGTCTCGTCTATCAATATCTCGCCAATGCCATGTCTTTGACATGGACTTACATGAATTATTCCTGTCTCCAATGCCATATATATATATATATCTAATATGGGCTTACATGGCTCATTCCTGTCTCCAAAGCCATATATCCGATATGGACTTACATGGCTCATTTCTCATCTGTCTGTCCCGTCTCACAACCCCAATATCCTAACATTCCTAAGGTTCAAACTGGGCTTCCTAATGCTTTTTCTCTCACTTTTTGCCTTTAATTTGACTTTAAATATTCTCATAAAATAAGTATATAAATGCTGAAATTTACAATAATAATGTAAAATAAAAGAATATTGCATTTATTTCTTCAGAAACTTACCTCGTATGCAAAAATAGCTACTTTTACTATTTCATCCACAACTTGGTATTTTCTCCATTTTAGCTTGAATTTCAGTTTTCCTTGCTCTATCATTTAAAATATAGTCTAATTAGGACTCAAATTATTCAAATTGACCCAAAATCATATTTTGGCAAAATTACAATTTTGCCCCTAAACTTTTGCATATTTACACTTTTGCCCCAAAGCTCGTAAATTAAACTTCAGCCTATTTTCTTATGTTTCATGACATGATGGTCATTTTTCCCTTCTATGGCAGCATCAAATTCATACTCTAACAAGCACTTATGACTATTAGGTATTTTTACCGATTAAGTCCTTTTACTCGTTTTTGCTTCGAGTAGTACAAGTTGTCTAACATAATTTAAAACCTCATATTCTATCATAAAACACCAAAATACACAAATTTCACCTATGGGTATTTTTCCAAATATGAACCCTAACTTAAATTATTGCTAGCATAAGCTTTATCGAGCTACCGGAACTCCGAAAACGTAAAGAACATTAAAAACGGGGCTTGGAATCACTTACCATGGAGCTTGAAAGCTTGAAACAAACCCTAGCTATGGAGAACCCTTGAAATTTCGTCCTAATGAAGAAGATGGACAAAAATTGGCTTTTAATTTTATTTTTAATTCATTTTACCCCTAAATGACCAAAATGCCCTTACTACTAAACTTTCAAAAATTCCTTCCATGTCCTAATTTTGTCCATGAACTTAAAATTGGTCAAATTGCTATTTAAGACCTCCTAATTAATATTCTAATTCAATTTTATGCAAAATACTTCTAGAACACAAGTTTTGCAATTTATTCAATTTAGTCCCTAATTTCAAATTAAGTACTTTATGCATAGAATTTCTTCACGAACTTTTCACACAATCATGAAAACATATCATAGACCTCAAAATAATAATAAAATAAATTTTTATACCTCGTATTTGTGGTTTCGCAACCACTATTCCGTTTAGGCCCTATTTCGGGATGTTACACAGTGGGAGGAGCCCAAGGCTCTGACCGCATGCCTGTTGAAGAATGAGCCGGTGACTCATAGGCAGTGGCTTGGTTAAGGGAACCCACCGGAGTCGTAGCGAAAGCGAGTCTTCATAGGGCAATTGTCACTACTTATGGACCCGAACCTGGGTGATCTCTCTATGACCAAGATGAAGCTTGGGTGAAACTAAGTGGAGGTCCGAACCAACTGATGTTGAGGAATCAGTGGATGAGTTGTTGTTAGGGGTGAAATGCCACTCGAACCTAGAGCTAGTTGGTTCTCCCCGAAATGCGTTGAGGCGCAGCAGTTGACTGGACATCTAGGGGTAAAGCATTGTTTCGGTGCGGGCTGCGAGAGCGGTACCAAATCGAGACAAACTCTAAATACTATATATGACCTCAAAATAACAGGGGTCGAGGTCGGCCAGTGAGATGATGGGGGATAAGCTTCATCGTCGTCATGCATAGGGATATTAGATTCCCTGGTATAAAAGATTTTAAAATCATCATTCACCTCCCTTTTTTTCTTTTCTATTTCTGGATTATTATATGATGATTTTTGAACTTTCCATATACATATATAGAAATAGAAAAAGATAGACTAGAACCGACTTCTCTTATGTCATGTCAATAACAATATAAAAATTGAATTGGGATTTGCAGATCCTCTAGACATAGAGCGCACAGGGCTTTGAACCCAAATACATTACCCACAATGGAAGTAAACATGTTAGTAGCAGAACATTCTTCAAAAAGGTCTAAAGGGTAAGCTACACAACATATATATTGATCTTCTTCTTCAGAAACGGGCTCAATGTGGTAGCATCGCCCTTTGTAACGATCAAGGCTAGTAAGCCCATCAGTCCACACGGTTGTCCATGTACCAGTAGAAGATTCAGCCAAAGTCACGGAATGGGTAAGTCTCCAATCCCTAAAATGGACTATGTAATATACTTTATCCGCTAGGTTACGGGGGGCATTTTACCAGAGGTTTATATTGTATCAATCTACCCTTGTGTGCGTGATTCCTGTTGAAGCATATACTCGAGGGTGGGTACAGGGCGAACGATTTCAAAGCGGACTCCCCATTCATACAAGAAAGAATTACTTCTACCAATGAGGGATCCATAACTTCTATTCAAGCAGTTTATGTACCTGCGGATGATTTGACCGACCCTGCCCCTGCGACAACATTTGCGCATTTAGATGCTACTACCGTACTATCAAGAGGATTAGCTGCCAAAGGTATTTATCCAGCGGCAGATCCTTTAGACTCAACGTCCACTCTGCTCCAACCTCAAATCGTTGGTGATTTCTTGGACAGAGAGATCCATGAATCGGGATCCTAATGCATATAGATACAAATGGTCTAATGGGAGCAAGAATTTCCAGGAGCATTTGGAACATTTCGTTTCTGAGCAGAAGAGCCGTTTTCAAGTAGTGTTGGATCGATTACATATTAATCAATATTCGATTGATTAGTCTGAGGTTATCGACAAAAAAGATTTGTCTAAGTCACTTCGTTTCTTTTTGTAATATCTTTTCTTTATCAATATACTGCTTGTTCCATGAATATGATATCTATCTAGTGTGATGTATGGAATATATGACAAAGGTGGAGTGTTGGAGTATTTCTATTGATCGATCGTGTCATATAGGCCCGAGTCGGACATCCAATTACTTCGATTTGAAGTATCCGGAGGATGTCTATATTAAGATTATATTAAATATATATTATATTAAAAAGATGGACAATCAAACCTATTTATTTCTCGATTCAATAGAAGAAAAAAAGAAAAGAGGTGAATATGGTCCCAAATAACGAGAGATATGTAAAAAGAAGGCCCGATTACGCCCATTCCTAATCCCTCTCTCTTTCTCTCTCTCTCTCTCTCTCTCTCTCTCTTTCTCTCTCTCTCTCAAGTCAATCTTACTCCGTCATAACGGTTCTGAAGAAACCTAGTGTTTCATTTTTTTTAACTTATTGACACATATAACACTTGGGAACATATTTTACTATGTCATTTTATTCTCTTCTACTTTATGTAGGGTTTTAATTCTTGATAAATTATATTGTTTCCCAAATGCATGTCAATTAATGAATCTCTCAATGTACGTTCTATTTTAACTTATCATTGTCGGGTTCACATTAACTACCTTGAAAACTCAAAGTCAATTCTAGATCCATTCTCCTTTTTCTTTCACCTCATTTCAATCTTTTTACACTTATTATATTTCTTGGTTTCACATTCTCTATTTCTCTCTTCATGTTCAAATTAAATAATGGAATCATCAATTCAATATCGTTTTTATATACTTTCTTTTAAGTAATTATATTAATATCACTTACTTATTAAATTTTCAACTTCACCCTTCTAGTTTTCCTTACAATTTATTTATTTTCTCCTTTATCATAAGCATACAACTTCTTTACCGAAATATAATTTTCATTATTTACTTCCAATTCACTTGTTGTTCTCTTTTATTTAATCTATTCTTAAACATACAATGTTTATTCATCCTTTCATCTCAACTATCAACACTCATTTATCATTCAATTTATCTTATCATATCATCCCAATCACAGAATACACATTTTGCTTTTCCCACTTTGCAACTTACTTACCTATACTCATTTACCATTCAATCTTAAAGTCTTTCCCCAAATCATTTGGTTGTTTACTATTTCATTACTAGTTTCCAGAGTACTTTGATTAATTTTTATGCTCATTTAATTTCCCTGATTTAATCACCATTATTTAAAAAAATTTCAATTTCTTTAAACCTTTTCTATCTTTGAACATTTTTATCATCTTATTCCTTCTTATTTCCCTTATATTACACTTTCTTATTATTGTTTACCAATACTTCTTTTTATCAAAATCTCACAACTGCTTAATCTTTATAAATTTCTAACTTTTTCACAATGCCTACTTCAAATTACTCTCGCTTATCATTTGACCTATAATTTACTATCAATCTCTTCTAAATTATTGATTTTCTTTTACTAGATTAACAATATATATTAATCTTATCTCTTAAAATTTTGCATTATATCAGTATTATTCTTGAGTCACTTACTTTTCAAAAAAAAAAATCTTTTTCAAGCCTTTTGTGACTCACTTTCTTTGAAAATTAACTTTATAGTCTTATTCATACTACATCTTCCTTCCTTAGTGATCACTTGGCTTTTATACCTTCTATTAGACTTGCATTACATCACTTTATATTCTTGAACTTGATATCACTTATTTCATTATTGCATTTGTTATAATTGAAAATCAAAAGCAAACAAATGAACAATACAAGACGGAGAAATTCAAAAGCAAAACCTAACCTTGAAAACAAAGCTCTCTGGCAAAAACACAAAATTCCCTTAAAGCCCTCTCAAGACTCTCTCCTATTCTTCTCTCAAAATCTAATGTTATGAAGAAGTTTATTCTAGGGTTACTAAGGCCCCATTTATAGGCTAAGATTAGATTTCTAATCATACTAAAATATCTCTGGTATAATCAGAGTTTAACTGGGAAAAGTAACTCTAGTGAGAGTCTAATTACATAGTTGCTTTAAATTAGAATTTGTCGAGTTGTCGTGACGTCGCTGTCTATTGGAGATGTCGCGATACTGAAGTCCTCGTGTAGTGATACAGGCTATGATAAGGGGCTAAAAGTTTCTGAAAATGTGAGACACACTCCACTAATGCTAATAGGAATTATGAGGAAAGACTTATAAACATGCTCAAAAAGTATGAGAAACAATAGGACAAAAGTCAGATATAGCAATTTCATCATTTTAATAGTCTATATCTTTATAACTTTTAAAGGGTTAAATCAAGTTTTTTTTCATTTTGGGGGGTTAAAGTGTAATTTTACCATCATTAATTTAAAATTTTATCAATTATAAAGGACCTAAATTGAAATTTTACCATTTTAGGGGAAGCCATGGCCCTCTAGGTCTAGTGGTTTCGCTATTGGTTGCAAGTCCAACTATTGCAGAAGCATTTGCTGCGCCCAAAGCCATTGAAATTGCAACTAATATGGGACACTCTCGAGTGGTTCTTGAAGGTGATGTCCTGGTTGTTATGCAAGGGCTGGGCAGCAAAGAAGAAAATCTCTCAAATATATAATCTAGAAATGGCAAAAAAATGATGCACCTCCAAAATTCATATAAGACCTATGAAGCACTGACACGGAGAAAACCCCCTCGTACCAATGTCGTACTGGTGTCCAACACGGACACACCGTCGACATGGCCAGATACGTATCGGACACACCTCGACACGTGTCAAAAAAGGGACACTGCCGGACTTTTTTTGGCCTGAATCAGAAACGGAAAAAAAAAACCCATATACAAGAATAGAACTTTAGAAAACAGAATAAAAGAAGAACTTTAACATTTAATTGTGATAATGTATGGGATTTTTAACATCCTTGTCTTCTTTGGAGTAGATTTGCTTATATGAAGTGAAGATGATGATGCTAGAAGTTTTGCAGACGAATGTTTTGCAAAGAAAAAATACAGAGGCAAAGGTAAAGGTAATAAATGATGAGGGAAAAAAGGGGTATATAGGGAAGAAAATAAAGTGTATATGAGTGTTTGGCTGTCTGCGTAAGAAAGAAAAAAAAAGTAGTTAATGTATTATATAGTTATAATGGGGCAAGAAAGTCAAAAACAAATTATAGTAGTATAAAAATAGTGAAAGTAAGTATAATAAAAATATGTGAAACCCATATAAATTAGACTTAAAATATTTTTAAAAAAATTAATTTTAATTCTAAACTAATAAATATATGTGTGACCCAAATTCTTGTTAAATAAAATAAGACATTCTTTGCAAGTCAAGTTACACAAAATATATTTTCTTTCTAGAAGATTTAGCATTTATTAGTATAATATATTTTACATTTATTAGCATAATTTATTTTACCTATGAATTTAATTTATAAATATATAAGACCTATTATAATAAGAATATATATATAATATTTGTCTAGTTAATATATTTATTACATTAAAATATTTTTAAAAAATTTAATTTTAATTATCAATTAATAAATATATGTGTGACCCAAATTCTGGTTAAATAAAATAATACATTTTTTGCAAGTCAAGTTAAACAAAATATATTTTCTTTCTAAAAGATTTAGTATTTATTAGTATGATATATTTTGTATTTATTAGCCTAATTTATTTGACCTACGAATTTAGTCTATAAATAAACACTTTTGCAACCTTAAAAACTACATCCATTAAACGATTAGAACTCAACCCTTTTTGGAGAATTTTATATTTACGTTTTGAGGGTTAGTTGTTTTTGAGTTCCGGGATTTAGTTTTTATCTCAATTTCTTCTGTCATTTTTACTTATTTGTTGTTTAATCGGGTCGATCACCAATATTAATTATGGCATCTCAAAGTGGTAGTGGAAGTGTTGACTCATCAAATAATATTACTAGTGCTAATGTGTCTCAAGATGATATTAGAAACACTCCTCTTTGGAGATATGTTACTAAATTACCAAGAATTGTTGAAGGAGGTGGGAATGTTAGTTTTGTGTGTAATTTTTGCAATGCTACATTTAAGGGGTCATACTCTAAGGTTAAAGCACATTTATTAAAACTAAGTGGGTAAGGAATTCGAGTGTGTCCTAAAGTAACACTACAACATCTTGCTGAAATGCAAAAAATAGTTGAAGATGTGAAACTTAAGTTGCAACCAAAAATAGTCCCATTGCCACCTAGTTATCAAACACTAGCATCTTCCTTTGGGCCAAACACAACCTCACTTCAAGGGCATAGTTTAGGTTCTAAAAGAAGAAAAAGTCCATTAGAACAATCGTTCAATCTAGCTACTCGAGAGGATTTAGATAGTGAAATTGCTCGAATGTTTTACTTTGGTGGATTGCCTTTTCATCTAGCTAGGAACCCTTATTATGTGAATGCATTCACCTTAGCTAGTAAGAATTCAATTCCAGGTTACATACCTCCGGGGTATAATGCTTTAATGACTATATTGTTGCAAAAAGAACGAGCAAACATAGAGAGGTTGTTACAACCTATAAAGGGAATGTGGAGGGAAAAATGTATTAGTCTTATATGTGATGGATGGAAGGATGCAAAAAGATGACCATTGATTAACTTTACGGCCGTTTCTAAAGGTGGAGTTGTTTTCTTAAAAGTCGTCAATTGTAAAAAAGAGTACAAGGATAAGTTTTACGTGGCAACTTTAATTAAAGATGCCATAAGTGAGGTTAGGGCACAAAATGTTGTTCAAGAGATAACCGACAATGCACCAGTTTGTAAAGTCGTGGGATCATTAATAGAGATACAACATCCTCATGTCTTTTGGACACCTTGTGTGGTACATACTCTTAATCTTGCTCTTAAAAAAATATGTGTTTCAAAAAAATAAAAAAGAATGAGGTTACATATGATGTTTTGTGTTGGATAAATAATGTTGGTGATGATGCTATCTTTATAAGAAACTTCATAATGAATCAATCTATGAGGTTGGCAATATTTAATTCTTTTATGCCTTTGAAATTACTTGCTGTTGTAGATACTCGATTTGCTTCTATGATTGTGATGTTAAAAAGATTCAAGCTTATTAAACGGGGTCTCCAAAATATGGTTATTAGTGATGAATGGTCTACTTATAGAGAAGATGACATTTCGAAAGCCTATTTGATGAAGGAAAAAATTTTGGATGACCTTTGGTGGGATAAGGTTGATTATATCCTTACTTTTACGGAACCTATATATGATATGCTTTGAATTATGGATACAGATAAACCTACTCTTCGCTTGGTTTATGAGATGTGGGATGAAATGATCGAAAAAATGAAAACAAGCATTTATAGGCATGAAGGGAAGCAAGGAGATGAGAAATCAATCTTTTATGAAGTCGTAAATGATATTCTTATTGATCGATGGACTAAGAGTAGTAAACCACTTCATTGTATGGCTCATTCTTTAAATCCAAGGTAAACTTAGATAACATATATTCCATTTATGCTTGTTTTTATTCTTTTATACTTGTTTTATTTATTATCAATTAAAAAAATTAAATTTATTTGTTTACATAGGTATTATTGTAGTGATTGGCTTAATGAGGTTCCAAATCGCCTTCCTCCACATAAAGATGTAGAAATCTCAGAGGAAAGGAATAAGTGCTTAAGAAGATATTTTCCTTCTACTAAAGAAAGGAAAATGGTTTTCCAAGAGTTTACGAGATTTTTGGGAGCACTAGATATTTTTGATTCATTTGATTCACTACAAGATAGATGGCTTTTGAATCCCAAGTCTTGGTGGTTAGTTCATGGGACTTTAATACCTTTGCTCCAAAACGTAACTTTGAAACTTCTTGGACGACCTTCTTCATCATCTTGTTGTGAGAGGAATTGGAGTACATATTTGTTTATCCATTCCATAAGGAGAAATAAGATTAATCCTCAACGTGTCGAAGATTTAGTATTTGTGCATACTAATCTTCAATTACTTTCAAGAAAAACTCTTCATTATAAAGGAGAGAACAAGATGTGGGATATTGGAGGTGATGTATTTGACTCATTTGAAGGAGTTGGAATTCTTGGAGTTGCTAGCTTATCTCTTGATGAACCGGATATGGAGATGGTAATTTTTGCCAATGAAGAAGAAGATATGGAAAATGCTAATGCTATGAATTGAACTAAAAAATTGTTCTCTTTTTGCTTCATTTTGTACAAGCCTTCTTAAGGATATAGGTTGAACTTCAAATTTAGATTTGATATGACATGTTTTGTGTACTGAACTTGAAAAATTTATTACTATTTTTGTCATATTTTATGTAATGATAAGAGAGCTTAAAGCAAAAGAATTAATTATATATTAATGAAAAATATCAATATTTTCATTTACATTAAATATTTTAACATAAAATATATATAAATAATAAAAGTATTTTTTATTGCCGTATCCTACCGTATCCGTGTCCTCATTTTTTAAAAATTACTGTGTTGCCGTATCCATATCGTGTCCTACCGGTATTACGTGTCCGTACCCATATTTCATAGTATAAGACACACTCGACGAGAAGGCAAAAAGAGTGCCCACAATCTTGCTAAATTTAGTCTTAATGTTTCTAATGATTTTTATTGGATTGAAGATTATCCTCTCTTATCCACCAAGTCATTTTTAACTGATGTTGTCAACTTTTAATGAAATGTTGATATTTACTCCCCACAAAAAATGTTAGACCAAACTACAGCAATAAAAGCATACATTTTTCTTGGTATGCGAAATTACACGAACCAAAAAGGAAAAATAAATACCAATTTGATATTATGATTTAATCACTTAAATATGCTTGATCAATTAAATACCATTTTTCTATTACCAAATTTTTTTTATAAATACCAGCATTTTGTCATGGATAATTCAATATACATTTAAGGAACTTTTCTTTTTTGTTTTAGAAAAAATTACTCAGATGCGAAGCTTAGATTAGAATACCAAAGTAAAAATTGCATATATTTAAGTTTTGATTTGCATAGTAAAATCTTAAAATTATAAAAAGAAAAATCTAATTTTTATGAAGAATTGGCAAAATTTAGGTTTAACATAACATTTTGTACTTGAATTTGACTCTCATTTTTCTCTAATTTAGTACCTAAGCCTTTGTTTGTCCAATTCGATTTCCGAACTTAACACTTTTTTTCTAATTTGGTGTCTAAGTTTTTTTTGCCCAATTGATACCTAAACTTGTCAAATGTTACATAAGTTAACCCAAAAAATTATTAGTTTTAGTTTTTTTATGAGGGACATAAATAGCTAATGTATGTTGACATGTGACAAATGACATTGAATTTATTAATGGAAATGATTATATTTATTTGAAGTTTCTTCTATTTCACTAAACAATATGTTCAAATTTTTATTTTTCATTAGGATTTTTTTATTGTTAATGGAAGAAATGTTTCAAGGGTGACTGCATGCTTAAAGCATGGCTTGGCTTCATAAAGCCCTCAATTCCACAAAAAATATCATCAATATCATAAGAAATCCATGTTAAAAAAGTGTTCCTTGAATTTATACTTAATGAATAAATATTGAAGAAGAATACAAAAGTTTTAAAGCCCAAAATAAAAGAAATTCATTATGTTAAATTAAACTAAAAGTAACTGAACACTTAAAATGCAAAAAAAAAAAAATGCCGTTTGTCACATGTCGGTCATACATGGATTATTTTTGTTTCCCCATAAAAAGTAACTATTAGTATATTGGAGTAATTTAGATAACGTTGACAAGTTTAGGCACTAAATTTGGCCAAATAAAACTTAGATACTAGATTAAGAAAAATATGTCAAGTTTAGGTATCAAATTAAATAATAATAATAAAGTTGAGATACCAAATATTATATTAAGCCTAAAAATTAACATATTAAAAGAAGGCTAGCCATTAACTTGATTAGGCTAACATTAAAACAAGGAAAAGAAAAGAAATTCACATCTTTTCTTTTATTGGGATAACTTCTTTTATTTAAACAATGCAAAGAAAAGAAAATTGAATATCCTTTACCTTCCATTGAATTACTTAATTTTTATATAAGGTTAATTCAACTTTTAGTTATTGAACTTGACAATTAGATGCATTTCAGTACCTATATTTTTTTTTGTCCACTTTGGAACTTGAATTTGATAATTAGGTTTATTTTAGTCTTTGAACTTGGCAAATATAAAAGTTTGATGACGTGATACTCTAAGATTGTACCACGTACCTAAAAATTAAAAATATTCTTAGAGTGTCACATCATCAAATGTCAATAAATTCCAAGTTTAAATATTAAAATAAACCTAGTTGTCAAGTTCAAATACTAAAGTGAACAAAAAAAAATTATAAGTACCAAAGTGGACCTAATTATCAATTACAGGGACCAAAAGTTATAATAACCCTTTTATTTACCCAATTCGAGGGAAAAGTTAGGGAAAAGAAAGTGAGTTTTCTTTTAATGCCCAATTCAAAACACTACCAATGTGGAAAAAATGAAAGGGATACTCAATTCCACTGCAATTAAGCTAGCAGAGAGGGATAATGCTCTCGAGGCTATAATGTCGGCCTTGAACGAGGAGATCGCAGAGCTTAAGAGGGACCTCACAATTTACAAGGCTGCTTTGAGTAATGGGATGTTGAATTTGAGGCTGAAGCAACAAGCAAAGGATGTTCCTAAACCAAAGAAGTTCAAGGGTGCAAGGTCCGCAAGGGAAGTGGACAACTTTTTGTAGGAAATGGAGCAATACTTTCGAGCAATAAGCATCGAGAATGATGTTGTTGGGGTAAATACTGCTTTAGTTTATTTTACTGATATTGCTCTCTTGTGGTGACATCATAGGTCCATAGATGAGAAATATGGTGGGAATGCGATTGGGACTTGAGAAGAGTTCCAAAGAGAGTTGAAGAAGCAGATTTACCCACAATATGTCGAGAAGAAGGCTCGGGCTAAGTTGCGCTGACTTACGCAACAAGGCACTGTTCGGGAGTATGTTCACGTGTTCAGTGAGCTGATGTTCTAAATCCCTTACTTGAATGAGAAACAAGCATTCTATTGGTTTGAAGATGGGTTGAAACATTGGACAAAACATGAGTTGCATTAGTAAGGTATCATCAAACTTACTATAGCCATGGCCAAGGCAAATTCTTTTGTTGAGCTTGGTCCAAGGAAAGACAAGTTCAAGTCTTCCAAGCCCAATGAGAAGGGTAATATGGGGGAGACCATGACGAAGATGAAGGACATACCAATGGTGGCAGCAATAGTAGTAGCGACAGTGGCAATGGGGAACCAGAAAATGGGAAGCGGAGACCCAACAACCCAAAGGACAATGGGAGAAGGATAAAATATTTCTTTCGTCGATGACCACACATGGAGTGAAAGTGCTTGAAGAAATTAGTGTTTTCGGCTATCAAGGTGAATGATAAGCCGGAGGAAGTGCCCATGAACCTTGGTGCGACCGTGAGTAGAGATAATGCCAACATGGCTAATGAGAGCGATAAGAAGCCAGTGAAGTGCTTCTCTTGTAGTGGTCCGCCTGGGAGGCTAGTAGAGCATCAAATCGATATGAGGCCGGTAGAGTCATCAGTGGAGCTACCACCTTTGAGTAAGGTGGGTTGTGCATCAAACTTTGAGGAAAAAGTAGCGATGCAAACTAGACAGTCGAGACGAGTAAATGTGGCGAGTAAGGTACATTTTTAACACTTTAGTAGTGTTTTGAATTCTAACTTGTTAGCTTGGCAGGATCCTAGGGGCTCTTTAAAAGTTCTTAAGCAAGGAGGCTAAAGAACTGTAGGCATGTCAAATCCTAGTTGTAAAAAGTAGGAGGATTCCAATCAAAGCAATTCAAAGTGTGGGCAAGTGAGAGTCTTGGCTTCTTGCCAACAAGATGTAGCAAGGAATGCAACGGTTCGAGTTAAGAGGCGAAAAAGTCGAGATGAAAGTTTTAAGGGATGAGATAACTTGATAGTGAGCCTAGTCAGGAAAGAGCCAAGGCGTTGAGAGATTTCTGAGGTGAATCAAGTAAGTGACATTCCGAAGGCACAACGAGGGCGTTGTAAGAATGGGTGGGGGAGAATGTCATGGGCCAAGGTACAAAGCCCATACCGTCGCACAAGATGCATGCTATGGAGGTCTATCGATTAGATGAAGATCATTTAACCCAGAGAGCTGGCCCGATTCAAAAAATTGATGGAGAAGACTGGGTAGCCCAATGATGCAAATATGAGAAGTTAGGCTACCTTGGTAAATAGGGAAACTAATCTTAGAAGATTGAGAGGAATTATATCTGATAAGATTAGATTTAATTTGATTATGTAATCTTGTAAATCCCTTGAATTCAGGGATAGCTTAATCTCATCCGTCGATGTAATTCGATCTATACCATCAGTTTGAGGGGAGCTAAACTATAAATAAAGAGTTTCTCCCTCACTTGTAAATTATCCATTCATCCATTGTATCTTGAATTCTTAAGAGTAATAGAATTGTTTGAGAGCATTTACACAAACACTTCTCATGATTCTGTCTTTTGAGCCTTCTTTTGATTTGTGTTGCTTTCGCTATATAAATTGGTGCCTTAGAGGAATTCTTTATGAATCCTTAATTGTTTGGTGGTTAGGCTGACTTAGGCGTGTTTAAAACGAAAGGATCGCCTAAGGCCACATAGATTTTGAGACTAAAGTTGTAATACCCCTAACCTGTATCCGTCGCCAGAACAGGGTCGTAAAGCATTACCGAATATGCACACAGTTCTGAACATTCACATATTATCACAGGTTTTATCTTATATATATAATAAGGGCATAAAACTAATTAAATATAACATGTTACATTTACAAATCACAGATTAATCACCTTAATGATAATCTAATGCTATAATAAAAATTATAGCTTTTATTTAATAATTCTATATAGGTGCAGGTTTAACCACCTAAGTCATATTACAAGATATTATGCCTCTTAACAATTATGGCATAATTAATTTCACAAATAATCAATAACAACACACTAAACAATCAAATAATAACAATTCTATCATTTAAAATTAAGTTAAAAAAAACTTCTTAAATGCACATCTGCATACAAATATTTTATATATATATAAGTTATTTATAAAATAACCATTTTAATATTATACATACTCAACATGTACTCCCTATTTATTTTAATCAACTAAACCTATTTTACAAATTATATATATGACACATGCGTATGTACTCTCAAAACAAACCGAAAAAAAATAAATATTATTACACTTTATTCATATAACAACCACAGCGTAAGTGCATTCATACTTTTACATATATAAGCTCAACTAACAAGGCATATCTAATTAAATTAACACTTGTCTTTTACTATGATAAACAAATTATAATAAGTACATATCATTGTTCCAAGCCGTAAGGAATTACCGAATACACCTATTACATAGATCTTACTTGTCATTTAACTAGTAGGTTATGAACTTGGTTCATTTTACAACCTTTATACTTTGTATAGCCGAGACACATAACAACTTATTAAACGTTCTGTAACATGAATATAACCTTAACATTAGTTTAATCCAAGACCACATAACAACTTGTCCTTTTACATCATGAGCTGCCACACTTAACATGAAAATATATATATATATGCCGAATAATATTCATTCATAATCAACATTTCTAGCTACCATTTAACCGAATAAACTTGCTAACCAAAGAAGTTATTACTTTCAGTACAAGTCAATACCATAGTATTTAAACCAAGGTAACATATCAAATATATTTTATACTTACCAATTTGTCAAGGCCAATTCATTCAAAATACATCATGCCCACAAATCAACTTCAACACACAAAATACATATCACCAAAAACATTCAACCATAGCACTTAATATTATTATCAAAATGAGCACAAACCATAACTAAACTTAACCTATTTTAAGCAAGGTAGTTAAGCCATTTTCGCATGGCTAATACACAATCATTTCCAAAATAACTACCCCAAGACCAGCCTATACATGCCACAATTTAAATTTAGCTTAAAGGTACCAAAGCAGTAGACAGTGTGATGAACTTGGCTGACAAATCCCCGAGCTTGTAGCTGACTTCCAAAAATCTATAAAACAGAGTAACATAACACACAGAGTAAGCTACCGCAGCTTAGTAAGTCATAAGCAAATAAACAACTCATTATCATTATTAACTCATATTAAATATACGAATTACATTAACAACATTAACCACCTAAGCCGAATACATGTACAATCGTTTAATGCAACACAAATCAATTTCCAAAATCTAATAATCACAATATCCACACATCCATATATTATTTTTTTATGCAACTTAAAAGTCAACTATTAATATCTCATATATAATACTTAAGTAATCGAATATACAAATCTTATATACATATATTGAATAACATTTCAATGTTACACAAATTAATCATTCACAAGCCGAATACACATGTCATTATCCCTGAATTCTTCATTTTCATTATACATGATTTATAGCTCATAACAATAATACTTTCTTACCTTATCTTAAATAGATATCAAGTTAACTCATACTGACCATTTAGCTCAGATATACAATCCGAACACAATTACCTTTGCCCGATGAACCATTCGAAATTGGATAGGACACTCGGATAATCACATAAACTGTACAATGCCAACGTCCTAGACGTAGTCTTACATGTGCCCACATATCAATGCCACTGTCCCAAACAGGGTCTTACCCGTAAACACATATCAGAATCACAAATCGATGCCATGGACTTATTCACACACATATATCGAAATCCTATGTCATGACATATGTATCCTAGCTATTCCTAAGGTTCATACGGGGCTTTCAGACGTCGTATCTCGGTCTAATCGAACTCGAAAATGTAGTAACCAAGCCTTTTTATACTCGGCTATAGCAAACATAACTTCTAATATTTCATAACAGCATGTATATTTTATATTTAGCTACAATTAAACACATCTATTTGCTTAAAAACTTACCTCGGACAACGAAAAACCGGTACAGATCGACTAGTCGACAACTTTTGACTTTCCCCTGTCCAAATCTGATTTCTTTAGTTCTTGATCTAAACATATTCAAATTAAGCTCATTCAAGCATATTTTCATTCATTTTAGTCCAAAAACACATAAATAGGCAAATTACCATTTTACCCCTAACATTTATAATTTTTACAATTTAGTCCCTATTGCACAAAACACAAAATACACAAAATTTCCAATTACCCATGTTTAGCTGAATCTTACCCATTACCATACAAGTCCATATATTTCATTAATTTCACATTTTAGTCCCTCAAATTATTATTTTTGCAATTAAGTCCTAATTACTCAAAAATTATCAAAAATTCCAATACAAAATATGTTAAGCTAAAACATATATTCCATTTTTCATCATCAAACCACACAAATCACAAACTATCAACAATGGCACAACTCAAAATATTCATCAAAATCGAAAATTTAAGCATGGGTTTTGTAGTTCTCGAAGCAACGATCTCAAAAACATAAAAATCATCAAAAACCGAGTTAAACTCTTACCTTGATTGAGCTTGAAAAGCAACCGAACCTAGGTTTTATTTTCTTTTTCTCTCTTGTTTTAGTTTCGGCAATGATAGAAATAAAATGGACATGGCTTTCTTTTATTATTATTTATGTTTTATGTTATAATATATTTTATTAACTTAACATTTAATTTACTTATTTATCCATGCTAAAGTTATAACAAAACAATATAATATATGTCCACTACCGTTCATTTAATAATCCAATGGGCTATTTACCACTTAAGGGCTTCCTTTTATAAAGCCAATAACAATTCAACCATTTATACATTAAACTACAAATTTTTAATTTACGCAATTAAGTCCTTTTATTAAATCGGATACCTAAACGATAAAATTAAATCACGAAAATTTCACATATATAAATTAACACAAAATAAACACAGAAAATAATTTTAAAATATTTTTTGACTCAGATTCATGGTCCCGAAACCACCATTCTGATTAGGGTCTAAATCAGGTTGTTACAACTCTTCCCCCCTTAGGGATTTTCGTCCCCGAAAATCTTACCTGTGAATAGGTTCGGATAACGTTCTTTCATTGTACCCTCTGGCTCCCATGTTGCTTCCTCAACTCCATGCTTATGCCGCAATACTTTAACTAACGGAATCTTCTTATTCCGCAACTCTTTAACCTCACGAGTCAAAATGCGAATCGGTTCTTCTTCATAGGTCATATCATGTTGAATTTCAATCTCAGACGGACTAATCACATGTGAAGGATCAAATCGATACCTCCGAAGCATCAAAACGTGGAATACATTGTGTATCTTTTCCAACTCAAGTGGCAACAGCAATCTGTAAGCGACTGGCCTAATACGCTCTATGATTTCATACGGCCCAATGAATCTAGGACTCAATTTGCCTTTACGACCAAATCTGAGTATTTTCTTCTATGGTAAGACTTTCAAGAAAACTTTGTCTCCAATCTGAAACTCTATATCTTTACATTTCAAGTCCGCATAAGATTTCTGACGATCCGATGCTGCTTTTAAACTTTCACGGATCACTTTCACTTTCTGTTCAGTTTCTCTGATCAAGTCAACCCCGTGTATCTTATTTTCACTGAGCTCAGTCCAGTACAACGGCGCACGACATTTACGGCAATATAAAGCTTCATAAGGTGCCATTTTGATACTCGATTGATAGCTATTATTATACGTAAATTCAATCAGAGGTAGGTATCGTTCCCACGTACCTTCAAACTCGAGAATGCAACATCTCAACATATCCTCAAGTATCTGAATGATTCGTTTAGACTGGCCATCTGTTTGTGGATGGAAAGTAGTACTAAAATGTAATTTCGTACCTAATGCATCTTGCAGTTTCTTCCAAAACTGCGATGTAGACCTCGGATCTCTATCCGAAACAATGAATATTGGCACACCATGTAATCTTACAATCTGAGAAACGTACAATTCAGCCAGCTTATCAAGTGAGTAATCTTTACGTATCGAAACAAAATGAGCCGATTTAGTCAATCTATCAACAACAACCCAGATTGCGTCTTTCTTGCTCGGTGTCAATGGTAAATCAGATACAAAATCCATCGTGACTCTATCTCATTTCCACTCAGCTATCATGATAGGTTGAAGTAATCCTGAAGGCACCTGATGTTCCGCTTTCACTTGTTGACAGACTAAACATTTTGTAACAAAATCGGAAATGTCTCGCTTTATACTATGCCACCAGTAAAGCTGTTTCAGATCATTATACATCTTTGTACTACTTGGGTGGATAGATAACCGACTACTATGTGCTTCATTCAAAATCATCTGGATCAACTCTGTATTCCTTGGAACACACATTCGGTCCCTGAATCTCAAACAGTCATCAGCATCAACCCTGAACTCTGAATCAACATCCGTCTCACACTGAGCTCGTTTTGTGATCAATTCATTATCAACCTTCTGGGCATCACATATTTGTTGAACAAATAATGGTCTAGCTTTCAATTCGGCTACTATCGAACCATCATCTGACATAGCCATATGCGTATTCATTGCTCGCAAGGCAAACAGTGACTTTCGATTTAAAACATCAGCAACTACGTTAGCCTTTCTCAGGTGATAGTCAATCACAAACTCGTAGTCTTTTAGCAATTCCAGCCATCGACGTTGTCTCAAATTCAGATCTTTCTGAGTCATCAAATATTTCAGGCTTTTATGATCAGAATAAATATGACATTTCTCACCGAACAGATAGTGACGCCAATTTTTTAATGCGAACACAATGGCTGCTAGTTCTAAGTCATGTGTGGGATAGTTCTTTTCATGTGGCTTTAACTGTCTCGAGGCATAAGCTATCACTCGCGCTTCTCCCCGCATCGTAACACAGCCTAAACCATTTAATGATGCATCACTATAAATAACAAATTCTTTACCCGATTCTGGCTGAACTAGCACTGGAGCTTCAGTCAAAAGGGCTTTCAACTGATCAAAACTTTTATGACACTTCTCTGACCACTCGAACTTAACATCTTTCCACAAAGAGCTTTGTCATCTGAGTCGCAATCATAGAGAAACCTTTCACGGCGCGTGCCCAATAATCAAGAAGTCCTAGAAAGCTTCGGACTTGAAACATTC
Source organism: Gossypium anomalum (assembly GCA_025698475.1). NCBI lineage: Eukaryota > Viridiplantae > Streptophyta > Magnoliopsida > Malvales > Malvaceae > Gossypium > Gossypium anomalum. The sequence goes on from CM046968.1 coordinate 70,989,657, forward strand.
TTCAGAGGTTTCCAATCCAGTATAGCTGATATTTTGCTCGGATCAACTCGAATACCTGACGCTGATACCACGTGACCTAGAAAATTGACTTCACTTAACCAGAACTCATATTTACTGAATTTAGCATACAACCGCTTATCTCACAATGTCTCTAACACAAGTCTCAAATGTTTAGCATGTTCAGCTTCATCACGGGAGTAGATCAAAATGTCATCAATAAACACAACCACAAATCGATCCAGATACGGTCTAAAGATCCAATTCATCAAATCCATAAAAACCGCAGGTGCATTAGTGAGTCCAAATGGCATAACCAAAAACTCATAGTGTTCGTACCTCGTTCTGAAAGCAGTCTTTGGTACATCTGAATCTTTAACTCGCAATTGATAGTAGCCTGATCTCAAATCTATCTTTGGAAATACTGTAGCCCCTTTTAGTTGATCAAATAGATCATTAATCCGTGGCAATGGATACTTATTCTTTATAGTCACCTTATTAAGCTGTCTGTAATCGATGCACATTCTCATAGTTCCATCTTTCTTTTTCAGAAACAACACAGGTGCACCCTACGGAGAGAAACTCGGTCGCGCGAAACCTCTATCTGTCAATTCTTGTAATTGAGCTTTCAATTCTTTTAATTCTGTAGGTGCCATTCTGTATGGAGCTATAGATATCGGAGTCGTCCCAGGCATTAACTCAATACCAAACTCTACTTCCCGAATAGGTGGCAAACCCGGTAATTCTTCTGGAAACACATCTGGATACGCACATACAACAGGTACTGATTCGATGTTTCTTTCAGTCACTTTACTGTCGAGCACATAAGCAAAATAGGCTTCACACCCTTTTTTCACATATTTCTGAGCTAGCATCGAAGATATCACTGCTGGTAAACCATACAAATCACTAGATTCAATCCGGATAACTTCATCATTCTGACTCCGTAGATCAATGGTCTTTCTTTTGCAATTCACAATAGTATCATGTAAAGTTAGCCAATCCAAACCCAGAATTATATCGAACTCATCAAATGGCAGCAACATCAAATTAGCCGGAAAGCACAGATCTCGAACCATCAAAGGGCAATTCTTACACACTTTATCAACCATAACACACAAGCTCAAGGGGTTTGACACTCTAATCACAAACTCAGTAGACTCAACAGGTAGAGTCTTGCTGAATACTAATGTCTCACATACATAAGAATGAGTAGAACCAGGATCAATTAATGCAATTACATTAGTATCATAAAGAGTAAATGTACCAGTAATAACATCCGAGGATGAAGCCTCCTCTCGTGCACGTATAGCATAGGCTCTAGCAGGTGCGTGAGCCTCAGATCTGTTTGCTATATTTTTATTTCCTCTCTGACTGCCACTCACATTACTCGCATTTCTCGGTGGTCTACCCCGAGCCGCAGTATTACCCGATCTCGAGTTCTACACTAGATTCTCTTCAGCTAAGCTTGGGCAATCTCGAATATAGTGCTCCATTGACCCACATTTAAAACAAGCTCGATCATGTCATCTGCAACTGCCAGGATGTCGTTTACCACAATGCTCACACTCTGGTTGATTAGATCTGATATTACCCACACTGGCTACTGAGGTAGCTCTCGAATTCATAGGTGGTCTGTTCTGATCTCGTTGAGAAAAACCCGGAGTGGCTTTTGAACGACTAAAATCATCTCGAGACTTCTTTGATGCCGACTGAAATGACTTACTGGGTACTCTTTTGCGTGCATCTCTAGCTTCAAAGTCAGCTTTTCTTTTCTCTTTCCCAAGCTCTTCAGCTTTGCAGGCTCGCTCAACAAGTACCACAAACTCTTTTATCTCAAGTATGCCAACTAACAGTTTGATATCTTCATTCAACCCATCTTTAAATCTTTTACACATTATGGCTTCAGTAGAAACACACTTTCAGGCATAACGGCTGAGTCTCACAAATTTTCGCTCATACTCTATTATCATTATCCGACTGCTGTTTACTTTCTAGAAATTCTTTACGCTTCTGATCTATAAATCTCTGACTAATATATTTCTTACTTAACTCATCGAAAGAATTCCCGTGTTACCGCTTCTCTGAACTCATCGATACTAGGGTATTCCATCGCAGGTATGTCAGTGTCTCGAAGCGAGGATATAGCACATTTCAAACATTCATCTGGAGTACAGGACAGCTCATCAAACACACGAATGGTATTATCAAGTCAAAACTCAGCCCGCTCAGCATCATCATTATCATCATCATCAGTGGCTTTAAACTCTTTAGCTCCATGTTTTCTGATTTTATCGACAGGTTGTCTATTCAATCGCAACGGATCACTTACTCGAGGTACAGCAGCATGGAAGATGGGTTAATCGGGGGTGAAGGTTGTTGTGCAACCGGGTTAGTCCGGATATATTGAGTGAACCAGTCATTGATCATTTGATAGAAGGCTTATTTAGCCTCATTTTCTTGATTACTTGAAGTCAATCGAGAATCACTGCATACATGTCCCTCTTTGCGCGGCGGCAGCGCAACACTCTCGACATCATCATTTCTGACTCTGTGCGGGATCTATTTACTATATGAAAACACATTTCAAATGTCAGAAGTCATCACACTATCACTATATATAATTATGGCATGTATAGCTAAACTTACCCGCGCTACGTTAGTCCTAGAACCGACTAAACCGTAGCTCTGACACCAATAAAATGTAACACCCCTAACCCGTATCCGTCGCCGGAACAGGGTCGTAAAGCATTATCGAATATGCACACAGTTCTGAACATTCACATATTATCACAGGTCCTATCTTATATATATAAGAAGGGCATAAAACTAATTAAATATAACATGTTACATTTACAAATCACAGATACATTTACAAATCAAAGATTAATCACATTAATGATAATCTAATGCTATAATAAAAATTATAGCTTTTATTTAATAATTCTATACGGGTGCAGGTTTAACCACCTAAGTCATATTACAAGATATTATGCCTCTTAACAATTATAGCATAATTAATTTCACAAATAATCAATAATAACACACTAAACAATTAAATCATAACAATTCTACCATTTAAACTTAAGTTAAAAAAAACTTATTAAATGCACATCTGCATACAAATATTTTATATATATATATATATATAAGTTATTTATAAAATAACCATTTTAATATTAATACATACTCAACATGTACTCCCTATTTATTTTAATCAACTAAACCTATTTTACAAATTATATATGCATGACACATGCGTATGTACTCTCAAAACAAAACCGAAAAAAAATAACTATTATTACACTTTATTCATATAACAACCACAGCGTAAGTGCATTCATACTTTTACATATATAAGCTCAACTAACAAGGCATATCTAATTAAATTAACACTTGTCTTTTACTATGATAAACAAATTATAATAAGTACATATCATTGTTCCAAGCCGTAAGGAATTACCGAGTACACCTTATACATAGATCTTACTTGTCATTTAACTAGTAGGTTATGAACTTGGTTCATTTTACAACCTTTATACTTTGTATAGCCGAGACACATAGCAACTTATTAAACGTTCTGTAACATGAATATAACCTTAACATGAGTTTAATCCAAGACCACATAACAACTCGTCCTTTTACATCATGAGCTGCCACACTTAACATGAAAATATATATATATGCCGAATAATATTCATTCATAATCAACATTTCTAGCTACCATTTAACCGAATAAACTTGCTAACCAAAGAAGTTATCACTTTCAGTATAAGTCAATACCGTAGTATTTAAACCAAGGTAACATATCAAATATATTTTATACTTACCAATTTGTCAAGGCCAATTCATTCAAAATACATCATGCCCACAAATCAACTTCAACGCACAAAATACATATCACCAAAAACATTCAACCATAGCACTTAATATTATTATCAAAATGAGCACAAACCATAACTAAACTTAACCTATTTTAAGCAAGGTAGTTAAGCCATTTTCGCATGGCTAATACACAATCATTTCCAAAATAACTACCCCAAGACCAGCCTATACATGCCACAATTTAAGTTTAGCTTAAAGGTACCAAAGCAATGAGACGATTGATGAACTTGGTGACAAATCCCGAGCTTGCAAAATGACTTCCAAAAATTTATAAAACAGAGTAACATAATACACGAGTAAGCTACCGCAGCTTAGTAAGTCATAAGCAAATAAACAACTCATTATCATTATTAACTCATATTAAATATACGAATTACTTTAACAACATTAACCACCTAAGCCGAATACATGTACAATCGTTTAATGCAACACAAATCAATTTCCAAAATCTAATAATCATAATATCCACACATCTATTTATTATTTTTTTATGCAACTTAAAAGTCAACTATTAATATCTCATATATAATACTTAAGTAATCGAATATACAAATCTTATATACATATATTGAATAACATTTCAATGTTACACAAATTAATCATTCACAAGCCGAATACACATGTCATTATCCCTGAATTCTTCATTTTCATTATACATGATTTATAGCTCATAACAATAATACTTTCTTACCTTATCTTAAATAGATATCAAGTTAACTCATACCTGACCATTTAGCTCGTATTATACAATCCGAACACAATTACCTTTGCCCGATGAACCATTCGGAATTGGATAGGACACTCGATAATCACATAAATCGCATAATGCCAACGCCCTGTACGTAGTCTTACATGTACCCACATATCAATGCCACTGTCCCAAACAGGGTCTTACTCGTAAACACATATCAGAATCACAAATCGATGCCATGGACTTATTCACACACATATGTCGAAATCCTATGTCATGACATATGTATCCTAGCTATTCCTAAGGTTCATACGGGGCTTTCAGATGTCGTATCTCTGGCCTAATCGAACTCGAAAATGTAGTAACCAAGCCTTTTTATACTTTGGCTATAGCAAACATAACTTCTAATATTTCATAACAGCATGTATATTTTATATTTAGCTACAATTAAACACGTCTATTTGCTTAAAAACTTACCTCGGACAACGAAAAACCGGTACAGATCGACTAGTCGACAACTTTTGACTTTCCCCCATTCCAAATCGATTTCTTTAGTTCTTGATCTAAACATATTCAAATTAAGCTCATTCAAACATATTTTCATTCAGTTTAGTCCAAAAACACATAAATAGGCAAATTACCATTTTACCCCTAACATTTATAATTTTTACAATTTAGTCCCTATTGCACAAAACACAAAATACACAAAATTTCCAATTACCCATGTTTAGCCGAATCTTACCCATTACCATACAAGTCCATATATTTCATTAATTTCACATTTTAGTCCCTCAAATTATTATTTTTGCAATTAAGTCCTAATTACTCAAAAATTATCAAAAATTCCAATACAAAATATGTTAAGCTAAAACATATATTCCATTTTTCATCATCAAACCACAAAAATCACAAACTATCAACAATGGCACAACTCAAAATATTCATCAAAATCAAAAATTTAAGCATGGATTTTGTAGTTCTCGAAGCAACGATCTCAAAAACATAAAAATCATCAAAAACCGAGTTAAACTCTTACCTTGATTGAGCTTGAAAAGCAACCGAACCTAGGTTTTATTTTCTTTTTCTCTCTTGTTTTAGTTTCGGCAATGATAGAAATAAAATGGACATGGCTTTCTTTTATTATTATTTATGTTTTATGTTATAATATATTTTATTAACTTAACATTTAATTTACTTATTTATCCATGCTAAAGTTATAACAAAACAATATAATATATGTCCACTACCGTTCATTTAATAATCCAATGGGCTATTTACCACTTAAGGGCTTCCTTTTATAAAGCCAATAACAATTCAACCCTTTATACATTAAACTACAAATTTTTAATTTACGCGATTAAGTCATTTTATTAAATCGGATACCTAAACGATAAAATTAAATCACGAAAATTTCACAGATATAAATTAACACAAAATAAACACAGAAAATAATTTTAAAATATTTTTTTTGACTCAGATTCGTGGTCCCGAAACTACCGTTCTGATTAGGGTCTAAATCAGGTTGTTACAAAAGTTCTAGCCCCGTGACACTAGCATGGGTTTGACAGCTTGGGTTACTTGGTGCTTGTTAAAAACATTTTATTTACCATTCCTCTAAAGGTAAAGACTAAAGCAATAAATCTCACAATTCCACTACGGAGAACATAACAAGCTTCTCTCCTAAGCATTGGGTTGTAAATGAACAGATCAATTTTTGTCCATTTATGTTTGTGTATTAAACTAAATAAATGAACATGAACAAGAATTTGAGGCTCGTTTATTAAGCAACCGAACACAAACAAAGCTTGTTCAATTCATTTATATTCATGAACAAACTCGTTTAAGTTCATTTAATAAATCTTTTCAACCTTGTTTATTATTCCATTAGCATATATTAATAAATTTATTATTGTTTGTATGCTTATTTTTTATTTATAATATAATTATTAATATTTATATTTGACTATTTTATATCTAAAAAATCATATATATTCATGTTTTATTCTTTGTTAGTTATTCATGAACATTGTTCCCGAACATGTTCATCTAATTTTTACGAACATGTTTATTTAACTTAAACGAACAAACGTGAACACAAATGATTTTAAATAAGCGAACACGAACAAATATTTTAAAATTTTTAACGAATACAAACCGAACATGAACAAACTTAAAAATAAACAAACAAACATACAAACATGAACAAAGAAAGGTTTGTTCGTTCAAGCTTGATTCATTTACAGCCCTACGACTAAACACAATACACTAAGATCCGAAAGTACAAAGCATATATCCTCCTTATAAATTATACCTAAAATGATTGTTATCTCAATTCTCGACAAACCTGATACATGCACGGATGGAGTGAAATTTATTAAATTCCATTCACCAAAGCTGCCAATTTTCAAGTTTGAGAAATCAGCAGAATTGCGATGACTTTTTGGATGGGATCCAAGCATTTCTATGTTGAGATGTCTTCATGGCATTCGAATATCTATCCTTTAGCTTCGAAACGCACTTTGAATCTTTCGATTTTGAGTTCATGAGCTAAAGTTGTAGCGACGTAAAATTTTGGTTTGGGGTCGCTAATTGTGGCGATTTATTAAAAACTTGAAAGCTGACGTTTGATTTTTGAAATAAACAGGGAGTCGCCACCGATCCTTTTTCCTAGGTGTGATCGGACACCTATTAGATCTCTTATTAAAACAAATAAAAGGCTGAGTTTAGGTCTACGTTAAAATCCAGAGAAAATTTAGGGTTCGGGAGTCAGTTACGCGCGAGGAAGGTATTAGCACCCTCGCGACGCCCAAAATTGGTATCTTATTAAACACGGGTTGTCATGATTTTCAAAAATACGAGTTCAATATTAAAATTTAGTCTTGGTCCGGTTTAAAAGGCGAGAAATTTTGGTTTATTCTGCTTTTTGAGAAGGGTATATCGCTTTAACATGAGTCAATTGACGTTCACCCAACATAGCGATGAACTCGATGACTTAATGTTAAATCGGTACATTGCCTCGATTGTCGAAATTACTTAACAAAATAAGAATATGATTTTCGAAATAATGTAAAGCAAATTGGAATAAAAATGAATAACCGACATAATCAGAAGTATGTTGAAGCAAATAATAATCGTAACAATAATCTCAAAAAATAATAATCATGCATGCTATATAAAACATATTAATAGTATTAAACTAAAACATTATAAATATGTATGTATATATGAACATATATTAGCAGTGATAATAATAGTAAAAATAAAAAGATGGGTATAATTTAAAAAAAGTAAGTGAAAATAATAAGTATAATAATGAATGTAATAATATACGAAAATAATACTATATATAAAAAATGTATATACAAGAATAATGAAAGATGTATACATAAGATCATATGAAAATATATAACAAAATATTAAAGGGTATACAAAATATGTATAAAAACGTAATTTGATTTTGGAAATATATACATGGGATAATATGGTTGCGTGTACATAGGGTAATATACATGAAAATTTAGCTAACAATATTGGAAATAATATTCATAATATACATAAAACGTATATAATTTAAGACATTTACATAATATATACATATTAGAAGTAAATAACATCTAATAATATTAATAATAATGTTAGAAATAATAATGAAATATATATAAAAAATATATGATATAATAGTAAAAAAATAAAGGAATTAAAATAGTATTATATACAAATGTATGAATATACACATATATAATGTACAAATATTAATATTATTAACAATGCTAAGACTAGGAATAATAATCATTAATAATAATAATAATATTTTTAAAAAATAATTAATATATTAATAAAAGTAATAATAACAATATTAGTAATATATAAAAAAGAAAATAAACGAAAAAGGACTAAATCTAAATGAGAAAGAACCTCAATAATTTAAAAGAAATAAAGGAATAAAGGACTAAAATGGACACGCGTGAAAACAACGAGGGCCAAATACGCAATAAATCCATATGTTAAAACACTTCGCAGCGTGGGGGACCAGAACGAAATCAGGGTAAAACAGTGGGGTCGAATTTAAAATATAAAAAAACTTAATTATAAAACGTTGAAAAAGCGGAGGGGCCAAATGCGCAAATAGCCCCTCCGCTTAAAAACACGCGGATCCTGAGGCCAACGGGTCGGGTCTTCGGGTCACATTCCAAAACGGCGTCGTTTTTAGGTCAGGGGCCTGGGTACGAAACGGTGTCGTTTCGTGAGGCTATAAAAGCCAAAATTATTTCAAAAAAATCACTTGTATCAGCAGATAAAGAAAAAAACAGGAGAGGGGTGAGGGAGCTGGGCGATTTCCGGCGGCAAAAGGGAGGACGGTCCGATCGCCGGAGCCTCGCCGGCGCCGGCGCCGGCCACCGTACACGGTGGCCAGAAAACTCAAAAGGTCCAACTTTTTCTCTCTTTTTTTTTATATCCTTATATTTTATATTTTTATGTGTCTAATGTTTATTGTGATAAAAAAAGAGATAGATTGATTCGAAAATGAAAGGAGAAAAAAAAAAAAAAGAAATCATCCGATCTACTACTCCGATTCTGCTTTTTGTTCAAATGCTTTTGGTTCTCTCGACTTAAGTCGGTTCTTTTTACTTGATCTATCTGCTTTTTTCAAAATAGGTGTATATATTTCAAAAAATCCGACCTTTACAAAGTGTTTCCCTCTTGGTTTTTATAACCATTTACCACTATTAATCTAATATTGTTGTCTTTTCATGCTTTTCTTGCAGGTCATGGGCGAACGGCGGTGGCAGAGGACAGGTGGGGTGGTTGGCCGAAAGTCAGGGGTTGCGGCGCAAGTAGGAGGGGTAGTTGGCTAGAGTTTCTGTTGTTGATTTGTGTTTTAGGGGTTGGGCTAATTTTGGGTTGTAATTTGGGCTTAGTGGGTAGGTTTAATTGGTTAGTGGTATGTGGGTCTGGTGTTGGGTAAGATGTTGGTCTAATGAGTTTTGGTTTGGGTTCAAATTGGCCTGTACAGCTGCCCCTCTTTGCTCATTATCGTGTAACGGGAATGGAGCAAAGACACAATGAAAGGCCAATTTTGCCTAGTCTTGCTGAGTCTTGACTTCATTGGTGCTTTTCTTGTTTAGATAGTCTCCTTCCAGTCTACCGTATTTTGTAGCTTCAATCCACTGCATCCTCTGATGTATGCCTTGTAACTTCAGTCTATTTCACTGTAACTTCAAGGACATGAGATTTGTGACTTTGATCCGCTTCCATGTAGCTTCATAAAGATGAGATCTACAGCTTCAATATGCTCTTCTACCGCTTCAGTGAGATAAGATTTGTGGTCTTTTCTTCTGTCACTTTAGCAAGGCAAACTTTGATATCTTCGATCAGCTCCATTGCAACTTCAGGGGATCCAAATCTAGTGTCTTCCATCAGCTTCAATCTTTTTCTTTGCTTGGCATGTGATCTTGAGCTCAACTCATTTCTCGCAATATGAACAGACATTAAAACAAAAATTGAAGGTACCTCAGCACGCGAACTGAGGCTCAACTCACTTCTCGCAATATGGGTTGATTTTTGAAACATAGAAATTAAAAGCAGAAATTAAAAGGGGTCAACTCACCTCTCGCAATATGAATTGATAATTTGAAAAGTAGATTTCGAAAAACAGCAATTAAAGGCTCAACTCACCTCTCGCAATATGAATTGATCTTTGGAAAAACATAAATTGAAATTACCTCAACGTGTCTTTAGGCTCAACTCACCTCTCGCAATATGAGTTGATTTTTGAAAAACAGAAATTAAAGGCTCAACTCACCTCTCGCAATATGAGTTGATTTTTGAAACATAAATTGAAAATAGAAATTTGACATACCTCAGCTTGCCCTGAGGTTCAACTCACCTCTAGCAATATGAGTTGATTCTTTGAAAAACATAGATTGAAAACAGGAATTGAAAAGCAGAAATTGAAAATACCTCAACAGTGTTCTTGAGGCTCAACTCATCTCTCGCAATATGAGTTGATTTAAAACACCAAAATTAAAAATACCTCAGCGTGCCCCGAGGCTTGACTCACCTCTCGCAATATGAGTCAACTTTTGAAACATAAACTAAAAATACCTCAGTGCATGGCCTAAGGCTCAACCCACCTCTCGCAATATGAGTTGATTTTTGAAACATAGAATTCGAAAAGCAGAAATTAAAGGTTATCTCGGCGTGCCCCGAGGCTCAACTCACCTCTCGCAATATGAATTGATAACTGAAAAACATAAATTGAAATTACCTCAACGTGTCTTGAGGCTCAACTCACCTCTTGCATTATGAGTTGATTTTTGAAACGTAGATTGAGAATCGAGATCGAAAATACCTCAGCATGTCCTGAGGCTCAACTCATTTCTCGCAATATGAGTTGATTTTCCTCAAAAGCGTAAATTAAAAAATATCAAAATACCGAAACCTGTCATCTGGTAGAACTCGTGTGTCTCTTCACTTGATTTAATGCGACTCTCATTCCAGATTTCTTGCTCTGTTGGAATACCTGTATATGCCATGCATGAGGTTATCATGATATGCACATGTTTGTCTTAAATGCCTTTATGTCTACATGATTATGCAGTGCTCTTTAAGCATGTTTGTCGCTTGTCCTTTTCGGTCACGAATTTTCATGATCTGCGTCCATTGCTTTGGCTTTTGACTCCCTTTTTAAGCCATGTACCCATTTTCAAGCTTTGCAAGTAATCGACGTTTCTCGGATATCACTCTTTTTGCCTCTGGTTGAACTCCGTTCTTGCCTTGAAGCTCTTGTGCTTATCAAATTTTCATTCAGGTGATGCTTAACATTTCTTTTGTTTAGAGCATGTCATTTCACCATTTATCATGTAAATAAACATATAATGAGATGCAAGAAAAAAAGGTCAAGTAGGGACAAAAATGATATCTCGTATTCATTTATTTCAAGTGTGGTAAACAGAGGAAGTTAACCAATGAGAGTAAAAATGTCAAAAAGAAAGGAAAGGATCGTATTCAATGGATACAAATGCTCTAGATATTCAACACATGAACTCTTCCACGTTCCTCAATCAAGAATCTTTTCGAGTTTGGCTCCTTGCGTAGAAGATTTTGAGCTTTCAAATATGCTTCAAATATTGTAGTCTCACTTTGCTTGTCGTCGTGCTTTTAAAACATCTTGCCTTGTAAGTTTAATGTTTGCTTCATTAGAATGCCCTTTCGGGTTTTCATCCTAATCTTTTGTGTTTAATCAAAGCGCCCTTTTCGGGTTTTCGCTCTGATCCTTTTTTTTTTTTTAAGATGCCCTTTTCGGGTTTTCATCTTGACTTTCTTTTTCAAGCATAGTACTTCTTCACCGCATCTCGAGTTCATCGATTTTGGTAGCTCCTTACCATCCATCTCGGTAAGGATCAAAGCTCCACCTGAAAATGCCTTCTTTACGACGTATGGTCCTTCCCAGTTTGGTGCCCATTTTCCTCGCAGGTCCTTTTGTATCGGGAGAATCTTTCTCAGCACGAGTTCTCCTTCATGGAATTCTCTTGGTCGTACCTTCTTGTCATGGGCCGCAATCATTCTTTTCTGGTACATCTGCCCGTGACAAATTGCCTTTAAACGCTTTTCTTCGATGAGGTTTAACTGACCATATCGAGCTCGCACCCATTCTGCTTCTTCTAACTTTGATTCCATTAAGACTCGCAGAGAGGGGATCTCAACTTCGATAGGTAGCACAGCTTCCATTCCATAGACTAGAGAGAAAGGAGTTGCTCCGTAGAGATGTTCGCACGGATATGCGATATGCAAACAAAGCAAATGGAAGTTTCTCGTACAATCTTTATACGTCTCTACCATTTTCCCAATGATCCTTTTAATGTTCTTGTTAGCTGCCTCAACGGCCCCGTTCATCTTTGGGCGATAGGGCGAGGAATTATGATGCTTTATTTGGAACTGCTCGCACACTTCTTTCATCATCTTGTTGTTCAGATTCGTGGCATTATCTCAAATGATTCTTTCGAGCAAGCCGTGCACTTAGCAAATAATTTCCTTTTTCAAAACTCGCAAACCGCAGCTTCGTCACATTGGCAAACGGCGGCTTCTATCCATTTTGTGAAGTAATCGATGACCACAAAAATGAATCGATGTCCATTTGATGCTTTTGGAGAAATTGGCCCTATAACATCCATGCCCCACATAGAAAAAGGCCACGGAGAAGTCATGACATGAAGGGGCAAAGGGGCTACATGAATTTTATCGCCATAGATTTGACACTTGTGGCATCTTCTGGCAAAGTTGATGCAGTCACTTTCCATTGTCAGCCAATAATAACCGAGTCTCATGATCTTTCTGGCCATATTGAATCCATTGGCATGTGTTCCGCAAATTCCCTCATGGACCTCTGCAAGTATCTTCCTAGCTTCAACATCATCCACACATCTCAAGAGCATCTGATCCTTTCCTTTTTTGTATATGATGTCCCCGTTAAGAACAAATCCCGCTGCTATTCTTCTAATCGTTCTTTTGTCGTTCTCATTCGCTTGTTCGGGATAGTTTCGATTCTTGATATATTCTAGGATATCGTGGAACCATGGACGCCCGTCTGCTTCCTTTTCAATGCTATAACAGTGTGCAGGGACCTCGTATATGCTCATTTTGAGGGCATTATTTCGCTTTTTACTTGCTTTGAACATTGAAGCCAAAGTGGCTGTGGCATCACCTAATTGGTTTTCTTCTCGTGGGAAGTAATGAAAAGTTATTTCTTTGAATTCCTTGATCAATTCAGCCACTAAATCACCAGATTAATCAATTTTGGATCCCTCACTTCCCATTCTCCACGGATTTGGTAAATCACCGAGCCGAGTCTCCGTACACCTCTAGGATTTTGATATCTCGATCAATAGCCGCACGAAGCCCCATGATACAAGCCTCATATTCTCGCGATATTATTGGTACAAAAGAAGTTCGATCTTGCGGTGAACGGATAATGATTCCTCTGGTGATACCGGATGGCTCCGATTCCATGCCCCAAAGCATTCGACGCACCATCAAAGCACATCTTCCATGACTTCTCATTTGATGACTCGGTTCCATTTCGTAATGCACATTAAGTCTTCGTCTGGGAAATCAAATCTTAAAGGCTCATATTCCTCTGTCGTTTAAGTTGCTAGAAAGTCGGCTATTGCGCTTCCTTTTATTGACTTCTGACTTACATAGGCAATGTCATACTCCGAAAGGAGAATCTGCCATCGGGCCATTCTTCCTGATAGTGCCGGTGATTCCATCATGTATTTTATCGGGTCCAGCTTTGAAATCAACCATGTCGTATGGCACAACATGTATTGTCTCGAGTCTCCGAGCTACTCAAACCAGAGCCAACAAAATTTTTCAATGGATCTAATACTTTGCCTCATATTCGGTGAACTTTTTTGCCGAGGTAGTAGATCGCCTTTTCTTTCTTTCCCGTCTCGTCGTGTTGCCCCAGTACGCAACCCATTGAATTTTCAAACACAATCAAATACAGAATCAATGGCCCTCCCGGAGTTGGCGGTACTAGCACCGGAGGACTAGACAAATATTGTTTTATCTTATCAAAGGCCTCCCGGCATTCCTCATTCCATTCTCCCGGTTATGTTTTCAAGAAGCCGAAAGATTGGGTCGCATTGGTTGGTAAGTTGAGCAATAAATCGGGCGATGTAGTTTAATCTTCCTAAGAATCCTCTAACTTCCTTTTTGTATGCGTGGGGTGGTAACTCTTGAATGGCTCTTATTTTATCCGGATCGACCTCGATACCTCTTTCATCGACAATGAAGCCTAGCAACTTCCCCGAGGTAGCTCCAAACGTACATTTGGTCGGATTGAGCTTTAATCGAACTTTCTCACTGTCGAACAACTTCTTCAAGTTCACTACATGCTCTTTCTTCCTGGATTTAGCAATCATATCGTTGACGTAGACCTCTATTTCTTTATGCATCATGTCATGGAATAATGTCACCATAGCCCTCTCGATATGTTGCCCCAAAGATTCTTTAGCCCGAATGGCATCACCTTGTAGCGTAACGCTCTCACATTGTTATGAAGGTAGTTTTCTCCATGTCTTCGAGGCCATCTTGATCCGATTATACCCCGAGAATCCATCCATGAAAGAAAACAATAAATGCTTTGCTGTGTTGTCAACCAACGTATCAATATGTGGTAAGGGAAAATTATCCTTTGGTGGCTCGATTCAAGTCACGGTAGTCCACACACATTCGCACCTTGCCATCTTTCTTTGGTACGGGACTATATTAGCCACCCATTCGGATATTTGGAGGCTTGTAGGAAACCAAATACAAATTGCTTCTTAACTTCCTCTTTTATTTTCAACAAAGATTTCGGTCTCATCCGCCTTAATTTTTGGCCGGATGGGCTTGCATTCGCTTTAATGGGAGCTTGTGGACCACTAAATTTTCATCTAGCCCCTGGCATGTCCTGGTATGACCATGCGAAAACATCTTTGTATTCGCGAGTAGAGCGATCAAATTATGCCCGTGCTCTCAAATAGAAGTCCCAATCTTCACTTCTTGTTTCCTTTCTTCAAAGCCCCAGTTTATTGTTTCCACAGATTCTTCATGAGGCAAAATCTGCTTATCCTCTTGTTCCACCATTCTTAACAATTCAGAGACGAGATGTAATCTTCAAAGATTTTCTTCACTTCAAATTCTCCTAAACAAACAGCCTTTTCAAAAATCAATTTCAAGACTCAGTAACGGGTTTGTTCATGTCATCGATATCCGAGCACCAAAGTTGAATGGAAAAGGAAGCTATAGAGGGTATCCAAGTATTGGAATCAACAAAGGAATGTTATGGCATGGAATGTGGCAAATGTGAATATATGGGCTATGAAATGAGAAAATGATTATGAAATTAGCGATAATGCGAAAAAAATCGTGACAAAATGCATCTTCATTGATATTCATTTAAATAATAAAGAGCGAATGCACGCTTATTAAAAGAATTCTATTATATCTAAAGACATAATAGAAGGTTAATGTTTGGCATTACTCAAGACTTATAAACTACAAGAAGCTCCTCGGAAGTCTAATTGTTCAACATAAAACCGGGAGGGCAAGGGCGTATCCTCGAGACATCTTTACTTGTACCAAATTTCTTTGTCAATGACATTTATACCGACATTCAAAAACCCCTTTCAATTATCCTCATCATGTTTCGTAGATCGTCTTGTCCAGGTATATCATTCCCAGAGACGTAAATGTTTTTGACAAAGGAGGGTATTCTATGGGCTCCCATTCTGGTTCTCGGCCCAAAGTTCTTGCAATCCTCCTTTCTTGATCTTTCTTCCACTGTCTTCTTCTTTGACGCATGTCAGTGGAATCTAAACCGTGATCGAGCCTTGTCTTTGCATCGGCTTTAAAGCCCTAACTATTCCTTGTAGATGTCTGCCTAAACCTCTTCTTGCTCGAGCTCCTCTTCCTATGGTCAACTTGACACCCATTCTGGTATTTCTCGACAGTTTCGGCACTGGAATTCTGTTTCCCTCAGCAACGAAAGTGGCATTCACAAATTCAAGGGATCGGAAGGAACACTCCATTGCGTCTTTGTTCACTTCCAAGTACGGTGCATCTGCAGAGATAGATGCGACAATATCTTCTTCTCCTTTGACTGTGACCAGACAGCCGTCCATGATAAATTTTATTTTTTGGTGGAGGGATGACGGGACCGCTCCAGCAGAATGGATTCAGGGTCTCCCCAAAAGGCAGTTATAAGAGGGTGTAATATCCATGACTTGGAACTCGGCATCATAAATGTAAGGGCC
Organism: Gossypium anomalum; assembly: GCA_025698475.1. Taxonomy (NCBI): domain Eukaryota; kingdom Viridiplantae; phylum Streptophyta; class Magnoliopsida; order Malvales; family Malvaceae; genus Gossypium; species Gossypium anomalum. The sequence continues at coordinate 71,006,031 of CM046968.1, forward strand.
TACTTCCAGAGGGATCTCAATCTTTCCCATGACTTCACGCCTTGTCCCATCAAATGCCCTTACCGTGGAATGACAGGGCCTTAAATAGGAAAGATCCATCGGTATTCTGGAAAGTGTGGCCAATGGCATGACGTTGAGTGCTGACCCATTGTCGATGAGTACGTTAGGTATTATGTAGCCCTTACAGCGAGTCGTGATATGCAGCGCTTTCACCGAGCCTCTACCATTTGGCGGTATCTCATCATCACTAAAAGAGATGAAATTGTCCGCATTCAGATTGTTTACCCACCTATCGAGCTTCTCAATGGATATGTTGTTAGCTACGTAGGCTTGATTTAACACCTTTAGCAAGGCATTCCGGTGTGGCTCTGAATTTAACAGTAGAGATAGAACTGAGATTCGCGCTGGCTGCTTGCTCAATTGTTCCACCACACTATATTCGCTGTGCTTGGTAAATTTCAAGAATTCTTGAGCTTCTTCCTCATTCACGTGCTTTTTAGTTTCTTGTGCAGTGGAATTTCTTGCTCGACTTCAACTTCGCATCATCGCTTTTCCTTTTTGCTTCAAGTCGCTACTTTTCTTTGCTTGCTTCAACTTCTTTAGAATAGCACCGCCCACTTCGGTAAAATGACCGACCTCTCCAACATCTTCAACTATGGCTTTGGACTTTCCAACTTCCGGTGTGGCGATATCGACGTCGTATCTCCACTCTTCGCTTTGTTGTCCTTATAAGGGAAAGGAGATGGTACTTGATTATCATTTTGGTTTCACCAATTCCTTCTTCGCGTCATAATAAATCACCAATGGTCGATCATCGCTTATAAGGGGGACTCGATGGTCGATTGTCGAGGCACATATTTCTCCACTATCGGCCTCTTCGGCTCTATGAAAAATCCCTATCTCTTTGTTATCCATCATACTTTGCAATAATCCTCCGAATTCATCACGGGATCAATGTCGTGCCCTTCGATGCCATGGAACTCGCAAAAATTGTGACTCTTTGCATCATTTCCTTCGAATACTCCGTTAAAACGACAAAGCAACCCTTTTTCAACTAGTACCTCCCAGCATTCTCTGCAGAGAGGTGTTCTCACTTTAGAAACCCATCTTCTACTTTGTCGCTTATCCTCCTCTCCTCATCAACTCCACATTACCTTCTGTGTGGTTTGGGAATGGATTCCCACCGCATCGCCCAGATACCATCGAATTGCAAAATACCCGCATCGATGAGCCCTTGAACTCTCCTTTTTGAAAGCCGATAGCTTCTCTGTAGAATGCCCCCGGTTCCCCGCATGGTATGCACAACTAGCGTTTGGATCGTACCATTTCGAGTATGGAGGTTTAAGGGGTGCCATGTAATGGGGAGAGATCAGTTGTTTCTCCAAAAGTTTCGGGTATAATTCTCCATACGACACAGGGATGGGAGTAAACTGCGGTCTCTCGGGATTAGGCCTTGCTGGTCTTGGCTCATTTCTGGGTTGGTTTTGAACGGGTGCAGTGTTTTGTGAAAAAGTGGTGACGGGTCTTTGGTTGTTCATAGCGTATACGGGGTAGGAAGGAGGTGGTGTTTGGTAGTGAGGGGTTTGAGGAGGATAATAGAAGTTTGAAGGTGGATAATGTCGGGGTCGAGGTTGGCTAGGATATGAATTGGGAATATAACGATTTCCAGTTCCCACCATGTGGGTTTCTGGTTCCTTCTTTTTCATAGGCGCTGTCCTTTTCGAACCTTCCGAACCTTCCATTCTACCGCTCTTAACGGCGTTCTCTATGAGCTCCCCAGATATTACAATATCTACAAACTCCTTCGTGGCACTTCCCACTAGTTTGTCATAAAACGGTGCCTTTAAGGTGTTGATAAAGAGAACGGTTATCTCTGTTTTTGTTAGTGGGGGTTCCACTTGGGCTGAAACGTCTCTCCATCTCTGCGCATATTGTCTAAAGGTCTCTGACGGCTTTTTCTCCATCATTTGTAAGGTCATCCGGTCTGGTACCATGTCTGATACATGCTTATATTGCTCGCAGAATGCAGATGCCAAGTCTTTCCAAGATCTAAACTTTTCCCTGCTGAGTTGGTTGTACCAACGGAGGGCTGACCCTGTTAGACTATCTTGGAAGCAATGTATAAGTAACTTATCATCATTCACATAACCAGTCATTTTTCGACAGAACATGATGAGATGTGCTTTTGGGCACCTAGTCCCATCATACTTCTCAAAATCAGGCACCTTGAACTTCGGAGGCAAAATTAGATCAGGTACTAGACTGAGTTCCTTGGCACCTAGGGCGGAGAAGACCTCAGTGCCTTCTATTGCTTTTAGTCTTTCCTCCAGACTCCTGTATTTCGCGTCATAGTTATCCAATTTCAATTTGGCTACTTCTGCGGAGTCGTCTAGATCTGGAACTAGCGGATCAGTAGGGCTGGCCCCTGGGTTCGACGCGAATATTTCTTGCCCCAAATTAGTGGGTGGAGCAGGTGGCATAGGTCGATGTTCCAAGCCTATGGGTTCTCCTTGAGCATACCCTCTCTGTGTTGTATATGCGGGTGCGGGTGGTGGAGTAAATCCCGGGGGATAGAGTGGATCCTAATCGTGGTGAATTCTTGATTGGGGTTCCATAACATCGGGGTTCTGCATGGGTCCTTTTCCTTTGACCAGAGTTGTCATCATCTCCATCATTTTGGCCATCCGATCTCTTTGCTCGAGTGACTCCTCTCGAGATCTTACCATTAGATCTCTCGCTTTTGTTGCGATTTGGCCGCTTGCTCTTGTAATTCCTTTTGAGCCCTTTCCATCCTCTCGATTCTCTCATTGAACTCCGCTCCATTGCCCTAGTTTGTCGACGTTGCTCGCATAAATGTCGTGATTCCAGTCTTGAGGTCTTGCAATCATGCGGATTATATGGTTCTTTTAGTTTCGGTGGATGATTATGGTGATATGTACATGCGATGAATGAATGAATGAGTATATGAATGGATGAATGTCCAAAGAAATAAATGATGCATAAATGTTAGTTATGAGTAAATATGCAAGAATTTGGTGTTGATTTCAAGATAGCCCCATATGTAGGCATTTCATTTATCGTAAGAGTACGTTATAAAAGTTTTCATTTTTTCAACAAGCACAAATTTCCTAGCCACATTGCCTTGTTTCTTCACTTGCTCTAAAAACTCTGATATACTTGATCTTTGGCTCGGAGGGAATTGGCAACTGAGAACTTCGGCTTCATCTGATAATTGAACAACTTGCATAGCCGCTTGGCGAATTTCATTGATCAAGAAGTTGAGTTGCATTTCTCTTTCTTGAGAGTTCCTTCATACGCGTGCATGTCCCTATCGTCTTGATCGTTCTTTTCTTCTAGAGCCTTGAGAGGTCATCTAATTGTTGTTGACGAGAGATTGTAGCATATTTTCTAAATCTCGTACTCTCCTTTTTAATTCTTGATGTTCGACTGACTATTCGCAAATTCGCAGATTACCATTTCATACTCAAAGATTCTTCCTTCTTAACTCTATTGCAGTATACATGCCTTTTCCTCTTCTTTTCTTTTCTTTTCCTTCCAAAATTCCATCCCTCCCTTGATGTTGCTAATTTCTTCCTTCCACTCTGCTGTCGACTTGCCCAATCCACTATTCTTTACAGTGTTTCTTAGTTTCTTGTTTTCCAAATGAAGGTCCCTTAAGTCGTTTCTCACAATCTCGGCCTCCCTTTGTACTTTTTCGGTTCTAGACTTTTCGACCTGAACTTCAATCTTCAACTGATAGTTTTCTTCTTGAAGGGTACTGAGGTCCCTAGACATCTTAGGTTTTTCTCGCTCGAATTCTTGTCTAGCTATTTCTAATTCAGATGGCATTTCCTCCAAAAAGGGATTCTGGGCAGTGTAATTTGTTGATGAGATTTGCTGACTACTTACCCGTTGTTTTCTCCATATGTCATAGTCTTGGGTAAGGGTATCAAAGATACTGTATTAATTCCATGAAATGAATTTCCTTCCAAGACTTTGCAATATCTCGGATTCTCTTCATATATCCCTCACCCGCGAAAGCGAACTCGAATTGTGCTAACCCTCCAGTTGCGGGTATAAATTGTCTTGAAGAAAATTGCCTTTGGACTAATAGCGGAGCGTATCCAACTCCTCCCCATAACCCGAGTAAAGGTACCCAATCTTGGCCTCCACATTTGTATAGCAGGACTGAAGGACGGATCCATGGTGCTCTCCACGTTATATCCTCGGCGCGAAGATTCTGAAAAACCGATACCCAATGTTGCTCGGTGACTTCTTTCGGCCATTCTTTCTTGAGATAAGCTTCCAATGGGGAGAATGCCTTAGAAAACATGTGAAATGGAGTGCGCTCTACTTTCCAAAAATGACTCAAAATCCAAACATTGAGCAGCTGTGCACATCCGATAAATCGTCCCTTTCCAACCCTTCGACAAGTACTCAGGGACCTGAATGTCTCGGCTAAGATAGTCGGGACAGGGTTGACTCCTTGTTTTAGCCTTTTGAAGAAATCAAATACTGCAACTTCAAGATGTCTAAGGACTTTTGGGAAAATGATCAAACCGTAAATGGCCAAGGCGAATAGATTGACTCTCTTCAATGTGTCAGGATGACTCAGAACCGATTCTCGTAGGCTAGACCATGGAATGCAAATGGTTTCATTCTTCTTCTTTATTTGTTTTTCGGCCCATGCATCAGTCATGTCTGTCAATCTTACTAATTTTTTCTTAAAGGTCATTGGCTTAGGCTCCTTCACGTATATCTTGCCGAATTGCACATTGTCGATGCGGAGTAAAGCAGCATACTCTTCTATGGTTGGGGTCATGTCCTCTTGATTGAAGGTAAAGCACTGATAAGCTGGGTCCCAAAATCGAACCATGGCTTGAATCAACTGTTCGTCTACACGGATGGTAATCAGGTGAGCTATATCTCCAAACCTCTCAGTGAAAATGCCCCTGGTGTCTGAATCCCACTGATTCCAAACTCGCACCAAATCCTCAAGGTTATTTTGGCGAACATTCACAGTTATTTGTTCGGGCAAGTTGGCAACACACCCTTCCATTAGACTATCCCCCTTTTCTCTCTGAATTTTTAAAGACCAGTCTCGAACCACGGCATTCTTCTCGGTTATTTGTGTAATTGACTCCTCCATCAGAAACCCGTTCTTTGGCAACTATCCTTTAATCAACACCTTCCTAATGTGATGCCTATGATGCATGATGAAAATACAAATAAAAACAAACAAACTCGGTTAGTAAACACAACACATATGATTTGAGAAACAAATTAAACTGTCCAAACCAAATCTCCTTGTATGAACAATGTAAATGAAAGGCAAAAAGGCATTATCTCCGTGTACTTATTTTGGTGGCTATAAGCGGACAAAGGTTCGGTATGGCTCTAATTGGATGGCTCGTATGGTTCATTATATGCGGTTTTGATTCTAGACAGGTACTCGAATTGCCCGTACTATCATCTGCTAAAATTAGTACGGAACCTCGGTCATAGCCCATCACAGGCTCACGAGTTCAATTCGAGGGATTACATTTACTTATGCCTATGCGGAGGGACAAGTTAACTCACGAAAGCATAAGTCATATGTAACCCGAAAGTATTCACTAGCTGTATGCGGAGGGACGAGTTAACTCACGAAGGCATAGCGTTTACTTTCACTTAAACTGACGGAGCCCTGCATAGAGCTCATGTTATGCAAAATGCAAGTGCACTGGTGTGTGGGGGAAAAACTCATAAACCTTTACGTTTTATTTAAAGAAACTAAACCAGAATTAAAACCATAAAAATGAAAACTGAAAAACAAACAAATAACAAGTTAAAAGAAATATTTACAACACGATGCAAATGCAAGAATTTTGAAAGTGAGATTTTCGGATCATGACCAAATTTTTACTTTGAACAAGGAAATTTGAAAACTTTGACAAAACGTGTTTATTCGACTCGACTCTCAAAACCGTGTCCCCAGTGGAGTCGCTAGCTGTAGCGACGTAAAATTTTGGTTTGGGGTCGCTAATTGTGGCGATTTATTAAAAACTTGAAAGCTGACGTTTGATTTTTGAAATAAACAGGGAGTCGCCATCGATCCTTTTTCCTAGGTGTGATCGGACACCTATTAGATCTCTTATTAAAACAAATAAAAGGCTGAGTTTAGGTCTACGTTAAAATCCAGAGAAAATTTAGGGTTCGGGAGTCAGTTACGCGCGAGGAAGGTATTAGCACCCTCGCGACGCCCAAAATTGGTATCTTATTAAACACGGGTTGTCATGATTTTCAAAAATACGAGTTCAATATTAAAATTTAGTCTTGGTCCGGTTTAAAAGGCGGAAATTTTGGTTTATTCGCTTTTTTGAGAAGGGGTATATCGCTTTAACATGAGTCAATTGACGTTCACCCAACATAGCGATGAACTCGATGACTTAATGTTAAATCGGTACATTGCCTCGATTGTCGAAATTACTTAACAAAACAAGAATATGATTTTCGAAATAATGTAAAGCAAATTGGAATAAAAATGAATAACCGACATAATCAGAAGTATGTTGAAGCAAATAATAATCGTAACAATAATCTCAAAAATAATAATCATGCATGCTATATAAAACATATTAATAGTATTAAACTAAAACATTATAAATATGTATGTATATATGAACATATATTAGCAGTGATAATAATAGTAAAAATAAAAAGATGGGTCTAATTTAAAAAAAGTAAGTGAAAATAATAAGTATAATAATGAATGTAATAATATACTAAAATAATACTATATATAAAAATGTATATACAAGAATAATGAAAGATGTATACATAAGATCATATGAAAATATATAACAAAATATTAAAGGGTATACAAAATATGTATAAAAACGTAATTTGATTTTGGAAATATATACATGGGATAATATGGTTGCGTGTACATAGGGTAATATACATGAAAATTTAGCTAACAATATTGGAAATACATATTCATAATATACATAAACGTATATAATTTAAGACATTTACATAATATATACATATTAGAAGTAAATAACATCTAATAATATTAATAATAATGTTAGAAATAATAATGAAATATATATAAAAATATATGATATAATAGTAAAAAATAAAGGAATTAAAATAGTATTATATACAAATGTATGAATATACACATATATAATGTACAAATATTAATATTATTAACAATGCTAAGACTAGGAATAATAATCATTAATAATAATAATAATATTTTTAAAAAATAATTAATATATTAATAAAAGTAATAATAACAATATTAGTAATATATAAAAAAGAAAATAAACGAAAAAGGACTAAATCGGAATGAGAACAGAGAACCTCAAAGCGAATTTAAAAAAAATAAAGGAATAAAGGACTAAAATGGACACGCGTGAAAACAACGAGGGCCAAATACGCAATAAATCCATATGTTAAAACGTTGCGCAGCGTGGGGGACCAGAACGAAATCAGGGTAAAACAGTGGGGTCGAATTTAAAATATAAAAAAACTTAATTATAAAACGTTGAAAAAGCGGAGGGGCCAAATGCGCAAATAGCCCCTCCGCTTAAAAACACGCGGATCCTGAGGCCAACGGGTCGGGTCTTCGGGTCACATTCCAAAACGGCGTCGTTTTTAGGTCAGGGGCACAGGTGCGAAACAGTGCCGCTTTAGTGAGGCTATAAAAGCCAAAATTATTTCAAAAAAATCACTTGTATCAGCAGAGAAAGAAAAAAACAGGAGAGGGGTGAGGGAGCTGGGCGATTTCCGGCGGCAAAAGGGAGGACGGTCTGATCGCCGGAGCCTCGCCAGCGCCGGCGCCGGCCACCGTACATGGTGGCCGGAAAACTCAAAAGGTCCAACTTTTTCTCTCTTTTTTTTTATATCCTTATATTTTATATTTTTATGTGTCTAATGTTTATTGTGATAAAAAAAGAGATAGATTGATTCGAAAATGAAAGGAGAAAAAAAAAAAAAAGAAATCACCTGGATCTACTACTCCGATTCTGTTTTTGTTCAAATGCTTTTGGTTCTCTGACTTAAGTCGGTTCTTTTTTACTTGATCTACTGTTTCTTTCAAAATAGGTGTATGTATTTCAAAAAATCCGACCTTTACAAAGTGTTTCCCTCTTGGTTTTTATAACCATTTACCACTATTAATCTAATATTGTTGTCTTTTCGTGCTTTTCTTGCGTCATGGGGAGCAACGGTGGCAGAGGGCGGAGTGGGGTGGTTGGTTGAAAGTCGTGGGTTGCGCGCAAGTAGGAGGGGTAGTTGGCTAGGGTTTCTGTTGTTGATTTGTGTTTTAGCGGTTGGGCTAATTTTGGGTTGTAATTTGGGCTTAGTGGGTAGGTTTAATTGGTTAGTGGTATGTGGGTCTGGTGTTGGGTAAGATGTTGGGCTAATGAGTTTTGGTTTGGGTTCAAATTGGCCTGTACAAAAGTTATGGCCATTTTAATGAAGATTGTGCGAGCAAAATTCCTAGACGAGATTATGATGGGGATTACGAGTTTCGAGCTTTTAATTCGAGTTTAAATCATATTGGGTTCAGGTCTTAGGCTTAATTCTTATTATATATGAGCTCAATATTGTATTTATCAGCTCTTATTATTTTATTATTTTATTATTCTAAATTTTTTTATAATTATTAAGTATTTTAAGTTATTTAAGAGTTTTATGTCAATAAGAAAGCTTAGTTTAAAACTACTTCTTGTTTAGGTTAATTAGAGTTCTAATATACTTACGAGTTGTTTTTTAAATTTATTTAGCTAGCCTATATGAAGGCCTTTGCATTGTACACAATTCAATCAATTCATTATTATTCAACTTCTCTTTTGAGTTTTGTCAAAGTCCAAGTTTCTTTCCAAACGTCTAGAGCCCTAAGTCAAATCTGTGACATGAACAAACTTTACAATCTGCTTCCGCATTCATCTGCACTCTTCCATATCAATCTGACCAAATTCTCAAAATTTATTTTGCAAATATATATAAAGAAAACAAATATATATAAAGAAAACATATAATAACACTAAAATTAAGAACCTAGAGATGCAACAATAGTGTTGGAGGTGGGTCCAAAAATACCCAATTTAAGAGTGTTGATAAAAAGGCCAGAGTAGGGCTTTTTCTTGGAGTTGTAAAGTTGAGAAGTTAACGGGTTGAAGAAGAAGAACAAGAACAAAAACAAAAAGCAACAACCATGTTTCCTTTAAGATGAAATTGAAAATGATTTAGGTTTTTGAAAACTACTTTGAAAAACCTAAAGCAGATTCATTTAGATTTTTTCCCCTAGTTTAGAGAAGAGAGAAAAAGAATGAATGCAGAATAGAGGTGGGGGTTAGATGCATGATGAACATGTGTTTAAGGATCGAATCGATTGAATTTGTAAATGTGAAGAGTTATATTTGCTAAATTATTTAGAAGATAACATCTAGGGGTGTTCAAACTTCAGTTAAAACTAAATTAACCGACCGAACCGATTTAATTCATTTAATCGATCCACTAACCGATCTAGTTCGATCGGAAGCCAGTTAAAGGTTTTTTGAAATTTCAGTTAGCGGTTAATTCAGTTAATCTCCCGATTTCAAACCAAATTAACCATACTTAATTAATAATATTATATATATATTATATGTATTAGGCTATTACTAGTTCGGTTAATTCAGTCAAATGAACATTATAAATTTATTTATTTTATATGTTTTATACTTGATTAAACCAAAAAAAAAAGATATAAATTTCTGTTCAGTTACTTTTTTTGAAAAAATTTTGGTTCGATTAATAGTTAAAGAATTAAAAAGTTTGATTAATACAAATTCGGTTCGATTAACTATTTAAACACCTCTAATCACATTAGCACTTTTATTAACAATTTACAGGTGATCAAAACAAAAATAAAAATAAATCAGTAACAAAATTAAAAGTTTTTATAGTTGAAAACGAATAATTATAATTTACCTTTAAATAAAATAAACACACATCATTTTCTCTCTTTTAACCATGCTTTCTTTTGCTTTACTTTGATTTCTTTTATTTTCCTAGGAAAAATATAATTCGAACTTTAAAAATAAATTTTACAAATTTCTATTTCGTTTCTGATAAATAATTTTCAGAGAGTATTGAGCTACGCTGACCTACCGCGCGGCATTACTGCTGTTACCGGGGTGCCTTCGAAAATAATAAAAAGGAAAAAAAAAGAATCTAAAAATGAAGAAAATATAATTTCAGACATCTAATTCAGCAGTGAGTGTACGGCATAGTTAAAATTTTGTGAATTAGGGTTAGTAGCAGTGGCCAAATGGCCAACCAGTTTTACGGTTACTCATCCCCATCACCTTCCGCCTCCACTCTCCACCGTTATCTGGACTCCGACGCCGCGTCTCAGTCTCAGTCTCATTTGCTTCAACAACTCCACCCCTCCGCTGCTGCCGCTGCCGCTGCCGCTGCTGCCGCCTCACTCATCAAACGCCCCTCTCAAGGTAACCAAACTACTGCTGCTTTTATTTCCGGATTGCTTACACAAATCTGATTCTCAGTTTAATTTCTTTCTTTCTTATTAATTGTGTTTGAATGTTTTTCTTGTTATGAAGCTACAATCTTAGATGCCGTAGTTCGTTAAGAATATTGATGGGAAGGGTGATCTTTAGCGGTAACCTTTACTTGTATTTTGAACTTTAGATTAGCTCTTCTTCTGTCTACTAAATGATTTTGATGCCGTTATAATCATACCAACTACTCAACTATGATCCCTGCATGTTTTTGTCGTTCCTCACTGAAGGGAGCAATGATGACATGATTATTGAGCTTATTCTTATACTAACATTTCTACTTTTCACTCTAATATGGTGTGTAATCTAATGCAATCTGAGAAGGGAACCCACGGGCTTTTGGCCTGAATCAGCTTGTTCAAAAAATTGACTCCACTTTATATATGTATTTTTTGTACAATTATTTTAAGTCATCTTGATCCTTATTTAACTGTTAACAACGTTAGGTAACTCCCAGTACCTCTAATTAATTCTAGAGTTTAGTAATATTTTCAAATTAAAAGTTTAAAGTATTTGTAATTAACACTGTTATTTGGTATATAATTGCCAAACTATTATATCTTCTTTATATAAAAGCATTTTTTTATGTTAAACTTATATTATTAACGTATATATTTCCTCTTTTTGTTGTATATAACTACTATGTACTATAGTTCTCTACCATCAGAATGTTTTGGATGCCCAAAACACACTTGGGCAGATTGAAGCTTGGTATTCTGCTAGCTCTTTAGTCAAGCGACCTAGATTGGAGAGTGCAAGCAATTTACCTATATATCCTCAAAGGCCAGGAGAAAAGGATTGTGCTCATTATATGCTCACAAGAACCTGTAAGTTTGGAGATAGCTGCAAGTTTGACCATCCTATTTGGGTTCCTGAGGGTGGAATCCCATATTGGAAAGAGGTGACCTTTATTGCCATCTTTTACACCAATGATAATGAATCTTACTGGAGTTTGCCTATAGAAATTACTTTTCTTTGGGTACAATATAAACATTAATATTTGAATGAAATTTTATTTTCAACTTTTATATATTACATATTTTTTATATTAATAAGAAAAGTATTATCGTATAAATGTTACTTATCGCCTTTAAAGTATATGATTGCTGCTATTATGCATGGATAAGCATATTTATGAGGCTTGTCTGATTATGTATTTAGTTTTACCAGTAATTAAAAGATTTTGTACTACTATAGCATTATGCTTGCATGTTTTATAAAATTCAATCAGTATACTAAACTATATCTAGTAACCAAGTAATGGAGAAATGGTCCCTTTTTCAAGACTGGTTCCAAAAATTCATCCTCACTTTGAATTTTGCATTCTTGTTATTATTGTAATTGAATAATTATTAATATTATTTATATATAGACTTAATATCATAATTATCTGATTTCTTGTTCTTTCTTTGGAACTCCCAAATTGTTAAACAATCTTCAGGCCTAGATGTATGCTTTTGTTAGATAATGGCCTGGTTTTGTAAGATACAAATTCAATGCTTATGTATGTATCTTCAAAATAGTTGTTTAGAAACTTCATCTAATATAATATTTTGAATAGAAAATAAATTGGGAGTTCCATTGTTTATTTAAAGTTTACAAAATTGAAAGTAAATCTAAATTTTCATCTTTCTATTGCTATGAGACTAATGGGATTCACCCTCTTCTGGAGTCAAAAGATAGACACAACTATCCAAGAGTATTTTCTTTTTCTCTCTCTCAAACTTTGCAAGAATGAGAGTGGAAGAAAACAAGTTACCTTTGGCAGCTCTTCTTGGGCATAAATATAGGAGTTGGAGATTTTGGGGGTGAACTACTTATAAGACCAACCTAGAATGATGGAATGCAGAAAGTGGGCTTCTCCTTAAGGTCCTGCCTCAAGAATTTCTGGCAGCTACTTTAAGGAATCTGAGACATTGTCTGACCTCAGTCCTAGAAAAAACTGTGATAAAAAGGGGCAACCTCCCATCTCACTGATTGGTGCATATCAATGCATTTCTAGGAATGCCTCTATGGCTGTCAGTCTCTCCTGCTAGGCAGGTTCAATGTAGTGGAGGAACTAGGGAGAGGTTGATACACCCTAGGATTAATAACATGCTTTCTCTGCTGCTTGTCTAAGTTTGATTGGCTCTTTTGGAGTAGCTTGTGGTTCTAAATTCCTGAGCAGATCCCATTAATATATACTTTTGTACTTATTCATTTGTTTTTTTTTTACTATGTGCATATCTAATAATAGGGATCATCAAGTTGTTATTTTAGTTCAACTTGCATGCCTGGACAAGCAGTATGTGGTTGTTCCAATTAAAGATGCACTGTTATTTGTTGGTCTAACCTTTTTTTCTCTCTCATGTGGACACATCAATGAGCTTATTACTCATGTTTGTTTTCTATGTTAGAAATTCTATCCTGGTATTGCCAAAAAGGCCAGTTAGTGTACATTATTGTGATACAGTTTGATTTCCTTCTTTTTTCTCTTTAGGTTCCACCTGTTCCAGCTGGTGAATCCCTCCCTGAGAGACCAGGAGAGCCAGATTGTCCTGTAAGAAGTTATTTTTATAATTTTATGCTTTTGAGTATTTAATGGGTTGAACTTTAGTTCTTAAAATATTCCATTCTATTGCCTTTTTGGTTTTGCAGTATTTTTTGAAAACTCAAAGATGCAAGTTTGGTTCAAAGTGCAAGTTCAATCATCCAAAAGATAAACTGGATGCTCCTGTATGTTCCATTCATCCAGGGTTCCTTACTTTGCAGTTATTTTCATTTCTGTCCCTTTATGACAATGTCATGAATCTTTTCTCAGGGTGATTCTGAGAATTTAACGGTATCTGGGTTACCAGAAAGGCCCTCTGAACCCCCTTGTGCTGTAAGATATTTACCTCCTATGGTTTTTGCTTCTTGTCCCGTGTACCAATTATGATTTTAAATTTTCCATCCTTGATTTTATAACTTTTGCAGTTCTACATGAAGACCGGAACATGTAAATTTGGTTCAACCTGCAAATTTAACCACCCAAAAGATATCCAAATACAGTTCTCCCTACAAAACAATGTCAACTGTGAGCAGAGTGATATAGCCATGAAGATTGGGGGAATATCTGGAGATATTAAGCCGGCACTATATCATAATTCCAAAGGACTTCCAGTAAGACCGGTAATGTGTAGATCTGGCATGCATTCATTTTTCCCTTTTTGTAAATAGTAGGTGCATCAGTATAGGACTTCCAGTAAGACCCGTAATGTGTAAATCTGGCATGCATGCATTTTTCCCTTTTAGTAAATAGTAGGTGCATCAGTGATGTAGAATAAGTAGGGAAAAGAAATTAAATATAGAACAGAAAGTTCAGAAATAGACTGAAACAAATCTAGAGTAATAGAGGAAATTTTGGCAGAAACAGAACTATGGAGAAAACAGAATACAATCAACAAGGGAAGAAAATCACAATTACTCAAATATTCTTCATCTGGAGCCTAATCAAAACAAAAATAACATATGTATTATAAGTAAACTAAAAACCATAATAAAATGCTAAGTACCATGTATATCCCAAATTAGGAATAACACTAATAAAATATGTCTTAAATAGTGAATGTCATTCTCTCCCGAATTAAAAAACTTGACTGTGGAAAGTTAGAATGCAAATACTGTCTGCTTTAGAAAATCCATAAAAAGAGCAAAACAAATGGAATGTTGATAGTTGTCAAGGCAAGAAGCAGCAAGCACATCAAGAATCCCTGCCAATGGACAATTTTGTTTAGGAATACTAGCAGATAAAACAATTGGTTAGAAGCATCCTAATAATTGGAACTGTCTTGGGGAAGATTAAAATCAAGAGGTTTGTGGTTTTGATTTCAAGGAGGCAGGGAAATGAACTCTATCAGGAAATTTATGTTCAAACATAGGATCAGCCCTATCACAACAAACTTCAAATCACAATTTACCAATATATTTTTGATAAATAACACTCTAAAGGGACTTCACTTGTACGCTCAGTGGGTAGACCATCCTTGTTGATGATCTCATTCCTGTTACGACCCTCTAATCTGCCTCTAACATCCAAATCACCTCTTATCATATTAATTTGGTGGGCTATAGTATCCTTTCCAAGATCAAGTTTATTCTTAGGTATTCAATAGGATCCAGTAGTTGTACATTTCTATCTAAAGGTTCCTCAAAGTCTTGGTCTGCAATGCTCGTTGTGGTCTTCCTGACATACAAAGCTCTATGGTCTTGACAATGAACTTTAGAACACTAAATTGAAGAACCTCTGCAATCCCTTTTAACCAGCAGTTGGATTAAATGAAGAAAATTCCATATTCATTGTACTGCTATTATTTTTAAGTTTTGAGAATAAAAACTCGTCTAGATTGGCCACACCTGTCAAACTGAAATGAAGTCCAATGTTGGGAAACAAGCCTAGTAATTTCTCTGCAACTAAAGCCCTATGATAAGCTTCATTACTAAATTTAGATTAGGTAACTGTACAGCCCTAATCTCCTCTTTAAAGCTTCATTTACATAACCGGTTGAAGCTGTGGTGGTTTTTTTGGATGATGGGAAAACTGTAGATCTAGCTTCAAAGTTATGCTTTTTTATATGATTCAGTAACCTGCTAGGTAACCTGAAGTTTTTGGCTGGTGGTAGATTAAACTTTACTTTATGAATTATGAGTGCAGAAATTTAAGATTTATGCTAGAAAGTCTTTAAGTTGCTAAAGCTCAATCTCAAAATCCATTTGGCTTAATTCTGGTTCAATGGCTTACAATTTCATTGGTTCATCTATTTCTTGATCCATTTTGATGGTTCCATATATGTTGTCAAATCAATAAGCCAGATGGTTCAAGGAGAGTGTGGCTGGTCTGGTCCATATTGATATGAGACTGGTTTATAAAAGAATAGTTTGTGTTGATTTTTCTGTTATAAATTTCAATTTATTCTCAATTTTGATGTTTGCTTAGATTCATTTTATGTCAAATTTCTTTTGATGAGATATGAAATTGAAGAAACACAAAATAGATGTTGGAGGATGTTGTTTTAAGCTTTAGAATGTTTATTCATACATATATTTAGGAAAAAAGGACTTAATCAACATTACAGTTGTTTGCTTTGTCCATTTATTCACTTTTCGTGGTAGTTAGGTACTGTATTTCCTATGAACTTAAGTACATGGTTTATGAAGAGCTCATAGATAACGTATGCTTGCTTTTGACAGGATGAAGTAGATTGCCCATTCTACCTGAAAACTGGCAGGTATTTATTAGCCCTATGGCAAATTGTTTTAAAATCTAATAACAATAGAGTATTATCCGAACTTCTAACTTTTCTAACTTACCTTTTCAATTTTAGTTGCAAGTATGGTTCTACTTGCCGGTACAATCATCCTGATAGGAATGGTATGTTAACTTCAATGTTTCTGATATTGAAGATATAATTAATTTAAGTTTCCAAATGTCATGTTCAGTATTTGTGCCTCACATTATTTGAGCTTTTGTGCAGCATTCATTCCTCCTGTAGCACTAGGCCATTCCCTTATAGCATCTGCCAGTAATCTGAACATTGGAGTTGTTAATCCAGCTTCTTCTCTATATCAAACAATTGACCCCAGATTAAGTCAGACAACTCTACTTGCTCAGCAAACAATGCCAACGGTAATGAGAGATTTTATGTTACATGATAGCCATCTCCTCCCCTCCCCGCGGCCCCCCCCTCCCCGCGTGGGGCTCTTCCTTTCTCCCTCTTATTATTGGTGGCAAGGGCACCCAACCACTTATTGCCCATTTTTTTGTGAGAGGCCCATCCTGCTGCAGAAACTTTTTCCTCGTAAAATTATGTTCAATATGAAGATGATTCCTTGACAATTTTGTTTAATTTTTATCTTTGAAATCTTTTTTCAGTTAAAACAGTAAAAGGAATTATCCTTTTTTTCTTCTTTCTTTTTGCTTCTCTATTATTCCTGCATTTAGTTCTCTGAGTCCAAAATCAGCCTTGTTAGATTTCAGTTTGGCTTGCCATGATTAGATTCAGTCATGGCTAGCTAGATTGGCATTAGTATGATCCAGATATGGTTCTACATTCTAAGGCTATACAATTTAAACAAGGTTGGGTGGCTAGAAAAATGGTGAAGTGTTTCTTGTTTTAATCTTAATTTGAAATTAAGCATAGTTATTCGATTTGAATTAGAGAGTTTAGTTCTATTACCTTTTTTCGATATGTGGGAGGGGTGGGTCTGTATATATAGCAAGGAGTTGTTTGAAGCTGTCTTTCAGCAGAGGATACTTGCATTTACCATTGGGTCAAATGCTGAAGTTAATTATTGTTAAATAACAAAGATGCCAAGTTTAACAGATTTTTTTTCCAAATATTTCAAATATAAAAATAATGAAAAATAAACTAGTAAATATTTTATTAATAATAATTTTTGGTAATATTTTCTTGAGGGTCAGGTCATTTTCCCACTACATTGTCACTGGTTTGCAGGTGTTTCCATGAAATAATGGGGCCATTGCTAATTCCAATCTTACTGCAATTCTGCCTGATTTTGCAATCTCACTGTAATACCAATTGGAACTGGGTCACAGTCTCATCCAAGGGGCTACTATTTGTTAATGTCACTCATATGCTACGTTCTTTTGTTTGAGTTCATAGAGTTGCATTTTCTCTCTCTAGTTTCACTCAGTCTTCTGTGGTTTCAAGTTCCTAACCTTTTTGTGTTGGGCTGCTTTTAGATACAATTTTCCAAAATCTAGAGTTATCTTTAGCTTCAACCTTCCCTTCTTGGTTTGCCAAGATGTCTTCTGTAGAATAACAATAACTTTTTCTCTTTGGAGATATTTTGCTTGATGATTCTGAATTTTTATTGTTTGCTTAAGTGCTGATGCATTTTGTTTGTTTACATATTGCAGTTGGTAGGGACTCAAACTGTGTATCCTCAGAGACCTGGACAGACTGAATGTGATGTGCGCATTAATCCATTATGTTTTTAAATTTCTAGCTGTAATATGTCTGTCTTTTAATTATTATTTTGAATACCTTGTTGTCACCCAGTATTCTAATGACCATCAAGATAGTTCTCATACAATTGATCTTGGATTAGAGCTGCAGAATTCTTTCATGCTATAAAGCATCCAAATTACCTTCGAAAAACTTTTGGCTTGCTTTGTAATGTTACCTGCATCATAGGAATCAATATGCTTATTGATGACTTTTTCCCCATTTTGTTCTTTACATTGCAGTACTATATGAAAACCGGGGAATGTAAGTTTGGAGATAGATGCAAGTTCCATCACCCCATTGATCGGTTAACAACCAACGAAGCTTCTCAGCAAGCTATTAAGCTCACTCTTGCAGGATTACCTAGAAGAGAGGTGATTTTTCTTTTTCCCTAATGACTTTGGTACTTGGTTATGATACTTGTGCTTTTCTTTCTCTGCTTGTTGGATTTCCATCCTTCTAGGATTTATCTTCAAGCATAAAGATTATAGTTTTAGATAGTGATTTTCTTTTCGGCAATGCTATTGAGATAATCACGGGATACATTGACAGGGATCTGTTCATTGTCCATACTACATGAAAACTGGAACATGCAAGTATGGTGCAACATGCAAATTTGATCACCCGCCCCCTGGGGAGGTCATGTCTGTGACTGGAGTACAAGGAACATCCACAACAACGTCGGGATGAGGAACATGATGTGAAAACTCAGCTACGGGAAGCTACTTTGTGATGACGATTTAGATGGGTTTATAGGGCTTTCTGTATCAAGGTCTGTTAGCATGATGCCTAGAGTGGATGGGCAATATGAATGTACCTAGAGTGGACCATGTGAATTTAATGTATTTGTCAATTAATTTTTGAGAACACAATGCCATGGTAGTAGTTGAATTGTTGCTTGCTGTTGTATTGGTGTTTGGACTAATAGATATTTGGTAATTTTATGTTCGCGTTTGAAATTGAAGTATTGGATTGGAAGATTGAGTTATTCATCATCTACATGATGTTGGCTCATTTCCGTCGTGTAGAAATCTTTTAGGGTTTTCTGGCATCTGAATAATTTTGAATTTCCATTTAGATATATTTCGGGATCAGTTTTCGAATGATGATCCGATATGGTTTGGTCCTTTAATCAACCTTAGAAGACTAGATTAGGTTGCTGCTAGGCAGTTTGATAGTATTGGATTGGTAATGTGGCAAGATTATGTGAAGATTGACACTGCAGTGCACTTGATCCTTAATCCAACTTCAACTTTGGTTTGGTGATATCCTGATTTTGGGGTTACAAATTTGATGTAAACTTTGCTTACATATGTTTTCTTATACTAGGGTTCTGGTCGATTTCATCAAATGAAAGTAAAATCTCTTATCTTAGGGTTGCTTTGCTGAAAGAAAGGTTTGATTTCTATGTAATGTTTGGGAACTTAAAGTTGGAATTTTGGATTTCATTTGCTATATATGGTAAGAATAAAATGTGAATAAATGAATTAGATTTCAATATATATATTTGGAAAGTAAAAAGAAAAAAACATGAATTTGTTGAAATTAATTACCATATGGACATGCAATAAGCCTATGAATTTGTTGGTTAAGTTTAGAATTTTATATTTTAGTCAGTGGCGTTTTTGAACTTTAATACTTCGGTTACTCTTCCATTAAATCATTAACAAAATATTGGCTTGTTCTTTTTTTCTATTGGCATAATAACAAATTTTAGCTCTCCAATATTTATAAATTTTATCAATTAGGTCCTACTTCTAAATAATTCAACAAATCTAACCCTCAACTTTACACAATCTATTAATTTAGTCTTGATTCTTAAAAATTAAAATTTTAAAAAAATTTTAAAATAAAAGATTTTTTAAAAATTCTTTTTTTGATAAAAAAATATATACAAAATTATAGAAAAAGAATTTATAAAGGAATATATATTTTTCTCAACATTTATTTATTAAAATAATAATTTTTATAATAAAACAATTTAAGGGAAAAAACCATTAAGAAAGACTCGGGCAAATTCAACTTTTCTCTTTCTTTTTTTTTACAACATTGATGATCACCATGTTTAGTTTGAGATAAAAAATACAGCTTGAAGTCAAAAATATATAAAGAATCAATGTCTTTAGATTATTGCATAGTACAAGTTTTATCAAAAAAATATTAAAAACACGTGTTTTAAAATCCTTTTTAAAATTTAAGCTTGAATTTATAATATATATATGTATACATTATAAACACTGTTTTAAAATCCAAACTCAAATCTAAACTCTCAATCACTACCTTAATGAACTTGATACACCAAAAGATTTTAAAAGTCGTCATATTTTTAAGAAGTCTAGCGTACAAAGAACATTGTTGATGACGACCCGCCGTGTGGCAATTGATATTGTCACCATAAAAATTCGGTGGTCTTTTTTGGAGCCAGTAGCATCTTCAAGATTTTGTTACTTTGAAGAATGCTTAAGTTGATAAAATAGAGCACATAAATTTGGCATCCATGTATAATCTTTCTCATTATGCACGTTAAATTGCCAGCATTTGCATTACACAGGTGCTTTATGCTAAATCTCAAAAAAATAAGAGGTTGATCTTAAACCATTGGCTCAATATAATAAGTTTAAATCATGCATTGGCTGAAAAGAGTAAATACAGACCTCCAACGAAAAGAAGAGACTTCTAACAAGTTAGGTGCAAAATCTGTTTGCAAAAATTATGACACCTACCACTGTTGCTGCCTGGCAATATTTAGAAAAAATATATTTCAAAGGATGGGGATTAAGAGACTAATGCAGTGAGCTTCTCCAATTCCTCCACGGCATATTTCAAAGCATGAAGCATCATTTTCTTCACCTGTTTCACATAAAGGGTGTAATATCAAAACACCGTTCACCCGTTTGTAGATGGATAACATGCACATACTAAGCTTCATTTTTGGTATATATATATGAGAACTACTGTTCTTGGTTTTGAGCATTACTTTATCATGCGTCTTTTTTTACATTCATTAAGCATTGATGCTGTGACACAGTGAAGGAAAAGTAATATTTCATAATACTTGTTTAGAGCATGAATATGAAGGTAATAATATGCATGCATTAGAAAAGTTAAAACCAGGAGGCCAATGATCTTCAAAGTTGAAACATGATGTATAAGAAAGTTCCATGAAGTGCACGATATAATTCAACAAAATAATGTTATGAAATAATTTACCTCTAGCTTGTCCTCTTTAGACCTATGCTCATGTGGAAGAACTCTAAACTCCTCGGTCAAACGGATGCATTCATGAATATTTTCAGGAGACACAAAGTCAAGAGCAACTTTTGTACATGACTGCAAAGGGGCAAAATATACATAATCAATATAATAATAACAATATTATGCAAGGATGCAATCGAACTGAAACTCCTATGAAGCGTATGATACATTAGCACACAAAACAATACACTACAAATCTGAAAGTAAATACAAAACTTATTGGTCAACCAAGCTTGCATGGAAGGATATCAGTTCTAACTTGAAACCTTATTGTACACACCCAACATTATATACTCTCATCTGAGGCCAAGTAACATAGAAAATTGCATTCATCTCTATCAACAAAAAGTCACTACTCTGAAATGCAATTTCAGATCAAAGTTAGGTTATTGTCAACTCTGTATTAAAAGATATCTCCAAGAATTTACATGCCTTGAGATTTCTCACTTGATGAGGACAACCAGCAGGTATAAAGATAGCTTCTCCAAGTTTTTGTATAATGGTCCAAGGCTCGACTCCTGCAAAGAAGCATATAAATTTTCTATGAAAGAAAGGGAAATAATCAAGGCAACCGAGCAACACCCAATAAAGTGCTAACCAAACTCCTCCTTGAGCTTTCTCTTATGGTGCATGTTCAGGTAGAAAGTTTGATCATGAATCGGGTGCACAACCTGTCACATAAATTCATTTTCATTCTAGTTCATGCTATCATAAATTACAAACAAAATTCTTAAAGATAAGATCAGATACTAGGTCTATCAGGCTAAAAAGGGAGTGATCTTTTGCTTACCAGTCTTAAAATGCAAGGAAAAACTGTTTATGATTCAACTTTAGGATTTAATTAAATTTAAAATCATTCCAGAAAAACAATTGTAATACATTTAATAGAAATGACCAGTACATGGCAATCCAAGTGTTTACCATGGGCCACTACAAACACGCCAATGTGCAGAAGCATATAATTGTGAAAGGGTAGCTACCTGATCCACTGGAGAGCAATAAACATGCCTGAATTCTCTATGATGCTTCATAAGGTATTCCTCAAGCTTGGGAACATCTTGCCTACGAAAAATATCCCAAAGAGCCCCACCTCCAGATGCTTCATTTGTTAAACACGCATCTATAGCTTTATCTGTTGAACCAGAAGAGAAACAAAATAAGCAAATGTTAGTTTTCATAAGCATTATTGCGAAAGGAGAAATGAAAGAGATAGATCACTGTATCCAGATTTATAAAGCAGTCCAACTCAATGAAAATGATGAAAAGAGAAATCAAAATTCAAGCAGGTATAATTGTATCGAAATGCATATTTCAGAAAGAAGAATCACCAGAATGAGTCTTATATATTTTCCCATTACTTTCACCCACTTCTAATTCCTCTTTATTTTGAACCAACAATGATGTTTGACAAGATTTCACTTTCTTCTTTCTAGTTCTACTTTTTCTCTTTGGCGACTTCACAACTTTAACCATGACATCAGCATCAACTTTCCCTTTCATCAGCAAACAAGAATCTTCGTCCCAGCCATTAGGAGAATGCATATTTGAAAATGAGGTATCACTGGTATGAGCCTCTTTAATTCTCCCGTTGCTTTCTTTATCCAATTTAGAATTCTCTTCATTTTGAAATTCTAAAGTTTTCATCAGCAATTTAGTTGTTGAATCTGAACATTGACATGGATTCACTTCCTTCTTGCTAGTTATACTTTTCATCTTCGAATGCTTCGCAACTTTTGGCCAAAAGTCCATACCTACTTGCTCTTCCAAAGGCAAATTGGAGTCCTTGTAATTGCCATAGAACTCCATTTGTTCTTGTCTTACATGCCTCATTTTCAAAATTTCTATATCAGCAAGCTGGTCAGAGGTATGAATCACTTCAGCTGAGTGCACCAAAACATTCACCTGAGTTGTACAAAAGCAACCACATTGTTATGTATTCATATAAGAAGAATGCTTTAATTTTCAACAGAGACGATAGGAGCAAGTATAATAGAAAATTCAATCCAAGTAATTGCCTCTCTCTGCAAGATTCATACCTAGGCATTCAAAGTTTAGAGTTTCAAGTTCTAGCCCATGGGCTGTCCCCTATAGGATTCATTGTTGCATTAGTTTAATTTAAAATGAAGCTGCTAGCTAAAGGCTCATATTCTTTCACATATGAGCAATTCAAACTCAGATATTGCAACATATACCGAAAACTGTTAACAAAATCCTAAATGTAGTTAAAGACTAGGATAGAAAGCTTGATGATTCCAAAAATATGACATAAGCCACCAAATCTCCAATAAAAGCATTCCTCTAACGAACCACTTGGCAAGATATTGCAATATATACTAAATTTTCATACCGCATCCGACATGTCAAAATGAAGCTTGGTCACTGAGTCTCCACGCCCAAGCTCTTCAACAAATCCATAAGCTATATATGTTTTTGGACCAAGGTCAGGCTTCAAACTGTTTGCAGGCAATTTTGCTGCCATGTTGAGGATGCCTGAGAAAGGATTCGTGTATTCCAAAAATGGCAAGGAACTGACAAATTCTGCACAATGGCGTGGTAAGAGCTCCTCAAAATGATTTGATGGGGGCCAATCTTTTAGTTTCAGAATCTGAGGCCAAGAGTTACTATGTACACAACCCTCTAAATATCCCATGAAAAATTTATGAATGTTTAGTTCAACCTGCATTTTAAAATGTAATTAATATCAATTGACAGAAACATAATGATACTCATTTAGATCACGTATATTTGATGATGATCATTAAAGCAAATAACAAATTGAAACAACTTACCTCGCACAAGTCAAGACAATCAATTGCTCTCACATTAACGTTTGAAGAACCTTTCTTATTTGATATATCACGGAATGCACGCCACAGTACCATTGGCTCCCAACTTAAGCCAGAGGTTAATTCATGAACATTCCTAACAATCACTGGCTCTCCCTTAATCCAATGCCACTGAAAATGCTCTAGATCCCCCTGTTGTAAATCTTTGGCCAAAGGAGAATACAAGCGTTCGTTACTACCGTGTTCCTGTATTGCCTCATTCACAACACCAATCTCATTATCAAATAGACAAGAACAATGTCCTGTTAAGGTTCCAAGCCCATTGTCAAGTTTATGCAACTTAACCAATCTTTCAACTTTGATTTTCAACATAGAAACCCAATTGGCTGGCAACATGCATTTCAACTCCAAGCACTTGTGTCCACAACCACCCAGTTTTTCCACTGGGCAGGGGATGTCACCATTTCCCTTTACTTGCCACTCAGATGGTAGCTTGACATGTTTCCTAGAGCTTGTCTTGTTCTTTTCCTTATCTAATGATAAAGGTTCCCCTCCATGTAAGTAAGCTTTCCCCCTGTCAAAATATCTTTGGACCATTTTATCTCCACCCTGCAAGCATTTACCCCGAATTTCCCAACAACAAGTGAGGCAAAGCTCATATGAACATTTTGGGCAGACTCTGTGGAGATCGACTATTGATGTTTTGCAATTATTGCTGCCATAAAATGAAACAGATAATACAAAGCTAATTTCAACAGAGAACAAAAATAATTCCAACATTCTTCTTATTATATTAAGAATGAAACCCACCAATACAAACGTTCGTAATCACTAGGAACAGCCTGAAGAAGTAGTTCCATCTCTGATGACCTTAATCCTGCCGCAACATTCATCATTTGATATTAACAATATTTTTGAATTATTGGTGTCTTTGATTCAACTCAAATAATCAGTTAACCCCAACATTTCATACCTTGGATCTTGGCTTCTAGCTCTATTTCCTTCATTTGCTCCTCATTAAATTGTTTCAGGAAAGGATACAACAATGAGATTAGATACTTGAAGTGTTTAATTCTTTCTTCTTTATTCAATGGCAGTCCAGAGTTTTTGACATCCTATTAGAATATGTAAGAACCCACTGGTAGTCACAAAATAGAAGCAAGAGTGCATTTGACATATTAGACTTGTGTGACTCAATGCTGTTAGATCCAGCCTGAAAAGTTCCATGTGCACAAGTTGTATTCGTATAGGACATGTTAACTTGTGTGACTCAATCCTGTTTGATCCAGCCTGAAAAGTTCAATGTGCACAAGTTGTATTTGTATAGAACTATACTTCTTCTATTAGACAGGTTGTTTAACCCTTAAAAACTGAACATAGCCGCAAATCTATTGTATTGCTGGTTTTCAATATTAGTGAATTTCTCTCGTTTTCCACATAAAATCAGCATATTTTTTATTTTTCTTCTTTATTACTTTGCTATCATTTCTACTGTTATTATAGACTTATTCCATGCAATGATTTAATAATAAAATATTAAGATTTTCCATTTAATCATTTCAGGTTGATTCTATAGCTTGAAAGAACATAATTAAATAGAAAACTACGAATATTAACCTTCATGAGTTGGTCCGAACGCAAACATGATTTACAGTTGCAAATTTTTCGGCAAAATGGGCAGGACCCAGCTATGGCTTTCTCTGGAAATCGCGGGTACCTATATTCGAATCTCTTCATTAGTGACAATAAACACTGAATTAAGACTTTTTTTTTGTTGGCCATTAAAACGTTGCTTTAAAAAATAAAATAAAAAATAAAAAGATGAAGATTTGAGTACCATTTTTTTATGCATGAATCACAGTAGCGTTTACGTTGACACTTGCGGCAGAACTGCACTCGGCTTTTGAGCTGATGGCACTGATGGCAATAACCACCACCCTACTTTCCAAATGAAAACAATGCCTTTAATCGGAAGGAAAAAAAAGAAGAGAGAAACCTTTAATTTCAAAGCCAAACGGGCAAGCTCACCGCAACTTCGTTTTTTTCAGCTGAGGAGACATTGCCAGTCCTTGAAAATGACTCGCTTTTGTCACCGTTTCCATCTTTCTTCCCCTGCGTTGTTCACATTAAAAAAGTCATCATTTCAAAACAAAGCTCTTTAAAAACAAAACAGAACAAGTAAAACCCACCTTGGATTTGGGGCCATTCTCTTGTTTCTCCGCTGCACACTTGGCATTCCTAGTCCTCCGTGACCAAGGCTCAACTTCTCCGCCATTCCCATAGTCCTTGTCCAAAACAGAAATACCCTTTTCTTCTTCCACTCGTTCATTTTGATTAGTCCTCTTCCTCTTCTTCTTATGTGGCCTGGTTTTCGCAGGGTTTTGCTTGCAACGGTTCTTTTGGTGGAGAAAATGAAATTCGCAGTATGATTCACCGTGGATCCTCCAGCGGCTACAACGCCATTTACGTCCGTTTCTTGCACACTGAAGCTCTTCCGGAGGTGCTATAAATGGTACCATTTCGCCGTTCCAGAACGACTCTTCTCCCACAACCTCCCCTTCTTTCATGCCTTTGATTTTGTTCAGTGTTCGTCAAATGAAAGGAACAGAGAAAAACTGTCTCTTCAGTTTCCTCCTCAGTCCGCACCTTAGTTGATATAAATGTACAAGCGGGGTTTTGTTCTGTTTAAAGGATGTGCGATATGACGTATGCTGGTTTAGCTTGGGAGCTAAGAAACAAAATTTAGCTTTTGGTTTTTTTTTTTCAATAAAGGTGAATTTGTTTGAGGAAAACAACTTACCTGAATGGAATTTTTGAAAATTTAACGTTTCCTAATGTTGGAATGATCTGCAATAAGTTGTATTTTTAATTGTTTTACATCATTTTTAAATAAATAAATAAATTTATAATGGTAAGCATTATAATATTACTCAAATTTCTAATTCTATTACACCTACAAATTATTTATTTACAATGTAAGAAATTGTTTAAAATTAATAATAACACATGCAATCAGGGGTGATGTCAACAAATTCTTCTAGGGGGACGATAGTAAAAATGTATTTTAATAGTTTATGTTTTTACAATTTTTAAATAATTAAATCAAAATTTTATCATACTTAGGGTTTAAAGTGTAATTTTACTTTTATTAATTTAATTTTTTTTTAGATTTAAGGGGCCTTAATGAAAAAATTTCTATTTTAGGAGAGGTCGAGATCCCTGCCAGCCCTCCTAGCAATGCCCTTGCATGCAATATGTATAATACTAAAAATAAATTTTAGTATATATAAATACATCATATTAAGAACATTACCTACCCTACAATTGTTTATCACGACGTTGCCATCAATCTTAAGTTAATGTTTGAGTTAACTTGTGACATCAATTCAATTAATAATAATATCAATATATACAATTGCTAAAGGTAACAAATTGTGCATAATAAAATTAAAATATACAAAATAGTTTAAAATAAATTTTTGATTGAGTGATAAAATTAAAATTTTATATACTCAAATGTCATGGATCCAAATCTCACCATAATATAACTTATTTTAACTATAGAAAGACATTTTTGTAATTTTTTTAACTGGGTTGATATTAAATTAACTTGTGATATCAGGTTCACTAAAGACTTAAATAATAGTATAAATATTTTTCAAAAATCTTTTAGTAAATTGATTTAAAAAAGTTGAAAAAAAGTAGATTTATCAAGTTGGAATTCTTTTGATATTTAATGCTGTAAAAATATTTGTACAAGTTTAGAAAGCCTATAAGGAAGGGTCATTCTAATGCCTTACCAAAAGTTATCATAGATGTTTGTATACTTTGTAATATATAAAAAAGGAATTAAAAATTATAACTTTTAAGAAAAAATTAAAACACCCCAATATAATTATTATTTATTAAAAGAGAATATAAGTTCGAGTCGGTTTAAAGAATGGTTTATTTTATTTTAGAAAACCCTTTACTAATACCTTAATTTTTAAAAAGGGTTGTAGATAACCTTTTTTTATCGGTTTTAAGGATAAATATTAAATTTGTATATTAACATTGGTCTAATATATAATTTGATACATGAAGTTTGATTTGGTGCAATTACGTATATGAAATTTAAATTGTAGTTCATATGTATACATAAAATCTTAGTTTTGATTTAATTGTACACATTTGAAGAAATAAATACATACATTTATTTTCATATTGGATTAATATAATTATTTGTGTATGTAATATATCAACATAAAATTATGCTAATGTGATAATATTGTTAGTGATTTATGTAAATTAAAACAAATCAAAAATTCGTGTATAAAATCACACAAAATTAAATTTTATGTATAATATTGAACAATAAATTAAAATTTATGTATAAATTTAATACTTACCCCTTAAATTAATAAATTTTAGTGTTTTTTAATCAAATGAATAAAAAAATGTGATTAATGTCAATGATCTAAGTCAAATCCATTGGTTTTTATGGGTAAATTGAGAAACCTATTCCTAGTTGTTTTTCATAGAAGGAGGGAACAGTCGAACAGGCTCAAAGAAACCCCAGAAAAACAAAGGAATAGGGCCCAAATTCTGGCCTAAAATCCATCCAAAAAACAAAAGGTTATATATTCTACTATTACTCTCTATGCTTTGCAAAAGGTATAGATTTTATCTATTTTAATCTTTGTATTTTGTAAAAGTTATAAATTTAATATCTATATTTTAATTCATATGACGGCTGTTGGGCAAATTTTAAAAATCATATTTTAAGTTAGACCAAGTTAGGATAACTATATATAATGTTGATATCACACATAGACTAATGTGACCCATTAACACTTTGACATATATGGGTATTGACAATTTACATAATAATTTACATTGGTTAAATTTTGCAAATGCGCTTTTAAAATATAGACAAATTTATCATTTACTTTTATGTAACTAAATTTTAATTTTTATTGAATTTTACCACTCAAGTTATTCATGTGAGAAAATTCAATCAAAACTTTAAAGTTTAGTGGGAAGATCTTATCAAACAAAAATTAAGTGGAAAAATTCAATTTTAACTTATGATAAATTTATTTTTAATAAAAAAATATAAATATCAAATATCAATCAAAAGCGATAAATTTCAATTTCAATTATTGTGATTAAATTATTATTTTATTTTGACCAAATATTTGTATACTTTTTTTAAAATTGTAACATTGATATTATGATATTATAATATTATAATATTTAAAATAAAAATTAAGTAATATATTAATTAAACAATTAAAGAAATATTAATCGATTCAAAAAATTCTTCAAATTCGTTTATAATATATATTTGTTTTACATTTAGTAATGAGCTTTTGTCCTTTGATTGTACCTAATTAGGTATTTTATTTAAATTAATTTATGTTATGAGTTTATTATAATACAACTTTAGACTTTAAATTTTAATGCGATTTATATGATAAATAGTTTACTAAGTTTTGGTTGAAATAAAAAAAAAAAAATTGAAGATTTGAGAAGTTTGATATCTTAGGTTCAAGCTCTATCACATGTGGGGTTTTTTAAGATATATTTTGGGTTTAAATTGTTTTTTTTATAGATTTTACTAGATTATGCCACAATAACAAAATATCTAAAAAAAAATATTATATAAACATATATTTATTAATTAAATCATTGGTGTGGTAGTAAAGGGTTCGTGTTCATGAAATCCAAGTTGTGATCAACTGGTCGAGTCTTCACTTTCCTCAAAAATAATTTGAGTTTGAATCTTGTACAAAAAATTATTTATGTCTAGATTTTTAATTTTTTTAGTTGTTTTATTTGAAGATTTTATATAAAAATATTTAAAAATTAGCCTTATAATAAGATTTATTGCATTTTTAAAAAATAATTTTTAGATTCCACAAATGTATGTATCATATAAAATATTGTAAAATAAATTAAGAAATTAATCACTTTTTCAACCGTGCCCCATAAAATCTAAAAACTCTAGAAATTATATATGTATAACAAGAAGAAGATGAGAAGTTTTGTTTACTATATCGTTATTTTTAGATGCAAAATCAGTTGAAAGAGACCTTGCTTGGAGTGGGCCATTGGAGTTTACCATAAGATCTACAAAGTAAACAGACGAAGAATTTGGGCACCCACATAATTCAAACAAATTTGGTTTACAAAAGCCTCCTAATTTAATGTCGACAAAATTTTAAAAATGAAAAATCTCTATATGCATCAAAATAATAGCCGACAAGTCCATGTTAGGCTAACATACAGTTTGAGCTTGGGGTGCAAACCATGTGCCTTAAAATGCAGGAAATGCAATGACAAGCAAAGTCACATGCTTACAGAAAATTATCATCTTTTGGTCATAAACTTACCCACTGCCACAACTCCAACCGTCCTCATTAAATAACCATTATTTTGCAGGAACGTGAACCAACAGTTTTTCTCTCATTAACCGCAACAGAACTTGCTCTAGGAAAAAGACAGTTTCCATCATTTAGCGGATCATTTATAGATTTTTCATTAAAAAAATATGCTACTTTATTATATAATTTTCTCACATGTAGTTGTTTCCTTCTTCACCAAATATAAATTATGCGCGGGTTTTTTTTAAGTTAAATTGTATCATTACAAGTATTGAATTGAATAATTAATTGTAATTAAGAAGACTCACACATTTTATATAAGATGGAATCTGAGCCTAAGACCTCAAAGATCCCAAAGCTCAACATTGTCATCACTATTGAGCTAAGACCTCATTGATAATTATGTGTAAGTTTTTAATCTAGATTTTATTTTAGTCATGTTGATGATGGGTAACGATAAGGGAGAATGGAAGAAGGAGAAAGTGGTGATATAAAGGAGGCTAGTTCATCATTGAGGGATAGTGAGTCTGAGAAATCAAAGAATGAAAAGAGGGATGAAGGCTAGCATGTTAGGATTTTTGAGAAGGAAGAAGAGGACCCTCTCTACGTTAGCAAGTGGCTTAACAGAGGGTCCAACTAGGTGATTAAGAATGGATGATCCTTCCTATAAATGGTACGAAGCATAGATGGTTGGTCATTGAATAATCATCCGAACAATATAAGGTGGAGGGCCTTCTGTGAGTGTCTCTTCGATCACTTCTCTTATTGTCACATGTGCAAATCGAGATAGGAGTATAACAAATTATACTGAATGAATTTTATAAAATAATGTATTGAAGTATAACTTTTTAAATTAAAAAACCTCATGGGCCCCCAATCTCGCAACGGAATGAATGCAACACACAAAAATTGCGGTAGCATATGTGGGAAAAAGCACTTAAGAGCATGAATTCGGTGGGCAGACAAGATCATGCAATTTGGAAGAAGAAAAAAAGAAAGGGTCCAAAATAAAAATTTAATAATGTTCCCGTGGTTGTAGCATGCTTGCAAAAGGAAGGAGGTGTAGTAGTAGGTAACTGTTGTGTCCCCTCCCGTATTAAGGTATGTGTTAGTCTACCTGTCCAAGTCTATCCCTCTTACCTCCACAATTATTTTGAAAGACTTGGTGCTCCTTTTTGTTATCTTTTGTAATTAATGTTATCCAAATTATTAAATTATTTTCCTTTAGGGTTTCGAGGGCCCCCCCTCTAATTTTGAATTGACTCTTTTGAACTTGTCCAACGACTCCAAGTTAGTGAGTATCTGTTAATGAGTCGGATCAGATAAGATGTCAATTTTTTTTTTTCTTTTGTTCAAAATCATTTTTGACTTAACTTCCTCTGATGTCTCCCTTCAAATTTACTATTCATTTAATATAAAAATTGAAATAAATAAATAATAATTAAAGTTAGACCACACCAGTCTTAAGCACATTTCTTTTCATAAAAATTGGAAGAAAAAAAGAATGAAGTAGTCAACTTTTGGATAAGTGTAATTATGCAATGGAAGTTGGGATTAACTACCCTCTTCAACTACTAAAGGGATAAAAATGGGACCACACTTTCGTGCGGTTAGGGCTCCTTGATGCCCCAACTGACACCCATGTTTGGGTAACATGGATGGCAATGAACCAGATTATTATCAACGCATCGGGATATTCAATGCTTCACCCAGTAAAAATATCTTCCTCTAAGAGGGCATTTCCCTATTTTACCCTTCTTTTTCATAACATCCATTACCTTCAAATTAACTTTTTCCTAATGATGTTGAGTTAAAATCAACGCATTTGAAAGCTGTGTCATCTTTATCTCTTAGTATAAAAAATATATATCATTTTGTAATACATTATTAAACATATAATTGTGATATAGATGAGATGCTATTTTTTTAAAATCTTATTCTTTTTTGAAAAATATTGTTTCAATTTTGGACATAAACTTAATTTTAATTTGTTTAAATAAATAATTTTAATACATATTTTATTATGTAGCATAAATATAGTTTTAATACTTAATAATTATTTATTATAAGTTGGTAAGGGATATAAAATAATGTGATTTCTTTAGAGTACGACAGTTTTAATAAATTTTTGCTTTTCTTTTTCTTGAATGATTAAATTTTTATTCTTTCAAGATTTTATGGCTTTATATTAATATTTATTTCCCTAATTGAGTTGGTATCATGAATCATTCCAACGTCAATTCATTTTAAAAAATTATAAAAATATCTTTCTATGATTAAAATAAATTATATTATTCGATGATATTTAATATTTTTATTTTTTAAAAAAATCAATAAATTATTCGCACGTTGTATTAGTAAAATTTTAACTTTACCAATCAATCAAAACTTTATTTTATTTTTTTATGCATTTTATCTTAGTACACATACTTTATTAACTCAACATCAACTTAGGGTTGATGGCAACATCACGATAAATAATTGTAGTACATTTAGTATTCTTAATATGATGTATTTATATGTTTCAATTTCATTTTACTCGAAATTTTAATCCATTTTTTCATTTTAATATTATACGTATTTCACGTGTTATTATTAAATAATTTCAAATCATACATTATATGTTATTCTGAAATGTAAATCTATGTTTCAAACATATAGTTTTCATACGCATGCTCATGTGATAGGAATTATAGTATCTACTTAGTTGTAATATCAAATTGTATAATATTGAAACTATGTTGATGAATAAACTATAGGTATATACTTTTATCATGGTCAATAATAAGTATATACGTTTAGTAGATTAAATTAAAAAACATTAATGAAGTAAAGTGGATAGAGTGGGGTGACGTAGATGTAACCAATGTTAGCATATAAGATCCACGTAATAAACAAAGTAATTTCCGCCCCACTTAGTTTCACTTCACTCCTATCCAATTTCATTAATAATGTAGATAGACCCTGAAAGAGAGGCGCAAATGTGGGAAAGACGTCAAGGATGTAAAGTTAAAGAAGAAGGCAAGAGCGCAACCTAAGTAAGGGATAATGTTATAAAACTCATATATTTAAGACTGGTTAATTAAAAAAACATAAAGATGAAGAAAGTAAAGCAACGACAATGGTTTTGGCATTACCGTTTGGTCATAGTTATTGCCCGCTTTGGTCTGTTTTTTCTTGTTCTTGTTTTGTTTGTATACAATACAATGCTTGAAAAATGGGGTTTGTCGGATGTGTGAGTGGATGAGTCGGTATTTGGTTTTTATGTTTGAATTTGATTCTTCAAATAACTCCAAAATGTAGTTTTATAGAAACTACCAAATGCAGGCTTTAAAGATTCCCTAAGATCACCCCCCGCCATTTTTAACCACACATTCCCATGCACACAGCAGGCAGCGCCGCGTCAGACTATTAAAAAATTAATATCAAGAATCTACCGTGCGAGACTCATGAGAAGATGTGATTATATCAATTCGCATTAATCATATTATTGTTAAAATTTTACATTCTTCTTATAATTTATCAAAAAAATTAATATATATATCCATTTTTTTAAATAGTTATTCTATTTATCCAGAAGTAAAAAAGAAAAGTCACATAAGTGTAAAAATTGATGTTGTTTGTCTTTTTTTAATTATTTTATTTGTGAAAAAATAAAATAAAATAAAGAACACAAAAATTTTACGTGGAAATCCTTTCGGGAAAAAACCACGGGCAGAGGAGAAGAAAAATTCACTATGTCAAAAATTTTGAATCAATACAAGAGGAATAGACTATGTCATTTATAGAAGCCAGTAAAGCCATATTCTAGTAGGATTGAAACACCTTATCCTAATAAATATAAAATAGATGGAGTTTAATAAGGTTTAAAAAACCTTATTCTAAAATAAAATAAAAGAAGTCTAGTTCTATATGGATTTTACTTTTATTTTATTTTCCATCTTATTTTATTTAAATAAGAATTCGGTCACTTAATTCTAACAATCTCCACCTTGACACAAATTCTCAATGAACAAGTTCTTCATCGCAACAAGTTCTCCACCTCTTCCATAAAACCCTTTAGGGTTTAACTTCAACAATGAACACCAACCAAGTCTAAGCAATGCTCAAACTTGGTTATAGGAAGTGACTTAGTCATCATATCTGCAGATTTTCATGAGTACTAATTTTGCTCACAACAATATCACCACGAGCAATAATATCACGAACAAAATGATACCAACATCAATATGTTCTGTTTCTCTCATGAAACATTTGATCTTTTGTAAGGAAGATGGCACTGACATGTGTCACAAAATCAGATCGATTTGAAGGTCTTTATTGAGTTCACTAAATAGTCCCTTCAACCAAATAGCTTCTTTACAAGCCTCGAATCGCCATGTGCTCGGCTTTCAGTGGTAGACAAAGCGATCGTAGTTTGCAAAGTGGCTTTCCAACTAATTGCACAACCTCCGATTGTAAAGACGTAACTCAGTGAGAGATCTTCTTCTATCAAGGTCTCCAAAGAAAATCAAAGCATCAACATACCCTATGACTCCATCTTTAGTTCTTCCAAATCGTAAGCAAACATTAGTAGTGCCTCGTAAGTATCTTAAAATCCATCGAATCGCTTTCCAATGTTCTTTACCGGATTTGCCATGTATCTCGCTAATCGCATCTGATCGTGATATGATAAATGCGGACGTGAGCAAACCATAGCATACATGAGAGATCCTTTCGCACTAGAGTATGGAACATGTGACATGTACTCAATCTCATCATCCGATTGTGGAGACAAAGCCGATGATAGTCCGAAATAAATTTGCTAAAGGAGTACTAACAGCTTAGCACTCTGCATATTGAACCTACAAAGAACTTTCTCAATGTACCCTTCCGACTTAGGTACAATTTACTTGTTTTTCTTTCTCCGAGAATCTCCATACCAAGTATCTTCTTTGTTTGGTCCTAAATCTTTCATCTCAAATTCTTCACTTAGTTGGGCTTTGACCTTTCTTATCTCTCATTTATCTTTTGTTTGCTATCAACATGTCATCAACATAAAGAAGTAGATACACAAAAGAACCAATTCTCTTTTTCTTAAAGTAAACACAATCTGTCTAAACTACTTCTTTTAAAATCATGAGAAGCCATAAAGGAATCAAACCTCTTGTACCACTTTGTCTTGTAATCGTTTTCAAACCGTAAAGTGACTTTCTCAAAGAAGCAAACATAGTCCTCTTTTTCGAGACTATAAAACCCTCTCGTTGTTGCATGTAAGTATCCTCCTCAAGTTCTCCATACAAAATGCGCTTTACATCTAACTCGCTCAAGCTCCAAATCATGCATGGCTACAATACCAAGCAAAGCTCGAATCGAACTATGCTTAACAACCGGAGAGAACACATTTGTGAAGTCCACTCCTGGAATTTGACTATAACCCTTTGCAACAAGCCTTGCTTTATATCCGGTTCTTCAACTCCTGAGTCCCTTCTTTCTTTTTAAACACCCATTTACAACGAATGTACCTTTTTACCTTTAGGAAGTTTCACAAGGTCCCATGTTCTGTTTTTGTGGAGTGATTCCATCTGTTCTTGCATAGCAAACATCCACTTTTCTGAGTCTTCACAGCTAACCGCCTCAGAATAATTAGATGGCTCTTGATTCGCATCTATATCATCAGCCACATTTAAAGCATAAGCAACTAAATCAACTGCATACTTCTTTGGAGGTTTAATTTCTCTTCTAGTTCTGTTTTTGGCGATAGAGTATTGTGGTGAAGAAGCAACTCTATTCTCAATTTTGTTATGGCTTGAGGAGTTGGCTCTGTATTAATCTGATGCTCCACCTGCTTTTGGTTTTTTTTATTGGAAGAGTCTTTAAGAGATAAGTTAGGTATCATAGCAGTTTCATCAAAAACAACATCTCTGCTAATCACAACTTTTCTATTTTCAGACACCATAACTTATAGCCTTTTACACCACTTTTATAACCAAGAAAAACGCATTTAATGGATCTCGGTTCCAATTTTCCATTATCAACATGAGCATACGCAGACACCCAAAAATCTTTAAATCGTAATAATTTGCGGGATTACTGCACCATACCTCTTGTGGAGTCTTTTTCTCAATGGCAACGGATGGAGATCGGTTGATCAAAAACATGCGATGAGAGGTCGCCGCCAAAATGACTTCGGTAAGTTGGCATTTGACAACATACATCGAACCTTCTCCATGATTGTTCTGTTCATTCGCTCGCAACGCCGCTTTTGTCATGGAGTATGACGAATCACAAGTGTCTCATGATCCTTCGACTTACACAATCTATTAAACTCATCGTAAGAACTCTAAGCCATTGTCCATGCACGGAGGTATTTTATCTGCTTTCCGTCTGTTTTTCAATCATAATTTTTCAAGACTTAAATGCGGAAAACACATCGCTTTTCTGCTTCAGGAAAAACGCCCAAACTTTTCTGGAAAAATCATCAATAAAGGTTAGCATATAATTAGCTCCACCTCTCGAAGGTACTTTGGATGGCCCCCACAGATCAGAATGAATATACTCCAACGTTCCCTTCGTGTTATGGATTCCTCTAGTGAATCGAACTCTCTTTTGCTTCCCAAAAACACAGTGCTCATAGAAATTCAGTTTGCAAATTCCTTGCCCATCAAGAAGTCCTCTTTTGCTCAATTCTGTCATGCCATTCTCACTCATATGCCCTAGGCGCATATGCCAAAGTTTAGTAATATCACCATCTGACAAGGAAGAGGAAGCGACAGCTGCATCACCATGAATGATGAACCTTGCAAAACATATAACTTGGCAATTTTTCTCTGCCCTTTCATCACAACAAGGGACCCTTTGGAAATCTTTAAAACCCCACTTTCAGCTGTGTATCTGTACCCTTTTAAATCAAGAGTACTCAACGAAATTAAATTTCTTTTCAATTCTGGAACATGCCGTACGTCACTAAGTGTTCTGACAACTCCATCAAACATCTTAACTTTAATTGTTCCAACACCTGCGATCTTACACGAAGCATTATTTCCCATCAAAACAACACATTTAGACACTGTTTTGTAAGTTGTAAACCAATCCCGATTGGGACTCATATGGAAGGTACAGCCTGAATCAAGTATCCACTCCTCACTTACTTTAGAATTATTGACAGAAGCGACTAGAAGTTCACCATCGCCGTAGTCTTCTACAACATCACTTCACCGAATTTTTCGGTTGTTTTCCTTTGATTCGCACCTCCCTTTTAATCTTATTTTGTAGCTTATAGCACTCGGATTTAATGTGCCCTTTCTTCTTACGTGGTTACAAGTTTTACCTCTATTTGAAGACTTTGATCTACCCTTAGATTTACCACGATGATTTCTTCTTTCCCGTGTCCTACCACGATCATCATCAAGATTCGATTTTGTCTCCCACGAACAATGAGACCCTCTCCCTGAGAGTCGGGTTTAACCACAAGATGTTTCATCTTATCATACAAGGTTAAAGGATCATAAACCTCATCAACTGTGAGAGACTCGCGGCTATATAAAATCGTGTCTCTAAAGGTTGAATAAGACGGAGGCAACGAACAAAGTAGAATCAACCCTAGATCTTCCTTATCATCATACTGAACCTCCATGGCCTCCAAGTTTGAGAGAATTTCTTTAAACATCATAAGTGTTCGTGTACACACGCACCTTCCTCCAAACGATGAGCATAAAGACGCTGCTTCATATGCAACTTGCTTGTTAGAGTTTTCGACATACATATTTGTTCTAGCCTCTTCCATAATGCAGCGGCAACCTTCTCTTTCATCACATCCTGCAAAATTTCATTGGACAAATGCAGATGTAATTGTGTTAATGCCTTTCGATCCTTACGCTTCTTCTCTTCATCTGTTAATGTCGAAGGCATCTTATCTATCCCTAGCAGGGCATCCTCCAGATCCATCTGCGCAAGAACTGCTTGCATCTTAATCTGCCACAACGCAAATCTGGTGTTGCGATCCAATAACGGAATTTCATATTTGAAAGACGCCATTACCGTGATCGAGATGAACAACCCGGAAGCTCTGACACCAATTTGTGAAAAAATAAAATAAAATAAGATAAAATAAAGAACACACAAATTTTACATGAAAACCCTTTCGGGAAAAAACCACGGGCAGAGGAGAAGAAAAATTCACTATGTCGAAAATTTTGAATCAATACAAGAGGAATAG
Source organism: Gossypium anomalum (assembly GCA_025698475.1). Lineage (NCBI taxonomy): Eukaryota > Viridiplantae > Streptophyta > Magnoliopsida > Malvales > Malvaceae > Gossypium > Gossypium anomalum. The sequence goes on from CM046968.1 coordinate 71,044,176, forward strand.
ACTATGTCTATTTATAGGCTTGTAAAGCCATATTCTAGTAGGATTGAAACACCTTATCCTAATAAATATAAAATAGATGGAGTTTAATAAGGTTTAAAAAACCTTATTCTAAAATAAAATAAAAGAAGTCTAGTTCTATATGGATTTTACTTTTATTTTATTTTCCATCGTACTTTATTTAAATAAGAATTCGGGTCACTTAATTTTAACATTATCATATATTGAAAACATATGACATCAATCCATATTTGTTCCACTAATAATTATAGGATAATAATTCATATTTTTATATTATATATTTATAAAATAATAAAGATCTAATCATATTCCAGTTTTTCCCTTTTTTATAAACCATGAATCTTTAATCCAAATATATTAGATTACGAAAATGTAAATTAAAAATGAAATATAGAATTATTTATTTAATTTATTTTGTTAAAATATAAAATTTATGTGTTTGTTGATAAAATATAAGATTATATAAAAATAAATTTTACTAAATTATCATTATTATAGAATTTTTGTTTTTATAAGTATAACATTTTTTAGTATTAAATTTTGCATAAAAATTTAATAACTTAAAGAAATTTATTTTTATCATATGAATTCAATTGAACAACTATTGAACCACATTATGATAGTTTATTTACATGGTTTTAAGAGTTAATTGCACCAAACATCTCTAAACTATGACCCTCATTCTAAATTAATCCTTAAATTGTAAAACATTCTAATTATATCCTTAAACTACCGATGTTATATCAATAAGGCCTTTCTGTAATTAAAATTGTTAATTTAACGATTAAATGAGAGATAAAATCTTATGTGACTTGATTTAAAATGAAAATTTTAAATAAAAATGGATATTGTAAAAATTTTGGTTTTGAGATTTTCAAAGCTTTTACAGAAACTATTGTATGCTCTCGCTCTCTCTCTCTCTCTTTTACTTTATTTTTAGTTTTAAATTTTAAAAGTCATTTTTCTTTAAAATTTTTTAATTTAAAATTATGTCACATAATATTTTACATGTCATTTAATGGTTAAATTAACAGTTTCAATAATGAAAAGACTTGATTGATATAACATCAATAGTTTAAAAATATAATTAGAACATTTTAAAATTTTGGATCAATTTAAAAAATTAAAACTAAAATTCTTAATATAAATCTCAAAGTTTTTTGTTCTATTTAATTGGATTTGAGATTCTCAATAAGTTTAAGAAAATTGAGTGTTTTTTCTTTAAAATAGTATAAATTCCTTTTTTATAAAAAAAATGTTTATGTTTATGGTAATCTAAATTTTATTTGGTAATTTAAGTTATTATAACTTTATTTGTAAATTTTAATGTAAAATAAGAAAAGGTGGAGACTTTTGTTTAAAAAAAAAAAAACATATAAAGCTTTTATTGTGGATGTTTCAATCTAATCTCTATATAATAATGATCCTATATGCCAAGTAAGGATTGATCAAGAAACTAAGGATTGATCAAGAAACTAATAAGTAAGATCAATCTAACAATTTCAAGTTCATAGTTGAGCTGATCAAAACTCAAAATTTATTAAAAACCTCATTCTCTTAGAACAATCAACAAACAATTTTTTAAAAAATAATAATAGATCCTTAACAAGTGGAATAAACCATAAAGTAATATTTGTTAAGTGAAATAAACCATAAAGTAATATTAAAATAAATTATGTTTAAAAATTTCAGATTCTACCTAGAATCTTAGATAAATTAATAAATAGGTAATAATGAGATTACACTTTATACATTATTTAGGAATGTGAGATTATGGGATGACCAAAATTTTTAGAATTCAAATACCATAATCTCATTCTAGAATGTAACATTACAGTTTGTAATGTAAGATTCGACCAATCATTTACTAGAAGTCATATTGCATTTTGTTTCATCTACTCAAAATGTGGACATATTAGCCCTTGTATGTTAATTCAAAAAAACAAATCGGCCATTCTATTAAAAATTATATCAATTTCAAGTGTTAAGTGATGACATGACTCACGAAACAAGTAAACAATGACACCTAGCGTGCCAAATGTACCTAATACTAACATGACAAATAGTTAAAAAATAAAAATAAAAATAAATAATAATTATTTTAAAAAACATGTCCAAACTTAACATGGTCAAATAGTTCTCCAAGTTCAAATATACCTAGATAACTGTTTGTCTAACCTAAGCAAATAGTTGTCTAGATTTAAATGTACTCGGATAACTTTTGGACATATTTTTTCAAATAATTATAAAATTATCTAAAAATTGTTAAGAATTTAAAAATTATTAAAATTAAAAATTTATATAAATTATTCAAAATTACGTTAAATATTCAAATCACAAATTAAGTATCATTATCAAGTTACAATTTGTTTAAATGTTTAATAATTATTATGACGAATTATTATCAATAGAGAAAGCTTTTGTTTTAAGTTGTTGTTTACCTTGCATCTTGTCTATTGCTAACTAGATTAATATGAGAAAATATGTTACAAATTTGGACAAAAAACAATAAACATTCAAGGAAATATGGTCAAAGTAAATGGTGTGAAAAATAAATACTGTTTACTAAAAAACAAAAGGTTATAGATTTTTTTATTTTTATATTTTGTTGTTTTGGTGAGGGTTATTTTAATGTTGGTTCTTTATGTAACACTTTAAATTTGATCTAGATGTTATGGCTAAATTTGAAGTTGTTACATAAAATGATTGAAAATTTGGTTTTCGTGTATCTTGAAAATCGTCGCAAACTCTTAAAATCCCAGATTATTCAAAAACATATTTTATCTAACTATTTCATTGAAAATGATGTTTTAATATATTTCTAAAACTTATGATTTTGTAGTGGAAATTCTTAGAAAGACGTATTTTTGAAAACACAGTTGTTAATTGAAACCCGTTGTTTTTGCAAAAAATAATCGTTGTCGATAAAATGTTTAAATAATATTATACAGAAACAAAAATAAAGTCCAAAACCCAAATCAGTCAAAAATTTACAAACCTCTTAAATCTCAAATTAAAAAAAATATAAAATGAACACAAAACTTTAATAACCGAGCTCCCGTCGCACCAACCAGCCTAAGTATAAAAATTACCTGAAATATCAGTCAAACAAAATATGAGTTTTCAAACTCAATGTGTAACACATAACTTAACAGATAATATATATAAGATAGATTTTACAGAAACAAAATTATATCAAAGCAAAACAGATACAGACATGCTTTCCTACCCCCATCTGCTACACACCATCTTCGACCAACCCTACACACCATATAGGGTATGAAACACCCATCCAACCCTACATACCACTTAGTGTCATTATGACACTTTTCAGAATATTTGCAGCTGTGCTGCCAGTATAATGGGCGAGATATCGCCTCTCACAGAAACACTTCCTCCACGTAATATAACCTATTCCCCATGCAGATATAATCAGAACAGAAATTATACATGCTACTTTTATACATGCATGTCATAACAGATAGCCTATTACAAGGTTAATGTATCATACGTTGTCTAAAATACACATACATATAATCAGAAGTATACTAATGAATAACCAGATCCCATGTTTTACAGATTATTTAATCACATACAAACCCCACATAAGGCCCACAATTGATCAGAACGATGTGTACAGAACTGGGGAAATTTTTTAAATTTTGGGCCCGCACGCCCGTATGGCACAACCCAAATAGCTAGCCCATGTGTCATACATGGCCCAGCACACGACCTGTCACACAGCCGTATGGTGTCGACAGTGTTGTTTTCGGCTTTTGTCGTTCGCTGGTTTCTGGGTTTCTGGGTTTCTCATTACACACCTAGTTCGATTTTGATATGAATGCAACTACGAGATTCCAAATACCTAAAATCAATATTCCAACGACCAATTTCAGTAAAAAATTATGAAACTCAAACAAGAATTGTCCATGAACATACCCTCTCAATACCAAACAACGCATTTGTACACTTACCGTCAACGAACAACAACCACACAACACTTAAATCGCTGGAAGAACACCACCCAACTCACGTTTCTCCCTAATCGAGCATTAAAACGAATAACACAATTAATAAACCTTTCCATTATAAAGCATAACTAAAACTCCCAACTTACTAAAATCCCAAAAAGAAAATACTTGATGAAAAGTGATAACTACTCCCAACACCAAACACAAAATGAACAGTAAAGAACTGGAAAATTGATGGTGGCGTGATTTGGGGAAAAAAACAAAGAAAAGAAACGTAGAAATGACTTGTCGAGTTTTTTTTAAAAATATAATTACCTACAACTCACTTGAAAAAGGGAACCAACCCACAACTAATCAGATAGTTATTGTAGAGTTCAAATTAAGTTTAAACTCCTCCATAACCCTAATAAAAATAAAGCAAAATATCCCTTACACAAAGAGACTTGAACCCCAAACCTAAAACAAATATATCAAGCGCTTAATCACCCAAACTAAACACATTACATGATAAAACCCAACATATCTAAAACTTAAAATTTTGGGGCATTACACTTTATTTTAAATTATGATTAGTTTTAAAATATTTTTTATAATTATTAATATTTTGTAAGCAAATTTATGTTTTTATATTTTTATATAGTTATTTGAAAAAATGCGTCCAGTGTCTAGGTTCATTTTGGACGTGGTTTTTCAAATAATTATTAAAAATATTTATTTTTTAAGATTTTTAAAATTTTTAAAATATTTTGCATCGTGGCAAAATGCCAATTAGCATGAGGCACAAGTGGCATGCCACATGTTGTTCTCTACTTACTTCATTAGCCACATCATCATTTAACAGTAGAAATGGATAGAATTTTTAATAGAAGGACCAATGTGTTATTTATTCTAATGTACAGAGGCTAATTTGCCCATTTTTTGAGTAAAAGAGGCAAAATACAATCCGACGCCTAGTATAGTGGCCTACATAGTACTTTTACCGATTTAAGTCTATCATTGTAAGTGTTATATAGGTTTGTTGTAGTTTAAGTTTAGTTTACTTTGATTATCTACCTAATCAGGCCTTGTGTTCATATTTAATATCTTATAAGCTTAAACCCAAGTAAATATGCACGGGCTCAAATCTGGACAAACATAAATAACTCAAACTAAAAAGTAGGCTAGCCAAAATAGCAAAAGCCCTCAAGGAGTTCTTGGCCCATACACATAACGAGATCGACCACAAAGGCCTTATGAGGGACCCTCCCTTACAAAGCACAAATGTAACACCCCTCACCCAACCCAATCGCCAGATCCAAGCTACGGGATGCCACATTTGTTGTCGGAGTAACTACAATTAGATTTACAATAAAATAATCATTTTCACATGCATTCACACATCAATCATGATTTAAATACAATAATATCTCATTTCCAAGTCTTAATCGAGCTTACGAAAGCTCTTTTGACAACTCGAGCACGAAATAAGATCAAATTGCAAAGTTTTAAAAGTTAAGAACTGATGTCATGACGTCGCCAAAACAATGTCACATTGTGACCTTAAGCCACTTGACGTCACGACGTGGCTCACTATCATTCGATGTTATGACGAGGTAGATTGCTCGTCGAGACATGGACTTTGTCTTTGGTAAAAAAATGAACCATTTGACACATATTTCAATGCTTTCCACCAAACCTATCAATTTGTGCACAAAACATTAACTTCACCTAGTTCAGAACATGCCAAAATCATACCAAACAAGCTCAATACTCATATTCAACTTTTCAACAAAGCATTTACCACTTAAGCATCATCTAAACTTAAATATTTTTATATCATTAAGGCATATCAACCTCAAATTATTCAAACATCTAACTTTACCTATACCATACCATTTTGAAACAAGACATTTCATTTCATTTACCTACATTTATGAATCTTATACATAAATATGGCATAAAAGCCTCAAACGTATCTATCAACCATCCAAACTAGGTCATATTTTATAAGCATGTTTTAAGCTGCTAATGTTCAAATACATTACTATTCCATTCACTAACCAATCAAGCTACCATTTCTAACTCATTTAATACCATTCCACATTCTGTTCATATACTTATTGAATATCAAATCTTTAGCATATAAGCATATATATGTCCAACACCATAAGCAATACCAAAACACCAATTCAACATGGTTAAAACAACTCGCCAAAAATAACCACATTCACAAGTTAATAAATATGTCATGTCACCTATATACATGCCACAATCCTTTACTCAAAATAACTAAATAACTATAGAATTGAGGATAGTGTGAGCTTTAAAATGACCTGGCTTTACGTGTTTCGTAAGATAACAATCTACAAGGACAAGAGAAAATAATTTGGTAAGCATATAAAATGCTTAGTAAGTTCATAGGCATTAAACAACAACTTACCTTATCTTTCAATTAAATACATTAAGCTACCACAATTTGACATAGTTAGCTAGACAAAGTACAAAATCAACAAGGTGAGTTTAACATATAATCAAACATATAATTTCTCAATCATATATCAAACCAATTCATTTTAAAGCAATATTCCAATACCTTGCTCATTCTCAATTTAACATTTATCCATTTAAACATCAAGCTCATATCAGTCAAGTTCAACTTTTCATTTAACGATAATCACATAGCCCAATAAACTCTAGTAAACGAACTCGGATACATTAGTATCTACGTCACACCAATTGCTCGTCCAAGCTAAATATATTCACACCAGGTTACCAATCTAGGCTAAACCTTTATAGTGACACATCTGATTATTTGTCCAAGTCGAAAATATACATGTCAAATTCCCCGTTCGGGCTAAACCTTTAAACTGACATTAAGTTACTGGTCCAAACTAAACTTATGTCACATGTATCTTCGAGTCCGCAACAAATGTTGGATCTTAGTAACATATGTAATCAATCTTGTACAAATACGCACAAAATCCTATTGGCATGCCAATCATATCCTAACATTTATTAAGTTCAAATAGACATCTATTACACAAATTAACATTCTTTACAATTTAGTCCAAATCTCACATTTCATTCCAATTTACCAACAACTAATTCACAATCAATTATATATATATACAAATCAAACACATAATTATTTAAACACATATAATACCCTTACCTGACCAACAAACAAGTTGAATCTCTATAACTAATTGATAATTTTGGTTTTTTCCCGATTATATATAGTTTGATCCAATTCTCGATCTAGTCAATAATTTTAAGCAATTCATCAATAGCAAACATTTTCTTGTTATGCCACGATATGCATGAACTTATTTAATTCTATTTTTTGAATTTCCCTTAAGTTTTGCATCTTATTCAATTTAGTTCATGAAATCAAAATAGCCATAACTTTCAATTTTGAGCCTCGGTTTAAAAATCGATCTTAATTACATCCTTAGGGACTTTCTAATTTCTATTATTGTTGAAATTTCACAATTTATTCACATTAATCATTTTGTACAAAACTAGCAATTAAACAATATAATCTAGTCCTTTTTCACATCTAAGCTTAAACTTTATCAATTTAACACCAATTTCTTCAAGAATTCATCAATGGAAACTTTCAAAAACTTTAAAATTTTGCAAATTGGTACATGCGCTAGCTAAATCAAGCTTCCATGACCTCAAAAACATAAAAGTTACAAGAAAAGGCCTTAGAATTTTTCTTAATCAAGGGTTGAATGTACAAAGCTTTCAAAGGTTTTTCTTCTTTATGTTTTCCTTTTGTTTCTGTGGTCGAAGGAAGGAGAATATGAACATTCTCTCTTTCTTTCCACTTATCTTAATATATATATATATATCTTAATTAACTTAATTAAGTTTGGTTAATTAACTTAATTAAATTACTAATCACTTTATTAGTGATTAAACATAATCATCCACTATCATATATTAGAAAATAATTTAATTATCATTTTGTACCTTTGGTTAATTGCAATTTAGGTCCTTTAGTATTTGGCCAATTAAAAACTATAGCGATAATAAATTTACAATTTAGTCCTTGAATCTAAATTAAACAATTAATAGCCAAAACTGAATGACTAAACTTCAATATTCTTTTATACCGACTCCATAAACATTTTAATTTAATATTTACGAACCCAATTTATGAAAATAGGGTTCCGAAATTACCTTTTTTGATACCATTGAAAATCATGTTGTTACAATAAAGACTCTTCCATAAAAGCATCATATTCAATGTTCTTGAAAAAATAAGAAGCTTCTAAAAGCTTTAGCTGCTAGCACGAAATGAATAAGGGATTTAACAACCTTAAATTTTTGAATGAAGATAGGCGTGCAAATAGTTGGGATAGGACACTTGCTCAAACAATCTTTGGCAAGGAACATAATGCTTATAAATCCCCATCGTACATCATAAGTAAAGGTACACTCATTCAATAACTTTGAAACCTTATTTCACCTTGATTTTTAAAACTATGTTACCAACTTAAGCATTGAAAGGTGCTCTAAAGATCAAAATCTAGTGCCTTCTAACGAATTTCTTGCAAATTATTTCCATCTCACCAACAATCCACTCAACCTAGTTCTATAAAATTGACCTAAAAATTAGCGCCGTTTGTGGGAACCATTTTGAACAAAAGTCAAACTCTTCTACTAAGCAACCTAGACTAACCATTAATGTCACACAAAACCTTGAACCTCAGTAATTGCTTCAAACAAATGCCTTTTAATCACTCATAGTTACCCTGACAACAAATCAGTAAAAAATTGGTGATCACTAAGAATACCTGGACAACCTTAGTTAGTGACCCTTCCTCATGGTATGTTCATTCAAAAATTCCATAAGTCTTTTTGACTAGTTGGGTACAACTTAGCCAAAGTTATAATATTGTAACCATTGACCTACATCCTCACACTAATTTTGTCATTTGCCACTAACTTGCAAACTAATATTAAAACTACCATATGTAATTATAACCAATCCAACAATTCTCAGAATAAGTACTCTATTAGACAAATCTAGACCACCAAATGTTAACAACTTGGCATGAATATTTCTATAGCTACCGATAACTAATGTCACACCATAAGTTTTACAATAGCCAAACCTCACTTCAAATGCATGCCTCAATTTTAAATCTTATCTAACACCTTTGAAGCACGACAGAGAGCACTAGATAAATACAAAAACAATTAGAGCAACTTCTTTAGGTCCATAAGGAATAATAAAAAAAAAAAAACTATGATTTGTCCTTCAAAACTTGTAATGCCAAACGAAAGCTCGACATTTGCTACAAAACCTCCATATAAGCAGCAAACTCAAAACGTTTTCCAACCTTAATCAAAGTGCAAAATAGAGTGTTACCAACCTAAAGTAAACTTTGCTTATTGATGTAGCAATTCCCAAGGTTGACCAAAAATCCAAAAGACTAGTGCCCTGAGCTATCCCGTACTACATCACCTACATTTGCAAAATTTCGCTTTGATCTCCAACTACCACCCACTTTGAGTTTGTACCAGCCAGCCTTTGGATTCTCCTAATGTAGTAACACCTTATGCTTCAACTTCATTAGATCCTAAACTCTCCTCAAACAAGAAAATTCCTTAAAAGAGCAACTAATCAACTTGATCTTACAACTAAGTGGTAGGGTTGTATTTGGAAAACAAATCCCATTTCTCCATTTCCAAAGTCTCCAACAAATGTAAGCAAAAACATAAGGCCATTTCCAATCCCCAACGTCATGTCCTTGGTTTCAATTATGTTCCAATGCCACCAACGATCAACCATAAAAAAAGAGAAGTTGCCAACAACTGAACTTCCTAGGAACTATAGCTAGACGTTCTTAGATGTAATCTAATCTCGCAAAATATGGAGAACATCCTCCTGGCCAAAACCACAAACATTACATGCTTTTAAACTAGTTAAATTCCTAGTTTTTCGATTAACATTACACATAATTCTGTTTCTCTAGCCAACCAGATTAAAAGTTGCACTTTCGATTGACAAGGGAGATTCTATATGACAGTGGCAATTGGACACGACTCCCCCTTATATATGTTCATTTATTATAGGCATTAAAGCTTGGCATTATATCTTAAGCACTATCAGTGCATGAGTCTAATGCACCATAATTCGCCATATTATTAATGAGCAAAATAATTAAAAAATGAAAAGATTTTTTAGTAAATACCTAAAAAATTATTTAAAATTAATTATATTCTCTCCCTTTGTGATTTTCTTATCTCTCCCACACAAAATTTTATTAGTATAGATATTCGAAATTGAAAAAAAAGGGGGGGAAAGGATGTTAAAATATTATTTTACTTATACCAAATAATTTTTTATGAAGATAAGCATGAAGTTAGACTTAAAATATAATTTTACTTGTACAAAATCATATTTAACTTTAATAAAGAACAAGATGTTAGTAAAAAGGAAGAAAGTTTCAATCTTGATTTCAGTTCCATATTGTAAACACCCTCCCTCTTTAATGGAAATTTGTTGTATTCGACAAAAAGAAAGCATGAATCAATATTATGGTGAAGTAAAATCATACCTTAAATTGATTATTTCAACAAAACTGAAAAAAAAAAAAAAGGATTGTCTTTGTTTGGTATAGTTTTTATTCCCAAAAATTTTGAGAACCCTAAATAAAAAAGTTTTAGTGTTGTTATAAAAGATGAAGATAAGAAATTTAATTAATTTAAATTATGTTTAAACAATTTTTAATTTTTTATTAAAAATCCTTTAATATTTTCTTATTTTGCTTAATGATGTGACAATTGTGGTACATTGATAGTGCATAGGACTTATTTATTGACAATGTATCAATTATAATCCCTTAAACTATTTGGATATTTTTAATCAAATCATTGACTGATGATTGTAATTTTTAGATAAAGTAATGAACACTTTTATTATTATTTTATAGAGAAGCTTAGATTAAAAAAGTTTTTATTATTGGATTAAAAGAAAAGTTTTTTCATTAAAAAACATGTGATTCATTACTAATGAAAAGCATCATTGTTAAGAACTTTAGCAAGAGAATCAAGGGGAACATAACACAATCCACTAAGCATAACATTTTTGTAGTTAGTTTCGCAATACAATCAACAACTTTGTTATAAGACCTGGGAATACATCTGAAACAAGTTTTAAAAGGATTGGTTAACTAAAAAATCTCAGCTTCAACTTCACGAGATTTCCAATACAATGAAAGGTCATCTTTAAAAGAAGGGATCAAATAGTTGTCAAATTCAAACACCACATCATTCCACTTTCTTCTTGCAATCAATGAAGCTTCAAGACGAACCGCTAAATCTTCTGCAACCTGAACATAAGGGATAATAAGAATAGCACTTGCATCTTCGATATGTTGGGAAATGTACCCAAATTGTAGTAAACATGCAACTATTTTCTATGTATTTGAACAATGAATAAATAAATAAAGTTAATTTCACATTTCATTATTATATCTTCTTTTGTTTTTGTCTTTCATGTTTCGCATACATAGTAAAATTGTGACAAACACATATTAGCTCATTGATTTTCTAAGTTCAAACTGATGATAAGTGGCACTGTAAAAACGTTTACATTACGAGAAAGATAACCTACTTCAGTAGATAATTTAAACGAGTCCATAATCCCATAAAAGAGTCAAAGTAAGCATTTGAACAAATACTTAGAATGATTATTATGTCGCCTACAATTTCAATTTGGGAGATAGCTAGTCTTGGCTATTGGAATAGTTGGTTCTACGGGTAGAGACATAAATGTAATTATTGGAGGAATGATACATTGGACTGGACCCAAGATGAATTAATTCTGAATTCGTTTGTGAATTAATTCACTTGTGACGTTCATGGTGTGATTTACCTAAATCCTAAGTTAGTCACCGACCATGCGTATGCAACTCATGTGCTTTGATATTAGTGGAGGCTTATACTCTAAAGATGATTGAGCCTATAGCCGATATGTTAGGTACATGACTTGTGTATGGCATGACTTTACTAGCAACAATGGAATTCATAGCTCGATTAAAGAGTTAATGATATCTTCTCATTGACATTGTGTGGACTGATAAATATGGAACGTGGCCACGGGTTGTCACAATCATTTGTTGACAATGATCATATTAATCATTAAGAAGACACAATGATGACAATCAGATAAAATAAGATTTTATTGAGTGAATGGATTTAACTCAAAGGAATCAAAGATATTGTATGAGGGTAACACACACATGACAAGGTAATTGGACAAAGCAGTTGGATGAATTACTTTCGTAAAGAGTATACAACAAAGAGTTTTCAATTATGGTACTTCTTGTGGACTAGCTTTATGGTTAAGTAAATTACAAATTCTTGGAACAATAATTTTGATCGAATAAATTAAATTAATCAAATTAATTAAAATTAATATGATATTTTTAGAAATTAATTTTCAAGTCAGACAATTGGCCCAATGGGTAATTGAACTTGAAAATTGGACCTAAGATTGAAAATTGGGCTCGAGAACCCAAAATCGAGACCGAAACCAAAAACTAGTCGGATCAGACCTGGTATGTGAAACCAGGCCAACGGTCCAACCAGTGGCAAGATCAGACCGGCTAGGCCATCACTGGGCTCGGACCAAACCGAGAACAATTGAACCGACTCGAGGTGTCGCACCTAAGATGACACCATCGGACACAACAGTACCGACGACGGTGACGACGACATTCTGGTGGCCGATGATTTGTCCTTCGACGGATGAGCATTGGAAGAATCACACTCCTATTGGGATTCTACCGGATAATTTGATTTCTGATTAACTAGTCCAAAAATAATATTATTTTAATAGTTTTAATATTAAATTTAATTTAATACGTATCTTAATAGTATTTTATTAATTTAATATTGAAGTGATTAAATTTAATATGAAATTTAATTTAATATTTATCTTGTAGATAAATATTATTTTAATTTAATAGATTTAATATTAAATTTAATCTAATATTTATCTTGATAACTATTATATTAATTTAATATTAAAGTGATTAAGTTTAATAATAGTTGAGCTCTCTAAACTCTCTCTGTATAAAAAGAGCCACAAGTAACTGTTTTTCACACACTTGAATTTAAGAGAAAACTGTAGAGAGAAAATTCTCTTAAGAAATTATTTCAGAAGATTTCTAAATATATATTTCTTATTTACAACTTGACACAGAAATTTAGAGAAATTGCAAAATTACCCTACTGGTAATTTTGTGAAAACTTTTCTGATTCAAAGCGAGCCCACACTCAGAAGACATGAGCTTGAGGATAACGGAGAAGACTACTCAGTTGAAGCATTCATCCTAAATGAATCAAAGGGTTCGATTTTAATTAAGTGTTTATTAATTTAGATATCACAACAAAGTTCTTATTTTTGGAAAATTTTTAAAACTCTAGTATTTCCCTTAAACTTATTTTTTGTTGCGTTTTCCAAACCCGATTTTCCTATACAATAATCATCTCATTTTAACCCCTGGATATGGTAGCTTTCCTTGCTATCTTTATTTAGAAGTACCAAGATGCGTCACAATTAATTTTAATACCACCTTGGCCAGGGGATATCTATTGAGAGGTAGAAATCGCTGGCAACAGTCTACGAACTTCCAAAGTCAAGTTTAATTCTTCAGCTTCTTTTATAGCTTTGTGCCAAATTTTAAAGGATTTTCTTTGATACCTTCAAAATCAACTGATTTCTAGTATTCCATAAGTTTCAAAAAATATAGGCCAACAACCCCACATGTTTGGTCCACCAAGGGTATACTTCAAGAAGGGATGTGATAGAGAGTTGACACTAGTACAAACAATCCAGTTATAGACTCTGCATGGCTACCTGGTTTGGTTGATTTCAGAGTTGCAAGAAATGACAGTATTTCAGATATGTTGATGGTGGCAGATCTAATCTGTGAAGATTCAAGGCAATAGAAAAGGGACAAAATAGAAAATACCTTTGACGAGGTAAATGCCAATAGGATCCTGTCTATCCCCCTGGTGAAGACCCCACATGCTGATTTTTTTAATCTGGCGAGGTGAACCCACTGGTGTTTTTTCTGTTCGTAGTGCCTACAAACAAATTTTACAGAAACCTGCTAGTTCGAAACAATTACAAGCCCAAGCAAATTACAATCAATTGTACAAACAGCTATGGGATTTAAATTTGCCTTCAAAATTAAAAATTACAATATTGAGGTGCTAAAATTTTTTTATCCCTAGTATTAGTAATCTTCACTACAAAAGATTAATGAGTAGTACTGCATGCCATAAATCTAGAGAGATGGTTGAGTCCAGAGAGTATATATTCAAAGATTGTGCTACAATAAAAGACAAATGGCAGTGGATAAAATATGCATGGCCAATTGAACTACAAAGAACAGGATTCATGGAGTGGATTACCTGGCTCTTTGCTAATAATCCTACTCGAAAGTGTCGTTTTATTGCATGTGTGATTTGGGCGCTGTGGACTGATAGAAATAAATGGGTTCATAAACAAAAAAGAATATTAAGGGTTAAACTTGCTAGATTAGTGAAGGATTACATTGCAGAGTTGGGTGGGCTAGAGAATGCCCTACCTAGGCCAACTTTGAGGAAAAATAGCTGGAAACCGCCAGTAGATCCATTGGTCAGAATCAATGTGGATGTTGTATATAGAAAACTGGAAAACAAGTCCTATCCAGGCATAGTGATAAGGATTTTCGAGGAACTGTATTGGGTTCAAGAACAATGCTAAATAAAAATGTACCTTCTCTGTTTGCAGTTGAAGCGTTGGCGTGCGCACAAGGGATGTAGTTGGGTCTAGATATGGGGCTATAGATCGTCGAGATAGAAGGGGATACATTAACATTTATTAGAAAATTTAAAGGAAAATATAAGATAAATCATAAATTCATGCTATCATCAAAGATTGTCTTTGTTTACAAAGAGGTTTTCGTATCTGTCATTTCAAGCATGGATATAGGGTTGTGAACAAAGTAGCACATCTGTTGGCTACAGAAGGAATTAAGAAAGGAGAACAATAGGATATGGGATATACAATACCTAAAGAAGTAGCAATGTAGCAATGGAGGTGGCGAAGGATTATCAAAGGTTCTTAGCTTCCAGGACTGGAGAAGATTGGATCTGAAAGATGGGAATCAGAGAAGATGGAGAGACGAGGGAGAGGTAGATGAAAGGGTGAAAGCATTTCAGATGGGTGTTTTTATTACTGTTCTTTCCAAAAAAATTTCAAGAGTCGTGACATTTTATTAATTGTTGCTGCAGTTGGGTAGAAGATTCTAGAGCACACTCCTTTGGTTGGTTATTAGATCGGACCTAGTCTATTGGATTTATTTTATTGTTTTGTTTGTTGGACTGTATTTTGTTTTATTTTGGTTTGGTTATCTAATAATAATATCCAACAACTTTTATTCAAAAAAATTAATCACTTTATTATTAAATTAATATAATATTATTAAGACAATTACTTTAATATTAAATTAATAAAATAATATGAAGATAAGTATTAAATTAATTTTAATATTAAACTATAAAATAATATTGTTTTTGGAATAATTAATTTGAAATCAAATTTTCTAATAGAGTTCTAGTAGGAATGTAACTCTTCCACTACTTAACCACCAAAGACCAACTGTCGCTGTCTCAATCATCGGCACTGCCGTATCCGTGATTCATGTGCGACACCCTTACGGCACCCTGTTCTAATTCGGTCCGAGTCAATGACGACCCGACCGGTCTAGCCACCATTTGGACCATCGGCCTGGTTTCACATACCGGGCCACGTTCGACCAGTTTTTTGGCCTTGGTCTCAACTCCCAGGCCCAATTTATGATCTCAGGTTCAATTTTCAAGTTCAATTACCCATTGGGCCCATTGTCTGAATTGAAAATTGACTTCCAAAAAGTATTATATTAATTTTAATTAATTTTATTAATTTAATTTTACTTGATCAAAATTAATTTTTCCAAAAATCACTTATATTTTTCAAGAAAATTCTTTAATCAAATTCTCTAGTTGAACAATTCTCACGACCACCTAATTTAATTTCACATCGAATAAATCGACTCAATTAAATTATTCCTAAAGTCGTATAATTTACTTCTGATTCAAATGCAGTTCGATCAAGCTTTTGTTGAGGTAATAGAGGGGCCAATTAGATATATACAATTAGGCTCTAGTGATTGCAATTATGTCCAGAAGCATCGTTCCTATAATTCGCAAGTACTTAATTATGGAGTCAGTCTTACATGAAGTACCATAATTGAAAAATCCTTATTGTATACTCTTTATGAAAGGAATTCATCCAATTGCTTTGTCCAATGACCTTGTCATGTGTGTATTACCCTCATATGATATCATTGATTCTCTTGAGTTAAATCTGTTCACTCAATACAATCCTATTTTATCTCGTTGTCACAATTGTGTCTTCTTAATAATTAATATGATCACTGTCAACAAATGATTGTTATAAGTTGCTTGTTTGAGAACAAGTAACCCGTGGCCACGTTCAATATTTATCAATCCATACAATGCTAATAAGAGGATATTATTAACTCTTTAATTGAGCTATGAATTCCACTATTGCTAGTAAAACTATGCCATACACAAATCATGTACCCAACATACTGGCGACAGACTCGATCATCTTTAGAGCATAAGCCTCCACTTATATCAAAGCATATGAGTTGCATACACATAGTCAGTGACTAACTCAGGATTTAGGTAAATCACACCATGAACGTCAGAAGTGAATCAATTCACTAATGGATTCAGAATTAATTCATCTTGGGTCCAGTCCAATGTATCATTCTACCAATGAATACATTTATGTCTCTACTCATAGTGTCAACTACTCCGATAGCCAAAACTAGCCATCTCCCCAGTTGGAATTGTAGACGACATAATAATCTTTCTCAGTATATTTGAATCAAATGCTTACTTTGATTCTCTTACAAGATTATGGAATCATTTAGATTATCTACTAAAGTAAATTGTCTTTCTTGCAATGTAAACGTTTTTTACAATGCCACTTATCTTCAGTTTGAACTTTAGACAATCAATGAGCTAATATTTGCTTGTCACAATTTCGCTATGCATGAAAAATATAAAAGACAAAAAATGCAAAAGACATAATAGTGAAATGTGAAATTGACTTTATTTATTCATCGTTCAAATAAATAGAAAACAGGTACATTTTTACTACAATATGGGCACATTTCCCAACAATCTCCCACTTGCCTTAGTGAAGTAAATGTGCCATGTTTTGTATTCCCATATCCTCGACGTGTTTGTTAAAACTTCTAGTGACAAGAGCGTTAATAAACAGAGCTGCAAGGTTATCTTCAGAAGCTACTTTCATTACATCTACAATTCTTTCGACTACTGCCTCTCATATCAAGTGATACTTTCGATCAATGTGTTTCGTCCTCTTGTAACTTCTCATTCCCTTGGTATTTGCTATTACAGCACTGTTATCACGATATAGTGTTATAGCTTTTTCTATACCAGGAATAACTTTAGCTTCGGTTAAGAATTTTCAAAGCCATATTGCTTCTTTCATTGCCTCAGAAGCAGCCACATACTCAGCCTCCATAATAGAGTCAGTAGTAGAAGTTTGTTTTTCACTTCTCTATACTATGGCTCCACGGCCTCGAACAAATACATTTCCCAATGTCAATTTCCTTGAATTTTTATATGTGTGGAAGTTTGAGTCTGTGTATCCAACAAGAGTAAGGCCCTCCCTAGAAAAAAAACAAGTATATAATCTCTAGTTCTTTTAAGATACCTTAATATATGCATTACAGCTTGCTAATACCTGAGACCTGGATTCGCCTGATATCGACTAACCATTCCTACTGCGAAATAGATATTTGGACGTGTGCAAAGCATCGCATAAATAAGGCTTCCAACTGTCGAAGCATATAAAACCTTACTCATATGCTCTCTCTTTTTTCGCTGTCTGAGGACAGTCATCTAAAGAAAAATGAAAGTCTGATACAGTCGGCTAAACGTTTGGCTTTACATCAATCATTGCAAAATGTTCCAGTACCTTATTGATGTATGAAGCTCGAGATAGAGCTATCATTTTGTTCTTTCAATCCCTAAGGATTTGACTTCTAAGAATATAATTAGCTTCACCCAATAATAAAATTAGCTACATCGGTCATTGCTAAATTGTTGAGTTAACCACAGTTTAACCGATGGTAATTCTCTTACATCGTTTCTGATAAGTAGAATATCATTGACATACAAAATGAGGAATACCATATTTTTTGTCCTTTATACACTTATAAACACAAGGTTTATTAGCATTTGTCTCAAATCCAAAAGTCTTTATTGTTTGATCAAATCTTTTATTCCATGAGTGGGACATCTACTTAAGTTCATAAATGGATTTTAGTAGTTTGCAAACTTTTAGCTCCTTTCCTTTGACAACATAGCTAGTGGGTTGAGCCATGTAAATGGTCTTATTAAGATAGCCATTCAAGAATGCTATCTTGACATCCATTTTTCAGATCTCATAACCGAGAGCAGCGACAATGGATAAGAGTATGCGGATAGACTTGAGCATGACTATAGGAGAGAAGGTCTCATTGTAATCGATGCCTACTTTTTGTGTGTAGTATTTCCCTACAAGTTTAGCTTTGTGTGTTTTCACTTTCCCTTCTACATTTCTCTTCTTCTTGTAGACCCACTTACACCCTATGTGTTTAATCCCAATCGGTAAGTCTAAAAGTTCCTACACCGTATTAGATTTCATAGAATTATTCTCAGCATTTATGGCCTATTTCCTGAGCTTGGAATCAAAGTCCTGCATAACCTCTTTGTATACGAGTGGATCATCATCCTCACAATTGACTTCCGTATTATAAATACTACCATCATAGATGAAGAAGTCTAGTTTTTTAGAAACTCTCTCACTATGACAGATTCCCCTATGTTGTTGATCGTTTACAAGTTTTTCTACAAATTTCTCAAGAATTGAACTTGGTGATTGTTCTACCATTCCGAAAGTTTCTTAAGTACCACTTTACTTCGAGGCTTAAAGTTATCCATGTAGCATTCCTTGAGGAAAGTAGCATGAGTAGAAACTTTAATCATATTATCTTTCGGATTGTAGAATAATCCTCTCTTTGTTCCTTTTGGATATCCTACAAACATGAACAATTTTGTCCATGCATCCAACTTCTTTGTATCCTTATCCAGAACGTGTGCTGGACAACCCCATGTTCTAAAGTGATTTAGAGCGGATTTCTTTCCATGGCATAGTTCATAAGGTGTCTTACAAGAAGGCTTAGTTGGCACATCATTCAGAATATAGCAAGCCATTTGTATCACATATCCGTAGAAGAAAGTAGGAAGTTGTGAATAGCTTAACATTGAACGAACCATGTCAAGTAAGATTTTCCTTCTCTCAATTACGCTATTCTACTGTGGAGTGCCCAGCGCAGTCAATTGTGATAAAATCTAATTCTTTATGTGTTATTCTAAGAAATTATCAGACAAATATTCCCCATTTTGGTCAGACTGAAGATTCTTTATGGATAAACCTAATTGCTTTTCCACTTCCACACGAAACTCTTGAAATTTATCAAATGTTTCATTTTTTCAGTGCATTAGATACACATATCTATATCGAGAATAGTCTTCGGTAAAATTCATATAATAATCTAAACCTCCTCGGGCACTGATGCTTTGGGACCACTTACATCAATAGGCACAAGTTCTAAAGGTTAGTTGGCACTTGTAATTTTCATATTAAACGACCTCTTTGTAATAGCCCGTTTTTAGTCAAATTAAAATAGTAGTTTTGAAACAACAAATACGAGGTAAAAATATTATTTTACTATTATTTTAATGTTTACAGCATGATTGAATGATTGTGTGAAAGTTTTGTTCAGTAATTTTATCATTTGAATGCTTAATTCGGTAAAAAGGACTAAATCGAGTAAAGTGTAAAAGTGAAGTTCTATTAGCTAAAGGTGTCTAATAGCTATAGAAAATTAAAGTAAAGGTCCTTAAGTATTAATTAGCCCAATATGGATTTAATGGAAGTTAGTGGATTGGTATTTATTTGAATATTAAAGTTATTAAGGGTTAATTTAGTAAATTGGTTAATTTAAGTTAAATTAAAATAAAAAAAATCAAATTATCATCATCTTTCATCATTTTCAACCGAAACCTAAAGAGAAAAAAGCCACTTCAACATTTGGCAACCTTAATCTCTTCAATTAAGGTACGATTTTTGTCTCGTTTTTAATGATTTCTACGTTTTTGAGATCGTTGCAGCTAGGTCTAGCTAGCCCAGGGACTATTTTGCAAAAATTTTAAAGATTTTGAATAATCCCATTAATGAATACATGTGTATTTTGGAGTTGCTTGATAGATTATGAATTCTTGTTGATAGATATACAAGTTTTGTTAATTGATTTTTAGTGAAAATGCAAAATATGGATTTCATTATGAAATGTGTAAATTTAGTGGTTAAAATGTGAAATAAATTAAAAATGTGGGCTATTGGGGCATAATTGTAATTCAACTAGCATGGGCTTATTTGGAATTTCATTAATTTGTATTTTATGAAATAATGACTAAATTGTAAAAATGTGAAAGTTTAAGGGAAAATGTGTAAAATAACCCTAATGTATATTTTGGATTGAATTGAATAAATATATGATTAAATAAGTTAATTTTGAATATATTTAGATCAAGAAAAGTGAAATTCGGATCTAGATCGGGGGAAAACTAAAGTTATCGACTAATCGACTAATTTGTCATTTTCACATTCAAGGTAAGTTCATATGTGATAAATTTCAATAAAAATGTATTTTATATGCTTTGATATTGTATGAATTGCGAATACGAGACTGTTTATATAAACGATTGTGATTCGACGATAATTCGACATTCGAAATCCCAGTTGAACCTTAGGAATAGTTTAGGATGTTAGTGACATGTCATTAGGGGATACATTGAGTTGGCTTCGGACTATGATATAGCACTCGGGTGCTAGTTATACCGATTTAGCTTCGGGCCATGCATATTGGCTGTTTTGGCTTCGGGCTATAATATTAGTACTTCAAAGATAAGTTACCTTGATTTGGCTTCGGGTCATGGTATAGGTACTTATCGTGTGAAAACCTTGAGTAGCCAACTTCTATTCTGAATGGTTCAACAAGTAAACGAAAGAGATGATTAACTATGAGAATGGTATGATATGGTACAGGTACGTACGTGATTTGCATAAGTTCTAGTTCGAAAAATCTTGTGAAGAATGTAATTAATATTATAATTGTGAATGTGAAAGGTTTGTTAGCCAATATATATGATAATTGTTGTTATATTCAAATTGTTGAATTATAAGATTGAGATTTCATCAAGTTTATTTCATATGAGCTTACTAAGTTATAAAGTTTACTTTGTGTATTTCTCGGTGTTTTATAGTTTTCAAAGCTAGCTCGGACTCGGGGATCGTCAGAAATCGCGTCACACTATCCACTTATCTATCGATACCTATAAACTTAGTATTTTAAGTATATGGCATGTATAGGGACTTTGGTCATTTTGTTTATGACTTGATAATGAATTTGGCCAAATGAATTGGCTTGTAAATGTATATGTTTTGGGTTGTATGAATAGCCATGAGTAATGGCATATTTTGGTCTATTTTTGCATATTGAATTATGTATATATATGTGTGTTATATGCCTTGGGTTATGAATTGTTTGATGGTTGGATGATGCTTGATGGCTATAGATATTATAAGTGTTCAAATGGTTGAATTGTGGATATTAGTATACTTGTGAAATTAGGCCAAATAATGCTTATTTAAGTTTGGTCATATTGATGTTTGAAGTAATTGGTATTTGGTATGTTTTGAATGGGTAAAACATGAGTTTATAAGCATGTTGTTTGTTAGTATTGGAAATGGTATATTTTAGTCTTGTTTGTGGTTGATTTAGATGCCTATATATGTTTTGAACTTGTGCCATTGGGTTTGTGTAGGTACATGCAAATTTGGGTGGCAAATTGGCTTGGTAAATAGCCTATTTTTGTCCACACGGGCAGGGACACGGGCGTGTGTCTCAGTCGTGTATGACACACGGTCATGTTACACGGCCGTGTGTCCCCTAGTGTTAAATTTGAAATCAAGTCAGTATGCTCCACATGGCCTCATACACGGGCGTGTGACTTGGCCGTGTGGCATAAGTCAGTATACCCTACAGGTTTGGCACCGCCTAGCACACGGCCTAGCACACGGGCGTGTATGGCCATTTTTAGGGCACACGGGCTCGCCACACGAGTGCATGTGTTGGTCGTGTGACCCAAGTCAAAGAGTTATACGGGGTCAAACACGGGCTGGGACACGGCCATATGCTCTTATTTTGAATGTCCACACGGCCTGTGACATGGGCGTAACATATATGAGACACAAAAAGTAGGATGTAACATTTATGAGAAAAGTCAAGAATGCTCTCTCTCAATTTGTCCAGAGAAATAATATCTTTTATGGTTGGGTTAGAGGTGAGTGGTGACTTTGAGAATGGGGGGGATAAGATATCCCTTCTTGAAGAGGAACTTATTCAAATTTTGGTGAAAAGTTCGTTGGTTGTTCTGAGTGAAAATCCATTGTTGATATGCTCCGTTTGGACTAGGAAATCCTATAATCCGAATAACTTTTGGGCACAAATGAAGAGTATATGGAAAACGAAAAAGAAGCTTGAGATCCAAGTGGTGGGTCAAAACTTATTTTTGATTTCTTTTGAAGATGAGAAGGATTTGGAGTTGATATTAGAAGGATGTCCATAGATTTTTCGAAGACAATTGATTATTTTTTATAGATTAACTCATCCCATTGAAAAAGTAAAATGTGACTTGTATGTTCGCCTTACTGGCTTAAGATTCGTCGTGTCCTTCGGAGTATGACAAAAAAGATTTGATACATGCGGTTGGCACCATTTTTGGAGGACTCATTCAATCAGAGGAAAAATGTGAGTTTTGTCATTTAAAAATTTCAGTTAGATGTGCAAAGGCCTTTAAGGAGAGTGATTTTTATCTCTACCGGCATTCAAGAAAAAGTTTGGCTTTCCTTCAAATATGAGAATTTGCCAATTTTTTGTTTTGGGTGTGGACGTTTGGGTCATGTGCTTAAGAAATGCACTAAAATTTTATCTGAGGCACGAGAAAAAGGGGAGGATGAACAACCATACTCAATTGCACTAAAAGCAAAGTCCAACTTGTTAGGTAAAGAAAATAAAAAAAATTGGTTTTTTCACAAAGAAATCAATGAAACAGCGTTATTACTTAGGTGAAGACGTTGTGACTAGCGTTGGTGACTCGCTGGTTAAGGAGATGCCAGAATTTGCTCAACACATGGAGAAGAAATTGGAATCAGTGATGACTTCTAATTTTTTGGAATCTAATAATGTGCGTCACAATTTTAGGGATTTTGTTGCTAATTTTTATCCTCAATTTAATGCCACTGATTTAGATGAGATGGGGGGAAAAAGTTAATGCCAAATTGATGTAGTAAAAAATGTGAAAAAAGGGAGATTTTAAGTGGGCCCACTGGTTATTAGGAAATGAAGGTTTATTTTAAAAAAATAGTTGGAAAATGATGGCTAAAATAGGGATTTTTTTATACAAATATGGAAGGAATGGTGATGGGTAAAAGGAAGTGTGACACGAAGCTGATGGATAAGTTGGATAAACCCATGGGTCATGAGGGGGTATTAAAAGGTTCAAGTTGAACTTTGGGAATAGTGATGTTTCTATTTCATCAGATTCGTCAAATTCTATTTTGGAGAACACTGATGTTCTACTTCAACAAGGATCAGCAGTTACTAATAGGAAGTTGACTGGGAGCCATGAAAATGATAAGCTTGAATGTCTGCGGGTTGGGGAGTTTGTGGGCTATTAGAAGACTTTGACATATGTTAAAGATTTACAATCCCCAAATTGTCTTCTTAATGGAGACAAAATTGATTGGAAATCAAATGGAGAAGGTTCGCAGGAAATTCGATTTTAATAATGGCATAGACGTAGATGTTGATGGTACAAGAGGTAGATTAAGTCTAGCATCGACCGGTAATGATTTGGTGCAGTTAAGAAGCTTCTCGAAGAATCACATAGATGTCGGTATAATGATGGATTGTGGGGATAAGAGTTGGTGTTTTATAGGTTTTTATGGGCCTTCGAATGTGCGACATAGAGAGGAAGGGTGAGTGTTGCTTAGAAATTTAGGGAGAAACCAACATTCTCCCTCGATGGTTTGTGGGGATTTCAACGAAATTCTTTACTTGTTTGAAAAAAAAGTTGGGGTGCTAAGAGATGAGAAAAGAATGGAGAATTTTTTAAGGTTATTAGAAGACTGTCATTAATAGACGTTGGTTTCTCTAGAGCTCGTTTCACTTGGGAGAGGGGGAATTTACCTGAAACGAATATTCGTGAAGGATTCGATCGTGGAGTGGCCAATGCGGAGTGGTTGGATTATTTTCCTAATTTTTCAATTCAACATTTATCATATTCTATATCTGATCGTTGTCCTTTGTTGATTAAAACTGATAAAGAGAATCTATGTGATAATCGAAAAATTTTCAGATTTGAGTCTTGGTTGATGCTAAAGGAGTCTTGTGAAAAGGAAATAAAGCGAATTTGGAAGGGTAGCTCAGATACAATACTAGAAAAGATGGTGGAGGTAGCAACGAGTCTAACTATTTGGGGAAGAAAAATTAAACGGGAAAGAGCAGAAGTTTCAAAGAGTCTGATTAATAAACTCGAACACCTTATGAAAAGTGACAGAGATGATGTAACATTAGTGGAAATAATAGATTAAAAAATTCATTTGAATATAGAAATGGATAAAGACGAGGCATACTAGAAGCAAAGAGCTCAAAAAATTTCGATACGGCTGAGGGATAGAAACACTAAAATTTTCCATAGCTTTGCCTCTCAAATGAGGCACACAAATCGCATCCACAGACTACAAAATAAGGATAGGGAGGTGGCTTCAACAGAAAAAAAATGTGGAAGTTTTGCAAGGGCCTATTTTAATGACCTAATTGCTTCAATAGGGTAGGAAATTTGGATCATATTTTGTTAAGAGTAAAGAGGATCATTACAACCATTATGAATCAAGTGCTTATGTGTAGTCACATGTATGATGAGGTGGTCGGTGCACTAAAAGGCATGGGTCCGATAAAGGCAGCGGGTGATGATGGTTTTCCAGTAGGTTTTTTTTAGAAATTTTGGAATATTGTTGGAAAGGAGGTTAGCTCCTTTTGTCTGAGTTTGGTAAACAAATGTATGCCTTTGGATTCCATTAATATCACAACTATAGTGTTCATACCAAAATTTGCTCAACCGACGACTTTGAATAACTTTAGGCCAATAAGTCTTTGCATAATTTTATATAAAATTATTTTAAAAGCAGTGGCAAATCGATTCCAACAAGTCTTAGATTTTTTTATTGATGAGTCCCAAAGTGCTTTTTTTCCAGGGCGTATGATTACCGATAATGTTCTTTTAAGTTTTAAAGTTCTTCATGCTTTGAAGCAAAAAAGAGTAGGTGGAATAAGTTCGTTGGCACTTAAATTGGACATGAGCAAGGCATACGATAGGGTTGAAAGGGGCTTTTTACAATAGATGATGCTAAAGATGGGCTTTGATAGTGGCTGGGTAAATTTGATCATGAAATGCATCAATTTTGTTTCGTATTCATTTGTGCTAAATATGAAAGAAGGTCAAAGATTTAAACCATCTAGAGGATTGAGATAGAGAGATACTCTAAGTCCATTTGTTTTTGATTTGTAGTGAAGAATTATCTTCTTTAATGAGATTGGTTCTTTAAAATAAGCTAAGGTTTGTCGATGAGTACCAGTGATATCTCATCTTTTGTTTGCCAATGATTGTATTCTCTTTGGGGAGGCGTCAAAGAGAGGGGCAAATGTGCTTAAAAACATTTTGAAACTATATGAGGAAGCTTTAGGCTAATGTGTAAATTTTGATAAGTCAATGACTTTTTACAATACGAACACTCTACCTAGAAATAAGGATTTGGTGACTCAGATTCTTAACATTCGTAGTTGGACTACTCTGGAAAAATACATGCGCCTTCTTAATATGGTAGGCAATGGAAAAAAAACTATGTTCCAATTGCTCAAAGACGGGTTAATGAGCAAAATTGAGTGTTGAAGCAGAAGGCAGTTATCTCAAGATGGAAAAGAGATCTTTATTAAATCTGTTTTACAGGTTGTTCCTATTTATGCGATGTCTTATTTTTTGCTCCCAAAATCTCTTTGTTAAGAAATGGATAGCATTGTTGCCAAATTCTGGTGGCAAAAAGGGCATGAGAGGCATGGTATACATTGGAGTGAATAGCAAAATTTATGCGAATTGAAAATAAACGGAGGTATGGATTTCAGATCTTTATCTCATTTTAATTTGTCATTACTTGCTAAACAAGGCTGGAGGCTTTTGAATTTTCCAGATTCATTATTATCCAGTAATTTAAAAGTAAAATATTATCCCAATTCAGATTTTCTATAGTCAGAGTTAGGAAATATACCTTCATATATGTAGAAAAGTGTTTGGTCCACCAAGGGTATACTTCAAGAAGGGATGTGATGGAGAGTTGGCACTGGTACAAACATTCCAGTTAGAGACTCTTCTTAGGTACCTAGTTCGGTTGATTTCAGAGTTGCAAGAAATGATAGTATTTCAGATACGTTGATGGTGGCAGATCTAATCTATGAATATTCAAGGCAGTAGAAAAGGGACATAATAGAAAATACCTTTGACGAGGTAGATGCCAATAGGATCATGTCTATCCCTCTGGCGAAGACCCTACATGTTGATTTTTTAGTCTTGCGAGGTGAACCCACTGGTGTTTTTTCTGTTTGTAGTACCTACAAACAGATTTTATAGAAATTTGCTAGTTCGAAACAATTACAAGCCTATGCAAATTATTATCAATTTTACAAAAAGCTATAAGATTTAAATTTGCCTTCCAAATTAAAATTTACAAAATGGAGGTGCTAAAAAAATTTATCCCTAGTTTTAGTAATCTTCACTACAAAAGATTGGTGAGTACTGTTGCATGCCCAAAATGTAGAGAGATGGTTGAGTCTAGAGAGCATATATTCAAAGACTGCGCTGTGAAAAAAGACATATGGCAATGGATAAACTGTGCATGGTCAATTGATCTAAAAAGAACAAGATTCATTGAGTGGATTACCTGGATCTTTGCTAATAATCCTACTCGACAGTGTCGTCTTATTGCATGTGCTATTTGGGAGCTGTGGACTGATAGAAATAAATGGGTTCATGAACGAAAAATAAAGTCAGGGGTTGCACTTGCTAGATTCGTAAAGGATTACATTACAGAGTTAGATGGGCTAGAGAATGCCTTACCTAGGCCAACTTTGAGGCAAAATAGCTGGAAACTGCTAGTAGATCCATTGGTCAGAATCAATGTGGATGTTACATATGGAAAACTGAAAAACAAGTCTTGTTTAGGCATAGTGATAAGGGATTTTCGAGGAAGTGTAGTGGGTTCAAGAACAGTGCTAAATGAAAATGTACCTTCTCTGTTTGCAGTTGAAGCGTTGGTGTGCACACAAGGGATGCAGTTGGGTCTAGATATGGGGGCTACAGACCTTGAGATAGAAATAGATGCATTAAAAATTATTAGAAAGTTGTGGATGAAAATAGAAGATAAATCATAAATTCATGCTATCATCAAAGATTGTCTTTGTTTGCAAAAAGGTTTCAGATCTGTCATTTCAAGCATGGGTGTAGGGCTGTGAACAAAGTAGCACATTTGTTGGCTACAGAAGGAATTAAGAGAGGAGAACAATGAGATATGGGATATACAATACCTGAAGAAGTAACAATGGAGGTGGCGAAGGATTATCAAAGGTTCTTAGCTTCCAGGACTGGAGAAGATTGGATCTGAAAGATGGGAATCATAGAAGATGGGGAGACGAGGGAGAGGTAGATGAAAGGGCGAAAGCATTTCAAACGGGTGTTTTTATTACTATTCTTTCCAAAAAAAATTCAAGAGTCAAGGCATTTTATTAATTGTTGCTGCAGTTGGGTAGAATGATTCTAGAGCACACTCCTTTGGTTGGTTATTGGATCCGGCCTAGTCTATTGGATTTATGTTATTGTTTTGTTTGTTGGATTGTATACTGTTTTAGTTTGGTTTGATTTTCTAATAATAATATCCAACAACTTTTATTCAAAAAAAGTTAATCACTTTAATATTAAATTAATATAATATTTATCAAGATAAATATTAGATTTAATTTAATATTAAGATAATCGCTTTAATATTAAATTAATAAAATAATATTAATATAAGTATTAAATTAAATTTAATGTTAAACTATTAAAATAATATTGTTTTTGGAATAATTTATCTGAAATCAAATTCTCTAGTAGAGTTCTAGTAGGAGTGTAACTCTTCCATCGCTCAACCACTGAAGACCAACCACCGCTGGCCACTGGGATGCCACTGTCGCAATTGCCGACACCGATGTGTCCGATGATGCAGATGCAACACCCTTACGACACCCAGAGCCGGTTCGACTGCTGCAGGTTCAGTTTGGGTCAGTGACGACCCGACCGATCCGACCTAGCCACCGGTTGGACCATTAGCCTGGTTTGACATAACGGGCTCAGTTTGACCAGTTTTTAGGGTCTTAGCCTCAGTTTTGGGCTATCGGGCTCAATTTACGATCTCTAAAGTTTTATTGACTCGTTCAACGAATTTTTATACTTAATCAAATTCTTATACTTTACACTCGCTGAAAACTTACTCTTTACGCTTTACTTCGTTAGACATTATTTGAACAACAGGGTTTCATTGGGCGGGATGTTACAAATTAACTCTCAAGTCATTTCCATACTTAGTAAGAAACCATATTCTTTTTCAAATGTAACTCATTTATCTAACTATATCATTTCCAACTATTTTTGTTCATTTTATTTAACAGACAATTCATTTCTAGTTTCAACAAGCTAGTAGATGGATCGATCAGACTTATATAATTAGACTCAAATGATTTATAATTAAGTTTCAGCTTTTTGCTTATTAATTATATAAAATCATTCAGTCATGAAGTCATTCCACTATGGTATCGTGATTGAGCTCTTCCTAATAACATATCATTGCCAAAGCTACTCAATCAATGCTCGTCCAATAATCTTTTCATAAGTGCGTTACCCTTATAGGATATCCTTAATTTCTTTAGGATAAATCTGCTCTCCCAATATGATCATATTTTATTTCATGGCAATCATTACATTTTCCTTCATGAAAAGTCAATTACTATTAAATAGTAATTAAGTCATTCATCACAAAGACGAATGATATGTGACCATGGTTACTTTTCATCTATCATATAATACCAATGAAAGGATATCATTTACCCATGTCTTGGGCTATGAACTCCTCTATTGTGAATGATGTTATATATTACAGAAGTCGTATACCCAATACACCAGCTTTCAGTTCCTTACTTATCAATGCTCAATACAAAACATCTCCCCAATTTGACCTAATAGATAACATATTAGTCTTTCAATCGATTTGCTCATTTTCGATTAGACTAAGGACATGTTTAGGTTCATTTATTAATATAAGTTGTCTATCCGTATTATGATCTAACCATGTAATACCACTTAGTATTAGTTAACCATTAGACAACTAGTGAGCTAATATTTGTTTCCATTTTGCTTTGCATGCAAAAACCATTGACGGCAATGTACAAAGAGTATTAATGTAATTCATGAATAATTTTAGTAAACCAATTTGTTCGAAAAAATTACAAGTATACAAATGAATATACTACACTTAGGGCACCGGATCCAACTTATGCTATTTCATAATCAGAATAAGTCTTTTCCCCTTAAGCTTGGTGTTGATTTGATTATTGAGTCGAGATCTTTTTGGATTTGAGTTCTACAAAAGAGGTATAAAGTTCATGATGCTCTTCCTAACCAGCTTCATCGTGTTAAGTGTTCATATGTTTGGAAATCATTGGCAAAGATCCAGGACTCTTTAAAAGATAATATTTGTTGGGATGTGGAAGATGGTAAAAACGTGAAGTTTTGGGTTGATTCGTGGGTTCTTGAGTTGGACCCGCTTGTGAATTTTAGTTTAGCACCAATTCTGAACATTAAAGCAACTGTTAGTGAGATGGTGACTCTAAATGGCAACTAGTCATGGCATAAATTCTTGAGGTACTTAAGCAACAAGAATTTATTGAGAATGGTAGCTGTACTTGTTCCAAATTTGAGTGCCAAGTGAGACATACTTGCTTGGAGATGGTCCCGGCATGGTATATTTTTAGTTGTGGAAATCTATGCTACGTTTTCAAAGTCTAATTGGGGGCTGAAAGAGATTAAATTGAAAAATACATGGAGGTTGAAGGTTTCTTATTGTTAATTTTTTTTCTCTAATTAGTTCTAAAGGACCGGTTATGGACAAATCAGGAAAGAACGAAAAGGGGGCTACTTGTCGATGCTAGTTGTGGTATTTGTTGGCTGCATGATGAGTCATTGATGCATGTTTGAAAGGATGGCGTGACTGCTAAAGCTATTTGGAATCGGGTGATACCTTTGGAACTATAGAATGCGTTCTTTTCAATACCAACTGAGCAATGGATTTTGTTCAATGTTCTAAATCAGTTTTGTTTGATTTCTGATGTGATCAATTGAGAAGTTATGTTTATATAATTTGTTAGAAGATTTGGAAGAATCGTCGTAATACTCTTTTAAAGGGTGTCAGACATTGTGCAGACGAGATCATGATGCAATGTTGGGCATGGGCAAGGCATCTAAAGCAAGCCTGGTCTGCAATAGACATAAGACAACAACGAGAATTGGGGTTTGAAAGATGGACAGTGCCTCCTACGAGCTAGGTGAAGATTAACTCAAATGGTGCCATCTGTCAATATTCTAGCTGAGCTGCGGAGAGAGGCATTTTTCGAGACCATGATAGGAATTGGCTCATGAGATGTACAAGGGATTTGGGGGTTTGGTTGGTTAGCATGTGGAGCTAGGGGGAGTATTGGATGGTTTGAACCTTGGTTGGAACCTAGGGTATAGGAAGGTTTACCTGGAGTGTGATAATGAGGAAGTTACTAAGGCCCTTAATGGTGTTACCTTAAATGCTAGTGGTTCGACATTGATTTGCGCCATTAGCAGTTTACTAGAACAAGCTTGAGAGGTTCACATAGCTCACATTCGCAAAGAGTTAAATGAGGTGACAGATTACATGGCCAAGTTACCGGCACTAGATGAACTCTAGTTCTGTACGTTTATATGCCCACCTGTTACTATTGAGACTAAATAATTGCATAAGAAGTTGGAAGCATTATCCATATCTTATCAAGCTTTCGTGGTAATTATGTTTGACTTGTTATTTTATGATTTTGTTTCGTAAAATTCATTTTATTAATTTTCTTATTAATTTTGATTGAAATACGCACATTTATATACCTTAAAATTAATAAATATGAATCTACTGTTTTTTCATAATTTTGAATTGCGTAAAATATCATTGAGTATTCATACAATGACCAAATGATAAATGTATTTTATGTGAATATATCATGCATTTTCATTTCGTGCTAATATATTTTGATATGTTGAGAATATTTGGTTATATTTACTCTTTCCATGTAGTGTCGAACAATTACAAAATCTTTTTGAGAAGGTGCATATTTATGTATATATTTATTTGTATTTTAATGTTTAGGATGCTCATAAATTGTGAAACAAGTTATTTCATTTTGATCTTGATTGAAGTATATTTGTTTTATTATGGCATAGATACGTTACAGGGATAAAATTCCCCAATATTTTTCTATTGAGTAAAGGTATGGTGTTCTTGCTAAGGATCTAAATCAATAGTTTAATTTTAGTTGCAAATGTTTTACATATAAATTTATTAAATCATGTTTACATCATCTATTTTGTAATTGTTAAAATTTTTAATCTAGTTTATTGATTTAGATCAAATTTGCAATTATTTTTAAAAAAAAAGTTATTTAAATAATTATATATGGCAAATGAAGTTAATGTGCAATTATTTGTAATATAGTTATTTTATATAAATTTTATACATAGATGTCATTACTAATGGTCTAAATCACTGTTTGTCAATAGCCATAAGCTTGATTTAGATAATATTAATAATTATTTAAAATAAATTTTTCTTTAAATAATTATCTATGGAAAATGATATTATACAAAATTATTTAAGATATATAAACGTAAGGAGGTTTTAAATTTAAATCCTACTATGCACATTTATTTTTCGTATAGAAATATGAAAAAACAATATTACTTTTAAAATAATATTTGTTACTTTTTAAAAGTAAGTGCTTTTAGTAATTAGTAATTGATGGCATTTCGGCACACCTATGATGCGGGTGAATTTTATTTTATAATAAACATATTTATTAAAAATTCACATAAAGCTTAAATGATGCTTTAGTTATAATGACAAAGTTAAAAGTTTATCATACACGTCTCTCAAATGCAAACCTTACTATAGTATTATTTTATTTTAAAAATATGTAAAGATAAAAAAAAATCCTTGTATTGCTATTTATCACTTTCGTTTTAAAAAGGATTTTAGTAATTTCTCAATTGAATTAGTGTCTTGTTTCATGACTCCAACTCAATAAAGGGTTTAATATAAGTATCAGAAATTCTACCACATAAGTATGTGTGTGAAAATCACGTTTAAAATGATCAAATAATAAATAATTAAGCGTAAGGTTTGAAACTAGTAATAGCATATATACAATATCTATGAAATTAAAATAAAATAAAATAATTAAATTATGAGTAAAAGAAAAATTGAATAAGTAAATACATCAGATTAAAAATATTAAATGTTTATGATGTGATTTCAAATGATATAAGTGAAATAACATTAAAATTAATAAAAAAATATTAAACGTTAATAATATAAATTTAAATCCCAAAAAATATATAAAATATATATTTTTTTATGAATATAATTTATTTTAAATATAAAAAGATAATTTAATAAATTTTTGAATTGAAGTAATATTATTGATACATGGACAGATAAATTAATGACCATAACTCCAAAACCTTGAAAAAATGTATAGATTAAAAGTAGGAGTTGCTTAGGGCTCATGCGAATCTCACAGCACCGAATCAAAGTGATTTATTCATCCACATGTAACCTTAATATTGTGATTATCCTTAATATCTAAAACTGTGACTTGGTCGCTCGTGTGCATACATAGATATAAAAAATGAAAACCCTTTTCTTCCCATCCCATCCCTTTCCCTCACCCGCCGCCTTGAAGTTTAAGTTAAATATATATTTGCATGGTTGAAGCGCATTGAGCACAAACAGAGGGAGGCAGCTTTTCCTGATTTTGATTCTTTCATCCACATTCCCTCCTTTCCATTTCTCATTCCCATACTGCGAAATTTATCGTAAACACCGTCACCTGTCGTTGTTTCTTTTGATTTTTATTTCGTTTTCGATTTCGATTTCGATTTAGAGGCTGCCCTTTGGCTTAGGCCTTGGATTTGGCTTTGGACTTTGGTTTTATCACAGCAAGACCAAAGCTTGCTTTGCTTCTTTTTTTTTTTTTTTTTACTGCTATAAATAACCACTGTCTTGGCTCCTCCACTTTCTAATTTTGTTTCAAAGAAGGCATTTCTCAAGGAAAAGAAAAAAAGTATGAAGTACGTGCTGGTTACTGGAGGCGTTGTTAGCGGTCTGGGGAAAGGGGTAACCGCTAGCAGTATCGGTCTTCTCCTTAAATCATGCGGCTTTCGCGTCACTTCCATTAAGATTGGTACTTATTTCTTCTTCTACGTTGAAATCCCAATGCTTTCGCCTATAGAATAAACCCTTTTGTTTTTATACCATCTGCAGATCCTTATCTCAACACTGATGCCGGTACAATGTCCCCTTTTGAGCATGGCGAGGTTTTTGTCCTCGATGATGGAGGCGAGGTAATCTTTTTTTTCTTTTTCTTTATCATCAAATGCTGTTGATAATGTAAATTAAACCCTGTTCTGCATTTGAAGGTGGACTTAGACCTTGGAAACTATGAGCGGTTTCTTGACATTACGTTAACGCGTGACAATAATATAACAACAGGAAAGATTTATCAGGTCTATTCTCATCTTTTTTTTTTCTCTTTCAATTCAAGATTTCTACCTTCTGAAAGTCTCTTATCAATCCCATGCCTTTGATTTTGACAGTATGTTATTAACAAGGAGAGAAAGGGAGATTATCTTGGAAAGACTGTTCAGGTCTGTTTTAGAGGTTATGGTATTTTTTCAACAAAGCTTCCCAACATGTTTTATACTTTAAATTTCCTAATTTTGTTTTCCTTCTTTGCTTTAGGTTGTTCCTCACATTACAGATGCGATACAAGAGTGGATAGAACGCGCAGCATTGATACCAGTGGATGGGAAGGAAGGTCCTGCCGATATTTGTGTCATTGAATTAGGTGGAACAATAGGTACATTCACTTCAAGAGTGTGTCTTTGTTGCATTTCCTTTTTATTTTTTCTTTTTGTTCTGTTTCTTACTTGCAACTTTTCTTGGTCCAGGGGACATTGAATCTATGCCATTTATTGAGGCGCTTGGGCAATTCTCCTACCGCGTAGGTAAGACTATTCTGTTATGCTTTCTTATCTAACCGGTTTATACTAATTCTTTTGAATGATCTGCTGGTGGGATTTACTTTGTGTTTCTCGTCTTAGGCACTGGCAATTTCTGTTTGGTTCATGTCAGCCTTGTGCCCGTTCTCAATGTTGTTGGTGAACAGGTATTTCTTGATGCTTTATCTTTTACATGAAATAAACTTCTCTGTTTTGACGTGTCATTATTTCTAATTATCATTATTATTGAATCAAATAACAGAAAACAAAGCCTACCCAGCATAGTGTTCGTGGACTTAGAGGACTTGGCTTGACACCAAATATTCTTGCTTGTCGCAGTACAATGGTTCTACTCTCATTTCTCTTTTTCGAATGTATTTTCTAGTGCTGATTTGGCATTTCTTATTCACTCACTTCTTTTTTTTTTTTTTTTTTTTTTGCAATAGGCGCTTGATGAAAATGTCAAGGAAAAGCTCTCTCGGTTTTGCCATGTGCCGGTAATGCAACATAAAGCTCTTTGTCTGCTTCTTGTCCATCTCTGAAATCAGTAATTACTGTTATTAAGCAATATGACCTATTTTCAGGCAGAAAATATTGTCACACTCTATGACGTTCCAAATATTTGGCACATTCCTTTACTACTAAGGGTAAGTAGTTCACTTTTTGAGTATTTGTAGTCTAACATCTTAGGACAAAACTAGAACTGACAATAACTATTTACTAATTCATTTGTTTATTTTTCTGGTCATGAATAGGATCAAAAGGCACATGAAGCACTCTTGAAAGAACTGAACCTCCTAGGGTTTGTCCAATGAACTCTCTAATCCACCCTGCATTCATATATTTTCCTTCTGATTGCATGATCTATCTCAAATTCGTCTATGTTTTCTTTATGTTTTGGCTATGATGAGGATACTTATTCGTTTTGCCACTTCTGGATCTAGTTTTCTGGTACGTATATTTACACTTGTATGAATTGCAGGATTGCAAGGAAACCTGACTTAACAGAGTGGACTGCTAGGACCAAAGTTTATGACATGCTTCATGATCCTGTGGGTGCAAAGCATCAGTAAATTGTTATCTGCATCTATTTGCATTTGGTGAAAATCATAACGCATTTGCATTCTTTTACATTGCAGGTTAAAATTGCCATGGTTGGAAAATATGTTGGGCTTAAAGATTCTTACCTTTCTGTTTTAAAGGTGAAAGCTTTGTTTGTTCTGAAAAATATGAAAAGCTCCATCCTTTGTAGTTGTTGTTCTTCATTTATTTATTTCTGCCCCTTCTATCTAGTCATATCAGCTAGTGCTGCTTACTCTACTCTTACAGTGCTTCCCTACAGAATTCTAGTTGGGAAGAGCAAATAGGCATGCAGTGAAATTGGTTTCTAATTTTTTCGGTTCACTGTGATAGGCACTTTTACATGCATCTGTTGGCTGCCGCAAGAAGCTAGTTGTCGAGTGGGTTGAAGCAAGTCATCTTGAAGATATTACTGCTAAAGAGGTCAGTTTTGATTGTAATACTTCCCTGCCACTTTTAACTTGTAGTACTTGTATACTCACAATGTCTATAAATTACCACCTTACAGGATCCTGACACTTACAAAGCAGCATGGAATCGTTTGAAGGTTCTTCTCACCACAATTGTTAACTTGGAATGATTTATTTTAAATTTGTGTTTATATCCTTCAGTTTCTCTTGAGCTATTTCCTTGGAAAGAACCTCTGAAAGGTCTTTTACTGTAGGGTGCTGATGGTATCTTGGTTCCCGGAGGTTTTGGTGATAGGGGAGTGCAAGGGAAAATTCTTGCTGCAAAGTATGCTCGTGAAAGCAAAGTTCCTTTCCTGGGCATCTGCCTTGGGATGCAAATAGCTGTAGTAGAGTATGCACGTTCGGTTCTTGGCCTGTATGATGCAAATACTGAAGAGTTTGATCCTCAAACCTCAAATCCTTGTGTCATATTTATGCCAGAGGTTTATAAACATATTTTTTTTAAAAAGGAAAAAAAAAAAAAAAAAAAAAAAAAAACTTGTCTAGTACCATTAAGTGAATAGTATGTATTGTTTGTTTTATTTCACAGGGTTCTAAAACTCATATGGGAGGAACAATGCGTCTTGGATCAAGGAGGACTTACTTCAAGGTTCCTGACTGCAAATCTGCCAAGTTGTAAGAACGGCGCTCTCTTAAGCTTAATGCTTATATGTGAAGTTACAAACTTAAATGAAATTTTTAGGTTTATATTCTATGCATCATATATTTTTCTTAATAGATGTTTATTCTAGGTACGGTGATGCAACCTTTGTTGATGAACGGCATCGGCATAGATATGAGGTAGTCTACTCATGCATGGGAATTGCAATTTATATGCGAGTGAAAGACTGTTTATTTTTAAGTTCTTAAGAATAATGTTCATCCTTTGTAGGTCAATCCTGATATGATATCACAACTTGAAGCAGCTGGTCTATCATTTGTTGGCAGAGATGAAAGTGGTAGGCGGATGGAGGTAAGTTACATACAAGAGTAGCATAGTTTATCTATATGAAAGCCCATACTTACCTGGCTCTACATTTTCACTGATTGTTACTTCTGAATTTAGTGCCTGATGTTTATGAGCATTGTATGTTGGCTGCGCAGATTGTAGAACTACCAAGTCATCCATATTTTATTGGTGTTCAGTTCCATCCTGAATTCAAGTCCAGGCCAGGAAAACCATCTGCACTTTTCTCAGGTACTTATCCACAATTTTGTAATATCTGGAATAAAGGGTTTACGGTGATTGCAGCATAATTGCATTTGGTATTTAAGCTTATTTCATCTTTATGTGTTGTGCCTCCACTTGCTTAATGCTGCATTTTCTCCACGGTCCACTAGAACAGTTAGCTAAATTTAGGGGTGCCACTGCATGTAGGACATTTGGGTCATTTTGTAATGTGCAACAATTGAAGGTGATGTGCTGTTTTCGTTCTTGTTGCTCCTGATTCTCATTCAATACAAAAATATTTCCTCCATATTTTGAAGCATTGCATATTTGTTAGTTGTGCCATAAATGAGCTCAGTTAGAATGCCAAAGCAGCAAAAGTGCATCTTGCTGCTGCATTGGAATCTGTAACCTGGAGAGTTAGTTGCCTAGATTGCTGACGGTTGGCCTGGATTAATTCTGAATAATATGTTAGTTAGGTGATTGACTTCAATGCAGTTGACGTCTGTGATCTGCATTGAAGTGCATAACACGATTGGAGAATTTGTTGTTGGGTTGTGATTATGTCATGTCTCTAGAATGTACGAATATTGCTTATACTAATGCTTGGCAGTAGGATATTTCTCTTTCACGAAGGAACACCTAAAAATCATCTGTTCAACTTTGGCAGTCAAAAGGTCACCATATAATTTTTGTAAATCTCCAGGGCTTATCGCTGCATCATGTGGGCAAATGGACTTGCTTTTAAACAAATCTGATCATTTGAGCAATGGAATGGCAAATGGGATAAATGGGAAAGCAACTTCCAGGCCCCGGGCAAACGGGAACAGTTTCAAGTCATCCAACGGATCATTAAATGGTGTATACAGCAATGGTAATGGTGTCCACCATTAAGGAAGCTGGATAGAACTCTTCTGGTTATGGGTTTAAGTGTGCGTCTCCAAGAGCTTTACATGGACAACGTTTTATATTATGGGTTTAAGTTTCCCCAAGAGTTTTTCAATAGAACTTGGGCGTGTCTGTACAGTGGTTGAGTACAAGTAGGGTTTAGCAATTGAGAAACATACTTTTTTCCAGGGAGTTGTTGGGTTTTTGGTGTTTGATGAAACGGATATATATATATATATATATCATTATATGCAACAGGAGGTTAGAGAATATGGACAAGAGGTGTCCAAAGTTGAACTTAATATCCTCTGTTTGCTAGGATTTTGGCTTTAATTCATTTAGATTGTAAGAAGAGAATGCTCTATCAACAATTGAAGACCTAGCATTCCTCTGCAACTATACACAAGCCTTTGTGTTTGCAGTAGAAGAAACTGCATGATGATGAAGATGCTGATGATGTTGCATTTTAGATTAGAGAAATTGGAATCTCTCTTATATTATTCTAGGTTGATCTTTCATTCAAACTGATTTGAGTTTTGAGTTTTATGATATGTATTGCAGTTTCATATTAAGCCTACTTCTGGATTTTATTCACTGTTATAAAGATAAATATTATCATCATTGGTATGGAGTTAAAATTGATCATGATATCGGATCCAAATCTTCAATAACAAAACTTGTGCTTGCTTT
This sequence comes from Gossypium anomalum, assembly GCA_025698475.1. NCBI lineage: Eukaryota > Viridiplantae > Streptophyta > Magnoliopsida > Malvales > Malvaceae > Gossypium > Gossypium anomalum. The sequence goes on from CM046968.1 coordinate 71,083,136, forward strand.
GAGTTTCAATATTTGATTACGAATTATGTGGATTTTATATTTGAGTCCAATTTTGTTTTGTTAAGCTATCTCTTTTAACGTGTTGAATTTGTAAATTTAGGTCTCACGTGAACTTGAATCAAATTAGTCAATCTCACAGGATGAAGAGGTTACAAATACAAATACATAAATAGAATATCATATTATGGAGTCATTCATAGCATATTCGTGTTGCCAACCAGACATTAGTTAGTTGAGTATCACAAAGAGATTAATTAGTTGTAGATTATTCTTACGTGCAAGGAGAAAACCAACATAATGGTTGTTTATAAATAACAAAACAAACATTAAATGGTAACCAAAAGGAAGGAAAGGTAACTGTGATATAGGAAAAATAAATACCTTTTGCCAAAAAACTGAGGGTAGGAAATGTATAGACAACTACTCTGCCATAAATATTATTTAACCAGAAATTTCCTATTTCATAAAAGCCGAGGATTAAACGGTGAACCATTCAAAAAATGCTGAAATACTTGAATTAGCTAATGGGTTTGTTTGTTGTTTATTATCTCTCACAATTCATTTATTCTTTTAATCCCTCAAATCTCTCTCCCCATTACCAAAACAATCATAATTAATTAAACTCCCTTCTTTTTTCCCCATTAGATAGATCTGTACATCTATGATGGGTGGTGGTGCCGCTGCTCCTTCATTTTCATTTCCGACCAAAATCTTGTTAGCCTGCTGTGTCCTAGACTTCTTCTTTAATTTAATTTATACTAACTAAATTCCCTTCCTTCTGGTTAGTCCTCCATTTCACCCTTCCTTTTATTTTTCTCCCTTTTTTTATATAAAAAAATACTAATTATTTGTCATGTTCTTTGAAGATCTTGTCTTTACATTACATGCATGGATCATGTTTTACGTGCCTACCATAATCTTAGAAAACGTGTTTAACCGATCAAAACATGCATGCAATTGCAAAACATGATTTGTGTGTGTGTTTTTTTAATGTGTTGATCAGGAGTCGTTCGAGTTTCTAATTGGTACATGTCAAAAATTAACAAAACCCTCAACTCTGACAATAACGAGGTAGCGTATGCGTAACTGTTTGGTACAATCTTTTTCTTTTTTTTTTTCTTAATTTTAATGGTGTTGTTGATATGTGATGAAGTCGAGCCATATGTCATCGGGAGCAGCAACAGATTCACAACATTCCAAAAAAAAGAACAGCTTAGCTTGCAATCCACCACCTCAAGACCAAAGGAAAGTGGAAGGGATGGGTAAAAACAGTTCCAGTGGTGCATCACATCATGGACATGCGTCCAAAGTGAATGAAAACGTGTCATCTAACCACCACTATGCCCCAAAAATGATGGATCCTGTTAAGATGCCCAATACCTCATCAGATGCTGACTTTCACAGCTCCTGGGCCAAAACCAACGATGCAAGAAATGCCAATCATCAAGGGAGTAGGAACAGCAATCGCAGTGACAGCATGGAGAGCACCACCGCGCCGCTTAGGCCGCATACCGGGGGTGATGTACGGTGGGATGCAATTAATTCTGTGAGTGCCAAAGGTCCTATTGGTCTGAGCAACTTTAGGCTTCTGAAGCGCATTGGATATGGAGACATAGGGAGCGTGTACCTGGTTGAACTTAGAGGAACCAATGCGTTTTTCGCAATGAAAGTGATGGACAAGGCATCCCTGGCAAGCAGGAACAAGTTGCTGAGGGCCCAAACGGAACGAGAGATTCTTGGCCTTCTTGACCACCCTTTCTTGCCAACTCTCTACTCCTACTTTGAGACTGAAAAATTCTATTGCCTGGTGATGGAATTCTGCAGTGGGGGCAATCTTCATTCCCTCCGCCAAAAGCAACCCAACAAGCATTTCACCGAGGAAGCTGCAAGGTTCATATCGATTTAGTTGGAGTTGTAGGCCATTGATTTGGAGATTCAGCTTAATTAATGCTTGATTTGGGTTTTGCAGGTTCTTTGCATCAGAGGTGTTGCTGGCACTGGAGTATTTGCATATGCTAGGTATAGTATACAGGGATTTGAAGCCAGAAAACGTGTTGGTAAGAGATGAAGGCCATATAATGCTCTCAGATTTCGACTTATCGCTCCGTTGTTCCGTTAGTCCGACACTGGTGAAATCCTCATCCAGTCATCAAGCGAGCAACGGCGGCGGCTCCACTGGTGGCATCTTGGACAACGAGCACGTCCCCGCGCATGGCTGCATGCAGCCATCCACATTCTTCCCCCGCATCTTGCCTGGCAAAAAGAATCGCAAATCCAAATCAGATTTCGGTCTCTTCGTGGGAGGCTCCATGCCGGAGTTAATGGCGGAACCCACCAACGTCCGATCCATGTCCTTCGTCGGAACACACGAATATTTAGCACCGGAAATCATCCGAGGCGAGGGTCACGGCAGCGCAGTCGACTGGTGGACCTTCGGGATCTTCTTGTACGAACTCCTGCACGGGACGACCCCATTCAAGGGCCAAGGGAACCGAGCCACTCTGTTCAACGTAGTAGGGCAGCCATTGAGATTTCCGGAAAATCCACAAGTAAGCTTCGTGGCTCGCGACCTTATACGAGGCCTACTGGTTAAAGAACCCAGCAAACGAATCGCATGCAAAAGGGGAGCGACGGAGATAAAGCAGCACCCATTCTTCGAAGGGGTGAACTGGGCACTGGTGAGGAGCGCAATGCCGCCTCATGTGCCGGAACCGGTGGATTTTTCGCTGTTATCTGCAAAGGAAGAGAAGAGGAATCATCATCTTCAACATGAACTTGGAGATCCTGGAGCTCCTCAAAAAGCCAATTCCTCTGACTATGTACAATTTGAGTACTTTTAGCACCACATTTCTCCCATTAATTCACTGCTGCAAATTGATTCATATGAGATGAAATTATAATTAACTATAATTATAAGTATGATGATTATTACTATATAGTCTTATACGTATACAGATTGTTGTATGCTTAGTAGGATTGGAGTTTTTGTTTCAAGCTCTCCTGTCATTATTACTAGAAATGTGTAAAATTTCTCACATTTTTAACATGTATCTCTTTATATTTCTTTTAAAAATTATCTCGAAATATTAGAAATTTCGCCTTTCTGTTTTATTTTCTTTTGTGAACTTTTATTATATTTGAAATTAAATATCATTTAACAACCACGTGTATCATTGTATTGTATGGATAATAAATAGCGATACGAAACATTTTATTCTTGATAACATAAAATATAATAAATGACAGACTAAACCCGAAACTCAGTCCCAAAGCTTCCATTGGAAGCAATTTTACCCATTACAGCGCATTTAAACAACTTTTTAACTCCAATTTCATCACAATTGTTGTTTGGATAATATATCAATTGCTGAGTTGGTTGCTGCACCTTTAGTTTCACAATTCACACCAATGCTTTTTTATCCCATTGAAATTTGGCTTTACAACACAACACTTTTTTTCCCACATTTGCCCATTTATTATTTTTTTATTTTTACTTTTGCAAATGTAAATCATACAAATCTATTATACTTTTGGGTTTTGACCGCAATAAACATATTCTTTTAATTAACTTTATATCTTGATATTTTAATTGAGTAAAAATATAATGTTTTTTATATTTAATTATGTAACTATCATTCAAATAATATAAAAATATAAATCTTCAAGGAATGGAGTCTGCGACAGGACTCAAGGTGCAAGAACTCTTGGCCGGGCCCCTAAAAAGGTGAGTGTAATATCCCTAAAACCGTCAAAAATAGTGCTAATACAAGATGATAAATGTTAGAATTTTCCAAGGAAAAAAAAATAAAAATTATTAGCGTTAGTAGAGAAAGCAGTTGGATACCAGAAGAAATTGAAAAGATTCGTGCATTAAGAGCAAAATGGAAAATTATTAGTGTTAGTATGAGTTCTGATTATGTATTTAATGTGTTCATGAAGTATAAAAAGAGAAGAAATTATAAAAGTGTTAGAAACAAAGTCAACATGGTGACAAAAGTGAGGAGAAAAGGAATTGAAGCAAAAATAATGAAATTCTACAAAAGAGAGGTAAGTACATCAAGAATCTTACCTTACTCAATTAAAGTATGTGTGATTTTTATTTAAATTGTTATACTAAAATTCTTAAGATTGAACTATATATATATATATATATATATATATGGAAATATTAATATTTATTATGAAATTAATTAGAAAGATGTGGATATATGAGCTTTGTTTTAACAACAAAGTAAATAGACTAGGTGAAGTGAAAATTAAAGTAAAAAGGATTAATTGTAAAGTGTACAAAAGTTAGTGTGAAATGAAATAATATGATAAAGTACTTAAATGATGAGTTAAGTGCTAGTAAGATTGATATAAAGTGATATTGAAAAGATACCATAGTGATTATTGAATTACAGTATTCAAAAGTAATTAAGTGTACTAAAACTTTGAAATAACATATTTAAGTGTAGTGATTTATGGAAGTGAAGTGAATTTCAAAGTGAGAATATAATGATTAATGAAAAGGGACTAAATTGCACAATATGCAAAAAAAGTTAAAATTAAGATAAATTTATGTTCTGATGTGGGAAATGAAGTATTATGAGATAGTGTGTTATATATTTCATGTGTAAATGAAGCAAAATTATAGTGCTTATTGAATTTTTATAATAAGGATTGAATTAAAAAGAATTCAAAAATATATAAATTTTATTCTAAAATGTAAACGTGAAGCTAATTTCGATATAAACATTCAACGCTTTCTGTTCTAATAATGCACTTCGGTGCCACTCTGTTATGATAAAGCACTTCGGTGTTGTTCTATTCTAATATTGCAGTTCGGTGCCACTCTGTTCTATTATTGCACCTAAGTGCAACTTTGTATTATCTTTGTATATCCTCCATGTTATGTTAAGTCTACATTGGGCATATGTTAAATAGTTAATGACAAAATAAAGTAATGATCAATATGACAAGTTTACGTGAAAGTGAAAGGAGATGATAGTGAATTAAACTATATTGAATAATATATAATTATAAGTTTTAATTTTAGTAAATTCTAAACTTATGTTATATAATATTAATGTACATTATTTATACTTGTTTAACATGTATGTAAATACTCGAAGTAAAGTTTTATTGAGGATTAGGCTCTTCACATCTCAAGGACTTGGATATAAGTATGAAATCTTCAAAACTTTGGTTTAGGTTAATGGCATGCACATAGGTGAGCAATAGCGTAAGAAATGGGATGTTTAGTTATACTTACACTTGTGTTTTAGTATTTAGAATGGGTAAATGCAAGGTATTACATGATTTAGGGGGTTTTGGTTAATGCTTGGATTGATTATGAGTAAATTTGGTATGGTTTAGAAGTGTTTAGAGCAAAACTTTCACGTCCCCTTTCTTAGGTCTCAAGACATGCGAAATATGTCTCGAGACATCAAAAATTTGAACATAAAAATTTATAGTAACAATGCCACATCTCAAGATGTATTGGACTTTGTCTCAAGACAAAAGCTCTATTGTCTCGAGACCTACACCCTATTGTCTCGAGACAAGGCAACTTCAGACCTAAATTTCTACTGTGCCATGGAAATGTCTCGAGACATGAAGGCAATGGTCTCGAGACATACAAAGTTGTAGGGAAAAATTTTTAATTAGGTGATATGAGATTCAAAACAAATTTTGCATGCAATTAATCTTTCTTATTAGTCAAATTATGTTCCTAAAAGCATAATAAAGACTTGAAATCATTTGTAAAAGTCTAATTTAAAAGTATTTGAATTCGTAAATGAATGTTCAATGTTCAATGTAACATTCATTGCTCGAGTTTACTTGAGTAAAGGGTGTTACATTTGTTTTAGCATCAGAGCCTAGAAATTTTTATTTTAGGATCAAGAATGAGTCTAAAAGTACATGCCATATAGAATATATTGATGTGATGAGATTTGACACCAATGTTAGAAGTATTGATAAGCGTGAAAATTGGAATCATTACTGAAGAGATAATGATTTCAAATTAATTTATGGTGACATAAGTGAAGCATAGATAACTGATATATATGTAGATAAATATTGAAACTTGATAGTGAACATCTTATGAAAATTTATTCTCTGTTATAGATGGTGGAAGAAATGACAGTAAATTTGATATTGTCTAATGTGATAACAACCCCAAAATAGAGAGAAAAAAATTGATAGGATGATGAGAAAAGTGCAAGATTATATAATGAAACCTAAGAAGACATTGTTCAACACCTTATTACTGTAAATTGAAAGATACGGAAAGTGATATGGAAAAGTAATGAATTGATTAGAAAGAATAAAGTACAATACTTGACCTTTAGAGAGACACTAGTAGAATATGAAAAACAAATTATTTTAGACCAACTTTGGGAGACATTGACACCGTGAATATATTGGAATCTAGTTATACGTTATGTGAATTATATAATCTTTTATGGAGCAAAGAAAATGGCAGGACTAAGTGTAGGTTTGGAAAAACTTTTTAGGAAACAAAATACTTTTGAAATGCCATAGATGTATAAATTACTTATTAGGAAACTATCAAGGGAATTTATATATTCTATATCCGTTATAAAAATGGAAGAGATAAAAGACCTTAAAGAGTTTTCAAATTGGATTGCAGAAGCTGAATTTGAAGAGAATTTGAAATTGAATATAGGAAATTTTCCTGAGGAAGATACATAATCTGAAATAGAAGAAAACAAAAAAAAAAGGGGCTCAACTGAGTAAAAGTAAAGATAATGTAAAGTTTGTAACACCCTAAACCCGACATAGATGTCTAGACTAAGTCTAGCAAGTTACATCAATGATATTAAAACACCGCATTTATATCACAGTCAGTATAAATCATTTAATACATAATACCCCATACAGCAATTAAGTGAGTATACAATCTTTTCCAAACATCATATATCTTAGAATATCGAAATCCCTAATAGTAGTATTTAGAAGAAAGATAGAAGTTTGACCGAGCTCTATCGGCGCCGACTCGTTCAAGACTGAGAACCACCTAAAATCTAACTAATAATAGAGTGAGTTATGAACTCAGTGCATAAATAAGTTTGTTCAACTAAAACACATTTATCAAATAGTTTCTGAATTCAAAAGTTTGATTTGGTAACAGATGCATTTCTAGTCCAGATTCAAGACAGATTAATTATAAATGTAAAAGCAATTTTAGTTTCATATACAAAATAGATCAGATGCAGATGTAGATAATCCTAACCCCTATCCGCTACACACCATCTTCAGCCATCCCAACACACTATTAAGGGCATTCAATGCCCAGCCAACCCTACACACCATAGAGTGTTTGTTTGACATGTTTACAGAAACGTAGCTTAGTTGCAAAATCATAATAGGACAAACATTAGAATCATAATTATACACATGGTGGCTTAGCCACAAATTTAGAGTAGAATACTTTATTCTTCACAATATCCCAACCCATGTAGAATACAGAAATCCACAATATGTATTCAATTATTTTAAATTATTTCATAAGTAGATAACACAGTTCAATACCAGATTGAGTATCACAGTACACATACAGTTATGGTATTCATACGTCCGTCACCTAGTGTCAGAGAGTACTCATTCATTCAAATTCAGATCATCCATACAATGGGGAAATCAATATCAGTCTTAGGCAACCTTTATGGCCTCAAAAATAGGTTTCGAGCCTTTTTTATATACTACACAGCCAGGACACATACCCATGTCCTTGCCCGTGTGGCTCACACGGCCTGAGCACACGCTCATGTCCTTTTCCCGTATGGTTCTGAAATGTAAATAGAGAGTTACACGGCCTGGACACATGCCTGTATACCTGCTCGTGTGGTCCTAAGTCACAAAAAGTGAGTTACACGGCCTAGACACACGCCCGTGTCATTTGCCCATGTGAACCCTGCACTAACATGGCTACACACGGCCTGGACACAAGCCCGTGTTGTAACGCCCCCACGCCCGAGACCGTCGCCGGAGTCGAGTATGAGGTGTTACTAAGCTTAATTTAACATTTTTAGAACTTTGGATTATTTGTTTCTACATTCACAGTTTTTAAGCTACTTGTGTCACAGTCACAAGAAAAATCATATCTCAAGTTAAAAAACTCGAAATTAAGATCCGTAAATTTTCCTTGAATCTAGACTCATATACCTATCTACTAATTTTTTTATAGAATTTTTGGTTGAGCCAATTAGTACAGTTTATTAGTTAAAGTTACCCCTGTTTCAGGACTTGACTGGTTTGACCTCTGTTTACTACGAACCATATTTCTCTCTGTACAAAATTCATATGGCTATGAGGTTTGTTTCTACTAAAACTAGACTCAATAAGGATTCTGAGGATATAAAATACACCACCTAATTATATCTTTAAAATTTATAGTGAATTTCTAAAGTTGGAACAGAGGATTTAGAAACTGCTACGACCCTGTTTCACTAAAATTCAAATATATTTTAACATATAATTCCTTTACCTGTATCATTTGTTTCATGTGAAACTAGACATAATAAGCTTCAATTTGATGTATATTCCATCACCATATTCAATTTCTATGATTTTTAGTAAATTTTCAAACTCGGGTCAGTGTTGCTGCAGTATTCTGTTTATGGCAAATTTCATCCCTTTTATGAGTTTTTATGCACTAAGTATCTTAATAATTTTCCTTAACATCAAACATAATCTAAACTAACCATTTTCATAATTTATCATTGTCAAACATTTTCTCAACCATTCCATCACCATATCATAAGATCATTTACACAAAATAGGTATATTGCTATACATGCCATACTTAAATTTACAAACCATTTACCAAAAGTCTTCCGGATAGTGTGACTGAGCCTTCGACCTATCCCGACTCCTGAGTTGGCTTGTTCAAAACTACAATGAGTAAGAAGGAAGGAGTAAGCATAAATGCTTAGTAAGTTCATATGCAAATAATAAGTAACATAACAAACAGTCATACCAATCAACATTAGCATGCATCACTAAAAACACATATCACATTTCTAATCATTTTTCATCATCTTATTACCTTATCGTGATTGTATCAATACTCAACCCGAGGGTTAAATACATACCTGTCCAAAATATCCATTTCACATCACTTACCAATACGTCTCTTTACATCTCGAATGTTCCTCCATTTGAGTAAAACTTTACCCGTTGAACACATCGGAATATAATTCGGATACATGGATAACTTGCACATAAGTGCCATATATGCAATCAAGCAATCATGTAACCCGCCCATAAGCGAACTCGGACTCAACTCAACGAGCTCGGCGTTCGCATCCATAAGTGAACTCGGACTCAACTCAACGAGCTCGGATGCCTAGTTACATCTCTCGAACTCGGACTCAACTCAACGAGTTCGAACATTCGCATCCATAAGTGAACTCCGACTCAACTCAACGAGCTCGGATGCTCAACCATCCTAGTGACATGTCACTTGTATCCTAATCTATTCCTAAGGTTCAAACGGGATTTTCCTCGAACACATATCCTTGCCGTCTTCCGTAGAATGCCGAATTCAATACTCGGTAACAATTATATTTAATAAGTAGCTCACATAATTTACATATTATTTGAAATTAACCACAAAGCACATATTTCATAATAAAATTCAGCATCACATATATTTAACATCACTAACTTAAAAATAACAATTATGCTGCATTATTTACACATGAACTTACCTTGGTCCCAAAATACAAAGATTTTGCAATTTAGTCCACAATCTTTTCTTTTCCTCGATTGAGGTCGATTCCACGTCTTTCTTGATCTAAAATAACACATTTAGCTTATTTAATACTCACATTATCAATTTAATCCTTAACTCAAATTTTGGAAAAATTACAATTTTACCCCTAAACTTTTACATATTTACATTTTTGCCCCTAGGCTCGGGATTAAACTTTATTCCTTATTCTTATGTTTTACAACATGCTGATCACTTTTCTCTTCTATGGAAACATCAAATTCTCACTCTAACATGTACTTGTGACTATTAGGTATTTTTACCGACATTAAGCCCTTTTACTCGTTTTTGCTTAAAATCGAGTAGTACAAGTTGTCTAACATAATTTAAAACTTCATATTCTATCATAAAACATCAAAATACACAAATTTCACCTATGGGTATTTTTCCAAATATAAACCCTAGGTTAAATTATTGCTAACATAAGCTTAATCGAGTTATTGGGATCTCAAAAACGTAAAGAACATTAAAAACGGGGCTTGGAATCACTTACTATGGAGCTTGGAAGCTTGAAACAAACCCTATCTATGGAGAACCCTTGAAATTTCGGCCTAATGAAGAAGATGGACAAAAATTGGCTTTTAATTTTGTTTTTAATTCATTTTAATAACTAAATGACCAAAATGCCCTTACTACTAAACTTTCCAAAAATTCCTTCCATGTCCTAATTTTGTCCATGAACTTAAAAATGAACTTAAAATTGGTCAAATTGCTATTTAAGACCTCTTAATTAATATTTCAATGCAATTTCATACTAAAAACTTCTAGAATGCAAGTTTTGCAACTTATTCGATTTAGTCCCTACTTTCAAATTAAGTATTTTATGCATAGAATTTCTTCACGAAATTTTCACACAATTATGTAATCATATCATAAACCTCAAAATAATTATAAAATAATTATTTCTATCTCGAATTTGTGGTCACGAAACCACTATTCCGATTAGGCCCTAATTCGGGATATTACAACTCTCCCCCCCTTTAAGGATTTTCGTCCTCGAAAATCTTACCGGTAAACAGATGTGGGTATTGATTTCTCATAGTTTCTTCTGATTCCCATGTAGCTTCTTCTATTCCATGCCTTTGCCACAACACCTTCACAAGTGCAATATTTTTATTCCTTAGTTGTTTGACCTCTCGAGCTAAAATCTTAATCGGTTCTTCTTCGTAGGTCATATCCGGTTGTAGTTCAATTTACACTCGGTGAAAACTACATGTGAAAGATCCGAACGATACCGACGTAACATAGATACGTGGAACACATCATGAATCTTCTCTAATTCGGTGGTAATGCTAGCCGATATGCTACCGGGTCCAACTTTTCAATTACTTCATACGGCCCAATAAAGCGAGGACTTAATTTGCCCTTCCGTCCAAATCTAAGGACTTTCTTCCACGGAGACACCTTTAAAAATACTTTATCACCAACTTGAAATTCAATGTCTTTTCGTTTTAGATCTGCATAAGATTTACATCTATCTAAAGCGACTTTTCAAACAATCTCGAATTACTTTCACTTTTTCTTGATTTTCTTTTATTAGATCAACTCCATAAATCTGATTTTCCTTGAGTTCAGTCCAATACAAAGGCGTTCGACACTTACGACCATACAATGCTTCATAAGGTGCCATTTTCAAGCTCATTTGATAACTATTGTAGTAAGCAAATTCTACCAATGGCAAATATCTTTCCCAACTTCCTTGAAATTCCAATACACAACATCTGAGCATGTCTTCAAGAATCTGAATTACTCTCTCTGATTGTCCATCAGTTTGTGGATGAAAGGCAGTACTGAAATTTAACTTTGTACCTAACGCATCTTGCAATTTTTGCCAAAACCGCGAGGTAAACCTTGGATCTCTATCTGAAATAATCGACAATGGTATTCCATGTAATCTAACAATTTCTCTAATATACAAATTTCAGCCAACTTGTTAAGAGAATAATCCGTGCGTCATTAGGAATAAAATGAGTGACTTAGTTAATCATCAACTATTACCCGATGGCATCTTTCTTTCCTGAGTCAATGGCAATCCTGAAACAAAATCCATAGTAATCCGATCCCATTTCCATTCAGAGGAACCATAATAGGTCAAGTAATCCAGAAGGTACTTGGTGTTCAACTTTCACACCGTGACAAATTAAGCATTTGGACACAAACTCGATATATCTCTTTTCATTCCATTCCACCAATACATTTTCTTCAAGTCATTATACATTTTATTACTACCCGGATGAATCGAGAAATAACTACTATGTGCTTCACCGTAGGATCTTTTGAATCAATTCCTCATTCTTTGGTACACAAATCCGATCTTTAAACATTAAGCACCCATCGTAACCAATTCTGAAATCGACTCAGTATCAACTTCACACTGCTTTTCTCTTGGCTTGCAAATCTTGATCATGTTTTTGAGCTTCAGAAATCTCTTGTAAAAACTTCGGTTTTACTCTTAGCTCTGCTAGAATCGAACCATCATCTGACACTTTCAACTGAGTGTTCATAACTCTCAAAGCAAACAACAACTTTCTCGCTCAAAGCATCAAGCAACCACATTCGCTTTTCCGGATGATAATCAATAACAAGCTCATAATCTTTCAATAACTCCAACCATCTTCATTGTCTTAAATTCAAGTCTTTTTGTGACATCAGTACTTAAGACTTTTATGGTCGAGTATATACCCGGCACTTTTCACCATACAAATAATGTCGCCAAATTTTCAAAGCAAACACCACTGCAGCAACAATTCCAAATCGTGAGTAGGATAATTCCTCTCATGAGGTTTTAATCGCCTCAAGCATATGCCACCACTTTTCCTTCTTGCATGAGCACACACCCCAAACCATTTAGAGAAGCATCACTATACACCACAAATTCTTTACACGATTCGGGCCATTTTGTACTAACACTGGTGCCTCTGTTAATAATTTTTAATTCTTCAAAACTCTGTTGACATTCTTCCGTCCATTCAAATTTAACATCCTTTCTGAGTAATTTAGTTATAGGAGCAGCAATTATAGAAAATCCATTTACAAACCGCCGATAATACCCAGCTAGCCCCAAGAAACTTCTAACTTCAGATTACATTTTTCGTGGCTTCCAATCAACAATGGCTGAAATTTTACTAGGATCAACCCGTATACCATCACCCAAACAATATGACCCAAGAATCCAACTTCCCGTAGCCAAAATTCACTTTTACTAAACTTAGCATACAACTGCTTATCTCTCAAAGTTTGCAAAACTATCCTCAAATGCTCAAAGATGCTCTGTATCATCTTTTGAATAAATTAAAATATCATCTATAAACACCACAACAAATTTGTCCAAGTATGGTGGAATATGCGATTCATTAAATCCATAAACACAAAGAGAGCATTTGTCAACCCAATGGCATAACTAAAAATTCATAATGACCATACCTTGTTCTAAAAGCGCTTTTAGGCACATCCGACTCTTTTACCGCGATTGGTAATACCTGATCTCAAGTCAATCTTTGAAAACCATGTCGCTCCTTTTAGCCGATGAAACAAATCATCAATTCTTGGCAACGGATATTTGTTTTTGATTGTCACCTTGTTTAATCAAGATAATCAACACACAACCTCATAGAACCATCCTTCTTTTTCACAAATAACACGGGAGCACCCCAAGGTGAAAAACTCGGTCTCACAAAACCTTTATCAGTCAACTCTTGCAACTGCGACTTTAATTCCTTCAACTCTGCTGGTGCCATTCTATACGAACAATCGAAATCGGAGTCGTTCCTGTATCAAATCAATACCAAATTCTACTTCCCGACTTGAGGCAAACCCGGCAATTCTTGAAATACGTCCGCAAATTTACACACAACCTAAGACTTGATTCAACTTTCTTTTCAACTTCTTTTGTATTAATTACATACGCCAAATAAGCTTCATAACCCTTTCTCAAATATCTCTGAGCCGACATCAAAGAAATCACACTAGACAATACCTCTGATTTATCTGATTCAACCCGAGAGTTTCACCGCTTTTCACACTTTAATTCTATAACTTTTTCTTTGCAATTTACTATAGCATCATGCAATGTCAACCAATCCATACCCAAAATAACATCAAATTCATCAAACGGCAAAGAACATCAAGTCGGTAGGAAAGTAATGACCTGAATCATTAAAGGGCATTTCTTGCTTACTTTATCAACTATCACACATTTGCCTAACGGGTTCGACACTCTAATCATAAATTACGTGTTCTCAACAGTATATTCAAACTAGACACCAGTTTCATGCACACATATGAATGAGTAGAACCGGGATCAATCAAAGCAATAACATTAACATTATAGAGAGAAAATATACCGGTGTAATCACATCGGTGAGAGAAGCATCTTCACGCGCTTTAATAGCATAAGTTCTAGCCAGTGCCTTTCCTTCGTGTCTAACTCGTGCATCTCTGGCTACATTCTTACTTTGCTTGCTTCGCTCCAGCTTTTCTTGGATATCTTCCTCTCGAATCCGCCCCACTTGTTTTTGTATTCTCGAAATTTTTCTTTTACTCTCTCTGGCGATCTCTAATAAAATGATCCAGAGAACCACATCGAAAACATTCATTTGCTCTACACGGACCAAAATGATTTCTACCACACCGCACTGCACTCGAGTTTAACAAATCTCGAGTTCCCTACACTTTCATTAAGTAGTCCGGGATTTAGGACCCACATTTTGCTTCTTATAATTCCCATATGATTGCCCAGTGAAGCTTGGGAACGAGGATTCATATTCCTTGACTTTCCAGTTCTTTGTGAAAATGAACTGCTCATCGGTCTTTTCCTCCAATTTCTAGTATCACCTCTCTACCTTTTCTTTTCTTTAAGTAATTCTTGACCTTACAAGCCCGATCAACCAATACTACCATTTCTTTTAATTCAAGAATTCCAACAAATACCTTGATGTCTTCGTTGAGCCCGTCTTCAAATCGTCGGCACATCTTGGCCTCTATAACAACATACTCTCATACTTACTTAATCGAACGAACTCTCTTTCATATTCATGAATCATCATATTACCTTGCTTCAACTCAAGAAATTCTTTACGCTTGATCAATAAATCTTTCACTAATATATTTCTTCCAAACTCTTCTTGAAAGAATTCCCAAGTTATTTTCTCTTTTCTGTACCACCAAAAATCAAAGTCTTCCACCAATTATAAGTCAATCCTCAACAAAGATATAGCACATTTCAAACATTCTTCAGGTGTACAAGATAATTCGTCAAATACCCGGATAGAATTTTCAAGCCAGAACTCTGCTTTCTCGGCATCATCATCGATATTTGCTTTAAATTCTTCGGCCCCTTGCTTGCGAATTCTATCAACTGGAGTTCTGTGAAATTTCATCAGATCCATACCTTGAGGCGTCGGGGGTACAGGTTGAGGAATTGGGGAGGTGGGGAGGTTGTACATTTGGGTTCGTATCTAACGAACTCGATGTACCATGCACTCATCATTTGGAGAAAGGCTTCCCGACCCCTTTCTCCTCCTCCCTGACCAACAGTAGGAGGTGGATTTTCAGTCGGCGCTGCTCCTTCAGCCGGAGCTAGCGCATTACTCTCTACTTCATCTGCCACAGCTGGATCGGGATCCATTTACTATAAAAAAAATCATTTAAAAAGGTCAGAAGTCGTCACACTATCACAATTTATACATATGGCATGTATAGCAAAATCCGTACATACAACACGTAGTCCGAGAACCGACTAAACCTGCTCTGATACCACTAAATGTAACGCCCCCACGCCCGAGACCGTCGCCGGAGTCGAGTATGAGGTGTTACTAAGCTTAATTTAACATTTTTAGAACTTTGGATTATTTGTTTCTACATTCACAGTTTTTAAGCTACTTGTGTCACAGTCACAAGAAAAATCATATCTCAAGTTAAAAACTCAAATTAAGATCCGTAAATTTTCCTTGAATCTAGACTCATATACCTATCTACTAATTTTTTTATAGAATTTTTGGTTGAGCCAATTAGTACAGTTTATTAGTTAAAGTTACCCCTGTTTCAGGACTTGACTGGTTTGACCTCTGTTTACTACGAACCATATTTCTCTCTGTACAAAATTCATATGGCTATGAGGTTTGTTTCTACTAAAACTAGACTCAATAAGGATTCTGAGGATATAAAATACACCACCTAATTATATCTTTAAAATTTATAGTGAATTTCTAAAGTTGGAACAGAGGATTTAGAAACTGCTACGACCCTGTTTCACTAAAATTCAAATATATTTTAACATATAATTCCTTTACCTGTATCATTTGTTTCATGTGAAACTAGACATAATAAGCTTCAATTTGATGTATATTCCATCACCATATTCAATTTCTATGATTTTTAGTAAATTTTCAAACTCAGGTCAGTGTTGCTGCAGTATTCTGTTTATGGCAAATTTCATCCCTTTTATGAGTTTTTATGCACTAAGTATCTTAATAATTTTCCTTAACATCAAACATAATCTAAACTAACCATTTTCATAATTTATCATTGTCAAACATTTTCTCAACCATTCCATCACCATATCATAAGATCATTTACACAAAATAGGTATATTGCTATACATGCCATACTTAAATTTACAAACCATTTACCAAAAGTCTTCCTGATAGTGTGTGACTGAGCCTTCGACCTATCCCGACTCACGAGTTGGCTTGTTCAAAACTACAATGAGTAAGAAGGAAGGAGTAAGCATAAATGCTTAGTAAGTTCATATGCAAATAATAAGTAACATAACAAACAGTCATACCAATCAACATTAGCATGCATCACTAAAACACATATCACATTTCTAATCATTTTTCATCATCTTATTACCTTATCGTGATTGTATCAATACTCAACCCGAGGGTTAAATACATACCTGTCCAAAATATCCATTTCACATCACTTACCAATACGTCTCTTTTACATCTCGAATGTTCCTCCATTTGAGTAAAACTTTACCCGTTGAACACATCGGAATATAATTCGGATACATGGATAACTTGCACATAAGTGCCATATATGCAATCAAGCAATCATGTAACCCGCCCATAAGCGAACTCGGACTCAACTCAACGAGCTCGGGCGTTCGCATCCATAAGTGAACTCGGACTCAACTCAACGAGCTCGGATGCCTAGTTACATCTCTCGAACTCGGACTCAACTCAACGAGTTCGAACATTCGCATCCATAAGTGAACTCGGACTCAACTCAACGAGCTCGGATGCTCAACCATCCTAGTGACATGTCACTTGTATCCTAATCTATTCCTAAGGTTCAAACGGGATTTTCCTCGAACACATATCCTTGCCGTCTTCCGTAGAATGCCGAATTCAATACTCGGTAACAATTATATTTAATAAGTAGCTCACATAATTTACATATTATTTGAAATTAACCACAAAGCACATATTTCATAATAAAATTCAGCATCACATATATTTAACATCACTAACTTAAAAATAACAATTATGCTGCATTATTTACACATGAACTTACCTTGGTCCCAAAATACAAAGATTTTGCAATTTAGTCCACAATCTTTTCTTTTCCTCGATTGAGGTCGATTCCACGTCTTTCTTGATCTAAAATAACACATTTAGCTTATTTAATACTCACATTATCAATTTAATCCTTAACTCAAATTTTGGAAAAATTACAATTTTACCCCTAAACTTTTACATATTTACATTTTTGCCCCTAGGCTCAAGATTAAACTTTATTCCTTATTCTTATGTTTTACAACATGCTGATCACTTTTCTCTTCTATGGAAACATCAAATTCTCACTCTAACATGTACTTGTGACTATTAGGTATTTTTACCGATTAAGCCCTTTTACTCGTTTTTGCTTAAAATCGAGTAGTACAAGTTGTCTAACATAATTTAAAACTTCATATTCTATCATAAAACATCAAAATACACAAATTTCACCTATGGGTATTTTTCCAAATATAAACCCTAGGTTAAATTATTGCTAACATAAGCTTAATCGAGTTATTGGGATCTCAAAAACGTAAAGAACATTAAAAACGGGGCTTGGAATCACTTACTATGGAGCTTGGAAGCTTGAAACAAACCCTATCTATGGAGAACCCTTGAAATTTCGGCCTAATGAAGAAGATGGACAAAAATTGGCTTTTAATTTTGTTTTTAATTCATTTTAATAACTAAATGACCAAAATGCCCTTACTACTAAACTTTCCAAAAATTCCTTCCATGTCCTAATTTTGTCCATGAACTTAAAAATGAACTTAAAATTGGTCAAATTGCTATTTAAGACCTCTTAATTAATATTTCAATGCAATTTCATACTAAAAACTTCTAGAATGCAAGTTTTGCAACTTATTCGATTTAGTCCCTACTTTCAAATTAAGTATTTTATGCATAGAATTTCTTCACGAAATTTTCACACAATTATGTAATCATATCATAAACCTCAAAATAATTATAAAATAATTATTTCTATCTCGAATTTGTGGTCACGAAACCACTATTCCGATTAGGCCCTAATTCGGGATATTACACGTGTGGCTCCAAATCGATGAACAGTGAGTTACATGGCCACCCACATGGCTTGGACACACACCCGTGTGCCTGGCCATGTTGCGTCGATAGCCACCATTTCTTGTGATCGAAACTCGCAAAGTTAAGGTTTTCGGCACACACTTGAAGTAACTTTTGAAGTAGCAAAAACGTACGGATTCTTCAACGCCTAAAATAGACAGTTAACAGTCAATTAACAATAGATCATCATTAATACTAAGTTTTAACGCGACATCAACACACTTCGACAAAATCCCAATTCCATTTAACCATTGCTTTTGCGTACAAATGAAATTCACGAATTACGAATGTTAGAGAAACCGTCGTTCTCAAGGCTTCCTCCTAAGGCTAATGATTAACGTGCAAACAGAAAAATTCTATCACTAATTGCGAAACTAATTTCATGTCAAAATAACAACAACCAATTCACAAATTTTTTCGAAACAACTTACCTACAAAAGTAGCAGGCAAAATACGAGTTTAAGTAGACGCTACGAACTAACAAGAAATATGATCGATAATACGGTGACCGAAAAGAAGCAGAAGAAGAAAAAGAGAAATAAAGAAATAATAGGAAAAAAATAAGAAAATGAAGAAGAAATGTAAATTTTAATTGATTTAACTTCCAACCAAAAATCTAACAGTTAGCAAAATTTTCTTAACACATACAAATTCGAACTAAAGACTAGACAGAATATAGACACATGCTTAACTAATAAACCAACAAGCTTATTCTTGACATAGGTTCACACAGAATTACACTTAACTATATAATGCATGAATAGGGGTTATTCTAAAATGATAAAACTCTTAACGACGCGACTTAAACTCCAAACCCTAATCACAAAAGTAGAGCACACAACCATAGATACAGAGACTTAATTACTACAGATTCTTATAATTAAATTCTAAAATTTTAGGGTGTTACAAAGTTAGAGACTAGAGGGTGTAAATGAGAATGAGTAAATAGAGTTGTACAAATATGAAATGAAATTTAGAAAATTTTGAATCCATAAATGAAAAGTCTGATATATTTTAATGTTAGTCTTTTGAAAATAGAAAAGATGGTAGAAGTATAAGAAGCGAAATAGAACAATGTGATGATTTGATTACAAAAATTGGAGAATGAGTTTTGAAGAAAAGAGTATAGAAGGAAATAAAAATATTAGTCAAATTAATACTCAACATCAATAAGAAAATAAAAGAAAATAAAATTTCTTGAATGAAGAAATCGAGAATAGAATAAGTCTAAGAGATTGACAATGTTTGAAGATTAGTGTATCTTTAAGTGATAAAGGAAGCAATTGAAGTGAAAGTTGGAAGCTAAAAACCATTAAGTGAAAGAGGCAAACTATGATAAATATAATTACCTTATAGAGTTTATTGGCAACAACTAGGCTAGTAGATTCTAAAGGAGAATTGTAGCGATTCAAAGATCTACAAAGTTATTATATTATCTTTGTTCAATCAATGTTTGCTTTAGAGAAGAAAAGATTAGAAAGAACATAAGTAATTTAGTTACAAGTGAATATGGAAGTATATATAAAGAAATTGAAAGTGAAATAATGATAATGTAAAGTCAAAGAAAATGTGTGAATAAGAGAAAAATAGTTCACAACTAAAAAAGTAAATTTAGATTTGATTAAACATTGCTATGTAAAAGAAGAGTTAAAAGAAGAATACTACAATTAATCAAGTTTAAAGTCATACAAGAACTAGAGAGATTATGATAAGGCAAGTGAGAATTATTAATTGAAAAAGGTGAAAAGATTTAAATGATCAGCAATAGAAGGATGTATGTTTACCCTTATTTTTGGCAGAATAAAAATTATTAATAGAATTTATACTTAGAAAATAAATCCTCACTATTTTCGGGCAGAATAACAATATCTTAAAGTTGTATGTTTAGCCCTGCCTGTAATGGCCTAAATTCAAAGTTATCGGAATAGTGGTTTCGTAACCACAAATCCGATTTAAAGAGAAATTTATTTTAATATTTTTGCATGAAAAGTTATATGATAGGAAAGTCGTATGAAAATATTGATAGAAAAATTTTATCGATTTAGTGGCTAGTTAAAAAAAAAATTATTAAAGAAATTAGGTAAAAATAAGTTATCGAGACCTCTATCTCGTAAAAAACCGAGTCGAAAATAATTTTATAAATATTTATGAAATGTTATTAATGTGGTATTAAAATTTCGTTAGGAAATTTTAATGTTTGGGTAGTCAATTAAATGAAAAGGACTAAATTGTAATAGGTGTAAAAGTTGCTAGAGTGATTAAATAGCTTAAGAGTCTAATGAGAAAGGATTTAAAAGGAATTAGACCCAAAAGTTATTTGGGCTGGACGGCAAGGGTATGAAATCAGCAGAAAAATTGATAAATTAAGGGTAAAATTGGAATATTGCAAAATTAACTAAATAAAACTAGGACTAAATAGGAAATATCTAGATTTCTCTTCATTTCTCTTCAATTCCAGCAGCTAAAAACGCCATAGGAGGGTTCTCTATGCTGGTATTTCATAATTTTTGCACCAATTGAGTTAATCCTTGCCTTTTTCTTGTAATTTTTGTGTTTCTAAGACTTTTACAACTAGGTCCTACTATTAAATTCATTAGTTTTTGATTTCATAAATGAAATTGAAAATCACCATGGTTGAGTTCTGTAAGTTTATGATGAAATAGAATGAAATTAAAGCTTTAATTTGTTTAGGAGATGATTTTATTAGGCAATTTCAATAGAAATTGATTTTTAGGACCTAATTGTGAAAATGTTTGAAATTAAAGTCTATTGCTGAAATTCTGCTTCCTAAAGGTTGTAAACTAGTTTAAGGTGATAGAATAAAATGTTAATTGAGAAAAATCAGCTCAATTGAGAGGCTAATTAAGTAGGAACGAAATTATCATTTATTAAAAGCTTAGGGGAAAAATGGTAATAAACAGCTTGCACTAAAACAGTTTGGACAGCAGCAGTAGACTAATTTTGAAAAATCACCAAAAATTTTAGGAATCGAATTAGAAGATGAACAGAATATGGAATTAAAGCTTATTGAGTCTAGTTTCTCATAGAAGAAATATTGTAAGCAATGGATTTGTAAGTTTTGAGATATAATGAATTTTGTGAGACAAGGTCAGAATGAATTCGGGTTCCCCTGTTTTGACTTTGAAAAATCATAAAAAAATGAAGAAAAATAATTATGGGTTTAAATTTATATGTATAGAATACTCAATGAGTCTAGTTTTAATAGAAAAAAACTAGAACATCATTTGAATTCTGTACTAGGAGATAATTAATTTTTAGTGAAGAAGAGTCAGAACTATTAGACAGCAGAACAGGGGTGACTTTAAAGAATAAAATGTACTTATTGGCTAAACCAAAAATTCTGAAAATTTTATGGTAAGAATATATATGAGTCTAGTTTCAGGAAAAATTAACGGATATTAATTTGGAGTTCCGTAGCTCAAGTTATAAATAATTTAGTTACTATGACTCAAGTAGACAGCTTTGAATGAACTATAAATAATAGTTGAATTATAGAGAATGTTGCATATGAACATGAAATGTATTAAATTGATAATGAAATTTATTTATTTAGATCCAGAAGATTCAAATACGAAGCTAGATCGAGGAAAGGAAAAAGTTCGGGATTAGTAGATTTTTGCTGTTTACAAACAAGTATCAAGGTAAGTTCATGTAACTTGAATTATATTCTTAAATACTTGAAATGTATGTTATTGATGTGAATATGATTTGAATGTTCATTGTATGAAAATTGATGAAAAATTGATATATTTGATATAAAGGGGAAGAAATCTTGGTTGAATGAAAGGAAAATTCGATGGATCTCTAAAAAGGAATTGACGGTAAAAAGGATCTAGCCCGGACAGGTGATCCTATCCTGATATAGCCCTCCCGAAGAATATGTGGAAAATGGATTTAGCCCGGACGAGTAATCCGAATTAGGGTGCAAATTTAGCCTGGTAGTAATTCGGATCCAAGCTTGTTAGAGTAATTGTCATTGCAGGGATTTAGCTTTGGACTGGTAATCCCGACAATACTCTATGAGTTTATATTGCGAGGATTTAGCCTAGACTGTAATCTCATTTGCAAGGTTGAGGTTTCTTGAGTGTGTGCTCTCTGAAATAGAAATGTGCGCACATGAATATGAATTGACGGACCCGAAAATGTACACTAAAAGTGTACCTCTGAAAAATCCATCAAAATTCCGAGTAATTCAACGGGATAAATATGGAAAAATAACAAGGGAATGGAAATCATAGTATTGATGAGCTCATCAATCATGATATATATTATTGATACATAGAAATTATTGTACTAACTTGAATGTTGAGTTTGTGCATGTTAGGGTAATAATGCATTGAATGGATATATGTAATGTTTATTGTATTGTACTGAAAATATTAGGTAAGTGTAATTCTTGTTACATGAGTTTACTAAGCACAAAGTGCTTACCCTGTTTCCTTTTCCTCTGTTTTGTAGTGTTAAGAGCTCGGAGGTCAGATTTGGTCAGAGACACATCACATTATCAATCTCAGGATTTCGGTATATAAAGAAACTTTATTTTGGAAATCAATGGCATGTATAAGCTAACAAAGTAAATGTTAACGTGAAATGAATGTAAAGTTAGCCATTAGTATGGTTAACAAACCTGATTTTAGATATGTGATGACGTTATCTTATAAATATGCATGAATTTATCTTGAAAATATGTTGAATTGATTTGGTTGATGTGGATTGGTTTCGATTTAATATTACAGGGAAGGTTAGATATATGTATAAATGATTATATTGAATTTTTCAAAAAAAAAAAATTCGTAAACTCCGGTAATGCCTCGTACCCTATTCTGGCAATGAGTACGGGTAGGGGGTATTACATTTATTGGTATCAGAGCTACGGTTTAGTCGGTTCTAGGACCGATGTAGCAAACACGGGAATTAGCTATACATGCCATTTAAATTATTATTGATAGTGTGATATCTCTTGACCATTTAAATGTTTTTTTTATAGTAAATGTCTACCGACCGAACTCAATCTGAGGAAGCCGGGAGTCGTGCTCCGGCTCCAGAACGGGCACAAAGGGAAGTCGAAGTAACTAGTAGTACAATGCCCGTATCTGAGGGCCAAGGGAAGGAGGCAAAGCGAGCCTTCTTTCAAGTGATGAATGAATGGTTTAGTCAATATTTAAGAACTAACCTCAGAGTGCAACAAGCTCAAGCTCCCTTCCCGCTCCTCCACCGGTTCCCGAGATCCCACAGGTGCAGTGCACTCGAATCTGTCGAGAAAGGGAAAGCTCCTGTAGATAAAATCCGAAAATATGGGGCCAAGAATTTGAGCAAAGCGGTTGATGATGATTCGAACGGGCTGAATTACAGTTAGAAAACACAACTCGGGTTTTGGAGGAATTATCTTGTACACCGAAGAATGTCTAAATGTGCCGTCTCACTTGCTAAAAGACACGACTTACCATTGGTGGAATACTAAAAAAGCTTGATTGTTCCGAAGAAGAAATTACATGGGAATTCTTTGGATGAGTTCAAAAAGAAATATATCGATCGAGGTTTCTCGATCAAAAGAGAAAAGAATTTCTTGAGTGGAAGGTGAGTAACAGATCGATGTCAGAGTATGAAAGAGAATTTGTTCGATTGAGTAAATATGCTCGAAATTGGTACGATCTGAAAGTTTGAAATGTGCAAACGATTCAAGAAAGGTTGAATGAAGACATTAAGTTCTTGATCGAATTCTTGAAATTCGAGAGTTTGCTACATTGGCAGAGAGAGCTTATAAAGCAGAAGAATTGAGAAAAGAAAAGAAACAGGTTGAGAGGGAAGCTCGAATTTTTAGTAAAAGACCGATGGGAAAATCCCAGTTTTCCGCCTCAAAAAAATTGAAGAAATACTAAGATCGTTCTACCTCAAACCACTGGGTATTCGGCAGCGAGCGAGGTTCTCAACGCACTAATCCAAGACCTTCTACTCCATCAGTGACCAGTGTTGGCAGTGTTGGCACTCCTAAGCCGAGATGCCAGTATTGTAATAAAATCTATTTTGGTGAATGCCGATTTAAGAGTGGGGCTTGTTACCGATGTGGTTCTTTTCACCATTTCCTCAGAGATTGTCCGAGAAAGGGTTGAAAAAGAAGTTGAACAGATATCGGCCGAGTAATCTAGTTTCGAGGCGGACCACCTCGACCATCCGGTAATGTCGGTGTCGTGAGTCGAGGAGCTACAAAAGATACTGCGGTAGGCACGAGGCACGAGCACTGCTAAGACATATGCCATTCGTGCGGAGAAGATACCTCAAAGACCCGATGTTATTATCGGTACATTTTCTTTACTTGACACCGATATTACCGCATTGATTGATCCACGGCTCTACGCATTCATATATATGTGTTAAACTTGCAATTGTTAAAAATTTATCTGTTGAACCTCTCGAATTTGTGGTTAAAGTCTCGAACCCCAGGCAATCCGTGTTAGTGGATAAAATTTGTAAAAATTGTCCACCGATGGTAAGAGGTTATTATTTCTCGGTGATTTGATGTTATTGCTATTTGATGAATTTGACGTGATATTGGGTATGGATTGGTTAACCCAGCATGATGCAGTAGTAAATTGTAGACATAAATATATTATGTTAAAATGTCAGAATGGTGAGTTGCTTCGGGTTAAATCTGATCAGGCAGAGGGGTTATCTGATGTGATTTTAGTAATGGCAGCACAGAGGTATGTTAAAAAAGGGTATGATGCTTACTTGGCTTATGTCCTTGACACCAAAGTATCTGAGTCAAAAATACAGGCAGTTCCAGTGGTATGTGAATTTTCCGATGTATTTCCAAAGGAATTACCAGGATTGCCACCAGAAAGAGAAGTGGAATTTTCTATAGATTTGATTCCGGGAACTACTCCGATCTCCATAGCTCCGTATCGTATGGCTCCTACAGAATTAAAGGAGTTAAAGACACGATTGCAAGAACTTGTTGATGGGGTTTTATCCGACCGGAGTCATTCACCTTGGGGTGCTCGGTTACTGTTTGTGAAAAAGAAAGACGGGTCTTTGAGATTGTGTCTTGACTACCGACGACTTAATAAAGTAACTATAAAGAATAAGTACCGTTACCGGATCGATGATTTATTTGATCACCTGAAAAGGTGCTACCGTGTTTTCAAAAATTGATCTTGATCGGGTTATTATCACTACGAATAAAGGAGTCGGATGTGCCAAAAACAGCTTTTTAGAACCAGTGCGGGCATTATGAGTTTCTAGTTATGCCGTTTGGGCTAACTAATGCACTGCGATATTCATGGATTTGATGAACCGGATATTGGTCGTATTTAGACAGTTTATAGTAGTATTCATTGATGACATTTTGGTTTATTCTCGGGATGAAGAAGAACATGCAGAACATTTGAGAACTGTGTTACAAATTCTGCGAGAGAAGCAATTGTACGCTAAATTCGATAAATGTGAATTTTGGCTTGAGAAGTGGGTTTTCTAGGACATATTGTATCTGCCGGAGGCATCAGGGTAGATCCGAGTAAAATCTCAGCTATTGTCAATTGGAGTCCACCGAAGAATATATCTGAAGTTAGAAGTTTCTTGGGTTTAGCTGGTTATTATCGGAGGTTTTGATAGCTTCTCCAATGACTCGATTATTGCAGAAAGATGTAAAGTTCGAATAGACTGATGAATGTCAGCAGAGTTTCAACCGATTGAAAGATCTATTAACGAAAGCACATGTATTAGTGCAGCTTGAACCGGGTAAGGAATTTGTTATTTACAGTGATGCCTCATTAAATGGTTTAGGTTGTGTCTTGATGCAAGAAGGTAAAGTAATAGCCTATGCTTCAAGACAGCTTAAACCACATGAAAGAAATTATCCAGTACATGATCTTGAATTAGCTGCTATTGACGGCATTAGTTGTACGGTGAGAAATGTCATATTTATACTGATCATAAAAGCTTGAAATATTTGATGACACAGAAAGATTTGAATTTGAGACAGCGCAGGTGGCTTGAACTGATAAAGGATTATGATTTGATTATTGATTACCATCCAGGTAAAGCTAATGTTGTAGCTGATGCTTTAAGCCGAAAATCTCTATTTGCTTTACGAGCTATGAATACCCGGTTATCACTGGCTGATGATGGTTCAATCCTAGCTGAATTGAGAGCTAAACCGACATTTTTACAGCAAATATGTGAAGCTCAGAAGAATGATGAGAAGTTACAAGTTAAACGGGCACAGTGTGAGTCAAGTAATGATCCTGAATTTCAGGTTGGTTTTGATGGTTGTTTATTATTCAAATGTAGGGTATGTGTACCTCAGAATTCAGAGCTCATACAGAAGATTCTACGCGAGGCTCACAAATGTACTATATCTGCAGTACATCCGGGAGTAATAAAATGTATAATGATTTGAAAAGATGTACTGGTGGTCGGAATGAAACGTGATATCTCCGAGTTTGTATCAAGGTGTTTAATATGTCGACAAGTTAAAGCCGAGCATCGTGTACCTTCAGGTTACTTCAACCAATTACTATACCGGAATGGAAATGGGAAAGAATCACTATGGATTTTGTATCGGGGCTACCTTTGTCTCAGGAAAAAGATGCTATTTGGGTGATTGTTGATCGATTGACAAAGTCAGTATGACTTTATTCCGATACATATGGATTATTCTTTAGATAAACTAGCTGAACTGTATATATCTGAGATTGTCAGGTTACATGGAGTGCCTGTCTCTATTATATAAGATAGAGATCCCCGATTTACGTCTCAAGCTTCGGGACAAATTGCAAGAAGCCTTGGGTACTCGGTTGTATTTCAAAGATCGCATTTCATCCTCAGACAAATGTTCAATCTGAGCGTGTAATTCAAGTATTGGAAGATATGCTCCGATGTTGTATACTAGAATTTGAAGGTAATTGGGAGAGATATCTACCTTTGATTGAATCTGCTTACAATAACGATTATCGATCCGATTTAAAATGGCTCCGTATGAGGCTTTGTATGGGAGAAAATGTAGAACACCGTTATATTGGACAGAGCTAAGTGAAAGGAAGATACATGGGGTTGATTTGATCCGGGAAACAGAAGAAAAAGTAAAGGTTATTTGGGATAGTCTAAAAGCAGCTTCCGATCGTCAAAAATCATATGCCGACCTTAAACGAAAAGAGATTGAATTTCAAGTTGGTGACAAGGTATTCCTGAAAGTGTCTCCTTGGAAGAAAGTCCTCCGATTCGGTCGAAAGGGTAAATCGAGTCCAAGATTTATCGGGCCTTATGAAATCATAGAAAGAATTGGACCGGTCGCTTATCGATTGGCATTACCACCGGAACTTGATAGAATCCATAATGTTTTCCATGTATCTATGTTACGACGATATCGATCAGATCCTTCACGTGTTATTTCTCCGACAGAAGTAGAGATTCAACCGGATATGACTTACAGTGAAGAACCGGTCAAGATATTGGCACGGGAGACAAAAGAGCTAAGAAATAAAAAGATAAATTTGGTGAAATTATTGTGGCAAAAGCACGGGATTGAGGAAGCGACATGGGAACCGGAGGAGACAATGAGGAAACAATACCCAAACTCTTTACTGGTAAGATTTTCGAGGACGAAAATCCTTAAAGGGGGGGAGATTTGTAATGGCCTAAATTCAAAGTTATCGGAATAGTGGTTTCGTAACCACAAATCCGATTTAAAGAGAAATTTATTTTAATATTTTTGCATGAAAATTTATATGATAGGAAAGTCGTATGAAAATATTGATAGAAAAATTTTATCGATTTAGTGGCTAGTTAAAAAAAAATTATTGAAGAAATTAGGTAAAAATAAGTTATCGAGACCTCTATCTCGTAAAAAACCGAGTCGAAAATAATTTTATAAATATTTTTGAAATGTTATTAATGTGGTATTAAAATTTCGTTAGGAAATTTTAATGTTTGGGTAGACAATTAAATGAAAAGGACTAAATTGTAATAGGTGTAAAAGTTGCTAGAGTGATTAAATAGCTTAAGAGTCTAATGAGAAAGGATTTAAAAGGCAATTAGACCCAAAATTTATTTGGGCTGGACGGCAAGGGTATGAAATCAGCAGAAAAATTGATAAATTAAGGGTAAAATTGGAATATTGCAAAATTAACTAAATAAAACTAGGACTAAATAGGAAATATCTAGATTTCTCTTCATTTCTCTTCAATTCCAGCAGCTAAAAACGCCATAGGAGGGTTTTCTAAGCTGGTATTTCATAATTTTTGCACCAAGTGAGTTAATCCTTGCCTTTTTCTTGTAATTTTTGTGTTTCTAAGACTTTTACAACTAGGTCCTACTATTAAATTCATTAGTTTTTGATTTCATAAATGAAATTGAAAATCACCATGGTTGAGTTCTGTAATTTTATGATGAAATAGAATGAAATTAAAGCTTTAATTTGTTTATGAGATGATTTTATTAGGCAGTTTCAATAGAAATTGATTTTTAGGACCTAATTGTGAAAATGTTTGGAATTAAAGTCTATTGCTGAAATTCTGATTCCTAAAGGTTGTAAACTAGTTTAAGGTGATAGAATAAAATGTTAATTGAGAAAAATCAGCTCAATTGAGAGGCTAATTGAGTAGGGACGAAATTATCATTTATTAAAAGCTTAGGGGAAAAATGGTAATAAACAGCTTGCACTAAAACAGTTTGGACAGCAGCAGTAGACTAACTTTGAAAAATCACCAAAAATTGTAGGAATCGAATTAGAAGATGAAAAAAATATGGAATTAAAGCTTATTGAGTCTAGTTTCTCATAGAAGAAATATTGTAAGCAATGGATTTGTAAATTTTGAGATATAATAAATTTTGTGAGACAAGGTCAGAATGAATTCGGGTTCCCCTGTTTTGACTTTGAAAAATCATAAAAAAAATGAAGAAAAATAATTATGGGTTTAAATTTATATGTATAGAATACTCAATGAGTCTAGTTTTAATAGAAAAAAACTAGAACATCATTTGAATTCTGTACTAGGAGATAATTAATTTTTAGTGAAGAAGAGTCAGAACTGTTAGACAGCAGAACAGGGGTGACTTTAAAGAATAAACTGTACTTATTGGATAAACCAAAAATTCTGAAAATTTTATGGTAAGAATATATATGAGCCTAGTTTCAGGAAAAATTAACGGATCTTAATTTGGAGTTCTGTAGCTCAAGTTATAAATAATTTAGTTACTATGACTCAAGTAGACAGCTTTGAATGAACTATAAATAATAGTTGAATTATAGAGAATGTTGCATATGAACATGAAATGTATTAAATTGATAATTAAATTTATTTATTTAGATCCAGAAGATTCAAATACGAAGCTAGATCGAGGAAAGGAAAAAGTTCGGGATTAGTAGATTTTTGCTGTTTACAAACAAGTATCAAGGTAAGTTCATGTAACTTGAATTATATTCTTAAATACTTGAAATGTATGTTATTGATGTGAATATGATTTGAATGTTCATTGTATGAAAATTGATGAAAAATTGATATATTTGATATAAAGGGGAAGAAATCTTGGTTGAATGAAAGGAAAATTCGATGGATCTCACGAAAAGGAATTGACGGTAAAAGGATCTAGCCTGACGGGTGATCCTATCCCGATATAGCCCTCCCAGAGAATATGTGGAAAATGGATTTAGCTTGGACGAGTAATCCGAATTAGGGGTATGAATTTAGCTTTGGGTGGTAATTCGGATCCAAGCTCGTTAGAGTAATTGTCGTTGCGAGATTTAGCTGGACTGTAATCCCGACAATACTCTATGAGTTTATATTGCGAGGATTTAGCTTTGACTGTAATCCCGCTGCAAGGTTGAGGTTCGCGAGTGTGCTCTCTGAAATGGAAATGCGCACATGAATATGAATTGACGGACCCGAAAATGTACACTAAAAGTGTACCTCTGAAAAATCCATCGAAATTCCGAGTAATTCAACGGGATAAATATGGAAAAATAACAAGGGAATGGAAATCATAGTATTGATGAGCTCATCAATCATGATATATATTATTGATACATAGAAATTATTGTACTAACTTGAATGTTGAGTTTGTGCATGTTAGGGTAATAATGCATTGAATGGATATATGTAATGTTTATTGTATTGTACTGAAAATATTAGGTAAGTGTAATTCTTGTTACATGAGCTTACTAAGCACAAAGTGCTTACCACATTTCCTTTTCCCTGTTTTGCGGTGTTAAGAGCTCGGAGGTCGGATTTGGTGGAGACACATCACATTATCAATATCGAGATTTGGTATATAAAGAAACTTTATTTTGGAAATCAATGGCATGTATAAGCTAACAAAGTAAATGTTAACGTGAAATGAATGTAAAGTTAGCCATTAGTATGGTTAACAAACCTGATTTTAGATATGTGATGACGTTATCTTATAAATATGCATGAATTTATCTTGAAAATATGTTGAATTGATTTGGTTGATGTGGATTAGTTTCAATTTAATATTACAGGGAATGTTAGATATATGTATAAAGGATTATATTGAATTTTTCAAAAAAAAAAATATTCGTAAACTCCGGTAATGCCTCGTACCCTATTCCGGCAATGAGTACGGGTAGGGGGTATTACGCTGCCGGTACCATCTATTTATAGGGAGAAGAAGTGAAATCCTTGTTGAATTAGTAAAAATCTATTTCAATAGAAAAACAAAATCCTAGTTCAACTAAGAGAGAGATGGACAACAACCGTAGTTAAATATACTAGGGTTTGTCGTCCCCTGTAATAGAATTAGGGGCTTTTAGGCCTCTCCTGTATTGGGTCTAATTATAAGTACTTTCTGAACTTTTAATCTAATACTTTATAATTCAATCCGACCTAATACATGTTTTCCTATTTTCCAAAATAAACATCACAAAATTATTTAAATAAATAAATTAAATTTCTAATTAGATAATTTTCTCAACTCGATTCTAATTTTGTTAAAACATGACAACTTTACCGTAAAAAAATATATGAGAAAAAAATATTTAATATTTCTACATTCATCGGATTCACTATGACCAATTAATTTAATTCTCATTTTTGAACTCCAATTAATTAATTGATTAATAATTTAAAAAACCACAAACTAATTTTCCAGGTCATTTCCATTTAGTGAGAAAACCACATTCATTTTCGAATATTTCCCATTTCCCCAACTTTACAATTTCTATCCATTTCTGTTTGTTTGATTCAACATGCAATTCATTTCTTATTTCAACGAGTTAGCAGAGGAATTGATTGGATATATGTTATTAAGGCTCAAATGATTTATAATTAAGTTCCAACTTTTTGCCTATTAATTATGAACTCGTTTAGTCACAAAGTCATTTTACTATAGTATCGTGACTGAGCTCTTTCTAATGACATACCATTATGAAAGTAACTCGATCAGTGTTCGTCCAATGTCATTTTCATAAGTGTGTTACCCACATTGGATATCCTTAATCTCTTTGGGATAAATTCGCTCTCCAAATATGAATCTAATTTATCTTATGGTAATCACTACATCTTCATTTATGAAAAGTCAATTACTATCAAATAGTAATCAAGTCATTCATCATAAAGACAAATAACCCATTACCATGTTTACTTTTCATCTATCATGTAATGCTAATGAGAAAACCATTTACCCGTGTCTTAGGCTATGAAATCCACTATTGTGGATGATGCTACATATTACAGAAGTTGTCTACCCAATGCATCAGCTTTCAGTTCCTTATTTGTTTGCACTCAGGCTTTTACTTACATTAAAGTATATGAGTTGTCATACTTCAAGGCTTAGAATTTGTATTTGACTAGCTGACACGATGGCATACTCTTGTAAGTTAGTCCGTTTAATTAGCAAGATTAGACCAATGTTGAGGCGGAATAGTCTGGCGAATTATTTTGCTATGATCCGTCATCTAGTGGACTTCCATTTCTCTAGTACTGATGAACTCATGCATTGGCAAGTTCTCCCATGTGTGAACACACCAGTGGCAAGTTCTTTTATAGCTTGGTTAATTGTTCAATATTTTAATCTGGAGTAGGTGGGACACATATCAGTTATATGTTAAGCTCTTAGTAAAGAACGTGCCATTTTTCGTGACACTTGTAAAAACTCGTTAATGATGTTTGATTAGTGGAACCATGTGTGATCAGTGGAATCATATGTGCATGAAAAGTGATTAGGTAACCCGTTCTATTGGGATTATGGGATAATTCCTATATAAATATGATGAAAACTTAACGGAGAAGAACTTTACTTTCTGTTTCTCTGTTCATCCTTGTTCTTTCAAAAAGAAACCTAATGTATTATTACTGTGTGAAGAAGGTACCATCTTTCAGCTTGATTGACCTTTCTCAAGCCAGCAGTTGGTAAACTCTTGGGTCCTTTTGTTTATTATCAGGGGATGATACGGTCGTAGGAACCATTTATAAAGGTTTCTATCAGAGGTTAGAGGGAAGGAAACTTTCTTCATGTTAATGTTTGCATGTTTCTGATTCTTGTTTTTACATTAAAAGTTTAGCTATTTATGTACTTAAAGGAGTTTTTAATCTTATCTAGCTAAAGAAACGGGAGAGGGCTCGAGTGCAAAGGAAAAAGACCTTGTATATTAGGTAAATCTTTTTTGGTAATCTCTGATGAGTTCCTTTCACTCGTGCTCCTGTTAAATCTCATCTAATTCCTTGATAGTGTTGTCTTCTTGATAAGTATATTATTTATAATCAATTGTGAATTTCTGTGTTAACAAACTAAAATGATAAATACAGTATATGCATGAATGGTTGTGAATGGATAGTCTTTCTTGGCACACAAACTCCCTATTTGGAATGGTGGAATGGGGGAAATGGTAGAAACTGTTGAGATGTAATGGGAGATATGTATGGAGATTATGATATGAAATGAGATTTACATCCGGTATGGTATGTAAATGCAAATCGTGATTGGTGAATTCCCCGACTTTGCAGGAGAACACATAAGTGTTCGAATTAACAAGAAGGATTTGCAGAGGTTCAGTTGGATATGAAATACTGGCTCAATGGAGCATTACTGTAAATATGAAATTATGACTCTTTGGAGTAATATGTGGATCAAAAGCTAACGTAAGGAAGGGGTCCACAAATAGTCTATGCAAAGCATGCAAATGTTACATAAATTTAATGTACGTGAATAGTACTTAAATGAATGGGTATCCGCGTGAATTGCTTAACAGTGAAAAAATCCGCATGTGAGCTAACTTGGGTTGTGATGTGAAATTGTCTGTGGTTGTGGTTACATTTAACTAGTATTCGCACGAAAGTTAAGTTACTGATAATTGTATTTAGTGGTGGATAGTATCTGCTAACGAACCTTAAATTGTTTGATGTTATGAATCCATTAACGGATCTTATACAACTATGTTAGTGTACCCATGTGTAAGTTATTGGTTTTGCTGAGTGTGGTAAAAGCCTATCTATATTTCACTTCTTGAAAACCTTAACAATTTTTTTATTATTTATCTTTGGAACTCGCTAAGTTCGTTATGAACTTACATAGTATTTATTCCCTACCATTTCAAGATCTGTTGAGAAAGAGGACTTTTAAAGGATTCAACCAGCTAGCGAACTCTTTTGTGAGCCATTCATTGTTCTATTGTAACATGTATATCATTTTGGGATGGCCTATGGTTTTAGTCTCTTGTATTAAATCATATAAAAATAGATTCAAACTTTTTTATTTCAATTGTTTATATGTAATAAATGTTGGCTCTTCACCTACTAAATTTTATATCATGCGAATTAAACTTACTCACCCTGTGGCTCTGTAACCTCCACCCCTTATTGTGCCTTTCTTAGCACCCACACATCCTCAAGATTTAAACTCGATAAATGTTCACAAACATCCAATCTATAAAATATAAAAATATAGAGCTGAGGAATTTTGAGGGAAACGATATGCCGATCTTGCTAAAGTTGAGTATTGGTTGAAAAATTGGTCGACTGCATATATGCACGTTAAAACAATAAATTTATATAACAATTTTGAAAGTCCAGTTTTACTGCAAACGTATAGTGTTAGTTGTAATATTTGTAAGTGTACAATGGAACACTTAGAGTATTCCAATGACTGAACCTAAAAGAGTTGGCGATTTAATGATTTCTATTAAAAAATACATGCAATAAAGGAATCTAGCTAACTATTTACTAATTTCTATAGGATGATAAAGCATAAATAGAGATTTTTAACACGAATTTCTAAACT
Organism: Gossypium anomalum; assembly: GCA_025698475.1. Lineage (NCBI taxonomy): Eukaryota > Viridiplantae > Streptophyta > Magnoliopsida > Malvales > Malvaceae > Gossypium > Gossypium anomalum. The sequence continues at coordinate 71,117,756 of CM046968.1, forward strand.
AACTATCCTAAGAACTAAATTACAAAAAACAAAAAAAACTAAGAAATTATCTAGTAAATAACTAATAGTGGTTGATTGACTTCAATGTGGTTCATTGGACTTCAGACAAGGGACATAAATTACGTAAATTACCAAGTGACTCCATTTTAACTTCCGATCTTTATTTTATTGACTTAGACAAATTAGGTCTGATATATCGTCTGATATTACCAGTTAATCCAAGACTAATGAACGGGTGCACGACAAGATTACCTTCTGGTCTCACTTTGTCTAGATGTTCCCTTAAGGGCGTCATTACCTAAGTTCTTAGCTCTATTCAATTTAGTCCAATTTGTTATGATTCAGTCCCTTATCCAAATATCAACTTACTCACATCTCTATCAACTAATCCCTTAGGGTTTAGTTACCCATTACCATATTAAAGCTAATAAACATGAAAGAAACAACTAATATATCCATAAGAATCAAACGCAAGAAAGTAAAGATAAAAGATTGGATTTCTTATGAAGAAAACTAAGCAAAGTAAAAATGAACAACTAGTAGCGAGGTAAGAAGCAAGAAACATTGAAGGTAGAATCTTTAACAACTAAAACTAAAGAAAATTGAAATAATATTAAGAAAAGATTAAAGAGTGATTACAAGAAAGTTTAAAGTCTTTAACATGTAAATAAAACTAAACTTCAACAAAAACTAACTTGACTAACAACTAGGAAACTAAGTAAACCCAGAAAGAAACATAAACTAAAACTATAAAACTATAGAGAAGAAAACTACCCTACTCCTAAGCTAAAAGATGAAAGAAACCTTAAAACTAAGGAGCTTTCTAAGCTAAACTACAAATAAAATGAAAAAGAAAAGAAACCCTAACCCCTAACCCAAAACTAAGGAAAAAGATGATAGAAACAAAAATGAAAAGCTCCTCTTTTTCATTCAGCCAAAAGTGGTTTTAAATAAATGATTTCGAACCTAACTTTTAGACCAAAATGCCCCTAGGCGTCTAATTTTGATTGGCATGGTCGTTGCATAAAAACTACCCCTACAGTCTTTTTTTTGCGTCAAGCTTATGTATTGTGATATCCAGGGTTGGGTATCACAATACTCAATTTAGTATTAAAATTTGAGGCTTTGTGGGTCTCGATATCGCGATACCCATCCTTGGTATATATTATCATGATACCATTATAGGTGACCTTTATTCTCATCATTTTAGCACTATAAGGGGTATCACGACTTTCATGCTTCGATATCGCGATATCCCTATTCTAAGTGATGTTTTCTTCATGTTTAGGCCACTATTGACACCCTACAACACTCAATCAACTTATTAAGTTCCTCATGGCACATGTAACACCCCAAACCTGACCTAGACGAATCTGGAGTCTTATACAAATTAATTTGAAGAAAATCAATTTAAATAATAAAAACTTAAAAGTTTCCAAACCATTAAAACAACATAAACATCCCAGTCCAATAATCTTTAAAAATAGTAGACAAACAAGGTAAAACATACAGAATAGTATGAGTTCAATATAAAATAAAAATAATCCAACGAAGATGACCGAGCTTCCGCCACACCGAGCCACCTAAGTCGGTAAGTTACTTGAAATTCAGTCAAACAGACAAAATTAGTTTACCGACACAGTGTGTAACTTATACATTTTATTAAGCATAAATTATTATGTAGATTTTCAGTTTCTCATTACTCAAACAGTTCACAGAATCAGATACGAAAGTAGAACATAATATATATCAATTACAGACACAAATTATAACAAATACAGATATAGGTTTCCTACCACATCTGCTATACACCATCATTGTCTAACCCTACATATCAAAAGGGTATCGAGTACCCATCCATCATTACACACCGCATAATTACTGTATGTCACCTTTAAAGTGTCGCAGACTAGCTACTAGAGCACAATGCAATAAATCACCAGAATCAGATACATATACGTGGCTCAGGCACTAGTGTTGGCAGATTATTAGACTGCCCACACTTCCTCCTTTAATCATTCCCAATCCCAATGTTGATGCAGATTTTTTAGATATCAAATATAAGCATACAGTGTTATAGATTCAAATTAAACTCATTTAATACAAAATACACTTACTCACCAGTCCACGTATCGGTTGTACATATAAATAGTAGTTTGTGCATAAATAGATTATCAGGTAATGGGTTTTATAGCCCAAATCAGATCATATGGAACCTACGGTAGGCCTACATTCATTTAGAACGATGTTTACAGCCTTAACAAAAAATCCAGAATTTAGGCCCATACGCTCGGGTGGATTCACACGGCATGGTAGGCTGGCCTGTGTGGTCTACACAGTCTAGCACATGTCCCTCTGGCCCATTTCATTTCCATACACGGCCTACCATATGGTCGTTTGGTTCAAAATAGTGAGTTACACGACCTGGCACATGGCCCAGCCTACGTCCGTGTGACCCTTGACCCATAATATATCTCACACGGCCTAGACACATGCCCGTGTCTCTAGTCTGTGTGCTTGAAACTTTTAAACAGTGAGTTACACGGTCTAACACACGATCATGTGGCTCACACGGCTTACCACATGACCTGGCACACGATCGTGTGGCATCGACAGCCATATTTTTTAACTTTTTTCGTTTGTAAGATTCGGTGTATTCATTACACACCTGACACGGTTTTGACTTAGAATCAACCAAGGTGAATCCAAAGCCTAAAAATGACAATCCAAATGCCAATTACATAATTAATCTCAACGAAACACTAGAATTAACATACAAAACCAAAATTTATGTCGCAAAGCTTCAACACAAAACCCCATTTCAAAATTCAATGCTTACCTTGCACGAAATTGTGAAAAATAGAACTAGTGCGTTGGAAAAACGATTCCCGTAAGATATTCACTTGAAAAGGAAGCCAATCAAACACTTAAACAGAAAATCGAGCAAACTAAGTAGAAAACCAATTTTGACAAAAACTAAACAAGAACAATTGTCTAACCGAATTTCTAAAACAAAAACTCATGCAATTAACCTTTCAGTTGACAAACAACATAATATGCAACTTCTCCAACAACACAGTAGCAAAAAAATCAATAACGGAACTTTAGAGTTTATGGAAGAAGAAGAAAAATAAAAGAAAGAAAAAGAAAAAATAGAAATGAAGGTGAAAACAAAAAAAAGGAAAGAAACAATTAAGTTAAAGTTAAGAAAATAAAATAAAAAATAATAAGAATAACTAACTCTGCAGAGTAGTAAAAACATATAGTTTTCTCTTCGCTTAAACAGAGACTCAAACACAAGACCAAAGAGTATACAGAAGCTTAACCATTGAACCAGGAGGCTCATTTTTACACAAATTAACACAAAAATAAGCTTAAGTCAAGAGGTCAAGGATAGAGGTTGAACCAAAATAAACAGTAAAAATTTAAGAAGGGAGATTCAAACCCTCGATCTCAAACACATAAATAGAACACTTAACCATAGATACAGGGACTTAATTATTGATATAATTTATCAAAAAGATGTTCAAAATTTGGTGCGTTATAGCACGATTGGCCATTTTGGGTCTCAAAAGTGTTAAAAACATAACGTTTCATTTATTAAAACTAGAAACAAAAACTAAGTAAAAACATGATAAAAAACATATAAATTGCTCGAAAATAAGCATGTTGAATGTAATGAGACTAACTTGACACATCAATTTTTGGTAAATTAAAAACACACAACAAGTTTTTGATGAGATGATCTGCTCATCAAGTGGCTATTTGAGGTGTGTTGTCTTGTTATTAAAAGATGAGGCGTATCAGTGGTGGACTACTCACCTTACAGATGCTCAACTTGGCTTTGACATCTGCTTTCCTGTTGGACCTGCTTGGAAGGAGTTTGCTGAGGAATGGAAGAATTCGAATAGATTTTTTCTTGCTGATAACCTTGTTAAAACTAGTGCTGCCCCCATCACCGGATGTGAAAGGGATGAGAATGAAAAGGTAGAAGTGGAAAAAGATAATGTTAACCCTAATGATGTAAATACAAACACTTAATTTCATTTTTTATGTATTTCTTGTGCTCTGTCATTCTATTTTGAAAATGAAAAGACTGACTTTTAGTTATGTCTTAAACATTTGATAACTGATTATGAATTTCCTTTACTAAGTTGTTGAATTAAGTTGTAATACTAAATTACTAACCAGCAACAAAGCCAATCGTGATTATAAATTATTAAACTGCTCAATGTAGCTACGATCTTAAATCTGTATACTCTAAAAAAAATCAATTGGTTTAACTCTTAAGCAAACTATTTGAATGGAATTGCAATCGTAAATTGACGAACTCAAAATGAGTTTTTCATGAACATAAATCAATGAACTAAAGTTGTGATCGTAAATCAAAAAATTGTTTGAATGGAGTTGCAATCATAAATCAATGATCTCTAAATGAGTTGTTTATGATTGTAAATCAATGAACTAAAGCTGCGATCGTAAATCAATGAGCTTTAAAAATGTCAGTTGTGACCATAAATCCACAAACTGTTTGAATAAACTGTGAATGTAAACTGGCAAACTCTAAATGAGGTGTTCATGATCGTAAATCAATGAACTAAAGCTGTGATCATAAATCAACAGACTATTTAAACAGAGTTGCCATCGTAAATTGATGAACTCTAAAACTTATCCAATATTTCGTAATAATAAATGAAGTTACCAATAATCATAAATTTATTGAAAATGAGAATGAAGTTCTAATACATTTAAGTGACGAGAGTTCCGTGTGTGAGGCAGAATAAGACCATCCATCTTTGCTATTTTTGTAACACTCGGTTGATTTTTAATTGACCCAAAATTTAAGAAAGCTAGGATTAAATTGAAAAGATTGGTAAAATATCAGGCTTCACTAGGAAATTTAAAATTTTGATGGCTGAATTGTGGTTAGTTGGATCTCAATTCTGATTTAGTTAGATGGGAATCAACTGGTTTTATAATAGGAGATAAAATGATTAAGGATGAATGGTTGTGCCGATCTATGAAGATCGTGCCATAATAGTATATATATGTATGTGTGTGGAGACGAAATTTCTCAAATTTATTCACACATTTTTCTCTCCACAATATCATCTTCTTTAGTCACTCCGGAGAAGAAGAAGATGTAGCTGAAGGAAGCTCTGCATGTTCCAAAAGTCCTGTGCATTGAAGTCTGGTAGTAGAGAAATTGAGGAACTGGTAAGCTTCTTTACCTCTCTGTACTTGTGGACTGAATAAAGAAGTAGAGTAAGAACTCTTAAAAACTTTTGTATAATGATGAATTCTGGGTTTTAAGGGTTGAACACCTTTAGTTTAATCGATAAATGGTTGTCATGTTTAGTTGCCAGGACAAAAGAGGCTCTGGTGTTTGGACAAGCTAATTGACAAGGATAAGGAAGTGAGATGAGTTTTTGTACCTTGCCTTTGAATGATAGATGGTGTTGTGTGACTTGCATATATCACATTGGTGATGTATTGAGGTTGCCTAAGGTATATTGTGTATGTGCTTAAAGAAGGAGTAGGTTGCGTGAGCTTTCGCCAGTTGACTGTTGATTATTTTATGGTAGATAATCTAGCGTGATGTTTGTTTAATGATAAATTGCATTATATGATTGAGTAATGTATGCATAGTGTGGTGGGAAGTGTTGACGGGATAAATGAAGTTAGGATGAATGGAAATTTTTGTTAAATATTGCCATATAGTGTTGCTGAGTGCAAGTTGTGATGTGCAAGGTTTCGGGCCTTACGAAGGGGACACTGTGGTGTTTGAGCATCAAAGTTAAGAATGGTGAAATAGAGGAATGGATGGAGGAATAGGGAAATAGAATTTCGTTAAAAAACTGTCATACGATGTTGCTAAGTGTAGTCATGATGTGCGTTTAGGGGCTTGTGGGGGGACACTTATGTGTTCGAGCATCAAGGTGAAATATGAAACAAGCCCTTCGGGATTACATCATGATGATGGTTATTAGGTTCCATAGAGCAACACCGTGACAATGATTATCAAGCTCTATGGGTTAACATTGCGACAGCGATAAGGTCCTACGGGGCGACATTTCAAAGAAGGTTTAAGGTGTAAGACCATAGCTCGACTAACGGAAACCAGTACAGTCCATTGGGACAGTAAACACTGGGTAGTCCGACGGGATAGTAAACATGAGAAAGTTTGCTAAGATGTAAAACATAGGGATCATATTTGGAAAGTTCGTTGTTCAAGAGGGAGGACACGGGATTTAAGTGGAGTTTGTGGTGTGACTGGGGCGATAAGTCACAAGAATGAATAAGCTTGGTGTGTCTAAGGAACATAAACCATAGGGATAATGAGAAAATTCACCAAGGACAGTAATGAGTGATGCCAATGTTATGTTTCAACCTAGTTAGAGTGAAAAGAGGAAGCGACTCCTTAAATAAAGGGGTATACATAATGTACAACAAACAAGTCCGCTAGGGAAGTTGCGGATCCCAAATGGTTTAAACAGACACAAAATAGGCTCCACTAGGATACAATCATAAATTGTAAGCCGACTCTAGGGAGCCTGGTTTATTGAACTGAATTGAACTTCTATATGATTTAGTTGATTTTGACCGAACTAAATTCATTTTAAGATCCTTCTTTTTCTTTTGTTGCTTCTTCTGCTTTTGCCCAACCTATCCCAAATTTCAATCTTCCCTTTTCTTTTTTTTCCTGCTCGTCCCTTTACCCCCAAAATTATGTCCCTTCAACTACTCAATTCCAACGTGGCGAGTTAACTGGCCACGTCAGCTAGTTAACGGACCACGTCACCTATTCTGTTAGGCCTGTAATCGAAAATGTTAGTGGGTGACTGATTTGTTATTTTCCTAAAGTTTAGTGACTGATTTGTTCTTTTTAAGTGCATATGTTTGACACTCATTTTCGTATTGGATATTTATTTGCATTAAACATTCACACTCCAGTTTAAGTAATATAGATAGTTTATAGGTTCAAACATGTGTAGATAGTTTATTTACAAGAATATATGAACAAAGTAATCTCGAGGAAAGTAGCTAGCTTTATTGGTTTTGGTTACAAGGCGACGATCACAACCAAAGGTTAAGGCTAATAGAGTCTTTCTTTTGGATCAAGAAAGATAAAGGAAAGTTCTCCTAGTGAAACTGTGCCATTTTAATACTGACAATGTTATTTTCCATTTTGGTTGTAATACTGACAAAAAAGATAAAGGTTTAGTGTAGTTCTGCTTCCTTGTAGACATCATGTTCTCTGCAGGTATTTGCATCTACCCTTGTAATGCTGGCAATGTTATTTTCCATTTTGGTTGTTTTCTTAGTATTGAACTATTGGTTAATGCAAAGATGTCTATGAAAGCTTTGGCTTAGGCATCATATATACTCAAAAATTTATTATTATGGTATTTACATGACTTTTAGTGGCATACCATATTTTTGACATATGGTGTGTAATATTTTCATTTCTTATCAAAGGATGTGGAACTTGTTTTCTTTAATTATTAATAATGTTGTTCTTTCTCAACACTTGTTGTGAGAAGTGCAAAAGGTGTCCAATTTGTTGTGTTTCTATTGAAGAGCGACTGCCAGTTTATGATGTCTAGTCTCAAATTATCTGTAGAAAAGTTGGTGTACTTTTTTTTCAAATAGTTTCGAATTTGCTTGTGATTTTAGATGAAGCAACCGTTGAGAAGTTGGCCTTTTGGTTTCTCCAAAAGTGATATACTTGTATTTTGCCACTTATAAGTTGTAAATGACTAGTTGCTTATGAAATGAAATTATAATGATTTTGACATGTTTTGTGATAAACCATGGGTCTTTTTCCTTTTTTCTCTTATGAAATATAAATAAAGATGGGTTGCATTGCTTTTTCACCATCTTTATAAAAATCATGGGTCCTTCACCATCCTTATTTATATTTCATAAGAAAAAAGGGAAAATGACCTATGATTTTTAGGAATTATATGTTAATCTTGGATTTTTAGGAATTATATGTTGCTTGGGTTGCATTATGAGGATAAAGAAAGATTGATGAGTTAAATCTTTTAGTTTGTGACAGGGAGGAGAAAATGGTGGGACAGTGTGATTTGGCTAAGGTCAAATGGAGAAATAATCAGAGTTGTTGAGAGAAACAAACAAATGAATGTAGATATAATGATGCAATTGATGCTTTTTCTATTGTAAAATGTTGGAGAGCAAGATGAAAATGAATTTCAAAAAATCTTTTAAAATAATTTAATATAAAATATTATTTCTAAATTTCAAAAAATATAAAATATGATTTAATATCTTTGTCATTCGAGTATTTTTTTTTCTTTTAGATATTTATCCTTCACAATCAAATGTATAAATGCTATTACAATAATAACAATAATAATTCTATCCAGCCAAACTATTGTTATGCCTATTTAATTTCATTCCAGTTCTTTTTCCACATAATGACTATTATATTACAGCCCTATTCTATTATAGTTTTATTTCATTTCATTCTAGTGAATTAAACCTGTTGTAAAAGTTGGATTCTTTCAAGAAATGTTGTTGGAGATGAATCGAGAATTGCAGAAGAGAAAAAAAATGGAACCAAAAGTGGCTAACATCATTGAACAAAGAAAGGATGAAACTGAGTCCAAGGTTGGTGATGATCACTCTGTTACAGACATGGCGCCGAAGATTGATGTATTAGTGAACAAGGTAACCAGCTTAAAAACTACAATTTCATCTCTGTTAGTTCTTATTCAAAGGTTAAGATAAAAAATGATGAATTTCAAGTGCAAATTCAAAGCCTAGAAAATGGTAAGGCAATCTGATTGATAGGAATCTTGATATGAAGATGAAGATCATAGGGATGGAGCTAAATTTGTTATATATATATGGTCATGATTTGAATATGAAGATATTAAAAAAAAAATCTTTTTTTTTTAATTTTCTAAAAATAAGGATTAAATTCTGTAAAAGAAAAGGATTAAATTGGAATAATGTGTAAATATTCAAGATTAATTTTTAAATTCTGTAAAAGAAAAGGATTAAATTGGAATAATGTGTAAATATTCAAGATTAATTTTTAAAATTATAATAAATTGATATAATATGCGATGCCTAAATTTATTACTAATGAAATTGAATAAAAGGACGAAAAGTGATTAGTTGCAGTTTAAACCCCCCCCCCCCCCTCTTACCTTTTTGAAAATAATAATAACCGTATCGGTGATACCGATGGGGACTACTTACTGAGTGGTCGAAGAAACATTCTGCGACTGAGTTGACCTATTTTTTGGAATTGAATCATTTGTCTGGACGGTGGCCACATGAGGAAGGCGTATGAGAAGCTGAGGTTTTGCAGAATCAATATCCCATGATCTTTATTTGAAACCTCTGAGAAGGAGTTGGTGAGTGGGCGTTTCAAGTAAATTCGAATCGACATGGCATTCCCTACTAAGATAAAAGTGATGAATCCAATAGTTGAGATGGACGGTGAGATTCCAATCCCCCGAATTCTCTCTTTCCGCTTTTTGTTTCTCTACCTTAACCGCTGATTCTTCCTTCCTTTCTAATGCAGGAGATGAAATGACTCGTATTATTTGGAAATCTATAAAGGAAAAGGTATTTTTTTTTCAGTTTGTTTTTGAGGGTTTTTTTTTCTTACATCTGTTTTTGGTTGAATGTTGTCAGCTAATTTTTCCCTTCTTGGAGTTGGATATAAAATATTTTGACCTTGGTCTTCATAATCGTGATGCCACGAATGATGAAGTTACCATCGCAAGTGCCGAAGCTACTCTTAAGTATGGCTTTGAAATCAGTGTTCATATGTTTGTAATTGTATGCAACATTTGATGTCTTTGCTTGCTTTGCTTTGCCATTAATTACTTTTGTATTTGTATTTTTAGGTATAATGTAGCAATTAAATGTGCCACCATAACTCCAGGTATGAGTTTCCTATTTTCTTTTCGTTTTTCTTTTCGAAGTTTCAAGAGTTCCAATAAAATCAATCATTACTTGTACTGAGCTAAACATCTAACTCAACAAATAACGTAGTTCTATCTAATTAACTAGCTAACTATCCAAAGTAAATTTGAAGGGTGAGACTCGAACGTGAAATATGAAAGTTACCATCAGAATAAGTCGTTAAAAAAAACTGTGGGATTCAAATTTGGGCAAGTGTTGGATTCACAATTGAGATCTCAAAATTCCAAGGCCTCAACCTACTATGAAGAGAGGGAAGAGGAAGAAATGAGAGATAATACAGTGGAAAAGTAGAAAAAAAGAAAAAAAAAGAAAAAGAAATTTGGACAATGATTTTTTTCTTTTTTAGTTTTTGTAAGGAGCAGAATAGGTGAAAATGTTTACATGTCTCATGTTGTTTCATTGTAAAATATCTCATATCATCACGGTACTTGTGTTTTCCTAATGGGATTAGTAATTTTACACATTATTAACAATGTCTCCATGGAAGAGGACTGCAACTGTCCAGATTGACCAAAGAGGGTTTATCAAAGTGATTTACTGTATGATTTTTGACAGATGAAGGTCGTGTTAAAGAGTTCAACTTAAAGAAAATGTGGAAAAGTCCAAATGGGACTATTCGAAACATTTTAAACGGTTGGTGATTCTCACTTGGTATCATGTTGTTCCCAGTTTTTGGTTATTATTATTTGCTTTTGTTTTGGGGGGTTTTGAAACAGCTAAAATTATTTCTTTTTTTTGGTGATGCCAGGAACTGTTTTCAGGGAACCAATTATCTGCAAAAATGTCCCTCGGCTTGTCCCAAGTTTGAGACTTCATCTTAATATATGTGTTTTATTATTCTTACTATTACTGTTATTTGTATTTATTCATCAAAAACGTTACAGGTTGGACCAAGCCAATCTGCATTGGAAGACATGCTTTTGGCGATCAATACCGAGCAACTGATTTAGTTGTACAGGAATCTGGAAAACTTATGCTTGTCTACGGTAATCTTGTATTTTTAATAGAGAGATTCTGTTAATTCATGTTTTGTATTTTGAAAAAGATTGCAGATTTTCTGTAAAAGAAAACCTGAATCAATCTTCATTTATCTTATTTTATCTCATTAATCTCAATTTTTGCAGTTCCTGATACGAGTAATGAGAAGAAGGAGCTTGAGGTTTTCAACTTCAAAGGTGCTGGCGGTGTAGCTTTGTCGATGTACAACACTGATGAGGTACATGTTCAACATGTTTTGCTGATTGTATGATCCAACAGGTTTCTAGAAGCAATTAACTATTATTATGGCTTTGAATTGGAAACAGTCCATTCGTGCTTTTGCTGAGGCTTCAATGACTACTGCTTACCAGAAAAAATGGCCACTTTATCTAAGCACAAAAAATACAATTCTAAAGAGTTACGATGGAAGGTTTGCATTTGCATTATATGGTCTTTTTCTCATTCTGAGTTATTATTTGATCTTTGTTACCATGTATTCCTATGTTTTGGTGATATCTTCTAATGTTTTCTTTTTATGAAGATTCAAAGACATATTCCAGGAAGTTTATGAAACTCAATGGAAATCAAAGTTTGAGGCAGAAGGTATTTGGTGAGATACAGTACCCATTGCAGTTTGCACTTGTTCTTAGTTGGAGTAACTACACTGACAATGCTTATATTGCTGTGTTGTAGGTATGAGCACCGGCTTATTGATGATATGGTTGCTTATGCTCTAAAAAGCGAAGGAGGTTATGTATGGGCATGCAAAAACTATGATGGAGATGTGCAGAGTGACTTCTTAGCCCAAGGTCTATCATAATTTAAAATTATTACATCTGCTTCATATGTAATCATGATCAATTGCTTCCTGAAAGTGAAAGTAAGAAGCATTTCATTGAGATATCTCTAACAAAGGTTTTATTGTTATGCTTGATTTCTTTTGTTGATTTCCTAAGCACTCTTTTTTTGGCATGGGACAGGGTTTGGATCACTTGGGTTGATGACATCAGTGCTGGTATAGTCTCTCTCTCCCTCTCAACCACACTCATGCTTAGACAGACAGAAAACATTACCCATATGCAGAGCAACATAATGGCCTCACACATAAAAGAGAGGAAAGAAAAGACAAAAACATCCATGCACAAGCACCCACAATGTAACAACAATTAGGGAATTTTTGTGTTTTTGTGAGCTGTTGGTGGGTCTTTCCTTTTTTCTTTCCTTTTTTTTTTTTTTTTTTTTTGGGGGTGGGTATAAATATAATACTGATGAAGCAATCCATCATCTCTTAGAAGATAGAAGTTTTAATTGCAAGCATACTTGGACAATTAGCATAAAATCATAGTTACAAGGAAACAATTCTTACGTTAACATTGATCAATAATTCATTAAGTTTACATAGAGGTTTTACTAGCATTGCATTATTGTAATTTGTAAACTAGTTATATAATTATTTTAACACAAACAAAATTAGTATAAAGTCATCACGGTTTACGAATACTAAGGGAAAATGTTTGGTTTATAAGGTGGGTGCATTGTACAACTTTGAAAAAATTCATTATGTTCGCAACGCTGACTACTATGACAAATCCCAGAACTTTGATTTTAAACCATTATCTTGTATTTTCTTTTTGGTTATGAGGAGTTTGATTCCTTTTCAGATGTGCCCAGATGGAAAGACTATTGAAGCTGAAGCAGCCCATGGCACAGTTACCCGCCACTACCGTGTTCATAAAACAGGAGGTGAAACCAGCACTAACAGCATAGCATCAATTTTTGCTTGGTCACGAGGCCTTGCACACAGGTAGTGATTTGTTATTCTTAATCTAGTTATTGAATGTATGTAGTTTATTTTGTGAAAAGCTTGGAATCCTTATGATGCTGGTGTTTTAAGTCTGGGTTAACTTCTCTTGGAAATTAGGAACTCTTGATGAACAATAATGTGAAGGAAAATACACAATAATGTAAATCCTTGCATTTGGAATCATTTGCAATTTTTCATGGAAAACAATTTTCCTAGGCTGTTGGACCAACATTTTAAAAAATAGGATGGTTAACGCATGTCAATAAATTTCCTATAATGCCCTTGTTTGCAGATATATTTACTTGAATAAATCTTTCTTAGTAATTCAAATTATACTGTGTAATAGACACAAAGTTGATCATTTTAAATAGTCAATAGTATCTTAACCAAGTTTGATGCTCTCCACAAAACAAAATATATTATGGTATAAATGGAAAAGGAGTCCAAAATAATCCTTATTGTTAAACTGTAATTTAAATTGCATTCAAGCACCTTTGACATAGATGAGCTGTTTGTCCAATCACAATTTTTTCCATGTTAATCTCCTGTTATGGTCTCTAGTTATGGACCGAATCACTGGTCGATTTGTGGGAAAATCGTTTACCTTAGCGGGGCTTTTCCCCTTGTTTTTGTTTCTTCCATGCAAATGCCTTATGGTGAATGTGTAGAACTCTTCAAAGGGGGTCCCTTACCTTAGACTCCTTAGAGGAAGTCTTAAACCTCTTAAAATTGATTTAATCTGAATTTTATTTCTGCCAATTGGCCACTTAAATAGAGGCTACATAGGTTTACTTGTTTGAATTAAAGACTTATAAGCTAAGGAAATTAAAACAAGGATTCTAAATAAAGAAAGACACATAATATCATAAAGATACTTTTTATTAAAGAAGATCTCATTCTCCTAATAAAAATAAGCTAATCTCTCTGAAAATAATAATTAATGTCTTCAATGGCAAGATAATAATTGATGTCTAACATTACTCCCCTTTAAGAAAAAGAGCTTGTCTGCAAGCTTGAGATTGAATAGTTCGTGCATTTTTTGGCCTGTTATTGCATGCGAGAAGATTTAGTTTCCCTACCCTCCTCTTGAGTCTTGATTCTGTGCAATATTGTTAGGATCTTTTCTCTCCCACCAAAATAAGTTTTTACGTTGGTGCCTGAACGAGTATGGTCTGTCACAATCGTAGCAAAGATCCATGTCTCTTCATTCTGGCATCTCTGAACAAGTCAACCTTTTAAAAAAGGGAGGGTTTGTCTTGCTGGCACTGGAGTCTCTTCTTGATGCCCGACTCCCATCCGAATTGACTTTTGACGCTAAGTCAATAGGTCTGGTTAACTGTTGTTTTTTTCTCAAAAGTTCTTGTCTAGTTCATTGCCTGAATTGGAGGTTTTTGTATTTCCACATCTAACCGAATGGAACTTGACAACCCTGTGGTAAATATGTCAACTTGTTGATCTACTCGCACAGATTCAGTACGGGCTAACAGCTCTTCAAATCGGCACTAGTATTCCTCTACTGTTCTTGTCTGTCTCAATTCTATCAGTTCTCCCAGGGGGTTATCACGCATCAGTGGCCCAAATCTGATCATACAGTACTCCTTGAAGGCAACCCATGAGAGAGATAGAATTCCTCCTTTTCCATCCTGTAAAACCACAAGTGTGTGTCTCCCATAATGTGAAGCACTCTCAATCGCACTTCATCTACCTTAGTTGTTTTTTTTATTTGAGAAAATTTTCTCACACCTGTGTAGCCAAATTAAGAGACCTTTCGTTCCGTCAAAGGTTGGAAAGTCTTAACTTTATATATTGTGACACCATTCTTGAGCCACTTGTTGACTCTGCCCTGTTCTCTTGTCTATTTGGTCAACTACCAGCTTCGTTGACACTGTTGTTTCCTCTTTCAAACCCTCTTTCCCTTTCAGGATTCTGGTTGAAAGCTATCAATTCTTGTATCTGCAACGACAACTGTTGCGATAGCTTATTTTCCAACTGTTCAATACTTGCAGCCATTGTAGAATTCCCTTTTTCTAGTTTTGCGTCAAAGTCTCTCTAAGGTTGGAATCGTCTGTGGTGTCTGGCTTTGAGGCCAAATTGTTACAGTCCCGAGTTCTGGATCAAGTCGCAGATGATTTATAGGAAAATTGTTTAACTTAGCGAGGCTTTTTCCCTTGTTTCTATTTCTTCCGCGCAAATGCCTTCATGGTGAATGTGTGGAACTCTTCAAAGGGAGTCCCTTACTGTAGACTTGTTAGAGAGAGTCTTAAACCTCTTAAGATGAATTAATCTGACTTAATTTTATTGTTGTAATCAGCTTCTTAAATAGAGATTACATAGGTTTACTTGTTTGAATAAAAAACTTATTGAAGATAAATCTGAATTTTTCTTTTTCTTAGTAGAATCCTATTACAACCTAATATAGGCTAAAGAGTGGCTGGAATCACAGTCCACTAAAATAGAAAACTGAATTCCTATTAATTAGGAATCCCAACAAAGCAGGAAAGTGAATAAATTACAATAGCTAATTCCTAATAAACAAAAACTAAATCTAATCTTCTCAATAAATAAATAAATAAATAAATAAATATTGATCCCTTTTTCTACACTTATAAGCTAAGGAAATTTAAACAAGGACTCTAAACAAAGGAAGACTCCTAATACCATAAAGATACTTTTAATTAAAGAAGATATCCTAATAAAAATAAGCTAAGATCTCTCTAAAAATAATAATTAACATCTTTAATGGCAAGACAATAATTAACGTCTAACATCTCCCTTAAGCATTAACTTTCGAACACAGATGATAGATTGCATAATTTAAACTTGAACTTCTAGATACAATAAGGCGTGGTAAATTAGTCAGATTATCTAAACTAGTTTTAACTCCGGTTACATTGATGGAGCATCACCTTGAGGTTTTATTAGGTTTTCTATTACTTAGAGATATATTTTGAGTTTTTAGATTATGACCAACCATGCATAGATCCCATTGCCCCACCCGATTTTGATTGTGCTGCATCTCTTAATCAGTTTTTAGGAAGCCGAAAATCTTTGCTTTTTGAATAATCCCTTTACTTAAGTAGATCACTCTACTTATGGCATCAACAACCTTGTTCTTTACTTTTTACTTAAAAGTGCTTTTCCAGTAGTATAGCTAAACTTGTCTTTGTAGGTTCAGTGTCTTCCTTGATGCTCTTCTTGATCCACCAATTCAGGCTTCAGGATAGCACCCTTCCACCTGTTCAGCTTCATCTGTTTCACATGCAGCCAGTGTCTTTATTATTTCCATCCTCTTTTCACCTGTGATTTAAGGTTTGATTGACAGTTTTACAAGCAAAACAAAGATTGTGATGCCCATGTTAGCCTCACATTCCTGTATTTTCTTCTATTTCTCTTTTTGATCTCTGATATCCTGATGCCTCTCTAGTCAGAGCAGTGTCACAACTACCATTGCTTCCTCTGATATGATATTATCTATGCTTTTCATTCCTGTTTTGGTTTTGAATTCTGATATAAAACCTATTTCATATATATATATATATATATGTACTTTTTACTGTACCAAGGAGCTTCAGCATGTCTGTGGCTCTGTGTTTCATATACCGAAGACCTTTCTATTCCCTTTCCAAGTGAAAACTTGCTTTTCTTTTCCTAACGTGAAGATTTTTTGTTCTCTTATAAACTGAGTCCTTTCTTTTCTTCCTATCTGGATATAGCCCTTGAGCCTAGGATGGAAAGCAATATATGTTTATTATAGGTTGAAACTACATTCTGAAATACTGCTGCGGTAATTCATGTATAATCTGATTCTGATGGCTCCTTCCACTGGATTATGAACTTCTGAAACCCTTCATATTTGGTAAATACTATTTCATTGTCTAGAACATCTTTGATAAACTTTACCTTACATTTTAAATGTGGCAAAGATGCTGCTTTCTTGAAGTTGTTATGCCCTCCATAGATCCTTGGTAAGAAGCAAGGTCTTTTGCATTAAGGATGTGGATAATTTCTAAATCCTATGGCAACACCAAAAAATGTAAGCTTTTGAATTGAGTGAAGTTTTGTTTGGGGGAGCAGTTTCTTCAGGAAATGTCTCTGGTCATTAATAACCCTCTTGAAATAAAATCTCTTGTAGCTTTTGTTGCTAACAACAATATTTTGTTAAATTTAATCAAGAATTTCCTGAAGGCTGGATGTATTGAGGAAAATAAATTTAATGGGGTGGTGCGATCCATTGATGACAATTTATGAATTGATTGGATGTTAAATGGCAAATTCTTCAATAGATAGTATCAAATCCCATTTAGAAAAAGGCTTACCAGCCAAACGACACAGTAGTTCACCTAGATTTGAGTTGAGAACATAGCATCGTCTATCTGAGGCACAGAAGCCAAGGAATATTCCTTATTGGAACTTCAGATTTGCAAAATCGAGAGAAGATCCAATTGCATGGAAATTATGTTGCTACAGTTTAAACTTCAAATGCAGTTTGTTTAAAACGCTTGTATGAAATTCCAAGATTTTGCCAAGGAATTTCTGTACGAAATGAAACACTACCTTAAGAATGCTAAATTTTATTACTGCTTGAGAGTTGAGACATGACAATTGCACTTAGGCAATATAATATATATGCAGGGCAAGGTTGGATGGCAATGATCGACTGCTAGATTTTACTCAAAAACTGGAAGCAGCCTGTGTTGGAACAGTTGAATCTGGGAAGATGACAAAAGATCTTGCGCTTTTGATTCACGGTCCTAAGTAAGTTCTCTCTACTAGCTTTCTAAAAGTTTTGCTGCACCTTAGGCAAGTGTATGTGTAATTAAATTCATGTGTTTTGCAGGGTTAGTAGGTCTCAGTATCTAAATACCGAAGAGTTTATCGAAGCAGTAGCCGAGGAGTTGAGTAACAGAATGTATGTGAAACCAAAGTTGTAAAGCATGCGTGTATTGTGTGCCCCCTCGTCTCACTTTTAGTTTTATTTATACTTTCCAATAAATAAGGTCTGATACATGTCCTGCGCTGCATGCCAGTTCTATAGATTTATAAACAAATAATGTATTGAATTCTACATAAACATTATAATAAGTTGAAGTTTGGGACACTTTATTTGATTGAAACAAATAAGTCTCGATGAGATAGTTTTATGTTTAGAGTGTTATTGTCTTTTATAAAGTACCTAATTTCAGTGAAATCAAAGACGTTGAGTTCATTAATCTGTATGAACTATGAACATGGTGAAATTTCCATTGTGTGCGTTGGGAGATATTGGAATTTTGGACATTTCCATTGATTTCCCTTTGTAGTTTTCACATTAGAGACTGCAAGGCAGGCTTTCTAAAATGTCTATAACTTAAGTCCTGAAGATAAATGCTTTTGTAATATTTTTCTAAAGAGGTGAAAATTTGCAATGATTTTTTAAATTAATTACATCCAATATCATGGAGCAATTCCATTGGATTCTAGAAGTTTGTATTCTTAAATTCGATACAGAAACCTAAATCTTACATTTAACATAGTATTATTACAATCATATCTTTATTTCCATTCAAGTACAAATCTTATACCGTCATTTGAATACATCAATCTCGATTGATTTTGTTTTATTACTAAATATTATATTTTATTAAAAAAATTTAGATAATTTGTAAATTTAGTTAACATACTATCTTATATTAAACCCAAGTGAAACGAGAGTTTTAACCACAATTTCATATAATTTGATTTTAAAATTATATCTATATTCTAAATAAGTACTATCTTGGAATATAAGATTATTCCGAGAATATACAATAGCTTGAACTAAACACTCTTGAAAAGGTTTGGTTCAAATAAGATGACATTATCGGCCTATGATTGATTTCTCATGTAGGTAAAAGGATTTGTGTGGTCTCTCTCAATTTTGATATTAAGCACATTGGTTCTTTTTAAAAAATTAGAGTAATTCAATCCCTCTCAATTTTGAAAGTGAGTAGTTAAGGATAATTAATATTTTTTTGTCAATTGGTAAAATAACAAACGTAGCTTTTAAAGTTTACACATTCTATCAATTTAGTATTGATTTAATAAGTTTATCCCATAATATTTACGTATATTATCAATTTGGTCTTGATTTAACAAATTTAGCTTACAATATTTACATATTTTGTCAACATTTATACAAATATAAAAAATTAATAGCTAAATTTGTTACTATATCAATAAAAAATATACAATTGATGTAAAATACTAATATTATGATCAATTTTCTTAGTTGCTCACGTTCAACATTGATAGAAATTAAATTGCACCAATTTTGTTGAGAGGTACAAATTCAATTAATATAGAAATTGGGAGGACGGGAGAGTAGTTTTTACCCCTAATGCATTAAGTTAAATTTTGCAAAAGTTCAAAAAGTCTAGAGGAAAATGAAGACACGCGGCGTGGGTGCGCGTGAGACAAAACAAAGAGGGCGGGCAAAACAGAGCAGATCGATAGCCCAACTTCATTACCTCCCGATGCCAAAAATTACAGTGAAATAGTTTGAAAAGCCATGGATAAGGAGAAGAAGGAAGAAAGTAGCGCAATTCACCCCGCGGTTGCGCCACTGTCCTACTTGTTGGGCACATGGAAAGGCGAAGGCGAAGGAGGATACCCCACCATCAACTCCTTCCGCTATGGCGAAGAGCTTCACTTCTCTCACCCTGCGTCTGGGAAGCCCGTCATAGCCTACTCTCACAAGACCTGGAAACTCGATTCTGATCAGCCTATGCACTCCGAGTCCGGTTATTGGCGTCCTAAACCTGATGGCTCTCTTGAAGTTGTCATTGCTCAGAGCACTGGCCTTGCGGAAGTTCTCGTATTCTCTTCTCCCTTTCTCTCTTCCCTTGTCTTGTCTTTAACCTCCGTTTTTCTTCTTTTGCTTGATATATGTTTTATTATATCAGAAGGGGACCTACAGTGCAGAGGACAATGTCATCAAGCTTCATAGCCAAGTCGTAGCCAATGCTTCCAAGGTATTCTTTTCTTTTCCTCTTTTCTCATTTCTCAGCTATATATTTTGCTATCATTATGATTTCTTTTTCCATTTCTATCTCTATTCCTCGTGCTCTTTGAATTTGTTTTGCTCAATTTCAAAGAATACATTTCTTTTGTAAAATTGTGTTGGAGTTCCATGTTCAGTATGTTGTGATACTGCCTGTCGTTTGTAGTACCTGAACCTCTAAATCTTGAATAAAAACCTCTGTTTTTGGCATCTCAAGCATGGCCCTTGATACATTTTAGCTCGCTGGCCCTAGCTTTTTGGTTGGGGGATAGTTCAGGGTGATAAAATCAGGTAAATTTTGGTCAAAGTCATTTCTAGCTATGATGAACTCTGTCTTCCTAATCCTTTTGCTCACTTTTTGATTATCTTTACTAGTGAGTGGTGACTTAGATATAGGAACTGTTGACACAAAGGGATACTCTTCTGTGCTTACTAATCTTTAGTAAGTTTAAATTCTTTTACTAATGTTCTTATCATGTCCCACTAGATACACTTTGAAATAGTAACAAGTATAAATACTCATTTGAAATGTTTGAATGTGTAGCTTAGATACCCATCTTTTCACGTTTCTGCATAAAAATTCCAAGTAATCATTAAAGTTATGGGGTTGGAGTTCCTTTTTCGTTGAAGTTGGGTCTAACTTGAACCATCTATGCCCTTGCCAATAGCAAATTATTTTTAAAGCATGAGCACAGACAATTAGTTAATATGCTAAAATGTAATTACTTAACAGAAGCAGTAGCTAAAATTTCTTTGTTGGTTCTTGTTCTGATATAACATCTTCTTCTACGATAGAATATAATGGAACTGAAGGAGAACCTGCGCTTTTCTAATTCAAATTTATGCTTCTGGATAAAGTATGATTCTCCACTATGCTTTACATCTTTTGTTATCCACATTTCCACATACTCGTCCTTGATACAAGAAGCAACTGTGCCCTTTCTCTTTGGATTTATTAGTTCTACTTTTTTGTTTTTGCTCACGGCCTATGATTTATATCTACTTGAAACTAATCTTAATGAACTTATTCAAATAAAATTTACTTTGTTCTCTTTTGAGTTCCTTGACAATGTTGCTGCACATTCCACACACTTAGCATTTCTGAAACTGCCACATCAGACTCGGGAATTCCCAACTATCCAGAATAGTTGTCCTGCTAAATTATGTGCTTGTTTCACTTCATTTTGACTTATATACCATTGAGATATGGTGCTCCTTGTTTTTATTGTCATGATATCATTAACATAGCCTCTTTTTATTACTTTAGCCTTGGATTGTGTGTTATACAGTTGACCTCACTAATGATCTCAATTTGTAATTGCATATTTTAAGAATAAAATGGGATATCATCATGGAAGTCATAGATATGGTTCATGCTGGTGGTATCACTTAGGAGATGATCGTTAAAGCCGATTCTGAGGATGAGAAGGATGGCTTGAAAATCTAACCAAATTTTATATAGATACCAAAACCAAATAGGATTTATTTTTTATTGACATGGTTTGCATTGGTTCGAACAAAATAAATAGTGGCATTGGTGAGAAAACTAACTAGGATTTTACAAAAAAAGGTCAAGTATTTAGATGGGAATTAAAAGAGTTGTAAAATATATGATAAAGGCAATTTAGCAATGGATAGTGATTTATGTGGAACAACTTTTATTTTGAGAACCAATTAGTGTTTATGTTCAAAAAAATCATTGAACTATTAAATGAAAACATAGTGAAAAAGCCGGAACAACAGGTTGGGTAAAAGACAAAACTTAGACAAATGGAATTGAAATATCATAGTTACAGGGAAAGGGAAACTATAAAGAGCAAGGAAAGATGAAATGTCAGATCAACATTTTAAGGTTCTTAATAATCTATAAAGTTACTAGAAACTGAAATTTGAAGTTACCAACAGCAGGATGTTTATAGTTGCCAAGGCATGAGAGTAGGGAATATGATGGGTGCATAAAGATGGCAAGAGTGATGAAGTTTGTCCCTTGGGGTCCTTACCTTATAAGTAGTTATCTTTAGAAATTAGATTTTTCTTTAGTATTTAGCTTCTGTGATTCTCATTTTGTGAACTATATTGATGTTTATCTCCTCAGGTTATTATTATTATTATTTTTTATCAATCAACATAAAATTTTATTATTAGTTAATCTTATCAAGTTGGTTGTTTATGCTATAAGAAAATTTCATATTCTCTTTGTTGCTATGAACCAAGTGGCTAAACCATTATATAGATTTTAACAGGTCACATTTAGGGGTGAGTATTCAGTTGAATCAAGCCATATTGAGTGAAAAAAAAATTGAGTTAACAAGGTTGATTTGTTTATTTTGTGAACCAAACTTGACTTGAAAAATTACCGAATTGTGTCTAATGAAAAGAAATTCAAGTTAGATTCGATAGATCTGTTCAAGTTAAAATAAATATTTAATTATATTTAAGCATATAAAGCAAGTGGTATAAAATTAAGAGTCCGCTTAAAAACCACAAATCACCCACAAACACAGATGCACAACTTTTAAGTGGAAAATCATTTGATAAGAACGTAAAAACTACTGGACTAGGGTCCACCTAAAAAGTTTCATTTAACCACAGCATTACAATTTTTTAGCTATCATAAAACAATGAAAGTTCAGGATTTTCACAAAAAATTAAGATTTTTGTTTAGGCTTTAGATTGAAAAGCTATATTAGTTAGATGACTAATTTAATAATTCAAAACTAGCATTTACAAGCCTTTTAGTCATTGTCAAAAAATCTGCTCGATTGAACCATTTGATAATTTAATCGATTTTTTCGAATCGAAGCAGATTTGGCTCACCTTATCAGATAATAGGACGGAATTTTGAATCATTGCCACCCAAATCTTAGACAATCTCATAAATGTAACAGATCACAATCACAATGAAGCCCCACTCCTTGGGACTAAGATCTGACCTGCATGGTATGGAAGCCAGCATCGGGCTGACACACGCTCTGTTACTAATGGTAAGTAGTAACATTCAGGGCCTAAGCATATCTAAGCCTAGAATTTTTCGAGCCTAAACCATATTACCCTTGAAAGCTTAAGCTCAAGTTGCTAGTTTTGAGAGACTTAAATCATACCTCATAAGGAAGAGAAAGAAAAGGTGAAAGCTAAAGCTTCTTTTTTCACATTGGACCACCACAGTTACCAGATGAGGAAGAGAGAACATGGTTAGAAAAGTCAACCACGAAGAAAAAGTCAACAAATCTAGTACTTTCTTACATGGCTATACCAAATAAAGAGCAAAGGCATAAAATGAAGTAATTCCTCCACAACAAACATGAAGGGGCACATGAACTCCACAAAAGTGGACCAACGGGCAAGCCAAATACATAAAGGTATTAGGGACATCAGTACTTTGCCCCCACAGATCCCCCTATTTTGCCTCTTTATTTTATTTCTTTAACAAGTGACAGGATTCGGGTCACACAACTCTAACAGAGATAAGGTCCCCAATGTCACAAGGCTTGCAAAATTGATGCCACAAATGCCACACAAAGAAAGAGTGCAAGCCACGTACACCTCAAGAGGAAGAAAACACTGACATCAACCATCGTGTCAACCATTTTTGAAGGGAGGGATAACACAGAAGGAAGGCCCAAAGAAATCTTGAAGACTTTTTGAAGGACAATAAGGAAGTTCAAGTGGAAGATGTTATTAAAATAACTTTTAACACCTTTAGGGATGATGTGAAGTTTTTTCAAGTGGAGGATGTTATTAGAACACCTAAACACAACACTTGAGAGAAACCTTTGAGTGGAGAATGTTATTGAAACATTTCAAACTCTTGGAGATGATGTAAAGACCTCTAATACAGAAAGAATTTGTCAAAATAATCTCAAGGACCGAGAGGATCAACAATAAGAACCGTAAAACAAGTGGAAGTCATTACTAAAACACTTTGAGCATTTGGGGAGATGATGTGAAGACCTTACATACATAGAGAATGTTATCAAAACAATCTTGAAGACTTGGAGAATCAATGATAGGATACTAAAATAAGTGGAAGTTGGTCACAAAAACACCAAACGCTTGGAAGGATAATGGGAAGACCTCCACGGCATAGAGAACACCATAAAGCAATCTTAAAGACTTGGAGAAAAAATTTCAATGACAAATAACCCCGAATACGTGGAAGTCGTTGAAACTTTTGAACATTTAGACGGATGATAAGAAAGCTTCCAATACATAGAGAAAGCTATACTTGCAGAATGTTGATGGAGAAAACATCAAACAAGTGGAGGATGGCATGGAAAACCCTAAACAAGTACAAAAAGTTTAACTATGGCATCAATAATAGTAAATTTCTCATGTTCCATAAACTTCTTGAAAACACTTAGAATAATTAAGTTAATAGAAAACTTTGCACCAAATTCCTTGTTTGCCGTGATAGATATGATCTTGCTTCTTAGATTAGGAAGATTAAATCAATGGAAGCTAAACAAGATAGCACTTCAGTAAAGCATTTAGTCTCAAAATGTAGAGATTCAACTTGCATATTGGCCACATTCTCAGGTTTAGACAGACCATGTTGCATTATGTCTTTTGTCCCTACCGATTTGTCATCACCTTTTGATTATTTGTTGTGCTTGTTTTCTATGATGGAATTGAAGTGACTGGTTTTTCCCCAATTTTCAAGCATTATCTCATTCGGCCTACCTCATTCTTTTCAATCATTAAAGGCATGCATATTTGCAAGTGGGATCGATCAACTGCAATCCAAATCAGAGAAAATACCCTAACTAATAATCTAAAGTTGTACATTAGGCAGTTTGTGACTTTTGTTTCTAGCCTAGTTTGAGTGAAGAACATAGTGTGGATGGCATATGAAGAATAAAGTGGAGCCTTATTAACGGCAGTGCATTGTTTTTTTTGTTGAGCAGGTGAGGGAGATAAGTCGAGTTTACGAGATGGTTAATGGAGATCTACATTATGTTGTTCAAATGGCTACCAATCTTACCACTCTTCAGCCACATCTTAAAGCTGTGCTCAAGAAGCTGCCATAAAACTTCAAAGTAAGTAGTTTTTCATTTCGTTGGACCGGATCAGACTATTTTTTATATAATATCCCTAAATTCTGGTCCCGGTCAAAGGCCAGAGGCAGATTGTTTTGGCTACAAAAGATATTGCACTGTGGTGGCCAAGTCACAATCTCTGGCGCAGAAACTGGATTATCGTGTATTGAAGGCCAACTCATTTAAATGTTGACTTAAAACAAGTCCAACTTTCTTATAAATTTAAAAAATAAAAATAAAAATAAAAAACCTTCATGACAGACAACAACTTATGTTGAAAAGAAATGGTAATGTCTTACTTTAGGGTGGGTGCAGTTTGCAGATTGAGAAAATTAAGATGAATGAACAGCTGGATCATTCATTGACTTTGCATTACTTGACTAAATCAACTGTTTAAATCCTTAGCATTTGGCATTGGATTTACGTTAATTCACCACTATCACATTTCCAGTCGTTTGTGATATTCAAAAAATTTAGAATTCCAATATTTTTAACATTGCCAACTTATCTTTTTCTTTTAAATTTCATAAGTCTTTGGGTTCTTTTGTAATTTAAAAAGAAAAGAAAAGAAAAAGGGGAAACGTTTTTTGCTTTTCCATGTTTTTAGTTGAGAGGCATATGCTGAGCCAACTCCCATCTCATTTCTCATGTGATGTGAGTGAAACCTTTGAATGCGATGCAAGTTCCTTAACAACTATGGGTTTGAGATTTATGATTATGGAACAACTTTGTCTTTCATTTAGTATTCAATTTCAAAATCTCAAACAAAGCATTTCAATATGATATTATTGTCCAATCCAATTTCAATGTGTGCTTAATTTTATTTTTCTTATACATTGATAATAAAGAAAAGATGAAGTAACCGAGTATAGACAATCTATCATAATAGCTTCTTTTTTTTTTTTCCTTGGAAATGGTTGCTTGTAAGTTTTGCACTCTGCCATATACATGAAAATAGTTGCTTTTAAGTTTTGCCTTTAAATATTTTTAACTCATCCGATATTATCGCTAATATATATAATTTATTTAAAATTTAATGTTGAATACATTAACCCTACAAAAGTTATTAAATATGATCTCAAGATTTTAATTTAACAACAACATAATATTAAATCAACGTCATTGTCAAATCTGTAGATAAGATGTTAAAAAAGAAGAAGGAAGAATTTCCTTGTTTCCGTCTCCTATTATCTCTCTTCAATAATCCCTAACTAAAAGGATGACTGGAGATGAAATCATTATTTTGTTTACAAGTATTTAGACTCTTCTAATTATTATTTTTAAAACTTTAGTTATTTTATTATAAAATTAAGCAACAAATCTTAATATTAGTATAAATGACAATGCTTCTAGGTAAAGGAGTCTCCTACTTTTGTCAACCGATTTGTTATAGACGCATTAAAATCCGCTAGATTAAATTAAAATTCTTTTTCGAATTTTGAGTTAATGAATTAAGTTATTCAAGTTATTTTGTTTTTTTTGAGTCTAAGTAATTCGGTTTTTTGAATTCGAGTCGAGTTAATTTTACAATTAAATTAATTCGAATAATTCGAACAATTCTAATTGGCGTAAATACCTTTTTAGTCCCTGTTAATTTAAAAAATGAACAAATTGATTTCTCTAAAATAAATACTGGAAAATTCAAAATAATTTTAAAAGTTTAAATATTTTAAAAAATTGAAAATTTCATTATATTTTTTAAATATATATAATTAAAAATTCTAAAGTTAAAGAAAAATCAAAATAATAATTTTGAGGCCTAAACAAGTAAATTATCAATTTAAGTTTATCGTATTTTTTTTTCCTTTATTTTGGTTTCAAAGAGTTGTCAAATTATATTTAAATTTATGGGCTTTAACAAGAAATATTTATATTGTTACAAGATTTTAATTTGACATGTTTATCTTTTAGTTTAACTCGAACAATTTTACTCGGATCAACTAGACTCGACTCGGTTCGAAAAAAATTCAAATAAAATTAGAATGATAAAATAAGATTGAATAATGCAAAAAATTTCGCTCCAAAATTCATCCCTAAAGATAATTATTGATGTCACAAATGATGTAAATTGTTTTTAAAAATTATAATGAGGTGGTAAATTAAAGTCTAATAAATAAAAATAGGAGGATTTAGAGTTGTAGACAAAAGTAGAGGAACATTTAGATGATATTTTATTAACATGATTGTGGATTTTATTTATTTCTGAAAATTGAAATGAAAGCAACTTGTTTGCCACAATGCAACAGCTTGAGTTGCTTGACACTAATATTAGTTGATTAAAAAAGTAGTCCCCTAATAATTTGACACGAATTAGTAGAAGAGCAGGCAGCCACCGCGTTACTGACTTTTTACTCTTTTTATTTATTTGTTTATTTCGCATTTCAGAGTTGAGTATGCACAATAATACACAATTTTAGATTCCATCGTCAAACACAAAATATAAGAGAGTTGAATTTTGGGGCAGCCATTTGGAATCCAACCAATGAGAGAGAAGGAACACATAACCCTACTCAACACAGGTAGAGGAAATTAATTACTATTTTTATAAATAATTTTGACTTTAACTCGAAATATCCTTCTTCATATTTCAGGAATATTAATAAATTAATAAAATTGAATAACAGTGTTAAACCTATAGTTGACATTTTAATTAGCAATCCAATACAAACACTTCAATATTCTATATGTACCCAAAATTAATAAATATTATCAATTAAATTAATTTATTGGTAAAATAATCAAATTAAATTTATCTGGTTTTTATAAAATCCATAATTAAAGCAATCATTTATATAATAATTAATTAAAAAGGAAAAAACAAAAGAAAGATAGAGAGAAGTGGGAAGGGATGTCTGTGTGGTTGAAGACTTGAAGCAACAATCTATAAATATATATATATATATATATATAGATAGATATGTGTGTATGTTATTTATTACAAGAACCAAGCACAACCTAATCAAAAATCCTAATTGATGGCAGATTTCAAGCAAAGGAGTATATATACATTGCAACCAAAATAAGCATTTTTTTCCTACTTTCATTTCCCTTTTTCTTTCTTTCTTCCTGTCTGGTCTGGATCTTCCCTTTTGTTTAATTTGTTCAGAGTGAGAGAGTACTAGTTATGAAGGTGCAGCTCATTATTTTAGTTCCATTCATGGTGTTGGTTTCCATGGTTGTAGCTCAACAACATATTGATCAAATGCAGCATCAACACGATTCCAACTCCATCACATTAGAGTTAATACATAGGCATGCTCCTCAGTTCACCAACAACAACCCTATAACTCAGCACCAACGCCTGGTAGACCTTCTCTACCATGACATTATCCGCCACGGTATCATGTCCCACCGAAGACGAGCCAAAGAAGAGGATCCACTCACTGCATCCATTAAAATGCCGCTTGCATCGGGTAGAGATTTCGGAATAGGCCAATACATTACATCGTTCAAAGTGGGGACACCGTCGCAGAAGTTCTGGTTGATAGTCGACACGGGAAGTGATTTCACGTGGATCCGGTGTCGATACCGATGTTCGAGAGGGGATCGTAGTTGTACCAGAAAAGGGAGGATAAACCGAAAGAGGGTGTTCCATGCCCCATTATCTTCATCCTTTAGCCCAGTTCCTTGCTTTTCAGAGATGTGTAAAGTTGAGCTCATGAATCTCTTCTCTCTCACAACATGCCCTACTCCAATTACCCCTTGCGCCTATGATTACAGGTACGTATATTAGATTTGGTATTTAGATTTGGAAACAACTTCTAAATGGAGTTACGACACATTGTTGGTAAATAATTGACCTCACCTCTCCTCTGCTTATGATTTTGTTTATTTCCGCCCAATGTCCAATACACGTATCTCCACGATAGGTGGAGTTGAGTTAAATAACCTAACCCTAAAATTGGGCATTAAAGTTAGAGCTGCTTGGGAGGTAAATGCTGTTGGGATAGCTGCTAAGGCTCACTGATATTTATGTCAATTGCTTCTTTTGTAGTTTGGCTTTAAATGCACTAAACCAACCTCCAGACAATTGAAGCCCCAGAGTTGGCTTTTAAATTCACTACCTGTCCATATAGTAAATATTGATTCAGAAATTATGATTTGGAGCACGTTTTTAGTTGAATTATATATTTATTACACAAAAATAAAGATTTGTAAATCGGAGAATAAATGGTGTCAGCCATAGTTACCAGATGAGGCTGGGTAGTGCAGTACAATAACCCATATTGCTATCTTAACTACATCCAACACAAAGATATTAGTGGTAGTTATTATTAGTAGGTAAGGTTCACATGACCCAATATTTTTTTGGTACCAAAACCGGACATTCAAGTCCTGTAAGAGTGGGGCCTTATTTTGGGAAAGCCAGCAATTCCTAGTGGTGATGGTGAAATGTGTCTGATTTTTCTAGTGGTAGGGTTATTGAAAAAAAATATAAATTTTTTCTATAAAAATGAAAATTAATACTTCAATTTGGATTGGTTTGATGTTCAATTCGATTATTTTTTTGAAACAGGTATTCAGATGGGTCAGCTGCAATGGGAGTGTTTGCTAACGAGACCGTCAGTGCTGGCCTTACCAATGGTAGAAAAACCAGACTCCATAATGTGCTAATAGGGTGCACTGACTCTTTCCAGGGCCCAACTTTGCAAAACGTAGATGGTATCATGGGATTAGCCAATACCAAGTATTCTTTCGCAACCAATGCTGCCGCCACATTCGGTGGCAAATTCTCTTATTGCCTCGTTGATCACTTGAGCCATTTAAATGCCACCAACTACATCATCTTCGGCACTAACCGAAACCAAGTCAAAGTGTCCGGCAATACTCGCCACACCAAGCTCGAACTTGATACCATCCCTTCATTTTATGCTGTAAATGTGATAGGAATCTCTGTTGGGAACAAAATGTTGGAAATACCGATGCAAGTGTGGGATGCAAGTGAAGGCGGTGGAACAATCATAGACTCCGGCACTAGCCTAACGTTTCTAGCTGATCCGGCATACCAGGCAGTGATGGAAGCCCTTAAGGTGTCGGTTTCAAAATACCAGAGGGTGAAGTTGGATGGGGTACCGATGGAGTATTGCTTCAACTCTACGGGTTTCAACGGCAGTTTGGTGCCAAAATTGATCATTCACTTCGATGATGGAGCTCGGTTTGAACCACACTGGAATAGCTACGTCATTGCTGCTGCTGCTGGAGTTAGGTGCCTCGGGTTTTTGCCTGCACGTTTCCCTGCACTTTCTGTTATTGGAAACATTATGCAACAAAATTATTTGTGGGAATTTGATTTGAAAGGGAAAAGGTTGGTTTTTGCTCCATCTTCTTGCAACAATAGCTAGTACTTGGTGTTTCAACACTTCCACTCCCATTTTGTTGTTAATAATTCTTTGTAATTCCTCACATTTTTCTTCTATTCACTCCTTTGCTCTCTCTCTTCCCCTTGTACTCATCAAATGTTTTTTGTTTGTTTGTTTGTTTGTGTCTGTTTACACTTTAATGAAATTCTTTGTTACACTGCTGCTTTCCTCTTCACATTGAAACAGTTACTGATTTAAATTACTGGAACATTTGATATTGAAATGACCTTAAACGCCTAAATTCAATTGATTCTAATAGGCAGGCAAGGCAAAATTTGAGGCGACTGTAGTTTTTTTGTCTATAAATGACAAAATATGCAGGCAAGGTAAGGCCAGTCACCACTTACATTCATCTCTAGGAAGTTTAAATATCCCTATTAATACCATACTAGTACTTCAAATCATATTACCTTATTTAAAAAGCTTTAAAACACTGCAAACACAAACAGCATCACCATTCTCCCCAACAAAAATCCAACTTACTAATAAACAATACCCACATTCAAATGAAAGCAGTCCGTCCACCCCTTCGACTATGCCTATCATAAGCAGTGTTGAATTTGTCGACTAGCTCATTCATTGTGCTGCAAGAGTACACGTCAACGACATTGTCACCATCACCATAATAGTACATAATACTGAATCATTTTAGCCAAAGTAGGCATATTATGTAAACAAAAGTAATCATAATCCTTACCTTGAGCAGTTAGTGAACATTGCAAGATAAGTAATCAATAATGTGTCGTTGTATTCCTGTGAATAGGTTATGAAAAGTGAGAAAAAGAAAAGCATGTAAGCGACCAAAAGGATGAAAATGCAGCTTAATCATTTGCTTCACCAGATTAAAAAATTGATAGGCAATTCCTCAAAAGGAGGGTCACTAAATCCAAAGAACACAAATGATTGAAGTAGGCAACAATCATGCCCATACCAATACACTTAACTAGATTATCTGAATTTTGAACTGTCAAGATTCACACCAGTTTTATTTCCAAGATACCCTTGCTAACTAGCATGACATATCTTTCCATTTTCACTGTCGCAACAGAACAATTAACATACAACAAACATCTTCTACAAATCTGCTAACAAGCTGCTATGAACTACAAGTTTTAGAAGACCCTATTACCATAACATAACCGAATGTTCTACCAACTTTCTGGAGGTAGGTTGGATTTTCAAATCTTTACATATGGAATTTAGGTAGCCGCAAGAAATGGTACTCCGGCACTAACAAGTTGAGAGGATGGTTGCCCATTTTAAAATACCACACTTTTGAAGGCGTCAATCGCACTTATGCTAGAAAAACCAAATCATGCCCACAAGAACAGAAAACATCTCTACCTTCTTATGGTTAGCTATCTTAAGTGGTATATTGTATGATTACACATCTATCAACTTTTAGGCTACACAAAGTGACAAATAGTCCTTCACTTGCTTAAACAGACCCAGAGAAAAAAAACTCACCATCAGAAAGTCATCTTGAAATTTTTCTGATTCAATGGCAGGTAACCTTCTGAGGAGACTTGATACTTGCCTTAATAGTGAATTTTCGCAAGGAATATCACCTGAAATGGAAAACAACCAGAATCATGGCCTTGTAATCCACAATAGCCCAAAGAATAGTCAAACTTTGTCAACCTATCCTCTATAAGTAATATATAACATCTGATAAAAATTCAGAAATGACTGATTAAAAGTCATAAAGACAATAAATGATGGTAGCATTTCCTTTTTAAATCCAGAACAATTTGTCAAATCTAGTCTTCAAATTTCTTGTCAAAATGGAAAATTAATAATTTATATTCAAGTATTTTCCGTGTTTGAAACTTTTATCTACACCCTACACTAAAAATATAGGTTTCTTTCAAGAGCGTTTGAAACATTCACATGCATTACAATAAATTTAATTTGCACTACATTCGGAAGGTCCAGAGGCTTTTACCTTTTTGCATCCCAACAAGATAGTGATGAAGTACCCTAATTCTGCTATTCAACATCTTGATGGCACTATGTATACCAGTAAGATGAGCAGCCACTGCATCACAAGCACAGAAAAGAACACTTGTAACCATCAATGACAGAAAATAATAGGCTTCCATCAAATAGGATTATTACTTTCCACAGAAATCCTAAGAAGAAAAAGTAGAATGCAGGCTTACATTGAGTTGCAGCTGAACCTCCATCAGATGGCTTTAGATGGGCAACATGATCCACAGAGATCCTCTCAGCTTCAACAGTCTTTAAGCAACCCCCAACCCAAAAAAAAAAAAAAAAAAAAAAAAAAAGAAAAAAAAAGAAAAAGAGAAAACGGAAGAAACAACCTCAGTAATCCCAGTTGGTGAAAATTATAAGAAAACTGGGTTTATAAGAATGGAAACTTGGAAAGTACCTCAATTGTGTAGCTCGAACGGACAAAAATAAGCTGCGGAATCCCATCTATAACGTGCAGCTCTTTTATGTTGACAAGACCAACAAGAGGAGGAATAGAAAATGTTATCACCAAAGAATAATGAGGAACTGTAAAGGTTATTAAAGCTACCTAAAACTGCACAAGATTTTCAGTGAGTGTTCCTATCAGGATGATATAAGCACATTGAATTAATTCAATAGGAGACTAGTGTTAGTGATATTGTCATCCCTCTCTAATCACCACCATAAACGGTCAGAAATTACTTTTAAGCAAGAAAATGAGTTGATCATTCCAGGATTAAAGAAAAGTTAACACAAATAGACCAACTCAGCAAACATAGAATGTAAAATCTCATGTTAGCAAACAAAACATGTTCTGACAATATGACGGAATAAATTAGATGGTAACCTGATCAAACTGAACTCAACTACACTTTAAACTTTAAAAATATAGTATAATGTCACACAGGACACCTTATTGCAAAAATTCAGACACAGAATAAGAGACAGTAGGTATTGATTAACATAAAAGGATGAAATAAAGAGAAAGGCTACACACCACTTTCATAAATGGTGACTGGAAGATCTTTTTGCGCGGGATTGATTGCAGGATTGAGAAGCACATAGAGAGGACTTTCATTAATATCCATCAACTGTAACAATGAACAAGGAGAAACAATTATCAAAAGGGGAGGCAAGCAAGTATTACAACATTATAGTTCCATTGTAGAAATAAGTCATAAATAGAAGTGGAAAAGCAGACCTAATCTATTTCTTCATGATCATCACCATATCAATAAAATATTTAATAATAAGCAACACAATCAAATATGCATCTAAACATAAATTACAAAGTAATTATCTATATATAACTGTGAGAGAATGGTTAAGAAAACATACGGCTCTATGAATGTGCATATCGGATTCCTGGGCATCGCTCCCAGTGGAGTACCATCCAAGTATATAAAAATGGGGGAAAACCTTCTTATCTGGGAAAATCAATTCAAAGGAAAAAAAATTTAAATTGCCAGTACTACTACCGATAAAATAAGGGGAAAAAAGAACAAAATGAAAAAGAGAAAAGACATACAAAGCTCCTGTTTCTTCTTGAGGAAGGGGCGGTCGAGGGAGTGGGTGGAGGGATCGTAGAGAAGCTCAAAGCTGTTGAAGATCTCGACGGTGCGGCCCCTCTGGACGCCTATGACACATCCATAGACTCGAGGAGCTTGCTGCTGGTTTTCGACGCCATTGACGGTGGCGGAGGTGGAGGTGAGCGGAGGAGGGTTCAACTGGGACTTGACACGAGTGTAGTGATCCGATATGTTCACGATTACCAGCGGATGAAGCTTGAAGGTTAGACCGCTGCTCGACGATGACGCCATTCTTTTGATTTCCAATTTTTTTTTTTTTTTTTTTTTTTTTGTTTACCGCTCCTACTTGATGCTTTTGCTTGATTTTCCTTCCCTTTTGCCTTGCTTGCTTTCTCTTTGCTTTGGTTACTCTGCATTTTAATTTAATGTAATTTACATTATATTATATAGTTGGAATTGGACTTAATTAATACAATAGTCTCTCTCTATAAGTGGGAACCAAGACCAGCCCAATAGATGGGCTTTACCACTCCTAAAATGTGTCCAAACCCCCACTTTGTGGGTGAAATATAATATTTAAAATTGAATTAAAATTATAAGGAAGTATTTTTTTTAATTATATAATAATTATTATTAAAAATTAAAAGTTTTTAAAAATTTTATTTAAAAATAATGTACTAAACTAGAAATTTTATCACATCTATATACGTATAAAAACTATGTATTTAGAATACAAAGGTATGTTTAAAAATAGTACACAATAGATAACAAAACTTTTGGTTTGAATTAACAATATTATTAATATATATATATACACACAATTGATAGGAGTAATAAAATATAAATATTAAAATTACAATGTATAAAAAAATAAAATAAAACTTTTGTATTGTGGTAAATTTAAGGTTTTACTAATGTAATTGCAATAGGTTCAAATCGGCTTTTTTTCCAAAAATAACTCGAAAAATCTTATTATTTACGAAAATGACCCAAGTTCAAAATCTATAATGAAAATGACTTAAAATCTATAGTGTTGGGTGGTGTCAGCACCGTGATGGCCGGCCCCAAAGTGAATCATCTTGTAATCATCGCTTGCTAATTGGGTCGGGAATAAAAAAAAAAAGATTTTGGTTTCGACCGACACTTGTATGCATTTTTTTGGTGTACTTTTTGAAAAATATGGTTATTTCCCGGTTCAAAAAAATATTTTTTATTAGGTGTCAGCATCTAGGTGGTCAGCACAAAAAAATTAACTTTTTTTTGGTATTTT
Organism: Gossypium anomalum; assembly: GCA_025698475.1. NCBI lineage: Eukaryota > Viridiplantae > Streptophyta > Magnoliopsida > Malvales > Malvaceae > Gossypium > Gossypium anomalum. The sequence goes on from CM046968.1 coordinate 71,152,691, forward strand.
TTGGTGTCGACACCCATGGCTAAGGGTGAGAGTTTGATCGAATCAAATCAAATAAAAATATTTCGAGTTAAACGAGTTGACGAAACATATTTTATCATCCTAACTCGATTTGAAATTTTCTCGAATCGAGTCGAGTGAGATGAAATTCGAACTGAATCGAATCGAATATATTTGTCCGAGTTAAATTAAAAAAAATGGCTTTGGGCCATCGTAGCCACTGCCACCCACCGTAATCAAATTTGTTAACTTTCATCCCTTCTTAATTTATTTATTAATCTTTTATATACAGGTTAGCTTTTTTACTTGCTTAGTTGCTTCAATTATCTTTTGATTCTTGTCACCATGTATTTTGAAATTAAAAAATATATTAAATATAAAAAAATTTGATTTTTTTAATAAAAGTTATTTTAAAGATAAAATTTGAAATTGATATGAACAGAAAATTTTTGGGGTGTTTGGGGAAGTAAAAGGAAAAAAGTTTTGGGAGGTTGGAAGTAATTTTTTTTTTTTGGGGGGGGGGGGGAAGTAAAAGGTTTGACGGGGTTTGGGTGGGAAGGAAAGTAAAATGGTTTGATATTTAGTTTATTCGAATTCAAAAATTCAACTCAATTCGAACTCGAAATTTGAAGACAAAATTGGAGTTGATTTGATTAAATCGATTAATTCGATTCAAATTATTTAAAATTTGAACTTTTTTTATTTTTTCGGGTTGAATCAAATTTTGCTCACCACTACCCGTGGCAGGTAAAAAAAATTTTTGGTCCCGTGTTTTTTGAGGGCGAGACTTGTGTCAGAATTTTTTTTTGGTGACGACATTCCCCATTCCAGCATTGATATCTTTTGCGAGGAAATTTAAAAAAAAAAAATTCAGTTTCGGCCTTCAAGTTGTTAGCACTGATATTTTGTCAGTATTTTTTTTTTTGGTGTCGGCCTTCTATTTGCCGGCACCCATGTTCAAATAAAATGATTTTTTTTTTTTGTGTCTATTATCTCGTTGCCAACACCAACAGGTTATATATTTAATTTTTCTGTGTTTTGCTTAAGTTTTTTTTTTCTCTTTTTGCTTTAACAGTTTAAGAGAAAAAAAAAACAAAGAAATATTAGTGTTTTGTTTAGGAGGAAACAAATTTTGTTGAAGATGAATAACTAGATATTGTTAGTGTATGTTCATTTCGATGGAGAAATGATAAATACAACTGAAGAAGGTTGCGTATTTCAAAGTCGCCAAAAAATGGGGATGAGACTCAAGAAGCGTGTAATGCTGGCGGAACTGAAACGGAAGATCAGTGCAAATGTAATAGCCTATTTTTCAATAGTGTCAGAAACAGTGGTTTCGGAGCCACCAATCCAATGAATGAGCCCGTAAATATCATTATTTAATATTTACTAGTCAAATATAGTATTATAATAAATTTTGATTTGATAATTTATGTTATTTGAATGAATAGTTAAGTTCACGTAGTATAGCTTAAAGTCAGGTGGTTTTAGAAAAGGAGGTATCGGAACCTCGTTTCTATAAACCAAGCCCGTAAATATTTTATTAAATATTTATGGTGTTATTAGGACATATTAAAATTTAGCTAAGAAATTTTAATGTTTAGATAGTTAATTAATTAAAAAGGACTAATTTGTAAATGATGTAAAATCTAGTCATTATTGAATTACAATGATTAGATGGTTTAATTATTAAATGAGGGAGGTTTTATATTGTAATTATACCAATTGAACTATTAGTGGATGATTTTGGGTAATTAAGTGCATGAAATTTGATTAATTTTAAAAAGGCAAAATTGTAAATTTATAATTAAAAGAAAATTAAAAGAAACAAAATGCAAAAAATGCTATCATCTTCTTATTTTCACAAAAAACAAACCGAAACCTCCATAGATAGCTTGGAAAAGTTTTCGACCAAGCTTATTCTTACATGCATGGTATGTAATTGTCACCTGTTTTTAGTAATTTTTATATTTTTTGAGTTCGTTTTAGCTTAATCTAGCTAGCCCAAAGGTCAATTCATAAAACCATTAAAATTTTAGGGACTTTCCATGAATGAGTTTGATGTGTTTGTGATTTTAGTTGATGAATTATTAAAGTTAGTAGCTAGATATAAGTATTTTGTTAAGTGATTTTTAGTGATTTTGAATGTTAGGGATTAAATTGTTTAAATAGTAAAATTCTAGGGAAATAGTGTGAATTGGTGAAAGGTGTGGGCTGTTTTTGAACCCTAAGAAAATCGGCTAACATGAATTCTCTTTTAAAATGGTAAAATTTCAATTTACGGGATTAGGGACTAAATTGCACAAAAGTTAAAATGTTAGGGGTAAATTTGTAATTTTATAATTAAAGTGGGCTATAAGCTAGAATTAATGATATTAAGTTAATTGGATTATTAATTGAATGAAATTTTTATTAGATCAAGAACCGAGTCAAAAAAATAATAACAGAAGAAAGGAAAAAATCACGAATTAGTCCCCTCGAGTCAACCGAAAGCGTAGTCTAGGTACGTTTATAGTATAGAATATACATATGTTCTTATTTATATATTGTATTAGTATGTGATGATTTAACTGTAGTTAATTGTAACACCCCCTAACCAGTATCCGACGCCAGAACAGGGTTACGAAGCATTATCAGATTTATACAACATACAATCATATATTCCATATTCATTTATCATTCCAAAAATATACCATTCAATTACAATCATATATTCCTAATACTAGCCCTCGAGGCCCAAAATAAACATTTAAAAGTGGTTCGGGACTAAATCAAGTACTTAAGAAATTTTTGGAAAAATATAGAAATTTTCAAAATGCAAGGGACACATGCCTATGTGGCCAGACCATGTGTCTCACACAGCCAAATGACAGGCCCGTGTGGCCAGGCCGTGTGTCTCACACGGCCAAATGACACACTCGTGTTTCAGGTCGTGTGGGCATTCGAAATGGGGACACATGGCCGTGTCCCAGCCTGTGTCCTACCCCCGTGTAACTCATTGACTTGGGTCACATGGCCAAACCACACGCCTGTGTGCCAGGCCGTGTACCCTTTGAAATGGCCTCACACACCCGTGTGCTAAGCCGTGTGCTAGGTCGTGTGAAAACTAGTGGGTATACTGACTTGTGTCACACGGCCAAGCCACACGCCCGTGTGCTAGGCCGTGTGAAGCTACTGACTTGATTTCTATAAAAGTATCAGGGGACATATGGCCGTGTGTCATACACGGCTGAGACACACGACACATGCCCGTATAGATAAAAATAGACCATTTTCCAAGCCTTATTCCTCACCCACATTGGTACCAACCTATACACATCAATTTGCATATAACCATGGCATAATTAGGCACTCAAAAACCAACCGATCTCAAGTTTATAACATATACTTTCACACATAGAACATGATACTCATAATCACATCAATTGACCACTTTAACACATACCAATTATGCTTCCAAATTCTACCTAAATGGTCAAATACATATATGAGACTTTGTGCCTAAAACTTAGCATGCATACACATCTCAATTCCAACCATTTAGTACCAAAACACAATTTCACAAACAAGGCATTCAATATAACCTCTATACACCACATAAAATAAGGCCATTTATACATATACACATATAAAAATATATGACCACTTTACAAGTCAACTCAAATGGTCAAAACTCAACAAGACATATAGGTCACATTAGCCAAAATACCTATACATGCCATTTAACCAAAATATATAGAGTCCAAAGTGCCAAAATAAGTGTTTGATAGTGTGATGCGATCCTTGACGTCTTTTAATCCGAACGAGCTTCCGAGACACTAAAAAAACATGGAAAAATAAATAGAGTAAGCAATTAAGCTTAGTAAGTTCGTAATACATAGAGTTTAACTTACTATATAACCACAATTTTAGTCAAGTAACTCAATTCAATTTAGCCAAAGCCTATCACATAACCATTCACCAAATTATCCATATATACATATAAAAACGAGAATCATGCATGAATTCAACAATTACTAGAATTCCATGTACTTGTAACATTTTTACCATATATCAAATATATAAATCATCTCTATGTAACTACCTGTAGTAGTTCACATCTGACTTATATAATCTCGTAATACACTATGCCTGTTAAACCACTTAGAATCTTGTTAGATACGCGGGTAATACACACAAGGTGTACTGAACTATAATCTGTAAATTCCTGAACATGTAGGCTCATATAAGCGATAAAAGGTAAGCTCCTCTGAGCTAAATATTAGTAAGCTCATACGAGATGTGGTGAGTCTGCAACACATGCAAGACTTCAACCAAAACGGTAACCCTAATGACATGTCATTTGTATCCTACGAATTCTTAAGGTTCAAACAGGGCTTGATATTTCTCCGTACTTCAACGGTTATGCATTCGATAATTTATACATCATAATTACACAGTTCAATAGTATATTTTCAATTAAAGTATATTAATACACATTTTCATTTTACGAATTTACCTCAAACTCGTATGACGAAAAATGATCGTTTATTCGAAAACTTTGTCCTTTCCCCAATCTAATTCCGTTCATTGCTTTTCTTGATCTATATAATCAAATTAACTATTTTAATCATTATTATATTCAATTCAATCCAAAAATTCAAGTTTTGGAAAAATTTGTAACGCCCCCATGCCCGAGACCGTCGCCGGAGTCGAGTATGAGGTGTTACTAAGCTTAATTTAACATTTTTAGAACTTTGGATTATTTGTTTCTACATTCACAGCTTTTAAGCTACTTGCGTCACAGTCACAAGAAAAATCATATCTCGAGTTACGAAACTCAAAATCAAGATCCGTAAATTTTCCTTGAATCTAGACTCATATACCTATCTACTAATTTTTTTCTAGAATTTTTAGTTGAGCCAATTAGTACAGTTTATTAGTTAAATTTACCCCTGTTTTAGGACTTGACTGGTTTGACCTCTGTTTACTACGAACCACATTTCTCTCTGTAAAAAATTCATATGACTATTAGGTTTATTTCTACTAAAACTAGACTCAATAAAGATTCTGAGGATATAAAATAAACCACCTAATTATATCTTTACAATTTATGGTGAATTTCTAAAGTTGGAACAGGGGATTCAAAAACTGCTATGACCCTGTTTCACTAAAATTCAAATATCTTTTAACATATAATTCCTTTACCTGTTTCATTTGTTTCATGTGAAACTAGACATAATAAGCTGCAATTTGATGTATTCCATCACCAAATTAAATTTCTATGATTTTTAGTAAATTTTCAAACTCAAAGGCGATGTTGCTGCAGATTCTGCTTTATGGCAAATTTCATCCCTTTTATGAGTTTTTATGCACTAAGTATCTTAATAATTTTCCTTAACATCAAACATAATCTAAACTAACCATTTTCATAATTTATCATTATCAAACATTTTCTCAACCATTCCATCACCATATCATAAGATCATTTACACAAAATAGGTATATTGCTATACATGCCATACTTAAATTTACAAGCCATTTACCAAAAGTCTCTCCGATATAGTGTGGATGAGCCTTCGACCTATCGCGACTCCTGAGCTGGCTTGTCCAAAACTACAATGAGTAAGAAGGAGGGAGTAGACATAAATGCTTAGTAAGTTCATATGCAAATAATAAGTAACATAACAAACGGTCATACCAATCAACATTAGCATGCATCACTAAAACACATATCACATTTCTAATCATTTTTCATCATCTTATTACCTTATCGTGATTGTATCAATACTCAACCCGAGGGTTAAATACATACCTGTCCAAAATATCCATTTCACATCACTTACCAATACGTCTCTTTACATCTCGAATATTCCTCCATTTGAGTATAACTTTACTCGTTTAACACATCGGAATATAATTCGGATACATGGATAACTTGCACATAAGTGCCATATATGCAATCAAGCAATCATGTAACCCGCCCATAAGCGAACTCGGACTCAACTCAACGAGCTCAGGCATTCGCATCCATAAGTGAACTCGGACTCAACTCAACGAGCTCGGATGCCTAGTTACATCTCACGAACTCGGACTCAACTCAACGAGTTCGGACATTCGCATCCATAAGTGAACTCGGACTCAACTCAACGAGTTCGGATGCTCAACCATCCTAGTGACATGTCACTTGTATCCTAATCTATTCCTAAGGTTCAAACGGGATTTTCCTCGAACATTTATCCTTGCCGTCTTCCATAGAATGCCTATATCGATACTCGATAGTATTTCACATTTTCCAAGTATATCACATAATTTACATATTATTTGAAATTAACCACAAAGCATACATTTCATAATAAAATTCAGCATCACATATATTTAACATCAATAACTTAAAAATAACAATTATGCTATATTATTTACACATGAACTTACCTTGGTACCAAAATACAAAGATTTTGCAATTTAGTCCACAATCTTTTCTTTTCCTCGATTGAGGTCGATTCCACGTCTTTCTTGATCTAAAATAACACATTTAGCTTATTTAATACTCACATTATCAAATTAATCCTTAACTCAAATTTTGGCAAAATTACAATTTTACCCCTAAACTTTTACATATTTACATTTTTGCCCCTAGGCTCGGGATTAAACTTTATTCCTTATTCTTATGTTTTACAACATGCTGATCACTTTTCTCTTCTATGGAAACATCAAATTCTCACTCTAACATGTACTTGTGACTATTAGGTATTTTTACCGATTAAGCCATTTTACTCGTTTTTGCTTAAAATCGAGTAGTACAAGTTGTCTAACATAATTTAAAACTTCATATTCTATCATAAAACATCAAAATACACAAATTTCACCTATGGGTATTTTTCCAAATATAAACCCTAGGTTAAATTATTGCTAACATAAGCTTAATCGAGTTATCGAGATCTTAAAAACGTAAAGAACATTAAAAACGGGGCTTGGAATCACTTACTATGGAGCTTGGAAGCTTGAAACAAACCCTAGCTATGGAGAACCCTTGAAATTTCGGCCTAATGAAGAAGATGGACAAAAATTGGCTTTTAATTTTGTTTTTAATTCATTTTAATAACTAAATAACCAAAATGCCCTTACTACTAAACTTTCCAAAAATTCCTTCCTTGTCCTAATTTTGTCCATGAACTTAAATTAGTCAAATTGCTTTTAAGACCTCCTAGTTAATATTTCAATGCAATTTCATACTAAAAACTTCTAGAATGCAAATTTTGCAACTTATTCGATTTAGTCCCTACTTTCAATTTAAACACTTTAGGCATAGAATTTCTTCACGAAATTTTCACACAATCATGTTATCATATCATAAACCTCAAAATAATTATAAAATAATTATTTCTATCTCGGATTTGTGGTCACGAAACCACTATTCCGATTAGGCCCTAATTCGGGATATTACAACTCTCCCCCCTTTAAGGATTTTCGTCCTCGAAAATCTTACCGGTAAACAGATGTAGGTATTGATTTCTCATAGTTTCTTCAGATTCCCATGTAGCTTCTTCTATTCCATGCCTTTGCCACAACACCTTCACAAGTGCAACATTTTTATTCCTTAGTTGTTTGACCTCTCGAGCTAAAATCTTAATCGGTTCTTCTTCGTAGGTCATATCTGGTTGTAGTTCAATTTCTGTCGGTGAAACTACATGTGAAGGATCCGAACGATACCGACGTAACATAGATACATGGAACACATCATGAATCTTCTCTAATTCAGGTGGTAATGCTAGCCGATATGCTACCGGTCCAACTTTTTCAATTACTTCATACGGCCCAATAAAACGCGGACTTGATTTGCCCTTCCGTCCAAATATAAGGACTTTCTTCCATGGAGACACCTTTAAAAATACTTTATCGCCAACTTGAAATTCAATGTCTTTTCGTTTTAGATCTGCATAAGATTTCTGTCTATCTGAAGCAGCTTTCAAACAATCTCGAATTACTTTCACTTTTTCTTCAGTTTCTTTTATTAGATCAACTCCATAAATCTGATTTTCCTTGAGCTCACCCAATACAAAGGCGTTCGACACTTACGACCATACAATGCTTCATAAGGTGCCATTTTCAAGCTCGTCGATAACTATTGTTGTAAGCAAATTCTACCAACGGTAAATATCTTTCCCAACTTCCTTGAAATTCCAATACACAATATCGAGCATGTCTTCAAGAATCAAATTACTCTTTCCGATTGTCCATCGGTTTGTGGATGAAAGGCGATCTCGAAATTTAACTTTGTACCTAATGCTTCTTGCAACTTTTGCCAAAACAGTGAAGTAAATCTCGGATCTCTATCCGAAATGATTGACAAAGGTATTCCATGAAGTCTAACAATCTCACGGATATACAATTCAGCCAACTTATTAAGAGAATAATGCATGCGCACTTAGGAATAAAATGAGCCGATTTAGTCGATCACAACTATTACCCGGATGGCATTTTTCTTCCCGGAGTTAACGGCAACCCCGATATAAAATCCATGATAATTCGATCCCATTTCCATTCAGAACTATGATAGGTGAAGTAATCCTCAAGGCACTTGGTGTTCACTTTCACTGTTGACAAATTAAGCATTTGGACACAAACTCGATATATCTCTTTTCATTCCATTCCACCAATACATTTTCTTCAAGTCATTATACATTTTCGTACTACCCGATGAATCGAGAAATAACCACTATGTGCTTCTGTAGGATCTTTTGAATCAATTCCTCATTCTTTGGTACACAAATCCGATCTTTAAACATTAAACATCCATTAGAACCAATTACAAAATCGACTCAGATCAACTTCACACTTTGTTTTCTCTTGGCTTGCAAATCTTGATCATTTTTCCGAGCTTCATAAATCTCCCCGTAAAAACACCGGTCTTGCTCTTAACTCTGCTAGAATCGAACCATCATCCGATACCTTTAACCGAGTGTTCATAGCTCTCAAAGCAAACGGTAACTTCGCTCAAAGCATCAAGCAACCACATTCGCTTTTCCCGGATGATAATCAATAACAAGCTCGTAATCTTTCAATAACTCCAACCATCTTCGCTGTCTTAAATTCAAGTCTTTTGTAACATCAAGTACTTAAGACTTTTATGGTCGATATATACCTAGCACTTTTCACCATACAAATAATGTCGCCAAATTTTCAAAGCAAACACCACCGCATGACCAATTCCAAATCGTGAGTAGGATAATTCCTCTCACGAGGTTTTAATCGCCTCAAGCATATGCCACCACTTTTCCTTCTTGCATGAGCACACACCCCAAACCATTTAGAGAAGCATCACTATACACCACAAATTCTTTACCTGATTTGGGCTGTACTAATACCGGTGCCTCTGTTAATAACTTTTTCAATTCTTCAAAACTCTGTTGACATTCTTCCGTCCATTCAAATTTAACATCCTTTTGGAGTAATCTAGTTATAGGAGCAGCAATTATAGAAAATCCATTTACAAACCGCCGATAATACCCAGCTAGCCCCAAGAAACTTCTAACTTCAGTTACATTTTTCGGTTGTTTCCAATCAACAATGGCTAAAATTTTACTAGGATCAACCCGTATACCATCACCTAAAACAATATGACCCAAAAATCTAACTTCCCGTAGCCAAAATTCACTTTTACTAAACTTAGCATACAGCTGCTTATCTCTCAAAGTTTGCAAAACTATCCTCAAATGCTCAGCATGCTCTGTATCATCTTTTGAATAAATTAAAATATCATCTATAAACACCACAACAAATTTGTCCAAGTATGGTCTGAATATGCGATTCATTAAATCCATAAACACAAAGCGAGAGCATTTGTCAACCCGAATGGCATAACTAAAAATTCATAATGACCATACCTTGTTCTAAAAGCAGTTTTAGGCACATCCAACTCTTTTACCCGCAGTTGGGTAATACCCGATCTCAAGTCAATCTTTGAAAACCATGTCGCTCCTTTTAGCTGATCAAACAAATCATCAATTCTTGGCAACGGATATTTGTTTTTGATTGTCACCTTGTTTAACCGACGATAATCAACATACAACCTCATAGAACCATCCTTCTTTTTCACAAATAACACGGAGCACCCCAAGGTGAAAAACTTCGGTCTCACAAAACCTTTATCACCAACTCTTGCAATCTGCGACTTTAATTCCTTCAACTCTGCTGGTGCCATTCTATACGGAACAATCGAAATCGGAGTCGTTCGATATCAAATCAATACCAAATTCTATTTCCCGACGAGGCAAACCCAGCAATTCTTCCGAAATACGTCCATAAATTCACACACAACCTAAGACTCGATTCAACTTTCTTTTCAACTTCTTTTGTATTAATTACATACGCCAAATAAGCTTCATAACCCTTTCTCGGATATCTTTGAGCCGACATTGAAGAAATCACACTAGGTAATGCCTCTCGATTTATCCGATTCAACCCATGAGTTTCACCATTTTCACACTTTAATTCTATAACCTTTTCTTTGCAATTTATTTTAGCATCATGCAATGTCAACCAATCCATACCAAAAATAACATCAAACTCATCAAACGGCAACAACATCAAGTCGGTAGGAAAGTAATGATCCCAATCATTAAAGGACATTTCTTACATACTTTATCAACAATCACACATTTGCCTAACTGATTCGACACTCTAATCATAAATTCTGTGTTCTCAACGGTATATTCATACTAGACACCAATTTCATGCATACATATGAATGAGTAGAACCAGGATCAATCAAAGCAATAACATTAACATTATAGAGAGAAATGTACCGAATCACAATCACATCGGTGAGGAAGCATCTTCACGTGCTTTAATAGCATAAGTTCTAGCCGGAGCCCTTCCTTCGATCTAACTGGTGCATCCTCAGCTACATTCTTACTTTGCTTGCTTCGCTCTCCCACTTTTCTTGGATATCTTCCTCTCGAATCCGCTCCACTTGTTTTTGTATTCAAAAATTTTCTTTTTCTCTCTCTGCAGGCGATCTCTAATAAAATGATCCGGAGAACCACATCGAAAACATTCATTTGCTCTACACGGACCAAATGATTTCTACCACATGCTGGCACTCTGGTTTAACAAATCTCGAGTTCCCTACACTGGCTGCCGAAGTAGTCTGGGATTTAGGACCCACATTTTGCTTCTTATAATTCCCATATGATTGCCCAAATGAAGCTTGGGAATGAGGATTCATATTCCTTGACTTTCCAGTTCTTTGTGAAAATGAACCGCTCATCGGTCTTTTCTTCCAATTTCTAGTCTCAGCCTCTACCTTTTTCTTTTCTTTAAGTAATTCTTCGGCCTTATAAGCTCGATCAACCAATGTTACCATTTCTTTTAATTCAAGAATTCCAACAAATACCTTGATGTCTTCGTTGAGCCCGTCTTCAAATCGTCGGCACATCTTGGCCTCTGTAGGAACATACTCTCAGCATACTTACTTAATCGAACAAACTCTCTTTCATATTCTGTTATCATATATTACATTGCTTCACTCACGAAATTTTTTACGCTTGATCAATAAATCTTTCACTAATATATTTCTTCCAAACTCTTCTTGAAAAAATTCCTAAGTTATTTTCTCTTTTTGTTACCACCAAATCAAAGTCTTCCACCAATTATAAAATTGAATCCTCAACAAAGATATAGCATATTTCAAACATTCTTCAGTACAAGATAATTCGTCAAATACCGGATAGAATTTTCAAGCCGTAACTTTGCTTTCTCGGCATCATCATCAATATTTGCTTTAAATTCTTGACTACTTGCTTTGCGAATTCTATCAACTGGAGTTCGTGAAATTTCATCAGATCCATACCTTGAGCGTCGGGGTACAGGTTGAGGAATTGGGGAGGTGGGGAAGGTTGTACATTTGGGTTCGTCTTTAACGAACTCGGTGTACCATGCACTCATCATTTGGAGAAAGGCTTCCCGACCCCTTTCTCCTCCTCTCTGACCAACAGTAGGAGGTGGATTTTCAGTCGGCGCTTCTCTTTCAGCCGGAGCTGGCGCATTACTCTCTACTTCATCTGCCACAGCTGGATCGAGATCCATTTACTATAAAAAAATCATTTAAAAGGTCAGAAGTCGTCACACTATCACAATTTATACATATGGCATGTATAGCAAAATTCGTACATACAACACGTAGTTCGAGAACCGACTAAACCTGCACTGATACCACTAAATGTAACGCCCCCATGCTCGAGACCGTCGCCGAAGTCGAGTATGAGGTGTTACTAAGCTTAATTTAACATTTTTAGAACTTTGGATTATTTGTTTCTACATTCACAGCTTTTAAGCTACTTGCATCACAGTCACAAGAAAAATCATATCTCAAGTTACGAAACTCGAAATCAAGATCCGTAAATTTTCCTTGAATTTATACTCATATACCTATCTACTAATTTTTTTCTAGAATTTTTGGTTGAGCCAATTAGTACATTTTATTAGTTAAATTTACCCCTATTTTAGGACTTGACTGGTTTGACCTCTGTTTACTACGAACCACATTTCTCAATGTACAAAATTCATATGACTATGAGGTTTATTTCTACTAAAATAGACTCAATAAGGATTCTGAGGATATAAAATACACCACCTAATTATATCTTTACAATTTATGGTGAATTTATAAAGTTGGAACAGGGGATTCAGAAACTGCTATGACCCTATTTCACTAAAATTCAAATATCTTTTAACATATAATTCCTTTACCTGTTTCATTTGTTTCATGTGAAACTAGACATAATAAGCTTCAATTTGATATGTATTCCATTACCAAATTAAATTTCTATGATTTTTAGTAAATTTTCAAACTCGCATCAGTGTTGCTGCAGTATTCTGTTTATGGCAAATTTCATCCCTTTTATGAGTTTTTATGCACTAAGTATCTTAATAATTTTCCTTAACATCAAACATAATCTAAACTAACCATTTTCATAATTTATCATTATCAAACATTTTCTCAACCATTCCATCACCATATCATAAGATCATTTACACAAAATAGGTATATTGCTATACATGCCATACTTAAATTTACAAGCCATTTACCAAAAGTCTTCCTGGATAGTGTGATGGCGTTCGACCTATCCCGACTCTGAGTGGCTTGTCCAAAACTACAATGAGTAAGAAGGAGGAGTAGGCATAAATGCTTAGTAAGTTCATATGCAAATAATAAGTAACATAACAAACGGTCATACCAATCAACATTAGCATGCATCACTAAAACACATATCACATTTCTAATCATTTTTCATCATCTTATTACCTTATCGTGATTGTATCAATACTCAACCCGAGGGTTAAATACATACCTGTCCAAAATATCCATTTCACATCACTTACCAATACGTCTCTTTACATCTCGAATATTCCTCCATTTGAGTATAACTTTACCCGTTGAACACATCGGAATATAATTCGGATACATGGATAACTTGCACATAAGTGCCATATATGCAATCAAGCAATCATGTAACCCGCCCATAAGCGAACTCGGACTCAACTCAACGAGCTCGGGCGTTCGCATCCATAAGTGAACTCGGACTCAACTCAACGAGCTCGGATGCCTAGTTACATCTCACGAACTCAGACTCAACTCAACGAGTTTGGACATTCGCATCCATAAGTGAACTCGGACTCGACTCAACGAGTTCGGATGCTCAACCATCCTAGTGACATGTCACTTGTATCCTAATCTATTCTTAAGGTTCAAACGGGATTTTCCTCGAACACTTATCCTTGCCGTCTTCCATAGAATGCCTATACCGATACTCGATAGTATTTCACATTTTCCAAGTATATCACATAATTTACATATTATTTGAAATTAACCACAAAGCATACATTTCATAATAAAATTCAGCATCACATATATTTAACATCAATAACTTAAAAATAACAATTATGCTACATTATTTACACATGAACTTACCTTGGTACCAAAATACAAAGATTTTGCAATTTAGTCCACAATCTTTTCTTTTCCTCGATTGAGGTCGATTCCACGTCTTTCTTGATCTAAAATAACACATTTAGCTTATTTAATACTCACATTATCAAATTAATCCTTAACTCAAATTTTGGCAAAATTACAATTTTACCCCTAAACTTTTACATATTTACATTTTTGCCCCTAGGCTCGGGATTAAACTTTATTCCTTATTCTTATGTTTTACAACATGCTGATCACTTTTCTCTTCTATGGCAACATCAAATTCTCACTCTAACATGTACTTGTGACTATTAGGTATTTTTTCTACCGATTAAGCCATTTTACTCGTTTTTGCTTAAAATCGAGTAGTACAAGTTGTCTAACATAATTTAAAACTTCATATTCTATCATAAAACATCAAAATACACAAATTTCACCTATGGGTATTTTTCCAAATATAAATTCTAGGTTAAATTATTGCTAACATAAGCTTAATCGAGTTATCGGGATCTCAAAAACGTAAAGAACATTAAAAACGGGGCTTGGAATCACTTACTATGGAGCTTGGAAGCTTGAAACAAACCCTAGCTATGGAGAACCCTTGAAATTTCGGCCTAATGAAGAAGATGGACAAAAATTGGCTTTTAATTTTGTTTTTAATTCATTTTAATAACTAAATGACCAAAATGCCCTTACTACTAAACTTTCCGAAAATTCCTTCCATGTCCTAATTTTGTCCATGAACTTAAATTAGTCAAATTGCTATTTAAGACCTCCTAATTAATATTTCAATGCAATTTCATACTAAAAACTTCTAGAATGCAAATTTTGCAACTTATTCGATTTAGTCCCTACTTTCAATTTAAACACTTTAGGCATAGAATTTCTTCACGAAATTTTCACACAATCATGTAATCATATCATAAACCTCAAAATAATTATAAAATAATTATTTCTATCTCGGATTTGTGGTCACGAAACCACTATTCCGATTAGGCCCTAATTCGGGATATTACAAAATTACTATTTTGCCCCTATATTTTTGACCTTTTTATAATTTAGTCCCTAGGCTTGAAAAATGAAATTCATGAAATTTCACCCTTAACCAAGCCTAGCCAAATTTTCATATACACCTATATCAGCCCATACAATCCACAATCTCACACATTTAACGCAAAATTTTCACATTTCACAGTTTAACCCCTAAATAACAATTTCATCAAAACTTAGTTAACAAAAGTTGTTTATTTAAGAACAATGGTTCATTTTCTTCCAGTAAGCAAGAAAAAAAAACTCAAATGCTCTCATTGAAAAACCCTATACTTTCAATCATATTTCAAATTAGTCCCGTATTTAGCTAGATTAAGCTACAACGATTCCAAAAACATAAAAATCAACAAAAATGGGACAAATTATCACTTACATGCAAGGGAAATGGCTTGAACACAATTTTTCTCTTCTCCAAGTGTGAAATTCGGCTATGGCATGAAAGAATAAGAAGATGATATCTTTTTTTTGGCTTTTCTTTTATTTATTTTTTTCATTAATTTCCTTTTTACCATTTTACCCTTACCTAACTTTAAAAATTACTCAATTACCTATCCATGCACATACATTAACTCATTTAATGGTCTAATTACCATATAAGGATCTTCACTTTAAAGTTCTATAGCTATTTGATACCTTTAGCTATTAGAACACAACTTTCGCACTTTACGCGATTTAGTCATTTTTCACAAATTAAGCATACAAATGGTAGAATTTCTTAACGAAATTTTTATACAATCATGCTATCATCCTGTAGACTCAAAATAATATTAAAATAAATTTTATGACTTTGGATTTGTGGTCCCAAAACCACTGTTCCGATTTCACTGAAAACGAGCTGTAACATTAATATGGAATTTTGTTAATAAGTAATAAATTCTTAAATGTTTCAAACTAGTCCAAGTGAGAAACAAGTATTTGATAATTGGTGAATATTGCGATTATATGTTATTGAAAGGAGTTTGATGAATTTATTATATGTATATGGAAATTGCGAAGTGCCTCTAGTTGTGAATGTTTGAATTAAATTATAATGCCCGATTGAATGTAGTAAACAATTAGGATACAATTGGCATGCCAATAGGATTAGTATGCGCGCTTGTACGGGATTGCACTTCGGTGCCTCTGTTTGCAATTTGGTGCTTCTGATTGCACATTTATGCCTCTATCTGCACTTCAGTGCCTTTGTTACGTATCTTTGATGCCTTTGGTGTGGTGTAGTTACCCGAGTATCTGAGTCATGTTGCTATAGTTCACCAAGCTATGAAATATGTATTTAATGTTGAAATATTGATGTATACTATTTGATTATTGTATCAAGATTGATTTTGTAATATGTTTCATATTGATGATTATGTGATTAAAGGTAGATACTTATATACATATATGAATTAGTTTGGATTAAATTATTATAGAACATGAAACGTATGATGAACCATCTTTAGTATTAATTCTATACGAGTCTCGTAAATGATTAATGGGTATGATTTGTCTAATTTATTTAGTTTTCATATTGTTTAGTTGAAGTAAGTGATTTGGGGATGATATGTTTATATAAACTATTGAAACGAAATGTGATATACAGAATGATTATATATTAAATGTGTAAATGAAATGGTAAGATGAAATGGTTATACGAAATGCTTATATGGAAATATATATATATATATATATATATATATGAAATGGTTTTATGGAGTGTTTATACAAAATATTTATAAGAATATAAATATGGGAAAAAAGGACATTTGAAATGAGTACTTGAAATAAAGATATTAAATGTTAAATGGATATGTGATGGTTGGTTTATGTACCAAATGTGTTTTTCATGTATATGTTTGATAATATGATAAAGTTATATGTTTCATATATGAACTCAATAACTTTATGAGACTTGTGTATAGGTAATTAAGGAGCTCATGACCATGATATTGAATTATCTTGTAAAATGTTTAAATTACATCATTTACGGTAAGTTAAAGTTAAAGTTTATTTCGAACTTACTAAGCTTTACGCAAGCTTACCTCGTTTTGGTTTTCTTCCTCTTAGATTGTCGGATATAAGCTGTCGATTGGATTGGCTTTGGAGATCACACTATCCGACAACTTGATCAGTAATTATCTGTTCACTTTGGTCTAGTTTTTAGTGGCATATAAATAGGATTTTGGTATATATATGTTATAAACATTATGGTTACGTTTTGTGTAAATTGAAGTATGAGATGTGTTTATTGATGTAAAGCTTAATTAGTATTTTGGTTTATTTGGATGTTAACTTGTGGTACCAATGAGGGTACATTGGATAAACATTTAGATTAAATGATATATGTGAGCTTTAGCATGTAATAGGGTTAAAATATTATTTTAGCATTTTGGTTTGTTTTGAATTGTGCCAAGATTGTGGTGATTAATGTTGTTGGTTGTGGTATGTATATAAGGATGTAAATATGTGAATTTGGACCCTTACACGTGCTCTATTAATAGTGTATATCTTATGTTAGAATGACATGTTCTTGAATGGTTAATTGGCATGATTGATATATGTATAAGTTAGAAACTTGTAATGTTGAATGGGATTAAATTTGAATCGTACTTGTGGTGCCCTTTGTTAGCATATTGGTTATGTATTATAAAATGGTTTATTTGGTATGTTTTGAAGTGTGTTTGATGGTATTTTGGTCATATGAATGCATGTGGGAATAGTGTGTCTTGGTGTGCAAGAATTGGGTATATGATGGCTTATTTTTGGGGTTAAAAACGGAGCATACGGCTCGAGACACAGTGATCATGATTTTCATGATAAATTTTATAAATTTATAATTAATCGCTCTTGAAACTAACTATTATCACGACGTAGGCAAGTGTACCTATCGAACAGTAGTATAGCTTTAGCAAGACCGAATTGTAGAACCCAAAAGACTAAAAGTAATATTAATGATTGTCTTTTTATTATCTAGCCTAAGAAATAAAGGGGTTTGTTTTAACTAATTAATTAAACTAAGAAATTGCAGAAAATAGAATTGGGAAATTACTTATGGGAAAACGATTGATTAAGGACAATACCTAAGGAAAAATCCACCTAGACTTTTACTTGTTATTCTGGCTCCGAACCGGACGATTTATTCATTTAACTTGTTCCATAGAAATCCCTAAGTTATGTTATTATCCCTATTCAAGACTAATAACGTCTAATCCCTAGGTTGAATAACCGAGACTTTTCTCTAATTAACACCCTTGGGTTGCATTAACTCATTCTATAGATTCCCTTATTAGGTTTTACCCTAATCTGCCAAAATCTTGTCACCCTATTTCTAGGCGCGCAATCAACTCCGCTTAATTATGACAAAGTTACTCTTAGTTAGGGTCTATTCCTCCTCCAATTAAGAGTAGTAATTTGAAGTGATATCCAGAAATACCAAAACAAGAATTAAGAACACATAATTAAGAACAAGTCAAATATTTATCATACGGTTTAGAAAATAATAACAAGATTCGTATTAGGTTTCATCCCCCTTAGGTATTTAGGGGTTTAGTTCATAACTAAATAAGAAAACATCTCAGAATAATAAAGATTACAAAACATAAAGAAAACCCAAAACTCCTGAAAAGGAAATTGAGGAGAAATCTTCAGTCTTGATGGTGAATCCGACTTCTAAGATGGATCAATCGGCTTCCTTGGAGTAATTTCTTACTCCCTATTCTCTGTCTCCCTTTTCTTCCTCCTCTGGGTTTTATTTATAGGCTTTGGAATGCCTAAGAACCCTCAAAAGTGGCATTTTCTGAGTTGGACTCAACTTAGGCTTGGCAGGGATACGCTCGTGTGGCACGCCCACGTGTGATTACTTCAGGCCGTGTTCGAGCCTGTTAGATTGGCACGGGCGTGTGTTCTACCCATGTGAGTCGTGCTTTTAATTCTGCCAAATTGACACGGCCGTGTGAGCTGCCCGTGTGAGAAGGTCCAGGCCGTGTTAATTTCGTACTTTGGCCCATTTTCTCCGTTTTTGACCCGTTTCTCGTTCCTTTCTCTCTCCTATGCTTACCTAAGTGTAAAACATGAAATTAAGGCATTAGGAGCATCGAATTCACTAATTCTAAGGAAACATTATTTATAAAATACGTTAATCATGGGGTAAAAATATGTATAAATTACGGTTTATCAAATACCCCTATACTTAAGCGTTTGCTTGTCCTCAGGCAAAATCCTCAAGTCATAATTAAAAATTCCTTTTTCTCAACTTATAATTCCTATCAATAATATCTCAAACCATCTAATAAGTAATCATACATTGAGAATTCAACTAAAAAAACATTAAAGCTTCAAACATTCCAAATTGAGTATTTAATTATAAAAAACTTAGGCATCTCCCTTCATCTCAGTAGTTATCATGATCCGGAACCTCAAAGAGTTTA
This sequence comes from Gossypium anomalum, assembly GCA_025698475.1. Taxonomy (NCBI): domain Eukaryota; kingdom Viridiplantae; phylum Streptophyta; class Magnoliopsida; order Malvales; family Malvaceae; genus Gossypium; species Gossypium anomalum. The sequence continues at coordinate 71,172,098 of CM046968.1, forward strand.
ACATCCTCACTAAAGATTCACTTAAATCACTCCAAGTGTTTAAGGATAATGAAATTAGCACTCATCAGTCAATATGAAAAGTTATTACCATAGGCTTGCATGAAAATCAAATCTTCACCACTATAAATCAAGATGATACATCAATCAAAAGGTCTTTAAAGGGTTGTAATGAGGCTTGGTTAGGGGGTGTGGTCACAAGCTGAAAGAAAAGGTTTTAATCGAGATTGATTTGAAAAATTACTTAACTAGAAAAATATTTAATCACTTGCGTACAACATAGCTTCTTCTCTGACTATGGAATTTGAATAATGAAGCTTACAAATAGAAGATAACTACTAATATGTAAACATGTTTTTTTTTAAGAACAAGTTAAATAACATAGACTAACTATTAAGAACAAGACATAGCTAAGCAATTTATTCAACTCAAATCTCGATAAAAATAGGGTTCAAATTAATTTAAGGGGATTTCAAAAATAATGGGTTAAGGGTTAATATTGAGGGTCATACAAGGAATGGTTTGTTAGGCTCAAAGGGGTTTACTAAGGGTTAGTCGTGGAGGTAGGATTTTCATGGCATGAGTGGGTTAATCCTAAGCGCCTCTATCATATTGACATATCAAATCAAATGGTGTGGTCTTGACATGCATAATCAAGCAAGTTCTAGAATAACAATTTAATATTGACACACTCAAAGAAATAATAAAAGTGAGCATGAAAGAATTAATAGTTGCTCAAAAGGCTCAAAAATCTTACAAGAATTATGGCTTTTTAATGTTTAAACCTGTAGGATTCAATTTAAGATAATACCTAAACTTGGGGAAACAACCTAAAATTTTAAATTCTTAAAAATCAACTTATCATGCTTGATTCTCTAACGTCTTAAAGTTTAAACAATCAATGCATAAATGCCTATGTTTTAGTTCAAGATAATCAATCAAATTCATAAGTCAATCAAAGTTCATCCTAAACATGATATGAGAGATTTACAAGATAACAAAGCAATAGTCAGAGATTTTTTGGATAATGAAATGATTACCGCCCCACACTTAAGATGTACATTGCCCTCAATGTACAAAGATAGATATATAAGAAAATATAAGATCATAAGATAGGGAGAAAATTGAAACTTCCTGAGTGTTGAATGAGTGAATTCCCTAGTCTGGTGTTATGGAGGTGGAGGAGGATACTCCGATGGTGGTAGAGGTTGGGTACCACAAGTGCTGTGCCAAAAGAATATTATATATCGTCATTGAGCAGGGCATGACAGTCGTGGAGAACCTTTTCCAATGGATTTTGAAGTTCCTAAGTGATTGTGAGCTTTGGAGCTCATTATAACTGTGATAAAAGCAGGAACTGTTTAAGGGATATTAGGTAGAATAATTACTCATAAAGAAATAGTCGAGATTGAAAATAATTAATAAAACCTAATAAATAAGATAAGAACAAAAAGAAATAACATTTAAATGTTAAAAGTGAAATTAATAAAAACTTAAAATAAAAATAAAAATGAAAATAAAAATAAAAATAAAAGTAGAGTAAAAAATAAAGATAAAATTAAATTAAACATCATCATCGCCGGATAGTTCGCGAGGTGATAGAGGCGATGAGATGTGGAAGTGCTGACAGATCTGCTGGAGGGTAGCTTCAATGTTGTCAAATCTTTGAAAACACTGCTGCTTGAATCGGTTGAGGCGCTCAGAGATGTCAACATATGAAGCCACCGCATAAACTGGACGAGAGGGTGGTGGTGGCTGGGAAGGTGGGTCCTCGTGTTGGGTAGGGACATTATCCGTAATGTCCTCTGGAGCCTCCTCCTCGGTGGATTGAGCGAGACGATATTGGGGAGGGTAGGTTCCTCGGCGCCTCTCGATCATCTTCATACTAAGCATGCTCGAGATGCCTTGTGGAGACATCTGGCCAATGAGGGTCAGGGATGATTCTTGGGTCGCAGTGTCGAGGAGTCCAAAGTGTCGTGCCAGTCGAGTCATGTAGGGGCCAATGGAGATGACCCCCTCCGATGTCGCTCTGTCTGGTGGCGGATGGCAAGGGCTATAAAGTATGCAAGATCGAAAACATGCCCGTTTGACATACACCATAAGTAGTAAATGTCGTGGGTAGTGACGACGCCGGTGCTCTCTCTCCGCCCTGTTAAAGTGTGAGATAGAATAGAATCGAGATACCTTAAGAACGGAGGGAGAGATGATGCCTTGGTGCGACTGGGGTCGTAGTTGGCCGAACGTGGGACGAGGGCGTCCCAGCAACGTGAGGGAGAACGATGAATGTGGAGGTCAAGAGCATGTAAGTCATTCTCCTCTCTGAACTCCTCGGTATATAAACCCAACGCAATGCCTAATTCTGGGATGCTTAATTGGCGGACTAATTTGCCTAAGGGAAACTGACTGTGCCGGGATCATTGTAGTTCGTCATTACCGTTTGAAGATGGAACATGGAGCATAGTTCCATCGTCAGCTCTAAGTATGTTGGCTCGATAATCCCAAAGAATAGTTCCTACGGATCGGTGGTAAGGGGGGCCCGGGTTGTATCAGCCAATTGTACTTGTTCGACAGCAGCCCAGTCGATGCATTGCCCGCTGTTAAAGGTCAGGCCCGTAGTATTTGAACTAGCTTCTCTTGGGGCCCATTGGGGAACTGTAGGAAAGGATAGCAAATTTTCGCGGTTGGTCCCGAGAAAGATGATGCTCCTTTCCTTTTTTTTGGAAGCGGGGACGGTGGTTTTCTTCCCTCGCGAAGAAGACATAGTGAACCTGAAATTTGAACCATTAAGTCGTCTCAAAGAGTGGACAAGGTAGAATACAACTAAAATCAAAAAGGAAAAACCATGAATATGTTCAGCCACAATTACTAAAATTACTAAGTTCAATAACATATTTTTGTAGCATGAACATTGTGGTGTGAGTAAACATGACAAAGACTAGAATGCAACCTATTATATATATGATAAAATGGTACACAAAAGGGATGAAAATTTCAACTACCCTAATCATGCATATTTGCTTCTAACTAATCAAATGGAGTAAAGAAATCATGTAATGGGTGAGAATTTTAATATGAAAAAGAGAAAAAATGATGATGGGTATTTTAGATTATGACGTTTAAATGCTAAAAATATAAAGATAAAATTAAAAACTTGCATATTATCATAATAAATAGCCCTAGAAATCAGTAAAATAGACAAGGAAGAAGTAAACAAACGTTAGAAAGAGGAGAAAAGGCGTCAAAAATATAGTTGGAGGCGGCGCACGGGCGTGGCAAGGAGGCCGTGTGGACTTGCAGTGGCTAGGGTTAGGGTTTTTGAGTGGGAAAGACAATGAATAGTGTAGCCTATTTATAGATTTTGGGGCACACGGCTAGGGGACACGCCTGTGTGCAATTTCAGCCCGTGTGTTTCGCGTTTTTTTTATTTTGGCGCGTCTGAAATCTGACACACGCCCGTGTACTGTGGGCGTGTTGGTGCACACGACCATGTCACACGACTGTGTCTAGCTTTGTTCGCTTCTCCCACGCTCGTGAACGATAGCCCTATGCCCGTGTTAATTTGACAGGTTCGACCACAGTTGTTCGACACGGGCGTGTCGCACGCCTGTGCTAGTTTCTCAGTTTCAACCACGGTCCTAAGGCACGGGCGTGTCGCACGCCTGTGTTGTTTTGGCATGTTTGCCCACGGCCATGTCGCACGGCCGTGGTGATTTATCGCAGCCCATGTTTTGGAGAAATTTTTGCCTTGTTTCTACATGGTCTTAAGCACGTCCGTGTGCTTAGCCGTGTCTTTATGGTGTACCTGTTTTCAAGAGCTCCATTAGTAGGTTAGGTGTTTAAACACTAAAATTTAAAGAAGTTAATATAATTAGTGCTCGGGTTACCTCCCGAGAAATGCTTATTTATAGTTTAAGCTCAACTTACCTCTCCGTTGGATGGTCATGGTGGTTTAAGGAGTTCATACTCCTCATTCCTGCTATCAATCTTATCAAAATAAGGTTTTAGACGGGTGTTGTTTACCTTAAAAGTGCCGAACTTTGGATGACTTACCTCCACTATACCGAATAGGAAAAGACTAAGTACCGTAAAAGGGATTTCTTCATTCGGGTTGGTGGTGACAATGTGAGGATCTGTGGCATCTAGTAAGACTTTATCTCCAATCTTAAGTTGATTTGGAGAGGTATCGAGCTTGTTCTAGCGTAGTTCTGGTTTATCGTGTGTTCTCGGTTTATGTGCTCACCATTCGTCTAACTCCTCTATTTGTAGCCTTCGTTCTTCATGAATGGGTCCTCTATTTTTGCTGGAATATTGCTCGTGAACTTCTTTCAAACTCAATTTCTGCAAAGTAGGTTGCGTCATATTATCAGTTTTAGTAGACTGGTATGGATAATTACCTTCAATATTCGATGTGTTATCAGAATTACGAGCTTGAAGGGTGATCGTTTCGTCTCCCACACGAAGTGTGAGCTCACCTGTGCCAACATCAATAATTGTTTTAGCAGTTGCTAAAAAGGGCCTCCCTAAAATCAAAAGGGTGTTGTTATCCTCCTCTATGTCTAGAACAATGAAATCAACGAGAAATATGAACTTATCTATTTTCACTAGTACATCTTCAATAATACCCTTAGGAAATCTTATAGTTTTATCTGCCAATTGAATGGTCATCCTAGTTTGTTTAGGTTTCCTAAGACCTAGTTGCTTAAACATTTTGTAAGGCATGACGTTAATACTAGCCCCTAAATCCGCTAATGCATTATTCACATCTAAACTACCAATTAAGCAAGGTATTGTAAAACTCCTTGGATCTTTCAATTTGTGGGGTAGCTTATTCTGTAGAATAACTGATCAAACTGCGTTTAGCTCCACAGGTGAAGCCTCATCCAACTTTCGCTTATTTCCTAAAAGCTCCCTTAAAAATTTCATTGCATTAGGCATCTGCGACATAGCTTCAATAAACGGTAAGTTAATATGTAATTTTTTCAAAAGTTTAAGGAATTTATCGAATTATTCGTCTGAGCGGTCTTTCCTTATCGCGTTAGGGTATGGGACACGAGGTTTGTATTCTATATTCACCGTTTTATTTTCATTATGACTTACCTCACCTTTACCCTTACTCACCAAAGTTTCTTGCATCAATTCTAGCTCAGGCTCACCGAATCCTTCTTTATCTTGAACATTAATTGCGTTGAGCTGTTCCCTTGGGTTGGGTTCAGTATTACTTGGCAAGCTACCTTGTGGTCGTTCGGAGATTAGTTCAGAAAGCTGGCCTATCTGAGTTTCGAGCCCTTAGATGGATGCTTGTTGATTTTTAAGTGCTGTCTCTATATTCTGGAAACGGGTTTCTGACACCGAGATGAATTTAGATAGCATCTCCTCAAGGTTCGATTTCTTCTCTTGTTGATAAGGTGGCTGTTGGAAGCCTAAGGGTGGTGGTGGTTTCTAATTTCCTTGTCCTCCCCATGAGAAGTTTGGGTGATTCCTCCAACTTACATTATAGGTGTTACTATAAGGATTATTTTGAGATTGAGGATTATTACCCATATAATTTAATTGCTAGTGTGGCCATAGGGTTGGTATTTTGGATTACTCGATCCACCTCCACTCGCTTCACATTTCATTACTGGGTGAACCTGCATAGAACCAAGTAAACCATCAATCTTTTTATTTAAAAGTTCTACCTGATTTGACAGCATAGTAACTGAGTCGACGTTATAAACACCTACTGCTTTCGTTGGCTTAGCCCTCATGACTTGCCACTGATAGTTATTCAGTGAAATCTCCTCAATAAATTCGTAAGCCTCTTCAGGTGTTTTGTTGTTGATAATTCCACCAGCAGCTGCGTCAATCATCTGTCTTGTCGAGGGATTCACACCATTGTAGAACATTTGAACTTGTAGCCATAGAGGTAACCCGTGGTGAGGGCACCTTCGCAGTAGGTCCTTGTATCTCTCCCATGCATCGTAAAGTGTTTCTAAGTCCATCTGCACAAAAGAAGAGATATCATTACATAACTTAGCCGTTTTAGCCGGCGAAAAATATTTTAGTAAAAATTTTTCGGTCATTTGTTCCCAAGTAGTGATGAACCCTCGTGGTAATGAGTTCAACCACTGTTTAGCTTTGTTCCTCAGTGAGAAAGGGAATAACCGAAGGCGAATGGCATCATCAGAAACGCCATTAATTTTGAAAGTGTCGCAAAATTCCAGAAAATTTGCCAAGTGAGTGCTAGGATTCTCATTCTGCAAACCATCAAACTGAACAAACTGTTGTATCATTTGAATTGTGTTAGGTTTTAGTTCAAAATTATTTGCAGCAATAGCAAGCCTAACTATACTTGACTCAGTTCCTGTTAATGTAGGTTTAGCATAATCATACATAGTACGAGGAGCAGGATTCTGATTTGCTAATTTAGCGGGTATTGCTGGAGGTAGCTGATTGTCTTGATTTTCAGCCATCTCCTCGGTTGTAATTGAGATATCTTCCTCTTGCTCTTCCTCTGCGTATCTTAAGCTTCACTTTATTTCTCGTCAGTTTCTACGAGCTGTGCGATCGATCTCTTCGTCAAAAAGTAGTGGTCCTGACGAGTTTCTTCTAGTCATAAACTATAAGAACCTTCCAGAAGAAAGAAATAGAAAATTAGTAAATTAGCACAAAATAAAGTTAAATTGCAAGAAAGATAAATGGCTAAAGTAATAAAAATTGAGTGTTCCTAATATCTTAGTCCCCGACAACGACGTCAAAAACTTGATCGTGATTTTTCGTGGTAAGTTTTATAAATTTATAATTAATCGCTCTTGAAACTAACTATTATCACGACGTAGGCATGTGTACCTATTGAACAGTAGTATAGCTTTAGCAAGACCAGATTGTGGAACTTAAAGGACTAAAAGTACTAGTAATGACTGTCTTTTTATTATCTAGCGTAAGAAATAAAGGGGTTTGTTTTAACTAATTAATGAAACTAAGAAATTGCAGAAAATAGAATTGGGAAATTACTTTTGGGAAAACGATTGATTAAGGACAATACCTAAGGAAAAATCCACCTAGAATTTTACTTGTTATTCTGGCTCCGAAACGGACGATTTATTCATTTAACTTGTTCCGTAGAAATCCATAAGTTATGTTATTATCCCTATTCAAGACTAATAACGTCTAATCCCTAGGTTGAATAACCGAGACTTTTCTCTAATTAACACCTTAGGGTTGCATTAACTCGTTCTATGGATTCCCTTATTAGGTTTCGCCTTAATCTGGCAAAATCTTGTCACCTTATCTCTAGGTGCGCAATCAACTCTACTTTTATGACAAAGTTACTCTTAGTTAGGGTTTATTCCTCCTCCAACTAAGAGTAGTAACTTGAAGTGATATCCAGAAATACCAAAACAAGAATTAAGAACACATAATTAAGAACAAGTTAAATATTTATCATACGATTTAGAAAATAATAATAAGATTCGTATTAGGTTTCATCCCCCTTAGGTATTTAAGGGTTTAGTTCATAATTAAATAAGAAAACATCTCAAAATAATAAAGATTACAAAATATAAAGAAAACCCAAAACTCCTGAAAGGGAAATTGAGGAGAAATCTTCAGTCTTGATGGTGAATCTGGCTTCTAAGATGGATCAATCGGCTTCCTTGGAGTAATTCCTTACTCCCTATTCTCCGTCTCCCTTTTCTTTCTCCTCTAGGTGTATTTATAGGCTTTGGAATGCCTAAGAACCCTCAAAAGTGGCCTTTTCCGAATTGGACTCAACTTAGGCTCGGCAGGGGCACGCCCGTATGGCACGCCCATATGCGATTACTTCAGGCCGTGTTTGAGCCTGTTAGATTGGCACGGGCGTGTGTTCTACTCGTGTGAGTCGTGCTTTTAATTTTACCAAATTGACACGGCCGTGTGAGTTGCCCGTATGGGAAGGTCCAGGCCGTGTTGATTTCGTACTTTGGCCCATTTTCTCCGTTTTTAGCCCGTTTCTCGTTCCTTTTGCTCTCCTATGCTTACCTAAGTGTAAAACATGTAATTAAGGCATTAGAAGCATCGAATTCACTAATTCTAAGGAAACATCATTCATAAAATGCGTTAAGCATGGGATTAAAATATGTATAAATTACGATTTATCACACAGGCTGCCATACGGCCACGCTACACGGCCATGTGTCATTTATATTTTAGGTGCAGGTTTTACACGGTCTACAACTGGCCGTGTGTCTCAAATCAGTTTGTCACATGATCTGGCACACAACCTACGACTTGGCCTTGTAGCCTTTTTTCAAATGCACAAACGTGTGGACACACTGGCAACGGGCTAGAACACGGCCTTATGTACCTACTTCAAATGTCCACATGGTTTGAGCTATGTCATACGGTCGTGTGACCCTTATTTCCAAAACTTTCAAGTTTTTCCAAAATTTTTTGTTTTGTTTCAAATTGATCCCAAAATGCTCCCAAACTATTTTTAGGGCCCCATAGAGTTGATTTAAGGGTCGTAAGTGTATTGTATGTTCTAAATGGAATGAGTAAATGATTGTTATAATTACAATTGAATAAATGTTCTATTTGAAATCAAATGTTCTAAATTTTCTGAATTGTATTGAAATACTTCGTAACTCTAATCAGTAACGGAGACGGATTAGAGGTGTTACAACAAAAATAACTACCTGTTGTGGGAAGCAGATGTCAAGATTGTTCTACAAATTTCTAGTTTCAACAGATCCATTGAAGTTATAATATATGGAACTTGATGATGATGTAGCCACAATGATCACAATTTCTTACCCATCTGAGATTAAAAACCCCAGACCGGTTGAATTTTTCACAGAGTTAACCAATCCTGAACCCATTCAAATTATCCTTCTAGTAAGTCAACATCATGGATTTGACTTTGGTCTTAATGTCTATTAGGAAGACCAGTTGGGATGTGGAGGGACATCGCAAATGCCCAAAAATCCAAACAAGAATGGATGTTCGTATAATAACCCAATCTCAGGTCCTTGTCTAAAGATACATCTAGAGGTGTTGGGCACCTTAGCAGATGGTGATGAAGGGTTCGATAATGAAGATTAGTCCCATCATGATGTTCAAGAATTTAGTGACCCTGATTTGGATGAGGTCCCAGAAGATATTAACGATTAAGAAGCGGTAGAGGGTCAAGATGTACACTTCTTCTATAGGGAACATGAGTCGTCATATAGTTATACAAAATATTCTTGGGGCCCACATGTTAAGTGTAGACCTCGATGTGATGCTTGTATGCGAGTTCTTCGAATACCCAGATATAGTACATACTTACCTGATTGAGGCAGATTTAGAGTTTCGAGAGTTGTTCGTAAGCCAACAGTTCAATAATAAGGCAAACTGTATATTTGAGTCGCATCATTTTTATATGTTGGGGAATGTTGGAGGGCTGAAGACGGGTGTAACTGGCAGGTTCGAGCTGCATTAATGTAGTGGAATCAAATGTGGACAATAAAAAACTAATAAGGGCCCCATACATGTATGGTTGCACGTATGACGCAAGACCACCGCAAACTAGATGTAAAAATAATCTACATCATGTCGCTGGTAAAAGACATTTCTACCATTCCTGCATCAGTCCTTATTGCTAACATGCAAGCTCGATTCATATATAAGGTGAAAAGTATAGTGGGTGAAATAAATGGAGATGAAGTAATTACATGGTGACTAGGATGCGTCATACAACGAACTTCAAGGGTGGATAGTCGCGATGCAGGAGTATGTGCCAACATTCGTTGTTGATTTGCAAACACTACCTTCCAAAGGGCTTGAACGACGAAATACAACTAAGGAGATGTTCGATCCATGTGTTAGGGCCTTCTCCCACTACAAGCCATTGGTGCAAGTTGATGGTATCTGGCTTTATGGTAAATATACGTACATACTCATGATTACGGTTGCACAAGACGATAACCAAAACATATTGTCGATCGTTTTCACCATCATGAAGTCCAAGAACTTCGAATCATGGGAATTTTTCCTAAGTAACTTACGGAGGCATGTTGTCAGGCAAGATAACATTTACATTATTTGTGATAGATTGAAGGGACTACTTGCTACGATTAGGCATTCTGGGGTTCTGTGGAGGTCCATCTACTACATCCGACACATCGCTGTAAACATCTACAAGGAGTGCAAAAATAAAGACTGGCGCAAAGAAATCATGAACATGGGTAAAAAAATCTCATTTCTAAATTTATTTGTAGATATTTTTAAATATTTTATTTTTAATCTTATTTCTAATATTTTTAATATTTTGAAACACTATCATATCAAAATTCATACGTAGGGTACGAGCTAGAACCACGCTGATTCAAGTAAAGGCTGGCCAAACTTGAGATTGAAATGGTGGGGGGACCGACTTCTTTCCGATAGTGGTTGAGTAGTATGGAGCCGTGACAATAGGCTCAATGTTACGATGACGGGTATCGGTATGGTCATATAATGACCAACCTTGTAGAGGTGGTTAACTCCATCTAGAAGCGTATACCTTATATGCCAATTTCAAGCGTATACCTTATATGCCAATTTCATCTGTTTTATCAGCAACGTTCTATAGGCTGGTGACATTGATGCCAAGAATGGGGCTGAGACAAGTGAAATAGATAGAGGCAAGGCACATGTACATGGATGAGATTAAGAAGGCCATGGAAATCAATACTCGGAAGGCGCGGTCGATGAATGTAGAATTGTATTCCCAGGTCACAGAAACTTTTTAGGTGCAAAAGTACATCGACTTAGAAACTTTTTAGGTGCAAAAGTACATCGACTGTCATGCGAGGGTACCGCCTAGGTCATACGGATTTGATCTCTGAAACATACGCTACGAGTGTAGGAAGTTCCAGATTCTTTGATATCCCTGTGTGCATGTCCACGTAGTGTGTGCGTCCGCCAATCTGAATGTTGAGCAATACATCGACGAAGTCTACATGCTAGAATGTACATTACGTGTTTGGGTGAATAAATTTCCCGTATTGCCAAATGTCTCGAATTAGGAAGTGCCTCCACTTGCATTCGAGTTGCTATTAGACTCGGGACTACGTAGGGTACCCAAAGGTCAATCACATGGGATGAGGATTCGTGATGACATGAACATCACGAAAACGGTTGAAACTAAGTGTTGTAGACCGTGCAAAACAATTGGCCACAGTCAGAACACTTGCCCACATCGTACTTGCCATGCCGGTCAATCTTCTCACTTGGAGAGAAGCTAGAATGATGTACCCGATGTTACAATGAGTACCAAGTTCTGTAATTTTTTAATTAGTACGATTAATTTATTATTTGGTATTTATTTATTAATTTTTTTGTTTTCCTAACATATTTGTATTTTGACCGGGTTTGCATGCGTGCGCATAAAACAACAATTTTATAAAACAAAATTTAAAACACGGTTTTACTCCAAGCGTACAGGTCAATTGTAATATTTGTAGTGTTACAATGGAACATTAGAGTATTCCAAGTATCGAACCCAAAGAAGATGGAGATTAAGTGATATATAGCGTACTCGAGAGAGTCTAAGAGACTAATAAAACGATTTTATAACACAACAAATCATAATAAACAATTTGTGAAAGAAAATTAATTATGCTAATCTAGGGACTAAATTGCAAAGAGTACGAAACTAAGAAATTAACCAAATAAATGACTAACGGTGGTTGGTTGATTTCGATGTGGTACACCGATTCTCGAACAAGGGACTTAAATTACTAAGTGGCTCTATTTATCTTTCGATCTCAATTTTACCGACTTAAACGAATTAGTTTCGATTTATCTATCGATCTTACCGGTTAATCCAGGACTAATGAATGGGTACACAACAAGATTACCTTCTGATCTCACTTGCCTAGATATTCCCTTAGGGGCATCAATTCTTATGTTTTTCAGTCTATTCGATTTAGTCCAATTTATTACAATTTAGTCATTGGTCAAAAAATTAGCTTACCCATATCTCCATCAACCAACCCCCTTTTGGGTTTAGCTACTTATGCTAAAAATAAAGAGGATGAACATAGAAATGAAAAACAAAACAACTATTAAACTAAAGCTTAAAAAAATATAAAAGTTAGAATTTTTATGCAAGAAAAATTAAAGAACATGAAACTAAAGCATTCAACAAGAAAATCTAAAGCAAATAACATAAAAGGAACTAACTTTAACAAATTTAAAATTAAAGAAATTGAAATACATTAAACTAAAGCTAAAAATTTCTTACAACCAACACACGAGGACTGAAAGTGTAAATAGTTGTAAGCTACAGTGATAACTAACTTAACTAACACTAAGAACATCAAGAATAAGAAGTAAATGCAGAAAAATAAACTCTAAACTAAAAAAGAAGAGAAAATGAAAACCTTAGAAAAAATGCAGAAAAACTAAGAAAAAACTAAACCTAAAACTAAGCTAATGCATGTGTGTCTCCTTCTCAGCCAAAATTGGTTGTTTTAGGCTGACTTCTGATGAGTTTTCATTGCCAAAAATGCCCCTACACAAACCTTGGGTGATTGGTGGACCAAGTGGACAAAGACTACCCTTTTTGTCCAAGTTTGTTCCCCTGACGATGTTGATGTCACGATACTCAGAAGAGGATATTGTGATACCTTGGGCCGTGTCAAGCTTTGGGGTCTTCTTTGAAGGGTGGATATCGCGATACCCAAAAAGGATATTGCGATGCCACTGAAGGATGTCTTCAATCTTCTATACTGTTGGAGGTATAGCGATTCCAAGGTGTGGATATCACGATACCTTTTCCTTTGGTGCCATTTCGCTCATTTTCAACTTCCATCATGCACCACTCAATCCCACGTTTGACCCCCCAATGGAACTATTGGCCAAATTGAGTCATAAAATGAGCAAAAATGAGACATTTTTACTTATTAACTAAAAATATAAAAATTACAAAAAAACTATGTGAAAAACGCTAGTTTGCTTGAAAATAAGCTCTTTTAAGTATGCTAGGAAAACCTAATTTGCCACATCAATTTGTGGTAGATCGTATTCGTATAATTTTTGTTTAGCATATGAAGAAATATTGTTTTCATATTTGTATAATATTTGTTTAGCAGTTGATGAAAATTTTTTTAGTATTTGTAAAATATTTGTTTAGCATCTTAAGAAATATTTTGTTTCTATTCGTATAAAATTTGTTTATTAGTTGATGAAATATTGTTTCAATATTGGTATAATATTGGTATAAAATTTGTCTAGCATCTTAAGAAAAAAAATTTATACTCGTATAATACTTGTTTACCATCTTAAGAAATAAATTTTTTTACTCGTAAGATATTTGTTTACCATGTTAAAGAATATTTGTTTTACTCGTATAATATTTGTTTATCATATTAAAGAATATTTGTTTTACTCATATAACATTTGTTTACCATTTTCCAAAATATTATTTAATATTTTTATAATATTTGTTTAGCATCAGAAGAAATATTTTTTTTTCCATTCCACTCAATTTTACAAGTACAAAAAAAAGTTACAAAAAAAGATTATCGACTCAATTTTACATATACATCAAATTATACAAGACTCGAGCGTTGTCCCCGATGTGTAACATTGCGGCAGCCTTCGTCAGCCTTGGGGTGCATCTTCTTTGTCCAAATCATACGCACTCAGACTAATACACTCAACATCTGATGTTCCTTGAGGTGTATTCAAGAAATTGGTAAAATCATATGTCGGATCGATAGGGTGGTGGCGTATTGTGAATACAGAGGTATCGAGTCAAAGATGTCCTTTAATCAAAGGTGGTTGTTGCTATTGATGACTAGAACTACAACCGCCCATCTTCAGATGATATGAGTTTCCATGTGAGGCCGAATGTTGGGTCTCGGGATCTGGCATCGCGACAGGTTGGGTTACACGAGACGATTGACTTCGGCAACAACATGCTTGACTCGAGCCTCCTTGTAATCCCTTCAACCCGACCTAGACGAGAAGTCTAAATTTGAAAGATTATATTGGCCACTGAAATGGCCTAGTAACGATCGGGGTGTATAAAACCATTGTTTAAAGCATTTGCTTATTTTTTAAGAAAAACTTAGAGTGTTATTTTCTATTTTACTAAAAGATATAATTTTCCCAAAAAAAATAGAATTTAAGGTTCACTTAGTAAAAGTCAATTTTCACTTATTATATGTTTTTCAAATCTCATTTACGTAACTATGCAACGGAAAAAGTGATATTTAACATAAGTTTAATGGAAACTAAATTTTTATGCATGATTAATTAGCAATCCATATTTCAATAACCTAAATCAGAATTGTAATAACCTAAATTTGCCCAAGCTTTAAAACCAAAAAATATATAAATGAATGTTTATTTTTAAACAGTCCATTTACAATAGCCCGTAGGCCCAAAATTAGAACTACCCAGCAGACCCATTTACACCCTACCCCCGATACTTTAAACCCAAGACTTAATCGGCCCAATTGGCCTAATCTGTCTTCAGCTTCAAGGAATCCTAGTTAGGGTTTGCGCCGCAATCAGACCAAGAGAGTCACCCCCTTCAACTCGTGACCGTTCGTCTTGTGCCGTTCCAGTGGGCTCCATAGGCACTGAGACTTTGGTCTCGTACCATGCCGCGATCAACGCGTGAATCGACACCACCGTGATATTCTCGCAAATACTTGCAAGACAGAACAAAAGAAACCCACAGACATGGAGCAGAAAAGGAAACCAAACAGTAGCCGATAAACTAAAAAGATTTCTTTCCTAAACATGTATAATCTAAAAGCTATAAAGCCTTTCTTCCGATTTGTAAAAAGGGATTCAGTTTTTTTTTTTGAATATACAAAAAATATAAAAAAGAGATCAAAGTTTACTGAAGAACAGAGGTGATACATTTTTATTTTTTATTTTTTTTTGATACAGCATATAGTAGAAATACATTATAAAGATAGTAAAGAGGTTACCCTTTCGATTCGCTGTGAAAAAATGGAACTTTGAAAACCCTAACCGTCGGGTACAGTTGCTCAGACGGTGGCGCGTGGGCGCATGGGATCGTGTATGCCCGATGACCGGAGCTTAGCCTAACGGAGGCCAGAGCCCGGAGGGCCTTTCCTCTCCCCTCTTTCAGAGGATTTTAAAGCTTTTTTTTTTAAACGGTTTCTAAAATGATTTTTGAGACAAAAAATTGATTTATTTAGTGCAATGGATACGGTGTCGTTTTGCTTAAGTCCAATAAGCACTAAAACGACACCGTTTGGGCTAGGATCCGCGCGTTGACCCGTGACCCAGGAAAGGATCCGCGTGTTTTTGGAAAATGGGCAAATTGCTCAATTAATCCTTCCGTGTTGTTAAATATTTTAATTTCATTTCATTTTTATTTTAATTTGGCCCTAATCTATTATGTTTGTTTCAATTTAATCCTAACGGCCTTTAAAATCTATTCTGGAAACGGTGTCGTTTTTGGATTAGGGCTTAATTACCCAATGAGTCCCTCGACTTTCGGTGAGCGTTTTAATCAGGTCCAAATATTTTTATTATTTTACAAATTAACCCCAAATTTCTTAATTAAATTCAATTTTAATCCCTTTTTATTTTAAATACTTTATATATTATTCTTTTTAAATATTAGTTATAAAATAGTACATATATTTTTTTTATTATTCATTATATTATTATACATTTTTTTTAAAAATTTTTATTATATATAATATTTATTCTGTTATTTTTTTTTTATATGTTATATATTATATACTATTTATCTTACTATATTTTTATATGTAAAATACTTATTATATTATTATTATTATTATTTTATATATTCCTTATCATATTATATTTCATTATATTCTATTCATATATTTTTATTACATATTATAATTTACTATATATCAAAATATTTTTCTTACTTTTTTATATATTATATTATATACATTATATTATATATTTTTATATTATTATATATTTTATTTGTAAATTATGTTATACACTATATATTTTACTATATTTCCTTACATTACCTTTATTTTATTATAAAGTATATATTATTGTATTACTTATTAATTATATACATTTTTAAAAATTTTATAAATAAATGCAATATCAATACTTAGTACATTTTTTTATATATAGTTATTATATCCTACAATATAACTTATATATAATTTTTTTTAAAAAGGGGTTCTCTTTTATCATTCTTATATTATTCAACATATTTTTAAATATCTTATTTCTATTTGATTTTTTATTTTATACATTTTAATTTACTTATTTATTTTTGGGTTATCTCTTATTTTGATATTGTTTAGTAGGTTAAATTTTACATATCATTTGTTTTTGTATATTCGCATGAAATTAATTATTTATGGTGATTTGCATAAAACATTATCATATATGTATATTGCAATTTATATTTGTTGTATTTATTATGAATTATATGGTGTTTTGCATGGAATAATAATGCATGAACGTTTATGTTATTTATGATGATATATGCATAAAGTGATAATGTATATTGTGTAATTTATGCCATTATTACTATTTTCTATACTATATTTGCATGAAATGATAAAACATGTATATTGTAATTAGATTTATTTAATTCCTTGTGATATACAAAACACATCATTACTTTTAAATCCAAAAGATATATTTCATTTAATTCAAAAAAGAATTTTAAAAAGTGAGGCAATGTTTTGACATTTAGGAATTCGGAAAGTAGTGCCCTAACATGCTGGGTTGCAATTTCCCATTTGTCTAAATATCTAAAATATCCTTTTAAAACGAGTTTTACAATTTACAAGATGATTTCAGTTACGAAAGTTTAAAGATATCGTGTCCAATCATGCTGGATGTGATGTTTGTACTCTTTCAATACGAAGGAATTTTAATTCTTTTTAACGCAAAGCATTACAGTTTTAAGGGATTCTCATTTCTAAATTCTTTCAAACTTCTGACATTAAGACAAAACTTTTCAATTTGGTACCAATTTTGGGCGTTACGAGGGTGCTAATCATTCCTCGTACGTAAACGACTCCCGAACCTATTTTCTCATAATTTCGTAGACCAAAACATTTTATAAAGTGATCCAATCACACTTTAAAAGATTGGTGGCGACTCCTGTTTTCGTTGTTTTAAAACCCGCTTTTAAGGTGGTTTCGACAAGAATAAATGTCATGCATGCCAAATAAACTCGAACTTATGTCCCATGCCACAGTTTAAATGAAACAATACAGTTTTCTGCATAACGAAAATTGCAAATAACAAATCTAAAGAACTTTTTAAAAATTAATTTTCTAAGCCAAGACCTCCCAGATCCCTTGTCCGCGTCCTAACATAGTGGGTTATTTGTAAGATGGAAATTAAAGGGGGAATAAGCTTAAGAAGCTCATTGTGAGTCCAATTACAAGAAAATTGATGTAAAATAGTAGATAAATCATACAAAATAATAACTCTTTAAAACAATCACATTCGTATAGAAAGTCACAATAACAGTTTTATAAATCAACACATTACTATAGTATTTCAACATTCACAGTTTTGTATGCACATGCTTATGAATGACAATGTAGTTTCAGTATATCAAAAGAAAAATCTTACCCAACTTCGCCACACACCTCAATGGGAGTTCCCCTGAACTCATCCATCTGCACACACTAGGTTGTGGACAAACTATTGCTGATTTTCAGATAAACTGCCTCTTTGTTGTAAAAATTGTGGGTAAACCACTAGTATTTTTAGATAAAACATTTACAGATAAATTGCCATTCTTCCTCCATACATATTGTCCCACCCCATGCAATGCAATATAACATGCTTTGTAACAAAACAATGCAAAAACAATAGATATGCCTAACATATATTCAATTCAGCATTAGCAGTGGACATGCTTAACATGTATTCAATTCAACATTGGCAATGTCATGCATAACATGTACTCAATAGGGTGGTAACAATATTGACATTAACAGTTTATCGGTATCACATTGACAATAGGCATGTAATATTCACTTTTCATATAATATACAATAGCACTTTAGTCATTAAATCATAGATTCCAAAATAAACACAATATCAGAGACTTAATTGAGTGAATAAAAACTCTATAAACAATTTAGGGAATATACAAGGGCTAAACTGCACATATAATAAATTTTTAGGTAAACTATAAAACAGGGGTCACACGGCCGTGTAAGGGTCTCGTGGCCGTGTGAGAGGGTTACACGGTCATGTGACCAGGCTATGTAACAGATTGTGGCCATGTGTCAAATGATAAAAGAACCTTATAAGAAGGACATGGCCGTGTGGCAGGCCATGTGGAAGAGCTGTAGTCATTTGGTTCACAAACTACACGAACTAACCTAGGGTTTGTAGGGGCACATGGTCGTGTGCTCCACATACTCGTGCGAAAGACCATGTGGCCCTAATCCTACATATGGTCACCACCAATTCACTTGGAAAAGACACACACCTTTCACCAGGGGTTCAGTTGACGTTCCTTACGCTTGATTCTAGTCCAATGCACTTAAATCAAGTCCTTTAATCGACATTACACCCGAATTAACAATTTGTGTCCAAATTGGCAATATTTGCAAAAGATTTGACTAGATCCAAAAAAATATTGATTAATCAAATGAAAGATTAGCATCAAATAGTAATTTTACGAAAATATGAGATCTAATCACCGAAACGAGGTGTACTTACCATTTCTTGGTAAGGATATGGAAGCTATTCATAGAAATTACAAAATTGATAAAAAAAAATGATTGAATGGGGGATGATTTGATTTGGGAAAGCAAGATAGTCAACAAAAATTAAGATGAAAATATGGTGTAAAAAAAGGGAAAGAAAAGAAAAATAGAAAAAATAGAAAGATGGAGAGCAAATTTTATGAGGAAGGGAAAGATATGAATTCTAATTAAAAAAGAATTGGTTAAATTCCTAGTGTAACACCCTATACCCGATTTGATTTACTGGACCCGAATATAGGATACCACAATACTTAAATATTTAACAAAAAATTTACAACTGGTGAAAACCATACTGAAAAATAGTATAAGACATTACAACTTAAACCATACTTCTTATTTATTTATTTTCTTTTCTAAGTCAAAATATTTGAAGGAAACGTTTATTAATTATAATAGATTCTCGGAAGCAGTATAAGACATTACAACTTAAATCTTTGTTAAACCAGACTTAATCATGGCATAGAGTACTATTTTCCATATTCCCAAAAATGTCCTTCTGTATGCATAATATCGCTCTTCGTATTGCTACCTTGGCACATTCCTGGCTTGGTCCGTCTTGGCACACTGGTTCAATTCCAAGAACCTGCATTACAAGTAGATGTCTGTAAGTTCAACGGAATTTAATGAGTCCCGACCAATATTACCTTTAAATGATGTTGTTGAATTCCTCAGCTTAAGGATTCTGGACTTCCTTTCAAACCTTGGCTGATACATTTCTGATTCCTAGCGGATAACTATATGCCAACCTCCGCACTTGACCCCCTTATGCACATTCAACTCGATTGGCGGATCACAGACTTCACACCATATTACGAATTCTTTTTAACAATCTCTTTGAAGATAGAAGTTGGGTACATTCCTTAGAATGATATACATACAGACACTACTCTTGGCAGATTCTTATACTGGTTCTGGTCGCTGTCAGAATGCCAGTCACACATTATTTTCAAACC
Organism: Gossypium anomalum; assembly: GCA_025698475.1. NCBI lineage: Eukaryota > Viridiplantae > Streptophyta > Magnoliopsida > Malvales > Malvaceae > Gossypium > Gossypium anomalum. The sequence goes on from CM046968.1 coordinate 71,191,761, forward strand.
TATCTAGATAACAAACTTATTCTGATAAATGCAATTTTTAGATCATTCAAAAGAATCCCAAATGACTTCAATACATAATGTGAGAATTCCTAGGTTTGGTAGACACTTATACCACCCATGATTCCAAATACGCCAAGCTTTCTATCCTGGTGAATTATAATGGTTGTTTCACCAGTCGAATATACTACTTAAAACTCTTTCAGAAAATGCCTCAAAGGCATACCCATATTTTTCCCTAAAGGCGAACTAACAAATCGTCACTTAGGCGTTACAGAATTCGCCTTACAAGCTTTCCAGATGACTTGCCACAAAGGTTTCCAAGATAAACTCACCACCAAGGCTTCCCAAATAATATGTCATATAGGTTTTTTAGATAATTTGCCACAAGGGCTTCACAAATAACTCGTCTCAAAGGCTTTACAGGTAACTCGCCACAAAGGCTCAATTTGGTTTACCACCAAGATTGGTTAATAAAACAAATTCATTAATTACATTAATATACTTTGTATGATTGTCCTTAAATGATTTTTGCACGCAAAGCAAAATGGAAGCAAATATTGCTTATTGGTTGTCTAAATGTTTAGTTAATACTAAGCGGTATTATGTGGTCGGATCGTAGTTTAGAAAGACAACTTGTATTAGTAGACGAGTTTAAACATGTCCTTGGTCTAATCGAAACTGAGCAAACCGATTAAAAGACTAATATGTTGTCTATCAAGTCCAATTGGTGAGATGCCTTGTCTTGGGCGTCAGGGCGAATGACTCCAAGAAGAGAGAGACATAGATGTGACTAACTAGATTGACAGTACATTAGACATGACCCAAGCAGAATAGATCTTGAATACGTTTATTGATTTATTCACTTGTGGAATTCATAGTGTGACATACCTAAATCCTGAGTGGATAGTGGACTATGTATATGTAACTCGTACACTTTGATGTAGAGGTGAGCATGGGCCAGGCCAGGCTGGATTTAGGCTGGACTCGACTAAAAATTTAGGCTCGTTTGCTAGGCCCGAGCCCGGTCTGGCCTGAAAAATGGGCCTAAATTTTTGCCCAAGCTCGACCCAGATAAAAATGCTAAAACATGGGCCCAACCCGGCCCTCCCATATTAATTTTTATATTATTTTTATATAATTTTAATATATATATATATATATATATATAATACATCAAAAATACTAAAAACATCAAAATAAATATTTCCCAACAAATTGAAAGTAAATTTTAAAAACATGTATACTTAAATAACACTAAGATAGATGCAACTCAATAAGCAAATGTCTCTAAAATAATAACAAAATTAACAAATGTCTTTAAAATAATAACAAAATTAACAATAAAATAAGTTTTATAAAATATTCAAACAATAACAACAAAATAGTAGTAACATAATAGTAAAATGGTAGCAAAATAGGGAGAAAATAACAAGAAAATAATATTTAAAAAATTAATTTTTTTGTTATTTAGTGAATTTAGGTCGGGTTGGGCCTGGGACAAAAATGCCTTACCTGAGGCCCGGCCCGTTTTTTAAACAAGCCTTATTTTTTTTGTCCAAGCCCATTTTTTGGGCCTATTTTTTTTCCAAACCCTCTCACATTTAGAGCGGGCGGGCAGCGTCGGGTGGCCCAACCCATGCTCACCTCAACTTTGATGTAAGTAAAAATTTGAGTTCAAATAGATAAAGAACCGAAAGCTAGTGCGTTAGGTGTACAACTTTTTTAATATGTAGTGTCATTTACAACAGTAAAATTCATAGCCCAAAACATAGGTAAATGATATTATCTTATTGGCATTACATGGTTAATGAAAAGTAAACATGGCTCCAGGTCGTTTGTCTTTATGATGGATGACTTGATCACTATTTGATAATGATTGACTTTTCATTAAAGAAGATGTATTGGTTACCATGAGATAAAATAGGATCAAATTGGGAGACCATATATTATCCCAAAGAGATCAAGGATATCCTATGAGGATAACACACTTATGACAAGGTCAGTGGATAAGCACTGGGTAGTTACTTTTGTAATGGTATGTCATTGGAAGAGCTCAGTCACGATACTATAGTAGAATGACTTTGTGACTAAATATGTTAATAATTGATAGGCGAAAATTCGAAACTTATTTTTAAATCATTTGAGTCTCAACTACATATGTCAAATTGATCCCTCCGCTAGCTCGTTGAAACCATAAATGAATTGTGTGTTTGAATAGAAATGAACGGAATGAATAGGAAATAAGAAACATTCAGGAATGGCTATGGTTTTCTCTGAAATGGAATCATTTGGAAATGAATATAGGTTTCCGAAAATGGAAATAGAGATGATCCATTTGCAATCCTATATGGATTACTTAAAAAATGATCAGAAGAATGAGGGATGAAAAATTGTTTTATATATAAATATTAAAGTTTATTTTGGGAAATAGAAAAATTGAATCCGGTTGGATCTCATTATAGAGTAGTGGGTCAAAAAGGCCCATGAAGTACTCGTAATTGGACTCGATGTGATAGAGGCTCAAAAATCACGTATGGACATGAAGGGGTGGCAACGCTAGTTGGAATACTAGGGTCTGTCGTTCACCTTAGTCCTATTCTAAGTAGGATGTCATTTTTCTATTTGAAATAAACCACTACAACTCAAAAAATATTCTACCTTATCTTCCTATAAATAGATGGCACCAGTAGTGCTATTAACACATCTTTGATTGATTGTTATTCTGCCGAAAAATAGAGAGAATTTATTATCAACTATTACATATATTTTTCTGGAATAACAATTCTATTGTTTCTATTAAAAAGAGAGAATTTCTTTTTCACCTAAAAGGAGAGAACTTTTTCTAGTTTTGTGCTTCAATTTAATTGGTTCGAGCCCACATTCAAAGCAGTTCATGGTATGAGAATAGCAGAGAAGATCATTTGGTTGAAAGTTGGAAACAACGAACGTTCGCTAAGTTAAAAACACATGTATGAATTCGGTTAAGGTTTATTGCTATAAATATCATAAACTGTGTTAATTTTCAAAATTTTAATTTTCTACTGTGCAAGAAAATCGTTTCCAAATCGAGATTTTTCCAACAATAACACACCATACAAGCTGTCGTGTTTGATGATATGGATTTGCCTAAACTCAACATTGCCTGAGGTTTGCCCATCATCACCCCTGAGACACGCATAAACCCAAATAGACATATGCAATTCATCCGCCATTTCTAGAATATGCCATGACCATGGTCATTCCACATATCCGCCACATTAACCTTTTCTCATGTTTACTGTCCAGGTGAACCTCGTGTTTACAGATCCGGAAGACTACATTTTTGCCATATTGGCCTTCGTGTTTACTGTCCAATTATCATATAACATATTCTCCCGACGCTTTGCCCGAACACCTTTATCACCAACCATACTTTGTTAGGCATTACTCAATTAACATAATGGACACATTTACATAGATTTCACTCATAACCATAATAGAATCATACTTCCCAACATATAATTTTCCATGCATGCTTACCACACATCGTTATATTCATGCAGCACATCGTACATTTTAGTACATACATACAGATGCTTCACAGTAATCACACACAGACATGCAACAACTCCTCAAGAAGATGTGCACAACTACATGGACATAAAGTATACAATGAATCATCATAAGATAACGTGCAGGAGACAGGTCTAGAGAAACAACTTTACCTCAACCCAAAGCTTTTGTTCTGATCGTCTTTCTCGATCCAGCAACAACAACTGCTTACAAGATCATGAAATTTCCATTAAAATCCCCATTTACAGATAGTTTACCAACGTTTCAACTACATGCAACTCTCATGCAGGGCCTTCCTCTCACATCCTACTATTCTTACATCTTTTAACATCCTACGTTTCAACTACATGCAACTCTCATGCAGTGCCTTCCTCTCACAGCCTACTATTCTTACATCTTTTAACATCCTTACTGTAACGCCCCCACGTCCGAAACCGTCACCGGAGTCAAGCTTGAGGTGTTACTAAACTTATCTTACCTTTTAAACAACTCTAAACCACTTATTTTAATTTTCGGAATAAACTGTTTTTCTGCGTCATAGCTGCTTAAAAATTCATTTCTCGAGTTTCAAAACTCGAAATTAAGATCCGTAAATTTTTCATGAAACTAGACTCATATATCTATCTACTAATTTTTTTCTAGAATTTTTGACTTAGCCAATTAGTACAGTTTATTAGTTAAAGTTACCCCTGTTTCAGAATTCGACTGCACTGACATCTACTTACTACGAACCACTTTTCTCCCTATAAAAAATTAATATAACTATACCGTTTGTTTCTATTAAAACTAGATTCAATAATGATTCTAACCATATAAATTACACCACCTAATTATTTTTTTAAAATTTATGGTGAATTTCCAAAGTTGAAACAGGGGATCTAGAATTTTCTCTGACCCTGTTTCACTAAAACTCAGATATCTCATAAAATATAATACCTTTACCTGTTTTGCTTATTCCATAAGAAAATAGACATAATAAGCTTTAATTCATATATTATTCACCATCAAAACATGTCTCTACGATTTTTAGTGAGTTTTCAAAATCACATTATTTCTGATACTTGAATCTGTTTTTAAGTTACTTTCACATTTTTCTTAGTTTTCATGTGATAGTTACTACTTATTCATACATACAATTAAACATGTATATCATCAGCCATTCTATTAGCTAATCACTAGCAAGTATTTACACATCATTCATTGATCATATCATATCAAAAGAAACCAAGTTCCTATACATGCCATACACAAAACGAAACGTCTAACTATACCAATGTGATTCCTTCGATAGTGTGATCGGGTCTCCGACGTTTCCTTCGATCCCCGAGTGGCTTGATAAAAACTATAAGAAAAAGAAAATAAAGAGAGTAAGCAGTAGGCTTAGTAAGCTTACAAGCAAATAAATTACAACATTCAACATAATGAATAATTATACATAATGTCACCTAGCCTCATAAACTTTCTTTACTTCTCATTTTCTACCTTCTTCTTTACTTACTTACCTTCTTTCTTACTCCGACCTTTCACTATTCATAAATATAATCTACCTTCCCTTTTGCTGATAATTCACTGTAATTTAACGTGTACAATGACCCATTGAACCACTCGGAATACTAAGGATCTTTGGGGTCGTTCTGTCTATCAATATCTCGCCAATGCCATGTCTTCGACATGGACTTACATGAATTATTCCTGTCTCCAATGCCATATATATATATCTAATATGGGCTTACATGGCTCATTCCTGTCTCCAAAGCCATATATCTGATATGGACTTACATGGCTCATTTCTGTCCTGTCTGTCCTTATCAACCCCAATATCCTAACATTCCTAAGGTTCAAACGGGGCTTCCTAATGCTTTTTCTCTGTCACTTTGCCTTTAATTTGACTTTAAATATTCTTATAAAATAAGTATATAAATGCTGGAAATTTAAAATAATAATTTAAAATAAAAGAATATTGCATTTATTTACTGTAAACTTACCTCGTATGCAAAAATAGCTACTTTTACCATTTCGCCCACAACTTGGTATTTTCTCCATTTTAGCTTGAATTTTAGTTTTCCTTGCTCTATCATTTAAAATATAGTCTAATTAGGACTCAAATTATTCAAATTGACCCAAAATCATATTTTGGCAAAATTACAATTTTGCCCCTAAACTTTTGCATATTTACACTTTTGCCCCAAAGATCGTAAATTAAACTTCAGCCTATTTTCTTATGTTTCATGACATGGTGGTCATTTTTCCCTTCTATGGCAGCATCAAATTCATACTCTAACAAGCACTTATGACTATTAGGTATTTTTACCGATTAAGTCCTTTTACTCGTTTTTGCTTAAAACCGAGTAGTACAAGTTGTCTAACATAATTTAAAACCTCATATTCTATCATAAAACACCAAAATACACAAATTTCACCTATGGGTATTTTTCCAAATATGAACCCTAACTTAAATTATTGCTAGCATAAGCTTTATCGAGCTAATGACTCAAAACGTAAAGAACATTAAAAACGGGCTTGAAATCACTTACCATGGAGCTTGAAAGCTTGAAACAAACCCTAGCTATGGAGAACCCTTGAAATTTCGTCCTAATGAAGAAGATGGACAAAAATTGGCTTTTAATTTTGTTTTTAATTCATTTTAATAACTAAATGACCAAAATGCCCTTACTACTAAACTTTCAAAAATTCCTTCCATGTCCTAATTTTTGTCCATAGACGTAGAAATTGGTAAAATTCCTCTTTAAGGACCTCTAATTAATAATCTAGTTCAATTTTATGCAAAATACTTCTAGAACACAAGTTTTGCAATTTATTCAATTTAGTCCCTAATTTCAAATTAAGTACTTTATGCATAGAATTTCTTCACGAAATTTTCACACAATCATGCAAACATATCATAAACCTCAAAATAATAATAAAATAATTTTTTCTACCTCGGATTTGTGGTTTCGCAACCACTGTTCTGTTTAGGCCCTATTTCGGGATGTTACACTTACTCTTCAACAATTGTAACATACAGAGTTATAAGACTTATGAGAAGGTTAAATCATCCATTGATTAAATGAAATCTTAGCTCTATCTTAACGAAGAAGAAGAAAACATTTAGGCTAGAAAGAAGGACCAAAATGTCGAGCAGAAAGAAAAACCATTTGGAATGCCCTTCTTCACTCTATATATACTATCGATCTCCCTTTTGTGGATTTTGACAAGTGATGATGCTTATTGAAATTGTCCCTTGATTTTCCCTACCAAATATGAGGGTAGGTAGAAGAAAATCCAATGAAGATCTACGTTACTCTTTAACCAGTCATGAAGAGGGTCAAATCAATCCAGTTGACTCCAAACAAATCCCATTATAATAACCAACTTGAACAGTGCGCATGAAAACTGAGTGTACTATACCTTGGTGATGAATTGTGCATGACAAGGTCTTAAACGCAATTAAGTCTACTATAGCTTTCTCATACACTTAGTAGGCTCTTTGTGCTCAACCAAAATTCTGGGGTGTACTCTTTCTTGTACGTATTGTTTCTTCACTTGAAGATACCCTGTAATTAAATCCTTAGATACCGCCAACAGGTGAATACTTTAACGCTAGTATGCCCCAATACTCTAATTCACCAGCAAGCCAGCAGGGTGGTAGATTATGCTACCTAGTGCGCCAAAACAATTAACACGCATGCCTCACTTGTCTTTTTGGATCCGTCATTTTTGGGGTGTAACACCTAGGGGTGGTACATGAAATTTACCCAAATTAGGAACAAAGGGGCAATAATTAAGGTTAAAATTAAGGGTTTGTCAAAAAATTAAAAATAATTAAAGGGAAATGATTTGAACCTTGAACCTCTAAGAAAGGGTATGAACATTTAGCTGTTGAGTCTGTAACTCATTTCTTACTTAATCTTATTTCTTAACCGTATATATTTATTTTAGGGTGTGACTTTACCTTAGTTTGCCGAAAATAATAAAATGGGAGGATGAGAGCTTGAACCTAAGATCTCTAGGGATAGCTACATTACTTAACCACTAGGCTAGATACTTAATTTTGTTTAAACTCTTAGAACATTTATTCTTAAAACGAGGCGTGACACTTGCTAGGGTTTGGAGAAAAATTCCACAAAATAAAATTAATGCAAGAGAAGAGATTTGAACCTAGGTTTTAAGGAAAATTCACTAACATGTAACCATTAGGCTAATAACTTTCTTATTTAACAAATGCACAATAATAACCTTATAAATCAGAGTGTGACCACTCTCAGTTTCACAAATCTTGATTCTACTAACCCCATTATTTTAGGATATGAAACTCTTTGTCAGCGCATGTGTGGCGGGACTACCATAAATTGACCACTAAATATATATGACAACTCATTCTCCATGTACCAATGTTGGTACTTGACCAAAGGCCTACAGTTAAACATACAACACTACATCCGAGGTTGCCTCTCAAGCTGGGCGTTCCACAATGCAATATATTGTTGATGTTCGACTGCCCAATTCTTGTCGTGTTTTCCCTATTTTTCACGCCGTGGACATTATCGAAGATTTGTGGATCATCTAGGACATGTTGCCTGCACCTAAATTGTCGCAGCAGCCGATCAACATTGTGCCACTCCACCATTGAAAAATCAATCAACGGTGTGTTGGTAGTCCACACAAGTTGTTGCTGGTGGGTCAACGCTGGAATGACAATTGCAACGTCTTCCCCTAAATACGACATCCACACAAATTGCACAGTATGGACAATTTATATAGTTAAATAAGGTAAATAAAATTGTCAAATTAAATAAATCTATTGGAAATATTGTAATTCAAAAAAAAAAATTTACTTGGTCCCCAAAATATGCCTCAATCATTTGTCGGTATACAACCACTGTCTCAAACCTCTCAATTCCTGGAGTCATCACCCATCTGAAAATAAATCGCAATTTTTAGTAGGTGCGTACACATAAAATAAATTTATATTGCGACCAACTTTTCAATTTTTTTTTTTACCTATTTACAAGTGGCCACGCAAGTGGTTGGTGACTCATTAATGCTAGAAATGACATCCTGTACAGAGCCCAAGACTGCAACAGAATAAGGCAACCTCTTGTATCTTACATGTCATGCTTTGTTTCTCGATAAACATCACGGTACAACATCGCTAATATTGCTGAGCCCCAACTATAGGTTCGAGCATTGTTAAGATCTGTCAATAAGGACAAGTACAGAATGTGGACTATTTTGGTTTGAGTTCAACATTAGTACCACACCTATTAATTGCAAAATACAAGCTTGAGCAGCGTACATGAGCTCAAACTCAGAGGGACTACTCGATAACATTTCAAAATTTTCTTTGAACCATGAAAGTCTCAAACTGGTTAATCTTCCTTCCTCACCATCGAGGGTGCATCCAAGCAGTTGGTAGCAAAGGCTCCAAGGATCGGCCACTTGGCCTCATGGCTGCAACTCCACCAACTGGGAGCTTGAGTTGAATCAATACGTCCTCTAGTGCAATCGTACATTCCCCGCACGTCAGATGGAAAGTGTGGGCCTTTGGGCGTTATCACCGAACAAGGGCATGTATTAAGTCTGACCTCAAGTAGAACATCCGAATGAATGTTGTTGTGCCAAATCCGGCGGCATCCAATTATGGTATAATCCGATCGTCAGGAATATATCCCGGATTATAGAGTCGAGGCCTCAAGTCCCGGTACTCATCTTGTACACATAATAAAATCGATATTTGTTAATTTTGACCACTTGAATATTCACAAGTAATGAATAATAATTTTTATTATTTAAAAACCGACTCGAACAACATTTAAAAAAATAAAATAAATGGTTTAATTGATTATTCAAGTTCTTGTATGAATCCAAATTGAAATATATCAAATTTCCAGTTCAATCCACTTTAATCTAAGGATAATAAAGTAAGCTAACATAACTAATTAAAGAATAAAAAATAAAAAAAATAAATAAGGGCTAAATTGTTTGACCTATAAACTGACAGACACTAAACTGTAAACATAAAAGCTAGGGAGAACGTGATAGAGAGTAAATATTGTAATAAACTGTCAATTTATAATTATAATTTTGACAATATAGTGATTTTTCATTTTAACGGCTCGTTAATCATCAGCATTGTGTGGTCGGAAGCTCAGATAAGAGAACTCATTACAATTTCTGTATAATTAATAATAACATTATCAATCACCATTAAAATTAACAACATATAATTCAATGAATTGTTATATTAAACATATTAACTTACAACACTTCAAACTTAAAACACAAAAAAAATTCAAAAAAAAAATTCTGATGAGGGAGGAGTCGGTCGATTGATGTAGTGGTGGAAGTGGAGACCATTGGAACTATATAAAAGGAATGAAGAAGAAGAAAAAAAAGGAACAGTAGCCGCGTGACCATCCGGTCACATCGGGCGTCAACTTGCTGACACTGGCTTACTACCTGATGCCCGATGTGATCGGACAGTCACGTAGATACAACTCCTTTTTTTTTTTTAAGTCATACAACTATTTTTTCATAATACTTTAATTTTTTTAAAATTCACTTAATAGATTGATTTAGCATGGTTTAATATCAAATTCTTCTATTATAATACTGGATTTTAGTTTGATTTTTTTTAGTTAAGTTTTTCATTCCTAAATTATTAGCACTTTTTTTATTAATTTATTTTTTAATTACTTAAAATGTGTTTATGATTATGGTTCATACTTATAAAGAATAAAAAAAAATTATTATTAATTTTCTAACCATTTTTTTTCAATTTTTAAAACATTGCATCCTAGCTTCTTTTATTATTCTCGATTTTATATCAGTTCGACTGCAGATAAAATTTTTGAACTTAAGAACAATAAATTTTTTTCTAATTAAAAAAAATTTCCTTTATTTTTTATCATACTAATATTTACATTAAAAATTGCTTGAAAACATATTTACCTCTACTATTGTCAGCTTTTTACAAAACTGACCCAACTAATTTCATAATTTACGAAAATTCTCCAGGTACAATAATACTAATTAAACTTGGATTAATCATACTACACAGTTGCTAATGTATTTTAAAAAGTATTTCTTCAATTCATTCATCTTCTAATTGAAGCAGGTCCATTGAAAATCTCATAAAATTCAAATTTGCTTAATTTCGGTCCATCATGAATCTGATGACCCAACAGTGCATTTAGTAAGACTAGGTCTAGATGCCCTCAATCAAATACACCAGTGTTACTTAATTTTATTATTAATTATGCAGAAATCACAATAAGTTCTCTTATCCGAGCTTCCGACCACACAACACTGATCTGAGCTTCAATTGGCTCCATCGAGAATCTCACACACCAAGTTTGGGGTTTTCGTGATACGAGGTTCGGTTGGCAAAGACTACCATCAACTCGTGTAAACCATAATTGGCACCTCCACCCCTTGACAACATAACCTTTGTGGTACTCAAGATAGTATATACTTCAACCCCGTTACTGCATAACTATCAATATATAAATGAAATCTCCAGGTAATGGTACACTCCCCAAACAAATAAAACATTATTTCAACCCCTCTCCCCATTTCTCAAGACTTAGATTTTTTTCCCTTTGTTCTCTCCCTCTCCCTTATCGCTTCATCAAGACAATCTAAAAAAAAAAAATTTATTTGTTCCCATTTTCTGAAGACCAATGCTCAACCACGGTTGGTATATATAGCCTATTGGTGTCAGCAACAAGAAAGTCAGGACCAAAATTTTTTTTTTTAACACTAGTGTCGACATAGGGATTCCTAGCATGAAAAAAATTATTTTTTTGATAGAACCCTAAGTGCCAGTAGAGGGAAGGTTGACATCAAAATTTTTTTTCTTACATGGGTCTTGGCTTAAAGAAACATGGGACCAAAATTTTTTTTTTTACCTACCACGGGTGCCGACACCAAAATATTGAATTTTTTTGTGTCAACCACCTAGACGCCGACACCTAATAAAAAATATTTTTTTGAACTGAGAAATACCCATATTTTACAAAAAATACATAAGGGTGTCGGCCATTGCAGTGTTAGCACAAAAAAACATTTTTTTATCCCCGAACCAATCAGCAAACAATGATTACACAATGATTCACTTTGGTGCTGGCTATTAGATGCCGACATCGCCCGACAATGTAGATTTCAGGTCATTTTCATTATAGATTTTGAACCTGGGTCATTTTCATAAATAATAAGTTTTTTTGGGTTATTTCTGAAAAAGAACTGTTCAAATCTCATCATATGTAAATATTTATTTCTTTTTCTTTAAAAATCAAAACACTAAAGCACCCTCGAATTTTAAATGCAAAGACATCAAAATAATTTCTCTAACGAGCTCAACTCAGTCAGGAGCTTAAATAACAATATAGATAAAAATCAACGCTACCAAATAGGTTTTTGGCCAAAAAAAACATGCTTGTTAAAAAAAATGCCTTTTAAAAGAAACTGTCAAGCTCAATTTTCATAATGTTTGCGAGTGACACCAAAACTCAGTCAGTTCCATTATAAATAGTATAGATATTGCATTTATTCATATAATACTTATATTTAATCACACGATTGTGTTTGTGTCACCCTTAATTAGGTCATCAACTCAATTATGAAATTATAAAAATACCACTCATTTTAAATTATAATTAATATTATTATGACTTTTTTTCTTTTCATATTTTTACATCATCTTTAAATAAAAGAATTACAAATTTAATAATAGAACACGTGTTCAATAGTATTAAATATAAAATCATTATCACTCCACCTATATTCACTATTTCATAAATTTCAAAAGAAAATAGACAAAACCAAATACAATTATAAAATCTCTCATTAAATTTGGTGGCATAACTAACTTTGGAAAAACATTGAAAAGCAAAATTAAAAAATAATTGAAAATATTATTATAAGGATTTAAAAGCTAAATAAGGAAAATAGGCCATATTTTTTAATTAGGCCTTTAAGCCGTTTTTAGGAGAGAAAAAGTGAAAATGTGTCCAGCTGGACAGGCTTTCGCTTTCTCTCTCTAGCGTTAGGGGTTTTTATTTTTTAGGGTTAGGGTTTTAATTTTTTTTTAAGGTTTAAGGTATTTTGAAAGTGTTCAGGGTTTTTGACTGAAATGACAGAAGTTCTTAGGTAGTTTTGAGGGGTTGGGGATGTGATAATGCGCCTCAGCACACATACATTTCATATGTCATGGCAGGGAAGGACCATCACCGTAAAAACCCATCGTGGGAAAATCCAATTTTGGGGTAATAATGCTTGATACGATCAAGGGTTGAAGTCTACATGGAGATCCTAGTCAGTGGCCGTGATGCGGTCACGGGTTCAAGTATACCCGGGCGGCTAGGAGACGATCATTACGCGGTCAAGAGTTTAAGCTTTTTGAATACCCATAAACAATGCCCTATATATACTATAGATAAGATTGATGTCATAATCATACAGAAAAACTTTGGGAACTTTCAGTGTAATCAACATAATTTTTTTCTCTATTTCCAAGCAGTCGGTATCTTTGACCTTTCATGCTTGTTTGAAGGCTGAGACCAAGGTGGACACAAGAAGGCTCTCAGGTGGAGAGTGGATTTTCAGTACAGTAGAGGTCAAATTCAGGTCGACGCAACAATGATTGTAGTTATTAATGGGCTGTGTAATAACGACAACCATCATTGCCTCAAAAAGAGCATCACCTTTACTGCACCGCAACAGCCGCTCCCTGTCTAAGAGTCCTGTTGCATCTACGACGATGTTGGCCTTCAAATAAGAAGGAAAGTTAAAGGTACCGATTGCCTGGGGATGGATAAAAAATTACAATGATTATAGCAAGAAGCCCTATATTTTTTCCGTATGAATATGCCATCAGACTTCTGTATGGTATTTATAAGGCATTATTTTTGGGTATTCGAAAAGATTGAGCTCGTGGCTGCGTAACGAACATCAACTGGCTCCCCCATTATACCCCGATCAATTACCGCATAATGACCTTCCAATTGAGACCTCCACGTCGACTTCCACCATTGACCGTAGAAAGCAAAATCACCCCATAACTGACTTCCCTAGGATAGGCTTCAGAGGCAATGATCTCACCTTGGCATGATATATGAAATATGTGCAGCTCGGAACGATATCGCATCATCGATGACTCAAGAATACCTCAAACATAAATCAAATATTTTTAGCGATCGAAATTTTTAAGACCAAGAAATGGTTTATACTGGAGAAATAGAGAGGATTGGGGAGAAATTATATGACTGAGGGATGATGAAGCTTAGTGTGTGTGAGTCATTTTATAGTTGCAGGAAAGGGTTTGTTTGCAAAGAAGAACCTTGAAAAAGCGTTAGAACATATTCTAAATGTGTTTAAAATGTCTAAATTATTCGAAGCGTCAGGTTTTTGTCCCCGAGGAATAGGAAATTTGTTGGAGAAAGCTTCCCAGCAAGGGGCTTTCTCTAACAAATTTCAGGGTGAAAGTACCTTTTTCAAATGCCTGTTGAGCACATTATGCAACGCAGAATCTCGACAAAATTATATGACTTCTGAATATGTGATGAAAATTATTTGCACCATACAATATGCAACGAATGTGTGCATTCATAAACGAAATTTGTGGTACGTATTCTCTTTCTTATATAATTCTCTTATAAAAGGGGCGTAATTTTCATAACATAAACACACATCAAGTTAATATCAATGAGAAGAACCTTGCATCACGGGTGAGAGTTGTGTGTACTCTATTAGACAACTCTCTACTTATTTTTTTGCGTTTATTCATCCAAATTGTAACCGATATTGAAACGAGTTAACGAGTGAAATCTGTTATATACTACGACAGTCAAATCCGTAACACAGAGTTCAGGGTAGTGTTTGTAGGAGCGAATTCCGTGGAATTTGCATTCAATAGTATCATTCAAATGAGTGAGCTACAGACTAGAATCAGGAGGAAAGTCGGAGGATGACCTAGGGAAGAATTACGAGGTTGCAATGTAGATTTCTTGCATCCGTTGAACCCTATAAGTATGAGCTATTCGATGTGATTAGCGAGACGCATCTCGAGACAGTCATATCATCGCACATCTCCAATGAAAATACTGTTATTGAGTTATATGTTGAGTTCGCAGATGCTGATGGATCTAACCCATCTTCAACCACCATCGCAGTGAATATAGGTACCGAAGCTGAAGTAGAAATTCCTACTACACAATTGTGCAATGGGTTTTTTGGCCTCTTTCAAATCGACTACTACGTTGTTCTCAAAACATCTATGAGTAGACACTCATCGGTCTCCTGTATCGATCTACATTTCGGGGGTCAGTACCAGTCGGGGTATCAGCATAACCCAAATCTAGACATTTGGGCTCGACATTCAATCGATGCATGTGATTTCTACTTCAGCACTAAGTCAATGTTATGGGGCAGAAGTAGTTATACCGGGGGATCATCAACGTACACTGGTTATCAGCCCGTTGAATATTCTGGTGAACACATGGGTTATAGGAGAACTGATGAACTACTCCTTTTAACGGGGGCTAGCATACAATTGGAGGATTTCTTTGTACAACTGGTCGTACAACCAGAGGTGTATTCAAAGGTGCGGGCCTGTAGACTTCCTCCTTGTCATCATCATCGCCTGAATATGTACCTAGCATGGCCCCCTAGGCAATTATTTCTTCGAGATTAGCAGCATCATCAACTTCCTCCGTGGTCGATTATTGCGTCGTCCTCGCATACCATCGTGTATCCGCCACTCCTGCATCTGGTCATTGCGACAATGAGCCACTCTCGTAAAATAGTGATGCACACGGTGTTTAGGTCACTATAGGTGTGTAACCATAAGGTGCCCTAAATCCTGGGTATTTCGGAAAGGTACTGAGCATCGACATTGTTATCAACTGCTTCATAGGCGTCTGCATCGGTATCATCATCGATGGCGGTGTATACGTTGGTGTCTGTCTTAACATGGTGTTCGGTATTGACATCTACATGGGGTGTAGTATGCAAGAGATGTCAGTGCCCCAAAATATATACCCGTGGGAACAAAAGAATAGGCCATGTGCGGCGGTGGTCAGTAAAACAGTAGTGCTTGTGAAAAAAAATAGGGTTACTGAATTGAATGGGAATAAGTGGAGCGAATTGACCCGGATATTGCATAGCCACAGGTGACGCATCTTCTGCCAGAACGAATAACAGACCCATCGTGCAATTATGTCCCCTCCTACGCTGCTGTGGTGATTAACGTTACCTCTTCGCCCAAATTTGCCTACTCTTCGCCTATAGTGGTAGCAGATACGGCTTGCCGACGGCTCTGAACCATGCCAAGTAAACAGTAATTGTCGTCATGTCTGCTAAGAAAAATGGTTCACGAATAGGTGAGAATTGCATTTTACGATCCCACACCTCAATGTGCTCCCCGTTCCACACTGCCCAGTCGTTGTTGTCCTTCCCTCGCATGTCCACCTTGTGCAGCTCCTTCAGGTCTCGTAGTGGTGGCGAAATTTATTGCCTCCACCCGAACTGCCGTAGCACCCGGTCCGATTCGTGCATTTCCATCGTCGCGTAACTACCAATGGCACCTTGGCATCCCACATCTGTCGATTGTCCAACACTTCCAGCGAGATGCAAGATATGACATCGGTATCGTTGTACGACATTCATTCAAACTAAAAAAAATTTTGTAACTATCGTTATGTATGAATTTTCTTTTATGAATCATTACGTAATTAATATAGGTTTGAAAGAATAAGTAAGTAGCCTCGGGTTCCAAGTGTTGATCTGACAATGGCCTAAAATGTTCTAGCTCCTCGAGTAATCCCACGTAGCTCAACCCATGGTTCCATCTTTATAAGCGATATGTTATTCGAAATGTATGATAAAAAAGATTTACTATACAAACTACGTATTTGTTAATAAATAATGTTTACCTCATCACTAAAGGGAACATGTATAAGTCGGTCACCTTGGGACGTAGAAACGATAGTTGCCACCAGACCCACTACTGCAATAGGAGCAGGTAACCATCGACGCTGCACTCTGTAACGTGACCTGACACATTTCCTGGTATAACATTGACAATACGGTAGATCCCCAACTTAATTTTCCGCACTCATTGAAGTCCACTAGATGTAGTAGCCACCTTACGTGCACCAAATTTCGAGATTTGTTGGGCATTAAAATGCCCTCAGTTAACCTCATAATGTATGCTTGGGCGTATTGCTCTATGACCTCCTCCATTCGGTCTTCAGGGAGCTCGTCAAAATTATTCTTCAACCAGTTGATCAACAACTGACCACCTTCGAACAGTACTATGTAGAGGTCCACTTTACCCGTAATGATCATTGATCCCATGATGACTGGGTCATCCACTAGCAGACCGAGTTGTAGCGCTACGTCCTCGAGTGTGATTGTACACTTGCCACATGAAAGGTGAAAAGTTTGTGTTCCGGGCCTCCTTCTTTCCATCAATGCATTGATTAGTGCCAAATCGAGTTTGCAACCCCCAGACATGCGAGACACATGTTAGAATCCAGTCACTTGCCAATGGCCACAAATTTCAGGGATTGCAGGCTTTCCCATATTATGAATGAAGCCATCCAGAACACAATCATCTGCCTATTTATACAATAAAAAATTTTCAAATAAAAAAATTAAATTTAACATTATTGAAATTAATGAATTTTAAATTTTCATCTTACCATTACTGCTTGGGCGGTGAAAATATGCTTGTTGTTGAAGTAGTTTAGAGAGGCAGTCATTCGTGAAAAATCAATTTGGAACAAATACAATACGAGATAATTAATAAAAATATTATTTTTAAATAAAAATATCGAACACAATCAAAATGACATAATTGAGAGACTTGAGAGGGTTTGAGAGAGTTTGAGGGAAGGATGTGAATGGAAAAAATGAAATTTGGGGGGCATTTATAAGGTAAAAAAAATTACTATTGGAATTTTATTTTTTTACCGTTGGTGCGACAATGTTCAAAAGCCATTGTTTTTTTACTGTTAAGGGAAAGCGCGTCCAACTAGGCGCTCTTTCCTGACACCTGTGTGGAAAACTCGTCCAACTAGATGCGCTTTCCATTTCTTTCTCCTAAAATCTGCTTATTTCCCTAATTAATTTTAAAACATACCTAAAGGCCTAATTAATTAAGAAAAACATCCTTTAGGCCTAATTTAGCCGGATTTAGATATCTACTAACATTTTTATATAACTTTTGAAAAACATTTATTTAACAAAATTACATTCTAAAAAGCCTACTGTTTTCTAAAAACAACACACCCTCGTATAAATACTACTATTCCAAAAAAAAAAAACTACCCACCATTTAAAATTTTAGGTTAAGTTCTGCTATTCGTCCTTATATTTTACAAAATTTATAGATTTAGTCCATCTATTTTAATTTGGTTATTTTTAGTCCTTATATTTTCTAAATTCTAAAATTTCAGTTATCACTAAATGATAACTATTAAATTCATTAAGTTCTACTATTTCCAAAATCTGATATGAAAAACATGTTATCATATGTGCAATGCAATGTCACTTTGTTATTTTTACATATTACTCACTAAAAATTCAGTTAAAAGGATAACAAAAGTCATTTGTGTCAAGATTGAAATTTCAAAATGCAGATAATGCAGGGACTTAGAATGGTCCAATTAGAGAATATATACTAAATCTACAATTGTACACATAGAACATGATTAGTAATTAAATTTAACAAAATGAATTGAAATGCTACTATTTGGGTTAGGAATAAAATTTCAAATTTTGAAAAGTATAGGGATTAAAATTGACCAATTCGAAAAATACAGGAGCTAAAATTGATCAAATTAAAGCACAGAAACTAAATTTATTATTTTTGCGAAGAATAGGGACTAATAGTAAAGTTTAACCAAATTTTAAATATGTATATTACATTTTTTTTCCTAAGTGTAAAGCATTTTTTTTGGTTAAAAAATAACATAATTTTTTTTGCCACCAATTTTTTTTCGGTCGCATAGTAGATGGAAAATAAAATAATTTTTTGTAATATGTATCAAGTAATAAAACCATGTAAATTAATTCCTCTAGATACTTAAAAGTTGTAGGAATAATTTAATTCTTTTACTTTTAAACTTAAAGCAAAATAGTAAAATAGATAATTAAACTAATGTTAATGTCATAGGTCACAGATCAAAGCCCGTGATGAATGTACACAAAACATTTCATAGAGGTCAATTGATAAAATGGGGCTCATTTGACCCACTTGAACTAACCCGATTCGTGGAACATACGAAGAATCTCATCTACTTGAAGCTTTGGTGGCCAAGTGAAGCACTTAAAGAAAATTATGGCTACCATGGTAAAAATAGAAACCAATATTAGAATATTTGTAATCTCATAAGATTTGATTTTGTAATCTTAGAGGATTGAGTAAATCCCTAAAGAATCTCAATTGTAAATAGGTTTTAATCTTAACCTTCAATGTAAAGCAAATTGTACTGTTGGATCTGGGGAAACTCAACTATAAATAGAGTCATTCTCCCTCATTTGTAATAATCCCATTACATCTTGTTTCATCCCATTATATTCCATTCAAAGTTAGTGAATATACTTTGAGAGCAATTACTCAAAAATTTTGTAGGCATTACTTTCTTGTGGCTTTTATGTTCTTTCGTTGCTTCTTTGTCTTTAAGTTGCTTCTGTTTTATTTTTGATGCCTTGGAGAATTTCTATTGTGAATTTTCACTTTGTGAGAGTCAAGCTGACCTAGGCGAATTTAAAACCAAGAAATAGGCTAATGTCACACAGATTGCAAGACTAAAGTTCTAGCCTCGTGACAGTTGGTATCCAAGCTAAGGTTTGAAGACACTGGTCAAGATGACGAAAGGATTAGAAGATTAAATTGCACCAATAGAGACCCATGGGAGGGCCAAGAAAGTTAGTTGATCGAGGGACATGCTATCGGTTTTGGAAGGTCGACTGGCCAATCTCAAGGAATTCATAGGGAATGTGAAAGAGATGATTGAGGTAGTCAAGGGACACACTGCAGAGTTAGACTCGATGGAAGAGCAACTCAGTGAATTTGTGCTGAAGTCTCTCAATTCCAAAATGGAAGCGATGGAAAGGGTGTTCAATTCCATCGTGGATAAGCTGATAGTGAGGGATGATGTTCTTAAGGCCATGATTATGACTTTTAAGAAACAAATTGATGAGCTCAAGGGGGAGCTTGTTATTTGTAAAGTTGCTTTGGGTAACGGGATGTTGGCTGTAGCATTCAAGCATAAGATGGATATTCCCAAACTGAAAGAGTATACGGGAACATGATCTGTGAGAGATGTGGAAAACTTCTTATAGGGAATGGAGTAATACTTTCGTGTCAGAGGCATCATGGATGATGCTACTAAGGTAAATAATACTACCATGTATTTCATTAATGTCGTTTTTTTATGGTGGCGTTGTAAGTCCACAGTTAAGAAACGTGATGGAACCGCAAGTGAGACTTGGGAGGAGTTCTAAAAACAATTCAAAGGGTAGTTTTACCCAAAATATACAAAGAATGGCACTCGGACTAAGTTGTGTTGGCTTACACAATAAGGCACGATTAGTGAGTATGTGCAGGAGTTTAGTGAACTCATGCTCCAAATTTACAATTTGGGTGAGAATGAGACATTTTTTTTCCTTTATAGATGGGTTAAAGCCATGGGCAAAGTAAGAGTTGCAACATCGAGGAGTCAAAAAACTTACCAAAGCCATAACCATAGCAAAGTCCTTAATTGAGCTTGTTTTGAGGAAAGACTAGTTCGAGTCTTCCAAGCCTAAGGAGAAGGGTAATGATGGGGGAGGTGAAGAATGATTGGTCAAAAATGGTAATGATGGCAATGGGAAACCACCTAATGGGAAGTGGAAACCCAACAACTATCCAAGGTACGAGGAGAATGAAAAGAAGCCAATACAGTGCTTCTTATGTAATGGGTCGGATAAGGTGCAGGGCTACCCATAGCGATCCATGATGTACTCAATCGCTAAAGAAGATGAATTGAAGCCTAATGAGAATAGACTATTGCAGCTTGGATCAATGATACGCAATTCTACTAAAGCAAAAAAGGACCACAACTAGAAAGGGTTAATATTTTTGGATATCAACATCGCAAGTAAAAAAAAGAGTACTCTTATTGATACAAGGGCATCACACTTGTTCATATCAGAGAAAGTTATGGGTAAACTTGGTCTCTCAATTAGCAAACCGACTAAGAGGATCAAGACGGTTAATTCCAAAGAGGTCTTAATTGTGGGAGTAGCATAAAGAGTGAAGCTATAAATTGGGAAGTGGAAAGGTAAAAACGATTTTGAGGTAAATTATTTAGATTATTAAGACTTTATTCTTGGATTGAATTTTCTTGACCGGATTAATACATTTTTGGTTCCTTTTACCGATTGCATATGTATCTTGGATACTCGTCAATGACAATGCATGGTGCCAGTGAGTCATGATGAGAAAGGTGGAACCAAGGTACTGACGACAATCCAACTAACTGAGGATGTTCATTGTGGAAAGAACATTGACTTGATAGATTGGAGTGCTAAAGAGACCCCTTTGGAAATGCTAGAGGTGAGACAAATTGGTGTAGAACCTGTTGAGTTATCAGTGGGGCTACAGCCTATAAGAGAGGAAGGGGAAAAGTAGTGATACAAATTGGGTAGTCAGATTGAGTAAATGTTGCACGTGATGTACATCTCAAACATTTATCTAGTGTTTTACATTATGACTTACCGTTGGCTTAGCAAAGACACAAGGGTCCTTTCAGAGTTCATAAACGAGTAAGTCGAGGGGCTTCCAAATCATATTTGGAGAGAAAACTCAAGGTTAACCCAATGTTCAATGTGAGCACACTGAAGCCTATTTGTGAAGATCAATGGGATCTTGATTGAGGCAAGTCACAATGTGGGCAAGTAAGAGCGGTGGACTCTTGTGAATAAGATGTACTAAGGAGAGAAATGGTTCAAGTTAGGCAACAAAGAAAATCGAGGCAAAGGTTCCGAAGGGCAAAACTACTCGACAGAGATACTAGTTAGGAATCAGCCAAGGCATCGAGACAGTTCGAAGACAAGTCAAAAAAGTGGCATTCCAAGGACGCGATGAGGGCATTGCGAGAATGGGTGGAGGAGAATGTCACGGACCGTGGATCAAAGTCTATGACGAATATGCATGGAATATCCTATGAAGGTCAATTGATCGAATGAGACTTATTTGATCCACTTAAACTGACCCAATTCTTGGAACATGTGAAGAAACCCATATACTTGAAGCTTTGGTGGCCAAGTAAAGCACTTAAGGAAAATTAGGACTACCATGGTAAAAATGGAAACTAAACTTAGAAGATCTGTAATCTTATAAAATTTGAATTTTTTTTATCTTAGATGATTGAGTAAATCCCTAAAGAATCTCAATTGTATATCTGAGTGAATAAGTTGTACTGTTAGATCTAAGTGAGTTTAACTATAAATAGAGGCATCTCCCCTCATTTATAATCATCCCATTACATCCCATTGTATTCTATTTAAAGTTAGTGAATATACTTTGAGAGCATTTGCTCAAATGCCTTGTAGAAGTTGCTTTCTTGTTGTTTTTTTGTTCTCTCGTGTTTGAGTTGTTTCCGCTTTATTTTCGATGTCTTCGAGAAGTTCTATTGTGAATTCTCATTTTACGAGAGTTAGGCTGACTTAAGCGAATTTCAACCCAAAAATTACCTAAAACCGTACGGATTGCGATATTAAAGTTTTAACCTATGACACTAGTTGAAAAATGGTTGATAAGGCATGCTAGCGTAGATTTTAAAATTATATATTTTGGTTTCTTGGATTTTTTTTAGGTTAATTTTTTGGTGAGATGTGAAATTATATCAAACATTTAGTTATCCTATCCTATCTAATCTCATAATATTAACATAATTTATTATCTAATTCTCATATCATAATCATACTGTCAATTTAATCGTAATTATTGTCTTTATCATGTTTTTATTCTCGTCAAATAAATAATATTTTTTTAAGGTTTTATGTGACCCAGACAAATTAAATATTGTTCCATAACATTCTTTGAAATTTTATTGTATTTGATTTTAAAAATAAATTTGGATATTTATTCAATAAAAAATTGATAAACATATAAAAAAAATCAAGAATAATTTAGAAGAACTATAAATTTAAAAAAACAAATTTGGCTTTATATAAAGAATTTATTTAAAGAGTTTGTATTTGATTCAGTGTACCTAAACTATACACATCATAAATGCAAATAATAATAATAAACCATCAATGAGATTTGACAAAAATTAAGACCTTGGAAGTTTGATTGTCAAATTTAAATTATGCGCAAAAATGCTATATGAGTTCGTTTTTAGACTACAATATGAATATATTGTTACGGAACGAGCTATTAGTCAACATTAGGGTTTAGACCAACTTTCAATTTTCTATTTTATTTCGTTAAAGTGTTTTTGGCAATTTCAATTTTGTTAATAAAATGGAGTGTTTTATTGCATTAGGGAGGGAGGTAGATCTCGGTACCAAAACGGTGTGTAGACCAGGGTAGAGCCATTACTAAAACAGAGCATATTGTCTATTAATACAGTTGTAAAAGAAACGTTAGTTTTTCCCTATTTAGCCAACCAATAGTACTATAGGGTGGTTATGCTTATTGACAATGAATTTCTAAACAGTTTCTTCTCTCTCTACCATGCTCTCTTTCTCTTTTTCTCTCTTCCTTGTTCATCTGTTTTTCATCTCAAATTTCTATACGTTATCAAAGGCATCAGAGCCACATTGAGCTTCATAATCGGTGACGATGTGACGACCAGACTGCAGAAGGATATGAAAATGATGTAGAAGGGATTCTCCCAACTTCAAGCTGAGTTGAATCAAATAGAGGGCTGAATTGAGTCTCGTCTTGAAGGTTTTCATGAAAAGATAAAAACGAAACTTCGGGCTGACTTGAAAACTTTGTTTGAGTAGTACGTGGGTCAATCATCATTAGGTGAGCTTCCACCTAGTAAAACTCTAATTCTATCACCTATACAGGATAGTGGATAAGCAGGGCTATTTTCTAGATCATGTGTAGTGGAATCATCTGGAAGGGTACTTAAGTTTGACTGTCCTCGGTTTGATGGGGATGATTTTCGGGGATAGTGGTTCAAGTTGGAACAGTTCTTCGAAGCTAAAGATCTGCCAGAGCATGCCAAGGTTAAGACAATGATGCTCTACCTTGAAGGAAAGGCCTTAGATTGGCATCATTTTTTCTGCCAAAGAAATGGAGGGTTATATCAGCTTTCATGGGACACTTATGCCAGAGGTGTTAAAGAAAGGTTCGGTTCTACCACTTATTTGGATCCTATGACTCAGTCAGTAGCCCTTAAACAAACTGGTACTGTTGACGCTTACCATGACCATTTTGTGAGCATATTAAATCAACTACACCTTCCAGATAGCTATGCTCTAAGTATCGTCATCAATAACTTAAAGATAGAAGTAAGGTAATATCTAAGGTTATTTAAACCCCAAACCTTAATGAAGGCATTTTCGACTGCTAGAGAAGTTGAGGGAATAGTAACCATTGTCCCAAGGAAAATCACAACAATGGGGAATCATGTCGGGTACTCAAAACCCCTACTACCCAACCCCAGAATGGTCTACCTTGCACATCCCACTAGCACCGGTCCTGTTTCAGTTCCTAGTAGCCAAAAACCCCCAACCAAATTATTGACTCAACCAAAAATTGAAGACAAGAGGAAGAAAGGGTTGTGTTTTTTGTGTGCCTCTAAGTATACCCCAGGACACAAATGTACTAAATCAAAACTCTATCAGCTGGTAGTGGAACCTCAATCTGATTGTTTGGTAGAGTAAAATTTTCAAGTAATAGAGGAGTTTTTGGATTGTCCAAAACAATTAGAAGTGGTGGAACAGAAGTTGGACAGTGCTACACATGTGCTCTCTCTACACACACTTCAAAGTTCCCAAGGTCATAATACAATGAGGTTGGCAGCTATAATGGGTTCCATTGAGGTAATCATTCTTGTAGACTTTGGTAGTACTCATAATTTCGTGGATTCAACGCTAGTTAAGTGGATAAATTTACCTGTGGAACAATCTTGTCAACTAAAAATTATGATAGCTGATAGAGGCAGTTTAACAACCAAAGGCCTATGCAGGGTAGTAAGTTGGGAAGCTCAAGGACATGAGTTTGTGACGGGCTTTTTGGTACTATCTGTTAAGGGCTATGATGTATTCTTAGGGGTATAATGGTTGCTGTCATTAGGGTCTATTATATGGAATTTTGGCTCATTAACAATGCAGTTTGAATACTGACAGCAAACTTGCATTTTGCAAGGTATCTCCCCAAAAGGTCTGCAGCTCATAACAAGGCAACAGATAGCAAAATGTTTAACCATGGTGAACTCAAGTCCCTGGCTAATGGTATACACTTCTAATCAGCAAACTTCACTTAGATTGCTACTAGCACCGATGAATGGGGATCTCCAACTGTTTTTGCTAGATTACCAAGAAGTGTTTCGGGTACCAGAAGGGTTACCTCCTAAAAGATTGCATGACCACAAAATTCCCCTACATGATGAGACCAAAGTAGTGAATGTTCAGCCTTACAGGTACCCTTAATTCCAAAAAACTGAAATTAAGAGACTTATCCAAGAATTGCTACAAGCCGGAGTCATTAGAGACAACAATAGCCCCTTTGCATCTCCCATTGTAATGATTAAAAAAAAAAAGAACGATGGGAGTTGGAGCCTATGTGTAGACTACAAGCAGCTAAACCAACTCACAATTAAGGATCAGTTTCCCATTCCTATGATCGAAGAACTATTAGATGAAATTGGACAAGCGTGTGTTTTTTCCAAATTGGACTTGAGGTCTGGGTATCACCAAATCAGAATGTGGGATTCCATTTTTAAAGGGTTATTAAGGAAACCAATGCTAGTGTTCTTTGATGATATCCTCATTTACTCTAATTGTTGGTCTGCTCATTTGGATCATCTTCGAGAAGTACTTCAACTATTTCGAGACAACCAACTGTTCGCTAAGTAGAGTAAATGTATTTTTGGCATTCACCAAATTGAGTACCTAGGGCATATTATCTCGGCTGGAACTGTCACTATGGATTCTTCAAAAGTGGAAGGAGTTTTGAGCTGGCCAACTCCAAAATCGGTAAGGGAACTTAGAGGTTTCCTAAGACTATCAGGGTACTATAGCTGTTTTATAAAGCATTATGGTATTTTAGCTAGGCCTTTAACAGACTTGCTAAAGAAGGGTTCCCCTTGGTTTTGGACTGAATCTGCCAACTCAACTTTGGAGACGCTTAAGAAAGCTATTTTCCAAAACCCTGTGTTGTCTTTACCAAATTTTAAGAAAGAATTCTATGTAGATGCAAATGCTAGTGGCGAAGGCGTAGGGGCAGTTTTGTTGCAACAAGGTCGACCTTTGGCCTTTTTCAGCAAGGGGTTAGGAGTAAGATATCAAGCTCTTTCAATCTACGACAAGGAGATGTTAGCTATTTTGATAGTGGTCAAGAAATGGCACTCTTACCTAGTGGTTAGAAGGTTCCAAATCCACATTGACCACTAAAGTTTGAAGTTCCTAGCTGATAAATAGACAATCACTCCCTGCTATCAGAAATGGGTAGTGAAAATGCTTGGTTATGATTATTACATAACATATAGAAAAAGAGCCCAAAACAAAGGGGTAGATGCTCTCTCTAGAAGAGAACATGAACAGGAAGGCCAATTGCTACAATGTACGAGCAGTATACAGTGTTCAGGATTATGGCAACGAATCATAGAGTCATGCGCAACTGACCCTAAGCTCCAACGCATATGTGAGGAACTCCAACAAAATCCTCAAACTCATTCCAAATACCATGGGGATGGTAAGGTACTCATGCGAAAAGGGAAGACGATAGTTGGTAATGATGTTAGTTTACGAAGAGGACTCTTTGAATACTTTCACAGTGGTTCACTAGGGGGACACTCAGGGATACATGTGACTAAATGAAGGTTATCTAGATTAGTATATTGGAAGGAATTATCTTGCGATGTGAAGTGGTGGGTTGGGGAATGCGCTACTTGTCAAAAATGCAAGGCGAATTTATCTGCTTCACCAGGACTCTTACAACCCCTACCTATACCTACACGAGCTTGGGAACCCATTAGTATGGATTTCGTGGAAGGACTCCCAACTTCGAAAGGGAAGATTGTGATTATGGTTGTGGTGGACAGGTTAACAAAACATGGTCACTTTTTGGGTCTCTCTCATCCCTTTTCAACCTTGGATGTAGCTCAAATACAAATCTATAAACTACATGGGATTCCCAAATCGATCATCTCTGACAGAGATAAGGTTTTGTGAGTGTTTTTTGGCAAGAGTTATTTAAACAGTTGGGAACCAAGTTGCATATGTCCACGGCCTACCATCCCCAAACCGACAGCCAAACTCAAGTGTTGAACCGGTGCCTCGAGGGATATTTACGTTGCATGTCAGGAGAAACTCCTAGTGAATGGTTCATATGGCTATCTTTTGCCGAATGGTGGTACAACACCACTCACCATTCATCTATTCAGACCACTCCTTATGAAGCACTCTACGGTCAGAAGCCTCAACTTCATCTTCCTTACCTAGCAGGAACCTCACCAGTGGCTGTTGTGGACAGAAGCCTTCAAAACAGAGAGGTCACCAAGGAACTGCTGCTGTTTCACCTCAAAAGATCTCAAAGAGAGAATGAAGCAAATGGCCGATCGAAAGAGGTCTGAAAGGGAGTTCACTGTCGGGGATTTAGTTTACCTCAAGTCATAGCCTTACAGATAGCATACTATGAGAAAGATTCGAAACCAAAAGTTATCCCTAAAATATGTTGGCCCTTTTCCAATAGAAGCGAAGATTGGTGTTGTTGCATATAAACTACTTCTACCAGCAAGGTCACGTATTCACCATACATTCCATGTGTTGCAGCTTAAGAAACATATTGGTAGAGCCCCGGTTACATCTAACCTACCCTTAATTCGTTCCGACCGTGCAGTGAGCAAAGAACCAATGAGGATCTTGGAACGACAAATGGTTAAGAAAGGAAATAGTGTAGCCACTAAAGTATTAATAGAATAGGCGAACACCTTTCTAGAAGACGCAACGTGGGAGAACCTACAGGAGCTCCAGAGAAAATTTCCATCCCTTGATCCTTGAGGACAAGGATCTGCTGCAAGAGGGGAGCAATTGTTATGGAACGAGCTATTAGTCAACATCAGGGTCTAGACTAGATGTGTGCATGGGCCAGGCTACCCGGCCCGGCCCGAAGGCCCGTCCGAAAAATGTGAGGGTTTGGGTAAAAATATAGGCCCGAAATATGAGTTTGTGTAAAAAAAGAGGCCCGTTTAGAAAACGGGTTGGGCCTCAGGTAAAACTTTTTTAGCCTGGGCCCGGCCCAAATTATATACTATATATATATATATACATATATATATATATATATATATATTAATCATATTTACATTTTATTTTCAATTTTAATATAACCACTTTTTATTATATTTTCAATTTATGTATTGTTTTAAGAATTGTTTTAGTCTCATTTTTTATTTGTATCTTATTTTAATATTTGTTTTTATGTTTTTAAATGTATTTGATTTATTATATTTTAAATTTTTTTATTTAATGAAATAAGCTAAAAAAAAATTTAATATGGGCTAAGCCGGGCTCGGGCTTAACAATTTTATTTCGGGTCGAGCCGGGCCTGGGCCCGGGCCTAAAAATGGGCCTAAAATTTTATTTGGGCCCGGCCGATGCACACCTCTAGTTTAGACCAACTTTCAATAAAGTGTTTTTGGCAGCTTCAATTTTGTTAATAAAACGGACTGTTTTACTGCATTGGGGAGGGAGGTAGATATTGGTACCAAAACGATGCGTAGACCAAGGTAGAGCCATTACTAAAATGGAGCGTATTGTCTGTTAATACAACTGTAAAAGAAACGTTAGTTTTTTCCTATTTAGCCAACCAACAGTACTGCAGGGTGATAATGCTTATTGACAATGAATTTCTGAACAGTTTCTTCTCTCTCCATCGTGCTCTCTTCTCAAATTTCTGTACGATAGCATATATTTCAATATTTTAGCTTTATATAACCACACGTTAAAAGCATTTAAATGAACTATGTTGACATTTTTGGAGGTGGTAGATGGCATTGATTAATTAAAAAAGAAGGTTTTAGAGTAGCGTAGATAATAGAAGACAATGGAATTTCTTTGCTTTGTGTTTCTATCCAGTGATGTGGAGGCAAAAAAAAAAAAGAACACTGTTGTGAGTACAATTACAAAGACATACGTATATATATGTATGTATGTATGTATATTTTTTGTTCGGTAAATTACATCAAAAGGATCCACAGCAAAAGCTTCTGTAATATCCCCACTCAGTGCCAGATTTGGAGACCCAATTCTAATTATGATTCTAAAGACAGCATAAACAATTTGCTTCTAAGTCGTTCTAATTCTATATAAGTAGTTGCAGGCAGCAGGCCGAGAGAGTGTGTGAGAGAGAAAGAGACGCATTAATTAATAGCCATTGGAATTTATAATCTCCTCTTCATTATTATCCTTCCTATGGCTATGCTGATACACGGACTTCCTGTGATTTATCTCTTCTCTGCATCACAATGGTATGCACAACAATCATTCATATCAAATCATTGCTTTTCTCTACCTCTACTACACATCACATAACAGATTGGAAAATAGATAAGAACCTGAGACAGTTCCAGATTGATTCGTAATGAAGAACAGCAATGACTCTCCGTTTCCTTCCTTTGTGGGGTTCTCCCCCACGATTCACCACTGGCAATTGTTTTACTCCACTAGCCTCCATCAACTCCCTAGCAATTGCCAAGTCAGTATCTGCAAAGCAGGTTAGAAGTCCGCGCTCCTGCCCACGGTAGCTTATTCCTTTCGTGCAAACAGACGAAACAAGACATGGATTCACCTGCGTACATGGCTTAACTGTCTTATTGTTTGACACATAAGAGAACGAGAAGGGCGGGGGGGGGGAGGGTTGGCATTACATACATCAGCTGTTGAATCACCCTTGGAGATATCACTAGGCTGCTTCTTAGACAGACACCGTCTAATATCACCAAGTGTGATAATCCCCTCCAGAAAATCATCTTCATCGACCACAAGCGCAAATTTCTGATGGTTGTCATGCATGCATTTCATTGCCTCTTTTACAGTAGCAGCCATTGACACCTTTAAGTACTTCTTAGACATGGCCTTTGACACCTGAGAACAAGCAAAGATAACGAATTTGTCAAGTCAGGAAAGAAACTTCAAACAAGAAAAGTACTCCCTAAACCCCATGAGGAGCTCAAACAATCAATTGAAACATGAAGCTTGACCATTTTCAATATCATATCTAAAAGAAAACGAGAGAATTATACCCTAAGATCTTCAAGAAGCATATCGTCATCTAGTGCTTCTTGGTCAGCAGCCTTTTCTATGACAGAGAGTTCCTCAGCAGCAGAAACAGAGGAATATCCTCTTGCTGAAGTCCTCATTTCAGAGTCAGTCTCCTTGTTCTGGTTAGCCACAGAAGGAACCCATATTGCTAATCCAACAGCCCCCTATATGCCAAATTGACAAAGTAGAAATTATTTAGACAACGTCCTGTGACATGGCATCCAATGAAATTGCTCAAGAATAAAGGAAAGCTCAACGGCCTTAATAGTTAATCCCAAAAAAACAGCAAATACTATAGAAATCTTAAATTACAACAAAACATAATAACAAAGAAGGCCATAATTTAGACTTCAGTTAAACTACAAGCTGCAGACATAACATGTTTCCATTCTTGGTTAGTCACAAAACTGAACAATTACTTAACTCCAATAAAGCTGGACGGCGGTCAAAACTTGGCCTTTTTACATTTTTCTTTTCGCTAATGCTGAACAATTCCTCAAGAATAAAGCAAAGCCTAAAAGTTAATCCCAACAAAAACAAGAAATACTATAGAAATCTTGTGTTACAACATAATAACAAAGAAAACCGTAATTTAGATTTCAGTTAAACCACTAGATGCAGTACATAACATGTTTCAATTCTTGGTTAGTCACAAAACCAAACAATTACTTAATCAAAGTAACTGGGCCTTTTTCTTTTCTCTAGAAGGAACAATGGTAATGAAGAAAAACAGTAAAAAGTATATTCATGCATTCCCTTATTCTCTATATTGCTTATTCCAAAAATTTAAAAAGCAAGCAAGGTGACATAGAACATTACCATGAGAGGAAGCAATATCCTGTAATCTTTAGTTAGCTCAAATAGAAGCAGAACTGAAGTTAGAGGAACTGAACAAACTGAAGCTAATGTGGCAGCCATTCCAACCTAGAGTAGAAGCTTCAATGGATTAAAATCAGCTTACATAAAATTGAACTGTATTTGGCCAAGTTAAAGAGATATTTGTGCAGTAACTCCACATTAAAACTTTACCAGTGCATAAGCTTGTGGCTGTGCAACAGCAGCATTGCCTGGAATAGCTGAATTAATAAGTTCAGCAGCTGAGCCTCCAAATACAGCACCGACGGCAGCACCAATCATCAAACTAGGTGCATAAAGGCCACCTACAAGCCCAGACCCCTTACACAAAGCAGTGGCAACAACTTTGGCTGCTGCCAGTTGGGTTAGCAACCAGATTCCGGGAGCAGATGCGGACTTCCCAGTATGTAGGATTTCATTGACATTTGTAAAGCCCCAGTATAGAATTCCAGGATACCTAAGAGCTATTATTCCAGCTCCTAAACCACCTAAAGCGGGACAGATTACAGTAGGTAGTCCTAATTTCTCCTTGATATACTCAAATGCTGCTGTGAACCAAGAAACTAAGCGAGCAAAGACTACACTTACAACACCACATAGCATCCCCAAGATCAGATACAAAGGTAGCTCTGCAAGAGAAAATCAATAAGTGTTGTCATTTTCCCTTATAAGCAGTCATTCCTAATCGTATATTTCCTAGTATGATACATGAAGCTTGTTCCATCTATTCAGGTAGAAAGGCCAAACAGCAACGAGTCTATAACTTTGACAACAATGATACACAGTGAAAGTACACATTATTCTAGCCATCACTGTCAAATATTTGAAGGTAAATACACTCTTTGAATTTTTTTTATTTTAATTTTTAAATTGTAACGAGGAGGACGTGAAATCAATATATAAAGTAGCTGCAATTGCCAATTCAGATACAAGAAGCATGCTTTAATTCAAGATTAATGAAGCAGCACATGCATCAATCTTGTATGTTAAACAACAAATTACTTTTACCAGAAGCTCTAACTTCATCAGTAAACTTACACTAATACAAACAAGCAAATAAAAAAAGTGGCAATCCAGAAATAAAAGGAAATTCATTTCAGGAAGGTGAAATACCAGCAGCAGATTTTAAATCATATGATGGCACAGTGAAAGCTGATTCTGTCCCAAGTACAGCATTTGATACAGTAGACGAGATAACGGAGGCCAAAATAATCATTGCAGTTGTGAATGGAGGTGAGTTTTCAGCACGGAGAGGCCTTAATACAGTTTCAATAGCGAAGAAGCAACCAGCAACCGCAGCATTAAAACCTGAAAAGAAGGGAGATCAGTTAACCATTTTATAAATCATCTACCAATGATATATAGCCCTAAAAGAAATTAACAGATCAAGGAAGAAACTTAAACGCTTATGCCAATCAAAGCCAGAAATAAAAGTGGGAAATAAGTCCTAAAAAGTTTGGATTAGCATGCTCTAGAGGGCCTTGTATTCATTTTTTGGGGGTGGGAATGAGTGGAAGATGACAAACTAGGGATACTTTTGCTAAAATAAAAGAACTTGGCCAATACGCTAGTCACCAAATCCAGCTTTTCTTTGTATATCATAAAGAGTACTATTAGAAAAGAAAAGTTCCTTCTAGTACGGGCAGAAAAATGCGTAAGAAAATTTAAGAGTTATACCACACCCCTAGCATATTATCAGTCAGTTAGGTCACCCTTCGACTGACATGATACCCTGGACTATTAAGAAACTAGTTCCTGTTTAATTGGCTCCCCAAGTATTGTCATGCATAATTAAGTACCCAGGACCAAACTCTTCCAGACCAACAGACTAGAGAAATACAGTGCCTGCATTAACAATATCAAAATCACATAAATATAAGTACATGTACAGATTTCAGTTTCTCTGGAGATTTCTTGTCTGCACATCTCATAGATAAGGTCTCTAAATGACCATTGACCAATAAAACGAATTAGACTGTTCATAGCATAACTCTGAGCTGCTCTGTTAAACTTGAAAATTGTTCACTGTTTAATAACATTTAAAATAAATAATAAAAATTTTAAATGTACTAATGTTAACAATCAAAGTGATAAGGCATTCTCATCAACAAGCAAGATTTTGGGCAAAACAAATCTTAAATAGAAATTGAAAACTTCCAATAACACAAACAGTACCTGAAGCAATCCCAGATGCTGCTCCAGCTGCCACAAGAGCAATTTTCCTTTCTCTGTTGTTTTCCATCATTAATGAGAATCCATTGGCACATGACTTTCCAATGTCTACACTGGGGCCTTCTGGTCCCAAAGAACAACCAGTACCTAGAGTTATGGCAGCCTGGATAGCTTTTACTGTAGGGAAGACCCCAGCAACCAAACTGAAACCTTGTTGTTGGGAAGAACTGGATTGCCGTATTTGGTTCAATATCTCAAGTAAACCATGCATCATTCCAACAATGACACCTCCAGTGACTGGTACCAAAAGAATCCGATGCCAAGTGTCAGCCAGACTCTGCATACGAAGCCAAGCAGCACCCTCATTTGGAGTCCCAGCCCATGCCCATTCATGTATAACGTGAACCTGGATGAGTAATAGCAAACACCAACAGATAGCAATTTGATCACAAAAACTGAAGCAATATTGAACACGAGAGATATTTATCACCTATTTAGCGAGGCTATTTTGACAAATACAATACCATGTTTTATTTAAGCTACAATAAAAAGAGGTAACGCAGCAGTTTACAGTAACTGAGCAAGGATAGAAGTAACAAAGGAGTTCACAACGGTTGAGGAAAAGGTTGAACAAAGTTTTGATTCAAGACATGTATTGTTGAAAACTTAAAATATTTTCCGTTCTCAACAATATGGGCGAAAAAAAACTTCACATATTCTTAGCCGCTTTCAAAAGTGAGATAGGAGAATCCTAGAGAAGCTGCATTTGGTAGGAATAGAAGGAATGCTATTGGTAGAATGATAACATAGATATGGTGAAGGGGAAAACAGAAACTGTAATTAAGGCATTTGGACAAAAAATTAAAGAGGACAGATCTGTGAAAGAACTTACTCCTCCGTTGAAGGCGGCCACGAAGAGACCGGAGGCGACCCCGAGTAAACAACCAATAAGCAACAAAGCCCATTCGGGAGGAGCGCTATCTCCCAGCGGATCAGCGGCATCCCCCACATAAGAATGGTAGTGACCTTGATGTTGTTGTTGATGATGATGATGATGGGGGTGGTGGTGATGATCTAGGGAAGAGGGCGATGACCGTTCTCTACCTCTATCCCCATCTCTATCGAGGCGTTTGAAGCTAAGGCGCCTGGCGGAGAACCCCCTTCCCAAATATTTGACCAGATCGTTGAAGCCAGCGTTATTGCTGTTGTGGTAAGTGACCTGAGATTCCAAGTCACCGGGGTTCTCTTCTTTATCATGTTGTTCGTCTTTGTGGCTGTTGGATCTCAGGAGATGCCTCTGATCGCTGTATTCTCCTCCTCCCGTCATTTCCCCCCAAATTCTTATTCAATTTACAAGTTCTAGGTCCCAATCCCAATCCCGGCAGTCCTCTGCCCTTTCATAATCTGTGCGTATGTTGGTGTTGGGTGAGATTGAAAATGGGAACTTTTTTGGTTTTGGTTTGGTTCCCAAGTTTCAATCATCAATACACGCGCCGTTTGGCTCCCTCATTTATAACACCAAACAGATCTCATTCAGGTCTCATACCAGATCAAACCACAACAGACAAATGGACATGCCCCTTGTTGTAAATATAGACTCTTCAAAACGACTCTACTCGCATATTTCAGAAGGAAATGATTTATTTATTTAATCATAATCTTATTTTCCTACAGTTTTTGACTCTGCCTTCTAATCGCTCTCCCATCATGGACTTTTGACTAAATTACAGGAAATAAAATTATATTTTCCTAATATGTTTTTTTAATGGGTAAACTACCCTACTTCATCATCCAACTTTTAGTTAGCTTTCATTTTGGTCACTTAAAAATAAATCCTTCCAATTTCATCACTCAACTTTTAGGATCATTTCATTTTAGTCATTCAAGCATTAAATTTCTATTATAATAGTAGTTGACTGAACATGTCACATCATGTTTATATTTTCATTTTGGTCACCCAACTTTTAGATCTTTTTTTTATCACTCCAAAAATGATCATTTTTTCAGTATTGATTGAGGTAAAAAAAAAAAAACACTAAGGATTAAAGTGAAAAGGAGGTAGAAACTAAAATAATGCATTAAAAATTTGTCATATTGTATTTGTTTACTCCATTACCGAAAGTTCTAATTTTTTTTTAATATTAAAATTTTAAATTTTAAAACATCAAAATCAAATAAATAAATTATTGAATTTTTTTATCCCTTGATAGTGTCAATCGATTTGTTACTACACTGTTGAAATTAATTAAATTTTATGCTTCCAAATTAATTAATTTCTAAAATTTAATTAATTTCAACAGTACAGTAACAAATTGGTTGACATTATCAAAGGATAAAAGTTCCAACAATTTATTTAACTGGTTTTGATGTTTTAAAATTTAAAATTTCAATATTGAAAAAAAAATTAATGCATTATTTTAGTTTCTACCACTTTTTCACTTTAATCTCTAATTTTTTGTTACCCGGATCAAGACTTAAAAATGATTTTCAATTATTGAAATGAAAGCAACGTAGAAGTTGGATAATCAAAATGAAAGTGTAAACATGATTTTGATATGATTTGGCATGAACAATCAGTCGCCGTTAAGGATTGAACACTTGGGTGACTAAAAAAAAAGTATCCTAAAATTTAAGTGATAAAATTGCAAGAATTTTTTTGTGACAAAAATGAAACACCTAAAAATTGGATGAAATTTATCATTTTTTTAATACGGTTTTTTTTTTTTTTTGGAATAGTTAAACACTTACTAGTATCAAAAAACTTGACATGGATTCAACTAGTTTTTGCATTTAGATCAAATCATCGTAATTTTTTTTATACAAATTATACAGTCAACCCTCTCTATAACATTCACCTATTATAACAGTCAAGTTGCTAGTAGAACCAATATTTTATATTTTATTTTAACCCTCTATAATAACTTTTCACGTATAATAGCAACACCTATAGTTATAAAGGTACATTCTTTGTTAAATTAATTCTCTATAACAACATATTGTCTAAGTTTTTAAGTAAAATTATAGCTATTTCGTATAAGTAAGCTTATTAATTATCATTTATTAAATAAAAATTATCTTAATTAAAATATTATTTCAACAAAATGATTAAACTTCAGATGAAAAAAAATCTATTAATCATATTTTATTAAATGAAAATAATCTTCAATTAGTAGAATTAAAGATACCAATTGAATAAACTATAAAGTTTATTAATTAAATATTCTACTATGAATTTGGAATATTATAAACTTATAAATTGATTAATTGAATTTAGTAACTCATGATAAATTAATTAATTAATTAATTTTGATAACTCATATTGATTAATTGAACTTGTTGGATTTATGAACTTTATAATTAACCATGTGAAAGTGTCATGGGTTGCGCATGGGAGCCCGCAATCATGACGAACTTGTGCGACCCATCGAGTTCAAAGGAGGTCATTTGGCACGAACAAACTGGCCCGTTGCTTGGAGAGATTAAAAGCCCATCTCCTAAGCTTGGCAAATATGGAATGTGATCTTCAAAGATATGTGATCCTAGACATTAAATGTAATCTTTAGAAGATACAGTTCTGTAATATTAGAGATTTGATATCTAGATAGCTTTTAATCTTAGTCATTGATGTACTTTGATATGTAACGTTGATTTTGGGGAGGCTCAACTATAAATAGACACCTCTCCCCCTCATTGTAATTCATTTAGTTATTAATAGAATTTTGAAAGTATTCACTCAAACTTTTCTCTCAAGTGTTCTTGCTTTTCTGTGGTTTTTGTTCATCTTTCGAGTTCGTTCTTTCGTTGTTCTTCGTGGGTGCCTTAGAGGAATTCTGTTGAATCCTCAAATGTTGTGAGTTAGGTTGACTTAGGCATTTTTCAGCAAAGGAACTACTTAAGGTTGCACGAATCACGTGGGAAAAATCTAAGTCCATGATAGTTGGTATCCAAGCTAGAGTTCGAAGGCACCGTTGAAAGATGTCAAAAGAAGTTGTTGAGAATGTTAAGGGAATGGAGACCCATGGGAGGGCTAGGAAAGCTAGTTGTTCGAGGGACATACTGTCGACTTTGGAGGATCGAGTCGTCACTCTCGAGGAATACGTGAGACATACCAAAGAGATGATTGATGATGTCGATGATAAGCTCATTAATGGGTTGCAGTCCTTGAAGGAGCAGCTCAAAGGATTATGTGTTGGACTATGTTAAAAAGCTAACTGGTAGGGATGATGCTATTGAGGCTATGATGACGGTCTTGAAAGAGGAGATTGTGGAGCTCGAGGGTGAACTCACAATCTATAAGGCTGCTTTGGGCAATGGAGGGTTAGCTATTGTCCCAAGCCCAGTGTGGATGTTCCCAAGCCCAAGGAGTTCAAAGGAATAAGGTCCACAAGAGATGTGGACAATTTTCTGCAGGGAATCGAGTAATACTTCCATTCCAAAGGCATCACGGATGATGCCACTAAGGTAATTACTGCTACTATGTATCTTACTAACGTTGTTTTGTTGTGTTGGCGTCATAGTCCACTGATATGAGACGTGGTGGGACCAAAATTAGGACTTGGGAGGAGTTTCAATGTGAGTTCAAAGCACAATTTTATCCAGAGTATGCTGAGGATAAGGCTTGGGTAAAGTTGCTCTGGCTTGCGCAACAAGGCACTGTGAGGGAGTATGTGCAGAAGTTTAGCGAACTTATGCTTCAAATCTCAGATAGAGGTGAGAAAGAGGCATTCCTTTCCTTCATGGATGGATTGAAACCATGGGCGAAGCAAGAGTTGCAACGCTGAGAAGTCCAAGAGCTTACCAAGGCCATGTATGAAGTAGAATTATTTGCCAAATTTGGTGGGAAGAAAGACAAGCCTAAGTCTTCTAAGCCCAAATTCAATCTAAAGGACAATAGTGGGGGAGACAAAGAAAGGCCCACTAGGAATAGCAATGGTAGGAAGCCTTGAGACAAAAGAAAGAGTGGGCTTATAAGTTGATTCCATTGTGATAGCCCACATATGATCAAGAATTATCCAAAGAAGGCCGCACTCTCTGCTATAGAAGCAAAAGTGGAGTCAAATATGGAGGATAACAATCTTGGTTCGATACTAGGGGGTGTCGAAGACAAGACAGGTCATGGGCTGATGTTTATTAACAACATAGTAGCTGGTAAAAAAATGAATGTGCTTGTCAACACAAATGTGTCTGATTTGTTCATGTCCAAATGGTTTGCTCATAAACTTGGCCTCAAGATCTAAAACGAGCCGGGTTGGATCAAAACGGTGAACTCAAAAAGTGTTCCAATCAAGGGGGTTGTAAAGGAAGTGGATCTCTAACTTGGCGATTAGATCGGTAAGGCATCCATTAAGGCAATACCACTTGATGACTGTGATTTTGTAATTGGATTAAGTTTCCTTGATTGGGTTAATACGTCTATTGTTCCTTCCGATAATTACATAGTGATTTGGGATTCAAACCATTAATGCATGGTGAGAATGACAAGAAAGGGGAGCATGAAGGGAAAAATATTATCGGTAATCTAATTTGCTAAAGGAGTATGTAGAGATAAAGTCTCCTACTTAGCCACATTGATTATCGAAGAAACCGTTAAGTCTGTTGGTAAGATCCCTAAGAAAGTGGGCCAAATATTACAGTTTTTTTAGGATGTGATGCCCGCCAAATTGCCCAAGAATTTGCCACCCAATTTGCTAAAGGAGTACGTAGAAATAAAGTCTCCTACTTAACCACCTTGAAGATCGAAGAAACTGTTAAGTCCGTTGGTAAGATCCTTATGGAAGTGGGCCAAATATTACAGTTTTTTGGGATGTGATGCCTGCCAAGTTGCCTAAGAATTTACCACCCAAGAGGGAGGTGGACTACAGGATTGAAATAGTGTCCAACATGGTGCTGCCAGCTAGGGCCCTATATCGTATGTCTCTTTCAAAATTAGAAGAACTACAAAAACAGTTGAAGGAGCTTTTAGATGCGATGTAACATCCTGAAATAGGGCCTAGTCAGAATAGTGGTTTTAGGACCATAAATTTGACGTTAAAATATTAGTTTTGTAATTATTATGAGGTCTAGAATATGAAAATAAGTATGTGTTAAAGTTTCATGAAGAAATTTTAAGTATAAGGTGTCCAATTGGAAATTAGGGACCAAATTAAATAAATTGTAAAACTTGGGTTCTAGAAGAAATTTGTATGAAATTGCTTTAAATTATTAATTAGAAGGTCTTAAAGAGTAATTTACCTAATTTTTAAGTTTTTGGACAAAAATAAGCATGCATGGAAACATTTGAAAGTTTTGTAAGAAAGGGTATTTTGGTCATTTGGAAATAAAATCAATAAAAAGGGAAAATGAAAGCAAAAATCAGCTATCATATCCTTCATAGCTACAAAAATTTCCAGGGTTCCTTAATCTAGGGTTTTCAACGTTTTCAAGCTCAATAGTAAGTGCTCCCTAGCCCCGTTTTTAATGTTCTTTGTAATTTTGAGATCCTCGTAACATGCTCTCTCTATTTCTGCCCATATTTCAAGTTAGGGTTCATGTTTGGAAATTTATCCATGCATGAGATACTTGTGTTTTGATGATTTATGGAGGAATATGAGAGTTTAAAGGATGGTAAACAACTTTTACTAAGTAGATTTTCATGGAAATGGCTTAAAGGACCGTTTTGTAAAAAGTATAAAAAGTGTGGTAGAAATGTAAAATAGAGGAAAATGTGGGATTTTATGAGCCTAGGATACATTCGGCTAGGCATGGGTAACCAAGAAACTACATGTATTTCATTATACGAGCGTAGGGACTAATTTGTAAAAGAGTGAAAGGTTAGGGGCAAAATGGTCATTTTGCCCTAGGATGAGTTTTAGGCCGAAAATGAATACTGTTATGTATTAATAATTCATTGTTGTTTATATAGACCCCGAGGAACCAATTCTGGAGGTCGACCGTGAAAAACGAAAGGTTTTAGAGTAACCAAAATTTAAATCCGAAACGATTACCAGGTAAGTTTGTATAACTCAAATGTAAACTATTTTAAATGCATTAAAAATATATGTTAATGTATGAATTGTAATAGTGATATTCAATGTATGGTAATTCATGAAAATTGATGATATGATGAAATGTCCCGGTTGAATAAAAAGGGATATCTGATGGATTTCTCGAAAATGAATAAATGGTAGAAAGGATCTAGCGCGGACGGGTGATCCTATAGTGATCTAACCTCCCAAAGAATATGTCTGTTGTAATGGATTTAGCCCGGACGGGTAATCCGATTAGGATCTGAATTTAGCCTGGACTGGTAATTCAAATCCGAACTCATAGGAGTATGTGTCATTATAAGGGATTCAGCCTGGACTGGTAATCCTGACAATACTCTGTGAGTTTATGTTACAGGGGATTTAGCTTGGACTGGTAATCCCACCTTAAGAGTAAGGTTCACGGGAGTGTATATTTAAAATGGTCACTGGCATGATTTGACGATAAATGAGATATACATCGAGATTTTAAGAAATTCAACGGGACTATAAAGAGAAACGAGAATGGAAATATCTGAATTTGATGAGCTCATCTAAGACTACTATTGTAATGTATTGGCTTAAGACAAACCTGATGTTGAGTGTATGTGATAGGGAATTTATATTATGCATGTTTGGCATGAATATCTTTTATGGTTATACGTTAAATAACTGATAAGTTTACCTTCCCGTTATCCGGACTTACTAAGCATGTTAATGCTTACCCCTTTTTCTTTCCCTGTATTACAAAGCTCGATGACTCGTGAAGATCGGAAGATAATTGGAGCATTGTCACCACTATCAACTTGTCTTGCCTTGGTATATAGAAACTTTTATTTTGTTATAATAGCATGTATAGGATTTTTGGTCATTTTGTTATATGTGTCATTTGGCTAGCCAATGTAAGGGCTTAAATGATATGATTAATTATTTTGTATTTAGCCATGAGATATGGCTCATTTTGATGCAGGTGGTAAACCTACTAAATGTGCATGGTTATATTTTAAACGTTCCATGTGAATGCCTATTGTGATATACTATGAATAGACATGTGAAGTGTGACCAAATCAATTAAGGATGATTTAGGTCATAATTGGCATAAGTTGTAAAATGAGCCAAATGATAAAATGTGATTGGAGAATGGTAACCCTAACATAAAAAGGGCAATGTCAATTATAGGATTTGAAAGGACATGAAGCAACATGCATGACCTTGGCTAATGAAGTTTTAAGGGTACGATAAACCCATAATAGATGTTTAAGATACATGTTGGTATGTGTGGTTGGTTGAGGGTGACCAAAGGCTTGGAAAATAGCCTCTAAAATGGTCCACACAGGTAGACACACGGGCATGTGTCTAGGCCATGTGTAACACACGGTTAACCCCATGGGCGTGTGGTACGGCCGTGTGTCCCCTGTACCTAAAATTTTTAGGTCAGTATGCATGGTAGTAAACACACGGGTAGAGACACGATCATATGTCTCGACCGTATAGAGGGCACGGCCTAGCACATGGGCATGTGTCTTGGCCGTGTGCCCCTAAATGCATGATGACATCATAAATAGAATGCTCAGGGTTTTGGACACGGGCGTGTCTAGGCCGTGTGAAAGACATGGGCCAGGGACACGAGCGTGTGCTCGACCGTGTGAAAACCCCTATAGGTTCGAAATGGAAAATAAATTTAAATAATTCCACACGGGTAAGGGATACGGGCGTGTCCCAAAGCACACGGACTTGTGCATTGCCTCCACACGGGCGTATAAGGCTTAAACTTAGAAATTTTCCAAGGATTTTCTTAGGTTCTCGAATTAGTCCTGAATTGTTTTTAATGTATGTTTTGGACCTCGTAGGTCCTTATTAAGGATAATATGACCTTGTTTGATTTGTTTTAAATTGGAATGAAATTTTATAACCCTTTTTTCTCAGAATGTTTATGCTTTTGTGCGGTAACGCCTCATACCTTATCCCAGTCTTGAGTACAGGTAAAGGGTGTTACATACGGGATTTATTAGGCCATCTAAATCTCTGTATGGTGCACTGTTTCAAAAGAAACATGATGGGTTGTTGAGGATATGCATCGATTATCAGGCTTTAAACAAGATCACTATGAAAAACAAATATCTTATTCCCCTTATTGCGGATTTGTTTGATCAGCTTGATAGTGTGAGATGGTTTACTAAGTTAGACTTGAGATCGAGTTACCATCAAGATTAGATAGCCGAGGGGGA
This sequence comes from Gossypium anomalum, assembly GCA_025698475.1. Classification (NCBI taxonomy): domain Eukaryota; kingdom Viridiplantae; phylum Streptophyta; class Magnoliopsida; order Malvales; family Malvaceae; genus Gossypium; species Gossypium anomalum. The sequence goes on from CM046968.1 coordinate 71,234,065, forward strand.
TGAGCTAAAGACAGCTTGTGTAACACGGTATGGTTCGTATAAGTTCCTGGTGATGCCCTTCGGACTCACGAATGCCCTAGCTACATTATGCACCCTAATGAATAAGGTACTTTAACCTTTCTTTGATCGTTTCATGGTTGTTTACCTTGACGATATTGTAGTGTACAGTAAGTCACTCGAGGAGCATGTGGAACATTTGAGGGAAGTGTTCCAAACTTTAAGGGAAAATGAGTTATTTTTCAAAAAGGAGAAATGCTCATTTGCTTAACGAGGGGTGCCATTTCTAGGCCATGTTATGGGAGGTAGCAAGATCTAGATGGATGAAAGCAAGATTCGGGCCATTGTTGAGTGGGAGCCTTCACCCAAGGTGATGGAGTTGAGACCTTTCCTTGGGTTGGCGAATTACTATCGACGCTTCATCGAAGGCTACTCTAAAATTACCGCACCCTTGATGGACATGTTGAAAAAGGGTAAGGTATGGGATTAGAATCCACAATATAAGAGGGCTTTTAATCAATTGAAGCAAGTGATGACGAGGGAGCCTGTACTTGCATTGTTGGGTTATTCGAAGCCTTATAAGGTACACATGAATGCATCAGATTATGCCATTGGGGGAGTACTAATGCAAGATGGGCATCCAATTACTTTTAGAAGTTGAAAGCTTAATGAGACGGAGCGGAGATACATGGTCCAAGAAAATGAGATAACCGCTGTGGTGCATTGCTTGCGCACATAGAGGCATTATTTACTGAGTTCCAGGTTTGTGGTCCTTACCAATAATGTTGTCAACAATTATTTTCTAAACCAGAAAGAGTAGGACCAGTTACTTATCGTTTAGCTTTGCTTACAAAATTACAGAAAATGCATGGCGTTTTTCAAGTTTCAATGCTTAGAAGATATCGATCGGATCTGTCTCACGTTATTTCCACAGAAGAAATTGAGATTTAACCCGATTTGTTGTATGAAGAAAAACCAGTTGATATTTTGGCTCGCGAGGTGAAATAATTGCATAATAAACGTGTTCCATTAGTAAAAGTTCTATGGCGTAGCCACAGTGTCGAAGAAGCGACTTGGGAATTGGAAAAGTCGATGAGATCTCAATACCCCATCTCTTTTCAGGTAAATTTCAGGACGGAATTTTATTAGAGGGGGAGAATTGTAACGACCCAATAGTCAAGGGTGTCGAAAAATGTATTTCTGATACTCTGTAATAAAAATATTTACGAGGCTAGCTTAGTAGATATTTAATTTTTGGAATAGTGAATTTTGTGAAATTAGGAGTTATTATGGTATAGGGACTAAATCGCGTAAGGGTTAAAAGTTGAATTATAGATTGAATTATACAAAAGGGGTTAAAGTAGCAATTAAACCATTTAATAAATGGTTGTGTGTAGGTGGCTGAATATGGTTAAGTGTAAAAGCATGTATGTATATTTTATAATAATAATAATAATAATAATAATAATAATAATAATAATAATAATAATAATAATAAATTAAATGAAATAGAAAGAAAGTGGAAAGAAAGAGATGAAATGCATGCAAATTAGAAAAGAAAGAAAGAAAAAGGAGAAGAAGCTCACAGCTAGGGGTTTGGAAGTTCAAATCTAAAATGGTTAGTGCAATTTAGTCGTTATGCTTGTAATTTTTATATTTTTGGAGTCTTGGTACTTAGGGCTACCCGACCCATATTGTAATTTTTAGTATTGTTCAAGATTTTAGATGCTGACATTGTTGAATAGTTTAAGTATTAGGGATTAAATAGATAGATTTTTAAGTTAGAAATGGAAAAGGACTAAATTGTGGAATTAATTATTGATTTTGAACAATAGGGACTAAATTGTGAAAAATTCAAAATTATGGGGTCAAATTGGAAAAGAGGAAGCTAAATGTGGTCTAGAGTGAAATTAGTACAAAAATATGAAGTTAAATGTGATGATTAAAATTAGTCTCAGTTTAGGGACTAAATTAAAGAATAAGCAAAATACAGTGTGAAAATTGAAATTTTAACGTGCAATTGAAATGTTAATATTAATGTGATTTAATCGTTTTATTCTGTAGCTAACATCGTACCAGGATCCTTGAGTAAAAAGGGGAGGATAAAATTGACGTAGAATAGCTCGAAAATCACGGTTTGTGTTTCTATAATCCGAATTAAATAGTAGATTATTGCATATATAATTGTTTGCATATAGTAAGCAATTAAGGTAAGTACTTTGGTACTTGGGAATTGAATTAAATTCATAATTAAAATGAAATGGATTGATTTTGTATATTATGAAATATATTGATTATGAATATATGCGTATTGAGAAAAATGTGATGATTATCAAATTGAATATATACTTATATGTGATGATATATATTCATGAAACTAAAACATTGGTTGTATTGAAAAGTCAAATGAATCCCTATTAACTGTATCGGGCTGAGTCGGATATAGATAGCATGCCATAGGATAGGAAGAGTTCAAGGATTACTTTGACCTCAAGTCGATGAGGCACTAGGTGTCAATTTGCTTCGGTTTAACTGATGAGACACTGTGTGTCAATTTATATAGCGCCAGGTGCAGTTATTACTTCGGATATATCCGATAAGGCACTGGGTGCCAAACTAGTGTGTTGGTTGGATCCGTGTATCCGTTCAAATCAGTGTCGTGTAAATAGGAGAAAGTAAAATAATAGTTTATGAGATGAGAAAATATTGAAATGGAAAATATGAGAAATGGTTATGATATGAGAAATGAAATATGAAATAATGAATTGAGATGTGAAACTTGAATGAATTCAAATATTGATCAAAGATATGAATCATGCCATTGCATGAGACGATGTATTCAAATGTTAAATGAAATGCCATTGATATATATATATATATATATATATATATATATACACTTATATATTTGAACATGTGAAAATCTTAGTAGATGTGAACTATTGAATTGAAACACATGAACATAGCTTACTTGTTGCATTTTGCATTTTAAATATTTATATCAAGTTTATGTTATTCAAATTATAGAAATACCACTGAGTTTTACTAAGCGTGTGGTTTTGTTTTTGGTGCGCAGGCTAGGTACTATTCGAATTATTGCCAACTCAGCATCAAATCACAAATCCCGAGCTCAAGTGTGGTGATATTTCATTTTGTAATAGCATGTACCTAGGGAGTCTTTTGTTGATATCGTTTATAAGATGTTGTTTACTTAGTTGCTAGTGAAATGATGGTTAAATGTGTATATGGTTGAGGTTGAGGCTATGTTGGTATGCTAGCCTAGTTTTTATTTTGGAATATGATAGTTTAAAGTTGGTAGCTTAGCATAATGCTTGGTATGTGCTTAGCTTAATATTTGGTAACTTTAGAAGTTTGGAAGTTAGTTCAAATATGGCAAGTGTGACATGAATGAAAAACTTGAATGTTTGATGTGTTTGTTGATGTATTTGAACATATAAAATGTGGTACCAATAAGGGTACATTGGTTAGGCATATTAGGTGATGAATTTGGTGTATTTTGGGTATGTTTAATTGTGTTTTGAATAGGTTAAACGAATTAGCAATTGAGTTGCTTAGTGTCCAAGTAAATAGGAAGTGGTAAACTTGTGATTTAAGGCACATTAGGTCCACACGGCCAGACACACGGGCGTGTGACTTGACCGTGTGAGACACACAGCTAGCACACAGATTGCAAGGCCATTTCGAAAGGGTACACGGTCTTGCACACGGGCATGTGGCTTGACCGTGTGACCCAAGTCAGTGAGTTACACGGGCTGGGACACGACCGTGTGTCTCTACTTCAAATACCCACACGGCCAGACACACGGGCATGTGACTTGGCCGTGTGATCCTTGCATTTAAAATTTTGTAATTATTTCTTAAACTTCCATAATTGTTTCAAATTAGTCCCTGCTTATTTTTTTGAACTATATTTAGGGTCCCATAGACTCGTAATAGGGGTTGTAAAAGTAACTTTTACTCTGAATTGGGGTGGATTAGCAAACCTCAATTAAGTGCATTCCACTAACATCATCGAAGATAATTAAAAAGATAATTGTAGACGGAGTATAAACTAATACTCTGATGCTAATAATTGGAATGACCTTATATGTATCCAAATTCTGACATTCTAGAAGGGATAAATAGTGATAAGAGTGTAGACAGTGGAAGACCAAGTTTAGAATGCATAGCATAATTTATTATTCAAATGTATATGAATCTAGCATGAAAGTATTAGATTGCCGTGACCTACCCCTGCATATTATAATGTTATTAGTTAGTTTATATGTTGATTATGATTGCGCTAATTGTTTGATTCGTTATTAATGCTCGTGACGCTAATCCGATGGCGGAGAGGGGTTAGGGGCGTTACAATTTGTGGAAGATTAATTAAGGTCATAGTGTTGTACATGTTTGACATTGTCCTTAAAAGGTTCGAAATTGGTGAACTTGAGAAATCCTTAGTGGTGGTAAGCTAAGGTAGTGGACATAGACAATTGAGGTCAAACCATTCTAAATCTTTTGTGTCATTATTCTTGAACACCAATTCACCCCCTTGTTGAACATGTTGGGATCTAGTGCCCTTAATATAGTATTATGTTTATATACTTATAATTTTTTGAACAAATCATATATATTATTACAAGCTCTAGAAAATTTTGTGTTCACATCTTATTTTTGTCATTTTTCATTTTAATATTTATTTCCCTTTTGAAAAATTTCATGTATATATTTATTTTTTAGATTTTATTTTTTAAATCATATCATATATGTTATATTACAAGCTTTTAAAAAAAATTGCGTTCACATTGCATTGCCATTTGGAATTTTAATATCTATTTCTCCTTTTAAGAATTTCATGTATATATTTATTTCATAAATTTTAAAAATTAATAATAAACTTATCTTAAATATTTATACACGTGGAAATCTCTTAGAAAATTTAAATTAAATTCAATCAAATAAATAAATTGAAGCTGACAATATTTTAAGCATCAATGTTGAATGGAAAGACGGTAAAAGAAATTAAATTAAACCTTCAAAATATTAAATTTATTTTTAAAAAATATTATTTAATTCTTTCAACCTATAAAAATTTAACACATTACTATATATATTTTAAAAATTTATTATATAATTATCTTTAACACCAATTATTACTATTTTTTATTATTTAAAATTCAAACATGTTTGGGCTTCCGTCAGACTTGAGGATGGTTATGCTACAATAAGAGGAATTGCGTGAGATCGAAGTGGAAAGTGGATCATTAGTTTTAACAAATTCTTGGGCAATTGTTTAGTGTTCGAGGCTGAATTGTGGGTATCTTGAGTGGCTTAGGCATCTTGATTGATCGGGGATACGATACTGTGTTGATTCATACTAGCAGTGTTGAAGTGGCTAACGCCATATAGGAGAGACCCACAGGAGGATCTAATTCGATTTTGATTAGGAGGATTCTTCAGCTGTTTTCTCAGATTCATCATTGGAATATTTACCATACCCTTAGAAAAGAGAACCAGAAAATTGATAGACCGATCAAGTTGGCTTATTTAAATAGTCAAGAATTACAAGTTTTTAAAGTTTCCCTAGGGATTAGGTTATGTGATGTAGTCTGTCGTTTTATATTCTTTGTCAAAAAAAAATTCAAACATGTTTATTATATTTTACACCTTGTAAATCAACGTATATATTTATTTCACCTTTTAATCAAATGTAATGAATGAAACATTTCAAGAAATTGCATCTTTTAATAGTTTTGTTTCCCTCTATTTGTTTTCTACTTTGAAAAATACAATTTAACAAAAGTAATATTCCATTCTAGAAAAACCATAATCTCGACAAAAGATTTGAGGAATAGAAAATCAAACCATATTTATAAATTAGTTTATCATCTCCTGCAATGCATGGATTTGTTGTATGTATTCATTATTTTTTATTAATTTTAAAAAATTTTAAAATATTTAATGTTTGTCAAATTAAATGATTAAAAATAAATATTTGAGGAATATTCAATTTAATAAATATTTTAAAAATTATCTTCAAATTCATAATTACTAATAAGCGGTTATTTTGCAACTAAATGTAACCATTAAAATTTAATAGAGACTAATATCATAATTTTAAAAAAGTTGTTAAATAAATTAATTTCAATAAATTTGGAAGAGGAATTAATATTTAAAGAATTTATGAAGCAAATAAAGTGTGAACATGTTTTAGATAATTTAATGCCCAAAAAAAAGTTAGAATGTAGGAATTGATTGTGTGTAATAATTAAGATATATTATAATTATTTAGTAAAAATTTTGTCCACCCATTGATTATATATATATTAATTAGACTTGAGTTTTATTTTTTATATTTAAAAGATAGAAATCCTAAAAAATACAAGCTTTTAACTTTGATATTTATTAAAATTTTGAACGAGTGTTTGAGATGGATATGACCAAAATTTTCTTATATTATAAATTCTAAATAATTATATTATAAAAATTAATTTGTGTATTTTTATAAAATTATAATCAAAAAAATTATTTTAAATCATAAATTTTTTTCTAAAGTTAGAGTCAAAAAATTTAGGGATAAATTCCAAAACTATACACGGACTATGGTTTAATATGCAATTGTATGATGAACTTTAATTTTGTACAATTTTATACACGAAATTTTGATTTGATACAATTCTTGTAAATTATTAACACAATTATTGATATAACATCATTTTATGTTTCTATATTGCATACATAAATAATTATATTTATCCAATATAAAAATAAATCAACGTATTTATTTCTTTAAATGTGTATGATTAAATCAAAATTAAGGTTTCAAGTATACATTTGAGCCACAATTAGACTTTCATGTGTATAATTGCACCAAATTAAAGTTCATGTATACAATTGCACATTAAATCAAAGTTCCTGTATAATTTTGAGATTTATCCCAAAAATTTATTATGAAAATTAGTTTTCATGTTATTAAAGTTTTATAATATATTTATTAATAAAAATTGATGGCCAAATATGGACATAACTTATTTATGTGTCCATTCTATATATTGTAAAAATAATATACTTATTCATAAAAAAGTTTTATAATTTTTTATCATAACTTATTTATAAAAATAACTTTTAAAAGTAATGACAAAAAAATATATATTATTTATAAAAAGTGTTATTAAAATTTTGGACAATTTATAAAACTAGTTTTATAAAGGTTGAATATTATAAAATTTATATTATTTGGACTTAATTTATATTTATATGAGTTTATATAATTAAAGCTACAGACTATTTGAACTATAGACCTAAATATTATAAGATCAATGTTAATTATGCAAATAAAAAAGATTTTCTTACACTATATTGTGGGGTATGGTACCATTTAAGAGAATGATGCTAGATACAAGCATCATAAACAACTGCGAACTCTTTAATTTGACACATTCAATGCTTTGAAATGTGGTTGAAAAGACATTGTTGTTTTAAAAAAATATTTCTCATATTAACAACATCACTTTAGTATAACATAAAAAAATGTGGATTGTATTAGCATATTGCATATTTTATAAGTGCAATTGAGATGATCCATATACTTTGAGTACATAGAAGAAGGAGATATTGATAATCTTAATAATGCATGTTCAAATTCAAATGATGATGAACTCAGTCAAGGACTAACAAATGATGATAAGAAGCATATTTAAATAGTAAAGATGGAATAAGCCAACAAATATGCACTAAAACAATCAGATAAAATTGCCTATGATGTTTATTTTGTCTTGCTATTTTATTAGTAACCATATTATCATTTACTTTTTTAGGCTAACTTAATACGTATAAAGATTTAATTTTAATTTTTGTTACTTGTAACACTCTTTACCTGGGTAAGCTCGAGTAACGAGTGTAACATTTAACATGAAACATTCACTTACAAATTCAAATACTTTTAAATTGAACTTTTACGAATGATTTCGGGTCCTTATTATGCTTTTAGAAACATAATTTGATTAATAATAAATATTAATTGCATGTAAAATTTGTTTCGAGATTCATATCACCTAATTAAAAATTTTGCCCTATAAGTGTAACACCCTCTAATCCCGAACCGTCGTCGGAACAGAGTTACGAGGCATTACCGGACGTATCAGAAAAATTATGAATAATTCACAAATAAAATAACATTCATAACATAATTTAATTACTAAATCCCTATAATGAACTCTCAAAGTTTAAAACATACGTTTAAGCGAAACGAGACTCGTTTAAGTACTCCAATTTTTTTATTTTTTATTTTTATAAATTTCGACAGCATTTCTGCTTATTTTTACATAAAACCCCCTGCAATTAAAACCATAACCATTTCAAATATAACCAATTCAACCAATTCATTTCACACATTCATTTTCTATTCTAAATACCCTCTAATCAACTTAATCAGTATAATATCAATTTAAATTTATCATTGTACTAATTAAATTGAAATGGATAAACTTTTTCATTATAATTCTTAGACTTGTAATACTAACATTTTTAACCATTTATATTCAAAACATAATAACTTTTGTACATATCCTATGTACATGCCACATTATCCAAAGAAAATATACATCACCAAAAGTTTGCTGAAGTCGGGTTTGGCTTTGGATGTTTGGTTCATGCCATTTGACTTCTACAACTCGCGCATCTAAACAACCGTGCACGCTGAGAGTATGCATATACTCAGTGGTATCACTATAATTCAGTTCATAATTAAATACATTAAATCACACATAATTTTACATTACAATTATCATCACTTAATGAATAATTCAATCTTTTTATGTTATCATTCAATTATATATATATCATTCTTATTTATTTATTTCAATTCTCAACTTTCACATATGTCATAGCGTTCAAATTTAGTTTTATCAGTAGATTTATTTTATTTGTCCCTATTAACTTGACTCGGACTCGGCGGATACACGAATTCCAACCAACACACCAGTACGGCACATAGTGCCTCATCGGCCGGCCGAAATAGTAAATGTAACAAATGAATAAGATATGAGCAAAGATGCGGTACACAGTACCTCATCGAACAAATTCGATCTGATAATAGTAATGCTGCGATAAGAATAATGATGTCCGACACACAAAGTGTCGAATCGATACAATAACGGTAATAGTAATGTGATGATCGGCACATAAGTGCGATCGATGTTTCGGCAAAACCCGTACTCTTTCATATCCTATGGCATGCCAACTATATCCGACTAGCCCGACTAGTTAATAGGGTATTTAAATCATTTTTCAGTACAATTTCCATTTCGATTCAATATTAATTATAATTTATTATTTTGATAAATTTTCACAGTAATACAGTAATTTGCTTCATTAGAAATTTTACAGTTCAATGCAATATACGTAACATTATTCAGTAATTTCACAGTTCAATTCGATATTCAAAACAATATTCGATATCCCATAATTCAGTTCAGTATCAATCTCAATTTTAATACCCAATCACAAATTTTATCAGTTCATTAAATACTTACCTTAAAATACTTACCACACATTCATATTAAATTAAACACATATTAATTATAAAGCTTGAGTTATAGTGATACAAACCAGAATTCTCTTCGAATTTAATCCTCGACAATCTTTTCTTTTCCTTTTTGGGCCGATGCTTCAGGCTCGATATTAGCTATGAACAATTAAAATAATTTCACAATTATTAGCATAACACAATTTAAATGCTGAAATTTTTATCTAACTTTTACTTTAATTCCAATTTAATCCTAACTAAACCTATATATTTTTCTTTCTCAATTCATACCTTTTTGCTACTCAATTTCTTGCCAAACTCACATCTAACTATTTAATTTTTATCATATTTTCATAATTTTGAATTTGTTTCAATTTAATCCCTAAAACTCAAAACTTATAGCTTAGTTTACAATTCAATCCTTTATTCAATTCTAATCAAAATTTCTATCAAATAAACCCCCAATTCCATCATTTGTTCGACATAAACCCTACTAAAAAATCTATTAACTTTCAAAATTTCAACTTAAATTCAAGAGTATTTCACTCTAGGATTCCAAAAACATCAAATTTATAAGAAAAGGACTTGATTAAACTTACCAATTAAACTTCAAGCTTTAAAACCTTAATTTTTCCTTTTTTCTTCCCTGCTCTGTTTCGAAATGTTCTCTGTTTCTTCTTTACTTTGTTTTATTCTTTATTTTATTTCATGTCTTTTATTCTTTTATTTTATTAACTTAATAATAATAATAATAATTATTATTATTATTATAATAAATATCTTATTTAATAACAAATATATATAACAATTGGACACACATATATTTTACACTTGCCTATTATCATCACCATCCAATTGTCCTTATTTTATTTAGTTTATATAATTTAATATTTTAATATGATAAAAATATTTTTACTTAAATAAAAAGTAATTAAATAAATATATTACAAATGTATAAATATATGCATTACACTTGTATAATTTAATCTCATACATTTGTCTTTATTTTAATTTATTTTTAATGATAATAATAATAATAATCATAATTTAATAATATAAATTATAATTTAATAGAATAATAATAATAAATAATAAATATCTATATACTTAAATAAAAAGTAATTAATAATTAAATTATCTATATTTACATAATTAAAATCTAAAAATATCTTAGATTTTAACATGTTTGCCGCCTCATCTTATGCTAAATGGCTTAATTGTCATTTTAGCCCTTTTTACTTTCTTTTAATCTATAATTAGACTTTCATTTTTTATTCAATTTAATCCTTTTTCCTAATTGCTTTAAATTAAGCTAAATTTACCTAATTAAAACCTAATTAGACACACCACTAGGCTCATAAATATTTTTAATAATTATTTTTGAACTTATTTCACTAAGACGGAGGCCCGATAACACACTTTTCTGGTGCCCACGGATTTTGGGTAGTTACATTTCTCCCCCCTTAATAAATTTTGTCCTCGAAATTTACCTGAAAATAAGTGAGGATACTGTGATCTCATAGTTTCCTCCGGTTCCCATGTTGCTTCTTCTACACTATGGCTTCTCCACAGTACTTTTACCAGAGAGACTCGTTTATTTCTTAATTCTTTCACTTCTCGAGCTAGTATTTGAACTGGTTCCTCTTCATATGACAAATCCAGTCTAATCTCAATGTTTTCAGCAGAGATAATATGAGATGGATCCGATCGATACCTTTGTAACATGGAAACATGAAAAACATCATGAATTTTCTGTAATTCCGGAGGTAAAGCCAATCGGTAAGCAACTAGTCTAACTCTCTCTATAACTTCATATGGCCCGATAAACCGATGATTTAACTTTCCTTTTCGGCCAAATCTTAATACTTTCTTCCAAGGAGAAACTTTGAGAAACACTTTATCCCCGACTGAGTATTCAATGTCCCGACGTTTCAGATCAGCATAAGATTTTTGTCTATCAAAAGTTACTTTTAATCTCTGTTGAATCTTCTTGACTGTTTCTTCTGTTTCAGGAATCAATTCAGGTCCAATTATCTTCTTTTCATCTAATTCTGTCCAACACACAGGTGATCGACATTTTCTACCATATAGAGCTTCATACGGAGCCATCTCGAATCTTTGATCAAAACTATTATTATAAACAAATTCAAATTAACGGCAAGTAACGTTCCCAATCAGATTCAAAATCAATAACACAGGCTCGAAGCATGTCTTCCAAAATCTGAATTACTCGCTCAGATTGTCCATCAGTCTATGGATGAAATGCTGTACTAAAATTAAGTTTAGTACCCAAAGACTCATGTAACTGTTTCCAGAATCTCGATGTAAACCGAGGATCTCGATCAGAAATTATAGAAGTCGGTATACAATGCAACCTTATGATTTCCCGGATATAGACCTCTGCAAGTTTCTGAAGTGACTAGTCTGTTCTGACAGCTATAAAATGAGCCGACTTTGTAAATCAATCAACTATTACCCATATAGCACTTTTCTTACTTACGGACACTAGCAATCCCGTAATGAAATCCATCGTAACACGATCCCATTTCCATTCTGGAATAGTAATCGGCTGTAATAATCCAGTAGGAACCTGATGCTCTACTTTCACCCGCTGACAAACCAAGCATTTACTGACATATTCAATTATATCTTTTTTCATCCCTGGCCACCAGTACAATTCTCGTAAATCACGATACATCTTTGTGCCTCCAGGGTGTAGAGCAAATGGACCATCATGTGCTTCTTAGAGAATTAATTCTTTAATCTCTGAATTGATAATCCGATCTCGGTATCTCAGACAATCATGCTCATAAATACTAAAATTTCCTGTTATGTCACTCTGAACCATTTCTTTTTTCTTTATTAGCTTATCATCTTCTAATTGAGCTGACTTGATTTGTTTAAACATCACTGGTTTAATTCTTAATTCAGCTAATAAACCTCCATCATCACTTATACTTAGCTGTGCAAACATCGCTCGTAATTCAATTGCTGCCTTCCTACTCAATGCATCAGTTACCACGTTAGGTTTACCTGAATGATAATCAATAACACAATCATAATCTTTTAGAAGTTTTATCCATCGACGCTGCCTCAAATTGAACTCTTTCTGTGATAGAAGATACTTGAGACTTTTATGATCTGTATCTGTATAAATGTAACATTTTTCACCGTATAAATAATGTCTCTATATTTTCAAAGTAAAGATCACGGCTGCTAATTCCAGATCCTGTGTCAGATAATTATGTTCATGTGGTTTTAATTGCCGAGAAGCATAAGCTATCACTTTCCCACTTTGCATCAGTACACACCCGAGCCCATTCAAAGAAGCATCGCTATACACAATAAAATCTTTTCTTGATTCTAGTAAAGTTAAAACTTGTGCCTCTGTCAACATCTGCTTCAATTTCATAAAACTTTCTTGACATTGATCATTCCAGACAAACGGAACATTTTTTTGTAACAATTTTTTCATCGGTAAAGCTATTTTTGAAAATCCATTCACAAACCTTCGATAATACCCAGCTAATCCAAGAAAACTACATACCTCTGACACATTTTTGGGAGTCTTCCACTGGACGATTGCTTTAATCTTCTTTGGATCCACTCTAATTCCACCTGCTGATACAACGTGACCAAGAAATACCACATCTGATAACCAAAATTTGCATTTACTCAATTTTCCATACAACTGTTTCTCTCGTAACGTTTGCAAAACAATTTGGAGATGCTGCTCGTGTTCAGATTCGGACTTTGAATATACCAAAATGTAATCAATAAAAACTACCACGAATTGATCCAAGTACGGCTGAAAAATTTGATTCATAAGATCCATAAAAGCAGTTGGAGCATTTGGTAACCCAAATGGCATCACTAAAAACTCGTAATGACCATATCATGTACGAAATGCTGTCTTCGGTACATCACTTTCTTTTACCTTTAACTGATAGTAGCCCGATCTTAAATCAATCTTTGAAAATACTAAAGCTCCTTTTAATTGATCAAATAAATCATCAATACGTGGTAATGGATACTTATTTTTGATTGTCACCTTGTTCAATTGCCGATAATTAATACACAATCGCATCGAACCATCTTTCTTTTTAACAAATAACACTGGAGCTCCTCACGGTGAGGTACTAGGTCGTATAAAACCTCGTTCTAGTAAATCTTGTAGTTGTACCTTTAACTCCTTCAATTCAATAGGTGACATACGATATGGAGGTATTGACACTAGATCTGTACTCGGGTATATTTCAATTGCAAATTCTACTTCTCTGTCAGGTGCAATCCTAGTAACTCTTCAGGGAATACATCTGGAAATTCACATACAGTTCTAATCTGACTACACTAACTTCTGATTGAATCAGAATTAATAACATATGCCAGATATACTATACAACCCTGATGAAGCAACTTATTAACTTTAATTGCTGATATGATTCGAGCTAACCCACTGGTACGAATTCCATTTACCTCAACACTATCACCATCTTCAGTCTGAACACTGAATTTCTTTTTATAACAGCCCAAAATTACCCCATGTTCAGCTAGCCAATCCATACCCAGTATAACATCAAAATCCCCAAAAGGCATTATTAATAAATCTACCGGAAAAGCTTTATCATATATCATTAGTGGGCATCTCGGGCACACCTGATTAACTAATATTGTTTGCCCCAATGGACTTGATACTTCTATTGAGACTTTAGACATTTCTGTTTTTAATTTCCCCGACTCTACTAATTTTGAATTTATATATGAGTGTGAAGATCCAGAATCAATTAAAGTATAAATAGGCTCAGAATACAGTAAAAATATACCTGTCACCACATCGTGAGCATTGCCTTCTTCCCGGGTTATGACTACATAAGCTCTAGTTAGAGCTCTGGCTTCAGATTGCTGTGTAGCTATATCACTGCTTCTACCAACTCCTCTTCTCCTCAAAACAGAACCTCCTCTGGGCATTCCTCTACCTCTGGCAGTCGATACTGATCTCTGAAATGTGGCAGGTGTACTACTCTGAGTTCTCGGACAATCTTTAACAAAGTGTTCAGTAGAGCCACAGCGAAAACATCCTCCGATTTTCTTCCAGCATTCACCAAAATGTCTTTTTCTACAATACTCGCATTCAGGATTTTCACTTTCCCGGGGTGGAGCTTTTACACTACCGGTGGAGACAGTAATATGTTTTCCTCTATACTTCACACCCTATCGGACCAAAAGCTTGATCTCAGAACCACTTCTTGATTCTCTCCGAATCTCTTGATAATGGATTAGAACCGTAGTTCCTATATGTTTCCCAAATGATTTACCCATTTCGACTTTTTATCCGTGCCCAAGATTTGTTCTATCATTTTTGCTCGCTCAACCAGATCAACAAGTTCAGTAATTCTAAGACTTACCAATTAAATCTTGATTTCATCTCGCAGTCCCGGTAGAAATCGTTTACAACTATCAGCCTCGGTTGGAACATATTCTGAAGTATACCTGCTCAGTCTAGAGAACTCTCGCTCATAATCCATCTTCGACATATTACCTGTTTCAAAGACTAAAAACTCTTACTTTTTCTCTTCGATGTACAATTCCCCAATATACTTCTTCTGAAATTCTTTTTGAAACAAGTCCCAGGTTACCTGATCATCCAGCAAATGCCTAACCATAGATTCTCACCAGAGATACGCTTCTCCTTGTAACAGTGATACAACACATATCAGGCTCTCTTGGGGGGACAATCTAATTGTTGCAAAACTCTTTTTGTTATTTTCATCCAATTTTCAGCAATGGACAGATCAACTCCTTTTAATCCCTGAAATTCTGTGGCACCGTATTTCTGTAGCTCTTTAATCGGGGCCCTCTGACAGTAGTTACAGATGTAGTAGCAGGTATAGTTCCCGCTATACGCTGTAATGCATCGATTATAACTCTTAACAGTTGTGAGTCATCTCTTTCTCTTCCTACGTTAGGAGGTTGATTATCTAATGGATTCACACTAGGTGTAGCAAATTAAGTTTCTTCAAATTCTCGGCTCCCAGTATACATTTCCTGTTCAATATTATCCATTCTTTCATCTGACATTTTATCTATAAAACAAAATCAAATAAATATATTAGCATCCAAAAACCTGGCTCAGTTTCGACTTAAATGTGGCATGTACTTCTAGACTCATTTACGAGCTTGATTTAGTCCGAGAATCGACTAAACCTTAGCTCTGATACCAATAATTGTAACACCCCCTAACCTCGAACCGTCGCTGAAACAGAGTTACGAGGCATTACCGGACGTATCAGACAACTTATGAATAATTCACAAATAAAATAACATTCATAACATAATTTAATTACTAAATCCCTATAATGAACTCTCAAAGTTTAAAACATACGTTCAAGTGAAACGAGACTCGTTTAAGTACTCTAATTTTTTTATTTTTTTTTATAAATTTCGACAGCATTTCTGCTTATTTTTACATAAAACCCCCTGCAATTAAAACCATATCCATTTCAAATATAACCAATTCAACCAATTCATTTCACACATTCATTTTCTATTCTAAATACCCTCTAATCAACTTAATCAATATAATATCAATTTAAATTTATCATTGTACTAATTAAATTGAAATGGATAAACTTTTTCATTATAATTCTTAGACTTGTAATACTAACATTTTTAACCATTTATATTCAAAACATAATAACCTTTATACATATCCTATGTACATGCCACATTATCCAAAGAAAATATACATCACCAAAAGTTTGCTGAAGTCGGGTCTGGCTTTGGATGCTGGTTCAGTACTTGACTTCTACAACCTGCGCACAGAAACAACCATACGCTGAGTATGCATATACTCAGTGGTATCACTATAATTCAGTTCATAATTAAATACATTAAATCACACATGATTTTACATTACAATTATCATCACTTAATGAATAATTCAATCTTTTTATGTTATCATTCAATTATATATATATATATCATTCTTATTTATTTATTTCAATTCTCAACTTTCAAATATGCCATAGCATTGAAATTTAGTTTTATCAGTAGATTTATTTCATTTGTCTCTATTGACTTGACTCGGACTCGGCGGATACACGGATTCCAACCAACACACCAGTACGGCACATAGTGCCTCATCGGCCAAAGCCGGAACAGTAATAGTAATGGTAACAGTAACAGTAGCAGTACGGTACACAGAGTACCTCATCGGAACAAATTCGATATAGTAATAGTAACGGTGATAAAGATAAAGATCCGACACACACAAAGTGCCAAATTGGTAACAATAACGATATGATAATGATGAGTCGGCACATAAGTGCTCGATCGATAGTTTCAAAAAAACCGTACTCTTTCATATCCTATGGCATGCCAACTATATCCGACTAGCCCGACTAGTTAATAGGGTATTTAAATCATTTTTCAGTACAATTTCCATTTCGATTCAATATTAATTATAATTTATTATTTTGATAAATTTTCACAGTAATACAGTAATTTGCTTCATTAGAAATTTTACAGATTCAATGCAATATAATGTAACATTATTCATAATTTCACGATTCAATTCGATATTCAAAATAATATTCGATATCCCATAATTCAGTTCAGTATCAATCTCAATTTTAATACCCAATCACAAATTTTATCAGTTCATTAAATACTTACCTTAAAATACTTACCACACATTCATATTAAATTAAACACATATTAATTATAAAGCTTGAGTTATAGTGATACAAACCAGAATTCTCTTCGAATTTAATCCTAGACGATCTTTCCTTTTCCTTTTTGGGCCGATGCTTCAGGCTCGATATTAGCTGTGAATAATTAAAATAATTTCACAATTATTAGCATAACACAATTTAAATGCTGAAATTTTTATCTAACTTTTACTTTAATTCTAATTTAATCCTAACTAAACCTATATATTTTTCTTTCTCAATTCATACCTTTTTGCTACTCAATTTCTTGCCAAACTCACATCTAACTATTTAATTTTTATCATATTTTCATAATTCTGAATTTGTTTCAATTTAATCCCTAAAACTCAAAACTTATTGCTTAGTTTACAATTCAATCCTTTATTCAATTCTAATCAAAATTTCTATCAAATAAACCCCCAATTCCATCATTTGTTCAACATAAACCCTACTAAAAAATCTATTAACTTTCAAAATTTCAACTTAAATTCAAGAGTATTTCACTCTAGTATTCCAAAAACATTAAATTTATAAGAAAATGACTTGATTAAACGTACCAATTAAACTTCAAGCTTTAAAACCATAATTTTCCCTTTTTTCTTTCTTTCTTTTTTCTTCCCTGCTCTGTTTCGAAATGTTCTCTGTTTCTTCTTTACTTTGTTTTATTCTTTATTTTATTTCATGTCTTTTATTCTTTTATTTTATTAACTTAATAATAATAATAATAATAATAATAATAATTATTATTATTATTATTATTATAATAAATATCTTATTTAATAACAAATATATATAACAATTGGACACACATATATTTTACACTTGCCTATTATCATCACCATCCAATTGTCCTTATTTTATTTAGTTTATATAATTTAATATTTTAATATGATAAAAATATTTTTACTTAAATAAAAAGTAATTAAATAAATATATTACAAATGTATAAATATATGCATTACACTTGTATAATTTAATCTCATACATTTGTCTTTATTTTAATTTATTTTTAATGATAATAATAATAATCATAATTTAATAATATAAATTATAATTTAATAGAATAATAATAATAAATAATAAATATCTATATACTTAAATAAAAAGTAATTAATAATTAAATTATATATATTTACATAATTAAAATCTAAAAATATCTTAGATTTTAACATGTTTGCCGCCTCATCTTATGCTAAATGGTTTAATTGCCATTTTAGCCCTTTTTACTTTCTTTTAATCTATAATTAGACTTTCACTTTTTATTCAATTTAATCCTTTTTCTTAATTACTTTAAATTAAGCTAAATTTACCTAATTAAAACCTAATTATACAACCACTAGGCTCATAAATATTTTTAATAATTATTTTTGAACTTATTTCACTAAGACGGAGGCCCGATAACACACTTTTTCGGTGCCCATGGATTTTGGGTCGTTACAATAAGTCTGTATGTCTTGAGACCATGGCCTTCATTTCTCGAGACATTGCAATGACACTGTAGAAATTTAGCTTCAAATTTGTCCTATCTTAAGACAATAGGGTGTAGGTCTCAAGACAGTGGGGCTTTTATCTCGAGACAAAGTCTAATATGTCTCCAAACATGGCATTGTTACTGTAGACTTTTTAGGTTTGAAGTTTGATGTCTCGAGACACATTTCACATGTCTCTATACCTATAATAGGGGACCTAAATTTTTTGCTTTCAAACACTTCTAAACCATACCTAATTTTCTCATAATCACAACCATTAACCAAGACTCCTAAATCGTGTAATACCTTTGCATTTACCCATTTTAAATACTATATATAACATAAATGTAAGTATAATTAAACATCCCCTTTCTTACACTATTGCTCACCTATGTACATGCCATTAACCTAAACCAAATTTTTGAAGATTCCATACTTATCTCCAAGTCCTTGAGATGTGATGAGACGTGAAGAGCCCAATCCTCAATAAAACTTTATTTTGATTATTTACCTACACATGTTGAAAGAAACGTGTTAAGTTTGTGAAAGCATAGTAAGTACAAGAAGATTTAATCTTAACTTTTCTCTAAATAAGTATAAATAATGTACATTAATATTATATTACATAAGTTCATATTGTAACAGCCTGTTTTCAGTGAAATCGAAACAATTGTTTCGGGACCACAAATTCGAGGTTAGAAAAAAATTATTTTAATATTATTTTATGGTCTACAGTATGATAGAAATATCGTATAAAAATTTCGTTAAGAAATTTTACCGTTTACATGCCTAGCTTGATAAAAAGGACCAAATTGCATAAAGTGCAAAAGTTGAATTCTAGTAGCTAAAGGTATCAAATAGCTATGGAATTTAAAATTGAAGGTCCTAAAATGGAAAATAAACCATTTAAAGGAGTTAGTAGATAAGGATTAAATTATATGAATTTCATTTTCAAAGCCTAGGGACTAAATCGTAATTAATTAAAAATATAGGGGTAAAATAGTAATTTTGACAAAGATGTGTATTGGATTTAATTGAATATGAATTGTATTAAATTAAATTAAATTCATCCGTATAGATCTAGATAGACCTAATACGAAATTGGATTGAGGAAATGAAAAAGTGTCAGATTAGTAGCTTACAAATCTACGTATACTTGTCGAGGTAGGTTCGTGTAACCAAATTGTATATTTGTATGTTTTGAATTGAATATTGTTATGTGTGTGAAATGTATAATTGACATGTAAAATACTGATCACATATACGACAAGTACCGAGTCCCGTTTGAACTTTAGAAATTCGATGGATACAAATGACATGTCATTAAGGGTTCACAATTGGTTGTTGTCCTGCATGTGCTACGGATACACCATAGCCCTCACAAGTTTCCTATTATTTAGCTTTTATGAGCTTCCCAATATTTGGCTTTCTTGAGCTTCTTGATAAATGGCTTGTAAGAGCTTCCCGTTATACAGCTCACATGAGCTTCTCGTCATATGGCTCGAAAGAGCTTCCCATTTACATGCTCGTATGAGCATTCCTGAATATGAATTGACAGATTACAGTTTGTACACTTTGTGTGTATTTCCCGTGTATCCAATGATATTTTAAATGGTTCAACGGGCATAGTTCTATTATGAGATTATATAAGAATGACATGAACTGATACTGAAATTTTATGTGAAATACATGAAAATGATCTTACATGATATATTGAAACATGAAATGGGATGATACATGTATATGGAACTTGCTTGGTGATTATGTTCACCCATGTTTATGGAATATTACATGAGAATCACTTGGCTAACATGTTAAGGATATGTGTATAGGCTTTTGGCCAAATTAGTTTGGATGTGTTATGAATACTTACCTTAAATGTGAATAAATGGTAAGTTAAATTCCATGTTATATGAACTTACTAAGCTTAAATGCTTATGTAACACCCCAAACTCGGCCTAGACGTTATGGTCGAATCTAGCGATGTCACATGGTAGTGTTTTTTGAAAAAAGTGAGTTGTCATCAAAAATCTCTTTTCCATATAACCTCTTTACATTATTTTATGTTAATTCTAGGACGTGTCGTTCATTTTCAAAACGTAATTCATTATCACAAAGTTATTCTCTTTCAAAACATTATAAATTCTCAAAACGTTACTTATTGCGGAAGCTTTTTAAAACAATTGCGTATTTGAGTGAATTTTGTTAAAACATTTAATTCTTTTTGAAAACTCAATTATCCCTCCTACTAGCAGTTATAAATCAAAATAATAAAAATCCCAAATTAAAAATTTAAATCCAAAGAGGCCATGATATAGTAAAATCCCCAACATAAAATCAAAATCAAAATTAAGTACCTAAATGGAATGAAGTAGGTCGTGTGGCCACCGCTGAGTCCTTCGCCTCACCGATCCGCCTATGACTGGGGATTACCTGTACAAATAAATCAGAAGGGTGAGTTTACGAAAACTCAGTGTGTAGTCCCATATATACAAGCAGACAGAAAGCAAACACAATCTAGGCCTAAGCCCTTTTTCAATATCAAATCCAATTTCAGTTAGGGCCTTAGCCCATCTCAATACAGGTGAAGTCAAGCATTAGGGCCTTGGCCCATTACTGTATCAGATATGCGATCACAAAATCCTACCCAGCCAGCCTCTACACTCCATCTTCGTCCAACCTTACACTCCATGTGGGGATATAATCAACCCACCCATCCCTACACTCCAAGTAGCATCGAATGCGGCACTATATAGTAGTATGCAGCTGAGCTGCCAGTAAGTAAGGCTCGAAGCCTTTCAGTACACTTCCTCCGATCAATATAAACCCATCCCCATGCAATGCATCATATAATCATGTCAGGTCAAATCATGGTATCATATATGCATTCAGTACAGTTTTAACAGCATGTTCAATATATAGTCATAATTATTATATATATCATACATGGATATAACAGTCATTTAGTCAATTAGGGGTCTAGGTAAGCTTACCGACCCAACAGTAGGTTCATAGTCGTCTCAGGTGACCCGTGCAACCTTAACATCAAAACAGTGAAAAATGGTCCCACATGCCCATGTTTATGGCCCGTGTGGGCCCACGCCCCCGTGTGGCCCACCTGGCCCAATAAGTTTCACACGCACGTGTGGTTCACCCATATAGGCCCACGCGCCTATATGGCCCACACAGCCCAATTCAGCCTTGCCCATGAATGGCACATGGCCAGCCTCGTCGATCACACGCCCATGTTCCGTCACACGGCCTACCACACGGACAGTCACATGCCCGTGTGGTGTCGACAGTCTCACTTTTTGACTTTTCACCGACTAGTGTTTTCAGCGATGTGATTACACACCTGGTATATTTTCGCAGCTAACCCAACCACGAGCACTCTAATACCTAGAGTCGACAACCCTAAGCTCAAAAATCAGTGATATCAACAAAAATAAACGAAGATATGATCAGCCCAACGGCTTCTAATCACTACAACTTACCTCAGACGAAAAACAGAATGGTGATTCCCTACTACCAAAGTGTCAATCAATAGCCCACTGCTCTTTGGTCGAGTCCTAGCCATAAAACAACCTGTAGTAAACCATTAATTGACTAACCAAAAAGTAGACGCACCTCACTTACCAAATGCACGAAAACGTGGAATGGGAAAACGACTATTGAAAGAGGCAAAGACAGAGGCCAAAGGAACAATAATTCAGCTGTAACCAAGCAGGAATAGAAGTACCCCTCCAATCAGTCACTTTCAATCAAAGTATTATGAACAAATAATTTCCAAAAACTATAGACAACTTTACCTTCAACGAACAATAGTGGATTTGTAATTAAACAGCACCGTCCAAAATTTCTACAGTCGCCTAAAGGTCTCCTAACCAGAAATAGAACTCCCATTAGACAAAGAACAACAATAGGATGGAAGCTATAATAGCAAAACTTACTGTCACTGCTCAAGATATTGAAGAAACAAGTCGCGACCACAAGAAGAAGGTTATAAAACAAAAGAAGCAGCAAACAAGAAAAGAGGGAATCGACAAAACCAAGAGAATAAAATAAAAGAGAAAGATGGAGAGGGAAAAACTAAAAGAAACTTTTGGTAGGAGAGAAAGAACAAAGAAATTCGGCTTCAACAAAACTGGGAAAGGAAAAACTGAATTTTGAAAAAAAAAAGAATCTAATCCTATCACAATCCCTTAATTCCTCCTATTTTTACTCATCAAATCTCTCCACAAGACTCTCCACTCAATCCAAACACCCCAAACTATCCATAACCTCTCACACATCTCAAACACTCAGTATTTTACCACATTTCAAACTCCTTCAAGGCACAAGTACAAAAAAAAAAAAATCCCCTTTGCCCGCATAGGATTCGAACTCAAGACCCCTAGCACACTGCCACTCCACTTAACCATCATACCAGCAGACCCATTCTGACATATTTTACCAACATATATTTATAAGCCTACTGATCAGAAATAGGGGTTTATTCATTTAAAAACAAAATTTGCCCAAGCTAATGCTTGAACTTGGGACCTCTCAGACACTTTCCAGAACACTTAACCACTGAAGCAGACATGCAATTGTGCCACAAACATACAAAAATAAAGATATAAGATATTTTTGGGGTGTTACAACTCCACCCCCTAAAAGAAAATTTTGGCCTCGAAATTTTACCTGATCAGAACAGATGAGGATACTGCTGTCGTATCGCATCCTCAGACTCCCATATGACTTCCTCAGAGCTATGATTACACCTAAGAACCTTAACTAGTGGGATAGATTTTCTCTTTTGAATCTTTACGTCGTGATCCAATATCTGAACTGGATCCTCCTCGAAAGTTAGATCTGGTTTAACCTCGATCTTATCCACTAGAACAATATGCGTTGGATCAGAGCGGTAGCACCTCAACATTGAGACATAGAATCTATCATGAATCTGATCTAGCTCCAAAGGTAATTCCAACTGGTAGGCAACTGGTCTTACATGCTTCAGAATATGATAAGGCTTAATGAATCTAGGGCTCAGCTTGCCCTTACGACCAAATCTCAGTACCTTCTTCCATGGCGAGACTTTAAGGAAAACGAAGTCTCCCGCAAATACTCAATTTCACGTCGCTTCAGGTCTGCATAGGACTTTTGCCTATCAACGGTCACTTTTAGTTGGTCTCGAATCATTCTAACTTATCCTTGGTATCAGAAACTAGTTTAGGGCCCAAAACACGCTGCTCGCCCAACTCAGTCCAATATGAAGATGTGCGACACCTACGACCATATAATGCCTCGTAAGGTGCCATCTGAATGCTAGATTGATAGCTGTTGTTATAAGCAAACTCTGCTAGCGGCAAGTAATCCTTCCAACTGCCTCGAAAGTCAATGACACATCTCTTCATCATATCCTCCAGTATTTGAATCACCCTCTTAGATTGACCATCTGTTTGAGGATGGAACACAGTACTGAAGTTCAACCTTGTACCCAGAGCTTCATGTAGTTTCTTCCAGAATCGAGACGTGAAGTGAGGATCCCTATAAGATATTATTAAAATCGGTACCCCATGCAGTCTCACTATCTCAGACACATACAGCTTAGCCAGTTTCTATAGAGAGTAGTCAGTGCGAACAAGTATGAAGTGGGTGGACTTGGTCAATCGATTTACAATGACCCAAACATAATCCTTCTTAGTTGGTGTGAGGGGTAACCCATTAACGAAGTCCATAGTCACTCATTCCCACTTCCAAAGTGGAATCTTAACAGGCTGCAACAATCTCGATGGTAACTGATGCTTAGCCTTAACCTGCTGGCATGTCAGATACTTAACTAAAAATTCGGTAACCTCTTGCTTAAGACCTGGCCACCAGTATAACTCAAGAAGGTAGCGGTACATCTTATTTCCTCCAAGATGCATAGCATAAGAGCTACTATGCACCTCTCGTAGTATGGACTGCCTCAAAATCGGTATCATTTGGAACACAAATTCTCCTACGAAAATAGAACACCTCTTCACTATTCAAACCAAAATCCACAGTATCACCATTCTCAACCTGTCGGAATCGAAGACCCAGTGACTCATCCTCACTATTTACCCTTAATCTTCCCAATCCACTTTGGTTTAATCTGAAGTTCGGCCAACAGACTATCATCATCAAATAAACTTGGGTGAGAAAACATCGTCCTAAGATCAGTCACAGCCCCATGGCTCAGTGCGTTAACCACTATATTAGCCTTACCAGGGTGGTATTCAATCGTACAGTCATAGTCCTTAAGTAGCTCAATCCATCTACGCCGCCTAAGATTTAGCTCCTTCTAAGTGAGAAGATACTTAAGGCTCTTGTGATCAGTGTAGATGATACACTTCTCCGGGTACAAATAATGCCTCTAAATTTCAGTGCGAATACCACCACAGCCAACTCTAGTTCATGCGTCGGATAATTCACCTCATGAGTCTTAAGCTGACGTGACGCATATGCTACCACCTTACCCTTTTAGATCAACACACATCCCAAACTGACATGTGATGCATCGCTGTAGATAGTAAACTATTTTCTAGACTCTGGCTATATCAAGACAGGGGCCTCAGTCAGTACGGTCTTGAGCTTCTCAAAGCTCTCTTGCTGCGCATCAGTCCAGTTAAAAGGCACACCCTTGCATCGCAGCTTAGTCAAGGGTGCTACAGTCAATGAAAACCCCTCTACAAATCGTCGGTAATACCCTGCCAGTCCAAGAAAACTGCGGATTTCAGACACAGTCTTAGGCTGTCTCCAATCCACCACTACCTCAATCTTTCGAGGATCGACCCTAATCCCATCAGACGAAACTATATGACCCAGAAATGTTACTTCTCGTAACCAGAACTCACATTTATTAAACTTGGCATACAGTTGTTTCTCTCACAGAATCTGTAGGACCACTCTGAGATGTTCATCATGTTCATCCTCCGTCTTCGAATATACCAGTATGTCATCAATAAATACCACTACGAACCGATCCAGATAGGGCTGGAACACTCGGTTGATCAGATCCATAAAAGTTACTGGTGCATTCGTCAGTCCAAATGGCATCATTAGGAACTCGTAATGATCATATCAAGTCCTAAAGGTTGTCTTATGCACATCAGCCTCTTTAACTCTCAACTGGTGATACCCTAATCAGAGGTCAATCTTAGAGAAGATTGAAGCACCTCGGAGCTGGTCAAACAGATCGTCTATCATCGGTAGGGGGTACTTATTCTTAATGGTTAGCTTATTCAGTTGTCGGTAGTCGATACACATACACATGGTCCATGCTTCTTTTTCACAAGCAATACTGGTGCTCCCCATGGAGCCACACTAGGACGAATAAATCCACGATCCAGTAACTCTTAAATCTGAGCCTTAAGCTCCACAAGCTCTTTCGGTGTTATACGATAAGGAGCGATGGATACTGGAGCTGTATCAAAGAGAAGCTCGATCCCAAACTCTACTTCACGATTCAGAAGTAACCCAGGTAGTCTTCAGGAAAAATGTCTGAAAAGTCTTTAACTGTTCTGATATCCTCAATCGAAGAATCCTCAAAATCTAAAACACTGATGTAGGCCAGATACGCCTCATATCCCTTACGAACCAACTTTTTGGCCCTTAATGCAAAAATTACATTTGATAATTAATTTTGGCTCTCCCTAATTACGACTACCTCACTGTCCTCCGCAGTTCTCAATACAACCTTTTTTTGTGGCACAATCTAAACATACTCGGTGCTTGACCAACCAATCCATTCCCGGTATCAGATCAAACTCTCCGAAAGAAAGTTTCATCAAATTCGCCAGAAAGATAGCCCATTGAACCTCTAAAGGGACGTCTCTGAACAACTTATTTACCCTTACTGATTGCCCCAACGGACTCAGTACAATGACCTCACTCGTAGTGCTCTCAACGAGTATACCCAAGTTTTTAGATACGGTACAAGCTATATAGGAGTGAGTGGATCCTATATCTATCAATGCAGTATAAGGTACATTATAAATAAAGAACGTACCCGTGATGATCAGCACCTCTGCCCGGTGCTCTCTGACCACAACTTAACCCATTACCACCTTTGGCCTGGCCACGGCCTCTCGGTGGCTGTTGAATAGCTCTCGATAGTGGTGCAGTACCAGTACCCGAAGCTTGCATCTAATTGGACCTCAGCGGACACTCTCTAATACGGTGCTCTAATGAATTGCAAGCCCTAGTTCTTTTCTAACACTAGCCATGATGGCGTCTACCAAAGTCAGTACACGGCAGTTGTCCAATAGCAGCCATAGGAGCCTCAACTCTGATCGGCCTATCAACTCTGGCCTTTTTTTAGGCCTCTGAATAAAACTCGAAGGCTTTGAATCCTTCTTTCTCCTACCTCTCTCTCGGTTCAGGCGCTCAGCGCGCTTCATTTCCTCGGCGATCTTCGCCTTATCAACTAAAGTAGCAAAGTCTCGCTCCCTCTGTGGAGCTATCAGAACCCCCAGATTATCCTTGAGGCCATTCTCGAAGTGAACACATCGCTCATACTCAGTGGCCACCATATCTCACACATAGTGGCTCAGTCGCAGAAAGTCGGCCTCATACTCGGCCACTGATCTATCCGCCTAAGTCAAATTCAATAACTCTCTCCTACGGGTATCCACATAACTGGCACCCACATACTTCCCCTAGAAGGCAGTCTTGAAGAACTCCTAAGATAGTCGATCGGGCTGAGTGCCCTCCTTAACCGTAAGCCATCACTGGTAAGTCTCATCTCTCATCAGTGACACTGCACCCTTTAGTTTCTGCTCAAGGGTGCAGTCTAAATCGTCCGTAATCCTTTCTGTGGCCTCAATCCAGTACTCAGCCACATTAGGGGCAACTCCAGCAATGCCCCTGAAAATCTCAGCTCTATTAGACCAGAGTCGTTCCGTAACTGACCCTCGGCCTCTAGCTCCAGTGTTAGGCCCAGCGACCCTCTCTAAAATCCTCAACATAGCCTGGGACAATGCGTCATCCCCAGCCGCTAGATCATGAGATCTAGACCCAGACCCAGTCTCTGTAACATGCGACACCGGCGTCTCGCTAGTGTCTAAATTTGGCATACCTCCCACTAAAGAGGACTCAGCTCGAGCCCCTCTACGACCTCTTCCACGGCGTCTTATACCCTGTCCGCGAGTACCTCTTATGCTCATTGTCTATTCGCGTTTTATCTGTATTAACAGTTTTATGTATCAGTTTAAAGTTTCAGTATTTATTAACAGATATTTTATAAAAATAGTATCAGAAGTGTATAGCTTGTTTCGTACATCGCAGTGTCTATTAGTGTCTATAGGTTTTACTACAGTATCAGTATACACTAACTTGAGTTTTTCCAGAACAGTCTATCTATAATAGTCCTGGCATATACTATTTATAGCATTTCAGTTTATAAACAAATAACAGTTTAGAGGACTTACAGAATCGGCGCCAGAGACTCAATGTACCACACATTTAGTAAAATATTTCACGTCTTTTAAAAAATAGTTCTTAGAGAATCAAATCTTAAAAACCCAAATCCACAGCTGAGTTTTGTAACCTAGCTCTGATACCACTAAATGTAACGCCTCAAACCCGGCCTAGACATTATGGCCGAATCTAGCGATATCACATGGTAGTATTTTTCGAAAAAAGTGAGTTGTTGTCAGAAACCTCTTTTCCATATAATCTCTTTGCATTATTTTATGTTAATTGTAGAACGCATCATTCATTTTCAAAATGTAATTCATTATCACAAAGTTATTCTCTTTCAAAACATTATAAATTTTCAAAACATTACTTATTGTGGAAGTTTTTTAAAATAGTTGCGTATTTGAGTGAATTTTAAAAACGTTTGATTCTTTTTAAAAACTCGATTATCCCTCCTACTAGCAGTTATAAATCAAAACAATAAAAATCCCAAATTTAAAATTTAAATCTAAAGAGGCCGTGATACAGTAAAATCCCCAACATAAAATTAAAATCAAAATTAAGTACTTAAATAGAATGAAGTAGGCCGTGTGGCCACCGCTGAGTTCTTCGCTGCACCGGTCCGCCTATGACTGGGGATTACCTGTACAGATAAATCAGAAGGGTGAGTTTACGGAAACTTAGTGTGTAGTCTCATATATACAAGCAGACAGAAAGCAAACACAATCTAGGCCTAAGCCCTTTTTCAATATCAGATCCAATTTCAGTTAGGGCCTTAGCCCATCTCAATACAGGTGAAGTCACGCATTAGGGCCTTGGCCCATTACAGTATCAGATATGCGATCACAAAATCCTACCCAGCTAGCCTCTACATTCCATCTTCGTCCAACCCTACGCTCCATGTGGGGATATAATCAACCCTATACAGTTGTATGCAGCTAAGCTGCCAGTAAGTTAGGCTCGAAGTTTTTCAATACACTTCCTCCGATCAATATAAACCCATCCCCATGCAATGCATCATACAATCATGTTAGGTCAAATCATGGTATCATATATGCATTCAGTACAATTTTAACAGCATGCTCAATATACAGTCATAATTATATATATCATACATGGATATAACAGTCATCCAGTCAATTAGGGGTCTAGGTAAGCTTACCGACCCTACAGTAGGCTCACAGCAGTCTCGGGCGACCCATACAACCTTAACATCAAAACAGTGAAAAATGGGCCCACAAGCCCATGTTGTCGGCCAGTGTGGGGCCACGCCCCCATGTGGCCCATCCAGCCCAAAATGGCCTTGGCTGTATGGTCCAATAAGTTCCATACGCACGTGTGGTTCACCCATGTGGGCTCACGTGCCCGTATAGCCCACACGACCCAATTTGGCCATGCCCATGAATCGCACATGGCCAGCCTCATCAATCACATGCCTATGTTCAGTCACACGGCCTATCACACGGACGATCACACGCCCGTATGATGTCGACAGTCTTACTTTTCAACTTTTCACCGACTAGCGTTTTCTACGATGTGATTATACACCTGGTCTATTTCTGCTGGTAACTCAACCACGAGCACTCCAAGACCTAGAGTCGACAACCTTAAGCTCAAAAATTAGTGATATCAACAAAACTAAATAAAGCTATGGTAGCCCAACGGCTTGCAATCACTACAACTTACCTCAGACGAAAAATAGAATGGCGATTCCCTACTGCCAAAGTGTCAATCAATAGCCCACTACTCTTTGATCGATTCCTGGCCATAAAACAACCTTTAGTAAACCATTAATTGACTAACCAAAAAGCAAACGCACCTCACTTACCGAATGCGTGAAAATGTGGAATGGGAAAATGACTATTGAAAGAGGCAAAGACAAAGGCCAAAGGAACAATAATTCGGCTGCAACCAAAAAGGAACAGAAGTACCCCTCCAATCAGTCACTTTTAATCGAAGTATTATGAACAAACATTTTCTAGAAACTATAGACAACCTTTCCTTCGACGAACAACAGTGGATTTGCAATTAAACGGCACCGTCTGAAATTTCTACAGTCGCCTAAAGGTCTCCTAACCAGAAATAAAACTCCCATTAGACAAAGAACAACAATAGGATGGAAGCTATAATAGCAAAACTTACTGTCACTGCTCAAGATATTGAAGAAACAAGTCGCGACCACAAGAAGAAGGTTATGAAACGAAAAAAATCCGCAGCAAACAAGAAAAGAGGGAATCGACAAAACCAAGAGAATAAAATAAAAGAGAAAGATGGAGAGGGAAAAACTAAAGGAAACTTTCGACAGGAGAGAAAGAACAAAGAAATTCAGCTTCAACAAAACTGGGAAAGGAAAAACCAAATTTTGAAAAAAAAAAAGAATCTAATCCTATCACAATCCCTTAATTCCTTTTATTTTTACTCATCAAATCTCTCCATAAGACTCCCTACTCAATCCAAACACCCCAAACAGTCCGCAACCTCCCACACATCTCAAACACTCAGTATTTTACCACATTTCAAACTCCTTCACGGTACAAGTACAAAAAAAAACCCCCTTGCCCGCATAGGGATTCGAAGTCAAGACCTCTAGCACACTGCTTCTCCACTTAACCACCAGACCAGCAGGCCCGTTCTGACATATTTTACCAACATATATTTATAAGCCTACTGATCAGAGATAGGGGTTTATTCATTTAAAAACAAAATTTGCCCAAGCTAATGCTTGAACTTGAGACCTCTCAGACACTTCCCAGAACACTTAACCACTGAAGCAGACATACAATTGTGTCACAAATATACAAAAATAAATATATAAGATATTTTTGGGGCGTTACAGCTTACTCTATTTTATTTTCCATGTTTTATAGCAATTCAGAAGCTCGATTTGGTTGGAAGTTGGTCGAAGCTACTTCACACTATTCATCGACCTTTTCGGTACATATAGTAAACTAATTTTGGTTATAATTGCATGCATAGGTTAATTTGGCCAATGATAGCATACAAATATTTTATTGAGATTAGCCATTTGTATGGCTTGTATTTGGTATATTTTGATGTATATATACTTATGGCCTTATCATGTTTGATGTGGTTGAATGAGGGATAACTTATAAGCATATTGGTGATTAGTTTGATATAGTATTTATTTGGTAAAAATATGCATATATGTGTATTAGGTCAATTTGGTAAGTTTGAATACTTGGATATATGTGGTGATATGTTATGTATAAAACTCGTTTTTGGCTTGATTTGAATGCCCTGTTATGCCTTGTTGATGTCTAAAATGTTGATTTAGGTTGATGACAAATTGGGTGAGAAATATGGCTAGGAAAATGACCTATTTTTGTCCACACGGGCAGAGACATGAGCGTGCGTCTTAGCCGTGTATGACACACGACCAGGTGACACGGCTATGTGTCCCTTTTTAACTTTAATTTGCACAAAATAGAATGCTCACACGATCTAGCACATGGACGTGTGGATTGGCCGTGTGACCCAAGTCAAAGAGCTTATAAGTTTGGACACAAGCTGGGACACAGCCGTGTGTTCCTATTTCAAATGCCCACACAGCCTGACCATACGGGCATGTGTCCCTAACACCTTTGAAAAATTTTAATGTTTTCTGAAAAATTCTTTGAGTACCCGATTTAGTCCCGACTTGTTTCTAATGTATATTTTGGGCCTCGAGGGCTCATATAAGGGACATTATGCTTGATTACGACTAGTTTCTGATATGAATGTTATATGATATGAAATATCTGTTTATTTGTTCTGTAAATTTTGGTAATGCTCTATAACCCTGTTTCGGCAACAGATACGGGTTAGGGGTGTTACACAGATAATAATAAAACTTCTTACTATATATTATTCAATATAGTTTAATTCACTATCGTTTTCTTTCACTTACACGCAAACTTGTTATATTGACCATTACTTTATTTTGTCATTTATTGTTTAACAGATGCCCAATATAGAATTGACAAAACATGTAGGATATATGGAAATAATACAAAGTTGCAATAACAGAACAGAGTGGGTCTAAAGTGCAATATCATAATAGAACAACACCAAAGTGCTTTATCAAAATAGGTTAGAATCGAAGTACAATAACAGAACAAAGAGCACGCTAAATGTTTCCTAATGGCATGCCATTTATGGCCCACTAGTTCACATCTTGTCTACTTGGGTAAATATACCAATTAGCTTTACTTTTACATTTCAAAACAGAACTTATATACTTTTGAATTCTTTTAATCCAGTCCTTATTATAAAAATTCAACAAGCACTATAATTAGACTTCATTGACGCATGAAATATATAACGCACTATCTCATAATAGTTCATTTCCCACATCAGAACAAAAATTTATCTTAATTTTTTTTTTGCATACTATGCAATATAGTCCCTTTTCGTTGATAGTTATATTCTCACTTTGAAATTCACTTCACTTCAATGTATCACTACACTTAAATATGTTAATTCAAAGTTTTAGTACAGTTAATTACTTTTGAATACTTTACAATTTAGTCATTAATGTCATGTAATTCAATAATCACTATGATGTCTTTTCAATATCACTTTATTTCAAACTTACTAGCACTTAACTCTTCATTTGAGTACTTTATCATATTATTTCATTTCACCATAAAATTTTGTATATTTTACAATTTAGTCATTTTTACTTCAATTTTCACTTCAGTCTATTTACTTTGTTGTTAAAAAATTCATATATCCACTTCTTTCTAATTAATTTCATAATAAATATTAACATTTAATCATATATATAATTAAATCTTAAGAATTTTATTATAAAAATTTAAATAAAATCATACTTTCTTTAATTAAATTAAGATTCTTGATGCACTTGCCTCTCTTTTGTAGGATTTCACTATTTTTGTTTTAATTCTCTTCTTTCCTCACTTTTGTCACCACCTTCACTTTGATTCCAACACTTCCATCATTTCTTCTCTTTTTCTACTTCATGAATACGTCAAATACATAATCAAAACTCATACTACAAATTATTTTCTCATGTCCCTACTTCAATTAAACATGAATTCTATAAAAATACTTGGATCCTTACCTTGTCTCTTTAATATCTTCACTTTCTTCTCAACTTTCTCCACTTCCACTTCCAATTTCTTCCTTCCCAAATGATAATCTAACTCTCAAGGTTCTCTACTTCACTTTTCCTTTTTGGTGGCTATGAAAATTCTCATGAATTTTGGGTAAAATTAATGGAAAAAAACTAATTTGTAAAGAAAGCAATGTTTCTCTCCTATCCCTTTCTCATTCACATTAAAAACATAAATTCTTCATTTTTCCTTCCTTTTATATTAACTTAAAATATTTATAAAATCTCTAAATAAAATATTATTAAATAATATTAAATAATTTCACATAATCAAAATTTAACACCTGGTCCATAATTATCATGATAATTATCCTATTTGAGAAGTAAATAATTTACCCCTAAATATTTTCTACAATTCCTCCCTTAAATCACCATTTTATTTGGTAAAGTTACCATTTAATACTTTATATTTCTTTACTTATTCAATTTAATCCCTAATCACAAATTTTGCATCATAAGGACCTTGGGGAATTTGCACTTTTGGTCCTTCAACTTTTTAAAATTTACACTTTAACACCTCAACTTTTGAATGTTCACACTTTGACCTTATCACTTTTCACTTGTTTACAATTTAGTCAATACATTGGATTTATTTCCCTCAATACATGAGTCTTTAGAATTTCTTCCAGTATCCAACTGCCTTCTCTACTTACACTAATAAATTTTTTTTTTTTTCCTTCAAAAATTCTAACACATGTCTTGTATTAGCACTATTCCAGACTTAGGGTGTTTTAGGGATGTTAAATTACTTGTTTAGCAATTATTTTTATTATAATAATAATTTTTATAGTAATTAATTTTTTTAAAATATAAATTTTGTAATTTTTTAATTTCAATTTATACTACAAACCATGACATAGGGAATTTAATTACATTCTGTCAGCCAAACATGTTTAGGAAAATACAATTATTTGTAATTACAAGATAGTGTAATTACTACCATAGTAATTATACTTTTATTCAATTACTTTGTGTTGTCCAAACATACCCTTAATACTTCTTTCTTTTTTAGATTTTTTTCTACTCGGAATGTAATGTTTTTTTTTTCTATTTTATGCAATTATATAAAACTGTAAATATGATATTAAGGTAAATATTAATTAATATATATTAAACACTATGAAGATGTGAAAATTAAAGGTAAAGTCATAATAAAAAAAACCAATGACTGATTAAAAATACAATGAATTCAGTACTTAACTTTTCCACCATTCCCATATATATTAGTGAAATTGGCAGAAATTAACTTTAAATTGCCATAAAAAAAACCTAAATACTAATTAAATCTTGTAATATTATATATATTATATTATTTTTCTTTATCTCATGTGGTGTACGAATTTAATTATATCTTTTGATATTTTAAAATAAATTACAATTGTTGGTAATGCAAAATAAAAGAGCAATCCTGCATTGGTTGGAAAAAGGCTTTTAAGAGAATTTAAATATAACATTTCTTCTTACCCTTTTTAAGTAATTGGAGCAAAATATCTAACACGTGCGTGTCGTAGCCGTAGCTGTCACCCAATATGAGTTGGGTCGAATTATAAAGTAATGGGTTAAAAGTCCAGTAAGTACTTGTTGTTGGATCTGGTGTCCTAAGTTTAGTATTTTTGTCAATATACACTTCTAATTTTTCCCAACAGATTGATTAATAAAACAAATTTATTGATTACATTAATATACTTTGTATAATTGTCCTCATATGGTTTTTACACGCAAAGTATAATGAAGCAAATATTGCTCATTGGTTGTCTATTGTTTAAACTGATACTAAGCGGTATTACATGGTCGGATCGTAGTACGAAAAGACAACTTGTATTAGTAGACGAACCTAAACATATCATGAGTCTAATTGGAAACGAGTGGACCGGTTGAAAGACTAATATGTCGTCTATCAAGTCCAATTGGAGACATGTCTTGTCTTGGGCATTAGAGCGGATGACTCCCAGAAGATAGAGACATAGATGTGACTGACTAGACTGGAAATACATCGGACAAGACCCAAGCGAAATAGATCCTGAATCCGTTTATGAATTTATTCACTTGTAACATTCATATCTAAATCCTGAGTGGATGGCGGGCTATGTATGAGTGACTTATACACTTTGATGTAAGTAAAAGCCTGAGTTCAAATAGATAAGGAACTGAAAGCTGGTGCATTAGATGTATGACTTTTGTAATATGTAACGTCATTCACAATAGTGGAATTCATAGCCCAAAACATGGGGTAAACGATATCGCCTCATTGGCTTTACATGGTTGATGAAAAGAAAACGTGACCACTAGTCGTCCGTCTTTGTGATGGATGACTTAATCATTATTTGATAGTGGTCGACTTTTCATGATGGAAGATGTAATGGTTACCATGAGATAAAATAGGATCATATTAAGAGAACATATATTATCCCAAAGAGATCAAGGATATCATGTGAGGGTAAAACACTTATGAAAAGGTCATTGGATGAGCATTGGGTAGTTACTTTCGTAATGGTATGTCCTTAGGGAGAGCTTAGTTACGATACTATTGTGGAATGACTTTGTGACTAAATGAGTTTATAATTAATAGGCAAAAAATCAAAACTTAATTATAAATCATTAGAACCTTAACTACATATGTCCAATCGATCCCTCCGCTAGCTAATTGAAACCATAAATGAATTGCATGTTTCAATAGAAATGAATAGAATAATAGAAAAAGAAAAATGGGAAACATTCAGGAATGATTATGCTTTTCTCCGAAATGGAGAAATGGAGAAATTTGAAAATGAATGTAGGTTTCTAAAAATGAAAATGGAAATTAAAATGAAAAATGGAAACTTGTAACTCTATACAAGATTACTTAAAAAATGATGAAATAATGAGTTTATGTTTTTGGACTGTTTTGAAGCACGAAAATAAAAATAAATGATTCAGTCATTGTGAACATGTTGAGTTGTAACAGATTAAACTAATTTTCTCAAAATTTTATCGAGGGTAAAATTGTCAAAATTTACTAGGTAGAATTGTCAAAATTTTACTAGGGTGAAAGTGGAGTGAGAAAATTATTTAATATGTAGATATTAAAGTTTACTTTGGAAAATAGAAAAACAGAATCGAATTGGATCGTATTACAGAGTGTTGGGTAAAAAAGGTTCATGAAGTACTCGTAATTAGACATGCTGAGAGAGAGAGCCCCAAAACCCCTTATATAACATGAAGGGGGCAGCAACCCTAGTAGAAATATAATGGTGAGTCATTCGCCCCTTTCCTACTTTAAGTAGGATGTTGTTTTTATATTTAAAATCAACCTCTATAACTCCACAAGGGTTTTACCTTCTCTTCGTATAAATAGATGACACCGGTAGAGCTATTAACACAACTTTTCAGATATTGTTATTCTGTCGAAAAATAGAGAGCATTTATTATCAACTTGTAAATATATTTTTCCAGAATAACAATTTTTCTGGTTTCTATTAAAAAAGAGAAAAATTTCATTTTCACCCCAAAAAGAAAACTTTTTCTAGTTTTGTGTTTAGATTCAATTGGTTTGAGCTCACACTCGAAGTAGCTTGTGGTATGAGAATAACGGATAAGATCATTTGGTTCAAAGTCAGAAGACATTAAGGATCTGCTTATCAAAAAATACATGTGCGTATTCAGTTAAGTTTTATTGCTATAAATATCACAAATCGGGTCAGTTTTCAAAAATTTAATTTTTCGTAGTGTAAGAAAATTGTTTTCAAACTGGATTTTTCCCAACAATGTATTTATGGATGCATATGATTTTGTGAAGCAGTTGTGAATATGTCTAAAATGTATACTGTGATACGTGATCTTGTAATGCGTGATTGTGTGATGTGTGTGAAACATGTACTGAGCATGATTTGGTTAAGATATGAGTATAGCCTATGTGTACCAATGTTAGACTTATGAGGTGTGATTAGTAAAATGGGGAAATAGGTTATAACTGAGAGATGTGAGTTTTGACACCGCTGTGGTTTTCAATGAAGTCTGTTGCGACAGTAAAAATGAGTTATGATATGATAAATCTGGAGAAAGTTCATGGCCATGACACATTTTGGAAAGGATGGATGAACCGCATTTATCGACCTGGGTTTCTAAGCATCTCGGGGCAATGATGGGCAAACCTCATACAATTGTGAGTACAGGCAAATCTATATTGCAAACACGAAAGTTCACTCGAAGTGTCTGGGTGGCATTCTATTTGGCTTTTTTGGTGTATTCTTTATGTTGCCTTTGTGGCATATTCTACATGTTACCTTTGTGGCGTACTCTGATAGCCTTTCTGGCATATTCTGGTTTGGCCTTTGTGACATTCTATTAGCCTTCGTGGTACTTTGATAAAATTTGTGGTGTATTCTGTTAGTCTTGGTAGCATGTTCCTTATGTTGCCTTCATGGCGTATTCTGATAAATATATGACAAGGATATGATTTATCTTAAGTTATTTGGTGTGAAAAGTGTTGTGATGAAACCAAATAAGTTTTAAAAGAATTTTTCTTGAAAAGAAGTATGAATTAGTATGTTCAATGAGGGTATTCGCCGTGGTTATTTTTCAAGTTTAATGGCATATTTAATGTAAGGTTCATCAAATTGAGCTATTTGTGTTTTTAAGGTAGAAATCTGAGTTATCTAGTATTTATAATAGGTGAATAGTATCAAAAAGACGTATGGAATTCTTCTGATTGATTTGAAGTGATTCTAATCAATATTTTTATGTATTGGCTTGAGACAAAAAATAACTCAATTTAAGGTTTGATTTAGCAAGATCAGTAAGTGGTATCCTTCGAGAACAATGTCTGTGATTAATTGTTCTAGAAAAACTATTTAAAATTGCCTGAAGAGGAAAAAAAAAAAAGGTAGCATCGTCTGTTAAGACCTAGAGATAGCCAAGCAGTTAGATGAATGATGATACGTTAAAAATTGTAAACGGTGTATAAGTATGCGATCATTTAATTGATAATGCGAAGGTATCTGCCAAAGATAGATACAAGGAAATCCAAATCTTCAAGATGAGGATTTCAGCATGATAAGTTAAAAAAGCATGTTGTGTCCAATCCACTAAGTTCCTTTGAACTTACGAAATGTTATGTTTATGTTTCAGGTGGTGTTGTTTAAGTGTGTTCGCAAAGAGGAACAAGCTAGGAGTATGCTAGAGAAGCGGCAAACGGGGAAAACTATGCATATAATGGACCTGTTTGGACAAGTGGCGTATTGTAGGATTACGCCATATGCGTCTGTTTTATTAAATTTATGTATTGTAATAAATTTTTATAGATATGATGAATGATGTTTAAAAATGCTTCCTTATTTCTTTAATAATGAATTATGATAAACATAAAGGAAAATGTATTGAGTCAAAAGTATAAGAAGGCTGTTTAGAAATTTTTTTAAAAGAATTGTGTAAAAACACCCAAGATCTAGACCTAGAGAATTGGATCAGATTGAGAGCGTTACACTAGTTCTAATACTCATTGTTGATGGGGCAACCTAAGATGACAAAGTTAATAGATTTGCGTATCCGTCTTGAGTACGTGTCTAGTTAATAAGGGTTATAAAACATAAATTGGCTAAACGATTATTGATATGAAATGTTATTGAAATTGTATAATATATATATGATACGAAATGTGGAAAAATGACAACATGTGAAAGATCATACGAACAAGTTTATACAAGCTTGAGGGTCAATGTGGAAATAAAATGAATCAATAGATTCGATAAGGAATTGAGATAATGTTATAAATATACAGTAAGAATTGAAATGAAAATGAATTTACTCTTGTTATTGGAAAGGGTGGCATGGCATGTTTATATTGTTTGTCAATTGAGATAGTGTATGAATTTGGTATATGAGACATGAGAAAGTAAATTGAAATGGTTGTGACTAAATCATGTATTGATTGTATTAGTTCATGATAATGCTATTGTTATTTGAATTGAATCATGAAAGTACTAGTGAGCTTTATCGCTCAACGTAAAAAAAATTTTCGTGCCTAGGTAATAGTAAATTTCTAAGGTTCAAGGAGTGATCCAGCATCCAAACCACTACTCTCAACTCAGTAATGTTTGTATAGTTCCTTTATGTTTTGATATATGACATGTACCTAAGGTTGAGTCAGTTTTGTAATGTAAATGGTCATTTTGGAACCTTGAATTGGTAAATGTCATTCTGAATTCAAGCATTGATCTGTCATAATTTGATATGTCAAATTAGGCTCCCTAGTACGCTTAACGAGGTTGTTTCCGAGCAATTTATATGTTTTTGTGATGTTGTTTGTTAGTTCTCGTTCTTAGCTTTAATAAGTGAATTAGTGTGTTTTCGATTACTTTTGAGACCTGAAATGGCACGTGCGATCGAGGATCTAATGATTGGTTGAGTGTTGTAGGGAGTCATCGGAGGCTCAAATGCGAACGAAAACATCGTCTAGAAGGGGGTATCACTATGTCGAAGCTTGATATTCATGATACCCTTAACAATGCTAAATTGAAAAGGATCGAGGTCACTCCCAATGGTCTCACTATTCGGCACAAGTGTATCAAAGTCCTACATGATACAGTCTCTTCTCAATCTCGTCTATCTAAATCTTCCATTAAATGCGTTAATTCCAGTGTAATATAAATTTTGATGCACTTAAACAAATAACCAATCAAAACATAGATAATAACTTAGTTAAGTAACCCACTCATTAATCAACCAATAAAATAATTCATCACATGATTAAACTTAAATTCCACAAGCATTTTAACAAACACATAGTAGGAAGAAAAAAAAAAAAGATAAGTGTTGAGAAAATACTCGTTAATAGATAAACATCCAATGGACCGTGAACGTTTAATTCATCTCCATCCACAATGTCCCAGCAAAAATGAAGAAATAAAAATACTACAACAAAAAGAAAAAGAAAAAGAAAGAAAAGAAGAGAAAAAAAAAACGAAAACCTAAACTAAGAACTATGAAACTAAAGAGAAAATGTTCAGCCCACAAAATCTTAAATCAAAAGCTTATAAAGTAGTATTTATAGTCTACTAACA
This sequence comes from Gossypium anomalum, assembly GCA_025698475.1. Classification (NCBI taxonomy): domain Eukaryota; kingdom Viridiplantae; phylum Streptophyta; class Magnoliopsida; order Malvales; family Malvaceae; genus Gossypium; species Gossypium anomalum. Next base: position 71,274,366 of record CM046968.1, read on the forward strand.
TTTAACTTAATATTGACCGTTATGCCCTTAAATGCAAAAAAAAAAGACTTAAGCTTGTTTGGACACAAAATTGCCTCTACAATTTTTCACCCGTCAGGTAGCAGTATTGCGATACCCAAAACGGTCTTGAACTTCGGAGTCTTGGGGGTTTCTATATCGCGATATCCAAGCTCTAGTATCGCGATATCCCTAGAATTGGCCTTAATTTTCCTCACTTCAAAACTGTCAAGGGTTGCGATACCCCTCTTCTGAATGATGATTTCTTCAAGTTCAGGCTATTATTGACTCACTATATCACTCAACCATTTTTTTAGGCTCCCCATGACACGAATGGCCAATTTGGGTCTAAAAAATAACATTTAACTAATAAAAACAATTTATTGACAATAAAACTAAAAATCGACAAGAACATATAAAAGACACTTAAATTACTTGAGAATATTACCAAATAGTAAATAAATATCTGAAATTTCAATTCCATTCCACTTTAATTGTATAAAATTTTTTGTTACATTCTCGTTTTGAATCTATTCCATTTTAATACTTGGAAAGCTAGTTACGTAACAATTTTTTTTTACGACATACATGACAGAGATATGTAGACACGCAACTATTAAAATTTTCATTAATTTAATTTAAAGGTTTCTAAATTAATAATTGTATACTGTTTTTTATTTTGATATAAATAAAACTGTTTCAAAGATGAAAATATATGTCATCACATTCTGTTATTGTTATTGTAAATTATATATTTTTATGAATTATTTTGAGCGTTTGACAGCAACTACAAATCATAATAAAAAACAATAATATGATATATTTTTTAGATATTTATTTTATATTCAAAATTAATTTCTTCTTTATATTATATAATAATTTAATATTAGTATAAATATCTATATTACTATCTCGTAATTGTAACACTCATTAAATCCATGTATCGTATAGGAATGCAAATTAGTTGGTTTAACAAAACTCATCATTATCATTAATGTCTTTGTATATTGTCCTCAATGGTTTTTACACACAAAGCAAAACAAAAGATATTATTGACTTACTGATTATCTAATGTTAAACTAATATTAAGCAACAATACGTGATCTAATTGTAGTGCAAGAAGACCGCTTATATTAGTAGATAATTTAAACATATCCTTAATCTAATCAAAATTGAGCAAGTCAATTAAAACAATAATATATCATCTATCAAGTACAATTAGGAAGATACTTTGTCTTGGGAATTGGAGCGGATGACTCCCATAAGATAAAGATATAGATGTGACTGACTGAATTGACAATACATCGATTAAGACCCAACTAGAATGGATCCTAAATATGTTTATGAATTATTCACTTAAGACATTCATAGTGTGACTTATCTCAATCCTAAGTAATTGACTGTAACAACCTGATAGTTAGGGGTGACGGAAAGTGTCGTTTCGAGACTTTATTTTTGTAAATCGGGCTCGTAAATATTTTCATAAAATATTGATGATATTTACAGAGCTATAAGAAAGACAAATTAAATTTTGGGTAAGTAATTTTTAAGAATTTGGAGTTATTATAGTACAGGGACTAAATCGCGTAAGTGCTAAAAGTTGAATTATAGATTAAAATTAATTAAAAGGACTAAAGTGGTAATTACACCACTAATTAAATGTTGATGGACGGTGGTGGGTTGGTTGTAAAAATTTATTAATGAAAACTATTAATTATTTGTTATAAAATATAAGATATAATAATGATAATGAAAACAAAATGAAAGAAAAGATGTAATTTAGTGGAAAGAAAGAGAAAACTTTCATTTTATTTTTCATGCAAACTTTCGAAGCTTAAGGGGGAAATGAGCTCGCGGACCACAATAGAAATTTTGAGGTTTCAAGTTTTAAATAGTTAGTCAATTTAGTTCCTTTTCTTATAATTTTTACGTTTTTGGAATCTCGGTATTTAAAGTTAGTCAACCCATGTTATAATTTTTAGTATGGTTTAAGATTGAAGATGTTACCATTGTTGATTAGTTAGATTTTTAGGGATTAAATTGATAGATTTTTAAGTTAGAAATGGAAAAGGACTAAATTGTGGGGTTAATTATTGATTTTGAGAAATAGAGACCAAGTTTTGAAAAATTCAAAATTAAAGGGTGGAATCGAAAATTTGGAGCTAAATTTACTTAAGAGTGGAATTAGTATAAAATTTTGAGGTTAGATGTGGAGATTAAATTAGTCTCTGTTTAGGGACTAAATTAAGGATTAAGCAAATGTAGTGTTAAATTTGAAATTTAATGAGAATTGAGTTGTGTATTATTAATCTATTTTAATTATTTTATCCATAGTGAATGTCGTTCGGAATCCTCGAGTAAGAAGGGGAAAGACAAGGTTGACGTCGAGTAGCTCAAAATATACGGTTTGTGTTTCTATAATCCAAACTAAATTATGAATTGTTGCATATTGAATTGATTGTGTATGGTAAGTATTTGAGTTGAGAACTCTTGTACATTTGGATTGAATTGAATTTAATGATGATTGAAATAATCCAATTATGAATATCGAGAAATGTGGTATTTTTATGACTGTTGAATTGAATATGTATATATTGAGAAAATGTTGTTGCTATTAAATTGAATATATGCTTGAATGTGATAATGTACATATATGAAATTGAGACATTGGTTGTATTGAAAAGTAAAATGAAACCCTATTAATTTTTTTGGCTAAGTCGGATATAGATGGTATGTCATAGGATAGGAAAAGTACAAGGATTATTTTGATTTTGAGTCGATGAGGCACTAGGTGCCAATTTGCTTCGGTTTAACCTAGTGAGACACTGGGCGTCAACTTATTATAGCGTTGAGCACAATTATTTGCTTCGAATTTATCCGATGAGGCACTGGATGCCAAACTGGAGTGTTGGTTGGATCCGTGTATCCGTCTGAGTCCGAATCGTGTTAATAGGAAAAATAAATGATACAAATCGACGTGTTTGATATTGAAATGGAAAAGGATGAGAAATGGAAATGAGATGTGAAATGGAATATGAAATGGTAGATTTTGTTGTGAATATTGATGAATTATAAGCAATGAATTTATGAATTGGAAATGGAGATGAATTATGCCATTGTATGAATTGATTTATCAAATGCCCTATGAAATGCTATTGTCATGTATTAGAACTTGCAAGATTTGTTAAATGTGAACAAAGAATGAATATATTAGTATTATTGACATGATATATCACATAACATTACCTATTTGCATTTTTACATCTTAATTATTTAAATCAGGTTTTTAATAGTTCGGATTATAGAAATACCATTGAGTTATACTCAGCATACGATTTTATTTTCCATGCTCAGGTTAGGTACTTTTCAATGTATCGTTGACTCAGTATCCAACAACGATCTCGAACTCAAGTTTGGTGATGTTCTATTTTGTTATGGCATGTACCTAAGCGGTCTTTTAGTTTATGGTTGTTTTGTTAATGTGATTATATTTTGAGTCTCAAGTGTAATGGTATTTATATGTTCATATGGTTGAGGTTGAAGCTGTATCTTGGTATGTTACCTCAAACTTGATGTTTAGATTTAAACTTGGTAGCCTAATTAGTTAGAATATTAGCTCAATTTTAATAATTCGGCATGAATGAGTGTTTGAATTGTTGATATCTTATATTAATATTTTTGAAAATATAGAATGTGGTACCAATGAGGATACATTGGTTAGGCACTTAAGATGGATGTTTTGGCGTGTTTTGAGCATATGTAACTGTGATTTGAATAGGTTAGATGGTTGGTAAATGGGTTGCTTAGGGTCTAAGTAAACACGAATTGACAAACTTACATTTGAAGGTACATTTAGGTATACAAGGCTTGGGACACAGTCTGCCACATAATAGTATGACATACACGGCCTAGCCACATGGTCATGTGTCTTGTTAATTTAAGTGCAGGTTTCACACGGTCTGACATACAGCCTGCGACATGATCATGTGACCCAAGTTAGAGAGTTACACAGGTAGAGACACAGGCTAGAACACAGCCGTGTGTCCCAACTTCGAAAGCCACATGGCCTGGGGCCATTTGACCCCTGTTTCTAAATTTTTGAAATTTTTCCCTAAACTTTCTAAATTGTTTCAATTTAGCCCTTGTTTGTTTTTAGACTATTTTTAAGGTCCCGTAAATTTGTTTTAAGGGTTGTAAGAGTATTTTTACTCTAATTTTAAATGAAGTAGCAAACCTAAATTAGGTGAAGTAGGTCATTCTACTAATATCATCAATAATAGTAGGCAGAATATAACCAAATGCACTAATACGAATAATTAGAATAGTACTGATGCGAACCCAACTTCTAACTTTCAAGAGGGGATAAATACTAATAAGAGGGTAGTTTGTGTAAAACCATGTTTAGTATTGCATAGCAATTCTCATTCCCAGTTGTTCAAGTTAATGAAATGGGAACATTAAATAAGCGTGTCCTGATTTCTATATAGTAATGAATTATAATAGTTAGCTTGCATATTTGCTTATGTTGAAATTGAATGTTCTGATTGGTTAGTAATGCTCAATGACCCTAATCCGACATTGGAAGCGGGTTAGGGGTGTTACATTGACTGACTATGCGTGCCTGACTTGTATACTTTGGTGTATTGATAGCCTATGTATTAGTAATAAAGGCAAAAGCTAGTACCTTGGTATACAACTTTTGCATGACATATCTTTACTTACAATACTGAAATTCATAACCCAATAAAGGGTAAATGATATCCTCTCATCGATATTACATGATAGATGAAAAGTAACGTGACCATGAGTCATTTGTCTTAAGATAAATGATTTAATTACTACATGTAACACCCCTACCCAACCTGATTGCCGAATCCTGGTATGAAGTGTCACAACTGAACTAGGTTGATGTACAAGTTTAGATCTCACTATTTACAATCAGATTGTATTACCTGTTTATTTAAAACATTTAAAACAAAGATAATAATTTAAAGTAAAAGTTCATGGTCTCATCTCCAGACTCTAAGGGAATTATTTAGATACAATACATTCAAACCAGAGGCGAAGCCTCTGAAAGTACCCTATTCCTATGTGCATGACACCTTACTGACAGTGATCCTTGATTCAATACGGTCTGGCTTGGTCCTTCATCGAGTTTCTTATCCCACGAATCCTGGAAAACACTGGCCAACACATTGGTAAATTCAATAAACTTAGTGAGTTCCTTTACGACATTACACTACAATAGACCTCATCTTAAAGGGGTTTCAAATTGAAAAGAACCAATCATAATACTCATGTTACGTTTTGATGACCCTGGTTTGCCTGGGGTGTCAGACTTCAGTTCTACGTCCGCTTGTCTTTATTGGCAGAGTGATCACTGGGTGATCTTTACGTGATCGGCTTATGACCTTTTTGACTACTTATGGTGGGTTCCAGCTGATTTATCACCATTTTAGATTCCCACACTTGTTTTCTCAATTTGCCTTTTGTATTCTTTCTCCTCTCAACTCTTTTCATGCTTAACCGTTTTGATTTCATTTTGGCTTATGAACATACTATAATTCTGGCGCATATACTAGTATTCTATCCATGAGGTCTATCTACGCATAAATCATACTAGAAAGGTCCATGTGTATTGGTGTTCTTATTTGGGTTCATCTTTACTATTTCCACCCCACCTTTAGATTGCAATTTTGTTTGGATTACTTCATTGTATTATGCCCAAATCTTGGTATCTTACTTTTGAGGTGAAACATACTTGTCTGTTATGGACTGCTTTGGCTTACATTACCCAACAGACCGTCATCTAGGTGACTACCCAAGCTCATGATTCCTCTCACATGTCAATTTCCTACAGAACTAGCCATTAACTGATACTTTCAACACTAGTTTTCCCTTAAAGAGGAATAGTTTTGACAGACATATGTGTTATTCAATGTTTCCCTTTTTGATAGCTCTCTCTATTATTGGGCTCTAACTAACCTCACATTTCCTTATGGACTAATCGACGTGCTTTCAATAAACCACTAGCACACAGGGTTCCTTGAACACCCTCTTAAGATTCTTGATGGTGGATCCTTATATGTATCTTCGGTTAAACCTTATTTCATTTTCCTGCACACTAGGCACCACTTGTGTATCATCTCCCATGATTGTTTCTTGTTGGGTTACCACCTATATGCCCTACTGGCTTTCACAAAAACTATTCTAGCAACCTTTTCCCACATCCATTACATTTCCCATTCATTGATGGATTCTTTCAACCTGTTGGATACCTACCGCTTGTCCATAATTTTATTTTCCTTCAAACCTTTTTTTCTTGGTTTGTCAAATTTCTCGTGATTACTATCCTAATTTTCATCCCATGCTTATTGTCCCGACTAACAACCCCGTGTTTAATGTCCCGGTGGACTCTACATACTGCTACACTCGAACTATGGTCTTACTTGTTAGGCTCAATGTTTAATGTCTTGGCGGACTTTCCGTGTTTACTTTCCTGACGGACTCTTTATGCTATTATAGCTAAGCTATGGTCTTACACAATATACCCCATGTTTAATGTCATGATAGGCTCTTTTAGTTTTCATAGTCGAGCTATGGTTTTACACCTTGTAATCCCCATGTTTACTCCCAGAAAACTATATTGATTGCCATAGTCGAGTTATGGTCTTACAGGTTAGACCCCTTTTGAGGTGTCGCCCCGTAGGACCTTACTGTCGTTGCAATATTGCTCTATAGAACCTAATAATCGTCGTCACGATGTCATTCCGAAGGAACTATTCTCATTTCATCTTGATGTTTGAACATTGAAGTGTCCATCCCACAAGACCCGGAGCTTCACATATCATGATTTGCACTCAGCAACACCTTATGGCGAAATTCCAATTTCCCTATTTCTCCGTCCATGCCTCCATTTCATCATTCCTAACCTTGATGCTCAAACACCGCAGTGTCCCCTCCATAAGGCTTAGAGCTTCGCACATCACAGTTTGCACATAGAAGCACTATATGGCGGTAACTAACAGAATCACCCTTTTCCCTATTCTTTCTTCTTCTGGCTCGTGGATGATGCCCTTCCGTATTCCACAAAAAATAAACAGACTTTACATTAAATTCATAAACATCGACACACTGTTGGATATTCATAAACCTATTCAACCTTATGTAAACAAGCATTTTCAAGCAACAAAATTTATGCGTCATCATAGAACCTATCCTAGACTCAATGTAATTTATTGCCAAACATACAACATTCCAAAAGTGGAGTATAGAAACTCATCTGATACTTCTTTGCCTTATTGGCTTAGCTTTTCCAAATGCTAGAGTTTCCATTCTCCTGGTAGTTAAGCAGTATAACAAAAATCATGAGTTAGACTCAATATTTTTCAGGTTAAAACTTTGTTTTCGAGAAACATACAGAACCCCTAAAATGGTTCTGAAAACCCTTAACTTTGTTTTCTAAAACTTACGCACACCGAAAGACTTAGAACCTTACTAGCTTCCTAGATTCTCTACTTTTCTAACTAAATCCTCAGGATCATCACTCTATGCAGAGCTTTCCATAACCATCTCTTCTTCGGAACAACCAAGGAAGAAGATGAAAAAGAGAGGAAAGTAAAATATAATCAATAAGAACTTTCCCTCGGAAGTAATTTCCCAGCCACTTATAGTCCTTCATGTGTGACTTTCAATCCTATAGAAACCATTTGTTGGTAATCATTTTGTCTCCCACTAAAAAACCAACTGGTTTGAAACCAACCGAACCAGCATTAGATTTTAGCCTTGTCCAATTTAGCACTAAGTTTTCTTGAATTTTTAGTAGAGGCTGCCAGCTTTTGGCTTCTTTCAATTTAACCCCTTAAGTATTCTTAATTTTTTGAACTTAAAGGAAACTGGGTGTGACAACTCTCCCATCCTAAAAAAAATTTCGTCTTCAAATTTTTCTTTCACGCTCAGCTTCAATGGCGGACTCGAAAACTCTACCCCATTTTTGACCTCATAAGGTTCACAAGAGTAATCACCTTTCATTCTTACTGGAGCTTTCAACTTGGTTCCCCTTTAATACTTTTACCTTTTACCAACTCCGCCAAATTTGCGAATCTTGCAACACTTAACAAAATATAGATACCAGCTTATTTGCGAGTATCAAACTACTCCAATGGTATGAAGGCTCACCAGCCCTACTAAAAAAGGGTTCTTTTGAACAGTGCTATGATTAGTTCTACTTTCGTGAGGGCTACACCATAATGGGTAACAATTGGCAAATATTCCCGCCTTGGAAATCTTAAAGGTTTCTTCTTTTTCCCAATGCCAATAGGTGCCCTTCATACATTGATAGACTTGAACGATTTCTTACCATTCACTAAATTTTTTCCATAACTCCCCATGCTCTCCTGTGGTTATAAATAAACTAGAATGCTAAAGGGGAAATTCACAACTCTACAGACCTTTTGTTTAACCATCTTTCCTAATATCTCTCACTTCTCTTCTTCCTATCTTTCTTTTCTTCCCGTAACTACATTTCTAGAGTGTAATTCCCCTGCTACTCCAACATTAAAATTTCAAAAATAAATCCTTTATTTTCTACCTTTCTTACCTGTTCACTAGTTAAATCCTCAATAGGAGGCATATGCAAGGCGATAATTCCTAATCTACTGGGTCACACATATCAATTACATTATGGTAGGTTACCCGTTGCCCTAATGAATTTGTTTTCCTTACCTTGCTTCTGCTCTAGTGATGAATAGAAGGAATTCTCAACTAGGTGACGCTAATGGCCACTTTTTTTCCCCACAAGGGAATATTTTATTACAAAGGATTATACGCTTTTTTTGTTTTAGGTCAACCTAGAACAAGGCAAGGATCTGTCTTCAAAATTGGGGAAGTTATTTTCCTCAACCTCTTTGTTCCCTTCGTTGGCTGCACTCATTATGAATCCTACTGTAACGTCATGGGGAAACCATGCCAACATCACTCACATCCCCATTTCGAAGATTTAAATTCAAGCCTTTGATGACTTATGAATAAGGTAGGGGTGGGAATTACATCTTCACAAAAATGTGCAGCTGCAACATGAGGAGTTACCCAGCTCTAGCAGATACTAAATCTGGCATCTACGCGTACATTCCTCCGTATCTTTCCTATCTAATACCCATTCAAACCTGACACAAGGGCCTTCCTTGTCAGGCTTCGAATGCGTGGTTAAGTATATCCAGTGCTATAGATCCTTCCAATGCCAATCTCACTATTCTTCTAGTTCAAGGCAGGAGATTATCATATAGGACAAAAGGGATCCGGCGATTATCTTATTTCCAAGAATTCAGGCGTAGTCATTTCTACATCATTTTAAAGAACTAGCCAAGAGGAAGTGAAAACACCATTGAGGCGACAACCCACTTGGCGAATAAAAAATATTTAATTCCATTTTGTATTTTTTCTCTAATGAGATTTTCTTTTCTTCAACACTTGTACTTTCAATCACTGTATTTACTTAATTATACTTTTTTGACATCCTTGTTTGAATGGTTTATTTCTACTATCATCACCATTCATCAATTCAGGTGAATGTATCCACTCATGTCACATAATAACTTCATTAAACAAGGACTCGAGAGACTTAGTCAGATCGAATGTAATGCATATAATGGGTACTTCTTCCAATTCTTACATCCAAAGTAGTGCCTAAATCGTGCTCTAATACCACTACTTGATCTAATCACCGAATTTGGATATAGAGTGTCACAATTGAACCAGGTTGATGTACAAGTTTAGATATCACTACTAATAATCAGATTGTATTACCTATTTATTTAAAACATTTACAACAAAGATAATAATTTAAAGTAAAAGTTCAGGGTCTCATATTCGGACTCTAAGGAAACTATTTAGATACAATACATTCAAAACAGAGTGAAGCATCTAAAGGTACCCCATTCCTATGTGCATGACACTTTACTGATAGTGATTCTTGATCCAATATGGTCTGGCTTGATCCCTCCTCGAGTTCCTTATCCTACGAATCCTGCAAAACACAAGTCGATACTTTGGTAAGTTCAAAAAACTTAGTGAGTTCTTTTATTGCATTACACTAAAATAGACCCTATTTTAAAGGGGTTTCAAGTTGAAAAGAACCAAACACAATATTAACTATTATGTTTTAACAACCCCAGTTTACCTAGGGTGTCGGACTTCAATTCCACGTCTGTTTGTTTTTATTGGCAGAGTTGTAACAGTCCGATTTTGACCCAAGTAAGAATAGTGGTTTTGGGACCACAAATTTGAGTTAAAAAATATTTTAATATTATTTTTCATGCCTATTATAAGTGAATTGATATGTATGAAAGTTTTGTGTGAGAATTTAATTGTTTATGTGCTTAATTTGCAAAAAAAAGACCTAATCGCGTAAAATGTAAAAGTTGCCTGCTATTTGTTAAAAGTGCCTATTTGACTTGGCTTAGCAAATGAGAGGTCCTTATGTTGTTATTTGACCATTGAACTTATGAGTTGACATTAATGGCCTTGTTAATAATGTTTCAAATGTTATAAGGCTAAGGGTAAAATGGTAAATGATGAATTAATATTTGTTTAATTAAAACAAAAGCATGAAAATGGTCATTATCATCTTGTTCATGCCGAAATTGAAGAAAGAAAAGCTAGGTTTTGTGTTCTAACATTCGGCCATTGAAGAATTTGATTAAGGTATGAGTTTTACTTGGTTTTTGATTATTTCTAAGTTTTTGTGATCATTGTTAAGTGTTGTAGCTAGCCCATGCCTCAATTTCTGATTTTTTTTTGATGATTTGAAAATGTGGCTTGGATGAATTCATGAGCTTTGTGATGTTATATGTTGAAATATGAAAGCTTGGTGTTGGGTTTACATGTTTTATCTTTGAATTTTTGATGAAATTGAGTAATTTGGGCTAAATTGTAAAAAATTTATTTTGAGGGACTAAAATGTAAAATAAATGAAATGTATAGACTTGTATGAGATCTATGAAAATTTGGCTAAGCATGTGTATAAGCAAATTTTGTATTTTGCGATTTTGTGAATTAGGGACTAAAGTGTCGAAATGTGAAAATGTGAGGGCCATTTTTCAAAATACCCTAATTATGTGTATATGGATTTTTTTAATTATTTAGTGAACAAAAGGGTTAATTTGAATACATATAAATCAAGAAAAGAGGAATTCAGACTTAAACTGAGGGAAGTCGAAGATTGTAGAGTAAACAGTCCGAGTCGATAAATTCTGGGGACGAGGTAAGTTCGTACTTAAAGCATAATTTTAAAGTATATTTTGATGTTTTGATTATGAATATATTGTATATACTTTGGTTTGGATGCATACAACGATGAATCAATAGTATTTGGCACTAAGTGTGCGATACCGACTTAGCTTCTGTTAATTGAAATGGCACTAAGTGTGCGGATGTTTAAAGTGCGAATAAGTTATGGAAAGTCTTAAAATATTCAAACGAGAGGTGAGAATGAAAGTGAATAAGTACGGGAAGATTCAGGTATGTACGATACGTAAGTGGTAGATGATATTATGTATGTGAAGTTCATTAAATTGGTATGATCATATAGATCGAATATGTGTAAATACTTATGTGTTGATGTTTTATGTTTTATATATTGTTGATGATTTTAGTACGAGTTTACTAAGCTTTTGAAAGCTTACTTTGTGTGTGTTTGCATTGTTTTATAGATACTGAAGCAACTGCAAGCTCGGGGATCGTCACCACACTATCGAACCTCATTTTGGTACTTTTGAAAATGTATATTTTGAAGTATAGCATGTATAGGCTAGTGATTGTGGGATTATGTTTTGTGATTTATATACTTAGCCATGTGATTTGGCTAGTTAGTGTTTAAACTCATAGTTGATAACGACTTATGTGACGTTAATGCGATTGTGGTATGTTTTAGTTGGTAAGTTTTAGATTGAGATTGAATGATGTATGGAAAGAAATGTTTTGGCATGATCCTATCTTATGTTGGCATGAATTAGTAAGGTTTATAAGTAGGAAAATGATTGATATTGTTATGTTATAAATGATGAATGTTTTGGCATAAAATTCGTTGAAATGGTGGTGCATATATGCTTGTTTCTTTGCTTGTAAATTGACCCAAATTTGGGGTGGCAAATTGGTTATTCAAATGGCCTATTTTTTGTCCACACGGGCAGAGACACGGGCGTGTGTCTCAGCCGTGTGCGACACACGGCTATGTTACACGGTCATGTGTCCCTTGGGGTACCCTTCAATTGTAAGTCAGACCCGAGCAGGGCCAAAGCACACGGGTGTGTGGCTAACCGTATGGCCCAAGTCAGACTCGACCATGACCAAGGCACACGGGCGTGTCTTGTAGCCGTGTGGGCAAGTTAGTAGCTATGCCCTATTTTGCCACGGTGTAGACACACCTCACACGACCTGTTCACACGGGCGTGTGACCTTTTAAAAGTTAAAAAATTTTATAAGTTCTAAAATATTTATATGTTATCAATTTGGTCCTGAATGCATGTTTAAACATTGTATATTCGATTTTATGTGAATAATGAATGTGAATGAATGACTTCTATTGGTAATGTGATGATATTTGATGTTTTGTGGTTCTGATATGAGTTATAAGTCCGGTAATGCCTCTTAACCTATTCCAACAATGGTTACAGGTTAGGAGTTACATTTTAATGGTATCAGAGCTATGGTTTAGTCAGTTCTAGGACTACCATAGCGTTAATGAGTCTAGCTATACATGCCATATTTATGAACTGTGATAGTGTGATGAATCCTGACATTGAAATGTGCTTTTATATAGCAAATAGATCCCCAAAGAGTTGTAGCAGACGATGTTGAAAGCAATGCGCCTGCTCCCGCGCAAGAGACGATGCAAGCTGATTCTCGACTAGCTAGGAGTAGCCGTGATGGTAAGGCTAAACAAGCCTTCTATCAGATGATGAATGATTGGTTCACCCAATACATTAGAACCAATCCGGCTGTACAACAACCTCTACCCCCGGTTAATCTTCCTCAAACTCCTACTATGCCGCCAGTGAATCTGGTACAGTTAAGTAGACCACCAGTTGATAAGATTAGAAAATATAGAGCTAAAAAGTTCTGAGCTACAACAAGTGATGATGCCGAAAAAGTCGAGTTCTGGTTAGAACACAATAAGAGTGTTTAATGAGTTGTCTTTGAGTCTAGAAGAATGTATAAAATATGCCGTTTCACTTCTAAGAGATAAGGCGTACCATTGGTGGAAGACTTTAACGTCTGTGGTTCCTAGTGAATGGGTTACTTGAGACTTCTTCTAAGTTGAATTTTGAAAGAAATATATCAGTCAGAGATTCATTGATCAGAAACGTAAAAAGTTTCTCGAGCTTAAACAAGGCCCTATGTCACAGAATAAGAGCAAGAATTTGTAAGGCTGAGTCAATACACTCGTGAATGTATATTTACGGAAGTAATAATGTGCAAAAGATTTGAAGATGGTCTGAACAAGGATATTCGTTTGTTAGTCGGGATTCTGGAAATAAAAAAAAATTTAGTACTTGTTGAACGAGCATGTAAAGCTGAAGACCTCAGGAAAGAGAAAAGGAAAGCTGATTTTGAAGCTAGAGAGGTACCAAAGAGATCATCGGGCAAATCATTTCAATCTGGATCAAAGAAATTTAGAGATGACAGTAGTCGTTCAAAAATTAGTGTGGGACATTCAAACAGAGATCGTGCTAGATCGCAATCGAATTTCAAATCTTCAGCTATGTCTGTTGCCAGTGTTGATAATGCAAAGAATGAAAAGCCTGAGTGTGATCAATGTGGAAGACAACATTTCGATGAATGCTGTGGAAAAAGTAATAACCGAGCTTGTTATAGTTGTAGTTCAAGAAATTATTTTATAAAAAATTACCCAGATTTAGCTGAAAAAGATACTATTCAGAATCGGAGACAGAGTGGTAATGCTTATCGTGGTAAACCTCCCTGAAATTCGGGAAATGTAAGCGGTAGTCAGAGAGGAACGAAAGACACAGCTATTAGATCTGAGGCTCGTGCACCTGCCAGAGCCTATGCTATCCGAGCTCTCGAGAAAGCTTCATCACTAGATGTGATTACGGGTACATTTACTCTCTATGATACTTATATGATTGCTTTGATAGATCCTGGATCAACACATTCGTATATATGTATGAACTTAGTGAACAGTAAGACTTTGCCTGTAGAGTCTATTGAATTTGTAATTAGAGTTCCGAACCCCCTAGGCAGATATGTTCTAGTTGATAAAGTCTGCAAAAATTGTCTGTTAATGTTTTGAGATAATTATTTTCTGGCTGATCTGATGTTATTGCCTTTCGATGAGTTTGATATAATTCTAGGTATGGATTGGTTAACTTTGCATGATACTGTGGTGAACTGCAAACGGAAAACTATTGATTTGAGATGCAAGAATGATGAAATAGTCAGAATTGAATCTAGTGATTTGAATGGATTGTCTGTTGTAATATCTTCGATGAAATCTTTGAGTATTGTGAGAAAGGGTTGTGAAGCTTATTTTGCATATGTGATTGATTCGAGAGTGTCAGAAAAGAAAGTTGAGTCTGTGCCTGTTGTCTGTGAGTTCCCTGATGTGTTTCCTGAAGAACTTCTAGGATTACCTCCGAATAGAGAGGTAGAATTTGGCATTGAATTGGTACCTGGTACTACTCCAATTTTGATAGCTCCGTACAGAATGGCTTCGACCAAACTAAAAGAATAAAAGTCTTAGTTGCAAGAGTTGATTGATAAAGGGTTTGCTAGACCGAGTTTCTCACCTTGGGGTGCTTCGGTTCTATTTGTGAAAAAGAAAGATAGTACGATAAGAATGTGTATTAACTATCGTCAGTTGAATAAAGTGACTATCAAGAATAAGTATCCTCTGCCTCGAATTGATGATTTGTTTGATCAGTTGAAAGGAGCTACTGTGTTTTTGAAAATAGATTTGAGATTAGGCTATTATCAGCTGCGAGTGAAAGACTAAGACATTCCGAAAACTGCTTTTAGAACGAGGTACGGCCACTATGAATTCTTAGTTATGCCTTTCGGATTGACTAACACACTTGCTATCTTTATGGAATTGATGAATAGAATTTTCAGACCATATTTAGATCAATTTGTTATTGTATTCATCGATGACATATTGATTTACTCATGTGATGAATCTGAACATTCCAAGCATTTGAGAATGGTGTTACAGACTATGCGAGATAAACAGTTGCATGCGAAGTTTAGTAAATACGAATTTTGGTTACGAGAAGTTGGTTTTCTCGGTCTTATTGTATCAGCATCTGGTATCCGAGTTAATTCGAGCAAAATTTTAGCTATTTTGGATTGGAAACCTCCGAGGAACGTTTCCGAAGTTCGTAGTTTTCTGAGACTTATTGGTTACTATAGAAGATTCATGAAAGGTTTTTCGATTATTGCGACTCCGTTGACAAAATTGCTACAAAAAGATGTGAAGTTTGAATGGTCTGAAAAGTGTCAAAATAGTTTTGATCAGTTGAAGACCTTGTTGGCTAAAGCTCCGGTATTGGTATAACCCGAATCGGGTAAAGAATTTGTGATCTATTGTGATGCTTCGTTGATCGGTTTGGGATGTGTTTTAATGCAAGAAGGAAAAGTCATTGCTTATGCTTTGAGGCAGTTGAAGCCGCACGAAAAGAACAATTTGACGCACGATCTTGAATTAGCTGCGATTGTGTTTGCTCTAAAGATTTGGCGCCATTACTTGTTTGGTGAGAAATGTCACGTGTATTCTTATCATAAGAGTTTGAAGTATTTGATGACTCAGAAATATCTGAATCTGCGACAGAGAAGATGGTTGGAACTGTTAAAAGATTACGAACTTGTGATTGATTATCATCCAGGAAAAGCAAATGTTGTTGTTGATGCTTTGAGTCGAAAATCATTGTTTGCTCTGTGTGCGATGAATGCTCATTTGGTTCTACTCGATGATGGTTCAATTTTAGCTAAATTAAAAGCGAGACCTTTGTTCTTATAGTAGATTATTGAAGCTCAGAAGATTGATAATGAGATTCTAGCTAAACGAACTCAGTGTGATGTGGAATCTGATTCAGCATTCAGAGTTGATAAAGATAATTTCTTGAGATTCCGAGATCGAATTTGTGTTCTGAGAAATCCAGAGTTAATTCAAATGATTCTGAGTGAAGCTCACAGTAGTCGCTTATCTGTGCATCCGGGTAGTACGAAAATGTATAATGATCTAAAACAGCATTATTGGTGGTCCGGAATGAAAAGAGATATCTCTGACTTTGTTTCTAAATGTTTGATCTGTCAGTAAGTTAAAGCTGAACATCAGGTGCCATTTGGTTTGTTACAACTGATTATGATTTCGGATTGTAAATTGGATCGAGTAACCATGGATTCTGTTTCGGGTTTGCCCCTGTCTCCGAGAAAGAAAGATTCAATTTGGGTTGTAGTTGATCGATTGACGAAATCAGCTCATTTTATTCCGATTCAATCCGGTTACTCGCTTGATAAATTAGCTGAGTTATACATTGCAGATATGTGGGATTGCATAGTGTGCCGTTGTCTATAGTGTCAGACAGTGATCCGAGATTCACATCACGATTTTGGAAGAAGTTGCAAGACGCTCTGGGTACTAAATTGTATTTCAGTACTGCTTTTCATCAGCAAACGGACGGTCAATCTGAACGGATTATTTAGATACTCGAGGATATATTGAGATGTTGTATTCTTGAGTTTGAAGGTACATGGGAACAATATCTACCTTTGATTGAATTCGCTTATAATAACAATTTTTAGTCGAGCATTAAAATGGCACCGTACGAAGCTTTATATGATTGCAAATGCCGTACACCTTTGTATTGGACAGAGCTCAGCGAAATTAAGATTCACGGAGTTGATTTGATGAAAAAAACTGAACAGAAAGTAAAAATGATCCGAGATAGTTTGAAAGCAGCTTCTGATCGTCAGAAATCATATGCGGATTTGAAAAGAAAAGACATTGAGTTTGAGATCGATGATAAAGTATTTTTGAAAGTATCTCCGTGGAAGA
Source organism: Gossypium anomalum (assembly GCA_025698475.1). Lineage (NCBI taxonomy): Eukaryota > Viridiplantae > Streptophyta > Magnoliopsida > Malvales > Malvaceae > Gossypium > Gossypium anomalum. The sequence continues at coordinate 71,291,431 of CM046968.1, forward strand.
AAGTGCTTCGATTTGGTAGAAAAGGCAAATTGAGTCTGAGATTCATCGGACTGTATGAGATTATCGAGCGTATTGGGCTAGTAGCATATAGATTGTTGTTGCCACCAGAGCTAGAAAAGATTCACAATGTGTTTCATGTATTGATGCTTCAACGATACAGATTCGATCCTTCACATGTGATTCCTCCATCTGAGATAGAGATTCAGTCTGATATGACTTACGAAGAAAAGCCCATCCGTATCATAGCTCGAGAGGTTAAAGAGCTGTGAAATAAGAAAATTTTGTTAGTTAAAGTGATGTGGCATCGACACAGTATTGAAGAGGCCACGTGGGAGCCTGAAGATACTATGAGATAGAAATATCCAAATTTGTTTAACGATAAGATTTTCGGGGACGAAAAACCCTAAGAGGGAGAATTGTAACAGTCCGATTTTGACCTAATCTGAGTTAGAAAAATATTTTAATATTATTTTTCGTGCCTATTATAAGTGAATTGATATGTGTGAAAGCTTCGTGTGAGAATTTAACTGTTTATGTGCTTAATTTGCAAAAAAGGACCTAATCGCGTAAAATGTAAAAGTTGTCTGTTGTTTGTTAAAAGTGCCTATTTGACTTGGCTTATTAAATGAGAGGTCCTTATGTTTTTATTTGACCATTGAACTTATGAGTGGACATAATGGCCTTGTTAATAATGTTTTAAATGTTATAAGGCTAAGGGTAAAATGGTAAATGATGAATTAATGTTTGTTTAATTAAAACAAAAGCATGAAAATGGCCATTATCATCTTGTTCATGCTGAAATTGAAGAAAGAAAAGCTGGGTTCTAACATTCGGCCATTGAAGAATTTGATTAAGGTATGAGTTTTACTCGATTTTTGATGATTTCTAAGTTTTTGTGATCATTGTTAAGTGTTGTAGCTAGCCCATACCTCAATTTTTTATTTTTTTTATGATTTGAAAATGTGGCTTGGATAAATTCATGAGCTTTGTGATGTTATATGTTGAAATATGAAAGCTTGGTGTTGGTTTTACATGTTTTGTCTTTGAATTTTTGATGAAATTGAGTAATTTGGGCTAAATTGTAAAAATGTTATTTTAAGGGACTAAAATGTGAAATAAATGAAATGTATGGACTTGTATGAGAGCTATGAAAATTTGGCTAAGCATGTGTATAAGCAAATTTTGTATTTTGCGATTTTGTGAATTAGGGACTAAAGTGTCGAAATGTAAAAATGTGAGGGCTATTTTGCAAAATGCCATAATTGTGTGTATATGGATTTTTTTTGAATGATTTAGTGAATAAAAGGGTTAATTTTGAATACATATAGATCAAGAAAAGCAGGATTTAGACTTAGACCGAGGGAAGTCGAAGATTGTAGAGTAAACAGTCCGAGTCGATAAATTCCGAGTACGAGGTAAGTTCGCACTTAAAGCATAATGTTAAAGTATATTTTGATGTTTTGATTATGCATAGATTGTATATGTTTTTGATTTGGATGCATACGACGATGAATCAATAATATTTGGCACTAATTGTGCGATTTAAACTAGCTTCGGCTATATGAGTCACTAAGTGTGCGATACCGACTTAGCTTCTGTTAATTGAGATGGCACTAAGTGTGCGGAATCGTTTTAGCTTCGGCTAACCTTTATGGCACTAAGTGTGTGGATGTTTAAAGTGCGAATAAGTTACGGAAAGTCTTAAAATATTCAAACGAGAGGTGAGAATGAAAGTGAATAAGCACGGGAAGATTCAGGTATGTATGATACCTAAGTGGTAGATGATATTATGTATGTGAAGTTCATTGAATTGGTATGATCATATGGATCGAAAAAGTGTAAATACTTATGTGTTGATGTTTTATGTTTAATATACTGTTGATGATTTTAGTACGAGCTTACTAAACTTTTGAAAGCTTACTTTATGTGTGTTTGCATTGTTTTATAGATATCGAAGCTACTGCAAGCTCAGGGATCGTCAAGGATCATCACCACACTATCAAACCTCATTTTGGTACTTTTGAAAATGTATATTTTGAAGTATGGCATGTATATGCTAGTGGTTGTGGGATTATGTTTTGTGATGTATATACTTAGCCATGTGATTTGGCTAGTTGGTGTTCAAACTCATAGTTGATAATGGCTTAAGGTATGTGATGCTAATATGCAATTGTGGTATGTTTTAGTTGGTAAGTTTTGGTAAGTTTAGATTGAGATTGAATGATGTATGGAAGGAAATGTTTTGGCATGATCCTATCTTATGTTGGTTTGAATTAGTAAGGTTTATAAGTAGGAAAATGGTTGATATTGTATGTTATAAATGATGAATGTTTTGGCATAAAATTGGCTGAAATGGTAGTGTATATATGCTTGTTTCTTTGCTCGTAAGTTGACCCAAATTTGGGGTGGCAAATTGGCTATTCAAATGGCCTATTTTTGCTCACACGGGCATGTGTCTCAGCCATGTGCGACACACGGCTATGTTGCACGGTCGTGTGTCCCCTGGGGCACCCTTCAATTGTAAGTTAGACCCGAGCATGAACAAAGCACACGGGCGTGTGGCTAGCCGTGTGGCCCAAGTCAGACTCGACCACGGTCAAGGCACACGAGCGTGTCTTGTAGCCGTGTGGGCAAGTCAGTAGCTATGCCCTGTTTTGCCATGGCTTAGATACACGGGCGTGTCTAAGGTCGTGTGAGGCACACGGCCTGTTCACACGGGCGTGTGACCTTTTAAAAGTTAAATTTTTTTATAAGTTCTAAAACATTTATATGTTATCAATTTGGTCCCAAATGCATGTTTAAACATTGTATATTCGATTTTATGTGAATAATGAATGTGAATGAATGACTTCTATTGGTAATGTGATGATATTTGATGTTTGGTGGTTCTGATATGAGTTACAAGTCTGGTAATGCCTCTTAACCTATTCTGGCGACGGTTACGGGTTAAGGGTATTACAAGAGTGATCATTGGATGATCTTTACTTGGTCGGTTTATGACCCTTTTGACTATTTATGGTGGGTTTCAGCTAATTTATCATCCTTGTAGATTTCCACCATTCTTTTCTCAAATTGCCTTCTATATTCTTTCTCATCTCAACTCTTTCCATGAATAACCATTCTGATTTCATCTTGGCTTGCGTACACACCATAATTTCAAACCATACACTGATATTCTGCCCATAAGGTCTATCTACTCATAAAGCCCACTAGAAAGGTCCATACATATTGGCATTCTTATATGGGTTAATCTTTACTATTTTTACCTTACCCTCAGGTTGCAATGTTGTTTGGATTACTTCCTTGTATTTCGCCCTAATTGCGGTATCTTGCTTTTGAGGTAAAACATACTTGTCTGTTATGGACTGTTTTAGCCTATGTTATCTAGTAGATTATCATCTAGGTGACTGTCTAAGTTCATGATTCTTCTCACATGTTGGTTCCCTATGGAACAAACCATTTAGCTGATACTTTCACACTAGTTTTCCCTTAAAAAGGAATAGTCTTGACAGACATATCTATTACTCGATGTTTACCTTTTTGATAACTCTCTCTTTTATTAGGTTCTAACTAACCCCTTATTTCCTTATGGACTAACTGACGTACTTTTGATCAACCACTGGTATACAGGGTTCCTTGAGCACCTTTTGGAGGTTCTTAATGGCAGATCCTTATCTACAATCCTTGGTTAAACCTTATTTCGTTTTCCTGTACACCAGGCACCACCTGTGCGTCATATCCCGTGACTGTTTCTTGTTGGGTTACCACCCATATGCCCTACTGGCTTTCATAACTTCTATTCTAGTAGCCTTTTCCCACTTACATTACGTTTCCCATTCATTTGCGGATTCTTTTGACCTGCTGGCTATCTATTGCGTGTCCATAATTTCATTTTCTTTCTAACCATTTTTCTTAGTTTGCAAAATTTCCTACGATTACCATTCTAATTGTCTACATGTGCTTATGGTCCCGACTGACTACCATGTGTTTAATGTCCTGATGGACTCCACATGCTCCATAGTTGAACTATGGTCTTACTCGTCAGGTTCCATGTTTAATGTCTTGGCGAACTTCCCATGTTTATTGTCCCAGTGGAAACTCTATGTTGCCATAGCTAAGCGATGGTCTTAAACAATATACCCTATGTTTAATGTACTGAAAGACTCATTTGGTTGTTATAGTTCAGCTATGGTTTTACACATCGTATTCTTCATGTTTACTGTCTTGACGAACTACCCTGTGTTTACTATCCCAGTGGATTATACTAATTGTTATAGTCGAGCTATGGTCTTACACGTTAGACCTCTTTTGAGGTGTTGTCCCGTAGGACCTGGCGGTCTGTAACACCTCTAACCCACCTCTATCATCGGATTAGGGTCACAGGTATTACTAACCAATCAAAATATTTAATTACAACATAAGCAAAGGTGCAAGCTGACTATTAGCATTCATATTATACAGAGAGCAGAGCATGCTAATTTAATATTTTCCATAATACTATTTTGAACAACTGAATGATGAGATATGCAATGTAATACGAAACTTGGTCTTCCACTGTTTACAATCTTATCACTATTTATCCCCTCTTTAAAGCTAGAAGTTGGATACCTAACAAGACTATTCCAATTATTAGCATCAGAGTATTGGACTATACTCTGGTTATCTACTTTCAGTGATATTAGTAGTATGACCTGTTTCACCTAGTTAAGGTTCGTCACTTCATTTAATATTAGCGTAAAAATACTCTTACAACCCTTAATACGAGTTTATAGGACCCTAAATATAATCATAAAACAAACAAGGACTAATTTGAAACAACGTAGAAAGGTTTGGGGAAATTTTTAAAAAAATTAGAAACAAGGGTTACACGGGCGTGTGGCCAGGCTGTGTGATATGCCTCAGGCTATGTGGCTTTCAAAGTTGGGACACACGACTGTGTCCCAGCCCATGTCTCTACCCGTGTAACTCACTAACTTGAGACACAAGGCCGTGTCCCAACCCGTGTCTCTGCCCGTGTAACTCAATGGCTTGGGTCACACGATCATGTCACAGGTCGTGTACCAGATTGTGTGAACCCTGCACTAAAATTTACAAGGCACACGGCCATGTGACAAACCGTGTCTCAGGCCGTATGTACCTAAGTGCAACTTAAAACTCAAGTTTACCAAATCATGCTTACTTGGACACTAGCAACCCAATTACCAGCCATTTAACCTATTCAAAACACAATAAAACATGCTTAAAACATGCCTAAACATCCATCTTAAGTGCCTAACCAATGTACCCTCATTGGTACCACATTTTATATCTACAAACGCATTAGTAAGACGTCAAACATCCAAACTCGCATTCATGCTAAATTGCCACAATTGAACTAATGTTTTAGCTATTTAGGCTATCAAGCTTAAAGCTAATCACATGCAAAATATTAAGCTTGACTAACATACCAAAACATAGATTTAACCACAACCATATGAACACATAAATACCATTACACATGGAACTCAAAATAACATCACATTAACAAAACAAGATCAACCAAAAGACCTCCTAGGTACATGCCATTACAAAATAAAATATCATTACACTTGAGTCCGGGATTGTTGTTGGATGCTGAGTCGACAATAAACTAAAAAGTACCTAACCTGCACACAGGAAACAACAGCACAAGCTGAGTATAACTCAGTGGTATTTTTATAATCCAAAAATTTAAAACTTGATATAAATGATTAAAATGTAAAAATACAAATGAGTAATTTTATGTACTATATATATATATATATCAAGTCAATAATGCTAGTTTATTCATTCCTTGTCCACATCCAATAGTTTTCACAAATTCTAGCACATGGCAATATAATTTCATATGGCATTTGATAATTCAACTCATGCAATGGCATGATTCATCTTTATGTCCAATTCATGAATTCATTTCTCATAATTCATTCAATATTCAAATCCAATTTCACCATTTCAAATTCCATTTCACATCTCATTTTCCATTTCTCCTCCTTATCAATTCAATATTAAATACATCAAATTTATCATTTAATTTCCCCTATTAACACGACTCGGACTCGGATGAATACACAGATCTAACCAATACACCAGTTTGGCACCCAGTGCCTCATTAGATAAATCCGAAGAAATAACTTCGCTCAGCGCTATAATAGATTGACACCCAGTGTCTCATTGGTTAAACCGAAGCAAATTGACACCCAGTGCCTCATCAACTCGAAGTCAAAGAAATCCCTGAACTACTCCTATCTTATGGCATGCCATCTATATCCGACTTAGCTCGAAGCAGTTAATAGGGTTCACTTTTCAATACAATCAATATCCCAATTTCATATATGCGCATGATTACATATAAACATATATTCAAGTTGGTAGCAACCACAATTCTTGATATTCATAATCAGTTTATTCTAATAATCAATTGATTTAATTTAGCCCAAAATACAAGAGTTCTCACATTACATACTTACCATATGCAAATAATTCAATATGCAATAATTCTTAATTTATTTTGGATTATAGAAACACAAACCGTATATTTCAAGCTACTTGATGTTGACCTTGTCTTTAACCTTCTTACTCAAGGATTCTGGAACGATGTTCTCTATGGAATAAAATAATTACAGTATACTAATAATACACAACTCAATTTTTATTAAATTTTAAATTTTATACTACATTTTGCTTAGTCTTCAATTTAGTCCCTAAATGAGACAAATTAAATCTCCACACTTAACCTTAAATTTTTATACTAATTTCACTCTAAGATAATTTTAGCTCTCTATTTTCAATTCAAACTTTTAAATTTAATTTTTTTTACAATTTAGTTCCTATTGCTCAAAATCAACAATTAACTCCATAATTTGGTCATTTCCCACTTCTAGCTTAAAAATCTATCAAATAAACCTTTAATGCTTTAAGTACTCAACATTGGCAACCTCATCAATCTTGAACAATACCAAAAACTTATAACATGGATCGACTAGTTCTAAGTATCAGGATTCCAAAAAACGTAAAAATTATAAAAAAAAAGGACTAAATTGACTAACCGATTGAAGCTTGAATGCCTAAAACCCTTATGGCAATGCGTTTCATCCTTTCTTTCTTTCTCAATTTGGTTTTGCATGTAAAAATAAAAGAAAGAAATGGTTTTGGTTGTTTATTACCATTACCTATTATTATTATTAATTATAAATTTATAACATTTAATGCATTGTAATCCTCCACCACTGTCCATCACATTTATTAGTGGGGTAATTACTACTTTAGTCCTTTTAATTAATTTTAATCTATAACTCAACTTTTAGCACTTACATAATTTAATCCATGCATCCTAAATAACTCCTAATTCATGAAAATTACTTATCCAAAATTTAATTTGCCTCTAATATAACTCTGCAAATATTTAATAAAAATATTTATGGGTCTGGTTTACAGAAATGGAGTCCCAAAACTACACTTTCTGACACCATTGACTTTTGGTTCGTTATAGTGTCGCCCCATAGAGCCTGTTGACCGCTGTCTTGGTGTTGCTATATGGAACCTAATAATCATCGCCACGGTGTCATCCTGAAGGACTTGATTCTCATTTCACCTTGATGCTCAAACATCGAACTGTCCCCCACAAGGCCTGGAGCTTCGCATATCACGGTTTGCACTCAGCAATACAGTATGGTGGTATCTTAACGAAATTCCAATTTCCCTATTCCTCCGCCCATTCCTCTATTTCGCCATTCCTAACATTGATGCTCGAACACAATAGTGTCCCTTTCACAAGTCCCGGAGCTTTGCACATCATGGTTTGCACATAGCAGTATTGTATGGAGGTATCTAACAGAATCACCCTTTTTTCCCATCCTAACTTCTTCTAGATTGTTGATGATTCCCTTCTATATTCGACAAAAAAAAAAATACATGCAATTCATAAACATTAACATACTAGTGGATACTCATAAAGCTATTCAACCTAATGCAAACAAGCATTCTTAAGCAACAAAATTTATGTATCATCACAGAACCCATCATGGACTCAATGTAATTTCATGCCAAACATACAACATTCCAAAAGTGGAGTACAAGAACTCACCTGATAGTTCTTCACCTTATCATCTTAGCTTTTTCGAACGCTAGAGTTTCCATTCTCTTGGCAGCTAAGTAGTATAACCAAAATCATGAGTTAAGCTTAGTATTTTTTAGCTTAAAAATCTATTTTCCTGAAACATGCAAAACCCTAAAAATAGTATTGAAAACCCTTAACCTTATTTTCTAAAACATACGCACACCGAAGGACTTAGACCCTTACTAGTTTTTTGGATTCTCTAATTTTCTGACTAAATCCTCACGATCACCGCTCTATGCAGAGCTTTCCATAACCATCTCTTTTTCAGAGCAACAAAGGAAGAAGATGAAAAAGAGAGGAGAGTTAAATATAATTGAGAAGAACTCTCCCTAAGAAGTCATTTCCCTGCCATTTATAGCCCTTTAAACGTGGCTTTCAACCCTAAAAAAAGAATCCATTGGTAATCATTTTTTCTCCCATTAAGAAACCTATTGGTTTGTAACCAACCGAAGCAGCATTAGGTTTTAGCCATGTTCAATTCAGTCACTATGTTTTCCTGAATTATCAGTAGAGGCCACTAGTTTATGGCTTCTTTCAATTTAACCCCTTAATTATTCCTAAATTTTTGAACTTAAAGGAAACTGGGTGTGGCACTATTTGTTAGTAACTGACTTTTTACGAATAAAGATTTTATGGTTACCATGAGATAAAATAGGAGAATATTGGAAGAACATATTTATCCCCAAAAAATTAAGGATATCCTATGAGGGTAACACACATATGACAATGTCATTTGATGAGCACTTATAGAGTAGCTTTCTTAATGATATATAATGGCTAGAGTTCAATCATGATACTTTAGTGGAATGACTTTATGACTAAATAATGTTGTAATTAATAGACCAAGAGTCGGAACTTAATTACAAATTATTTGAGCCATAATTATATATGTTCAATTGGTCCCACCACTAGCTTAGTATAACATTAATAGTTTGCATTTAATTGGCGAAATGGAATAATGTGAAACGATGAACTAGAGATAGATTGCATGTATTATTATTTGTAATGAATGTGTTTTCTCACTATGAAGAATAAATGACTCATAAATTAATTTATATATGTAAATTATTATTTAATATGAAATTAAATAATTGAAGTTTGAAGTAGGAATTAAATTAATAACGTCATCCTAGCTTCATGAGAACAAGTTAATTAAATTGATTTCCTTATATATTCTAGTACGGTAAAGTTGTTATAATTTTAATAGAATTAGAATTAGATTGAGAAAATAATTTAATTAGTTTAGTTAATTATTTTAATAAATTAAAAGAATAAATGATATTTGGGACATAGAAAATTATATTTATTAGGCTTAGATAATTTATATGAGTTGGTAGCACATATAGTTGACTCAATATACGATGAGGCCCAACAAACCTTATTTAATAGCAAGGGGTGGCAAACCCTAGTCCCAGAAGAGGGTTGCCACCGACTGTCTGGTATACTCTTATTAAGAGTTGTATTTTCTTATTTAAATATTATTATTTAGTTAATATTTGTTCAAATGGAACACTTTTTATTTTTTCTATAAATAAAGGCTAACTGCTAGGTCAAAAATACACTTTACACTTTTGCATAAATTGATATTCTGTCAAAATATATAAATGTTATTTTCTCAAATAAATTCTATCATTTGACAAGAATTTCTTCTTTTAGTTTCTAGTTCCTTAAAGTTTCACAATAAAATTTTCATTGATTTGCTGATAGAGCTCATACTTTAGCAAACTGAGGTTGAGGATAGTGAATAAGATTAAGTGGTTAACAGCCATGAATGATTTAGTTTGCCTCGTACAAAACACAAGTATAATTATGGTAAATAAGTTTATTGCTATAAGCATCACATTTGGTCAGTTTAGAAAGAAATTTTTTAAATTCCATTGTGCATTATTTCACTGTTTTCAAACTGATTTTTCCAAATATTGCACACATAAATATATGTATCGTGACAAGTAGTATAAAAAATATTAGTCCCGGCAAAAAATTATTTTTAATTATGATACTAATCACCAATTATTACTTTAATACCTATCTAAATAATTCGATAATAGAATTTTATCAAACAAAATCAAATAAATAAAAATGGGCAAAGCAATTTAAAATGATTTAATTTACAACATCATCCAATATATTAGCTAATTGCACTGTCGCAAGGATGGATGGTAGTGGCTACTACCTAGTGCCACTCATAATGTTTCTCTATAACTTGCCTCATTAAAATTTAAAAAAAAAAAAACTTCAAAAATAGTTCTAAAAATATTTGAAAGAAAATTAGATAATTTGTGTTTTGTTTTGTACAAAATTTTGATGTGTTTAGATGATTTTAATTTATTTTAATCAATGCATAAGTAAATGCAAATTTATTAAAATTTAAAATCACATTTACATGTATAAATTAAAAAAAGCTATAAATATTTAATTATGGTTATAATTCTTTATGTACTATTTTTTATTTATGTTTTTAAAATTTAAATATATATTAGATTTTGTCACACCTATGATAGTGAGAGAAAATATTTTGTATTAAAAATATATTTTTAAAAAATATTTAATAATAGGTAAAGTGATAATGAACTCTTATTTTAACATTATTGAACGCATGTCCAACACTTAAATTTTTACTTTTTAATTATTTTATTTAAAAATAATATAAAATTGTGAAAAGACAAAAGTGTTGTAAAAATTATATTAATTATAATTTAAAATAAAGGGAGTTTTTGTAATTTTACAATTAAGTTGGTGATCTAATTAAGAGTGACATCAATTTAATAAAAATGCTTAAATATAAGTACTAAAAATTCTATCACATGCATATGCACGTAGAAACCACACATTTAGAATATAGATATGTGCTTAAAATTAACATACAACAAATAATAAAACATAAGATTAGAAACTATTAATAATTCATCTTGACTTGAATGGAGCAATGGTTGAAGCTCTTGTCAGACACTTGATTAGCACAGGTTTGAATTGTGTTACCCCATCCCCTACCTCTAATATTGTATAAAAAAAACCATTAATAACACATGCAATATGTATGAAATTAAAATGGAAAAATTAGTTTAACTTGTGAGTAAAAAGAAAATAAATAGATAAATACATTATATTAAGAATAATAAATGCACTCCAATTGGTATCATGGTGTTGCCATTTTTCTATAGCACATCAAAAAGTTTACATGTTGGCGAAAGAAAAATTCAATATTTTAAAATCTAATTATAAAAAAGATAAATATCGAGTTGCCTTGTGACACCAACTCAAGAGAAATGATTGTATGAAACTACAATTCCACGTCATTCTTATCCCTTTCCAATAGGAGAACAACAAATCAAATTTTTCCTTCTGATTTTTAGCATTTTTAGTTGGATTTAAATTTTTTCAAGAGAAAAAAACTAAAAATCAAGAGGAAAAATCTTATTTATCATTCTCCTATTAGAAAGAGATAGGGATGATATGGAATCACAGTGTCATACAATCCCTTCTCCCAACTCAATCAATTACATTATCTTTATACACCATGTGGGTGAGAGAAAACATTTTATGCAAACAATTTTTTTTTTTAGATTTACTCAATAATAATTAGGGTAAACTACACCATTAGTCACTAAATATGGGTAGGTTTTTGTTTTAGCCACTTAACTAAAAAAAGTTACAATTTGGTCACGGAACTATTCGAAAGTTTTCATTTAAATCACTGAACTATTCAAATTTTTTTATTAAAGTCATTGGTTGTTGAGTTTTTTTTTTTTTTTTAAGTTCAACTAGTGAGCTTCAAGCGACGGTTTGATGATTAGTACGATGGATCATTACCCATCAATGAGTAGAATAACATACCTTAGATCCAAGTCAACCTGATGGTTAGTGTTGGAGATCATAGAAAAAAGTTTGAATTTTGGTTCACAGATTCGTGACGTCTAAAGCTTTTTCATGGAAAGAAACTAAACTGTAAATGATAAGAGAAAAAAAAAAGCTTTCAATTAGTGCAAGCAGTGCAAATAGAGAAAGCCATATCGCATCGATTTTAACAACCCAATTAGTTAAATGAAAACTTTTGAATAGTTTAATGACCAAATTGTAACTTCTTTTAGTTAAGTGACCAAAATAAAAACTTACCCATAGTTTAGTGACTAATTGTGTAGTTTACCCTAGTTATTCTTGTGCAGTGGTAAATAACTTGATTATGAACACATGTTTGATTATTAAATATGTTAATTTTAGTTTTTTTATTTAAAAATCGTATAAAAGTATGAAAAGACAAAAATATCATCAAAATAATAATGGTAATCATTTAATAGATGTAAATTTGTCTTTTCTCAATTGAGTTGGTATTCGGTTATCTCATGACACCAACTCAATCAAGGTTTAAATAATGATATAAACAAAATAATAATAGTACTCATTTAATAAAAAAGGGTAAATTAGTAGTTGGTACCTAATTAACCCGTGATATTAACTCAACAGGAGTTTAAATAATAGTACAAATAGAAAATGTGAGTGAGTGAAAACATTTTATGCAAACAATTTTTTTAAAAAAATTACCTAATAATTATTATTAGTATAGTGATAAAGAACTAGTTTATAAATACATTCAACATATATTTGATCATGGGATATGCTAGTTTTTTTTTGAAGAATTATGTTAAATTTAGTTCTTTTATTTAAAAATTATATAAAAGATAAAAGTATTATAATAATTTAATATAAAAATAAATGATACTCAATTAACTTATGGCACCAATTTAATTAGAAATTTTAGAAATTTAAATAATAGTATAGATATATCTATATCAATATTTAAATATCACTTTCCTATGGCGGCTTTCTTACCTTCCCCACTATCTAGGAAGATAAAATTACAATCTTTGTTATATACATAAAAAATATTAAATAAAATTATTAAAAAAATTATATTGACAGGTTGAGTTATTAAAATAAAATACTCTGATGAAATTAAAATACAATTTCTTTATTAGTTTTTAATTTTTAATGATATTTATTAGATTAAACACATAAATTACTTTATTTTATTAACTTATTTATTTTAAGTAAAAATAAAATCATATATTTATCTCAAAATTAATGTACGACTGTATTGAAAATAAATTATAATTATTTATTATTTATTTGAATTAAAAAATAAAATAAAATTTAATATGATGGCACTTAAAATAAATTCAAAATTAAAATTTTTAAGGTTTTACAAAGGAAAAGGAAATATTAGATAAAAATAAAGAAGAAAGTTTTTTTCTAAAATATTTCGAAGAAAATGCGGTTTTAAGAAAACAAAACAAAACATATCGTGAGAATCATTGTCCTATCAAAACCGATCACTTTCCATGGCTTCACTGGTAAGTTCTTTGTGGCCCAGGCGCGTGCTAACCATACACAAGCACAGACGTGTGATTCTCTACCAACAATACAAGACATGCACACACCGAATCTGAAACCAAAACCAAAACCAAAAGATTATTTTATTTAAAAAAAGTTTAACTTTGCTATTAGTCCCTATACTTTGTGAAAGTTATGTAATTAGTCTTTAAACTCTAATTTGATTAATTTCAATCTCTATATTTTTTGAATTGGTCAATTTTAATTAATGTAACTTTTTTAAAATTTAAATTTTAGTCTTGACCAAAATAGTAGCATTAAATTCGTTTGGTTAAATTCAATTACTAGTCATGGATTATGAATACAATTGTAAATTTAGTTCATATACTCTAACTGAATTATTTTAAATTCCTATATTTTTCAAAATTTGATATTTTAGTCTTGACATAAATGATAGTCTTTGATTTATTAACTGAATTTTTAGTGAGTGATATGTGGAACTAATATACTAACATGTCATTATATATATTATAATATGTTTGGCGCATTAGATTTTAGAAATAACAGAACTTAATAAATTTAATACTTATTTATTTGGTAAGGACTATAAATTTAAAGTTTGAAAAATATAGGGACTAAAAATGATTAAATTAAAGTATAAGGAAAAAAATCTACAATTTTAACAAAGTACAAGGATTAATAGCAGAATTTAACCTAGAAAATTTACAAAAACAAACAAAGGTGAAAGCAAAAATGATCAAAAACTTAAAATATCCTGCTTTCTTCTTTTTATTAATAAATAAATGAAAGAAATAGTAGTTAAATTAAATGAAATTAATTAGGGATTTTCATTTTTCCTTGTTGGATCTGGAACCCTAAAAATTAAAGCAGATGATATTCTTCTTCATCCAAGCTCGCATCATCCAAATTCAATAAAAAAAACCAACCAAACAAACAAAAGAAGGTTTGATTTTGATTTTTCACCAACAATCATATGTTTCATTTCGTGGATTCCCCAACTTATTGCTACTTCTACCCTTAATTTCACCTCCCAATATGTCTCTGTTTTGTTTTACATCTTCAGCTCTAAATTGGAAGTGATAGAATAAATACCCAGATATTATCTCTTGTTTATTTCTTGGGTTTTCCTTCATTTTCGATACTGCGTTGTGCAGATACTTGGTCTGCTTCAAACATGCATGCTAGACATAGAACCGCTGGGAATGACTATAGGTCTAATTCTATGGCGATGGGGGTCTCCGCCTCCCGGATATCCCCTGAAACATCGGGTAGAGGCCATGGGTTTTACAATTCAGAGTACCGCAACTTCAAGCGTGGTTTTGGGCGTGGTCAAAGCCACCCGAAATCGTTTCAACCGCATCCGCCCCCAGCACGCGAAGGCACTGACATATTTATGGAAGCTGGCCGTCTTGCGGCGGAATATTTGGTCTCTCAGGGGTTATTGCCCCCAACTGTGCTACCTGCTAAATGGCAGAACGGTAGGTTGAAGAAGCAAATGGGGGATTATCAAGACTATAGGTCACAAGAGGGTGATAACTTGCACGTACCCTATGATGGCCGAACATCGGCACTTGCTCGTCTGAGAAATGCTAATTCTGATTTGGGTCCAGGCAGGAGGAAGTACCTTGATGATAATAACTCCACATGGTCTAAAAATCTTTCTAAAGGAAGAAGGAAAGAGGGATCTTACCGGGGTCGAGAATATGGGGGAAGTGGGTCATGGTCTGATCGGATTCGGGGTTCTCCTGACTTGGAGATTGATGATGATAATGTTTCTGGACATCATGAAGAGCCACAGGCTGGTAAAGATGTTGGTAATGGATTGCAGAAGTCTGTTTCGAACGAGTTTGCTCCTACAGGTGAAGAATTAGATAACTTTGATGTTAAGTACAATCTAGAGGATGAATTGAGCTTAAAGGCAAGTTCTTCTGGTGCCGAGAAAGATCTAAAGTCTGAAACTGATGGAGAACTCCAGAAGAGATCGGATGAATCAATGGATTTTAGAGCTGAGGCTGGAGAGCTGAAGGATGGCGGCAACGATAATGTTGAAACTGAAGAGGAGGGTATCTTGAAAGATTCATCTTTCAAGCATTCTTCTACAGAGGATAATGTCTCGGGGAAGACTGGTGCAGATTTACTGGCCCTCTGCAAATTTGCTAAGGTGCCTACTAAAACACGTTCTTCCTTGACATTGAAGAACTTAAAACCGGACTCAGTTTCAACCATTGAGCAGGAAGGTGTTTCTGATTTTGAAACTCCAAATGTTCCTCAAGCCTTGCTTGAAGACAACTCTCTGGGAGGTTCCTCTGGTGATCTGCTATTAAATAAAACTCAGGATTCGAAACCTGATTCTGAACTTTCGAAAGACTTGTCAGTTCATTCTTTTGGCTTGGATCACATGTATGGTGTTGAGCAGGGTAAGTGTACAAGGTCTCAGTCTTTCCCAGATAGAGTCCTATTGCATGACACTGAGGAGGAATTGGCTCAGGAGATGCCTGGACTCCAAAGATCCTGCTCTATGGTTGTAATTGAAGAGAGAGGTGAAAAACGAGGTTTGGAGCAGAGTGATCTGAGGGAGGGAGCCAAAAAGCCAAGAGAATGGCTTCAGCCTGTGACGACAAAGGCTGAGTTCCTGCCCTTTTCTGATTTTGATGATAAGAAAGTAGGCTCAGTAGAAGGGACAGCTTCTCCTGCTGAGAAAGTTGGTGTGATTGTAGAACGAGGGATCCAAGACAGCTTGGTTACTACTTCAAGTTTTCCTGATGGAGATGGTGAATCAAGTGTCAGTTATGTACAAGAAAAGCAGCTTTTTCCAAATGCATTCAAGATATGTGACCTTAATCTGATGGAAGCATCTGATATAAATGAAAGTCATCATAATGATCCAATTATTATGTACTCTTCAACTTCAGAAACCAAAAGTGAAGCAGCAACAATTGATATTGATTTGTCAATGAGTAACTCCAACTCTGGTGGTGGTAATAGGCATACAAGTAACTGCAAGGAGATTGAAGTAATTGATCTAGAGAATGATTGCACCCAAGAAGACAAGGCTGTTGATACCTTGGAGAGGAAGTAAGTTTTTACCATTACGCTTTATTCATAATTCTGCTCATATGTGCCCCTCAGGCATACAAGTATTGATGAAATGATCTTCACAACTTGGTTTTCTGTTATTTGTCCCCTTCATACTAAGTGCAAATTGCCTCATGCAGCAACTAATTCCTCTAGTCCCTCATCTTCATCTTGAATTTGACTTGTTTATTGTGTAGGAGTGAACCAATGTTTGTGAGCATGAATGGTGATATGACTGATGTACCAGATCAATATGATGGGCTTATGATCACAGAGTTCCTCCAAAATTTTTCCAATTGCCCACCTGATGATATAAATGCTCACCCTCTACAAAATGA
This sequence comes from Gossypium anomalum, assembly GCA_025698475.1. Classification (NCBI taxonomy): domain Eukaryota; kingdom Viridiplantae; phylum Streptophyta; class Magnoliopsida; order Malvales; family Malvaceae; genus Gossypium; species Gossypium anomalum. The sequence continues at coordinate 71,308,330 of CM046968.1, forward strand.
AAGCATTAACAGTCTGCAGACTGAGGACATCAATCCTCTGCAGAATGAGATGGGCCTACATAATGGAGAGGTACAACACTAATTGCTGTGGTAGGATGTTCATTCTGTGTACAAATCCTTATGTTATTTACACCTGGAATCTTGATACTAACTGACCTTAATATTAATGAAAAATTTGAGTTTTCCTAGAAGTTAAGTTTCTTAAAAGATTGATATTGCGATGGTGATTATTAGTAGTTTTTAAAAGAATAGCTATACTAAAGAATTTCAGTTGAATAAGTTAAGCATTTGCTTGATGAGTAATATGTTGCATTTTTTTCAGGGAACTCTTGCCGATGACGACTCGATATATATGTCCCTGGGGGAAATACCATTAAGTATGCCTCCTATTTAGTTTTCTGGTTTGTTTTCTTATGGCTCTAGTCTGCAGTTGATCCATGTGATCTGTCAGTACATTCATGCATCAATTGAATATCGCGGAAACATGATAAATGTTTAAAAGCAGCTAAAGGAAAGAAAGAAAATACAAGGAAACCACTTTCTCTTTTAGGCTCTTTTTAGAGGACTTCAGAGAATTTACTTTTCATTTCTTCTTTAATTTCCACCATTTCGTATACTGCTTTTGCTAAAAGGGATTAGATTAGTATATGTCACCAAATTAGCCCAAGTTTGTTGATCCTGGAGAACTCCTTTTGAAAGAAACCAAATGGTGTTTGCTAACAGAAAACACATGTATATGCTCAGCATCTGGAATTACCAAGAGCGTGCCTGTAGAACTGGCTGGTATGTGCTAAAGGAAGCATTAAGTAACAAAACTATTTGCATTTTATGATTTGAAAGAACTATTATCCCACTAAGGATTATGAAACTTCTTGTATGTGCAAGCAAGTTGCCTAGATGCTAGATAGTTTACTTGTCAGTTCTGGATGGAACAGATTTGAAAGAATAACTTGATAAAGAAAAAGTAGGACGGATGCAAAAAGAGAAAAAGCTAGAACCTCGTGTTTGGCTTATGAGGAGAAGGTTAAGAGAAATGTGGAAATTTTGTTCAAGTGATAAATCGACCATATAGCGACTAACTCAGTAATTCTGAACCTATTTCCTCCTAGGTTTGATTTGGAAAAGAAATAAATAGCGGAAATTTTGTTCAAGTGATAAATCGACCATATAGTGACTAACTCAGTAATTCTGAACCTATTTCCTCCTAGGTTTGATTTGGAAAAGAAATAAATAGCTAACCCTTTATTGTATCTCCTTTGGTGACTTTCTTCCTCTCCATAACCCGAGCAAAAATGAATTCTCAAGAACCGGGCTTTTGCAATGACCCAAGGGTTATACTAATTTTGGATTTTCTTTTCTATTTCATGTAAATCAGGTGCTAAGATGTGTGGTGGGGAAAGTTACCTCCCATAGGAGGCTTTCTAAGAGTAAGAACATCCTGGGATAGCTGTAAACTTTTATGAATAAGTTTTATGGTCTCACGGGTTTTCCATCAGGCCAAAAACCTTTTCCTTGATTTCTGGGCCTTTGGACTTTTTCCCCCTTTTTTTATTCCATATTGCATTTAAATGTAAAACTCTTGCTGCTGGTTTCATACTTATTGTTGGTCAAAATAAGTTATATTATGCATACGAGCTTCTAAGTAAATATGGCTATGCTGTGAATTCTTTTTCATACTTTTCAACTTATTTATTTTTCTACCCTGAGAAGAATTTGATAATCTGTTGCAGGCTTTTTGCCAGCATGGGAGCAACCACCATCCCAGGGGTATGAAAAGCCATTCTGATTCTACAATTGTGCAAAATATGCGAAGAAATACTGCTTAGTATGTTTACATTAGTCACTCATTGTTGTCTGTTCCATCCTATTGCAAGTTGCTTTTGAATTTATGCTTGTATATCTCTGCTGCTGATAGGAATTTACGACATGGTGAATGCGTTTCTTTCATTTGGCTGTTGCACTACATCACAAAAGGAAAGAAAGTTCATCATGTTCATTTCTAAAGTATATTTCTTCTCCTTTTTTGCTTGGATTGGATTGAGATCTAGAATGATATTCAAGTAATCTACTGAAAGTCTATGCTGCCAACTTAGTAATTTTTTAGAAGCTAGGGTGATGCTGATTGGGATAAATTTTGACTGTCACAATTTCTGATGAGCAATGGTACATTCATGGCAAGTTCTAGCATGGCCCGTTTAGCGTTGTTTTTTCTTGGCTGTCCAAAACTACTTTTTGACAACAATGCTAAACAATCAACTTTTGCCTTTAAACTGACATTTCAGTTCAAAACAAACCAAAAAGCTAGATGAAGTGCTTTTGGCTTTTGGGTGACTAGTTTTGATACCCTCACTTATATTAGGAATACAGGGTGTACAATTCACCTTAAATTACAAACAGTAAATATATATTTTTTGTAATACTTATATTAGATATACAATTATTTATGAAATTTTTATCAAATATATATCATACATTTTGAGTTTGTAAGTGATTTTAATATTTAAAATACAGTTTATATATTTAAATTTACAAACAAATTTTATTAATTGCTTAAAAAGTAAACATTATAATATTGATAAATTTGGACACTTGTGTATCTAGATTGCGTTGTGTATCTAGAGGCAATTAGGATAAATATACAGTACTGCACGTGCCAAAACACATATTCTGAATTTGCAAGATTCCTTAAGGGGATAAAATGGTGCTTCTGAAATCTTATATAGTTGTGTTTCTATTTCATGCTATTTGTTGTTTCCATAATGTTTGTAGTGTCCTAGTGTAGTGTTTCTCGTATATCTTGCTTTTAATACCAAGATGTGTGTGTATCTATCTTTTAGATTCCGGATGAATTATTCGTTTCTCTTTGACTGACTGAATTATCTTCCAATGCTTCGCCATTCATTCCATATCTATATATAACAAACAGAAATAAGTTTATAAAAGTCTCGTAAGATATGAAAAGAAAGCATGGCTATGAGTCATTTTAAGTATATATGAAGTTGGGGCCTGGAAGGAGCAAGTAATCTTTGCAAGGTGATCCAGCTGATGACTGGATCAAGAGGCCCTACAAAAGCAATGATACATTATATGAGGTCTGAATCTGCTCAAAATCTCTGATATTCTTGATGGTAGTTTGAGAATCACTGAATAGAGTCCAAATGAGGTCACAATTTATTAACATCATCATTTCTTCCATCAGCTTGAAATTGTGAGAATCATGATTCATATATAAAATAAACGTGCTCCTTTTTTCTTTTTCCTTTTTTTGTTGTTCTTAAAGCAAACTTCATCAATCGACTAAGCTACATGTTATTATTTGAAGCTCTCAACATACAATTTCCATGTAAGTATGGTCTTGAATTTGAAGGTTCTGCAAAAAGCTTTGAAGCTTCATCGTTCACTTTCATTTTATTTTTCTTTAAAATTTTCATTTTATATTATGGTACATGGTTAAGTGATAGAAGTACTTAAGCGATATAATTTCAACATTAAAAGATAGGAGCATTCGTATAATAATATTCTTTAATTGAAATGAACTTTGGTTTTTCAGTTGGAGTAGTTTGCTAAAGAAATAAAAATACAGAAAACATGAAGGGTAGATGTAACTTTGCGCTTGGAATCCATGGAATGGAATATCAAAGTTTTTATACCAGTAAACACAATATATATATATATATATATTTATATCTTTTTGCTACTTTACTGTGTGTATAACAACAAAATTCAGACATGGATGACATCACTATTGCACTGCCAAACCTTAGAAATCTCGGTTAAAAAGTAAATAAATAAATTTTGGAGTTGATGAAATCGAATTATTATAGTTGGAATCGAATGGAATTTTCAAAAAGCAATCTAGTTTTGAGGTTTAGAGGTTTGGTTTCCCTTTTTCTTTTTCTTAACTCGATGTAAATATCTTGAGTCCTCTTAATTTTAAAAATAAATAGATTGGTCACTTATCAAATACAATCGTAAAAACTATATGATATTTAAAAAAAATTAAAGAATTCTAAAAATTTTAAAATATAAAAGTTCAATCATTTTTAATTTTTTAAAAATAAAATAATAAAATTTATAATCTTTAAAATTCAAAATATTATTTAAAAACTGATAAAACTTTCCAAAATTTTGAAAAAAATTACAAAAATTTTAGTATTTATGGAAGAATCTCGTCCATTAATTTACTTCAGCTGTTAGTGGCAGCTACGGACACGCGGAACAGTAATATTTAAAAAACAACTTTTTTTCTTTTTCTTTTTTTATTTACACGTGGGTACATTATTTTTCTTCTCATTTTTTTCATGTTTGCTTTGTTCTTTGGTATTTGTCGTGAATTAATCTATTATTGTCACATTATTTTTCATAATCTATTATTGTCTCAAGCGATTATTTTTCATAATTGTGAATTAATTCAAATACGAAATTGCATATTAATTTTATATATAATATTGAAAATTTTAATATGTAAATATTTTTAAATATATGTGTTTTAACTCTGAATTTAATTAAATTCTCAACAAAGGCCCACATAATCTTTTAATGGTGTTTTTTTTTTTTTAAGTTCCAAAGGGACATGTATACATATTCCTTAAATACCTAGGTAATTGGCTCATATATAATTTAGTTATAACATCTATTAATTTTTATAAAAAAAATATAATTAAAGCAAGATTTATTATATTATATTAGTATAAAATTTAAATTGGCTAAAGTTTGTTGTTTGCTCCTGTAGCACGAAAAAAACAAAAGTTTGTGGTTAGGGTTTGGTTAAGCACTGACAAAAAATTTTCATCTTTCTAAAGAGAATTCTGAAGTTTTTTTCTTATTGATTTTGAAGAGTCGGTGTGGTTGTCTATTTTTTTCAAATTGAAGGCAAGGATTGAAGGAAATTCTGGACGAAAAATGAGGTTTTACAATGGAAAAAAAGTTGGTAGATTTAAGCCTCGATGAAGAATAAGAAGAAGAATCCTTGCAATTTGGGGTGAAATCTATTCTAAAGAAATAAGGGTATGATATATGTTTGGTAGGGTGCTGTCTTACAGCAAGCGTGGTACACTTTTCGGCCATGAGGAATGTTATGACTAACTTGTGGCACCTGTTGGAAGGAATTCAAATTTCAAAAATTAAGCAAAAAACGTTATTTGTTCCAGTTCTTCCATGAAGTTGATATGGATCGTGTTTTATGGGGTTCACCGTGGACCTTTAATAATCATCTTCTTGTGTTACATCGACTCAGGAAGGGAGAAGATTCGAATTTTGTACCTTTGGTGTTTGTTGAATTTTGGGTACAAGTGCATGATCTCCTGCCAGGGTTTTACTTTGAGGAAGTGGCAAGGCAACTTGGGAACTTTGTTGGCAAGTTTCTGAAATATGATACAAAGTAATCAAATCAGAGTTATAAAAATTTTATGCGAATTAGGGTTCAATTAGATGTGTGAAAACCATTAAAGAGAAGGAAAAAAGTCATGGCAACACAATCAAGCTTTGTTTATGTGAAATTCAGATATGAAAAACTATCTTTGTTTTGTTTTTTATGTGGTTGCTTAGGGCATGGAGATAAATTTTGTCAAAAGAGAATTGATATTGGAATGTAAAAAATGGAGTATGGGTGGAATTTGTCTCTAAAGGCTTAATCAAGAAGAGCGACGACCATTCCAAGTGTATGGTTGAGGGAAGATAACAGTGAGGGTATTCGTGAAGAAACCGTAGGAACCCAAACAGCTGGTAGAAGTAGGAAGGGGATAGGGAGTTTTGATCCACGACAAAATCTAACTTTTAATTCTACTTTGGGGTTTAATCTGAAAGGAAGGGGGATTCATGACAATGATGAGGTAAGTAGTGAAGGAATGGGGAAGGTAGATATGGATGAAGATAGGGAAGAGCTACTATTAATTACTAGTGAAGGAAAAAAAAGACCAAGGCCAGATAAACAAATACCATATATTTCTATAAACACTCTATTAGCTGAAGTGAAGAAAAACATGAGGTAATTTACAAAAAACAGATATCAGTGGCTGCCAGTAGGCAAGCCAACTGGACGCAATAAAAATATTAAGTTGGAATATCCATGGGTTGGGGAGTCCATAGGACGTTAAGAGGCTTCGACATTTGCTGAAGCAACATAATCTTCAAGTTGTTTTCCTCGTAGAGGTAAAGTTAGATGGGATTCGAATGGATAGAGTGCGATGATAATGTGGTTTCTATAATGGTATTGATGTGCCGGCTGTAGGTACGCATGGCGGGCTGAGTCTTAGGTGGAAGAGGGACCTATTGGTTAGTTTAAAGAGTTATTCTATCAATCACATTGATGTTAATATTGAAAAAAAGTAGAGGTTCGCCAAAGTAGAGGTTGACGAGATTCTATGGGGCTCCAAAAGCTCGAGGAAGGAAAGGACTATGGGATCTTTTAAGAAGGTTAAGAAGAGAAAGATTGAACCATGGCTGGTTTGTGGGGATTTCAACGAGATTCTCTATTCTTTTGAAAAATAAAGAGGTTTACTAAGGGAAGAAGGACGCATGGAGGAATTTAAGGCAGTGCTAGAAGATTGTCACTTTAAGGATATTAGGTTTACGAGTCGCTGGTTTACATAGGAAAGGGGAAATCTTCCTGAAACAAATATTAAAGAACGTTTTGATAGATGAGTGAAAAATATGGAATGGATTAATTTGTTCCCAGAATATACAAGTAGGCACTTGTCACATTCTTTTTCGGATCATTGCCTTTTACTTTTTAAAACCAGTCCTAAAGGGGTAAATTGAAAAAGGACAAGGTTTAGATTTAAAGCGTGATGGGCTATAGAAGAATATTGTGAAGAGGAAGTGAAACAACTATGGGCGCAAAGTAAGGGAAGTATTATGGTGCAATTAGCAAGTTTGGGAAAATGTTTACAAAGATGGACAATGGGAATTAACAAGTTAAGAAAAGATCTTCCAAGGAGATTGCTTGCAAGAATTGAAGAACTTGATGCATTGGAAAGAACAGACGAAAATTTGGCAGAATTGATTGATACAAAGATACAATTAAATTGGGAAATTAAAAAGAAAGAAAGGTACTAGGAGTAAAGGGCTAGGGCAAACTGGTTGAAGATGGGGGATAGAAAAATAATTTTTTTTCATAATTTTGCATCGCAAAGGAGAAGGATGAATCAGGTTGAAGAATTGGAGAACGAACATGGTCAAACAACTATGGATCAAAAAGAGATGGAAGAAGTGGCTAAAAGGTATTTTGAAAATATTTTCTCTTCAGGAGGTGTAGGTAATCTTGATTATATCCTTTTTGGAATTGAAAAAAGCATTATAGATAGCATGAATACGGAGTTGACTATAGATTATACCACAGAAGAAATTATTTTTGCGTTAAAGAGCATGGGGCCAACAAAGCCTTCTGGATGTGATGGTTTCCCGACGTTATTCTTTCAAAAGTATTAGCATATTGTGTGAGATAAGGTTGGAGTTTTATGTTTAGATATTTTGAAAAATAGGGGCCCACTTGAAGAGGCTAACTTGATAAATATAGTTTTTTTACCAGAGGTGGTCCATCCAACAAATCTAAAAAATTTTCATCATATCAGTTTGTGCACAGTTATTTATAAAATAATATCAAAGGTGATAGCGAATCGACTTCAAAAATTTTTAAATATTTGTATTGATGAAACCCATAGTGTGTTTGTCCTTGGAAGACTTATTACTGATAATATTCTTCTTGCGTATGAACTGATGCACACTCTCAAATAGAGAAGGTTGGGTCAACATGGAAGGTTGGTGCTAAAGCTTGATATGAGCAAAGATATGATAGAGAGGAGTGATATTTTTTTGGATAAAACTATGTTAGAGATGGGTTTTGCGAATTCTTTTGTGAATTTAATCTCACAATGTATTGGCTCGGTTAACTATTCGGTTTGTCTTAATGGTGAGAGGGAAGAGCAGCTTAAACCTATGAGGGGTTTGCGATAAGGAGACCCTCTGAGTCATTATTTGTTCTTGATTAGTAGTGAAGGACTTTTATCCTTAATGAGGCTTGTATTGCGAGAAGATACCATTAAAGGTGCAAGAGTGTGACGAAAAGGTCCGGTTCTTACCCATTTTTTATTTGCAGATGACTGCATCCTATTCGGAGACGCTACTGAAAGGGGAGCTCAAAATTTAAAAGCCATTTTGCGTGAATATGAAAGCTATTTGGCGCAGTGTATCAATTTTGAGAAATCAATTGCCTATTTTAGTACAAATGTTCCAAAACCAAAACGAGAACAAGTGGCTAATATTCTTGAAGTAAGGATTTCGAGTAATCTAAAAAAATATCTGGGGCTACCTAATATGATGAGGAAAGATAAAAAGAGGACTTTTCAGATTTTGAAGGATCATATGATTAGCAAAATTAATGGTTGGAGCATAAAACATCTCTCGCATAGTCTTAAGGAAGCATTTATTAAATTAGTTTTACAAGTAATCCCTACTTATTCTATGGCATGTTTTTTGTTACTGAAGTCTTTTTGTGTGGAATTGGAAAATATTATGGGGAGATTTTGGTAGCAGAAGAGTCATAATAAGAGGGGGATTCATTGATGCGAGTGAAGGAAATTGGGTTTTTGAAAAAGGATGGGGGAATGGGTTTTCGAAGTCTATCCAAGTTTAATATAGCTCTCTTAGCAAAACATGGATGACGATTACTTTGTTATCCAAATTCGTTGTTAGCAAAATCACTAAAAGCTAAATATTATCCATAAACAGATTTCATGAGGGCACAATTGGGAAATTTACCATCGTATACTTGCTAAAGTATTTGGGCATTGAGGGGACTTCTTGAGAAAGGAGTATGTTGGCAGGTTGACACGGGGGATCAAATATCAGTATGGAATGATGTGTGGATACTAAGTTCTATGAATCATAAAGTACAAACATCAGTAATAGTTCAACATGTTCAAAAGGTTTATGATTTAATTATCCAATTTTCAAATTGTTGGAATGAGGATTTAATTAAAAACACCTTATATGCAAAAGATGTGGAGAGAATTTTGTGCATCCCTCTTCTAGTTGATCAACAAATGGACAGGCTGGTTTGGCGAGGAAAGGCTTCAGGAGATTATTCAGTTCGCAGTGGTTACAAAATGTTATTACAAAATGATAATACAAATTTACAACTTGAACAAAATAATTATAGACCATTGTACAAAGAATTATGGCTATTGGATCTTTCCTTAAAAATAAAAATAATGGTATAGAAATCATTACAATTTTTTTACCAACCCTACTCAATCTATTTCAATGTAGGTTGGTGAGCTCGGTAAACTGTCCAAGATGTGGGTATGATATTGAGAGCCTAGAACATATATTTAGGGATTGCCCTACTGCAACAAAAATATGGTCAAAGTTACAGATTGAGTGGTCATAAGAGCAGAACTAGAAAAATTACAAAGAATGGATATAATATCTATTTTATAGTAATCCAATTCAAAAATGCAGAACAATTGCATGCTCTATTTAGGCAATTGGGACGTCGAGGAATAAATCGTTTCATGAAAGGAAAAAACAAACAGGGAAGGATATGCAAAGGTTTATTGAAAATTATTTGGCAGAACTTGAAGGAGTAAAATAGAAGGTACTAGTTCGGAGAATAGGACCTGAGTGTCGGCGTCGGAGACTTCCAAAGAATATACATGTTAAGATAAACTTAGTCGCGACCTACCAACAACAAAACATGAAATCTTGTTCAGGAATCGTTATTAGAAACGAAGAAGGTCAAGTTGTTAAATAAAAAACCTACGTAAATAAACACATACCAGATACCTTTGCAGCAGAAGCTTTTGCATGTGTTTAAGCAATACAGTTTGGGGCTGAAGCTGGTTACGTAAGAGTCGAAGTTGAGGGAGATGCGCTTAAAATAATACGAAAGTTGCAAAATGACATAGATAACGGATTTGATATTAGCGCATATATCTTCAACATAAGATGTCTTAAATGTAATTTTGTCTCGTGTAGATTCAAACATGTTTCAAAATAAGCGAATAAAGTGGCACACATCCTTGTGAAAAAAAGCTTAAAAGAAGAGGAAGGGACTTATCTGAATATTGAGCTCTTTTGTGCTGCATTATTGGCCGTAATAAAAGACTAGTAAGGAAGACTAGGGTAAAGTGTGTTGATATTTATCAATGAGATGAGCGGGGGAAGTTAAGGATTTGGAAAATAAAAAATAAGGAGTTCTCGAAAACTCCGTCGCTAGAATGTAAGAACTCATTTTCTATGGTGTCAAAAATAGTGGTTTTGGGACCACAATTTCGATAAGTAAGTCAACATTTTATTAGTTATTTAATGTTTATAGGGTTGTATTAGGGTCGTATTAAATTTTCGTTAATAAAATGGTAAGGTTTAAATAGTTAATTAAGTAAAAAGGACTAAACTGAAAAAGGTGAAAAATTGATTTTTATTAGTTCAAAAGGTCAAATGATTTTAAAAAGGTAATTTAATGGACTTGATGGTAATTATATCATATCCTAAGTTAGTCGATGTTTATGGATAGGTTTTAGTGTAATTTTAATAGTTTTTAAAGGTTAATTTTGTATTTTAATAATTAAATGATACGTTAAACAAAACAAAAGGTAAAAATTGATATCATCTTCCCCATCTAGTATTCAAAACCTATTCCACCATAGTTGAGAGGCAAAAGTTTCGGCCAAGCTTTGCTTTGGATGCATGGTATGTGTTTGATGCCCGTTTTTAGTAATTTTTATGTTTTTGAACTCATTTTAGCTTAATCTAGCTAACTCGGTGATCAATTTTTAAAATTAATATTTAGAATTATTAAATGGATGAACTTGAAGTGCTTTTTAATTTAATGATAGATTATTAAGCTTGATTTTTAAATAAGATTATTTTTAAAGTAGTTTTTGTTAATTTTAATGTTTAAGGATTAATTTGTTAAAAGAGTAAAATTCATTGGTATTAATGTCAAAAGAGTAAAATTCATTGGTATTAATGTGAGATTGTGATAAATATAGGCTGTTAGGGAACTTTATGGAAATCGCTAGCATGAAATTTTATTATTTGTGGCTAAATTGTAAGTTTCAAATTTAGGGACTAAATTGCATAAAACTTAAAATGTTAGGGGTAATTTCATAATTTCACATTAAATTGGGTTATAAGCTAGAATTAACGATATTAAGCTGTTTGAATGATTTAATTGAATGAAATTATTATTTAGATCAAGAAAAGAATCAACCAGACTTAAATTGAGGAAAGGCTAAAGTGTCGGATTAGTCGTCAGCTTAGTTTTTACAACTGTTTTTATCGAGGTAAGTTTGTATTAGTATTCAACTTATTAATTGTTGTTTCAATTGTATGTTATTTAATGTTATGCTAAGTATAATTTAAATTGATGATAATATGATGTTTTGGTTGTTGGACGGTTCAATAGTCTCGTTTAAACCTTGAGAATACTTAGGATACAAATGACATGTCATTAGGGATTATACAATTTTGGGTGTTGGTCCTGGATGTCCTACCGATGGTCGAGCTCTTGCAATTGTTTTGGATTCTCCACATTTCGTTTGAGCAGCATCGTGTAGCTAACATCCCAACCCATAACTCGTGTGAGCAGGCCTATTTCACAGCTCGTGCGAGCATTATTGAAAATGTTACAGTTACATGAAAAGGAACACTTAGTGTGAGCATTTTTCGAGTATCCGGTGTTCTTCAATATGGTTTAACGGGCAATTTAGGTTAAATGGAAAGGTATGTATATGAAATGAGCCATGTTATTGAGTATATGGAATGGATAGTATGATATGTGTAATTAGATTGAAAAGGGAATCAAATGAATATGTGGTAGATGGTTTGTATATTGAGATTTATTTCATGAAATGTTCAATGAATTGGGTGAATTTATATGTTCATTATATACCTACTAACCTTGATAAGTTGTGGGTATAGGATTGAAATGTATGCACTTGATTTAGTGATTGAATCCATGCTTGAATGGTTAAAATATAACACAAGCAGTAAGTTTAAGTTCACATTATATGAACTTACTAAGAACTAGTTGCTTACGTAGTTGTTTTCTCTGTTTTGAAGATCATCGAAAAGATAGATCAGTTGGAATTTTGTCAGAGCTCTATAACACTATTCATCAATCATTTTGGTAGTTTTGGCCATTTTGGCTATAATTATAAATGGCATGTATAGGGGTTTTAACTATGTTATTTAGCCGATGTCATGTGGTTATGTTTCTTGTATATATGTGTTGCTTTTCACTTGTAAATGTGTAACACCAATATCCCGTCTCCGTTTCTGGATTAAGGTTATAAAGTGTTACTGATCAAAATAGGACATTTCACTTTATTTCCGAACAGTTAAACAATTAATTTATAAACATATAACAAACAATATCTATTCATGGTATGAATACAATTATGGGCCTTGAATTGGGCTTACGGGGCCCTAAAAATAGTTTAAAAACAATCCAGGATTAAATAAAAAAATAGAAAATTTTAGATAAATTTGAAACTTTAAAAAGCATGGGTCACACGGCCGCGTGACATAGCTCAGACTGTGTGAGGATTCGAAGTAAGGACACACGACCATGTCCCAACTCGTGTGTCTAACCATGTAACTCACTGACTTGGCACACACGACCACGTGCTAGCCTATGCAACCCACTGACTTGAGACACACGGTCATGTTTCAAACCATGTCTCAGACCATGTGAAACCTGCACCTAAAACAATAAAGCACACATGGCCGTGTGATAACCCGTGTCCAGGCTATGTACTCACCATTTAACCCCTAATTCAGGTCAATTCAATACCAAATCTTGCCCAACAAGATACACTAATAACACATACATTCCTATTATCTAAACACTATTAATACACTCCTAAACATGTCAAAACAATCAACCTAAAGCTTCTAACCAATGTACCATTCATTGGCACTTCAATTCATAACTAAACATTCAAATAACTTAACAAGACTTTGTCTAATATCAATTTCCAATTTAAGCTCCCAAAACTAACCATATTATTATTATTATTATTATTATTATTATTACTACATTTTGAACATGCTACAAGGTTTACCAAATAAACATAAGGATTTCCATTTATACATAAGATTGCATATTCCAACATTACAAAACATACTCAAAAGAAGCTAACAAATCTTCTTAATCATCTATTACCATTACCATTAACGACTTACAAACAAAACCTATATACACATGCCAGAACCAAAAAAGAGAAACAAAAGCTGCCAACCTATCTGATTCCTAGCTCAACATTTTGGTGGACCTGACCTGACACCATAGCTGAGCTATGGTCTTAAACAGTATGGTCCCATGTTTAACGTCCTGGCAGACTCCCTTTGTTGCCATAGTTGAGTAATGGTCTTACATATTATGGTCCCATATTGAACGTCCTGGCGGACTCCCTTTGTTGTCATAGTCGAGCTATAGTTTTACATATAAAACCTCTTTTGAGGTGTCGCCGCGAAGGACCTAATAACAGTTTCCACAGTGTCACTCGGAAGGACCTTACCGCTGTCGTGGTACCACTTCATAGAGTTAAAAGACCGTCGTCACAATGTCACTCTAGCGAGCTAGTCGATAACTGTCGTCACAGTGTCACTCTATAGAGGCGGTAGACTATCGTCACGATGTTGGTCTAGCGAGCTAGTCTATAACGTTCCACATTGTCAGCCAAACTCCCTTGGATCCCCTTAGCAATCCATTCATTCCTCCAAATCCACCACTTTTTTCCTAACTTCATCTACCTCGTCAAGGTATATTACCTCTGTACTTCACATATAATATACTCATATTTTCCAACACCATGTAATATCCATTTAACATTCAAAGATCATACATACGAATTATTCACATACTTGTACAAGGTTATGCATTCACAGCATGCCATTTTTACACAACTATAGACTCAAACAACCCAGAATAGTCACAACACAAATCATTTAATAATGAAATCTCATCAACCACCCAAGATAGAGTGCAGAAACTCACCTTGCTTCCTTTATCCTCAACAGCTTGGCTTGTCCATGCTAGAGACTTAAAACCCAGAATCCATAATTATACATAAACTTTTTGAGAATTCTTACTTCTCTTTCCTTTAATCCATGAGCAGAGGGAGGCTTAGAGCTTACTAGCTTATCGAATTCTCTGCTTCTCTGCTTCTCAAACCTCACATTTACCACTCCATGCGGAGCTTTCTTAAACCTCCTTTTCTTCTTCAGAGCAATCGAAGAAGACATTTTAGATGAGGAGATTACAAGCTAAATTTTGGAGAATTCTTTCCTCTTTACCACATATATATAGCCAAGGTCACATGGTCTCCTAGCCTATTTTAGCCAATCACTGCTAATTATTTGGTCTCTCACTATGGGACTAGTCGGTTACATCCTAACAAAACCAGAATTAAGACCCAACCAATCACAATTTAGCCCCTAAAATTTTTGGATTTCCCGGTGGAGCCCAATGCTTCTCTAATCCATTCAATTTAGTCCTAACTTTCCTTAAATTTCGGGTCAATAATGATAAACTAGTGTTACAGACGATATTGCTTTTCTCTAATAATTTCACAGATGATCTCTGATATAGGTTATGTAAATCATCAAATTTGTTGTAATATTCACCACCATGGTCAGATCTAATGCTTTTAATCCATTTTCCAAGTTGGTCTTCAACTTTATCCTTATATTTTTTTAACACATCTAGTGATTGCAATTTCTCATAAATGAGATAAGGGTAGTCATATCGCGAAAAATCATTTATGAATGTTATGAAATATTATTGACCAATCTAAGAAGCCTAAGGAATGGTCCACAAATATTTTTGTATATTAGTTTTAAGACATCTAGTTTTCTATTAGCACCAAATCCCCTAATATTTGTTCTTTTCTCCTTAATACAATTTACACACGTATCAAGATTTGGAAAATTAAAAGGATTGAGAATATCGTAGTAAAAAAAAGTCTCTCAATTCTCCTTTTAAAGATATGAGCTTATCTTTTGTGCCACAAGGAAGCTAAATTCTAAGTTGTCAATTTGTGTTTCTTACCTATTATGGTATTATGCAATGATTCACTAAATGAAGCAATAGTATCAAGTAAATATAGATTATCATAACCTGATAAAGAATTAGAACCAACCAAATTTGAATTATGAAAAAGACTAAATTTTCCTTTTTTTCAAATGAATAAGAATAAAGAAAATTATCCAACGGTGAAATGGAAGTAAAATTCCTCCTAAAAGACAATATAACAAAAGTCTCATTCAAATAAAACCTAGTTCTTAATAATAGTTTAAAAGTTCCAATTGCATGAACTTCTGTTGAATAATAGTTTCTACATAGATGCATCTTTTACCATCATTAGGCTTTTGATAGTTCTGAAAATCTAGCATAGACACAATGATGTAAGTTGTTACTAAAATCTATCCACCAAGTGTGTTTAGGTACCGAAGTCAAATTAACCTCAGAATAAACAACATTAAAAAGTACACCTTTATTTTCTCACCAAGCATGACAATTAGTACAATTCTTCTTTTCATGACCTATCAAACCATAAGAGAAACAACCATCTTTAGTTGGTTCGTTTTGTTGTTTCTTTTGAGCTGTTGCATCTGTAGCCTCATAATTTTTTTTGTATACCACATTGAAGTTAGATTTCTCATAAATGTATCAATTTTAACCTTTTTGTTCTTGAAAAACCTCTTATTAGTCTTAATCATTAAATCTTTAGCCATAATCTTGACATAATTCCCTTGAAAGATCTTGGAATACCTTTTCTTCATGATCATCATATACATACATTTTGATCTCTCTCACCTTTCCATATCTTTCTTTCCATAGAATTAGTCCTTAACGCAAGGTCGAGATCCATGACTTTGAAAAAAAAACCATAAGATCATTTGTCATGATTTGAAGTTGGTGTCATTTAACAAAGGAATATAGTTAACGCATGTAGTTATGTTAGTAGGTGTGACAGTAGCTAAATCAAACAAAACAAACTCACATAAGACTTCAAATAGAGACTATATTAATAAATTCGAATAAAGGTAAATCCCATCATAAGATATTTGGAGCTCCATTAATATTTCATATTTGGACAAAATATTAACTGCTAGGTGATATCTTGGTGTAGCAATTATACACTAGGAATAAGAACATGTTAAAAAATAAATGTTCCTTTAGGCTTATTTACTACTCACATGTAAAATCAAATAATCGCCACATGTTTATTACCGCAATTACACATGCAATTTTATTAAATATTAACCTTCCTTTGGGCTGATCAATATTAACATAACTAAGGTTACATGCACACAACATTTTATATTTTAAAACAAAATAATTTCCACAACACAAGCCACTTTAATAACTTTGGGCTGATCAATATTAACATAACTAAGGTTACATGCACACAACCTTTTATATTTTAAAACAAAATAATTTCCACAACACAAGCCACTTTAATGACTTATTGCTTCAATTAAGTTATTTTAAAATATATATATATAAATATCTCAATATCCAAATATAAAATTTTCATATCAGTCAAAGCTCAAAACTGAAAATTTTGATTGTGCTACAATTTTTGAAAAATTTTCACAATAACCCAAAGTAAAATTGTCTAAATGACGCTATTAAACAATGAAAAATTTATTAACTTTTAAAAAAATAAAATTGCATCAAGTTAAAATGAAAAATAGTTAAAATTATTAAACTAAATGCAATCAATCCTATGATAATATAACCGTAGAATAACACGAAGTAATTCTATTTACCAATTCATAGCATAAACTTCAATATCAATCGGTTACAATATACTTCCTCAAATTATCACAAATATATGTGATCATGTAGGTTCTATTGCACATATCAAGGGCTTAATAAAACATGAATCTTCCATAAACTTAAAACCAAGTAATTGGTCGAGATTCCAATAACAATGAATCTTCATTTAAGAGTAGTCAAAAGATGGATCCCAATAAGTTGAAAAAAACTGTTCACAAAGATGTCAACTTGCAAGGCTTCACTTCTAAATAAAAGCACTGAAATTGTAATGATTCAATCTTGATAACCACATATTAAAGCCTTCAATTTAATAAATCAAAATATATAATTCCACTATTATGCGAAGAGAAATCATAAATCCAATATATACATCAAATAATCAAAACCACAAAAAATATCATGAATCTCAAATATTCTCAAAGGTTAATCAAAATTAATTGAAAACCAATCAAAATATTAAATTCCATAAAAATTTAACAACAAATCATTAAAAAAAAATATCAATGCATTCTCAATTATTCAAAATGATGAGGCTTTGATAGCACTTGTTAAAACTGTAAAACTTTCATATGAATCTTAATAAATTAGGATTTGTCATATCAAATCAATCAGAACAAAAAATAGATGCGGAAGTCTACTTAAATACATTGATATGTTGAAATCTTCAAGCCCTTACGGTTTTGATCTTCTAAATTTAACACACAAGTATTTTAAATAAGGCAACTCTCTCTTTTCTGAAGATGGAATGTCAGCAAAGTTATGTATGTGTAAATTGAAAACCATAACCCTAATATATAACTTTTGCACATTAACTTTAATTTCAAATCAATTCATCATTAGTCTGATTTGAAATTAGTTACTAAAATATCTACACATATTTGATCTATACTTTATTTAATAATTGAAGGTCAATAAATCTTAAGCATATTGAACCATTTAAATTTGGACTAACATTTTATGATCGTAAATATATATATGGCATCCATATTATCCAACACTAACATGAAGCGATAGATATAAAATATGTAAATTAGTTAGAAGGCATTATATGTATTCCAACAAATTATTGAAATCAATTTCTTCAACATTTCAACCATCTGCCGAAAACGTTAATTTAAATGTGCCAAGTACAACATTTCATATTTTTCTTGCTTTGTTTCTATTTCAATTCTAACCATGATTTCTTGAGAAATGTTTCAGTAGAATCCTTATTTTATTAATATTAAAGAAAAAAAGCAATCTAACAAAAAATAGAAGCATTGAATTATTAGCATAAATTAATAGATTTTTAAATAAATAAAATTTTATCATTTTCGATCATATTGATCACAGTGAAAGAAAAGGAGTCTAATCAAGTAATGTTTGAAATCAAGTTGAGAGACTTCAAAGCAGCAAGAGTTAAAAGGATGAAATTGCCTCTTTGGGGACAAAGGACATGGTGTAGAATGTATTGGTTGATGGGAACAAATGCCACTTGACCAAATCTATCAACACCATGATATCATTTACCATTTGTTTTGGAATCTCAAGCTCATTAAAGAAAGATAGGAAGAGTGTTTTTGTGGATTCTTACTTTTCCTTTAGCTTAGAAAAAGTAATACTATTTTGGAATGATATTTTCAAATGGAGAATGCAATAAATTGTACAAAAAAATTAAAACTTTTGAGCTTTAACTTCAAATTGTGGTAAGACTTTATATAATGAAAACTAATGATAGATATAAGAAAGTAATGGAAAAGCAATTATGACACTAGTGAAACAAAAAAAAAAAAATGAAAAAAAAAATTATTTAATGAGAGAAATAATGAAAGACATTGAATTAAACTTTTGAAAGGAAAATGGAAAGACTTTAAAAATGAAACTTCAATCTAGTAAAGAAAAATATAAAGTTTATATTGATTAGTGAATTAAATGTTAAGTTATTAATAGATAACTAACATTAATGGGTAGACTAAAGTTTTGAAAGAAAAATAAATATATAAAAGCGCACAAAGTCTTGAATAAAAAAAAATTTTGATACATTGTTAGTAGAATTTAAAGTTTACATATTTAATTATTACGGAGCAGTTAGATTATAGAGAATAGATAAATTGAATTGAATTATTTTATAATTTTTGATAAAATTTTAATTAAATTATTGTTTAATGTGTTTGGTACACTGTAATTTTAAGTATTCTATTTTCATTGCTAAATTTCAAGTTCTTAATTTATATTAAATGTTTATTTGGTAAATTAGTAAATACAAGTACGGAATATAATTATATAATTATGTTGTTTGATAAAAAAATATTTTTTTTAAAAATTTTATTCTATAGTTATATCATTTTGGATAAAAAATATCTATAATAATTTGAATATCATGTTTTTTATATAAAAAAATGATAATTTGTTTTTAAATTTTTAATAGAATAAAATTAATTTAATATTTTCTACATTAAGTGATAAGTAGCTATGACCATCGTCAGACGTGCGAACATCTGAACTAGAAATACCGCAACAAAAAGATAAATAATAAAACAACGGTGTCCTCAAATATATTGGATTGTAATAATATATTTTCGTAAATTTTATGAATTCAACTTATCTAATTAGGATGAGATTATAATAATATATTTTTAAATTTTATAATAATTTATTTTCATAAATGAAACAACTATTGAAATCATCTAATTATATTATAAAAAATAATTAAAGACAAATTAAAAAATCAACTTCTTAAAAATAATTAAAATAAAAATATATTTAGACAAATTAAAAAAAATCCAAGTTTCTAAAAAATTAAAATATAATATAGTTTAAAAATTAATACTAATAATATTATAAATATATTTATATTTTTTTATTTTAATCTTCTACTTCAGTCTTATCCTTCTCGCCATCATTTTCTATCTTGATATTTTTCTTTAATCTATCAACATTGGACTTCTATGTAATTAATTACTTTGCAGTTGTGTATCACCTAAACAATTATAAAATTATAATAATAGATAATAAAAATTTATTATTGTGAATTAGAGATTTTATAAAATTATAATTATAATAGTAATAGTAATTAAAAAAATAGCATAAAGAAAAATAAAATTAATAAAAACGTGCATTTATAAAGTGAAACTTTCACATTAAACAATAGATTGAACGGGAAAAGTGAATAAGGGAGAGTTTACAATAAATTTAGTGTAATATGTATATTAGATAAGTGTGATAAAAGAATAATATAATTTTACCTCATCATCGATTAAAATAATCTTTCATTTTTCTTTAGTGATATTGTTATTTGAATACTGAGTTGAAATTTCCTTTTCGAAAAACTATTACTTTAATATTCCATAATTTTTTAGATGCTTCAAATTTACCAATGCTAATAATCTCATTTTTTTTAATTGTTTGAATGTTATTATAATTATAAATCTTAATTTTAACTAATATATAATAGCAACACTAATTGAATGATAATTAATTTAATGGTAAGTATTTGGTATATTGGCAGCGTACTTTTTTTATTCCACGAGCAACTTTAAAAAATTGACATATGTTTTTTTTAATATTTAGTTTTTTAATATTTTACTATACTCTTATAGGACATTTGTCAACCCTTTGACTTTGCTTGTGAGATCTAAAAACTCCATTGTCAATATACCAAATAATTTCCTTTAACTTAAAATAATATCTACTATTAATAATTAATATACTCAATTTTGTAGTTCAAACCAATAAAAATTCTATCCAAAATATAAAAATTATTATTGATATGATTTTATCTATTATTAATAATTAATTACTACATATTTAATTTCAATTCAATTATATAGTTCACATGAATAAAAACCCTATTATTTAAAAAATAAAAACTTATTTTTAATAATGTCAACTTAGTAATATAATAAATAATAAAAAATATTATCATCCATTCAAAAATTTCTCCAAACTCATACTTATATATATAGATTATAGATAATACATATATAAATAAATGTTCAAACTTAATTAAATATTTTAAATGTGTTCAAAAGTTTTTAGGGCAAATTAGGCAAATATGCCAATTAATTTTTTAATTAGGCTTTTAAGCCGTTTTTTAAAATTTAGGGAAATATATTGTTTTTGGAGAGGGAAATGAAAAGCGCACCTAGCTGAACGCGCTTTCCCTCAATGTTCATATAACCGTAGCCTTTGCAACGGTAAAAATTTTTAAAAGGACCTACGATCAATTTTTTTACCTATAAATACCCCCCAAAATATTTTTTTTTCACTCACATCCTATTCTCTCAATTCTTTCTAATCTACCAAATCTCTCAATTTTGTCAAGTTTTTGTTCAAAAATTTACGATATTCTCGTTTTAAAATATTAGTTTTTTTAATTATTCCATATTTAATTCATTCGGATTAAGTTTTCACGAATGGCAACCTCTCTAATTCATTTCGATGACAAGCACATTTCTGCCACTCAAGCAGTAATGGTAAGACGAAAATTTAATTTTCGCTATTTACGATTAAGTTAAATTTAAATTTTTTTTATAAATTAAAATAATTTTTTTGTCTTTATAAATAGGTGGATGATTGTGTTTTGGAGGCGTTCATACATAATTTGGCAAAGCCTTCAATCCTCGCCATTCGTGATTACTTATAAGAGGAAGGATTTTTGCATACGTCTCGTATGCTCGGCGGTTGCAAACTCGATCCTAGAATCATCAGCATGTCGGTGGAAAGATAGAGGCCCGAGACACACAGTTCCAATCTTCCATGCGGTGAGTGTACAATCACACTAGAGGACGTGGTGTTACAACTCGATCTGCCGGTGGATGGGTTGATTCTTATAAGAGCATCGATCATTCTCAATAAAGAGGATCTCTACACGACATTGTTGGGGAAGGTCCTGAACAAGTTTGATGATGGTCGGATATCGATGAATTGGTTGGCGAAAAAATTTGATAAGCTTCCCATGGATGCAATCGAGGTTGTCAAAAAATAATATGCTTGAGCATTCATCCTTAATTAATCAAGGATATTTTAATTCCCGATAAATCTCGAAATTTGGTGCACATAATATGGCTACTACACCTAATAGACTTCAAAATGAGGAAAACTGAGTTAGGGATCAGCTGTGTTGGCCACGTTATATCGGGAGCTGTGTTAGGCCGCAAAATCTAATAAGATGTCAATCGGTGGTTGCCTGCTCCTACTGTAGTCGTGGACTTGATGGCGACTACCATTTCTACGTCCCCGAGTGAACGAAACATACATGTTTCCATTGGTGAGAAAGTAAAAATTATTTATTAATAAATACATAGTTTGTACGGTAAATGTTTTTATTTATCATATGTTTGAACTAACATATCACTTTACAGGTGGAACCATGGGTCGATTTACGTGTGACTACCCGAGAAGCTAGAAGACATTAGGCTACTGTTAGATCAACGCTCGGAAGCCGAGGTTTGTTACTTATTCTTTCGAACCTATATTAATCACACAATGATTTGTAAAATAAAGTATGAAATTTACAATTATTCATTTTGTAACATCTCTTACCCGTATCTAAGGCCGGAACAGAGTACGAGGCATTACCAGACTTAACAATACACATAGACGAAAACCAAGCCATAAAATTTCATTTAATTTAAAACTTTTCGAACATATGCATAACAAACAAAGTTAACTATATCATTACATCAAAACATAGGACATAACACGATTAATTAAACTTATAAACCACAATGGATAAGGACCACATCTCATAATCATATACGATAACTCAATGTAGACTGATACGTATGGTCAAAATCATAATAAAAATACATATCACAAACCAACTTCCTATACATGCCACTTACTTGATATTTCTAATATTTGAATTAATTCTCCCAAAAATGATAGTTTGATAGTGTGATTTTGCCTCCGACGATCTCTAACCCTGAGCCGACCTACCAATACTAAAGAAATGGAGAGGATGGGTAAGCTTTACGCATAGTAAGTTCATATGAAAATGATAAGCAATTACTACCATGCTTTTCAAGATAAAACACTATAATTGTACAATTACACATATTCAGTTTAAGTCGTGTTATCGAAAGTTACTGATTACTAAATCATTCATATCTGAAGCTACAAAACTCTAAATTTAGTTTTGTTAATTTTCCTTGAAACTAGATTCATATATATTTCTCCCATAAAATTTTCAAATTTTCGGTTTAGCCAATTAGTACAGTTTATTAGTTAAAGTCTCCCCTGTTTCAGAGTATGACTACTCTGACCTCTGTGCACTACAAACCAAATTGCTCCCTGTACAGAATTCCAACGACGATGCCGTTTGTTTCCCTTAAAAATAGACTCGGAATCCATTCATGTAAAATATGACTCTTAATAATATTTGTACAATTTATGGTGAATTTCTAAAGTCAGAACAGGGGACCTCAAATTCATTCAGACCCTGTTTCACAAGAATTCAAATATCACACAATATAGAATTCTTTTTCTTCCCCTGTTTCTTTCATGTGAAAATAGACTCATTAAGCTTTATTTTCATATATCATTTGCATTTTTATTCAACTTCCACAATTTTTAGTGAAATTTCAAAGTCACGTCACTGCTACTGTCCAAAACAATTTTATTGCTAATTCACTCTTTCACACTTTCTTTGTATTAACCTCATTTTAACATACATATCACAAATCATTTTCACCACATTTCATACATCACAAGTATAGGCCCATGATTACAAGGTCACCATAAAATCATTCTCATGTATAACTTACTTGTTTATAACCTTACCACATCCCGGTCACTTAATGAACACATCATTCACATAAGCAAATTCCTGCACTTATTCATCACAAAACTCACAAAGCAGTACATAGTAAGTCTCCCGTTGAACACTCCGGATCAATCCTCGATACTTCGTGGTTTCAGAACATAGCTCCACCCATCATAAAGTTCGGCTCTCTTGTACACATGGTGAACACTTAGTACCACCCATGTGACCTAGCCAGTTTATTGCGTAGCTCTCTTGTCTACATGGTGTCCTTCACCTGGAACCATGCATGCGACCAGCTACATATATCCCGTAGCTCTCTTGTCCACATGGTGTACACATAGTATCACCCATGCGACCTAGCCACATCATAATGTCTCGTAGCTCTCTTGTACACATGATGTGCACTCAGCACCATACATGTGACCTAGCTACATACCATCTGTATCATCCAATCTTTCCGAGGGTTCAACCGGGATTTCTCTCTTTTCCAACAATTTCACCAATCAAGTAATTATCAACAAACATATTTCCAATATTATTATAAAATATCATAATACAAGTAAAATTGATATATTATTTACATCTCATTTAATATCAAGGCAATAACATTAAATTACATATTGCATTATTAAAAATCATATGAACTTACAATTGCTCATAATATCCATAATCATAGAAATTACATTTATGTATGATAATTCAATGCACTTCATGTACCATAGACATATTTTAAAATCAATTCATAAACTTAGCACCATAACATTTAATTTAACATAATTCAATTAATTCACTAAATTTAACTTTCAAATATAAATTACAACATTATTGCAGTATTATTATCATACCAACTTACATCGATCCAGAAACGGCAATTTACTATTTTAGTCTATAACCTTGTATTTTCCCAATTTAAGCCCGAATCTCGATTTCCTTCATCTATAATATCACATTTAGCCTAATAATTAGTCACATTATTCATACGGCTCCAAAAATCATATTTTTACAAATTTTCATTTTGACCCCTAAACTTTTGCATATTTTCACTTTTGCCCCAAGGTTTGGAAATTAAACTTCATCCTATTTTCTTATGTTTTATGACATTCTGATCATTTTTCCCTTTTATGGCAACATCAAATTCTCACTCTAACATGTACTTATGACTATTAGGTATTTTTACCGATTAAGCCCTTTTACTCGTTTTCACTTAAAACCTAATAGCACAAGTTGTTTAGCATAATTTAAAACCTCATATTCTATCATAAAACACCAAAATACACAAATTTCACCTATGGGTATTTTTCCAAATACGAACCCTAGGTTGAATTATTGCTAGCATAAGCTTAATCAAGTTACCGGGATTCTAAAAACGTAAAGAACTTGAAAAACGAGGTTAGAACGGACTTACTATTGAGCTTCGAAAGCTTGAAAACCCTAGCCATGGCTTCCCCCATGCTAATTTCGGCCTCCATGAAAAAGATGAGTCAATTTTGGCTTTATTTTCCCTTTTTATTTCTTTTAATTACCAAATGACTAAAATGCCCTTACTACTAAACTTTCCAAAAATTCCATCCATGTCCAATTTTTTTCCATAGACATAGAATTTGGTCAAATTCTATTTAAGACCTCCTCATTAATATTCCAAAGCAATTTCATACTAAAAACTTCTAGAATGAAAGTTTTGCAAATTATTCGATTTAGTCCCTAATTTCAATTTAAGCACTTTATGCATAAAATTTCTTCACGATATTTTCACACAATCATGCAATCATGTCATAGACCTCAAAATAATCATAAAATAATTATTTCTATCTTAGATTTGTGGTCACGAAACCACTATTCCGATTAGGCCCTTATTCGAGATATTACACATTTAATTTTGAATAGATGTCATACGCCGACACTGAGATCATATCTTGCATCCCACTGGAAGTGCTGGACAATCAAAGGATGTAAGACGTGAATGTGCTAATGATAGTGTACGTGACAGTGGAAATGCAAGAATCGGACTGGGTGATGTGGCAATTTGGGTGTAGAAAAAAAATTTCATCGCCACCGTAAGACTTGAAGGAGCTGTACAAGGTGGACATGCGCGGGAAGAACAAGAGGATTGGTGAGTGGTGCATAAGGAGTACATCGAGGCTTGATATCGTAGGATGGAATTCTTACCTATCCGCAAACCATTTTTCTCAGCAGGCACGGCGGCTTGTTTAGAATAGTTATCGTGGTTCGGACTCATCGGTAAGTCATATCTGCAATAGGTAGAGGCGAAAAGTAGGAAACTTCATTAGAATAGGCAACAACGCTAACCTAGTAGCAGCGTAAGGCTAGACACAATTGCACGGCGGGTTTGTCATCGGTTCCACCCTAAGAAGTGCCGCCTATATCCATGCAATATCTTAGTCAGTTCAGTCCACTTGTCCTTGTTCATTTCACTAACCCCGTGTCTTTTTCACGAGTACCGCACTATGCACCACTACAGCATGTGGTCAATTTTTTTGTTCTGACAGGCACATATTTCGGGTCATTGACGTCCCCCGCATTCTACACCCCGATGCTGATGTCAATATCGACACAAATGTTGAGCCAGCTGCCGACACATGAATGCATCATCATTGTTGATGACACTGATACAGATGCCGATGTCATTGTCGATGCTCAGGTCAATGCCAACGTATTTCGACTTTATTGCACCTTGCGGTTACACACCGATAAGGACAAAAACACCGCACGAATTATTGTTTTATTGCAGTGGGTCATTAGCGCAACCGTCTGCTGTTGGAGATACACAATGGAAGGTTAGAAGGACACCATATTCGAGCACAGAGGAAGGCGATGGAGACGAAGGCGAAGAAAAAGAATACAAAGACCAAGTCCAAGATGAACATGAACAAGAAGAGGAAGACCAAGACGAACACGATGATGACGGTGGAGGCAGAGATGAGTAAGAGGGTGGGGGTGAAAGCGATGATAACATGGACGGCGGCAATGAGGAAATTTATAGGCCCGCATCTCCTTTCATGTGAAGAAATCCTCTTCGCGAGCGTTGTCCATTACGACACACATTCTCCTCTACGATGTAATTGATGTGTCTTTTTTATTACTACTTCGATGTAAATATATATGGCATAAATAAAGAAACCATAGATTTTCATTCCAACCCTGTATTTGTTGTCGTTACATTCTAATATGATATATGCGTTAGTTAATAATAAATAAAAAATTTTGAACACCAGAACAAAGAAAGCTTCATAATTAATTTATTATTTTCCCAAAAATAATGCTATTGACGTTAAGGCCCCAAAATAACTCTCAACATAGAACATATTGCCTTCGTATACCTCGGGTTTCTACAGTACTCGCATAACCTCTGTTGATCATCCCTTTCTTGAATACCCATATTGTTCCGTATCCAAGAGGTATTCGGGCGACCTCTTAAGACGCGACGCAGGTTCATGTTCGGTGACAACTTGAACAACACATTGGACATTGGCGGCCACGTATTCTCATCTAGGAATAGTAGGAATTCAAGATTCCATACTCTATGCATGCATTCTAGATTGTACACATCGTTTATGTAAGGCATGTACTCAATTCTTAGGTTCCCACATGCCGTAATTATGTATGCGCATAGGAACCAAAAAGCTTGGAACCTCCCACAATTGCAAGTTCCTCTTGTTAGGTCAACATGATATGATGCCTCTGCCCTGTCCTGGTCTGGCCTATTTTGCTCGTGACTCAAAATTCTAGATTCTGACCCGAGTGGCACACTACATACATAGTGTTCGCTTTCATCGTATTTCATCTGATTTCGTTCATTACATCATCAAACCAAGCATGGCCACCCACTATCCGTCCAACATATGCCCCCACCCTCTTTAAAAATAATGCAACTAGATGAAAGTATGTTTCTTTCACAACTGAGGTTATTGGCAGATAACGTATCTCCATTAGTACGAAATTGACCCACTCTACTAAGTTTGATGTCATGTGTCCGTATCATAAACCCCCGTCATACGATTGCGTCTACTGTTTGAAGGGTATGTTGGCGAGGTATACCGCACTGTAGCTATTGATGGCGCCCAAGTTGTTCAACATTTCATGGAAACAATGTTTGACGAGTTAGTAACCTGTCAAGAAAAACATACCTATTAATGCAAACAACGAATGAAATAAGGTGCAACATGACTGTATAGGTAGTGCCAATTACATACCCATGTTAATGACTACATCTCTCTCACTTTTTGAATGTCATTTTGAGTAGTAGTTGGATCCAACATGTCATATGCAATACTTGTGATAGGTACGATCTTAAAGGCTACCTTGACGCTCAATAGCGGATAGGATTTCGGTTCCCCTGTCTGATATGACACATATGCCGTGCTGCGGGCAAATGCGGCAACTTAACCTGCTAAAAAAGAAATCCCAATCATCTTCCTTTTCTCCAGGAGTTATTGCAAATGCTATCGATAGAATCCTCTAATTATTGTCCTGAGCAATGGCAATCAACAACCAATGCTTATACCTTCTGTATAACCAGGTGTCATTAATTTACACCAAAGGCTTTCAGTGTCGAAAACCTTCTCTATATTGCTCAAAAGTCTAAAAGAATTGATGGAATACTCTTTTCTCAAAGACCAATCGATCGTCGAAGTACATTGTGTGCATTTCTAGACCGGTTATGGAACCTCGAACATATCGATCTAACATTTGAAACCATTGCCAAAGGTAGTTGTACGAACTATCTCAACCGTGATGTCATTTTTCCATAGCCTTCTGTTTTCTAACACACGCTTTGTAGTATGATGGAGTGTAGCCAAACTGGCTAATAATAATCGCAATCAACACCGAGACGGGAATCTTGGAACTTGCCTTCACCATTGGTACAATAATGATTAAAATCATGTTAGAGTCTAGCTTGGGATGATCCTAACTTGCACCTGTCGTAATACAGGTATGTGGATCATAATACTTCTTTATTATCCACAACCTGATCTTCTTCCGTAAAGATGCCATGTGATCGAGATTTTTCGTGATAAGTTTTATGAATTTATAATTCATCGTTCTTAAAACTAACTATTATCACGATGTAGGCAAGTGTACCTATCGAACAGTAGTATAGCTTTAGCAAGACCGGATTGTCAAACCCAAAGGACTAAAAGTACTAGTAATAACCGTCTTTTTATTATCTAGCCTAAGAACAAAGGGGCTTGCCTTAACTAACTAATTATCTAAACTAAAAAATTGTAGAAAATAGAATTGGGGAATTACTTTTGGGAAAAATGATTGATTTAGGACAACACCTAAGGAAAAATCCACCTAGACTTTACTTGTTATTCTGGCTCCGAATCGGATGATTTATTCATTTAACTTGTTCCGTAGAGATCCCTAAGTTATGTTATTATCCCTATTCAAGACTAATAACGTCTAATCCCTAGGTTGAATAATTGAGACTTTTCTCTAATTAACACCCTAAGGTTGCATTAACTCGATCTATGGATCCCCTTATTAGGTTTCACCCTAATCCGGTAAAATCTTGTCACCCTATCTCTAGGCACGCAATCAACTCCGCTTAATTACGACAAATTCACTCTTAGCCATGGGCTATTCATCCTCCAACTAAGAGAATTAACTTGAATCGATATCCTGAAATGCCAAAATAAGAATTAAGAACACATAATTAAGAACAAGTCAAATAATTATCATACGATTCAGAAAATAATAACAAGATTCGTGTTAGGTTTCATCCCCCTTAGGTATTTAAGGGTTGTAGTTCATAACTAAATAAAAAAAATCTCAGAATAATAAAGAGTACAAAACATAAAGAAAACCCAAAACTCCTGAAGGGAAATTGAGGAGAGATCTTCAGTCTTGATGATGAATCCGGTTTCTGAGATGGATCAACCGGTTTTCTTAGAGTAATTCCTTACTCTCTATTCTCCATCTCCCTTTTAGTATTCCTCTAAGGTGTTTAAATAGGCTTTTGAATGCCTAAGAGCCATCAAACTTGCCCTTTTCCGAATAGAACTTAACTAGGGCTCCGCAGGGACACGCCCATGTGCGATTGCTTCAGGCCGTGGTCAAGGTTGAGATATCAACACGCCCGTGCTGAGGTTGATTTAGGCCGTGGTTGAGCCTGTTAGAATGGCACGGCTGTGTGTTCTGCCCGTGTGAGGAAGTTCAGGCCGTGTTGTTTTCCCTTGACGGCTAATTTTCTCTATTTTTGGCCCGTTTCTCGTTCTTTTCGTTCTCCTATGCTCACCTAAGTATAAAACATGAAATTAAAGGATTAGGAGCATCAAATTCACCAAATCTAAAGAGAAATCATTCATAAACGTGTTAAGCGAAGGATGAAAATATGTATAAATTACGGTTTATCAAATACCCCCACACTTAAGCGTTTGCTTGTCCTCAAGCAAAATCCTCGATTCATAATTAAGAATTCATTTTTCTCAACTTATAATTCCTATCAATAATATCTCCAACTAACTCCTAAGTAATCATACATTGAGAATCAAACTAAAAGAACATTAAAGCTTCAAACATTCCAAGTTGAGTATTTAATCATGAAAAACTTAGGTTCAAGCATAATCAAGCATAATCAAGCAAGTTCTAGAATGACAATTCGATATTGACATACTCAAAGCAATAATAAAAGTGAGCATGAAAGAAATAATAGATGCTCTTAAAGGTTCAATAGTCTCACAAAAATTATGGCTTTTTTATGTTTAAACTTGTGGAATTCAATTCAAGATAATACTTAAAATGGGGGAAACAACCTAAGATTTTAAATTCTTAAAAATCAACTTGTCATTCTTAATTTTATAATGTCTTAAAGTTTAAATAATCAATGCATGAATGCCTATGTTTTACTTCAAGATATATCAATAAAAATAATAAGTCAATCAAAATTTATCCTAAACATGATATGAGAGATTTACAATAGAATAAGGCAACATTCAGGGATTTTTTCTGATAGTGAAATGAATGCCCCCCACACTTAAGATGTACATTGCCCTCAATGTACAAAGATAGATAGATAGGGAAATATAAATATAAGATCATAAGATAGGGAGAGAATTGAAACTTCCTGAGTGTTAAATGAATGAACTCCCTAGTTTGGAGTTGTATAGGGTGGAAGAGGATACTCCGGTGGTGGTAGAGGTTGGGTGCCACAAGTTCTGAGCCAAAAGAATATTATATCTCGTTATCGAGTAGGGCATGGCAGTTGTGGAGAACCTTTTCCAATAGAGTTTGAAGTTCCTAAGTGATTGTGAGCTTTGAAGCTCTTTATAACTGTGAGAAAATCAGGAACTTTTTACGGGATATTAGGAAGAATAATTACTCATAAAGAAATAGCCGAGATTAAATATTAATTTATAAACCTAATATATAAGATAGTAACAAAAGGGAAATAATATTTAAAAGTTAAAAGTGAACTTAATAAAAAAATAAAAAAAATTTAAATTTAAATTTAAATTTAAATTTAACATCATCATCGTCGGATGGTTCGCGAGGTGGTGGTAGCGATGAGATGTGAAGGTGCTGACAGATCTGTTGGAGAGTAGCATCAATGTTGTCAAATCGTTGAAAACACTGCTGCTCGAACCGATTAAGGTGCTTAGATATGTCAGCATATGAAGCCGCCGCATGAACTGGACGATGGGAGCTTGGTGGCTGAGACGGTGGGTCCTCGTGCTGTAGGGGGACATCATCAATAATATCCTCTAGAGCCTCCTCCTCGGTAGATTGGGCGAGACGATACTGGGGAGGGTAGGTTCCTCGGCGTCTTTCGATCATCCTCATGCTAAACATACTCAAAATGCCTTATGGAGACATTTGGCCAATGAGGGTCAGAGATGATTCTTATGCCGCGGTGTCGAGGAGTCCGAAGTGCCGTGCAGTCGAGTCACGTAGGGGCCAATGAAAATGACCCCCTCCGATGTCGCTCCGTTCGGTGGCGAATGGCAAGGGCGATAAAGTAGGCAAGGTCGAAGACGTACCCGTTTGACATACACCATAAGTAGTAGACGCCGTGGGTAGTGACGACGCCAGTGCTCTCTCTCCGCCCTGTTAAAGTGTGAGATAAAATAGAATGTATATACCTTAAGGACGGAGGGAGAGATGATGCCTTGGTGCGACTAGGGTCGTAGCTGGCCGAACGTGAGACGAGGGCATCCCAGCAACGTGAGAGAGAATGATGGATGTGGCGGTTGAGAGCATGTAAGTCATTTTCCTCTCTGAATTCCTCCGTATATAAGCCCAACACAGTGCCGAATTCTGGGACGCTTAGTTGGCGAACTAATCCGCCTAAGCGAAACTGGACCGTGCTGGGATCATTGTAGTTCGTCATTGCTGTTTGAAGATGAAACGTTGAGTATAGCTCCATCGTAAGCTCTAGGTATGTCAGCTCGATGATTCCAAAGAAAAGCTCCCAAGGATTGGTGATTAGGAGGGCCAGAATCGCATCAGCCAACTGAACTTGTTCTACCGCAGCCTAGTCGATGCAGCGGCTCGTAGTTAAAGATCGAGCCCAGAGTATTTGGAAGAGTTTTTCTTGGGGCCCAATGGAGAACTGTAGGAAAGGGTGACGAATTTCTGTGGTAAGGCCCTAGGAAGATTACGCTCCCTTCCTTTTCTTTGAGGTGGGGACGGCGGCTTTCTTTCCTCGTGAAGACGATATGGTGAACGCTAGAAAGAGAAGAATAAGCGTCAAAAAATGGTGTTGGAGGCGGCGCACAAGCGTGGAAAGGAGGCCGTGTAGACTTGCAGCAGCTAGGGTTAGGGATTTTGTGTGAAGAAGAGAATAAATAGTGCAGCCTAGTTATAGATTTTTGGGGCACACGACCAAGGGACACGCCCGTGTTCCCTAATTTCAGCCCGTGTGTTTCGCGTTTTTCCTATTTTGGTGCATTTGAAATTTGTCCCACCCTCGTGTACCTTGGGCGTGTTGGTGCACACGGCCGTGTCGTACGACCGTGTCTAGCTTTGTTCACTTCTCCTACGCCCGCGTTAATTTGACAGGTTTGACCATGAGTGTTAGACACGGGCATGTCGCACGTCCGTGCTAGTTTCTCAGTTTTAACCACGGGTCTACGGAACAGGCGTGTCGCATGCCCGTGTTGTTTTGGCAGGTTCGCCCACGGCCATGTCGTATGGCTGTGGCAATTTATCACAACTCGTGTGTTAGGAAAATCTTTGTCCTGTTTCCTCACGGTCCTAAGCACAGCCATGTGCTTGGCCGTGTGGGTGTGGTAAACCTGTATTTAAGAGATCTGTTAGGAAGTTAGGTGTTAAACACTAAAATTTAAAGAAGTTAATACAGTTAGTGCTCGGGTTGCCTCCCGAGAAGCGCTTATTTATAGTCTAAGCTCGACTTACCTCTCCATCGAATGGTCATGGTGGTTCGAGGAGTTTATACTCCTCATTCCTACTATCATTCTCATCAAAATAAGGTTTTAGACGGGCGTTGTTTACCTTAAAAGTGCCTAAAATGGGATGACTTACCTCTACTGTACCGAATGGGAAAATACTAAGTACCATAAGAGGGATTTCTTCATTCGGGTTGGCGGTGACAATGTGAGGATCTGCAGCATCTAATAAGATTTTATCTCCAACCTTAAGTTGATTTGGAGAGGTATCGAGCTCGTTTTAGGATAGTTTTGGTTTATCGTGTGTTTTCAGTTTATGTGTTCGCCATTCATCTAACTGCTCGATTTGTAGCCTTCGTTCTTCATGAATGGGTCCTCTATTATTGCTTGAACATGGCTCATGTATATCATTCGCACTCATTTTCTGCAAATTAGAATGCACCATATTGTTAGTTTTATTAGAATGGTTTATACAATCACCTTCAATTTTCTGTGTGTTGCCAAAATTGTGAGATTGAAGGGTGATTGTTTCGTCTCCCACACGAAGTTTGAGTTCACCTATACCAACATCAATAATCGTTCTAGCAGTTGCTAAAAAAGGCCTTCCTAAAATTAAAGGAGTGTTGCTATCCTCCTCTATGTCTAGAACAACGAAGTCAACGGGAAATATAAATTTATCGATTTTAACTAGCACATCTTCAATAATGCCCCTAGGAAATCTTATAGTTTTATCTACTAATTGAATGCTCATCCTAGTCTATTTGGGTTTCTCGAGACCTAGTTGCTTAAACATTTTGTAAGGCATGACGTTAATGCTTGCCCCTAAATCAACTAATGCATTATTAACATCTAAGCTACCAATTAATAAAGGAATTGTAAAACTCCTTGGATCTTTTAGTTTGTTGGGTAGCTTATTCTGTAGAATAGCTGAGCAAACTGCGTCTAGCTCCACATGTAACGCCTTGTCCAACTTTCGCTAGTTTGCTAAAAGCTCCCTTAAAAATTTCATTACATTCGGCATCTGCGATAGAGCTTCAACAAATGGTAAGTTAATATGTAATTTTTTCAAAAGTTTAAGAAATTTACCAAATTATTCGTCTGAGCGGTCTTTACTTGTCGCATTAAGGTATGACGCACGAGGTTTATATTCTACACTCATCGTTTTGTTTTCATTATGACTTACCTCATCTTTACCTTTGCTCACCACAGTTTCTTGCCTCGGTTCTGGCTCAGGCTCAACGAATCCTTCTTTATCTTGAACATTAATTGCGTTGAGTTATTCCCTTGGGTTAAGTTCAGTATTACTTGGCAAGCTACCTTGTGGTCGTTCGGAGATTAGTTTAGACAACTGGCCTATCTGAGTTTCGAGCCTTTGGATTGATGCTTATTGATTTTTAAGTGCCGTCTTGGTATTCTGAAAACGGGTTTCTGACACCGAGATGAATTTGGATAGTATCTCCTCAAGGTTCGGTTTCTTTTCCTATTGATAAGGTGGCTGTTGAAAACCCGGAGAATTTTGTGGCCTTTGATTCCCTTGACCACCCCAAGAGAAATTTGGGTGGTTCCTCCAACCTGCATTATAAGTGTTACTGTATGAGTTATTTTTAGATCTAAAGTTCTTGTTACCCATATAGTTGACTTATTCCTCTTCGATTGTAGGATTGAATGGTTTTCTGTTTGCACACCTCCTCCACTTGAATCACACCTCATTACTGGATGTACCTACGTAGAACCAAGTAAACCATCAATCTTTTTATTCAGAAGTTCTACTTGATTTGACAACACAGTAACCGAATCGACGTTATAAACGCCCGCTGTTTTAGTCGGCTTAGTCCTCATGACTTGCCACTGATAGTTATTCAGTGACATCTCATCAATAAATTCGTAAGCCTCTTCAGGTGTTTTGTTGTTGACGGTTCCACCAGCGGCTACGTCAATCATCTATCTTGTCGAGGGATTCACACCATTGTAGAACGTCTGAACTTACAGCCATAGAGGTAACCCATGGTGAGAGAACCTTCGCTGTAGGTCATTGTATCTCTCCCATGCATCGTAAAGTGTTTCTAAATTCATCTGCACAAAAGAAGAGATATCATTACGTAATCTAGCTGTCTTAGCTGGCGGAAAATATTTTAATAAAAATTTCTCGGTCGTTTGTTCCCAAGTAGTGATGGACCCTTGTGGTAATGAGTTCAGCCACTGTTTAGCTTTGTTCCTTAGTGAAAAAAGGAATAACTGAAGACGAATGGTTTCATCAGAAACGCCATTAATTTTAAAAGTGCACAGATTTCTAGAAAATTCGCCAAGTGAGTGTTGTGGTTCTCATCCTGCAAACCATCAAACTAAACAAATTGCTGTATCATTTGAATCGTGATAGGTTTCAGTTCAAAATTATTTGCAGCAATAGCAGGCCTAACTATACTTGACTTAGTTCCTGTTAATTAGGTTTAGCATAATCATAAATAGTACGAGGAGTAGGATTCTAATTTGCTAGTTCAACGGGTATCGCTGGAGGTAGCTAATTGTCTTTATTTTCAGCCATCTCCTCGGTTGTAGTTGAGATATCATCCTCTTACTCTTCCTCTATGTATCTTAAGCTTCGTCTTATTTCTCGCCGGTTTCTACGAGCTGTGCGATCGATCTCTTTGTCAAAAAATAGTGGTCTCGACAGGTTTCTTCTAGTCATAAACTATAAGAACCTGCTAGAAGAAAGAAAAAGAAAATTAGTAAAACAAAAATTAAAATAAAATTAATTTTCAAGAAAAATAAATGGCTAAAGTAATAAAAATTGAGTGTTCCTAATATTTTAGACCCTGGCAACGGTGCCAAAAACTTGATCGTGATTTTTCGTGATAAGTTTTATAAATTTATAATTAATCGTTCTTGAAACTAACTATTATCACGATGTAGGCAAGTGTACCTATCGAACAGTAGTATAGCTTTAGTAAGACCGGATTGTCGAACCCAAAGAACTAAAAGTACTAGTAATGACCGTCTTTTTATTATCTAGTTTAAGAATAAAGGGGTTTGTTTTAACTAACTAATTATCTAAACTAAGAAACTGTAGAAAATAGAATTGGGGAATTACTTTTGGGAAAAACGATTGATTTAGGACAATACCTAAGGAAAAATCCACCTAGACTTTACTTGTTATTCTGGCTCCGAACCGGACGATTTATTCATTTAACTTGTTCCATAAAGATCCCTAAGTTATGTTATTATCCCTATTCAAGACTAATAACGTCTAATCCCTAGGTTGAATAATTGAGACTTTTCTCTAATTAACACCCTATGGTTGCATTAACTCGATCTATGGATCCCCTTATTAGGTTTCACCCTAATCTGGCAAAATCTTGTCACCCTATCTCTAGGCACGCAATCAACTCCACTTAATTAAGACAAAGTCACTCTTAGCTAGGGACTATTCATCCTCCAACTAAGAGCATTAACTTGAATCGATATCCTGAAATACCAAAACAAGAATTAAGAACACATAATTAAGAAAAAGTCAAATATTTATCATACGATTCAGAAAATAATAACAAGATTCGACTTAGGTTTCATCCCCCTTAGGTATTTAGGGGTTTTAGTTCATAACTAAATAAGAAAACATCTCAGAATAATAAAGAGTACAAAACATAAAGAAAACTCAAAACTCCTGAAGGGAAATTGAGGAGAGATCTTCAGTCTTGATGATGAATCTGGCTTCTAAGATGGATCAATCGGCTTCCTTGGAGTAATTCCTTACTCCCTATTCTCTGTCTTCCTTTTAGTCTTCCTCTAGGGTGTTTAAATAGGCTTTTGAATGCTTAAGAGCCCTCAAACTTGCCCTTTTCTGAATAGAACTTAACTAGGGCTCGGCAGGGACACGCTCGTGTGACACGCCCGTGTGTGATTACTTCAGGCCATGGTCGAGGCTGAGATATCAACACGCGCGTGCTGAGGTTGATTTAGGCCGTGGTTGAGCCTGTTAGAATGGCACGACCGTGTGTTTTGCCCATGTGAGGAAATCCAGGCCGTGTTGTTTTCCCTTGACGGCCCATTTTCTCTGTTTTTGGCCCGTTTCTTGTTCTTTTCGTTCTCCTATGCTCACCTAAGTATAAAACATGAAATTAAAGGATTAGAAGCATCAAATTCACCAAATCTAAGGAGAAATCATTCATAAACGTGTTAAGCGAGGGATGAAAATATGTATAAATTACGGTTTATCACCATGATTTTCAACTTGCACCTCCTGTCGTGAATTGCACATTTTCCCTCGAATTCTTCAAAACGAGACTTTGTGATGTGGTAGCTTATGTCATTCTTAAAGCTGTAGCAGTAAGGAAAACATCTTTTCTTAAGTATTGTATACCAACTTCTAGTACTCATACGTCAGGCGATGTGCTTGCATGGCCAAGTATTTTATACGGTAGATACGGAAACTCTAAACCACCCTCGATCGATAAGTTGATATTGGTCATGTGGGGTGGATGTTTATATGCCTTGTATCATGGATTTGGATCCGGAGCATTTCCTGAGCCATCATCGTCGAACCGCAAGGTTCTGGCTCTGTTAGAACTAGCTCTGATTCGAAAAAATAGTGCTGCCTTCGAACCATCAAGTTCAAATTATTGGATTGCCTCAGGGTCTGACTCCTTCCCCTCAAATGCATCTGATGCTCCTTGTTCCTCACCTGCATCTTCTTCCTCAGTTGTATCTTCTGTCTCATTAGGATCTTCTTCCTGAGTAGCATCTTCTTCCTCATCTACGCCTTCATTTTTCCCTTTGTTCGATGTACCGTCGCCGGTCCTCATGTGCCCGCCAAAATTTTTACCGATTTGGTGTCGATATACATCGATAAACGTCCAATATAAGGTCTTTTGACCCATGACATTGAGCTCGTACCAAAGTTGAAATTGAACGCATTGATTGAATGTCGAGCCCGAATGTCGGGATTAGGGTTATGCTCATACCCTGAATGGTACTGGCTTTCGAAGTTTACATCTGTGCAAGAGAACGATGAGTGTCTACCCATAGATGTTTTAGGGACATCGTAGTAGGAGATTTGTTACAAGCTAGTAAACCCACTGCACAACTGTGTAGTGGAAGTTTTTGCTTTGGCTCTAGTTCCAACATCTACTGCAACGGTGGCTGAAGATAGACCAGACCCATCAACCTTGGCAAACTCGACGTATAACTCAGTTACATCATTTCCACTTAAAATGTGCAATGATATAACCATCTCGAGCTAGAGCTCGCCAGTCACATCAAATAGGTCATACCTATACGGGGTCAACAAAGCAAGGTATCTACATTACAACCTCGAAATTCTTCCCCGGTTGATCCTCTAACTTTCCTATTGATTCTAGTCCATAGCTCACGTAATTGAATGTCACGATTGAACGTCAATTCCACGGACTTTGCTCCTACATATATCACCCTAACCTCTTTATTATAGATTTAACCATTGTAGTAAATAAAAGATTTCACCCGTTGACTCATTTTAATATCAGTCATGATTTGGATTAACAACACCAAAAAAAAAAAAGTAGAGGGTTGTCAGAATAAGTACACGCGAGTTTCACAACTTAACAATTGTATTTTTGATATATTTTTACTGTGTGCTTAAGTTATGCAAATTACATGCCTTTAATAGGAAAATAAAACCAGTGAGTGAGGGAATACGTGCATTAATATACGTTTAGGATTACACGTACTCGTTGAAAAATGATGATGGAATGCAAAGTATTATTCAAAAGCACGTTCTTGTAGTTATATAATTTCATCAAATAGTGCTCCTAATAGTCTTCAACGACTCGAAATGTGCATCAATTATACAAAAATATTCTCTAGGACCCTCTGCTTTTAATTTTTAGTCAAAAAAGGGTTAGAGAAATCACGCCTAGTTGGGCGAGCTTTCTCTAACCTTTTTCTTAAAAAGTACATCCCCGTCCAATTTTTTAGCCTTTTCTAGGCACGTTTGAATATATTCCTAGAAGAAGCTACTTCTGCAACGCATTTTCGACCGTGGGAAATTTCAACTTTTCAATCCAACTCTTCCCTCACACCTATAAAAAAGGGTTTTCCACTCTATGCTTCATTGTCTCTCAAAAATCTTCTCTCACAGCCTAACCATCCCTTTTATACAAAACTTTTTTCGGTGTTGAAAATTTCTATCGTTAAAATTTTTTTGTTGATGTTTGAAGTATTATTGAGTCATCAGTGATGCTATATTGCTCTGAGCCACACACATTTTATATATCATTCCGAGGTAGGACCATTACCTCCAAAGTCTATACTGGGGAAGTCAAGTTCCGGGGTGATTTTGCTTTGTACAGTCACAGGTGGTAGTATACATGGAGGTCTCAATTAACGGTAATTACATAATCATGGATCAAGGTATAACGAAGGAGCCAGTTCACGCTCGTTACATAGCCACGAGCTTAAACTTTTTAGATACCTGAAAATGTTGCCTGATAAATTACATATGGAAGTTTGAAGGCATAATCATAGGGAAAACTATGGGCCTTCCTGCTATAATCGGTGTAATTTTTTTCTCCATTTCTAAGCAGTCGATACCTTTAACCTTCCTTCTTATCTAAAGATTGGCACTGCCATGGACGTAAGAGGACTCCCAAGTGGGGAGCAGCTGTTTCGATGGAGTAAAGGTGATGCTCCTTTCAGGTTGATAATGATTTTCGTTATTAAATAATCCATCAAAACCTCGAACCCTTTTAAAAAAAACCCTAAACCAAAAAACCATAAAACTTAAAAAATTAAAACCCTAAACCATAAAATATTTAAAAAATTAAAACCCTAAACCATAAAATATTAAAAACCCTAACCCTGGGAGAAAGAAAAAAAGCACGCCCAGCTGAACGCGCTTTCCGCTTCTCTCTCCAAAAATGACCTATTCCCTAAATTAATAAAATAGCTTAAAAGCCTAATTAAAAAATTTGGCATATTAGGCTAATGTAGCCTAAGTTTTTAGATACTCATAGTTTTATATATATTAAATTTAAAAGATTTTATACATTAACCTATAATATTATTTAAGCTCTGATTGAGTTGGTGTTATGAGTCAATTGGGAAAAAACTCGGTTAGAAAAATTACAAAAATGTCATTTCATAATTAAAATAAGTTATATTGTTCGAGGATACTTTAGTCTTTTTATTTTTATTTTTAAAAGGCAATAAAAAATTCCATGTGATTAGATTTGAACCCAAGTTAGTTATAGTTAAACATTAATTTTATCACTCAACCAAAATTTTATTTTAATGTTTTTATACAATATAATTTTATTATGCACAAATTATTATTACCTCCATCAATGGTATATCTATACCTACTATTACTTTAGCCCCTGACTGAGTTGGTGTTACGAGTCAATTGGACCCCAAGTCGATTAAGGAAATTATGAAAATGTCTTTCCATAATTAAAATAGCTCTATTATTCAAGAGTACTTTAGTCCCTTTTTTTTTGGAAAAGCCAATAAATATTTAGATATTATTGGATATGAACACGTGTTATTTACATTAATAAAACATAAATTTTACTACTAAACTAAAACATTATTTTAAATAATATTTACATTTTAATTGTATTATGCATACTTTATTACCTCCATCAATTGTATATTTATCTCAATAATATTATTTAAGCCCCTGACTGAGTTAGTGTCACAAGTCAATCGCACGTAGTTGATTTGAACCCATGCTATTTACAATAAAACATTAACTTTTTCACTCAACCAAAATTCAATTATGATTTTTTTTATACATTTTTAATGTTATTATGCATTCATTATTATCTCCATCAATTGTTTATCTATATTATTATTATTTTTGGTGAAAAACGAAAATACAAATTATATTAACTCAATTGCCTAAAAGCATCACCCGCTTTATCCTATTGTAAGACCTCAAGGATCTCAATCAAGGCCACATTAGAGACTTGTAAGCTTGACTTCCACGTTAGGCTAAATTTGGCCAACCGGTCCGCAACAATATTGTGTTCTTTAGACACATACCTAATTTGCCATTGCCCTTCAATTCTCATAATTCAAAGAATCCTTCTAAGCAGAGTAGCACCTGTATCTTCCAAACCAATATCGGTTAAAGTTTGAATCATATCAAGATTATCAGTTTGAATTGTTGCTCATTTAAATCCTTTATTAAGCAGAAGAAGGAGTCTATCCAGGATACCCCAAACTTCATCCTCAAAAGGTGAGCATTTACCTAAGTACCTATTAAAACCAAGAATCTAATTTCCAAATTGATCCCGCAGAAATCCTCCAACAGAAGCGTTTCCTATGTCTCTTGCAACTGCTCCATCTGTGTATAATTGAACCCACAAGCTTTTGTTTCAAAAGCTATGAATTGAATTCAGAGTGTTGGTCTTGTACCCACTTTGATGGAATTCGAATTGTTGAGCCCAACAAATGGAGACTTTAACAACTTCCATTTCTGGCCATGTGACATTTTGGAATACGAAGAGGTTTCTATTCTTCTAGATGCACCAGGAGATTAATCTAAAAAGGTACGACGAAGTGATACCACGATCTTACAATCTCAAATGACAACATAGGTTAGAAGAAAACCAAAACTGAAAATTACCAAAAAAGAACCTTTGATGATGCTCTGTTGGAATTACATGTCGCCACACTTCCTTAGTTGTAGTACAATCCCGAAGTACATGAATAATATCCTCAATTCCATGCCCACATATAGGACAAGAACTGATGTAACCAATCCCTTACCGTGTATGTTTTGAATTTGTAAGGAGCCTTTGTTTAAACACCAACCAAAAGAAAAATCTCACTTGTTGCAGCCCCTAATACTTCTATGTATGCTTCCAAAATTTCTCTCTAGGGTTCCAAGTTCCTTAGTTTAAGAACCAATAAGCACTGCGCACAGAAAAGGTATCTGAGGCTGAACGAGCCTAAATGATTCTATCAGATCCCGAATTCGAATGGGGAGGAGGAATACTAACAATGTGATTAATCACTTCATCAGACAACCATTTACGAAACAGGTCCAAATTGCAAGTACCATAATGCTTGAACAAATCTTTAGACTGCAATTCATGTCAAAATTAACATATGAGGGAATATGTGTGTTTAAAAGGTCGATATCTAGAATCCAGGAGTCTTTCCAACAACGAATATTTGCATCGTCTCCAACGGACCAAGCTAATTTCTCTAAGAAAAGAGTCCAAACCTTAGATAAGGCTCGCCATAAATGCGAGCATTAACTTCTAGTTATAGAGTCAAGTAATTACTCTTTCCAGCCATAATTCGATCGAAGGGCACGAACCCACAATGCGTTGTCTTTGGAAACTAAGTTAAACCCAATATTCATAATAAACGACATATTTTGATCCTACAATGTCAAAAACTAAGACCGCCTTGATACTTAAGCTGACAGATAGAAACCCACCCTACTAAGGACATTTTTGGTTGAACACCAGAGCACCCCTATATAAACTGCATTGCTAAGCACTCAATCTCGTTACAAATTCCTTTCAGTATCAACATAGATTGCATGAAGTAGCTTAGGATGGAAAGCAAGACAAACTGCGCTGGGGTTATTCTACCAACTATGGATAACTTTCGAGCATCCCATTTTGGTAGCTTGTATTTCACTTTATCAACCACAAAACTTAGGGTACTATTAGTAACCCTATCATGAATGAAAGGTACCCATAAGTACAAACCAAGGTTCTAAACTTCTTGAAAACCAAGCATTGAACTAATACAATTGCCCATCTCATTTTCAATTCCTTTGGAAAAGTAAATATTGTTTTTCCTTATACTGATTTTGTGTCCAAAAAATTCACAAAAATGATTCAAAACTTTCTCCAGTAAACAAATTTGGTTAGGTTCTACTTTACCAAAAAAACTAAGTCGTCTGCAAAGAATAGATGGGAAATAGTAGGACCCATTCTTGAAAGGTGTATAGGCCTTCACCTGATCGAATAATATGACCTAGCCAATCTATGCACAGAATGAACAGATATAGCAAAGGTGGACAACCCTGACGAATCCCCTTCACCAGCTTAAACTTCTAAGTAGGAACTCTATTCCAAAGAATTTGCTTGGTAGAAGAATATATGAATGACATGATCACTTTCCAAAGGAAATTGGGAACCCCGAAAGCTTGTAAGGAAGCATCAATAAAATCCTAACTCACTTTGTCATATGCCTTTTCTAAATCAAATTTAATTTCCATCCTATTATTCCCATTTCATTATCTTCGCATAGTGTGGATGACTTCCTGAGCTATAATAATATTATCAAAGATACTGCGCCCATCAATGAAACTGGCTTGCTCTTGAGAAATAAAATTCGGGAATACCATCT
This sequence comes from Gossypium anomalum, assembly GCA_025698475.1. Lineage (NCBI taxonomy): Eukaryota > Viridiplantae > Streptophyta > Magnoliopsida > Malvales > Malvaceae > Gossypium > Gossypium anomalum. The sequence continues at coordinate 71,351,579 of CM046968.1, forward strand.
TAAATTGGTTTGCAATCACTTTAATCACCAACTTATATAGGACAGAGCAAAGACTGATGGGTCGAAATTGGTTGAAGTTCTCAAAACGTTTTTTTTTAGAATTAAAACAATCGGAGTATTATTCAATTCTGAATCAATGGATTTGCCTACAAAAATTTCTTGCACCCACTCACAAACAGTACTATCAACAATATCCCACTGGCTCTGGAAAAAGAGTGCGTGGTATCCATCACTTGTGAAGGCTTTTAGCGGAGCCATATCGAATAAAGCCCTCTTAATCTCAACATTTGTTACTGGTTTCCCTAAAAAAGCAATATTCAAAGAACCAAGGCGAGGGAAAACATCAGACAGAAGATCTCTCATGGGTTTTGAGACTTCTCCACACAATCTCTCAAAAAACCCAATGCCTCAGTTTGAAGTCTGCTCTGATCAAAACACCACTCTCCACTATTGAGTCGTAAGGCCATGATGTGATTAAGCTTCCTTCTTTGTATCGTAGGACTATGAAAGAATTTTGTATTCTTGTCCCCTAAATGAAGCCAGTCACACCTTGCCTTTTGTCTCCACAATAACTTCTCATGGTTAAGCACATTTTCCAACTCATCACAAATCTCTATTTCTTGTTGGACTAAATGATTTGAATTAGAATGGTCTAAAGCTGCTTGGACTATAGAAAGCTTCCTCATGAGATATCTCTTACTGGAACCTAGGAATCCATAAATATTCCCATTCCAATCTTTAATATACGAAGTAAAATCAATAAGAGTGTCAGTCATATTACCCACATAGTTCCACTTATCTTTGACACAAGATGATAAGCTTGCGTGTTTAGTCCACCACGCTAGAAACCTAAAAGGTTTTCCTCTAGCCAAATTTAGATCCGCTCTTATATCCAAAAGAATGGGTCTATGATCAAATTTCATGCACAAAAAGTGAGAAACTAAACATTGAAGGAAAGTTGTCACCCAAGAATTATTAGCCAATGCCCAATCTAGTCTTTCAAATGTACCTTCTCTTTGTCAAGTAAAGGAAGGACCAATGTATCCCAGATCCTGCAAATCACAAGAATCAACAAAATTACCAAAAAAAAATTGCATCTCTTTCCGGTGGCACAGTAACTTTTTTATCATCAGGTGAGAGAATAGATTGAAGTCACCTATTATTAACCAATGAGAGAAAATATGCAGTTACATAGATTTCAAACCATCCCAAAGTAGTCTCCATTTCTTCTTATCAAGATTACCATAAAAAATGAGATAAAATGGAATTAGTAGAAATAATATCATCAGTATGAAGGAGAATGAACTAAGGATGATTTTGGATAATCTGAATCTTAATAGAATCTTTCCAAACCACCCAGATGCCTTTTGAAAAGCCAACAGCTTCAACACGGTGAGAAAATTAAACCTTAATTTACCAATAACATAATTTTATTTTTTACTACTTATTCTCTGTTCCACAAACGTCCTATATTCAGATTAAATTATACATTATACTCACGAAAAAATCAAGGAAATTTACTGCTAGTGCACCCTTGGTAGTTCCATGAAAAAAAATTTAATTTTAAATCTATAAAAAATTAAACATTAAAAAAATTAAAAAGAGAACGATACAGTCTTCTTGTCCATGAAGATCAATTCTGGCCAGATGCTCCTCTAATCTAACAGAATCACCTAAGTTGATTTCTCCTCTATTATTAATCGAAATAATATTAGTCAAGTAGTTTATGGTCTCCCGCAACGGAACGCGTGAAGTTACGCAAGTTTTTGAATCTACTATATCAGCCATGATTGATTTTATTAAGTTTTTTTTGTTATTTTCCCACCTCTGAGATTATCACTATTCTCTTTTCCAGATGAGCGAACCATTGCCTTCTCCACAATTATTCCATTGCTCCCCTTGTCGTTAGAATTGTCTTTTGAATCTTTATTCTCCTTAAAAATCACAGCTGTGTGTTTGTTAGGGTCAAGGTTGCCGACCATCACCTCTGACACAATACCCATCATTCCTTCTATTGTTGAGCACATAGCAAAATTAAATTCCAAAGAATCCCCATCGTTGCCATTAAATGGCTCAAATTCTAAATCAACAGACTCATCATTCTTCATCAGATGCTGATTGATGATAGTAGCTTTGGGTGTCTGCTATCTTCCAAGTCCTTCTACAGCCTTGTATACCTTAGAAAAGGGCATACCTTAAAGTGGGCCACTAAGATTCAACCACTCATTAGTTTCTTTTATATTCTTCCTAGACTCGCCATTTCCTAAATGATTACCATTAGCCAACCTGCTAGTCGCACCAAGCCCAACAGGCAACCCACTAGCAGCTCCATTTGATTTCACCAGGCCAGCAATATTTTTAAAACCTAATTTATTAGATGAGTCTTTGTCCACTAATTTACTTACCAGATGACCGTTGTTTTGCCTTAAGGTTTCTTTTTTGGTGGTCCCCATTCATTATTCATTTCCCTTTATTACGTTGATTGTCAACCACCTCAGTCTGATCACCAGAAGAAACCCTAGCATTTAATTCCCACTCTATCAATACTTTAAACTAAAACATTCTTTTGTTCTTCGCTAGATTTTCAGCATTCAATTGTGGGGGATCCCTAGCCTTTCACCTAGATTTCTTTTCCACTAACATCCACGACCCATAAGTTTTTCCGTTCTCCAACATATTGTCGATAGCCAAATTCTGGTTTTTTGGTGATAAACCAGTCAGCAGTGATTTATCTCTGGTGTTGTGTTCAAATGCCTTGAAGGTGCACATTTCATTAACATGTTCATTTCTTCCACACTGAAAGTAAACCATCAGTAAAAAATCATATTCGGATTTTTATGCCATTAATTAAAATTTTAGAAACTAGAGGCCTTTCCAAGTTGATATAGACCGTCATCCGGGTAAAACAGCCTCTTACTCTGTTATCAGTGTTCATATCCAATTTGGTACCTTCTCGATCATTCCTCCTATTTCCCCCAAAATCTTCCGTTTGTACAAGTATCCTAGCAAACCTGAAAGCTTGATCCATGAGATTACTACCTTCGAAAAATTGTGTTGGATTAAAGAAGGTGGTCCATGGCTGTACTGTCAAGTATTGGCCAAACACAATCGAGGGACCCCTAGAAAAGACCTTCTCACAATCAAGCTTATTCTAGAATTTGACTAGAAAATATCCATTTGCTATGTCCATCAAATGGAATGGTGATGAGGGCTTTCATAAGCTATAAACTTTATTTTGCAGGACCAAATAACCAATATTACGCCCCAAAATTTTCAAGATCATTGTGTTTTTCATATCCCTAATGAGAATTTGATGGATCTAATTAAAAACTCAACAGAAGGGATACCATTCACTATAGACTTTTGGATATCTCCTTCCAATAAATCAAAATCCTCTTTCTCCTCTAATCCTTCCTATTAGATTTGGCAGATTGGCCTACTAGCTTGTCTTTCCAAGAGATTATCTGTTCAGCACTCAGATCCATCACCATATCGTTACCTCCATTTCCATCTTTATATCTAAAATGATCCTTGTTAGGATATTAAGCCTTCCACTGAGAATTCTCTAGAACCAATAACAATATTTTCACAGAGAGAAGACATGAGACTCCCTCAATATCAATTTTTTTCCTAAATTCCATCTATACTATTATTTAAGTCTCTAACTGAGTTGGTTTCACGAGTTAACCATGTATCAACTCAATTAGGGAAATTACCGAAATATCCTTCCTTAATTAAAATAAATTATATTATTTGAGGGTATTTTAGACTTTTTATTTAAAAAACCCAATAAAAATATACATATGGTCGGATTCAAATCCACACTAATTAGATTAGTAAAACCTTAAATTTACCACTCAACCAAAGCTTCATTTGACTTTTTCATACTTTTTTGTTGTAATATGCATAATTTATTACCTTCTTTAGTTGTATATCTATACTATTATTTAATATGATGTATTCATGTGTTTAAATTTAATTTTACTCACAATTTAATCTGATTTTTTTAATATCGTACATATTTCATGTGGTATTATGATTTTTCAATTTCAAACCATATGTTTCATTATATATTGTATGTTATTTTTGTTAGACTTAAGTGACCCGAATCCTTATTTAAATAAAATACAGTGGTAAAATAAAATAAAAGTAAAATCCATATAGAACTACACTTCTTTTATTTTATTTTAGAATAAGGTTTTTTAAACCTTATTAAACTCCATCTGTTTGATATTGATTAGAATAAGGTGTTTCAATCTTACTACACTCTTATTAGAATATGGTTTTCCAAGCCTATAAATAGACGTAGTCTACTCCTCTTATAATTATTCAAATTCGACATAGTAAATTTTCTTTTCCTCTGTCTGTGTTTTTTTCCCAAAAGGGTTTCCATGTAAAAATCTATGTGTTCTTTATTTTTATTTCTCTTTTCTTTACGATATATTATCATTAACGACATTCTATATTTTACAAATTGGTATCCGAGCTTCCGGGTTGTTCATCTCGATCACGGTAATGGCGTCTTTGAAGTATGAAATTCTGCTGTTGGATCGCAACACCAGATTTACGTTGTCGTAGATTAAGATGAAGTAGTCCTTGCGCAGATGGATCTGAATGATGCCCTGCTAGGGATAGATAAAATGCCTTCGACATTAACGAATGAAGAAAATAAGCGTAAAGATCAAAAGGCATTAACACAATTACATTTGCATTTGTCTAACAAAATTTTGCAGGACGTGATGAAGGAGAAAACCACCGCTGCATTATGGAAGAGGCTAGAACCAATATGTATGTCGAAAACTCTAACCAGCAAGTTGCATATGAAGCAACGTCTTTATGCTCATTGTTTGAAGGAAGATGTGTTTATGCACGAAAATTTAACAGTGTTTAAAGAAATTCTCTCAAACTTGGAGGCCATTGAGGTTCAGTATGATAAGGAAGATCTAGGGTTGATTCTACTTTGTTCATTGCCCCGGTCTTATTCAACCTTTAGAGACACGATTTTATATAGCCACGAGTCTCTCACAGTTGATGAGGTTTATGATTCTTTGACCTGATATAATAAGATGAAGCATCTTGTGGTTAAACCCGACTCTCAGGGAGAGGGTCTTATGGTTCGTGAGAGACAAGATCGAAATGCTGATAATGATCATAAAAGGACACAGGAACGAAATCATCGTGGTAAATCTAAAGGTAGATCAAAGCCTTCAAACAGAGGTAAAACTTGTAACTTCTGCAAGAAAAAAAGGCACATTAAATCTGAGTGCTATAAGCTGCAGAGCAAGATCAAAAGGGAGGCTGCGAATCAAATGGGAAAACAACCAAAAAAATTCGGTGAAGCTGATGTTGTAGAAGACTACAGCGATGGTGAACTTCTAGCCGCTTCTATCAATAATTATAAAGTGATCGAGGAGTGGATCCTTGATTCGGACTGCACCTTTCACATGAGTCCCAATCGGGATTGGTTTACAATTTATGAAACAATCTCTGAAAGTGTTGTATTGATGGGAAATAATGCTTCGTGTAAAATTGCAGGTGTTGGAACGATTAAAGTTAAAATGTTTGACGGAGTTGTTAGAACACTTGGTGACGTGCGAAATGTTCCAGAATTGAAGAGAAATTTAATTTCGCTGAGTACTCTTGATTCAAAAGGGTACAGATACACAGCTGAAAGTGGGGTTTTGAAGATTTCCAAAGGCTCTCTCGTTGCGATGAAAGGGCAAAAAAAGACTGCCAAGTTATATATTTTGCAGAGTTCTACTGTTATTGGTGATGCAGCTGTCGCTTTCTTTTCCTTGTCAGATGATGATATTACTAAACTCAAGAGTCAATCATAAATTCATACAATATTAAAGTATTTAAAACATCAATAAACAATGCATTATTTACATACGAATTTACCTCGGTACCAAAAATAGTAGATAAAGATTTAATCGTCAAACACCTTATTCTTTCCCAGATCAAGGTCCGAACTTCGTTTTTCTTAATCTATAATAAAAAATTTAGCTTATTTAATATTCACATTACTCAAATTATTTCAAACATCACATTATGGAAAAATTACCATTTTACCCCTAAAGTTTTCACATTTTTACAAATTAGTCCTTAGGCTCGTAAAATGAAATGCACTTAATTTCTTTGTTACCCAAGCCTAGCCAAACCATAAAAATCTCATATCAATCCACACTTTTCATCAAATCAGATTTTTACTACTCATTTTACATCTTTTTACAAATATGTCCTTTTTAGGTATTTTCATGAAAAATCACTTAGTAAAAGTTGTTTATTACACATCAAACTTTTATTTTCTACCATTAAACATCAAAAAAATGCATGTCACACATGGGTAAGTTTTTAAACATGAGCCCTACTTCAAAAAAATGGTAGAAATGGAAAGATCGGGTGAATAAAACTTCAAAAATGTAAAGAGCATTAAAAACGGGGCTAAGATGTACTTACAATCAAGCTTGAAAGTGCCCAAAACCCTAGCTATGGAGGGTTTGTAAAATTCGGCTATGGTGAAGAAGATGGACAAAAATTTTGACTTGATTTTCCCTTTTTATTCTTTTATTTACTAAATGCCCTTAATGCCTTTCTTTCAAAATTCACTTAATCATGCCCATTTTTGTCCAAAAAAATATAAAATGGTCTAATTATAATATAAGGACCTCTATTTTAAAATCTCATAGCAATTGGACACCTCTAGCATGTAGAACTCAACTTTTGCACTTTTTACAATTTAATCCTTTTTACTAAATTAAGTGCCCAAACGTCAAAACTTCTGAACGAAATTTTCATAAAATCATTCCATGAAATTATAGACCATAAAAATATAATAAAAACAAATTTTTCTATTTCGGATCTGTGGTCCCAAAACCACTATTCCGACTAGTCCAAAATTGAGCTGTTACATTCCACATAAAAATCTATGTGTTCTTTATTTTTATTTCTCTTTTCTTTACGATATATTGTCATTACCAACATTCTACTTTTTAAGATTTTTAAACACACATTTTTATTCTAAATTCGTAGTTTCCACATGCATATGCATGTGATAAGATTTCTAATATTAATAATGTTGTTGATTGAGTTGGTGTCATCAGTTAACTCGACACCAACTCAAGATTAATGACAACATCATTATAAAAAATTGTATTCATTTAGTATTTTTAATTTGATGTATCTATGCGTTTAAATATTGTTTTACTCATCCATTTTTTCATTTTAATATCTATACTATTATTTAAGCCCCTGACTGAGTTGGTGTCACGAGTTAATTGAGCACCGACTCGGTTAGAAAAATTAAAAAAATATCCTTTCGTATTTAAAATAAGTTACATTATTCGAGAGTAATTTAGTCTTTTTTATTCAAAAATAGTAAAAATATATGCATATAGAGGGATTTAAACCCACACCAATTGCATTGATAAAATCTTAAATTTACCACTCAATCAAACTTTATTTTGTTTTTTTTATACATTTTAATTTATTATGCACACTTTATTACCTCCATATATATTAATAATATTGTTAATTGAGATAATGTCACAAATTAAATTGACATCAACTTAGAATTGATGACAACACAATGATAAATAATAGTATTCATTTAGTATTCTTAATCTAATGTATTCATGTGTTTAAATTTAGTTTTACTTACAATTTAATCTATTTTTTTAATTTTAATATCTTATATATTTCATGTGTTATTATTAATTAGTTTCCTAATTGCATTAATAAAATTAAATTTATCACACAACCAAAGTTTTATTTTAATGTTTTTTATATATTTTAATTTTATTATGCATACTATTATTTAAATCTCTAAACGACTTGGTGTCACAAGTTAATTAGACACCAACTTGGTTAGGAAAATTACTTTAATGTCCTTTCATATTCAAAATAAGTTATATTATTTGAGGGTACTTTAGTCTTTTTATTTAAAAATTTTAAAATTATGCATATAACAGTATTTGAACCCATGCCAATTACATTAAAAAAACCTTAAATTTACCACTCAACCTAAGATTTATATTAAAGGTTTTTTTAATACATTACAGTTTTATTATGCACATATTATTACATCCATCAATTGTGTGTGTATATATATACATATTAATAATGTTGTTGATTGAGTTGGTGTTACAATTTAACTCAACACCAACTCAAGATTGATGACAGCACCATGATAAACATTTATTCATTTAGTATTTTTAATCTAATGTATTTATGTGTTGAAATTTTCTTTTAGTCATCATTTAATCTAATTTTTTTCATTTTAATGTCGTACATATTTCATATGTTATTATTAATTAATTTTAAACCATGCATTTTATTATTTATTGTATGTTATTTTTAAATACATCTCTATGTTCTAAATATGTTGTCTCCATACACATACGAGTGCAATAAATTTTATAGTACTATATTTAAGTCCATAATTATATTAGTGTCACTAATTAATTGGATACAACTCAATTGAGAAATGACTAAAAAGCTTTTCAATTTAAAAAATAACAAATATTATGATACTGATTATTTATTTATTTATTTATATAAATCTGTAAAAAAAAATTAGAGCATTATAAAAATACTTTAAACTTAAAATAATTCCACAAATTATGAAACTTAAATCTAGGATATTAAAATTCCAAAATTACATTTTTTGTGATTTTAATTAAAACCTTATTTATTATATAATTTATTATAAATATATTTTTAGATAAAATCTTTTACCGGTATACTATACTATACTGTAATATATATATATGGGCTTATTCTAAGGTTAAAATAGATAAATATATCATTTTTTTAAATTGGTCAAATAGGTTTTTTTTTTAATTTTAGGGAAATAGGCTATTTTTGGATAGAGAGTGTGAAAGCGCGTTCAGCTAGATACGCTTTTCCTTCAACTGCCAGAATTTAAACAAGGCCAATGGAAACTTTTTTTTCAAATCTATAATAATTACGCAATGATTTAAAATTTAAAATTTTATACATAACAAAATTTATAATTGTGCACTACAGTTTGAATGGATGTCATAAATCAATCTAGAAATCATAGAATGCATCTCGCCCGAATTTTTTTCCATTCAGATTATGTGGGACGCAAAGGTGCCATTGATAGTTTACGCGACGGTGGAGATGCACGAATCGAATTGAGTGATGTGACAGTTCGGGTGGAGGCAAAAAATTTCTCCACCACTGCAAGACATTGAAACACTATACGAGCTTGATCTGCCGGGGGAAAGACTGAAGAAAATTAGTGATATTTTCACAAGGAGAATATTGGCATTTGGGATTGTAGGATGGAATTATTACCCATTTGCATTTTTTTTTTCTCATCGGATATAGCGACCTATTTGGAGTACATGTCGTGGTTTAGAGTCACTAGCAAGTCATATCTACTATTGATAGAGGCAAGGAGTTGGCAACTTCATCTAAAGAGGTTGTGACGACTACCCCAGTATTGTAGGTCCGGGGAAAGTGCTGGGACAAGTTCATCATCGGCTCCAACCTAATAAAGGTCACTAATGTCTGCACCACATCCCGGTCAGTTCCCTATATATATTTCTGTTCTTTTCTCTAACCCTATGTTTTATTCACAAGCACCACATTATGCACCACTGCATCATCCTGCATCTACACCTCCTGCAGTTATGTATTTTGCGCCACCTCCATCTCCAGCATATTACGACCCAATGCCAACATTGATTCTGACACAAATACCGACACCTGTATCGGCACCAATGCCGTCATCTATGCCAATATAAATGCCAACGTATCCGGGTTTTACGACATTGTACGGTTATTTGTTGATAGTGTCACAAACACCCACTACATCGTTATTTTATTAAGCTGGATCATCATTGTAACCACCTTCTCATAGGATGGAAGATACATGATGGGAGGCTAGGATGACACCACACTTAAGTACAGAAGAAGGCAATAGAGGCGAAGATGAAGATGGGGGTGGAAATGAAGATGAAGACGAGAGAGATGAAGCTGATCAGAGGGGTCAAGGTGAAGATAAAGAATATGAAGACGATGATCACGACCAAGAGGACAAGTCAACACCCTAACTTGTACGTAGAAATCCTACCTGCAACCATCAGCCACTGCCCTAGGCATACATTCGGCTCGACGACGGCAATGACATATTTTTCACTTATTTTTTATGATGTAAATATAAATGATATCAATAAAAAATGATCAATTTTTTTATATTTCTGTTGCAAATCATATTTTTCTTTATTAAATTGTACGTAATTTTCCATATATAATATTTGATATAAAATATGTAACAGTCGGAAAGTCTGTAGTCTCGAAAAACGTTATTTTGAGACCCCGTTTCCATAAACCAAAGTCATAAATATTTTTATTCAATATTTACAGACTTATATAGTAGGCGAATTGAACTTTGGATAGGTACTTTTATCGAACTAGTGATTAATTAAGGTACAGAGACAAAATAATAAAAATGGTAAAAGTTCAATCGCTAGAGAAATTATAATTGGTACTTGAAGTAGCGTTAAAAGTAGCAATTTTTCCACTATATGAATGTTAGTATATGGTGGAAAATACAAATGAAAAAAAAAAAGAACGAACAATTTTTTACAAAAAAGAAGCATTGTAATCAATTTCTATAAAAAAAATATATTAGCGACATTGAGGTCTTAATGTATCCTTTAATACAGAACATGTGCCTTTCTGTGCCCTAGGTTTCTACAGTAGCCGCATAACCTTTGTTTTTTGTCCATCTCCCGAACATCCAAATTGGTGTGTATTCGAGTAGAATTCGAACAAACTTTTAGGACGCGATGCAAGTTTATATTCAGGGCTAACTTGAACAGGGCACTAAACATTGGCGACCACATACTCTCATTTAGGATGAGTGGAAATTCAAATTTGCATACATTGTGCATGTTTTCTAGTTTGTACACATTGTTAATATAATGTGTGTACTTTATTCATACAGTTGCACATGCAACAATTACATGTGCGCATGGGAATCGAAATGCCTAGAATATCCCACAATCGTAAGTCCCTTCTGGTAGGTTGATATGGAATGATGCCCCTGACATGTCTTGGTTGGGCCTAGCGTACTCCGTGACCCAAAATCTTAAGTTTGGACGTTAGTGACACACTACGTACATAGTGTTTTCTCTCTCTACATTTCGTCTAATTTGTTTCATGACATTCTCACACCAAATGTGACCGCCTGCTATTTGTATAGCATATACCACAACCTACTTTAAAAATAAGGTTGTCAAGTGAAAGTATGTTTTTTGAAAATTGAGGTTATCGACAAATGACACATCCCTTCAATATGAAATTGATGCATTTCGTTAGGTTCGTTGTCATGTGCTTGTATCGTAGACCCCCATTATACTATTGTGTCTATTGTTCAAAAGGTATGTTGGCGAGGTAGCCTGCACTGGTGCTGTTAATGGGGCGCAAGTTATCTAATATTTCATGGAAATGATGTTGGACGAGCTTGTACCCTGTCAACAAAGGTATACCCATGAATACAAACCATGAACTAAATATGGTTTAGCATTATTGTGGAAATAGTGGTAGCTACGTACCATGTCAATGCATTGATCTTGCTCACTTTTTAAAGGCCATTTTGAATGGTAGTTGAAGCCTACATATTGTATACAATACTTATGGTGTTTGTAATCCTAAAGGCTACAATGTCATTCAATAGTGACCAAGATTTCGGGTCCCCTATCGGATATGACACATATGTCGAGTTGCAGGAAAACGCGATGGTACAATTGGTTAAGGAAGAAATCTCAATCATCTACTTTTTTAGAGGGAGTTATTGCAAACGCTATTGATAGAATCCTCCAATTACCATCTTGGGTAACGACCATCAACAACCGATGCTCATACCTCTCGTACAGCCAAGTGCCGTCAATTTGTATCAAAGGCTTGCACTATCGAAAAGCTTCCCTGCATTGACCAAAGGTCCAAAAGAATCGATGAAATACTCTTTTCCCAGGGACCAGATGGTTGTCGAAGTACGCTGGGTGCATTTCCAAATCAGTTACAAAACTTTGTATGTACAAAGCCAGTAGCTAACATCATTACCATAAATTGTTATATGACCTATCCCAACCGTGATGCAACTTGTCTATAACTTTTGTTTTATGACTCATGCATTGTAATGCGATGACATGTAATTGTACTGGCTACGGATGTTGGCAATCAACATTGGGAAGAGAATATTGGAACTCGCTTTCACCATAGGTAGAATTATGTTAGATACCATGTTGGAGTCTAGCCTTAGATGATCTTAACTTACATCTGCAAAGTACGAGTTAAAGTTATGTTATTAGCAAAAGAGAATACCCTGGTTAGGTCACATTATGTCAAAAATCGGGTGATCGCATTGCGCACCTACTATAACACAAGTATTTGGACTAGTATAATTCTTTATTATCTATAAGCTCAGCTTCTAAATGATGTCATGATTTTTCATTTGCACCTCTTGTCACGTATTGCGCACTTTCCTTTAAATTTATCCGAACGAGATTTTGTGAAGTGATAGTTCACGTCGTTCTTAAAGCTATACAACTTCAGTGCAACAACAAAAACATCTTTGTGGGGATACCTTATGCCAACTTCTAATACCTGGACATTTGACGAAGAACTTGCATGGCTAGATGTTCTATGTGAGAGTTGTCAAAACTCTAAACCACCATCGGCAGAGAGGTCGATGTTGGTCATGTGGGGCAAAGGTTTTGTAACGACCCAAAATCCGTGAGCACCGAAAAAGTGTGTTATCAGGCTTCCGTCTTAGTGAAATAAGTTTGAAAATAATTATTAAAAATATTTATGAGCCTAGTGGTATGTCTAATTAGGTTTTAATTAAGTAAATTTAGCTTAATTTAGAGTAATTAGCAAAAAGGATTAAATTGAATAAGAGGTAAAAGTTTAATTCTAAAGAAATAGAAAGTAAAAGGGGCCAAAATGACAAATATGCCATTACGTAATGGTTGAGGCGGTTTAACGTGGAAAAAAATCAAAGATTTTATTAATTAAAAAATATATATTTGTTTAATAATTAAGTATATTATTATATTATATTATATTATATATATAAAAGAAACAACTGGGTTAAAAAGAAACAGAAATGAAAACGAAAACAGAGAAGAAATAGGGGAGAAAGAAAAAAAAAGGGAAAATTAAGGTTTTAAAGCTTGAAGTTTAATTGGTAAATTTAATCAAGTCTTTTTCTTATAAATTTGATGTTTTTGGAATTCTAGAGTGAAATACTCTTGAATTTAAGTTGAAATTTTGAAAGTTAATAGATTTTTGAGTAGGGTTTATGTTGAACAAATGATGGAATTGGGGGTTTATTTGATAGAAATTTTGATTAGAATTGAATAAAGGATTAAATTGTAAACTAAGCTATAAGTTTTGAGTTTTAGGGATTAAATTGAAACAAATTTGAAATTATGAAAATATGATAAAAATTAAATAGTTAGATATGAGTTTGACAAGAAATTGAGTAGCAAAAAGGTATGAATTGAGAAAGAAAAATATGTAGATTTTGTTAGGATTAAATTGGAATTAAAGTAAAAGTTAGATAAAAATTTCAGCATTTAAATTGTGTTATGCTAATAATTGTGAAATTATTTTAATTGTTCATAGCTAATATCGAACCTGAAGCATCGGCCCAAAAAGTAAAAGGAAAGATCGTCGAGGATTAAATCCGAAGAGAATTCTGGTTTGCATCACTATAACTCAAGCTTTATACTTAATATGTGTTTAATTTAATATAAATGTGTGGTAAGTATTTTAAGGTAAGAATTTAATGAACTGATAAAATTTGTGATTGGGCATTAAAATTGAGATTGATACTGAACTGAATTATGGGTTACTGAATATTGTATTGAATACCGAATTGAACTATGAAATTACTGAATAATGTTACGTGTATTGCATTGAACTATAAAATTTCTAATGAAGCGAATTATTGTATTACTGTGAAAATTTATCAAAATAATAAATTATAATTAATATTGAATCGAAATGGAAATTGTACTGAAAAATGATTTAAATATCCTATTGACTAGTCGGGCTAGTCGGATATAGTTGGCATGCCATAGGATATGGAAGAGTACGGGTTTTGCTTGAAACTACATCGATCGAGCACTTATGTGCCGATTATCATTATCATATTCACATTCATTACGATTCGGCACTTTGTGTGTCGATTCTTGTTATTATTATCATATCGTTATTACTATATTGGATTTGTTCTGATAAGGTACACTGTGTGCCGTCTTTGCTCATCATTCTCGTTCCAACTTGATCGATGAGGCACTATGTGCGCACTGCAGTGTGTTGGTTGAAATCCATGTATCCGCCGAGTCTGAGTCAAGTTAATAGGGACAAACGAAATAAATCTACTGATAAAACTAAATTTGAATACTATGGCATATGTGAAAGTTGAGAATTGAAATAAATAAATAAGAATGATATATATAATTGAATGATAACATAAAAAGATTGAATTATTCATTAAGTGATGATAAGTGTAATGTAAAATTATGTGTGATTTAATGTATTTAATTATAAATTGAATTATAGTGATACCACTGAGTATATGCATACTCAACAGACGCGGTTGTTTCATGCAAGCAGTTGTAGAAGTCAAGTATTGAACCAGCATCCAAAGCCAGACCCAACTTCAGCAAACTTTTGGTGATGTATATTTTCTTTTGATAATGTGGCATGTACATAGGATATGTATAAAAGTAATTATGTTTTGAATATAAATGGTTAAAAATGTTAGTATTACAAGTTTAAGAATTATAATGAAAAAGTTATCCATTTCAATTTAATTAGTACAATGATAAATTTAAATTGATATTATATTGGTTAAGTTGATTAGAGGGTATTTAGAATAGAAAATGAATATGTGAAATGAATTGGTTGAAATGGTTATATTTGAAATGGATATGGTTTTAATTGCAGGGGGTTTTATGTAAAAATAAGCACAAATGCTGCCGAAATTAAAAAAAAAAATTTGGAGTACTTAAACGAGTCCTGTTTCACTTAAACATATGTTTTAAACTACGAGAGTTCATTATAGGATTTAGTAATTAAATTATGTTATGAATGTTATTTTATTTTTGAATTATTCATAAATTGTCTGATACGTCCGATAATGCCTCGTAACTCTGTTCCGACGACGGTTCAGGGTTAAAGGGTGTTACAGGTTTATATGCTCTGAATCGTGAATCTAGATTCAAAACATTATTCGAACCATCATCGTCAAAACTACAAGGTTCTGGCTTAGTTAGAACTTGCTCTAGTTCAGAAAAAAAAATGCTACTTTTGAACCATCCAGACCCAACTGCCAAATTGGATTGGGGTTTGATTCTAATCCATCAGCAACATCTGTTGCCCTTCTTCCTCAACTACATTCTCTTCCTTAGTTGTATCTTCATTTTCATCTTAAACCAAAGGGTTTGATGTACCCTTAATAGACCCGATCGTAGGGAGTAAGTCATCAATTTTTCTATACCCTATATGCTCGGTAAAATCTGTACCAGATTGTCAACTAATGTAGGTTGATAACCTCTAGGTATAAGTGCTTCCACCTCAAAACATCAAACCACCAAAGTTAAATTTGAATGCACTGACTAAATGTTGTACTCGGGTATCGAAGTTTGGGTTACGCTTATATCCCAACTAAAAATGATCACCGAAGTTGAAATCGGTGCCTGAAACTGAAGAATATCTACCCATTGATGCTTCAGGGACATTATAATATGAGCTTTGTAACAAATCAATGAACCCACCATACAACCATGTAGTAGGACTTTCTACTTCTGTTTTGGTTCCTACATTAGTTGCAACAGTGGTCGAAGATAGAACAGCTCCATCAATCTCAACAAACTTGACATATAACTATATTATAACATTTCCACTTGATTAGTGCGATGATATGACTGCCTCTAGCTCGAGTTCGCCTTTCACATCAAATAACTCATACTTAAAGGGGTTTACCGATGCTAGATATCTACATTGCAAGCTTGAAATTTTTCTCTAGCTCAAACCCCCAACTTTTCTCTTAATTCTAGTCCTTAGCTCACGTAATTGAATGGTATGGTTGAAAGCCAATTCCACAGACTGAGCTCCTGCAAATATGACCTCAATGTCCGTATTACAAATTTGATTATCGTAATAAACTACGAATTTCACTGATTGACTTATTTCAATTTAAAACGAATTAGATATTTAGAACAAAAAATTCTTCAAATTGTTATCCAAAGAAATGCAAATGATACTGACACTGCAGCTCTTTAAAAGGGAATGAATTTGTTGTATGTCTAAGTATTAAATACTTCTGTAGTTTAATAATAATAAAAAGAACGAGGAGAGAGGGAATGTGTGCTTCAAAATGCGTTTCAAGAAAGTATTTTCATTGAATAATAATAATAAAAGGCTCTTCTGTCTCAAAAACACGTTTCAGAGATCAACTAATTTCATCAAACACATGCTTCAAAGGGTCTTAGTGTGCTTCAAAACATGCTTGAAATCTTACCTAAGATTCCTAGGGTCAGGACACTTTTGGCAAGCTTTTAGTGAAAATGGTAAGAAAGCTCGCTCAGTTGGACGAGATTTCTTACCACTACCACTACCACCACCACCACCACCACTCAAAGCCTAACAAAAGTGCCATGGTCTCGGGAATCCCAGGTAAGATTTGAGACTCCTCTTATAGATATTCAATGAAAACGTCTCTCTTACAATGTGTTTTCAACCATGGGATTTTTTTCCTTTCCAATCTCACCTCTCCTCCACACCTATAAAAGAAAGGCTCTTCTCCACTTTACTGTTAAAAATTTGTTGCTAATAAAATTTCCTATTTGAGGTATTCTTGAGTCATCGTTGATGTGATATCACTTCAAGACACACATATGTCATATATCTTGTTGAGATAGAACCATTACCTTGGAAACTTATATTGTGGAAGTCAGGTTTCGGGGTGATTTTGCTTTATATCATCACGGGTGGAAGCTTACATAGATGTCTCAATCAATAGTTGTTATGAGGTCATAAATCAAAATATAACGGGGGAGCCAGTTGACGGTCGTTATGCGGACATGAGTTCAAAATTTTGGATACCCGGGGATATTGCCATATAAATACCATACAGAAGTTTGATGGCATAATCATAAGGAAAAACTATGGGGCTTCTCGCTATTATCGATGTAATTCTTTTCTTCAGTTCCACGTAACCGATATCTTTAACCTTCCTTCTTATCTGAAGGTCAGCACTGCTGTGGACGTAGGACTCTGAGGCAGGGAGAGGCTATTTCGGTGGAGTAAAGATGATGTTCATTTCAGGGCGACAACGATTATCGTTATTAAACAACCCATTAATAACTACAACTCCTATCGCGCTGACCCGAGTTTGACCTCTACTTTCACTGAAATATCCATTCTCCTCTTGAGAGCTCTCTTGTGTCCACCTTGGTGTCAACATTCGGATAAGAATAAAAGGTTAAATATATCGGTTGCCTGGAAACAGAGAAAATAATTACGTTGATTACACCGAAAGCCCTTTGTTTTTCCCTATAATTATGACATCAATATTATGTATGGTATATATAAGGCATCATTTTCGGGTATCCAAAAAGCTTGAACTCGTGACCGCATAACGACTGTCAACTGCCCTCGGTTATACTCGAACTCGTGACTGTATCATAGCCGCCGACTGGGACCTTTACTTAGACTTCGACCCATGACTGTATCAAGTACTGTCACCTTGAAACTTGACTTTCATAGGATGAGTTTCTAAGATAATGGTCCTATCCCGGCATGACATATGAAATGTATGTGTTCTGAGACACATTATCGCACCCCGACCCCTTAAATCTACATATGAACTTTCACAGTTTCACTTCTAAAACCCTAAATACTAAACCTTAACCCTACAAAACCAGAGGATGAGGAAACTCTCCAAAATTTGTTTATTTCTCTAAATTTTAAAAAAATATCCTATTTAATCAATTAAAAAAATTCAGAATATTTGGCTAATTTAAAGTTATTCTTATTTTTTAGCAAAATTTTTTATAATTGATATTTGAAAAGAGCTATTTTGATTAAATTATTTTGACAAAACAATATGAAAAGAAGTACAAACATTTTCTGTAAATTTAATTTTCGCCAAAAACGAAACCCTAAATCATAGAGAGCTTTAGGTTTCAAAAGAAAAAAAAAAGCCTCACTGTTAGTAAATTTTACTAAAAGATTAATACTACATAGCATAGTACTGTACTGTACTGTCTTTCAACTTTATTATTGGCTTGCAAGTTTTTAGGGAAAAAAATAAAGAAAAGGAAAAAGCTTTACTATTGATACAACGTCTCCATAAAATAAAATTTATCATTATCTAAAAAAAAAAACTACAAAATTCAAATGAATCAATGATGATTTAAAAGTTATCGTTTTCCCCTTAACAGTTAAACACCAATCCTACCCTCCAAAATCATGAAAAACGGTGAAAATTTTGATATTTTATTTAAAGGGTGGAAAGGATGGATACTGGAAATGGATGGTGAATCATCCATATCATGTATTTTTAATTGATAATGGTGATTGTAAAGACAAAAACAGGGGAATTTTGTCGTCTAGTGGGAGAGGGGCAACATGGGTTTCGATTTTCGACGACTTTCTAATCTAATAATCTATCAAACTCTTGTGTTTGGAATTTGCAGAAGCGCAAAAATATTTAAGTGATTGAATTTAAAACCCAAATTTCAACCATGGAAATGGGGAAGTATTATTATTGATAAACCAAAAACAAAATATCAACAATAAATATATAATAAACACAAGAGGAAAAATGAAGGGTCGGTTTGTTTGCCATTAGATTTTCTTTTTGAAATAAATGTATTTAAAAAAAAATCTCTCTCTCCTCTTTGTTTTTTTTATAGTGTTACTGTTTAAATAGAATGGAATGGTACTGCAGACTTTGTTTGCTTTTTTCCTTTTTTAATATTTAATTTTAATTCAGGGGTGGGAGTGGAAAGAAAAGAAGGGGAACCTGATGCCCCTTTTGATGTGTGAGTGGGTGGCTCTGATCTTTCCTTCACTTTCTCATCTCTCTTTCTTTCTTCCCAAACAAAAACTCTCCTCCCCAAAACTACAGCCTCACTTCAATCAAATTCTCAAAGGTAACTTCTTTGCCCTAATCTTCTCTTCTCTTCTTCTACATCTATTCTGCCTGATCTTGTTTCAAACCAAACCAAACCCACCCATCTTTCTTTTCCTGCTTCCTTTCTTTTTTTTCACTCATCAACTTTCCTTCAAAAACTAATTCACTTACTAAATATAGGTACATATGATTTCACCGTCTCCTCTTATTTTCCCCCTCAGCTTCTGAGTTCCTTTCTCGCTTTTTCTTAACCCCAAGGTGAATAAGAAGGAGAATCTAGTCCATGGGGTGTATATACTAGATTTCCTTTCTGGGATCTGCTCTACTATATATTTCAGATTTGGGTTTTTCCTTTTCTTTGATTTCTCTCAACTCTTGACTACATATTTCGGTTTCATGAAGTTTAGTTGGCTCGTTCTCAGCTTCAAAATTTCCCATTTATATGTATAACTCTTGCCTTTATTATGTGATTAATTATGGTTAACCCTTTTCTTTTTATGGGATTTGATCATTTGTTGAGAGTTTGGTAGTGGATGGTGTTGGCACAAAGTCTGAAAGAGGAGTACTTTGCTTTTCTCTGGGTTCGCCCACATAAAATAACGCTCCCCATGGACACTTTAGGCTTTGGTTGAGCAACATCTTTACTTGCGGGTTATGTTCTTTGGTTTCCTTGATGAACCAAAACGCACATGCTCAACTACACTCCATCCCTTTCACATAAAATAACGTTCTTTCATTGCCTTGTCTTCATCATCTTCTTGGCTTCTCTTTTATTGCAGGCTATAAATGAATGAAGATAATGAGGTTTTGAGGTTATCAGGGATCACAACTAGAAAGAAATAGGAGACAATCGAAGAGGGAAGAGATCAGAGGGGGTGAAGTGTTGTTATGCTGAAGATAAGGGGCTCTACTGCTGGAGAAAGAAGCAGTATAAGTGTGGCTTGTGACTGTTGTCAAAACAGCACAAGAAGAGAGAAGCTTTTCATCAGATGTTATCCATTGAAAACCCTCCACCAGATCCCCCATGTCCCTGCCAAGTTATAGTACAGCTGAAAAGTGGTGGTGATGAGATTGAGAGGCCTCCTCATAAGCTTCCCTTGCCTGAGGTAGATCTGCTAAAGAAGCCGTCTCTTGATAATCATCATCATCGTCATCATCATCAAACCCCACTCCCTAAATTCTCCATAAGGTAATCTAGTTTTGATGTGATTTTGATTTCCTTTCTCTCCATCTACCTTTCTCTTCAGCTTAAGAATGAATAGTAACCCTGATGCTTTTTATCCCCATGGACTCTCACAGCTTATCTTTGATCTCATCTTAAGACTTCTGTTGGGTCAGATCCAGAGTTAGTATATTATCTGGTGACTCAGTTTCTACATGGGAACCTAACTATTGACACACCTCAAATCTTGTCTCTATTTTGGTCTTGGGGAATGGGGGTGGGGGTTACTTTTGGTCTTAATTTTTTTTGATTTCACGTCACTTTGGACATGAGATTTTATTTTCTTGGGGAGCAAACTTCTGGGAAGTTCTTGCTTCTCTTAGCTGCTACCTGTGTACTTGTCCCACTCTTTACCATTTCATGCAGAGAGGGAGTACTTTTTTCATTTTTCCTCTCTCTCCTTTGCTGGGTAATTCAGTTTAATAGATCATTGAATCTTGGGTTTTGTTTTGCTTGGTCGTTTCATCTCTCTTTTTGAGTATTGTTATGGTCCATGTGTCCCCTTCCTTCCTGACTTAGCATACAATATCAGAGTCTTCTGGATTTCAACCCCCTAAGTAGCTCTTTGGTGTTAAGTTTTCGCTTCTTTTTATCTATTGTCCCTTTTAGCATATAATTTTTTTTCACGTATTTATCTCATTTACTGACAACAGAGAAATTCTTGTACTGTAGAGATTATGTGTTCACTGCTCGGGGCAAGGATATCAAGAAGAATTGGCCATTTTCTCCCAAGAATTTGCAACTTTGTTTGAAGCATGGCTTGAAGGATCCATTGCCACCATTTCAGCCTCTTGATACTGTAAGAAACCTATCCATAGAGAGATGTGTGGTTGAAACCAATCCATTTGAGAAGCAAAATACAAGGAAATCCGGTGAAGAGCCATCTGGGTCAAACGATCATGTGGTACTAGAGTCATCCAATGATGCTCACTCAAACCATAACCTAGCAGGTACTTGCATAGACAATAGCTCCTGCAGATCCGGAGAACATGGAAGTGATTTACCCTCTACAACAGCTAGTGTTTCTCAATCTGATATAGACTCGGTTCTCATTAACAAGCAGTCTAGCTTACCATTAGAAACCGATACATCAGTGGAAGCATCAGCTGAAGTTCAAGCTACTGGTAAGATCCGGAAGACCGAAAACACAACTCGACCGTCAGGCAAGAAGTGCAGGTTAATTGTGAAATTTGGTGCTCATTCTGATCGTAGCTCGACTGAAGATATTACTTCGAACTGTACCATGTTATCTGAATCCATGGCTTCTAAAGTTTGCCCTGTTTGTAAAACTTTCTCGTCCTCTTCCAATACCACCTTGAATGCTCACATCGACCAATGTCTTTCTGATGAATCGACTCCCAAGTGGACAGTGGATTCTAAGCTTACCCGCCATAGAATTAAGCCAAGGAAGACAAGATTGATGGTGGATGTATATGCTACTGCCAAGCCATGCACTTTGGAAGAACTTGATAGGAGGAATGGTACAAGCTGGGCCACCGCATCTAACATACCTAGACAGGATTCTGGGAAACTTGAAATATCTGATGAAGGGAAAAAGCAAAAGATTTCCTCTACTATTCCCAAGGATACTGGTGATGTAGGTGCTGTTTATTTTGATGCCAATGGTACAAAAATTCGTATTTTATCCAAGCCTAATGATGCTCCACTAGCGTCAAAAGTTGGAGATGATCCTGGACCAAACAAAGCTTTCAAAGGGAATAAAGGAAGCAAATTCCTTTCAACCAAAAAGAAAAGGCGACGTTCCTTGAAACATAACAAGTATCTTAAACTTTCTCCTCAAAGCCGAAAACTTTTTTCACATAAGACCCGTTCTTCTATGGTATGTTCTTGTTGTTTTCTCTATATCTATATGTTCTTCTTCGTACAAATTAATTTTATTTTTCTTTCTTAGCTACTTTTGAAGAACTTTACTGCCTGTATTTGTTGTTGCCTAGCTGATTGGTTTATCTTGCTAAATGCCTTGAAAACTTATGTAATTTTGAATTGAAAAAAAATAAACAACCTTATATGCCTTTAGCTGTTGAACCGTCTCCATTTTCTTTTTGTAGTTTGTGATTATAAGCTCTGCAGTGACCATGGTATCTACATGCTGCAAAAATAAATAGGGTTTAAAATATAAATGTTTTCTTGACCTAAACAAATTTAACTTCTCATCCTTGAGCGAATTTTGTTATCGAGGAATTTGTCATTTGTAATCAATATAGTTGCTATACTGTTTTTCAACAGATAGTTGGAGGTCAAGAAGGGTGCTGTGGAGTATCTGAAAGTTGCAAGAATGAGGGATCGCATGTGCCAAGGCAAGTTAAATCAAGTGATTCTAGAAACTTTAGGGAAAGGGTGTGCTCTAAACAAGCTGGTCTTTCAAGGAAGCCTGATAATCAAGAGAGACATCAACCATCGAATTGCAAACGGTATGTTACCCTGGACTTGCAGGTTCCAAGTGACCAACCACATCAAGGTGATCCTGTTGTGGAGAGAAATTGTGTTCGCAGGTTAAAAAATTTATCTGAAAATCCAATTTCTTCTCCTGAGAAATGTGAGAAGACAGACAAGCCAGTTTATGAAGCCCCTTCAGATATGGTTGAAAGGGATCATTATTTGGGAAGAAAGAGAATAAGGAGCTCCTTGTCTGGAGCCAGAATCCCGAACAAGGTGGAGCTAAGGCCACTTAAGCAAAATGCGAATCAGTTGAGCAAAGACCATCCCGATCTAGATAGGCATCATATGGTGAGATCTATGAACTCTGGTGGAAATTGTTCATCTTCATTGAGCAAAAAGGTGATTGATATCGATGCAAATAGTAATCCAAATAGTCCTGTCACTGCTCCAACACCTATCAGTGATCGATCTTTTGCATTCAAATGCTTCAAATCCTCACCAAAGAAAAATTTGCCGTCTGCTAGCAGCAGGCCTTCTATGGTTAAATCTGGGTCTAACTTGGTTAAGAATCATTTAACAATGGAGAGCCAACTTCATTTTATGGAAGAAATAGATGAGGAAGAATCCTGGGGTCCTGAGTCTGATCAAGAATGTGACTTGGTGCATGATGGTGCTAAAAATCAATGTGGAAGGAAAGAGATTACTAAAGAAATGTCATTTGGTGGAAGCAGCATCCAAGGAGCCCAATCTGGGAAACAAAGAGGAAGAAAAAGTGTTTGCAGGAGGGAGGAATCCATGGCTTTGAAGAGCTTACATTCAGAGCCTCGTTATTATGATAATGATGAGATGGAGAACACAGATTCTTCTGCAAGAGGTAGTGAGAATATTCTGGATAGAGTTGATGGTTTGGAATCTATTGAGGAGACAGTCACTAGTTTGAGTCAGCCAGTAGAAACCAAGTTTAACGAACTGAATAATCTTTCCATGAATAGGTCCAATTCTTTACAGACTAATGAAGATTACAGCAGGCCTCTATGTGGGGGTGAAGAACTGGCTAACCTTACTGAGTCAAGTCTTGTTGGTAAACCACACATGTTTTGTGCTGAAGTTAGCGATGGTATAATTGGGCAAACAGCTAATATGGGAGGAGAATTGGATTCTGACGCAGCACAAGTGAACTCTTTTCCCGAGGTTGATCCAATACCTATTCCTGGTCCTCCAGGATCATTTTTGCCTAGCCCTAGGGACATGGGTTCTGATGATTTTCAAGGGAATTCATCATTGACCACCAGCCGAATTCAATCCTCTCAAGATCAGCTTGATTTGGTTGATGGGGACTCATCAGATTCACCAATATCTGCGGTATCTACTATCTCTAATTCTGTGGAAGCCAAGTCAGATTTGAAGTATGAGGAACCGTTAGCATTTGTTGATGCTCCTGCAGTGCTAGAAAATTATAGGTCTGGCTACTCTACTACCAAATCTGAGCCTTTAGCCGAAAATGGTGCTGCATTTCCCCATTCAAGCGCTGGACTGGATAGAACTTTGGAAGGAGAGAAGCTTAGAGTACATAGAATATCTTTTGAAAAGAGACCTTTGATTTTTAAAAATGACAATCAGCCATGCTGTTGCCAAAGAAAAGATAGATCATCTCAGGGTTTTGCTCTAAATTATCAGGAATCACAACTACTAAGGCAACGGACAATGGGTTCAATGCTGGTCCCTGCCACGGGAATGCAAATTGCTGCCAATCAAAATATCAGTCCTGGTAATTTGGATGCAAGACCAGAAACAACTTCTAGGAGCAGCAGTGCGAGTTTAGGATCTGAGCAAATGGTTCTACCTGTCATGAAACTGCCTGCAGATCCCATTCCTTTTAATGGATTCCCTGATGCTGCTGTCAAGCTTTCTGCATCCAATGATCGTGATTCTACTACTCCGTCATCTTCTAATCCCGTTCTGAGGCTGATGGGAAAGAATTTAATGGTGGTTAACAAGGAGGAAGACAAATCTGTGCCACTTGGTCAGGCTCAGTCATTTGCCCAGAGTGATCGTCCTACTCCTAAGTTTCCAACTCCTTCTGGAATCTCTCCTAGCAATATGGGGAATCAAGCTGGGATGCCATTCCATCACACGATGTCTCAGAGTTCGTTAATCTTTGATCAGCATCCAAAAGAATTGGTGGGGCAATCTTTTGATTTCCAATTTACAAATGGCTATAGAAACCATGCAAATCTTGGAACACCACCACAATTTCCAGCTGGGATGTTTTTTGATGAGCGTATGGACCGTAGTTTGACAACCTCCATGGAGTTCTACAAATATGAATGTGACTATAATTTGCCACCTCAACTGAACAGACTGAAGAGCAAGCCAGGTCCAGCAGCAACATATGATATGGAGAAAGTTGCAACTCTAGATGGCCGACATAGGAATGGTGATTCTGCTGTTTCCAGTAAACAAGTAATTATCATTGATGATGAGCCTGAAAGTGAAACAACAAAGTTTGCCGACATTGCCAAACATTTCGAAGGCTCGAGGGAATGCTCGCTAATACCTGCTGGCATTTCAATGCCATTAGTTCCTAATCATAGCATAAGGCGCAGGAATCCATTTTCTCGTTATCATTCTGAAGGAGCTTTACTAGGTGACCCAACCATGGTACAAAATAAGAACTTTAATGCAATCCCTTCGGGTCGAGCCAATACTGTTCCTGTTAGATGGGATTGCTCTTCAGAAGGTTCTGTGGTGCCGCAGCGGGCTCCTCTTATGGCTGGATCACCCTCGAGGGGCCATCTCAGACCTGCAGTTTATTATTCTCCGAGTTTGTCTTAGCAGCTTTGCAGGGTATGGGAATTGTTAGATGGACTGTGCTGTGCATCAGCGGGTTCCATATCAGAACTTGTACTGTATCTTGAGCGTCTCCATGACTACATACTGACACAAATTATGGGGCTTCAAAATGATTTGCAAAAGCTAAAATAATTGGTGTTGGGAGTTAATAGATTCGGTGCAAGTTTAGCAATTGAGATCTGAGTTTGTATTTATTTTTTATTTCACAAACTTTTTTGTAGTTTTTTGAGGCTTCTGCTTAGACAATTAGAAAGTTACCCCAAAGACTAGATAATGTATAAGCTATCCTTGAAATAAAGCCTGATAAAAAGTGTTACTATAACCATTTTAATCTTGTTTTTCTGACGTCTATTTATTTTTGGTTGTCTCGACATTTTCAAATGGCTTGCCAATTTCACTAATTAATGGTGCACGGATCATGAGTTTTCGATGTTTATTTTGAAGAAATATGTGAATACTTTCATTTATTGAAATTAAATCAAGGAATGTAATGTAACGTGATGAAATATTAGAACTCTGAACTTTGAGATCATTGAATGTGAGAATATGTTACGTGTATAGGAACACAAACAGCATTTGTGTGTGAACTTATGGATACTTGGCAGCTGAGGAATTTTAAAAGTGAGGATGATTGCATGGCGGTGTGAGAATCTGCATGTGTGCGAGTACGAGGCAATCAGTGGTAGTTAAATGTCTGAGTGAGGAAAACATATGGATGTCGAGTACATCAAATGTATATGCATGTCGTTAATTTTGATATGATGCTCATTGCTATCTATATATATTGGACATGCATGCATCCAAGGGAAGGGAAGGGAAGCAAGATACCGACTAGAAGAACTAAAGGAAAAAATAAAGGAAAAAAAAACAAAGATATATATACAAGGATGGAGGCATTAGATATAAAAATATAGGTGATGAGCATGGGAATAGGCATGAGCAGGGGGGATTCCATGATATGGATAGTACCAACTGGGATATACTTAATTAGCAGACGAGCGATGAAGAAGAAGATAACTGAAGATAATTGCATGATCCCCTATACTTGATAATGATGATGATGCACAGCCATGGCTACGTACTTGTGTAGTTTTATTTGTTGTTATTATCACTGACTCAACCTCTTATATATAATTAATCGCAATTGGTTAATATATATCTCTTTTATATGGAGAGAATAGAATAGGGAAGGGAGTCGAGTACAGTCTGTTGTGGTAAAAAAGAAAGAAAGCGGTGGGGTTGGTTGGTTTTTGGCTGAATGGTGGAACATAAGCAGCTCAGCTCAGCTTAAATAACCAAGCTTTTTCAAAAACACCAATAATAATATACTAATTTTTAGCTCAAGTAAGTGTATGTGTGTGTGTGCAAAACTGGTGTGGATATTTCATTATTTTTCTTCTCTCCTCTCCTATTTATAATATAGTAATTTTTAGTATCACATACTTGCATATAATTTTAAATGTTTTTTTTTAATTTATTAAATAATATATTATTTATTTTAAGTAATTAATATAAAATAATATGATATAATTATTAAATATAATTATTTATTTTAATAATTAAATTATTATATTATATTCCATGACATGATTGTCCTACATTGCTTTGCTGATCTGTCTGTATTATATTATTAGTATGTTTGTCGTCAAATCAGAAAAGGTTGAAATATGATGTTAGTCCCTACATTTTGACAAAAATTGAGATTTAATCCTTATACTTAAAAAGTTAAAAGTTAAGTTCTCCTACTTGTTTTATTTATTTAAAACTCTTAGCCTAATTATTAAAACCCAAAGTATTTTCTACTAAAATTTGTTTACTTAGAATTTTGATTAAGTTGTCCTCATATAATTGACATAAAATAAACATGTTAAATTGACAAATTTTGGTAGAAATTACCAAAAGTGATAATGATTGGACTAAGACTTTTAAATTGAAAAAGTAGGATTGAATTTTTAACTTTTAAAAATATAAGGACTAAATCTCAAATTTTATACAAGTACAAGGATTAACAACATATTTAACCAACCAGAAACTATCAAATTTCTTTCTTTCTACTAACTCCTATATCATGTATGTATGTTGCTTGTTTTTATTTTTCAATTGGATTTATCATTTAGATACAAAAACTTTCAATGTAATAATTATAATACAAGATAAATTCTAAAATTATATATATGTGAGATGAAAATTTTTAATTTGATGTGATTGTGTGTATATATATATATAAATTTAATTATAATACAAGATCCAACTTTATTGCATCTCCAATCAAACTTATTGAAAAACCAGAAGCCCAAGTCCCTGCCTGCTTTCAGGTTTGCACCTCAATCTCATGTCCTTAGCCATTACATTTTATGATTTGGAGTGTGCTTCCATACATACTGCATTTAAACTCTATCTGCAAAACGTCCTGATGCTTGAATTCTTCTCCCATCCCAAACCTCTCAACCGGCAATTACTATTATCATTTTTATTAAAAATATATATATAAAAAAACCAAAAAAATGCATTTATTAAAAAAAATTGACTTTTTTTTTATCTTTTTATTTGGGTTTTTTTTTTTATTATAATAAGGACTAACTTGATAGTATCATAGTATGCGTGAAGTTAAAAGTTAAATTTATTGAATTTTTAAAATTAAGACCAATTTGATAGAACCTGTAAACATTAAAAAGTTACATATTAATTGGATTTAAATGTAATTACTCATGTGTGAGATGTAATAGAGATAACTATTTATTTTTCCAATCAAAATCAATTACTATATATAACTATTCAACCACTAAACTATCCCCAAAACAAAATAACTAACTAGAGAAATTTTTGTAAGGCAAAATAATTTATAAGTAGGATCAGGGGTTGACACGTGTCCTATAAAGCATAGTAGATACATAACAATTTTTTAAGACTGCTTGTGGAATAAAAAATATAACTTCTAGTGTACCAAATACTAACCCTTTTCTCAATCAAAATAAATTATTATAAGTATTGAATTAAATATTAACCCTTTTTGTTAATTTAGGTTTGATTCTAAAAAGGCTTAATATATAATTTGGTACTTGAGTTTGACACTTTTTTTCTAATGTGGTACTTGTGTTATTTTTTAGTCCAATGTGATACCTGTATTTGACAAAATGTATACATTTTAGTACTTGAAGGTAACAATGTTAACCTTTTAGTATTTAACTCGGGTTTTAGAGTTGATTTGATTCATATTCATAATTAGCTAATAATATTAGCAATTCGCTTTAATCAAATCAACAGTAAGACCCAAATTAAATCACATCTATCAGACTGTATATGACAAAATAAATGTAAAATTAACCAAATTCACAATTAACACTAAATTTATTCTATTAAGAAAATTGTGAAAAATCCAAACCTAATAATATTAACAATTAATTTTCATCAAATCAACAATAAAATCCAAATTAAATACTAAAAAGTTAACACCGTTACTTTTGGGTACCAAAATATATAACTTTTGTTACATACATGGACCAGATTGGACCAAAAAATAATACAAATACTAAATCAGAAAAAAAGTATATCAAACCCAAGTACCAAAAGATATATTAAGCCTTCTAAAAAACAATAATTAAAAATTAAAAATAGAAATTTGTTTAAAAAATACATAAAAGTTTTATAAAGATTTTGTGTATTTTTATAAAAATTTAAAAAATTAAAATAATGGTAATCTAAATGATAAAGTTGAATTTGATGCCAGTTTAGACATTTTGCTGACTAGCTTCTTCTAAGAGATGCTAAGCATGATATTGAAGCTAGTTAGTTCATTCCACGTTCTAGTTAACACAATCAAAAAAGCATTCATCCTAATTATGAGATAAATGTTGAGCAAAAGGGAGGGATATTTAGTCAAACTCTTCAAGGACCACATCAAGCCCTTTAGCTTTTCAAAATCAACTGGAGACTTTTCTTCCTTTTTCTCAGAATATTATCCATAACTCCCACATTTTTGGGGTTTTTTTCATCTCCATCCACCTAACGACTCTCGGCCTTCAAGTGAATCATCATCAACCACCGAACCCGCATTTGTTTATCAAGTGAAACGAAATCTCTTAATAACAACATAAAGGGTAGTTGACGGTAACTCTTGCTCAAAGATGAGACAGTACTTAATCTCACATGTCAAATTTGATAATGCATGAAATGATGTTTGGTAAAACTACCAAAGCCTAATATTTCAACATCCAAAATATACATCAGCCTAATCACACAGAACAATAAAAGGGCTAATCTTGAAAAGTAGAAATTGGAGAATAACAAAACATAAAATGAAATAAGGATTGAGATGCTAACCTTTGAAAGAATGGGTTTTTTTGCTACAACACCTTCATCCGCCCAATATATATATAATTTAGTCCTGTCTACAGCCTTGTTATAAGGGGCTTTACAACGTTCTCAATTTCCCACCAAAAATTTTAAAAGGAAGAACACCAATGGAAAGTTTATGTTTTTTTTTAAATAAAAATTAAAAGTTAAATTTTTTTTAAAAAAATAATTTATTTTAATTCTTTTTAAAACTTTTGTTTTTTATAAAATTTTTAATATTTTTATTGATGAATTTTTATTTTTTTTTGAATTTTTTTTATGTATTTTGAAGTATCTCGAAAAAATACTAAATTGAGAAGATGAGTAAAGTTAAGATGACTAAATCAAAAGTTTTTAAAATTAATTAATCAAAACAAAATTAAGTTAATAATTGTCACTATTGATGTGTTTTACCCATAAAAACACATACACATGCACATGCACATGCACATGCACACAACGCACAACTATAATATAACGAATATATAATTGAAAAGGGGGCAATGTAGTAATTAGGAAAGCCTCTCCATCTTCTTCTGTTCTGTCATTTCCGAAAGATGGGCGGCCGACCAGTCCAGCCCTATGTCTCAGTGTGGGCCCATCCACCATGTGTGCCCCTCATCAGTCATCCCCACTGCCTACTTTCTTTTCCCTTTTTATTATTTATTTTGTGGGTTTACCACTAGTAGTGTAGAGAATAAAAATTTCATTTTCAGTTTCCAAAAATGTCTTTAGGCACCACTGAACAATTGTAAGAAAGTATAACTAAAATGGACCTTTCACGGCCTTTTGGCTAAGGGTGGGTTTGGGACGGGGGTGCGGTGCGTTTAGATTATTTTTTGTCTCACGCTACAGTATCGCTACAGTATCTAATCTCACCGCCACCGCTGTTTTTACACTAACCGCAGGTAAACGCACCTTCCATCCAAACTCACCCTAAGATCAAGTGTAAAATTGTTATTGCAACATTTATGTTTTTTTTTTTTACTTTAATATTATTATTAATTGCAACATTTTATCTTTAAAATAGTAATTGCACCATTTTATAAGTTCTTCTTAACTACATGTTGAAATTAGATTTAAACTTTTTAAGGATTGATTTAAAATCTTTAGAATAATTATATAATGGTTTAATATTTATAAAGGTGTTTAAATAAGGGTTTTTTTTACTCTTTTAGTCTAGTTTGTAGTAAAAATTAAATGAATATTGACGTGTTGAGAATAAAACACAATAACTGAATCAGATATTGCTTGTAAAGAAAAGACAAGAAAACATAATTTGAATCCTGACATATGAACTTTGAGAAGCCTTTGTTTAAGTACTTTTGAAAAGGTTTGGCCCTTATTTGATCATTTTGAAAGGTTTAGCCTTTATATGAGCAATCCCTAAAACGTTAGGCCCCAATTTGAGCATTTAGCCATGTATTTGGAAATGTTTGGAGGATACTAATTTGTATGTGACTTCTACAATGAAGAAGTTGGATGTCATTCTTGAATTGGTTGTTACCTTAGCCGAAAGATGGAGGTCGAAAACATTTACATTCCATTTGCCATAAGGAAGAAACCAACACTCTTGAAGATGTCTCTTTAATAATTAACCTTCCAATTAATGGGCATACGATGACAGACCTAGTGGCACCAACATAGAAGGCGAGTGCAAACGATTATTGGATGTTATACCATTAAAGGATAGGTCGAAGGAATTAGAGGGGTGTAATTGTTAGATCTAGTGCCCATAAGTGTAGTATTTTTGCCTATATACACTTGTATTTTTTGAACAATTTGGTTTAATAATATCCATTAATTACATTAATACCCTTTGTATATTGTCATTAATGGTTCTTGCACATAAAGCAAAATAGAAGTAAATATTGGTTCACTGGTTATTTAACATTTAACTAATACTATGTGGTATTACGTAGGCAGATTGTAATACGAAAAGATAACTTGTATTAGTAGATGAACCTAAACATGTCCTTAGTCTAATCAGAAATGAGGAAACCAATTGAAAGACTAATATATCGTCTATCAAGTTCAATTAGGGAGATGCTTTGTCTTGAGTATCAGAGCAGATGACTCCCCAAAGATAAAGAGACATAAATGTGACTGACTGGATTGACAATACATCGAACAAGACCCAAGTTGAATAGATCCTAGATCTGTTTATGAAGTTATTCACTTGTGATATTCACAGTGTGACATACCTTAATACTGAGGAGATGATGAACTATGTATGTGTGACTCATATACTTTGATGTAAGTAAAAACTTAAGTTTATATAGATAAGGAATTGAAAGCTGGCGCGTTGAGTATACGACTTCTGTAGAATGTAGCATCATTCACAATAATGGGACTCATAGCCTAATTAATAGGTAAATGATATCCTCTTATTAGCATTACATGATAGATGAAAAGTAAACGTGGCCACGGGTCGTTTGTCTTTGTAATATCACTTGATTACTATTTGATAGTAATTTACTTTTCATGAAGGAAGATGGAATGTTTACCATGAGATAAAATAGGATCATATTGAGAGAATAAATTTATCCCAAAAAGATTAAGGATATCCTATAAGAGTAATGCACTGATGATATGGTCATTGGATGAGCATTGAGTAAGTAGCTTTTGTAATGGTATGTAATAATGGAGAGTTCAATCACGATACTATAGTGAAATAAGTTTGTGACTAAATAAGTTTATACTTAATTATAGCTTATTTGAGCCCTAATTACATATGTTCAATTGGTCCCTTTACTAGCTCGTTGAAACCAGAAATAAATTGCATGTAGAATCAAATGAATAGAAATTCATAGAAATGATAAATTTAGAGAAATAAGTCACATTCACAAATGAATATGTTTTCTCACTGAGTATAGAAATGGCTTGAGGATTAATTTAAAATTTTTGAATTATTATTTAATTAAATAATTGAAGTTCGGAAATGAAATTAAATTAATTAGTCATTATGAATCTGTTGGATATGAAAATTAAATAGATTTCATCTTAGATTCTTTTACAGTAAAGTTGTCATGACTTTAATGGGATTAGAAAATTATTTAATTGGAAAAATTAATTTGTCTAATTAAATTAATTAATAAATAATATTTATTTTGAGAAATAGAAAAGCATGTATTGGGTTGGATTAAATTATAAAGTGTTAGGTTAAAAGTCTAGAAAACACATATAATTGGATCCAATATAGGAGAGACCCAAGCCCTAGTATCGTGATGAAGACGGTTTCGTCATAGGCGGTGGTAGGGGTTTTAAGAATGAGGTGATGACGGTAGAATGGGTTGAAGTATATGCTTTTGAAGAATGCATAAGATTGCGTGTTCCCTCAAAATCACAACAGTTGTGTTTGAAACTGACAATGCAAGTCTCGTTAATAGAGTGAAGAGTCGAGGTATGGACGTCACTAATATAGGTACGCGGGTTAATGAAATTCATAAAGCTATGGAAAATTTTATGTCAGCTAGTATTTGTTGGGCTAACTGGTGTTGTAACACAGTGGCTGATTTTATTTGTAAAAAAGTGACTGACGATTCTTGTAATTGGTTTTTTAGCATGGATTACCCTTCGGAAATCTATGAACTTGTTTTAGTGATGCAATTTAATTGAGTTTAACCTTTTTAGGTCTTTTTTTCAAAAAAACTAAAAGACTGCTTTTTCTATTAAATAAATATTATTTGTGTTTTATAATTCAACAAAGATTCTCCTATCTTCCTATAAATATATGGCATCGATAGAGCTATTTGCACAAGTTTCACATAACTTTGAGATATTGTTATTCTACCAAAAAGTAGAGGGAATTTATTTTCTAAGTATAGATTATATTTTCTAGGAATTACAATTCTACTGGTTTCTATTAAGAGAGAATTACTTTCTTACTGAAAGTAATATATCGTTTCTAGTTTTGTGATTGATTCGTGATTATTTGAGCCCACACTTGAAGCAATTCGTAGTATGAGAATAGTGGAGAAGGTCATTTGATTGAAAGCCATAAATGTCTAGAATCTATCTTGCCCAAAGCACAAAAACTTTTCAAGAAAAGTTTATTACTATGAATATCACAAACTGACTCAGTTTTCAAATTTTTAATATTCTATTGTGACAACCGTTTTTAAACCAAAATTTTTCAACAGTAACACCCTAGGAACCCAATGAAGTAATGTATCAATAACATCTTCAGTTGTTCTCTACAATTAAAATTTCGAAGACAAAATTTTTTTTAAAGATAGGAGAGTTGTAACGCTGACTGACTAAGGCTATCATCGATTTAAGTTAGAAAGTGTTACAATAGGTACCAATTAAAGTGTACATGGTTGAAGAAGCTTGTCGTACCAACCCTTCCAGCTCATGCAACTATTTTGGAGCTGTATCGATGCACCAAAGCTTAGATGCTTTGGATGATTGAAGGAATGTTCTTCATAAACAAGTCTGGGAATAGGGTGTCTACCTATGTTTCTTCCGATGTTAGAGGATGTTAAAGAGGCAGAGATATATAGTTGTAGTTTTTCTTCTCTAGTTTATCTTTATCGGGCATTTACCAAGACTATCCATGAACCAATCAACTAGATCAGCAACTTGCTCCTATAGACCTAAGCATGGATACACATGTCATGGTTAGTGTTAATATCTTCGTAGCCATGGTTAGTGTTAATCAAAGGTAAAAGTAACACATTGTTTAATAAATCATTAAACATGTTTAAGTACTAGTACTTAGTATTTGTTGTTGCATTGAATTTGGGAGTAGATTTAATGGTTGGTTGGACCATACATGTTATAGGAAGGACTTGGCACAGATATGTTGAGAAATTGATCGATGAGCTAATGTAGAAGTATGTTGATGTTTGATTCACATTCAATGAATTTACTATTTTATTATTTTCCTATATAAATAAGAATTATAGGATGACCTAACTACACATGTTGTTAGGCGTCGTTTATCTGTTTGAAAGTAGTGATAATTTATTTTTAGAATAAATTTTATTTTCTAAAAAAGCTCAAAGTTTCTGGTTCCCATAAAGAGAAATTAACTTTCCCATTGAAAGTTAATAAAAATTTTCATTTTGTGTGTTCTGTAACATCCCGCCCAACGAAGTCCTAGTGTTCGAATATTGTTTATTGAAGTATGGTGTTTAGAGCAAGTTCTAAGTAGGTAAGGTATTAATTGTGACTAGGTATGTAACTTTGTGAGTCCGCCTTTGGGTAAAGTCTGTGTTAGGCGAGATTGGTGGTTTGGCAGACTCCTTTGTAGAGTATAAGCCACCCCAGCTATTAGATGAATATGTTAAGTCCTTATTTTGAAAGAACTATTTACTATATCATTATATTATTATTCTGGCTGGACAATATAATTAGATAAATGAGAATTGGTTAGAATACAACTAAGTTACTATAGTCGATAAGACTCACATTTTTAATGTGAGAGAAAATACTTAGTCAGAGTAATCGAGAGAGTTTAGTAGGATAATCAAACTTATCCACTAAATCTAGCTTCCGTGTATAGTTGTATAAGGTTGGTATTAGCTTCTTGAGCAAGTTTTACGTTTTCTCTTACACCCATATTTTCTTCTCAAATTTTTCTCTACACCTTTCTTTTGGAAAACCTAAGACCAGAGATCTGCTTGAAGATTTGAGTTAGCTGTACTCAGCCAATTCCTTCATTGTTTAGCACCTGGTAAATATCGATGAACTTTAGGTTATTTCTATAGTTATTTATGTGACCTTAGAGCTATACGCTTAAGCATTAGTTTAGATTGTAAATGAGGAAACTTCCTAAATTTGGGTTTCTGTAATGGCGTTTCTTGCAAGTTTGTTTAGTTTTCTAGTACAATGATCTGATGAGTTTAACCATTTATATTATAGATCAAGACACCACTAAAGGTTATCGTGATAAGGGCAAATGTCCTGCAGTTTAATCTTGCTGTGTTTTCTGGTGAGTTCCTTATTATTGCATATGTGTGTAATACCTTGTTTATTTTTTATTTAAGGTAAGTATGCATGTTCTATGAAGATGGATGCTTGTCGTTATTAGTCTGGTTTGTTTTGTCCGTGTTAAAAATGTAAGAACCTTTCTTTGTGTGTATGCTATTACCCGTTGCTTTTGAAATAGACAATGTGATCTAAAACATGGAAATGAATTCATGGCATTACCTTCAATGAAATAAGCATTGAACTGCAGATCACGATACATGAAACGGGTCATGTAGCCTCTGGTAGAGCAAGTATTATTACAAACCAAATTGGCAAACCATGACAAAGGAAAATGAATGAAAAAAATGATATGGCTCTGAATATGGATCGGGATTTATGGAAAACACGAAGAAGGTGGTTTTTATGATTGCATAGGCATAGTGTATATGCCAAAGGAATAGTTTTTGATGTATAATCTATCTGTATTTGGTATTCGCAACTGGCGAACTGTGTGACTGTGCTGAGTTGGAAAGGTTTGCTTGAATTATATGTTTTCCCTCTAGAACACACTAAGTTCTTTGAACTTAGTTACCTTTCCTTCTTAGGCCTGCTGACGAAGTAAAAAAATCTCTGAAGACTACGCTAGAGGGCTATCATCACCGTGAGACTTCTTATATTTTGTATTATGCATGGTATGGGGGTGGTATCAAGACATTTACATTTTGAAGAATGTATTTTGTATCTAAAATCATGATCATGAATCTATGGTTCCAATAAAACTTCAGTAAAGTATTTATGATTTTCAAAGTGTATTATCTTATTTATCCTTGAATGACAACTAATTTATATTTCATACTAACTTAAAGTATGGTGTAAAGTGGTTTATGTCAGATACGATTTTAATGATAATAATTTTTAAGGCAGTGATGCACCATCCTTGGATCCTTCGTAAGGATCGGGTTTGGAAAGTTAAATGTTCGGTTCATTTTTTTTGGGTCTACACTTCTAATAATTTAATGTTTGAGGATAAAGCAGGAGATCGTTTGGTAGAAAGTTGAGAAACAACTTAGACCACCTTGCACAAAGCACTTGTAATAATTCAGTTAATGGTTTATTACTATAAATATCATAAGGATCGATTTAAGAAATATTTTAAACTTTTATCGTGCCTAAAAACATTCTTTTCTATATTGATTTTTTCAACAAAAGAAACCATTCACTTCTTTATTCACCACTCTACAACCCTTGCATAGTGCCTTGTATACCGTAGAGCCCCAACAAAAGGTACATGGCATGGGCTAAGTTACCAAACTTTATTGGCATTAACACACCTTTGATCATACTAAAATGTATACTTGAGCATAGAAATAAAGGTCATCAGGTGTTGGATTCTATGGGAGATTTTGGAAGTGCCTCTATAACCATTCAATCTTCACTCGCTTTCAGTTGTAATTGAAGGAAGGTCAGTACCTGTCCCAACACTGTGAAAAAGGCTTGTTGTAGCTTAAATTCAAAGCTTTCGGTTACAAAATGCTATTCCCTAGAAGCTCCGTTAGCAATGCTACATCTTTTAGCTTTACTGTCACTTCACCGCATAGGAGATGAATCATATGATTCTTTATTCTCCATTATTCAATTAAAGCAGATAGAAACGACAGAACAAAAGTAACTCTCCCTATTTGGCTTGCATGACAGAAACCAATTTCCTTTAATTAGGACTGATTCTTTTGTCAGGCCGACTTGTACTCATTGTTATGAAGTTAAGCCACAAGAGAATATTGCAATGTTGTTGCTTCCCAAGAAACATGTTCTCTTTCGAAACTCAATAAGTTGCTAGCCACTACAATACTATTAGATGTAATATTTTGGATCTTAGTGTTGGGATCTAGTACCCTTAATATAGTGATTACATCTATGTACTTGTAAATTTTCGAACAAATTGATTTAATAAAACTCCATCATTATTAATATGTTTTGTATATTATCCTCAACGATTTTTGCACACAAATAAAAAAGAAAACAAATATTAACTCACTAATTATCTAACATTTAACTAGTAATAAGCTTAATTGCGTGATTGGATTGTAATGTGAGAAGACAACTTGTATTAGTAGATAATTTAAACAAGTTCGTAGTCTAATTGAAATTGAGCTAGTCAATTAAAAGACTATTATACCGTCTATCTAGTCTAATTTGGGAGACAACTTGTCTTGGATATCGGAATGGAAGACTCTCAGAAGATAGATACATATATGTGACTAACTGGGCTAACAGTACATCGCACAAGACCCAAGTAGAATAAATTGTAGATCAATTTATATATTTGTTCACTTGTGACTTTCATAGTGTGACTTACCTCAATCCTTAATAAATGATAGGCTATGTGTATGTGACTTGTATACGTTTATGTATTGATAGCCTTAGTTCAATTGGTAATAGAGACGAAAGCTGGTACCTTAGATATACGACTTTTGCATGATGTAGTTTCACTTATGACAGTGGAATTTATAGCCCAATAAGGGTAAATCATATCCTCTAATCGGTATTACATGGTATAATGGAAAAGTAACATGACCACAGGTCAATTGTCAATAGACAAATGATTTAATTATCATGTGTTAGTAATTGACTTTTTCATGGAAGAAGATGAAATGATTACCATGAGATAAAATAGGATCGTATTGGGAGAACAGAATTATCCCAAAGAGATTAAGGATATCTTATGAAGGTCGCACATATATGACGAGATCACTGGACGAGTACTTTGATAGGTAGCTTTCGTAATGGTATATAATAAGGAGAGCTCAGTCATGGTACTTTAGTGGAATGACTCCATGGCTAAATAATGTAGTAATTAATAGACAAAGAGTCATAACTTAATTAGCCATAATTATATATGTTCAATTGGTCATTTTGCTAGCTTGGTATAACCTTGATGGTTTGCATTAATTGCTAATATGGAAAAATATGAAATGACGAACTAGAGACACAGATCGCATGTATCACTATCTGCAATAGATGTGTTTCCTCACTATGAACAAGAGATGACTCTGGAATTAATTAATTAATATCTTTAAATTATTATTTAATTAATTTGTAATTAGATAATTGAAGTTAGAAGCCGAATTAAAGTATTTAAGTCATAATAGTTACGTAAGAATAAGTTAATTAAATTTATTTGCTCATAGGTTCTAATATAATAAAGTTGTCATGACTTTAACGAAATTAGAATGAATGAATGAATAAATAATTTAATTAATTAAATGAATGGATAAATAATATCTTTGGGAATAAAAAATACATTTATTGGGGTGGATAAATTATATGAGTTCGTTTAAAAACCATATACATATATAATTGACCCCATACATGACAAGGATCAATAGGCCTAGTTTAGAAGCAAGGGGCAACAAACCCTAGCCCTAAAAGGGTGCTACCGCTGCCCTTCCTATACACTCATTGTGGCAGTTGTGTTTCCTATTAAAATATTATTATTTAGTTATATCTTGTTCTACTGAGACTCTTATTATTTTCTCTATAAATAAAGACTAAGGGATAGGTCAAATAACACACTTCTCTAAGCCGATATTCTATCAAAATATAGGCAAGTTATTTTTCAAATAAATTCTACATTTTGGCAAAATTCGTCTTTTGGTTTCTAGCTCTAAAAGTTTCACCAAAATCTTCATCAATTTGTGAATTGAGCTCATACTTTAGCAAACCGAGGTTAAGATTAGCAAAGAAGATCAAGTGGTAGAAAGTTGAGAACAACAAAGTGGATGTCCATCAAGATCAAGATAAGTTTTGATGTACTTTAAATTCTAATAGTCATTAGAAGTAGATTTCTACTTCATTTATATTTCTTATGCCTATAAATAGAGACTTTGGAGAAGTTTTGTAAATATTTTGATTGATCAATAAAATATGCTCTCTCTTTGCTCTCCCATTCTCATTATTGTTTATTCATTGTCTTTTATTTTATAACATGTTATCAACACGATTCTCTTTTAATTGTTTTTCTCCATAAGTCACAATTTTTTTTCCCTTTCACCAAGCTTGACCCCTTTCAAGCAACAACCAATGCAATAGTTGATCACTCAAATTTGCTACTCAAATTGTTGTCGATTGCCTTCTAGAGCTATTGTTATTTCAGTCTTTAATTAAGGCTTGCGCATTATGGTAATCATTATGCAAAGAAATTTATATAATTCCTACGTGGTATGTTTTTCTCCTTTATTAATTGATTTTTGGTAAAATTATTTTATGAAAAATATTATTACTTTAAGGTTTCTTTTAAACTAAGATTTTTTTATTAAATTCTAATATGTATGATATTTGGATGATTAAATTTTTTTATGATTACATTATTGTTATTAAATATGCTTGAAATTATTTCATTATATCTTTTAAAATTGAATTTATAAATATTTGATTAAAGCATCATAAGATTTTATAATATATATGTGGTATCGAAATTTGGTACAATGTGTATCGGATAACTTTTAAGCATCGTACACGAAAATTTTGATTTTTTTATTAAATGATTTTTTTACTATTAGATTATAAATGTTATTACAAAAACAAAGTTATTTTACTACTTGTAATAGTTCTCGTGATAATAGTTAGGGTGATAACGATGATGTTAAAGAATCTCAAATATATTTTATTATAATTTATTTATTATATCATGTTTATTATAATTGGAGACTAATCATGACTATAAATAGATAGAATTTGATTTGAAATCCATGCATGTTTTGTGATGGTGATTATGAAATAAAAAATTAATGGAGGCGTTTAGAAGTCTGTCCTATTAGATTTGTTGCATTCCCCGAAGTGAATGCAAACATAAAGAAAATAATAGATATAATCATGGACCACTAAAAGTGAGAACAGAGTAATAAATAAGAGAACAATAAGATTTCTTAAGATAACTCTTAAAAGGGTAAAGATAACCTATGCTATCAATGTGATATGAAAGATTATTGGCCAATATGTGGCGTATGCCCAAATATTTTATTTTTGTTAATATTCTTTGAGGAAGGATATGAGAATGCAGTAATGAATTCTATCATTACAAATATAAAATATTTATCTTATTTGGTACTGAAACAAACAAATATTATTCTAATATTTGATAGTACAAAATTAGTTGAAAGCTCCAGAAGAGCTAATATATCAATAACTAAAAAACACAAAATTTGTGATGGCTAATGCATTAGTTTTAAAAGATATTCATTATAATGGATATCATATTAGGATTCTGAATGAAGAAAAGATTACATTTCATATGAATCAAAAAAGGATTGAGTTATTGGTTTATATTTATTACCCTCGATATAAACTGAATTGATCCTGACTATCTTTGTGATCTTCTTTTGTCATCATCCCTGTTAAGGGGTTGAAATCAAAATATTTTACTATGAAATATCTATTTATGAGCAATAGAATATGATAAATCTATCTAAAGCTCGTTATGATTTGATGCACCTGAAGTTGTAAGTTTTTTTTAAAATTGTGAGTATAACTCTACAGTATTCAGAATAAGTTCTCAATTAAAATTAAGTGGAAAAATATTATTGATGAGAACCGTGCAAGAGAGAACTTATTCAACTTTTCAAGATTCAAATGTGCTCCTACAGTAGCAATATCATGAAAAAAAATTACTTATGATTGAACAAAAGTTTTTAACCACGAAACCTAATCATTCCCTAAAGAAAATGTAACAATATCTAATAAATTTGAAAGACACAATCTTTAACGTGGATGTAGTAAATTGGACTATAATAATAGTCATGGGGGATGGTCATAATAAATTTTCTCACGACTAGAAGTGGAAAAATGAAGAAAGTAAGAAAATAACAAGAATTTCCAATAACATTTTAAGAAGAGAGGCAATTTATTTATAAAGAGTCATTGGTTATGTACCTATTGTACACTTGGAAAATAAGAATCACTCTCAAAGTTTGCTATTAATAGATTTTGATTGGATTGAAAGTCTACGACTGAAGTTTAATTTGCTTACTTCTTATCATCAAGACTCAACGTAGAACAAAAAATGGTACGTCTTTAAATATTAAATCAACTTGACATATGGTTTAAATATTTTAAGATGGTCTTCTTTTTAAGTTTTGATTACATATGTTACATATTGTTTTAAGCATCTCATTTGGTCATGAAAATGAAGATTAATTTATTTATTTATGTCGTTATAATAAGTTTTATAATTAAATAATATATTTGATTAAAACATATCTAGTATGCAAATTTATGTTAATAAACCAATGAATTTTACGGTAATTCAGATTTGATTTAGTTCAAAAAATTGTTAGAGGTAGTAGTTCATATGTTTTATATTATACCGTTTGTTAATTATTTAGAGAAATGACATAAGAAATTGTAAATGAAAAGTTCTATGAGTTTGAATGGTTGGATTTTGAATTAAATTTCATGCATGTTTATGATGATGGTTATGAAAAAAATTGCTAGTTTTCATTATGTCATATTTTTATGTTTGAGATGTAACATTTATTGATATATTTAGAATAGACTTGTTTCTATACATGACCTAGGCAATTATTCTTAGTAGTTAACTGATTATGTAAAACTCTTGTTAAAAGGGTTTTAAAAGTATTTTGAATCGAATTCGGAACTTCTCGCATCTGAAGCGAGAAACATACCACTAGACCAAATGCCTTGCATTTGAAGATTTTGGCATATTCTCTGAAGCGGATTTTACATATAATTATTTGAAAATTATATTTATTGACTTAGTGACATTATAGACTTCACATTGATTTAGACATTTCCAGTAATAAATGTCACAATAGTACTTATATGTGGATACAAAGTAAAATGAATGATATTAAAATTATCAATTTATTACAATTTAGTACAATTAAAACGCATGTTAAAGTAAACCAGAAGTTTACTAATACAAATGCATTTACTACTTGGTGTGACCAATTAGACCACTTAGATCATATATGATGCGAAAATTAATTGAGAATTCATATGGACATTCATTAAAGAACTAGAAGATTCTTTAATTTAAAAAATTCTCATTTGTTGTTTGTTCTAAATGAAAATTGATTGTTAGAAACTCACTAGCTAAAGTTGAGATTTAATGTCTTTCATTTCTGAAATGAATATGGGTCCATTCATCCAACATGTGGATGGTTTTGATTTTATATGATTTTGGTAGATGCATATACAAAATAATCACGTATGTGGTATCAACTTGCAACTTGTCGTTTGCAAGATTG
Organism: Gossypium anomalum; assembly: GCA_025698475.1. Lineage (NCBI taxonomy): Eukaryota > Viridiplantae > Streptophyta > Magnoliopsida > Malvales > Malvaceae > Gossypium > Gossypium anomalum. The sequence continues at coordinate 71,394,753 of CM046968.1, forward strand.
ATAGTTTAAACAATTAATTTTAGATCATGGAATTAAGACAATTCATCTTGCTAATACTAATGAGTTTATATCTTAGTCTTTTATTGATTGAGTTTGAAAAACTTCTGTAAAAGTTTGTTATTTATGCGCATAATGGTTTAGATAAATTATTGATTGAATTCCTTTAATTAATGTCTAAACCATTACTTATGAGAACTAAACTTCCTATTTCAACATGAGATTATGTTGATTTACGTGTTATACGAATCAAGTCAATAAGTTATGAATACTCCTCATTATAATTGATTTTTTATCAAGAGCTAAATATTTCATATTTTTGAATTTTTTTATGTCCATATATGTTCCAATTACTCCACCACAACACACAAAAATGAGTGAATTCTCAAAGAAAGTTGAAAATACATATTAATTACAAGTTTCTTTGTATTATTAGATGTTTTGAATGTATTGGAGATTCAATTATGACATGATTTGTGATTATAATTTTGATTCGATAATTTTCCCGACATTAGAGGGAGATAAATAATAACTTGTAATGAGTTAGGGGGAGAGTAATTTGAACTAGAAGTTCAACGAGGATAACTCATTACAAGTTAACTGTTAGATGTATTTACAAACTTAATGAGAAGAACCAAGTGTTATATACCATCTAATATTTTAATTTGAATCAAAGTCCCAGTAGGACAATCAGTTAGAGTAAATAATAGATTGATCGGTTCCAAAGATGAAAAATCTTCTAGATGGTCATATAGAGGAGGCGGGTGCTCCAAAAGTGACCTAAGACATAACTAATAAGTAAAACTCCACAAGAGATTCAGGTACCTGAAACTAAAGATTAAAATAATAAAAATAAAATATCTCGATAAGTTATGTCAATTCGAGAAAATATGGAATTGAATAATAAAAGTGGTCGATAATGATTTTGCATGCAATATTGTCATTGAAATAATGAAATAAAAGGAGGATTTTGAATAAATCTATTGATAAATATAGATATTGAATAAATTGATCAAAATAGAAAGACGCAACTCAAGTGCAATTAAATTCGTGGAGTTTTTAGACCAGTTGTCCAAATATCTAAAGGTATAAAGCTAGTGATGGTGCAAATGAAGTAGTTTTACAAAAGCGGAATAAAAATATGAAGTTTTTCGCTAAGTCTTGGCATTGATTATGAAAAGATATAATATTCTTTTGTGGTGGATGCAATAACCTTTAGATATATTATTTTGACAATTCATAAAAGATTTAACTTGCGTCTAATGGTTATTGCTATAACCTTTTATGAACCACTATATAGTAAAGTTTATATTAATATCCTTGAAGGATTTAGGATGTTAGAAGCATATTGAAATTCTCAGGAAATTGTTCATTTATATGAATTGAAATAATTTGAACATATGTGATAAATAGTAGTTGAAAGAGGATTATAAGATGATTCAAAATACCTATTTGTATTTTTATAGAAGAATCATAATTAAAGTTTGCTATGATTATTGTTGAAACTCTCGAAGAGATCAAAATATATTTCCCAAAAGTTTTTCTCTCAATCATGACTTTCAAAAGAATGATGATACAAATGCTTAGCAGATACATTCAAATAGTTATTTGAAAGTCTAATATTCAAGATTGAATACGTAGAATATGAGAAAGTATATTATGTTTCATGAGGGGGAGTAAATACGTGTTGTACTCTTTTTCCCTTAATTGAGATTTTGTCCCATTGGGTTTTCCTGGTAAGGTTTTTAATGAGGCAGCATATTATGCGTATTATAGATATGTGTACTTTTTTTCCTTCACTAGGATTTTTTTTCCCACAGGGTTTTTATCTTATTAAGGTTTTAACGATGCACATTATCTACTAATGGACATCCAAGGGGGAGTCTTATGAATATCTTATTAAATGGATGTCCATCAAGATCAAGATAAGTTTTGATATACTTTAAATTCTAACAGTCATTAAAAGTAGATATCTACTTCATTTATATTTCTTATGCCTATAAATAGAGACTTTGGAGAAGCTTTATAAATATTCTGATTGATCAATAAAATATGCTCTCTCTTTGCTCTCCCATTCTCCTTGTTCTTTATTCTTTGTCTTTTATTTTATAACAATTCAGTTATATCTTATTCTACTAAGACTCTTGTTATTTTCTTTATAAATAGAGATTGAGGGCTAGGTCAAATAACACACTTCTCTACGCTGATGCTCTGTCAAATATAGGCAAGTTATTTTCCAAATAAATTCTACCTTTTGGCAAAATTCGTCTTTCGGTTTCTATCTCTAAAAGTTTCACCAAAATTTTCATTGATTTGCGAATAGAGCTCACACTCTAGCAAACCGAGGTTAAGATTAGCAGAGAAGATCAAGTGGTTGAAAGTTGAGAACAACAAAGTCTGCCTAATCCGAAAACACAGGTACAATTCATGTAATAGGTTTATTGCTATAAATATAAAAACTAGTCGATTTTTAAAGAATATTTTTAAACTTTAGTTGTGCCTAAAAATACTATTTTCAAATCGATTTTTCCAACATCTAGCACACTATTAGTTTTTAATTTTTAGTGAAAAACTATGAACTATAGTATCATATTTATATGTTTTCGTTATAGGGTTTAATTAGATTTTTTTGAAGAAGTTGACACCCACGAGTATCGAGTTCAATTAAGTTATCCACTTAATTTAAATCAAATTTGGTTATCCATTTTTTTTAATTCCTATTCAGAAATCAACCACCATGGATGTCGAGTTTAGTGTTATATTTTATTTTTAGTTGTTTTAAATTTAATTTATACTTAGCCGTTCAATTTTCAAATATTCAAATGAACTCGACATCTACAGGTGTTGAAGTGCTTCAATCATATCATAATAATACTTTGGTTCCAAGGATGTGCGAAGGACTTTGTGTCTATTACATGCATATTAAACTTGACACCCATGGGTGTCGAGGTAGTCCTAAAAAATAATGTTTTGAAAATTAAGATTTCGTTTGATTTTAGGTAACACGACCATTTTTGTTTTTGTTTTATTAAAAAAAGGAAAATATTGAAAAAAAACTTGTTTGGTTGAAAATTTTAAAAATAATTTTTGGAAAATGAAAATGAAAATATGTGAAAATTAGAAGACAATAATAAGTTGTTTTTGTTTTCACTTAAAATGCTTTGTAAGAGTGAAAATGACAAAACAAGAGTTTTTAACTTTAAATGAATTGGCTTTAGTTCAAGCCCATATAAATACAAAAATATTATTTTTAACAAATTTTTTAATATTAAATCAGATACTTTGGTTCGAATCCATATAAATGCCAATTTTTTATTTTATTTATCATTTTTCTATTATAAAAAAAATAATTACCAAACATATTTTCATGTTTTCATTATTGAAAACTGTTATACTACCACTCTAGCCTAACACGTGGTAAACTCAGAAGACTCTACGTGGAAAACAGAGAGTGACTTGCACCTTTTCGGCTACCCAGACCTTCATCAGATGATCCACCATCCCGACCTGATGAAGACCACTAATTAAATGAGGAAAGCACCTCCCTACCTACTTCGTTATTTGCTCGCTATAGACCAATATCCACTTTTTAGTGTGAACACACTATTCAACAGCCTATGAAGCACACTTGAGCATAACAACCTCGTACTGCCTAAATGAATAACAAAATGGACTCCACTATACACGCCCTTCACATACTCCATGATGGCAACTTCTTCCATAATGACATGCTACGTCACGGTAATAGACAAGACTTATCCTATAAATACCCTTTCAAAAGATGAGAAATGGTTATTTTTGGGGAACTCTTAAGCAATCCTTTAACACTTATCTTTCTCAGTTTTCTCCTTAGCTTTCTCTTTGTCTTCTTGTCTTGTCCTGCTCTCCACCTCTTAAGGTGAGCTAACCTCCACAACTCCACCACATCTTCTTCGTTGATCTCTTCCTTATTATACATTGTATTGACAAAAACAAATTTTTTTAGTTTTTTTTACCAAGTGTGTTTTCAATTTTTTCTAAAAATAAAAACTATTTTTTTTAAAAATAGAAAATATTTTTAAAAATCAAACAGAGCCTAAAATTTCTCATCTATCTATAAAAAATAATATAATTTTCACAATATTAAAATAAAAAACCTTATAATTATAAAGAATTCTTCATACCTTCTTATAATTACAATGAATTTTAATTTTGTAAAATTAGGAATTTGATTGTTGAAATATAATTATATGGTATTACTATTATAAATTTTAATTACATACTTAAAAATCGAAATAATCATATACTCAACGTAAAAAAATGAAAATACTGAATTTGTGAATAAACTCTGTGATTATTGTTTGATCAAATGGAATGCATGGGAAGTGTATATATATACATACAAGAGATGTAACTGCTACTAACTAATAACAAAGTCAGTTGTAACAGTCTAACTATCTCTAACATTCACCCAACTACTACAATATCGAGACCCGAAGTTACTCTCGAAAATGACAAAAATAAGAAGAAGACAACGGTTTAGTGAGGATATCGACAACTTGATCACATGCAAGTACCTCACCAACAACTAGAGCGCTATCAGCAACCTTCTCTCAAATAAAGAACAAATCAAGCTCAACATATTTAAACTTTGAATGAAGGACGAGATTAGACTCAACAATCACAACACTATAGTTATCACACCAAATGGTCGGTGGATCATCAGAAGGTAGCTGAAGTTCTCGGAGTAATGACTTAAGCTATATGATGTCGGCAATGGCAGCAGCGAGACCGTGATACTCTGCCTCAATCATCGATCTAGAAACAGCCTGCTGTTTCTTGGAGCACCAGGAGACTGGATTTCCACCAAAGTACATATAATACCTTGTGGTAGATCAACGGCCGTCAAAATTCAAACCCTAATTTGCACCAGCGTACCCAACTAAAGACAACATCTTGGAAGGTCAAATATGCAGCCCATAGTCAACAATGGCACAAAGGTAGCGCAAGATGAATTTTATTGCAACAAAATGGACATCAGTTGGAGCGTATATAAACTGATAGATTCGATTAGCAATATATGCAATATCGGGTCTAGTGAGAACAATAAATTGTAGCACTCTAGCAATACTCTGATATTCATGAGGATCATCAAACAGAGTTCCCACATGTTTGGATAGAGAACACAAACTTAGCATGGGTGTAGGGATGCCTTTAGCCTTTCTATTGAATAAAGATCCAATAAGTCAACGATGTATTTTCTTTGACAAAAATGGAGGCCACCGGTTGACGAATGAGTCACCTCAACACCTAAAAAATAATGAAGACAGCCCAAGTCTTTAAGTGAAAACTTAGTGTGAAGTTGATAAACAAACGCATCAATATCAACAACGGGGTCACCTGTAATAATGATGTCATCAACATAAACAAAGACATACATACAAGACTCATTAGTGATACGAATGAATAAATAGGCATTAGACTTAGAAAAGACAAAGCCAACGGAGATAATGATAGCCTTCAACTTATCAAACCATGCCCTTAGAGCTTGTCGGAGACCATACAATGCTTTGTTTAGCCGACATACAAGGGGTTGCCCATTTGCATCAGTTTGAACATAACTGAAAGGTTGCTGCATGTATACCTTTTCAGTCAAATCACCATTAAGGAAGGTATTATTAACATCAACTTGCCGTAATGACCACCATTTGGTAACAGCAATGGACAGAATGGTGCCAATTGTAGCTGGTTTGACGATAGGACTAAATGTCTCACGAAAGTCACACCCAGGGACTTGCGAACACCTTTTTCCAGCCAACCGTCCTTTTTATCGGGCTACTGTACAACCGAGATTCCGTTTGATTTTAAAAAGCCATTTGCAACCAATCACCTTTCGACCCAGAGGTAAGGAAACTAGAGTCCAAGTGTGATTGCGATCAAAGCATCATACTCTTCCTAAGCAACCATATTCCGTTCCTTAATAGCAAAGGCTTCTTCAATAGTACACGGCTCTTGTTCATGAAACTCGATAGTGAGCATCCTTAGTTTAAAAATTTTGGCCTTCGATCGAGTGATCATAAAGTGAGTATTAACACATTGCAATGGAGGATCAACAGGAGAGACGGGGACTTCCGGTGTAAAAAAGGAAATGTCAGACCCATTCTCCAATAAAGTAATAGCATTTTCGTCTGGACAAGGTAAGTCTAGGGCAGAGTCAGAGACAGAAGCTAGCAGAGGGGCAAAATGATCATCTCCCGAGCATATAGTGTATGCCAGAGGGGTTTGAACAAGATGAAGAGCAGTGCTAAATCGACAGGATGCCAGAGACATAATTAGAATACTAGGAAAAAAAAAAGAAACGATCCTCATCAAACACCACATGCCGAGAAATAAACACCCTTTCATCTGAGTAGGGCATTGATAACCTTTGTGGTGATAACTATATTCAAGGAAAGTACACTGTTGAGATCAATACTCCAACTTATGCTGATTAAATGGTCAGAGATATGGATAACAACAACACCCAAAAAGATGAAGGTGATCATATGTTGGAAGAGTACCATAGAGTACCAAATACGGAGACTGATTCTGAAAAACCAAAATGGGTAACCGATTGATCACGTGAACCACACATGTAAAAGCATACCCCCCAATACTTCATTGATAAATAAGCTTGAGCAAGAATTGTCAGCCCAATTTTAACTATATGACGATGCTTTCGTTCGACAATCCCATTTTGCTCGGATGTGTGTGGACATGTGACCCGATGAAGGATGCCTTGCTGAGCTAACAAGGAAGTAAACAAACGGTATTCACACCACAATCACTTTAGAACTGCTTTATATCTTTTCCAAATTGAACTTTCACTAATTTCTAAAATTTCATAAAACAATCAATAGCTTGAGACTTCTTTTGAATAAAAAAATAACCATGTAAGTCGGCTACAAACATCAAAAAATGAAACATAATACCAGCTAGTCCTACAATTAATAAAAGCATGTCATCATAGGTTAGAAACAACCAAATCAAAAGGATGAGAATACACGGTGGTAGAATCCACAAATGGTAACTTGTGTGACTTTCCTAGTTGACAAGCAAAACACACATGATGCAATTTATTTGTATCAACAATAACATTACGAGTTTTTAAAATGGAACTGGCAACATTCAATGACGAATGTCCAAGTCGACGATACCATAACTCAAACAAATTGTACTTAGTGCCTAATTCTGTATTGTGAAGAGACAGTTTAGCACCGCAAATGAATTCCATATTGACTGAATACGGCATCAGAGAAAACCAATATAAGACCTCATGTGTGTGGCCTCGAAGTAAAATTTCCCGAGTCTGTATATCTTTTGCAAGACAATGAAAGGGTGAAATTCGAAAAATAAGTTATTATCCCAAGCAATTGAGAAACTGAGAACAAGGTTTTCTTAATCTTAGGTATTATTCACCCTAGTGGAGGTATTATTCGACAAGCCCACATGCTAGAAAGAAGCAGGCCCAGCAGATTGAGGCAATCTCATATGCAGTCAAGAACCTGATCCAGTAGCTGAGTTGTAGCCCAAAGACGGTGAAGGAGAAAACCCAACAAATGAATAACCCAACAGAGGAGTAGGCCCAACACTCGAATGAAAAGAGGGCCCCGTGAAACCCATAGTAGTAGGCCCCGTATATCTAGTAACATCGGGCCTAATGAAGCTAACATTAGTGGGTCTACATAGTTGTGATGCTCCTGGAAAACTTACATGATCTGCGTGGGTTGAGTGGGTCGATGAAGGTGCAGGCCCAATAGAAAAGGCACTTGAGCCATAAGACATCCCAAGTGGATGAAACCCATCAGGGTTAGCAGCAGCCATAAAACTCCCATCATACAACCAAGAAAACCCAGCAGACGAGTATATATCAGAAAACCTAGGAGAGGACAACGGCGAGGATTGAACAAGAGGTCTATCAAAAGTCTGATAAAACCTATAAAAACACCTTTGAGTAAGATGGCCAAGACGACCACAAATCTAGCATTGTGGATGGGCACAGGAACTCCGGCTACCACTATAATAAAAGCCCAAAGAATAACCCATCGACCGAGACTCATCCACAAGAACGGACGATGGAGCCATCACTGAAACATTCGACGTAGACAAGCTTTGGACCAGATTTGCTTTAACATGTATTTCCGAAACAAACCTCTATTGTCGATGTTCACACTTTAGCAAAATATCAACAAGTTGTTCCATCACCAAAGGTTCAGACGAAAAAGAAGTAATGGTGAGCATTGAGTCAAACTCAGTCGGAAGTCCAGCAAGAACAATATTGACTTGCTCCGTGGTGGAAACAGGATGTCTAGATGCTTCAAGAAGATCATAGGTACCTTTGATCTTAGCCGCGTATTCTTTGAATGGGAGATTCCCTTTCTTTAATGAGTGTAAATCATGCTTCAGCCAAGAGAACTTAGCAGTGGATATCGCGGCAAATAGATGACAAGCTTTGCTCTAGACTTCACAAGTAGTAGAGGTACCTGTAAAACATGGCAATAGATAGGTGCTAAACGTAGATAAAGCCAAGAAACAATAAGCTTATCTTGCTCATGATACACAACAAAGTTAGGATTAGAGACCAAATACCCTTCGTTATCAGGCACAAATCTGGACGGAATCGGAAGAGTACCAAGAATGTAACCGGTAAGGTTGTACCCATTGTAGCGACGTAAAAATTTTAGCTTAGCTTGGTCGCTAATTGTGGCGATTTATTAGAAATAAAGTTTGAAATTTGACATTTGATTTTTGAAATAAACAGGGAGTCGCCACCGATCCTTTTTCCTAGGTGTGATCGGACACCTATTAGATCTCTTATTAAAACAAATAAAAGGCTGAGTTTAGGTCTACGTTAAAATTCAGAGAAAATTTAGGGTTCGGGAGTCAGTTACGCGCGAGGAAGGTATTAGCACCCTCGCGATGCCCAAAATTGGTATCTTATTAAACACATGTTGTCTTGATTTTCAAAAATACGAATTCAATGTAAATTTTAGTTGTGATCCGATTTAAAAGATGAGAGTTTTCAGAATTTTTTTATTTTTGAGAAGGATATATCGCTTTAACACGAGTCAATTGACATTCACCCAACATAGCGATGAACTCGATGACTTAATGTTAAATCGGTATATTGCCTTGATTATTGAAATTACCTAGCAAAACGAGAATAGAGTTTCGAAATAATGTAAAGCAAATTGGAATAAAAATGAATAACCGACATAACCAGAAATATATTGAAGCAAATAATAATCGTGAGAATAATTTCAAAAAACAATAATCATACATGCTATATCAAACATAATAATAGTATTAAACTAAAACATTATAAGTATATATATGTGTATATGAACATATATTAGCAGTGATAATGATAGTAATAATAAAAGATGGGTATATATAATCTAAAAAGTAAGTGAAAATAATAGGTATAATAATGAATGTAATATACGAAAATAGTGCTATATGTATATACAAGAATAAAATATATGTATAAATATTAGTGATAAATATGGTAAGAATAAAACAAATGTAATAATAAAATATATATATACAGTATGATATAAAAAAGAAACATATACGTATAGTAGAGTTTAAAAAATATATATACATGATATAAAAAAATACAATGTCAAAAGGTATATACACAATATAATTATTTAAAAATATATATATATAAAATACAATGAAATATACGAATAATATAATATATAAAGAATACATAATATGTGAAAAATATAATATTTAAAAAAATAGTAAAAGTAAATAATATAATGACAAATATAACATATATACATAATAGCATGAAAAATATATATACATGTATATAGTATAGTAGTAAAATACTTACATAATGTATACATAACATGAATATCGATAGTGTTGAAAACTTATTAATAAGATTATATAAATATATTATAAAAATGTATGTAATATATGTATATTAGAAATAATGATAGTAACCATAATAATAATTTATTAATAATAAATAATAAAAATAACAGCAAAAATAAGAATGATAATCATGAGATTAATGTAAATAATATATAAATAAAATAAAAATAAAAATAAAATAGCAAAGATAACACGAAAATAGACTTGAAATTAAAAAATGACTAAATTTGAAACGGAAATGAAGTTTCGGGCGAATTTTAAAAGAAAGTAAAAGGAAAAGGGCCTATTGGAACACGCGTGCAGGTATTGAGGACCAAAAGAGCAATTTTCCAACGCCTTTAAAAACGGTGCGCATGCAGGGGGACCAGATTGAAACACGCAACAACTCTCAGGGCCAAATTAGAAATAGCAAAAACCTGATTGTGGAATAGTAAAAATGCGGAAGGGCCAAACGCGCAATTTGCCCTTCCGCTAAAAAAAACACGCGGATCCTTGCGGTTTGCGGGTCGGGTCGACCCGACCCTGGGTGAAACGACGCCGTTTCAGCACTTAAGTGCAGGGTCCAAAACGGCGCCGTTCCGGATCCCTATATAAACCAAAAAACTTTGAAAAAAAAATCATTTGAAACAGATGAAGGAAGAAAAAAAGAAAGAAAAGAGAGAGGGGAAAAGAGAGAGGGGAGAGGGAAAGGCTCCGGCCACAGGCCGGTCACCGACACAGCCATAGGCTAGCTAGCCACGCACGGTGCACTGATGGCGGAAAATTCAAAAGGTCCGACTTTTTCCCTTTTTTATTTTATTTTATTTATTTTTATTTTTTATGTATTTAAATATAGATGTGTATGAAAAAAATAAGTTTTGAAACGAAATAGAAAATGAAAACAAAAAAGGAAGTCACCTCTAGGTTTTTAGCTTCTGATTCTTTGATCTTTGATATTTTTTTGTGTTTTGAACGTTGTTATTTCTGATCTTTGTATGGAAAAAACAAAAAAATATCCAACCCCCTTACAGAAATTTCAGTCGGCTTTATATAGCCTTTACATATTGTTGTTTTTTCTTTCTCTTTTGTTGATGTTGCGTGTTTTATTTGTTCTGCAGGTATGGCCAGAGCTGAGGTGACTTCGGCGGTGGAGTAGGTGGCTGGTGGTGCAGGCGGTCAGTGGTGCAGAGGGCAGTTGAGAGCCAAAAGTCAGGGGTTGCGGCGCAAGTGGGCAATTGGGGGGTAGGTTTAGCTAGGGTTTCCGTTTTCTGACTTGGGCTTAGTGTTGGGCTATTGGGTTATTAATTTTGTTGATGGGTTGTTGGGTTTGTTTAGTTTTAACTGGGCCATTCGGGTTTAGTAAATATTGGGCTAATGGGGGGTTATTAAATGGGTCAAAATGTATTTGGGGTTTTAGGTTTATTTTTGTAAAAGGGTAATTGGGTCTGGTGGGTAGGTGATTGTAAAGGCTCCAAAATTGGCCTACAACAGCTGCCCCTCTTTGCTCATTGTTGTGTAACGGGAATAGAGCAAAGACAAAATGAAAGGCCAATTTTGCTCTGTCTTGCGAGTCTTGACTTCATTGGTGCTCTTCTTGTTCAGATAGTCTTCTTCTAGTCCATCGCATCTTGTAGCTTTGGTTCAATCCACTGCACCTTCTGATATATGCCTTGTAGCTTCAATCTATTCCAATGTAACTTCGAAGATATGAACTGTATGGTTTCGATCTGCTTCATTGTAGCTCCAGAAAGATAAGATCTATAGTTTCGATCCACTTTTCTATCGCTTTAGTGAGATGAGGTTTATGATCTTCTCTTCTGTAACTCTAAAAAGGCAACATCTGATATCCTCAATCGGCTCTACTGCAACTTCAGGGAAACAAGACTTGCAACTTTGACCTGTACCATTGCAACTTCAGGGAGATAAAATCTGGTGTCTTCCATCAGCTCCAATCTTTATTCTTTACTCGGCATGTGATCCTGAGCTCAACTCATTTCTCGCAATATGAATTGACTCTCTCGCAATATGAGTTGACTTTTTAAAAAATGGAAATTAAAAGGCTCAACTCACCTCTCGTAATATGAGTTGATTTTGGCAAAGTAGAAATTAAAAACAGAGTTTGAACAACAGAATTTGAAAATACCTCGGCATGTGACCCAAGGCTCAACTCACCTCTCACAATATGAGTTGATCTTTGAAAAATATAAATTGAAAACAGAAATTTAACATACCTTAGCTTGCCCTGAGGCTCAACTCACCTCTAGCAATATGAGTTGATTCTTTGAAAAATATAAACTGAAATTACCTCAACGTGTCTTGAGGCTCAACTCACCTCTCGCAATATGAGTTGATTTAAAACACAAAAATTAAAAACACCTCAGCGTGCCCCGAGGCTTGACTCACCTCTCGCAATATGAGTCAACTTTTGAAACATAAACTAAAAATACCTCAGTGTGTGGCCTAAGGCTCAACTCACCTCTCGCAATATGAGTTGATTTTTTTGAAAAGCAGAAATTGAAGATACCTCGGTGTGCCCCGAGGCTCAACTCACCTCTCGCAATATGAGTTGATTTTTGAAACATAAATTGGAATTACCTCAACGTGACCTGAGGTTTGACTCACCTCTCACAATATGAGTCAATTTTTGAAAAGCATAAATTGAAATTACCTCAACGTGTCTTGATGCTCAACTCACCTCTCGCAATATGAGTCGATTTAAAACACAAAAATTAAAAATACCTCAGTGTGTGGCCTAAGGCTCAACTCATTTCTCGCAATATGAGTTGATTTTCCTTGAAAGGCATGAATTAAAAACATCAAAATACCAAAACCTGTCCTTTGGTAGAACTCAGGTGTCTTTTCACTTGATTCAATGCGACTCTCATTCCAGATTTCTTGCTTTGCTGGAGTACCTGTATATGCCATGCATGATGTTATCATGATATGCACATGTTCGTCTTAAATGCCTTTATGCCTACATAATTATGCAGTGCTTCTTAAGCATGTTTGTCGCTTGTCCTTTTCTTTTCTTTTTTTTGTCATGAATTGTTATGAAGATCCGCATTCATTACTTCGGCTCTTGACTTTCTCTTTAAGCCATGTACCCATCTTCAGGCTTTACAAGTAATCAACGCTTCTCAGATATCACTCTTTTGCCTGTGGTTGAACTCCGTTCTTGCCTTGAAGCTCTTGTACTTATCAAATTTCATCAAAGTAATGCTTAACATTTCTTTTGTTTAGAGTATGTCATTTCACCATTTATCATGTAAATAAACACATAATGAGATGCATGAAAAAGGTCGAGTAGGGACAAAAATGATATCTCATATTCATTTATTTCAAGTGTGGCAAACAAAGGAAGTTAACCAATGAGAGTAAAAAATGTCAAAAAGAAAGAAAGGACCGTATTCAACGGATACAAATGCTCTAGATATTCAACACATGAACTCTTCCACGTTCCTCAACCAAGAATCTTTTCGAGTCTGGCTCCTTGCGTAGAAGATTTTGAGCTTTGAGAGATGCTTCAAATACTGTAGTCTCACTGTTTGTCGTACGGTTTAAAAAATCTTGCCTTGTAAGCCGAATGTTTGCTTCATTAGGATGCCCTCTTGGGTTTTCATCTTAATCTTTTGTTTAATCAAAGCGCCCTTTTCAGGTTTTCGCTCTGATCTCTCTCTTTTTTTTTTTTTGAGATGCCCTTTTCGGGTTTTCATATTGACTTTCTTTTTTCAAGCATAGTACTTCTTTACCGCATCTGAGTTCACTGGATTCGGTAGCTCCTTGCCATCCATCTCGGTAAGGATCAAAGCTCCTCCTGAGAATGCCTTCTTTACGATATATGGTCCTTCCCAATTTGGTGCCCATTTTCCTCGCAGGTTTTTTTGTATTGGGGGAATCTTTCTCAGCACGAGTTCTCCTTCATGGAATTCTCTTGGTCGTACTTTCTTGTCATGGGCTGCGATCATTCTCTTTTGGTACATCTGCCTGTGACAAATTGCTCTTAGACGCTTTTCTTCGATGAGGTTCAACTGATCATATCGAGCTCGAACCCATTCTGCTTCTTCTAACTTTAATTCCATTAAGACTCGCAGAGAGGGGATCTCAACCTCGATAGGTAGCACAGCTTCCATTCCATAGACTAGAGAGAAAGGAGTTGCTCCCGTAGATGTTCGCACAGATGTGCGATATGCGAACAAAGCAAATGGAAGTTTCTCGTGCCAGTCTTTATATGTCTCAGTCATTTTCCCAATGATCCTTTTAATGTTCTTGTTAGCTGCTTCAACAGCCCCGTTCATCTTTGGGCGATAGGGCGAGGAGTTATGATACTTTATTTGGAATTGCTCGCACACTTGTTTCATCATCTTATTGTTCAGATTCGTGGCATTATCTGAAATGATTCTTTCAGGCAAACCATATCGGCAAATGATTTCCTTTTTCAAAAACCTGCAAACTGCAGTCCTTGTCACATTGGCAAACGAAGCGGCTTCTATCCATTTTGTGAAGTAATCAATGACCACAAAAATGAATCGATGTCCATTTGATGCTTTTGGAGAAATTGGCCCTATAACATCCATGCCCCACATAGAAAAAGGCCACGGAGAAGTTATGACATGAAGGGGAGAAGGGGCTACATGAATTTTATCGCCATAGATTTGACATTTGTGGCATTTTCTGGCAAAATTGATGCAGTCACTTTCCATTGTCAGCCAATAATAACCGAGTCTCATGATCTTTCTGGCCATATTGAAACCATTGGCATGTGTTCCACAGATTCCCTCATGGACCTCTTCAAGTATTTTTCTAGCTTCAACATCATCCACACATCTCAAGAGCATTTGATCTTTTCCTCTCTTGTACAAGATATCCCCATCAAGAACAAGTCTCGCTGCCATTCTTCTGATTGTTCTTTTGTCGTTCTCATTTGCTTGTTCGGGATAGCTTTGATTCTTGATAAATTCTAATATATCATGGAACCATGGACGTCCGTCTACTTCTTTCTCGATGCTATAACAGTGTGCAGGGGCCTCGTATATGCTCATTTTGAGGGGCATTATTTCTGCTTCTTTACTTGCTTTGAACATTGAAGCCAAAGTGGCCAAGGCATCAGCCAATTGGTTTTCTTCTCGTGGGAAGTAATGAAAAGTTATTTCTTTGAATTCCTTGATCAATTCGGCCACTAAATCACTGTACCTGATCAATTTTGGATCCCTCACTTCCCATTCTCCACGGATTTGGTAAATCACTAGGGCTGAGTTCCCGTACACCTCTAAGATTTTGATGTTTCGTTCAATAGCTGCGCGAAGCCCCATGATACAAGCTTCATATTCTGCGATATTATTGGTACAGAAGAAATTCAGTCTTGCAGTAAATGGATAGTGATTCCCCTCTGGTGATACCAGGATTGCTCCGATTCCATGTCCCAAAGCGTTCGACGCACCATCAAAACACATCTTCCATGACTTCTCTTTTGAGGACTCGGATTCCATTTCTGTGATGCATATTAAGTCTTCGTCTGGGAAATCGAATCTTAACGGCTCATATTCTTCTGTCGTTCGAGTTGCTAGAAAGTCGGCTATTGCACTCCCTTTTATTGACTTCTGACTTACATAGGTAATGTCATATTCCGAAAGGAGAACCTGCCATCGAGCCATTCTTCCTGATAGTGCCGGTGATTCCATCATGTATTTTATCTGGTCCAGCTTTGAAATCAACCATGTCGTATGGTACAACATGTATTGTCTGAGTCTCCGAGCTACCCAAACCAGAGCGCAACAAAATTTTTCAATGGACGAATACTTTACCTCATATTCAGTGAACTTTTTGCTGAGGTAGTAGATCGCCTTTTCTTTCTTTCCCGTCTCATCGTGTTGCCCCAGTACGCAACCCATTGAATTTTTGAACACCATCAAATATAAAATTAACGGTCTTCCCAGAGTTGGCGGTACTAGCACTGGAGGACTAGACAAATATTACTTTATCTTATCAAAGGCCATCTGGCATTCCTCATTCCATTCTCCAGGGTTATGTTTTCGAAGAAGTCGAAAGATCAGATCGCATTGGTTGGTAAGTTGAGCGATAAATCGGGCGATGTAGTTTAATCTCCCTAAAAATCCTCTAACTTCCTTTTGCGTGCGCGGAGGTGGTAACTCTTGAATGGCTTTAATTTTGTCTGGATCAACCTTGATACCTCTTTCACTGACAATGAAGCCTAGCAACTTCCCTGAGGTAGCCCCAAACGTACATTTGGCTGGATTGAGCTTTAATTGGAACTTTCTCAGCCTGTCGAACAACTTCTTGAGATTCACTATATGCTCTTCTTCCCCTCGGGATTTAGCAATCATATCGTCGACATAGACCTCTATTTCTTTATGCATCATGTCATGGAATAAGGTCACCATAGCCCTCTGATATGTTGCCCCAGCGTTCTTTAACCCGAATGGCATCACCTTGTAGCAAAACGTTCCCCACATTGTTATGAAGGTAGTTTTCTCCATATCTTCAGGGGCCATCTTGATCTGATTATACCCCAAGAATCCATCCATGAAAGAAAACAATGAATGTTTTGCTGTGTTGTCTACCAACGTATCAATATGTGGCAAGGGAAAATTATCTTTTGGGCTTGCTCGATTCAGGTCACGGTAATCCACGCACATTCGTACTTTGCCATCTTTCTTTGGTACCGGGACTATGTTGGCCACCCATTCTGGATATTTGGAGGCTTGTAGGAAACCAGCATCAAATTGCTTCTTGACTTCCTCTTTTATTTTTAGCAGCATTTCGGGTCTCATCCGTCTTAATTTTTGCTGGATGGGCTTGCATTCTGGCTTTAATGGGAGCTTATGAACCACTAAATCTTCATCTAGCCTTGGCATGTCCTGGTATGACCATGCGAAAACATCTTTGTATTCGCGGAGTAAAGAGACCAAATTATGCCTGTACTCTCTACGAAATAGAAGTTCCAATCTTCACTTCTTGTTTCCTCTCTTGATTGCCCAAATTTATTGTCTCCACAGATTCTTCGTGAGGCAAAATCTGCATTTATCCTCTTGTTCCACCATTCTTAACAATTCAGAGAGGCAGACGTAATCTTGAAAGATTTTCTTCACTTCAAATTCCCTAAGCAAACAAATTTCTCAAAATCAATTTCAACACTCGTAACGGGTTTGTTCATGTCATCGATATCTGAGCACCTGAAAGTTGAATGGAAAAGGAAACTATAGAGGGGCGTCCGAGTATTGGAAACAACAGACAAAAATGTTATGGCATGGAATATGGTAAATGTGTGTATAGGCTATGAAATGAGAAAATGATCATGAAATTAGCGATAATGCGAAAAAATCGTGACAAAATGCATCTTCATTGATATTCATTTGAATGATAAAGAGCGAATGCATGCTCTTACAAAAGAATTCTATTATATCTAAGGACACAATAGTAGGTTAATATTTAGCATTACTCTGAAGACTTATAAACTATAAGAAGCTCCTCGGAAGTCCAATTGTTCAAAATGAAACCAGGAGGGCAAGGGCGCATCCTCGACACATCTTTACTTGTACCAGCCCCTTTGTCAATGACATTTATATTGACATTCTGAAAACCCCTTTCAATTATCCTCAGCATGTTTTGTGGATCGTCTTGTCCAGGGTATATCATTTCCGTAGATGTAAATGTTTTTGACAAAGGAGGGTATTCTACGGGCTCCCATTCTGGTTCTCGGCCCAAAGTTCTTGCGATCCTTCTTTCTTGATCTTTCTTCCACTGTCTTCTTCTTTGACGCATGTCAGGCTGGAATCCCAAACCATATCGAGCCTTGTGGTGCATTGGCTTTAAAGCCCTGACTATTCCTTGCAGATGTCTGCCTAAACCTCTTCTTGATCGAGCTTCTCTTCCCACGGTCAACTTGACACCTATTCTGGTATTTCTCGACAGTTTCGGCACTGGAATTCTGTTTCCCTCAGCAACGAAAGTGGCATTGACAAATTCGAGGGATCGGAAGGAACATTCCACTGCTTCTTTGCTTACTTCAAGATATGGCGCATCTGCAGAGATAGATGCGACGATGCCTTCTTCTCCCTCAACTGTGACCAGACAGCCATCCATGATAAATTTCATTTTTTGGTGGAGGGATGATGGGACCGCTCCAGCGAAATGGGTCCAGGGTCTTCCCAAAAGGCAGTTATAAGAGGGTGTAATGTCCATGACTTGGAACTCGACATCATAAATGTAAGGGCCTACTTCTAGAGGGATCTCAATCTTTCCCATAACTTCACGCCTCGTCCCGTCGAATGCCCTTACTGTGGAATGACAGGGCCTTAAGTAAGACAAATCCATCGGTATTCTGGAAAGTGTGGCCAATGGCATGACGTTGAGTGCTGACCCATTGTCGATGAGTACGTTAGGTATTATGTAGCCCTTGCAGTGAGTCGTGATATGCAGTGCTTTCACCGCTCTACCGTTTGGCGGTATCTCATCATCACTAAAAGAGATGAAATTGTCCGCATTCAAATTGTTTAGCCACCTATCAAGCTTTTCAACGGATATGTTGTTGGCCATATAAGCTTGATTTAACACCTTCAATAAAGCATTCCGGTGTGGCTCAATTTAACAAAGAGTGATAGAACCGAGATTCGTGATGGCCGCTTACTCAATTGTTCCACCACACTATACTCACTGTGCTTGATAAACTTCAAGAATTTTTGAGCTTCTTCCTCATTCACAGGCTTTTTAGTTTCTTGTACAGGTGGAATTTCTTGCTCGACTTCGACTTCGACTTAGTGCATCAGTAACTCCTTTTTGCTTCAAGTCGCTACTTTTCTTTCCTGTTCAACTTCTTTAGAATAGCACCGCCCACTTGGAGTAAAATGACCTACCTCCCCAACATCTTCAATTATGGCTTTGGACTTTCCAACTTCCGTGTGACAATATTGACATCATATCTCCACTGATCGCTTTTTTGTTCCCTATAAGGGAAAGGAGATGGTACTTGATTATCATTTTTGTTTCACCCTAGCTCCTTCTTTGCGTCATAATAAATCACCAATGGTCGATCAGTAGCTATAAGGGGACTCGATGGTTGATTGTCGAGGCACATATTTCTCCACTATCGGCCTCTTCGGCTTTATAAAAATCCCGATCTCCTTGTTATCCATCATACTTTGTAATAATCCTCTGAATTCATCACAGGACTGAATGTCGTGCCCTTCGATGCCATAGAACTCGCAAAAACTGTGACTCTTTGCATCCTTTCCTTCGAATACTCCGTTAAAACGACAAAGCAACCCTTTTTCAACTAGTACCTCTCAGATTCTCTGCAGAGGTGTTCTCACTCCAGAAACCCATTTTCTACTTTGTCGTTTATCCTCCTCTCCTACTGCGCTCACATTACCTTCGGTGTGGTTTGGGAATGGATTCCCAGCCGTACCACCCGTACCATCAAATCGCAAAATACCCGCATCGATGAGCCCTTAAACTCTCCTTTTGAAAGCCAGACAGTTCTCAGTAGAATGCCCCTAGTTCCCCCCATGATATGCACAACTAGCGTTTGGATCGTACCATTTTGGGTATGGAGGTTTAAGGGGTGCCATGTAATGAGGGGAAATCAATTGTTTCTCCAAAAGTTTTGGGTACAATTCCCCATATGACACAGGGATGGGAGTAAATTGCGGTCTCTCGGGATTAGGCCTTGTTGGTCTTGGTTCATTTCTGGGTTGGTTTTGAACGGGTGCAGTGTTTTGTGAAAAAGCGGTGACGGGTCTTTGGTTGTTTGTGGCGTAAACGGGGTAAGAAGGAGGTGGTGTTTGGTAGTAAGGGGTTAGAGGAGGATAATAGAAATTTGGAGGTGGAAAATTTCGGGGTCGGGGTTGGTTAGGATATGAATTAGAGGCATAGCGGTTTTCCATCCCGACCATGTGAGTTTCTGGTTCCTTCTTTTTCATAGGCGCTGCCTTTTTCGAACCCTCTGAACCTTCTATTCTACCACTCTTAACGGCGTTCTCTATGAGCTCACCAGATATTACAATATCTGCGAACTCTTTCGTGGCACTTCCTACTAGCTTATCGTAAAACGGCGCTTTTAAGGTGTTGATAAAGAGAACGGTTATCTCCGTTTTTGTTAGTGGGGGTTCCACTTGGGCTGAGACGTCTCTTCATCTCTGCGCATATTGTCTAAAGGTCTCTGACGGCTTTTTCTCCATCATTTGTAAGGTCATCCGGTCTGGCACCATGTCTGATACATGCTTGTATTGCTCGCAAAATACAGATGCCAAGTCTTTCCAGGATCTAATCTTTTCCCTGCTAAGTTGGTTGCACCAACGGAGGGCTGACCCTGTTAGACTATCTTGGAAGCAATGTATAAGTAACTTATCCTCGTTCACGTAACCAGTCATTTTTCGACAGAACATGATGAGATGTGCTTTTGGGCACCTAGTCCCATCATACTTCTCAAAATCAGGCACCTTGAACTTCGGAGGCAAAATTAGATCAGGTACCAAACTGAGTTCCTTGGCACCTAGTGCGGAGAAGACCTCGGTGCCTTCTATTGCTTTGAGTCTTTCCTCCAGACTCCTATATTTTGCGTCATGGTTATCCAATTTCAATTTGGCTACTTCTGCGGGGTCGTCCAGATCTGGAACTAGTGGATCCGCAGGACTAGCCCCTGGGTTCGACGCGAATATTCCTTGCCCTAAATTAGTGGGTGGAGCAGGTGGCATAGGTCGATGTTCCAAGCCTGTGGGTTCTCCTTGAGCATACCCTCTCTGTGTTGTATATGCGGGTGGTGGAGTGAATCCCGGAGGATAGAGTGGATCCTGATCGTGGTGAATTCTTGACTGAGGTTCCATGACATCGGGGTTCTGCATGGGTCATTTTCCTTTGACCAAAGTTGTCATCATCTCCATCATTTTGGCTATTTGTTCTCTTTGCTCGAGTGATTCCTCTCGAGATCTTACCATTAGATCTCTCGTCTCTTGTTACGATTTGGCCAGTTGCTCTTGTAATTCCTTTTGAGCCCTTTCCATCCTTTCGATTCTCTCATTAAACTCAGCTTCCATTGCCCTAGTTTGTCGACGCGTTCTGTATAAATGTCGTGATTCCAGTCTTGAAGTCTTGCAACTGCAGATTATATGGTTCTTTAGTTTCGGTGTATGATCATGGTGATATGTACATGCGATGAATGAATGAATGAGCATATGAATGGATGAATGTCCAAAGAAATAAATGATGCATAAATGTTAGTTATGAGTAAATATGCAAGAATTTAGTGTTGATTTCAAGATAGCCCCATATGTAGGCATTTCATTTATCAAAAGAGTACGTTACAAAAAGTTTTTCATTTTTCCAACAGTTACACAAATTTCCTAGCCACATTGCCTTGTTTCTTCACTTGCTCTAAAAACTCTGATGTACTCGATCTTTGGCTCGGAGGGAATTGGCAACTGAGAACTTCGGCTTCATCTGATAATTGAACAACTTGCATAGCTGCTTTGCGAATTTCATTGATTAAGAAGTCGAGTTACCTTTCTTTTTCTTGGAGAGTTCCTTCATACGCGTGCATGTCCCTATCGTACTGATCATTCTTTTCTTCTAGAGCCTTCAGGAGGTTATCTAATTATTGTTGACGAGATTGTAGCATATTTTCTAAATCTCGTACTCTCCTTTTTAATTCTTGATGTTCAGACTGACTATTCGCAAATTCTGCAGTCACCATTTCATACTCGGCATTCTTCCTTCTTAACTCTATTGCAGCGCGCGTGGCCTTTTCCTCTTCTTTCTTTGATTTTCCCTTCCAAAATTCCATTCCTCCCTTGATGTTGCTAATTTCTTCCTTCCACTCAGCTGTCGACTTGCCCAATCCACTGTTCTTTATAGTGTTTCTTAATTTCTTGTTTTCTAAATGAAGGTCCCTTAAGTCGTTTCTCACGATCTCGGCCTCCCTTTGTACTTTTTCAGTTCTGGACCTTTCAACCTGAACTTCAATCTTCAGTTGATAGTTTTCTTCTTGAAGGGTACTGAGGTCCCTAGACATCTTAGCTTTTTCTCGCTCGAATTCTTATCTAGCCATTTCCAATTCGGATGGCATTTCCTCCAAAAAGGGATTCTGGGTAGTGTAATTTGTTGATGAGATTTGCTGACTACTTACCCGTTGCTTTCTCCATATGTCATAGTCTTGGGTAAGGGTATCAGCATACAAGGCTAATTCCATGAAATGAATTTCCTTCCAAGACTTTGCAATGTCTTAGATTCTCTTCATATATCCCTCACCCGTGAAAGCAAACTCGAATTGTGCTAATCCTCCAGTTGCGGGTATAAATTGTCGCGAAGAAAATTACCTTTGGACTAATAGCGGAGTGTATCCAACTCCTCCCCATAACCCGAGTAAAGGTACCCAATCTTGGCCTCCACATTTGTATAGCAGGACTGAAGGACGTATCCAGGGTGCTCTCCATGTTATATCCTCGGCGCGAAGATTCTGAAAAACTGATACCCAATGTTGCTCGGTGACTTCTTTCGGCCATTCTTTCTTGAGGTAAGCTTCTAGCGGGGCGAATGTTTTTGAAAACATGTGGAATGGAGTGCGCTCTACTTTCCAAAAATGACTCAAAATCCAAACATTAAGCAGCTGTGCGCATCCGATAAATCGTCCTTTTCCAACCCTTCGATAAGTATTCAGAGACCTGAATGTCTCGGCTAAGATAGTCGGGACAGGGTTGACTCCTTGTTTTAGCCTTTCGAAGAAATCAAATACTGCGACTTCAAGATGTCCGAGAACTTTCGAGAAAATGACCAAACCATAAATGGCCAAGGCGAATAGATTGACTCTCTTCAATACGTCAGGATGATTCAGAACCAATTCTCGTAAGGAAGACCATGGAATGCAAATGGTTTCATTCTTCTTTTTTATCTGTTTTTCGGCCCATGCATCAGTCATGTCTGTCAGTCTTACTAATTTTTTCTTAAAGGTCATTGGCTTAGGCTCCTTCACGTATATCTTGCCGAATTGCACATTGTCGATGCGGAGTAAAGCAGCATACTCTTCTATGGTTGGAGTCATGTCCTCTTGATTGAAAGTAAAGCACTGATAAGCTGGGTCCCAGAATCGAACCATGGCTTGAATCAACTGTTCGTCTACACGAATGGTGATCAAGTGAGCTATATCTCCATACCTCTCAGTGAAAATGCCCCTAGTGTCTGAATCCCATTGATTCCAAACTCGCACCAAATCCTCAAGGTTATTTTGGCGAACATTCACAGTTATATGTTCGGGCAAGTTGGCAACACACCCTTCCACTAGGCTGTCCCCCTTTTCTCTCTGAGTTTTTAGAGACCAGTCTCGAACCACGACATTCTTCTCGGTTATTTGTGTAATTGACTCCTCCATCAGAAACCCGTTCTTTGGCAACTATCCTTTAATCAACACCTTCCTAACGTGATGCCTATGATGCATGATGAAAATAAAAATAAAACAAACAAACTTGGTTAGTAAACACAACACAAATATAATTTGAGAAACAAATTAAACTACTCAACCCAATTTTTTTACATAAACAGTGTAAATGAAAGGCAAAAGGCATTTCCCCGTGTACTTATTTTGGTGGCTATAAGCGAACAGAGGTTCGGTATAGCTCTAATTGGATGGCTCGTATGGTTCGTTATATGCGGGTTTGGTTCTAGATAGGTACTCGAATTGTTCGTACCGTCGTCTACTAAGACTAGTACTAAGCCTCGGTCGTAGCTCATCACAAGCTCACGAGTTCAATTCAAGGGATTACATTTACTTATGGCTATGCGGAGGGACAAGTTAACTCACGAAAGCATAAGTCATATGTAACCCGAAAGTATTCACAAGCCTGTACGGAGGGACGAGTTAACTCACGAAGGCGTGGCGTTTACTTTTACTTAAACGGACGGAGCCCGGGTATAGAGCTCATGTTATGCAAAATGTAAGTGCACGGTGTGTGGGGGAGAAACTCATAAACATTTTTATTTAAAAACTAAACCGAAAATAACCATAAAAATTTAAAGCTGAAAAACAAAAGGGCCAAAAACGAGTTAGAAAAATATTTACAACACGATGCAAATGCATGAATTTTGAAAATAAGATTTTCAGATCACGACCAAATATTTACTTTGAACAAGGAAATTTGAAAAGTTTGACAAAACATGTTTAATTCAACTCGACTCGCACCGAGGTCCCCAGTGGAGTCGCCAGCTGTAGCGACGTAAAAATTTTAGCTTAGCTTGGTCGCTAATTGTGGCGATTTATTAGAAATAAAGTTTGAAATTTGACATTTGATTTTTGAAATAAATAGGGATTCGCCACCGATCCTTTTTCCTAGGTGTGATCGGACACCTATTAGATCTCTTATTAAAACAAATAAAAGGCTGAGTTTAGGTCTACGTTAAAATTCAGAGAAAATTTAGGGTTCGAGAGTCAGTTACGCCCGAGGAAGGTATTAGCACCCTCGCGACGCCCAAAATTGGTATCTTATTAAACACATGTTGTCTTGATTTTCAAAAATACGAATTCAATGTAAATTTTAGTTGTGATCCGATTTAAAAGATGAGAGTTTTCAGAATTTTTTTATTTTTGAGAAGGATATATCGCTTTAACACGAGTCAATTGACATTCACCCAACATAGCGATGAACTCGATGACTTAATGTTAAATCGGTATATTGCCTTGATTATTGAAATTACCTAGCAAAACGAGAATAGGGTTTCGAAATAATGTAAAGCAAATTGGAATAAAATGAATAACCGACATAACTAAAATATATTGAAGCAAATAATAATCGTGATAATAATTTCAAAAACAATAATCATACATGCTATATCAAACATAATAATAGTATTAAACTAAAACATTATAAGTATATATATATGTGTATATGAACATATATTAGCAGTGATAATGATAGTAATAATAAAAGATGGGTATATATAATCTAAAAAGTAAGTGAAAATAATAGGTATAATAATGAATGTAATATACGAAAATAGTGCTATATGTATATACAAGAATAAAATATATGTATAAATATTAGTGATAAAGATGGTAAGAATAAAACAAATGTAATAATAAAATATATATATACAAAGATGATATAAAAAGAAACATATATTATAGTAGAGTTTAAAAATATATATACATGATATAAAAAATACAATGTCAAAAGGTATATACACAATATAATTATTTAAAAATATATATATATAAAATACAATGAAATATACGAATAATATAATATACAAAGAATACATAATATATGAAAAATATAATATTTAAAAAAAATAGTAAAAGTAAATAATATAATGACAAATATAACATATATACATAATAGCATGAAAAATATATATACATGTATATAGTATAGTAGTAAAATACTTACATAATGTATACATAACATGAATATCGATAGTGTTGAAAACTTATTAATAAGATTATATAAATATATTATAAAAATGTATGTAATATATGTATATTAGAAATAATGATAGGAACCATAATAATAATTTATTAATAATAAATAATAAAAATAACAGCAAAAATAAGAATGATAATCATGAGATTAATGTAAATAATATATAAAAAAATAAAAATAAAAATA
This sequence comes from Gossypium anomalum, assembly GCA_025698475.1. NCBI lineage: Eukaryota > Viridiplantae > Streptophyta > Magnoliopsida > Malvales > Malvaceae > Gossypium > Gossypium anomalum. The sequence goes on from CM046968.1 coordinate 71,420,240, forward strand.
AAATAGCAAAGATAACACGAAAATAGACTTGAAATTAAAAAAGGACTAAATTTGAAACGGAAATGAAGTTTCAGGCGAATTTTAAAAGAAAGTAAAAGGAAAAGGGCCTATTGGAACACGCGTGCAGGTATTGAGGACCAAAAGAGCAATTTTCCAACGCCTTTAAAAACGGTGCGCATGCAGGGGGACCAGATTGAAACACACAACAACTCTCAGGGCCAAATTAGAAATAGCAAAAACTTGATTGTGGAATAGCAAAAATGCGGAAGGGCCAAACGCGCAATTTGCCCTTCCGCTAAAAAAAACACGCGGATCCTTGCGGTTTGCGGGTCGGGTCGACCCGACCCTGGGTGAAACGACGCCGCTTTCAAAGATTCTTAAGTCGTGGTCCAAAACGGCGCTGTTCCGGACCCCTATATAAACCAAAAAACTTTGAAAAGAAAATCATTTGAAACAGATGAAGGAAGAAAAAAAGAAAGAAAAGAGAGAGGGGAAAAGAGAGAGGAGAGGAAAGGCTCTCGCCACGTGCCTGCCACCGGACGGCCACGAGGAGGCTGCGGCCCTTTGTGCACTATGGCCTAAAAAAATTCAAAAGGTCCGATTTTTCCCTTTTTTATTTTATTTTATTTATTTTTATCTTTTTATGTATTTAAATATAGATGTGTATAAAAAAATAAGTTTTGAAACGAAATAGAAAATGAAAATAAAAAAGGAAGTCACCTCTAGGTTTTTAGCTTCTGATTCTTTGATCTTTGATATTTTTTTGTGTTTTGAACGTTGTTATTTCTGATCTTTGTATGGAAAAAACAAAAAAATATCCAACCCCCTTACAGAAATTTCAGTCGGCTTTATATAGCCTTTACATATTGTTGTTTTTTCTTTCTCTTTTGTTGATGTTGCGTGTTTTATTTGTTCTGCGTATATGGCGGTGAGGTGACTTCAAGGTGGAGTAGGTGGCTGGTGGTGCAGGCGGTCAGTGGTGCAGAGGGCAGTTGAGAGCCGAAAGTCAGGGGTTGCGGCGCAAGTGGGCAATTGGGGGGTAGGTTTAGCTAGGGTTTCCGTTTTCTGACTTGGGCTTAGTGTTGGGCTATTGGGTTATTAATTTTGTTGATGGGTTGTTGGGTTTGTTTAGTTTTAACTGGGCCATTCGGGTTTAGTAAATATTGGGCTAATGGGGGGTTATTAAATGGGTCAAAATGTATTTGGGGTTTTAGGTTTATTTTTGTAAAAGGGTAATTGGGTCTGGTGGGTAGGTGATTGTAAAGGCTCCAAAATTGGCCTACAACACCCATCAATAACAAGTTTGATCTGATGCTGCCATTGAACATACGTGTTTTCTTTAAGTTTTACGGTCTCATGTCTTGGAAAGGATTGCACGACACGAACAAGTCTTTCACCATCTAGGGAACAAGGCAAGGAAGAGTTGTGAACCGAAGCTGAATTTCTGGGGAACTCATCAGCGGAAGGAGTAGCCATCAAGCGCGGAATGGAACCTAAGAGCCAACAACTGATACCATGAAAGAATCATATACTAAACGTAAGAAAATGAAAATACTAAATTTGTGAATAAACTCTGTGATTATTGCTTGACTAAATGGAATACATGAAAAGTGTATATATACATATACAAGAGAAGTAAATGCTACTAACTAATAAAAAAGTCAGTTGTAACAATCTAACTATCTCTAACAAAAATAAATAAAAAGATAATTTTAGAAATCATATATAAGTATCTAGCACAATTTCTTAATTCTCAATTGGACCAATTACATCAATTTAAAACATCAACAACTCTTTTTTTTTTAACAATCTCATTACAAGTTCTGGTCATATTTACTTTTTTTTTTACACAATGCCTAGAATTATTCATAACCCCTCTCCTACTCATATATAGGAGGGCATACATCATCCTGTATTAACAACAATGCACATGTCCATAAAAAAGTATCACCAACTTTTTAACTTATAAATAAAAATTCCAACAAAAAATCATAATCCAACCTAAATAATAATAATAATAAACGGTTACAATTTAAATAGATTTTGCATTGCCTTGAAAGAAAAAACAGAAAGATAAATGGAGATTCTCGATATTTTGTACTTACTACACCAATTACATTGCTTCTCGAGAAAATATATTTATATCTATAAATATATAAAACACTAAATTTAAATGACACTGTTTTTTTACTTCATAAAAAAAAAGTTGAGTAAATTCCTACCCTATATAACTGCAAATCTAACCACTGCCTAGGGTTTCCCATTTCCTTCACCCTTACCTTCTTCATCTTCGATTCTAGGCCTTTACTTCCGTTTCTCACAAACATATATATCTATGACACCATAAAAGGTACGACTTTTAATTGCATAGCTTTATTAATTACATCCTATTTTTTACTTTTTCCTCACTTCTAATTCTTTGATGTGCTTTCATGATATGTATATTTATAGAAAAGTTAAGCTCATTTTCCTCTTTGAATTCCTTAATTTGTATTCGAAATTGATAATTAATTGATAATCCAATGATGGGTGAGTTTAGATTTTATTTCACTTCATTGACTCTTTTTTTCCAATTTGATGATGATAGCTGAGTTGATTTTCTTTTTTTCAAAATTGTTTGATTTGGACATGGTTTTGTTGGAATGGTAGTTATAGTTCCCGATCCTGATCTGAGTAAATCTTGTACGAAACCCAATTTACAGTTATGGATTTGGGAAGCGAGTGTTCTGCGCTTGAGTTGGTTGAGGATAATGAAGCCACTCAAAACACAATACCTCATGTTGGTGATGATAAAATGAAGAATAACCACGGTGATGATTGCGAGAGTAAAGATAATGGATCGTGCACAATTGATAATCTGACTCAGAGGTCGGCCATCGATCAAACTGGCTATTCCGATGCTTTGACAGCTGGTAATCATGTAAAGGGTACTGCCGAGATTGTACCGCCGATGCATTCACCAACTCTTGTAGCAGGTAACTCCCCTGGTGGGTCATCTCCTCCTACCACCAAAGGGTATGGCTTGAAGAAATGGAGGCGGATAAAGAGAGACTTTGTGAAGGATTCCACCGCCTCAATGGACAGCAGTAAAATATTGAAGCGAGGTTTGACCGGCTCTGCAAATCTGGATCCAAGTAAACCCCAACAGAGGGCATCACCTGAGATCAAGCAGAATAGTGCATCCCCTATTGGACCTGTGAATATGTTGAACACAAGTGTTGCTCCTGGATCCATGTTTGCGGTTGGAGCTGCTTTTGCTTCTGCCACAGACTCTGAAAATAGTGAGGACCGGAGTAGCAAGTCATCAACAGCAGCCAGTATGCCAAAGGTGAGATATGACCTGCCTGCAGTTTTGGGGTACATGCATGATAAAAACCAGATGAAGAATTTAGGTGGGAACATTGTGGGTAATTCAAGTCATAGAGTTCAACAGGGAAAGGGCCGTGCTGAAAGCAGTAAGAAGGCCAGAGGAGTAAGGGTCAAAATCGAGAAGGAAAATTCTCATTCTAGTATGGAATCTGACTCAAGAAGCTCCAACTTTATCTTTACGCAGCATCCAATTTCTGTGACAAGTAATGGAAAGCAAAGTGGAAACCCCATGAATTATGATGGAGAAAATAGTGATGAAGCTCATGAAGACGACCACCAGATCAGTGAGGAAATTCAAACTGTTTATAGGAAAGAAAAATCAGGTGATATCGAGGAACTTTCACCTGAAGATTTAGCTGCAGAATTATCTTCGGAGGACAAAGAAGAAAAAAGTGGGAATCACCGGCCTTCACCAGATCAAGACCCATTGGTCCAGTCTATTCTGGCTCTCCAATCTGTCCAGGAAGCCCTTGAAAATGGTGAGTGGGTTTTCCTCCTTACAATTTTGATAAACCTTCTCATGGTTTGTTTATATATTCTTACTACTCATTTATACTGTATCCTATATTCTGCAAATCTAGCTTGATGATCCTCTTAATTGGTTCATATTTTACTTAGCTTAGTTAATTGAAATTTGAGATATTTCCACTAGTATCCACTTACTGCAGCTGAGATAACAATGTCCTCCTTTGCTTCAGAGTTAGGAGAAATATTGAATTGAGTTGTTAATCATAATTCCTCAGTCAACATAGGGTAAAAAGCTAATGCGAATAGCATAAGGGAGCTTTATATTATTAAGGGAACTTGGAAATTTGCAAAACCAGTCTCCGTGCATGTTCTAGGCTGAACTGGTATCAGGTAGTCTTAGATAAGTCTAGAACAAGCGTCTTAATGGGCAAGTAGGGCAGCAGTTAACATAGGGTAAAAAGCTAATGCGAATAGCATAAGTGAACTTTATATTAAGTTAGTGAGGCATTTATTAATAATTAACAATTGATAGTGATGGTAAGTATCTGGTGAAGTCCGATTGCATCAGGAATAAGGTTGACCTAGAAAAGGAAATTTGGCAAGAAACTGTAGTCAGAGAAGCGGTAAGATTATGTTTAGTTCATATTGAGAATCACACCAATGATTTTTGCTGGTTTGTGGTTAATGTTACAATGACATTGCCACATTTATTTTGCTTGTCTTCAATGCTTCATGGTTACTTGATGGTTACCATTAATCATGTGGAGTCGTCTTGGACTATAACATAAATGTTTCATTCTTGGTGAAGTAAAAGTTTTATTGCCTATGAAGTACTGGTCATTTCTTGCTAGCATAATTGCTGACTATGTCCTTTTTTGTTTTCACATGCAGAAGTACAGAAGCTAGTAGAGATAGGCAAGGAACCTGTACGTGATGGTTCAGTTAACATTAACAATGTTCATGTGGATTCTACTTTTGCTGATGAGGAAATCCACGAAACTAGCTCCTCTGACCAATTAGCTTCTGAAAAGATCACAAAAAGTGCTTCAGGTTCCTTGGAAACTCAGGTATTCACCTTAACACACAAAGTAAAATATTTAGAGAGCAAACTGGAGGAAGCAAGGTCCGTACTTCAGGTGAAGGAATCAAAGATTTCTGAACTGAAAACTAGTGTGAAGAGTAGCGGGTCATGGAAGGAAGAATCAAGAAGCATTGCAGAGTCGCAACAAGATGAATATAGAGAAATGGAACTTGGCCTTGAGGGCCTGTTTCAAAAGAAAATGGAGGCTGAAATTGAATTTCTAGTTCTAACGTGGGAAATAGAGAAGTTGAAAGTTTCAGTAGGCAATCAAATCACAGTAGTTGAAGAGCAAACATCATTGGTTGTGGAGCAAGAACAGATGTTGAATAAGCTTGGAGAGGTAGAAAGCAAGGCTGTAATGCTAAAGAAACAAGCGGAGGAGTTGGAAAAATATCATGGAAACATCTTAGATGTGGAAGAGGTTTTGCAGATGCGTGGAAGAGTATGCAAGCTTATGTCATGTTTTTTTACACAACTAGTATTACTGGTTTTAGTGTTCTTATTCCTTATTTTGCAGTTGTCAATCCATTCAGGGGTGGTTGTCCCCACCTGAGTTAAGGAAAATAGGCCCTTTCTTTTTGTGAGTGTATGTGTGTATTCTACCGTCTAGGCAATGATCCAAAATGTAAGATTTCATTGGTTAAATACCACAACTTGATTAAAAGTGGAAACCTTTTCATTTTTTATTTGAGCTTCTTTTCTCGACATCACTATGATCTTATATCATATGCCTTCCAGATTGTGTATCTTTTAACATCACTATATTCTTATATCATAAAGCACTATGTACTGTTCTAAGCTTCTAGCATTCTGATAGATTAATATAACCACATTTTACAAAGATCTTCCATCTGATCACCCAAAGTCTGAGCAAAGGGGCAGGGTTCAGATAATCTGTTCATACAGAAAGTTTTCAAGGGAAAAGTTGAGCAACAACAACAAACAAACAAACATTGAGGGAGGGTTGACAATCCCATCATTTAGCTCCTAACGACCAACTCATCAGATGCTATTGAGGTGTCGAATCATGGGAAGATCGATATTCCAACATTTCAGTTCCGTATCTCTCGTCCTTCATCCCTTTCTCCTGATAAACCTACATCACAATCAAGAAATGTCGTTTTAAGTGAGCTCCAATGGTCAAATGAAACAATGCAAGATTCAAACTGCACACACACACACACACATACAAACGCACGTACACACAGACACATACATACAAACGCAGACACACACACACACACAAAAGCAGACAAAGGAATACTAGTCTACTCCCACCTGTTTCTCGGCCTCTGTCAGATTGCTCCATAAGTTCCCAATTTTCTTGCTGATGACTTTCTCTTCCCCGTAGTAAATAGGTTTGAGTTGAGCATAATGCTCAGCATAGAAATGATTATAACCACTCCTGTTTGATTTTGGCCTGGAGGGGTCCTGTGCTAATCGGGATCTCTTTCGGCGTCGAGGAGGTACATCTGAAGTATTTGAACTTTGAGACAGTTGATGCATTTGGGGGATATGATATAGGACACCTTTAAATTGATCAGACCCCAACCTAACTGTAACCAGATAGCCATTATCAAATTTTCCATCAATGATCCCCGTCACGGAACTGCCAATCTGCAACTCCTGAGTTCCTGCTTGTAAGAGAAAGGTAAGAACCCTCATTTACTAAGACAGCTAAATTCACACACTTGCAAACAGGTATACAAAATAGACATAAAGGATATGAAAATTTTGGTATAAATTAGAACTACAACTACCCCATGAAATCCCTACTTTATCTCAAGTTTTTCTTTCTTAACTGCAAACAAAGCATTCATAGTTACACAGACATTCTAGAAGCTCAATCACTCAGCAATTTACATTGAAAATATTTGTTAAATCACTCATGCTGAGAAATTCAATTGCAAGATGCATAACTCTTTAAGGGAAAAGCCACTGTAATGGATGATTTTCATTTAAAATGTATCATAACTCTCTTCACTAAAAATTGCAACTATAATGGCTACCAAATATATTGGATTGTCAAAAACAAGGCTACACAACTCTAATAAGTCTAGAAATATCAAGTAATGAATGTAGACTAGAGATACCGATATCATTCCAGTGAATATTGAATGAAATAACTTTTTCATTTTAAGGCAAACAAGTCTAAGGAAACAAGTATACCCGCCATGGTAATCGGAGCCCTCATATAAATAGGTAGTTAAACATACCAACAGCTGTTAATTGGTTTGTAGAGGCATCTTCCATTGCGTTTGCAGATCCAGTCACAAGGCTCTCACTGGCGGTGCCTGCTAGAATAGAGTTTAAAAATATATATAAATTACAAGCTATAAATATTTCTTCAGAAGCCAAGGATGTTTTCATCAGAGAAAAAAAAGGAGTACAGTTTTCAAATACCTGGGGTTGAGACTGAAGAGAGTTGTTTACGGAAGTAATAGACTTGCTCAAAGTGATAAAGCAATGATAAATAATACTTCCTTAAAACAAAAGACGCACTCGTAATGGTTGTAGGAAATTTAAAGCCGACAATCACTTCCTTCCATTTGCGATCTTTTATTACCTGTAAACCATTTGAAGGAAAACTTAAATAGGAAAGGAAAATAAACTTCCTTTCAGAGGGGGTGTAATAAATGTTGGACCAACTCAATGTGTCGATAACCTGAGAACTTTTAAAAAACTTTTAATACCTTTTCGAGACCCCCACGTGATGTGACTTCCACGAAGAGTTGATGCAGATCCAGAGCCTTTCCTCCAACAACCGGAACCCTATCCAACCAAAACACCAGAAGATAATATAACCTAAGTAGTATTTTCCTTCCCCTATCTGTTTTCATTATTTCCCAACCCCCAGTTTCTCTTTAACAAGTCAAGTGGTACATACTTTAAAAGAGTTAACGAAAAAGAAAAAGGAACCCCAGCCTCTTGTTTGTTCATGCATATGAATATTTCTACATCATATCTCAAGTAAATCAAGGTATGAAGTTCGCGGATTACTAAAGGTTAAAACTTCATATCAAAGAAGAGAATAGGTATATTAAGCAATAAGTAACAAGAAAGCAGCAGCATTCACTATAGCCATATAATTGATGCCATACTCAAAGTGTTAGGATCTATGTATAGTAGAACTAAACACAACTGAATCTAATCTTAGAGTAAATGTGATTGTTAAAATAAAGAAAGAACAAGCTGGATTTGCTGCGCTCCTCCCTCAAAGAGCAAAGTTTTACTTGTTCAGTTGTTTCATTTTTCAATAAAGAAAATGCCAGAAGAAAATGTTGCGATTTGCAGCTATATACAAGCAAAAGACTCGGTGAGTGCTATGTTCATCAAAGCCTTTACATATACAAAAATAGTCAGTCAAAACCCCGCATGCAATCTAAGAAAAAGGGAACTGGGGAAAATTACAACCATGGAACTTCAAATTAAACTGTTAAAGTGGAAAACATTTTCTTTAAGCACACAGAATGCTCGTGTTGCAGACAGATGGTGCAATAATAAATGCAAATAATAGGAACACCGGTTCATCCTCTAACAATTTCCAGAACCCCTAAAGCCAAAGTAGAGGAACTAAAAAATTGCAAAGAAAAACGAAAAAGAGAGAGAGTTGAAACATAAACTACAAGGATCTGCTAAATCCTACTCTTGCAAAATAAGCAGTTAGAAAGCAAGAAAAAGAAGACCCGGGAAAGGAAATCTGGTTGGGAATTGCTAGGAATTGTTATAAAAAAATAAAGAGAGAGAGAGAGATACTTGAACTTGAAGCCGAGAGATATGTGAAAAGCTTTGAGCTTTTCCCAGAAAAGGTCAGCACTTTGAAGAACATCCTCATAGGTAGCAGTAGGAGAAGGATAGCGAGACATGATGGCGTGCCCATTTCTCCTCTCACTCTGCTCTTGATGCTCAGACATTTTTAGACTCTAGACTCTAAAACAAAGGTAAATCAGTTTGGGGTGATTTTCGATTTTCTTTTTTTTTTTTTTTTTTTTTTTTTTTCTTTGGCTATTCAAATGGTATGCTTGCTTGCTTGTTACCCTATTAATATATTGATTAATTAAATTAACGCTAAGAAGAAAGTAAAGTTGGTATAGAATATTATTATAAGCTAAAGCAAGTCTTTATAAATAAAGAAGAAGGATTGGTATTTTGTTCAAACAGGAGAGAGGAAAAATAAATGAAAATCTGAAAAACCCTAACCCCTAAATGATAAAATACTGCCATAAAATATTTAATTTGGAAGTGGTAGCTTGTAAAAAAAATATATAGATTTGATATATCAGTGAATAAATAATTATTTAAGAATATAATTATATTATTTGATAAAGAATAATATTAAATTAAATTAAATAAATAATTGAATTTTTTATTAAAAATAATTATATTTAATGGTTTATGTTATCAAATGTGTTTAATAAGATTGAAAATATTAATTTTTAGTTAATTGAATTTTTGTAACGGTTTATTAAACATGATCTTCCTCCCCTAAGAATTTACATGAAAATTTTTATTGTAGCTTGAATGATGTAGGATGAGTGGGATTTGAGTTAAAATAAATTTATACATGAATTACGTAAAATAAGAAAATTAAAGCCTCAAACTGCCGAAGTTTTTTCATTTGGAAAGAAAATAAATCCAAAGAAATCATGGTGGTTCAACGCATATGGTTGATTATTGTGTTATAATCTATTTGATAAATAATCTTCTACTTCAATAAACTGCTAAATTGGGATATTTAGTTATATAGATGAAATTATCAACCTCCAAAGTAGCCCGGAAACTTAACTATACAAATCACAAAGGGATAATCTTGTAAAACATAGACACATAAACTAAGAACAAGATTGTTCAACTAAAGAACTTGGGATCATAGCCATTGCTGGAGGTGGCCAAGATATAGTAAGCAACAATATGACCCAGGGATCCCCAAGCCAGAACATCCACCAGGTTGAATCCCACCGGATCGTTGGATTTCAGGAGGCTAACATACTCCTTGGCTCGTGTGTCACCCGCTTCGAAATGGGTCAACCCGTTTTGCTCAGGCACTTGCTTCGCCACGTTCTCTCTTTGGAAGTTGAAGAACACGAACCGACCCAAGAAAAGGGAGAGGCCTGTGCTTAGGCTTATCACCACTGGGGCGCTTAGCTCCGCCTTCACACCACCAACCTTTCTACCACAAGACATGGGGGTGAGCTTGGAGGAGGGGGCCTTGCGTAGGGGCCTGAGGCCTTGGAACGATGGGGTGGCGGTGTTGTGGCCGCTGCCATGTTTGTTTTGGAGGGTGGTGGTGAAGATGGGGGTTAACAAAGCTGAGGCTGATGCCATGGCTGCCTGAGTGTGTGGATTGATTAATTGAGATTCAGAGAAAATGGGAAAGTTAAGATAAATTCTGGAGGGGATAAAAAATGAGAGATTGGAGGAAGATTTTTAGGTCCACTTGGCTTTGGTTCATTGGGTTATTTTGGATCATACGTTCTTTTATCTAATCTAAATCTAAATCTAAATCTAAATCTAAATCTATATCACGGCCCATTTTTAAACTAATTTTCCTATTCAAAACAAATAATTTATTAATAAATTTTATAAAATTCAATTCAATTCCCCTATATCAACTAGTTTTATATCTCTTACAATATCGATAATTTAATTGATTCTCGATCCAACTAATTGAATGATCTAATCTAATTTAATTCAAGTTATACTATTCAAAACTTGTTTAGACCTTATGGTCAAAAGATAAAAAAAAAAAACTTATTCAGATAGAAGGAATTTAATTTTTAGGTTTTCTTTATTACTAATTTTAACCCATCTGCATTGCATGTGAAAGATATTATGGTATATACTTAAAAACAATCATTTTAGGTTAATTTATATTGATATGTTGAAAAAAATTATTAGAGAAACTAGGTTAAAATTTTAAAGATTTATCAATCTACGTTGTTTTTTGAGAGAGAAAAAAAATGTGTTTTACAGGGCGCGTTTTCAGGAGAGAGAACAAAAACGCAACCTATAGGGCGCGTTTTCACTGCCACATAAGTGATAACTTGCCTTGTAGGACCCGTTCTCCATTCAACGGTAACTATTCCAACGATAACTTTATCAACTGCTAGTAGGGCTCCAACAACCATAAAAATTCTTATATATACTCCTTCAAACTTCATTCTTTTCAACCAAATACTCCATACTCATTCTTCCTTCCTAAATTTTCAATCTTCAATCGTCACCTTCTTCATGGATATATTATGCACGATCGTCACTGGCTATGCCTTGTTACATGTCTATCCCACTAACAACACTGAAACATTCAGTATCACCTTCAATTCCCACCTTCTATCTGTAACCGGGCCATGCGATACCATATAGTGGCTCGTCGATAGTGTCGCAAACACTCCCAGTATCGTTGTTCTATCGAGTTAGGTCATCCTTGCAACCGTCGACTCAACTCGGGGGGATCCACAATGGGTGGCTAAGACATGATTGTAGTCAACCACGGAGGAAGCAGACGAAGTCAACGATCAACAATGACGTACACGTCAAGGTGAAGCCGAAGTCGATGAGCACCCGCCAAATCAAATAGTTCGACGGAACCCTAGGTGTGCATGACGCCCACTCGATTGTGGCACACATTCGAGACTCCCATGATTACATTATTATGTAACTTTGTAATTTTTTATATACTTTGTTTTACATCCAAAATGTACACTTATTTATAATATACGAAACATATTTATTAAATTAGTTTGATTTGTATGCAATCAAGTTGTCAATTTAAAATTTACAATTCGAATAACTCGAATAATTTGAATAATTAAAATAAAAAATTTTATATGTAAAAATTATAAAAATTTCTAAAAAATATATAAAGAAATTTTAGAAAATTAAAATCTTTGTAGAATAATAATTTTAGGGACCAAAGTTAATTAACAATTCAAGTTTATCATAATAAAGTATTTTTTTATTTTGCTTTGAAAAAGTTTTCAAATATTTCAATTTTTTTATGTTCTAATATGGAGTTGGTTATACTGGCATAACATTATAATTTGACATGTTTAATCTTTAAATTTAACTTAAGCAATTTCACTCAATTCGATTCGACTCTAATTTCATTTCACTCAACTCAATTTGGAAAAAATTTAAGTCGAGTTAGGATGATAAAATATGATTCGTCAACTTGATTAATTCGAATCTTTTCACTAGATTTAATTGAACGCTCGACCTTACTTTACAGCAAAAATTAATGAATAAACGAATAAGTTAGTGTTTTAATTAGCTCTTCTGCACGTGTGATTTCTACATTTTCCTCCATCAACTTTATCCCGAGAATCTTGTGGTGCGGAGGCTCAAAAGCAATAAAGTTTTGTGGTTCAAATGGCCAGAGAGAAAACACTCTCTGCAGGAGGTGCTTTTATCTGACATGGCAGTGAAAACGCTGCCTACAAGATGCGTTTTCAAGCCACATGTCTGACATGTCAAAGAAAAAATCCCTTACAGGAAGCATTTTCGCTGCCATGTCAAATGAAAACGCCCTTGTAGGGAGCATTTTCTCTCTAGCCATTGTAACCACCCCAGCTTGATTACTTCGGAGCCTGCAATCTGAGATTCCCGAGATAAAAAAATTTTCCCTTTATATCTCACCCCATCCCCTATATAAACGCCCATTCTTCATCCCTCTACTCACCACATCTCAATCTCCTCTAAATTGTTTTTTTTCTTCTTCTTACGTGTTGAAATTTTTGGGTTTAAAGATTTATTTCTCTCTCACTTTGAGGGAGACGTAGTCATAGTTTTAAGTTATGTTTGGGATTACGATGGTGCCATAGAGTTCGGTAACCTACAAATTTCACCTACCGTGTGGGTATGGCGCCATCACCTAAGAAGCTAGGATCGCTTTCCAACTCGAGGTTCAAGTTGATGATGATTATACCGTATCAGGTTGAAGTGTAATTAAAACTTCAAATTTACAAAGGTTATGTTTTCAAGGGATTACACATAAATGGGGCCGTAATTGATGGTGCTAATGTAGGCCCGACAACGAGTCTTCTTGTCAGAAGAGCATGTTTCATAAAATTCAAACATAGGTGCAAGGAAGGAAAGTGCAAGGGATCTTCCAGTATAATCGAGTTATTCGTGTTGCCCATCTCCATCAAAGGCGATGACCTTGTTAGTATAACATGTTACACCCTAATGCTGTCACAGGTTATAATAATGAGGTCATCACCTTTGATGGTGGTGGATAAGACGCATTACTTGATTGTACTAAAATGTCACTACGTTTTTCTTCCTCGTATTTATGTTTGAGTTTTTTAAAACATCCTCTTCTGATGAGAAACTCGTTTTGCATAGCCACTGTCAACTACTACCCATTTATGCTACATCTCTTGACAACATAACCTTTGTAAACTTGAAGTCTTAGTTACACTTCAACCCCAAACTATATAATCACTGTCAACTGGGACCTTGAGTTGCAATATGATCCAGCTTCCTGGGTGATGGCTCCATACTCACATGAGAGATGAAATTTGTAGGCCACCCAGCTCCACGACATCACTGTAAATTCAAACATTCCATAAAACTGTAACCATGTTTGTTTATCTCAAACACAAATAAAAATCAATCTACAAACTTCTAATTTCCAATTGCAAGAAAATAATAATAATAATTTTTACCTAAGTAAAAACGCTTCAGTGAAAACGCTCTATGTATAACGTGTTTTCCTTTCTCTCTCAAAAAATAACGTAAATCGATAAAGTTTTAGAGTTTTAACCTAGCTTCTCAATTATTTTTTTAGCATACTTATAAAAATTATCCATCAATTTAACAATAGAAATATTAATAAATTAATATTAAAAATATTTAATAACATAAAAAATATATAATTTATAAACTTTTGAACCACTTCTTATAAAATATTTATCATTTCAAAAATTAAAAATTATTATATATTTAAATAACTAATTGATGCAAATTTTAAATGAAAATTATGATATATAATAATGGCACAATCAAATATAATAATTAAATTGATGTTTATGATATATAAAATTCATTCATGATTCATTATGCAACTAAAATAATTAACTATGAATAATAATGTGTAAAAAATATAGATATTTTCGTAATAAATAGCAAAGATAGGTAAATTTCATACAAATATCATTAAGTTAATTATAAATATGGGTTCTGAAAAAATTATTAAAAGTTCTAAAAAATATAAAAAAATTCTTAAAATTCAGTATTTATTTTTTTAAACTATAAATATATATATTAAATTATAGTTGTGTAAAAAATTTTAAAAAAATCATAAAAATTATATAAATAAACAAAAACACGTATTAATACATTAAAATTTATACAATGAACCGTTGGATCTCTTCTTCTTTCTCCCACAGTTGAATTTAGAGGTGCTGAAGAATAATAGTCGTTAATGTGTTGATTTTTATGAGTAAAAGAGCTTGGCGTCCCCATGTGATGTCCTTATAACTTGGCGGCCTCTCACTTTCATTAAACCCTTTGGTCTCAGTTTATTATTTGAATTAATGAAGTGGGAATCTGTATGTTTCTAAAACCCATCATCATGACCGCATGCAATATTTCATCACCACCTCTTCACTTAATCAAAGGAGTTCTATTAAAACTAGCATCGATAATGGTAATATAAAACGATAGCAAAGCAAAAAAGAAAAGAAAAATAAAACACACAGATTTTATGTGAAAACCCTTTCAGGAAAAAACTACGGACAGATGAGGAGAAATTCACTAATGTTAAAAACTGAATGATACAGGAGGAATTTCGACTACAACTATTTAAATGTTGAAAAACCTTATTCTAATCAATGTTAAATAGACGAAATGTAGTTCTATACAGATTCTACTTGTGCATCATGGTCCATACCGTTGTATTTTCTTTAATAAGGATTCGGGTCACACAACTCTAACAAGTTCCCTAGTTGCGTTCGTTCCTAGTACACAATTCCTTATCATAATAGTCAACAATGTTCTCTGGATTCTCCAAATTTTCTTGGATCATCCCAAAACATTGCAAAACTTGATTAGATTGGTGCCACTCAATGCAAGAAAAGCATATAAACAATATACACATATTAAAAACATCGTTGTATGCACATGAGCCCATCGGAAACAATCTTTTCCACCTAGTATGACATCCATATCAAATTTAAAAATAGTTAAAGAAATGCATTTAAATTCAATTATGTTAATAATTATATTAATTAAATATCAGCATAACAAATAAATTATTGAATCATATGATTCATTCTTAATAAATGATTGTATCGCCACGATACCATCCTTCTAGTAAGTTGTATGGTCATGATGCTTGGACCATCTATTAAAATATCAAATGTTAGTACTGATATAAATCGTTTAAAATGTTATGCCTTTTTATAACATATGTTTCTAATTTTACCTTTTAACAAGAGAGAAACTGAGAAATTCATATGGATGGACATTAGCCACAAAAGTCAATATCAACCCTTATAATTGCAAAATCACAAGGCAACCATTTCCTTCATTGTTACCCACCCTGCACACCTTACACAATGTTTTATATAGCATACCAAAACTCTTGAACCTCCACTGTAACACCTCTAGTCCGACGTAGTCGTCGGATTAGGTCACGGAGTATTATAATAACATTCCGAACATTTAACAGTTCATATGATAATTATTCAATCATGATTACAATTAATCAATCTCATTCCATTCATAAGCTAATATACATATATGGACCTAAAAACGAGTCTCTAAGGCCCTAAGAATAGTTTGGAAACATTTCAGGGTCAAATCGCAACATATCAAAAAAGTTAGGAAAAATTGAAAAAACAATTTGGAAAAGGGGACACACAGCTGTGTGAAATGCCCCAAATCGTGTGACTTTTGAAATTGGGGCACAGGTTCGCATGTGTTGCTCGTGTACGACACACGGCCATGTGACAGACCATGTCTCAAGCCGTGTGCACTTAAATGTACATTAAAACTCAAGTTTACCAAATTGTGGTTTCTTGGACACTAAGCAACTGATTCATCAATCATATAACCTATTTAAAGCACAATTAAACATGCTCAAAACATGCCAAAACAACCATCTTGAGTACTTAACCAGTATGTCATTCAAAAGCACCTCAACCATGTACTAAACAATCAAGTAAGTCATTTGAATCAATGCACTATCTAACATCTACCATATGCACTCAAGCATCAACAAAATGACTAAACATAAATATACATTGATTCATTATTCTAACTCAAGAGTGATAAACATGTTATAAGGCTAATACCTAATTCAACACTTCCATGTCAACCAAATTAAATTACCAATTTTAATAGAACATCTAGCTTATTTAAAGAAAACATCATTTCCAAACATTTACATATATAAACATAATTATATCAAAATATATACATCATTTACCAAGATTATAAATTATATATCATACAAGTAACATTCATCAAAACAAAAGATTTTAATCAACTAATACCCCCTAGGTACATGCCAAAAACACAAAAGAGGACATCACCGATGTTGAGTACGAGATTCTTGTAAGATGTTGAGTCCGAGTCTACTATTTATCTAACTTGTAAACATGGGAACCAATCCACATTAAATAGATTTTACTTATTTGAATAACCACAAGTATATCTAAAACATTTGAATTTATTTCACAACTTTAATAATCTAATTTAAGAAATATGTCATATCTTTCAATGAATAAATATATATACATAAGTAAATATAATTCTTCCTTAGTAATACCTATAACCAACTTTCTTCAATGGTTCATATAACCTTGATGTATAGTCCAATCGATACATGGCACCCGGTGCCTAACAGATAAACCGCGAAAGAGTTTGCGCCCAACGCTAGTCGAATAAACTGACAAATGTGTGCCCAGCACTAGTCAGATAAACTAACGGAAGCTGCACCTAGCACTAGTCGGATGAACTGGCAAATAAATAGTGAGCCCAGCTCTAGTTGAATATACCAAAGATATTTGCGCCTAATGCTAGTCGAATAAGCCAACGAATAAATAATGAGCCTAGCTCTAGTTGGATATACCAACGATATTTGTGCCCAGTGCTAATCGGATAAACCAACGAAAAAATAATTATTTATTTTCACAATTTCCTCATTCATTAATTAACATCATCATTCAAATATGAACATAAGATTGTATATTAAGTATCTAAATAACATCTAATTACTAATTAAATAAATGATTAATAAAAAGGTTAAGTTCGAGACTACGAACTTGCAAAAATACAACGGATGCTACAAATCGAAGACGTCTACTCAGTGATCTTTTCCTTCCCACGGTTGATACCCGATATATTCTTCTCATGATCAAATTAACAAATTAATTCCATTACTTAATTTGAATACCATACTTGCTTTTAATTAAATCAATTAACCTTAGGTCATAATTTATACTTTTACCCTTAACAATTGACATTTACTCAACTTAATCATTAACATCAAAATTAGTTTAATTGCATCTTCATCTAATTTCCATAACTAACCACATATAAATATAATTTATTAACAATCCTTAAATCCTTGAACTTTATAACTTAATACCATCCTAGTTTAATTTATAGCATTTAACTCCTTGAAAGATAATACTAATAAAACTCATAATACAAAATATTTCACTTGCTCACTAAACTTAGTAATTCAACTCAAATTTCCAGCACAAGAACAATTCACCAAAATAGTCCCCAGACTTCACAAAAATTAACAATTTAACTCCTAAATCTATCAAAACAATTTCAAACATTAGAGAATGGCAACTTCCACAAATATCATAATTTCTCTAAATTTCCACATGAATAATCTACTAGATGATTTTAAGGTTCCAAAAATATAAAGTTTAATTAAAAATAATCAAATCATACCAATAAAGTTAAGCTTGAAAAATGAAACTTAAAGGCCGAATGGTGCTAACCTTTTCCTTCTCCAAATCGGCATGCAAAAGAGATGAAGCTTTCGTTTTGTTTCTTTTATTTTATTCATATTTTCATTTCATTTTATTTTTAACATAATTACTAATTTAAGCATTATTATATAATTAACATATATATATATATATATATATATATAATATTCCCTCATAATTATCCACTAACCAAAACTCATCAAATTAATGGACTATCTATTTAGATAGTCCCTTATTCTAATCCCACTTTGAAATTTAATACTAATTGCTAATTTATCACCCGCTTATTTTAATTTAATAATTCAACCCCCAAAAATTTTTATACTCAAACTTTTAACCCTTTAAACAAATCTAACATCTTTGCATTCAGTATATATACCATTAAATCCTTAATCCAAATTTTAGTTTTCCTAACTCAGTTCCCATCAAACCAATTTATATTGTTTTCCAGCATTCCCTTAATCACTATAAATCACAATTTAAACAATTTTATTTTGAATTTACAACAGTTAAGTCCTTAGAGATTAATATCAACAAAAATCACCACTCAATTTGACCAAATTAGCCCACAAGACTTATAATTTACTCATCACCTCAAAGACAATTAACATTCTAAAAAAAGTAGTACCTACACTCTTCATGATTTATCAAATCAGTCCTTACTTATGCTTGGTCTAGCTTTAACAATTTTGAAGGTGCAAAATTTACTAAAGTGATAGCTCAAACACTTACATATATATAAATTTAATTTCATAATCACTCACAAATTTAACATCCAACAAAACAATACCATCGATGGTAACTTTTACAAATATCATTAATTCTCACCATTTCAACATGAGCAAATTAACTCAAAAACATAAATTTCATGTAAAAATAACCAAATTAAACCTGCAACAAGAGCTCTTGGCCGTGCAACTTCTCCCCTCTTTCCTTGTTGTTTCCAAAAGAAGAAAATTTTTGCTTGGATTTCTTCTCCCCGCTAACCATTGTCTCCCATCTATTATTAATAATATATATATCCTTTTATAACAATATTTTTTAACTTAATTATTATACTAACTTAACACATATAATACTTATGATATTTACTAAAACCGTCCACCATCACATACTTATATAAATAATGGCTTATTTATTTAATAAGTCCCTTAATATAGATCCACCTTATAATTTAGTATTAATTCTTACTTCTACCACTTATTTGATTTTGTCCCTTTACTTTAATTAAACACTCTTTCGTCAAAATTACATAACCAAAAATTTAATTCACTTCTAATATAACCCTGTAAAATTTAATAAAAATATTTACGAGTCTGGTTTAGGGAAACGAGGTAGAGGTGTACATGGGTCGGGCGGCCCGGCCCGGCCTGAAGGCCCGCCCGAAATGTGGGAGGGTTTGGAAAAAAATATAGACCCAAAAAAAGGGCTTGGACAAAAAAATAAGGCCCGTTTAAAAAATGGACCAGGCTTGGGTAAGGCAGTTTTTGCCCGAGCCCGGCCCGGCCCGGCCCGAATTCACTAAAGGACAAAAAAATTTATTTTTTAAATATTGTTTTCTTATTGTTTTTCTCCCTATTTTGCTACCATTTTACTATTATGTTGCTATTATTTTGTTGTTATTGTTTAGATATTGTATAAAACTTATTTTATTGTTAATTTTGTTATTATTTTAAATACATTTGTTAATTTTGTTATTAATTTAGAGGCATTTGCTTGTTAAGTTACATCTATTTTAGTGTTATTTAAGTCTACATATTTTTTAAAATTTATTTTCAATTTGTTGAAAAATATTTATTTTGATTTATTTTAGTATTTTTGATGTATTATATATATTTAAAATTTATATAAAATAATATAAAAAATTAATACGGGCGGGCCGGGTCGGGCTGGGCTCGAGTTTTAGCATTTTTATATGGGCCGGGCTTGGACAAAATTTTAGGCCCATTTTTTGGGCCCGGCCTGACCCATGTACACCTCTAAAACGAGGTCCTGATACCTCAATTTCCAAAACCATCGACTTTAGAATTGATACACTTGTACCTTGTCTAACTTTCTAATAATTAAAATTTTTAGATAAACCTCAATATAATTCTGTACTACCTTTGTAACTATGAATAAATAATATTCACTAATTCTATCTTCAGAAAACAACATTCTGAAATCACTATTTTCAACTGCACTGACTTTTGGGTCGTTACACCCACTGTATGTTGTAGTCGTTTAAAATTAGCTCATAATGGGAGAAAGATGGTATGATATTTATTGCGAAACTTTTCTAGTATCAAAACACTTTTAAACAACTAGAGAATGTAAGCTCTAACATGACACTCAATATCAAGGCAAATTTGATTCTTGGGAGATTCTTAAAGTGGCTATTCAACAATATTAACTTAGTTTGAAGCCCATTGGAATCGAACTTATAGTTGATGCCAATTTTGAATGTTGCACAAATACAATTGTACTCAGAAATATCCATTATTGGATGCTCATGCATTAGAAAGCCTGTCAATAAAGCTACATCTTTCAACGTTATTGTAGCTTCATCACTTAATAAATGAAATCTATAGGTTTCAAGTCTCCATCATTCAACTAGAGCAAAAACGAATGCTGGCACGAAAGTAAAAATCTCAATTTGACTAATGTGATAGAAACTAACACCTTTTAAATAATGAATGATCAACTTATGAGGTTCTATTATTTCCATATTAATATAACATAAAGCCACTAGAGAATACTCTATTATTATTGCATCTTAAGCGACAGAGCCTCTTTCAATCTCAATAAAGAGACAACCTTTATAAAAATTCAAAATTTGGATTTAGAAAATCTCGAGAGTGTAGGATAGTATAGAATGTATAGAAGAAAGATTTGGGTTTTCTATGAAAAATGAACAAGTGGAATGGGATATTTATAGTTTTAGTGTTAGGATTTTGTTAGGGATTTATGGTATCAAAGTCAATTTAAATTTAAAGATTTAAAGATTAAGAATTCTAAACAGACCTCGACACTCATAGGTGGTGTTTGTTTTCTTATTTTTAAACAAAATACAGTGATGGTTAAAGTTTATGTGACCTAAACATTTAAGGATATCAAGTTCTATTTAAATAGTGTATAAAACACTTACAAAAAAATATAGGGTAAACTATAAAAATAGTCACTTTTGTTTGCCTCAGATTATATTTTAGTTACTTATGTTTGAAATGTTACGTTTTAGTCACTTATGTTATTATTTTGTTACGAAGTGGTCACTCTTCCGTTAAGTTCTGTTATCTCCCTAACGGTAATCCTACGTGGCAGTCCAGTTAGATTTTAAGTGCCAACTTGGATTTCCTAATGGAATGAGAATAGATTTTTTATTAAATAGATTTAATTAATTAAAAATTTTAAACCCTAAATCTTAGTTAAAAAACCATTGATCTCCCCCCTTTTTTTAGTTTTCTTTTTCAATTGACTAAAAAAGCTATTATCATCAAAAAAAATTTATTCACCTACAAAAACAAAAAAGGATTCAATAGAGGGTCCAGGTATGTCTTCTTCACCGACAAATTTATGTTCTAAGAGTTAAAATGAAGTGGTTGTAGACAAATAAGAAGATGGTAATCGTTTTTGTTCCTAATCATTGTATTTTCCAATTCTTCACGTTCTTGAATAATTGGTTTCTGAATCTGATTTTTTCTTATCTAAATCGGCTTGTTTGTTCACAATTCCTTTGTGGGTATCCCTTTTTTCTGATCTAAAATTTTTTTAGTTGTTAATATTCATATCAAGAATTTTAATTTAAGGTTTTCATTAAACAATAAAAATTTTAATCTTTTTATTTTTCAGTATTGAATAAAAGAGATAGATGAATGCAAATAAGACATGCCTAAACCCTCCATTGAATCCATCTTTATGAAGCAGTCAATTTGATTTTAACTATTTTGATCTTAATAATAATTTTTTCAGTCAAATGAAAAAAAAAACCATTGAAAAAAAAGAAGAGAATGAAGAAAAATTAAAAATGGGAGATAAACAGTTGGCATCTAAAATCTAATTGGACTGCCACGTAGGATTACTGTTAGAGAGATAACGGAACTTAACGGTAGAGTGATCACTTTGTAACAAAATAGTAACATAAGTGACTAAAACGTAACATTTCAAACATAAGTGACTAAAATATAATATGAGGTAAACAAAAGTGACTATTTTTGTAGATTACCCAAAAATATATTAATAGTTTATTATTTTTAGTTATGAAAATAAAACATTAAAAAAATTAATTTTAAATCTTCAAATTATTTGAAATAAAAAAAACATGAGAAGAAGTGAATTTCCAGTCTTTGAAGCGGTTGGTAAAATATAAAATTTAATTTTCGGTTCAGCGACGCTAAGCTGTTGTTTTAAGACTTTGCGAGAAGTTCAAATAATAAAATGGAAGTCGTTGCGACTTGCGAGTGTGAGGTACATTAGCATGTTACACGAGGACGTAGAGTGTAGCCCCCCACGTGTCATTATCATATTTATCCACGTCGCCGTCAACTACCCCTGCCCACCTGCCTTTTAGCTCCTTCATTTCTCCACCTCATCTAATCTTCAATTTTCTCCTTCCCTCCACCATGGCTACGCTGCTCCGGAAAGTCTGGGAGTCTGTCTCCACTCGTTCTTCTTCCACCTCCCACTCACCTCTACAGTTAACTTCTTCTTCAGCCACTTCATCCGACTCATCGCTCGGACCTTGTTTCGATTCTATTCCGCTTGATATTCTGCTACAGATACTCCGGCTGGTCGGCCCCAAGGACGCCATCAAGCTTGGTTGCGTTAGCCGAGCCTGGAGATCCCTTGTCTCGGATAATCTCCTTTGGATATATTTTCTCCAATACTATCAAGGCCACGATGATCCCTGGGACTCCGTTTTCTTCGCCGAGTTGAACTTACGATCCGGTTATCCTCTGCAGTTCGTGCCCTTTCCTCTTCACCCATTTTTCACTTAAATCATTTGGATTTGTTTGTATTTTTCCATGATTGACGTTGCCTCGTAATCCCCAAATTTTCTGCAAGAATTTCTTTCTATACCAATTGACAAATATTCCCTCTTTTACTTGCGTTTCCATTTTTACTAATGACAGTTATATGGTAACTATTTTATTCCACGAGTTTTTGAACCAAGTACATTTTGATTTGCAGAACATTCCCAAGTCGCACAGGGGAGTTATCTTTCATGCGCATTTATGGTCAACGTGCACAAGTCCCTGGTTCTGTTATCATTGATGGTAATTTAACTCTCTCTCGAGTCTCAGTTACACCCAGTACTGATGCTGACTAACTGGATTTTAACAAAGTTAAACACCTGATACTGTGGGCTGTTCTTGATGTTTGTCTTGTTCCCCCTTTGGAAACTTGAAAAAGGTGGTTCGGGCTATTGCAAGTTTGGGTGGAGCAAGTATGCTTGTCCATCTGGGCGGTCTGCAACTTTTCTGGTAAGCTTGTAAGGTTTTACAAAGACGGATTTTCTAGATGTGGGAAACTCCATTCTGTTGTTAGATATGTCTTCATCTTTCCTTATATATGTATACTACGTGATGTTAATTTAACATTTGTCTTTGACATCAATGTTTCAGGAGTTTGGTAACATCGAATCTCCAATGTATGCTAGACTTCGACATTTTTTTGGCACTATTTATAGCAGGTTTGTTGTATTCCAACTGGTTCATTCCTTTCCTTGGCTTTCCTCTAATTTCTTGAACTTACTCTCGCATGGGGATTTTGGATTGTAAATATGACGACGTTCTTCTTCTACAGGATGCAGGTTAAGCCATCCACTCAACCAATTGTCCTGTCCATTCCAATATGCCATTATGATTGTTGGCTACTATCTTCTTCTTCTTTTTCCTAATCATGATTTTTAATGCTCAAATTTTATGAATCTCATGCCATTATTTGTTGGAATGAAGCAATATCTCTTCATAGCTATACTGAAACTTTTACGACTTTAATACCCTTCAATCTTCGTACTTCCATTTTTGTAGTATGCTTTTTAAATCGTAGCTTTCTAGCTAGTTGATCTGGGTCTATAACCTTCCCTGTCGGTATGTATTGGTCAATTTGTACAGTCTCCAGAGCAGAGGGTTATCCCTATGGACGAAGATGATATGTCATATGTGCTTGATCAAGCACTTGTTGTGCTTTGATTATTGAATTAACAGTATTGATTGCATCACATAATTCTCTTCATGGGAATCATGGGAAAACATTGAGATAAGTATTATCTCTGAGAAGAAGAGAATACACCACTGATATTTTTGTCAGACCTGATTGTATAAATTTGGTTGTAGCCAGTGATAGTTGGGCTAGCATGGTTAACATCCAGGTTTTAACCTCTTCTGAATTGATTTCTCCAGATACAGATTCGGCCAAAGCATCAAGAAGGCAGCTTAAAGATGCCATCCACACTGTCTTATTTGACATGAATGTTCCTGCTGTTTGTGCTGTGAATCAGGTCATCATTGTACTTTTAGATACTGTCTAGTATTAATCTCAAAAGAACCAACCAAACAAGAAATAGTCATAGCAACACACACAAGTAATATGGTTGTTTTAAAATGCTTATTCCCTCTCTTAAAGCTCATCCACAACGCAAGCTGGATGAACCTTACATCTTTCCCCTAGTCATGCTTTTTTCTAGCCATATGTGGGGATGTTGCTTTCTCTCCATTATTCATTTTGTCTGAACACAATGACTTTTGCAAGTGATTCATTGCAGGCAACATTAGCTCTCTTTGCAGCAAGACGGACATCGGGAATTGTTGTTAACATTGGTTTTCAAGTTACATCCGTTGTTCCCAGTACGAACTTGACTTTTCTCAAGTCCTCTTCTCATCTGTTGTTGATAATATATAATTAATGGTGATTTATCATGTGTTCATTATCATCCTTTCTCTTTAATCCTTTTGTTTTCATTTTTTCCCTATTAAAAAGGGAAATAAGAGAACTGATGAATTTGACTATTTTCAGCCTAATTTATATTTCACTATGTTCTCTCACCTATTTTTTTTTTAATAGAATTCTGAATTTGTATGGTTTGTCTATGTGTTTTATAGTTTTAAATGGGAAAGTTACACGTAAGGTGGGTGTTGAAGTTATTGGACTGGGTGCATTAAAACTCACAGGATACCTCAAGGAACTCATGCAGCAGAACAATATTAACTTTGAATCATTGTACACCGTGCGGACACTAAAAGAGGTATGCTTTAATCCTTTCCAACTTTAGATTGAGGCTGTTTCAGTGTTTCCTTTCTACGGCTTGAGTAGTAGAAGGATAACCACACTTGGATTGTTTCCTTGCCAAAAAATTTGATAATTCAAGAATAACAAATCCAACATATATCATGCTTCTGATGTATTAGTAAATATATAACTTATCATTGCATATATTATGTGCTTAATTGATATTGCCGAAGGTGATACAAATTGATAAATTTTACTTTGGTGCATTTGTTCCCTTTTAGAATCAATGCCTTGTTCTCCTTTAGAAACTCCTCACCTTCACTCGATAATGTTCATGCAAGACAGTTCCTTTTACTTTCTTCTGTAATTGGCAACATGCTCATCCTAGTTTCTTGATGCTCTTTTAGTTTGCTTAAAATACAGAACCTATGCTATGTTGCTGCTGATTATAAAACAGAACTATTGAAAGATACTCGAGCATCAATGGAGGTTCCAGCCATGGGTTGGTTTACTTTGTCAAAGGAACGTTTTCAAACTGGAGAGATCTTATTCCAGCCACGTATTGGAGGAGTGTAAGTCTATAACTAGTAGCACCTATAAAGTTGTTTCTGTCAAGTACTTAAGGAAGATGCACAGGTGCTATTCGTGAGACCTTACTGATACTTGCAAGTTGCAAATGATTAAAAAATAAAATTCTGAAGGAACTGACCTGAATACAATTACAGACATTATAAATTGTTCATGAACCATCTTAAGATTAATTGAATACCAGTAATATTCTTGAGGTTTTATTGACACCTTGCACATGATTTGAAACCGAAACACGAATTTTTTTTTTTTTTTTGAATGTTTATAAGTTGTATCTTTGTACAGGTGTGCTATGGGATTGCATCAGGCGGTAGCACTTTGCATGGATCATTGCCATGCTGCAGAATTGACATGCGATGATACTTGGTTCAAGACTATAGTTTTGTCTGGGGGAACTGCATGTTTACCGGGACTAGCAGGTAGAATCTGGAATTTCAGTCTTCTATCATTCCTTTCCTTTTCTTTTTGGGTTAATAGACACTAGCAGGGTTATATCTAAGGTTTTGAGTATGTCGCAACTGTTTTCCCAGAGAGGTTAGAGAAGGAACTACATGAGACTCTTTCCCCTTCCCTAGCAAATGGATTAAGAGTCATTCCTCCTCCTCATGGTCCAGATACTGCATGGTTTGGGGCCAAGTTTATCAGCAACGTAAGCTACTTAACCATATCAATGAATACTACATGAAAATAGTTATCGGTGTTCACTTGCATTAAAATTTTATGCTGTATGACCGACATCTGATGGTTTTGTCACTTCAATGATTCTAGATGCTATGGTTTTTTCTATGTTACTCGATACAGTTATTTTCGGGTTTTTTTTTCTTGTATTTAGAGGATCTTCGAAAGGTTATTATATTCCTATGTCCTTGCTTTTACGGTCATGAGCTTGATGTTACATGATAAAATGAAATTGCCCTTTCGTTTTTATCTGGTTTATGTATGAACATAGACCTAACCCTACCCCTTTATAAATGGTGTGTTGTAGTTGAGCACGTTCCCAGGGACCTGGTGCATAAGAAAGAAGCAGTTCCGACGTAAATCCAGAGCCAACATCATGTGGTAAAGCAGATTGAGGTTTTCTAAAGTCGACCACCTTCATCCCCGTCGTGATAGTTGTAAAATGATATAATAACGAAGCAGCCCTTGGGCTTCTTGCCATGGCTTCGCTTGGCAACAGTTATGGTAGCGTTATTGAGCTGCTGTCCTGCCACCTGGATTTAAGGGCGGTAGGGCATGGTATAAAATAGCACACACGAGTTTATCTTAGACCCAATTGAACTTAATTTTAAATAGCACACATATGAGGTAAGTCTTTTTTTTTTTAATTATTTAGAATCTAATTATCCCTAATGTTAGTAATTTATAATATTATTACCGGTAGGTAGGTATTAATATTTTTGTTATGTAAAAAAATCTAATAAATTATAATTATTGATAAATAGTTATGTTGTAAGGATGTAACTCTTGTACCTGAAATTATTTTATAAAGATAAAACTTTATGTAAAGTTGTCTTGTAAAATAACACACTCTTATACAAAATTATCTCATTGAATTCTTATGGAAGTGTATCATACGAAAAGCTATTTAGTATTTTTACTTTTTTATTAGTTATTCTTAATGTTTTTAGATCGGACCGTTTGTCGAATTGATCAAGCCATCTATTTATCGGTTTGATTAGTTCGGTCAGTTTGATCCGTCCGATTAAAAAATTATTAAAATTTTAAAAATTAAAAAAATAGTTCAATTAATTTCTAATCGGTTCAATCGGGTTTTAGTCAGTTTAACCGGTTCGTATTGAATTTTGATTTAATCCGTTCAAAGTTACTGTTCGAATCATTACTTTAATCGATTACTGGTCCAACCGATTTAATAGGTCAGTTTGATTCGGTTCAAACAATATTGATATTTTACTATTTTACTTAGATTGTTGTGAATTTTGATGCATCTTGGAAGCATATTATAACTTTAAGGAAAATGTTCTATACATTATATTTTATTTTTATTGCTTAAGTTTTTTATTATTATTTTAACAATCTTAAAACATTAGAAATGTATTCCATGTAAGGTAAGAATTATTTTGTGGATACAAAACATAATGTTTTAAGATTATTCCAAAAAGGTGAATTGATGATTACAAAGATGAAATGAATGGTTATGATTGAGGAACAAGTTGTTGATTTTTCAATAAAAAAATAGGATAAGTTTTCTAACTTATAATATTATGTTTGTATAGTTGCTTTATGAGTGTTACTATATAACAACTAGGGGAATTTTTCTAAATATTTTTAAGATCCCTCTATAAATGCTTGTTACAAAACCATCTAGTAATGTACTAACGGTAGCAAAATCGTCGATAAATGGTTATTAAAATGATGGGATGAAATATTACCGATAATCGTCTTGCTGACGGAAAGGCTGATAGTATAAACTAGGTGTAAGCCGACGAAAATTTAGTGTGAAAGTTTATATCGGCACACCACTATAGCAATCGCATATATTTCGTCGCAATATCCCATATTATTAGCTTTGATGTTTCAAGATTTTGATATAACAATATTTAACATAAATTTTATATATTATATTTTTAAATTCATTTAAATATAGTTGAAAATTTTATCAAACATTCTCAAAACAATTTTAAGACTTGAAAAATAGTTTTTAAGAATTTTTTAAGTACAGCCAAAAGGTGTGGTACCTAGAAGTCGGTGTGCAAAAAAGTACAGAGCTACAACACCCTTTCACTTTGATACCGTACCCTACTCAAGAGGTATACACTCTTCCATCTAGAGTGCAATACTTGTAGCTCAACGGTCAAATTTTAAAAAAAGGTATCGCACCCTAAAGGCTGAGTATCGCACCTGAAAGCTTTGCAAGTTTTTCTAAGCCCGAAATTAATGCTTCTAACAACTAGAATTCATCCCCAATAGCCGTAAACGTCCAAAAACTCATTCCTTAATATAAATACAATTCAAAAACACATCAAGACACACGAGATGAGCATCCAAGCATAGAAATCCAAAGAAGCCTCCAATTTTTTATTTCATCATTTTCTCTTGTACATACCTCTTAAGTACTTATTGTTAGATCTTTTTGTCATTATCATTTTCATTCTTTGAGAGAGCTTAGCACTTATAAATAGAGGTGAACATGGATCGAGTGCGGGTTGAGCTCAACTAAAAATTTAGGCTTGTTTGCTAGGCCCGGCCCGAAAAGTGGGCCTAAAATTTTGTCCAAGCCTTACCCGGATAAAAATGTTAAA
The DNA here is from genome assembly GCA_025698475.1 of Gossypium anomalum. Lineage (NCBI taxonomy): Eukaryota > Viridiplantae > Streptophyta > Magnoliopsida > Malvales > Malvaceae > Gossypium > Gossypium anomalum. The sequence goes on from CM046968.1 coordinate 71,449,165, forward strand.
ACCCTAGCCCGACCTGGCCCGCCCATATTATTTTTTATATAATTTTAAAATATATATAATACAAAAATACTAAAAACATCAAAATAAATATTTCTCAACAAATTAAAAATAAATTTTAAAAAATATGTATACTTAAATAACACTAAGATAGATGCAATTTAACAAGCAAATGTCTCTAAAATAATAATAAAATTAACAAATGTCTCTAAAATAATAACAAAATTAACAATAAAATAAATTTTATACAATATCTAAATAATAACAACAAAATAGAAGCAATATAATAGTAAAATGGTAGCAAAATAGGGAGAAAACAATAAGAAAATAATATTTAAAAAAAAAGTAAATTTTTTGTCCTTTAGTGAATTCAAGACAGGCCGAGCCCAGGCCAAAAATACCTTATCTAAGGCCCGGTCCGTTTTTTAAACGGATCTTATTTTTTATCCAAACTCATTTTTCTAGCCTATATTTTTGCCCAAACCCTCCTACATTTCGGGCAAGCCTTCGGGCCGAACTGGGTGACCCGAACCATGAACAGGTCTGCTTATAAACACACAGCTTTGAAATGTCTTCATTGTTTACATCTTTTCTTTATATTGAAACATCTACTTAAGGTTTTTGAAGTATAAAGCCTTAAGTAATTTGTAAAGGGTTTTAGTAGAGCATTATAAAAACTAGAGGGTTCTAGTTAAGCCATAAAAACTAGGAGAAAAGTTCTGTCTTAACCTTGTGAAAAAAATAGATATTGTAAAGGTTGTACTTTTTTCCTTGAAAGGTAACAATTCAAGTATAGTGAACTGAGAGATCTTTGGTTGAGGTATACCAAGGTAGTAAAGGTAGGCAATTGGGGCTGAACCACTATAAATCAAAATGTCCAAGTTTTTTTTTCATTTCCTCATCATTTAGAAAAGATTGCAAAGAATTTTAAAATACCAATTCACCCCCTCTTGGCATTTTCGGGTCTAACACATGTTTTCCGATCGATAGTTTTTATATTTATAGTGACTAAATTTATCTTTCAATAAAAAAAATATTTTTTTCTAGTATTTTGTCTTATTTAAGAATGTGTATAGTTGGATTTTTTTATAAAATAAAAAATAAATTTATGAGTTCATAATATAAAATAAAACCACTCCCAAATTTATGTTTCAAATTAGAACTTTATAAGACCAAAAGTTTGTCCTTTCATTGGGATGATTACTAACAATTATAGTTATTTGTTGTATTGTTTTAATGATTAAATGTCAAATAAATAAGACTATGTGGTGTGTTTGCTTAAAATTGAAATATGGTGTTTATTGGTAAAGGCATTAATATACCAGTTGATACACTATAAAACAAAAAATTAATATTTCGGCCCTTAGTAAAGGATTTAATAGTCCAATGGATATAACCTCTATATATTTTAATAAAATATATAATAAAGTCAGTAATATAGAAGAAAAAAACCTAGGAGATATTAAGGAATTGGATTTGAACAACAAATCTAAAGAAATATTGTCAGAAGTTAATAATAAATTAGAACAAGTTATAAATAATAATATAGAGTCAGACATAGATCTAGGTCCTTTATATTATGGTAATAGTAATGTAATGTTAACTTTATCAGACGAAGAAGAAGAAACTTCTTCAGAAGAATCATCAACTACTATTAAAAGAAATAAAAAATCTGAAAAAAGAAAATATATGACTCAACAAAAATATGATTTCCAATCCTATAAAGAACTTATAGAACATTAGAAAAGAAGATTTACTAACAGTAAAGATAAAAATGAAAGAGTATAATATCCAAAATTAATAGAAGAACTTTATGAAAAACATAAAGATCTATTTGCTATGTTTAATTATCATTATATGTTAGATTACGACTCTACAGAAAGTAGTAGTTCTAGTAATACTGATAATCAAGAAGATTTAAAAGTCACTAGTTATAAATCTGATGAAGAAGACACTTCAACAGATGAGAAAGAAAACATAGAAATACCAGAACCTATATATATTGAAAAAACAGATCTTTATGGTAAAAGAAAAATAGAATCAGATACTCAAAAAGATGATTATTTGAGAACTTTAAATAAAGATTTTGAAACAATAGATAATACAATTAGGATTTTTGGTAATCAAATTGAAGATATAGCTACTAATGAAATTAAAACCGAATATACGGGAGAATCTTCTAATCAACAATCTAATCAAACTATACTTATACCACATAGGATAGATGACTTAAATAAAAGAAATGTGGCCCAAGGAGGAATATATTTAGACTTAACTAATATTCAAATAGCAGACTATGAAAAAACCATAGATGATTGGGCATAGTCAATGACAATTGTTGTAAACAACAACAGTACTTGGTCAAAAGAAAAATTTTTAAACTATTTTGTTGGAACTTTTCAAGGAGATGTTTTATAATTTTTAAGAAGATGGGAAGAATCTGATGTAGGAAAAATCCAAAAAGGACAATTAATTAATCAAATAGGTACCCCTAAAGACCTTTTAAAAGGATTAACAAATATTCTAAAAACAGAATTTTGTGGTTATTTTGATAAAAAAGATTAAGATAGTATAGCTAGTTATGTTTTGTCAAAAATAAAATTATGTGATATAAGATATTTAGAAGAATTTTCTAAAAAATTTCTTCATTAATATCAAAAGTTAAAAATGAAAATATAGAATTTTAGAAAAATTAATATTTTCATAAATTACCTCCACTATGGGATGAGATATGTATAAAGAAATATGTCTTATTTAGATAAACATAGTAAAGAAGCAGAATAGCAAAAGAAAATATAAATTCTATAGGTAATAGGATAAATTTTGCAAAAGAAAGAATAACTTTGCATTGCTTACAAACTAAAGCTGCTAAACAAGTAAAAAATAAATTAAGTTATAGTCATTGTACAAAAATTTTAGAAAACGAATGGGAATTTGGGTGTAAAATAATACGTCCTAGTACTTATAAAAAACATAGGAAGAAAAATAGGAAATATAAATTTGTTAGATGGAAGCCAGAAAATAAAAAATATACTGGCAATAATCATAAGAAAAAGAAAAAATTTATTAGAAGAAAAACTTCTAAAAAATCTAAAAAATAAATATGTAAATGTTTTATATGTGATGAAGAAGGTCATATAGCAACAAACTGTCCTAACAAAGGCAAAAATACTAAAAAGGTAATTAAAAGTCTTGAAGAACAAGATTTGGAAATATGTTTTGAAGAGGAAATAAATCCCGAAGATATATTATATGAGCTAATATTAGAAACATATTTTGATTCAGATGAAGAAGAATATATATTTATGTTTAATGTAGGAAGTAGTTCTAAAAATTAATTAAAAGAAATTCCTCAAAAAAAACAACAAGATATTAAATTAGGAAATTTAATTGGAGAAGAAAAAGACTTTTCTGATGAAATGATAGAAAAAATTAATAAAAATCATATTTCTAAAGAAGAAATATATAAAATATCTAAGTTTAAAATTTGGAGTCAAAGGCATATAGAAAAAATTAGTGGTAATACAGTTGCTAAAGATACTAGAGGAGGATTAACAGAAATTTTATTATTAACTAAAGATAAAATCATAAGAATTAAAAAGAAATACCCTCAAATTAGATATATACATTTAGGTATAATTATGATAACAATAAGAGCTTTGTTTAGAAGAGGTCATGATATACGTATCATAGCAGTATTATTAGATAAAAGATTTGAAAATTTAATAAAAGTACTTATTGGAGGAATTCAGTCTAATTTACATAATGGAGTAATAGGATTTAAAGTAAAACTAAATTACTTTATATCTATTACAGATCCTTTAATAGAAGAATGTCTATGTTTAAGAATTCAGACAAAAAATTTTGAAATTAAAGATTTAGCGGAAGACCTAGCAATAAGTTGGACTTCTATCAATGAATATACTAACACGGCAGAAGTAGAAATTAAAGGAATTAATAAATAATTGAGTTATTTGAGCCTAATAAATTTACTATAGAAATTCAGCCTAAATTACTACAGTTAAAAGATTTATCAATACCAAGAGACTGGATGATTGATAAAATAAGTGGAGCCAGTACTTCAAAACCGATAAGTACAATAGAATATGTGCCATCTGAAGATATACTATATTTTAAAAATAATGCTATAACAAATACAAATGATAATTTAGTCCTACCATCTAATACTCAAATAGAGGAAGATGAAGATAATATAAGTATAAATTCAACACTAGGTATGAAAAGAGTTCAAATATCCATTTTTCTTACAGAACTTAGTAGAAATTCTAGAAATATTAGAATGGAAGAAATACAATCAACCACTATTATTCAACAAATGAAAATGGGAAAAAATGATATTATTACATTTTTAAACTTTTAACCTAGAAAGTATTATACATATATAGAAATTACATTTCAATTTTTAGAATATAAAACATATTCTTTACATGCTTTGTTAGATACAGGAGAGCTATCACCAAAGAGTTCTGAGAGAAAATGTGATACCTGTAGAAAAATAGGAATTAATGAAAAACCCAATTAGAGCTATAGGAATAGATGGTAAAGAAACCATAATTTAATTTAAGGCTAGACATATACCAATTTACATAAATAATGTAAGATTTATAATTCCTAAAATATTATGTTTTCCTGAAATGCATGGAGACATATTATCAGGAAATAATTTTATATATCATCATTTACCGTTTTGTATTGATAAAAACTTGGTAATATTGTCAACAGAAAAAACTTCTGTAGAAATACCCTTAGTGGAAAATCATAAATTTGTGTGTGATAAAAAATTTACACCACAAAGAAAAGAACAAATTAAACAACTTGAAACAAATCATTGGTGGTTTAAAATTTTAGAAAACAATTTTAGTGAATAACCATTAAAGTTATGGCAAAATAGTCCTAGATATTGTGAAATAAAATTACAAATTCCTAATAAAATAATTAGAGTTAAACCTATGATCTATACTAAACAAGATATAGATGAATTCAACATACAAATTAAAGAATTATTAGACAAAAGATTAATAGAAACAACTAATAGTCCACATCCTAATCCAGCTTTTATGGTAAGAAACCATGCTGAAATAAAAAGAGGAAAAGCTAGAATGGTAATTAATTATAAAAAATTAAATCAAAATACTATCTTTGATGGATATTTTATTCCAAGAAAAGATGTTTTAATTAATCAAGCTAAACAAGCACAATATTTTAATAAATTTGATTGTAAATCAGGATTCTGACAAATCATGCTAACCGAAGAATCTAAATAATTAACAGCTTTTAGTACACCCGGTGGTCATTATCAATGGAAAGTAATGCCATTTAGTTTATGTAATACACCACAAATCTTTCAAAGATGGATGGATTCAACATTTAACAAATATAAAAAGTTTTGTGTAGTATATATAAATGACATATTAACATTTTTAGACAATTTAGAATAACATAGGAAACACCTAAATATAATTTCCCAAGAATTCATAAAACATGGAATAATTCTAAGTCCTAAGAAAATAGAATTAGAAAAAACAGAAATAGATATTTTAGGATTAAAATTATCTAATGATGGTCTTAAACTACAAGATTATATTATAGTAAAAATAAAAGAATTTCCTGAAGAAATTAAAGATAAAAAATAACTTCAACAATTTTTAGGAATAATTAATTATGAAAGAAACTTCTTTCCTAACTTGTCCCAAAAAATAGGTGACTTATATGAAAAATTAAAAAAAGATAAAACTTTTATATTGAAGAAAAACAGATCAAAGAGCAAATTTTAGAAGAGCTCTTACAAAACTCTCCCAATTTTTAGTTGAAAAAACAACTTAAGAAAATGAAGCACATGATTTATTATTAAAATCTATTTTATATATAGATTGGGAAGAACTCGAAATAGAGTTTACAAATATCAATGAGATAAACAATCTTATTGATATATTTTAATATTTTATTCATAAAAGAACAAATAGTCCCATTATGAATAAAATGTTTAGAATATGCTTATATAATAAATCCAAGAATATATTACCAATTGAAGTTTTTGAAAAAATTAATAGAGCTATTTGCAACCAGCAAGCTCAATTTAAAAAAGTCTTTTCTGAGTACTTTTTACAATTCTTTATTTACATAAATAAAATAGAAGAATTTCTTACTATAAAATTTAGGCTAAATCATGAACCATTTGATATAAGCAGTATTGAATAGGGTTTTGTTAGAGAAATAGTAGTACAAAACTTTTCTTTTCACCTTCTAAAAAACTTTCCTGGTATTATAAAAGCTATATTATCACTATTAGTATATGCAGATGATTTTTTCTATTATTTTTATATCCAAATAAGTAGTCTAATTGGTATCGCTGAAAAAGAACGTTTTTATCAACCCTATCAAATATGGATTATTCAACGAATGATTGATAAGTCCTTATTTTTCAGCAGCCAAAGAAGACAAAAAACACTTGACAAAAACTATTGACAAGTGTTACAATGATCCAAAATATCTTCAAATCCAAGCAGGAATTGATTTAATGTCAACAGTTCGACATGTACTTCAAGATCAAACATATACACTATATACTGATGGAAAAAGAATAATAGCTGATAAAAATAGTATAATTCAGAAATCAAGAGATGAAGAATCCATACAGCTGCTAAAGAAAATAGCAGATATGGAAATAGATGATTTTCTTTCTGACATAACAGAAGAAATCAAAAAAACGTGGAAGGCTTGGAACTCACCAGGGCTATCATCAGAATCTTTACATCTGGATGAAATTGAGACACTAAATCTTGACAACATCCAAAAAGGATAAAGACAAAACAAAGACCACGTGAAAAGTCAAGAAGACTTTCAAGAATATTTTCAAGATCGGCAGTAAATAAAAATTCAAAACGTCCAAGTATGGACAAAGATATGACAAGACAACTGACAACATACGTGGAAGCAACAATAAAATCATCCTTATCAGAAACATTGTTCGGGATTAAAGAAGAAATAAAATAGAGTTTAGAAATCTTGCTATAAAGAGCAATGTAATGAGCCTAAACAAGGCATCGAAAAATAGTTTAGAAATCTTTTCTTTTTACTTTTAGTATTCTCTCTCTGTAAACAATTTATCTTTGTAAAAACCTTTCCTTTACTTTTAATAAAAAAAACGAAGATTGTTTACAGAGAGAGAATACTAAAAGTAAAAAGAAAAAATTTCTAAACTATTTTTTGATGCCTTGTTTAGGCTCCTTACATTGCTATTTATAGCAAGATTTCTAAACTCTATTTTATTAAAAGTAAAGGAAATGACATATATCATTATACCATCTTATTCTTCTGGGTACAGTTTCTAAACTTTTATTAGTTAGAAATTGTTTAACTGCTTGATTATCGATTTTTATAATAAATTTTTCAGGTGCTAAATATATACGAAAATTTTTTTATTCCTTTCTTAATTGCTAACAATTCTTTTTCATATGTAGCATAATTAACTTCGTTTGTCTTAAATTTTCCTGAACTATAACCACATATTAATTCTTCTTCCTTTTTTGTTTTAGCCTTTAAAACACATCCCCAATAGTTTTGTGATGCATCAGTTTCTAAAATTAATTTATCACCTTATTTTGGTAAATAGACTTTTGGGATATAATTTATTTCTGCTTTTATATTTTTAATAATTTTTTAGCCTTCTTTAGACCAACTAAAAGTTTTATCTTTTTTTAATTTTTCATATAAGTCACCTATTTTTTGGGACAAGTTAGGAAAGAAGTTTCTTTCATAATTAATTATTCCTAAAAATTGTTGAAGTTATTTTTTATCTTTAATTTCTTCAGGAAATTCTTTTATTTTTACTATAATATGATCTTGTAGTTTAAGACCATCATTAGATAATTTTAATCCTAAAATATCTATTTCTGTTTTTTCTAATTCTATTTTCTTAGGACTTAGAATTATTCCATGTTTTATGAATTCTTGGGAAATTATATTTAGGTGTTTCCTATGTTATTCTAAATTGTCTAAAAATATTAATATGTCATCTATATATACTACACAAAACTTTTTATATTTGTTAAATGTTGAATCCATCCATCTTTGAAAGATTTGTGGTGTATTACATAAACTAAATGGCATTACTTTCCATTGATAATGACCACCGGGTGCATTAAAAGCTGTTAATGATTTAGATTCTTCGGTTAGCATGATTTGCCAGAATCCTGATTTACAATCAAATTTACTAAAATATTGTACTTGTTTAGCTTGATTAATTAAAACATCTTTTCTTGGAATAAAATATCCATCAAAGATAGTATTTTGATTTAATTTTTTATAATTAATTACCATCCTAGCTTTTCCTCTTTTTATTTCAGCATGGTTTCTTACCATAAAAGCTGGATTAGGATGTGGACTATTAGTTGTTTCTATTAATCTTTTGTCTAATAATTCTTTAATTTGTATGTTGAATTCATTTATATCTTGTTTAGTATAGATCATAGGTTTAACTCTAATTATTTTATTAGGAATTTGTAATTTTATTTCACAATATCTAGGACTATTTTGCCATAACTTTAATGGTTCTTCACTAAAATTGTTTTCTAAAATTTTAAACCACCAATGATTTGTTTCAAGTTGTTTAATTTGTTCTTTTCTTTGTGGTGTAAATTTTTTATCACACACAAATTCATGATTTTCCACTAAGGGTATTTCTACAGAATTTTTTTCTGTTGACAATATTACCAAGTTTTTATCAATACAAAACAGTAAATGATGATATATAAAATTATTTCCTAATAATATGTCTCCATGCATTTCAGGAAAACATAATATTTTAGGAATTATAAATCTTACATTATTTATGTAAATTGGTATATGTCTAGCCTTAAATTGAATTATGGTTTCTTTACCATCTATTCCTATAGCTCTAATTGGGTTTTTCATTAATTCCTATTTTTCTACAGGTATCACATTTTCTCTGCAACTACTGGTGATAGCTCCTGTATCTAACAAAGCATGTAAAGAATATGTTTTATATTCTAAAAATTGAAATGTAATTTCTATATATGTATAATACTTTCTAGGTTAAAAGTTTAAAAATGTAATAATATCATTTTTTCCCATTTTCATTTGTTGAATAATAGTGGTTGATTGTATTTCTTCCATTCTAATATTTCTAGAATTTCTACTAAGTTCTGTAAGAAAAATGGATATTTGAACTCTTTTCATACCTATTGGTGTTGAATTTATACTTATATTATCTTCATCTTCCTCTGTTTGAGTATTAGATGGTAGGACTAAATTATCATTTGTATTTGTTATAGCATTATTTTTAAAATATAGTATATCTTCAGATGACACATATTCTATTGTACTTACCGGTTTTGAAGTACTGGCTCCACTTATTTTATCAATCATCCAGTCTCTTGGTATTGATAAATCTTTTAACTGTAGTAATTTAGGCTGAATTTCTATAGTAAATTTATTAGGCTCAAATAACTCAATTATTTATTAATTTCTTTAATTTCTACTTCTGCCGTGTTGGTATATTCATTGATAGAAGTCCAACTTATTGCTAGATCTTCTGCTAAATCTTTAATTTCAGAATTTTTTGTCTGAATTCTTAAACATAGACATTCTTCTATTAAAGGATCTGTAATAGATATAAAGTAATTTAGTTTTACTTTAAATCCTATTACTCCATTATGTAAATTAGACTGAATTCCTCCAATAAGTGCTTTTATTAAATTTTCAAATCTTTTATCTAATAATACTGTTATTATACGTATATCATGACCTCTTCTAAACAAAGCTCTTATTATTATCATAATTATACCTAAATGTATATATCTAATTTGAGGGTATTTCCTTTTAATTCTTATGATTTTATCTTTAGTTAATAATAAAATTTCTGTTAATCCTCCTCTAATATCTTTAGCAACTGTATTACCACTAATTTTTTCTATATGCCTTTGACTCCAAATTTTAAGCTTAGATATTTTATATATTTCTTCTTTAGAAATATGATTTTTATTAATTTTTTCTATCATTTCATCAGAAAAGTCTTTTTCTTCTCCAATTAAATTTCCTAATTTAATATCTTGTTGTTCTTTTTGAGGAATTTCTTCTAATTAATTTTTAGAACTACTTCCTACATTAAACATAAATATATATTCTTCTTCATCTGAATCAAAATCTGTTTCTGATATTAGCTCATATAATATATCTTCGGGATTTATTTCCTCTTCAAAACATATTTCCAAATCTTATTCTTCAAGACTTTTAATTACCTTTTTAGTATTTTTGCCTTTGTTAGGACAGTTTGTTGCTATATGACCTTCATCACATATAAAATATTTACATATTTGTTTTTTAGATTTTTTAGAAGTTTTTCTTCTAATAAATTTTTTCTTTTTCTTATGATTATTGCCAGTATATTTTTTATTTTCTAGCTTCCATCTAACAAATTTATATTTTCTATTTTTCTTCCTATGTTTTTTATAAGTACTAGGACGTATTGTTTTACATCCAAATTCCCATTCGTTTTCTAAAATTTTTGTACAATGACTATAACTTATTTTTTACTTGTTTAGCAGCTTTAGTTTGTAAGCAATGCAAAGTTATTCTTTCTTTTGCAAAATTTATCCTATTACCTATAGAATTTATATTTTCTTTTGCTATTCTGCTTCTTTACTATGTTTATCTAAATAAGACATATTTCTTTATACATATCTCATCCTATAGTGGAGGTAATTTATGAAAATATTAATTTTTCTAAAATTCTATATTTTCATTTTTAACTTTTGATATTCATGAAGAAATTTTTTAGAAAATTCTTCTAAATATCTTATATCACATAATTTTATTTTTGACAAAACATAACTAGCTATACTATCTTGATCTTTTTTATCAAAATAACTACAAAATTCTGTTTTTAGAATATTTGTTAATCCTTTTAAAAGGTCTTTAGGGGTACCTATCTGATTAATTAATTGTCCTTTTTGAATTTTTCCTACATCAGATTCTTCCCATCTTCTTAAAAATTATAAAACATCTCCTTGAAAAGTTCCAACAAAATAGTTTAAAAATTTTTCTTTTGACCAAGTACTGTTGTTGTTTACAACAATTGTCATTGACTATGCCCAATCATCTATGGTTTTTTCATAGTCTGCTATTTGAATATTAGTTAAGTCTAAATATATTCCTCATTGGGCCACATTTCTTTTATTTAAGTCATCTATCCTATGTGGTATAGGTATAGTTTGATTAGATTGTTGATTAGAAGATTCTCCCGTATATTCGGTTTTAATTTCATTAGTAGTTATATCTTCGATTTGATTACCAAAAATCCTAATTGTATTATCTATTGTTTCAAAATCTTTATTTAAAGTTCTCAAATAATCATCTTTTTGAGTATCTGATTCTATTTTTCTTTTACCATAAAGATCTGTTTTTTCAATATATATAGGTTCTGGTATTTCTATGTTTTCTTTCTCATCTGTTGAAGTGTCTTCTTCATCAGATTTATAACTAGTGGCTTTTAAATCTTCTTTATTATCAGTATTACTAGAACTACTACTTTCTGTAGAATCGTAATCTAACATATAATGATAATTAAACATAGCAAATAGATCTTTATGTTTTTCATAAAGTTCTATTAATTTTAAATATTCTACTCTTTCATTTTTATCTTTACTGTTAGTAAATCTTCTTTTCCAATGTTCTATAAATTCTTTATAGGATTGGAAAAGTTTATTTTATTTTGAGAGTCATTATATTTGATATATACTTACTTTTATTAAATTTATCAAAAGTTTTAAAACTTCATAGAAAAGTTTAAAATATTACTTCTTGTGTCAATGTTATTTCACTAAGGGTGAATAGTTGAAGGCCTCCTAGTTATGTGAAAAATAATATTTAAAGACCCACCAAATATTGAAAAGATAAATAAAAGAGAATATTGAAAAGATAAACATTTTAAAGAATGTACATTTTGCCCAAGGTGAGTGTGTTGGTTTCTTATATATTTAGAACAAATTAGAATCATATATATATACCACCATAGTATTGTAAGATTTGATATAGTTTCACATTCTGAAAACATACAAACTAATAAGTTTAGCTATCTTTGAAAAAAAAAAAAAAAAGCCTAAGTATTTCTTAATCTTGAAGAATTAAAGTGGTTAGCTTTTTTTTAATCCTTTTATCAAACTTCAATTTAGATTAAAATTATGGAAATAGAATGGTTGAAATTTATATTAATGAGAATTAGAGTTTTGACCACAATCAATGCTAACTATTTTCTAAAAAAATGAAACGATGTCTAAAAGCATGTTGTAAAAGCAGTTTGGACATGTTAAAATATGAATTGATTATATTGGTTCAATCTCTAATTTAAGTTAATGACACTACAAGAAAACAGACTTTTAGTGGCGTTTTTTTTACCTTTAGCGGCGCGCCGCTAAAGATCATGACTTTTAGCAACGCTTTTATAAAAAACGCCGCTAAAAGTCCTGGTCTTTAGCGGTGTTTTTAGAAAAAACGCCGCAAAAAATCCTGTTCTTTAGCAGACGAATTTGTGTATCATCTTTAGCAGTTAATCATCTGACGAGTAGTCATTTGGTGAAACTTATATTTGGCGGATAACCTTGGCATGTTATGTTTTAAAATTTTCCATTTGAATCTTAAACATGCTTGAATCTATTGATGATTGCTTTTAAATGTGTTTAGAATAGTTTTAATGATTTTAAAACGAAATTTCTTGTTGAACTTTGCATGTAAATGTTCCTGTAGGATCTCGTAACCTAGATTCGGTGATCAGACCGAATAAAGGGTATTACATAAATTAAGTAGACAAAAGATTAAATTGCATTTGTATTCATGATTAACTTTAGATTCAGGTTTTCAACAAATTAGCTAAGGATTAACCTAGTTAATACCTTTCGGCCTATAACCAGATTAATTGATCGATTCAACCTAATAGCTTAAATTGAATTAGATTAAGTTGATGCTAAGTAGGTTATCCTTTCAACCTAAGTTACTTCCTGGTGTCGTAAATCCTAAGGTTCTTAACTTATTCCAACTAATTTGTTGTAAACCCCGAACCTTCAATCAATCACTCCCACTTTCGCTTGTCAACCTTCCTAGAGTTTTTAGTTCTTGGCCATACTAGATGCTCGAATATTGCCCATTCAAATAAAATGTAAAAAAAAGAGAAGGGAGGAGAGAAATCTAAATCCGAAAATATTTGTTGAAGCTTTGATTTGTGAAACCCTTGAATTGTTTCGGTTGAAGTAGAAACAAAAATAAAGTAAAATTGCTAAAAGAACTAAAACTAAAATTCAATTAAAATAATAGTGTTTGGAATAGAAACTGAATTATTTGCAACTAAAATATAATAAATAAATTATCTTTAAGTCATATTTTTTGTGGAACAAAATGTTTATAATTAATAAATTAAAATTTAAACTTATATAAGATTCAATATAAAATCTATTTTTATAAGCGATATTCACTTCTAATTGTAAAGCTAGAAAAAAATTGATATAAAATAATTTTATATGAATTTGGTAATGACATATGATTAAATAAAATAAAATAAATTAAACATTTAAAATTTTAATTGAGTTAATGCCACTCTCAACCGAATCTTAATTTAATTTAAAATTTATTAAAAATTCCCTATATTAACAAAGGGATAAAATAAAATTTTGAAAATATTTTTATCCTTTTATAAAAAATCTAGTTTTAAACTCAACATTATAAATTCGTATATTTAATATTTATATAAATATTTTTACAAATTTATTAGTAGTAACTAATCTATTAATCTCTCTTTTGTTAAACTTCAGTATCAAGCAAGTAATGGATTGGGTTAGGCCTACTTTGCCCAACATGGGCGCTGGGAGCCTAATCGGATCCAAGCCCTATTTTTTTGTCTAAATAGTTTGTTCAACCGTCAGCCATTATCAATGTTTCAACTAATATAACATTAAAAATAGTTATAATCCATCTAAAATATTGGAGCAAAGTCAAAAGAACAGAGGAAGAGGCAAATTTGGGTTTCTCGAAATCGATCCAACATCGAAAGGTAACCACTCCAACTCTACTGCTTTGGTTGCCTTACAAACCAAAGGAATTTCTGGAATCTGAATCTAATGTTTTGTTTCTTGACTTTAACCAACCCGATTATTACTTCTTTTTTTATTTGATTCGATTGTAAAAGAAAAATACCTTTTTTTTATTACCAATGCTGGATACCCAAGTTTGGGTGTTTAGAATTGACTAGTGCTTAAATAGAATCTATGCGGTAGTGGTTGCTTAGTTACCAATAATAAAGAGAAGTCTGAATTTTGATGCTTTAATTAGACATTAGTTACTTGCTCTTGTTAAGTTATTCTTTTACAAGTCTGGAACTTAATCTTTCTTGTTCAACGTAAAGAATATGCATCTAGTTCCTTGCTTACCTTCTGTGTGTTTTGAGCGTCTCTGCAATCCGTTTTTCTCTTATGCACTATGTCCTTGGCAACCTAGTCAAAAAAATCCAAGCTTTTTGATCTACCAGTATTGGGACCAATACAACCCTGTACCTTCTCGTGCTTGGTACTTAGCTTCAATGGTCATTTGGGTTTTGCCTGAGGCAAAGTAACATATTAACAGTTAAGTGAGTTTACTAAGTATTGTGGTGTCAAGTCAGTAACCTGTAGTCTAGATGTGCTATGCTTTGCTGTTTAAAGATACACATTTCCATCAATTCTCTTCCGGGAGCAGCATTGGCTATTATTTAATTTCTTACGCTTCTGCATTTCCTGTTTCTTTGGTCATGATGAACCGAGGAACAGTCATTTAGAACCTGAACAAACAGCTTATAGGTTTGATGCAAGGAGTACATTGACTATCATCTATCCCACTATCACCATATTCTGACCACATTGACTATAACTATGAGTATACAATAAAACCCAGAAGCACTTTGTTTGCTAACACACCCTACCATGTAATGTGTTCCTCCAGATCTAAGCTTCGATTCATTTATCATACTGTACTCAAATACGTAACAGTAGCGAGGACACCAAAAACAAGTCCAAGCTTATATTGGTATCGATTACCATAACTAAAAATGATAGAGAACGTCCCACAAACAAAGCATATCATTATCGAGAAACCTTTTATGACTGCTTCCTTAGCTTGTTCAAGTAAAAATGAATTCGCTGAAAATTCAATATGGCCCACAGAAATTGACAAAAACCAATCTCCGGCCAAGTAAAAATGATATGCTTTGTTTGTGAGACGTTCTATAATGCGAAGAAAGCAGCTAAACTAGCTATTGTATGCTAGAATTCAAAAAATATCTGAGATTAGAACATACGCAAGACACAACACAAAAAATCATTGACATTGACTTTCGTTCTTAAAACGAAGAACAATGGATTGGAAAAAATCTGGAGAGGTGAGAGGAATGAAAATGACTCCCAATAAGCCAGATGGATAGGATCGAGCATTTGTCCTTCTTTTTGTGTTTGAGAGTGCAAGCTCATTGGAGAGTTGGATGGTCACAAATGGAAGTGTTTGAAGCTCGAGGTTTATATGCTTGTAGGAAGGAAAGCCGGATGCTTGACCACGAGAGAAGTTTATTTTGCTTAGATCGGAGGATGTAATAGCAAAGTCAGCTATTATTGCCTAAATGAAGAGTAGGTTAAGTAGGCCAAGAGGGGTTTCCAGGTGGATCAATCTTTCTCTCAGAATGTCAGAGAAAGAAAAAGAAGAAGAGAGCTGACTTAGCCTCAAGACTCTATTGAAGAGTCATCTTTAGTAATGTAACAGATACCAATATAAGCTTCAACTTATTTTTGGTGTCCTCGCTGCTGTTACATATTTAAGTACAGTATGATAAATGAATCGAAGCTTAGATTTGGAGGAACAAATTACATGGAAAGGTGTATGTTAGTAGGCAAAGTGCTTCTGGGTTTTATTATATACTCACAATTATGGTCAATGTGGTCAGAAGATGGTCATAGTGGGATAGATGATAGTCAATGTACTCCTTGCATCAGACCTATATACTATTTTTCAAGTCGTAAAGGACTATTCCCCAGTTCATCATGATTAAAGAAACAGAAAAGTAGAAGCGTTAAGAAATTAAATAATAGCCAATACTGCTCCTGGAAGAGAACTGACGAAAATATGTATCTTTAAATAGCAAAGCATAGCACATCTAGACTACAAGTTCCTGACTTACACCACAATACCTAGTAAACTCACTTAACTGTTAATATGTTACTTTGCCTCAGGCAAAATCCAAATGACCATTGAAACTAAGTACCAAACACGAGAAGGTACAGGGTTGTATTTATCCCAATACTGGTAGATCAAAAAGCTTGAATTTTTTTAACCAAGTTGGCAAGGACATAATGCATAAGAGAAAAACGAATTGCAGAGACGCTCAAAACACACAAAAGGTAAGCAAGGAACTAGATGCATATTCTTTACGTTGAACAAGAAAGATTAAGTTCCAGACTTGTAAAAGAATAACTTAACAAGAGCAAGTAATCAATGTCTAATTAAAGCATCAAAATCCAGACTTTTCTTTATTATTGGTAACTAAGCAAACCCAAACTCGGGTATCCAGCATTGGTGATAAAAAGAATGTATTTTTCTTTTACAATCAAATCAAATAAAATAATAATAATAATCGGGTTGGTTAAAGTCAAGAACAAAAAGAAGCAAAACATTAGATTCAGATTCCAGAAATTCCTTTGATTTGTAAGGCAACCAAAGCAGTAGAGTTGGAGTGGTTACCTTCGGATGTTGGATCGATTTCGAGAAACCCAAATGTCTCTTCCTCTGTTCTTTGACTTTGCTCCAATATTTTGGATGGATTATAACTATTTTTAATATTGTATTAGTTGAAACACTGATAATGGCTGACACTTGAACGGTTGAAACTATTTAGACCAAAAAAAGGGATTGGATCCGATTAGGCTCTTAGCGCCCATGTCGGGCAAAGTAGGCCAGTCCCAATCCATTACTTGCTTGATATGAAAGTTAACAAAAGAGAGATTGATAGATTAGTCACTACTCATAAATTTGTAAAAATATTTATATAAATATTAAATATACGAATTTATAATGTTTTAAGTTTGAATCTAGATTTTTTATAAAAACATAAAAGGATAAAAATATTTTCAAAACTTTATTTTACCCCTTTGTTAACATAGGAAATTTTTAATAAATTTTAAATTAAATTAAGATTCAGTTGAGAGTGGCATTAACTCAATTAAAACTTTAAATGTTTAATTTATTTTATTTTATTTAATCATATGTCATTACCAAATTCATATAAAATTATTTTATATCAATTTTTTCTAGCTTTACAATTAGAAGTGAATATAAACATAAAAATAGATTTTATATTGAATCTTATATAAGTTTAAATTTTAATTTATTAATTATAAACATTTTGTTCCACAAAAAAATATGACTTAAAGATAATTTATTTATTATATTTTAGTTGCAAATAATTCCGTTTCCATTCCAAACACTATTATTTTAATTGAATTTTAGTTTTAGTTCTTCCAGTAATTTTACTTTATTTTTGTTTCTACTTCAACCGAAACAATTTAAGGGTTTCACAAATCAAAGCTTCAACAAATATTTTCGGATTTAGATTTCTCTCCTCCCTTCTCTTATTTTTACATTTAATTTGAATGGGCAATATTCGAATAGGGAAAGTTGCATCTAGTATGGCCAAGAACTAAAAACTCTAGGAAGGTTGACAAGCGAAAGTGGGAGTGATTGACTGAAGGTTCAGAGTTTACCATAAATTAGTTGGAATAAGTTAAGTGAGATTAAACCTTAGGATTGACGACACCAAGAAGTAACTTAGGTAGATAAGGCCGAAAGGATAACCTACTTAGCACCAACTTAATCTAATCCGATTTAAGCTATTAGGTTGAAAGATAAATAGGTTGAATCGATCAATTAATCTGGTTATAGGCCGAAAGGTATTAACTAGGTTAATCCTTAGCTAATTTGTTAAAAACCTGAATCTAAAGTTAATCATGAACACAAATGCAATTTAATCTTCTGTCTACTTAATTTATGTAACACCCCTATTCGGTCCGATCACCAATCCAAGTTACTGAGATCCTACAATAAAATACAGAACATTTACATGCAAAGTTTAACAAGAAATTCCGCTTTAAAATCATTAAAACTATTCTAAACACATTTAAAAGCAATCATCAATAGATTCAAGCATGTTTAAGATTCAAATAGAAAATTTTAAAACATAACATGCCAAGGTTATCCGCCAAATATAAGTTTCACCAAATGACTACTCGTTAAATGATTAATCACTAAAGATGATACACAAAACTATTATTGATCGAATTTTAAACTAAAACGTACCTTAATAATTTCAACAAACTGGTCTACTCCACTCTCACCAAGAAACAGATGCTGCAGTCAAAATAATAGTATTTGTTAAGTAATTTAAAGGGAAAATGAATATAAATAAGCAAAAAAAATTAGCAACGAAACATGTACCTGCCCAAGCAAAATTTCAACCAAAACACAGCCAGCAGACCAGATGTCAATGGATGTGGTGTATTTATTATTCAGGTGGTCGCTAGTACCTACAACAGATGTAATATTATAAGAGTAGCACCAAATATTAATTAAGTTTAACCAAATATAAAAACTTCATCAATATCACTACCAAATATTAATTCGAAGATTAAATGGCAGCTTCAGTTGAACCAACAGTTGCAGGAGGAGCAGGAAGCGATGAATCAAATACAGACAACATTAATTCACTAAGACTTTAATTTAAAAATAGAAAACAAAAATAAAAGTAATATCAAACAATTGAATTTAATTCACTAATACTTTAATTTAAAAGTTCAAAGGCATATGTAAATATGTAAGTACCACATGGTAAGAAAATTTAATACAATTTAAAGCCAATGATGCTGAGTTGCTAACTGCACAGCAAAACAAGGTCCAAGAATCGGGTCTGGTTCAAGTTTATTTAAAGGGCTGCAATTCATGCATTTGATTAATGTTATGAAATGAAGGTTGTGCTTGTTTTTCTATCCCATAAAGGATTAGACATTTCAATCGCCAACCCTAAGGATGAAGAGAACTTTGCAAGGTCTTTCAAGAGTAAGCCTATCAATTACAGTCCACATTCACTAATATAGCTATCATAGTTCCTAATGCATATATGATAAGGATACTCACAGTTTGATTAGTTAAAGCTAGAAAAGCAATAACCAAATGCACAATCCCGAACTTAAATAAGAAAGCTCATCTGCTCATAAAAATGTGAATTGTATCATGCCTCAACTAGATTGCTAATCCTAGCAGCAAAAATGCTTCTAAATAGTATAAGGACTAGCTGCTGCTGCATTAAGATTTTTAATCCTTCAGATTTGGTAGGTTCATGGCATCACTGTCAAACGCAATGAAGTTACAAGAACTATTTTGGAATCCATATAGCATCCAAATTAGGTAATTTGTTAATTTCATATAAGATGAACTTAGGTCATTTGTTAATTTCATTTTAAATAACTAAGGTTCCTGATTAAACACAACTTGTCTTGAATAAATTTAAAATAAAATAAAATAATACTTTAAATACAATTTAATTTAATTAGGTAATATAAAAATAAAATAAAAGTAGATAAAATATTTTTTGTGATTAAAATAAAAAAACTAAAATATTTAAAATAACAATAAACAGTTGCGAAAAAAACAAAGGGGCATGTGTTTGGTAAATATCGCTTATTCAACGTGAAATTCAAAAAAAATACAAGACTTTTGCCAATTCCGAAAATAAAAATAAACTTTACAATCCGACAAACAATAAAACAAAGTTTACATATCAATCAAGCCGAACTGCTGCTTGTCACGACCAAAATGTTGACTTTAAAGATTAAATGGGGTTTTTTTTTTCCAGCTTCTAATCCTGCCTTATGGTAATTGCTTGATCAAATTTATGCATCTTAATCAAGAAGAAACCAGAAAATTAAAGCATATGAATAAATTTTCAACAAGAAGATGAAAAGGAAACAAAAACCCAAATCAAAAGTGAGTCAAGGGAAGATCTTAGAAAAGATAGGAAGCAATAACATAGAAATATTTCAAGAACAAGCAAAAACTTTATCAGGATTTGTGAAAATTAAAAGAAACAGAGAATTAGAAATTAAAGTTACCTGATACTTCTGTTTGCCAGTGAAGGAAAAAAAAAACCACCACTCACCATGAAAATGAATTTATAGAATGTTACAGTTTGAGAGCTTAGAAAGAAGAATAAAAAGGCGAAATTGAAAAAATATACTAACCTGTTGGATGGGAGATGATGAGCAGCAAATGAAGGTCATTATAATATGATGCCAAACTGCTAGAAAATAGGCACTCCAAAGGGTTTTCTATGCCTAGCCTTGAATCAGCTACAACCCAAAGCAAACCAATGCAAAAGACAAATAACTTTTCTCACAAACACTAATACTATTCAGTCTAAAACATCTTGATTACATTTCTATATAAAACAATCACTTCATGCAAATGAAAGTAACAGGATTAGGAGTGTTAATAGAACTTCAGAAACCAAATAACTGCGCATCAATGATGTTATGAACTAGGTAAATTTTCACTTGTAACTGAAAAGAAATATTTTCTAGATCTGGAAATGAATTACAATGGTATATTCTGAGTCTTGAATGCTTAGCTTTCTCTGTACACTTACTAGTGTATATATAGAACATTTGATCAACATAAGAAAGGTTTGAATGTTACCTGGGGAGATCTGGAGAGTGAAGTGGAATCGAGGATTTGAGAGAGAAAGAGAGTTAAAAAAAGAAAGGAAGAATTGTTTGAGAAGAAACACCAAGCTCAGGCCTTGAATCGGTGAAATATGGAGGAAAGCAACTTAGGGTTTGATTTGGGGAAACTGAGGGTATAGGGGAAACTTTGTTTTGAAAAATACTAAGTATCAGGACTTAGCTTTGGGGATAAAATGTATGAAACAAAGACGACGCCGTTTAACCCATTATAAAAGTGGGTGAAATCGACATGGATGCATCGAGCAATCGACGGGTGAGCGGATTAAGGGATATGGTTGTTGTTTCAATGAAATTCAGTGTTCTTAATTAATATATTTGTATTTGCATACTTTTGCAATTTCAATGGAGTTCAACCAATCCAACTTCACTCGAAACTCTTTGTAATTCAATACCAATTCTAAAAGCTTTGTAAAGGATCTACCTTAAAACTGTGCTCAATACTCTCCATTACTGGCATTCGTATGTTAGAAGCCCTGTCAACAACAATACTTATTCTAACATTATTAAATATACGAAAAATACTTAGAAAAATATTTTAATTTATATTATTGCCTCCCACCAAAAATTTTTAGAATTTTTATAAAATAAATTATTTTATATAAAAACAAATTCACTACCCACTCATTAAAGCCTAAAAATCTCTAATTTTTTTATTTTCTTTTAGCATTTCTCTCTTTTTTTTTTTAATTTCTTTTATTTTCTCACATTTTCTCTTTAGAATTTATACAAGATAAGTGGTGAATCTTTCAATACTTTTAAGCATGTCCCTAATTTGGTGACTTCTTTTTTTTTTTTTCTAACTTCATTGATTAATCTTCGAAATAGCCTAAATCATATTCATTTGTGTTACAAACTCATGTATTAGCCTAAAAGGTCGCAAGATCTCAAATATGCTCACAGTCACACCAAGAATTGAAATATCCAAACCAATGCATCAGATCTGATAGCAAATATTTATTATCTTAATCTAAACAAAACTGACCCCAACAAAGGAAAAAGATAGAAAAAAGAACCTTTCTTAGCCTGAAGGAGGTGCCTTCCAGTAGAAGTGAAAGAGTCGAAAACACCATCTGTACTCATTCAAATCGTCGCATATCAGAAAAAAAAAAAAAAAAGGTTTCACAACAAACAAAGAGAAGCTATGAATTTATTGATAAAATACCAGAAATCGAAGTGCAAGCAGAGAAACCCAACAAAAAGAAGAAAACTGCAAACCAACACAGCAACTTATTTATCCCCGTCAATTTTTCTTTAGACGATTATGCAGCAGATCAGGCTTGCTAGTTTAAGGGGCAGAGTATTATAAATTGAAGCTTCTTTAATCTAGGAGCAACTTCAGTCGATGTTTTCTGAAGGGAAGAAGCTTAACTATGGCTGAAAGTTTGAAAGTTTAATGGGAATTGAGAGTAATATAAAAAGTAAGACAAGACAGAGAAAGACAGGGAAGAAGGAAAAACCGTGTTTTTTGCTATCACTGAAAATTGATAATAGCTCATCTCTGTTTTTTTCCTTTTCCAGCTACTAACTCTGATGGATTTTTATTCATGTTAATGGTTTGAATAATAAGGATGAAAATGATATTTAATATTGAATTATAATATATATTTGATTCAAATAGTTTATGTCTCTAATTAACTTTTAGATTTATTTCATCAAAATTTATAGCAAATTGAAGGATGTTTTCTTAAATATTAATATTGATTAGGTGTAGTGTTTAACTTATTTTTGTATCATGTTATATTATCTAATATCATCATCATGCTTACGTCTAAATTAAACTTCAAGGTGAGTTTGGATAAGACGGTAAATTGTATTTAACTTATTTTTTTATCTCACGTTATAGTATTGCTATAATATATAATCTCACCATCACCACTATTTTTATATTAACCGCATACATAAACGCATGCATGTACATTCAAACTCACCCTCACTCGGCTTTAGTATCTTAATTGAATAAGCTCAAATAGTTTACATTTTATTTTGAATTCAAGTAAATAAATAAATAGCCATGATTCGATATAAATAAAATAAAATAAAAAAGAGCTTTCCACTGAAATCCCTAAACCATGTATCAGGTAGATTTTCCAATCACAAATCCTAAATCGACTCAAGGCCTCTAATCAAACCCTAAATTGAAACTCGATTGCTATTGTTTTCTATCAGTGAGGGCAAAGGTAAGTCAGAAGGGCATGTTGAGAAATTGCTATTGTCGAGAAATTAGGATTGTGGCTATTATTGTGATAGAATGAGATTTTTTTGTAAGATTCAATTTTTTTTTATTGATTGAATGATTTAAGGATATTAATTTTGTATAAGATTATTAACATCTTGATGGATAATAACTTTTAGAGGTTAATTAATACAAATCCTTGAAGAAATTAATATTGATTGTCTTGAATATTGATTAGAAATTTGACATTTTTATTTAAAAATTGTTATTGCTAGTGTTCTTCTATTGTTTGAATATCGCATTCTTGATATAAAAAAATACTTAAGTGATTTTTATTTTCGGTGAAAGAAAATTATTGGTTGTATGTTATGTTGAGGCAAGATATGCTTAATGGAGCTGAGTGGCACTCGACAGTGCACACTGTAGGCTGCCACTATTACTTACCTTTTTCGGTTTGGCAATTCAATGAAGAAAATCTCTAGACCTGTTAATGTGTTGTTATATTAAAGATACTTTAGTCCATTAATGGAAATCAATCATTGGCTTTTGAAAATTGAATTGAACTCGAGTGAATCAAATCAACATTTGGAATGTGGAGATTCGGTCGATTACATTGTTGAATATGGAGAGTATATCTTCAATTGATTGTACTTTGAATGTTGTAATTGTAATAGCTATTTTCAAATGGTTACTTTGTATTCACTTAAATTCTATGTTAGTATGCCGAAATTGATATATATTTTGACGATTGTCTAAGTTTTGGATGAGAGATTATTGAGTGCATTCTAATTTGTTCATTGACGAGTTGTTTTTGTAAGAGAGCGCAAACTGAGTTGTAAACATTATTGAGTGTTTGTAGGTGAGTGTTTTAGTCTTTAGGCATGAAGGTGAGATGATAGAGTGAAAATCACTTGTTGTATTGTGGATTGAAGATGGTGACATTACTCACTGATCTATGCTCTGCAAATTTAAAAAAATTGAACTGCATAAACAAATCCTTGGTGTTATTTAGTTTTGTTTGCACAATTTTTCATAGTGTCAAGCCGTAATGGCCACTGTAATCAAACACTTCCATTATAATTTTCATATTAGGCAAACAAACAATTTAAGATAACATGTTGATTTATTAACAACTTTTGCGTTTAAGGCTTAAATTTATTTATTCTAAATATTTAACATTAATGGAGAAATAATTTGAAAGAAAGTTTACTAATGAAGTAAAAAAAAGGATAGTATCAACCTCACAATCTAAACTTTATAAGTAACTTCAACAATTTTGTAAGAATATTACATTTATACAATGATTTATCAAAGATTAATATTATGCATTAGTTTTCGTCTTAATTTTTTATAATTTAACCTCACAATCTAATTTTCTTGACTTTGACTTTGACTTTGTCCATGCTCTGGTCTCCATTGTTCAATCAAACCAAATAAGAATGACGAAATGAAAATAACCTCCCAATTTGACTTATGTGGTAGAAACCAACTTGAAATCTCCTAATACTAATAGACATGATGCTTGTCCACGCAAAACCAAATGAAGTATATTATTTCTACAACACTTCTGGAAGTACAAATAAAAGGATGCACCAAGAAAGAACCTGGTGTATGAAATCAAAATACTGTACTCTTCTTCAGCGTTAAAAGTGGGAAAATAATATAAATATTATATATAAATCAAATAATGGAATAATCGGAATTCATTTCCAGGAGTTCATAACAACATAGCTGCAGCTATGATTGCGGCCATTACCAGCATCCAAGGATTACGTATCAGCTGTTGACTACCATTAGCATTCTCCGATGCTGATGCTGATGCTGATGGCGATAACGCAGGGCAAGCGAGCCCTTCTTTCCCTTCACGGCACTCGCTAGCAAAAAGACCAGGAGGGTATTTCCCGTAAAGATTAATGTAGCTGAACATAGTTGAAGCGCATTCAGTCGTCAAGTCATTGATCTGTTCTGCATAAGGACAAGCAAATTCCTTGAATGCAGAACAACAACTTTGAGGTGGATACTTTGGTCCTTTGCATTGGCTTGTGATAATTGTGTAGTTCAGAAACTCAAAGTTAACAGGGCAAGCTGCAAATGATGCATTAGAAATAGTACGTCAAAAGTTTAATCATATATCCCTTTCAAGATATTAAGTGCTATGTTACTCAGACTCAAATGCAAGTGTTCAATACGTGCACGTGTCAGACATAAGTATGTTTTAAGTTTTTTAAAGTTTTCCTATGCATTTAGAGGGTCATTGGAGGCTCTTGTCCCCATATCAATTGCCAACTTCGTGTCAGGCACAAGTCAAAATGAAGGGTGATCATCTAAGTCAAGACATAAATCTGATGATTTTAACATTTGCCGCATTTGGTTGAGTCACCTTTAGCACAAAGAAAATAAAACAATAGAACTCACTAAATCAGCATTAACAATAGGAACCCGAAGTTATGGCCTATTGGCTGGGTGCTCAATTCCCCAGAATTAACCTGGGTTCAAGTCTTTGTTGTACCAAAAGAAAAATCAGCATTAAGTATAGGGTGTCCTTACAAAGAATATTACTATGCACTTTCAATATTTCCCTTACGATGGAAGGAGAAATTGGCAAAGGAAAAAGGACAAATACTAACAGCCATACATCAAATGAATGATACCAATGGAAAACCCCATATAAGAATATATTTAACTTGCAGGAACACAAAAGAGAAAATAAACTGAATATATGTTGTTGGGTTACGAAAAGAATGGCTTGACAAATGATAACCTTAGGTGGTTCTTAAAATATGGGATAAACCTAGAAAACACAGTCAGATACCCTTTTTTTATTCAGTTCATGCAGAGCATCAATGAAAGTAACCCTTAATCAACAGATTTTTTTCAGTTTCATGGAAATCAGAAAAACAATCCTTTTGAAGCCCTTTCTGCCCCTTTCAAGATCTAAACTGCCCAAAAACAAAAATGAAAAAAGTACCCTTCAATTCCTTTCTCCCTCTTTTCAAGATTTTTTCAGTGTTTAACTTATTCTTTGTATCATGTTGTATTATCTAATATCATCATCACCGCCCGTCTAAATTAAACTTCAAGGTGGGTTTGGATAAGACGGTAAAGTGTATTTAACTTACTTTTTATCTCACGTTATAGTATCGCTATAATATATAATCTCACCGTCACCACTATTTTTATATTAACCGCACATAAACGCACCGTACATTCAAACTCACCCTCACTCGGCTTTAGTAACTTAACTGAATAAGCTCAAATAGTTTACATTTTATTTTGAATTCAAGTAAATAAATAAATAGCCATGATTCGATATAAATAAAATAAAATAAAAAAGAGCTTTCCAGTGAAATCCCTAAATCATGTATCAGGTAGATTTTCCAATCACAAACCCTAAATCGACTCAAGGTCTCTAATCAAACCCTAAATTGAAACTCGACTGCTATTGTTTTCTATCAGTGAGGACAAAGGTAAGTCAGAAGGGCATGTCGAGAAATTGCTATTGTTTGGGGCTTTCGTCTTCCATCTCTTAAACAGATCCTTCAAGTGACACACAAGCACCCTCTTCTCTATTTCATTTTGTGCTTCTTGATTGATGGCTGATGCAATTTGACAACTCTCTGTTTTTCTATCTCTTTCTTGCCTAATCTCCACATATATTTGTGCCTCTAACTCCCACGACACTGCTTTTTGTCTTCATTCTTTCACCTAATCAAACCAACCAACACATTATTAAGTACAAATATATATAGTTCCAAGGATGAAGTAGCTAATTATGAAATAAATCTTACAGCAAATTGCAGATATTGAATCTGCTTCCCAAAGATCACGAGATGCATCAAGTTCTTCCATCTCATCCCTTACCAACACCAACATGTCTTGCATCTGGGACCATTCTTCTGTCTCACCTCGAATTGCTCTATAACCTTCACTCCTCATTCCACAAGACCGATTGGAATGAATTGAGGGAGACGAAGAAAGAACACGACCAGGTGAAGGATTTAATTGGGTTTAAATTTCTTTACAATTTCAGAAATAATTAATATTTTTTTTCATTTTTCATTATAAAAATGTTTATGACTCTTTTATTTATGTTTCACTACTACTAATTAAATTAGTTTTCAATGTTGTAATAACACATACTTTTATTTACAAAAACCTTGTAGAAATATAGCGTTCAAAGATGGTAAAAAGGCAATGTGTATATGTTGTACAATTTTGGCGGGAGTATTGAACTGTAGTTTTAAGTCTTAACACATTCATCCATAAAAGGGGAAAATAACACATTTCTCACAGGTTAGTTATCCATCAATAAACGTGTTTTCACCTATCATATCATTATAATTAGATTGGTTGATTAAAAGATTTATCAAAAATAGACGTGGAAGGATCGTGCTAAAAACGACAATTCAGCTTGAAGATGCCAAGTATGTTTTACGCCACAATTATATCATAAATTTATTTCATATTTATTCAATCTTCTACACACTCTCCTCTACAATATCCACAAAGGTGGAAGATTTGCACAATTACAAAGGTATTTTAATTATTCTCCTTTAATTAAACATTCACAAAAACATCTACTAATAAATCATCACCATTATAATTGAAAATACCGCATGCAATTCTTCACTTCTTCCTTTTTACTTACCACAATTGAGGAATTCACAACACCTTCCAAGAATACAGCATCTCCTGCTCAAACATTATTCACCAATACAGTATACATTGCACAATCCATCAATATCATTCAACAAGGTTTTTTTTTTTTAAGGTATTTCGTTTTATTGTATATTTATGAGACAAAATATTTATTTTAACAATTATTACACATTTCGTCATTGTTAACTTTTATTTACATTTTTTAAATATATAGCAGATACGTAACAACATTTTATATGGAATTCGGCTGGTACTACCTAGCATGTCCTATTTATAGAACAACAGTGGAATAAGTGGAAGAAGGTTTTAAATGTAACAATTGTGGTGATCATGTACAGCTCTCGATTCCTCAATATCATTTAACTTATAATAATATAAATTATTTTTTCAAAAAATCTAACATTAATATTTAATATGATTACAAATCTATCATTATACAGATATATAATTCTATATTTGAAAACTTATTAACAAATTATTTACTTACTACTAAATTTCAAGTTTAAAATTACTATTACAGTTGTCGATGAGACCACTACAACATTTTGCGTTATTTAGTATGTTTTTGAGATCGCTGCAACTAGGTCTAGCTATGAAAATTTGTCATCGATGAATCTTATAAGTTTTTTAAAGAAATTGTTAGATTCAGAAGCTATGAAATGTTCAAAAACTATTTGATTAAGAAAATTTTGTTAACTTTGTATTTAGGGACTAAGTTGTTAAAATAGTAAAATTTCATGAAATTCTTGTGAAAATGTAATAAATATGGGTTGTAGGGACTATGGAAAATTCAGTCAACATGATTCGAGTTTAATTATGTTAAATTTGAAATTTCAGGCTTAGGCACTAAATTGAATAAAAACTGAAAGTTCAGGCTAAAAGTGTAAACTTTTGATAAAGGATAAATTACATGAATTTAAGTGTAGCGACGTAAAATTTTACTTTCGGTCGCTAATTGAGGCGACTTATTGGAAATTTGAAAACTGACTTTCAATTTTATTAAAAAAGGGAGTCGCCACCGATCCTTTTTCCTAGGTGTAATCGGGCACCTAATAAATCCTCTTTTTTAAAAGAAAAAATTGTTTCTTAAACAAAAAGAAGGCCGAGTTTAGGTCTACGTCAAAAGCCAGAGAAAAAATAGGGTTCGAGAGTCGGTTACGCACGAGGAAGGTATTAGCACCCTCGCGACGCCCAAAATTGATATCTCGTTAAGCGTGTGTTGTCTTAATTTTCAAAAATGCGAGTTCAATGTAACATTTAATCGTGATCCAATCAAAACACTAGAATTTTTAAAATTTTGATTTCTTTTGAGAAGGACGTTCCGTTTTTAACACAAACTGATTGATATTCACCCAACATAGCGATGAAATCGACGATTTAAAGTTAAATCGGTACGTTACCTTATTTATTGAAATTAAAAAAATGAATGAAAATATTTTTAAATAAAAAGAAAACTAATATCGATGTTGAAATAAGATGTGATCTAATAGGCTAAATTCGGAACAGGCAAATAATAATAAAAAATTAAGAATATACGAAGCAAATAATATATAAAACATTAACAATGTATAGGTGATAATAATAGTCATAAAACAGTAGTAGTGCATATGATATTAAACATGATAATAATAGTAATAATGCAAATATGAAATAGTAGTGAACATATATATATAAAACATATGATACTAGATTAAAAATATATACAATATATATTGAAAACCGTAATAATATAAAAAATAACTAATAATAACGATATATAAATATATACATATATGTATTAAAATATATACGTAATAATAGGAATAAAAAGTATATACATAGTATTAAAAATATGTACATAAAAAAATATATATGTGTGTATATATATGTGAATAATGATGAAAAGAAAATAATAATTATACTAATAATAGTGGTAATGGTAATGATCGAAGTAGTAATGAAATAAGTATAAGTATGTACAAAAATAAAAATAACATAATATAAAGAAAGAAAGAAAATAATGATAATAATATATTAATAAAAGAAATATATATATATACATACATATACCAAAAAATATATTCATAATAATAGTATTGAAAGTACTTACATGGGATAATATTAAAAATATATGAATAATGTGATATTAAAAATATATACATAATATATATATATATAATATAATATTAAATATATATATACATAATATATATAAAATATATACATAATATATGCATATTAGAAATAATAATATTAAAAGTATATACGTAATATATATATATTAGAAATAATAATAGTAACTATAGTAATAATATATTGATAATAAATGATAAAAGGAATAAAAATAACGATAATAATAAGAATATTAATAATGATAATCATAAGAATAATATAAATAATATTTAAAATAAAATAGCAAAGATAATATGAAAATAAACTTAAATCTAAAAAAATGACTAAATTTGAAACAAAAACGAAGTTTTGGGTCAATTTTAAAAAGAAATAAAGAAAAAGGACCAAAATGCAACGCGCGCGTAACCTAGGAGGACCACAACAGCAATTATTCCTTCCCATCAAAACGCAGCGTATCAGCGGGGACTAAATTGAAAAGCGCAAAAAATTATGAGGCCAAATTGAAAATAAATTGAAACTTAATTGCAAAGTAATAAAAAACGGAAGGACCACGCGTATAAATAACCCATTCAACAAAAACACGCGGATCCTCTAGCGGGTCAAAGTCGGATCGAGTCGAGCAGAGTGAAACGGCATCGTTTTGGGGCTTATGGGTGCCGACCAAAACGACGTCGTTTTGTAATATCTATATAAGTTAAAGTTTTTGTTTTGAAATCATTTGTTATCTGTTTCTAAAAAAAAAAAAAAGTTTCTTCTTTGTTTTCTCTGCAGTCCGTGTTCCGTGAGGTCCCCGGTCGCCACCACCACCGCTTCATTGCCGACGACCACCGTATAAGTACATGGTGGTCGAAAATTCGAAAAGGTGTATTTTTCTATTTTTTTATATTTTTATTTTCTATACTTTTAATATATGTATATATGTGGAAAAATGGACCCAAAAATAAAAACAAGAATAAATTAAAAATCACCTTAAGTTTTCGGTTGTGATTTTGACGTTTTGGTTGCTCGATTTGGTGTTATTCTTGCGTTTTTTATTTCCTTCAGATAATTGCTTGTATGCGTGTTAAAACTATTTTTTGTATTGATGAAAAAATTCGAACCCTTTTTTGGTTTCGGTTTGGCCTTTTTAGAGCCAAGTTACATGCCATTTTTTATTATTATCTGTCCCTTCTCTTTTTTGATCTTTGTAGGCCGGTGGGCGGTGGAGCAGGTGGCTGAGAGAGGAGTGGCGGTGGGTGGTAGGCGCCGCAAGCTAGGGGGCTAAGGTTAGATTTAGGGTTTTTTTTATTTTTGATTTTAGGTTTTAGTGTTTAGGCTGTTAGGAATTGGGTTTGGGGTTTAGGTTATTGTTGAGTCAAAATTTAAAGGGGTTATTTTAAGTGTCGGGTTTCTGTTGGGTTTTGATGTAAATGGGTTTAAGTGGGTCTGATGGGTTAAGGGTTTAGAGGTTTGGGTTTTGGGTTTGTTATTTTATAGGCCAAAATTGGCCTACAACAGCTGCTCCTCTTTACTCATTGTCGTGTAACAGGAATAGAGCAAAGACATAAAGAAAGGCCAATTTTGCCCGGTCTTGTTGAGTATTAACTTCTATGGCGCTCTTCTTCTTTAGGTAGCTTCATTCCATTCCACCACATCTTATAGTTTTGATCTATCTCACTGCCACTTCAGAAATATGACCCGTAGCTTCACTTTGCTCGCTTCTTCTGGGGTATGAGGTTCACATCTTCGATTTATTTCACTGTATCTTTAGGAAGATAAGATCTGCAACTTCAATGTGCTCCACTGCAACTTCAAGGAGGCAAAATCTGTGTCTTCGATTAACTCCAATCTTTATCCTCGGCATGTGACCCGAGGCTCAACTTACCTCTCGCAATATGAGCTGACTTTTGATAAAACAGAATTTGAAAAGACCTCAGCATGTGGCCCGAGACTCAACTCGCTTCTCGTAATATGAGTTAATTTTTGACGAACAGAAATTAAAAATAGCTCAGCATGTGAGCCAAGGCTCAACTCACCTCTCGCAATATGAGTTGATTGTTGAAAACAGAATTTGAAAAATAAATTTTTAAAATACCTCGGCATGTGACCCGAGGCTCAACTCGCCTCTCGCAATATGAGTTGATTTTGACGAACAGAAATTGAAAAGCAGAAATTGAAAATACCTCAGCATGTGAGCCGAGGCTCAACTCACCTCTCGTAATATGAGTTGATTTTTTGATGAACAGAAATTGAAATTACCTCAGCGTGTCCTGAGGCTCAACTTACCTCTCGCAATATGAGTTGAGTTTTTTTGAAAGACAGAAATTGAAAATACCTCAACGTGTCTTGAGGCTCAACTCACCTCTCGCAATATGAGTTGATTTTTGAAAACAGAAATAAAAACATTAGAATACCAAAATATGTCATCTAGTGGAACTCATGTGTCTTTTCCTTTGATTCAATACAGCCATCATCACATCCTCTTGTTCTACTGGAGTACCTGTATATGTCATGCATGACGTTATCATGATATGCACATTTTTATCTTAAATGCCTTTATGCCTACATGATTATTCTATACGCTTTGGACTTATTTGTCATATATCCCTTTTTGTTACGATTTTTTGTAACGATCTGCATTCATTGCTTCGGCCCTTGACTTTCTCTTTAGGCCCCGTACCCGTCCTCAAGTTCTACGAGTAACCTGCGTTTCTCAGATATCACTCTTTTGTCCCCAATTAAAATTTGTCTTTTCTTTGAGACTCTTGTACTTATCAAATTCTTATCCTGGTAATGCTCAACATTTATTTCGTCTAGAGTGTGTCATTTCACTATTTATCATGTAAATAAACCACATAATGACATGCATGAAAATGGTCAGGTAGGGACAAAAAGGATACCTTACATTTATTTATTTCAAAGGTAGCAAAGAAAGAAAGTTAACCAATGATGGTAAAAAAGTGTCATAAAGAGAAAGGGAATCGCATTCAATAGATACAAATACTCTAGATATTCAACGCATGAACTCTTCCACGTTCCTCAATCAAGAAACTTTTCGAGCATGGCTTCTTGCGTAGAAGATTTCGAGCTGCTGAAAATG
The DNA here is from genome assembly GCA_025698475.1 of Gossypium anomalum. Taxonomy (NCBI): domain Eukaryota; kingdom Viridiplantae; phylum Streptophyta; class Magnoliopsida; order Malvales; family Malvaceae; genus Gossypium; species Gossypium anomalum. The sequence goes on from CM046968.1 coordinate 71,482,022, forward strand.
TTTCAAATACTGTAGTCTTACCGTTTGACTCACTTGTTCAAATCATCTTGCTCTTTGAGCCCAAGTTGGCTTCATTAGGACGCCCTTTCGGGCTTTCATCCTAATTCTTTTGTTTACCAAGACACCCTTTTTGGGTTTTCATCCTGATCGTTTTTTTTAAGACGCCCTTTTCGAATTTTCATCTTAATTTCTCTCTTTTTTTTTCTTTTTTTCAAGCATAATATTTCTACACAGCATTTGAGTTCATTGGATTCAGTAACTCCTTCCCATCCATCTCTGTGAGAATCAAAGCTCCACCCGAGAAAGCCTTCTTTACGACGTATGGTCTTTCCCAATTTGGTGCCTATTTTTCTCGCAGGTCTTTTTGTATTGGAAGAATCTTTCTCAGCACGAGTTCTCCTTCGTGGAATTCTCTTGGTCGTACTTTCTTGTCATGGGCCGTGATTATTCTCTTCTGGTACATCTGTCCGTGACAAATTACCTTTAAACGTTTTTATTTGATAAGGTTTAACTGGTTATATCGAGCTCGAATCCATTCTGCTTCCTCTAGCTTTGACTCTATTAACACTCGTAAAGAGGGGATCTCAACTTCGATAGGTAGCACAACTTCCATTCCATAGACCAGAGAGAAAGAAGTTGCTCCTGTAGATGTTCGTACAGATGTGCAATATGCAAACAAAGCGAATGGTAGCTTCTCGTGCCAGTCCTTATATGTTTCTGTCATTTTTCCAATAATCTTCTTAATATTTTTGTTGGCCGCTTCAACAGCTCCTTTTATCTTTGGGTGATAGGGCGATGAGTTATTATGCTTTATTTGAAATTGCTCACACAACTCTTTCATCATCTTGTTATTTTAGTTTAAGGCGTTATCTAAAATGATTCTTTCAGGCAAACCATATCGACAAATGATTTCCTTTTTCAAAAACCTGTAAATTGCAATCTTCATCACATTGGCAAATGAAGCGGCTTCTATCCATTTTGTAAAGTAATCAATAACCGCAAAAATGAACCGGTGTTCATTAGAAGCTTTCGGGGAAATTGGCCCTATAACATCCATGCCCCACATAGAAAAAGGCCACGAAGAAGTCATGACATGAAGAGGCGAAAGGGCTACATAAATTTTATCACCATAAATTTAACATTTATGGCATTTTTGTGCAAAACTAATACAGTCGCTTTCCATCGTCAGCCAGTAATAACCGAGTCTCATATCTTCCTAGCCATAGTGAAACCATTGACATGCGTCTCACAAATTCCTTCATGGACATCTTTAAGTATTTTTCTAGCCTCAACATTATCCACGCATCTTAAGAGCACTTGATCTTTTTCTTTTTTGTACAGGATGTCCCCATCAAGAACAAATCCCGCTGCCATTCTTCTAATTGTTCTTTTGTCGTTCTCATTTGCTTGTTCAGGATATCTTTGATTCTTGATATATTCTAAGATATCATGGAACCATGGCGGTCCGTCTGGCTCTTTTTCAATACTGAAACAATGTGCAAGGACTTCATTTATGCTCATTTGCAGAGGCATTATTTCTGTTTCTCTGTTCGCTTTGAACATTGAAGCCAAAGTGGTCAGGGCATCAGCCAATTGGTTTTCTTCTCGTGGGAAGTAATTAAAAATTATTTCTTTGAATTCTTTAATTAGTTCCACCACTAGATCACTGTATTTAACCAATTTTGAATCTCTCACTTCCCAATATCTACGGATTTGGTATATCACCAACGCTGAGTCTCCGTAGACCTCTAAGGTTTTGACGTTTCGTTCAATAGCTGCACGAAGTCCTATGATACAGGCTTCATATTCTGCTATGTTATTAGTACAGAAAAAATTCAGTCTAGCAGTGAACGAAAAATGGTTCCCTTCTGGTGATACTAATACTGATCCAATCCCATGCCCCAAGGCATTCGATGCGCCATCAAAGCTCATTTTTCATGACTTTTCTTTTAATGACTAGCACTCTTTTTCTGTAATGCACATCAAGTCTTCATCTGAGAAATCAAATCTCAATAGCTCGTATTCCTCCGTTGTTCGAGTTACTAAGAAATTAGCTATTGCACTCCCTTTTATCGACTTTTGACTCACATAGACAATGTCGTATTCTGATAATAGGATCTACCATCGTGCCATTCTTCCTGAAAGTGCAGGTGATTCCATCATGTACTTTATTGGGTCCAGCTTTGAAATTAACCATGTCTTATGATACAGCATATATTGCCTGAGCCTCTGAACTACCCAAACCAAAGCGTAACAGAATTTTTCAATTGACGAGTACTTTGCCTCATACTCTGTGAACTTTTTGCTGAGATAGTAAATCGCCTTTTCTCTTTTCCCTGACTCATCATGTTGCCCAGTACGCAACCAATTGAATTTTCAAACACAGTAAGATACAATATTAACGGTCTTCCTGGAGTTGGCAGTACTATCACCGGGGGACTAGACAAATACTGTTTTATCTTGTTAAAAGCCACTTGGCATTCATCGTTCTATTCTCCCGGATTATGTTTTCGAAGAAGTCAAAAAATTAGGTCACACTGATTGGTAAGTTGAGCAATGAACCAAGTGATGTAGTTCAACCTCCCTAAAAATCCTCTGCTTATTTTTGTGTGCGCGGATGTGGTAGTTCTTGTATGGCTTTTATCTTATCTAGATCAACTTCAATGCCTCTCTCGCTGACGATGAAGCCTAACAGTTTTCCCGAGGTAGCCCCAAACGTACACTTGGCTGGATTAAGCTTCAGCTGGAACTTTCTCAGTCTTTCGAACAACTTCTTGAGGTTCCCAACATGCTCTCTTTCCTCATTGGATTTGGCGATCATATCATCGACGTAGACTTCTATTTCTTTGTGCATTATGTCATGAAACATCACTATGGCCCTATGATATGTTGCCCCAGCGTTCTTTCATCAGAACGGGATCACCTTATAACAGAATGTTCCCTACATCATTATGAAAGTAGTTTTCTTCATATCCTCAAGAGCCATCTTTATTTGATTGTAACCCGAGAATCCATCCATGAATGAAAATAATGAATGTTTGGCTGTATTATCCACTAATGTATTGATGTATGGCAAAGAAAAATTATCTTTAGGACTTACTCGACTCAGATCGCGATAATCTATACACATCCGTACCTTGCCGTCTTTCTTTGGTACTGGGACTATGTTAGCTACCCATTGTGGGTACTTGGAGACTTGTAGGAAGCCAGCATCGAATTGTTTCTTGACTTCTTCTTTTATCTTTAATAGCATTTCAGGTCTCATTCATCTTAGCTTCTGTTGAATGGGTTTGCATTCTGGTTTCAGTGGGAGTCTATGGACCACTACATCCTCATCCAATCTTGGCATATCCTGATACGAACATGTAAATACATCCCTGTACTTATGATGCAAAGCGATCACATCATGTTTGGTATTATCTGAAATGGAGGTCACGATCTTCACTTCTTGCCTCTTTTCTTCATTTCCCAAATTTACTATCTCAACAGATTCTTGATGAGGTAGAAGCTGTTTATCTTCTTGTTCTACCTTTCTTAGTAAGTCAGGAGACGAGACATAGTCTTCAACATTTTCCTCAACTTCAAACTCTCCTAAACAAATAGCTTTCTCGAAATTGATTTTAAGACTTGTAACGGGTTTGCTCATGTCGTTAATATCTGAGCACTTGAAAGTTGAATGGAAAAGAAACTATAGAGGGGCATCAAAGTATTGAGATAAACAAGCATAATATTATGGCATGGTGTGAGATATATGTAATGACAGGCTGTGAGAAGAGGGAAAAATTATGAAGTTAATGAGAACGAAAAGACCATGACAAAATACATTTCCATTGATGTTCATTTAAATAATAAAGAGTAAATCATATGCTCTTACAAAAGAATCCCTATTATTACTTAGGGACACACAAAAAGAAGAGTGTTAACATTAAGCATTACTCTGGAGAAGACTTAGAAACTACAAGGAGATCCACAGCAGTCCAGTTGTTCAAAACGAATCCAGGAGGACAAAGGCGTATCATTGAAACATCTTTAATTGCATCATTTCCTTTATCAGTGACATTTATACTAACATTCTGAAGACCCCTTTCAATTAATAATAGTGTGCTTCGTGGATTATCTTATTCGGGGTATATCACTCCTTTAGATATAAATGTTTTTGACAAAGAACGGTACGTTATGAGCTCTCATTTTAGTTCTCGGCCTAAGGCTCTTGCAACCCTCCTTTCTTGATCTTTCTGTAATTATTTTCTTCTCTGTCGTATATCCGGCTGGAACCTTAAACCGTATCGGGCCTTGTGTGGTACAGGTTTAAGAGCTCTAACTATCCATTGCTGATATCTTCCCAAACCTTTCCTCGCTCGGGCTCCCTTTCCCACAATCAGCTTGATTCCCATCTTGGTATTCTTTAATAGCTTAGGCATGGGAATTTTATTTTCTTCAGCAACAAACGTAGCATTGATAAATTTAAAGGAACAGAAGGAACATTCTACTGCATCCTTCCTTACTTTGATGTAGGGTGTATCAGTAAAGATAGATGCGACAATGTCTTCCTCACCAGCGACAGTGACTAAACAGCCATCCATGATAAACTTTACTTTTTGATGGAGAGATGAAGGAACTGCCTCAGCAGAATGGATCCAAGGCCTTCCTAAAAGGCAATTATACGAAGGCGTGATGTTCATAACCTGAAACTCGATGTCATATATAGAGGCCCACTTCTAGAGGAATTTTAATTTTTCCCATAACTTCTCGTCTAGTCCCATCGAATGCTCTTACTGTAGAGCGACAAGGCCTTAGATAAGATATATCAATTAGAATTCTAAAAAGCGTAGCCAAAGGCATGACATTGAGTGCTGACCCGTTATCAATGAGCACATTCGGTATTATATAACCCTTGCAACGAGTTGTGATATGTAATATTTTTACGGAGCCTCTACCATTTGGCGGTACTTCGTTATCACTAAAAGAAATAATATTATCCGCATTCAAGTTATTTACCCACCTATCCAGCTTTTCAACAAATATATTGTTTGCCACAGAAGCTTGATTTAACGCTTTCAGCAAAGCGTTCTGGTGCTGTTCTGAATTTAATAGTAGAGATAATACCGAGATTCGTGCTGGTTATTTATTCAATTGTTCCACAATATTATATTCACTATGCTTGATGAATTTCAAGAATTCCTATGCTTCCTCCTCATTCACATGCCTTTTAACTTCTTGTTCGGACGAATTCTCAGGTTCAATCTCAGCCTCATGCATCGGTGCCTTTCTTTCTTGCTTCAAGTCATTAGTCTTCTCTATTGGTTCGACCACTTTAGAATAACACCTACCGCTGCGGGTGAAGTGTCCTATTTTGCCAAAATTTTCGATCGTGACTTTGAATTTCTCACCTTCAGGTATGGTAATGTTGAAATCATATTTCTATGGCACTGCCTTGTTGTCTTTATAAAGGAAATGAGATGGTACTTCAATTATCATCTTTGGTTTCACTTGCTCCTTTTTTGCATCGTAATAAATCACCAATGGTCGATCGACACTATAAGGGAAACCTGATGATTGATTATCAGAAGTGCATATTTCTCCTTCGTCAGCCTCTTTTATTTTGTTAAAAATCTCGACTTCCTTGTTGTCCATCATGTCTTGAAGTAGTTTTCTGAATCCTTCACAAGACTGGATGTCATGCCCCTCAATCCCATAAAAATCACAAAAATATTGACTTTTTGTAATCCTTTCTTTAAAAATTCTGTTGGGATGACAGAATAGCCCATTTTCAACCATTACCTCTCAAATCCTTCGCAGCGGTGTCTTTATTTTAGAAACACAACTTTTGGCACACCACCTATCTTCTTTTGTCACCGCGCTGACGTTCCCTTCAGTGTGGTTAGGGAGCGAATTTCCAGCCGTATTGCCAACACCATCAAATCGTAGAATACCTGCATCAATAAGACCTTGAACCCTCCTTTTAAAGGCCAAATGATTTTCTGTAGAATGCCCCTATTTTCTCGCGTGGTACATGCAACTAGCATTGGAATCTTACCATTTTGGGTATGGAGGCTTCAGGGGTGCCATATAATGCGGGGATATTAATTGTTTTTCCAACAATTTTAGGTACAGCTCCCCGTATGACACGAGAATTGGGGTGAACTAGGGATTTTCAAGATTGAATCTTTTCGGTCTTTGTTCATTTTTGGGTTAGTTTTGAGTAGGCATGGTATTTGGTGGGAACATGGCAAATGGTCTTTAGTTATCTGTGGTGTAGACGGGGTAAAGAGAAGGTGCTTGATAGTAAGGGTTTTGGGGAGGATAATAAAAATTTAGAGGTGGGCGATATCAAGGTCGTGGCTGGACTAGGTAAGGATTAGAAGTGTGATGACTCTCAGTTCCCACCATATGGGCTTCTGCCTCTTTTTTCTTTACAGGTGCTGCCCTTTTTGAGCTTTCGAAACCTTTCATCCTTCCACTATTGATGGCATTTTCTATAAGTTCCCCGAATATTACAACATCTGCGAAGTCTTTCGTGGCACTTCCTACCAACTTATCATAAAACGGTGCTTTCAAACTGTTGATCAATAAGACCGTTATTTCAATTTTAATCAATGGGGGTTCTACTTGAGCCGAGATATCCCTCTATTTTTGCACGTATTGCCTAAAAGTTTTCGTCGGCTTTTTTTCCATCATCTGTAGAGTCAACCGATCAGGTACCATGTCAGATACATGCTTGTATTGTTCACAAAATGCTGATGCCAAGTCTTTCCATGATCGAATCTTTTCTCTAATAAGTTGATTGTACCATCGAAGAGCCGATCTGACCAAGCTATATTGAAAACAGTGTATGAGCAACTTATCTTCATTCACGTAGCCTGTCATTTTTCGACAAAACATGACAAGATACGCTTTTGGACGTCTTGTGCCATCGTATTTTTCAAAATCTGGTACTTTTAATTTCAGAGGCAGAACCAGATCGAGCACCAAACTGAGCTCTTTGGCACTTAATGCAGAGAAGGCTTCAGTACCTTCTATCACTTTGAGTCTTTCCTCCAAACTCCTATACTTTTCACGGGCATCATGATCATCCATTTTCAACCTGGCTATTTCTACCAGATCATCCAAATCTGGAACAATTGGATCGGCAGGATTAGCTCCGAAGTTCGATATAAATATACCTTGCCCTAGATGAGCTGGGGGTACGGGTCGTTGCTCCAAGCTTGCAGGTTCTCCTAGAAGATATCATCTTTCCGTTGCATGGGCGTAAGATGAAGTGAATCTTGGGGGATAGAGCGAATCCTGATTATGATTAGTTCTTGGCTGGGGTTCCATAGTGTCAGGGCTCTGCATATGTCCTTTTTCTTTGACCAAAGCTGTCATCATCTTCATCATTTTGGCCGTCTGATCTCTTTGCTCGAGCGATTGCTCTCGAGATCTTACCATTAGATCTCTCGTCTCCTGCTGTGATTTGGCCAACTGCTCTTGCAGTTCTCTTTGGGCTCTTTTCATCCTTTTAATTCTCTCATTGAATTCGGCCTCCATGGTTCTAGCTCTTAAACACGTTCTACAAGAATGGCGTATTTCCAGACTTGATGTGTCGCAACTGCGGATTATACGATTTTAACATTAGTGAATGATTATGGGATATGTACATGCAATGAATGGATTAATGAATAAATAACAAATGAATGTTGAATAAATGACGAATGAATGTCAGTCATAAATAAATATGCAAGAATTTGGTGTTGATTTCAAGATAGCCCCATACTTAGGCATTTTATTTATCAAAAGAGTCTATTCCAAAACGTTTCGCCATTTTTTTTATTCGACAGTTACACAAAATTCCTAACCACATTGCCTTGTTTCTTCACTCGTTCTAAAAATTTTAATATGCTTGATATTTAACTCGAAGGGAATTGACAACTGAGAGTTTCGGCTTCATCTGATAACTGTACAACTTGCATAGCTGCATTGCGAATTTCATTGATCAAAAAGCCAAGTTGCATTTTTGTCTTAGAGAGCTCTTTCATAAGTACGAGTGTCTCTGTCGTATTGATCATTCTTTTCTTCTAGAGCTTCTAGAAGAGTATCTAACTGTTGCTGACGAGATTGCAGCATATTTTCTAAATCTCATATTTTCCTTCTTAGCTCTTGACGTTCGGAGTGACTAGTCACAAATTCTGTAGTCATAGTTTTATACTCAGCATTCTTCTTTCTTAACTCTATTATAGCACGCGCAGCTTTTTCCTCTTCTTTCTTTACTTTCCCTTTCTAAAATTCCATCCTCCCTTTAATGTTGCTAATTTCTTCCTTCCATTCTACTGACGACTTGCCCAAACCGCTATTTTTGTAGTGTTTCTTAATTTCTTACTTTCCAAATGAAGGTCCCTTAAGTCGTTTCTCACGATCTCAGCTTCTTTCTGAACTTTCATGGTTTGGGACTTTTCAATCTAAACATCGATCTTTAGCTGGTAGTTTCCTCTTTAAGAAAACTGATATCCCGTAACAACTTAGCCTTTTCACGTTCAAATTCTTGTCTTTTTACTTCCAGCTTGGATGGAATTTCTTCTGAGAAAGGATTCTGGAAGGTGTAATTCGTCAATGAGACTTGTTGACTATTCACTCCCATTGTCTCCACATGTCATAATCTTGAGTGATGGTATCGGCGTAGAGAGCTAACTCCATTAGGTGAATTTCCTTTCAAAACTTTGTAATATCTCGAATTTTTTTCATGTAGCCTTCACCCGTAAATGCGAACTCTGATTGTGCCAATCCTCCGGTAGTGGGTATGAACTGTCGTGAAGCAAACTGCCTTTGAATCATTAACAGAGCGTATCCAATTCCTCCCCATAATCTTAGTAAAGACACCCAATCTTGGCTTCTGCATTTATATATCAGAACGGAATGACGGATCCATGGTGCTCTCCAGATTATAGCTTCGGTACGAAGGTTCTGAAAAACTGAAACCAGTGCTGCTCAGTGACACCTTTCGGCCAATGTTTCTCAAGGTAAGCTTTCAATGGAGCGGATGTTTTTGAAAACATGTGGAAGAATGTGCGCTCCACTTTTCAGAAATGGCTTAGAATTCAGACATTAAGTAATTATGCGCATCCGATAAAACGTCATTCCCCTTTCCTCTTACAACAACCTAGAGATCTAAAAGTCTCGGCCAAGATAACCGGGACGGGGTTGATCCCTTGCTTTAATCTTTCAAAGAAATCCACTACCGCGACTTCTATATGCCCGAGAACTTTTGGGAAAACAATTAATCCGTAAATGGCCAAAGCAAACAAATCAATCCTCTTCGCAATATCTGGATGGTTTGGAACTAAATCTCACAGAGAAAACCACAGAATACAACTGATTTCATTCTTCTTCTTTATCTGTTTTTCAGCCCATATATCGGTTATTCCGGTCAACCTCAGTAGCTTTTTCTTAAAGGTTATTGGCTTATACTCTTTCACGTATATCTTGTTAAATTGTACATTGTCAACACGAAGCAAAGCAGCATATTCTTCTATGGTCGGAGTCACATCTTCATTTTTGAAAGTGAAACATTGGTAAGCTAGATCCCAGAATCGAACCATGGCTTAAATCAGTTGTTTGTCTATGTTGACGGCGATCAAGTGAGCTATATCCCCATACTTTTCAGTGAAGATGCCCCTAGTGTCTGAGTCCCACTGTTTCCAAATCTGAGTCAAATCTTCGAGGTTATTTTGACGAGCATTCGAAGTGATCTGCTCGGGAAGATTAGAGATACATCCTTCAGTTAAACTGTCCCCTTTTACTTTCTGAGTTTTCAAAGACCAGTCTTGAACCACGACATTTTTCTCGGTTACTTGTGTAATTGACTCCTCCATCAGAAACCTGTTTTTGGCAACTAATCTCTAATCAACACCTTCATAATAAGATGCCTATGATGCATAATGGAAAAATAAAAACAAAGACAAATACCTTGGTTAATAATCACAATAAATATGAACAGAGAAAAAACTATGGAGCATCTAACAAATTAATTTACCCGGTCCATAGACCCGATTCCTTTGCGAAAGTATAAATGTAAAAGAAATGAAAGGTAAGAGGCGTTTCTCCCGTGTACTTATTTTGGTAATTATTAATGGACAGAGGTTCGGCATGGCCCTAATTAGGTGGCTCGTACGGTTCACTATATGCGGTTTCAATTCTAGACAGGTACTCGAATTATTCGTATTATCGTCTACTAAGACTAGTACAAAGCCTCGGTCGTAGCCCATCACAGGCTCACGAGTTCAATTCGAGGGATTACATTTACTTATGCCTATGCGGAGAGACAAGTTAACTCACGAAAGCATAAGTCATATGTAACTCAGAAGTATTCACTAGCCTATGCGGAAGGACGAGTTAACTCACGAAGGCATAACGTTTACTTTCACTTAAATTGTTAGATTCTGAAGCTATGAAATGTTCAAAAACTATTTGATTAAGAAAATTTTGTTAACTTTGTATTTAGGGACTAAGTTGTTAAAATAGTAAAATTTCATGAAATTCTTGTGAAAATGTAATAAATATGGGTTGTATAGGGACTATGGGAAATTCGGTCAACATGATTCGAGTTTAATTATGTTAAATTTGAAATTTCAGGTTTAGGGACTAAATTGAATAAAAACTGAAAGTTCAGGCTAAAAGTGTAAACTTTCGATAAAGGATAAATTACATGAATTTAAGTGTAGCGATGTAAAATTTTGCTTTCGGTCGCTAATTGAGACGACTTATTGGAAATTTGAAAACTGACTTTCGATTTTATTAAAAAAGGGAGTCGCCACCGATCATTTTTCCTAGGTGTGATCGGGCACCTAATAAAAAATTAAGAATATACGAAGCAAATAATATATAAAATATTAACAATGTATAGGTGATAATAATAGTCATAAAACAGTAGTAGTGCATATGGTATTAAACATGATAATAATAGTAATAATGCAAATATGAAATTGTAGTGAACATATATATATAACATATAATACTAGATTAAAAATATATACAATATATATTGAAAACCGTAATAATATAAAAAATAACTAATAATAACGATATATAAATATATACATATATGTATTAAAATATATACGTAATAATAGGAATAAAAAGTATATACATAGTATTAAAAATATGTACATAAAAAAAAATATATAAATATATATGTGTATATATATGTTAATAATGATGAAAAGAAAATAATAATTATACTAATAATAGTGGTAATGGTAATGATCGAAGTAGTAATGAAATAAGTATAAGTATGTACAAAAATAAAAATAACATAATATAAAGAAAGAAAGAAAATAATGATAATAATATATTAATAAAAAAAAAATATATATATATATATATATACACACACACACATATACCAAAAAATATATTCATAATAATAGTATTGAAAGCACTTACATGGGATAATATTAAAAATATATGAATAATGTGATATTAAAAATATAAACATAATATATATATATAATATAATATTAAAAATATATATACATAATATATATATAAAATATATACATAATATAGTATTAAAATATATACATAATATATGCATATTAGAAATAATAATATTAAAAGTATATACGTAATATATATCAGAAACAATAATAGTAACTATAGTAATAATATATTGATAATAAATGATAAAAGGAATAAAAATAACGGTAATAATAAGAATATTAATAATGATAATCATAAGAATAATATAAATAATATTTAAAATAAAATAGCAAAGATAATATGAAAATAAACTTAAATCTAAAAAAAGGACTAAATTTGAAACAAAAACGAAGTTTGGGGTCAATTTTAAAAAGAAATAAAGAAAAAGGACCAAAATGCAACACGCGCGTAACCTAGGAGGACCACAACAGCAATTATTCCTTCCCATCAAAACGCAGCGTATCAGCGGGGACTAAATTGAAAAGCGCGAAAATTATGAGGCCAAATTGAAAATAAATTAAAACTTAATTGCAAAGTAATAAAAAGCGAAAGAACCACGCGTATAAATAACCCATTCAACAAAAACACGCGGACCCTCTAGCGGGTCAAAGTCAGATCGAGTCGAGCAGAGTGAAACAGCATCGTTTTGGGGCTTATGGGTGCCGAGCAAAACGACGTCGTTTTGTAATATCTATATAAGTTAAAGTTTTTATTTTGAAATCATTTGTTATCTGTTTCTAAAAAAAAAAAAAGTTTCTTCTTTGTTTTCTCTGCAGGTCCAGGTTCCGGCGAGGTCCCTAGTCGGTTGTGATTTTGACGTTTTGGTTGCCCGATTTGGTGTTATTCTTGTGTTTTTGATTTCCTTCAGATCACTGCTTGTATGTGTGTTAAAATTATTTTTTGTATTGATGAAAAAAATTTGAACCCCTTTTTGGTTTCGGTTTGGCCTTTTTAAAGCCAAGTTACATGCCATTTTTTATTTTTATCTGTCCCTTCTCCTTTTTGATCTTTGCAGGCCGGTGGGCGGTGGAGCAGGTGGCTGAGAGAGGAGTGACGGTGGGTGGTAGGCACCGCAAGCTAGGGGGCTAAGGTTAGATTTAGGGTTTTTTTTTGTTTTTGATTTTGGGTTTTAGTGTTTAGGCTGTTAGGAATTGGGTTTGAGGTTTGGGTTATTGTTGGGTCAAAATTTAAAGGGGTTATTTTAAGTGTTGGGCTTCTGTTGGGTTTTGATGTAAATGGGTTTAAGTGGGTCTGATAGGTTAAGGGTTTAGAGGTTTGGGTTTTGGGTTTGTTATTTTATAGGCCAAAATTGGCCTACAACAGCTGCCCCTCTTTACTCATTATCGTGTAACGGGAATAGAGCAATGACATAAAGAAAGGCTAATTTTGCCCGGTCTTGTTGAGTATTAACTTCTTTGGCGCTCTTCTTCTTTAGGAAGCTTCATTCCATTCCACCACATCTTATAGTTTTGATCTATCTCACTGCCACTTCAGAGATATGGCTCGTAGCTTCACTTTGCTCGCTTATTCTGGGGTATGAGGTTCATGTCTTTGATTTATTTCACTATATCTTTAGGAAGATAAGATCTGCAACTTCAATGTGCTCCACTGCAACTTCGATCAGCTCCACTGCAACTTCAAGGGGGCAAAATCTGTGTCTTCGATTAACTCCAATCTTTATCCTCGGCATGTGACCTGAGGCTCAACTCACCTCTCGCAATATGAGCTGACTTTTGATAAAACAGAATTTGAAAAGACCTCGGCATGTGGCCCGAGACTCAACTCGCTTCTCGCAATATGAGTTAATTTTTGACGAACATAAATTGAAAATAGCTCAGCACGTGAGCCAAGGCTCAACTCACCTCTCGCAATATGAGTTGATTGTTGAAAACAGAATTTGAAAAATAGATTTTGAAAATGCCTCGGCATGTGACCCGAGGCCCAACTCGCATCTCGCAATATGAGTTGATTTTGACGAACAGAAATTGAAAAGCAAAAATTGAAAATACCTTAGCATGTGAGCCGAGGCTCAACTCACTTCTCGCAGTGTGAGTTGATTTTTTGATGAACAGATATTGAAATTACCTTAGCGTGTCCTGAGGCTCAACTCACCTCTCGCAGTATGAGTTGATTTTTTTTGAAAGACAGAAATTGAAAATACCTCAACGTGTCTTGAGGCTCAACTCATCTCTCGCAATATGAGTTGATTTTTGAAAACAGAAATAAAAACACCAGAATACCAAAACATGTCATCTGGTGGAACTCAGGTGTCTTTTCCTTTGATTCAATACAGCCATCATCACATCCTCTTGCTCTACTGGAGTACCTGTATATGTCATGCATGACGTTATCATGATATGCACATGTTTGTCTTAAATGCCTTTATGCCTACATGATTATTCTATACGCTTTGGACTTATTTATCATATATCCCTCTTTGTTATGATTTTTGGTAATGATTTGCATTCATTGCTTCTGCCCTTGACTTTCTCTTTAGGCCCCGTACCCGTCCTCAAGTTCTACGAGTAACCTGCGTTTCTCAGATATCATTCTTTTGCCCCCGATTGAACTTTGTCCTTTCTTTGAGACTCTTGTACTTATCAAATTCTTATCCGGATAATGCTCAACATTTATTTCATCTAGAGTATGTCATTTTACTATTTATCATGTAAATAAACCACATAATGAGATGCATGAAAATGGTTAGGTAGGGACAAAAAAGATACCTCACATTTATTTATTTCAAAAGTAGCAAACAAAGAAAGTTAACTAATGATGGTAAAAAAGTGTCATAAAGAGAAAGGGAATCGCATTCAACAGATACAAATACTCTAGATATTCAACACAAGAACTCTTCTACGTTCTTCAATCAAGAAACTTTCCGAGCATGGCTTCTTACGTAGAAGATTTCGAGCTGCTGAAAATGTTTCAAATACTGTAGTCTTGCTGTTTGACTCACTTGTTCAAATCATCTTGCCCTTTGAACCCAAGTTGGCTTCATTAGGACGCCCTTTCGGGCTTTCATCCTAATTCTTTTGTTTACCAAGACGCCATTTTAAGGTTTTCATCCTGATCATTTTTTTTAAGACGCCCTTTTCGTATTTTCATCTTGATTTTTCTCTTCTTTATTCTTTTTTTCAAGCATAATATTTCTTCACAACATCTGAGTTCATTGGATTCGGTAACTCCTTCCCATCCATCTCGGTGAGAATCAAAGTCCGCCCAAGAAAGCCTTCTTTACTACGTATGGTCCTTCCCAATTTGGTGCCCATTTTTCTCGCAGGTCTTTTTGTATTGGGAGAATCTTTCTCAGCACGAGTTCTCATTCGTGGAATTCTCTTGGTCGTACTTTCTTATCATGGGCCGTGATCATTCTCTTCTGGTACATCTGTTCGTGACGAATTACCTTTAAACGTTTTTATTCGATAAGGTTTAACTGGTCATATCGAGCTCAAACCCATTTTGCTTCTTCTAGCTTTGACTCCATTAACACTCATAGAGAGGGGATCTCAACTTCGATAAGTAGCACAACTTCTATTCCATAGACCAGAGAGAAAGAAGTTGCTCCCGTAGATGTTTGTACAGATGTGCAATATACAAACAAAGCGAATTGTAGCTTCTCGTGCCAGTCCTTATATGTTTCTGTCATTTTTCCAATAATCTTCTTAATATTTTTGCTGGTCGCTTCAACAGCTCCTTTCATATTTGGGCGATGGGCCGAAGAGTTATGATGCTTTATTTGAAATTGCTCACACACCGCTTTCATCATCTAGTTATTCAAGTTTAAGGCGTTATCTGAAATGATTCTTTCAGGCAAACCATATCAACAAATGATTTCATTTTTCAAAAACCTGTAAATTGCAGTCTTCGTCACATTGGCAAACGAAGCGGCTTCTATTTATTTTGTAAAGTAATCAATAACCACAAAAAAAATCGGTGTCCATTAGAAGCTTTCGGAGAAATTGACCCTATAACATCCATGGCCCACATAGAAAAAGGCCACGGAGAAGTCATGACATGAAGAGTCGAATGGGCTACATGAATTTTATCACCATAAATTTGACATTTATGGCATTTTTATGCAAAACTAATACAGTCGCTTTCCATCGTCAGCCAGTAATAACCGAGTCTCATAATCTACCTAGCCATAGTGAAACCATTGACATGCGTCCTACAAATTCCTTCATGAACATCTTCAAGTATTTTTCTAGCCTCAACATTATCCACGCATCTTAAGAGCACTTGATCTTTTCCTCTTTTGTACAGGATGTCCCCATCAAGAACAAATCTCGCTGCCATTCTTCTGATTGTTCATTTGTCGTTCTCATTTGCTTGTTCAGGATATCTTTGATTCTTGATATATTCTAAGATATCATGGAACCATGGCCGTCCGTCTGGCTCTTTTTCAATGCTGAAACAATGTGCAGGGACTTTATTTATGCTCATTTGCAGAGGCATTATTTCTGTTTCTCTGTTCGCTTTTAACATTGAAGCCAAAGTGGCCAAGGCATCAGCCAATTGGTTTTCTTCTCGTGGGAAGTAATTAAAAGTTATTTCTTTGAATTCTTTGATTAGTTCCACCACTAGATCACTGTATTTAACCAATTTTGAATCTCTCACTTCCCAATCTCCACGAATTTGGTATATCACCAACGCTGAGTCTCCGTACACCTCTAAGGTTTTGACGTTTCGTTCAATAGCTGCACGAAGTCCCATGATACAGGCCTCATATTCTGCTATGTTATTAGTACAGAAAAAATTTAGCCTAGCAGTGAACGAAAAATGGTTCCCTTCTGGTGATACTAAGACAGCTCCAATCCCATGCCCCAAGGCATTCGATGCGCCATCAAAGCTCATTTTTCATGACTTTTCTTTTAATGACTCTGATTCTTTTTCTTTAATGCACATCAAGTCTTCATCTGAGAAATTAAATCTCAATAGCTCGTATTCCTCCGTTGTTCGAGTTGCTAAGAAATCAGCTATTGCACTCTCTTTTATCGACTTTTGACTCACATAGACGATGTCGTATTCTGATAATAGGATCTGCCATCGTGCCATTCTTCTTGAAAGTGCAGGTGATTCCATCATATACTTTATTGGGTCCATCTTTGAAATTAACCATGTCGTACGATACAACATATATTGCCTGAGCCTCCGAACTACCCAAACCAAAGCGCAACAGAATTTTTCAATTGACTAGTACTTTACCTCATACTCTTTTCCCTGACTCATCATGTTGCCCCTGTACGCAACCCATTAAATTTTCAAATACAGTCAGATACAATATTAACGGTCTTCCTGGAATTGGCGGTACTAACACCGGTTGACTAGACAATTATTGTTTTATCTTGTTAAAAGCCACTTGGCACTCATCGTTCTATTCTCCCGGATTATGTTTTCAAAGAAGTCAAAAAATTAGGTCACACTGATTGGTAAGTTGAGCAATGAACCGAGTGATGTAGTTCAACCTCCCTAGAAATCCTCTGACTTCTTTTTGTGTGCGCGGAGGTGGTAGTTCTTGTATGGCTTTTATCTTATCTGGATCAACTTCAATGCCTCTTTCGCTGACGATGAAGCCTAATAGTTTTTCCGAGGTGGTCCCAAACGTACACTTGGCTGGATTAAGCTTCAGTTGGAACTTTCTCAGTCTTTCGAACAACTTCCTGAGGTTCCCAACATGCTCTCTTTCCCCTTTAGATTTGGTGATCATATCATCGACGTAGACTTCTAATTTTTTGTGCATCATGTCATGAAACATCACTATGGCCCTCTGATATGTTGCCCCAGTATTTTTTCATCCGAACGGCATCACCTTATAATAGAATATTCCCCACATCGTTATGAAAATAGTTTTCTCCATATCCTCATGAGCCATCTTTATCTAATTATAACCCGAGAATCCATCTATAAATAAAAATAATGAATGTTTGGCTGTATTATCCACCAATGTATCGATGTGTGGTAAAGAAAAATTATCTTTAGGACTTACTCGATTCAGATCGCGATAATCCATACACATCTGTACCTTGCCGTCTTTCTTTGGTACTAGGACTATATTAGCTACCCATTGTGGGTACTTGGAGACTTGTAGGAAGCCAACATCGAATTGTTTCTTGACTTTTTCTTTTATCTTTAATAGCATTTCAGGTCTCATTCATCTTAGCTTCTGTTGAATGGGTTCGCATTCTGGTTTCAGTGAGAGTCTATGGACCACTACATCCTCATCCAATCCTGGCATGTCCTGATACGAACATGCAAATATATCATTGTACTCATGAAGCAAAGCGATCACATCATTTTTGGTATTATCTGAAATGGAGGTCCCAATCTTCACTTTTTGCCTCTTTTATTCATTTTCCAAATTTACTATCTCAACAGATTCTTGATAAGGTAGAATCTATTTATCTTCTTGTTCTACCATTCTTAGTAAGTCAGGAGACGAGAATAGTCTTCAACATTTTCCTAAACTTCGAACTCTCCTAAACAAATACTTTTTTCGAAATCGATTTCAAGACTTGTAACGGGTTTGCTCATGTCGTTAATATCTGAGCACCTGAAAGTTGAATGGAAAAGAAAACTATAGAGGGGCATCAAAGTATGGGGATCAACAAGCATAATATTATGGCATGATGTGAGATATATGTAATTACAGGCTATGAGAAGAGGGAAAAATTATGGAGTTAATGAGAACGAAAAAACCATGACAAAATGCATCTCCATTGATGTTCATTTAAATGATAAAGAGCAAATCATATGCTCTTACAAAAGAATCCCTATTATTACTTAGGGACACACAAAAAGAAGAGTGTTAACATTAAGCATTACTCTGGAGAAGGCTTAGAAACTAGAAGGAGATCCACAGCAGTCCAGTTGTTCAAAACGAATCCAGGAGGACAAAGGCGTATCATTGAAACATCTTTAATTGCATCATTTCCTTTGTCAATGAGATTTATACTAACATTCTGAAGACCCCTTTCAATTAATAATAGCGTGCTTCGTGGATTATCTTGCCCGGGGTATATTATTCCTGCAGATGTAAATGTTTTTGACAAAGGAGGGTACGTTATGAGCTCCCATTCTAGTTCTTGGCCTAAGGCTCTTGCAACCCTCCTTTCTTAATCTTTCTGTAATTATTTTATTCTTTATCGTATATCCAGCTGGAACCCTAAACCGTATCGGGCCTTGTGTGGCACAGGTTTAAGAGCTCTAACTATCCATTGCTAATATCTTCCCAAAACTTTCCTCGCTCAGGCTCCCTTTCCCATAGTCAGCTTGATTCCTATCTTGGTATTCCTTGACAGCTTAGGCATGAGAATTTTATTTTCTTAGTAGCAAACGTAGGATTGATAAATTCGAAAGAACAGAAGGAACATTCTACTGCATCCTTACTTACTTCGATGTATGGTGTATCAGCAGAGATAGATTCAACAATATCTTCCTCACCGGCGACAGTGACTAAACAGCCATCCATGATAAACTTTACTTTTTGATGGAGAGATTAAGAAACTGCCCCAGCAGAATGGATCTAAGCCCATCCTAAAAAGCAATTATACGAAAGCGTGATGTCCATGACCTGAAACTCGATGTCATATATATAGGGGCCCACTTCTAGAGGAATTTTAATTTTTTCCATGATTTCTCGTCTAGTCTCATCGAATGCTCTTACTGTAGAGTGACAATGCCTCAGATAAGATATATCAATTAGAATTCTAAAAAGCGTGGCCAAAGACATGACATTGAGTGCTGACCCGTTATCAATAAGCACATTCGGTATTATATAACCCTTGCAACGAGTTATGATATGTACTTCTTTTACGGAGCCCCTACCATTTGGCGGTACTTCGTTATCACTAAAAGAAATAAAATTATCCGCATTCAGGTTATTCACCCACCTATCCAGCTTTTCAACAAATATATTGTTTGTCACAGAAGCTTGATTTAACACTTTCAGCAAAGCGTTCCGATGTTGTTCTGAATTCAATAGTAGAGATAATACCGAGATTCGTGCTGGTTGTTTATTCAATTATTTCACAACATTATATTCACTATGCTTGATGAACTTTAAGAATTCCTGTGCTTCTTCCTCATTCACATACCTTTTAACTTCTTGTTCGGACGAATTCTCAAGTTCAACCTCGGCCTCATGCATCGGTGCATTTCCTTTCTGCTTCAAGTCATTAGTCTTCATTGGTTCGACCGCTTTAGAATAACACCTCCCGCTGCGGGTGAAGTGTTCTATTTTGCCAACATTTTCGATCGTGACTTTGGATTTTTCACCTTCAGGTATGATAATGTTGAAATCATATTTCTATGGTACTGCCTTGTTGTCTTTATAAAGGAAAGGAGATGGTACTTTAATTATCATCTTTGGTTTCACTTGCTCCTTTTTTGCATCGTAATAAATCACCAATGGTCAATCAACACTATAAGGGAAACCTGATGATTGATTATCAGAAGTGCATATTTCTCCTTCGTCAGCCTCTTTCATTTTGTTAAAAATCTTGACTTTCTTGTTGTCCATCATGTCTTGAAGTAGTTTTCTAAATCCTTCACAAGAATGGATGTCATGCCTCTCGATCCCATTAAAATCACAAAAATATTGAATTTTTGTAATTCCTTCTTTGAAAATTCTATTGGGATGACAGAACAGCCTATTTTCAACTATTACCTCTCAAATCCTTCGCAGCGGTCTCTTTATTTCAGAAACACAACTTTTGGCACACCACCTATCTTCTTTTGTCACCGCGCTGACGTTCCCTTCAGTGTGGTTAGGGAGCGAATTTCTAGCCGTATTGCCAACACCATCAAATCGTAGAATGCCTGCATCAATAAGACCTTGAACCCTCCTTTTAAAGGCCAAACAATTTTCTGTAGAATGCCCCTGTTTTCTCGCGTGGTACATGCAACTAGCATTAGGATCGTACCATTTTGGGTATGGAGGCTTCAGGGGTGCCATATAATGTAGGGATATTAATTATTTTTCCAACAAGTTTTGGTACAGCTCTCCGTATGACACGAGAATTGGGGTGAACTAGGATTTTTCAGGATTGAATCCTTTCGGTCTTTGTTCATTTTTGGGTTAGTTTTGAGTAAGCATGGTATTTGGTGGGAACATGGCAAATGGTTTTTAGTTATTTGTGGCATGGACGGGTTAAAGAGGAGGTGCTTGATAGTAAGGGTTTTGAGGAGGATAATAAAAATTTAGAAGTGGGCGATATCGAGGTCGTGGCTGGACTGGGTAAGGATTAGAAATGTGATGACTCTCAGTTCCCACCATATGGGCTTCTGCCTCATTTTTCTTTACAGGTGCTGCCCTTTTTGAGCTTTCGGAACCTTCCATCCTTCCACTCTTGATGGTATTTTCTATGAGTTCCCCAGATATTACAACCTTTGCGAAGTCTTTCGTGGCACTTCCTACCAACTTATCATAAAACGGTGCTTTCAAAGTGTTGATGAAGAAGACCGTTATTTCAATTTTAATCAATAGGGGTTCTACTTGAGCTGAGATATCTCTCCATCTCTGCACGTATTGTCTAAAAGTTTTCATCGGCTTCTTTTCCATCATCTGTAAAGTCAACCGATCAGGTACCATGTCAGATACATGCTTGTATTGTTCACAAAATACTGATGCCAAGTCTTTCCATTATCGAATCTTTTCTCTAATAAGTTGATTGTACCATCGAAGAGCTGATCTGACCAAGCTATCTTGAAAACAGTGTATGAATAACTTATTTTCATTCACGTAGCCCGTCATTTTCTGACAAAACATGACAAGATACGGTTTTGGATGTCTTGTGCCATCATATTTTTCAAAATCTGGTACTTTGAATTCTAGAGGCAGAACCAGATCGGGCACCAAACTGAGCTCTTTGGCACTTAATGTAGAGAAGGCTTCAGTACCTTTTATCGCTTTGAGTATTTCTCCAAACTCCTATACTTGTCACGGGCATCATGATCATTCATTTTCAACCTGGCTATTTCTACTGGATCATCCAAATCTAGAACAATTGGATCGATAGGATTAGCTTCGAGGTTCGATACAAATATACCTTGCCCTAGATGAGCTGGGGGTACGGGTCGTTGCTCCAAGCTTGCAGGTTCCCCTAGAGGATATCCTCTTTCCGTTGCATAAGCGTAAGGTGGAGTGAATCCTGGGGGATAGAGCGAATCCTGATCATGATTAGTTCTTGGCTGGGGCTCCATAGTGTCAGGGCTCTGCATAGGTCCTTTTCCTTTGACCAAAGCTGTCATCATCTCCATCATTTTGGCCATCTGATCTCTTTGTTCTAGCGATTCCTCTCGAGATCTTAACATTAGATCTCTCGTCTCCTGCTGTGATTTGGCCAACTGCTCTTGCAGTTCTCTTTGGGCTCTTTCCATCCTTTCAATTATCTCATTGAATTCGGCCTCCATGGTTCTAGCTCTTAAACGCGTTTTACAAGAATGGCGTAATTCTAGACTTGATGTGTCGCAACTGCGGATTATACGATTTTAACATCAGTGAATGATTATGGGATATGTACATGCAATGAATGGATGAATGAATAAATAACAAATGAATGTTGAATAAATGACGAATGAATATTAGTCATGAATAAATATGCAAGAATTTGATGTTGATTTCAAGATAGCCCATACTTAAGCATTTCATTTATCAAAAGAGTCTATTACAAAACGTTTCACCATTTTTTTTTATTCGACAGTTACACAAAATTCCTAGCCACATTGCCTTGTTTCTTCACTCGTTCTAAAAATTTTGATATGCTTGATATTTGACTCGAAGAGAATTAACAACTGAGAGCTTCAGCTTTATCTGATAACTGCACAACTTGCATAGCTGTATTGTGAATTTCATTGATCAAAAAGCCAAGTTGCATTTTTTTCTTAGAGAGCTTTTTCATAAGTGCGAGTGTCTCTGTCATATTGATCATTCTTTTCTTCTAAAGCTTTTAGAAGAGTATCTAACTGTTGCTGACGAGATTGCAGCATATTTTTTAAATCTCACATTTTCCTTCTTAGCTCTTGACGTTCGGACTGACTAGTTATAAATTCTGTAGTCATAGTTTCATACTCAGGATTCTTCTTTCTTAACTCTATCATAGCACGCGCAGCTTTTTCCTCTTCTTTCTTTGCTTTCCCTTTCCAAAATTTCATCCTCCTTTGATGTTGCTAATTTCTACCTTCCATTCTACTGACGACTTGCCCAAACCACTATTTTTGTAGTGTTTCTTAATTTCTTATTTTCCAAATGAAGGTCCCTTAAGTCGTTTCTCACGATCTCAGCTTCTTTTTGAACTTTCATGGTTTGAGACTTTTCAAACTAAACATCGATCTTTAGCTGGTTGTTTTCCTCTTTAAGAGAACCAATATCCCGTAACAACTTAGCCTTTTCACGTTCAAATTCGTGTCTTTTTACTTTCAGCTCGGATGGCATTTTTTCTAAGAAAGGATTCTGGAAGGTGTAATTCGTCAATGAGACCTGTTGACTATTCACTCGCCATTGTCTCCTCATGTCATAATCTTGAGTAATGGTATCGGCGTAGAGAGCTAACTCCATTAGGTGAATTTCCTTCCAAAACTTTGCAATATCTCGAACTTTTTTCATGTAGCCTTCACCCGTAAATGCGAACTCTGATTGTGCCAATCCTCCGGTAGCGGGTATTAACTGTCGTAAAGTAAACTGCCTTTGAATCATTAACGGAGTGTATCCGATTCCTCCCCATAATCCGAGTAAAGACACCCAATCTTGGCTTCCGCATTTATATATCAGAACTGAAGAACGAATCCATGGTGCTCTCTCAGTTATATCTTGATGCACGAAGGTTCTCCAAATCAAAACCAACAGTCTTTGCTCAAAGACATCTTTCGGCCAATCTTTCTCAAGGTAAGCTTTCAATAGAGCGGATGTTTTTGAAAACATGTGCAAGGATGTGCGCTCCACTTTTCAGAAATGACTTAGAATTCAGACATTAAGTAATTGTGAGCATCCGATAAAATGTCCTTCCCCTTTCCTCTTACAACAACTTAGAGATCTAAAAGTCTCAGCCAAGATAGCCGGGACGGGGTTGATCCCTTGCTTCAATCTTTCGAAGAAATTCACTACTGCAACTTCTATCTGCCCGAGAACTTTTGGGAAAACAATTAGTCCGTAAATGGCCAAAGCAAACAAATTAATCCTCTTCGCAATATCTGGATGGTTTGGAACTAAATCTCGCAGAGAAAACCACAGAATACAACTGATTTCATTCTTCTTCTTTATCTGTTTTTCAGCCCATATATCGGTCATTCCGGTCAACCTCACTAGCTTTTTCTTAAAGGTTATTGGCTTAGGCTCTTTCACGTATATCTTGTTAAATTGTACATTGTCAACACGAAGTAAAGCAGCATATTCTCTATGGTCAGAGTCACATCTTCATTTTTGAAAGTGAAACATTGGTAAGCTAGGTCCCAGAATCGAACCATGGCTTAAATCAGTTGTTTGTCTATGTTGACGGCGATCAAGTGAGCCATATCCCCATACTTTTCAGTGAAGATGCCCCTAGTGTCTGAGTCCCACTGTTTCCAAATCTGAGTCAAATCTTCGAGGTTATTTTGACGAGCATTCGAAGTGATCTGCTCGGGAAGATTAGAGATACATCCTTCCGTTAAACTGCCCCTTTTGCTTTCTGAGTTTTCAAAGACCAGTCTCGAACCACGACATTTTTCTCTGTTACTTGTGTAATTAACTCCTCCATCAGAAACCTGTTTTTGGCAACTAATCTCTAATCAACACCTTCATAATAAGATGCTTATGATGCATAATGCAAAGATAAAAACAAAGACAAATACCTTGGTTAATAATCACAATAAATATGAACAAAGAAAAAACTATGGAGAATCTAACAAATTAATTTACCTGGTCCATAGATCCGATTCCTTTGCGAAAGTATAAATGTAAAAGAAATGAAAGGTAAGAGGCGTTTCTCCCGTGTACTTATTTTGGTGATTATTAATGGATAGAGGTTCAGCATGGCCCTAATTAGGTGGCTCGTACGGTTCACTATATGCGGTTTCGATTCTAGACAGGTACTCGAATTGTTCGTACTATCGTCTACTAAGACTAGTACAAAGCCTCGGTCGTAGCGCATCACAGGCTCACGAGTTCAATTCGAGGGATTACATTTACTTATGCCATGCGGAGGGACAAGTTAACTCACGAAAGCATAAGTCATATGTAACTCAAAAGTATTCACTAGCCTATGCGGAGGGACGAGTTAACTCACGAAGGCATAACGTTTACTTTCACTTAAATTGTTAGATTCGGAAGTTATGAAATGTTCAAAACCTATTTGATTAAGAAAATTTTGTTAACTTTGTATTTAGGGACTAAGTTGTTAAAATAGTAAAATTTCATGAAATTCTTGTAAAAATGTAATAAATATGGATTGTATAGGGACTATGGAAAATTCGTTCAACATGATTCGAGTTTAATTATGTTAAATTTGAAATTTCAAGTTTAGGGACTAAATTGAATAAAAGCTGAAAGTTTAGGCTAAAAGTGTAAACTTTTGATAAAGGATAAATTACATGAATTTAAGTGTTGCGACGTAAAATTTTACTTTCGGCCACTAATTGAGGCGACTTATTAAAAATTTAAAAGCTGACTTTCGATTTTATTAAAAAAGGGAGTCGTCACCAATCATTTTTCCTAGGTGTGATCGGACACCTAATAAATCCTCTTTTTTAAAAGAAAATTTATTTTTTAAACAAAAAGAAGGCCGAGTTTGGGTCTACGTCAAAAGCTAGAGAAAAAATAGGATTCGAGAGTCGGTTACGCACGAGGAAGGTATTAGCACCCTCGCAACGCCCAAAATTGGTATCTCGTTAAGCGTGTGTTGTCTTAATTTTAAAAAATACGAGTTCAATGTAACATTTAATCGTGATCCGATCAAAACACTAGAATTTTTAAAATTTTGATTTCTTTTGAGAAGGACGTTCTGTTTTTAACATAAGCCGATTGATATTCACCCAACATAGCGATGAAATCGACGGCTTAAAGTTAAATAGGTGTGTTGCCTTATTTATTAAAATTAAAAAAATGAATGAAAATATTTTTAAATAAAAAGAAAACTAATATCGATGTTGAAATAAGATGTGATCTAATAGGCTAAATTCGGAACAGGCAAATAATAATAATAAATTAAGAATATACGAAGCAAATAATATATAAAACATTAACAATGTATAGGTGATAATAATAGTCATAAAACAGTAGTAGTGCATATGGTATTAAACATGATAATAATAGTAATAATGCAAATATGAAATAGTAGTGAACATATATATATATAACATATAATACTAGATTAAAAATATATACAATATATATTAAAAACCGTAATAATATAAAAAATAACTAATAATAACGATATATAAATATATACATATATGTATTAAAATATATACGTAAGAATAGGAATAAAAAGTATATACATAGTATTAAAAATATGTACATAAAATATATATATGTGTGTGTATATATATGTTAATAATGATGAAAAGAAAATAATAATTATACTAATAATAGTGGTAATGGTAATGATCGAAGTAGTAGTGAAATAAGTATAAATATGTACAAAAATAAAAATAACATAATATAAAGAAAGAAAAAAATAATGATAATAATATATTAATAAAAGAAAAATATATATATACATACATATACCAAAAAATATATTCATAACTTAAATCTAAAAAAAGGACTAAATTTGAAACAAAAACGAAGTTTTGGGGCAATTTTAAAAAGAAATAAAGAAAAAGGACCAAAATGCAACACGCGCATAACCTAGGAGGACCACAACAACAATTATTCATTCCCATCAAAACGCAGCGTATCACGGGGACTAAATTGAAAAGCGCAAAAAATTATGGGGCCAAATTGAAAATAAATTTAAACTTAATTGCAAAGTAATAATAAGCGGAATGACCACTCGCATAAATAACCCATTCAACAAAAACACGCGGATCCTCTAGCGGGTTAAAGTCAGATCGGGTCGGGCAGAGTGAAACGTCGTCGTTTTGGGGCTTATGGGTGCCGACCAAAATGACGTCGTTTTGTAATATCTGTATAAGTTAAAATTTTTGTTTTGAAATCATTTATCTATTTCTAAAAAAAAAGTTTCTTCTTTGTTTTCTCTGCAGGTCCAGGTTCCGACGAGGTCCCCGGTGATCGCCATCGCTGCTCCTTTGCCGCCATCGCCGCTCCCTATCGCCGCCACCATCACCACCACCGTATTACGATGGCCAAAAATTTGAAAAGGTGTATTTTTTCTATTTTTTTTATTTTCTATACTTTTAATATATCTATGTGGGAAAATGGACCCAAAAATAAAAACAAGAATAAATTAAAAATCACCTTAAGTTTTCGGTTGTGATTTTGACGTTTTGGTTGCCCGATTTGGTGTTATTCTTGCGTTTTTGATTTCCTTCAGATCACTACTTGTATGTGTGTTAAAACTATTTTTTGTATTGATGAAAAAAATTCGAACCCCTTTTTGGTTTCGGTTTGGCCTTTTTAAAGCCAAGTTACATGCCATTTTTTATTATTATCTGTCCCTTCTCCTTTTTGATCATTGCAGGCCGGTGGGCGGTGGAGCAGGTGGCTGACAGAAGAGTGGCGGTGGGTGGTGGGCGCCGCAAGCTAAGGGGCTAGGGTTAGATTTAGGGTTTTTTTTTGTTTTTGATTTTGGATTTTAGTGTTTGGGCTATTAGGAATTGGGTTTGGGGTTCGGGTTATTGTTGAGTCAAAATTTAAAGGGGTTATTTTAAGTGTTGGGCTTCTGTTGGGTTTTGATGTAAATGGGTTTAAGTGGGTCTAATGGGTTAAGGGTTTAGAGGTTTGGGTTTTGGGTTTGTTATTTTATAAGCCAAAATTGGCCTCCAACATTAAGTATTTAAATTGGAAAATTGAATTAAAATATTATATATAGATCAAAAAATAGATCAATCGATAGATAAACGCAGAAAAAGGAAAATATGTTGATCAGTCCTTAGAGTCGTGTTTGCTGCAGAATTAGTTTAAGTAAATTCGTAAATTGGTTTGACTAATTATTTGTTTTGTGATTTAATGGTGATCCATATATGTTGTGATTAAGTTCATTTGTTTGATAATTGATAAGTAATGAATTGGATTAATTTATATATATTATTAATGAAATTATTTGAATTACCATTTTAGCTAAGTTAATGATAATGATCATAAATAGAAATTATATGGATACGTTCTTGTTATGGTATGATATGAAAAAATTTAAACAAATTGGAATGGATATTGGCTCGTATAAACCTTGTGAATGTTTAGGATACAAATGACATGACATTAGGGTTATTACAGTTCGAGTGTTGGTCTTGGTTGTCTTACTGATGGTCGGGGTCCTGCATTTGTTACAGATTCTTCGTAGCTCGTGTGAGCATCATCATGTAGCCTAACATCTCGACCCACAGCTCATGTGAGCAGACCCATTTCACAAATCGTGTGAGCATATACGATTACATGTTACAATCACATCTTGTGTGAGTAACTCTCGAATATTCGATGTTATTTCATTTGGTTCAACGGGTGATAAAGGTTTAAACGAATATGTACATATATGAAATGTTATATGGTTAAGACATGTGAATTGGAAGATGTTGATATAAATACTTGAAATGGGAAGCTATGTCTATAGAACACCTGATGGATGTAATATGTACTTGTTATGTTATTATTACATGTTCCATTATTTGTTGGAATTATATGTTTCTTTGCGATACCTACTAGCCTTGTGAGGTTGTGTTGTATATGAAAACAATGTAAGTACAAAATTTAATGAATGAATATGTGTTAAAATGGTAAAAGGAAATGTTTAGATGAAATGGTTATACAAAATGTTTTTATGAATATAGATATATGAAACGAATGTATAAAGTGTTTATACGAAATACTTTTAGGAATATAAATATGTGAAAAAGGGATATTTGTAATATATACTTGAATAAATATGTTAAATGTTAAATGAAATGTGATGTTTGGTTTATGTACCAAATGAGTTTTTAGGTATATGTTTGATGACATGATAAAGTTACATGTCTTATATATGAACTCAATAATCTTGTAAGACTTGTGATGTGTATAGGAAATTAACCAACTCATGACCAGGACATTGAATTATCTTGTAAAATGTTTTATTACATCCTTTTTGGTAAGTCAAAGTTTAAGTTTATCACAAACTTACTAGGCTTTATGCAAGCTTACATCGTTTTGGTTTTTCTTCTTTATAGATCATTGGATTCGAGCTGTCGATTGGATTACTTTTAAGGACCACACTATCCGTTCAACAATTCAGTATAAGATGCGATTATTTCTTATTTATGTTATAAGTGGCATGTTCTAGGAGCATTTAAGTTCTTTTGCTAGAATGATTTATTTAAACTTAGTTTAAGCATATATATATGTATATATCTTTGGATTTGGCTTGTATATATCTATATATGTATGTCATTAGTTGTTTGGTATATGTTTCTTGGGAGTGTTTGAAATATGGTAAGATTGAATGTGAATGGAATGGCTGAATTGGTACAAATGCTTCGATAACTGGGTATATCTTGGTTGATGATTTTGGTCATAATAAATGAGGTAAATTTGATAGTTTAAGAAGTATGAATGTAAAGTAGTTGCACTTGAATGGATTATGTTTCAATGTTTGATTTGTGGTGCCAAGTGATGGCATATTGGTTAGACATATAGGATGAATGATTTTGGCATGTTTTAGGTATATTTGAATGTGTTTTAACCATGTGAAAATTATTGAAAAAGGTTTGGTTTGGTGTCCAAGAAATGGATGTTAAATTTGTTGGCATTAAGGGTTTTTTGGGGTGCACACGGGCTGTCACACGGCTACCTCACATGGGCGTGTCTTATTAATTTTAGGTACAGAATTTTTCACATGGTCACAAGCACACGGGTATGTGGAGTAGTCACATAGGCGTGTGGGATACCTACACAGCCATGTCTCTGAGCCACACAAGCTGGCATTTCTCACACAGCTATATAACCCTTGTTTTCATTTTTTCCACATTTTTTATTTTGTTTTAGATTAGTCCCTGTTTCTTTCCGAACTGTTTCTAAGGTCTCATAGGTTTGTATGAATGTTATAATTATTGATTTATGATATTTAGATTGATTTTTGAATTGTGTTTAAATATTATCGAATATGTTAATCGCCATAATATCCGTGACCCTATTCCGGCGACAGAGACAGGTTAAGGGTGTTACATATAAGCATTGTTCCAATACTAAATGATTTGCTAGAGACTTTGTCATATAAAGAGCTTTTAATTTCTTCTATAAGGTTAACGTCTTGTAACACATTTGTAAGACATAATTGATTTGCAAATAGTGTTTTCTCATCAAACTCATCCTTTTCTGTCTAATTCGCATTCGCGGGCTTTTGCCCTGTAATAGCCTTCTTCAAATCGTTCTGAACCAGAATTATTATCATCTGAACTTGCCGTAAACTGAACTTTGTGATACCATCGAACTTCTCAATATCGTATCACATTGTCGCCATCTCTGAACGGGTTAAATGTGAAATCCGAATTAAGCTCTAGTACTAATTTATTGGGGATCAGCTCGTATAATCAATGAATCAAAAATGGTAAAAAAGATCGAACACAAATTTTACGTGAAAAACTCCTCCAAAGAGGATAAAAACCACGGGCAAATGAAACTTCACTAATAAGCAAAACCGAAAGAGTACAAGATGGATAATCAAAACAAATCCGAACCAAAAAACAAAGTTCTCACAAAATTCCCATAAAACTCTCTTAATTTCTCCTATCAGTTTTGTATTTTCTATCTTTTAATTCTAGCATATCATTATCGGGGAAGCTTTTATGACTGCTTCCTTAGCTTGTCCAAGTAAAAATGAATTCGCTGAAAATTCAATATGGCCCACAAAAATTGACGAAAACCAATCTCCGGCCAAAGAACCGAAGGCGAGTATAAATAGCAGTTTGCACTCTGCCATAAAAGAAAATTGCTCAAACGTGTCTCACCAGAAGTACGTATTATGATATCAGGGTCAGGTGCAGCTGCCATATACATATGCTTCTCGATATCAGTAAGTTTTATAAGGTGATCCATTTCATCCTGTTCATACCCTCCAAGGCTGATTAAGCCATAACCTGCTCCATTTGAATTCAGTAGAGTAATTTCATCCCATTTTTCTTCACAAGATTCTTGAACAGCATGCATGATCTCATTAGTGGAAGTGTAGGCAACACAAATGGACAAGACTGCCTTGGAGTTCTTAGCAGTGGCAAGCATAGCTCTCTCCGCTGCCAACCTAACTGGTTCACTCAAGAGTTTCAGGTTCCCTGAAAATATAACTCTAACACCATAGCGGTTGACAATGCTCTGTTTCTTAAGTATCTCTTCAATCTTTTCTAGCATCAAGTCCATCAATGATTGAACTTCTACAGGACTTCGCTTGAAATTTTCAATGCTGAAAGCATAGACTGTTACGTATCTCACACCAAATTCGTAGCAGTACTTGAGCATGGACATGAGAGCTGAAAATCCAGCTTTATGGCCTGCTCCTTCCATCAACTTGCATTTCTTTGTGAATCTCCGATTCCCATCCATAATAAATGCAATATGATTAGGTATGGGACCAACAGAAAGAATGCAAAATATACATTTCTGCAATAAACTAACTAAGTTGCCATATATCTGGATCACTCTCTCTTTAATTCTCTCCATATCAAAACCTTGTAAGGATTTGAAATCTGTAAGAACTGTCAAAATGGAAAAGATAAAGAATTGAAATTTGGTTAATATACGTAGGGAAAATATTTCACAATCTATCAATCAAATATGATGTGACTATTAAGTAGCATTAAAACATGGCTAAAGATTTAGACAAGAAAAATGTCACAATGTTCTGATAAATGAGGATAGTTGGTAAGTTTCATGCTTATGTTTGTACTCCTTGCATCAGACCTATAGGCTGTTTTTCAAGTCCTAAAGGACTATTTCCCAGTTCATCATGATTAAAGAAACAGAAAAGTAGAAGCGTTAAGAAATTGAATAATAGCCAATACTGCTCCTGGAAGAGAACTGATGGAAATATGTATCTTTAAATAGCAAAGCATAGCACATCTAGACTACAAGTTCCTGACTTTAAGATACCACAATACCTAGTAAACTCACTTAACTGTTAATATGTTACTTTGCCTCAGGCAAAACCCAAATGACCATTGAAACTAAGTACCAAACACGAGAAGGTACAGGGTTGTATTTATCCCAATACTGGTAGATCAAAAAGCTTGAATTTTTTTGACTAGGTTGCCAAGGACATAATGCATAAGAGAAAAACGGATTGCAGAGACGCTCAAAACACACAAAAGGTAAGCAAGGAACTAGATGCATATTCTTTACGTTGAACAAGAAAGATTAAGTTCCAAACTTGTAAAAGAATAACTTAACAAGAGCAAATAACCAATGTCTAATTAAAGCATCAAAATCTAGACTTTTCTTTGTTATTGGTAACTAAGCAACCACTATCGCATAGATTCAATTTAAGCATAGTCAATTCTAAACACTCAAAACCCAAACTTGGGTATCTAGCATTGGTGATAAAAAGAATGTATTTTTCTTTTACAATCGAATCAAATAAAAAAAGAAATAATAATCGGATTGGTTAAAGTCAAGAACAAAAAGAAACAAAACATTAGATTCAGATTCCAGAAATTCCTTTGGTTTGTAGGGCAACCAAAGCAGTAGAGTTGGAGTGGTTACCTTCGGATGTTGGATCGATTTCGAGAAACCCAAATTTGTCTCTTCCTCTGTTCTTTGACTTTGCTCCAATATTTTGGATAGATTATAACTATTTTTAATATTATATTAGTTGAAACACTGATAATGGCTGACACTTGAACGGTTGAACAAACTATTTAGACCAAAAAACAGGGATTGGATCCAATTAGGCTCTCAGCGCCCATGTTGGGCAAAGTAAGCCTGACCCAATCCATTACTTGCTTGATATGAAAGTTAACAAAAGAGAGATTGATAGATTAGTCACTACTAATAAATTTGTAAAAATATTTATATAAATATTAAATATACGAATTTATAATGTTTTGAGTTTGAATTTAGATTTTTTATGAAAACATAAAAGGATAAAAATATTTTCAAAACTTTATTTTACCCCTTTGTTAACATATGAAATTTTTAATAAATTTTAAATTAAATTAAGATTCAGTTGAGAGTGGCATTAACTCAATTAAAACTTTAAATGTTTAATTTATTTTATTTTATTTAATCATATGTCATTACCAAATTCATATAAAATTATTTTATATCAATTTTTTTCTAGCTTTACAATTAGAAGTGAATATCGCTTATAAAAATAGATTTTATATTGAATCTTATATAAGTTTAAATTTTAATTTATTAATTATAAACATTTTGTTCCACAAAAAAATATGACTTAAAGATAATTTATTTATTATATTTTAGTTGCAAATAATTCCGTTTCCATTCCAAACACTATTATTTTAATTAAATTTTAGTTTTAGTTCTTCCAGCAATTTTACTTTATTTTTGTTTCTACTTCAACCGAAACAATTTAAGGGTTTCACAAATCAAAGCTTCAACAAATATTTTCGGATTTAGATTTCTCTCCTCCCTTCTCTTATTTTTACATTTAATTTGAATGGGCAATATTCGAATAGGGAAAGTTGCATCTAGTATGGCCAAGAACTAAAAACTCTAGGAAGGTTGACAAGCGAAAGTGGGAGTGATTGACTGAAGGTTCGGGGTTTACCATAAATTAGTTGGAATAAGTTAAGTGAGATTAAACCTTAGGATTGACGACACCAAGAAGTAACTTAGGTAGATAAGGCCGAAAGGATAACCTACTTAGCACCAACTTAATCTAATCCGATTTAAGCTATTAGGTTGAAAGATAAGTAGGTTGAATCGATCAATTAATCTGGTTATAGGCCGAAAGGTATTAACTAGGTTAATCCTTACTAATTTGTTAAAAACCTGAATCTAAAGTTAATCATGAACACAAATGCAATTTAATCTTCTGTCTACTTAATTTATGTAACACCCCTTATTCGGTCCGATCACCGAATCCAAGTTACGAGATCCTACAGTAAAATACAGGAACATTTACATGCAAAGTTTAACAAGAAATTCCGCTTTAAAATCATTAAAACTATTCTAAACACATTTAAAAGCAATCATCAATAGATTCAAGCATGTTTAAGATTCAAATGGAAAATTTTAAAACATAACATGCCAAGGTTATCCGCCAAATATAAGTTTCACCAAATGACTACTCGTCAAATGATTAACTGCTAAAGATGATACACAAAACTATTATTGATCGGAATTTTAAACTAAAACGTACCTTAATAATTTCAACAAACTGGTCTACTCCACTCTCACCAAGAAACAGATGCTGCAGTCAAAATAATAGTATTTGTTAAGTAATTTAAAGGGAAAATGAATATAAATAAGCAAAAAAAATTAGCAACGAAACATGTACCTGCCCAAGCAAAATTTCAACCAAAACACAGCCAGCAGACCAGATGTCAATGGATGTGGTGTATTTATTATTCAGGTGGTCGCTAGTACCTACAACAGATGTAATATTATAAGAGTAGCACCAAATATTAATTAAGTTTAACCAAATATAAAAACTTCATCAATATCACTACCAAATATTAATTCGAAGATTAAATGGCAGCTTCAGTTGAACCAACAGTTGCAGGAGGAGCAGGAAGCAGTAACTGAAATACAGACAACATTAATTCACTAAGACTTTAATTTAAAAATAGAAAACAAAAATAAAAGTAATATCAAACAATTGAATTTAATTCACTAATACTTTAATTTAAAAGTTCAAAGGCATATGTAAATATGTAAGTACCACATGGTAAGAAAATTTAATACAATTTAAAGCCAATGATGCTGAGTTGCTAACTGCACAGCAAAACAAGGTCCAAGAATCGGGTCTGGTTCAAGTTTATTTAAAGGGCTGCAATTCATGCATTTGATTAATGTTATGAAATGAAGGTTGTGCTTGTTTTTCTATCCCATAAAGGATTAGACATTTCAATCGCCAACCCTAAGGATGAAGAGAACTTTGCAAGGTCTTTCAAGAGTAAGCCTATCAATTACAGTCCACATTCACTAATATAGCTATCATAGTTCCTAATGCATATATGATAAGGATACTCACAGTTTGATTAGTTAAAGCTAGAAAAGCAATAACCAAATGCACAATCCCGAACTTAAATAAGAAAGCTCATCCGCTCATAAAAATGTGAATTGTATCATGCCTCAACTAGATTGCTAATCCTAGCAGCAAAAATGCTTCTAAATATTATAAGGACTAGCTGCTGCTGCATTAAGATTTTTAATCCTTCAGATTTGGTAGGTTCATGGCATCACTGTCAAACGCAATGAAGTTACAAGAACTATTTTGGAATCCATATAGCATCCAAATTAGGTAATTTGTTAATTTCATATAAGATGAACTTAGGTCATTTGTTAATTTCATTTTAAATAACTAAGGTTCCTGATTAAACACAACTTGTCTTGAATAAATTTAAAATAAAATAAAATAATACTTTAAATACAATTTAATTTAATTAGGTAATATAAAAATAAAATAAAAGTAGATAAAATATTTTTGTGATTAAAATAAAAACTAAAATATTTAAAATAACAATAAAAACAGTTGCGAAAAAAAAAAGGGGCATGTGTTTGGTAAATATCGCTTATTCAACGTGAAATTCAAAAAAATACAAGACTTTTGCCAATTCCGAAAATAAAAATAAACTTTACAATCCGACAAACAATAAAACAAAGTTTACATATCAATCAAGCCGAACTGCTGCTTGTCACGACCAAAATGTTGACTTTAAAGATTAAATGGGTTTTTTTTTCCAGCTTCTAATCCTGCCTTATGGTAATTGCTTGATCAAATTTATGCATCTTAATCAAGAAGAAACCAGAAAATTAAAGCATATGAATAAATTTTCAACAAGAAGATGAAAAGGAAACAAAACCCAAATCAAAAGTGAGTCAAGGGAAGATCTTAGAAAAGATAGGAAGCAATAACATAGAAATATTTCAAGAACAAGCAAAAACTTTATCAGGATTTGTGAAAATTAAAAGAAACAGAGAATTAGAAATTAAAGTTACCTGATACTTCTGTTTGCCAGTGAAGGAAAAAAACCACCACTCACCATGAAAATGAATTTATAGAATGTTACAGTTTGAGAGCTTAGAAAGAAGAATAAAAAAGGCGAAATTGAAAAATATACTAACCTGTTGGATGGGAGATGATGAGCAGCAAATGAAGGTCATTATAATATGATGCCAAACTGCTAGAAAATAGGCACTCCAAAGGGTTTTCTATGCCTAGCCTTGAATCAGCTACAACCCAAAGCAAACCAATGCAAAAGACAAATAACTTTTCTCACAAACACTAATACTATTCAGTCTAAAACATCTTGATTACATTTCTATATAAAACAATCACTTCATGCAAATGAAAGTAACAGGATTAGGAGTGTTAATAGAACTTCAGAAACCAAATAACTGCGCATCAATGATGTTATGAACTAGGTAAATTTTCACTTGTAACTGAAAAGAAATATTTTCTAGATCTGGAAATGAATTACAATGGTATATTCTGAGTCTTGAATGCTTAGCTTTCTCTGTACACTTACTAGTGTATATATAGAACATTTGATCAACATAAGAAAGGTTTGAATGTTACCTGGGGAGATCTGGAGAGTGAAGTGGAATCGAGGATTTGAGAGAGAAAGAGAGTTAAAAAAAGAAAGGAAGAATTGTTTGAGAAGAAACACCAAGCTCAGGCCTTGAATCGGTGAAATATGGAGGAAAGCAACTTAGGGTTTGATTTGGGGAAACTGAGGGTATAGGGGAAACTTTGTTTTGAGAAAAAATACTAAGTATCGGGACTTAGCTTTGGGGATAAAATGTATGAAACAAAGACGACGCCGTTTAACCCATTATAAAAGTGGGTGAAATCGACATGGATGCATCGAGCAATCGACGGGTGAGCGGATTAAGGGATATGGTTGTTGTTTCAATGAAATTCAGTGTTCTTAATTAATATATTTGTATTTGCATACTTTTGCAATTTCAATGGAGTTCAACCAATCCAACTTCACTCGAAACTCTTTGTAATTCAATACCAATTCTAAAAGCTTTGTAAAGGATCTACCTTAAAACTGTGCTCAATACTCTCCATTACTGGCATTCGTATGTTAGAAGCCCTGTCAACAACAATACTTATTCTAACATTATTAAATATACGAAAAAATACTTAGAAAAATATTTTAATTTATATTATTGCCTCCCACCAAAAATTTTTAGAATTTTTTATAAAATAAATTATTTTATATAAAAACAAATTCACTACCCACTCATTAAAGCCTAAAAATCTCTAATTTTTTTATTTTCTTTTAGCATTTCTCTCTTTTTTTTTTTAATTTCTTTTATTTTCTCACATTTTCTCTTTAGAATTTATACAAGATAAGTGGTGAATCTTTCAATACTTTTAAGCATGTCCCTAATTTGGTGACTTCTTTTTTTTTTTTTCTAACTTCATTGATTAATCTTCGAAATAGCCTAAATCATATTCATTTGTGTTACAAACTCATGTATTAGCCTAAAAGGTCGCAAGATCTCAAATATGCTCACAGTCACACCAAGAATTGAAATATCCAAACCAATGCATCAGATCTGATAGCAAATATTTATTATCTTAATCTAAACAAAACTGACCCCAACAAAGGAAAAAGATAGAAAAAAGAACCTTTCTTAGCCTGAAGGAGGTGCCTTCCAGTAGAAGTGAAAGAGTCGAAAACACCATCTGTACTCATTCAAATCGTCGCATATCAGAAAAAAAAAAAAAAAAGGTTTCACAACAAACAAAGAGAAGCTATGAATTTATTGATAAAATACCAGAAATCGAAGTGCAAGCAGAGAAACCCAACAAAAAGAAGAAAACTGCAAACCAACACAGCAACTTATTTATCCCCGTCAATTTTTCTTTAGACGATTATGCAGCAGATCAGGCTTGCTAGTTTAAGGGGCAGAGTATTATAAATTGAAGCTTCTTTAATCTAGGAGCAACTTCAGTCGATGTTTTCTGAAGGGAAGAAGCTTAACTATGGCTGAAAGTTTGAAAGTTTAATGGGAATTGAGAGTAATATAAAAAGTAAGACAAGACAGAGAAAGACAGGGAAGAAGGAAAAACCGTGTTTTTTGCTATCACTGAAAATTGATAATAGCTCATCTCTGTTTTTTTTCCTTTTCCAGCTACTAACTCTGATGGATTTTTATTCATGTTAATGGTTTGAATAATAAGGATGAAAATGATATTTAATATTGAATTATAATATATATTTGATTCAAATAGTTTATGTCTCTAATTAACTTTTAGATTTATTTCATCAAAATTTATAGCAAATTGAAGGATGTTTTCTTAAATATTAATATTGATTAGGTGTAGTGTTTAACTTATTTTTTGTATCATGTTATATTATCTAATATCATCATCACCGCCCGTCTAAATTAAACTTCAAGGTGAGTTTGGATAAGACGGTAAATTGTATTTAACTTATTTTTTATCTCACGTTATAGTATTGCTATAATATATAATCTCACTGTCACCACTATTTTTATATTAACCGCACATAAACGCACCGTACATTCAAACTCACCCTCACTCGGCTTTAGTATCTTAATTGAATAAGCTCAAATAGTTTACATTTTATTTTGAATTCAAGTAAATAAATAAATAGCCATGATTCGATATAAATAAAATAAAATAAAAAAGAGCTTTCCACTGAAATCCCTAAACCATGTATCAGGTAGATTTTCCAATCACAAATCCTAAATCGACTCAAGGCCTCTAATCAAACCCTAAATTGAAACTCGATTGCTATTGTTTTCTATCAGTGAGGGCAAAGGTAAGTCAGAAGGGCATGTTGAGAAATTGCTATTGTCGAGAAATTAGGATTGTGGCTATTATTGTGATAGAATGAGATTTTTTTGTAAGATTCAATTTTTTTTTATTGATTGAATGATTTAAGGATATTAATTTTGTATAAGATTATTAACATCTTGATGGATAATAACTTTTAGAGGTTAATTAATACAAATCCTTGAAGAAATTAATATTGATTGTCTTGAATATTGATTAGAAATTTGACATTTTTATTTAAAAATTGTTATTGCTAGTGTTCTTCTATTGTTTGAATATCGCATTCTTGATATAAAAAAATACTTAAGTGATTTTTATTTTCGGTGAAAGAAAATTATTGGTTGTATGTTATGTTGAGGCAAGATATGCTTAATGGAGTGAGTGGCACTCGACGATGGCACAATCGTAGGTCGCCACTATTACTTACCTTTTTCGGTTTGGCAATTCAATGAAGAAAATCTCTAGACCTGTTAATGTGTTGTTATATTAAAGATACTTTAGTCCATTAATGGAAATCAATCATTGGCTTTTGAAAATTGAATTGAACTCGAGTGAATCAAATCAACATTTGGAATGTGGAGATTCGGTCGATTACATTGTTGAATATGGAGAGTATATCTTCAATTGATTGTACTTTGAATGTTGTAATTGTAATAGCTATTTTCAAATGGTTACTTTGTATTCACTTAAATTCTATGTTAGTATGCCGAAATTGATATATATTTTGACGATTGTCTAAGTTTTGGATGAGAGATTATTGAGTGCATTCTAATTTGTTCATTGACGAGTTGTTTTTGTAAGAGAGCGCAAACTGAGTTGTAAACATTATTGAGTGTTTGTAGGTGAGTGTTTTAGTCTTTAGGCATGAAGGTGAGATGATAGAGTGAAAATCACTTGTTGTATTGTGGATTGAAGATGGTGACATTACTCACATCGATCTATGCTCTGCAAATTTAAAAAAATTGAACTGCATAAACAAATCCTTGGTGTTATTTAGTTTTGTTTGCACAATTTTTCATAGTGTCAAGTCGTAATGGCCATCAGTAATCAAACACTTCCATTATAATTTTCATATTAGGCAAACAAACAATTTAAGATAACATGTTGATTTATTAACAACTTTTTATGCTTAAGGCTTAAATTTATTTATTCTAAATATTTAACATTAATGGAGAAATAATTTGAAAGAAAGTTTACTAATGAAGTAAAAAAAGGATAGTATCAACCTCACAATCTAAACTTTATAAGTAACTTCAACAATTTTGTAAGAATATTACATTTATACAATGATTTATCAAAGATTAATATTATGCATTAGTTTTCGTCTTAATTTTTTATAATTTAACCTCACAATCTAATTTTCTTGACTTTGACTTTGACTTTGTCCATGCTCTGGTCTCCATTGTTCAATCAAACCAAATAAGAATGACGAAATGAAAATAACCTCCCAATTTGACTTATGTGGTAGAAACCAACTTGAAATCTCCTAATACTAATAGACATGATGCTTGTCCACGCAAAACCAAATGAAGTATATTATTTCTACAACACTTCTGGAAGTACAAATAAAAGGATGCACCAAGAAAGAACCTGGTGTATGAAATCAAAATACTGTACTCTTCTTCAGCGTTAAAAGTGGGAAAATAATATAAATATTATATATAAATCAAATAATGGAATAATCGGAATTCATTTCCAGGAGTTCATAACAACATAGCTGCAGCTATGATTGCGGCCATTACCAGCATCCAAGGATTACGTATCAGCTGTTGACTACCATTAGCATTCTCCGATGCTGATGCTGATGCTGATGGCGATAACGCAGGGCAAGCGAGCCCTTCTTTCCCTTCACGGCACTCGCTAGCAAAAAGACCAGGAGGGTATTTCCGTAAAGATTAATGTAGCTGAACATAGTTGAAGCGCATTCAGTCGTCAAGTCATTGATCTGTTCTGCATAAGGACAAGCAAATTCCTTGAATGCAGAACAACAACTTTGAGGTGGATACTTTGGTCCTTTGCATTGGCTTGTGATAATTGTGTAGTTCAGAAACTCAAAGTTAACAGGGCAAGCTGCAAATGATGCATTAGAAATAGTACGTCAAAAGTTTAATCATATATCCCTTTCAAGATATTAAGTGCTATGTTACTCAGACTCAAATGCAAGTGTTCAATACGTGCACGTGTCAGACATAAGTATGTTTTAAGTTTTTTAAAGTTTTCCTATGCATTTAGAGGGTCATTGGAGGCTCTTGTCCCCATATCAATTGCCAACTTCGTGTCAGGCACAAGTCAAAATGAAGGGTGATCATCTAAGTCAAGACATAAATCTGATGATTTTAACATTTGCCGCATTTGGTTGAGTCACCTTTAGCACAAAGAAAATAAAACAATAGAACTCACTAAATCAGCATTAACAATAGGAACCCGAAGTTATGGCCTATTGGCTGGGTGCTCAATTCCCCAGAATTAACCTGGGTTCAAGTCTTTGTTGTACCAAAAGAAAAATCAGCATTAAGTATAGGGTGTCCTTACAAAGAATATTACTATGCACTTTCAATATTTCCCTTACGATGGAAGGAGAAATTGGCAAAGGAAAAGGACAAATACTAACAGCCATACATCAAATGAATGATACCAATGGAAAACCCCATATAAGAATATATTTAACTTGCAGGAACACAAAAGAGAAAATAAACTGAATATATGTTGTTGGGTTACGAAAAGAATGGCTTGACAAATGATAACCTTAGGTGGTTCTTAAAATATGGGATAAACCTAGAAAACACAGTCAGATACCCTTTTTTTATTCAGTTCATGCAGAGCATCAATGAAAGTAACCCTTAATCAACAGATTTTTTTCAGTTTCATGGAAATCAGAAAAACAATCCTTTTGAAGCCCTTTCTGCCCCTTTCAAGATCTAAACTGCCCAAAAACAAAAATGAAAAAAGTACCCTTCAATTCCTTTCTCCCTCTTTTCAAGATTTTGAAATAGCCTAAATCATATTCATTTGTGTTACAAACTCATGTATTAGCCTAAAAGGTCGCAAGATCTCAAATATGCTCACAGTCACACCAAGAATTGAAATATCCAAACCAAGGCATCAGATCTGATAGCAAATATTTATTATCTTAATCTAAACAAAACTGATCCCAACAAAGCAAAAAGATAGAAAAAAGAACCTTTCTTAGCTTGAAGGAGGTGCCTTCCAGTAGAAGTGAAAGAGTCGAAAACACCATCTGTACTCATTCAAATCGTCGCATATCAGAAAAATAAAAAATGGGTTTCACAACAAACAAAGAGAAGCTATGAATTTATTGATAAAATACCAGAAATCGAAGTGCAAGCAGAGAAACCCAACAAAAAGAAGAAAACTGCAAGCCAACACAGCAACTTATTTATCCCCATCAATTTTTCTTTAGACGATTATGCAGCAGATCAGGCTTGGTTTAAGGGGCAGAGTATTATAAATTGAAGCTTCTTTAATCTTGGAGCAGCTTCAGTCGAAGTTTTCTGAAGGGAAGAAGCTTAATTATGGCTGAAAGTCTGAAAGTTTTAATGGGAATTGAGAGTAATATAAAAAGTAAGAGAAGACAGAGAAAGACAGGGAAGAAGGAAAAACCGTGTTTTTTGTTATCACTGAAAATCGATAACAGCTCATCTCTGTTTATTTTTTTTTTTCTTATTTTCCTTTTCCAGCTACTAACTCTGATGGATTTTTATTCAAATTAATGGTTTGAATAGTAAGGATGAAAATGATATTTAATATTGAATTACAATATATGTTCGATCCAAATAGTTTATTTTTTTATTTCATCAAAATTTATAGCAAATTGAAGGATGTTTTCTTAAATATTAATATCGATTAGGTGCAGTGTTTATTTTTTTTTTGTCTCATGTTGTATTTAATATCATCATCATTTTTATTTTTATACTGAGTGCAGATAAACGCACCGCCCATCTAAACTAAACCTCAAGGTGGGTTTGGATAGGACGGTAGGCTGCACTGCGGTGCGTTTAGATTATTTTTTGTCTCACGCATAGTATTGTTACAATGTATAATCTCACCGTCACTACTATTTTTATATTAACCGCAGATAAACGCACCGTACATCCAAACTCAACCTCACTTGGCTTAAGTAACTTAATTGAATAAGCTCAACCAACCTTCAAAGTAAAATAAATAACTATGATTCATTTTAACTGTTGATTCGGTATAAATAAATAAGAGCTTTCTAGTGAAATCCCTAAAACATGTACCAGGTATATTTTTCAATCATAAACCCTAAATCGACTCAAGGCCTCTAATCAAACCTTGAACTGAAACTCGATTGTTGTTGTTTTCTATCAATGAGTGCAAAGATAAGTGTAGAAATCAGAGTATTTTTATATATTTTAATAGAACATAAATCAGAGTTTTTTATATACAACCTATGACACTACTTTAGGAAACTCTAAGTTAGGAAAGATACTAAATAGGAGATATGATCCCTTAAAATAAGGGATTTTATATCTACAAAATATTCCTAAAATATTTACAGAATATTCCTACACTCCCCCTCAAGTCGGAGAATATACATTGTATAATCCCAAATTGAATAGGAATTTATTGAACACGTGTTTTGGCAAAGCTTTGGTAAGAATGTCATAATCTGTCCTTACGAAGGAATGTAAGAAAGAGTGGTCATCTTTTTGTTGACTTGATCGGCAATAAAATGCCTATCAATTTCAACATGCTTTGTTCGGTCATGTTGAATGGGTTCTTGGCAATCTGAATGGCGATTGATTATCACACAAAACTTCAAAGTGATCCTCCGATTTGTGCCAAGTTCTTTTAGTAATTTAAGTAACCAAATTCCTTCGCATATCCCCAAAGCTAGTGCTCTAAATTCAGCCT
The DNA here is from genome assembly GCA_025698475.1 of Gossypium anomalum. Lineage (NCBI taxonomy): Eukaryota > Viridiplantae > Streptophyta > Magnoliopsida > Malvales > Malvaceae > Gossypium > Gossypium anomalum. Next base: position 71,525,428 of record CM046968.1, read on the forward strand.
CTTCAGCACTACTTCTTGAAACAACAGATTGTTTCTTACTTCTCCAAGTTGTAAGGTTACCCCAAACAAAAGTGCAAGATCTACACACTAGTGGATCTTCTTTCAAAGGAGATCTCCAAAGACAACTAGAGTCCTGTAAAAAATCTTAACAGTTCTGTCTTGTGTCTTCTTAAACATTAAGCCGTGTCCTGGAGTTTTCTTTAAGTACTTGAGAATTCTATTTGCTGTTGCCATATGCTCTTCAGTAGGATTAGTCATGTGTTGACTTATCACATTTACGGGAAAAGCTATATCTAGCCTTGTCAAGGATAAGTAGATTAGTTTCCCAACTAACCTTTGAAATTTCTCTCTATCTACTAAGGACCCATCTTCTTTATTGAATCTCAAGTTTGCCTCCATTGGTGTATCAGCCGGCTTACAGCCAAGAAAACCAGTTTCTTTGAGTAAATCAAGTACATACTTTCTCTGGTTGATCACAAGTCCTTCTTTTGATCTTGCCACCTCCATTCCTAGGAAATACCTTAGCTTTCCCAAGTCCTTGGTTTCGAATTCCCTGTTTAACAACTTCTTCAAATTGCTAATCTCTTCCTCATCATCTCCAGTAAGAATGATGTCATCCACATACACAATTAGGATAGTTTTCTTATTTGTAGAAGTTACCTTGATGAAAAGCGTATGATCGGCAAGGGACTGCTTATAGCCATTTTGAAGAATGACTTTAGTGAACCTCTCGAACCAAGCTCTGGGTGATTGTTTTAACCCGTATAGAGACTTGTTGAGCTTGCAAACCTTGTTGCTACCTTCAATAGACTTTGAGCCACGTGACAATTGCATATAGACTTCTTCCTCAAGCTTGCCATTAAGAAATGCGTTTTTTACATCAAGTTGGTGTAATTTACAATCGCAATTTACAGTCAAACTTAGGAGTACTCGAATAGTGTTAAGCTTTGCCACAGGTGCAAAAGTTTCTGTGAAGTCTATCCCATATGTTTGCTTGAAACCTCTGGCCACTAGTCTAGCTTTGTATCATTGGATACTTCCATTGGAGTTATACTTTACAGCAAAGATCCATTTACAGCCGACAGCCTTTTTTCCTTGAGGAAGGTATGTAATGGTCCAAGTAGCATTTTTCTCTAGTGTACAAATTTCCTCTTTAACAGCCCTTCTCTATTTTGGATCCTTTAGAGATTCAGCTATGCTTGTGGGAACTTGTTCTTTATCCAAAGTTGCTGTAAATGCTTGAAAAGACGGCATCAATGAATTATAACCAGTAAATTTTTCAATAGGATACTTGGTGCACTGTCTAACCTAATAGCAATAGGAAAGTCATCTAGAGTAGTGGACTTACTGATTTCTTCTTCCATTTCGGCAGCTGGACCCAAATCCAATTCTTGGCAAGAATCAGATTGCAAAACAGTCTCAGGGATATGTCTTCTTTTTCTTGCGTAGACACGAAGCTGTTTGGGTGGTGGTGTTTTTTGAGGACTGTCAATTGGAGTAGGTGTATTTTCAGGAAGAGTGTTTAAAGTAGGTGTAGGTGAATTAGTCATAGGTACTACAGGAGAATCAATGGGAGCATTCACATGTGATAGATCTGCAGGTAATAGCGAACAAGATGGCAATTCTGAAGGTTGAGAATGAAGATTAGGAAGAGATACATGTTGTGGCTGAAAATCACTCCATGTTTCCCCCTGAATTTCAGCCTGAGTGAAATAGGAATCCTGCTCATAAAATGTTATATCCATAGTGGTGAAAAATCGTTTAGAAGGAGGATGATAGCATTTATAACCCTTCTTAACTGAAGAATACCCAACCAATACACGTTTTAAAGACTTAGGATCTAACTTGGACTTATTAGGAGCAATATTTTGGATAAAAACAAAGATGACCAAAAATTTTAAGTGGCGAGAATGGAGGAGATAGGCTTAAAATGAGAAAAGTGCTGCAAAAATATAGATTGCGGCGTTTAAAATTTTAAAACCTTACTAGGCATCCGGTTGATTAAATATGTGGCAGTTAATAAGGCTTCCCCCCACAAATATTTAGGAACATTAGTGGTAAATAGAAGAGAACGAGTAACTTCAAGAAGGTGCCTATTTTTCTTTCTAAGCAATGCCGCTTTCTTTGTGGGGTTCCAACACAAGAACTAATCAACTATGCCCTTTTCCTTAAAAAAATCACCTAAAGACCTAACAAAAAATTCACTGCCATTATCAGATTTAAAAAACTAGATTTTAGATCCAAATTGAGTGAGAACCATGTTATAAAATTGCACAAAAACACTAGCAGTTTTAGATTTATCTTTCAGTAAATAAGTCCAAGTTATCCTACTGTGATCATCAATAAAAGTGATAAACCACTTACAATTATCAGCATTCTTCACCCGAGAAGGGCCCCAAATATCACTATGGATCAAAGCAAAAGGGTAAGAAGGCTTGTATGTAGAAGGAAAATAAGATGATTTAGTATGTTTGGCAAGAGACCAAACTTTGCAAGAAAAAGAATTAGGCCTTTTATTAATGAATAGAGCAGGAAACAATTTTGCAAGGTATTGGAAACTAGGATGGCCTAAACGAAAGTGCCATAACATAACAGTATCAACTTTTCCTAAAGCGGTAAATGACTTGGAGATCTCGATTGTAGGAGAGGTAGGGAGGATGTAGAGACCATTATGCAAGCTGGCCTTACCAATCATCTTCTTCGAGTTCAGTGCCTGCAAAGTACAATCACGATCATTAAAAATTACAGAGCGATTGCAAGTCCATGGACAATTTACTAACAGAGATAAGATTGCACGCCGATTTGGTACAAAGAGAACATTTTAAGTGCAATCTGCTTATTGAGAATAACGATTGCCATGTCCTCTATTTTGCACACAAGGTACCATCAGCCGTTTTGACAGCTTTACCAAAGGTATGGAAAAAATTATGAAACAATGCCTTGTTACCAGTCATATGATCCGTAGCACTAGAATCGAGGATCCAATTAGGAGTTAACTGGGAGGAGAAAAATACAGTAGCAGAAAGGTTACCTTCTGGATCTTTTATGACCAGATTACCCTCACAAGACCCTTGAAACTTTCTAAATAGTTTTTGAAGTTCAGCAATCTGTTCTTTAGTGAAACTAGTAACAGAGGTTGCAGCGACAAGGCTTGATTTATTATCTCGAGAGTGCTTGGACTTCCAGTCCTGAGACTTACCATGAAGCTTCCAACACTTCTCCTTAGAGTGGCCGGGCTTTTTGCAATGATCACACCAAGGTCTCCCCCGTTTGGAAGAGGGAGATGATTGATGGGTCAGTAAGGCAGATCTTTCAGAAGTGGAATATGGTTCATTAGACAGCATCACACACCTTCGGCTTTCTTCCTTCTTGACCATAGAGAAAGCCTCGCGAAGGGAGGGAAGAGGAGAAATAGCCAGGACCCTGCCGCGAACCTCGTCCAGGTCCTTATTTAAGCCTTGGAGAAATTGAAAAAGTCTTCGTTGAGTAACAATTTGCTGATAAAGAGCAACATCTCTTGGATCTACCCAATCATAATGTGCATACAAATCTAATTGTTGCCAAAGAGCAGTAAGGGTATTGTAGTAGAGAGTAACAGGCATGGTTCCTTATTTAAGGGTGGCTGCTTGATCTTCAACATGATATAATTCAGCAATGTTATCCGTGCTAGAGTAGGTTTCGCAGACTGCACTCCAAATTTCAGCGGCTGTGGTGTAAAGAAGAAAGTTTCTGCTTATACTCGGGGTCATGGAATTAAGAAGCCAAGTCATAACCTGACCATTGTCACGCATCCACTTAGCAAAACCAGCATCAGTCACAGCAGGCTTCTTGATTTCACCAGTAACGTAGTCCCATCTTTCTTGCCCAAGAGAAAAATCTTAACCGATTGGGACCATTCAAGAAAATTGTTGCCATTCAATCGATGGCAGGTGATAGTCAGACCAGACGAATCTGATGGAGCATCGGAACCAGAAAAATTTTCTGGATTTGAAGTAATCTCTGAATTAGGAGAAGGAGTTTCGGACATGGTCTAGGTTGAAAAAGAAATCTTAACATAAGCTCTGATACCATGTAGAAATCAGAGTATTTTTATATATTTTAATAGAACATAAATCAGAGTTTTTTATATACAACCTATGACACTACTTTAGGAAACTCTAAGTTAGGAAAGATACTAAATAGGAGATATGATCCCTTAAAATAAGGGATTTTATATCTACAAAATATTCCTAAAATATTTGCAGAATATTCCTACAATAAGTCAGAAGGGTTTGTCAAGAAATTGCTATTGTTTGGGGCTTTCGTCTTCTATCTCTTAAAGAGATCCTTCAAGTGACACACAAGCACCCTCTTCTCTGTTTCATTTTGTGCTTCTTGATTGATGAGTGATGCAATCTGGCACCTCCTTGTTTTTCTATCTCCTCCTTGCCTCAATCTCCACATAGATTTGTGCCTCTAACTCCTATGACACTGCTTTTTGTCTTCATTCTTTCACCTAATCAAACCAAATATATAGTTCCAGGGATGAAGTAGCTAATTCCTAAATAAATCTTACAGCAGATTGGAGGGATTGAATCTGCTTCCCAAAAATCACGAGATGCATCAAGTTCTTCTATCTCATCCCTTACCAATACCAACATGTCTTGAAACTTTAGCTTTCTTTTATTTATGTTTCATCACAATTAATTAAAATTACTTTTCAATGTTGTAATTCATATTGTTGATCATACACATGCTTTTTATTTACAAAAACCTTGTGGAAATATAGCATTCCAATATGGCAAAAGGCAATGTGTATTGAAGTGTGATTCTCAGTAGGGAGTATTGAACTATCATTAAATAGATTGAAGTGTTAAACAGATTCATCCTTAAATTTGATTTTATCGACTCCCAGACCGGGAAATAACACATTTCTCACAGGTTAGTGATCCATCACCTATCATATCATTATAATATGCTGATGTTATTGGTGGATTAAAGAATTTATCAAAAATACGTGGAACCATTCAGCTTGAAGATGCCAAGTATGTCTTACGTATATAATGTATTTATTATTTGTAGAATGAAGTCATTGTTATTGTTGCTACTTCTACAATTATATCAAAATTTCTTATCATAAATTTATTTCATATTTATTCAATTTTCTATTGTTATCCTCGTTTACTAAAATTGACTTTCACCTTTCTAAACCAAAGGTGAAAGATTTGCACAATTACAAAAGTATTTTAATTATACATTTACTAATAAATTGAAATTACATAAGTTTTAATCCGCATGCAATTTTTCAGTTCTTCCATTTTACTTACCACAATTGAGGAACTCACAACACCTTCCAAGAATACAGCATCTCCTACCGAAACATTATTCACCAATACAGAATATTAATATCATTCAACAAGGTTTTTTTTTTAAAGGTATTTAGTTTTTTTGTATATTTATGAGACAAAATATTTATTTTAACAATTATTACACACGTCATTGTTAGCTTTTACTTACATTTTTTAAATATATAGCAGATACGTAATTTCACATATCGAGCAACTATAACAACATTTTATATGGAATTCGGCTGGTACTACCTAGCATGTCCTATTCATAAAACAACGATAGAATAAGTGGAAGGAGGTTTTAAATGTAACAATTGTGGTGATCGTTCTCGATTCCTCAATATCATTTAACTTATAATAATATAAATTATTTTTTCAAAAAATATAACATTAAAATTTAATATGATTACAAATCTATCATTATACCGAAATATAATTCTATATTTGCATACTTATTAACAATTTATTTACTTACTATTAAATTTCAAGTTTAAATTTACTATTAGAGTTGTCGATGAGGCCACTACAACCTTTTGTGCTATTTAATATGTTTTTGAGATTGTTGCAACTAGGTCCAACTAATCTGTATCTCCGTTTCAAAACTGCTAAAGATTTTAAAATTTGTCATCGATGAATCTTATATGTTTTTGAAAGAAATTGTTAGATTTGGAAGCTATGAAATGTTCAAAAACTATTTGATTAAGAAAATTTTGTTAATTTTGTATTTAGGGACTAAGTTGTTAAATAGTAAAATTTCATGAAATTCTTGTGAAAATGTAATAAATATGGAAATTTTGATTAAGAAAATTTTGTTAATTTTGTATTTAAAGACTATGAAATTCTCTGTAGCTCGTGTGAGCATCATCGTGTAGCCTAACATCCTGACCCACAGCTCATGTGAGTAAGCTCATTTCACAGATCGTGTAAGCATATATGGTTACATGTTACAGTCACAGCTTGTGTGAGTAATTCTTGAGTATCCAATGTTATTTCATTGGTTCAACAGGTGATAAAGGTTTAAACAAATATGTATATATATATGAAATGTTATATGGTCAAAACATGTGAATTGGAATATGTTGATATAAATACTTGAAATAGGAAGCTATGTTTATCGAACACATGGTGGATGTAATATGTACTTGTTATGTTATTATTACATATTCCATTACTTTTTGGAATTATATGTTTCTTTGCGATTCACTTTTTTGAATTATATGTTTCTTTGCGATTCCTACTAGCCTTGTGAGGTTGTGTTGTATAGGAAAGAAATGTAAGTACAAGATTTAATGAATGAATATGTGTTAAATGGTAAAATGAAATGTTTAGATGAAATGGTTATATGAAATGTTTTTATGAATATAGATATATGAAACGAATATATGAAGTGTTTATACAAAATACTATTAGGAATATAAATATGTGAAAAAGGGATATTTGTAATATATACTTGAATAAAGATGTTAAATGTTAAATGTTAAATAAATATGTGATGGTTAGTTTATGTATCAAATGAGTTTTTAGGTATATGTTTGATGACATGATAAAGTTACATGTTTTATATATGAACTCAGTGATCTTGTGAGGCTTGTGATGTGTATAGGAAATTAACCAACTCATGACTAAGACATTGAATTATCTTGTAAAATGTTTTATTACATCCTTTTTGGTAAGTCAAAGTTTAAGTCTATCACAAACTTACTAAGCTTGATGCAAGCTTACATCGTTTTGGTTTTCTTCTTTGTAGATTGTTAAATTCGAACTGTCAATTGGATTACTCTTGGATACCACACTATCCGTTCAACAATTCAGTATAAGATGTGATTATTTCTGATTTAGGTTATAAGTGGCATGTTTTGGGAGAATTTAAGTTCTTTTGCTATAATGATGTTATTTAAACTTAGTTTACGCATATATATGTATATATATTTAGATTTGGCTTGTATATATCCATATATGTATGTCTTTAGTTATTTGATATATGTTTCTTGGAAGTTTTTAAAATATAGTAAGATTGAATGTGAATGGAATGGCTGAATTGGTACAAATGCTTAGGTAACTAAGTAAATCTTGGTTGATGATTTCGGCCATAATAAATGAGGTAAATCTGATAATTTAAGAAGTATGAAATGCTAAGTAGTTGTACTTGAATAGATTATGTTTAATGTTTGAATTGTAGTTCTAAGTGACGGCATATTGGTTAGACACATAGTATGAATGATTTTGGCATGTTTTAAGTGTATTTGAATGTGTTTTAACCATATAAAAATTATTAAAAAAGGTTTGGTTTGGTGTCCAAGAAATGGATGTTGAATTGGTTGGCATTTAGAGTCCTTTTGGGTGCACACGGCTTGGAGTAAGGTTGTGTATCTTATTTATTTTAGGTGCAGGATTTTTCACATAGTCACAATCAACTACACTATCTAAGCACACGAGCGTGTGGAGTAGTCACATGGGCATGTGAGGTAGCCACACAGCCATGTTTTTAAGCCACACAAGTTGGCCTTTGTCACACAACCGTGTGACACCTGTTTTTTTTTTTTTCCATATTTTTTGTTTTGTTTCAGATTAGTCTTTATTTGTTTTTGAATTGTTTTTAAGGTCCCATAGGTTTGTATGAATGCTATGATTATTGATTGGACATTGATTTGATGTTTGAATTGTGTTTAAATATTATTGAATATGTTAATTGTCATAATATCCGTGACCCTGTTCCAGCGACGGAGATGGGTTAGGGGTGTTACATATAAGCATTATTCTAATACCAAATGATTTGCAAGAGACTTTGTCATGTAAAGGGCTTTCAATTTCTTCTATAAGGCTAACGTTGTTTTCTCCATAAGCACCTCTTGTAACACATTTGTAAGACATAGTTGAATTGCAGATAATGTCTTCTCATCAAGCTCATCCATTTCTGTCTAATTCGTATACGCGAGCTTTTTCCCTATAATAGCCTTCTTCAGATCATTCTGAACCAGAATTGTCGTCATCTGAACTTGCCATAAACTAAAATCTGTGATTTTATTGAACTTCTCAATATCGTATCTCACTGTCACCATCTCTGAACGAGTTAAATATAAAATCTAAACCAAGCTCTGATACCAGTTTGTTAGAGATCAACCCGTATAATCAATGAAACAGAAAATATATAGAAAACCAAACATAAATTTTACGTGGAAAACTCCGCCAAAGAGGTTAAAAACCACCGGCAAAGGAAACTTTACTAATGAGCAAAACCGAAAGATTACAAGATGGAGAATTAAAACAAATCCGAACCCAAAATACAAAGTTCTCACAAAATTCCCACAAAACTTTCTCTTAATTTCTCCTCTCAGTTTTGTATTTTCTATCTTTTAATTCTAGTGTTACTATGGCCTTTAACTAGGCCAAAATTCGTGACCTAATATGACTTGAATTATGCTGGAGTAATTAGAGTTTAACTGGAAAAATTAATCATGCTTTGCTGTAAAAAACAAAAAAAATTACTTACGAAAAAAGTCACATCGTCGTGACGCTATATTCACCATTGTCGTGATGTTAGAAACCTCATCATCGCGACGTTGTTGCCTGTTCGGGGTGTTGTGATATTGACATCCTTGTGTCGCGATACAGGTAACGATAAATACATAAAAAGGTCTAAAAATGTAAGGCACACTCCACAAAATGAAATTTGAAAAAAGAAATTTGAGTTATATAAATTTATCTTTTAAAATTTTTCATTGTTATTATCCAAATAACGATTTTGAAGTCTTGCTATCCTAGCATGTTTCTATCTATTATTTTTACCAGCTTTTTTTTTAGGGGTTTTTTTTTTTTTGCTTTCATAAGGTCTGGGCAACGGTGGTAGGGTTTAGCGCAGTACAACGGAATGGAAAGGGGGTTTATTGCGTTGTCATTGGATGACGATGAAGAGAAAGTTTTACAGGCATTGATAGAGTCTGATTTGGTTATTGAGGAAGAAGAATTTTATTTGGTAAAGTATTTTTTAAAAGCAAATGTTATACATTTTCCAGCAATGAGAAGCACAATGGAAAATCTTTGGCATCTAATAAAAGGGGTTCAAATCTTGAATCTAGGAGAGAAAAGGATTTTGTATAGATTATTTCATAGGATGGATTTGGAGAGTGTTGAAAAAGGGTCCCTATGGTCTTTTGATAACCATCTTTTGATGTTAGATCACTTGGAGAAAGGTGAGGATCCATTAAAGGTGCCACTAATCTTTGCAAATTTCTGGGTTCAAATTCATGAAGTACCTTCGAGATATTTTTTGAAGCTTTGGCGAGAAAAATGAGAGATTTTCTTGAGAATTTTTTAAAATATGATGGTGCCAATTTGAGGAGAGGTTTGCGAAATCATTTGTCTGTGATGGTTCAATTGGATGCGAGCCATCCTTTGAGGAGAAAGAATGTGTTATTTTCATCAGGGAATTATTCATATCTTAGCTTTAAATATGAATGATTAACTTTGTTTTGTTTTTTCTGTGGTCAGTTAAGGCATAGTGACTCTTATTGTCAAGCGAAGATGGAGTTGGGGTTTGAAGTAACTGAGATGGGTTGGGACTTAGTACTAAAAGTTCAATCTCGATGTGTTCTTACAATGAATAGTGTGTGGTTGAGAGAAGATGAGGGCAGTGCGAAAAGGGAAAGTTTTCATGAGGAGCCTGATTTGGAAATGCACAATTGGGAGGAAGCAGATAGAGGTGGATTTGGAAGTTTTGTAACACCTCTAACCCGTATTCGTCGTTGGAATAGGGTTAGGAAGCATTACCGGAGTTTATAGAAAAATTACAAATAATTCATGTCATTTACTATTCATATTTAAAACTATTCATATCGTCCCTTGATTGGACCTTCGAGGCCCAATTTAAGGGTCAGAAACAAGTCGAGACTAAATTAGAATCTTAAAAAATTTTTCGTAAAATTTTAAAATTGTTCTTATATACAGGGGTCACATGCCCGTGTGAATATGCCGTGTGGCTCACAGCCAAGTGACATGCCCATGTCTCAGGCCGTATGGCATATGAAGTAGGGCACACACTCGTGTCCTTAACCCGTGTAACTCTCTGACTTGCAACTTAGTTATATGTAAGGGTTACACGACCAAGCCACACACCTGTTTGCTAGGCCGTGTGGTCAATTTAATTTTCAAAAATTAAGTGTAAGTTTCACACGACCAAGACACACGCCCATGTCTCTGCCCGTGTGCCCAATTCTGAGCATTCTGTTTCTCAATTTTAAGATGCAGGGAACACACGATCAAACCACATGTCCATGTGCCAGACCGTGTGTCACACATAGTCAAGACACACGCTCGTGTGAACAAAATCAGGTAGCCTTATTTCTCACCCAAATTTGCCAACAACCTATACTAATACTTATAATATTATACAAATCAATTCAAGCATTATAATCAAGCCAACTCTTTCATCTAACATGATATATCATCATATGTATTCATGTTTATAATCTTACCTTTTGTAAACATACGTTTTTAACATAACTTAATTAAACCATCACTAGCCATTCCAATGGCTAGATGACAAACCACGATTTACATACCAAGAATTGGCCAAGTTAACCTATATATGTCATTATATCAAAATAAGTTTACTATTTATACCAAAATGAGCTGGTGGATAGTGTGATAATGATTTGACTGATTTCCAACCTTTACGAGCTTCCAAGCACTATAAAACAAAGGAAAGAAAACCTAGTAAACATTCAATCCTTAATAAGTTCGTATAACAGGAATTAAACTTACCAAATTATATTCATTTAGACAAGCATAATACAAACATACTTTCCAACAATTTGGCAAATTTTGGCTAATCACAAACACTCAAATAATCAAGTTAGCAGCATATTTCTCATGTACATCAATTAAACATAGATAAGCTCATCATATTACAAACTTTCTGGCATTTCAGAAGCATTTAAGATATAATTCTTTTAATCTCATAATTTCTCATGTCAGAAATTTATTCCATTGAATTATACAAAATATCAATGGATACTCAGGTAGTATACTCGAGGTATACAAATTTGTAATCATTCACTTCATATTCCGAGGTACCCATTAGAGCATATAATTAGGGAGCACATTCTCGAGCCACATATATCAGGATGCTTATCCGAGCTAAATAGGAATGTTCATAAAGGCCATAAACAGGAAGTTCATAAAGAACTTTTTATGGGAAGCTCATGAAAAGCCTATCAGGGATGCTTATAAAGAGCCATGTAATAGGAGCTCTGGATAACCATATATCAGGAAGTTTAAGCGAGTACTAACAGAACGTTTATATAGAGTTGCGTTTGTGTCTCCAACATATGCGAGACCACAATCGATCGCATAACAGGACGCTCACAAAGAGCTGTTTTTGTGTCTGCAACATATGTAAGATTACAACCGATCGAATCATGTAATAAAACACTCAGAAAGAATTGCGGTAGTATGCAACACATGCATAATCACTACCGATCAGGATGCTCACAAGAACTAGATTACAGAATGTTCAAGAAGGCTCTTAACAGAATGCTCGTCCGAGCTATAATATCCGCAACAAATGTAGGATTATAATCAATATGAGAAACTCACGTATTCATCGAATTTCATTCTTTAAACGGAACTTATCATTTATCAAGCAAATTTTGAGCATGTGATTGTTTTCATACATTAATAGTTTATACAATTTTCACATATACAACATTTAATTCAAACATATAAATATACATGATTAGCTTACACGAACTTATCTTGTCACTTGTTTGTATATAAAAGTCTACTAATCTAACATTTTTTATTTTCCTCGATCTAACTCTATATTTGATCTTTTCGAATCTATATAAATAAATTTAACATCAATTTACCACATTTCATATTTAATTGGATTCGATTTACATCCTAGAAAAAATTATTATTTTGTCCCTATACTTTTCATAAATAACAATTTTGTCCTTAAGCTTGAAAAATGAAATTCATACAATTTATCCCTTATTCTAAGCCTAGTCGATTTTCATATATAATGATAACAATTCATAAATTTCACAAAAATTAGAATTTTTTCATGAATTTTTCAACTTTATAATTTAGTCCATAAATCACAATTTCAATAAAATTTTCTTTGTAAAAGTTGTTTAGCTATCAACAACCTTTCATTTTCTATCATAGATTTCTAAATTTCAACATATTCATTCATGGCAAAATTTCTATACTTTGATATCTTTTCAAATTAATTCCTAAAATAGATAAATTAAGTTATTCTGAACTTAAAAATATAAAAATTACTAAAAACGAGACAAGAATATTGTCCCAATTAAGCCAAGAAAGTTTATTTTCTCTTTCCTAAGATTTCCATAAAATTTGGGGAAGATGGTATATTATGATGATATTAAATCTTTATTTAATTTATCATCTTTTAATTATTCTCATTTCCAATTTAGTCCTTATCCTTTTCTAATTTTTCCAAGGATGAATTATCAAAAATATCTACTAACTCTTCTTTAATTGTATAATTACCATATAAGGACCTCGATTTTTGAATTCCATAGCTATTTGGTCTTTCTAGCTACTAGAATTCTACTTTTACATTTTATACAATTTGATCCTTTCCATAATTAAATACGTAATCGGTAAAATTTTCTTATCAAAATTTTCACATGACATTCTTATTATAATGCAGGCCATGCAATAATATTAAAATAAATTTTCTTTTCAGCTCGAATTTATGTTCCCGAAACCACTGTTTTGATTTCACTGAAAATTTGTTGTTACAAGTTTTGTTGACCCCATTTTAGGTGTAATTTGGAAGGAGATATTAATCGGGTTTTGAGTTTGGAGGGCAATCCTTCAAAAATGTTAGGTTAGTCAAACATGGATCATGATTTGGATGTTGTGTGTTGGAAGAATGAGACGGGAAAAAGAGGCCTAAAAGAAAGAGCAATAAACCTTTGGAAGAGGATGAGGTGGGATCATTGGTTATTAGGAATATGAAGGTGTTGGAAAAAATCATTTTTTATCGACGGCTGCCAAAGGACAAGCCAACCGATCGTAATGAAAATATTTAGTTGAAATGTTTGTGGATTAAAGAGTTTACGGGCTATTAAAAGGCTTCAACATGTGTTAAAGATGTACAATTCCCAGAGTCTTTCTTATAGAGACTAAGTTAAGTTAAATAAGAATGGAAGGCATTAAAAGGTGTGGTTTTTTAAATGGGATTGAGGTTTCTGTGGTTGAATCAAGAAGAGGATTATGCTTGGCACGGAAGGAAAATGCTACAATTAACTTAAAAAGTTATTCAAATTATTACATTGATGTCATTTAAAAGAATATGATTGGGAAAAGGAATAGATGTTTATTGAGTTTTACGGCTCCCTTTATACACATAGTAGAAAGGTTTCGTGGGATTTGTTAAGAAACTTAAGTCGCTCTCAAGGGTTGCCATGGATGGTATGTGGTGATTTCAATAAAATCTTGTACTCCTTTAAGAATGTAGGCAGTGTACCAAAGGAAGAGAAGAGGATGGTAGACTTTAGGGATGTTTTGGTTGATTACCAATTAATTGATGTTGGTTATTCGAGAACTTGGTTTATATGGGAAGAGGGAATTTGTTGGAGACTAATATTCGTGAAAAGCTTAACAAAGGAGTGGCTAATTTAGAGTGGAGTAATATGTTTCCATTATTAGTGATTCAACATTTTCCACATTCTTTCTCAGATCATTGCCCTCTTTTGATTAATACAGACACAAGATTAAATATTATATCTAGAAGGAAATTTAGCTTTGAGGCATGATGGGTTAAGGAGGAGTCCTTTGAGGAAGAGGTATCTGTAGCATTCTGCTAGAGGTAATGTCTTGAAGAAATTAAAAGAGTTACAGCAGGGATTAAGGAGATGGGTTGCCATGATGAGGTACAAAAGGGAATGCCGTAAAATAGAGTTGACAGAGAAAGTAGAGGTCTTTTTGGATCAAGACAGAATTGTTGAGAATATGGTGGATTTGATTGATGCTAAAATTTACCTTAATCTTAATATTGATAAAAATGAAATGTGTTGGAAGCAAAGGGCTCATGCTAACTGGTTAAAATTGGGTGACAAAAATACAACTTTTTTTCATAGTCATGCCTAACAAAGAAGAAGAAAAAACACTATTCGAAGTTTAAGACATGATGATGGTAAGGAGACTATTGATAAAAAGGAGATAAAGGAAATTGCTCGAAATTACTTTCAATATCATTTTACGTCAAATTGGAGTGAAGATACTACGCATGTTTTTTTTGGGATTGAGAGATATGTTTCTGAGGAAGTAAATTCGAAGTGGATAGAAAATTATACAAAGGAGGAGGTCATTACGACTTTAAAGGAGATAGGGCCAATAAAGGCTTAGGAGAAAATGGCTTTCCGACTTTATTTTTTCAGCATTGGGCGTCTTAAATAAAGGTATGCCTATGGACCCCTACAATATTACTAATATTGTGTTGATTCTTAAAGTTTCCTATATGAAAATTTTGGGAAATTTTAGACTTATTAATTTTATTTTTTTGGTCCTGATTTTTTTATGCTTTCGATAAGCCCACAAATACGGGAAAATTGAGCTATGTTGGTCCATATGGAATCTGGCTTTGTGGGTATTTCTTTGGTTTTGTTCGGTCTTTATTATTTTTTAATAATAATATCGGTCTGATTTATTAAAAAATAAATTTATTTTTATAATTTTAAAAAATCTTCTCCAAAATTATCATACAAACACACCCTCAAGGTTCGACTAAAATTTTCAATTTTAAATAATATTAGAAAATTAATTTATTTTTATTAAATAATTATAAAAGAAGAAAGGGGTGCAGAAAATAGGCCCAAAAGGCTTATCAAATGAAATACAATGCCCAATTAAAAACCCTAGTATAGCGTGAGGATGATCATGGATAGAATTCAAATATTTACACATATTAATTATCCAAATTTATTTTATATTTTACCCATAAATCTATTTTACATTTGTGGATAATAAATTTGAATTTGTCTCTACTTTACTTTTAAAATGTTGTATTTAAAAATATTTTTATTTTTACTAAATGCATACATATTTTATATGTAATTAGTATAATTACAATATATTAGATTAGGTTAGGTCACGTAAATGTCAATGTATTATTTATAAAATTTTATATATGAAATATAAAGCTATTTATTATATAAATAATTAAAATTTTCTATTTAAAACAAAATTATTATTATTTTTAAATTCGTTTAATAAATGTTTTAGATGAAATCAGAATTTTTATTTATAAGTATGATCAAGTACATTTATTTACTCATTTAAATATTTTAGTAAAATCAAAATTCATATTTAAAATATGAAAAATTTTATAAATAATAATAAGTATTTAAAATTGTAAATTTAGTAATATAACTAACAACAAAAGCTATATTAATCACTTTAAAAATTCCTTCAAATTCACGTTTTTTATATACAATATAGATTATAGATAATTTTTTATATAATTCCTACTATTATTCATAATCTCTCAATTCTTAAAATGAATATAAAAATACATTTAAGCGTGCTCGAATTAATGTCCTATTGATTATTGTAGCAATAATAATATCAATTGAATTAAAATAATTATTTTTGGAATAAATAATTATTAATTAAAGTTAGGTATTTGTATTATTCTTATATTTCCTTAGTCAAATAGTGGGTGTGGACCACAATTGATAAAAACAAATACTTAGAAATGGTAACCATAAGTATGAAAATGATGAAATCATACATTAACCATGATTTGGGTCCAAAACTCACATCACATGTAGTCATAAATTTTGTGCCCAACCTATACCCATGTGGTTAAATTAATGTTGGATTACATAAATGCCCACATTTTGGTTCAAACATAACAATCTCACCCTTTACCTCTAATTATCAAAAATAAAAATTAAAATAAGGTAAAAATCATAAATATAATAGATACACACCATAATAAATAAATATTTATCAATCATTACACGAAATATGATACCATTGTCAACACTCAACACTCAACACACAAAAACATGTATATATTTCTTTTTTTTTCCTGTAAATTTTAGGTATAAATCCCCATTTAGTATTTAAATTTAATAATTTTTTTGAAATTTCTAAACTTATTCAGTCCACTTAGTCTTGGAACTTGTTAACTTTTCTCATATTAATTCAAATTTGACAACTTCTCTCAATTTTGGTCAATTTGATGACGTGAAATGATATCAAAGTGCCATGTCATCACATAAAAATTATATTTTTTCTAAAAAAATTAAGTGATTACATGATATAATATAAAGTGTCACATCATCATAAACACCAAAATCGAAAAAGAATACCAAAACTAATGTGTTGAGAAAAATTACCGGTTGAGGGACTAAATGTTCCCTAAACTTTATTCTTTTATTATTGTACCTTTCTTAATTCTTCAGTGAATCCCCTAGATACCCCTGAAATCTTAATTTATTTCTAACACTAGCTCACAAATTGAAATTCTCCAATCTCATTGCTAGGGAATTGCTTTTATAGGTAGTTATAGATGAGCTAACAAGATATAATTATATTGATATAAAACATGACATAAAAATAACTAAAAATGTGAAGACTATATAAAAATACTAATTTTGTTTAGGCATAAACATAAATTTAACCCCTAATACTTATTCATTTTATTATTTTGGCCCTTATTTTTTGGGGTTATTTTGGTCATCAACCTTTAAAAATAAGTCAAATTGATTATTTTTGGACAGAAAAACTGACTGAACTATTAAAATTTTAATGGCATTAATGTGGCAACTCAGGTGGCATTTTACGTATACTTCACTTCTAACATGGATAAATTTTCTAAAAGTTTTTATGAACTTTTTTAAAATTTGTTGATTTTTTTAAATTTCTCTGAATTATTCATGGATTGTTACGCTAGTGGCCACATCAATACCGTTAAAATTTTTACGGTTCAGTCAAAATTTTCATCCAAAAGCAAGCAATTTGATTAAGTTTTAAAGGTTGATGATAAAAATGACCCAAAAAAAATAAGGACCAAAATGAGTAAACATTAGGGCTAAGTTTATGTTTATGCAAACTAAAACTTATCAAATTTTTTATTAAGTAAAAAATCACAAATATAATATAAATATATGAATTGTCAAAATTAGAATGTAAATGGATTGGATATGTATTCATTGCCAACCTACTAAGCATATAATAACTCCCAACACCTTAGCCTCCCTACCATGAAGTGATTTTAGTTTCTATCATTAATAACCTCAATAGAAAACATGAACAAGAAAAACCCACCATTCTTTCATTTCATTTTGAACAATTGCATAATGAGTTTTACTATTAAAATCTTAGAAAACACTTGTTTTATTTATTTATTTATTTTATGACTATATATCATTACCATCAATGAAATGGATGCATGATATTATATTGAAGTTTGATGACATTTTTCTTTTGGGCAATATATAATAAGGAATGATTGATTTGACTGATAGTTGAACAAAATTCAGTGCATCTCAGCGCTCGTGCTGCTTATTTGAGACCACGTCTTCTCTTTTGTCAACTCCACATTCTCCCACCCATGAAAGCATCATTGGTGGGTGGGTGGCACCAAATGGGACAAATGGAAGATCTATGTTACCTACACACACATTCTGTACATGCACACTTATATGTTCCCTTGGACTTTAGTATTAATGGTGGCTGTCTCACTGGAAGATGGACTTCAAATTTTCGTTTTACAAGCTTACTGTGTACAGTTAAAGCAGGACATGGTAACATTCATTCCAATACGAGGAAAATTGAAAAGGAATGTAATTTGCAAGAAAATCTTTCACTGATACATACATATAGATGTATTTTCTCTCTACATACACAGTTCAAAAGCTGTGTGCTTTGGAAAAATCCGTACACCTCAACTGTAACTTCAGTCATGGTACTGTAGGTGATTAAAAGGAGATGAAGAAGCTAAAAAGGAAAAAAGAAGGTCCATCCCCTATGCTTCATCATCAACTGCGTGGTGCCACGAGCAAAGCTGGCCCCGGATGATGAACTTTGTCAGCGTCAACCTTCTACTCCTAGAGCCTCCTCCCAACAATATCGATCAATCTCTCCAAAAATTCAACAAAACAATCTTCGTCGCTGCAACAACAACCAACAAGTATGCCAGCATCCATCACTCCTTGATTCGACTAAACAGTGACTTGAGATAAATTTCTATACAATTAATCTGCATTTCGCTCTTTAGAGGCTACACCCCACATTACATTTCATAAAACCTGGTGAAACTTCTTTTTCATATGCAGATTAACCAGATGGTTGCCTTGATTAGGTCTTAAATTTCTTTTCACTTGGTGTGAAAGTATCAATCAATGGCATCTTTTATTTGCTACTAGTAACCCCTTTCTTTCTGCTGCTCCTATCAGATTGACAGAGCACTAAAACACATGCAATCTTCTAAACACTAGAATAGGATCAAGCCTTATGGAGAACGGAACTTACATGATATTCAGATGCCCGTATATTATCCAGAAACTCTGAAATCTCAATTTGCCGCATTACTGTACCATGTAAAACCTGTAAAATGACACACCATTGTCAAAATATCAGTCAACATTAAAATCAAAATCAGGTCTCTGTACCTGACTTCTCTAAATGAACCAAGTTGAGCCATACTCGCTTAGTTTTGTCGAGATCATACTCAACACATTTGATTCGGTCCAGAGATTCCATCAACATTTTCTCCTTTTCTAATGGAATTCCAGCAGGCTTGTTGCAGAGTTCCTCAAATGCTTTCTCTAGTTTCTGGAGACGCTCTATACAGGGACGGACATGGTCCTCTTCATTAACAGCTTCTGGCACTGTTACATTTGAATGGCTATTCGTGCTGGATCCAATCACATTTGAAGGATGTATATTGTTTGGTCTTCTCCATGATTCCAATCGAACAGTACGAATAAAAGCAGCCAATCTAACCAATAAAGCTATTAGCAATTTTGCAAAAGACTGAATATTCCTTCTCCCAAACTTTTCTTTGACGTTGTCTATCCAACTGGTGATTGGAATTCCTGAAATTTGATGTCAATTTAGAAAACAAATCTAAAGGGTAGGGAATTCGGACAAAAGCTTCCATCAACTACATGATTAACTATCTACATTCTATGTTAAACCAGATAATTAACAGGAAACTGGTTATTGTGATGAAATAGCATTTAAAATACCTTCGGAATAAAAAGATGCTCTTCGATGAGATTGGCTATCTGCATTACTACAACTAGGCAACTGATCTGGTGAATATAGCAGTCCTTGGTCACTTTTTGTAGTTTTTTCAATCATAGGGAAACCATCATTGCAACTATAATAAGCATTTGGATCTGACACCCTCACCTGCATTCACAATCAATCTTATTAAGAGGGTCAGAAACTCACATCAGTTACCAATAAAACAGAATTCCCTACTTTTGCAACTCACGTCTTCATGAACTGGTGCCAAACAAGGAAATGCAGAGCTCCTCCGTTCAGTTGGAGAACACGGGTCATCGATCTCTGAATCTGCTGCTGATGTGTCACTAGTCATTCCCTGACAGAACATGTGTTGAAACATAAGCATCAAAAGATATAACCACCTAACATTATTCTCCTGAATGATCGCAAGTACCTTTAGTGGCCGTATCTGAACATAAGATTCATAGTTATGCTGGTCATTTGATACTCTGGTAATTTGCCTAACAAATGTTCTCTCTGCATTATGTACAAGCTATCAATGGAAACATACGTTAGTCTCCAGGTAAAAGCCATATAAAACAAAAAAATCACATCTAACAACCATTCCACACGTAAGGAAAAAAAAAAAGAAACATCATATTACAGGTACTTTGATTAAGGGGATGGCTACCTTCATTATCTCTGGATCATTCCATGGACCTTTGTTGGATCTAAGACACCCTCCATCTGTAGAGCAAGTGCATGACCCTCCTAAGAAATCTGGCAACTGACTGAAAGAGGAGAAGAATAAGCAACGACTTAGGAGGGATCACAAGGTCAACTCTCGCAAGGGCAAGAATGAACAGGTAATTAACAGACCTAGAATCAATGATCTCCAGTAGCCTACCAAGAGATTTGGGCTCCAAAACCTGAAATTAGTAAATAGAACATTGAATAACCACAGAGCAGGAGAAAGGGAATCAAAAGAAGAATGCCCAAAGCCATATCCTTTACATTTATCTTCCCGATTGTCTTTGCATCGAGGAACTTCTGAGCAGCAGGCCAAAGCATCTTTTTGAATCCAGGACCAGCATTGACTATGTACATTCTGTGTAATGTCTGTAAAGCCATATAAAAAAGATTTACATTCCAATTAGCAACAGAAAGTAAAAACATGAATGGATAAGATCAGACACCTCAGGGTAATAACTGTTGTCTATTTTAGTCATGGCAGCCAAAAGATTTGCGGCAGTCCTGCTAAAGTTCTTCATTCCCTACATTCAAAATAACATTCAATTGCTGATTATAAATCTACCATTAGGCTGCTCTAAAGGAAACAATAAACATCAATCACTTGGAAAACAAAATTTAACCATCAATATAATTCTACCATTAGGACCATTAGGCAGCTGGAAGGGGGGGTGTTAGGCTGCTATAAAGAAAAGAAAGTAACTATCCTAGAGGAAGGAAGTATTGCAACATTCCATAGAAAATGTGACAGGCTATATTGCACCCTCCATTAGGAAATCTGCTTCAAGTCATCGGTGAAATGGGGCCATAGCAAGGATTAAGGTAAAAGGAAGCTTTTGTATTTAGTTCTAGTCTAAACCTACGTATAAAAGACAATTGTTAAGTAGAATGACAATGCAAAATTTTCTAAAAGGTACAAGACTAACAACGTTCTGCCGTAATGGCATGAACAATGTTGTCAAATCTCAATTTGTTGAAGGGCACAAGATAAACGGCAAATACCAGTCCTTGTACATCCAATATAGTAGTTGTTGAACAGATTTGTCGCTTTGCGGCAATTGAACAAGCAGGGAATTTCTCTGATAGAGCTCTCTCGAACTCTTGGACATGGTACTTCAAATATCGGTCTATGGTGGTGATTTTCATAAGCCTACTTGGATGGGCTTTTCCTAACCGCTCAATATAAACAGGTCTCCCTTCCTTGTCAACTCCATGGTACCCTTGGGGATAGTATTGCAATACTTCTTCTAGCTCTTCAAAGTCGAAATCCTGTTGATAGCCAAAAGTTTAAACTTGTATGATAGAAAGATACATCAAAACAAAATCCTAGCCCTTAATCTTGAAAGCAAACAAAATATTTAAGGGTGCCTGAAAACTGTTTGGCTTAATCAAAAGTGATGCAACTCATTTGAGGTTTTATTTGTTAACTCTTCTCCAGTGACAAGGCAATGAAAGAGATACAACAAAGTCTACATTTCTCACCTCCAAAATGGTATCTGTTCCAAACTCTTGCCTCCATTTAAGCATTTCTTCCCACATCTGGATTGTTTTTTCAATGTTAAAGTCTCTAGCTTTCAAGAATCTACAAGTTTAAAGAGTAGTAGTACTTCTCAGCATACATTAGTAAGGCACATTTAATGTGAAACATTGAACAAATTAGAGCTTGTCCACTGTGTTTGAAAGCAACAACTGACCTCAACAAAGTATGATAATCATCATGTCTAGGAGGTAACAAATCCTTATGAAGAAGCTTTTGACGCAATTCATGAACAGCACCCTCCTCTTTTGCATCCCTGACATCCTCAATGGATACAGAAGGGACCCTGTAATCGATTTTCTTTTTCCCTCTTTTCTTAAGAGAATGAGTGAACTTGTTGGACGCATTTATGGCCTTCTTTTTCAGATTCCCAATTTTGGATCTCCTTCTCTCATCCTCAGAGTTATCAAAATCAGACCTTCTATCTCTGCTTTCATCATTTGCCCCAATTTCTTCCACCCCTTTATTTTTTTTCCAATACAATAAATTAAACAGGACATAAATGCATTTCATAATAAAACTAACAAACCCAGAGTAGAATTAATTAATATACCTGACATCTCTGGCAACTCAAAAGGAAAAGGCTTTGATCTTTTAAAGCTATTAGTACTGTTGAATAGAATGTAAAAAACCCATCATGATATGCACATTGTTGACAACAATTAGAAAACAGAAGCTAATGAATCATATGATGTAAAGAAGCAATGACTACAAAAAAAAATCAGCAAAATTTATGCAAAAAGTAAACCTAAAATGAAATTTAGAGTTGAGACATGACAAGAAATAATGAAGAGATGATCAGATCTGGACAAAATATTGAATAAGCTGCTTCTTTTTTTCTCTCAGTTATCATTAATCTTGCTCCATGACTGTTGAAGTTATAAAACAATAAATAAAATAAAACCCAATTCCCCAAAAATTTAAAACCTCTACCCTTTAAAGTTAAACCCAAATAAAAACCCCAAAACGAAGGCGTCAAATTTCAGTGAAAGTAGAATAATGGAGTTAGTGAGAGAAAAACCGTTAAGAAATGAGAGTGAAAGCGCAGTTAAAGCTATTAAAAGAAGAAGACGCCCGCAACGCATTCAAAAACTCTCACAAATACAATGCTTGATTATTTACCATATCAATTGTACGGATCTCCACAATACTCCATTTCCACCATTAAGAAGCAAGAGAGAAAGAGAAAACGCACCCACAGATAAAAGACTCCAGAGAGCGAAGGTGGGAATCTATCAATCAAACCACAACCGCACCGAATCTCTCGAGAATAGGAGAGAGAACCCAAGAAAATAAACACACACCGTAAAAGTAAAAGAAGAAACTTTGTGGGAAAATGTGGAGGAATTTCTGGAAAAAAATGTTAGTAGCGATATTAAAAATTAAGTAAAAAAAAATGTTTTTGAAAGATCTGATCTGATTTTTATCCTTTTTTTTTTTTTTTGTTCTTTTAAATCTTTTCTATGTTTTCTCTACACAAACAAATCAAAGAAAAAATGAAACTCTTCGATTAAAAGCTAAAGCAGCAAATGAAGGTTCCAGCAAGTGAAAAAGAAATAGCTTCAGCTTAAGCCTTAATCTCTGCTTTTCATTTTCTTTTTCTTTTTTTTCTTGTGAGCTGGGCTTTGCAACTGTACACGTGGCATTTTCTTGTTTTATTTATTATTTATTATTAAAATAGTATAAATAAGTGTTTTCCCAAATAATAATAATAATAAAAGTAATATTTTTATTTGGGATTATAATAAATGCTGACCGCTAGTTTTAGTTAGTTAATAATTAATTAATAATGTCTTAGTAATTAGTGTTGATACTTTGTTTAAAGTTCTCTATTGGCTTAATTCTGAGGGTTAGGTGAGATGGTAAAAGTTTTTTTTATTTTAACTAATGTTTAAGGGTTTGATCTTCATCCTGAATATAGAATAATTTTAAAACTCGTGGCCAGCATCTGTTTCCTTAATGGACCTACAGAATGTGAAAAATAAAAAATGTTTTACTAATAAATATTGGTGTAATAATAAGGCACATTAATAGTTAACATCACGATGATTGGTTCATATCATTAATGGTTACATTAGTAAAGTAGTGATCAATAACGGAAACCATTAATCAAAGGGCTTAATTAGATACATTTTTCATAATGAATTTGATTTTATTTGGAAAAAATATATTGTCTTTTTTAACCCTTATTCCTAGAAATTAGGGATAATGTCTAAACTACACATGAACTTTAATTTTGTACAATTTTATATATTAAATATTGATTTGATTCAATTTTCACAAATCACTAACACAATTATCGATATAATATCAATATTTTATGTTAATGTATTGCATACACAAATAATTATAATTATTTAATATAAAATTTTGATATATTTATTTCATTTAATGTGTACAATTGACTCAATATTAAAGTTTCATGTATATAGTTGAATTGCAATTAAAGTAATATGTGTATAATTACACTAAATCAGAATTCATACATCAAATTGCACGTTGAATCAAAGTTAATGTATAATTTTGATATTTATCTCCTAAAAATTATGGCATAAATTTAATTAATATTTAAATAATAAATAAATGAGACATGTCACAATTTTTTGAATTAGAGTGTAAAGTGATAAATTATAATTTTAAATATTAAAAGTGATAAATTATAATTTTAAATGAAGTGTTGAATTCTTAGTATTAATTTTTATATGTGTTGAATTTATAATAAATTTTTTTGTTAAATTGTAAATATAAGTACTAAATACAACTATGTTTGATAAAAATAAATATTATTTTTTAATATTTATTTCTTAATTTTTTAATCTTATTAATATAAATTTTATATTATTTTGAATAGTTTTGGGTAAAAGATATTGTAATCTTAATATATATATATGTATATATATATTTTAGAAAAATATAAGTTATTTTATTTTTTAATAAAAAAAATCAACTTAATATTTTTTACTCATATTTTAGTATATGAGTTAGCAATAAATTAATTCAATTGATAATTTTAGCCACTCTCATTACCTATTTTTAGCAAAGAGAAGCAATTTTTTTTTCTGACAATGAGAAGCAATAATTTTCATTTATTTTGAAAAGGTTTTATTTTTTACAAAATTTTTTACTTATCTTTCTAATTTCAAGTTCAAATTTGTACTAATTATTCTTTATTTTATATCTAACTATTGTAATACATACATACTAATGGGGTATATAGCCCTTGAACTTTGGCAAAAAAATCAATTAAGCCCCTCAGTAAAAAAACGCACTCAATGAAGGCCTCAAACTCTCAAATTGCATAAATTAAGCCCTTTAACCAACATTTTTCATATTTGACCATTACAGCACTAACATGCTTATTAGCAATGCTAACGTGACGCTCCATGTCAATAGAAGTTATTGATGTCCGCATTAGCAAAAAGTAAAAAATTAAAAGAAATTTTGAATTTTGCTTAGAATGAACCTAGACAAGTGATTGTCCAAGTTCAGTATTTTTAAAGCTTAAACTTTTTTAAAAATTAAAAAAGCTATTTTTTAAAATTTTAAAAAATTATTAAATTTTATAAAATTTAAAATGTTCAAAAAATTAAAAATTAATAAAAAAACCATTTAAAAGTTAAATCCAGAATAAATCTAGACATATAGTTGTCTAGGCATAATGTAAACCTGGACAATTGTATGTCCAGAATCATTTAAAACGATTTTTCTAAATTATATAAAATTTAAAAAATAAAAATTAATTTTCCTTAAAAATATGATACGTGTATCAATATGTTAATTCTATTAATACCTTTTAGTCTATATAAAAATAAAAAATTAGAAAATAAATAAATTTAAATTTTATTAATCAAAGATTTTTTTTTAATGTGAATATATCCAATTATTTGAATATGTTAGGCCATGTCAGCGCTTTAACAATCAAAGGCGGAAACATTGGTCAAAGGTTTAATTGATACAATTTGAGAATTTGAGGGCTTAATTGAGTGCCTTTTTGGTTGAGGGGTTTAATTGATTTTTTCATCAAAGTCTAGGGGCTTATATAGCCTTTCAGCCAATACATAAATTAAAATAATTATTGAAAATTTTTTATTGATAATTTTATATTAAATAAAAAATTAAAATAATTATTAAATGTTAAAAATTTTCATTTTTAATGAAATGATAATTTATAATTATTTATCAAGATTCAAATACATCCTAAATGAATAAAAATTATTCTAATTAAAAAACCAAACGAATCCACCGTGGCAAGGGTTGAATTTAATATAAAGATGAATGGTAAAAGATGAAAAAAGTGAAAAGAAAATAATTGTCAGAATCAGATCGAATTAGTTGATTAGATCATTGGATAAAAAAAAAATTAAATCGATAAAAATAGGTTAAACTGACTGTAAACGGTGTTGAAGCTAATTTAAATATTTTAATAATTATAAAATAAATATTTATGAAATTTTTATAATAATTTTTATTTTCATGAATATTGTAAAACTTGTTGTCTTATTATAATCTACTGATTTGATTTTTACTGCAATGGAGAGAAGTCAAAGTTTGGGGGTATAAATTAAATAAAAAGCATGACAAAATTGAGAGTAGCAACCCAACAACTAACGTCCAAATTACTGTCAGTCACCAGTTCTGGATTCCTTACATGCATATCACCTCCTTTAAGCATCCGCCATTTATACACCCATTGCCCATTACCACACACCGCCATATGTTTTTGGTACGAACCGCAAACATACATCAAGCAACGGCCCTTTCATCTTTTACAATCAAAGTTGTGCTTCAAATAATGCTTATGTGAGACTTCGAGTTTGATGTTGTTTATGTGAGATTAAAGAGTTACTTCTGTTTAAGGATTTAACACAATCAAATTTAACTTTAATTTTAATTTAGGTTTAATATGATTATCGAATATTAAAAGGAAAAAGAGAAAAGAAAAAATAGTGCTTCAAATTATAGGGCACCTTTCCATCCATTGGTTTTAAGTTAACACGACAATTAAAGCTAAGTTACCTCAAAACTCAAAGTTGTTTGAATCGGATTGGATTGAATTAATTATGTTGAAAACTGATCGAGTATCAATTCGGAGAAGGACATTGAATCGGTTGAATGGAGAATTGGTACATATCAATTGAACGATGCAAAAAATTGGCTGAATCGAATTTTTTTTTATATTTTTGAATTTAATTGGACTAACCAATTGATTCAGTCAAACTGATTGGACGGATAAATTAATGATCTGACCTATTCAACCACTAAGCTGATTCTAAAAATATTGCTGGAATCAGATTTAATTGTTAATTTGGGCAACATTAGTTATTTGGAACTAATTTTTTAATTCAAAATTTAGCACCACTTTAGCTTAATTTAGCATTTATTCTCAAAAGTAATTTGGAGTCAAAAATCACTTTTTGAGTAAAATTAAAATTTTCTAATTTTATTTTTGCTTTTGCTGTTGGCTAAAAAATTATTTTTATGAAGCATTTATTTGTCCAAAAAGTACATTTGAAAAGCTCAAAAATATTTTGTTTAGCAATATACTTTTTAAAAACAATACTAAACATATTGTCATTAAGAGTGGCACTAAAGAGACGGCTTTGGCTCCTTTAATTTTGTGAAATTATCTTCTAAATTTATAAAATTTATAATTAATAAATTATGTATGAAAAATTTATGAATTCCCCCATGGGTGGTGCATCTTATGATGATTTTGAAGGATAGGTTAGGTTGTACTTCATTGCATTAGCCCCTCATAACTAAAATCATTGGCAACCATAATAAAGTTAGCTGAAATAGTTCAATTATTTTGGACCCTTCCTATATATTCACACATAAAGTTGTTTTGGAAAATCAACTAAATAAAGCTAAATCTCTACTTTTTCTCTAAGATTTTGCATTATTTGACTTCCACTACATGCCATTTCATCAATGCATTATTTTATATTAGTATTAAAAAGTAATTTCAAACAGTTTATTGTACACTAATCTCCATGCATGCTTCCACCTAACTTTGGGCATTCATTTATATTTTTAGTGGAGTAAAAAGATGCCATTTGTTTTTAAGGCTGTATTAAAATAATTAAAATATTTTTTTTTAAAAATATTCACATCTTCCTAAACTCACTTGTACTGTGGATAGAATAGAGTTGTCTATGTGTTGGATTGGATCGGGTCAGGTTCAGACAAAATTTTAGGCTTGACTAATAGGCCTCAAGCTTAGCCCGACCTAAAAAATAGGTTTAAATTTTTACCCAAGCTCAACCCAGATAAAAATGTTAAAACTTGAGTCCAACTCGGCCCGCCTGTATTTTTTTTAATTTTTATTTTTTTATATAAAAATTTTAAAAAACATATAATATACCAAATATACTAAAAATATTAAAATAAATATTTCTCAACAAATTAAAAATTAATTTAAAAAGTCTTTATACTTAAATAACACTAAGATAAGTACAATTTAACAAGCAAATGGCTTTAAAATAGTAGCAAAATTAATAATAAAACAAGTATTATACAATATTCAAACACTAACAACAAAAGAGTAACAAAACAGTGGTAAAAAGTGGGAAAACAATAGCAAAACATGGAAAAACAACAATAAAATAGCATGGGTTTTTTATTGCAAATTTGGGTCGGCCTGAGCCCAGGTCAAAAAACCTTACCCGAGGCCTGATTTATTTTCTAAACAGATCTTATTTTTTACTCAAGCCCATTTTTCGAGCCTATATTTTTTTCCAAACCCTTTCATTTTCAGGCGTGCTTTCGGGTTGGGCCATAGACAACTTTAGGATATAATAATTACCCATTATATTTATATCAAATTAAATTAGTTTTATAGAGTTATATATTTTTGTGGTACATTTAATTTAATTTTGGGTGACCTATAACCGAGTTAGTTATGAAATTATAGAAATATGTCATTTTTTTAATTAAAATTAATCCAAAACTTATGTTTAATCACTTTACTGGGTTTGTGTCACTCTTATCTGGGTCATTAACTCAATTATAAAAGTACAAATTACCACTTCTTTTAAATTATAATTAATATGATTATGATGACATTTTTGTCTTTTCATACTTTTATGTCATCTTCAAATAAAACAATTATAAATTATAAATCCAAAGATCAAACACATATTCAAATAGTGATTTATTTGGCCTTCTAACTTACAAAGAAGAAGAAGAAGAAGTCATTTTAACCTTCTGTTTATTTTTTCCCTCTCTTTCAGCATTTAAATTTATGTTGTTTATCAAAGCACCTCAAAACGGATTCTATTAACCTTGTTGAAGGGACATACACGTGGATATCATGTTAGTAATTAATTAATTTTTTAAAAATTTTAAAAATATAAAAATGTATAATATTTTAATATTTTTAAAATTTAAGAAATTAATTAAATGCTAACAAAATTAAGAGAGGGTAAATTTATATATTGGTTAAAATTGAATGTGATATATGCACATTTTAAAAAGGGAAGAGAAGAGAAGAAAAATGATTGAGAAATGGAGGGGATGGAAAAGTGAATGGAGAATTGTCGCTCTCAAATGGCAACACCAATAAAATTCTGCAGTTATTATGAGTCCCTTTCACCCCATTCTCTTTTTCCTCTTCATCTCTTCTGTTCTTCTTATGTCCATGGAAATCAGAAAGGAGTGGTTTTTTGCCCATCCACTCCCTTTTTTTGAAAAACACACAAATTACTTGCACCCATTCCATCTGCTTTTATATTATATTGAATTTCTACAAAATATATCTAATTGAAATATCATGAAATATTGTACAAGTTTACAATAATAATAATAATCCATTCCAAGAAGAAGTCAAAAACCCGTTGAATTGTAGTTATTTTGGTGGAGGAAGACATTGTTATGTCCGACAAAGCAAACAACAGCATCTATGCCTATGCCTATGCCTATGCCTATGTCTATGCCTGTGCTATATATGCCTTCCACTCTCTCCCTTTGGCTTTTCTGTCAACTTTTCTCACATTCCGTCTCAATTCTAATACCCCTTTTTTCTTACACACAAACGCTGTCTCTATGCAGCTATCCATACGCATAGCCTTACTCTCTCTCTCTCAAGAATCCAAATAAAAATTCACATATGCTTAGCAACGCTTGTAGAGTTTGTAAAGCATCTTTTGGTAATCGTAAAAACAAATCTTTTGTTTTTTATTTGAGAGTTAGATTGTATTCTATTTTGTTTATTTAAAAAATTAAAAAATTAATTATTATATATTAAATAAAAAATTAGTTTTTGGGGGTAAGCGTAGATCATTGTATTAAATGTTAGATTCTATTTTGTTCCCTTCTATTTAAAGATAAGTAAATTAGTCTCTATATATTATTTCAAATAGCAAATTGATCATTGTACGTAGACATGAGGTGTCATGTGTAATTGTCTAATTATTCTGTCAACTACATCAGTTTTTAACCGTATGAATGGTTAAAAAATTTAATTAAAAGAACTAGTTTCCTTTTTTATTTAACATATAATGACTAATTTGCTCAATTTTTTAGTAAAAATAACAAAATACAATCTGACTCCTAATATAAGAAGCCTACATGGTAATTTTACTATCTTTTGGCCAATGCTAAATAATTACCTAGTTTAGCAGGGTTAGATTTAGACCAAAAAATTTATGTTTTGGATCCGCTCATGTTTAATTTAAATAATGAAGTTATTTTAAATTTATTTTTAAAATTACATAAATATTAATATAACAATATTTTTTCAATATGTATAAAATTTTATCTTGTAAATGGGTCAACGGGCTAAGTTGACCCAAAAACAATTTGGGGTTGAAGTCCTTTTTGGAATAAGGCTATAACCTGACTTGGTCTAACCTATGAACAACTTGTTATATCCCTTCACCTCTTGGACACGTGTTAGCATCAGAAGTAGCGTTTATCTTCTTGTTGATTCCGCTTGAAACGATACTTTGCCCAACCACCTGCTTTGATCAAAGGAGCATCCTCTTGTGCACTCTTGACCACCAGCTCTCAGCACTCTTTGATAAAATCATCCTCTCCTCTCAAAAAGGGCCAAACACCCACTTTTAGATGTGAACACTTCTTCTCAAGGTCATGAGAGGCCCACATGAGTGTAACAACGTTATACTAATGGAATGAATAACAAAATAGACCTCACTATGCACGTCTTTCATGAATTGAATGAGGATAACTTTCTTCATAATAATGTGTCATGTCATATTAATAGATAAAATGACATCTCCTATAAATATCCTTATCAACGATGAAGAGAGGATCGATTTTTAGCACCTTAAAATTACTATGAGCAACTATCCTCTCAATCAGTCTATCATTTTGTTATTGTTCTGGCCCTCGGCCTTTTTAAATGAATCGACTTCTACAGCGTCACTTTACTCTCCTCCTTGTCCTCTTCCATTGTTGCACATTGTATCAACACAATTTTACCAAACAATCCATTCTTATTTTATAAAATATAATTTTTCAATGGACTTTAAGTATTTTGAACTTTTATAAAAACTAGTTTGGAAGTAAAATACTAGAATATTTATTGAAAAGGTTGTAGTTTTAATGAAATAATTTTAAATTGAAAATGTTAAATATATATAATTTTAAAAAAGAAAGGGATAATGCATGCGTGGGAGTAGCAGACAATAAGTGTAGAAGTGAAGCCCTCGTGAATGTAATTCTTTCATTTGTCTCATCAGTGGGCAGTAAATTAATTGGAGTTATTATGGCTTCACCATCCAAACATGGCCTTACCAACACAAACACGGGCAGCGCCTGTCTCTTCTTACATGTGTTATGTACCTTTTGGTGTAATCTTTTATTTTATTTTTATTTTTACTTTTGATGTTAGTCTCGACATTTGTATTTTTATATGAGTTTTAAATGTTTATAATTTACATTTTAATTTTATAAAAATATTTGTATTATATTGTTGATATAAGAGTTGAGTTGGGAATTTTGAGATGGTTCATCTTTGAAGTCCATAGAGTCGTATGGTGTTAGAAATATGATGGAAAAAGGGGAAGCTTGTATGTAGCTTCTCTTAGAAGATAAGTTCTATTCGGTGTTCATGAAATCCCTCCAAAATAGGGTGCTCTAAGGGCAAAGTTAGAAAAACTTTTTAAGGATCAAAATTAAGTTGTAGTTTTTACGATAGTAAAAATATAATTTCATAATTTTAATAACTTATATCTTTATAATTTTTAAAAGATCAAATAAAAATTTTATCATTTTAGGAGAGGTCAAAGTGCAAATTTACATTTA
Organism: Gossypium anomalum; assembly: GCA_025698475.1. Lineage (NCBI taxonomy): Eukaryota > Viridiplantae > Streptophyta > Magnoliopsida > Malvales > Malvaceae > Gossypium > Gossypium anomalum. Next base: position 71,557,525 of record CM046968.1, read on the forward strand.
CTAATTTAAAATTTTAACAATTTTAAAGGGTCTAAATGAAAAATTTTCTATTTTAGGGGGATCGAGGCCCCTACCAGCCCACTAGCTACTTCCTTGGAGTGCTCCTGTGGGAGAAAAATATGGAAAAGATAGAGAAAAGTCTTGTATGTACAAGGGGACTTTTGGTGAGGTCCATGGAATGTTGCCTTATAATGCACAAGGTGGTTATGAGCTATGGAGGATGTGACACTATCTTAGAAAAAATATGGCCGAAACCTCTTTCCCGTGGGCAATATCTTTTTTTATTAGAAAAAAATATGCACATTTCTCCTTATAAATCCTGAAAAGGCAAATCATAGAAACTAAATTAATAGTATCCCTAGTCCACCACTTCTTGAATGGCAAAATTATTCTTGAAAAATGTTAAGTGCTTGATAATACATTACACCTAGGAAGGTGGAATTCTACTCAAAAAGATTAAGTGCGTAATAAGACGATACACTTGAAAAGGCAAGGTGCCTACAAAGGTATATGACTTGAAAAAGTTAAGAATTTTGGAAAAGCAAAATGACTAAGAAACTAAGGTAAAAGGTATGTGACCTAAGAATGTCAAAATAATTGAAAAGCAATGTGCCTAAGAAGACGAGGTACCAAACAAGGTACATGACTTGGGAAGGTCATGAACTTTAAAAAGTTGTGTTTGAAAAGGTAAGGTACTTTAAAAAGTACGTGATTTGGGAAGGTCACAAACTTTGAAAAGTTAAGTGCTTAAGAAGGTGAGGTACTCTAAGAAGTATGTGACCTGGGAAGATCACGTTATAACGCCCCTCACTCGTATTTAACATCAGAATAGGGTTACGGAGTATTTCCAGACTTATATCACATATAACTGTACTTTTCTTACACATTCGTTCAAATCATACAATCATCAGTCAAACTCAACCACTTTGTCCCTTAAACGAGCCTATGAGACCTTAAACATGCTTTAAAAATGGTCTAGGACTAAACCGATAATTCAGAACAAACTTGGGAAACTTAGAAAATTTTTCTTCAAACAAAAGGACATACGCCCATGTGAGTAGACACACGGCCACTAAACATGCCAGTGTCATCGGCCGTGTGAAAACAGGGGGTACATACTGACTTAGGTCACACGGCCAACCACACGCCCGTGTGTCTAGCCCGTGTGCCCATTCGAAATGGCCACACACGCTGGTCTGCCAAGCCGTGTGCTAGGCCGTGTCAAACCTGTAGGGTATACTGACTTATGCCACACGGCCAAGTCACATGCCCATGTGTGAGGCCGTGTAGAGTCTACTGACTTACTTCCAATTACAACACCAGAGGACACATGGCCGTGTACCATGACCATGTACCATGACCATGTGTCACACACGGTTGAGACACACGCCTATGTGCTCTGCCCGTGTAGACGGAAATAGGCTAGTTACAAGCCACCTTTCTCACCTAAAGGAAACACACATAAACAAGTGCAAATGATACCATTTCCAAACACAACTAAACAGCCAAATCAATCTTAAATCATCACATTATAGACCATTTCAATACCAATCAACAAGATTCATAAGCCAAGATTCACATATATAACATATAATAAATCAATCTACTTTATTAACCAATTTGGCATTTGAATACCAAACCAAAACCAAGTACATCTCAAGCAATTACACAACAGACACTAAGTGGCCATTTGACTAACTTAAAGCAACATTAAGCTTACCAAAATAACTCATATCACATGGGAATATATATATATACTTTAAACCACATAACTTAATCATGCAAAATCTCATGGTTAAATACATATCAAGCACATATGCATCAATCACCAACATTACTTATACTCAATAAATAACCACAAAACCTATACATGCCATATAACCAATATCACAAAGCTTATAAGTACCAAACCATAACTGGATAGTGTGATATGATCTCTGATAACTTCCAACTTGAGAGAGCCTCCGAATAATTATAAACATAGAAAAGATAACAAAGTAAGCTATAAAGCTTAGTAAGCTCGTATGATAATAACTCATCTCATCAAATAAACACATTTTAAGCCATTTAAATACTATAATATAACTTGTATAATTCCACATTTATGTCATATATCCATTCACATAGTTAACTAAGAATTTCACAACTTTATTTCTTTCAATGCTTATATAATTTGAATACTTCTTATCCATTCATTCACATTTATATAAACATAAGCAATTAGAAATAAACTATATTCAATTCAATAACCATCACATTTATATATATAATCAATTAAAACATATGAATTCTCATAATTTTCTACTTACTCATCATATGAAATTCACTTTAAACATTTACTTGTCAATTTCTATCACGAATACCTTGACTGAGTCATACCATCACTTGTAATCACGTTTCATCAACATTTTTCGTTGAACCATTTGGAATGCTAAAGGATACTAGAGAATCTCGTACACACAATATCGTACCAATGCCATATCCTAGATATGGTGTTACATATAATCTTATATCGAAACCAATACCCAGCTATGGTCTTAGACGAAGTCTCATATCGATGCCAAATCCCAGATATGGTCTTACACATAATCTCAGTAATCCTAATGTCATGACATTTGTATCCTATCTATTCTTTAGGTTCAACCAGGATTTTTGCTGTATCGAATCTCAATAACGTTCACATTTCATTTCAATAATATAGCATTTATACATATATGATTTAATGCTTATTAAACATACGAACTTACCTCGTTCGCTGTAACGACGAATTAGGTCAACTAATCCAATACTTTGTTTTCCCCCGTTCTATATCCAAATCTCGTTTATCTCAATCTACATAATATCAAAATTTACTTATTTAATCATCATTTCATTCAATTTAGCACAATTTACACATTTTAGTAAAATCACATTTTTGCCCCTATTATTTCATATTTTTACAATTTAGTCCTTATCACATAAAATCACAATTCATTCAATTTAATACAAATTCATGTTGGCCAAATATTACCCATTCTCATATCAACCCATATTTTTCATTTATTTTAAAATTCAACCACTAAATTTTCATAATTCACAATTTAATCCAAAATTGACATTTTTAACAAAATTCACTTTACAAAACTTGTACATCTAACAACAATAAATTATTTTTCATCATAAAATTACAAAATAATCATAATTTCAGTAATGGCAACATTCAAATACTTTAACAGTTTTGAAATCGGAGATATGGGCTAGCTAGATTAAGCCATTAAGGTGCAACGATCTCAAAAACGTAGAAATCATTAAAAACGGGACAAAAACTGTACCTTGATTGGCCAAAATATCTTGGCCGAATGCTCAAGCTTCCATGGCTGTTCTTAGCATGAAAGTTCAGTGGAAAATTGAAGACGAAAGATGGTGGCTTTTTATTGTTTTATTAATATTAACATTATTTATCAAATACCAAAATTAACCTTAAAACTTAATTCAATTTACCACATTGCCAAACTATTTTCAGCCACTATCTCATAATTGGACTAATTAACACATAAGGACTTCCTCCTTTAAATTCTATAGCATTTAAACACTTTCAGCTAATAGAACTCAACTTTTACACTTTACACGATTTAGTCTTTTTTACCGAATTAAGTATTTAAACGATAAAATTTCTTTATGAAACTTTCACGTAATTAATCTATCCTACTGTAAACCTTGTTAAAATAATAAAATAAATATTTTGACTTCAGATTTGTGGTCCCGAAACTACTATTCCTATTTGACCCAAAAACGGGCTATTACACACGTGCTTTGAAAACTAAATGCTTAAGAAGGAGAAGTACTTTAAGTATGTGACCTGGAAAGGTTACACAATATGAAAAGCTAAGTGTTTGAGAATGCAAGGTATTTTAAGAAGTATGTGACTTAGAAATGTCAAAAGCTTTGAAAGGCTTAGCACTAGATAAGGCGAGGTGTATATTAAGAGATACGATACCTTAAGAGATATGTGTGTTGATAAGTCAAGAGCTTTAAAAAGGTTCACACTTGATGAGGCGAGATGTATCTTAAGAGATATGATACATTAAAAGATATGTAACTTAAAAAGGTTAAGAGATTTGAAAAGTTGGCTGCATTAGAAGATGAGGTGTAAGTTAAGAGATACCTTAAGAGATATGTGACCTGAAAAGGTCAAAAGCTTTGGAAAGCTTGACACTTGAGAATGCAAGGTGTATCTTAAGAGATGCAATACCTTAAACGATATGTGACCTGAAAAGACCAAAAGCTTTAAAAAACTCAACCTTTGAGAAGGCGAGGTGTATCTTAAAAGATATGAGGTGTATCTTGAGAGATACAATGCCTTAAAAGGTATGTGACTTGAAAAAGCTAATAGCTTTCGAAAGCTCGATGCTTGAGAAGGCGAGGTGTTTCTTAAGAGATATGATACCTTAAGAGGTATTTGAATTGAAAAGGCTAAAAGCTTTAACAAGCTTAATGCCTGAAAAGGCAATGTGTATCTTAAAAGATATGATACCTTAATAGGTATGTGTCATAAAAGAGTCAAGAGCTTTGAAAAGCTCGACGCTTGAAAAGGCGATGTATATCTTAAAAGATACGATACCTTAAAAGCATGTGACTTGAAAATGTCAAGAGCTTTGAAAGGCTTGATGCTTGAGAAAGTGAGGTATCTTAAAAGGTGCGAGTTGTATCGATCTTAAAAAATAAGATGCCATAAAAGTGTTAGCTTTGATGTCACAAGCTTTTGATACAACAACATTTAGGATAAATTATATATATAATATTTCCTAAGACATTTCGTGAAAATATGGTTGAAAACTTTAAAGCATTTTCATAAACTTGCAATATACCCAAAAACATGTTTTAAATGTATTCTTTAAAAAAAAAAGTGTTTTAATTAATCCAAATGATTTTGAGTCATTATCAAAATGTTCTAAGGTGTTTGAAATGTTTTTACGGCATTTTGGAAGGCAAGTCTCGAGACATGCAAGTTTAGGACCAAACCTTTACTCCTTGTACTACATGTCTAAAGATATAGTGTACATGTCTAGAGACATTGGCTTGTATCTCTCGAGACATAGCCTACCAACGACTATATAATGGTTATTTTTCAATCAAGTCTTGAGACATGCGTTGCATGGATAATTTTTAAGCCCGAATTTAATGCTTGTAGCGGCTAGAAGTCATCCTCAACATCTATAAGCATCCACAACCTTGTTCCTTGGTATATATACTCTTGAAGAACACTTTAATACTCAAAGAGCAACATACAAGCAAAATGTTCAAGAGAAAAAATTATTTATTTCTCTTCTACATATTTATTGAGAGCTTATTGTAAAAATATTTTATTACTCTCATCTTTGTATTTAGAGCTTCAATTTGCACAAAAAAAACACCTTTTAGATGTTCATTGTTAGTTTGCTCATCTTCTATTTGTTGTAAAGAGTGTACTTAATGTTTTTGAGGTATAAAACCTTAAGGAGATTAGAGAGGTTTCTAGTGGAGCCTTTGTAATAAAAGTTAGGGGAGAAGGTTCTATCTTAGCCTTGTAAAAAAGATAGGATTTGTAAATGTTATACATTTTCCTTGAAATGTAACAATTCAAGTATAGAGAATTAGAAAATCATTGGCTGAGGTATACTAAGGTAGTGGAGGTCGACAATTGGGGTCAAACCACTATAAATTGAATTGCCCAAGCTTTTCTTTTATTTACTTGTTATTTTAAAAAATTGTAGAAAATTAAAATACCAAATTACCCCTCTCTTGGTATTTTTAGGCTTAACAAGGAAGTATCCGACCCAAAAATGTCAAGAGCTTTGGAAAGACTTAGTTTGTTGATTTTTAATGACCAAATTAGATTGAGTTGAATTTTCAAGTTTAGATCATAATTAACAAATCTATATGAAACCGGTAAAAAAGTTATTAGTCTTGTGGTTGACATTGCATAGGTTTCTCTCTTTCTCATAAGAACTTCAAGAAAATAAATAAAGTAAATAAAATATCAAATGAAGCTTTATTTCGTAAAAACATTGAAAAACATTGTGTTTTGGATTTAAATTCCATCAAGAATTTTCAATAATTGCTCAAGTAAATTGAAATTTGATTAAAAGATACCAATTCAATAAGCTCCTCAAATATAGTATAAATAAATAAGTATTAGTAAAACATATAAATTTACAATAATATAAAAAAAATGGTAATGACAATAACATGTTAGACAAAAAAAACAAAATTTGTTTTCTAGCAATTTTGTTTCTTAACTGGTTGGTCCAAAAGAAAATGGGAATACTCGAATTTATTGTTTGTAAAAAATATATATTTAAAACAAAGAAATAATAATATCAAAAAAACAGTTAAATGTTTTGTCATCACTATTGCTATATCATATAATGCAATAATAAAGAAAGGATTCCAACGACGTAGTATAGTACAACTAGTTTCAGTGAAAGTCACATTACATTATTTTATTACAAGATCTGACAACACACCACACATGGCCTACAACAACAAATGACATATCTAGAAAGTTCTTTCTGTTTATTATTTTTTTAAATATATATATAGGATTCTCTCTCATAAGCAGTCAAATTGATTCCCAAATACGTGTGATGGTGAAACATTTTTAATTTTTACAAATCTAATTCATGAGAAAATTGGGTGAAAAGGAATAGGCATGGTCCCATCCCCATTGGCAGAGAAAGACAGTGTGACACTGTTTGAAACAAAAAACAGAACAGCTTGGACATTTGGACATCTATTATGGGGTTTTTCCTTTTGGTTTGGCCTTTGATGCTCCTACGTCCTATCCTACCCAAAACAAACATACTTATTGAGGGTTTTTGTCTTTGGATATAAATATGTCGCCTTTCAATGGCATAGGTAGTATGTCCACAAATCACACATTGGTTGTAAAATGCTTATTGTAGATAGAGGTGAAGCCTAAGGCTATAGGAGGAAAAACAGTGAGAATTCAAACTCAGACATTTCCTCTGCGATGTGTTGTGTCCTGTGCTGTCTGAAGTGTGCAGTGTGTGTAAAGTCTCGAGTTGAGTGCTTGATATGTCCGAATCCAATGCAAAATTCCTTTCCTTGTTACACTTTTGGTGCTTTCTTTCTTTTTTATTTATTGCCATTATTATATAGAAGAGGGTTCCTAGGCCTATTATGGTCAACTAATGCCAATTTGCTATCGTAGCACCCCAACCCCATCCCTATACCCCAGCTACCACATGTTTTATATTCCATATTAGCATCCAAAACTATCAATCTTCATTAAATAATCTACCAATTATGAAACCATATATTTGTCGGTTTGACTTTATCAATACCTTAAACTCGACTGAATTTTTCATAAATTGCGGGAAAATAGTATGAAGCCACTCCCCAATGTATATATTCTAACTCTTTTCTTTTTATATAGTTTAATACATGTAAAAAATTGAGAGTACCGATTAAGTTTTAGCTCGATTGGTATTAACATTGTTGTCAGTGTAGAAAGTTTAGAATTCAAATGTGTTAAAATACATTATCTTCTAATTTAAGAATCGGAGAGGGACAATAGATAGTGAACCTATAAGAAGATGATTTTTGCTATTTAAATAATATGTAGAAAAAGAAATGAATACTTGCTAAAAAAATGTATTCTTTTTCCTTATTTTCTTTGGGCTCCCAACCCATTTGATTCAAAAAAGCCCAAAGTTTCTAATTTGAAACAGTAAGAAGATAAGAACTTGGAGGAAATTCAGGCTTAGTCACTAGGAGAAGGTTTAATGATACATAAATATAGGAACATGACTCGAATTCATAAATACATGAATTATAAAATCTACGATTACACACAAACCTCGCTGATATCATTCAAAAATTACCCACATTCCAAATGCTCAAGCACACACACCATTGAATTCTCTCAAGGAGATGATTATTTGATTCCAACACTACAATCCCAATACCAGGTTTCCTAATCTCCCGAAAAAGTACAAAGGCTTATTGTAATTTCCAACTAAATGTAAATCCAACTGCATAAATTTCTATACAAGTACAATCCTATTGTTTCTTTCTCTTCCCCATGATTGTCTAGAATCAATGGAATTGCTTTATTTTAATCTTGCAGTTATGAGCCCTTCAATCGACCCGACCAGGGCGAACAATGTCAGTGGAAGGCACACAATGCTGAAACTTTGGAGCATGACCCACTTTAGTGACCAGGCTTCAACGTTTCTCTGCTTGAAGTACATCTGCACTGGAAAGTATATTGATAGGGGCCAGAAGTAGATGCCTCCTAGTACTCCCAAAACTTGGTTGAAATATGGGAATAACATGGCAATTGTTGTTGTCGAAGCTACGAAAATGGTGCGGAAGCATAACCTAAGAACGTTTAATTTAAAAGCTGGCAAAAGTGGGAGTTTCAACTTGAAATCCTTGTGTATGATTCCACTGTCCGGAAATTTCACTGAGACCCATTTCTCAACGTTTGCAAATAGTGGCTGGCTGTAAACCTGCCAAATACAAGGCATTAACACAAAGGTTAACACCAACATTATTCAAACTCTAGTGTGAGAGTTGGATACAGTACATGTCTATGAATTTGAATGATTCTTAAAGGGCTATATTCTCATATCTATGCCATGATATATGTTGGATACGAGTACTTCTAAGTAGCAAAGGCCTGAAACCATATGATTATCATTTTAACAGCTGAAAAGTTCCTAAGAACGATAACATGTAGAAAATGTTAGTCAAACATAATGTTATTAGTACCTGATATCCTCCAACTAGATGAAGAACAATGCACATATTAGCAAAGTCGATGAGCCAATATGGTTCGTAAAATCCAAAACCAGTCAAGAGATTCCCTGGTGTCTTATCTCCAAAGGCTGCATATCCAAGTGCTCCACAACAGAGATAGAAAAAGGTTGTGGCAGAAATTGATATTATTGAAGCTGTCTTCATGGTGTCCTTCTCAGAAGGAGGTGACTTTAAAGTATCCTTCAAATGTTAAAATTGTAATCACCATTATTTCAGCATATCACCAAGACTTAAAACTGTCATCAACTATGTTACTGAGACTCATGTGAGAATGTCAAACACCGGCATGATGAATTTTTTCCAAGTTTTTTCATATTATCCCATACTCATTTTCAGATATATGTTTGACAAGGATATTTTAAGAAGAATGAAGAAATAACAATATGAACTCATCTTTAATGGTGTCAAACCTGTATCTCAATAAGAATTAGGGAGTAGGGATAGGCGAATGATATGTCTCCAAGTGCTTGAGAAACCAGCCAAACTTTCTCACCAGTAGTAGAAGTTGAGATTCCTCGAATGGAACCCTTAATATAACCATTTCCTGCAATTTTAGAACAGAAACATCAGTAAGATCTTGTCAAGTTCTTTCAGATATTCTACAATGAGAAATCTATAAAAATCTATAGGTTCATCATTTTACCTACGACTTTAGCAATGCCAAGTCCAAGACCAATGATAGAATAAGCAAAGGACATGATTGCAGCAACCACCGATAGCCATTGTATGTTGTGAAAATTATTTATCTGAGACAGTATTAATTGAACAACTCCAAAAGCTAGCATATACTGAGCATCTCCAAAATAACATTCAGCATTATGCCCTTCATTGTGGTAACAGTTGGATTTTTGAATTGCTCTGCATTCACAAGTAGAATAGGCATTGGCAACCAAAACCATACCTCTGAAAAGAGGAAAATCAATAGCAACAACCTATGTTACTCGGACGGGGGTGTGAGTGTTGGTCTGCCACAGGTATGTTCAATTCTTTTCAAGTTTTTTTCATATATTTGGAAGGTCCTTGAAGGGTCATACTCATACTCATGTCTATAAATGCATCGGATATGGGGGTCGAACATAGATACTTCAAGAAAATGAAGAGTCGGAGTAACATAAGCAGCAACGGCAGCATCTTTTGGGTGAACTAGCCATAGTAAATTAGGATCAAGCAGTTGGAGTAAAAGGAACCTTAACAACACACCTCAGGCTAATAGCAGATGTGATTGTATATGCTATTCCCATACCATACAAGCCTACTTGAACAAAAAGGCCGCAAACCCTTGCATTGGTTTTCCCTGAAAATCCATGATAAGCAATCAAAATTGATGACTAACAGGCATCTATAAACATATATTGTAGAAATTAACAGCTGGTGAACAAACGGTGAAGTGTGGTTTTAGTAGGCATTTGCTTTCAATATAAAGATTGGCCTCATGGCTCTGGTGCATGATTTAGATTGAGAATTACTTGGTTTTTCAATCTCCTTTTATCCAAGAGAATATGCCAACTGTTGGCTTTTTATGTAGGCTGATTAGATCTGATTTTAAAGTTGAAATAGTTTAGAAATTCTTGGAGATTCATGTATCCCTAATGCATACAAGTGGAAACTCAGGAAAAGACTTGCGTGAAAATATGAAATTTAGTGATATAAGTGGTGGACACCTATGCATTATATGATCAATACAGAGATTCAATGGTCAAAGGGCCCATACATAATTATCATCATTAGGATGAAATATTCATGATTATCATCACGACCTCAATCAATGAATTTCCCCTCACTCGAAGCCGAGTTTGTCTAACTTAGCAAGGCATGACAAAATCTAATTCCTTTGTGGGCTTCCTACATGGATGGATTTGACTTTAATAGTGATTAAAGAAAATGGTTTTAATATTTAATTTAGTATCTAATGTTTTAGTTTATTTTGATAATCGAGTTTTTTTAATTTGATATTTAAAATTTTTTTTCTCAGATTTTGATTTTAATGTTCAATTTGGTCCATATACTTTCTTTGTGTCTCAATTAAGCATGTATGTTTTGTTATTAAAGCATATGAGTCAATCACTAATCGGATCACATGATGAACTCAAGTAGAGAAAAAAAAGCAGAAAATTGAACATTGAAATGAACAATGATATTAGCGAAAGAAAATTGTTGCAAAGCTGCAGAACTATGAAGATGAAAAGTCTACCGTCTTTTCTTTGTAGGTTCAGTGATTGAATCTACCATTCCACATCGACCTATCTTTTCTCAACTACCTTCAAAACTCTAGCATACGTTTTTTTTTCAGAGTTCCTCCAATAGAAACTCTGAAATCTACCGACGATATAATGATTAAGAATATGTTTTGATGAAGTTTCAAAGATGGAGTCGATAAAAAAAAGATGATAAACTGTTTAAAAATCTCACCTAAATTCATGTTAACAGCATCGATGTAGGATTGATTTCTGACGGGTCCAACTTCAGGATCAGGCGTTTTATAACAGTTGCAGAGAAGATACGTGGAAATCAAAGTTACGGACGCGAAGAGCACCATAGCCAAAGGTCCGGCAATCCACCCCAACTGAGCCATGCTCCATGCCAGAGATAGCACCCCGGCGCCTATGACCCCCGTTATTATATGCGCCACCGCCGTCCATACATTCCCTTCATCCAACCATCAATAAAAAATCCAAATGATTAAATTTCACTTGAAACACAAAATCAGGATGTATTTGGAGATAAAATCATTAAAACTGAAACAAAGGGAACACGGTTACCGGTTCTATGGAGATGATTATGATGCTTGTTGTTCAACAATGGGGTTTGATTACTAGAATGAGCTTCTTCCATGGCCTTTTTAGTTTAGCATTTAAGTCTAATTTTGGTTTAAATTTATAGAAGAAGATTGCGTACAAAGAAGCAACTTTGAATTTGAATTAAAATTAAATGGGAAAAATGTAGTACTTTCGTGTTGCATGATCAAACTACTGGAATTTTACTGAATCTTCTTTTCTTTTAATTACAACTATTTGCTTATGTAGTAAAATGAGTCAGCAAATTTTGAACTCGAAATTTTGAATATTGAATTTTAAATTATAAACTTCAAACCTTTAAAATTTAAATTTGTAATCCCAATCTTAAATTTGGAGTTCAAGATTCGGGATTTAAAATTTCAATTTGAGGGTAAAAAATTACAAAAAATTATATATTAATAACATAAAAAATTATTAAAATATCATTAATTAATTAAAAAATTTATGGTAGAAAAACTTCGTAGAATAATTTCTTGTAATAAGACATGGAACACTCGCACTGAAAAGTAATAATTAGCACGCACGCTCATTGAAATAAGAAAATCTCACCTGAATCGTCCCATCTATCCTCTTAAGGAGAAGTTTGGTTTCAAACCCTGGTTCGAACAGGAGAAGTATGCCATGCTAATGTGCCTTGGATGATCCATATCTCAAGGTCAGGCGCTGATGAGCGCATTGAACTATCCATGTGGCTGAGAGCCCTCACAGCCCAAGCACAACGACGCAATTATTAGGGGCATGCTCTACCATTGAGCTAATAGCCCGTCGTGCGAGCCTCCCGTTGGGGGCTCGCTATGCTAAAAGTGAGATAAACCCCATCCCTCTATTTCCTTTTTATGCCCAATGTCCCCACATGAGAGGGACACGAAGGCGTAAAAGGGGATCTTATCAACTTGTTTTAACCTAGGATAATAAGTTCATGGGCTTGGTCTTACTTCACCATCGAGAAACGAAAGAAGGCTTCCATCTCCAAGTTTAATTGAGACGTAGCTCGCTTCTTTTTGGGCGTGAAACAGTGTCAAACCAAAATACCGAACAAGCATTAGCTCTCCTTGAAAAGGAGGTGATCCAGTCGTACCTTCCAGTACGACTACCTTGTTACGACTTTACTCCAGTAATTAGCCCTGCCTTCGGCATCCCCCTCCTTGCGGTTAAGGTAACGACTTCAGGCATGGCCAGCTCCCATAGTGTGATAGGCAGTGTGTACAAGGCTCAGGAACGAATTCACCGTCGTATGGCTAACCGACGATTACTAGCGATTCAGGCTTCATGTAGGCGAGTTGCAGCCTGCAATCCGAACTGAGGATAGGTTTTTGGAGTTAACTCACCCTCGTGGGATCGCGACCCTTTGTCCCGTCCATTGTAGCATGTGTGGTGCCCAAGGTATAAAAGGCATGATGACTTGACGTCATCCTCACCTTCCTCCGGATTATCACTGATAGTCTGCTCAGGGTTCCAAACTCAACCGTGGCAACTAAACATGAGGGTTGCGATCGTTGCGGGACTTAACCCAACACCTTACGGCACGAGCTGACAACAATCAAGCACCACCTGAGTCCGCGTTCCCGAAGGCACAATAAGAAAATCTCACAACTGTAAAAATAAAATATATATTTTCAAAGATTTTATTTTATTTAAGTAGCACTATATGAAACAATTATCTTTTAAATATATATTAAAAATAGAAATAAGGGTAAACTATAAAAATAATCATTTTTGTTTGCCTCAGATTACATTTTAGTTATTTTTGTTTGAAATGTCACGTTTTAGTCACTTACGTTATTATTTTGTTACGAAGTGGTCACTCTACCGTTAAGCTCCCCTTATCTCCCTAACGGCGGTCCTACGTGGCAATCCAAATGGGTTTTAAATGACAACTTGGATGTCCTACGTGACAGTCCAAATTAAATTTATTTAATTAAAAACTTATTTTTATCCCAGCAACTAGACATCCAAATTGGCATATAAAATCCATTTAGACTGCCATGTAGGACTGTCGTTAAGGAGGTAGCAGAGTTTAACAGTAGAGTGACCACTTCATAATAAAACGATGACTTAAATGAAAAACATAACATTTCAAACATAAATGACTAAAATGACTATTTTTATAGTTTACCTTAAAAATAAATAGATATTAAGTAAACAAATTTCTTTAAATAATAATCCATGTATCATTTAAAGCAAGTAAACGACAATAGAAGACAATGATTATGAGTCATGATGTCATTGGATATATGATGACTTGAAATTAAAATATTTAAAATATAAAATTGATAAGAAAAAACTAGAATTCTCCACATTAAAAGTTTATAAGTGAGTAATTGTTTTTATTATTTTAAAAATATAAAATTAAAAATATAAAAATAAATTTTAAATAATTAATTATGTTTTAATAGTTAGTTGTTAAAAATTGAAAAAAAAATATATAAAACTGAAATTTTAACTAATTTTGCTTCTTGTGAGATAAATTTAACAACCTTTTATTATAAGCATAGATATAAATTTTAATTAAAAAATTAAAAATTAAAAAAAATTCTCAGTTTATAAATGTCGTTATTTGAACTTAATATATCATTTGGTATTTGAATTTAACATATTTTGTTAATGCGGTATTTATGTTATTTTTTGGTCTAATTAAATATTTGTATTTGACAAAATTTATATATTTTAGTATCTAAAGATAACAATGTTAACTCTTTTGCATTTAGTTTTGATTTTAGGGTTGACTTGATAAAAAAATTTGTTAATATTATTAGATTTGATTTTTCATAATTTTGTTAATAAAATAAATTTAATATTACTTGTGAATTTGTTTAATTTATAAATACTGTCTAATTAATATGATTTAACTTGTGAAAATTCATAATTAATCAGCACTCCATTTTCGCAACACTTACTATTCCCTTTCTTTTAACATACATTTTTACAAATAAAATTAAAATATATGATAATAAAATTTGTATTAATATTTACTCTTGTATATTTATACTTAGAAAATAATTAATAATGTCATTACAAATAAAATTATTATTCTATTTTGATAAAAATATAAAAAAATTGTAATATATCAAGTTAGGTCGAGTTAAAGTTGAGTATAATTTTAATTTTCTGAGTCAAATTCAAGATAAATAAATTAATATTTAATTTTGAATTTGATCACGGTCGGAATCAAGTTATGTTGAGGGCATACTAAGTTTGGGGTGAGGTGAATAAAAAACCGCCCTCACCTATTGCCATCTTTATGTAGAGTATAGAAACACTTAAATGTAATTTGAGTTTATTCAAGGTTCTGTATCTTGTTCTGACACTTTGATTTGGTGATCAAGTTGATGTCCTATAATTTTTGAAATCAAATTCAAGTTTTACCATGCTTAAATTATATGTAGATTTTTAGTTGAAATTTATTCTAATTTAAATTTATTTAAATTAGTTATAGTTTAATTTCATATATTACAGCTTTCAATCAAATATTTTTTGGCTATTTTTAAATAACCTAATTTAATTTATTAATTACAAAAATAACTCAAAGTTAAAATTATATGTGCAAATGACTTGATCTTTACACTGATCGCTGGTGTCACTTGACATACCAACGGCATCGCCTCTAATGATGACTCAATCATTGCTTTTAAAAAAATAATTTTTTTAGGTGCCCCACTGTGTCAGGCGATATTAGTATGTATTTTTTAAAATACCTATTAAAAATACGAGTATTCAAAAAGAAAAAAGAAAAAAAATTAAATAGGTGTTGGCGATGTGTCAAGTAGCACCAGTAAATTTAAAAAATAAAACATTTATTTTGGTGTTGCCGGTATAGTAGGAATTTTTAGGAAAAAAAAACAAGTGAAACAAAAAAAAAAAAAATTAAAAGGGAAAGCTTGTGACAGATGTTTGCTTCATAGGTGGTTCTTATTTTCTTGGCTTCTTAATACTACGATTAATGGATTGAAAAACTCAAAAAATTGAACACAAATAATCTTAAATGAAATGTGAGTGGGGAAAAAAAGAGATACAAGAAAAAGTTAAAAAATGGAAAAGGAAAAGAGAGTAAAAGATATGAAAAATAGAGATATGAAGGGAATTTTCCTCTCTCGTCCGTCTATTTTTCTCTCATATTTGTTTCTTTCTCATTATCATCTCATTTAAGATTATTTGTATTTAGTTTTCCTTTTTCGAGTTTTTCAATCCATTGATGGTGGTATTGGCAAGCCAAGAGAACAAGAATTACCTATGAAGTAAGCATCGTTCACAGATTTACTCTTTTATTTATTTATGTATTTATTTTTTTGTTTCACTTGGTTTTATTTTAAAAATTTCCATTGGTGCCACCTGACATACCAGTGCTACCCATTAAAATAATATTTTTTCTTCCTAGATACTCTTATTTTTAATAGGTATTTTAAAAAATACATATTAGTGTCACCTGACACAATGGCAACACTTAATTTTTTTTGAAAAGACGATGATTGGGTCATAATTGTAGGACGGTACCATCGACAATTAATGTAGAGATCAAATCATTTACATGTATAATTTTTACCCTAAATCATTTTCATAATTAATGAATTTATTTAAATGTATTAATTTTATAATTATAATTCTAGTTTCCACGTCTAAAAAAGAAAATCAAATTGAGCACGTTAATAACGTGGCATCCATGGCTTATCCATAAAATCTGGCAATGCATCGTAAGTTCACCATATGTTGCATATTGATCATCCTCTGACCCAATATGCATTTGCCATCACATGCATTCTTTTTATTATTCAAACGACCAACGATTATGACTAATTTTATATGTATTACATAATTTTGAATTTTTATCAATTCTATTTATATATATTTATAATCTTTAGATTTTTATAACCTTTTGAATATATTTTTAAAAGTTTTTAAAAATTCACATTATCCTATAATTCCATGACAATACAACACGTGGGCATATAATTTAATAATTATATAAAGCATTAAGAAAATGCAAAAAGAATCTCTCTGTTAATTAAAATAATTAATTAAATTATTCTGTCAAAATAAATTCATGAACTAATTAAATTGTGACATGTTGCAGTTTTTGATTTAATATAATATTTTTAATAAAAATATTATCAAATTATTAAAATTGATATAAACTTATAAATATTATAAAATATAATAAATGTTAATAATTTTATAAATTTAATAAAACTAATTTAAAATATATAAAATTGTACAAAAATGTAAAAAATACTTGAAAACTTATAAAAAATTATTAAAAATATAAAAATGATAAAAAATTATTAAATATTTTAACATTAAAATCATATAAACTTATAAAAAAATATAATAAATATAATAAATTATTAAAAATATATTTAAAATATTTTAATTCTTATAAAAACTAATAAATAATATAAAAGTATTAAAAATTATAAATATCATTTAAACCCTTAAAATCATAACGAACACATGACCTCATACCAATCGTTAGGTAATGAAAATAGTTATGACATTGTTAGTATCATTTTCATGTTGAATAAAATGTTCTCGATATTCCACAAATAAAATGATAATTGTGGAATCCTCTCCTTTTATTGATAATTTTTTTTAAATTTTTATCTCCAATTTTTTAATTAGAGTACAATAGTTTGGACTTGAAAATTGTTTGCTAAGTATTGTATGATATAAAGTATTTTTAGTATAATTAGATACATCCAAATCAAAATTTCATTATCTAACTATTAACATATGTTAGAATGAAATATTTTGAACAAAATTTTCAAAACCGAACTAGTGGTCAAACTGTTTAAGCCATCGATTTATCAGTTCAACTAGTCCATCCAATTCAATTACATAAAACTCAAAAAAAAAATATTTTAAAAATAAAAAAAATTGGTTTAATCGCCTGATTCTCAAGTTAACCAATCTAATGGCTTTCTCTGGACCGGTATACTTGTTGATTTTAGACTAATTGGTCCGATTGATCGATTGATCCAATCCAGTTCAAGTTTTTATTTTTAATTTTTATAATTTTATATCAATTTTAATATTTTTATGATTTTTATAAGTTTTTAAGAAATTTAATATGTTTTTATAAAATTTTAAATATTTTTATAATTTATTAGAATTTTAAGATATTTAATAATATTTATAAGGTTTTATTATTTTATTACAATTTTTTTATAAGTTTATATCAATTTTAATGTTTTTAAAAATATTTTAATTTTTAGAAATTTTCCTATTTTTTATTAATTTTTTCTATTTTTTTAATATTTTTAGGAGAAAATATTAAATTAGATCAAAAGCTACACCCTACCACTTGTCACATATTACCATCTGGTTGGTCCGCCAATTTATTTTAACGGTCAATCTAGTCAATGATAAAAATCGTTAATGGAGGGGCTTAATTGATTTTTTTTGTTAACAATAGGAACTTAACGTTGTACAAATTTAATACAAAGACTTAATTAAAATTTTACATTTTTAAGGACTTTTTTTAACATATAAGCTGTTATATATATTTTTGTTTGAGGTCAAATTTTTTTAACAAAATTAGTTAGCACAGTATTCAATTGTTTCAATGTACATGGGTTTTACTATCTTCCATTATTTTCAGATGGAGCCTTATAGTAGAGGTACTTATTGTATATTTATTCCCTAAACTATTTTTTTAAGGTATCTTAAGGATTTGTTTCGATAAAGATTTTTAAAATTTTGAAAATTTTCACAACCTTAACATTTTAAAATGCTAGTATTGGTGAATATTTCATTTGGATAAATATTTTTTTAAAAAAATTAGGTTAATGAAATTTAATAAGTTCAAAAATAATTCTATTAAAAATAAATAATAAATAATATTATTATTGCGAGTCGTGTTTTTTATTGTCAAATTGAGTCTTTTATAAAAGCCTTTTACCTCTCTACAACGTCTTTCTTAAGAAATTTTATCCCTTACATTATTACAAAGATTACACAATTATTATTTTCAGTACTATTATTACAGTGGTAGAGAATATATTCTCTGAATTACAAAACTTTTGCAAGGAATCTCTATTGTATCTTCATCTTTTTTTCTTTTGAGAGGATTTTTGCAGAGAATCGTTACTGTTCAATTTTATTTTTTCTTTGCAGAGAATCTTTATAATTTATCTCAGTCTTTTCTTTGCAGAAAATCACTCTAGTTCATCTCTGTCTTTTCTAACCTATTCAATTTTAATTTGAAACAATAGCCCTTCTCGACACATGAGCGGGTCAAAATTGTATTAGAGAAGGAATAATTCCAATAAAATACTATGACAAAACATCAAAATCTCTTAAAGCCGTAAACGGTAAAAAACTTAAAATGTTAGATCTGATACTCTAAGTATAGTATATTTGTTTTGTAATTTTTTCGAATAGATTGATTAATAAAATAATTCATGGATTACATTAATATACTTTGTATAATGTCCTCATGTGGTTTTTGCATGCAAAGCAAAATAGAAGCAAATATTGACACATTGGCTGTCTAATATTTAAACTAATATTACGCAGTATTACGTGGTCAGATCGTAATACGAAAAGACAACTTATATTAGTAGACAAACCTAAACATGCCCTTAGTCTAATTGGAAATGAGCAAACTAATTGAAAGACTAATATGCCGTCTATCAAGCCCAATTGGGGAGATGTCTTGTGTTGGGCATCGAATACCATTTGTTACCTCAAATAATCAAACTAAAATTGTCAAGAGGAGGGTGAATTAACTTTTAATTTTTTTTTTTTTGGATACTAAAGAGAAGGGATAGAAAATTGAACACAAGAATTTAGAGTAGTTTGGCCCTAATTGCCTACTCCACTATCTTAGTTTTCTATTAATAAGGATTTTTTCAAATTCACTAATTTGATAACCTTTTAGGATAAGGTTTGACTTTACAATCTCCCTTCAGGTTTCTACCTAAACCTTAAGATATAAACCATCTCAAAGAGATGCAAAGAAGCAAATAAAGAAATAATCCTTACAAGATCAAGGTGTTTGCAAATTAAGCTCAATTACAAAGAAAAACATTTGAACTAATAGAATAGCAATGAAGCTCACAAGTGTATGAGAGAAAAGTATGGAACTATTTTGCACAAAAGTTGTTTGATTGATCTTTTTGCTTGACCATTCTATCTTATTGTTGTAAGGGCTTTAGAAGATGTTATTTATACCCTTTAATTCATTTCTAATTGTTGGGGTTGTTGTGGAAGTTAATAGAGCCGTTGGAATAAAAATATTAGTGCATTTAATTCACCTGTAACAAAAGGTATCGATACTATTTGGAAAAGTATCAATAATTTTAGCATTTAATGGTTTGATTTAGTGACAATTATATCGATACTAAGATAAATTTATTGATACCAAATAAAAGGTATTGACACTTAATGAATACCTCAAAATGGCAAAATGCTAATTTCGTATCGATACTAAAAAATGTATCAATAAAGTGTGTCAAAATCGATATTATTTAAAAATTTATCGATACCTAGCAAAAAGTTATTGATACCGTATCGAGACTTGGTAACTCATTTGCAAGTCAGTAGCCTATTTTGGTATCGATTTCTAGAAACTTATCGATACCTGACAAAAAGTATCGATACTTTTTGGCCTAGAGCATTTTTAACTTATTTGAAAATATTTTGAAGTATTGTTTTTAATTTACCTGGCCCTGGAAATTTCTCTAAGTATAAATTTGACATTTCTGTATTTTAGAAATAATTTAAATTACAATATTGTCAAGTGTTGTTTAAAATGATTTTTATTCAAAACATAGTATTTGTTATATCAAAATGATTTTGTTAAATAAAGCGTAAGTCAACAATTCTGAAAAATGTTGGAGAGGAAGATGAAGATGAATTTGGGGAGAGAGAGGGACCAACGAAGATGAAGAAGATGGAGAAAATAAAAAATATTTAATATAAAATATTTAATATAAAATATCATTTCCAAATTTCGGAAAATATAAAAATAAAATACTTTATTTTTTAATATTAAATTGAAGTAAAAAATGCATTAAAATATTAAAGGGCTTATTCGTCATTTGAGTTTTTCTTTTTTGCTATTTCATATCTATTCCTCTTAATAAAACATATAAATACCCATTCAAACAAATTACTGTTATGCCTATTCAATTTTATTATAGTTTTATTCCATTCCAATGAACTAACCATAGGGATTTGCAAAAACTCACATCAAAGAACCTTAACCCGAGCTTGGTTGAAGCTCCATGGTGATGGTAGTGTTGGTTCCAAACTGGTGGGTGTGTGCATGGATTTGAGAGTCAAGGGTCCACCAGATGGGGTTTGTTAATTAGAAATCATTTACTTTAAACCTTCAAATAAATAACAAATATATGCAAAAACACCTAGATTCCCGTAAAAACAAAATAGTGGGAAGAAGAAAAGAAGATGAACAAATATTTTAAGGGAACAGAGGAGTTACACTTAACTACCACCTCATCACCCTCGTTAATTTAATTTTTAATCTTAATAAGTTTTTTTTATACATTTTGACAGTTGAGATATTTAATTAAATGAAAAAAATAAAAATTTAATTGATCTTTTTAAAAAAGTTAAACCATTAAGCCTAAATTTTAAAATGTTAGCATTTTAGCTAGGATTTGTAACCGCTTTGTTTGCTTAAATAATTGATTTAGAAAAAAATTAAGTTATTGGAAATTTACAAATTATAAAATAATTATAATTATAAAAAAATATAAAAAATATTCAATATAAGTATCATTATATTTGTAAAAAATTATAAACAAGTTTTAATAAAATAGAATTTAAAAAGTATATATTATAATTAAATAAACAATTATTTATGATGTTTAAGTTTTTTTAACTTATAATGGAACCATGTGTATAAAATCAAGTAAAATTATGAGGAATTTTGAAAAGTCACATATCTAGGAGGAATTTGAAAAAGGGAATTGAGCTATTAAAATCTCCTTTTGAAAATACTCATAAATTTTGAATTCTCCAATATATTTATCAAAACAAGTAAATTTATTTTTAGAATTTTGAATATCTTCTATAATTCCTCACCCATACACACCCTAAAAATAAATAAATGGGACATGCATCATTAGCACCATATTTAGATTAAAAAAAATAAAATGAAGGAAAATGGGGGATTCATTTCCTTTGTTTTGGATAAGTTATTTTTATTAAGAGAGGGGAATTGAAAAGGGTTTTAGAATTAATACCATTTCTTTTAGAATCGAACTAGAATGATTGATCAGATCGGTTGGATAGTGAATTAGTTAAGGTACTGGTTCGAAATAAAAAATTTGACCCATTGGCCAGTGAATTGATTTAACCGATCGAATTGATCGAGCAATTTGATTGAACCAATTTTCTCTATTTTATAATTTTTTTTTTATATAATTCATTCAATTGAGCCAAATGAACTGGTTGAATCGGGAATCAGTGGACTGACCAATTAGACCACTGATCTAATTATGAAAGCCTTGTTCAATACCCAATTTGGGTAAGCTGACTGAATTTTAAATCAAAATTAAAAATAAAACTTAACATTTAATAAAGTCTTGATTCAGAATATGAAGATTTAAAAAGCTAAATTATGAAGTAAAATATAAATGATTGACAACATAATGGAGCAATGGTTAAGCCCTACACCTTAAAGGTTAAGGTCAATTCTATTTGTTTTCATTCCCCTCTATATGTACAATAAAAAGTGTAAATAATTTAAAGAATTCGATTTTAATATATATTAGATTCAAAAAAGGAATAAATTCAATAATTTGAAATAATTTAGACTCATATAACTTTGGTGTCATGATTGAATCCGTAATAACCCAACATGAAAAGTTCGAATGATTTAAACCTAAAATGAAATAAAATCGAAATAGTTTAGAGATTTAGAATTTTAAATTAACCCAAAAATTTAAATTTTGAACTTGAAGATTTTAAAAATTTATTGATAATACCTATCCCATCACCTTCCAACTTCTAGTTCACAACTATTTCTAGCTCACAACTATTGAATCATCAAAATTAATCTTCAACTCATTGCAGGAAGGTGGTTCTCAAACCAAGTTGGAACTAGTAGCAATAAGTAATGCCACAGTCAAATTTACTTTATCCCAGGGGAGAAGTTAGAATTTTTTTGGGTTGAGATTGAGTTATATATTTTTATAAGAGTTAGAATACAATTTCACCATTGTATTGACATGTATTTTTATAGTTTTTAGGACTAAATCAACATTTTATCATTTTTAGGGGTCAAACTATAATTTTATCATTTATTTACTTAATCTTTTTATAAATCTTCAAGGGCTAAAAGCATAAATTTCCATTTTAAGGGGCTAGGGCCCCTAGCTGCCTCTTCCCTTTGCCCGTGCTTTACCTGTCAAGATAAGTGTTTTTTTTTTAAATTCCCATGGACTTTACACAAAAATGAAAAATAATTTTATATTAATTTTTATAAATTTTATATTTAAGATAAATAAAAATATTTTAATTATCAAATAAGAACTTGCATTAACTAAAATGCGGTTTGATACATAAAAGAGCCATGAGCATTAGCAGATGAAAAAGCTTTGAAGCAATCAAGGGACTCATGATAGATACAAAAGTGATAGAAATAATTAAAAATATTTGATCCAAGGAGATTTTAAAAGTTGCTTTCAATACAAATAAGTGCATCTACACTTTATTAACATCCGTAAATACATGCTTGATAGAACTCTATTCAAATTGGTATAGGAAAGTCATGCAATCCTTAACCAAAACAAGCATAAGATAAGTTACTCATAGAAGTAGCAGCTAACTCAATTTTCAATTGTGAAATGTTAGTAGAGGAAGCAAGTCTAAGACCATTGCAGAGTGCCCATAATTCAGTTTCAACACCAGTGGCATAGGGGATATAGTTGAAGGAACCAATGACCTAATTTCCTCTAAAATCTCGAATTAAAGCATATGTGTCTCCTATCCTTAAGTGGCTAATAGAGAAACTGTTTGAGCTTAATTTGTACCATTCAATAAAAGGGTTTTTCCACATGACTCTAATGACAATTCTAGTAAGAATTAGGTCCTTTTTGTAATCGAGACAACAACAAAACATTCCATTGCTTTCAAGATGGAAGTATTGTTAATTTATTTGTCATTGAAGATAAAGGGATTTATTGCCAACCAAATTTCATGAAGACAGAAGTTAAAGAGTTTATGAAGTTAGAACCAACTCTTTGATGATAGATTGATTTCAACCAATCTTTCCAACTGAGGGAAAATGTGAGTGAGTGAAAAGGTTTGGGTTGAGCTTCTTCCACTAGTTATTGCTAATAGAGTAGACGTGAAGTAAATATTTAGTTGTTTCATAGTGGTTTAAGTATAAAGGATAGATGCCTTAAAGGTGAATACCTTTCCTGTAAAGGAGAGGCCTAATGGGTAAAATGTTGTGCAAACATTCCCAATTGAAGAGTATATGGTTGGGATAAGTTTTAACTTCTAAAGCCATTACTTATTTTCTGTAGAGAAACGCAGCAAAATGATAAACCAAACAAATGCTTTCCATTGAAAAAGAATAAGTCCAAGAGATTGAACTTACTGTATTTATACAATATTTCTTACTGAACTGCTTCAACAGCTTGTTAACAGAAACAACTACTTTAACTGCTAACTGATTAACAAACTATCAATTAATTGTTGACTTATTCCTTGACATTCACCCAACTGATGTACCTCTGTTATCTTCTGCTTTGTAAGGACTCAAATCTACTAACAACTTTAAGTTGTGTCCTGAATCTGGTAAAACACCCAGCTGAAAGAGGTTTGGTGAGCACATCAGCCACCTGGTCCTGAGCTAGAACATGACCGACAACTAGCTTTCTTGTGGTCACCTTTTCACGAACAAAAAATAAATCAAGCTTCACATGTTTAAACTTGGAATGTAGAATTGAATTAGCAGATACAACTATTATACTTGAATTGTCACACTAAAGAGCTGCCTTTCCAGCAAGCTGAACTCTTAATTCTCCTAACAAAGACTCCAACCAAGTAACTTCTGCTGTAGCATAAGCAAGGCTCCTGTAATCTACTTCTGCCAAAGAACGAGATACCATATGTTGTTTCTTTGAACCCTAAGATACAGGATTCTCACCAAGGAAAATACAAAAACCCGAGATTGAGCGTCTGTCATCAGGATCATTTCCCTAACTAGCATTTGAGTAACCAACAAGAGACAGATGAAAGGCAACAGTGAAATAAACACCATGATTTATCATTGCTTGTAAATATCTTAAAATACGTTTAACAACTTTGAAATGATGATTGGAGGGCTTATGCATGAATTGACAGACCCTATTGACAACAAACATAATATCTGACCTGGTAATCACGAAGTATTGAAGGGCCCCTATGATGCTCCTATATTCTGATTCATTGTTAATGGTACTCCTCGTATGAGCAGACAAAATACAAAAAGATATCATGGGAGTAGAAGTGCATTTGGAATTTTTCATGTGACTTCGTTGTAGCAAATCTTGAATGTATTTTCATTGACTGAGAAAGAGCCTCGAAGCTTTATGTGACTTCAATGCCTAAAAAGTAACTCAACTGTTCCAAATCCTTAAGAGAAAATCTCGAATCTAAGGACTCTACAAAGTTATCAATACTTGTTTGATGATTGCCTATGACTATAATGTCATCGACATAGACTAGAACATATAGAAGAATCTCACTAGACTGTCTAATAAACAAATAGGCATCTACTTGCCTTAAAGCCCAGCTAAACGTAACCGCAAGGGAAAGAACCACTTAGATTGTTGTAGGCTTAGCAACCGGACTAAAGGTTTCATGGAAATCAATATCTTCTTCCTAAAGATACCCTTTAACAACAAGCCTACCTTTATAACGAGCCACAGAGCCATTCACATGTCTCTTGATTTTGAAAACCCATTTACAGCCTACTGCTCTCCTGTTAGGAGGCAAAGATACAAGCTCCTATGTTTGATTATGTATGAGTGCATCGTATTCCTGTTGGGCAGTTTTAGTCCACTCAAGACTTAAAAATGCCTCGTCAATTATTAAAGGCTCATGTTCAGCTAAGTCAATAGTATAAAGCTTTGGTTTGAAAATACCATGCTTAGACCGTGTTTGCATAGGATGTGTGTTAGAACCAACAGGTGCAACTGAAGATGCAGAAGCAACTCTAAATTGAT
This sequence comes from Gossypium anomalum, assembly GCA_025698475.1. NCBI lineage: Eukaryota > Viridiplantae > Streptophyta > Magnoliopsida > Malvales > Malvaceae > Gossypium > Gossypium anomalum. Next base: position 71,583,302 of record CM046968.1, read on the forward strand.
CCATAGGAACACTAGTAGAAATTGATTCAGAAAAAAAAAGAAGATGTCTCATTTGAATTTTTGAGAGAACCACTTAATTGATTAATAAGTGTGAAAACTTCAGTAGTCAACCTTTGAATGGAGCCAAACAAGGAAGTAGCAGTACCGATATCAAGTGATGGAACAACTACAAAACCAGGTTGATCGACAGGTGTAGAGATTCTAGCATTGAACGCATCACCAGAACCAGGCAAAGAACCAGCAACACCAGGATCAAATGATTGAGCAGTTGAAATACCAGAAAAACATTCACTCGAAATTTTATGCAACAAAGGAACACCTGATTGTTGATGCATCATTGATGAGACGATATTTATAGAAGGAGTCTCTGTCTTGGTAAATAGATAGAAAGCTTCATCAAATATCACATGCCTGGACACAAAAATTTTGCCACTGTCATCAAGACATTTATAACCTTTATGATTAGGACTATAACCAAGATAGGTGCAAGCTCCAGACCGGTATTGAAGTTTATGCTTATTATAAGGTCTAAGATACGGGTAACAACAACAACCAAAAACCTTAAGCAACATATAATCTGGTGAAGTATGATACAACTATTTATGAGGGGATTGCCCTTTTAGAACAAACGTGGAAAGTCTATTGATCAAGTAAACAACATGCAAAAACGCATGACTCCAATGATGCATAGGCAAGGAAGCTTGAGCAAGCAACATGAGACATGTTTCAACCAAATGTCTGTGTTTCCTCTCGACAATTCCATTCTGTTCAGAAGTATGGCGGCAAGTCAACCTGTGTTGAACGCCAAGCTGAGAGAGGACATTATCCAGTGGTCTGTACTTACCAACCCAGTCACTTTGAAGCATTTTAATTTTGCACCTAAATTGAGCTTCCACAAACTTATAAAAGTGAATAAACTTGGTAAGAACTTCAAACTTTGTCTTTAAGAGATAAATCCAAGTATATCGATTATATGCATCTACAAAAGACATATAATAGAGACAACCTTCAGAAGGAAGAGGAGTCGGTCCCCACAAATCTGACACAACAAGTTCAAAGGGTGAAGAATATACAGTCTAATAATTATTGAAAACTAGTTTATGTGATTTTCCTAACTGACAAGGAGCACATACCCTATGCAGTGTGGATTTATCTGGAAAAATATTACAACTTTGAAGTACTTGATGCAAAGTTTTTGTACAAGGGTGGCCAAGCCTTTTCTGCCACAACTCTAACATAGAACAAGAACCATCACGAGCGTGAACCTTAGCAATATATGCACACTGAAAACCATCACGAGTGTGAACCTCAGCAGTATGTGCACAATAAACGGGATGAAATTCGAAAAACACCTGATTATCCCTTGCCAACTGAGCTACAGAAATTAAATTTTTACAGATATTTGGAACATGTGAAACATGTTTAAGGTGTAAGAGTCTACTACCAGTAACAATCGAGGAGGTCTCTACATGAGTGATAGGAACAGAAACACCATTACCTATCAGAAGTTGCCTCATACCTATATATTCAGTAGGATGATTGAGTGTCGAAACAACATTGGTATATGGTTTGTGGCACCTAAATCCAGGTACCAAATTTGACCAGCATCATTGGTGAAAGTTACTGAAAAATGACACCCTGGTTGACCACTACGTTCTTGAGTACTAGGAGTTCTATTGTAGCATTGATGCATTGCATAGTTTGATGCAGATTTTTCTACCTATCGTGAATTAAGAAGCTGATGATGATTCACTGACATAGACTGACCTTCATCAGAAACACCTGTAAAACTTTCGTCAAATCTATAATAACATTTTTGGACAACATAGCCAACTTTACTACATAGTTGACATTAAGGGCGAGTATGAGAAAACTGACCCCCACGACTCCTACCACGATGGAAGCTTCTATGTCGCTGAAAACCACCACCACGATATTGTTGCTTATACCATTGATAGTTAGAATTCTTTGATGGACCTACATCTTTACGTGCTTGTTTGCTAGCTAAGTTAGCTTGGACAGAGATATTAGCCACGAACTAAACTTGTTTTGCTTCACAGTCTAGCAGCATTTCAGTTAATAGATCAAGAGAAAGACAAGTAGCTGAAGCTACCACCCGTACCGACTCATATTCAACTGATAGCCCTGCAAAAATAATGTTGACCTGTTCTTGCTCAGATATTATTCTTCTCGCAGCAATAAATGTATCACTCATTGACCTAATCTTTGCCAAATAACCTTTGATTGATAGGTGACCCTTCTTTTGAGAATACAACGCATGTCGTAGACTTGATATCTTGACAGTAGACTTGGTGGTGAGCTTTCTTTCAATTGTAGCCCACACATCAGAACTAGTACGAGTACTAGTAAGATAGATCAAGATCTCATCAGACACAGTCAATAGTAGCCAAGAAGCCAACAACTTGTCTTGTTAGACATGCAACACATAATCAGAATTCTTATCTAACTGCCCATCTTTATCAACAACGAACTGAGCAGGAACACTGGCAGTTCCCAAAATAAAATCTTGCACACCATAACCTTTAAGAATCAACATGATTTGGTGCTTCCATACAAGAAAATTACTTTCACCAAGTTTAACAGTATCGTGTTTAGGAAACTATTGAACTTTCTTCCCAACAACAGAAGTTACTGAACTAGGATCTGAACAAGGAAAGTTGACTTGCTCTCCAGCACCATTGGAAGAAATATGGTGACTATCTGCAACCACCTCTAGTGCCAGAATGATTAAACACAACGCAGGAAGAAAAGGAAAAAAAATAGCAGAACCTTAGCTCTGATGCTATGTAGAGAAACGCAACAAAATGATAGACCAAACAGATGTTTTCTATCGAAAAAAAAATACATCCAAGAGATTGAACTTACTATATTTATACAACATTTCTTATTGAACTACTTCAACAGCTTGTTACTAGAAACAACTATTTTAACTGCTAACTGATTAACTAACTATCATTTAATTGTTGACTTACTCCTAGAAATTTTCAATTAAGTCAGGTTGGGGGCTTTATGAAGTAAATTGCAACTTTGTAAGAACTGTTAAGTGTAAGTTCTCTATTTGGGGAGTAGTTCCCACAGATCAAGTATTTACCTTCCTCATGAAGGACAATTAGAGTACTTATAAAGTGATTGAGAAATCAAAAGAGATGCAAAGAGGACCCGAGTTATTCCAATGCAAGTCTCTTCCCTTCTTGAGAGAAGTACAATAATTTGCCTCCTCAAAGGGTCAAAACTTGACCAGTTATTTATCTAGAAGTTAATTGAACTCCTATCATGCACAATCCTAGAAAGGCATTTTCAAGGATTCTCTAAATGGGCATAATTAATTTGCAAATTTAAGGTTAGATTTCCTTTCGATGTATTTAGAATTAAGAATTCATGTGCAAAGATTAACAAGTTCATTGATGATGTACTAACCCAACTTCGTGACAAGGAATTGGTTTTTGAATTTTGTCTTCTATGAGATCTAGTTTACCCTTATTGTTTGATTTTGTCACTTTCTCTCATCTTGGAAGGTGAATATTTTTTTAGGAATCTATAGAACTGAGGTGATCAAGGTTGGTAAAGTCCACTATGCATGTAGTTAGTAGGAATTGTAATTTAGGGATTAAATAAGGGTTAGGCAGGTAGTTTAGAGAAAATGTTCCTTTTCCACGAGCTTAACTTAGTTCAGATTTTCTCTACAATAAAATTATAGCCAATATAACTAACCCCAAGTGTTAGGCGGGTATATTTTGATCACTTAATTATTAAATGACTAATTGAAAGATCACGTGACCTTTTTTGTTTGACATAATAATAAATTTAGTATTCAATATTTGCACATCATGTCAAACTAGTACCAATTCTTAAAAAATTAGCCATCAATGTTTACACTTTGTGTCAATTTGATTATAATTTAAAAATTAAAATACATAAAATTATGCATTTTTTATAATTATATGAGAAAATGATTTTTCATCTAATTTATTTTTCATATGAAATATGCATTTAATATCATATATTAATATTCTAATTATAATAATATTTGAATGTAAGGTCTTTTTGCTTGTATTTAAAAATTTTTCATAAAATATTTTTATTGTTTTAGGGTGTTTGTTTGGTGGAAAATGATTTACCAAAGGAAACCATTCTCCAAAAAAATGGTAAAATCAAGGGTTTTTTTTTAAAGAAAATGTTTTACCAAATTTTTTTCTGTAAGACATTTCCAAACTGATAAGGCTCTGTTCATTGTCTTCATTATAGAAGAAACAAAAAGGAGAAGCTTTTAGAGAAACAAAGAGGAAGCTTTTTTCAACGTCGAAGAACATAGTCCCGTATATTCTAGTTTTATTTTTTTTTACAATTTAGTCCATGAAATCTATTTTTTTACTATTCTACAATTTAATTCCTCAAAAATAGATTTTCTTATTCTACAGTTCAGTCCTAAACCTCATTTTGTATAGATTTGCAAAATAGTCCCTTTTCTAAAATTTCCAAATTTTATAATTTAGTCCTTACAACTAAAATTGTCAAAATTTCCAAAAATTAGTCCTTGATTTTTGAAAAATTAAACTTTCATATTCTATTTTTTAGAATTGTAAATTCTCAAATAATGTAAATTAGTCCTAAAGTCCAAGTTTTGAAATCTTTAGAGTTTAACCCCTATAGTTTCAAACTTTACTATTTTATGCTTAACTTTCCAAAATTTCATATTTCACAATCATATAATTTAGTTAATACATCAATGTTTTAGATTTCACTACTTAAACCCTTAGAATTGAAAATTTTAAAAATTTTACAATTCGGTCCTTACTTCAATTTTTATCAAATTAAATAATTTTTCAATTTACTCATCCAAATAATATTCAAAATAAAAATTTACCACTTTCAACTTAATTAAACATAAATTTTATCTATAAATTTATATTCCCTAATGTATGAAATTAATAATTAAGTTTAATTAAGTAAATTAAGATTAATGAAAACTAAAACATGATTAATTATAATATAAATAAGCTTTATGAAATAAACTCAACTAAACAATGAAAATATAATAAAACCTCAAATGTATGTTTGTTTCATTGAAAATAACTTTTATGAAATATTTTTAAGAAATTTCCCAAACAACAGAAAATAATTTACATAGATCTATCCAAACATTATGAAATATTAGCTTTTCAAAAAAAAAATCTTTTTCCAGAAACCGTTTTTAATGAAACAAACGGAGCCATATATTTATTGCTTTTTTCATAATTTAGGTTGAAATATCATAAAAAATAAAAGTATAATAGCAAATATTAATACAAGTATATTTACAATTTTTGGGGTTTGTATGATTAATACCTAAATATTTTGAAGAATTGGATCTTATAAAGAGAAAAATAAAGAACACAAATAGCACCAAATTTGATCATACTAGAAAACAAACCACTTAGGTTTCCCAAACTCAAGATCTTGACAATAAAAGCATAGGAGAGAGTTAAAAAGAAAGTTATGGAAATTCTTAAGGGTTTTTCACCCTTAAAATTCATTCGGATTTGAATCTCCTGGGAAGTGGTAGGCTTTTATTTGGGTAACTCCCTTTGGATGTAGCGTGTGCGAGTGTGGTATGGGTATGTCCCTACCGTGGGGGTGTAAGTACTAACCTTTTAATTGTACATTAAAAAAAGGTTAAGATATTTTGAAAAAAAATGATTTTTTAAAATAATTTATATGATTTTTTAATTTATTCTGTTTGTTTCACGAAAAAGATTTTACAGAAAATATTTTCAGCCTTTTTCGATGTTTGTTTCATGTAAAATAGGATGACCAACGTAAAAGACTTTGTTTACCAAAATGTCTTCAGATATTTTCCAGTCGACGTTACCTACGGATTAATATAAAACATATAGCACTATCAATAATCAACCAATTCACATTCAATTATCAATTTCAATTTAGTCCCTAAAATTGGGACTAACATAACTTTTGATTTAAAACTTCAAATTGAATTCTAATTTCACTATTATACATTAGGATCTCCCATTTCTTATTTTTATATTCAATTTTACATTTTATTCACTTTAGTCCCTAATTTATGAAACTATCAATTAAGCTTTACAATTTAGTCCTTTCTCACATCTAAGCTTAAAATCTATCAATTTAACACCTAAAACTTCAAGAAATCAACAATGGCAACTTTCTAAAACTTAAACAGTTTTACAGATTAATACATGAGCAAGCTAAATCAAGCTCCCATTACCTCAAATCAATAAAAATTATAAGAAAATAACCAAGAACTTACTTAAATTTAGAAGTTAAAAGCTTGGAGCCCTAAGAATGGCATCTCTCTAATTGTCTTAGTTTTACAATTTTACCATAGATCTGAGCCCCTTTATTCTACTAATTGAATAATAATAAAAGCTTTTGTTTAATCTTTATTCTACTGTTTTTTTGAAGCTAATTTATTATTATTCAAACAAATATTGTAGCCATCATGTGGTGTACTACTAATTATGCACTTGGATAATATTATTAATTTAATATTGTGTAGTACTAATTGTGGTTTGGAAGCTAATTTATTATTATTTAATCTTTGTTTTTTGTGTTTCTATAATACAATCAAGAATCATCTATTCGTTTTGATTGTTTTCAATTTATGTCTGTTAATATTCTAGCTTAATAATTGAGTAATATTATATGTTTAATTATATGTATTTATTTATATATAAATCATTGCAATATATGCAAAAAAATAGAAGTAAAATATAAATTTATAGATATAAAATAAACTTAATTAAACAATGAAAAGATAAGAAAATCTCGAATGTATGTTTGTTTCATTGAAAACAACTTTTAAGAAATATTTTTAAGAAATCTGACAAACAAGAGAAATTTTTTTACACAAATTCATCCAAATACTAAAAAATATTAGTTTTTCTAGAAAAGTAAGCCATTTTCTAGAAATCATTGTTTGGAAGTCATTTTCAGTGAAACAAATGGAGTCTTAGAGTGGGTTTGGATGGGCGGTGCATTTACCTGCGATTAGTGTAAAAACAATGATGACGATGAGGTTATATACTGTAGCGATACTGCAACGTGAAACAAAAAGTAAGCTAAACGCATTGCAGCGCACCCCATCGTCCATCCAAACCCACCCTTAGTATTTAATGAATAATGTTGAATTTTATTTTTATTTTTTATTTTTAAAATTATATATATATATATATATATATATATATATAAATTTTTAGAATCAAGATCAAATTGATATAATATGTAAATATTGTTAATTAACTTTATTATTATACCAATTAAAAAGGTCACATCATTATTCTATTAACAATTAATAGTTGTGTGATCACAAAACACAATCTTGAATACTTAAATAATCACATTGTAACTTTTTATAACTAAAGGACCAAAATGAAAACATACATACAATTGAGTCCTAATTCGTTTAGTTTCCTCTAATATATAAGGCTTAGTTTTATTTAGAATAAACTATAAAAATAGTCAACCAATTATTATTCTGTTCCTATTTTGGTCACCCAGGTTTAAGAATTTCTATTTTAATCACTAACGTTATCAAAATATAATATTTTGATCACTCCTCCAACAAATTACTAATGAAATGATGATGTGACCTTTTTTATTAGCATAATAACAAATTTAGCTCTCCAATGTCTATAGATTTGATCAATTTGGTCCCAATTTTACAAATTCAACAAATTCTTAAAAAAATAAAAATTTAAAAAACTTTAGAAACAAAAATTATTTAAAAATTTATTTTTTTGATAAAAATACATACAAAATTATAAAAATATGTATAAATAAATGAATACTTATTTTTCTCATTTTCTAACATGATATTTATTAAAATAATAATTTTACAAATAAAACAATCAAGGGAAAAACATTGAAGAAAAACTAAGTAAATTTAGCTTTTCTCTTTTTTTAACAGTAACAATCATTATGCTCAAATTGGGTCAAAAATACAGCCTAAGGTTGAAAAAGGTAAGAATCAATGTCTTTATGTTGTTGCCTATAACAAGTTTGTTGTGCTTCAGGGCAGACATGATTGGGGATATATATGTGAGAATTAAGTTTTGAAGACCTAATAGGTGCAAGGCCATACCACTAGCTCCACAATTGATTCCTAGTTAAATGACACAAGAATGACGGATATGAAAATTGAAGAGTTCAGAGTAAGGGTTATTAGTGCAAGTGGTTGTTGGTTAAGGCAGTGCCCATCACCTGACAAATTTGAAAAGGACTAAGAAATAAAACTAGTCGTATAATAAATAAATAAATAAATTTTTATTGATAAAACAAAACTAAAAAAAGAATAGAAAAAGTTTAAATGTGATTTACGTCTTATGGATTTCTCAAAAAAATATTTTATTTATAAAATTATTATTTTAATTAATAATTTTCATGATAAAAAAAGAGAAATTAGGTATTCATTTATTTATAATTTATTTGTAATTTTGTATGTATTTTTATAAAACAATAAATTTTTTAAGTTTTTAAAATTTAAATTTTTAAGGATAAAAACTAAATTAACATAATATATAAAGTTGAGGGCTGAATTTATTAAAATTTTAAAACTAAGACCAAATTGATATAATTTATAAATATTAGAAGGCTAAATTTATTATTATGTTAATAAAAAAGACCATATAAACATTCCGTTAATGATTTAAGTGAGGAGCGGCTGAAATATTAAATTTTAATAATGTTAGTGACTAAAATAAAAAATTTTAAATCTGGATGACCAAAACATAAACATGTTAATAGTTGGGATACTATTCGTAGAGTTTACCTTTTATTTATTCCCCGGAAGAAACCCTCGCTCACCCTTTCTTTCTAAGTTGTATCAGGCGTCGCTCTCCAGAAAAAAAAAAAAAAAACAAAGCTATGGTAAGAAGATCGGGCGGCGGCCGCTCCCCCGCCGGTTCCGGCGTTCTAAACCGCAAAATTCTCAGCCGTCGACTCGAATCTTGTCAACAAACGCACTCCACCGTCGAAGAAATCGTCGACCACCTTCGAACTAACTACCCCGATTACAAACGCATGAAGCAACAACCTTTCACAATCGCTGTCCGACATGCTCTTCGATCCTCTTCCAAATGCACCCAAAAGCCTTCTCCTTCACCTTCTAATTTAAACTTCGATGCTGATAGTGATGAACACGAGCATGCCATTGCAGCTTCTTCTTCTTCGTCGCCTCCTCATTCACGTTCTCGAAAAAAGGCTAGGGTAACCGATGGGAAAGAAGAAAGGTTACAGCATTTCGAGGAGTTACACATTGAAAAGAGACGGAATCAGCGCTACGATTCAAGCTCGAACTCGGACACTGACTCATCATCTTCATCTGAAGAAGTAGATGAGGGGGTTTCAACTTCTGAAGATGCTGTTTATGGAGAAAAAGAGGAACCCAAGTTTGATTTAATGAAATCAATGTTACGACAAGGTTACAATCAATCCAATAACACAAAACCCAAGCTTGAAGAGAAGAACATGGAGATGGAGGTTGCAATTAATAAGAATAAGGACAAGATTGACATGACCAATGGACGTGGGACTGCAAAAAAAGATGCAAAGGCTTCATTTACGGCTGCTGCTGATGCTGATGGTATGGAGGTTAATGGGAAAGAGGGGCCAAGGTTCAGGGATTTGGGTGGGATGAAGGAAGTGTTAGAGGAGTTGAAGATGGAAGTCATAGTGCCTCTTTACCATCCACATTTGCCACGATGGTTGGGAGTTAGGCCAATGGCTGGCATTCTGCTCCATGGCCCGCCTGGTTGTGGCAAGACCAAACTGGCTCACGCCATTGCCAATGAAACTGGTGTTCCTTTCTATAAAATTTCAGCTACTGAGGTGGTTTCGGGTGTCTCAGGTATTCATTTTCTCTTTTCTTTCTTTGATTCTTCCGATTGACTCAGAGCACTATTCATGGAAGTATTGCTTAGGGTTTGGATAAATGAAATTTATTTGCTGATGATTATGTTTTCATATTTAATATTCTAGGTGCATCAGAGGAAAATATTAGGGATCTTTTCTCAAAAGCATATAGGACTGCTCCTTCAATTGTTTTCATTGATGAGATAGATGCCATTGCATCTAAAAGAGAAAATCTGCAGAGGGAGATGGAGCGCCGAATCGTTACCCAGTTAATGACTTGCATGGATGAATCTCATAGACTTGTGCAACCAAATGATAAGGATTCTAGTTTGGAGAACTCTGATTCCAAGCCCGGTTATGTGCTTGTAATTGGAGCTACCAACAGGCCTGATGCTGTTGACCCTGCACTACGTCGGCCTGGACGATTTGATCGTGAGATTGTTCTTGGTGTTCCTGATGAAAACGCTAGGCTTGAGATACTTTCTGTGCTTACAGGCAATCTTAGACTTGAAGGGTCTTTTGATCTTTTAAAAATAGCTAGGGCTACACCAGGGTTTGTTGGAGCGGATTTGTCTGCCCTGGCTAACAAGGCTGGTAATCTGGCCATGAAGAGGATCATAGACCAAAGAAAGCATGAGTTTTCTAGAGAACCAATAGATGATGAACAAGCTGATCAGTGGTGGAGGCAGCCTTGGTTGCCTGACGAGATGGAAAAGCTAGCAATCACTATGGCTGATTTTGAGGTAATGAAAGCTATACCTTTTATTCTGTTTTCATTTATTTATATGATTAAAAATAAGCTGTTGTATATGCTTAGTGGCTTACATGTTCCATATGCTATTATTTTGCTGTCAATGTTTTAAATATGAAAGTTGTTTGGGAAATGAATTTTTGTTGTCAGTTCAAAATGTGGTTTTACTACTTGCAAGTATCACTTTGACTGGGATGCAATATAGTATGGTTGTCATTCTTAAGTCTTCTTGTTATTGATGCCTTAATGGGAAGAAAAGAAGTTAAAAGCGCCAAAGATGGAAAGATTAAGCAAATTTGTTTAATAATATTCTTAATTAGAATATTCATTTTGGAAGTATTTTAATGCAATTAAAAGTACTTAATTTTAGTTTCCTTAATTATAATTTATTATTCTACAAGTTAGTTTTAGTTTCTTAGACTACAAGAATAACCTCTATTTAAGGGGACAATTCTTAGTTTTAAATAAGACAGAAATTGTTCCAATTAAAAAAAAGATTTATCAAAAAATTGAAACAAAGCTTGTATATTTCTTTCTGGTATGCAGAAGTATTTCTTTTATGCTAGAAAGTTTAGATGAAATTTAGTTATGCCCTTGTAGTTATGTATTTGCTTAAAAATGTTTTACTTGCAGGAAGCAGCTAAAATGGTTCAACCCTCATCAAGAAGAGAGGGATTCTCCTCAATTCCAAATGTTACGTGGGAGAATGTTGGCGGTCTTGATTTCCTAAGGCAGGAATTTGAGCGTTACATAGTTAGGCGCATTAAATTTCCCGAGGAATATGCGGTAATTATAGATTGTTGCTACCTCTATATTCTCTCTTTTTCTCTGCTGATTCAAAAAAGAGGGAAGAAAACCTTCGTACATAGAAATATAAAGGGATTAGGGTTCACCTTCTTAACATGGTAATTGAAACTTGTCTTTCATGTCCTCCAACTTAGTTGATTTGAAAGCTCAGAGCAACTATAATATAGGCCCATATCAACTTTGTTTGTGGGGTTTAGTAGTAAATCTTTGTGTTATTCAAAATGTCAGGAATTTGGAGTGGACTTGGAGACAGGATTTTTGCTTTATGGGCCACCAGGCTGTGGTAAAACGTTGATAGCAAAGGCTGTAGCTAATGAGGCTGGAGCCAATTTCATTCACATAAAGGTCAGCCTAGAGCATGGATTTCAACTTGTTTTTTGTTTGTTAAAGATGATGTTTACTGGTTATGTTTGAGCTTTTACTGATCATAAATCCATTTGCTGATTAAGGGTCCTGAACTTTTGAATAAATATGTTGGAGAAAGTGAGCTTGCAGTTCGGACATTATTCAGCCGTGCTAGGACATGTTCACCATGCATACTTTTTTTTGATGAGGTTTGTGGCTCTCATTTTTATTTCTAAGTGAAAGGAAAAATTTCTGGAAAAAAATTACTACTGTTGGATTTGATAATTTTGAGGATTTTCTGTAATATGTAGGTTGATGCCTTGACCACAAAGCGAGGGAAAGAGGGGGGATGGGTCGTTGAGCGACTTCTGAACCAGGTTAGTCAATTTGTTAAGCAGTCCTCTAAACAAACAAATTAATGTTTCCCATCTTCTCCATATAAAAATTGCAAATAATGACGTGGAAGCATAGGTTGTTTTCAGTTACTCATAGAGTTAGATGGTGCAGATCAGCGGTGTGGTGTTTTTGTTATTGGTGCCACTAACAGGTAGAATTTGTTGTTTCCATTTTTGGAGGAAGATCATTGCTTATAATTTATTGACACTTTTTGGCTTCGGCTTATGTTTTGGCAGGCCTGAGGTGATGGATCGTGCTGTTTTACGCCCTGGTAGATTTGGTAAACTTCTTTATGTACCTCTCCCCAGTCCAGATGAACGTGGGTTGATCTTGAAAGCTCTTGCTAGGAAGAAGCCGGTAGATGAGAGTGTAGATTTGAGTGCCATTGGACGAATGGAGGCTTGTGAGAATTTAAGTGGGGCTGATCTTTCTGCACTGGTATGCCTGTTCATTCTACATTAAAATCCTGTAAATTACAAAGTATGTACCATGTAAGGACTGATTTGAATAACATTGGGCTTGCAAATATTCAGATGAATGAAGCTGCCATGGTTGCTTTGTATGATAAACTCAGTTCAACAGAGACATCTGAGGCTTCATGCACAATCAAGACATGCCATTTTGAACGTGCACTAAGTAAAATCTCACCATCTGTCTCTGATAAGGTATCATTACCTTCAATCACTAAACTTCGGCTTCTGATTAAAAGTTTCTTTGATAGCAGGGACTGATTAATTTAACCTGTTTGTCTCATCTTGATCTTCTTGAAACAGCAAAAACAGTTCTATAAGGTATTGTCAGAGAGCATCAAAGCAGGTTGATTAGAGTCAAATCTTCATTGATGTACCATTGGCCGGAGCTGTTGTTCTTGTCTGATATCCAACACCCCAGAGCTGCATGATCAAAGGAGCCACCATTCTAAACGTTGAGATTAGTATTCTATTTATATGTTTTTTTTTCTTAGCCGTAATATTGAGGTGTTAGAAGAAACTTGCTTCTTCTCTTTATGAGGGTAAAAAATGTGCCAACACATTAAAATTTTGTTCGTTGTGGAAGTAGTTTACAGAAATTAGGGTGGGAAACATTTATTCATCCATTTTGAGGAATCTTTTGAGTGTAGAAAGAATAATATAAGTAAATATGGCAAGATGTCTTAATTCCACCTGATAATCTGTAGCTTTTATTTCTCTTTCCCCCCTTGTTTCTTAAGTTACATAATGAATGGCTATAAGTGGACAAAATACCATTGATCTAAAGGTACGTAGATTGGTCTGTAGGAGGAGAGATCTTGAAACCTAGTCATAAATTTCTCAAATTAAAACTGAATTTCAATTAAAGGAATAATATTTAAACGTATGATGAATGTGATTACAATGATATCTTATTCAAATTTTGCATTTATTAGTCCTTGAATCGACCCTATAAAGGCTACTGTTGTCACAAGCAAGCAAACAAAGCTGAAACTCTTAAGAACAACCCATTTTCTAGTCCAGGATTGAATCTTCTTCTGCACAATGCACATTTCCACTGGAAAATAAATAGCCAAAGGCCAAAAGTTCAAAGCCCCCAGCACTCCCAAAACCTGGTTGAAGTATGGGAACATCATTGCAATGGCTGTTGTTGATGCGACATAGGCTGTCCGAAAGCATATCTTGAGGGGATTAATCTGAAACGAAGGAAACCATCGGTGTTTGTTCGTATAATAGTTATTCACAAACCAACTGTTTGGGAACCTGTTGATAAACCATCTCTCCGCAAATGCAAACACTGGTTGACCAAAAATCTGAGGAAAGAACAGCAGATGCCATCTTATTTGTCATTCGATTCTATCAAGAGAAAAGATTCAGATTGTCGACCACTGAGCTATGCTTGAAAACATGTACCTGATATCCTCCCACAAGGTGAAGAACAATGCAAGCATTGGCTAAATCAACCAGCCAATATGGCTCGTAAAATCCAGATCCTGTCAAGAGGTTTCCGGGCGTGTTGTTCCCGAAGGCAGCATATCCGAAACATCCACAACAGAGGTAGAAGAAGGTTGTCAAGGAGACAGCAATTATTGAGGCCTTTTTCATGGTTTTGTTCTCTGGTGGAGGTGATTTCAACGTATCCTGAATTTTATGATTTGTCAAATATTTTCTATTTCATTTATTAAAGAAAATGGAAGCCATTTTTACCTGTATTTCTAGAACAATGACCGAGTATGGATAGGCAAATGCAATATCCCCAAGTGCCTGGAATACTAACCATAGTTTACCAGCAATATTAGCAGTGGGGACTCCATTTATGCTCCCCTTAATCGTTCCATTTTCTGCAATGGGGAACATGAGTATGATATCAGGAATTCCAGATGAGTAAAAGTGAAGGCGAATTTGGAGTTGTACCGATCACTTGTGCGAGCCCAAGCCCAAATCCGATGAAAGAGTAAGCAAAGGACATGATTGCAGCAAACATTGAAAGCCATTTCATGTTATGGAAATCTGGAATCTGTGACATTACAACCTGAACAGCTCCAAATAGAAGCATAGAGGAAGTATCTTCATACGAACATGGAGCATTGTGGCCTTCTCTGTGGTAGCAGTTTGATTTCTGAATTGCTCTGTATGAAAGCCAAGCACAAAATAAACATAAAATACTTGACATTTGATCCTTATCGGTCCTAAACACAGACAAATCCAACACCCACGTCTGACGTATATATAAATATTAGTTTGGATATACGAGCTTCTAAAGGCCCTCCAAATATATGAAAAAACTTGAAGAGAAATGAACTGAAGACTCCCGTGTTGGGCATATACACCAGGATCTGAGTAACATGGTGTGTGTATATACTATCACCTAGTCCAAGTTGGCATCTGCTTGAAGCAATTGTAAGAAACATGGTATGGGAAACTTTGTAATTTTGCAATACAATTATATTAAAAGTAAACAAATTAATTAAAGAGTAGTAAAGAGTAAGAATTGAATCATACTTGATGCTGCTAGCAGAGGTTATGACATAGGCAAGTGTGGACCCATACAAGGTCTCCATTAAAATTACTCCACACGCTTTGTGGTTCTTCTCTCCTGCATTGCATATGCATTTTCCATGTTTTTTCATATCTAATTCTTCCTTCCCAAAAATTTAAAATATGAAACGTTCATAAAATTTGCAAATGTACAACTTTAGTAGTATTTAGTATAGTGGCATAATAAAACCGAGTTTATCCTAACCGAAAAACTTTATTAAAAAAAGAAGATTTGATATCGACTAGTTAAAGATTGGGTTGTGACTACAAAATACGAGTCACTTTTTTTTACGTCCATCAAGATGTTTACTTAAATTACAAAGTTGTTGTGCAGATGATTTTGACCTCTAAAGCGTTAAATACCATGTAACAAACATACATAATCCGACTATTCTTGCATATTTATGGGCTGAGTTTTCTACTTTTAAAACCAACAATAGCTCATAGCTAAATAATGCATCAATAACTTATAATGGACATAGTACAACAGTCCTTACATCAACAATGACGGAGGAAACAAGTTGGTGATGAAAGTAAAGAAATTTGGTTACCCAAATAGAAAAGGACGGAATCCATGTAAGATCTAAGGCGGTTGGGGCCATAGTGAGGGTGAGGATACATGTAGCAGTCACATAGAATGTAGGTGGAAACAAGGGTGGTTGCTGCAAACACAAGCACGGAGATAGGGCCAGCAATCCATCCAAGTTGAGCGGTGCTCCACGCAAGGGATAAAACACCTGCCCCTATCACTCCTGTTATGATGTGTGCTACTGCTGTCCACACAGTCCCTTTTACAAACACATGTCAAACATAAAATATTCAGACCTTCAACTACAAGCAAAATAGCACTTAATGAAGTGACAGGCAAACAAATTTGAGATATGAAACCATGAACTGCATGTCCATAAAGTTAAAGGAAAGAGGGTCATCTACCAGTTCTTTGGACAGAGCTTGTTGAAGAACTAGGCAGCAATGGAGACAACTGATTGTCTTCTTCTTCTTCACCCATGTCTGATGTCTTTGGTGCTACAAAAGTTTTTTTTTTCAATTGAAGAACCTTAATTCAAGATATCAATTAATGAAAACAATGGAAAGTGGGAAATTTGATTAAATGAACAAAAAAAGTAAGTTGGGTTAGAGGTTAATGGAATTAGCATTAACCCTGATTAAATAAGCAAAATTTGGAAAAAAAAAATGGCAGCTAATGACGCAAGGTATATTACTTGCACGATTAATTAATGAATTTAATTATGGATTATTATATAAATATATTTTCTGTCATGGTCCATTAAAATTTTTCAAAATCCACTAAGCAAATAATAAAAAAGTATTTCCTGGAAAATAAATAAAAGGTGAATCAATCAAATGCAGATCGTCTCTTTTATATTAGTGTAGTCAGTAATGATCGGTCTTACCTACAGGATATTTTTCATTTTGCATAATAATCCTACGGAACACCCAAAATTTTTAACTCCATGATATTCCCAAAGAGAGATCTTCCTATTGCATGTTAATATCTTACAAAATATTTATCAACTTTGGCCTATTAAGCTTCACTTTTGTTCATACAAAACGTACATACACCAATCTCTACAGCTGATATCATGCATAAGGGTTCAATTCCTAGGTGCCATAAACAGTAGTAAAAATTGAAAACCAACTGATATATTTCATTGCACACAATCCCAAAGGGAACCATGTTCAGAAGAATTAGTGTGTTACATACTTAACTATCAAAATTTAAGAGAGTAACACTTTTTTCTTTTTTCTTTTTTTCCTACGTTATACACAGCCTCTCCTAATTTGCCATTTTGGGCAGTTGTTTTGGCATTCACAACTAGAACCGTATAGTGAGCAAAGACCCCTTGTGTCTCCACAATCATGTTATCTGCACAAGCATAAGCAGCTGGAAAAATGGAGCATCTGTTATAGAAAACAATTATTTACAGCAGCAGCGTGGGACTCAACTTCTTTCCCAAACCATCCCTTTCATTCCACTGCTTCATTCACGGTTGCTTCTTTTCGTCTGTAAGATTGAATCAATTACAGTGCAGTCGTTATTAAAACAACGACAAAGAGAGCCATGAAAGAGAGACCAAAAGAGAGAGATGGAACAGGCAAATGGGAAAACTTACTAGCTGATGTAGGATCTTCGTGTGCAAAGAAACTTGCAGCTACTATCAGATATGCAAGTATGAGCATCAATCCTTTGAAGTAGTTCGACGTTCCCTCCTGCAGACACAAAACAAAACAGGAAAGTTAATTCATTTACTTCACACTGCCTTCTGGCCTAAATGAGCCTTCAGATATAGGTATGACGGGTATGTTCAGTTTTTTCCAAGTTTTTCAATGTATTTGGAAAGTCATATTCCAAGATACATGTCCTTGTATGCGTCGGACACCAGTATTTCAAGAAAAATCACCGCAGCATAGTATTTGAATATTGCTTTCACTCTTGATGGTAAAGATACCCATTGGCCATTATTTTCCTAAGTTCTTGATATACACAAACCTGCAGAAAGAAGGCTACAACTATAACAGTAATGAAAAGAGTTGCCGTCTCGAAAAGCTGGAAGTTTAAGTCCATTTCCTGTCCCATCATCCACCCAATAACCACACAAAAAGGAATCTGCGTATTCAACAAGAAACCGGATTAGCACACCAAGGAAAAGAAACAACACATTAGAATTATATATATTTATATATCATGGTTCAGTTTCAACTTCAAGCTTTGAAGTTAATCACAATGCCACGACTTAAACACTCATTGGGAGTTGCCATGTAAAAAGAGTGGAGATTACTACATAATTGACGAAATAAAAGAACACATATAAGAATGTGATTCAGTACTTGCTACTGAGAAAATAAAAGTAAACCCAAAAACTCCTGACCTTTGGAGGTATGTATGACAAAATGTAATATTGATACACAATGAGCACATCCAATGTACAACACCTACCCCAAACATAGAAATTTGAGTCGATGACCCTATTGCCACTCCCAATGATATGTCCTGCAAAGAAGTTTATTAATTTGCAAGATATACAAATTCTAAGAAATGAGAGTTAAAGAGAATCACTTACAAGCTTGTCTTTCATGGCAAACATAATAGCACTTGCGTGCTCTGCGGCATTCCCGATAATGGGGAGCAAGATAACACTGATAAATGCAATTGACACATCCCAGGCCTCAGATGCTCCCTGATAAACAATAATCAGAAAAGATAATGTAAAAGCAATCAGCATGTACCCTTACCAATATAATTTTAGTAAAAGAAGTGGAAAAATCTTAAAGCCAGTTGAGTGCTAACACATATGCCGCTAGTGGGAGCAGACATGGACCTCCAACAATCTTACATACTGTTAATGTCACAGATTCATGTTCAGATTGGTTCAAGTCAATCCCTAAAGTATGCTTAAATCTAGAGGAAATCCATCGACTGTTCCGACCCACCCTACCAAATGTTTGCTCTTATAAACACAATATAGCAGATGCATATAAAAAACCACATGATACCTCTATTGTGTCCACCAAATAGTCTGATAGGATAGAGATCCAAGCAGTCAAGATTACAAGCCAAATCCCCGATTCCCATTTGGAGAGCTCTGGAGCTTCATTATCATCATCATCACCACCACCACCACCACCATCATCATCATCATCATCATCATCTAAGTTCTCCTCATTGATAGGGACATATAGATCGTTTTGACCTTTTAACTGGAAAACAAGATAGGCAGCATATGCTACAAGCATAACACAACTGCTAAATCTTGAAAGAGACAACTCCGACTTCCCATATTGCCGTTCAGTGTGTGTGTAGTGGAGGACAGCCGGGAAGAGTAAACCCATGACTGCCATTAGCAGCAGTCCTGAATTGACAACAGCTGTGGCCTGAATGAAAGTTTAGGTTCGTTTAGAGTGATAAAACAAACAAAATAGCAGAAATAAAAATCAGGCAAAATACTGCTGTGTCTTTACCTTGTTAAAAACTTGTTCTTTTCTATGATATACAAGCCCACCGCAGAAGAATGCACATCCAAGAACAAGAAGCATGTTTGACAAAATTGAACCCAACAATGACAGTTGAACCACACGAGTCATTCCACTTTTCAGTGCATATATTGAAATAATCAGCTCCGTTGCATTCCCAAATGTAGCATTTAGAAGACCACCAACTGCAATTGATTTCAACAAATTAAAGACCATTTTTAAAAAAAAAAATCTAGACAACAACAACAAAAAGAAATCCATAACAATTAAGAGTAATACTTGTTGGTCCAGTGTAGAAAGCCAATTGCCTACATTCATTCAAAAGAAAAGGCAATGTAAGGTGACAATAAAACAACTAGTAGCATCAAAAAACCAAATTCAATGAAAGAAAAAGACCGCGTACTCGGTAGCATAACCCAAACGCTCTGCCAAAGGTGTTATACCCAGTAAGCTTAGAAAGAAAACCCACCCCTACAATCCACCTCGCAATTAAACAATGTATAAAAAAAAAAAAAAAAGCAACGGAGGAAAGAGCATCAAAACCAAAAACTCACATTATGAGCAGTCAACTTGTGAACAAGGATTGCTAGAGGCCCGAAAGGCATGAGCAAGTTGAGTTTATTAGAGAAAACTACAGTCTTTATGCTCCTATAGACACCATGTCCTATCATATTATTATGGCCAACAGGCAGACGACCATCAGAAAATGGTAACGGTTCATTTGAATAAGTAGTTTGATTTTTTCGAGCATCCGTTTCAGGGGAATGGAGGCATTCATCATGGAGATCTTGCATTGACCTATCTTCTAGTGATCCCATCTGCTTCAAGAGAACATTACAAACACAGAGTAAAATATACTCGAAAGATCAAATTAGCAACTCGAAATGCAGGGTAGGGGGAAAGAAATGGAGAAGGGTAAAACATTAAAAATGAATAATAGCATACTTCAAGGTGGGATTGAACTCCGACTTGCAGCTTGTAATCCATCTTCACATATCAAAAGAGCAATAAGTTCTCCATGGCCATTAACATAAAAGCATTACAAAATCATGTGCTTAGTTTTTAATTCCTCAATGTCTAAATAACAACAGCACAATTGAAATTTGTTCCAAAGAAGGAAAAAAAAGCATAATATTAGCAAGTACGCTTACAATACCCTGAAATTGCAATAATGAAATAAAATTCCAAATCAAGATCTCATCTTTCAAGTTTATCCCCCTACCATACTTGTCTATCAATTCATGCTATAATAAAATCAAACTTAAGAAATTGGTTTTCTAAGACTTGTATGCATAAAAATAGAAACCAGCTACATCAAATCAATGAAAACATTTAACAGATTCAAATTTCCAAACAATCAATAGCATACAATAGAATAAAGACAGAATGAAGAAACAAGAAATATAGATTCCTGTTTGCCAAAAATAGCATCAAATATTAACATCAATGAATGCTTAAATAAACAATCTCCAGAACAAAGGGAAACCAACAAAAGTTGTCAATACATCAATGGATCTGAGAAAGGACTAACCTTTATTATAAATCTTTAGAAAATCTGAGTTGGGTATAAATAAATAAAAAAAAAGAAACAAAATAATATTCTTTACCCAAAAGAAAAAAAAATGCTGTTTTTTTTTTTTTTCCTTTTGGTAAGAAAGAGAACCCTTAACGACGAGACCGTATGAATGAGACTGGATTCTAACTTCGTATTTAGGGGGTTATATGTAGTGTAGCTAAGTTCTGATTTTCCGTTTTCTTCGTATAATTTTTCCTACTAATTTGAATTGCCTGTCTTTCATTGTTTCCCTTTTAAAAAAAAAAAGAAAATTCCCCTTAAATTGAAGGTTGGAGAGAACAAAGGAAAAAAAGGGTAAACTTGAAAAGTTCATTAATGTTAGATTAAATTAAGTAAAAATATATGAATCCATGTGGTCTGGCGGATCGGATCCCCATTTTTATTTTAATACCAAATAATCTGTTATTTGTATTTGTTTGATTGATCAAATTTTGTTCTAAAATTCCAAAAATGGAAACATTTAAATATATGAATGCAGATTTCACTACACAGACCCTTCTCAAATTTCACAAAGCTATATTCATGATAAGGTAATGATTGATTTAAAGATATTTTTTTAACTTTTATCCCAAATTTAAAGCTTTAACTTTTTTCTAAAGAAAATATGTGAGTTTCCATTTCCATGGTCAAGCCAGACTATGCTGCCTAAATATTTCTTTATGGGAAAAAAACGACCAATGTTCAATGTCTGGTGTTGTTGGGTCAAGTCTTGAGCCAGCCAGAAAATAAAATAAAAAAAAACACATCCATTTCTAAACTTATGTGAAAGAAACTTTACAACACTACACCAACTTATTTTCATTTTCAAGCTCACAGAAACTTCAACACAACACATCGTACATGATTTTCAGACCAGACCATGACCTTGTTTCAGTTATTGAACATTGGCTAATGTTTCAAGCGATTCATTTCTCCTGTATTGTTTGCTGCAAATACCTCCCTGGTACCAATTGACCCCACCTGGAACCAACTCCTAAACTACCTCTTATCTCTCTATACATCCATGCCAAGGTTGAGACACCTGCAAAAGCCATGGTTGCAGCAATGGCGAAACCAACCAAAGCACCCATGAGAACCAACCCGGCAAATAGTAGCAGTGGACTGAAAATCAGCAGTAGAGGTGAGGTTATAAATAGCAGTGTCAGTGTTGCCAAGAAGCTGAACCCCATCATTCCTAGCAGCGGTGCAGCCAGCGCCATACCAGCCAGTGCTGCCAACATCACTGACCTGCCATACACCACATTCCTTTCCGCCATTGTTCTCAACTTTTCTTGTTTTTGGTTATTTTTCCCCTTAAAAAAGGGTTTGATTCTCTGATTTTATAACCGAAAGAGGTTAAAAAGACGTGCTGTTCAGGTTTTTCTTGGAACCTATGTGTGGGGGTTTGGCTCCTCCATGTGGCCGTCATTAGCCCATTCAAACGACACGTGCTAGTTATTGAATTAAAATACAGCTTTCATAAATATGCCGACAAGACTCTTTATTTCAGTGCTAGCAAACAAGTTTTCAAATTACAAATCAGTATGCATTCTCCTTGTTGAGGTCTTTACAATCAAAATGACCTTAAAAAATGGAACGATATGTGAACCAAATAACAAATCGAAGTGTTTGATTAATCTACCTAATAATACACTTAAACGACAATGGCTATCAAGCTGTCTTTGTCACCTGAGGCAGTGTTTTCAAAAGTGACATTGATGGCCTCCTCACAGTGTGATTGAGAAGTAGCATCAGAGTTAAAAGGGTCAAGGCCCCTGCCTGATGTGCAGTGCCAAGTGAAACAGGCACATATGATAAAAGTGTTGATACACCTAAGGTTACCTACAAGAATGAAAAATAATGTTATTAGTGTTTAAACTGTTGAAAGAAAAAACAGGGTCTAAATGAAGGAGAATCACCTGAAGAGCAGCCATGCCAAACGTGGCGCCAACCAAAGTTCGAATAGCTGGATGGATGTCGAGCTTTTTGGTCGACCACCATAAACCGCAAATGGAGATTAAAGTGGTAGTTGCAAGGATACGATGGTCAAGCTGTAAAATGAAATACATTATACCCTCTATATATGAACTGATACCAGCATTTAAATTGATTTTCTTATCTAAGCAATCATAAGAGCACCAGGAAATAATAGAGAAGACAAATTACCTGCACCATGGATGTATTCTCAAAGAAGTTTCGGATTGTTGGTTTCAACTCAAATATATTATCAGGAACCCACACATCTCCCATCTTTGGAAAAGTATTGTATGCACGGCCCTAGAAATTAAAGGATACACAGATTGCTAATCAGAAAAGACCCCAAACGATTTTAAAAAGGTTATTGTGAAAGAAAATTTTTTGCAAGAAATGAACAAAATAAGTTACTTACAGCATCGTTTCCTGCAACAAATGCTCCTGAAACAGCGGTAATGCCTACAATGAGGCTCACTGGAATTGCAATCCTCTTGAGTTTGGCAGCACCTTGAACCCAGGCTAATGACTCAGCAGGAGGTTCAGGCATTACAACAGAGAGAGCAGTCCAGAACAGGCCACTGTAAATAATGAATGCCGAAGTAAGATGAGCAGCAAGTCTATAAGGGCTCACTCGGGGCTCAACATATTCCGAAGCTGGTTCCTGTAGGAAGAAACAATATTATTCTACAAATTTAAACTCATATTGACTAAGAACGGTGAAATAAAATTAAAACAAATTACTTCTCACCTCTAATCCACTTTTAACCATCCACCAACCAATTAAACCCTGACCAGCACCAAGAGCAAATAGAGCAGAGAGTCTTAGTCCAAGGCTCATGGTAATATATCCCTTACGAAGAAAATACGAGAACGGCAATGCAAACATCACGCCTAGGGCTCTCCCCCACATTCGATGGGCATATTCCATCCAGAATATAAATTTAAAATCTTCAATACTCATCCCTTTGTTTACTCTGCATGATACAGATTATTCAAATCAAAACTAAATCATTAATAGATAATTTTCATTCTAAGCAGTAAGCACTAAAAAGAATGAAACTTCACATCTTCACCCCTCCAGGCTAATTAGCAATGTTTGTTAAGAACATAATAGAAGTTATAAAAATAAATCAATTATGGCAGCAAAATATAGTCATAAGAAGAAGTTCTACCTAGGGCTGCAAAGTACTTAGAAGTGAAACTACGATTATTGTAGCAAATACATCATTATAACAGACTTTTGCTCATACCGCTTGTACTCTGGTGACTGCTTGTATTTCTCGAACTCTTGCTGCCACTCGTCATCAGATAGAGGAGGAAGGTTCCCGGTGAATTTCCAATCAGTCATTGAAAGGCCAGATCGGGTTAATCGTGTGACACCACCTAGTACCACCATACTAAAAACCCATGCAGCAGAACTGAAAAGCCATATCCCCACCATTTTCTGAGCACGTGGACCTGCAGTTACTAGCATCTTCAATCCCTCCTTCTCAGTGCCAACAGAAGCCACGGTGGACATATTCCTGAAAGACGGTACATGATGTCCCTAAAACGAATAAAAGATCTTCCTTTTAGTCACATTCACATATCACTTGGAGAGCATATCACCATTGTTCTTTTACATAACTTTAAGAGAAAATCTACAGCAGAAACAACTTTTTTTCATTGGATGTTAAAACAAGACTTGAACCACCATTTTCACCTTCAAGTACTTATGCTAAATGTAGCCTCTCCATGGATATAGAAAAGGCAATACAGATCAAAATCCTTAATAGTTCTTTAAATTAGAACTAGGGAATGCATCTGTTATGCTAGAATAAAAAACTATTCCCAAGTGCTGTCATCAAACTCATATTATGGTTCTAGTACGAATGTTTCTAATTTTAAATGAATTCCCATCATTCATCCCACACTCCAAAAGCTTTAGTCAAACAAATCCAAAAAAAGGGGATGATCCAAATCACTTGTTCTCCCACCAATAACCACAATCTATCGGCATCACAGTAGAGAAATGAAGATTCCAATTACTCAACAAAAAACTTAAAGAAATACGCTAAAAGAAAGTGATCAATCCAATCACATCCCTTCTCAAGAACTGAAAAATTAACTACAAATGATTTATTCGGAAAAAAAAGAGATACCCATGTCAATAAAATGAAGAAAGAATAAAAATCGAGATATAAAAGAACCTTAGGCAGAGATCTAAAGCCAAAAAAGGAGGTCCTAGCAACTGCATGAGCAGAAGAAGGCGTAAAACAACGAGAGGAACAGGTTCCCTTGAGATTGGATGGTAAGCTGTTGATTATAGCTTTGTTTCTCTTTAGAATTGAAGCAACTACTCTGCTTTGAAACATTTTTTTTGGCTTGGAGGGGGGGGGGGGAATAGCGTCTTCTCTCTGGGTTTCTCTTGGGTTTAATTCTTAAAACTGTGGGTTTATGGTTCTCAAAAGGAAAAAAAAAAACTGTGGGTTTATGGAGGTTTTACGACACTGTAAAAAGGGTTTGCTCAGTTCTACATTGGGACTTGATGGGTTTGGAGGATCCCTTTGTTGGTTTCAAACCGCTAGTTTACCAAAAAGGCAAAAACATGATTCACCATTGGTACTGAAATGAAATGTCAAGAAAATTGAGGAGATTTGAGTGCCACACTACACCTTTCCAATGCCCGGGTAGCCCACTCGTTCTAATGAACCCAGCTTGATTTGGATCAAACTTGAACAAGAATGTTGTATTTTGGATTTGAATTCATTTTAAATAATAAAAAATATATTTTAAATTTAAATTTAATTATAAAATATTAATTAAAAATATTTTTAATATTTTATTATTTTTAATAGTAAAATGATTTTTTTAGTGGATCATGTTGGCTCGAAACGGGCATGAGCATGAAAATTTTTTGAAACCAAGCCTCGGCTCAGCCTGGCTCATGGGGAGCTCTAATCTCAACTCATATTCAAATAATTTTTTTTCATTTGTTACAAAGTATTAACCTACAAATAACTCCTTTCCACCCTTAAATAAGAAAAAAAATGTGTTGAACATGCTCGAACCAACAAGATATTATTTTTTATTTTTGTATTATAAAATTTAAGTCATATAAAACTTATAATATAAATATTAATAATATATGTGATTGTTTATGTTTATTAATAATATAAATATTAATTAAAAATTATATAAAATTCCTAAATTTTAATAAAGGTTTATATGTATATGTACACAAAAATTTTTGATCATAAATTTACTTAAAACTTTGGAATCAAATTTTATTTGTGTTCTTTGAAAAGAGTACAATATTTGAATTTTTTAATTACAAAGAAAACTCTTTTAATTCTTATTTTTGATGGAGTAATCCAAAAACCATCTAAATTTGATTTTAGAAAGATGTGGTTTGCTTTAAGGGTCATTAAGTCTTGACCTTGAAGTTGAGTTGAGTGAGAAATTTGCTTAAAAAATTGATTAGATTGAATTTAAGGGTATTTAATATGATCTTGAATCAATGATTTTTACTTCAAAAGTCATCAAAATTTGATCTTAAAAATGGGTTGTCTCCTTTATATTGACACAATTGAATTGGAGATGATTATCTTACTCGTATCCTAATTTTTAGAACTCTTTCAATATTTTACTATTCGTGAATTTTTTTATTTTTTTACTTAGAATTTGAACCCAAATTTAAAATGCATGCCACTTATATTTTTGTTTAACTCAAAAAAAAAAAAAAAAAAAAAAAAAAACTCAAAATTCAAAGTGGAAGTGGTCTTTAAAAAGCATCCCCATTTCAGGCAAAAGAACGTCTAAGGGTAGCACTTTCAAAAAAAATGTCTGCTGGTAGTAGGGATATAAAAGCTTTTATGCTTTTTAAGGGAGAAGAGATCTTGAGCGCCAAAGAGGTTGTGAGCGCCACTCACAAGGGCATTGCCCACGCACATCACATGCCTATCTCATCTAAGTCTCGAACGTTGGAGCCCCCACCGTCAGTTAGGATCTCGACGATGCTCCCACGAGGCATTTCAGAAGTACAAAATGGCGCAACAAGTCCTTCCCCTCACCCCCAAAGTTGGAAGTCCGCAGGCTTTAATATAAGGATCGTTTAGATTATTTTAGATGAAAGGTTTTGTTTTAAGAGTATTTTAAACTTGATCTTAGTTTACAAATATCCTCTCAAAATTACATGAATTTTGGAATATAAAAAATAAATCAATTTTAAATTTAATTTGGTGTTGATGTACAATAATTTCACAACTTCCATTACAGAATTAAATAAATTTAATTGCTCCATAAATTTGAAGGAGAAAATAGCCACATTATGCAGCCACGTAAAAGATTAAGCTGCCAATAACCATGACATCTTCTTTCTAGAATAATTTAGTCGGTCCAAGATTTTATAACCTGACCAAAATTTCAAACTTCAAAAGGCAGCTGATAAATATTTATAATTTACTTATTATATTCTTAAAGAAAAGATCTAAATTCAAACCTTTAAAAGTACACACAAACCTCGAACATAAATAGTAAAATAAACAAAGTAAATATAAAAAAAACTTACAATTTCATGTAAACTTTTAAACCTTAAAAAGAAAATTGTATCAAGATAAAACTTTTAATTTCCAGAGTCTTTTTAGGCTTTTATCTCATCTAATTAAAGTCGTTAATCAATTAAAAGTGTCTGTTGATGTACCACATTAATCTTCCTCGCCTATAAAAGTAATGTTCCCTAACTTGAAAATTTTCGTTTGAGAAATTAAAATGGTTTAACTTATAAACTAGTATTTAAGTTATACTTTTTCTTCAATTTTGATATGTAAATATTTTTTTTTACAAGTGTTGCTAAATTATTTTTTTTCTCAAGTATTTTTATTAGTCAAACCATTAGTTAAAGTGTTAAATCTATTTTTTTTTTTAAAATAATTAACCAAAAAAATTGGTGCCTAAATTATATCATTTTGGTACCTAAATATTTTTTTGGTCACAAGTATTATCTAAACTAGTTTTTTTTTTCAAGTTGATATCTTCATTACTCAAACTATTAGTTAAAGTATTAAGTCTATTTTAAAAAAAAAAAAGATTAACCCATAAATTGGTATCTAAACTATGTCATTTTCTCATTTTGATACTTAAATTTTTTTTTTTTTTTGGTCATAAGTGGTACATAAACTATTTTTCTCTAAACTGGTACCTCTATTTGTTCAATTGTTAGTCAAATCATTAAGTTTATTTAAAAAAAAAAGATAACTGATTAAAAACTACCATGTAGCAAGAAAAGACAAAGTATTATTTTCTTCTTATATATATATTCTTAAAAAATATTAAAAATAAAAATATTTAAAAAATAAAGAAAATCAATTCAACTGGATCAATCGATTTTTAGCTCGGTTCAACTGATTTGTATTGGCTTACGAGTCAACTAGTTCAACCCTTATCTCTTGACCGGTTCTCGGTCCAACTGGTCGATCTAATTCGGTTTTGAAAATATTGGTTTTGATCGATGAAAGAACTTTTTCAATCCCATTAGGCGGTGAAATTCGAAGACAAAATTAATCGCTAGTGTCTCGAACTCAGTAGGGCCAAGTTTGAGCATTGTTGACATTGTCAGACATTATAAAATAAGAAGAAAGGGAATAATGTAATAGAAAATAAAAATGGAGAAATGATGTAATAGAAAATAAAAGAATTAGAATTTATTTTTAAAGTTTATATGATGTGGCAATCTATTATTGGTTAAATATTTTTAATGGATATAACAATTTGGTGTAAAATGAGTAACGAAAGAATAGTTTAGGTACCACTTGAGACAAAAAAAAAAGTTTAGGAACCAATTGTTGGAAAAACTCTGGTTCGAAAACGGTTTTCTTGCACAATGAAAAAATAAAAATTTAAAAATCAAGCCGGTTTGTGATATTTATAGTAATAAAATTTTCTCAAAATCACACTTGTGTTTTGGGCTAAAGAGATCCTTGTCGTTCTTAGCTTTCAACTGAACAACCTTTCCCGCTATTCTCGTACCACAAATTCGAATCAAACACAAAATCCAAAATCATTTACTACATTCAGTGGGAAAGTAAAACTCTTTCTCTAATAGAAATCAGTAGAATTGTTATTCCCGGAAAAAAAAAATTATACTTAGAAAAAGATTCTCACTATTTTCAGGCAAAATAACAATATCTCAAACTTGTGTGTAACTTATTGTGTTTATAGTCCTATCGGTGCCATCTATTTATAGCGATAGAAAGTGAAATCCTAGTTGCATTAATAGAAACTTTTAATGCTTATTTGATAGAAAAACAATCTTTTAGTTGAACTGGGAGAGAGAGGGGCTAATAGTGTGTGCTTCCCCTCATATGTATTATGATGGAGATTAGAGTCTCTGTATTGGTTTCAATTATATGTGCTTCATGGATTTTTAACCCATCACTTTATAATTTAATCCAACCCAATACATATTTTTCTATTTCTCAAAGTACACATTATTTATTAAAATTATTTTTCAATTAAATAATTTTCTCAATCCAATTCTAATTCCATTAAGATCATGACAACTTTACTGTAAAAGAATTTATGAGAAAAAATATTTAATTTCTACATTCAATGGATTTCATAATGTCCAATTAATTTAATTCCATTTTCAAACTTCAATTATTTAATTAAATAATAATTTAAAAAACTTATTTTCATACTAAGTGAGAAAACTACATTTATTTCCGAATATTTCTTATTTCTCTAATTGACCGCACCCTGACGTGCGTGCAATGGAGCTTGTAAATATATAATTAAATACATGAATATGAAGTGCGGTATCTACAGGTATATAAGTCAAATTGTAATATAGTTAAAAGTGTTACAATGGAATAATAGGAAGTATTCCGAAGATCGTACCTAAGGAAGGCTTGCATAAACTAAATTGCAAATAATCACACAACTAGGTCTAAATACTATTTTCGTACTAATTATATTATAAGAAAACAAATAAGAAGAAGATATAAAATAACATCAAAATAAATTCTAAGATAAACAATTGAATTTCAATCAATTTAAGGAGGCAAAAGATTAACTCGCGTCTGTGTTCATGGTTAACGTCAGATTCAGGTTTTTAACAAATTAGCTAATGATTAACCTAGTTAATACCTTTCAGCCTATAACTAAATTAATTGATCGATTTAACCTACTTATCTTATGATATCTTAAATCGAGATAGATTAAGTGGTGCTAAGTAGACTATCCTTTTAAGTTACTTCTTAGGGTCGTTAATCTTATGGTTTAATTTCGCTTAACCTATACCAACTAATTTGTGATAATACCCTAACCCTTAGTCAATCACTCCCGCTTCCACTCGTTAATCTTCCTAGGGTTCTTAGTTCATGGTCATTCTAGATACAATTTTTCCTAATCAATTTTTGCACATTCAAAAGAAACGTAAAAAGAAGAGAAGGGAAAAGAGAAATCTAGATCCGCAGATAATTGTTGAAGCTTTGATCTTTGAAGCCCTTTGAATGGATGTTGATTGCAATGCGATTGAAACAAAAATGAAAATAATAAAGTAAATTGCTAAAAAGAGCAAAACTTAAACTTGAATTGAAGAAAAATAGTATTTGAACAGGAAAGCTAAATTAAAAACCTTAAATCTATGAAGAAGAAAATTCAATAATCAAAAGAAGCCCCCTAATTGAGTTCTGAGCACTAATATTTATAGTGTTGTTGTTAGATGACCAAATTAGGTTAATTACAAGCTACTAAACAGTTAATGAGGATTTTGCGGACGAAAAACACCCTTGGCTACTAAATGGGCCTCGTCAGACCGATGTCGCGACATCCTATGGTTGTTGTTACGACATTGGATCTTGGTTCGAAGTTTGTTATCATGACATAGGGAAGTTGATGTTGCAACATCGGTGGCTAGATGTTTCCTTTAAGGTTCGAAGTTTGTTATCATGACATTCTCTTTGAATGTTGTAACATCCGGGGCAGTTCATTGATTCATTGGCCTAAAACGTCATCCTACGCGCTCAACCAACACATTAGTTCTTTCTTGGGCTCAGATTGGCCTAACAGGTCATAAAACACACTAAAAAGCCATTTTATTGAATTCAATGATAAAAATACTAAATCTATAAACTAACTAAAAAAAATCAACTTACTCAAATACAAGCTCGTTAAGTGCTGAAAAAAGTTTAATTTGCCACAAAAAATTGTGGCAGATCACTAAATTTATCATTTCTATCCATTATTGTTCATTTGATTCAACATGCAATTCATTTCTAATTCTAAATGCTTCTTCTGCAGTAAGAAATGACACTTAAAGGTGAACTGAAAGAGTGAAAGAAATACCAGGCCACCAAAGAAAAAGTTATAAAACTCATTATAATAGAAGCTTATTTAGTGAAAGATTCAATAGACCACTAAGTTATTGATTCGAGAGCCACTAATCATGCATGTGTTTCTCTTGAGTTTGAGGAGACAAAAGATCTTATATATAAGATTCTATCATTGCAAACCAGAAATGGGACAACTATAGCAGCTAAAGCAGTGGGAGATGTACATATTTATTTTGATAATTTTAGGAAGCTGATTTAGAAAGACGTCTTCTATGTACCAAATTTTAAAAGAAACTTAATTTTGGTTGCATGTTTATATAAAGACTGCTTAACCAAGACTTTAATAATAGTATTGCAATATTTAGAAATCGTAAACTTATCTATAATGGATGAATGTCAAATAATCTCTACTTTATCAAACCAAAGATTTACATATTGCTTGAGATTGAAATATCGAATAAAAAACTTAAAACTTCTCACTCTAATGAGGCGTACCTTTGCATTTGAGACTTGGTCATATTAAACAAGAAAGAATCACTAGATTTGTGAAAGATGACACTTTAAGTTTGCTTAAAGAAGTTGATCTTTTACAATGTGAATCTTGTTTGGAAGGTAAGATGACTAAGCGATCTTTTACTGCAAAAGGAACGAGGGCTATGAAACCTCTAGAACTTGTGCACACTGACGTATGTGGCCCCATGAGCAACAGTGCAAGTGGTGGTTACGAGTATTTTGAAAAGTTTATTGATGATTATTCTAGATATGGGTATGCGTACCTAATGCACCATAAGAATGAAACCTTTGATAAATTCAAAGAGTTTCGTGCAAAAATGGAGAAACAACTAGGTTTACCCATAAAGGCATTTTGGTCTGATTGAGGTGGGGAATATTTGTCAAATGAGTTCTTATGGTACCTCATAGAGAATGAGATTCCATCCCAATTAACTGTGTCAGGAACTCCACAACAGAATGGTATGGCAAAGAGAAGGAATCAAATGTTGTCAGACATGGGAATCAAACCTTGTCAGACATGGTTCGTTTAATGTTAAATTATTCGAAGCTGCCAATCTCTTTTTGGGGATATGCGATATAAATGACTTGCTATATTCTAAATGATGTGCCAACTAAGGCGGCATCAAAAACTCCATACGAATTATGGCATGGCAAGAAACCGAATCTAAACTATTTAAGGATTTGGGGATGCCTGACCTACGTATTAGACAGAGATGTGAGAAAGTTGGAATCACGAACATAATTGTGCATGTTTGTAAGATATCCAAA
The DNA here is from genome assembly GCA_025698475.1 of Gossypium anomalum. Taxonomy (NCBI): domain Eukaryota; kingdom Viridiplantae; phylum Streptophyta; class Magnoliopsida; order Malvales; family Malvaceae; genus Gossypium; species Gossypium anomalum. The sequence goes on from CM046968.1 coordinate 71,615,612, forward strand.
AGGAAAAAATTGGTTTGTTTTATAACTCGAAAGAGCAAACTATGATAGTGTCAACTTGTGTATTTCTCAAAAGTTCCTCTAGTACTTATTTACTACGAGGTTTGAAGTCATTCATGTAACTTTCTTCAAGAAAAGTGACATGAGTTGACATTATCACAATTTGCTATTTTGGTTTATAAAACAAACCACCATTTGTTCCTTTTGGATAATCCTACAAACATGCACAATTCTGTTCGTGAATCCAACTTCCTTAAATCTTTACCTAATACATGGGCCGGGCATCCCCAAATCCTTAATTGATTTAGATTTGGCTTCCTGCCTTGCCACAATTTGTATGGAGTTTTAAATACTACCTTAGTTGGTACATTATTTAGAATATAAAAGTCATTTGCAATGCATATCCCCAAAAAGAGATTGGCAGCTTTGAATAACATGACATTGAACGAACCATGTCTAACAACATTCGATTTATTCTCTCTACCACACCAATTTGTTGTGGAGTGTCTGACACGGTTAACTGGGATAGAGTCCCATTTTCTATAAGATGCACTAAGAACTCATCTGATAAATATTCTCCACCTCAATCAGACCGAAGTGCCTTTTGACTGCCTTCGAACGTACTAACTTTTAGAGTGTAAATCCTGCAACCAAATATTATCGTTAGGCGATTTTCGCAAGTATACGAGTCAGGTTGTAATATAGATTTATACAACGAAGTATTAGAGTACTCCAATGATCGTACAAAGGGAGGCAAAGCTAAACTAATTCTGACCTCAACGTTGCTAGATCTAATTGGTTATTTAATTAAACTATATTACAATAAATCCTAACGTGATGAAAAATTATATTGTATGAAAATAATTAAAATGCATAAAATAAAGACGGGAAATTAATTTGTAGACTTTATAAAATTTAACGACGGAAGACTAACTCACTTCGGTGATCATAACTAACTCTTATTTTTGATTCTATTCAATCAACTAGTCATTAACCTAACAAGATCTCTTGATCTTCCACTAAACTAATGAGTCAGCAAAAACTAATTATCTCTCGACCTCACAGTCCAGACCGAATTAGGGTAAGGTGTTCACATATAGGAAATACCAATTTTGGGTTCATTCCCACCTAGATGGCTTTCTAGGGTTGTCAAGCTTAGTGCTTTTAAGTTCTTCTTATCCCAACCAACTAATCCACTAAGAAACCCTATATAGAATTAATTACTCCCACGTCCACTCGCTAATCTCCCATAAAAGGATTAGTTCCTCATGGATCTAATAAACATTATAAACTTGCTTAAAAAGATAAGCATAAATAATAGGTCAAGAATAAAGTTTAAGAAGAATCTTGATATGTATTTATAATTGCGAGAACAGAAATCCACGATGAGTTGATGAACCCACAAATTGAGTTCTACAACAAATGAAAATAAAAGCTAGAATAAAATTACAAATGAAAATAACCTAAGTACAAAATAAACTAGAAAGAAACTGAAAATAAAACTAAATGAAAGTCGTAACCTAAAACTTGAAAAAACTATTTATAAAGTGTTTAGAGCAATCTATTTATAGGCTTAGGGCTGACCATTGTCCATTGACCTAATTCGGCTTATGTTTTTGCATAAAATTTTGTTGTGTGGACCAAAACGCCTTTGGCTCATTATTTCTCCTCATCAAGGCGGTGTCGCGACACCCTTTGGCCTATGTTACGACACAGATGGCAATTTTTAGTTATCTTATTAGACTCCTCCAAACATTTTTGTTAGCTCGAAAGGATCAACTCGAGATCAATGATAGAGAGGTTGAATTGGCCTTTGAGAAGTTTTGGTGGAAGCAAAAAAAATGTGCGACAAAGAACATAGGGATTTATAATGGTTCTGCCCCAATTGCCTACTCCAATACCTTAGCTTTCTACAACTAAGGATTTTCTTAAATTCATTAATTTGGTAACCTTTGAGGACAAGGTTTAACCTTACAATCTCTCTTAAGACTTATACTCCAAAATCTTAAGATACAACTCCCTTAAGGTTTTGATAAACCGTAATTTATACATATTTTTGTCCCATGCTTAACACGTTTATAAATAAATTCTCCTTAGATTTGGTGAATTCAATGCTCCTAATCCTTTAATTTTATGTTTTATACTTAGATGAACACATGAGAGCAAAAAAAAACAAGAAAAGGGCCAAAAACGGAGAAAATGGGCTGACGTGGGAAAACAACACTGCCTGGACTTCCTCAACGGGCAGAACACACGCCCGTACCATTCTAACAGGCTCGAACACAGCCTAAAACAACCTCAGCAAGGGCGTGTCGATCCCTCAGCCTCGACCATGGCCTAAAGTAATCGCACACGGGTGTGTCCCTACCGAGCCCTAGTTAAGTTCTATTTGGAAAATGGCAAGTTTAAGGGCTTTTAGGCATTCTAAAGCCTATTTAAACACCCTAGAGGAGGACTAAAGGGGAGACGGAGAATAGGGAGCAAGGAATTACTCCAAGAAAGTCGATTGATCCATCTTAGAAGCCGGATTCATCATCAAGACTGAAGATCTCTCCTCAATTTCCCTTCAGAAGTTTTGGGTTTTCTTTATGTTTTGTATTCTTTATTCTTCTGAGATGTTTTCCTATTTAGTTATGAACTAAATCCCCTAAATACCTAAGGGGAATGAAACCTAAGACGAACCTTGTTATTATTTTCTGAATTGTATGATAAATATTTGACTTGTTCTTAATTATGTATTCTTAATTCTTGTTTTGATATTTCAGGATATTGATTCAAGCTAATGCTCTTAGTTGGAGGATGAATAGTCCTTGTTTAAGAGTGACTTTGTCATAATTAAGCGGAGTTGATTGCGCGCCTAGAGATAGGGTGACAAGATTTTGCCGGATTAGGGTGAAACCTAATAAGGGGATCCATAGATCGAGTTAATGCAACCCTAGGGAATCAAAGGTCACATAATCCTCTGAGTTTTCAACAACCACCTTATCAACAGGAAAAGAAACCGAACCTTGAGGAGATGCTATCTAAATCATCTCGGTGTCAGAAACTCGTTTCCAGAATACTGAGACGACACTTAAAAATCAACAAGCGTCGATCAAAGGGCTCGAAACTCAGATAGGCCAGCTGTCCAAACTAATTTCTGAATGACCGCAAGGTAGTTTACCAAACAATACTGAACCTAACCCGAGGGAACAGCTCAACGCGATTAATGTTTAAGGTGAAAAAGGATCAGTTGAGCCTGAGCCAGAACTGAGGGACGGAATTGTGATAAGTAAAGGTGAGGTAGGTCACAATGAAAACAAAACGATGAGTGTAGAATATAAACCCCGTGTGCCATACCCTAGTGCGACAAGGAAAGACCGCTTAGATGAACAATTTGGTAAATTCCTTAAATTCTTAAAAAAATTACATATGAACTTATCGTTTATTGAAGCTCTCTCACAGATGCTGAATGCAATGAAATTCTTAAAAGAGCTTTTAGCAAATAAGCGGAAATTAGATGAGGCGTCACGTGTGGAACTAAACGCAGTTTGCTCAGCTATTCTCCAGAATAAGCTACCTAACAAATTAAAAGATCCAGGGAGTTTTACAATTCCTTGCTTAATTGGTAGTTTAGATGTTAATAATGCATTAGCTGATTTAGGGGCTAGCATTAACTTCATGCCTTACAAAATGTTTAAGCAACAAGGTCTTGGGAAACCCAAACAGACTAGGATGAGCATTCAATTAGCAGATAAAACTATCAGGTTTCCTAGGGGTATTATTGAAGATGTACTAGTTAAAATCGATAAATTTATATTTCCCGTTGACTTCATTGTTCTAGACATAGAGGAGGATAACAACACTCCTTTAATTTTAAGAAGGCCTTTTTTAGCAACTGCTAGAACGATTATTGATGTTGGCATAGGTGAACTCACACTTCGTGTGGGAGATGAAACAATCACCATTCAAGCTCACAATTCTGGCAACACATCGAAAATTGAAGGTGATTGTATAAACCATTCTACTAAAACTGACAAGATGGTGCAACCTACTTTGCAGGAAATGAGTTTGAAGGAAGTACATGAGCCATGTTCCAACAACAATAGAGGACCTATTCATGAAGAACGAAGGCTACAAATAAAGAAGCTAGATGAATGGCAGACATATAAAATGAGAACACATGATAAAACAAAAACTACGCCAGAACGAGCTCAGTACCTCACCAAATCAACTTAAGGTTAGAGATAAAGTTTTATTAGATGCCGCAGATCCTCACATTGTCACTGCCAAATCGAATGAAGAAATCTCTCTTACGGTACTTAGCATTTTCCTATTCGGTACAGTCGAGGTAAGTCATCCCAAGTTTGGCACTTTTAAGGTAAACAGTACCCGCCTAAACCTTATTTTGATCAGATGGATAGCAGGAATGAGGAGTATAAACTCCTCGAACCACCATAACCATTCAATGGAGAGGTAAGTCGAGCTTAGACTATAAATAAGCGCTTCTCGGGAGGTAACCCGAGTATTAATAGTATTAACTCCTTTAAATTCTAGTGTTTAACACTTAACTTTCTAACGGAGCTCTTGAATACAGGTTTACCACACTCACACGGCCAAGCACACGGGCGTACTTAGGACCGTGTGGAAACAGGGCAAAGATTTTTCCCAAACATGGGCTGCGATAAAGAGCCACGGCCGTGAGACATGGCCGTGGGTGATCCTGCCAAAACAACACTGGCGTGCGATACGCCCGTGTCATTGAACCGTAGGTGAACCTGAAAAAATAGCACAGGCGTGAGACACACTCGTGTCTAGCACCCGTGGTTGAACCTATTAAATTAACACTGGCGTGAGAGAAGCGAAAGAAGCAAGACATGTCCATGTGACACGGCCGTGTGCATCAACACGCCTAAAATACACGGGCGTGGGGCAAATTTCAGAGGCACGAAAAATAAAAAAATCGCGAAACACACGGGCTAAAATTGGGGCAGCACACGGGTGTGTCCCCTGGCCGTGTACCCCAAAATCTATAAATACCCTGCACTATTCATTATCTTCTTCACCCAAAATCCCTAACCCTAGCCGCTGCAAGTCCACATGCCCTCCCTGCCAGGCCTGTGCCCCGCTTCCAACTCCATCTTTGACGCCTAAACTCCTCTTTTTAGCTTTTTTTACTCTTTTCCCTTTAATTTCACTCATTTCTAATGCTATTTAGCATAATAATCTTCATCTTTCTCACACTATGTTCATTTTGTTATCATTCAAACTTCATTTTTAGATTAGTTAACATTCATTCCATGTGACATATTTTTGAGATTTCTCATGCAGTATTTACCTATTCTAAGTCAATATTCATAGTTCTCACTTGCTTCTTATTCGTGGCCATTATAATCCATGCATTGTGATAAATTTATGCTTTTTATATCTCCATAGAATTCTTTGCCATCTTGATATTCATGCTAATGCCACGACATTATGTCATAGAATTTATTGTTTTAGTTAGATTTGTTAGTGTTAGTAGTTGTGGCTGAACTTATTTATGACTTTTTCCTCTTTGAATTTAGTTACATTTTACCTTGTCCATTCATTAAGACGGAATAATGGTTTTACTTGCAGGTATACCATGTCATCTTCACGTGGAAAGAAAATAGCCGTCCCCGCTTCAAAGAAAAGGAAGGGAGCGTCATCTTCCTCGGGTCCTACCTCCGAAATTCACCACCCCTTCCTGTTGTTTCCCATTGGGCCCCAAGAAGAACTTTTCCAAATACTCTGGGCCCGACCTTTAATTGCGGGCCGCTGTATCGACTGGGCTACACTAGAACAAGTCTAATTGGCTGATGCGATTCGGGCCCTCCTCACCACCGACCTATGGGACCTCTTCTTTGAGCTCGAGCCCACGATGGAACTATGCTCAACATTCAATCTTCAGACCGTAATGACCAACTATGATGATCCCGACATGGTCCAATTTCGCCTTGGTGGTCTAGTCTGCCAGTTGAGTGTTTCAGAGTTTGGTTCGGCATTGGGTCTTTACACGAAGGAGTTCCAGAAGGAGAACAACCTCGATACCCTCAACCGCCACATCCATTATTCTCTCTCGAAGTGCTAGAACATCCTTGTCCCTCGCTCGGCCACTTACGACCCCAGTCGCTCCAAGGCATCAGCTCTCCCTCTTTCCTTGAGGTACTTACACTCTATCTTAGCTCATACTCTGACAGGGAGAAGAGAGAGCACCGGCGTCGTTAACACTCACGGCGTCACACGGGCACGTCTTCGACCTTACCTATTTCATCACCTTTGCAATTCGCCATCAGACGGAGAGACATTAGAAGAGGGTCATCTCCATTGGCCCCTATGTGACTCGACTGGTGCGGCACTTTGGGCTCTTCAACACCGCAGCACAAGAATCATCCTTCACCCTCATTGGCTAGATATCTCCACAAGGCATCTCGAGCATGCTAAGCATGAGGATGATCGAAAAGCGCCGAGGAACCTACCCTTTTCAATATCGTCTCGCCCAATCAACCGAGGAGGAGGCCCCCGAGGACATTATTGATGATGTCCCTCCACAGTACGAGGACCCATCGTCTCAGCCACCACACTACCATCGTCCAGTTCATGCGGCGACTTCATAAGCTGATATTTTTGAGTGCCTCACTCGATTCGAGCAGCAGTGTTTTCAACGATTTGATAACATTGATGCTACTCTACAGCAGATTTGTCAGCACTTCTACATCTCATCGCCACCACCACCTCACGAACCATTCGGCGATGATGATATTTAATTTTATCTTATCTTTATTTTTATTTATCAATGTTTTTATTAATTTAACTTTTAAATTTTAATGTTATTTCCTTTTTGTTACTATTTTATAGTTAGGTTTTATAAAAAAATTTTAATCTCGGCTAATTCTTTATGAGTAATTATTCTTCCTTATATCCTCTAAAAAGTTCCTGATTTTATCACAGTTATAAAGAGCCACATAGCTCACAATTACTAGGAATTTCAAACTCTATTGGAAAAGGTTCTCCACGACTGTCATGTCTTGCTTGATCTTGAGATATAATATTCTTTTAGAGCAGTACTTGTGGAACCCAACCTCTACCACCACCGGAGTATCCTCCTCCACTTTACATAACTCTAAACTAGGGAGTTCGTTCATTTAACACTCAGGAAGTTTGATTTCTCCCTCTATCTTATGATATTATATCTAAAATTGCCACTAACTTTATCTTTGTACATTGAGGGCAATGTACATCATAAGTGTGGAGGGTATTTATTTCATTATCAGAAAAATCCCTGAATATTGCCTTGTTCTCCTGTAAATCTTTCATATCATGTTTAGGATGAATTTTGATTAAATTATGATTTTTATTGATATATCTTGAATTAAAACATAGGCAGTCATGCATTGATTATTTAAACGTTAAGACATTAGAGAATTAAGCATGATAAGTTGAATTTTGAGAATTTAAAATTTTTAGGTTGTTTCCCCAAGTTTAGGTATTACCTTGAATTGAAATCCACAGTTTTGAACATCAAAAAGCCATAATTTTTGTGAGATTATTGAGCCTTTAAGAGCATCTATTATTTCTTTCATACTCACTTTTATTATGGCTTTGAGTGTGTCAATATCGAATTGTTATTCTAGAACTTGCTTGATTATGCATGTCAAGACCACACCATTTGATTTGATATGTCAAGATGATAGAGGCACTTAGGATTAACCCACTTATGCCATGAAAAGCCTACCTCTACGATTAACCCTTAGTAAACCCCTTTGAGCATAACAAGCCATTCCTTGTATTACCCTTAATATTGACCCTTAACTCATTATTATTTAAATCCCTTCAATTAATTTGATCTCTATTTTTGTCGAGATTTGATTTGAATAAATTGCTTAGCCATGTCTTGTTCTTAGTAGTTAGTCTATGTTATTTGACTTGTTCTTAAAAAAAAATGTATACATATTAGTAGTAGTGATCTTTTGTTTCTGAGCTTAAGTATTTAAATTCCATATTCTGAGAAGAAGCTCTGTTGTACGCAAGTGATGATTAAATATTTTTCTAGTTAAGTAATTTTTCAATTCAATCTCGATTCTAACATTTCTTTCAGCTTGTGGCCACAACCCCTAACTAAGCCTCATTACAACCCTCTAAAGACCTTTTGATTGATGTATCACCTCAATTTATAGTGGTGGAGATTTGATTTTCATGCAAGCCTATGGTAATAACTTTTCATATTGACTGATGAGTGCTAATTTCATTGTCCTTAAACACTTCGAGTGATTTGAGTGAATCTTTAGTAAGGATGTTAAACTTTGTGAGATTTTGAATCGATGATAACTACTTATATAAGGGGAGATGCCTATATTTTTCATGATTAAATGCTCAACTTAGAATGTTTGAAACTTTAATGTTCTTTTAGTTGAATTCTCAATGTATGATTACTTTTGGATTAGTTTGAGATATTATTGATGGGAATTATAAGTTGAGAAAAAAGAATTCTTAATTATGAATTGAGGATTTTTCTTGAGGACAAGCAAACGCTTAAGTGTAGGCGTATTTGATAAACCATAATTTATACATATTTTTATCCCATGCTTAACACGTTTATAAATGGATTCTCCTTAGATTTGGTGAATTCGATGCTCCTAATCCTTTAATTTCATGTTTTACACTTAGGTGAGCACAGGAGAGCAAAAAGAACAAGAAACGGGCCAAAAACGGAGAAAATAGGCTGACGTGGGAAAACAACACGGCCTGAACTTCCTCACACGGGCAGAACACACACCCGTGCCATTCTAACAGGCTCGACCATGGCCTAAAACAACCTCAGCACGGGCGTGTCAATCTCTCAGCCTTGACTTCGGCCTGAAGTAATCACACACGGGCGTGTCACACGGACGTGTCCCTACCGAGCTTTAGTTAAGTTCTATTCAGAAAAAGGCAAGTTTGAGGGCTTTTAGGCATTCTAAAGCCTATTTAAACACACTAGAGGAGGGCTAAAGGGGAGACAGAGAATAGGGAGCAAGGAATTACTCCAAGAAAGCCGATTGATCCATCTCAGAAGCCGAATTCATCATCAAAACTGAAGATCTCTCCTCAATTTCCCTTCAGGAGTTTTGGGTTTTCTTTATGTTTTGTATTCTTTATTCTTGTGAGATGTTTTCCTATTTAGTTATGAACTAAATCCCCTAAATACCTAAGGGGAATGAAACCTAAGATGAATCTTGTTATTATTTTCTGAATTGTATGATAAATATTTGACTTGTTCTTAATTATGTGTTCTTAATTCTTGTTTTGATATTTCAGGATATTGATTCAAGTTAATGCTCTTAGTTGGAGGATGAATAGTCCTTGTCTAAGAGTGACTTTGTCATGATTAAGTGGAGTTGATTGTGCGCCTAAAGATAGGGTGACAAGAGTTTGCTGGATTAGGGTAAAACCTAATACAGGGATCCATAAATCGAGTTAATACATCCGTAGGGTTTTAATTAGAAAGAGATTTCAATTATTCAATCTAGGGTTGATGTTATTAGTCTTGAATAGGGATAATAACATAACTTAGGGATTTCTACGGAACAAGTTGAATGAAAAAATCGTCCGATTTGGAGCCAGATAACAAGTAAAGTCTAGGTGGATTTTTCCTTAGGTATTGTCTTAATTCAATCGTTTTTCCAAAAGTAATTCCCCAATTCTATTTTCTGTGATCTCTTAGTTTAGTTAATTAGTTAATTAAAACAAACCCTTTTATTCTTAGGCTAGATAATAAAAAGACATTCATTACTAGTACTTTTAGTTCCTTTGGGTTCGACAATCCAGTCTTGCTAAAGCTATACTACTGTTCGATAGGTACACTTGCCTACATCGTGATAATAGTTAGTTTCAAGAGCGATTAATTATAAATTTATAAAATTTATCACGGAAAATCACGATCAGGTTTCTACCTAAACCTTAAGAATAAACCCTCTCTTAAAGGAGATACAAATAAGAAAACAAAGAAAACAATCCTCACAAGATCAGGATTTTTGCCAATTAAGGACAAATACAAAGAAGAACACTTGAGCTAAATGAATACAATGAAAGCTCATAAGTGTCTACAAGAAATAGTATGAAATAATTAAGCTCTAGGTTATTTTGATTTATCTTTAAGCTTTGCACATTGCTCTTCTTGTTGCTAGACCTTTGGAAGATGGTATTTATACCCTCTAGTTGATTTCCAACCGTTGTGGTTGTTGTAGAAGTGAATGTAGCCTGGGGATGAAATACCAGGTCATTAACTGCACTTGCAGTACTGAGTATTGATACCTACTAAAAGATTGTCGATATTTTTTGTAATTAATACAGATTTCAGTGACCATTGGAGCAGGAATATTGATACCTTAGGAAATATATCGATACTGAATCTATACCTACTTGGGTTTGAAAGAAACAAAATGTCAATTTGGTATTGATTATCAGAGAAGTAGCAATATCTTATACAATATCAATACTTATACAAAAAGTGTAACACCCCTAACCCGTACCCGCTGTCGGAACAGGGTTTAAGAAACATTCAGAATATTTTACAGATAATTCTTACAAATTTACTATTCATTTATCGAGATCATTCAAAATGTCCCTTAATTGGACCCTCGAGGTCCAATACGAGCATTAGAATCAAATCGGGACTTAATCAGAAACTCATAAAAATTTTCACGACATTTCAAAAATTTTCTAAAGTTGCAAGGCTCACACACCCATGTGGTCTAGGGACACGCTCGTGTGGTCAGGCCGTGTACTACACACACTCGTGTCCCTTACCTGTGTAACTCTCTGACTTTTAAGGCATGAAGGAATTGAAGTCACACGGCTAAGTCACATGCCCCTGTGTTAGGCCGTGTGGCAAATTTAATTTTTGAAATTTTGGTGCAGTTTTCACACGGTCGTGTAACGTGCCCGTGTCCAAGGTCGTGTCAACCATACGGCTGAGACACACGTCCGTGTCTCTGCCCGTGTGCCCAATTCTAAACATTATGTTTCTCATTTTTAAGATGCAGGGGACACACGGCCAGACCATATGCCCATAGGACAAGCCGTGTGTCACACACGGCCAGGACACACGCCAGTGTGGACAAAATAAGGCCATTTTTTAGCCTCATTTGTCACCCAAAGCTCACCATTTTCCTAGACCAAAACATACAAACACAATCCAACCATTTGAAGCATTCAAATTAAGAGATTTCAATCATTCAACATGACATATCATCATATGCATACATGTTTTCAATCTTACCTTGGATTTACTAGACATTAACATCATTTGATCACATGTACTTAACATAACACATATGAATATATATCCTAATAACCTACTTAATCATACTAAACTAGGCCAATACTAGCCATTCCAATGGCTAGGTTATAAAACATCATTATCAAGCTACTAATAGTCAAGTTGACCTATACATGCCATTATACCAAAACAATTTTACTAAGTATACCCAAAATGATTAGTTGATAGTGTCACAATGCTCCAATGATCTTCCAACCTTCGCGAGCTTTCGAGCACTATAAAATAGGGGAAAAATAAATGGAGTAAGCATTACATGCTTAGTAAGTTCGTATAATGGAAACTAAACTTACCAATCCCGTTTATTAAATCTAAGCATACAATAACAAGTTTTCCATCCATTTGACTAAATTGCCTAAACACATGCATCCAATCAAACATGTTACTCACAAAGTTTACATATACATCAAGAAGAATAGATGAGCTCATCATGCAATACTCTTTCAAGACATTATCACTTCATCTCATAATTCTCATACCATGTCTAGAGTTATATGTCCATTGAATCATTGAAATTCCTATGGATACTCAAGTAGTGCACTCGAGGTGTACGGATCCATAATCCGTCAATTCTTATTCAATGGTACCCATTAGGGCACTTAATCAAGGAACACACTCTTGAGCCAAATATCGTATAACAGGATTACCAGTCCAAGCTAATTCCTTTTTATAACGTATGCTCAAAGAGTTCAATTAGGGTTACCAGTTCAGGCTAAACCCTAATCGTAACGTATACTCGAGAAGTATTATATCAGGATTATCCGTCCGAGCTAAATTATTTCCATAATAAGTTTGATAGATTACTTATCCGAGCTGATAGGATTACTTGTCCGAGCTAAATCCCATTTGTAACAAATGCAAGACCTTATTCATTTCGGGAAAACACATATATTCATTTGAATTCAATATTCAATCGAGACTTAACGCCTTTTTCACCATATCAAGCATGTATTAATTCTCTCATTATAGCATTCAAGTAATCTAGATCAATATAAGTCACATTCCATACAATAAAACATTCAATTAAACATATTACATGCCTGATTAAGTTACACGAACTTATCCTGACACTTGTTCACGTTAGAAATTTACGAATATGAAACCTTTTCTATTCCTCGATTTAACCTCGAATTAGTGTTGTCTGGATCTATATAAATTAATTTAATCATCAATTTCACATATTTCATATCTAAATGGATTCAATTTACGTCCTAGGTAAAATTACCATTTTGCCCCTAACTTTTCCATAAATTTCAATTTCGTCCTTAGGCTCGGAAAGTGAAACTTGTGCAATTTACTCCCTATTCCAAGCCTAACCAAAATCCCATTAAAAATTTTACAGCACTTGTATTCATAAAAATTTAGAATTTTTTCTTCAATTTCACAAGTTTACATTTTAGTCCGTAAATCATGTTTCCATCAAAAATCACTTTGTAAAAGTTATTTATCTATAAAAAAACCTTTCATTTTCTAACATAAATTTCTAATTTTCAGCATATAAATCCTTGACCCATTTTCCATACTTTGATAACTTTTCAAATTAATCCCTCAAATAGAGAGATTAAGCTATCTCGGTTTCAAAAATATCAAAATTAGTAAAAACGAGACAAGAAAACTTACCCACTTCGCCTTGAAAGTTTTTTCTCTCTCTCCTAGGGTTTTCATGTGTTTTTAGGTTAAAAATGATGAGAATATAAGATGATATTTTCTTTTCATCTTTTAATTAATTAAGTATTTTGTAATTTCTAATTTAGTCCTTACCCTTTTCTATATTTCCATGGATGAGTCACCAAGAATCTACATACTTTTCTTTAATGATCTAATTACCATATAAAGACCTCTAGATTTGAATTCCATAGCTATTTAATCTTTATAGCTACTAGAATTTAACTTTCGCATTTCATGCGATTTAGTCCTTCTCGTAATTAAACATTTAATCGATGAAATTTTCGTATAAAAATTTTCACACGACATGCCTATTATAATATAGACTATATAATGAAATAAAAATAAACCTTATTTTCGGATCGGATTTACCACTGTTCCGATTTCATTGAAAAATAGGATGTTACAAAAAGTATCGATACTTTTTGTCCTAGAGCAATTCTAACTTGTTTGAAAATGTTTAAAGCATATTTGAAAATGTTTGACTCAGTTGAAACCATTTCAACTTAATTTTATCAAATTGCTCAACTTTACTTTTATTCAAAAACACTTTAATTTGTTATATCAAAACGTATTATCCAATAACGCTTAGTTTAACAATTTTCTAGCCTTAGCTTGTGTGGCCGGAGGACATTTATTATCAAAGACTATTTTTAGTTTCTCACAGCTTAGGACAATCATGAGGTTTCTTTTCGATTCTTTATAGTTATTTTCGTTCAGTTTGTTCTCAATAAGTATAATTAATAAGGGTGTAAGTGCCATTTTCGAACTGAAAATAAAATATTCTTTAATTAATATCTTTGTATTAGGAAAATATTTAAAAACATTTTTTAATTTCACGATATGCATTAAGATGATGCATACGTATTACATTAAACCTTGAAAACATTTGTAAGCTCTTGCAACAACGATTCCTACACCCATTAAATCAAGTCACTGTGAGATAATCTCTATCAACTAGTAAGAACATGGATTTCCATCGAATTAGTAAATAAACCTAATTTCTTAAGAATTCTCACGTACTAATAATCGTTTAACATTTGTTCATCGTTCTAACTTAAGTAGAGCTTCGTGAGAAGTTACTTAACTAGAAGATATTGAGTGTATAACCATCAACTCAACACATATCACATCATGTACCACAACCGAGTAACATGTTGTGACTTGTTGTCTTCTTTGAAGAAAAAATTCTTGTTATATCGTATGATAATACCTACAATAGGGTCGACCAACTATCAAACGATTACAAGATTGTTCTACTTACTTTCAGGAAATCTCCTTAGTGAGATCCACATGACAATCCTACCTTGGGGTTGCTAAATTATCATGCTATCACAGGAGACCATTGATGGAGGTTGTAGGTCTTGGTTAGGGACCTTCTCCCACTCAATCTTGAATGATCAATATATGCATGACAAGTACAGTTGGCATTCTTTACCTAAACTATATGGCATGCTTATCATACATATGCATGAATATACATTCGCAGTCAAATAAATATTATCATGCTACCACATGTAAAAGTATAAAATTTAAATAACTCTAACCAACCAAAGTTTCTATGATTCCATCTTAGAAAAATAATAAAAATACAAAATTTACCCTAAAGCATACATTGGGTATTTTATTTTGCCACCATGGACTTCCATTATGGTACCTGTTAACCTTGATGTTGTCATTGTTTTTCGTTGTCGTTTCTACATTGCCGCAATCACAAGGATGCTGCCAACCATAGCTGACCACCACCGACAGCCCTTGCCATCAATCATCACCGTCGGACCACCGATAACCTCCTACTTCTGACCACCTTCAGTCTACTACCAGTTTGGTTGGGTCGGGTTTGTGTCGTCTCAATCTGCCTGGATGCATCTCAGTTCTTCAAGTTTCATAAAAAAAATAGGATACATAGGTCCTATGTTCGTTTTCGGCTCACATAATTTATTCTAAAATAATAAAAATAAATCTTGCGTTGAGATAATAGTCCATGATCTGATTATACATGCCCAAAAATTAATAATAATTACATTTAATTTTTTAAGAATCACAACTTTGGCAAACTTACTTTATCATACATAATAATAAAATAATAACATACATTCATTCACATACATTCCCCTAAACATGCATATAATTACAAGAATGTCACATCTTATCAAAATTAATGAAATATGAAGAAGAGAGAAAATTTTGATATTGGTTTATACTATAAACATAACACAACCTAGATCTGATACCAATTGTTAGAAAAAATCTGGTTCAAAAAAGGTTTTATTGCACAATGAAAAATTAAAATTTTGAAAATGAGTCGATTTGTGATATTTATAGCAATAAACCCTTTACCAAAATCACACATTTGTTTTTGGCTAGACAGATCCTTGTCATTCCTGGCTTTCAACCAAACGACATTCTCTACTATTTTTGTACAACGAACTGCTTTGAATATGGGCTCGAAGGAGTTTGAATCAAACACAGAACCAAAATTTATTTACTTTACTTTCAATAGGAAAGTAAATTTCTCTATTTAATAGAAACTGGTAGAATTGTTATTTCAGAAAATAGTATTTATAATTAGAAAATAAATTCTCACTATTTTTCGGGCAGAATAACAATACATCAAATTTGTATATTTAGCTCTACTGATGCCATCTATTTATAGAGAGAAGTGAAATCCTTGTTGAATTAGTAGGAGTCTATTTCAATAGAAAAACAAAATCTTAATCTAACTAGGAGAGAGGGGACCGATGACCCGATTTAAATATACTAGGGTTTGTCATTCTTAGTATTAGCATGAGGAGCTTTTGGGCCTCTCCCCTATCGGGTCAAATTATAAGTACTTCCTAAACTTTTTACTAGTACTTTATAATTTAATCCAACCCAATACATGTTTTTCTATTTTCCAAAATAAACATTATAAACCAATTTAAATAAATATATAAATTTCCCAATTAAATTATTTTCTCAACCCAATTCTAATTCTGTTAAGATCATGACAACTTTATTGTAAAAGAATATATAAGAAAATATATTTAATATTTCTACATTCAACGGATTCACTAGGACTAATTAATTTAATTCGATTTTCAAACTTCAATTAATTAATTAATTAATAATTCGAAAAACCATAAATTAATTTTTCAGGTTTTTTCCATTTAGAGAGAAAACCACATTCATTTCCAAATGTTTCCCATTTCTCCAACTTTATCATTTCTATTCATTTCTGTTCATTTGATTCAACATGCAATTCATTTCTAGTTTCAACGAGCTAGAAGAGAGATTGATTTGACATATATAATTAGTGCTCAAATGATTTATAATGAAGTTCCAACTTTTTGCCTATTAATTATAAACTTATTTAGTCATGAAATCATTCCATTATAGTATCATGACTAAGCTCTCCCTAATGACATAACATTACGAAAGCAACTCGATCAGTACTCGTCCAATGACCTTGTCATAAGTGTGTTACCCTTATAGGATATCCTTCATCTATTTGGGATAAATACGCTCTCCTAATATGATTCTATTTTTATCTCATGGTAACCATTACATCTCCATTCATGAAAAGTCAATTATTATAAATAGTAATCAAGTCACTCATCACAAAGACGAATGACCCATGACCATATTTACTTTTCATCAATCATGTAATGCAAATGAGAGGATGTTATTTACTTAGGATATCATTTACTCATGAACGCATCAGCTTTTAGTTCCTTATCTATTTGAACTTAGGATTTTACTTACATCAATGTATACGAGTCAAGCATACATAGTCCATCATCCACTTAGGATTAAGGTATGCCACACTATGAACGTCACAAGTAAATAAATCCATAAAAAGATTTAGAATTTATTATTCTTGGGTCCAATCTATTGTACTATCAGTCCAGTCAGTCGCATCTATGTCTCTATCTTCTGAGAGTCATTTGCTCTGATACCTAAGACAAGGCAACTCCCCAATTGGACTTGATAAACGGAATACCAATCTTTCAATCGGTTTGCACATCTCCGATTAGATTAAGGACATGTTTAGGTTCATTTACTAATATAAGTTGTGTTTTCGTATTACAATTTGACCACGTAATACCACATAGTATTAGTTTAAACATTAGACAACCAGTGAGCTAATATTTGCTTTTATTTTGCTTTACATGCAAAAACCATGTGAGGATAATATAAAAAAGGTATTAATGTAATTCATGAATAATTTTATTAAACCAATCTGTTAAAAAAAATACAAGTGTACATAGACGAAAATACTACACTTAGGGAACCAAATCCAACAATTGCTTCTTATTCAAACTCGATTTTCCTTTCTTCATGGAGTTGCATAATTTTGTCTTTCAAATGAAGTATTTCTCGAAAGGATGACTTTGCAATAGCTGAGATCATCAACTCGATCGATTTTTTTGGTCACTTTATTCTTAGCAACCGAATTAACTTAGATTTTAAAAGTTCTTCAAGTATGCTTGGGACATCAACATAAAAGAAATGATACTTCCTTTTTCGCCATTCCATTAGAGTGAATTTTTCTTTACCTTTAACTTGAGTAGAAATGGTTTCACATTCATAGCCATAGACTAATTGACATTTTCATCATCAACTATAGTTTTGCCCTCATTATGGATTACTTGTTCAGGAGGCACTTGATTTGTAGCAATATTCATACTTAACTCTGCTTTGTGAGCTCGAGTAGTTAATACTTCACAGGACTTTGGCTTGATGCCTTCGAGAATATAGATCAAGCCCTATTTCATGCCTTGTATGCACATGTCGATGATAAATGATTCTGGCAATTTCCCTTTGCATTTTAGACTTAGATTTCTCTAGCGGTGGATGCCATCGATGACTGACTCACTTTTATGTTGTTTTGAGCTTGTGAGCTCGATCATGCTGACAATGCGACAAGTGTTATATAGTCTATTAAGAAATTGTTGCTAAGTTATTCCTAGTTTCAATCATTTCACTCAAGGTCGATCTACCAATTGAAAGCATTTACTTTCAATGAATGAATGAACTGCTTCACCATGAGATCTCCATCAATTCAAACGCTATTACAAGTTTTCATGATGTGAGCGAAATGTTGATGTGGATTCCCTTTGCCATCAAACTATTGGAATTTTGGAGGTTGATAACTTTTAGGAATCTTCAAATGATCAATCCTTTGGGTGTGTAACTTTGTGTATGTATATGAAGGTGGAGCAACACTTTTTACTTGATTTTTGATGGCTTCTTTGATGAGCTCCTTGAATTGGTCTAAAGAAACACTTTGAAGCCCTTCTTCAAAAAATTTATTTCTACAAACTTCTTGAAGAGGTTGTTGTTGACTTTCGTTTGTTGAAGTTTGGTTACTTCCACTTAGATGTTTGATTTGAGCCATCATGAAAGTGATTTGATCATCTATTCCTTTCATGCTTGTAAAAAGACTCTCCATCATTTTTACTAAAGATTACATTTTTTCTTCCAAGGATATGGCACTAGTTTTCATGATATTCATCACTCAAAAATTTTGTTTTGGGGGAGATCTTGAAACTAAATTGTTGTTTTGTTAACTATCTTTGTACTGGAATGATAATCAGTGAGCTACACTTGATCTATAAACAAAAACTTCTTCTAAGTCATTACTTGGTGAAAAATAATCATAAAGTGGATTCTCACTAAGCATCGAAGAATTTTGACTAAATAACTCAAAAATTGCTTTCGTTTTCTACCTAGTGCCATAGGAATGAAAAAGGACAATTGTGCTTGTCCATGAAGTTGAACGAGTATTAGGTTAGCTTAAGTAGGTTTACGAGCTGGTTTTTTGATGATGATCTTCTTAGATGTCATTGTAACTTTGAACTTTGACTTTTGGAGAGAAGATATGAAAGGAAGAGATTGTCCCACCGAGCATTCCAGAAATCAGTGTGTACATATTTCGAGTCATAAATTGATAAGCAAATTTGGAGTCATATTTTATTTATGAACTTTGAAAAGAGTAAAATCTCTAGATTTCTTGATTACAAAAAAAACTCCTTTGGTTATTCTCTTCGATGGAGCTTCTACCCAAGGTTTGTCTGGACTTGATTGTGGGATGGCGTTGTTTGCTTCAAGGGTTGTTGATATTTTATCTTAAAACTGAGTTAGTGATAAGTGTAAAATATTTTAATCTTATTATTAATGCATTTTTGGGTGATTATTCGTTATTAATTGTGAATTTTATGTTCATAATCCTTTAAATTCACGTTTTAATGCATAATAGAGAACTTGGGAGCAAAAAACGAGCAAAAATTGAAAAATCAGAGCAAGTTCAAGAGCCACACGGCCTGACCCATTCCACACGAATTGGTTCTACGGTTCTGTGACCCATACGGGTTACCACACGACCATGTGGTAGGCCGTGTCGGTTGCGCAGATTTGCACTTAGAAAACCAAAAAATCGTGATTTTTATGTTTGTCGGCCATTCTAAGCGTATATATGAAAAATATAAGAAGATAGGAGAGAGCTGCCATAGAATATTTAAGAAAACAACTCGAAAAATACCATTGAAGCTGATTCGAAAGTAGATTTTTGTCAAGATAGAAGACCCCAATTAACTTCTCAAGAGATTATCATAAGTTTCTTTCTTTCTGTCGGTTATACTGTATCTTGGATATTTTAATTTTCAAGCATGAGCTAATTTTCTAAATACTTAGGGATATGAACTCTATGATGGATTATGTCGTTTGATTTTTATTTTACGCAATAAATTATTAGTTTTTTATTCTCAATTAAGTGTGCTTAATTTCTTGGTTTAATATTTCTAGACTATTTATCTATGTTTGATTTGCTTAAATCAGAGGTTGAATAGACCCTATTTAGGAATAGATCTTTCATAGTTGAGTGGAATTGCATGCAATTCTAGAAATAGGATGACATAAATCTACCGGATTAGAGTCAAATCTAATAGGGGAATCCATAGCAAAAGTTAATGCGGTAATAGGGGTTTTAATTAGAATGAAATTTCTATTAATCAACCTCGAGTCAGTTGCTCTTACTCTCAAAAGAGATATTAGCATAATTCAGTGTTTTTTACGGATCAAGATGGTAAGTAAAGAAATTATTTAATTTAGATTGATAGTGACTGTAGCAGCCCAAATTTGCCCGGGCCTTAAAACTAAAAACAAAAAATAAATGAATAAATGAATAATTATTTATTTTAAAAGTCCGTTAAAAAGTCCAAACCCAATAACCTTTACAAACAGACCCATTACCCAAACTAATCTGCTACAGACCCAAGTCACTCGGGCCCAAAAGGCCCAATGACTTAAGACACCAGCAGGAAACCCTAGGGTTTACTTGGAACCTCAGCGCCACAAGAGTAGTTCCAGAAGCTTCACCATGTCAGAGCCGTTCCAACTCCCAAAGCAAGGGCCATCAATAGCCCTGTCCCCTCACGTCACCCCAGCTAGCCCTCATCAATGCTGGTCAGATTGATGGTCACCTCGCATGAGGTCCCATCAAAGCACTGACCAGAGGCTTTGGGCACTCCGAACGTCACCGCCGTTTGCCTCACAATGATCTAGTGGCTTAAACATCACCACCATCAGTGCACCGTGATCTCAGGCCTCACCACTGACCTTTGTGCCTCCATTGGTGTTGAGATCTTTGCAGCAGAGGCCGTCCTGTGGTCACCAGGCAAGATTCGCATCCACAACGCGATCTTCGCTGGATTTTTTGTACCTGCAAGACAGAAAAAGGAAACCAACAGACACGGAAAAGAAAAACGGAGCAGAAAAGGAAACCAAACAGACAAAAATGGCAAGAAATAGCAGCAGATAAACTGAAACAAACAAGGAAAGAAATCAAAGATTTCTTTCCTAAACATGCATAGTCTAAAGGTTAGAAAGCCTTTCTTCAGATTTGTAAAAAGGGAGGTTTTTTTTTTTTACATACAGATTCAATAAAAAAGGAACACGTTTTATACAAAAAGAAAACCAACAGTCGACTAGAGTATAGAGGTGATTATTTATTCTTTTTTTTCCCTCAAAATACATACTGATAGTATAAAAAATAGAAAGAAGATGATGTATATTTGGATCTACACTGGAAAGTGAAACTTACAAGCCTCCGGCCACCATACGTGGTGGGGACGACGGAGGTGCATAGGCACGTGTAGGCCCCTAGATGGGAGCTCAATAGAACTCCGAAGGCCGGCCTCGGATCCTCTCTAGAGGATTTCTTTATTTTTTTTTTAAAACTGGGTTTCAAAATGAGTTTAAGCTTAATGTTTGGCTTTTATAGCCTTATAAGAACGACGTCGTTTAGCTTAAAACGATAGGCTTCAAAACGGCGTCGTCTCAGGGCCAGGATCCGCATGTTGGCCCGTGACCCAGGAAAGATCCACATGTTTTCGTTTAAAGGGCTAATTGCCCAATTGGTCCTCCATATTTTTAATATTTATGAATTCATTTTATTTTTAGTATGATTTGACCCGGGCCTTTTATATTAGTTTCAATTTAGTCCTAGTTGCTATAGTAAGACTAATTTTTTAAACGGTGTCGTTTTGGGGATTAGGGTCAATTGCCCAGTGAGTCCCTCAATTTTAGTGCGCATTTCGATTGAGTCCAAATTTTTATTTATAATTAGCCCCAGTTTTAAATTAAATTCGATTCTAGTTTTTTTATATATATTTAATTTATTTTAAATAATATATGTATTATTTAAATATTAGTTATATGAAAAATAATATATATTATTCATAATATTATATACATTTTTATAAACTTTATTATATGTTATATTTTTATTATATATATTATTTATTCTATTATATTCATATTTTATTATATGTTATATATTTTGACTATATATTATTTATCGTATAGTTTATATCATTATATATTTTGTTTATAAATTTTATTATATGTTATATATTTGACCCTATATTATTTCCTTACATTATTATCATTTTATTATGAAATATACATTATTTTATTACTCATTAATTATATATTTTTGAATTTCATTACTAAATAAATATGTGTAATATCAATATTTAGCATATTATTTTTTAATATATTTAAGTTATTATATCCTATAATATAATATATATATTAATTATTTTTTTAAAATTCTACTTATCATTCTTATATTATTCTAAATATTTTTAAATATCTTTATTTTTTATTTTAGTTGATTTATATTTTTATATGGTTAGAATTTGCATATATATATATATATATATATATATATATATATATTTTTTTTTTTTTAGTATTGTTTTAGTAAGTTAATTTTTTTATAGATTTGTTTATTACTTTATGTTATTGTTTTTACATATTTGCATGAAAGTTAATTATCTAAGTTACATTTGCATGAAATATTATCATATCTATGTATTATGCAATTTATATTGTTGAACTCATTATGCTCAACGTTGTATTTTGCATGTAACGATAATGCATGTATATGACCATGTATAAAATGATAACGTATATTGTAATTTATACCATTATTCATCATCCTTTATATTATATATGCATAGAATGTTAAAGTAAGTATTATGTAGGTTAATTTATATTGATTCTTGGTAATATATTAAATGCATCATCACTTTAAAGAACTTTTATATTTCATTCAATCCAAAAGAACTTTAAAAATAAGGCAATGTTTTTGGTAGTTAGGAATTCGGGAAATAGTGCCCTAACATGCTGGGTTGCGATTTCCCGTTTGTCTAAATATCTAAAATATCCTTCTAAATAAGTTTTGAAAATTACAAGATGATTTTAGTTACAAAATTTAAAAAATATCGTGTCCAATCATGCTGGATATGACGTTTATATTCTTTTGAAGCAATAGAATATTGATTCTTTTTAACTCAAATTATTACTATTTTAAAGAGAACTTATTTCTAAATTCTTTCAAACTTTTGACATTAAGACAAAACTATTCAATTTGGTACCAATTTTGGGCGTTACAAGGGTGCTAATCCTTCCTTGTACGTAACCGATTCCCGAACCTGTTTTCTCGTAATTTCGTGGACCAAAATATTTTATAAAGTGATCCAATCACACTTTAAAAGGTTGGTGGCGACTCCCGTCTTTCAAAAATCTCGTTTTTAAAAAAAAGAGGTTTCGACAGTGACAGATGAAATCTAGGTAATTCTTTCTTAGGTATTGTTTTGCTTCTTGGTTGTTAATCAGTTATTTTTCTGTTTTGTTCTTTGTTGTGTTTGTTAGTTAATTAATTTAGTTAATTTTATTTTTTAATCCATCACTCGAAAATAATAGAAAGACAATAATTACTATTACTTTTAGTCTTCATGGGAACGATATTTTTGCTCACTGTAGTTATACTATTAATTGATAAATGCACTTGCCTTAGTCAAATTTTTAGTTAGTTTCGTGGACATCATTTAGTCAGAATTTTGCTAGAGAATTTGATTTGATTGGATCCGAGGGTCTTTGAGACTTGATCTTGAATCAATGGTGTCCACTTCAAACGTCATCAAGACTTGATCTTGAAAACAAGTTTTGCATCCTTTGCGTTGGAGCAACCAAATTAGAGAGAGCTTTGATCCAAAGGTCATCTAGACTTGATCTTGGATGGAAGGTTCTGCTTTAAAAGCCTTTTAGACTTGATCTTGAAAGAAAAATAGGTTTATCCTCCTTTTTTTTCCGGTTGAATATGACTAAAAGGCGATTTATTCATATATGACTTTTGACCTCCTCTCTGTAATTGAACTGGATCGGAAGCCAACTTTTTTTCAGAACTGATATGATGTTCATCATAATTTCTTTAAGTTCTTCAGTTTTTCTAGAGATTTCTGCAGAGAATTTCTAAACTTCTTAAACTTGTGAATGTGTAGAATGACTTGTAGGTGACCCCATTTTATAATGTCAATTATTGAATAAAAGAAAGTTATTCTAGAATTTAACTTCTATATTTGAATGTTCTACTAGAATTAAACACTTGTTATTATTATTTATCTCCTTTTAATTTAATTAATTAGAAATAAAATGATCATTTAATATTTTCACTTAATTATTTTATTTTAATTATTGATAAATTAAAATTTTTATTTATCTCTTAATTAATTTAAATTAGTTAGAGAAAAATAATTATGACATAGTATATGAAGTCATCATTTTCACCCATGGTAATTTATGCTTGACAATGGTAATTTTGACTTGACATGTGGTGCTTTTTAATTGGTCTGAAAATAATATACAATATATTTTAAATAGTGGCCAGTGATGAACTTAATTAGTGGCTCAATAGAACATTGTTAGTGCTTATACCAAAAACTAATTATCTGGAAACAATCAAACTATTTCAACTTATTAGTTTGTATACAATTCTCTAAAAGGTTGTTCCCAAAATCATTGTTAATAAGCTGAAACTTTTCTTGTGATACCCCACATTAGACCTAATCACTGGATCCGAGTGTGGGACATCACATTACATTGTTGGAACAACTCAGACTATTTTGACATAATTCCACTAGGTTTAATTAACTTTTATAATTAGCGTAAAAAATAAATAATTTAATAAAATCAACATGTATTCATAAGATTTAAGATCTTATTTTATCAAATTACGAGGTTACGCTAAGTCAAAACCAAAGTTAGGGCACAAATCCAAACTCACTTGTAAAAATTCAAGATTATGTCTTGAGATAGGGGACTCTATGTCTCAAGATAGACACTAAAGGATGTGTCTTGAGGCAAGATCCCTTATGTCTTGAGACTAGGTCTCGAGACCAACCTCTCATGTTTTCTTATTTTTACTTTGAAGTTTAGATGTCCCGAGACCTAGAGTAAGGAAAAAAATTATTTAGCTTCGATGTGCCCTTGCCTTGAGATAAAGACCACTTTGTCTCGATAGCTTGTTGAGGTTGTCTCGAGACTAGCATGAAAAGTCTTGAGACATCAAGTAATCAAAATTTGCAATATGGTAAATTTTGGTCTAATGGTCTCGAGACATGTTCTTGCTGTTTCGAGACTTGATGGAAAAACGACCTTAAAAGCATATTTTCAAACATTCAAATCATACCAAATTGCACCTAAAACATACTAATGATTGTCACTCGCGATAAGTTTTAAAATTTATAATTGATCGTACTTGAACTAACTATTATCACGATGAAGGCAAGCGTACCTATCGAACAGTTGTATAGTTTTAGCAAGACCGGATGTCGAACCCAAAGGAACTAAAAGTACTAGTATTAACTTTCTTTTTATTATCTAGCCTAAGAATAATGAAGGTTGTTTTATCTAACTAATTAACTAATCTAAGAATGCACAGAAAGTAAATTGGGCAAATACTTTTAAAAAACTGATTGAATTAGATAATACCCAAGGAAGAATCCACCTAGACTTCACTTGTTATTCGACTCTGAACTAGACGATTTATTCACTTGACTTGATCCGTAGAAATCCCTAAATTATGTTATTATCCATATTCAAGACTAATAACGTCTAACCCTAGGTTGATTAATTGAAATTTCTTTCTAATTAAAACCCCTAGTTTTGTATTAACTCAATCTATGGATTCCCTTATTAGATTTGACTCTAATCCGGCAGATTTATGTCGTCCTATCTTTAGGATTGCATGCAACTCCTCTAAATTATGAATGATCTACTCTTAGACAAGGATTATTTATCCTCCGAATAAGCACATCAATACTTGAATCAATATCCTAGAATATTCAAACAAGAGTTAAAATCATAATTAAGAATAAATCAAATATTTATCATATAGTTCAGAAAATATTAACAAGATCCGTCTTAGGTTTCATCCCCCTTAGGTATTTAGGGGTTTTAGTTCATAATACTAAAAGAAAACATCTCAGAAGAATAATAATGACAAAACATAAAGAAAACCCAAAAACCCCTAAAGGAAATTGAAGGGAGATCTTCAATCTTGGAGGTGAATCCGGCTTCCGAGATGGATCAACTGGCTTTCTTTAAGTAATTCCTTGCTTTCTACTCTCCGTCTCCTTTTTAATCCTACTTTTGGGTGTTTAAATAGACTTTCCAATGCTCTAAATTGCCCAAAAGTACCCTTTTCCGAATAGAACTAGTCTTGGGCTTGACAGGGCCACGGCTGTGTGCCACGCCTGTGTGCGATTTGCTTCAGACCATGTTCAAGGCTGAGAAATAGACACGCCCGTGTTGAGGTTGTTTTAAGCTGTGTTCAAGCCTGCTAGAATGGCATGGGCGTGTGTTCTACCTGTGTCAGGAAGTCCAGGCCGTGTTGATTTCCCATGTTGGCCCATTTTCTCTGTTTTTGACCTGTTTCTTGTTCTTTTTACTTTCCTACGCTCACCTAAGTATAAGATATGAAATTAAAGGATTAGGAGCATCAAATTCCATAAATCTAATATTAAATCATCCAAAAATGTGCTAAGCATGGGATAAAAATATGTATAAATTACGACTTATGAACTAACACCTAACACCAATGCAAAATCATCCATTCAACATTTATAAACACATTCAATTACCAACATAGCCTAACATTCATTTCATCAAGGCATAACCAAACTAGTTATGCAACCAAACACCTAAAATCATGCATAAATAACTGCAAATCAAGAGATGAAATTCATTAACCAACAATTATAGGTTATGATAATAGAAGTACCCAAAACTTTAGCTTAACAACTAACCAAAATCAACCTAGGTACATTCCATATGACCCAAAATACATATATACATACAAAACGACAACGAGTTGATTTCAGAGCTGAGTTGTCAAGTTGGATGCTTTATGACCTTTGATTTTCTATATCTCTTGTCTAAAACTTGTACACTAAAACAAACATATTTGTAAGCTGTATAATGTATTCTTATTGGTGCTAACACAATTCAAATTAAAAAATAGCATAACAAAAATCATATAAACAACTAACTATCAAACATAAACATATGAATAAAAAATTAATTCACTTTCAATATCTTTAGCACATATATACCATTAAACCAATGATCCATTATTGATCAATCATATTTATTTCATATAGAGGCCCATTTATGTAAAATAATTTTCGATGCACCCTTAGGGTATTTGCATCTATTTTTTCTGAACCAAGTTCATATATCACATAATTTACAGATTATATCAATCGTAAGTTTTACGTTTGTAACACCCCAAATTTTTGTAATTTCGGCTTTTGTGAAATTGTGGCATAGGAAAATATCTGAATATGTTTTTGTATGAATTTTCAAAATATCTGTTTGCTTTTTTGTTTAAGTGCTTGGGGGTGTGTTAGGGAAGTCTCAAGTTCAACTCTCAACTTGGGCAAAATTTTGGTTTTTATTCAAATAAATCCTGGTTTTTGGTTAAGGGGCTTATAAGGAATTATTGGTAAAAACTTAACAGAATGGCCTGCTGGTCTAATGGTTAAGTGGCAAGGGTTTATGCTAAAGGTCCTGTGTTCGAATCTTGGCTTGGGCATTATCTTTGCCACTAAGGCTGTGATAGAATTAGAGGTGAACTAAAACACTAAAGTGGTAGGGTTTATCATATTTTTCTGAGTAGTTTCCCTAAAAAAACTCTCTCTACCAAAATTCTCTTCTATTTTTCCCCTCTCCACATTATTTTTATTTTCTTTTTTCCAAAATCTCCCTTGCCTTCCTCCCATTCGTTTTGATTTCATATTAGCGGGCTCCTGTGATTCATTAACACTCTCCTCATTGGTACTGACCAAGGGGCTATTCTTCGTTCCTGAACAGCGTATTAAGCGCGTAGTATTCGCTGGTTTTCACTCGAGGTAAGAAATTTAACGATTTCAGGGCAGATACCTCGTTTAGTTTCAATCAAAAATTGTTTAAGTGACTGAAATGAGTCTTGACAGTGTCGAATAGAGGTTCTATAGTGCTTGGGATTGCGTTAGGCTTTAATTGAAACCAGGTGTGTACTCTAATCGATCTAAAATCGCGTTTCAGAGAAAACCAAAAACGCTACTGTAAACACCACACGGGCGTGTGGACTGCCCGTGTGGTGATACACAGTCGTGTAATCGATGAGCCAGTTCGTACGCGTGCCATATGGGCACGACGAACACAGGCGTGTGAGGCTTGCTAGGCCGTGTGCGAGGCACGGGCTAGACCAATTGGGGCCGTGTGGGCCACACGGGTGTGTGTGCCACACGAGCAAACCACACGGGCGAGTGGAATTCTGGGCCAGGCCGTGTGATCCATACGGTCAAGGCCAATTTGGGCTATGTGGGCCACACGAGTATGTGGACCCACAGAGATAAGGCATACAGGCGTGTGAGCCCAATTTGTTTGAAATGTTCTGTAAGGTTGCACGGGTCACCCTAGTCGACTGTGACTTATTGTAGGGTTGGTAAGTGTTACTTAGACCCCCATACAATGATATGATACTGATGTATGTTTGACATGTAATCTCTAGCATGTATATCTGTTTTGCTCTGGAAATATATGTACGATCTGTTTATCTGCATGATAGCATGCCACGATTTTATGATGCATTGCATTAGGGTGGGCTGATTGATGAAGTGAAGGAAGTATCTGAAAGGCTTTTAGCCTGTTATCTGGCAGCTCAGCTGCATATTTCTATTATGTGCCGTTTCACAGTATCATGTGGTGTGTAGGGTTGGATGGGTTGATTTTATCCCTATATTAGGTGTGTAGGGCTTGGTGGGTCGATTGTATCCCCACATGGTGTGTTCGGTTGGACGAAGATCGTGTGCAAGGTTGGTGGGCATGTTTCTCTGATAATCTGATCTGTTATGCATGTGATATTTGTATGGGCTAAGGCCCAGTTGTTCTGGTTCTGTATCTGAGTGGGCTAAGGTCTACACCGATTTTGAAAAGGGCTCAGGCTCGAATTATCAGTATTCTTTTATCTTTTTGTATGCATGTTGCCTGTGGGGATTTACATACTGAGTTTGCAAAAAATCACCCCTTTATTGTTTTATCTGTCAGGTAATCCCCAGCAGTAGATGGATTGGTGCA
Organism: Gossypium anomalum; assembly: GCA_025698475.1. Taxonomy (NCBI): domain Eukaryota; kingdom Viridiplantae; phylum Streptophyta; class Magnoliopsida; order Malvales; family Malvaceae; genus Gossypium; species Gossypium anomalum. The sequence goes on from CM046968.1 coordinate 71,644,539, forward strand.
GCGGAGGGCTCGACGGTGACCGCTGTCTCATACACTCTGGTTTTATGGTTTTAATGCTTATATTATTTTAACTGCTATGATTGGGAGTATTTATGTAATTTCTGGACTCAGACTATTTGGTTTAAATTCGGGATTTTGAACTACTATTTAGGGATTTTGAAACTGCAACGTATTACGATAATTTTATTTGCTTATTTAAGCTTCCGCATATAAAGAAATGTTTTTAAGCAAACCAATCATACACATTATCTGAGCTAAGTAGTAGATAATAACTGGAACGGTTTAGGGTAAATGCGATTTTAAATGCACTCTCATGTGACATCGCCAGATTCGACCGTAACATCTAGGCCGAGTTTGGGGTGTTACAACATTTTAGTCCCTACTAACAGAGTCGAATATCTTATTTCATATTACATTCAATTTATTAGTTTAGCCCTTATTAACTGACTCAGATTATATGACATATACACAAATCAACCTACCAACACACCAATATACGCACCGAAGTACTAATTGGGCATAAATGCATCGATCCCACCAACCACATAAGTGTTACATTCATAAAGCACTGAATATAACATGAATAAGGTGTTGAATATAACACGCATATAGTGTTGAATGTAACACATACAAGGCATTAAATATAACACACATAAAGCGCTAAAAATCCCACCTATCAAACGGACCCTATGGCATGCCAACTATACATGTAACACTATCCAACAACACTAATAGGGCATATTCCTTTTTCAATGATCACAATGTATAATCATAGTAGAATAGCAACCAAATATCACGTAGCAAGCATATAGATATCCAAATAACATATCGAATAATCACATACCACATAGTAAGGTATATATGTACCTTTTGATCATGTACATTATGTAACGACCTGGAAGCCGATGGGGTTAGAAAATGTGGTTTTGAAAATCCAATTGCATAAACCAGACTTGTAAATATTTTTATTAATTATTTTCGGAGTTAATTTTTAGACAAATTGAATTTTGGTTAGGTAATTTTGTATATTTAGTGCTTAATTTAAGTACAGAGACTAAATTGTATAAGTGGTAAAAGTGCAATTTATAAAAAGATTATAGTTTGAAATAAAAAAAAGGGATAAAGTAACAATTAACCACTAAACTTCATTATGTGTGGCCGATTAGCATATATAGATATGTTATTATATATATAACATAGGTAATTAAAGTAAAAAAAAATATAATATAATATAATATAATATAATATAATATAATATAATAAAGTTAAATGGTAGTGGTTGGTAAAAAGAAAACATTTGTTTTCTTTCCATTTGCAACCATTCAAAACAAGGGAGAAAAGGGAGAAGTGCACGACCTTAGGGCTTAAAAGTTTTGAGTTTAAATTGGTTAGTGCAACTTGTCATTTTCTCGTAATTTTTATGTTTTTGGAATCCTGATATTATAAGCTAATTGACCCATGTTCTATTTTTCGATACTGCTAAATATTGATGATGTATCATTGTTGAATAGTTAAAGTTTTAGGGACCAATTTGATGGATTTTTGGGTTAGAAGCGAAATAGGGCTAAATTGTAATGTTAGTTGTTGATTTTGTGCAATAGAGACTAAATCGCAAAAAATTTGAAATATATTGGGGGTAGAAATGCGATATAGGGAGTTAAATTAGACTTGGAGTGAAATTTGGTATAATGTATATTGTTAATTTATTTTATTTGTTTTAATTCGTAGCTAACGTCAACCCAGAGTCTTCAAGAAAGAAAGTAAAAGACAAGGTCAATGACGAATAGCTCAGAATTTATGATTTGTGTTTCTATAACTGAACTATTTCATTTGTTGTTTTTATATACATATTAATTTGGTAAGTATATTGGTGAGATAGTCTTTTGAAATAACATGGTGAAATGCTAAAATTTGAATCGAAACAATGAGATTGAATGGTTTTTGGTAACAAAGGATTAAATTGAGTTGTTGTAAAAATAGTGTGTATTGTATGTGAAATTAGTTATAAAATGGAACTGAGACATTGGATTTTTATAAATGGGCATGCCATGGAATAAAAAGCGTTTTATGACTATGTGTCGGGCCGTGCTGGACACCCCATTTGTCGATTATACCGACTAGTGCTGGGCACATTTATTGTCGGTTATACCGATCAGTGCTGAGCCCATTATTGTTGGTTATACTGACCAGTGCTAGGAACATTTATTATCGATATTACCAGCTATTGTAGGGTGCAATTCATTATTATAGATTTATCCGTCAGACATTGGGTGCCAAATTTGGTGTGTTGGTTGGATTCGTGTAGACGTCCGAGTTCGAGTTACGTTAATAAGGGAAATGAAGAGAAGAAATGAACATCAAAATTGATATGTGAATAATGAATGATACTAAAGTTTGTTTTGAGTTTTGGATACTTTTTATGAATCTTGGAACAGAATAAGATGCTTATGTGGTTATTTTATTGAGTAAGAAATGAAAGTGAGATGATTCGTATTAAAAACTTTTGAGAGATTGATGGATGTAGTTTCAAAAATATGAAAGCCACATGTTTCTCTGTATATCTCTTATTGTATTTAAACTGTGTACTTGGCTACTTCGTAATATGTTTAAATATTCAAATTATAAAAATACCACTGGGTTTCACTTAGCGTATGATTTATTCTTCTGCTGTGTGTACATGTTAGGTACTCATTGATCCAATTTTTGACTCAGCATCCAGTGGCAATCCCGATATCAAACGTTGGTGAATTATTCTTTTTGGTCTTGGCATACACCTAGGATGTTGAAGGTTTTAAATGGCCATTTTGTGTTTAGTTAGCCTTTTTGAAATTATGTAATCATGCATATGTTTGATGGCAATAGTTGTGAGTAATATTTTAATAGGTTGCCTTAGTTAGATGCTTAAGTTATATTAGGGAATGATTTGGTAAATTTGATACTCAAATATATGATGGTTGAATGTATGCATGTGTAGATTGAATACTTGAGAAACCATTGAAGGTATATTGACATGAATGAATGTGGTCATTTTGCTAGTTTTGAATTGTGATTTGAGGTGCTAATTGTGGCATATTGGTTAGATTCTTAGGATGATTGTTTTATATTATGCTTTGGGATTAAATTAAATGCTTTTGAATGGGTTAAATTTTGGTTTAATTGGTAGCTTATAGCAAAAGTGTTTCATGGATGAATTACTTATTTTGGAAGTCATTTTGTAAGTTCACACGGCTTGGCACATGGCTGTGTGACCCTTATAGGTAAATTTTTCTTCTTCTTCTTTTTTTATCCAATTTAATCCCTGTTCATTACCAAATTGTTTTTAGGCTTCTGTATTATTAATATCTACCTGAAATTGTTTGATTAATGTGTTTATGTACATGTTTGTATGAAATTAAATTAATATTATTACAAATTATTATAAATAAATTATATGAATTTGTCCGATCCTTGTTTTTGTAATATCTCGATACTTCAGTCCGACAACCGGACCAGGTAAGGGGCATTACACACTATACTTATCTTTTCTTTTCCATTCGATTAACTAGGTATATATATATCAAAAGCGAATTACAAAAGCACAAATCGAAATATTTATTTGTTAGTAGCTTTAGCTTTCCCTTTGCTTTTCGATGTCCTGATGTTGTCTTTAGCTACATATGATAAATTTGGATACAGGAAATTCATTAGTTATATAATTCAAACATAGAAACATTATAATTAAACATATGAATGCACTTTATTCATTTTAGTCCATAGAAACCCTAATATCCGAAACACTCGTATCTCACAATTTACCTGAATGAATTTAAAATTTACTTTGTAAACTTAGTACAGGGACTTCATTATATTATTATTCACTAACAAACTTTAAAGTTTTTATCCTTTATAATTTAATCCTTAACTAAAAATAATTTATCAAGTAACTAAAATTTTATTCAACTTAATCATATAATATCTACCACATTTTTAACATAATGTTTCCATAAACTAACTAATCCTTAACATGCATCTTTTAACATTCAAGTTCTTGAAGCTTCTAACTATGGGATTAAATCCTAATTCCATTAATTCCATGATCAAACGAATGGGTTTAAAGAATTTCACCTTAACAATTAAAAGTTCATCATTAATTTATGAAGAAAACTTACTAATAATCTTATTAAGGATTCGGGAATGGTGGAAGCTTGAAAGTATTTTTCTTCTTTTTGTTTTACTAGCTTAGTTGAATTGGGAAGAAGAAGTGAAGATAGCGTTTTCTATTTCTTTCCACTAAATTTCTTATATATATAATTAACTTAATATTCAGTTTTAATTTACTTAAATTAACTTATTAATCTATTAACTAATTACACTTTAGTGATAATAGGTATTGATTAATGATGATATAATTGTTCTCAACACCAACATGCATTATAAATTAGCCCGTGTACTATAATTAACAATAGATCTAATTTAAGTTCACTTAATAATTGGATCCTTATACTTCCATCCTCATACGTAATTGTTCGATTCTAATTTTCAATTAAATCGATTTAATAATTTCAGCCCTAAAACTAGATTTTTCGATGTTGCTAAAAATTGGATTGTTATATTTCTCCTCCCCCCCCCCTTTTTAAAGAAATTTTATCCTCAGAATTTACCTAAAAAGAGGTGGGGATATTGCAACCACATCGATTCCTTAGGTTCCGACATGGCTTCTTCAACACTATAACTTCACCATAGAACCTTTACCAATGATACACCGTTATTTTGTAATTCTTTTACTTCCTAAATTAAAATCTCAACTGATTTTTCCTCGACGGATAAATTTGATTGAATCTCTATTGATTCAACAAGAATTACATGTGACGAGTTCTACTGATACCTTTGAAGCATGGAAACAAGAATTACATTGTGAATTCTCTCTATTTTTCAGCAAAATAACTCTCAAAGTTGTGTTAATAGCTCTATTGGTGCTATCTATTTATAGGAAGAGAAGGTAGAATCCTTATTGAGTTGTAGTGATTGATTTCAAATAGGAAAACAACATCCTACTTAGAATACGACTAGGGTGGATGACACACCCTAGTATTCCTACTAGGGTTGCCACCCCCTTCATATCCATGAGGGGTTTTTAGGTCTATCTCACATCGAGTCCAACTACGAGTACTTCCTAGGCCTTTTTGACCCAGTACTTTGTAATGTAATCCAACCCGATTTAGTTTTTCTATTTCCCAAAATAAACTTTAAATTTTATATATAAAACAATTTTCTATATTTTACCCCTAATAAAATTTTAACGATTTTGCCTTTGGTAAAATTTCGAGAAAATATATTCAATATTTCACAACTCAACATGTTCACTATGACCAAATGGTTTATTTTCATTTTCGGGCTTCAAAACAGTCCAAAAACATAAACTCATTCTTCCAATAATTTTTTAAGTAATCCATATAGGATTGCAAAGGGATCATTTCCATTTTCATTTTCATTTCCATTTTGGAAGCCTACATTCATTTCCAAATGATTCCATTTCTCCATTTCGGAGAAAACCATAATCATTCCTGAATGTTTCTCATTTCTCTTTTCCTATTCATTCCATTCATTTTTATTCAAACACGAAATTAATTTTTCGTTTCAATGAGCTAGCGGAGGGACTGATTGAACATATTTAGTTTAAGCTCAAATGATTTATAATTAAGTTCTGGCTTTTCGCCAAATAATTATGAACTCATTTAGTCACAAATTCATTCAACTATAGTATCATGACTGAGCTCTCCCCAATGACATACCATTACGAAAAAAAACTACACAGTGCTCATCCAATGACCTTGTCATAAGTGTGTTACTCTCAAAGGATATCCTTGATCTCTTTGGGATAAAATCTATTCTCCCAATATACTCCGATTTTATCTCAAGGTAATCATTACATCTTCCTTCATGAAAAGTCAACCACTATCAAATAGTGATTAAGTCATCCATCATAAAGACAGATGATCCGTGGCCACATCTACTTTTCATCAACCATGTAATGCCAATGAGAGAATATCATTTACCCATGTTTTGGGCTATAAATTCCACTATTGTGAATGACGCTACATACTGCAGAAGTCGTACACCCAAAGCACCAGCTTTCGGTTCCTTATCTATTTAAACTCAGGCTTTTACTTACATCAAAGTGTACAAGTCACACATACATAGTCCACTGATAATACTCTGGAATGACATATTTTTATGTATTAATTACATATTTATTTTGAATATGATCCTACTAATTTGAGTTATTTATGGTTTTTTATCTTTTAGGGACTAAATTGAAGGTAAAAGGAAATTTAGGGAAAAAAAGCATGAATTTAAAGATCAAATGTGCCAGCATGCGAAATAGGAAATAAGTGGTACCAAAAATACAAAGTGTGGAAGACTTGGGGGAAAAAGTGCAAATAAAATATTTTATAAACATAAGACTCTATTTAAATTTTAATTATATTAGGATAATTGTTAAAGATTATTATTTAGATTTAATTTTAGCTTTTATCTTTATTTATTTGTATTTATCTTTTAGAATTTAATTAGGAATAGACTAGATTTCCTAGAACTATAAATAGGGGATGGAGTGACACAAATTTGGCTCATCTTTTCAGTAAACACTCCCTCTCCTAAAAAGCTTAGCCTTTGTTCCTTTTATATTATTCAATAAAAATTTCATTTTCATTACGTTTATTTCTTTTTCCCCAAAAAGCATGAGCCACTAAATTTATCTAGCCAAAGGTTGTCGAAATTCCCCAAAAAGGGTTCATGAGGCTTAGAATCCGCGCTTAGCCTTCTCAATGAGTATTCATCGTTTCTTCGCATTACGGGGCTGACGCTTCCGTCCATGTCCCTTCAAAGGTGATCTTTTTAACTTGTGCAAAGAACATCTGCTTTGTATGTTTTGGGAAGGTTGCACAGTCAGTTCATTAGCTTACTGCGTCAGTGGTTATCGAGCCTAAGAGAAAAAATGGTGTGGTATTCGCCATTGAGAAGTGATGATCTAGTGTAAGACGGTCCCATAAAAGTGACGGTTGGCTAGAGTCACGTTCCTCTAAATCGTAAGTCTAAAATCTAAGTTGAGCTGGTGGTCATAGGCGTCCTCTTCCACTATAACTGGCTTATTCTGTTCGAGAAGGATCACCTAAAAGCCGCGGATTGAACCCAAGGCCGATTGAGACAATAGGAGGCTGGAATCTCTCCATAAAAAAAAAAACTCTATTTCCTCAAATCTGTTCATCTTTATAATTTTAATTTTAATTTTTGTAATTTCAATTTAATCAAACTTTTAATTCTTTTTTTTTTAATTTTTTTCCAAATACGCAGGTTTTCTTGGGCATGACTCTATTCGAGATCCCGATGAATAGGAACTTGTGCAAATCCAGTCCTAGAGGATTTGACCTTACTTCCCTTATACTATTATTTTTATTATTTTATATGGATAGGATATTTTTGGTGCTCTCAACGACACATCATCCACCATCCATTCAGGATTTAGGTATGCCACACTATGAACGTCACAAGTGAATAAATCCATAAAAGAATTTACGATCTATTCTATTTGGGTCATATCTGATGTACTGTCAGTCTAATCAGTCACATCTATGTCTCTATCTTCTGGGAGTCATCTGCTCTGATGCCCAAGACAAGGCATCTTCCCAATTGGACTTGACAGATGACATATTAGTCTTTTAATCGGTTTGGACATTTTTTTATTAGACTAAGGACATGTTTAGCTTCGTCTACTAATACAAGTTTTCTTTCTGTACTATGATACAACCATGTAATACCGCTTAGTATTAATTAAACATTTAGACAACCAATCAGCAACACTGTAACAACCTGATTTTAGCTAAATCGGAATAGTGTTTTCGAAACCACAAATTCAATGTTAGAAATTATTTTTTAATATTATTTTCAGTATTCTCATCATGTTATTTGATATGTTTGAAAATTTCGTGAGTTAATTTTATCGTTTGGTTGGTCAATTTGATAAAAAAAGACTAAATCGCGTAAAGCGTAAAAGTGAAGTTCTATTAGCTAAAAGTATTTAATGGCTATAGAACCTTTAATTTAAGGTCCTTATGTTGCAATTATACATTAATAGCATGAGTGAACATATATGGACATATATTAAGGTGTTTTAAATTATTTTTATGCGGTTAATATGGTAATTCATTAAATAAAGGTTAAATAATTAAAATAAAAGACAAAACATTTCATTAATCTTTCTTCCTAACCGAAATTAAGAAAGAAAAGAAGCCATGGATAAGCTTTGAAGGTTCGACTAATGCATGCTTCAATTGTAAGTGATTTTTGACTCGGTTTTTAGTATTTTTTATGTTTTTGAGTTCGTTGCAGCTTAATCTATCTAGCCCGTACCTTTAATTTCAAAACTGCTAACATTTGTGAGAGTTGCCATTGATGCATATATATGTTCTTTGATGTTTGATGATGAAATATGAATATTTGTTATGAATTATACAAGTTTTGTTAAGTGATTTTTAGTGAAAATGCAAAATAAGGATTAATTTGATAAATATGTAAAGTTAGTGGTTAAAATGTGAAATAAATGGAAATTATGGGCTGCTAGGGGCATTATGGTAATGCGGCTAGCATGGGTATATTATGAATTTCATTAATTTGTGAATTTATGAAATAAGGACTAAATTGTTAAAAGTGTAAAAGTTTAGGGGCTAATGTGCAAATAGGCCTAAATGTATGTTTTGGACTAAATTGAATGAATGGTATAGGTACTTATTGTACAAGACTCCTAAGTATCTGATTTCTATTCCTTATGGTTCAACAGGTAAATAAATGATGTGGTTGAGAAAGAGGTTAGTACGAGGCGATACAAGTATATGCAGAACATATTCGTGTATTAAATGGTGAAAGTTCAATGAGTTCATATTTGATCATGTTTTGAGACATGAGAAAGGTTTGTAGTTAATATGTACATGGTTTTGCTATGTGCAATTAGTTGATTTGCATTTATTCGATGAATTAAGTTATTCACATACGAGCTTACTAAGCTATGAAGCTTACTTCGTGTTATTTTTCTATGTTTTATAGTGAATCAAGGCTAGCTCGAATCCGAGAGTCGTCGGGAACATTATCTCACTATCAAACATCTAAGTTGGTACTTTTGAATTATACATTTATGGTATATGGCATGTACAGGCTAGATGTGGTATTTTGGTTGTGATTATAGCCATGAGATTTGGCTTGTAAATGATGTTAATATTGATGTTGTTTGGCTATTAGAAATGGCTTATAAATGTATATGTTTTGGCTTGTATAAATATAGCCATGAGTGATGGCTTATTTTGGTTTGTTTTGGCATGGTTGTAACCAAGACATTTTGGAAGTTAAAATGGTTATGTGAATTATGATAAATGAACCATATTGTTTGATATTGATTTGGCATGTATTCGGTTAAGTAAATGGTAGTGATTTAAGAATTAGAATAGATGAAATTATAATGGTATGAATTGTGTATTTGGTTGATGATTTTGGCTGCCTAATTGTATAATGAAATGGTACCATTTTGCCTTGTGTAGGTACATTAAAGTTGGGGTGGCAAATTGGCCTTGCAAATGGCCTATTTTTGTCCACATGTGCAGAGACACGGGCGTATCTCAGCCGTGTGTGATACAAGGTCATGTTACACGGTCGTGTGCCCCCTAGTGTTGAAATTGATTTGAAGTCAGTATCCTCCACATGGTCTCACACACGGGCGTGTGATTGGCCGTGTGGCACAAGTCAGTATACCCCTTAATTGGTAGACGGCCTAACACAGGGGCGTGTGACTTGGCCGCGTTGCACAAGTCAATATACCCTACAGGTTTGACACGGCCTAGCACACGGGCGTGTGTGGCCACTTCGAAGGGCACACAGGCTAGATGCACGAGCGTGAGGTTGGCCATGTGACCCAAGTTAGTATGTATGCCCTGTTTCCACACGGCTTGAGACACAAGCGTGTCTGGAGCCGCGTGAGGTACACGGCCTATTCACATGGGCGTATGACCCCTGTATGGTTGAAGTTTTTCTAAGTTTCAAAAAAAATTTCGTATGTTATCAGTTTAGTCCCAAACCACTTCTAAAGCATGTTTAAGGCCTTGTAGGCCCTTATAAGGGACAATGTGATTGTGTTGAATGATTTATGAGAATGAATGCTTTAGGTTTGAAAAATGTATGCCATATGTTGTCAATTGATCGGTAATACGTCGTAACCCTACTCCAGCGACAATATGGGTTAAGGGTGTTACAAACACTTACTTCTATTTTGCTTTGTGTGCAGAAACCATATGAGGAAAATTATACAAAGTATATTAATGTAATCAATGAATTTGTTTTGTTAACCAATCTATTCAAAAAAATTACAAGTTTACAAATGAATATACTACACTAGGGCACCAAACCCAACACCTAGATAGCATTCTTTTTCTTCAGTGAAGTAGGTAACCTTGAAACAAAGTCCATCGTTACTTACTCTCATTTCCACTCAAGAATTGAAATAGGTTAAAGGAACCTGATGCTTGGCTTTGACCCTCTAACAAGTCAAACATCTTGCAACATAAATAATAATTTCCCGCTTCATACTCGACCACCAATACAATTCTCGTAAATCAAAATACATTTTTGTACCTCTTGGGTGTAAAACAAAAGAACCATCATGTGCTTCCTGGAGAATTTGACACTTCAAATCATCATCATTAGGCACACATGCCCAATTATGGAATCGTAAACAACCATCACTATTGATCTTAAAATCCCTAAATTCACCTTATTCGACCATTCTTTTTGTATCATTTAGTTTGACATCTAAACGTTGTGCCTTTTGAATCTACTCAATTAGATTCAGTTTCAATGAAAATGCAGCTAACAATCCTCTATCGTCGCACATGCTTAAATGATTAAACATGGATCGTAATTCAACTATGGATTTCGGCTTAAGGAATCGACAACAACATTCTCCTTTTCGGGATGATAATCTATTACACAGTCATAATCTTTCAATAACTCAATCCACCCGCGTTGTCTCAAATATAACTCTTTTGGGGTAAAGAGATATTTAAGACTTTTATGGTCTGTGTAAATATAGAATTTCTCATCGTACAAATAATGTCGTTATATTTTAGCGCAAATACAACAACATATATGGTTTTTGAATATAGAACTTTTGTTGGTTGTAATAAATGATGAAAATGGATATAGTCTTTTAAAAGACTTCAAAGAATTAAAGTCTTTTTATGGCTTGCTTGTTACAATAAGTTGTTGACACATGAACAAAGAATGGGCAAAACTTAACGAGGCAACAAAGATGTATAATCCGTGGTGCCCAAATTGAATTTTTTAGTTATGTGTTGAGGTGCTGTTTCACAACCATTTCAATGTGGAAAATGCTGGTTAAAAGTGATAAAATGCATGGACTTCTAGGAATGGAAATGATGATGTGATTCCATATTGATTTCTCAAACCTCTCTATTTTACGAAAGATAAAAGGGACTGTGATATTCTTTTTGGTGGGATATGTTGGAACTTATGGCTTTGAAGAAATAATAGGATTATTAATGAAAAATATCTAGAAGTAGGATAAATTATGAAAAAGTATTTGTTGTTTCTTCATAAGATACATTATGCTAATGAAAGGCATAGTAATACTTATTGCACACCACATAATAGGGTTCTTTAAAAAGTTGGTTAGGACTTTTAAGATGGGCTAAAGTTAACACCGATTGAGCTTTTAAAGGGGAGGAACGAGTTACCTCTTGCAATTAAGTGATCAAAAATCATAAAAGGGAATGGGTAATTGGGTTTTCTAGGAATATTGGTCATTGTTTAGTATTAAAGAAGGAATTGTGGGGTACGTATGAAGGCTTATCTCAAGATTGGAGTATAAGAGTTAGACATATTATATTAAATTGGACAGTTTGGCAACAACTTAGGGAATATGTAACAGATTAAAAGAAAACCACCATAATATCATTGTCTGAGCTATCCAAACAATAATGCAACAAAGCTGGAAGATAACAGTGACTCATGTGTTAAAAGAGGGCAAAATAGAGAAACGGATGGCATGATAGCTTTGGCACTTAACAGAGACCTTACACTTCATACTTTTGAGCTTTCAATTATTGAAGTAATTCATGCACTTCATGATGATAGTTAAGGTGTTTCTTGGCCTAAGCTAGTATAATTACTTTTGTTTGGTTTAACTTTTACTAAAAAATATGGAAGAACTTACATGAATTAACTATATGCAATAATATTAGACTTAGATACAATTTCAAATATATGTTAGACTAAGCTTGAATAATTTTGTATAATGTTGATACCAGATATAAACCCAAACCATACCCTATCTTGATCATGGATAGTTTTACTTGAGAACTTAAGTATAAATAAAATGATAAATGTTTACTTGTATATAGAAAATGTATTATTATCATATACAATTAATGAGATTAAAAAACTCCGCAAGCAAGTCTTAAAAGTCAATATGTGTCCTTTTTAATCTTATATATGTTATTCATCTAACACTAGTATCTTAGGTTAAGTCTTCAATTGTTAGTTTTGGAAATTTCTTTAATTAGCTATTTACGAATTCTTTAGATGACTCCTATTGTTTAGGAATGAGTTTGTAAAGCTTATATACACCAAAAATATGGGTGAATTGGTGTCTAAAAATTTTGTAAGAAAGATGGCAATAAAAATTGACATAAGGATTTATTGTGGTTCGGCCTCAATTTGCCTACCTCCACTACGTTAGCTTACCAAAACTAAGAATTTCTCAAATTCACTAATTTAAGACCTTTTAAGGACAATGTTTAACATTTACAATACTATCTTTTCAATAGGAAGGATAAAGTCACTTCCATTTAAGGTTTTCTACCTAAAAACTTAAGTAAACCTTCACAATTTTAAAAAATGAGTAATCAAAGAAAGATTGCCTCTAAAAGGCCAATTTACAACAACCAAGCTCACTATTTTCTTGTCTATTTTTGAATTTTTTTGTCATTATTTATTCCCTCTTGTTGATTTCTATTCATTTGAAGTAGTTAAAGGGAAAATTGAGTCGTTAGAGACATTAATTCAGGCATTAAATGTTGTTATAGAGGCCTAAGTTTCGATATTTATGTCTTTGGGGTTCGATTCTTGGGTTAAAAAAATGATCGTTATAATCATAAGAACAGACCCAAAGGGAGGTGGCCTGATACCTCATCAGTAAGGGTCATAACTATACACTTGAAGATTAATGATACATTTTTGGTGCCCAGATAGTAGACCATACAGGGCTTGAGTTTGATACCCCTACTTATTTTCTAATACCCTTGAGGTAAGAGCTTACTGCCTCTTTGGGTATTAGTTCCTTGGATAAGGGTATTGATACCAACACTAAAAACATGTAGAAATTTGGCTTAAAAGGGCTCAAAATAATTTTTTGAACTTTTGAGTTATTTCCAAGAGTTTAAAACAACTTGAAAAATGACTTCTTTGAGAAATATTGTCAAATTTGGTTAAGGATTGTTTTGTTATATCAAAATATTAGAAAAGCAAGGCTAACAAGGTTGTTTTTTTTTTCTTTTAACGTTGTTATTGCTAGAATATAGGAGAACAATTGTAATTATTGGCTACATAAAGCTCACTTAGCATCAATTTAGAGAAAATTATCCTTACTATTATTTAAAGTGTGTGTTTTCTATTCATTGTCTTTTTGTGAGATACCATTACCAAGAGTTTTTAGTTGAGAGATTAATATACATATACTTTTGGTTTTTACAAGCTTTGTTATCTTCATGAGTTTTAATGTTTTACCATTTTTGTCACTTTATTATTTTCAAAATTTTGATTTCAAAGGCATATTATTATTTGGAAGCTTTTATTATAGATTTGTGAAAGTTTATTGTCAATACGATGACAGGCCTACAAGTTGTCTACAGAATGAAAAGCTTAGCAATAACAACTATAATACATAGTCAACTTGCATGATGCCTTACATGTAAGAATAAAACCTGTGGGATACTGGTAGATTGTTAATGGTAGTAAGGTGATACGATAAACAACAAAAGATGCATATGTCACGTTGCAATAATGGAAGATAAAAGAAGCAAGGAATGTTTGCTTTGAAGATAACGATTGAAAAGGATGTGATAGAGCACATTAGAAATGACACAACCTAGAAATAGGCTTGGGACACTTTTACCACTCTATTTTCAAATAAGAATGATAGGAGGCTTAAACTTTTAGAGAATGAATGACTCTTGATAGTGCAATACGATATGATAGTCACACAATAATTCCATAAAGTGAATATGTTATGTTGAGAGATTTTAGAATTATATCCACAAGCTCCAATTGGAGAGATAAGAATGAAAAAGATTGTCATCTATGAGTTAATGCCTAAATATAGAAGCTTCATTGTTACAGCACAAGGATGGCAAAACTAACCATCACTTCAAGAGTTCAAGAATTTGCTATCGGGATAAGAAGCCTTAGCTAAGCAAATGAGAGAAGCTTCATCAAAGGGTGTAGAGGAAACACTTTATGGCACTAAAGGCAGGTGGAATTTTGAGTAATGTGGTACAAGTGGGTCTAAAAAGAGTAATGAAAAAAAAGAGTGCTCATACAAAGGGGTTTGAAGGGTCGAAGTTGCGAAAAAAATTTGAAAGGTAATGCTTTAATTGTAAGAACAATGAACGTCTGACCAACAATTATAAGTCAAAGAAAAAAGTCATGGAAAGCAATGCTACTACATCTCTGTTGAAATGGAATGGGATGTTGAGGCATTCTTTGCTATAGAAGAATGAGAAGAGTCCACGAAAAGAATTAAGTGTTAGAAAAATCAATTAGCCTTTGTAGCTTTAACATCCAATTGAATTAATTAAGAAAGTGATTGGAATATGACTCTAGTTGTTCAAACCATATGACAAGTGACATGAAAAAGTTGTAGAATCTATTAGAGGACAAGGAAAGTCTATGGTGGTAACATCAAATAACTCAAAGTTACCAATAGTTCATGTTGGTTGTACAATTGTCTCTCACCAATCTAGTGTTAATGAGATACTACTTCAAAATGTCTATCATGTCCTAAGTATGAAGAATAATCTTCTTTCGATATCACAATTAACATCTTCTACCCACATCATCTTGTTTAGCCCGAAAGATGTGGAGGTACCTCATGATATTAAGGTTATGAAAGAGTAGATAATAAATAAAAGGGTAAACTCCATCAATTGTTCTTAAACTTTTTCTAAAATTGCATTTCGATCACCCAACTTTCAAAAGTTACATAATAGTCACTAACATTATCAAATTGTTACATTTTTGTCACTCGGCTGTTAACTTTCGTTAAAAAAGTAATGTTGCACCTTAATTCAAAGGGCTTATATATAATATGGTCCTTAAGCTATAGTGAACAAATCATTTTGATATCTTTAAAAATTTATTAACAATAATTGTAAAAAAAAATTAAGAAATCTTAGACTAAAAATTATTAAAAATCTATAAAAATATTTAAATATGTATAAATCTAAAAATTTCTTAAAATTAAAACTAAAAAAATTTAAACTAACATTTCTTGCAAATTTTAATTATATAAAAAAATCATAAAATTTTTAAACCAAATTCCATTTATTTTCCACTGTTGATGAATACCTTCAATCACATCAACATTTTCATGTTGTTTTACCTAAAAACCCATAAATGACTTTGCAAATTTTGTTTTGTTTTATTTTATTTTTAGAAGCCTTAACAAAATACATATCAATGCAAGATTCAGATTTCACTATTAAACTGATTGTTGCTACTCGAGTTATTAAGAAACAAAATCTATGTATGCAACACCACATTCATTTTTTAGAATCATAAAAACTTCTACCATCAACGACCTATTTGCAAGACTTTCCCGATAATTATGAAAAAAAAAAGGAGAAAAAAATTAAGAAAAAAGAGGGCAAGCGAGAAGAGCAAAATGTTCTATGTATTATCTGTGTTCTTTGGCAAGTTTCAATTTTTTGAAATTTGTGATTTTTTCTTTTAATCTATAATACAAAATACATTATTTCTTTTTTAAACCCATCATTTCTTGTCTGTAGCTTCAATTACTATATTAATTGGGGTTTTGAGTAACTTTCAATTTTAAAATTTTGGAGTTTCTAAATTTATAATACAAAGTATTATTCTTCCTCTCCAAACCCATCATTTTCTCTCTCAAAATTTAAGTTAAGATTTTAATTTCAGTTATAAGTAAAACACATATATATTATTTTTAATGATATGAGAAGAGCAAAACCAACCTCGACCTGCATAAAAAAAGGTGAAAAAAAGGCAAAGAAGTATGATAATTAAGAGAGCATAAAACAACAAAGCAAATGAAAAAATTAATAGGATCAAAGTGAATGGGTATTTGATGAGATTGAATGTGGAAATTTAATTGCAAATTTCTTGATTTTTCCTTATTGCAATTGATTTCTTAGTTATTTTAAAGATTTGTTTTTAATTTTTTACAATTATTGTTAATAAAATTTTAAAATATCAAAATGATTTTTAATTATAATTTAGGGACTAAATTAACTATTAACCCTTTGAATTAAGGTACTGCGTTACTTCTTTAATGGAAGTTATAGTTAAACGACAAAAATGTAACAATTTGATAATGTTAGTGACAAACTTATATAACTTTTGAAAATTGGGTAACTGAAATATAATTTTAAACAAAGTTTAGAGATAATTAGTATAATTTACCCTAAATAAAATTTTATATTATAACTCAACAATTTTATTAATAGATAAATATAATTTTTTGAAACTGATTCTCAATTTTATTTTTATGGGATAAGTTTGTTCAAACATAATTTACATTTAATTACATTTTTTCAGAAAAATGATATTATTCTTTATATAAAAAAAAAGTTTACAGGCAAATTTTCGTATGGACTTAAATATTTTTAGCAAATGATCTATTTAAAAAGTAGCATATTATTTGATAATATATATATATATATATATATATATATATATATGTCAACAGCGCATGATAAGACTAGATTAAAATTTATACATCCGCACATGATAAAACATAAAGACACATAATTATGGATGGTGGGTTTAAATTTAAATACTCAAATATACGTGACCTACCTCATTGGCCGTTAAAATTTATATTTTAATATAATTATATAAATTTTTATTTCGGTATCGTTCATATTTATTTTTACGGTTTATATTTAGAATTCATGATTATCCTTCTTAATAATGTTATCTCTAAAATTTGAAATTATATCTCCTCTTGAAAATGCAATATAACTTATTAATTTTATAAGTTTTTTTTTTTAATTCCAATACATTCGTAGTGTAAAAAATAATTATGGATAAATAAAAAGTGTTTCATGAATAAGATAAAATTCATGGTTTTTATTTTTATTTTTTATAAACATTCTAAATTTTTGTTTTTTCTATTATTGATTGGTGGAAACATTTCATGGATATATCTGGCTCATGGCAAGATCAACCCCATGTCCCAGTTTTCAACAGCCGGAACGTTGAACAATGAATAGCCCATACCATGCCATGCCTCACAGCCTCCCTAGAAATTGCTAAATACAGATTTCTTTACATTTTCTACCCTGCCACCTAACACAATGCTCTTCGTGAGACCCAGATTGCCTTTAATTTTCGCTTGAAAGGATTTTTTGTTATCATCACACTTCAATGGCTAGGCTCCAAACATACAACTCTTCCTCAGGAACTCTCAATGAAAGTGTCACTAAACCTGACGCATCTTCGTATTCAAAACTCACTTCTTCCGTTTCAACAGTTATTCTCTTTGGTCGAGTTGACGAATAGGCTCCAAACATGCCACACCCTCGGATTTTCATGTCTATGTTTGCATGATGATATCTGAGTTCCTTGATGGCTCCCCCTGAATTGAACATCTTTATTAAGCCCATAGGAGCAAATTTACACCCATTGCTTAATATCTTTACAGGTACCACTGTGAAAACTTCATATTGTCGTGCCTTTAAAGTGATCGGCATTGTTGCATCATTTGGAAGGTAAGTCAATTCTCCTGCATTTGGAATCAGTGAAGTTTGTTCAGGGACACTTAAATATTGTTGCACATATCCATGTCCAACAGATACTTGTATCCTATTAACAATAGGTTAAAAAGAACATAAAATTTACATGATAGACATACCACCAAGATGGGAATATATGACAGAATCTCCATTCCATTCATCACCGGCTACTTTAGGCAAATAATCTACATCTCTAGCCCTCACATATCCTGTAATTGTATCAGGTTGTTTATCATGAATGATATTGGTTTTTCCAACTCTACACCACCCTGCCCCCTGGCAGTTGAATACGCCCATCACTCCAGTGAATTCGTTCAGATTCCATATCTTTAGAAGGCTGCAGTAGATACCAAGAGCATAATGAGCATAATTCTTAAGATGTCAGATAGTACTCAGACCAGAGCAGCATAAGTAAAACTACTATTCTTTTCTTTTTTCTCACCTTTTCCCATCTCTGGCAGGATCTGAGAACAAGCAATCCCTTGTTGGTCTTCCTGGAAGTTTGGCTCTCAATATGGAACCATCAGGAAGTACAAGTTTCTTGAGTAGGTCAAAGTCATGTTGCCCAGGTTTGTCACTGTAATAATACAACACACAATATGAGAAATCAAGCGTTAAATTTACTACTGTCACAAAGCCAACTAGATGACACTAAATTGTACCTGACATAAATTGCACATCCTCCGACAGCACGGGCTGCTCCGTGGTACTCGGCCATCAGATGCAGGCTCTGTTGTCAAATTTATTCATGCGTTAACATTGGACAATTCAATGAAGCATGGATCGAATTTGAATGCTTTAAGAATAGGTAAAACCTGTAAACTTACGTGAAACATGTCCCAATCTGGTTGCATAAATTCCCCAAGGAAAACAGTGTTGTATGCAACTGATGCAATATGAATTGTGTGGGATGCCGGATCTCTAGGCCAGAAATCATCCGATGCCCTAATAACGGCGGTTCGTTTTGCACTGCACAAGCAAGTCATATGTCAGTGTAAGTTCAGGGTCACTGATAGCTTTACTAGTACATGACAGATGAAAATTTACCTGTATAAACCATCTGTGTTATGACTCATACAAGAGATTATATCATTGTTAGCAAAGTTCCTAGCAATTGATGCCTCTAAAGCCTGATGATATTTTCTAGCAAGTTTCACTCTTCCACCATGGCCGGCACCGAGAGTTTCAAGGATGTTCTGAACATCAACTTTGACTCCATCAATACCGGCCGTCGCAAGGTATGCATGAAGTTCATCATAGAAGTTGAAAACCTTTTCAGGGTTAACAAGGCCAAGACCGTTCTTAGTTATGCTGTCCAAAGCTTGATCAGGCTCATTTGACTCAACTCCAGGAGATGAAATAGGGTAAACCACTTTGGATTCATAGTGTTCCATTTCGGTAACATCAGGTCTAACACCTCCCCAATACCCTGTAATTGCATGCCAGACATAAGCATACTTCAAAGCATGTTTTTGTTTGATTTCGGTGACAATGTGGCGAAGCCCCAAAGCTGGATCCTCTACTCTGTGACCCTCTTTGCCATCTTTCTGAAATTTATGGTTCTCTTTGATATTTGTCAACCTGTTTGCAAAACTGAAACACAAGAAAGCCGAAAACAGCAAGACCTTTTAGCCTATGGAAAGGAAGAATTAGCAAGAATAAGATGAGAATGGTTTAAATCCTTACTTGGCTGCATTATCAGCTCTGAATTCAGTTCCATGTGAATCCATGGCAACAGATTGCCATCCATCATCAATAATAAGAAACCTTGGATGAATCCCACCTTTCTCCAAGCTGAAAGAGTTAATAGTTAATCTCCTATATCTAATGCTCTAAATGTTGAATCGTATAAATAGCATTGAAATACTTAAAAACTCACCTTTCCAATCCTTCCTTTAAACTCTCAGAGGTGACATTGGTGTAGAAAGCATCCCATGTACACCAACCGAACCAGTTCAACATGTCTGGCATCTGAACAACAAGAATGAATGCAATTATAATTCCATGTATTAGGAACAGAAACAACATCTAGCATCAGCAACAGAATGACTTACCTTCTTCCTCTCACGATGCGAAAACGTCTGCAAATGTTTTTCCACAGACCTGCATATAATTTCCAGTATTACTTGGCTAATAATTCGTCATGTTAGACAATGTGCCCCAAGAAAAGTCATGATAAAACTCTAAGAAAGATATGTCGATGAGTTCATCTACAGTCATGAAGCACTAAAGGACCATGGCTGAAGTAAACTATTTTACTTGGACTCGACTGTGAGTACTAAATACAGAAATGCTTATTTTTTTAAAAAGTTTTTTCATTTATTTAAAAGTTCTTGGAGAGATGTACCCATAGACATCTCCAAATATGTGCAGGACATGGATGTCAAACACGGATGCTTCAAGAAAAATGGACCCGAGCAGCATGGGAAGTAAACACTGCTACTTTCAAGCATCATATGTACAAAGATGGCGTCAATGTAAAATGTTTTAAAACTTACTTCACAGCATTGGTGATGACATCAAATGGATCTGATCCAGCTGCCACAAAAACCAAATGATTCCCTTCAAACTCATCAACAGCTGGATCCCCTGCAATGGCCAATGATCCCTTCAGTTCTAGAAGGACAAACCAAATTTTTTTTAAAACAATACCAAATCTGATTAAATTATCTTGTTTTCCCTCTCATACCACTTTCCAAACAAATCTCCAGCTCATTTCTTTCATTGCCTTGAAGAACAGCCCTGAAATCCCCTTCAAGAATCGGTAAAAACACAACATATACGGCGGAATCGCCTCCATTTCCGGAGCCATCGCGTGCCTCCACAATCAAAAACTGGGTTTCGAAGGGGATATCTTGACCGCATGCTCCCATCCTCTGCGTCATCCACCACATTTTGAATCGGAAAACACACATAAAACGCAATCCCCTGCAACATAAGACAAATTCAGAATTTTGGCTTTTGATGACAAGAAAATCCTTATGTTGGCATCTTGGAGTTGTAAAACTTAAAAAAAAAAAACGAATGCTATGCAACATTTTCTCGGGAAACAAACAGTTAAGGAAGAAATAAGAATACATACTGAAGTTTGCCGACGGGGAAGACCCTGCGGCAACCCGTCTTATCTGAAAAAACACCGATGAAAGCTCCATCAGCCAATGCATCACCAGAGGCTGGAAGCACCACGATGTTGTCAGGAACATCGTGAAGAACACAGTTTCCCAACACCATTAACTTCCCATCATCACTCACACAAATCCCAGCCCCCACAGTTATTTTCTTGGTTTAACCAAGGAAAAGTGAGGAAAATATGAAATGAAATAAACAAAGATTGCCTTCCAAAACCCAAGTCCCAGATGCAATGAACTAATTATGGGGAGGGGACTATTTATAGGCCTGAAAAAAGAAAAAGACACAGGGAAATGAATTGTGCTGGGTTAATCTTTTATACGCATATAAAAATTCTTGAAATTAGTCACTGTGTTTTTTTTATTATTAAAAAAAGGAGTTGTAGAATGATGAAATGACGATGAGACAAGGCCAAACTCAGTTTCAATGAGTTATTGTTCCTGGGACCATAACCAGTTTGGATTTGTGTACACAGCCTTTTACGTTTCCAATTGGACCACACCAAAAACCAAATATTTATGCATTGCATGTGACTCGTATTATTATTTTCTTTTTTCTTTTTTTATTACATTCTAATATTTTGGGTTTTGTTATACGAGGTTGGAATTTGCAGGAAGAAATCAAGATTTTCCCTTCAACTTGGAGAAATGGACATGCACCTAAAGTAAATCACGTGGCAGGATCCATGCGGCTACGTATCTCATCTTTTCTTTTCACCTCCCATGAAACCCAATCATTTTTCTCTAAAATCATATTTATTTGTTTTCCATTTTGTACATTAAAAAGCATAAATTTTAATAAATTATTAAAAAAAAGTAAAATTCAACTAGTTCGATTACTCATTCAATTGATTCGACTGTTCAACTCAACTAATTTATGAGTTAACCATTCCAAATCTTTAGTCCGATCAGTTCCCATTTTAATTGGACTGATCCAATCCAATTTTAAAAATAATAATTTAAATTTTATTTTATTATTTGTGAGTTTTAAGATGATATTTTATTTTAAAATTAGTGTAAAAATGTTTTATTAAAGTTAAAATTACCATTTATATCCTTGATAAATTATTCTATCATTATTATTTAAATGCCTTTTAGTAATATTTTAATGATGAAAACTAAAATATATACCGTCATTCAATATTAGATTCATTCTGTTAGGAATTAATTATGGTTGTAATTTAAAATAGCTTATTCATTCAATAATATCATTTTAAATCAATCAAATGAAACTTAACCAAATTTAAGAAATAAACACATAAAATATACTAAAAAACATACTCAATAACTTAAATATAAATTTTAAAATAGTTTTTTTGAAATTAAATAACACCTAAGGGAATTTGTGTTAGACAGCGAAAGTGAGGCACAAGGATTGAGAATACGTGTATCCAGCGTGGAATTGCCTCAAAAACAAATATATTATTGCATTTGTTTTCTAATATCTACTGTTACAGTTGAATATGAAAGAAGAAAGGAATACTTACGTGTGGCCACGTACATCACATTCAAACACACCTTGGATTCAACTTGGCACTCGTATCTATCCATCTAATGCAACACTCTTTTTTATTGCGTATTATATTTATATATTTTCATTGTTTAATTTTTATACCATCCCTATTCTATATTTATAATAATTACTTTTGTTTATCTTAAATTCTATTTTAGTTATTTATATTTGAAATGTTACGTTTTAATGACTTGCGTTATCGCGTTGTAATATTTGAGTCATTGAGCCATTAACGGTGTAACGGTAAACTGACGTTTCACGTTAAATAATCATTTCAAACAAAAATTCTAGGTTAATTTATACAATTGATCCCCATTTTTTTTTATTTTGAGCAATTTAATTTTTTTCTTTTATGTTCTTTTTAACTTTTCTTTTTTTTCTTTAATTTCCATTATCTTCTACTTCCACCTCTGTTTTCCTCCCTTCACCATTTCTTTTAACATAGTTTTTTTCTTTCATTCTGCTTCTTGATCCACTACCACCATAGGTAAGTAATTTGAGTTTTTTCTCTTGCATAGGCATGGGAGAAATGGCAGGGTCAGATAAATAAGTTGAATTCAAGTGCATTCTGGTTTCAGTGTGCTCACCAATAGACTCGGGAGGGTTTGAGAAGTATGTTACAAATAGTGGTCGGTAATGTTAATATTCTCTGGTCTGCAACATATAACTGGATAGAGTTGTATACTTCTCACTTGCTATACACAAGGCCATTAATAATGGTATGTACATTCCATGTATAACATATA
Source organism: Gossypium anomalum (assembly GCA_025698475.1). Taxonomy (NCBI): domain Eukaryota; kingdom Viridiplantae; phylum Streptophyta; class Magnoliopsida; order Malvales; family Malvaceae; genus Gossypium; species Gossypium anomalum. The sequence continues at coordinate 71,668,012 of CM046968.1, forward strand.
TCGTAGTGTTGATAGTTTATGCATAATAACTAGACCCTGAAATAATCAATTGATTTCTTCTTCTTCTTCTTTTGTTGTTAAAGGTTAGAAAGCATGTATAGCTTGGCACAAAAAAGCATTCAATTGAAACCAATGGCTTCTGTTCATAGGTTGGTGGGGCTTATAATTGGGATTTTAAGGGAAAATACTAAGGTGGCATATGGGGATATATTATCAATTTGCATTCTCTTTTAATTCTCCTTTTGATTCTTTAACCTTAAAAAAAATTGTACATTGGGTATTTCTCAGGTTTGAAAGGATTTGGTCTTTGGTGAGCTATCATATTTCCATCTTCATATATTTCTATTTGCTAGTAATGCGATTTTGGAGCCTTGTATGGGGTGCTATTTCAATATTTTTGTTTTGGCAACTATAAGAGCTTATCATGAAATTAGAGCTTGGATTTTCTTGTACATTCTTTTGAGTTATATATGTGTTTTCATTTCATCAAGATGGTTATGCATGCCATAGAGTTGTTGATTGTTGGGAGTGATGATGTAAAAATGCTTTTACATGTAGAATGTCAGAACTTAAGGGAAAAACAGAGGGAGAAGCAAAAGAGAATGAAAAATAAAGAAAAAGAATATAAAAGAAAAATTAAATTACTCAAAACGAAAAAATATGGGGACCAATTGTATAAATTAACCTAAAATTTTTGTTTGAAATGATGATTTAACGTGCCACGTCAGCTTACCGTTGCACCATTAACGACTCAGTGACTAAAATGTTATAACGCAAGAACATAAGTCACTAAAACGTAATATTTCAAACATAAGTGACTAAAATGTAACCAAACCTAAGGTAAACAAAGGTGATTATTTTGCTAGTTTACCTTATTTTTTATGTTATTCGGTTTTATAGCATTTAATTTGTTGTTTGTGGCGAATGGTCGCCCACTCGACCACAACACAATTATTAGCATTTCAACAATTTTTTGTATAATTAATGTTCATACCCACTAACTAGTATAACTATTTTTCATGAAATGAATGATATGTTGCGGAGATATAATTTCTCCTTGAAAGAATTTACTTATTTTACTTCTCACTCTCTCTTCATCAATAAAAGAAATTATGTCTCATCAAAATTTTATTAGAAAAATTATATTGTGAGATAAAAATCCAATAAAAAGAGACAATTTCTCACTATAAGTTATTTTGTTAAAAACTTCTATCAGAAAAATTCAATGGGACTAAACATTGATTAAAAGAAAATAGTATACATGTAATTTAACTCTCCTTAATAATAATGTCATTTAAGAGTTGATGCATACTAATTTTGTATACTAACCTTTCAAATGTTACAATTGGTAATACCTTAGTGAATAGATTTACAAAATTATCACTAAAACAAATTTGTCGAACTTTAATATCATCTTTCTTATCAAGACCACGAGTGTAGAATGACTTTACTAAAATATGTTTCCTTTAGTCCCCTATGATGTATCTTCTCTTTAATTAAGCTATACACGTACATTAAATTCATATAAAATAGTTTATGTATTTTCCTATAGCAGCAAATTATATATCTTTTAGACACATTGGATCAATATCCTTAGCCTAACACTCTCAGCTTGCCTCGTGCATTGCAATTATTTCTACATTATTTGAAGAGGTATCAATTAATGTTTGTTTTTGTTGAATGGCATGATATGGTTGTACTTCGCATATTGTTAAAAATTGATTTAGAAAACATGGTACAGTGGTACAACAAAATTTAAATTTTTTCTAAAATGGACCTTTATTATGATATCTAAAGCTATAAATTTGATCAAATAAAATACATGTGTGTCGCAGCTTCAAGGAGATGCTTAAAATGTAAGGGTCCTCTAAGAAAGTCCTCAAGCTTTTCAACCAACTTGAAACAAAATTTGATGTCTTCAAACTTTTAACTAATTGATCTTCTTCACTATTCTCGAATTCACGGTTACTTGGAGAGTGAGCTCCAATCCAAAAGAAAACTAAACAATGGAAAAATCCAAGCCACCTCCTTCAGGGAGTTTGTACAAACCTTTATAAAGAAACCAAACTCGCTAAAAAATTCACTGGACCTTGAATTATAATTGTTAGATCAATTGAATTATAATTCCTCTTTAATCTAAAACTATTGCTATAGGAAAATAAAATTTATTTGAGTAAAAAAATTACTCAAATAAATTTTCACTAAATTTTGATAAAGTTTTCCCTCAATATTCGAATGTATGGAATGGTCAGCCAACATGTATATCTATAGAGGAAAAATAGCCAATGATCTTATTTTAATTTAGAGTATTGAAACAATCAATACGAAGGAGTTTTAGTCTTATAAGGACTCAAAGGGGTTCTTGGTAGCTTGTTTAGGGTTTAAGTAACCTCGTGGACAATCACAAAGTGGGTAGCTTCGCTTGCTTGGGTGGCCAGCAATTGACCGATATGTTTTGGGCTACCACAACCATCTATCATTTGGACAATATGTTGTTTGTGAGAATGTACATTTGTTTACAAGCCTACAAGATGTCTTCAAAGCTAGTTGTAAACCTATTATAATCAATGATTATATAATCGTAGATCATGACATCACACTTATTTTCTCCATGTTTAAAAAACAATATGATCATATTATGTGTTTGTAATTACATCATTTATTATATAATCACTCAATTAATTTTATTTCATGTATGATCAACTTAATCATGTCACATATTATGTGCTTGTAATCAACTTAATCAAAGTTTATATAATCACATAATGAACTTATATACAATGGCAGATCATGGGACTAAGTTTCAAGGGCCTAATTTAAATTTTCAAAAATTTTAGGATTTTAATGAGAACTTTAAAAAATAATTAAGGGCTTGATCTGTTGTAATTTGATATGGCAAATTAAGCTTTCCCATTATACTTACGGAGATTGTTTTTGAGCAAATTAGTAACTTTTTGTAGTTTTTCCTAGTTTTTAAAATTTTGATTTAATAAGTACGAATGTCTCTTTTTACTTATTTTGAGACCCAAATTGACCAATTGTGCTAGTGGGAGCCCTAACATATGATTGAGTGTTGTAGGAATGTGTTGGAGGCCGGAATCGAGCGAGAACATTACCAAAGGAAAAGGTATCATGACATCCTTCCTTCGTGATACCCCCAACAGGCCCTAAAGGTACAGTGGTATCGCGATATCCACTTTGGGTATCACGATACCCACTTACCCAAGGAGCAGCCCAAGTCAAGCATGTCAACGATATCGCGATATCCTATCCTTGGGTATCGCGATACCAACATCGCGAGGGAACAAAAAATGACACTAAGGGTAGTCTTTGTCCAACCAAAGCACCAATCATTGAAGGCCCACTCAAGGGCATTTTGGGCAAAAAGAGGGCAAAAAAATTATTGATAAAAATAACCAAATTTGGTTAATGAGAGAGGAGACACTTAGGCTTAGTTTTAGATAGTTTTTTTTAGGTTTTCTTTAGTTTTTCTTTGCACTTTTTTAGGGTTTCCTATTTTTCATCTTCCTCCATAGATGTAGTGTTTATTTTCCTGCATTTTTCTTCTTCTTATTATTGTTCTTATATTTAATTAAGTTAGTTAACATTGTAGCTTAGATTTATTTGCACTTTTAGCCCATCTCTTTTACTTGTAATTACATTCTACTATTTGTTTAATGCTATTTGATTTTCCTTTAGTTTCAGTTGTTAAAAACTTTATCTTTCATGTTTTTTGAGGCTAGTTTCCCATCTTCATCTTTCCTTTAAGTTTTTTAAATTAAAAATCCAGCTTTCATCTTTTTCTCAAGTTTTATGTTAATGGCTGCAATGGTTTCTTCTTTCATGTTTATTAGCTTATTTTTTAATACGGGTAACTAAACTCTAAGGGGGTTAGTTGATGGAGATATGGATAAACTAATTTTTGGATGAGGGACTAAATTGTAATAAATTTGACTAAATTGAATAAACCTAAAAACTTAGGATTGACGACCCTAAGAGAACACTTAGACAAGTGAGATCGAGAGGTAATCTTGTCGAGCACCAATTTATTAGTCCCGAGTTAGCTGATGAGATCAAGATACAAACTAGATTAACTTGTCTAATTTGGTGAACTACATCAAAATCAATCAACCATCGTTTGTTATTTATCTGTTAATTTTGTAACTTTGCACATTTTATAATTTAGTCCTTGGTAGTTAGCTCGTAATTTAGTATAATTATTTTTGACTTTGTGGTTTGTCGTACTATAATGTTTAGCAATTAGTTGGTTAAACTCCATATATTACATACTCATTCATAGAAATTGTTCAATTGTTGACTTTCTTAGGTTCGATCCTTGGAGTACTCCATGCCTCGTTGTACAATTATATTACAACTGACTTGTCACACTTGCAAACACCGCACATAGTATTTTCATTCGATTGTTGTCTTTATTTGTTGATTTTCTCCTGTAATTCACGAGGGTAATGGAGGGAAGTCAAAGGTCTAGTTAAAATTTTTAAAAATTTTATGAGATTAATGAGAATTTCCAAAAAGTTTAGAACTAAATTAAAATTTTCAAAAAATTTAAAAGATATGATAAAAAATTTTAAAAATTTGGGGATCCTAATTAAAATTATCAAAAATTTTCAAAGGAGAAATGAAATTTTCCAAAAATTTTAGGGTCTAAGGCCCCTATTAGCCACCATTACCATCTGCCCCTGCCTTATATATATAAGTTTATTTCTTAAGATATAGATTAATGAATTTTGACATCAATTAATATGTTTACCATATCATGTATGATCATTAAGGTTTAGGTTTTTCTAATGTACAAAATAATTTGTTTGCATTAGATTACTAGATCTTGATTGATCACTTAATCAAAGTTTATATGATCACTTAACAACCTATATATCAAAAAAATTATTCATTTCTTAATATATACATTAATGAGTTTTTATATCAATTAATATATTCACCATATCATGTATGATCATTAATGTTTAGGTTTTTCTAATGTATAGTATAATTTGTTTGCATTAGATCACTAGATCTTAACTAATCACTTAATCAACCTATATATAAAAAAAGTAGTCATTTCTTAATATATACATTAATGAATTTTGACATCAATTAATATGTTGACCATATCTTGTATGATCTTTTGAGTTTAGGTTTTTCTAATGTACAATATAATTTGTTTACATTAGTTAAGTAGATCTTGGATTGATAATATGTTCACTATATCTTGTTTGATCATTAGGGTTTAGGTTTTTCTAATGTGTAACATAATTTGTAACAATTCGATTTTAAGTGGTGTCGAAAATGCGATTCTAGGATCCTATTTTCGTAAATATTAAATAAGGATGTTTATGGAGTTAGTGTATAGATGAATTGAAATTTGGATTAGTAATTTAACTAAAATTGTGAGTAATTAAGGCTCAAGGGCTAAATTGTAAAAATTTAATCGCTATAGATTTTTAATTAAGAAATGACTTGGGGACTTATATAACAATTATCCAAAGGATTAAAATGAAAAAAAAAATAAATTAAAATAGATTTTAGTGTAATTTGATGTTATATGTCATTAATTTGATTAATTAAAGGATTATGTTTAATTAAACATGATTAACTTAACTAATTAAGTTTAATTAACATGCTAACCTAAGTATATAAACAAAATTTAGTGGGAAAAGATGAAAAAAGTCATCATCTTCCCCAAAACCTACTATCCACCATTGAAGATACTTGGAAGTTTGGTTTTAACTTTCATGTATTAATTTCAAGTAAGTTCTTAGCCATTTTTCTTTGATTTTTGCAGGTTTGAGTCCATGAGAGTTTGGTTTAGTTAGCCCATGTACCAATTTGTAAAATTGTTAAAGTTTTTGAAACTTACCATTGTTGAGAATTGAATGAAATTGGTGTGAAATTGTTAGAAATCAAGCTTAGTATATGAAAATGACTAAATTGTAAAGCTTAGTTTTTAGTTTCATACATTAAGGACCAAATTGAATAAAATGAAAAGGACTAAATTGTAAAGCTTAGTTTTTAGTTTTGTACATTAGGGACCAAATTGAATAAAATTAAAAGATATAAATTGCAAAGCTTAGTTTCGTACGTGATTCTATATGATGCCTTGGTGGCGTATTTTGTTTGGCCCTTGTGGCATATTCTATTAAGTTTATCTGGTAGAATATGATTACCTGCCCTTAAGGTAAGTTCTAGATAAATTTTGATTGTTTTGTACTGCTATGATAAGGTTATGATGCGTCTGAAGTTAATGTAGTTGAATAAGATTTGTGATGTAATTGAATAAGTCTTAAAGGAGTTATTAAAAAGAAGTGTGTATTCGTATGTTTAGAAAAGGTATCCGCCATGATAACTTGTTAGTTTGAGATTTGGGCATGTTCATAGTTATGAATAAGATAAGTATCCATTAGTCTAAGTTTGTATGTACCATGTAGGGTCAAATTTGAGTTATTTGGTATCTTCCATATCTGAACAGTATCATGTCTTCTTCTAAAATCTTATGGAATCTGAGTCATCGTATTTCTAAGTATCTATGTTCGATAATAAAATTGTGTGGTATTCATTTAGATGATCTATATAATTCATTATCAGTGGGAGCTTGTAGGGTATTAAACAAGAATATGTTTTGACTAGTAAAATGATAGTATTCAAATTTGCGTGAGTATCCGCCAAATATGTATGTATTAGCTGGTGAACAATATATGTGATCAACCATTCTGAAATCAGTGTATGTATGAAGAGATGGTTCGTAATGTAGTGGGCTCTGAAAAGATATTCTTTGAAAAGTACCGTTGTGGTTCTAAGAAAAAGAAGAGATTAAGGTAATGTCTGAAAGGATCTTAAGTTAGTCAAGTAGTTAAGAGTAAATTGGTATGATTAAAAGTATAGTAGTTAGCGTGTAAGTGTAAGCCTGAAATTGTGATAGTACCCGCCCAAACAAAAGTAAGTGGTTAAGAAGGGTAGCTGGCGTACAAATATTCTTCAAATATTATAAAAGAATTTGCCAATGTATTTTGTAATAACTCTCACTAAGTTATCTTAAACTTACAATGTTTGTTATTGTTTCAGGTGATGTGGTAGGAGTATGCACCAGGAGGGACTATACCAGGAGTACACCAAGGTAGCGGCGAAGTGGATTATTATGCATACAGTGGAAAAGTCGTGTATTGTAGTATCACACCTTAATAGTTTGCCTTTAGTAAATTTATGTGTTGTAGTGTGTTGTACTAAGTGCGATGTAATAATTCAATTTTAAATACTTTCTTTTGTTTCTTTGAAATTAAGTTTTTAAAAGAAATGATAAGAAAAATGTTTTAAGTAAAGAGTGTTTGCCTATTGTTTTGAATTTCGTTAACTATTATGTGAAGTAACACCCGAGATTCAAACCCAATGAATCGAGTTGGGTTGAGGGCGTTACAAAATTTTTGCTTCAGTGTTAAAAATTTATGTCGCTAATAAAATTTCCAATTTGAGATATTTTTGGGTAGTCGATGATGCGATATTGTTTCGAGACGCACACATTTCATATATCCTGCCGAGATGGGACCATTAACTCCTAAACCTATCCTATAAAAGTCAAGTTCCGGGGTTATCTTGCTTTATATGGCCATGAGTGGAAGTCTACAATTAGAATATAACAGGAGAGCCAGTTAATGGTCGTTATGCGAGCACGAACTCAAACTTTTTAGATACCCGGAGATGTTTCCTTATAAATATCATACAGAAATTTGAGGGTATAATCATAGGGAAAAACTATAGGGCTTCCCACTATAATTGGTGTAATTTTTTTCTCCATTTCCACGCAGTTGAGATCTTTAATCTTCCTTTTTATCTGAAGGCCAGTGCCACCATAGACACATGAAGACTCTTAGGTGGAAAACGGCTATTGCGATGCAGTAAAGGTGATGCTCCTTTCAGGGTGACAACAGTTGTCATTATTAAACAACCTATTAATAATTACAATCACTATCCCACTGACTTAAGTTTGACCTCTAATGTGCCAGAACATCCGCTCTCCACTTAAGAGCCCTCTTATGTCCACCTCGGCTTGAACTCGAGACCGCATTGTGGCTGTCGACTAGGACCTCCACTTAGACTTTGATCTGTGACTGTATTAATCACTGTTACCCCAAAACTGACTTCCATAGGATGAGTTTCTAAGATAATGGTCTTATCCCGAAATGACATATGAAATGTATATGTTTTGATATACGTTATCACATCTCCGGCCCCTCAAATCTACCTATAAACTTTCGCAGTTTTACTACTAATACCCTAACCCTAATTTCTTAAAAACCCTTAACCCTAACTCTAACAAAATTAAAAAAAGAAGAAGTTGAAGACAGTTGGATATGTTTCCATATTCTCTCTCAAAATCAACCCATTTTCCTAATATAAAAAAATTTAACCTAAAATTCTAACTAAAAAAATTACATATACATCTAATTTAGCATAAAACAAAAGAATTGACCGATTTGTAGTTTCCTTACGTCATATTTGATGTTTAACATTTTAAGGGCTCCTTTGGTTTAGCTTTTAATGTCAGTGTGGTGCAGTTGGGGTAGATAATTGCTACCAACCTCACTGATATATTGTTTGGTTCAGCATCATAGTTCAGTCAAAATTGATTTCAACCACGCTAATATGCTGAAAAGTGGCTGGAGATTTCAGCAGCAATTAAACCCACTGGGGCAGTAGGTATTTTTAACAGACAAAAATACCCATACTTTTATTTATTATTTTACCATTTTATCCTTGAAAGTTAAACTAATTTCTTTCCCAACCTTATTTGTTTTTAGATTTAGGAACAAAACAGCCATTTTATTTTCCATATTTGAGAACTAAAATAGTGATTATTGCTAGTTTCTCTCCTCTTTTTTAGTTTGTTCTTGGTTGTGGCTGCTACTTTTTTCTTTACCTAAAGGTTAGTTTTTATATATTTATGTTGAGTATGGTATCATGTTCATATTATGTTTTCATCTTTTTTCTAAATTTTTTGAGTTTAGATCGGATTATTGATCAATTGGGGGTATCTGCAAATATGAGTTGTAGTTTCCATTTCTACAATGAATGCAAAAATTTTGCTTGTAGTTGGGAAATTTTTAAGAATTTTTTAGTGCAGTGTAGTGCTCTTCTTCTTAATACAAGATTGAAATGATGAAACAAACCATAAAATTGTGGAATGAATCTTAACCCAAATATGAATATAGTGTTTCTAGTTGTTAAAGTTTTGAAATAATTTTGAGCTATAAAAAAGAAAAGAAAAGGAAAGATCCATGTATTTGTACGGGGAAAAAGTATTTAAGTTGGGTCATTATTTGTTTTTTTTACTACAGAGCAGTTCTTGATATATTGTGTTTTTCTTTTTCCATTTAGCTGTGTTCTTAATTCATAATCATGATATGGATTAACATTTTATTTGATTTGGATTAGATGCAGAAAATATAAATAAAAACGATCAATTTAATTAAGCTTTGAATAATTTTTCACAAGAAAAAAAAAAGAAAGAAAAAATTGATTTAAGGGACAGCATGAAGGAAAACTTTAAATCATGCAATTAGTGATTAATTATTTTTAATGGAGGATAGGATAGAAAGTCAAATAATTTCCCATTGAGAAATTGGCTACCCATTCGTGATGAATTGGCTGGTATTTACAATGAGATGGTATTTAATATTTTTTATGTATTATTCTTATTTTTTTATGAAACTATATTATTATATCTAATTATATATGTATGGTTTTATGTCGGTTGACATTTAAAATCAAAATAATAATAATAGATGGTAAAGACACGAAATTTTTTGGAGGAAGATAGTACCTTAGCAACAAAAGTTGTTTGGGATGATTAGCTGACATTGATATTTTGTGAACTTTGCGTGAATGAAGTCAATGCTGGTAATAGACCGACAACTCATCTAAACTCAAAAGGACAGGAAAATGTCATTGCTCTTTTTCAAGCAAAAACACAAAAAAATTATGGAAAACCTCAATTGAAAAATAAGTGGGATACATTAAAAAAGGAATGGAGGTTATGGAGGGAGTTGCTTAAGGAATCTACAGGTATAGGATGGTGTCCATCTAAAAAGACGATCGATGCTACCGAAGAATGGTGGGCTGAAAAAATACAGGTTAGTGTTAACTTTATCATTATTTTAATGCATAAAGTTTATTGAAATTAATAATTTACAAATATAAAAATCTTATTATAACATTTAACATTTAACGTGTTATGTAGGAAAATCCTGATTTTAAAGGATTTAAGAAGAAAGGAATTGAACCACAATTATATAAGTTAATGTGGCAAATTTTTGGTGGCATTGTAACCACTGGAAAGAATGCATGGCACCTTCGTCTGGTGTTCTTCCAAGTGGGGTTCCTATGGGAGATGATATACCTAATGAGGGATTTGGTGATTCAGATGAACATAGTAATGAGAATGAAGGTATTTCTCCTAATGAGGTATCATCAAACCCTTCTCATGAAACTCCTAATCGAAGAAAGAAAACACTTGGGGTTGTACACGATAAAGGAAAAAAAATCAAGTTCAAGTAGAAAATCATCAAGAAATACATTAACTACTCAGATTGAGAAATTGTGTGAGAGTATGGCTAGTCCAAGAAAGTCAGTGAATGAAATTATTTTTCCCCACTCTCAATATACTATTTCAAATGCAATGGATGCTTTGCGTGCTTTGGGAGATGAAATTCCAAAAAAGATGAACTGTACTATTTTGCCATCAAAATGTTCCAAAAATCGGTGAAACGAGAAGTGTTTTTGAACTTAAATCTAGATGTTAAGGTTTGGTGACTTTAACGTGAGTATGCTGAACAAAATCCAATTGCATCATTTTCATCATTGGTAGTAAAATCCTTATTTCCCTTCCAACCATACCATCAACCACCTCCACCATAAGCTCTTTAAAATTATTATTGTAATATAACTATACTAATTTTTTATATGTAAAACTAATGTCTGATATTTTTTATGTTTGGTATTTTTATGCTATGCTTTTATTCAAGTTTCTGTGTTGTATAGAATGTCACAGAATATTAATTTATTTTCATTTGATTACCTTTTTAAGTTATGGATGAATTTAACAATATGTATAATAGTTTTGATATGAATTATGATACCCCTGAATTAAGTGAAGAAGCTTAACGAAGAATAGCCACAATTGTTACACAAGTTGAGCACAACAATTATCATGAAGAGGAAGAATATGTGTTAAGCAGTGTATTGGTACACCATGAAACTTATTTCACTATACAACTGTGTATGGATTCAAATTATACAGGGCAAATGTGGGTGGACGAAGTATTAAATGGGCATGATGATCGTTGCATGAATAGTTTTAGGATGCCAAAAAATATATTTCATAGCTTGTTGCATGATTTGCAAACAAATTATGGCTTAAAGCATGGGAAAGTATCGGCGATGGAGAAGTTAGCATTATCATTGTGCATTCTTGGAAATAGAGAATCAAATTCAAATGCAATAGAGCGATTTCAACGATCTGGGGAAACTGTTAGTTGAATTTTTACTGATATGTTGTATATATTTGCTCGAATGGGAATAGACACAATTAAACCCACTGAAGGTCAATTCAAGGAAGTACCGAACCATATTCAACATGATACAAGATATTGGCCTCACTTTAAGGTAAAATTTACACAATCTTTATATTTTTAAAATATAAATTATTTCTAACTTTTATCTCATTACTTGTATTTATCTTAAAGGATTGTATTGGGGCCATATATGGAACACACATAAAAGCATGCATTTCGCCTTCTTATCAAATACCTTAGATCTAACGGAAAGGTGAACCAACTCAAAATATTATAGCAGTTTGTGACTTCAACATGTGCTTTATTTTTGCATTTCTTGGTTGGGAAGGAACAACACATGACAGTAGAATTTTTTTGCAAGCACATAGAAAGCAAGAGTTAAAGTTGATATTATGTTTTACTTTTTTTTAGGAAAATATTATCTTGTGGATTCATGATATCCACAAATGGCAGGTTTTCTAGGTCCATATAGGGGGGAACGATATCATTTACCTAATTTTCGTCGAGGTAATCATCGAGTATCTGGAAAAAAAGAAATCTTTAATCATGCCCATTCTTCGTTACGCTCTGTGGTTGAATGAACATTTGGAGTGTGGAAAAAAAATGGCCAATATTAAGAGATATTCCAAGTTATTCATTCAACAAGCAAGTTTTAATAGTTATTGCAACAATGATTTTGCATAATTACATTCGAAGACATGCTTGGTCAAATGATGAGGATTATCGATAATTTGAGAATATACCCGACATGTCAGTCTCTTCAGGCCATTTTGATAGAGGTGAATCGAGTTCTTCTAACAGTGAAAGTGACCTTGAAATCGCAATGTTAAGGGAAACCATTGCAACTAGTTTAATAAATCCATATTTGTAAAAACATTTTGTATCATAGCCTAATTTGTAGTGATAATGAAACTTGTTATGTCTTATGTTACTATTTTTTTTTATTAAAAATTATCCGTTTAGATACTTCAAAATTTGATCTAAGTATAATGTTACTATTTGTGAAAATAATCTTTATCATTGTTATAAGGGTAAACTACAAAAATAGTCACTTTTGTTTGCCTCAGGTTGCATTTTAGTCACTTATGTTTGAAATGTTATGTTTTAGTCACTTATGTTATTATTTTGTAACAAAGTGATCACTCTTCCGTTAAGTTCTGTTATCTCCCTAACTGTAATTCTACGTGGCAGTCCAACTAGATTTTAAGTGCCAACTAGATTTTAAGTATATCTGTTAATACATACTTCATCAAGCTAAATTATGCATTTGATTTACTATTATAATTATGTTCTTCAACCGGGGGAAGAATGATTATCCTTTGTAATAGACGTCAATGAAACTTTTTAATATCGTACAGTTGTTATTAATACTCGGATTTATAACAAGTCATATGGAATGTTCATCCTCACACTAATATATATAGATAAACTAAAATATATATCTTGTGGAGCAAACTTATAGAGTAAAATTTTCATAAATTATGCGCGAGGTATTCATGGTAAAGACAATCACATGTGAAATTAAAATTGATTACTTTCATTTTGTAGACCAAATCAGCAACCAGTTGAAGTAAAAAAAAATTGTATAAATACATGATCAAAGTAATGCAGTGCCTGTTTATTTCTTTCTCTCCTTTTTACAATGCCAATTGACTTTTCTAGCTAAATAATTTTTCTAGACAAAAGCTGCAAACGAAATTTGAAATTAATTACTAAATAATATGAGCAATTTCATGCTAAAAAAATCAGAATCTTTTGTCTAGTAACTAACAATTATTTTCACTCCATTGACATTGTAAAAAGAGGAGAAATAACTTTACAGATGTTATTTGGCAAGAAATACCATGTTGTGGAACCACTTGAAATTTGCTGCAATTTCCCACTTTCATGTGCCTCCAAAGAATTAAATACAATTTCCCAAGTACCAACACTTCATTGTTTTCCTAATTTTTAAGATCAACAATACTTACGATGATTCAGAAAAGAAATGTCTAAAAATACACCGTCAATGAGGTTTATATTTTACATAAAAATGTATTGATTTTTGTAATATGTATAAATAAAAATATTAAAATTGATTATTTCAAGAATAAAAAAAATGGGAATTGTAGAAGGTTCTAGAGGGAGTATTGCAAATAAATTAACGGGATGTATCGAAAGAAGATATAGAAAAAGATTGGTGTAGATCTGGTAACACTGAGTGCAACAGTAAGTGGTGGTCGGTAAAATGGAGAAAAGAAAATATGACTGACGATTAGGTTCAACAAAGAAGCAAGCTGAGAGGATTTTAGAGAGAATCCTTTGAGAGTTTAAAATGCTGAAAATGCCAAAGTGCCAAAAGTCCTTTCACCAATTGTGAAAGTATCTTATTTATAGTGTTTCAGAGGTAGGAGTTACAAAGTTATTAATTAATATGAATAATGTAATTAATTTTCAATTACAATTGCATTAACAAATGTATTAATGATTACGAGGAAAATTCTTAACTACCTCCATATCTAGTTCACCAAGTCAAGCTCTACGGAACATTCGAAAAGTGAAGACAACTCAAGAACCCTACCATATTCCAAAATTATTTCCATTTCTTCTATTTTGGTGAAACATCTTTCGCAGAATATCTTTTGAAACGCAAGACGATGGTTGTTCTTGGATGAGAGTTGTTTTTGAATAAGAGCTATTTTGTGATGATGTTTTTTCTTGATAAATCTTGTTCTAAATAATGACTCTTCTAAAAAAAACACAATTATTATAAATACAAATTATTTCAAACAATAGTTATTTAAACATAGTCATTTCTGAAACATTATTATTCTAGTTAGAGTTGTTCCGAACTTTAGCTATTCTCAAAGAACAAACAAGTAAGCTGGATAACAATTGTTCGAACTAAAATCTTAATCTAAACATAACTATTTTCAAATAAGTTTCAAACAATTATTTTAAATAAGAGTTATTATTCCATAAAAAATATAATTTTTTTTAAATGTAATATTCTTTATTTATTAAACCAACAACCTAATTATCAATCCAATCTTTTCAAAAATACAAAGAAAACATACATGGAGTAGGTTGTGTTTCATCAGATTGGATAATAATGGGTCTGTATCGAGACACTTGGTTCAGCCCCCCCTTCCCCTAAATATCTAACTGTGTTGTCCAATTAGTTTTATCCCCAAAGCCCCCATCCATTTGCTCATTATGCAGCTGTTGCGGCTGTCTTGTTCAATCTTATATATAGATTCTTAGCAATAACATATGTTGAAAGGTTATTAAAGCAGTAATGATTGGGTTTAAAGATTATTGTTTTTGGACAATCGAGATTCGGTTGTCACCTAAAATATATTACCACAAGAGACACTCTCTAACAATTACTTGATACCAGGAAAAGGCAGAAATTCTTGATTTCAACTCAAAGTGACTACCTTTGGATGACAAACAGCTCATAAGGAATCTCAATTATCCAATACATTCATAAGCTGCTATATGTATAAGAAGAATCATAATTAAAGCTCCTTCACTTCAGCCATTAACAAAGCAGTAGTGGAGTTCACTATTCTCAAATTGATAGCCGTATCTACTCATATATCCATCCCAACAATGGGTAAACTATAAAAATAATTATTTATGTATAATTCCATCAATAAATTTTACTTTATTATATTTTAATCACTAAATCATTATTATGTGTGATGTGGATGTACTAGTAGGATTTTCTAATTATTCAAAATAGGGACATTTTTGTGTTTTCCCTCTAATAATGTCTATATCCTATTACTGAAAATCAATTTCTTTTGAACTGACATATCAACAAGATTTTCGTTTTTCTATTAAAAAATAAAGAAATCCATTTTCCATGCCTGTAATCTTTTGGTTCATCTAGAAAAAACAAACTTGATTATAGTATCATATATTTGGGGACAATCACCACTAATCAGTTTGAGTGGATGACTTCTCCTATTCTCTTTTTCATAGTCAATTTTAGTGGCCATTGTTTGGCAAATTCATGAACCCAATAGAGTCTGCATGGTGGGTTCTTCTGCACATTCATTGGTGCTTAACCCAATTAAGGGTGTCGATGCTGTAGCTAATATATAACCTATTTTTAAAAATGAAGTTAAATAAAATTAATTTTATAATAAAATATCAATTATCAATGTATCAACTATTAACCTCTAAATTATATTCGAATATAGAGATCCATATATCACATCATGTTTTTAGAAAATTCTTGGTTAATATCATGACCGTATAGTGTTGGAAAATTTGGACATCACATCTATAATAAGGATAATTACATGTTATTATTTACTATTATGATAGGTTAGCCCAAATTAAAAGTGATCTAATTTGGTTAGAATTTTATTGGGCTTTTAATTATTAAATAAATAAAGTATGGGTCAAATATGTGTAGATATTCTTCTAATCAAATTCTAATTAATTATGGGCTAATTAGAATTTGATTAGAACTAATATGCTAAGGTTATAAATATTAGGGTTATGGTCCCCAAATTATACACAAGATATCGTTTCTAATATCCCATCATTAGGAAAGAGAGAGCAGATATTCTTTGAATTTCTTGTGTGCTAATTTGGAAGATCAAATCCCCAAGTTCCAGAAAGTCTCAAGGAATCCATGAATTCAGGTACACTTCCTCATCTAGTTTTGTTCTTAATCTATTTTTGATGATTTGACATGACAGATCCTGGTTTATTAAGTTATATTGTAGATTTATTTTATAAATTCTAACAAATGGCATCCAAGCCTCGTCATATCGAATCATTGGGAATTGATTTAGGTTCTTCATTTGAATAATTGATTCATGAAATTTCATAGGTTTTATATTTCGGATATATATGTTGTTTTTTGAAGATTTATATTAAAGTTTTTTATCTTGAATTCATATAAAAAAATGGGTGATTTTCAAATTAATAGATTCAATTATAAAGTTTATAATATTTGTGTAATATTATTTGATACCTACGTTTTTAAGCTTTATTTGAAAATATTGCGGTTCAGTTCCTGTGTATTTGCAAGGCATGTGTGTCGAAACCTGTTTTTTTAAAATGGGGGAAGGTATTTTGAAAACGGGAGTCACCACCAACCTTTTAAAGTGTGATTGGATCACTTTATAAAACATTTTGGTCTACGAAATTATGAGAAAACAGTTCGAGTCGATTCATTGCATTTGAGAGAAGTATTAGCACCCTCGTAACGCCCAAAATTGGTACCAAATTGAATAATTTTGTCTTAATGTCAAAAGCCTGAAAGAATTTAGCAACAAGATCTCTTTTAAAACCGTAATAATTTGAGTTCTAAATCAAAATTCTCTCGTTCCAAAAGAATGCGAACATCACATCCAGCGTGATTGGACACGATATTTATAAACTTTCATAACTAAAAAAATCATCTCGTAATTTGTAAAATCTATTAAAAGGATACTTTAAATATTTAGACAAACGGGAAATCGCAACCCAGCATGTTAGGGCACTATTTCTCGAATTCCTAAATACAAAAGACATTGCCTTGTTTTTTAAGATTTCTTTTGATTAAATGAAATTTAAAAATAAAAACGATGATGCATTTAACCTATTACGAAAGATCAATATTGGATTAATTAAACTACATATTTTAACATTTCATGCAAATATAACGTTGAAAATGGTAAATATGACATAAATCACACAATATACTTTAACATTCCTATACATACATAATCACAAATAACATGAATATACACATTATCTTTTTGTACAAAAGTACAAAGCAGCAAGAATAATGAATATTAAACATATATGAAATACTTCATGAGAATATATTCTTAAGATAATAACATAAAATGATCAATTTGCATATGAATACATAACCATAAATAAATAACATGATAAATAACAAATAATTTATAAGATGAAATTAGCGTGTTAAAACAATACCTAATAAAAGATGGATAAAAAAAAACATAATGAAAACAATAAAATAAAAAAAAAATATTAATCAATATAAGTAATAGAAGAAATTTAAAAAATATATATTATTTAATATAATAGCTTGATGTATTTATAAAAGAGGGATGTTAAATTAGAACAGAATTTTGTAGTAAATTTTAAATATAGACATTAAATATATATAATAACAATATATGTATTAGTTTATAATAATTTACAAATTGAATTTTTATATACTAATAAATAATAAATAATGAAATAACATATATAATAAAAGGAAGATAATATAGGGAATAATATATAATAATATATGACATGTAATATATAAGTAAAAATAATGAAATATGAATAATATGATAACTATCATAAAATAAGGATAATATATATATGTACTATTATTTAATAATAATTATTTAAAATTATTTTTAAAAATTTTGCCCAATTAATGAATAATAAAATAATACATAATTTATAAAAAAATAAAAAAATGCAAGGAATAATATATAGTAAAATATAATGTATAATAAAATTTATAAATAAAATGTATTATAATAAAAATAATATAATGGATAATATATAAATAAAACATAATATATACTATTTTGTATAACTAATATTTATAAAAATAAATAATATATAAGGTATTTAACAAATAAATTATGCAAAAATATTTAAAAGGGTTAAAATTAAATAAAACTAAAATTCTAGGGTTAATTTTAAAATAACAAAAAAAATTTAGGCCTAATTGGAACCAATCAAAACTACAAGGGACTCACTGGGCAATTTGCCCTAATCCTAAAACGACGTCGTTCTTCAGAATGGATTTTAATGGCCATTAAGATTAAATTGAAACAAATACAAAAGATTAGGGCCGAATTTGAATAAAAATAAAATGAAATTGTAAAGATTAAAAATGCAGAGGGATTAATTGGGAAATTAGCCCATTTTCCAAAAACACGCGGATCCTCCCCGGGTCACGGGTCAACACGCGGATCCTCACTTTGGAACGACGCCGTTTTGGTTATTAAACAGCCATTCTAAAATGACGTCGTATGGGCTATTAATAAATACAAAAAAAACGTTTAAAAATTCATTTGGTTCCATGTTTTAAAAAAAAAACAAAGAAAATTCTCTAAAAAGGAGAATAGGAGAGCCTTTCCATGTTTCTCCGACCTCTGTCAGACCAGACTCCGGTCACCGGGTTCATGCGTTCACGCGCTACACACGCCACCATATACGACGGTTTGGAAGGTTCAAAACCTTCACTTTCCTTGGCGAATCGCAGGTAACCCCCTTTTCCATTTTAAAATACCAATTTTCACCAAAATAACTCGCATACATGTTGAAACATAGATAACAGAATATGAAACTTAAGTCACCTTTTAAAGAAACTCCTTGAATTTTTTTCTGAATATTCGTATATATGTTCTCTTTTGTATATATTTTCGTATGTATAAAAAAAAAAACCCCATTTTACAATGAAATCATTCGGCTTTTATAGCCTCTATTTACAGATTCGTATATTCTCTACTTGATTCTTGCCATATTTGCATTCGTCTTTGCTGTTCCTCTTTCCCTTTTTTGCAGGTACCACTGAGGATCTTACGGCGAGGAGTGGGCTGGCGTTGATCTATGTGCTGATCACGGAACCTGGAATCACGGAACTACTGGAGGTGACGATAAAGGTCACTGGAACGGCGCAAAAAGGGTGTGACGATTGGCGTGCCTGCGGCGCAAATTCTGGAACCTTCCTCTAACGTTTGCGGCGCCTAGGGTTTCAGAAACCCTAGGTTTTCCATCCTCTGTTTATAATTTGGGCCTCCTTGGGCCGTGCCCATTTGTGGGTTGGGTGTAACCGGGCATAGGCTATCGGGTTTAGGCCAATTGGGTCACAAGTGTAGCGGGTTTTGGGCTTATCAGGCCTTGAGGCCTGTTTATTGTAAATGGACTGTAAATGAACCCCTTTTTTATTTTTATTTATTTCATGGGCCCGGGCGAATTTGGGCTGTTACAATGTGATTATTATTATTTTAATCTATATGACATTTAAAAAAATATATATATATATATAGAAATTGATTCATATATATATATTTTTGTTTGTTTATATAAATATATAATATATGCATGCTTTGATTGGTTTAATGTTTTGGAAAATTATATAAACATATATATGTTTTATCTTTTAATTTGATTGAAAGATGAAATTAAGGTAAATATTTTGGAACAAATAAATTCAGATTTTGGTTTTTAATTAAAGGATGTTTAATATTTTAAATAAATTAGTTGAAACAAAATGCCACCAAAGTGACCTCTTTTGTGTAGATTAGTTTATTTGAAATATTAAGATGGTTATATATTTTTGTGATTCATGCGTTTATTGATTGACCCAAAGGTAAGTTAATATTTGGCAGAATTACAACGACATCTGTGGTGATAAATGTGTGACAATTATAAGGTATTTTATGTAAGCAATAAGTTAGTCCAAAGATTAATTCATTGCTTGACATAGTTTATTGTCAATGTTTGATTGCTACAACAAGAGTACCGCTTCGTTAATATTATCTTTGTCCAAGACTTGATATTAATGTAGTGTTTGGTACCTTGAGATGGGATTGGCCATTATATTGAATTTATTGTTTACTTATGAATATTGATTTAAGCTTGTTTTTGTTCTCTATTCAGCTAATTCATCTTTAGCTGCTACAATATCTGCTAATATAAATTCTATACCCATGCTTAATGGAACTAATTTTAAGGAATGGAAAAGGCACTTACTTATAGTGCTTGGCTGTATGGACATAGACCTTGCACTAAGGGAAGAACAACCTGCACCTCTCACTGCAGAAAGCACCCCTGATATTAATAGGGACTTTGAGAGGTGGGATCGTTCAAATCGCATGAGTCTAATGATCATGAAACACAACATTCCAGAAGCCTTTAGGGGCACAGAATCTGAAGAGATTACTCAGGCCAAAGATTTCCTTGATGAAATTGAGAAACGTTTTGCTAAAAACGATAAGGTTGAGATGACATCACTTCTGACTTCTTTGATGTCTATGAAGTATAAAGGTCAAGGAAACGTAAGGGAGTACATTATGGAGATGTTCTATACTGCTTCAAGACTTAAGGCACTTAAGATCGAGCTTTCTGAGGAATTGCTTGTTCTTATGGTTTTGGTATCGCTTCCTGCACAGTTTAACCAATTTAAAATTAGTTATAACTGTCAAAAGGAGAAATGGACCCTAAATGAGCTCATTTCTCATTGTGTGCAAGAGGAAGAAAGGTTGAAGCGTGATAAGTCTGAAATTTCTCATTTGGCCAATGCCCTTAAGGACAAGGGCAAGAAATGAAAATATCAGAATGAAGCTGCTAAGGGTCTAGCTCAAAAGAAACAACAACAAGCTACAGAGAGTTGTTTCTTTTGTAATAAGTATGGACATGTAAAGAAAGATTGTACCAAATATCATGCTTGGCGTGTAAAGAAAGGTATAATTCTTAATTTGGTCTGTTTTGAGATTAATTTAGCTTCAGTACCTAGAAACACTTGGTGGATAGATTCTGGTGCTACTACTCACATAAGTGTTTCTATGCAGGATTGTCTGAGTTACCGAAAGCCAAGTGATGGTGAAAGACACACCTTTGTGGGCGATGGAAAATCGATAAAAGTGGAAGCAATTGGGCATTTTAGGTTGTTATTAGGAACTAGTTTTTATTTGGATTTAAAAGACACTTTTGTTGTACCGTCATTTAGACGAAATTTAGTTTCTGTTTCTTCGTTGGAAAAATTTGAATATTATTGTTCATTCGAAAACAATCAATTTAATTTGTCTTTAAATTCAAATGTTATTGGAACTGGTTATTTAAATACTTATGACAACCTTTATTTGCTAGAAACAGTTGTATCCTATAATGAAACCTTGCATGTGGAATCACGTGGTATTAAACGCAAATTAAATAAGGAAAATTCAGCATCATTATGGCATAGGCGCTTAGGTCATATCTCAAAAGTTAGAATTGAACGCCTTGTGTCTGATGGTATTTTAAAGTCCTTTGACTTCACAGATTTTGATGTTTTTGTCGATTGCATCAAGGGAAAACAGACCAAAACCAAGAGATTGGGTGCCAACAGATCTTCAGACGTCTTAGAATTAATTCATACAGATATTTGTGGGCCATTCCCTACGGCATCATGGAATGGTCAACAATATTTCATAACATTTATAGACGATTACTCACGTTATGGGTACCTATATCTCATTCAGGAGAAATCTCAGTCTTTGGACGTGTTCAAAACTTATAAAGCTGAAGTTGAGAATCAACTCAACAAAAGGATTAAAAATGTTAGATCTAATTGTGGTGGTGAGTACTACGGTAGATATGATGGCTCAGGTGAACAATGTCCAGGACCATTTGCAAAATTCCTAGAGGAATGTGGTATTGTCCCACAGTACACCATGCCAGGATCACCTAGTATGAATGGTGTAGCTGAAAGACAAAACAAAACTCTTAAGGATATGGTAAGGAGCATGATTGCTCATTCTACCTTATCTGAGTCCTTCTGGGGAGAAGCATTAAAGACAACAACTTACATTCTGAATAGAGTACCCAATAAAGCAGTTACAAAAACACCTTGTAAGCTTTGGACAGGTCAAAAGCCTAGTCTAAAGCACTTTCACATTTGGGGATGTCCAGCTGAGGCAAGGCCTTATAGGCTTCATGAAAAGAAATTGGACTCCAAAACAATAAGCAGCTACTTTATTGGCTATTCTGAGCGATCTAGGGGCTATAAATTTTATGATCCCATAATCAAGAATATTTTTGAAACAGGAACTGTAACATTTTTTGAGGATGTTGAGTTTGGGGGGAGAAATAAGGTTAGAGACATTGCTTTTGAGGAGGAATTGGATTCTAACTCAATTCCTACTATCACTTTTAATGATGTTCAGGTTCTTATACCTATAATTGATCAAGAAGTGAATCCAGAACCTCTACAAGACAATGTTGAACAACTCCCCATTCAAAATGAGGTAATTGTTCCAGAAGAACAAACTCAACAACCTCAAGAACAAGTGCCATTAAAGAGGTCTACAAGAGAAAGGAGAAATGCTATTCCAGATGATTATATTGTATTTCTCCAAGAACATGAGGATGATAATGGAATGATGGAAGATGATCCAATCAACTTTCATCAGGCCATGAAAAGTTCTAATTCTCAAAAGTGGATTGATGCCATGAAAGATGAGTATAAATCTATGCAAGACAATAAAGTTTAGGAACTTGTCCCATTACTTGAAGGTGCAAAACCAATTGGTTGTAAATGGATATTTAAAACCAAGAGGGATGCAAATGGTAATGTGGAAAGGTATAAGGCACGTCTTGTAGCTAAAGGATATACTCAGAAAGAAGGTATTGATTTTACAGAGACCTTCTCTCCAGTTTCATCGAAAGACTCCTTCAGGATAATCATGGCATTTGTTGCTTATTTTGATCTTGAGTTACATCAGATGGATGTTAAGACTGCGTTTCTTAATGGCGAAATTGAAGAAACAATTTATATGGTGCAACCAGAACATTTTTGAGTCAAAAGACTCAAAGAATATGGTTTGCAAATTAACAAAATCCATCTATGGACTCAAACAAGCTTCCCGTCAATGGTACCACAAGTTTCATCAAATAATTATTGCATTCAGTTTTGAAATGAATATTGTTGATGATTGTATGTATCATAAATTCAATGGGAGTAAGTACATATTTTTGGTTCTATATGTTGATGACATTTTGCTTGCCACTAATGATATAGGCTTATTGCACGAAACCAAGAGATTTTTATCTAAGCATTTTGAGATAAAAGATCTTGGGGACGCCTCTTTTGTTTTAGGAATTCAGATACATCGAGATCAATCTCAATGTATTCTTGGATTATCACAAAAGAGCTATATCGATAAAGTACTCAAAAGGTTTGGCATGTAGAATTGTAGACCAGGTGACACCCCTGTCGCTAAAGGAGACAAATTTAGTCTTACTCAATGCCCTAAAAGTAACATTGAAATTCAGGAAATGCAAAAGATTCCCTATGCATCAGCTGTTGGGAGTTTAATGTATGCTCAAGTATGTACGCGTCCGGACATTGCGTACATTGTTGGGATGTTAGGTAGATATTTAAGCAACCCTGGTATAGACCATTAGATAGCTGCCAAAAGGTTTATGAGATATCTTCAGAGAACAAAAGATTACATGCTTACTTATAAGAGATCAGATCTTTTGGAGGTCATAGGGTATTCTGATTCTGATTTCGCTGGATGCCAAGATAGTAGGAAATCTACATTAGGCTATATTTACCTGTTAGCCGGAGGAGCTATATCTTGGAAAAGTGTCAAACAGACACTTGTAGCTTCGTCCACTATGGTAGCAGAGTTTGTAGCATGCTATGAGGCATCAAACCATGGAATATGGTTGCGGAACTTTGTCATAAGGCTGCTCATTTTGGAGAATGTAAAAAGACCACTCAAATTATTTTGTGACAATAAGTCAATGAATCTTTGTATTCCAATAACAACAGGAGTTTATCTAAGTCAAAGCATATTGACATAAAGTTCCTAGTTGTAAAAGAAAGAGTGCAAAATGGTCAAATATCCATAGAGCATATTGCGACAAACTCTATGATAGCGGATGCGCTAACAAAAGGTTTACCACCCAAGGTCTTTCATGAGCACACTGCTCACATGGGTGTTACATTGTTTGAGGATATCATGATTTAGTGGGAGTTTATATTTCAGACATTTATGTATTTGGTTATTTTCTGATCAGAAATGAAGTATTCAGTTTATTCACTCTGTTTATTATTTTGAAATTGACCTCACTTAAGTTTAAGGAGGACCAATTGGAAATAGACATGTTTAGATCATATTGCAAGTAATTTCCATGCTACACATCCATACTTGATCTATGTCATTTGGTTGGGATAATATACGTGATTATGGATGGATTTAGTTACGATATTTGTAACGAAAGTCGCCTTGGTTCTATGTTAACATAATTAATGGACGAGATTGTACGGAATGCTTTTTGGATATGATAGTAAAAATTTTGAGCTCATAAGGTTATATAATGACATGTAATTATAAAGTAATTAGTATATATATGTGGTCCAATTGGGAGATTGTTGGAAAATTTGGACATCACATATATAATAAGGATAATTATATGTTATTATTTACTATCATGATAGGTTAGCCCAAATTAAAAATGATCTAATTTGGTTAGAATTTTATTGGGCTTTTAATTATTAAATAAATAAAGTATGAGTCAAATATGTGTAGATACTCTTCTAATCAAATTCTAATTAATGATGGGCTAATTAGAATTTGATTAGAACTAATATGCTAAGGTTATAAATATTAGGGTTATGGTCCCCAAATTATACACAAGATATCTTTTCTAATATCCCATCATTAGGAAAGAGAGAGCAGATATTCTCTGAATTTCTTGTGTGCTAATTTGGAAGATCAAATCCTCAAGTTCCAGAAAGTCTCAAGGAATCTATGGATTCAGGTACGCTCCCGCATCTAGTTTTGTTCTTAATTTATTCTTGATAATTTGACATGACAGATCCTGGTTTATTAAGTTATATTGTAGATTTATTTTATAAATTCTAACATATAGCACCAGCTAAACTACTCTTTAAAACCTTTATCACCTCATTAAAAGGATCTTAAGGCCATGTTTGGTACGTGTAGGGATATAGTGGTTAATGTGTTAAATAATAATTAAAATTTGAAAATGATGGAAATAATATAGAGTTTATTAAAGATATTTCATGTTCTTTCTTAGATTTTATTAAAAAAACACAATATATACCAATTTACAATTTTAATTTGGGTAAAATATAAAAATCTCACTAAATTATTGATTTTATTCTATTTTGATCACATAGTTATTAATTTTTTTTATTTAATCACTAAATTTTTCAAAATTAAATATTTTAATCATGAGTGATGTCATGGGCTTTTTTTATTGGTCTAATAACAAATTTAACCATTTAATGTTTACAAGTTTTTTAATTTGATTCTAAATATAAAAAATTTAACAGATTTAGCTCTAAATATTTACAAAATTTGTCATTTTAATTCAAATTCTAAATATTCAATAAATTTAGCCTTTAACATTTATAGAATCATATTTTTTTTTTAAAATATTGAAGACTAAATTAAACAATTTAAGATTCAACCTGCCCAATATAATTCTAATTCAAAAATGAAAACTTGTTTTACATGACAAATTAAGATTAAGGACAAAAGACCAAAACATCATGAAAAACTAAGGTTACAAACATTTCATTTGCATGAGGAATTTAAAAGCTTATGTAAAAACATCAAGTTTTCTCAAATACCTGTGTAAACATATATATATATATATATATATGCAAACCAATTGGGGCTCACACATTACTCAGAGTTGGTATTAACACCAGCAACAGTGGAGACCAATGAACCTACACCACAAACATTGCAACCCACGCAAGTTTTGTAGTACCCATTTTTACCCCAGGTTTCTCCCCATGAGTTGCTAGTGATCTAGTATGGCTCATCGTTCAACCGGATGGGGTGCATAGCCCACTGAACCATACCCCACCAACAATACGCCGTGGTGGAGGCGTTTGGAGCAAATGTATGGGCAAGAAACTCCCTATGGTATTTAATTTAACTCAAAATTTTAAAAAAAAATAAAAAAAATTATCATTTTATAAGTGTTGAGCACTAAATTTATTAAATTTTTTTTAAAATTTAAACTAAAATGGCAAACTTTGTAAATATTGAGGGCTAAATTTGTTAAATTTATATGTCTAGAATCAAATTGATAGAATGTGTAAACATTATAAGGCTAAATTTGTTATTACACCAATAAAACAATACCCATGTCAGCTTTCCATCTCTCATATAACATTAACTAACGGGCAATTAACTAAAATATTTAATTTCAAAAAATTTAATAATTAAATCAAAAAAATTAATAGTTATGATGAAAATAAAATGAAATTAATAGCTTAATGATATTTTTATACCTTACCCTCTTATTTTTATATAAATCACCTTAATTATATCCTAAAAAATCTAAAATCAGGTAAAGATAAGTGTTATTATAAGATTTTATTAGTGATTATCTTCTTAACCCATTTTGGATTATAAAGTTAGGAAGGTAATGTCAACAAAAATGAAAGAAAGATTAAAAAAGATTGAACCAGCATGAGACAAGAAGCAAGAACCAATACTTTGAATTTAAAAAATAAACTATACCGGTAATTGCTTTTTTACCACTTAATTATAAAAAATTATAACTTAATCATTTAATTATTCAATTTTTTTAATTTTCTATTATTAAATGGCTAACGGAAATATGGCGTGACGACTTTTGAAATAAGTATAGTAACAAATTTAACACTCAATGTTTACACATTACATCAATTTAGTCTTAATTTTTAAAAGTTTAGCTCTCCATGTTTACCCATTACCTATTTTTATCCTATTTTTACACTAAAATATAATTCAATACACAATATGTAAATTAGAAATAAAAACAAAATTAATTTTTTTTAAAATTATGTTTATTATTAAACTAGACAATATTCAAGTACATTGTTTTCCTTATACTTCATATGAATAAAAACTTTATTACTAAAAAAAATACTAAGAAATTGATATCTGTCAATGATAACTAATTTATATTTTGTTAGCTTAAGTTGACCGCCATTGATGAAGCAAATCAAAGCTCAAAAAACATTTTAAGCAATTAGACTTACAATTGGGTTGAATTAATGAAGCATGTATTTTTATTTTCAAGCAATTGAATTGGCTATTTTCCAAAATTTGGGTTGTTTTGTTTCTTCTTATTGTTCATTTTTCCATTGAATCAAACGCAAGGATAATGTCAAAAAGGGCCACGAAAAAAGTAAAACCGCAAAATGATTAAATTATACAATGTGTAAATGTTAAAGGTTCAATATTTTAGAATCGAGACTAAATTAGCAAAACGTATAAATGTTGAGAGTTAAAGTTGTTATTATATGATAAGTGCGTAAATCTCAATTTATTTATGATATTTCTCCCTCTTGAATTATGTTATTTAAATTATTAATTGTATTATTTAGATTTATATTTTATCTATTATTGATTTAGGGAACAATTGGAGAAAAAAAAGCTTAAAGTTTATTTTTTTGGCAAGTTTTTACAGATTGGACTTTCAACACAATATTGTTTCAGTATTTTGTCATAACTTGAGCTACATAACTTCATTTTAAGCCCATAATATACTGATTCGAAAGGAATTGAAAGATTATTTGAAGTTCTAACTCAAGCCCAAAAAATATCAAGATGTGTCTAAAATTAGCTTAGAAGTTTGATGTGAAAGTTGTCAAGAAATATAGAAAATTCTGCTTTATTTAATTAAGGGCTGTTTTGTATTTTCTCCATTAAGTGAATTTTGTCCTATAAAACGACATTCTTAGGTTAATACCTAGAGAGAGCCGCATTAGATATAGTCACCTTAATTTTATTTTACTTTTTGTGTATTATTTTCTCCATGAATTCTAAGCCCTCTTTTCTAGTTAAAGGAATTTTAATGTTTGATTCTTCGAAGATTGTGAGATTTAATTGTTCTTAATCTTTTATTTGTTATTTAGTATTTGTATGTCTTCTGATTTGTTAAATATTGATATCTTATTCAATTGCTTATAATATTTGCCTTATCAACTAGAATTTTTAAATCTGTAATTTTTTAAATTTATTCTAATACTTGTGACAAGCAACATAGGTGGGTATGACAAAGATATACATTCAATGTTGTGTGTCTTGGATCTGGTGCACTAAGTGTAATATTTTCGTCTATGTACACTTGTAATTTTTTCAAACAATTTGGTTAATAAAATTATTCATGAATTACATTAATACCCTTTGTATATTGTTCTCACGTGGATTTTACATGTAAAACAAAATAGAAGCAAATATTAGCTCACTTGTTATCTAATGTTTAACTAATACTAAGTGATATTACGTGGTCAAATCATAATATAAAAAAATAACTTATATTAGCAGATGAACCTAAACATATCCTTAGTCTAATTGAAAATGAACAAACCGATTGAAAGACTAATATATCATAACAGATGACTCCCAGAAGATAGAGACATAGATGTGACTGACTAGATTGACAGTATATCAAACTGGACCCAAAGAGAATAGATCATGAATTTGTTTATGGATTTATTCACTGCTGACGTTCATAGTGTAGGATACTTTAATCCTGAGTGGATGATAAACTATGTATGTGTGACTAGTATACTTTGATGTAAGTAAAAGCTTAAGTTCAAACAAATAAGGAATCGAAAGCTGGTGCGTTAGGTATACAACTTCTGCAGTATGTAGCATCATTCATAATAGAAGAATTCATAGCATGAGATATTGGTAAATGATATCCTCTTTTTGGCATTATATGATAGATGAAATGTAAACATGGCCACGAGTCATTCGTCTTTGTGATGAATGATTTGATACTATTTGATAGTAATTGACCTTTCGTGAAGGAAAATATAATGGTTACCATGAGATAAAATAAGATTATATTGGGAGAATAGATTTCTCCCAAAAAGATTAAGGATATCCTATTAGCGTAACACACTTATGACAAGGTCATTAGGTGAACATTAATCAAGTTGCTTTCGTAATGGTACGTCATTAGGGAGAGTTTAGTCATGGTACTATAGGGAAATGACTTCGTGAATAAATGAGTTTATAATTAATAGGTGAAAACTTGTACTTTAATTATAAATCATTTGAGCCCTAATCAAATATGTCCAATTGGTCCCTCTGCTAGCTCATTGAAACCATAAATGAATTGCATGTTTCAAATGAACAGAAATTGATAGAAATGAGAAACATTTAAAAATGAATGTGGTTTTCTCACTAAATGGAAATGACCTGAAAATTTATTTTATGGGTTTTTGAATTATTAATTAATTAAAGTTCGAAAATGGAATTAAATTAATTTATCACGGTGAATCCGTTGAATGTAGAAATATTAAATATATTTTCTCATAAATTCTTTTATAGTAAAGTTGCAATGATTTTAACGAAATTAGAATAGGTTGAGAAAATTATTTATTTGGGAAATTAATTTATGATGTTTATTTTGGAAAATAGAATAACATTTATTGGGTTAGATTGAATTATAAAGTACTGGGTTAAAAATTTGAGAAGTTCTTATAATTGGACCCGATACGGGAGAGGCTCAAAAGCACTTCATGCTAGTACATGGGAAGGCAAAACCTGGTATATTTAACTATGGTTGTTGCCCCTCTTTCTCCTAGTTAGACTAGGTTTTTATTTTTCTATTAAAATAGACTTCTACTAATTCAACAAGGGTTTCACTTATTCTCCCTATAAATAGATGGCACCCGTCGGGCTAAATATACAACTTTGGGATATTGTTATTCTACGGAGCGATCGTTTATGCAATTCGGTTTCCCTACCTTTGCGAGGCCTTATCCATAAAGAAAATTCACTATCTTAACACCTCTTACAACAAGTGATTACAAGCACTAACACTAACTAGATTAGCAACTTCACTTTTGCATCTAATATTTAAATTGCTCTCCTCTAAGTTTCCCCCTGAAATCTTAGAATAAAAACCAAGTTAGGATAAAAACCAAGTTAGGATAAAAACCAAGTACTCATTTGATTACTTACAAAATGCACTAAAAAAACAAATTCTAAATAATAAAATAAGTGATAAATTCTCCATGCCTTTTACCTACACAAGCCCTTCCAATATATAAAAGTTTTGGGTTTGTTAAGATAAAGATTAATTATAATCAATTTTCTTATCAAAATAGCAAAATAATAAACATGGATAATATCTTCAATATGATCAGAATAAGTCTTCAAATTTTTGGGATATATTACTAAGTTACTCAATTTAGTTCAATCTCTTCAAAATAGGGAAGTCGATTTCTTTAATCCAATCCAAACCAATCTTCAATATATTCTCATAACAGTGTTTGGATATCATAGACAAGCTTACAGTCATCCAAAATATCAATAAAAATCAAAGCACAAAAATTTTATTACCAAAATTTGTTAATTTAAGCATGATAATTTTTTTTGACTAAACAATACCAGACACCAATTAACATTTCTCGCTCATCACAACTTATATATTTTGATTATGTGTGGTCAAAAGTCTATCTCGCAGTGCTTAGATCTTTGGGTTTTTTATTTTATTTTATACAAAGTGAAGCTATAAATTAGAGATGGTGGAATTATATCAAGAGTGAAACACTAATCATTGAAGTATTAGTGTTATTTTCTTATGTTGTTGATTACAATATTTGATTTTAAAGATGGATAGGTATTAGTTAACAACATTAACTATTTAGATTGACTAATGACACTATAAAAATAGAGAGATCAGGAAATGGCTCTCTGTGACTCTGCTACTCTTGGAAATCCCACGTTGAAGGAGATGATACCTAAGAAAGTTAGGTTTAGAGACAAGGAGGAAGTGACGAGAAACAAAATGGAGATAGAACGGCCCTCTGCTCAGCCTACTTCTTGGCGTGACATGCTGGTCGGCCAGTCATCAAAGGGTATAGCCTATGGTTCGGATGAGAATGAAGCTTTTGATTTACTTGAAGGAGACATCTTGAAATCCGTAGTGAATGGTGTGCCTTCTATTACTTTCTCTGATAGGGTTCATCAATTCCTCATTCAGGGTATGGACAACACAGTGATCTTAAAACTTCTAGGCCGAAACATTGGTTTTTCGGTTTTGCAGAATAAACTTTATAGCATATGGAAACCTTCAGCCCCTATTCATATGATGGACATAGAAAATGGCTATTTTCTTGTCAAATTCCAAAATAAATTTGACTGCGATATGGCTCTTTCCAAAGGTCTATAGACGATTTTCGGGCAGTATTTGACTGTTCAGCCTTGGACGATGGCTTTCGAACCTATTCAGGCATACCCAAGTGTTGTGATGGCATGATTAGATTCCCTACTCTACCGAGTTATCTTTACAATAGTAAAATCATTACAGAAATAGGAGAACTTGTGGGCAAAGTGGTCAAGTTAGATATGAACACTGATAGTAGGACGAGGGGACGATTTGCTAGGTTGGCTGTTTATGTCGATTTAGAGAAGCCTTTAGTGTCTTAAATATTGATTAATGGCTGGAAACAAAAGGTAGAATACAAATCCCTGTCTACAGTCTATTTTCATTATGGACAATATGGTCATGTGGAGAACAACTATAACTTCAAATCTACTGAATCTATAGTCGAGGTGAATAGGAGCTCGCCTGAAACTGAAACGGAAGTTCAAAAATTAAACGTTGAAGGATCGAAGAAGGAAGATGGCAACTACAGGCCATGGATGATTGTTGAAAAAAAATCAAGGCGCAAATCAAGAGAAAATCTACAAAAATTAACTAGATTCATTGAGAAGGAAAAAGAAGGGTCTCGTTTTAGAAGCCTTGAGATTATGGATTTAGTGCAAGAACCGTAAGGAAGAGATTTGGTTGATTTACGGAGGAATAAAGGGAAGGATGTTTTATTTGAGGATCAAAGTAGGAAAGATTCGGGAGGTCATTATAACGGTCAAAATGAGGATAATAGAGGTTACAAAAAAGGCAAAACCAAGGAAATTGGACCCTTAAATGCTTTTGGCCCAATTAACAAGAGGAACAAAGAATCTTTTGCTGGTCCCAAATTGGTGCACATTAATTCTAATGAATTTACCCAAAGTTCAAGAAAGCTTACAAATGGTCTAGGCCTCGGAGTTTATTCACCAGATCAGGCTTGGAGACTTATGGACCGAGCTACCCAATAGGAGAGAGTCAGCAGGCTGCTGCTGGGTCTGACAATTATGACCGTAACCTAACAGCGGTGGAAATCGCAGCAGAGCTTGCAAGCGAGGGAGAAGCTTTGAGTGCTGAAGGAGTGCCTGATGTGCACCAAATTGCTTCACAGGCGTTGGGATGGTCGACGTGGGGAGTCTAGATTCCGGCAAACACACGGCTGTTGCATTCTTTGAAAATAAAACTCCCATGCTCTCTAACAGTCCTTTGGTTTCAGTGGGGGTTCTTAATTCGGGCAAGGGCCTAAAAATCAAAGGCAAAAACAATAAGCTAAATAAAAGCTTACATGGAGGGAACGTGCCCTTCAAACATGTGAGCCATCACCGTGTTTCACTGAAAAAATCCATAGAGCAGTTGGCCGAGAGTATTTCGGCCATTACAAAGGAGAATATTGATGATGGTGGTTCTTCTAGAAATGATGAACATATTGAGGAGTTTATTACCCCTAGGCAGTAAGACTGATTTATGTTGCTGGGTTTCAATTCCTCTTTTTATTTTGTGGGTTTTGCTTATAATTTTGTTTAGTTATTCTGCTTTTGGTTTTTATTTTTATTTTCCTATATTTAATTTAATGTCTCCTAATCTAAATTTTTTTTGTGGAACTGACAAGGATATGCTAGTAAGAAATTTATCCGAGCTTTTAGCGAATATTATTCGAAACATGGTCCGGACATTGTTTGTCTAGTTGAACCGAGGGTAAGCCGTAAAAAAGCTAATTTTGTTATCGAGCAACTGGGCTTTAACTTTTCTCATTGAGTTGAAGCGGTTGGGTTTTCAGGTGGTATTTGGGTGGGATGGAAGGATTCTGTCCAAATGCAAATTATTACCAGTCATTCTCAATTTATTTTCATTCGAATAGATAATTTTATTCTTAATAAATCACTTTTCATTTCTTTTGTTTATGGTAGCCCTGACAAGTCGAAACGACGACTTCTTTGGGACACGCTTCATTCTATCGCCCCAGACCAGTCTTATCCTTGGCTCATCATGGGAGATTTTAATGCTATTTTATCTTCCTCAAACAAGAGAAGTCCTTTTAACATAGGAAAACGTTGTGATTTGTTTGGTAATTTTGTGGACTATTGTGCTTTGCAGGACTTAGGCTTTAGTGGACCCGCTTTCACTTGGCAACGAGGTAATACGTACGTAAGGTTAGATCTAGCTCTTGTAAATGATGAATGGATGGTAACTTTTCCACAGTGCTTAGTTCAACATCTCCCTCGAATTAAGTCAGATCACCAGCCGCTATTACTTTCTATTTGCCCGAAGTTTGGCGCTCCTAAAGGACGACCGTTCAGATTCTTAGTGGGGCGGACGCATCATAATACCTTTTTCACCTTTGTTAAAGATCATTGGCACTATGTAGGTAATATGGTTGATTCTCTCAATAATTTTACTTCTTCTGTTAAAATCTGAAACAGGGATGTGTATGGCTTTTTGGAAGCATGAAAGCGGACCCTTTTGCATTCTCTTAACAGTACTTAAAATGCCATTGATCAGTTTCCTTCTAGTCAGTTAGCTCAGAAAGAAGAGGAAATTAGATATGAGTTGGAAAACGTCCTTGAGCATGAGGACTTACTCTGGAGACAGAAGGCTCATTGTGATTGGTTACAGTTAGGGGATAGAAACACGAAGTTTTATCATAGTCGTACGATCAAAAGAAAGAAGTATAACCATATTTCTACCTTACGTATTAATAATGGGGATTGGTGTTCGAAACAAGACATTTTACAGTCTAGAGCGGTGGAATTTTTTGAAAGGCTTTATGGTGAAACCCCTCCTACTTTAAGGGGCATACCTAGTTTTAATTTCCCTAAACTCTCTCTTCCGGAGGTTGCTTTTTTGGAATCTGATATCACTAATGAGGAAATTAAAAGGGCACTTTTTGATATGGCACCTTTAAAAGTACCTGGCAGCGATAGGTATCATGCCCTTTTCTTTCAAAATCAGTGGGATACTATTAGCAGGGATGTGTGTTAATGGGTTAAAGAGATATTTGATGGGCGAATGATCAACCAGGAGTTGAACAATACTCTGATTGTTCTTATTCCCAAAAAGGAGAACCTTGAAGACTTTAGTCATTTCCGGCCTATTAGTTTATGCTCTGTGCTGTATAAGTTGGTTATGAAAGTGGTGGCTAACAGGTTTAAGGTAATTTTCCCTAAGCTGATTTCACAGGAACAAGCTGGATTTATAGCTGGCCGTAACATATCGGATAACATCATCTTTGCCCAAGAAGTTATCCATTCTATGCGATGTAAGCGGAAAAGTAACAACTGGATGGCCATAAAGTTAGATTTGGAGAAAACGTATGACAGAGTCAGCTAGGAGTTCCTTGATGCCTCGTTGAGTGCGGAAGGTATACCCATCTTTCTGAGAAAATTTATTATGTCAACTATTTCCTCTTCTACAATGCAGATTCTTTGAAACGGAGTGCCCACTCGTAAGTTTAAACTGATTAGAGAAATCCATCAAGGATGTCCTTTATCGCCGTATTTGTTTGTTCTCTGCATGGACTGGTTAGGGCATACTATCCAAAAAGAAATAGAGATCGGAATTGGGACCCCATTCAGTTGTCTCGCAATGGCCCTGCTATTTTCTATTTTTTTTCGCTGATGATCTGGTTATCATTGGAAAAGCTAATCTTGGCCAAGCTCGATTGTTAGATTCTATTCTCAGCCAGTTTTGTAAGATCTCGGGTCATAAAATTAGTGTTGGGAAGAGTAATATTTTCTTTTCCAAGACTACTACTGAAGATGTCCGTAATCAAATTAACCAGATTTTTGATTTTCAGGAAGTTCAGAACTTAGGTAAGTATTTGGGTGTTCCTCTGTTCTATGAAAGGGTTATTAACCATACCCTAAGCTTTGTTGTTGATAAGGTGAGGCAGAGGTTGCAAAGTTGGGATGCTAGGAGATTATCTATGGCAGGGAGAGTCACATTGGCACAATCAGTTCTTCTCTCTATTCCCAACTATTTTATGCAGTCTTTGATGATTCCGAAAGGTGTGTGCTTAGAGATTGAGAAACTAGCTAGACAATTTATTTGGGGTAGCAACAATGGGCAGTCCAAAATTCCTTTAGTAGGATGGGATTCCATTTGTCAGCCTCGAGCGCGGGGTGGCCTTGATTTTAGACATTTGGAGGAACAAAATAAGTCATTCCTCATGAAAATAGGATTTGGTCTTATCTCTAAAAGCGAAGCCCTTTGGGCTCGTGTTCTTCGGTCCAAGTACAGATGGAAAGAACAGCTCCTGGACTCGATTAGCAGAAGTCAATGTTCCCACTTATGGAGGTCCCTTTCTAAGATATGGCCTTTATTCCGTGAAAATTTAATTTGGTCCTTTGGTAATGGTTCTTCTGTCAGATGTTGGAAAGACGCTTAGATTCCAGGTATGGGTTCCTTATCCTCTAAAATTCCATCTTTTTCTAATCTTGATCTTGAGTGCCGTGTTAGGGAGTTTGTCAATCTAGATGGAAGCTAGAATTTGGACATGTCCCAAGTTTGGCTACCAGAGGATGTGATTTGTAGGATTATTAGTATCCCACCTCCACACCTTGATTTCAGT
This sequence comes from Gossypium anomalum, assembly GCA_025698475.1. Taxonomy (NCBI): domain Eukaryota; kingdom Viridiplantae; phylum Streptophyta; class Magnoliopsida; order Malvales; family Malvaceae; genus Gossypium; species Gossypium anomalum. The sequence continues at coordinate 71,704,012 of CM046968.1, forward strand.
CCGGATAGGGTGGTTTGGGCTCGGTCTACTTCGGGAGTTTTTTCGGTCCGTAGTGCATATAGAGCCTTAAAAGAGTCAACGTGAAAGCCTCCAGACAATCAGCTTGAGCATATTTGGAAATACCCAAGACCTCAAAGAGTTAGAATCTTTCTCTGGTTGGCTTATCAGCAAAGACTGCATACTAATTCGGAACGTGTTAGAAAGGGGATTGGGCATTGTTCTTCGTGCGCTTTGTGTGGACACGAGATTGAAGATTTGGCTCATGTTCTTCGAGATTGTCCCTTTGCGAAGGATGTGTGGATGCTAGTACTTCCAAGACAACTTCAACAAAGGTTCTTTTCTTCTCCTTTTCCTTATTGGTTTTTTCTTAACCTATGTTTTCAAGGACAATTGCAGGACAGTGGACTCTTTTGGCCCTACTTATTTGGTTTAATTGCGTGGCGTATCTGGAAGTATAGAAACCTTTTCATCTTCCAGAAGCTTTCTTGGTCAGTAGCTGAGGTGATTAAGAACTCTAGATGCTGGGCTCGCCAATATGAAACACGTATGGGAACCAATAAAAGGGTGCAACAAAGGTCGGCTTCGACAACCAACTTGGATACTTTTTGGACTTTTCTTTCCACTGATGGAGCTGTAGTCAGAGATTCTGGATATGCTGCCACAGGAGGTGCGGCTAGAGACCACGAAGGAAACTGGATAGTAGGATTTTCCCCTTTTTTAGGAGTTTGTTCTCCATTTGAAGCGGAAGCCTGGGCCATTTTGGATGGAATTCTTATTTTGCTTAATAAGGGTTTCAGGAAAATCTCGATTTTGTCTGATAATCTTGAAATCGTTCAAGTCTTGTCCGCACCGAATTTGGAGGATTTCGGGATTACTGTCCTCAGAAAAGTTCAGCGCATTATGAGAGAAGAAGGACAGTGGAAGATTAAGCATACCCCAAGAAATCGGAATTTGGTGGCTGACCGCATTGCTAAGCTCAGCCTGAGTTTGAAATCAAGTTTACAAGTTTTTGACGAGGCTCCTAAGGAAGTTATTGATCTTCTACGGGAATATAAAGAACACAATTGGTTTATGTAGTTACTTATGTTCCTTTTTCTTTTATCAAAAAAAAAAAAAAGATGGGTAGGTATTAATGATATATTTTTACAAATTTGCATTCTAGAACAAATTAAAAGTGCCGACTATTGGGAAAAGAAAACCTTAATCTATAGAAGTAGTTTATACACTTATAAAGATAATGGTAATAATAAATTGATAAGCTATTATCACCAATAACTTAATCTGAAAATTGCTGATAACAAAGTTGTTTTATGCATATCAAGTAATGAAATAATACAAGTTCCCTCATATGGAATTGAACATTCGTGTAGGACATGGACACTTACCATTCTAAACATCAAATTAACATGTAATGTAATGAAATAATGCAATTTCCTCATACGAAATTGAGCTCTGGACACTTACTACTCTAATATCAAATTTAATGCTGAAAATCATACTCTTTCGGACCCCCACACATCAAATGTTTCATGGTAAACAAAAGAATCAAGCAGCTTAATTTAGTGACCAACAAAACTACAATAAATTTCCATTCATTTATTGTTTCTGGGTACATGCCATCAATGAGGGTTTTTTTTTTCTCTACGAAAGTGACATAAATGATTCGACTTAATTTAATTTAATAGTATTAAGTTTAAACTTTTAGCTTAATTTAGTGAGGGGGTTATCAGAGTGATGGAAGGCGGGGGAGGAGTTAGAAAGGATGGGCTTCTAGAAGGTCTGGCCCCACCGGCCAAAGATGGTCCCTGACTTCCTTCCTCAACTTTCGTACACTTTATGTCTACAGAATGAGGACCCAAAAGTTGAAGTTGGGTCGTCCCTTTCTTGCGTCTCCACCGTTTGATCCTTTTCAGTTGACGGGGGGTTGTCGACTCGATCATGGCCCTACGTAGTAAGTATAGTTTGAAATACATTATTACTAAATATTAGGCTAAATATATATTTGGGATCTAAACTTGGTTTTAAGTCTCAAACTGGTATTTAAGATTTTTTTATTTGATCAAGTACTTAAACTTCGCCTCAAGGCTCAATTTGGTACGCAAAGTTTATTTTGTTCCAATTAGGTACTTGAGTTTAATTGTTTTTCATTCAAATTGGTACTATAACTTTCATTTAGTTCAAATAACTAAGTACTAATTAAGACTAAAAAGCCAAGTTCATGTACCAATTTGAACCAATAAGTCAAGTTCGAGTACCTAATTGGATCAAAATAAACTTTAAATACTAAATTGAATCTTAAAGCCAAATTCAAATACCTAAACGTATATTTACTCTAAATATTATTCTCCGCTAAATTATTCATACTCTTTTAAAAGTTATTATTGAAAAATCATTTATATTAGCGTAAAATTAAAATATTTATTCGTTTATATATCCACACTATACACGCACACATTGTGTTTAAAAAGAGCTTCTAAATAAGACCTGTCACTTACTCTTCGAAACTTCGAACTTAAATAAATTCTATAAGTAAACATTTTTTACCATCAGACAAATTATGAGAGTTAAAATATTTAAATATGAATACTATAAAAGTTAATGAATATTTATAAAATTAAAATAATTTGAGAATAATGTACATGGACTCTTTACATTTTAATAAAACAAAAATAAAATTTCAATATTTTATAAGATTTTGGGTGAAAGAAATATTTGGATATGTTTACGTATTAGTCTTTTAGAAACCTTGGCACGTGCGATATGGTTGGGGACTTAATTTGCTGATGGCGGTAGCGGTGGTGGTGGCGGTGCCTTGTGGTATGAGAGTTCTTCAGGATCCAGCTCAAGATATCTATCTCAATTGTACCGAAACATAGTAAATTTAAATTGATACAAAATTATTATAAATATATAGAATTTTACAAATTAAATAATATGAATTATAACAAAATAAATTTATGTTTAAAAGTAAAATATTCAGCGTTGTCCTCCTCTCAGCTCCAATTAATTAGGGCTGAAAAAGAAATTTTAAAATTTAACTTGACGTGGTTATTCCTTTTTATTTAATTTATAATTAATTTTAATTTATATATAAATAATATTTATATTTAAAATAATTTATTTTTTATATAAATATAATTTTATCTAAAAATTATTTTTTAGAAATATTTGGTGAAAAAATTATTTTTTTTCTTAATACTGTCCAACAGTGAAGTTTATTTTATGAAAATAAGTTCAAAAAATCAGAAGAAAAAATTAATAAAAAAACCAAATTATTTGAAAGCAAGCAAGAGTAACCGTTACCATTAATAAACACAGGCATTTTAACTTTAGCTGCCGGCTTCTTAGTCTAAGGATCGTAAAAGATTCAGTGGTTAAGTTCTAATGGTTCACTCAATTAAATTATAATAAAAGTACAATAATATTCAATTTTGGCTCCCTTTGTATTTCACTTCTCTTTGAAGTATGACTTCAAAGCCATTAACATTCAACAAGAACATGTTTTAAATTAAGTGGACTAAATTGTTATTGATTAATTAAATATATTAGCTCTTACCATTAACATACACTATTTGTTGCACATCAAATTATGATCAACTTTTACTATTAAAAAAAGGGTAAATTATCTAGTTGGTCATTTAACTTTTTGGATGCTTTCATTTTGGTCACCCAAATAAAAATACTTGCAATTTGGTCACTGTTGTTAGAGAAAATTTTCATTTTAGTCACCAAATGTTAAATCCGTAAAGGCAATTGACTATGCACGCCATATCAACATTTTTTACCATTTCTTTGACCCTCACTATTGTTCATCATCTTATTTCCCTTCATGCCACCCTCTACTTCATTCTTCTTTTCTTCCTTTGCTCCCTACTTCTAGCCACCACGCCATTCTGCTTCCATTAAATCTCCTCCATAAAAATCTAATTGAAATGCTACAATGGATTTCTTACCTCAAGTATATGATGAATTTACTAAACTAGATTTGTGACTTCATTAGTGTTTGATCCTGTAACACCTTATACCCGACCCGATCACCAAGTCCAAGCTATAAGGTATCACATTCGTTGCCGAAGCAACTACGAACAATCACAATCCGATTTACAATGTAACACCCAAAACCCGACCTAGGAGTTAGGCCGAATCCCGAGGGTCACATTGATCACCAAAGTGATCGTAGAAAAATTTTATAAAACATATTGTCTCAATTCCACTACAACATTTTCAAGTTTAACAAACCAAAAACAATTAAGCATTAGCTTTTAATTAGAAAAGTTATAGTTAAGTTTAATAAATGTATAAAATAAAATGTACGATTGAAAATTTAAAACCAAACTTGTACCACAGTTTTTATAAAACCCTACATATCTAAACGGTAAATCAAAACAGAAACTGAATAGACAACTGCCGTGTGGCGCCCAAATCAGCCTAGAAACCCTAATTCCCAAAAGCACACGGGCGTGTGAGACTCTCACACGCCCATGTGGCAACCCGTGTGGTCACGAAACCACTTCGGAACAACTCAAAATCGCCGTTTTAGCCGAGAAAATAGTCCCCAACCTTTGCAATAAAAAGAATATATCGGAATATGCAATATTCCCCATACTTTTTCAGCAACTAAGTACCCCGAAAACAACAGGTTAGAGCACACTCAAGAAATGTCGAAATAATAATTCGCAAAATCAAATAGATAAGGTTCGAATCCCACACCTGTTTTGCGATCTAAAACGTCCAGAATCCGACTCGAAGACCAAGAAATTGAAGTTCTTCCAAAACCACAACTCAACAGTTTTCCAAAAAGAAAAGAAAAAAAAGAAGAAAAAACCAAGAAGGAGGAAGAAAAGAACGTCTAGTCAAAAAAATAAAAAAATAAAAATCAATACAAAATAATAATACAAATAAATATAAATGGTCATATACAAGACGAAATAAAAATACTGCTCCAAAACACGCACACAAAGACTCGAACCTAGAACCTTGATGTACACTAACACTCACTCAACCTCCAGACCAACAGGCTCATTCTGTCACTTAAACATGCAACTAAACACAATAGCACAACCTACTCACTGACCATAACCACAACCCTTAAAACTTCTAGCCTAAAAATCGGGGTGTTACAACTCACCCCTCCTTAAAGAAATTTCGTCCCCGAAATTTCTAACTAACAGAACAGTGGTCTAACACAAGCTATACCACCACGCTCCCGCTATGCACTCTAGCCCGAATAGTACCATATCGAACTTAGGACCTCAAACACACACCCAGAACACTTAACTACTGAAGCAGATACTCATTTATCCTATCACACATAATTACTATGCTCTAATCAAAACATCGAAACATTCACCACCATACTTGACTCAAAGTTGTCGAGGACAGTCCCTAATCCAATGTTCTGTGGACCCGCATCGAAACATGCTCTCACCTTTTTCCAACAATTACCTGGATGGCACTTCTTACAGTGCTCACAAAACAGAGCGTTCGCACCACTACCGGCACCCTCCGCAAAACCGCTATTACCACTCGAATGCGTTCTAACACGGTTTGCAGAACGAGGCTCCAACCTCAGAGGACTGCCATCTCTTTTCTTCCAACAATCTATATAACTAGCTTGAAGCGTTTCACTAATTCCCCATAACCTAGCCTCAAACACTTTCTCTAGCACTTCCCTCACTACCCGAGTTAATGCCTAAGTACCAAGCTCCGGGTTATCGCTACCCGAAATTGGCAAATCGCATTAATCTCCAACTCTTGAATAGACACGCGTCCCAGAGAAGTAGGCGACTCCTCGCGATCTTGCTTACCTTCAGAATCTATAACCGCCTTATAACCAACTTAGAATATCTACACTTTCAGAAAACAATCACAAAATAAATGAAAAAATCTACGTTTCTAGCATTACAGTTTCGAATTTCCTCCTGGACCACCATCGGAGTCTCAGACAATTCTTTTTCGTAAAATATTTTCAAAACACAAATCATTTCAACTTACTACGGTAAAAATTTCTCGAATTTTTTTTTAAATCAACACATGCGCACACAGATACGTAGAAACACAGGCCAAGTTTTTACAAACCTAGCTCTGATACCACTAAATATAACACCTAAAATATGGCCTAAGAGTTAGATCATTTCCCGAGGGTCACATTGATCACCGAAGTGATCGTAGAAGAATTTTATAAAATATATTGTCTCAATTCCACTACAAGATTTTAAATTTTAACAAATCGAAAACAATTAAATGTTAGCTTTCAATCAGAAAAGTTATAGTTAAGTTTAATAAATGTACAAAATAAAATGTACGATTGAAAATTTAAAACTAAACTTGTACCACAGTTTTTATAAAACCCTACATATCTAAACGGTAAATCAAAACGGAAACTGAAAAGACAACTGATAAATTATTTTTAACCGAGACTGTCTGAGACCTCCGAGTACCGAGACCAGCGTTAGAGTTTCAAAAACGTATCTACAAAGGGAAACACTAGGGGGTGAGCTACATGAGCTTAGTGTGAGTTCGAATTGGGACTAAGAATAAAATTACGGAATTCAATTCAATAGCACAACAGACTTACAGATACTCACAGAGACAGAAAGTAAACTTGGAACTAACATCCCAACAGAACGTAATAACTCAAGCACACCAAGTCACTCACAGTCAAACAGAATACAGTTAGATGGTCTTCCACCCAGAATACTCAAACAAATGCGTATGAAATGCAGTCAAGTAATAAAACCCACCCATCCAACCAACACACCTTTCCATCCCCCGATCACACCCTATAAGAGATGATTAAGCTCATCCAACCAAAACACACCACATAGGACCTCGAAGGCCCATCCAACCCTATACACCATGTTTGTGGACTAAGCCATTTAGATATCAATACGCAACAGAGCTGACGTATATGCAGTATAGTACAATGCGATAATCCATTGTATACTGATCATGATGCAGCCTTCAATCGCTGCGCTTTAGATAATGGTACGCAACAAAGCCGACGACGTAGTAGTAATACAAGGCGATAAACCATTGCATTTAATAGGCTTACGCTTAAAGCGCGAGATCAAAACAGAATCAGTCTCCTTTCTATTCACAACCAATCCTAAAATACTTTATGCAAGTACATGACTGCATTCAATCCCACAGAAACAATGAACACGTCAATTGATAATAAAAAAGAAGCAGATATGCACACATACCTAACAAATCAGATTCAGAATCAAACATCTCACACAACAGCCACAGTTAACATATAAGCCGAAGCCCAAATCAGAATTCTTAGCCACCTTGTCTAAAGATCAGCCAAGGCCAAAACACACGGACACATTCTCAGATCAAGAACACATACAGAACCAAAATAAGTGATTTAGAGCCACACGGCCGTGTACTCTAGCCGTGTGGAAAAACATAAGCCTTGTGGGGGTCAAAACGCCCGTGAGGAAGGAGGCACACGCTCGTGTAAACTAGGGACACGGCCATGTGAGAGTCTCACACACCCGTGTGCCCACTAAACAAAGCCGTGTATCCAAAACACACGCCCATGTGGGATCTCTAAATCCCCAAATCAGCTACACGAGACCGTGTGGTGCCAACACACTAAATCCCTAATTCTCAAACACACACGCCCGTGTGCCCAAGGGACACAGCCATGTGTGAATCGAAAAAAATCTCCAAATCAGCCACATGGCTGTGTGGCCAAGCCGTGTGGTGCCCAAATTAGCCCAGAAACCCTAATTTCCAAAAGCACATGGTCATGTGAATCAGCACATGCCCGTGTGGCCACCCGTATGGTCATGAAACCACTTCGGAAGAAGCCAAAATCGCCGTTTTAGCCTACAAAACAGTCCCCAGCCTTTGTAATAACAAGAGTATATCAGAATATGCAGTATTCCCCATACTTTTTCAGCAACTAAATACCCAAAAAACAACGGGTTAGAGCACACTCAAGAAATACCAAAATAATAATTCTTAAAATCAAATAGATAAGGTTCGAATCCCACACCTATTTTGCAATCTAAAACATCCATAACCTAACTTGAAGACCAAGAAATCGAAGTTCTTCCAAAACCACAACTCAACCATTTTCTAAAAAGAAAAGAAAAAAAGAAGAAGAAAACCAAGAAGGAGGAAGAAAAGAATGTCCAGCCAAAAAGAAAAATAAAAAAATAAAAATCAATACAAAATAATAATACAAACAAATATAAATGATCATATTTTTTTACTTAAAACAAAACGAAATAAAAATGTTTCTCCGAAATACGCACACAAAGACTCGAACCTAGAACCTTGATGTACACTAACACTCACTCAACCTCCAAATCAGCAGGTCGATCACTTAAACATGCAACTAAACACAATAGCACAACCTACTCACTGACCATAACCACAAACCTTAAAACTTTCAGCCCAGAAATCGGGATGTTACATACAACATTAAACATTCAAATATAAATAAAAGGGGTATATAAAAAATAATACATAATCATTTATGAGTCTTATACAAGCATACGAAAGCTCTAATTCTAACCCGAGATCGAATTAGGACTAAATTATAAAATTTTTAAAATTCAAAGTTAACATGGCGACGTTGAGGGTTCCTCGTCATGGCGTAACTCTCTAACTTTGGCTCATCGTAAACTCAAGTACACATCGTCACAACATGAATCCTCGATTGTTTCTCGTCACAACGGAGGCGATACGTCATCGTGTTGTGACATATTGTTTCCATAAAAATCAATATGGTACAAGTTTTGGTACCTACTTGAAATCACCTAATCATCTCAAACACATTTGCAACTACAATATTAGCCAATTTACATGTACAATAAATTCAATTATAGCCAAATTATCTTTCATACATATACAATTTATATCCATTTCATCAATTTCATTCAATACACAATTTATTTTATCATACTCAACATTGAACTAATTAGCATATATGCATATGTTTATAGATACTTTACCATATAAACTATTAGCATACCACAAGTTATGCTTAACCAAATATTATGACATTCTCAATTTCATTTATTTAAACATATGGCCATTTCAAAATACCAATTCCAACTCCAAAAGTTCATATGATCACATCTTAAACCAAAAACCAACTCAACCTAGGTATATGCCATACTCAATCTAGGTATATGCCATACTCAAAACGAAACGAATTTATACAAACTTTGTTGAGTCGAGGATTAACTCCTGGATGTTGGATCTACTTATTGCACTCTTGGAAATCTATTATACCTATTCATAGAGAAAACAAACCGTATGTTGAGCTAAAAAGCTCAATGGTAATTCCATGACTTAAGATGAAATAACATATGCATTAGTAAATTTTCACAAAGTATATAATATAAATGACTATTCAAAACATGTTCTATGATACCAAGTAATTCTATTAACATATTCATATTTGAGCATACCATAACAATAGTAAAATCAATTCAAGTTACTTATGAACTACCTATCTTTGAACCATTTCCAAATTTAATACATTTAATTTCATTATCATTTAACATCAAGATTCTATAACTTTTATACTACTCTTGTCATCTTGACTGGCCTGGTAACGATGAGTTTTGCTATCTATACTCATTATACCATCACATGTGGCCCGGCTATGATGGTTTGCACTATACAATATATTACCATCTTGGATGGCCCGGTTACAATGGTTTATTTTATTTCAATATTCTACCATCCCAAATGGCTCAGCAACAATGGCTTTCTATTTCAATATACTACATTCTTGGATGGTCCAACAACGACGGTTTTCATAATTTACTTATCCTACTATCTTGGATATCCCGACAACGATGGCATTCAATACTTGAACATTCTATCATCTCGGATAGCCCGACAACAATGGTTATCACTATAGAAATATCCTACCATCTCGAATGGCCTAGCAACGATGATTTTCAACCTAATGCATGCCAACTAATTCATCGGTACTTGAGACTGTTATTAGGGTAACACCAAATTAATATACATTGTAACCATATATCACATTTCAATCTCATTTGTAACACCTCGTACTCGACCCGGTTGTCGGATCCGGACTATAGGGTGCTACACTTAAAATTTGAAATTACTAACACATTCTTTAATAAAGTATATATATTCCACCATTCATACTTAATGTAATTAATATTAAAACAGAACTATCTAATCGACTGCACCACATACATTCGAAATTCATAATCATATAGTATGAGTATTATAGAAACACAACCATCTAGATATCTTCATACTATTCATGAATTTAGTACAATTATTTTTAAAAGGTAAAAATATACAAAGTAGCCTTGATATGCAAATAGCTTTATTCAGCTTAAAGAAGTTATATTCTACAACTCTAAATAATTACAACTCATGTTTGACCCAGAGGCTTTACCTCTAGGTTGCCCCGTTGTATGCATATTACGACTAAGAAACAAATCTGCCATTACACGGTGGACTTTGGCTTGGTCCCTCAAACTCTCAAATTTTCTCTTCTTACCTGCAACACATAATATTACTTACGTAAGTTCTAATGAAATTCGTGATTTTTCATACCTTATGAACATAACGCAATCATGCTTGTATTTCACGGCTCGAAATTCACATTCTACTTGTCTGTATTAGGATAGTCCATAAATCTCATTAGCGTATTATTTACATTATACGAATTGGCTCACTTATACTTGGCACATTATCCTTAATAACACCATCACTTGTTTGCTTGCGCATATAAAGCTTCTACTGATAAGATTTCAATAGATACAATATCATATTATAGATTTATAACTTTTGACCTCTTGGCAGATTATCCCTGTGAATTCTTTTTTCACTAGTTGCCTTTACGGGCCCATTTTCATTTACTTCTTTGTGGAATTTCACTTATGGACTTAAGAAAGAAAAACTATAGATAAATCCTTTAGCACATCTTGTACCACCAAATCTAGATAACCATATAAGACAGATTTTAGCAAATAGTTTTTGTTGCAAACCACTATTAGTAGCTTGCCCTACGAACTCATATTTGTAGTTCAATCCTTGCAGATTCATGTTTGAACCCATATATATGGATTCATGCTTTGTAAAACATATTGGTGGATTCATAAGGAAAACTCATATTACGGATTAATAAAGAAGATCTACTCATCTCAATCAACAGACAAATCTGGCGGATCATCATTTCTGCCTCTGTTCACAATAACAAATAACTTGTAGGCGGATTCTTAAGGCAAATCCCCTATTCATGGAATCATACATGAGGAATAGTCTTGACGGACCGTCACATCTTTCATACATGGACTTGTCTAAATAGATAGCTCGTACCTTTGGATTCGCACATAGAATAGATTACAAGTATTGGAACTTACTCTTGGCGGACTTAACAAACAGATCTCAAATTTGTGGAGATATAGGCGTCATTGTACAAGTATAGATTCACATACATAACTTTATCTTACGGTCCTTCACTGGATCTTGCCATCTATGCACATCTAGCTGATTCATAAATGAGAACTGTTTCGTAGACCTTCCTTGATCTTGCCAAGGTCATGGACTTGCATTCATTCGAACGTCCCATAAAGGGTTCTCATATACTGGTGTGCATCTTTCTTCGGACAATCCACCCAAACCTTTACAAATCCTCCTTGTTAATTTGAACAATTACATGTTCCCCTATAAGGCTAGGATCATTCTCTAATTCCGGTTTGCATTTACATGCCTTACTGGAGGCAAATCACATATCAAATTCACTTAACCGTCTTCCATCTCAAACACATTTTGACATCCCTCCTCTACATCGCATAATTCACACACATACAAGTCAAGCACAAGCAATAAATCAATACTATTAATCATGCACAACATGTATTATCCCAACAATTCATCTATGCCTCATGATAACTTACGAACTATCATACACTTGCATATTAATATATAACACATTTGACACACAAACATTTAGCCATTATATACTCATCATTTACCCGTCACTCAGTTAAACATACCTAGTGCGTGTCACTAAAAATAATTTAGCGTCCTTTTAAGACTGAGCTCTAGAACTCACCTGGAGGTTGACGCCAAATTCATCTACTAAGATTTTCCCTTGCTACATGAGCCTCCAGCTTACAAACATAACAACCATTTTAGAATTTCAGTGAAGATAATTCTTCATCATAAGAATCATATTTTACTTGCATGCAGAGGCCATTTAAATATTTAACCACAACCTTAACAAAAAAAGAATAGATTTGATGTATAACTAAAATCTTTAACCTTCTTTCCTTTTCTTAAATTTGTTAACACATGAAGGTTAAGAAGCTTACCAACTTAATAAATTATCAATTACTTATGCACAAACTCTAACTTTTTTCCTCCATGTAGGCTGTTCTTAATCGTTCTTACAACCAGACCCGCAAAGAAGATGAAGAAGGGACAGAAAGATAAAAGGGTAACACTAGAGAGTAATGTCTCCCCCTTATATAATACTCCCTCACTTCCTTCACCGGTTTCACATTTAACAGCCAAGTGTACATCCATAATCATCATGTCTCCCCCTAAGACAAATTCCTAGTTCAAACTTAATAGAACCAAGGTTAAAATCGAACTTTTTCACAACTGGCTTGCCAATTCCCCTTATTTCTACTAGAACCTGCTCAAATTATAAACTTTTCAAATTAATACCCAAAATCATGATTTTAACTTAAATTTGACATTTTGGGGTGTGACACCATCACCAATTCATTTCATACATTACATACCATTCAACTTTCCATATTGTACTCATTTTTCCTATATTCAATCAATATACACAATTTCAACATTCAATACAGTCACACATTTCAATCTAATACATGCTCTCAATCATATTCAAAACTACAACCCAATTCATTTTCTAAGCACATATATTCATGTCATACACATATACTCAATTTTATACTAAATATGATATATCCATTAAATCATACTATTTTCTATTATATTCAATTTAGTCTATGTCTCGATATTCAATATCAACCATAGCAATTCAATTCAAACAGCAATTGACAACTTACCTCCATACCATATAATGTAAAATTCATGAATATATAGTAAATAAATTGATCCTGACTCATAGAAATACAAAATGGGGGTCACATGTCACTTGTCGACAACTCTCACTTTTGTTTTCCCTCTCGATGGCCTAGTGTCGAAGTTAGTTACATACAATCATAGAATATATATATCAATATGAATTTCCAACCAATGGTGCATAATTTTTAATTTATTCAATTTAGTCCCTAAATTTGATACAAGCATATCTTTCGATTTCTAGCCTCGAATTAAAATTTGATTTCACAGATATTCATTAGGGAACCTTTACTTTCTATTGTTATATAAATTTCATAATATTTTAACTTTTTATTCAATTTGGTCCCTAATGTACAAAACTAACAATTAGGCTAAATTAACTTTACAATCTAGTCCTTTTCATGATCTAAGCTTATAATCTGACAATTTCAAGCCTAATTTTTCAAGAAATCAACAATGGAAACTTTAAAAAACTTTAATAATTTCACAAATTGGTACATGGACTAGCTAAATCAAGCTCCCATGACCTTAAATCTATAAAAAAGTTACAATAAAAAAGTACCTAATTACCTTGAATAATTGTTGGCTGAAAGCTTGGAAGCTTGGAAGGTTTTCTCTTTAATTCAGCTATGGTGGATGGTGATATGTTGAAGAATATAGTGCAATTTTCCACTATCTCAACCTTTATATACATTAATTAATTATAGGTAATCTAACTTAATTACCTTAACTTAGTTTTATTAACTTAAAATTAACTATTATTTATTCTTAATAGGATATGGCATTAACGTCCACTAAGTCCCATTTGTATGGTCTAATTTCTATTTTGAATTTTCAATTAATTTCTATTTAGATCCTTAAGCCTTTTAACAATTAAAACTCTTTAGCGATCGGACTTTACAATTTAGTCATTGAGCCTCAATTAACCATAATTTCGGCTTAATTTCCTAAAAAAAATTAGTTCATCAATATGCTAACTCCGTAAATATCCCTATTTAATATTTATGGACTCGATTTATGAAAACAAGATTCTGAAACTACAATTTTTGACACCATCGAAAATTGGATCGTTACAAATCCTGGGTATAGAAATATGATTGAAATGCTACCATAGTTATAAGAAGATTTGTAACTTCATTTTTGTTGGACGCTGAGAATAGGATGAATTTACTAAATTAGATTTGTTCTCCCAATTTCAATCACCAGGAAATAATCATGTATGACACTTTCTTCGTATTATTGTTTTAATTAATTACATTTGTAATTAATTTTATAAATGATGGATTTAAAGTTTATTTCTTTGTTTGTGTTTTTTTAATGTTCAGTGGATTTCAAACAGGTGAAATTGCTTCTGTTATTAAAAGATTTAGCTATTCATTATTGCTTGACCCAGAGTACATAAGTAATTTGCTAAACGAGATTGTTGATTTTTATTTCAATCACCTTGCACAGCTTTTCAGATTGGAAGTGAACATGTATGGAATTATCTTTTTTTCGTATTATCTTCATTTGTAATTAGGTGCATTTGTTTGTTTCCTCCTAAACTACTTTTATTTACATCCATTTGTTTGTTTTGTTTGATCTTTCTTTTTATGTTTAATATGGATTCGGCAATTGCTTCTTCTTCTTAGTATAGTTTTGTAGGCAATAACAGTGCAAATGAGCCTCCTTTGTATTCAAGACTAAGACTTGCCACCATAGATTCGTTGGGACAACCATTATATAATGGAGGGGGTTTTATAACTTCTCAATATTTTTATGTACACAACCGGTTGGTTTAACAATGTGGCTCTTCTTGATTTCTTAGGTTTTTTTTAATGTAGGCTGTTGGAAAAATCTCGGTTTGAAAACGATATTCTTGCACAGTAAAAATTTAAAATTTTGAAAACCGACCCAATTTGTGATATTTATAGAATAAACTTTAACCGAATTCGTACATGTGTTTTTGACTTAGCGGGCATTCGTTATTCCCAACTTTCAAGCAAATAATCTTCTCCGCTATTCTCGTACTAATTAAATTGAAACACAGAACTAGAACATGTTTTCTCTCCTTTTGGAGTGAAAAAGAAAATTCTCTTTTCTTAATAGAAACCGGTAGAATTGTTATTCTAGAAAAATATATGTAATAGTTGAGAAATTTTTTTTTGGCAGAATAAAAATCTCTCAAAGTTGTATTAATAGCTCTATTGGCATCATCTATTTATAGGAAGAGAAGGTAGAACACTTGTTGAGTTGTAGTGGTTTATTTTAAATAGAAAAACAACATCCTACTTAGAATAGGATTAGTGTGGACGGCACACCCCAATATTCCTACTAGGGTTGTCACCCTCTTCATGTCCATGAGGAGTTTTTGGACCCCTCTCACATCGAGTCCAATTGCGAGTACTTCTTAGGCCTTTTTGACTCATTACTCTTTAATGTGATCCAACCCGATTCAATTTTTCTATTTCTAAAAATAAACTTTACTATTTCTATATAAAACAATTTTCTCATCCCTATTTTACCCTTACAAAATTTTGACGATTTTACCCCTGATAAAATTTTAACGATTTTGCCTTTGGTAAAATTTCAAAAAAAAAAAAATATGTTCAATATTTCACAACTCAACATGTTCACTATGACTGAATGGTTTATTTTCATTTTCGGGCTTCAAAACAGTCCAAAAACATAAACTCATTCTTCCGATCATTTTTTAAGTAATCCATATAGGATTGCAAATGGATCATTTCCATTTTTGGAAATCTATATTCATTTCCAAATTATTTCATTTCTTCATTTTTGAGAAAATCATAATCATTCCTGAATTTTCTCATTTCTCTTTTCTTATTCATTCCATTCATTTCTATTCAAATACACAATTCATTTTTGGTTTCAACGAGCCAGCAGAAGGACCGATTGGACATATGTGGTTGATGATCAAATGATTTATAATTAAGTTTCAGCTTTTCGTCTATTAATTATAAACTCATTTAGTCACGAAGTCATTCCACTATAGTATCATGACTGAGCTCTCCTCAACGACATACTATTACAAAAGTAACTACTCAATGCTCATCCAATAACCTTGTCATAAGTGTGTTATCCTCATAGGATATCTTTAAGTTCTTAGGATAATATCCGTTCTCTCAATATGATCCTATTTTATCTCATGGTAACCATTACATCTTCCTTTAGAAAAAGTCAATCACTATAAAATAGTGATCAAGTCATCCATCACAAAGATGAATGACCCATGACCACGTTTACTTTTCATCAACCATGTAATGCCATTTAGAGGATATCGTTTACCTATGTTTTGGGCTATGAATTCTACTTTTGTGAATGACACTACATACTATAGAAGTCTTACACCCAACGCACCAACTTTCGGTTCATTATCTATTTGAACTTAGGCTTTTACTTACATCAAAGTGTACGGGTCACGTATACATAGTCCGCTATCCACTCAAGATTTAGGTATGCCACACTATGAATGCCACAAGTGAAAAAATTCATAAACAGATTTAGGCTCTATTCTGCTTGGGTCAATTCTGATGTACTGTCAGTCCAGTCAGTCACATATATGTGTCTATCTTCTGGAAGTCATCCGCTCCGATTCCCAAGATAATGCATCTTCCCAATTGGACTTGACAAATAACATATTAGTCTTTTAATATGTTTGCTCATTTTCGATTAGACTAATGACATGTTTAGGTTCATCTGCTAATACAAGTTGTCCTTTTGTATCACGATCTGACCATGTAATACCGCTTAGTATTAGTTAAACATTAGACAACCAATTAGCAACATTTGCTTCCATTTTTCTTTGCGTGCAAAAACCATTTTGAGGATAGTAATACAAAGTATATTAATCGTAATCAATGAATTTGTTTTATTAACCAATCTGTTCGGAAAAATTACAAGTGTACTTAGATGAAAACAGTATAATTAGGGCATGTGATCCAACATAGGCTTCATATGGGCTTCAACAAAGGCAACTTCAGCAAGAAGATGATTAGCTTGCTTGTGCAATTTCAATGGCTCATGAATCTATCCATGTTATTGAGAATCATCCTAAGAGTAAAGATTCATTGTGTTCTGATGAGGTAGGTATTATTAACCTTTTAGTATCACAAAAGATTATGCTTCTCAAGTCAAGGACCATGTTAAAGTTTTCGTAATTATATAAATTTTATTTTTTTTCTTGGAAAAAGTTGGTCTTTATCTCAAATAAAGAGCTTGATGAAACAATTATGCTGAAACCTAATTTTTTTTAAAGGTAGTTCATACCTCCCTTCTCATGAGCAAGGTGGTCTAGGTAAAAACATTGATTTTGGCTTATATGCTTGATTGAAATGCTACAATGGAATCCTATAGTAGCAGAGCATTCCAATTAGATTTCTATGGAAGGAAAACTGATGGAAGTAGAATGGCGTTGTGGCTGGAAGTAGAGGGTGGCATGGAGGGAGAGAAGATGATGAACAATAGTGAGGGTAAAATGGCCAAAAATATTGATGCGATGTGCACAATTAACTACCGTTAGGGATTTAACGTGTGTGTGACTAAAATGAAAGATTTCTCTAATGGAAGTGACCAAATTACAAGTATTTTTATTTGGGTGACCAAAATAAAAGTGCCCAAAAAGTTGGGTGACTAACTAAATAGTTTACCTTTTAAAAAGGTAAATTACACCAATAGTTACTAAATTATGGGTAAATTTCCGTTATAAGAAAAAGAAAAATTCTAAATATATTTTGTTTTTACAATTTGAGTTTTGAAAAATAATTTAAATAAATTGAAAATTTGAATTGAGTCTGAAAAAAGAAAATTTTGTGGTATAGTTTGTATGTTTTTGCTAAACAAATGGCATTAGAGTTGATTTCACAAGCTTTTGTAATAATAGTTCTCAATGTTCTTCAAGAACTTAGACTTAAAAATATTACTAATTTGGTTTTGAGAAATGATGAGGAAGCACGTGATAATCTAACTTTTTCTTTATTTTTTTAAATTTATTATTGGATTCTTTTGAATGATAATTTTCTTTATTTCCCATAGATATTAGTTCTACAACAACATATTTGATATTTCATTTTCTATTTTTAAATAATTTTTGTATAGAATAATTGTCAAAATGATAGAAAATATAAAAGTTGAGGATTAAAATTGTTATTGTACCAACTAAAAAGTGATATTTAACAATTAGGTGAACAATTTATGGAACTTTAGTGATCAAAGTATAATTTTTTTAGTTAAGTGGTCAAAACGAAAATTTACTCATAATTTAGTTACTAATGGTATAGTTTACATCTTTTTATCATTTTAAAAGAAAAAGAAAAAGAAAAAGAAAATAAAATTTAAAATTGATGAAATAAATTCTTAAAATGGCGGAGGATAAAAGCAAAAGAAGAAGTTGTAGAAACTTAAAACAAAAACAAAAAGGAAATTGAGACATGAAATGGCAGGTGAGCATGAAGTAGCAGATATAACCGTAACACAACCCACGATTTTGTGATGAAAACTATTGAAAAGTAGGTAAAATACAAGATGGAACGTATAAATCAAAAATAATTACTTATAAATAGAAGCTCCTACCTTTACTTGTTTTGCTAATAAATTGTATTTTTTATAATTAAATTTTTAGTTAATAAATAGTTTTAAAAAAAATTGAAAATAGTTGAATTTATTTGAAATGAATTCAAAACTTTGTCCCCAAAAAATGAATTTTTACTTTACGATTACCTTTGACCCCTATAAATACAAACGCCCCTCTCTCTCTCTCTCCTCTCGTACAAGCAGAGATAAAAAAAAAAAAAATCCCCTTTCTTTCTTTTTTATTTTACCATCTTACCCTTCCTTTGTCCTTTCCCAATGTATGCAATTGCAACCCTCTCTTCCCCTCCCGCCGTTACAACCCTCAACAACACCTATTCGGTTTCGCGATCGAAGAAGACGGTCACCGTGAGAAATTCGGTGCAGACGGAGAACAAAGTGGTTGTGGCGGCAGCGGCGGGAAGTTTGTATGAGATACTAAGGGTGGAGAGAACGGCATCGTTTAACGAGATCAAGACGGCGTACCGGAGTTTGGCCAAGGTTTTCCATCCAGACGCGATGGGATCATCATCGGACGGCCGTGATTTCATAGAGATACGCAACGCGTACGCCACGTTGTCGGATCCGACGGCAAGGGCCATGTACGATATGTCGTTGGCGCCACGTTGGATGCGGGTCAGGACTCGGGTTTACCCGACTCGAAGATGGGAAACTGATCAGTGCTGGTAGAAAAATTGACTAGAGGGAATTAATTTCTGTTACACTTTGTGAAAAAAAGAACAAAATGTAGGAATTTTTCGACACATAGCATCGCCTGTGTTGCCAATGTTGTTAGAAATTGCTGTATATTCTTCATCTTCTTCTTTTGTTTTATCCTCAGGAGTCTAGTAAATACACATTTATCTTATCCTTCTTTGTAGCTTTTGTAGAAAACAAGAAATTGAAAATGGATTTAAAGCTTGTTTTGCCGTAGAGCTCATGAGTAAAACTATACTCTCGGTTTTTGTATTAAATGGCATATTTTTATTTTATTTGTGTATTTAAAATTAGATAAATAAACTCTTATACATTTGGGAAAGAATGCAAATTTCGTTAAAAATATATGTTAATAAATGATTATTTGGTTTTTTCAAAAAATTTTATATAAATGATTTGAAATTAAAAAATGAATATGACTAGATAAAAGTATCATGGAAGCCTATTTATTAGGAGTCAGATTATATTTTACTCTCTTTATTAAACAATAGGCATATTACCTATGTATGTTAGATATAGCATACTACGTATATCTCATACTAATGTGACAATATTTTAAATAATTTAAAATATTTACAATAATTTATAATTATTTTAAAAAATCACACCCAAAACAAAATAAAGGATTGTTCTTATTCATTTCATCCTCAAGAAAAAACATAAAAAATTATTTAAAATTTATTAAGAATTATAAAAAATTTAAAAGTATTAAAAACTATTTAAAACAACAACCATTATGATCCTGAACATCGTCCAAGCTCGAATGAGCGGTTTCTAAATTAATTATAAAAAATGATAGAAAATTATTAAGAAATATAAAATATATATAAATAATGATTACTTTTTTTAAAATTATAAAATTTATATATATGCACATTTATCATATTTATAGAATTCAAATATACCCATGCGCATGTATTTTCTTAATTAAGTTGATATTTTTAGTTAATCAAGTCGATGAATCCTATTTTGTTAATTTTTTAATAACTTTTAAATTATTTTCCATAATTATATACAATTATTTAATAATTATTAAGAAACAAAATGAACTTCTTTTGAATAATTTTGAATAATTTTAAAATTTTATATTTTTTATAAATTTTAATATTTTTAAAATAATTTTATATAATTTTTTCCATAATTATTTTAAAAAAACCACATTCAGGATGAACTTAGACAAATAAAAAATCACGTTAGGATAAAATTAGGCAACTATTTGTCTAGGTTCATTTGAATATAAACAACAGTTTGTTTAGGTTCATCTTGAATGTGGTTTTTAAATAATTATAAAAATAATTATTTATTTTTGAGTTTTTTTTTAAATATTTTCTTATGTGACAAAATGTGTTGCATCAATATGAGGTAAACGTGGCACACCACATATCGTTATCTAGTAGCTCCATCAGTCACGTCATCACTTAAAAGTAGAAATAGATGCAACTTTTAACAAAATAATTAGTTTGCTCTTTGATCTAAAGTAAATAGACTAACTTGCTTTTTATTTTAATAGAGCAGGCAAAATGTAATTTGGCTTCTAGTATAGGGGTCTCCATGGCACTTTTACCTAATCTTTCTCATCTTCTAATTCCATATCACTTACATAAAAAAAAAAAATTTAAAATCCAAATAATCACTTAATAGCACATATAGATGGAATTTTTAATGGAATGGCTAATTTGCACTTCTTTTTCTAACATAAAAGGTCTAACTTGCCTTTTTTTTAGTAAAAAGGGCAAAATGCAATCCGCCTCCTACTACAAGAACCTCCACAGTTACTTTTACATGTATATATCTCATATCATTTGTATCCTATTACCATATTAAGTTTTAATTATTTCAAATTCGAGTTAAACTTTAAATAATAGTGAACTTTGTATTGTAGCCCTTATCCTCACCTTTTTCTCTAAGTCTCTTCCCTCCCTTTTAACCTTAGTTTCATAGTGGCTACTAACATGGTCAGTCTTGTGCTTGTCGTCATCTAATTTTCTTTTCCATTTTCTTTGCCTTTTCATTTGTTGTCTTTGCTTTTAATAGAAAAAAGTTTGAACCTTGCCCCTTTTCGATTTTTTACCTTTGGTCATTGATTTAAGAGTTTTTGTTCTAATTGCCTTATGGCAATGCTATCTAAACCTGACCAAAATGGTTGGTCGGAGCTGTTAGACCCGGAGCTAGCCAGAATATTGGTTTGAAGAAAGACTTTGGACCAGTTGAACCAAGAGCCGATACAAATTGGTTCAACCAAGCTAAAAAATTAGTTGAACCGATGATTAAACCAAATTTTAATATTTTAAATTTTTATTAAGTTTTTACTTGTTTATTTAATTAAATTGATTGGACAGGTTGGATCAACGAATCAATGGCCTGATTGGTTCGACCATCAGTTTGATTTTAAAAATGTAATACCCAAAAATTTTGGTTTCTAAGAAAGGACAAGTATTTTGAAGGTGAATTAAGTATTTGGAGAAAAAAGTATGAATAATGAAATTTAGTAAGGATTAAATTGCAAATTTCTAAATGTTGAAAGACTAAAAGTGTAAATTTACCATTGGAAAAAAGGGCAAAAATTGAAGAAATATTTTTTTTTGAATGTGGCATGGAGATATATTGATGTGTGGATTTGGAAAATCTCAATATAGACTAAATTGAATAATGGTGGAAAGTACAAGGGTTAAAGTGTATTTTTTCCATTTTATTAGAAAAGGACCTAAATGAAATTTACCATTTTAATTGATATTTTTAGACATAATGATGGGATTAAAATTACTAGGCTAGTGAAGTGTAAAGTTTAGGGGGAAATATGGTAATTAAGGATGAAGTTGAAAGAAAAGAAAAACTATAGAATTTTCTATATATTATTTTAGCACGGGACTAAAGAAATCGGCAGCAATGATAAGGAAAGAAATAAAGAAAGAAAAGAAGGAGAAAAAACAAATAAAGAGAAGAGAAAAAGAGAAAAGGAAATAAAATTTTTCTATGGATTTTCCTTGAGTACTACCTTAAAACCATAGCCAAATTTCATGTCCTAGAGTGCTATGGAAATATTTTCTATCATGAAAACTTCTTAGTTGAAGAAAGACGTGAAGGAAAGCTTGGGAAAGTGAAGAGAAAGTAAAAGATAAAGGTAAGATTTGATGTTTTTCTTAAGGTTTTCATGTTATTTTGATATGAAAACATGAAAAGATTATGTTGGGTACAAGATAATAATTATGTTTTGTATATGTATGCATGGAGAGAAAGAGGAAAAGATGGAGGAAAGGTGATCAAAGTAAAGGAAAGCTTTGAATTGAAAAGAGAAATGTTAAATTCATGTGAAAAGAATAAGTAAGTACTTAATTGAATTCAAGCTTGTTTATTTTATTTTGAATATTTGAGTATTTAAAATTTAAAATTTTGTATATATGTTAATGAATAGAAAGAGAAGAGAAGTGATCAATAAGGTCTTAATTAGAGGAAAGAAGTAGCAAAAGAGTGAAGAAAGAAGAAGTAAGCTCATCCAAGCACCTGTGATCTGTCGTAATTTGATAAGTTAAATTAGGCTTCCTCGTTATATTTAAGGAGCTTTGTAACACCCTTTACCTGGTTCGGTTGCTAGGCTCGAGCTACAGGATGCTACAGTAAATAACATAATAAATCACATTTATAAACATCTTTAAACTTAAAGAAAATAGAAAACATTGCATACATTCATATTTCAAACCATTCACAATAAAAAACAAGTCCCAAATAAGCTTACGAAAGCTCTTAAGTCAACTCAGAAACAAATCAGGACTTAATTGAAAACTTAATAAAAAGTATGGAAACTCTGTAAATAGTTGTGTGATAAGCTATGACCATGTAAAGAAGGAGCCATACGGTCGTGCAGCCAAGCCGTGTAACTCACTAAGGCCATGTAGGTCAAAATGCAAAAACTCAAGAAAAGTCACAAGGCTGTGTACCTGGGCCATGTAACAAGTTGGGATCGTGTGCAAACTAAGTGGCTACATCTATAGGACTCACACAGGTGTGTGGCCAGCCCGTGTGACAATTGGTAAATGTGTGGATCAAAAGCTAACTTACCCCAGTGGTCACACAGCCGTGTCACCAGCTCATGTGGAGACACGCAGCTTTGTACCAGGCCATGTGCAATAAAAATATGCATTTTAAAACAATTTACCAATTCAATCATACCAAAACCTATACCAATGCTAATACCTAATATTGCACTTAATCAAAACATGCTAAAACACACCTAAACCATTGTCTTAAACAACTAACCAATGTGCCTCAATGGCACCATATCACAACAAAACTTTTGAACTTAATGCATATAATTTTTATGCCAAAACCTAGCATTAAAAATGCACCAATTCAACATCTCAAATTGTAACATTCAAGCTTTTCAATACTAACCAACATAATAATCATCCATAATTCAAATGTCCATTTCATTCTAGCCATTTTTACTTCATTCATACTACCACATCAATGCATATTCATATATCATACCATTACCATTTCAAAGTGTCAAGACTTATCCATTTGAACATGATCAAAGTACCACATAACACATACATTTACATGGCTTAACTAGCCCAAAAACAAAGGAACCAACTCAAAAACATCAAGTACCACACATATAAATCTATCCATTTACACTTATTTACATGCCACTTATAACCTAGCCAAAATGATCAAAAGTTTATCAAGTAATTAGGTGGATAGTGTGAGCTCCAATGGGGATCAAACCGATCGCACAATTTCTGACAATCTACAAGAAAGAGAACGGGAAAAAGGTAAGCATACTTGATGCTTAGTAAGTTTGTACCAAAAATTAACTCAACTTACCCGACATTAACATAACTCAAGAATTGAACATATATTTATGAATACGAAACATGGTATTCCTCGACTCACTAAGCAATTCCACCATCCAATAAGGTTAGTTCACTTTCACAAATTAAACATAGTACAATATCCATGCCATTATATCATATTCATACTAATCATGATTGATTCATGTAACAACATTTGTTTCATAATTAAACCATTCTACCATTTCCATTTCATAGACTTTGTTTTCGCCCAAAGAACTATAGCGAAATTACCACGGATACTTAAGATAAAATTGCTCACAGAGCTGTGAATATGGGCCTGCTCACACGAGCTATGGGTTAGGATGACAACTTTACGATGATTCTCACACGAGCTGTGAAGGATCTGCAACACATGTTGGACCTTAGCCATTGGTAAAACATCCAAGACCAACACTCGATACCTTATACACCCTTATGGCAGGTCATTTGTATCCTAATTGTTCACTAAGTTCGTACGGGCCTCAGTTCATATTCATGTCACTTAAATCCTTTGAAAATCATCATTTACATATAATTCAACCATATACATTCTTGTATTCATTCATAGTCATCAACTATACCTTACTTTACAATTTAGTACTTATAATACCCAAAATCATTATTCCATAACAACTCAATTACAAGCAATATATATGCTATACTACAAAGACAAGTATAAATTAGAATAAGTGTTATATGAACTTACCTAACCAAAAATGACAACAAATACGATGCCAAGGACTATTTTGCAAGTTTTCCATTTTCGCATTTATCTTCTGGTTGTTTTAAATATTGATCTATATAATGATTCATTTCAAAATTTTAATTCCAAATACCTTAAAACCTCTTCTACTAAGCATTTAACAACTAAATTCCATTTTTCACAATTTCCCTAAAGTTTTCTAGTTTATTCAATGTAGTCCCTAAAACCAAAACAACTACAACTTACACATTTAAACCCCAATTTTCAAATTTTTTTTCAATCTCATATTCAAAAAACTCTTAAGTATCTATTGTTGGGAAAATGGGTTTGGAAAACACAGCGAAAAATAAAATTAGAGAAAAACCAGAGTTTTCAAAAATTTTCCAGAATAAGATCTTGGTTGTGATATCTAAAGTAATAAACACTTAATAAAAATTGTACCTGTTCAATTCATCTAGGATGAATGCTTCGACCAAGTAATCTTCTCTGCTATCCTCAAGCTCATGTCTGCCGAGTGTGGGCTCGCTTCGAATCAGCAAATTTTTCACAAAAAATTTCTAGTGGGGTAATTTTGTAATTTCTCTAAACTTTTGGGTCAAGTTGTAAATAAAAAAATCTGTAAAAATTTTCTGGAATTATCTCTTCAGAGAATTTTCTCTTTACAACTTTCTCTTGAATTCAAGTGTGTGTTAATAATGACCGAATGCTCTCTTTATATAAGGAGAATTTAGAGAGTTCAACTATGATTAAACTTAATCACTTTAGTATTAAATTAATATAATATTTATCAAGATAAATATTAGATTAAATTTAATATTAAATCTTATTAATATCATAAAATGTTTATCTACAAGATAAACATTAAATTTAATTTAATATTAAGACAAAAACTTTAATATTAAATTAATAAAATATTATTAAGATAAATATTAAAATAAATTTAATATTAAACTATTAAAATAATATTATTTTTGGAATAGTTAATCTGAAATCAAATTCTCTGGTAGAGTTCCAGTAAGAGTGTAGCTCTTCCACTACTCAACCATCGATGACTCGCAGTTGGCCACCGAGAAGCCGCCGACGACACCGTCGTGTCCGGTGGTGCAGATGCGACACCCTTATGGCGCCTCGAGCCGGTTCGACTACTGTAGGTTTGGTCCATGTCAATGACAACCTGACCGATCCGGTCTACCTATCGGTTGGACCGTCGACCCGGTTTGACCAGTTTTTTGGGTATTGGTCTCGGTTTTGGGCTCCCGAGCCTAATTTACGATCTCAAGTCCAATTTTTAAGTTCAATTACCCATTAGGCTAATTGTCTAGCTTGGAAATTAATTTCCAAAAATATCTTATTAATTTTAATTAATTTGATAACTTTAATTTTACTTGATCAAAATTAAAATTTTCAAACAAATTAATTTTTCAAGAAAATTCTTTAATCAAATTCTCTAGTTAAACAATTCTTACTACCACCTAATTTAATTTCATATCAAATAAATCGATTCAATTAAATTATTTCCAAAGTCGTAGAATTTTCTTCCGATTCAAATGTAGTTCGATCAAGCTTTTATTGAGCTAGCGAAGGGACCAATAGGACATATACAATTAGGCTCTAGTTATTACAATTATGTCCAAAAGCATCGTTCTGATAATTCGCAATTACTTAATCATGGAGTCAGTCCATAAGAAGCACCATGATTGAAAACTCCTTATTTTATACCTTTTACGAAAGTAATTCATCCAACTACTTTGTCCAATGACCTCGTCATGTGTGTGTTACCCTCATATGATATTCTTGATTCCCTTTAGTTAAATCCGTTCACTCAGTACAATCCTATTTTATCTCATTGTCACCATTGCGTCTTCTTAATGATTAATATGATCACTGTCAACAAATAACTGTGATAAATTGCTCGTTCGAGAACAAGCAACCTGTGGCCACGTTCCATACACACAATGCTAATGAGAGGATATCATTAACTCTTTAATTAATCTATGAATTCCACTGTTGCTAGTAAAGCCATGCCATACACAAATCATGTACCCAACATACTAGCTATAGGCTTGATCATCTTTAGAGCATAAGCCTCCACTTATATCAAAGCACATGAATTGCATACGTATGATCAGTGACTAACTCAAGATTTCGGTAAATCATACCATGAACGGCACAAGTGAATTAATTCACAAACGGATTTAGAATTAATTCATCTTGGGTCCAGTCTAATGTATCATTCTACCAATGAATACATCTATGTCTCTACTTGTGGAGTCAACTGCTTCGATAGCCAAGACTAGCTATCTCCCAAATTGGAATTGTAGATGACATAATAATCCTTCTCAGTATTTGAATTAAATGTTCACTTTGATTCTTTTACAGGATTACGAATTCATTTAGATTATCTACTAAAGTAAGTTGTCTTTCTCGCAATGTAAACGTTCATACAATGCCACTTATGTTCAGTTTGAACTTTAAACAATCAATGAGCTAATATTTGCTTGTCACAATTTTTCTCTGCATGCAAAATATAAAAGACAAAAAATACAAAATACATACTAATGAAATGTGAAATTAACTTTATTTATTTATTCATCGTTCAAATAAATAGAAAACAGTTACATGTTTACTACAATATGGGCACATTTCTCAACATCTATATTTAAATAAATTTTATGCTAGACTCAATGTAACCCCCTTACCCGTGTTCGATGCCAGAGCAGGGTACGATGCATTATGTAACAGCCTAATTTTGGGTCTAGTCGGTACAGTGGTTTCGGGACCACAAATTCGACGTAGTAAAGTTCAATTTTATTATTTTTTATAGTCTACAATTTCACAGAATGATTTCGTGAAAATTTCATTCGAAAATTTCGACATTTGGGCACTCAATTTAGTCAAAAGGACTAAATTGTAAAAAGTGCAAAAGTTGAGTTCTAAATGTTAGAGGTGTCCAATTGTTATGAAATTTTAAATTTGAGGTCTTTAAATGGTATTTAGGCCATTGGTTAAGTTGGTGGACAAAAATGTATATGGTTTGGTATATTTCTAAAGTTTTTCATTAAGGGTAATTTGGCCATTTGGTAATTAAAATGAATGAAAAATAAAATTAAAAGCCAATTTTTGTCCATCTTCAACCCCTTGGCCGAATTTCACATGAGGAAGACATATCTAGGGTTTTTCAAGCTTTGAAGCTCAATTTTAAGTCCGTTTTAGCCCCGTTTTTAATGTTATTTACATTTTTGAGATCCTTGTAGCTCGGTTTAGCTATTTCCACCATTATTTTGGGCTAGGGTTTGTGTTTAAAAATTTAATAATGGATGAAATGCATGTGTTTTGATGTTTTATGGAAGAATATAAAATTTTGGGGTGTGATAAACAACTTTTACTAAGTGATTTTTGATGAAATTGCAAAAAAAGACCTATTTGTAAAAGTTGTAGAATTATGAGTAGAAAATGTAATTTAGTAAAAATGTAAGCTGCTATAAGAGGGAATATGAATTGACTAGGCTTAGGATTTGAGAAAAATAAGTGCTTTTCATCTTACGAGCCTAGAGGTAAAATTGTAAATATGTGAAACTTTAAGGGCAAAAATGTAATTTTGCCACAGTATGATTTTTGGACTAAATTGAATAATGTGAGTATTAAATGAGTTAAATGTGTTATTATAGATAAAAAAGACGAGGAATTGACCTTGATCAGGGAAAAGAAAAGGTTATGAACTAAATTACAAATTCGTCATATTTTGTACCGAGGTAAGTTTGTATGTAAATAATGCATCGTTTTTACTTGTATCCTATTATGTTCCTAATGTTCAATTGGGAAATTTCTCACTTTTTGATACTTTTCAATTTCATTCAATATTCAGCCACATTTAATAAAACATAATAAAATGTGATAACGTAAGCAAAAACGATGCATTATTTACATACAAACTTACTTCGGTGCAAAATATGACGAATTTGTAATTTAGTCCACAACCTTTTCTTTTCCCCGATCAAGGTCAATTCCTAGTCCTTCTTGATCTATAATAACACATTTAACTCATTTAATACTCACATTATTCAATTTAGTCCAAAAATCACACTATGGCAAAATTACATTTTTGCCCCTAAAGTTTCACATATTTACAAGTTTGCCCTAGGCTCGTAAGATGAAAAGTGTTTATTTTTCTCAAATCTTAAGCCTAGCCGATTCATATTCCCTCTTATAGCAGTTCACATTTTTCACTAAATCATATTTTCTACACATAATTTTACAACTTTTACAAATATGTCCTTTTTTTGCAATTTCATCAAAAATCACTTAGTAAAAGTTGTTTATCACACCCCAAACTTTCATATTCTTCCATAAAACATAAAAAAACATGCATGTCATCCATGGGTAAATTTTTTAACACAAAATCTAGCTCAAAATAATGGTGGAAATAGCTAAACCGAGCTACAAGGATGTCAAAAATGTAAAGAACATTAAAAACGGGGCTAAAATGGACTTACAATCGAGCTTGGAAGCTTGAAAAACCCTAGCTATGTCTTCGTCATATGAAATCATCCAAGAGGTTGAAGATGGACAAAAATTAGCTTTTAATTTTATTTTTAATTCATTTTAATTACCAAATTACCCTTAATGAAAAACTTTAGAAATATACCAAACCATTTCCATTTTCGTCCACCAACTTAACCAATGGTCTAATTTCCATTTAAAGACCTCCAATTTAAAATTTCATAACTATTGGACACCTCTAACATGTAGAACTCAACTTTTTCACTTTTTACAATTTAGCCCTTTTGACTAAATTGAGTGCCCAAACGTCGAAATTTTTGAACAAAACTTTCACGAAATCGTTCTGTGAAATTTTAGACCATAAAAATATAATAAAAGTAAATTTTACTACGTTGAATTTATGGTCCCAAAACTACTATTCCGACTAGACCCAAAATCAGGCTATTACAGCTCTTCCCCTTTTAAGGGATTTTCGTCCCCGAAAATCTTACCAGTAAAGAGGTTTGGGTACTGTTTTCTCATGGCTTCCTCCGGTTCCCACGTAGCCTCTTCTACTTCATGTCTTTGCCACAACATTTTCACTAAGGCTATACTTTTATTTCTCAACTGTTTAACTTCCCGAGCCAAAATCTTTATTGGTTATTCATCATAGGTCATATCCACTCGAATCTCAATCTCTGTCGGAGAAATAAAATGTGAAGGATTGGAACGATATTGTCGTAACATCGATACATGAAACACATTATGAATTCTTTCTAACTCTGTCGGTAAAGCTAACCGATACACCATTGGTCCAATTCTTTCAATAACCTCATACGGCCTAATGAAACGCAGACTCAAATTGCCCTTTTGGCCAAATCTTAGAATTTTCTTCCACAAATATACTTTCAGAAACACTTTATCACCCACTTGAAACTTGATATCTTTTCTTTTCAAATCTGCGTATGACTTTTGTCGATCTGAAGCAGCATTCAGACAATCACTGGTTACTTTCACTTTCTCTTCGATTTCTCTAACTAGATCGACTGTTTCTCACTGAGCTCGACCCGATGCAAATGAGATCGACATTTGCGACCATACAATGCTTCGTACGGTGCCATCTGTATACTCGATTGAAAACTGTTGTTGTAGGCAAACTCGACCAAAGGTAGATATTTCTTCCAACTATCTTTGAATTCTAAAACACAACATCGGAACATGTCTTCAAGAACTTGAATTACTCTTTCGAATTGACCGTCGGTTTGCAGATGAAACGCGGCACTAAAATTCAATTTCGTACCAAAGGCTTCTTGTAACTTTTTTCGAAACCTCGAAGTGAACCTCAGATCTCTATCCGAAATAATTGACATAGGCACTCCGAGCAATCTCACAATTTCAGCAATATACAACTCAGCCAACTTATCAAGTGAGTAGTCGGTACGTACCAGTATAAAGTGAGCTGATTTCGTCAATCTATCAACAATAACCCAAATAACATCTTTCTTTCTCGGAGTTAGAGGCAAACCTGTTACAAAATCTATCATGATTTTGTCCTATTTCCACTCGGGAACCATCACTGGCTAAAGTAAACTTGAAGGCACCTGATGCTCGGCTTTCACTTGTTGGCAAATCAAACACTTTGATACAAATTCAGAAATATCTCTTTTCATACCCGACCACCAATACAATTTCTTCAAATTATTATACATCTTTGTACTACCTGGATGAACTGATAAACAACCACTGCGTACCTCATGTAAAATTTTCTGAATCAACTCATCATCTTTCGGTACACATACCCTATCACGGAACATCAAGCAGTCATCTGATCCGATTCGAGAATCTGAATCACAACCCAATTCACACTAAGCTCTCTTGGCTTGCAATTCACTGTCATTCTTCTAAGCTTCACAAATTTACTGAAGAAATAACGGTCTAGCCCTCAACTCGGCCAAAATTGAACCATCATTAGACAAAGCCAAACTCGTACTCATAGCTCTCAAAGCAAACAAGGATTTTTTGCTCAAAGCATCAGCGACTACACTCACTTTTCTTGGGTGGTAATCAATCACTAGCTCATAATCTTTTATTAATTCGAGCCATCTCCATTGTCGCAAATTCAAATCCTTTTGATTCATCAGATACTTCAAACTCTTGTGATCGGTAAAGATTCAGCATCTCTCACCATACAAATAATGATGCCAAATTTTCAAAGCAAAGACAATGGCAGCTAATTCCAAGTCATGCGTCAAATAATTCTTCTCATGCGGTTTCAACTGTCTCGAGGCATAAGCTACCACTTTGCTGTCTTGCATTAACACACAACCAAGACCATTCAATAACGCATCACTATAAATCACGAGCTCTTTCCCCGTCTTAGGTTGCACCAAAACTGGCGCCTCAGTTAATAATGCTTTCAATTTCTCGAAACTTTGTTGACATTTATCGGTCTCTTCAAACTTAACATTCTTTTGTGGCAACTTAGTCATAGGAGAGGCAATAATCGAGGATCCTTTGACAAAACGTCTATAATACTCGGCAAAGCCTAAAAAGCTTCTAACCTCGGATACATTTTTTGGCGGTTTTCAATCAACAATTGCCGAAATTTTGCTTGGATCAATCCGAATACCATCACCTGAAACTATGTGTCCCAAAAATCAGACTTCACGAAGCCAAAACTCACTTTTACTGAACTTAGAAAACAATTTCTTTTCTCTCAAAATCTGCAACACAGTTCTTAAGTGTTCGGCATGCTCAGACTCATTTCAGGAGTAAAACAGGATGTCATTTATAAACACAACTACAAACTTATCCAAATACGGTCAAAAAATTAGTTCATCAAGCCCATAAAAATAGCCAGAGCATTCACCAAATCGAAAGGCATCACAAGAAATTCATAGTGTCCATACCTCGTTCTGAAAGCGATTTTTGACACATCTGACTCTTTAACTCTCAACTAATAGTAACTGGATCTCAAATCGATCTTTGAAAACACTGTCGCCCTTTTCAACTAGTCGAACAAATCATCAATCCTCAATAACGGATACTTGTTCTTTATAGTCGCTTTGTTGAGCTGACGGTAGTCAATACAAAGCCTCATTGATCCGTCTTTCTTCTTTACAAATAGTACGGGAGCACCCCAAGGAGAAAAACTCAGTCTCATAAATCTCTTATCTGTCAATTCTTGCAACTGAGCTTTTAATTCTTTCAATTCAGTCAGAGTAATTCTATAAAGAGTAATCGAGATTGGTGCAGTCCCAAGTAATAAATCAATAGCAAATTCAATCTCTCTTATCGGAGGTAATCCAAGCAATTCTTTCGGAAACACATTTGAGAATTCACAAACTACCGACATTGATTCAAGTTTTGACTTAGACATCTCAATATTTAACACGTATGCAAGATAAGCTTCACACCATTTTCTCATGCATTTCTGAGCAGACATGTGAAAGATCACCATAGGTAATTTATTTGATTCATCTGTTTCAACCTAAAGAATCTCACTATTTTCATGTTTCAACTCAAGGGTTTTCTGTCTATAATTTACCTTGACATCATGCAATGTCAACCAATCCATACCCAGAATAACATCAAAATCATCAAATGGTAACAACATCAGATTAGCCGAAAAATAGTGACCTTGAATCATCAAAGGACAATTCTTGCAAACCTTATCAACTAACATATATTTGCCTAAAGGGTTTGACACTTTAATCACAAATTCAGTAAGTTCCACAGGAAAACTCTTACTAGATACTAAATTCACACAAATATAGGAGTAAGTAGATCCGGGGTCAATCAATGCAATAACAGTAGTATCATAGAGAGAGAATGTACCAGTAATCACATCAGGAGATGACGCCTCCTCACGAGCACGTATGGAATAAGCTCTAGTAGGTGCTTTAGCTTCTGATCTCACATCACCACACTTTTACTACTAGCTCCACTTTCAGTATTTCTCGGTGGTTTACCTCTGCTGGCAGTATTACCCGGTCTAACACTTTAAAATTTTTCTTCTTCGACCTTCTCAGGGCAATCTTTAATGTAGTGCTCTCGAGAACCACACTTGAAACAAGCTCAGCTAATTAACCAACACTCACCGAAATGTCGCCTACCATAATGCTGACAGTCGAGTTTATTAGACCTCACATTACCCATACTTGCCATTAAAGTAGCTTGAGCTTTAGAACCCGAATATGGTCTCCCACGGTCTCGGTGCGAATACCCAGCTGAAATAGTCAATCGAGGATTCATCTCTTTGGAATTTTTTGACTGAGATTGAAATGACTTACTCATTGGCCTTTTTCTTGCATCTCAGGCCTTAATCACAGCTTTTTTCTTTTCTTTGTTCAGTTCTTCGGCCTTGCAAGCTCGATCAACTAACACAATGAATTCTTTCAATCTAAAATCCCAGCTAACAGTCTGATGTCCTCATTTAACCTATCCTCGAATCTCTTACACATAATAACCTCTGTAGACATACATTCCTGGGCATACTTATTGAGTCTAACAAATTCACGTTCATATTCTGCCACAAACATTTTACCTTGCTTCAACTCAAGAAACTCTTTCTGTTTCTGATCAATGAAGTGCTGGCTTATGTACTTCTTTCTGAATTCCTCTTGGAAAAAACCACATGTAACCCTTTTCTTTCGAAACAACGGATACTAGTGTCTTCCACCAATGATATGTCGAGTCCCTCAATAAAAATATAGCACACTTTAAACATTCTTTGGGAGTACAAGAAAGTTCATCAAATACCCGAATAGAATTCTCAAGCCAAAACTCTGTTTTCTCGGGATCATCATCTATATTAGCCCTTAACTCTTCAGCCCCTTGCTTTCGGATCTTATCAACCGGAGGCTTATTCAATCTTACCAAATCAACACCTTGAGGAACTACGGAGATCGGTTGGGGAATAGGAGGGGTGGACGAGGTTGAGCATTTGAATTTGCTCGAACAAATTCTGTATACCAATTACTCATTATATGGAGAAAGGCTTCCCGAGTCCTATCTCTCTGACTACGTGTTTCAGATCTACTTTCAACTGGTACGGTCCCTTGCGCGGGAGCCAGCGCATTACTCTCTACGTCATCAGCTACAGCTCGGTCGGGATCCATTTATTATATAAAAACACAATTTAAATTGTCAAGAGTTATCACACTATCACAATATATTTATGGCATGTATAGATAGACTTTTACACACGTTATGTTAGTCCAAGAATCGACAAATCATAGCTCTGATACCACTAAAATGTAACACCATTACTCGTGTTCGACGCTGGAACATGGTATGAGACATTACCGGAACATACACATGCAATCGTACAAAATCGAGACATAATTTTTACATCCAAATTAAACTTTTCAATTTTCATCACTAAGTCACTGATATGAATCTACGAGGCCCAAAACATACTATGGAAGCGGTCCGGGACTAAACCGAGAATTTTGGAAAACATTGGAAAATTTCTTGAAAATAAGGGCATACACCTGTGTCTAAGGTTGTGTCCAAGGCTGTGTCCTTCAGATAACCATTCACATGCCACAGTTTCTATACTTAGTCATTACACACTCATTCAACCAACTCATGCCTCTTACAAAATGCATCATCATAACATATAACTTAACTAATATTAGCCAACATCGATGGCCTTATACAAAATGAGTTGTCAAATATTAAAAGCCAACATATTAGGCCAAATCAATTCTGACATATAACAAAAAAACCAAGTCCTCTATACATGCCATAATTCAAAATATGAATTTCAAAATACCAAAAGAATGATGATAGTGTAGATGGATCTCCGACAATCTCCGTACCCCGAGCTAGCTTGGTGACACTATAAAATAAGGGAAAGAGAGGGGAGTAAGCATAGAGCTTAATAAGTAGGTATGTAAATAATAAACAAATTGTTAACATTCTTTTATAAATCCTCAAAATATGTTTTCAAAATAAGACAATCATAACTACACATAAATCCACTATTTACTCAAGTTAAAAATAAGTTGTCTATTTGAGTCACAATCACTAAATTATTTATATTTGGAGCTATCGAACTCCAAATTAAGATATGCTAACTTTTCCAGAAACTAGACTCGCATATATTCTTACCATAAAATTTTTAGAATTTTTGGTTCAGCCAATAAGTACAGTTTATTCTTTAAAGTCACCCTTATTTCGTTGTCCGACAGTTCTAACCCCTCTTCACTAAAAATTAATTATCTCCTCATACGGGATTTGGATAATGTTCCCGTTTGTTTCTTTTGAAAATAGACTTATTAAAGATTTTAAGCATATAAATTATAACCCATAATTATTATTTTTTTACAATTTTTAATGATTTTCCCAAATCAGAATAGAGGATTCCGAAATCATTTTGACTCTGTCTCACAAAAATTCAAATATCTCATAATATGAAATTATTTTGCTTACACCGTTTCCTTTATAAGAAAATAGACTCAATAAGCTTTAATTTCATATCTTATTCAACCTCTAATTCGATTTCCACCATTTTTGGTGATTTTTCAAAGTCATACAACTACTGCTGTCCAAAACTGTTTTATTATTAAATTTCACTCTTTGTAGAAACTTTCATTGTAACACTTAATCCATATCAATCTTACCAAATCTTGATCACATATCGAGCACACTGCTCATAAGTTTACACACACGTACCTGCACTTATTCATCACATAGTCATATTCAATTACACCTAGTCATTTCCCGTTGAACATATTGGAATAATTACGGATATCCAGTGGCCTGCACATAGTACCACCCTTGTAGTCAAAACTACCTTCTTCACAAAGTGGCGTTCACATAGTACCACACTTGAGTCACTAGTGACATATCACTTGCATCCTATTCTGTTCCTAATGTTCAATTGGGAAATTTCTCACTTTTTGATACTTGTCAATTTCATTCAATATTCAGCCACATTTCATAAAACTTAATAAAATGTGATAACGTAAGTAAAAAAGATGCATTATTTACATATAAACTTACCTCGATACAAAATATGACGAATTTGTAATTTAGTCCACAACCTTTTCTTTTCCCCGATCAAGGTCAATTCCTCGTCTTTCTTGATCTATAATAACAAATTTAACTAATCTAATACTCACATTATTCAATTTAGTCCAAAAATCACACTATGGCAAAATTACATTTTTGCCCCTAAATTTTCACATATTTACAATTTTGCCCCCAGGCTCGTAAGATGAAAAGCACTTATTTTTCTCAAATCCTAAGCCTAGCCGATTCATATTCCCTCTTATAGCAGCTCACATTTTTCACTAAATCACATTTTCTACACATAATTTTACAACTTCTACAAATATGTCCTTTTTTGCAATTTCATCAAAAATCACTTAGTAAAAGTTGTTTATCACACCCCAAACTTTCATATTCTTCCATAAAACATCAAAACACATGCATGTCATCCATAGGTAAATTTTTAAACACAAACCCTAGCTCAAAATAATGGTGGAAATAGCTAAACCGAGCTACGAGGATCTCAAAAATGTAAAGAACATTAAAAATGGGACTAAAATGGACTTACAATCGAGCTTGAAAGCTTGAAAAACCCTAGATATGTCTTCCTCATGCGAAATTCAGCCAAGGGGTCGAAGATGGACAAAAATTGGCTTTTAATTTTGTTTTTAATTCATTATAATTACCAAATAACCAAATTACCCTTAATGAAAAACTTTAGAAATATACCAAACCATATTCATTTTTGTCCACCAACTTAACCAATGGTCTAATTACCATTTAAAGACCTTCAATTTAAAATTTCATAACAATTGGACACCTCTAACATGTAGAACTCAACTTTTTCACTTTTCACAATTTAGTCCTTTTGACTAAATTGAGTGCCCAAACGTCGAAATTTTCGAACGAAATTTTCACGAAATCATTCCGTAAAATTGTAGACTATAAAAATATAATAAAAGTGAACTTTACTACGTCAGATTTGTGGTCCCGAAATCACTGTTCCGACTAGACCCAAAATTAGGCTGTTACACTAATACATTTTCATTTTAGTCCCTACATTCAAAATTGGCAAATTTCACTTTACGAAATAATCTCATTCCGTAAAAAATCTTCAAAATCTACCATTTTACATCCAAAAAGCTTCAAAAACATCAATTATAACTTTCAAAATCTTTAACAATTTTACGAAATATTCAATGGACTAGCTAAATCAAGCTCCCGGGATTCCAAAAACATAAAAATTATAAGAAATGAGCTAGAAATCACTTACCAATTAAATCCTGAAAGTTGAATCGTAAAAACACTATCTTTTCTTCTAATTTTTGACCATGAAGAAGAAGGATGAAGAAGATGATGGAACTTATCATCTTTTGTCTTTTTTATTTTAACTTATATAGTTTGGTATTATTATAATTATTAAGACTGTTAATTAAACTTTAATTAACCTACCATTAAGCTTAATTAAGCCTTATTAACATGGATGATGACATCTTTATCCAGTAACATACACATACATTGGTCTTTATAATGCGTAAAAATTTTTGGTGATAAAACTTTTACTATCTATATGATTTAGTCCTTATATCCTAATTAACCATTCATTCAATAAAATTATCGAATCAGAATTCAATATATCAATATAATAAACTCATAAATATTAATAAATAATATTCACTGATTCGACCATCGAAAAACGGGGTTTCAAAACCATTGTTTCTAACACCACTGAAAGCAAGTTATAACAAGCTTATTTTCAAGTAAATTAGTTTCCTTTCTGTAGTTTAGCATAATTATTAGATTTTCTATTTAATAATATTTTAATGTGTTTTTGTACTCATTTTGATACCCAAATTGGCCAAATGCGCCATTTGGACCCTAACGATTGATTGAGTATTGTAGGAACTTAATGGTAGCCCAATTTCAAGCGGAAACATCACCAGCCTTCAAGGAAACTCTCCATTTTGAAATTGTCAATGATATCGCGATATCTAGACCATGGGTATCGCAATATCACTATTGCGAGGGGAAAAAAATTAAAATTATGGGTAGTCCTTGTCCAACCGAAACATCAATAAAAAAAGACACATTGAGAGGCATTTTGGTCAAGAAAAAGGTGTCAGAATAGTTGTTAAAAAGATCCAAAAATTGGCTGAAAAGAGAGAAGAGGCATTAGACACAATTTTAGTTTATCTTCTTACTTTCTCTTATTTTTAGGGTTTTAGTTCTTCTCTATAGCTTAGGATTTTTTTTTTTTTTGCATTTTCCTTGTTCTTTCTTTACATTATTAGTGTTAGTTAACACTGTAGCTTAGGTTTATTTACATATTTAGTACCTTGAACTTGGGTGTAATCACATTTTAATCTCTAGTTTAATGTTATTTCAGTTTACGTTCTTTCATCTGTCAAAAATCTTAATTTTAATGTTCTTGGTTATTTATTTTGTTTCTAATTGTTTGCCTTTACATTTTTCCAAGTAGAGATCAAAATTTTCATCTTGTTATTGAGTTTTATGTCAATGGCTTTCATGGTTGCTTCCTTGATGTTTGTTATGTTAGAAATGGTAATGCGTAACTAAACCCTATAAGGGTTGGTTAATAGAGATATGGGTAAACTAATTTTTGGTCAATGACTAAATTGAATGAACCTTAAAACTTATGATTGACGCCCTTAAGGGAAAATTAAGATAAGTGAGATCGAGAGGTGATCTTATTGGGCACAAATTCGTTAGTCTTGGGTTAGTCATGTAAGATCGAGAGATAAACTGAATAAATTTGTCTAATTTGGTAAAATTGAGACCGAGAGGTAAAACGAAGTTACTTTAGGAGTTAAGCAGTTTAGATCCCTAATTTGATGAGTAATAAACCATATCAAAATCAACCAACCATCGTTTGTTATTTATTGGATGGTTTTTTAACTTTGCATGCTTTACGATTCAGTCCTTTTATTGATTAGTTAGCTAATTAGTATAATTAAACTCAAAATTATGGTTTTTCGTACTATGCTATTTAATAAGTAGTTAGTTAGACTCTTTAATTACACGTTATTGGCTAGAATTTACTTAATCACTGACTCTTGTGAGTTCGATCCTTAGAGTACTTTTGTACCCCATTGTACAAATTATATTACAACTGATTTGTCACACTTGTAGACACTGCATGTAATTATTTAGATTTTATTATTGTATTAGTGTTGATTCTTTGAGCCCTGGAGCACGCACGCGCAGGGCGAGGCGATCAACTTGATTGTAAATACATAAAGAATTTTTCTTTACTTATTAAAATCTAAGTGAAAACTTGTTAAATTGGTTATAGTAATACTTATGGGATTAATCTATATAAGAAAATGTTGATAGTTATTATGGAATTTATTTAAAATTAAAGGTGATAGAAGGTGAATTTAAATAACACAGTGAATAACTTATGTGTAGTGTATTTGAAGTAACAATAATTAAATTGCAAAGTGCATAAAAAGTAGGTAAGTGAAATGAAATAATTAGATGTATAACTTAATTTTAAATAATAGTAAATTAAATGTCAAGTGATATTTTGATGATTATTGACTTTTATATAAATATGGACTAAATTGTATAAAAAAAGTAAAATTTGAATTGCCTTTAATTGTTGAATGAATGTAATGAATTTAAATATTAAATGCCCATGTAGACAAAATGTGAACCAGTAGGATATAGATGGCATTTCATTAGGAAACTTTTATGTGTGCTAGTGATAATAGCACTTCGGTGCAATCCAGTGACTTCGCGCTTCAATTCTAGTGACGCTGGCACTTCAATGCAATTCATTAACATTACACTTTGGTGTAAGATAGTTTATGCGCATTTGTGCTAATGATTCAATGTTCATGCCACATATCGTACGTGTTCTATTGAGTCTACAATTGGGTTAAAATTTTAAATGGTAAGTGGCTTATAGAATGTTAGTTTGAGATTTCACTATGGTTATTTTCTATTTAATATTCCTTGTATGTTATTTATCATACATTAATTTATATCTTAACATTGATTAATTCCAATGGTAAGTTTAATCCTTAATATACTTACTAAGCTTTTATAAGTTTAACGCATTATTTTTTTAACTCATAGGTAGAGGCCCAACTTGAAGCTCTAGAGTGAAGATATCATCTAACTCATCACATCACACCTCAAAGCTTGGAAGAGAGTATAGTTTTGGTTTTTTGATAATAGATTATGACATGTACATAAGTTGAAACAAAGTACATTTAATTGCATGATATTTTGATGGAGATTTATGTTTTATAATGTTAAAAGTGTTATGGAATGATTGATGATAGTTTAGAAATGGTTTTGGATGCTTCAAGCATATTTTGGGTAATCTTCCCTTAGTGTCACGACATTGGATGTAACTACAGTAACATGCCTTCAATGTCACGACATCATAAATCAGTGTTGCGACATTGGATATCATTGGAGCATTTCGCCTTTAACTTTGCAATACCCATTTTCCAGTGTCATGACATTGACTCTGTTTACTTTGTTTTGACCCAAATAAGCCTCGAACGGTCCCCGTTTGCAACCAAACTTTAAAGGAAGCATAGGAATGACTTGAAAAGCGTCAAATGAGTCTATTTATGCTAAAAAAAAGTTTTGAAATTGATGTTTGAGTTTACTCTTAGTGTCCAAATGCGACATCCCTTGCTTGAGATGTATCGGTTCATTTCATGTGAGCGATGTTACAATAGAGAGGACTAAAATGTAAAGTATATAAAAGGTATTATGTGAAACCAATATTGTGATTAAATACTTAAATTAAATGTTATGTGATAGAAATGAAGTGTAAAGTGATATAATAATTATTGAATTTTAATGAATTTAAGGACTAAATTATAAAATATTCAAAAGTTACTATGTGTGCTAACATAGTGAAATAAAATATTTAAGTGAAGTGTTATGAGAAAGTAAAGTGCTTAATAATAGTGAATTAAAATCTAAAGTGCTAAATGTTGTGAATATATATTATTTTTGCATTTTTCTGAATTGTGAATAAAGTGAATGTCTGAAATAAAATTGTAGTGAATAATGTGAATAAATAATATGATACAAAGTGATATATGTGTAATATATCAATTATGCTATATGAAAGTGATATGTGAATAAATGTCTCAGTGAACTCAGAGGAAATATGATGCATGATAATGAAATGAAATATGATAATGAAATGGTTTGAATGGGAATTGGGTTAGTAATACAAGGGTTCAGAGGAGATTAGGATACGAGTATTGGGTTATGTGATGTGTTTACTGGAGTTCCTGTATATTTTTTGGATTTTGCATTATCAGAGTTCTGTTATAGGCCGTTAGTTCGTGTTTGGCTTAGATCTTTACAATATATCGAAATTATTGAACTCCTTTGAGATTCACTTAAGACTGCAAAAGTGAAATGTGAAATTTGATTAGTGGTTATATGTGTTAAAGTAAAAACTATAAAATTTAAAGTTAATTTAAATGATTTTTTGTTTTGAAAAATGAATTAAAAGTTTAAGTATCTCAGTGAAAGAAACTGTGTGACTAAATGTTATTAAAATTTTATTTAAATCGTATATATATAAATGGTAAGATTGAATTAGGTTAAGTACTTACTAAGCTATTCACGTAGCTTAATGCATTTATTTTAAATGTGTAAGTAAAAAAAAAGTAGATAAAAGATTAGAGGAGTACTTCTTCAATAGGATCACATCAACTCTCAAAGTTTCAAGACTCTTTTAGTATATGATTTTTGACTTAGAAATGGCATGTACATTATGTGCTTTTTTGTTATGTTTAAATTGTATTTAAATGACATTATTGGAAATTACATGGTGTTTGATAATGAAAAAGAAAATATAGTATTTTGAATGTTAATCTAATACATTTTGAGGTTAAACATGTTAGAAAAAGTATAGGGATGGTTAGAGGTTGTTTAGACATGTTTTAGTAATGTTTTGACTTGTTTTTGGGCTCCCCAGCACTAATGGTGCAATACCTTTGATACAAGTACTGGTATCTAAAATTCAAAATGTTAAAATCTACAGTAAAATAGTAGAGCTATTGATATCTAGCATGTAGGCACCGATACCTCTAGCCAAACCCTTAATTTGCCTTGTTTTAACCAAAAAAGGTCTCGAATAGACACAAATCGAAACTGAATTGTAAGGGATGTTCATAAATAGTCCAAAATGCTTTAAAGAGTTTAATAAAGTTGAACTGAAAGGTATAAAATAAAGTGAGTGGTTTAGTGTTCAAAATGTGACACCTATTACTTAAGTTATTGGTTTAACCCTAGCGAGGGGTATTTCAAAAAAGCTTGTCTTGTGGGGTTTCACCTTTCTACTCGTGGTGTCAACTTTAGCCCTAATGATTTATTTTTAGTAGCATTGACCTTGTGATTGATGTGATCATTGTCACTTTGATCCTTAGTCCATTGAAGGTCGGGATTCACCACACAAACCTATTCGATTGGTGGTTAAGGCTACTTTAATGGCTGCAGATTCCTTATCTATCATCGACTCCATCTTTCTTCATGGCGATTGATGATTTTTTTTAGTTGTTGTAGCATAGTCTCCCTTTGAAAGTGTTACATGTTGTCGTTAGGTGCATCTACCTTCATTTCTGACTTTTTAGCCTTCCTATTCTCTCATCCAGCAACAATGGCTTTGATGTTTAAAGACTCCCTTGGTATTTGCTTGTCTAACAATAAACTTAAATGTACTTAAACAAATGTCCTCTTTCATTCCTAATAATTGGACAAGAGAAGATAGTTACCCACTAAAATCAAGACCTATCAAGTTTTACTCTAGTTTTATGAATGATTAAAAAAATTGTGTTTGGGCAAAAGGTAAGTTGTTTTTTTAGTAAAATTTTAGGTAAAAGATAGTTGCCATTTTAAGTTTAGTGTAAAATACACTTAGCCTTATAGTTTTAAGAATCCTTACCTACCTCTATCATGTTTGAAGAAAATTTCATCAATCCCTACTTATAGTTACCTCCCTCGAGTTTGAAGAAAATTTCATAAACCCCATCGAGATTTATTTACTAAGCAAATTTTAAGTAAAAGATAATTTTACCCTTCTTGCTTATTTATATATTTTCTCTATGTTTATTTTTTTCACTACTTTTAGTTACAAATAATGAAAATTTAATTATGTTTTGAAGTGCTATAAAATTAAGTATATTTGACTTCTTTCGTAAAAATAAATAAATTTTACTTCTATTTAAGGGTATGCCATCTTTCAGTAGACAACACTCCACAGACTTTTTTAACGAAGTTGGCCTCCCTCAATAATGCATTAGCTTAAAGGCAAGGTTAATATATATATTAAGAATTCTAAGAGATTTTTATTAGAGTTGTGTGACCTAAATTCCTGTTAAATAAAATAAGAGATTGCTTGCAAGTCAAGTTAAACAAAATATATTTTATTTCTAGAAGATTTAGTATTTATTAACATAATTTATTTGACCTACGAGTTTAGACTATAAATAGGCTCTTTTACAACATTAGAAAAACACCCATTAAAAGATTAAAACTTATAACACTTTTATAGAATTTTGTATTTAAGTTTTGAGGGTTCTTTATTTTTGGGTTTCAGAGTTTAGTTTTATCTCAATCTTTTTTACTATTCATTCTTTTGTCGTTATAGCAAAATTATATTTACCCGTGGTTTTTTTATCCTCTTTAGAGAGGTTTTTTCACGTTCAATTTGTGTGTTCAATTTCTTAATTTCTTCCGCTATTTTTATTTATTTATTGCTTAATAGGGTTGATCCCCAACAAGTGGTATTAGAGCTAGTTTAATTTTTCGTAGACCAGCCCGTTTAGAGATGGCAGCAACAATGTTTGACATTGAGAAGTTCGATGGCATCACAAATTTCAATCTATGGCAAGTTCAGATAGTGGCAATTCTAGTTTAGACTGACCTAAAGAAGGTTGTTACCAAGAAAAAGCCTGAGAATCTAGATCAGACGGGATGGGAAGAGCTTGATGAAAAGGCTTTGTCTGCAATTCAGTTGTGCCTTGCGAATAGGGTATTGCAGGAGGAATTTGTAAAAGCCCAATTTCAGTGGTGTTAGAAACAGTGATTTTTGAACCACAATTCTAACAAGTGAGTTATTATTTTAATATTTATTTAAAGTCTATGGGATTATATTAGGGTTTTATTAAAGTTTCATTAAGAAATTTTGAAGTTTAATTGGTTAATTAGGTAAAAAGGACTAAATCGTAAAAGTTGCAAAAGTGGGTTTCTATTAGTTAAAAGGGTCAAATGGTTATGAAATTTTAAATCAATGGACTTATTTGGTGAATATGCCATACATATTGTTAATGGACAATAATGGACAAGGTTATAGTAAAATTTAAAGTTAAATTAGTAAGGGGAAATTAGTAATTAGTTAAATAAATACAAAACAAATAACAAAATACTATCATCTTCTTTCTTTTATTTTTGTTTCAACCAAAATCTCCATGAAAGGAGAAGCTTGAAGTTCGGCTAGGGTTTAATTCATTGCATTGTAAGATTTTGTGACTTACTTTTAATGATTTTTATGTTTTTGAGTTCGTATTAGCTTAATCTAGCTAGCCTGG
Source organism: Gossypium anomalum (assembly GCA_025698475.1). Taxonomy (NCBI): domain Eukaryota; kingdom Viridiplantae; phylum Streptophyta; class Magnoliopsida; order Malvales; family Malvaceae; genus Gossypium; species Gossypium anomalum. Next base: position 71,748,978 of record CM046968.1, read on the forward strand.
GGGTTAATTTGCAAAATTTTTAAAGGTTGAGGGACTTTCCATTTTTTTTTAATATCTTTTGAAGTTATTTGATAGATTATTAATCTTGTTTGTTAAACAAACTTGTTTTGGTAAGTGATTTTTGATTAATTTTGAAATAGGGATTAAATTGTTGAAAGTGTAAATCCATAGGTTTTATTGTGAAATGTTGGTAATTATGGGTTGTCCCAAGGTCCCTAATAGAATTGGTTACTATGGGTTTAGGTTAAATTGGTTAAATTTTAAGTTATGAGCTTAATGACTAAATTGTGAAATGTTAAAATATTAGGGTTAATTTTATAATTTTACATAAATATAAATTATTAATTGAATTGGATACTTGAAGTACTTAATTGAATGAAATTATCTATTTAGATCAAGATAAAAAAAAATCGGATTTAAATCGAGTAAAGGCGAAAGGTTCAGATTAGTTTCCAACTCTAATTCTACGACCACAGTTATCGAGGTAAGTTCATATGAATTATAACTGTATGAATGTTAGTTAAATTGATTACTTATTATATTGTGTAAGTTATAAATGGACTTAAATATATATATATATATATATATATATATATCGATGCTTTGAGTAATTTACGAATAAATGATCCCATTTGAACCTTAAGAATTCTTAAGATACGAATGACATGTCATTAGGGATTTCATGTTTCGGGTGCTGGTCTTGAAAGTCCTACCGATGGCTGAGGTCATGCATTTGTTGCGGATTCTCTACAGCTCGTGTGAGCAGCATCATGTAGCTAACATTCCGACCCACAGCTCGTGTAAGCACTATTAAAAAAGAAAGGTTATGGTTATATAAAAGGCACACTATGTGTGAGCATTCCCGATTATTCGATGCAATTCTAGTTGGTTCAATGGGTAAGTAAAGGAAATGGCATGGTATGTATACAATTGAAATAGTTCATGATCTTATGAAAAGGTTGATGAGTTAAACGATGTGTATATGATATCTACTTTTGATACGATTGAACTCATATGTACCATGGATAAACTTACTAACTTGTGAGTTTGATGGTGCTTGTATAGGATTTTACTAAGCTTACGGTCTTGGCAATGATATTATGCTTATTCTATAAAATGTGCTAAAGAAATGGTAAGTTATGTTTGAGTTTATACGAGCTTACTAGGCATTAGTTGCTTACGTAGTTACTTTCCTTTGTTTCATAGATTATCGGAAGCTTGACCGGTTAGAAGATTGACAGAGATCTATCATACTATCCAGCAACCATTTCGGTAGTTTTTTAGTATTTTGGCCAATGTTATAAATGGCATGTATAGGACTTTGTGTAATGGTAGTTCATGAATATGTTAATGTTTGATTTAGTATGTATATGCTTTTGAAGTTTTATGTTTGGTTTGATGAACTTGGGAGCTTTGACAAAGTTAGGTCATTTTAGCTACTTTTAGGTACTTGAAATATATGATCCTTATTGGTATGCTTGTGATGATATGTAAATGGTTATTTGTGATGTTATTTAGTAGTTAAAGGAAGTAGGTTCTATGCTTGAAATGTGACTATATTGCATAGTTTTGGTTAATGATGTTTCGGTATAAATGTGGTGCCTTTGAATGGCATATTGATTAAATGAATTAGGTTGTTTGAAATGGTATGTTTATAAGTGTTTGAATGATAGTGTGCACAAATGGGATGGTTGATTAGGTGTGTTTTGGCCTTGAAATGGCTTGTTTTTAGGGTTAAATTATGGATCACACGGCCTAGGACAAAGGCTATCACACAGCCGTGTGACACACATGGCCTGACTATACGGCCATGTGTCACTTGTAAATTCTTAGTGTATTAAGTTAGTGTGTTACATGGCCTAGCACACGGCCTGCGACATGGCCGTGTGTCACAAGTCAGAGAGTTATACGATCTGGCACATGGCCTATGACACGGCCGTGTGACCTAACTCAGTGAGCTACACGAGTTGAGACACAGGCTAGGACACGGCCATGTGTCCCTTTATTCGATTGTTATACGGCCTGGGCTATGTCAGATGGCCGTGTGACCCCTATTTTCAAATTTTACAACTTATTCTCAAGTCTTCTAATTTGTTTAAAATTAGTCTCGAATTACTTCTAAACCATTTTTAGGGCCTCGAAGGCTTAATTTAGGGCTCAATGCATATGTTTGTTAGGTTTTTAATGAGATTTGTTTATTTAGTGCTAAATTATTTTATTTAGATGTTAAATGTTTTTTTCGATTATTAGGTAATGCTTTGTAACCATAATTCGATGACAGAGACAGGTTAGAGGTGTTACAGTATTAATGGAGAAAACCTCATCCGCCTTGTAGAAAAGGTTATAAACTCTTTATGTGTCTAAGTCTCTGGCTAACCGTTTAATGTTGAAACAACGTTTATTTACGTTTCGCATGAACGAATGTGAGCTTCTTAGAGATCACATTAGTCAATTTATTACTCTTTTGAATGATTTAAAGACTGTTGAGGTTAAAATTGACGATAAAGATCAGACTATGCTATTATTTTGCTCTTTACCCTTTTCATATAAGTCTTTCAAGGATATCCTGATTTATGGCAGAGACAAACTCTTGTTCGAGGATGTGAAGGGTCATTTGTTGAGTAAAGACAAACTTGACAATGAGTTTAGTTCAGATAGCAAAGAAGATAAACAAATTTCCGTTTTGGTAGCATCAAAGAAGCGAGACAGGAGCTCCTCTTTGCTGACATTTATGGAAAGTCCGTCTTTTAGCAGTACTAGTGCTTAATTGAGACTGTTTCCCTGAGTCTGGATCGGCTACTTCTTGAGAATTTCCCATTGTTGATTTTGTTAAATGCGATTGTGATACCTCTTTAGATCTCGTTTGAAGTGGTTGATGGATGGTGGAATTTGGTTGCAAAAGCCTTTACTATTCGAGTGGGCATGTTTGTGGACTAAAGATAGGGTCTGAGTTGGACCGCCTCAATGTTGTGGAGCAAGATATTTGTTTCTTGTGTTACACCCATTATTGATGATTGAAAAGAAACACTAAACCTATTGCAAATTTGGAGTGTGAAAAATGTCTTAAAGCCCAGTCCACATGTTTGTAACCAAAGTGAGAAACATATCACTCCACGTTTTTCTCAGATCCAAAAACCTCCATTTCCCACTCCACTTTTCACGTCTCTCTTTCTGTTAAAAACCAAAAAGTTTCCCTGTAAATAAAAGGAAAAAAAAGATGTGTTTTGGGAGAATATGTATGTGCTGCACATGTTTGGTAATTATAGTGATTGTGATCGGTACTTTGTTTGGTTTTGGTGTTTTCAAGAAAGGGATAGAGAAGATAAAAAATTCAACGCACGATGAGATTGATTTTTATCCCTGTGATCCTTTATTCTCTCCCTGTGGAAGGCCTTTCTTGGGTTATGGAGCTCCACTTCAATTCTAATTTCTTCCTTCCCATTTTTTTCCCAGTTTGGATTGTTTCTTTCTTGGGATTTATGAATATTATGATGTGTTTGTTTGTACCTGTTTACATTTGGATTCTTGAGTGATGCTCTTCAATTTAAAGACGTGATTTCTTTAAGGTGGCCTCTTTGCGTAAGCTAGGAGGGATATGGACTTTTTGGAATTCAAAGGTGAAACACTCAATTTAATTATTTCAAAAGTCGAAGGAGGATAGACACCCTGATACACTCAGAAGCGGAGTTAGCAAAATTTTTTTATCGAAATTAAGTTTTATGATAATAAAAATATAATTACATTTATATTTTTATAATTTTTTAAGAGTTAGATTAAATTTTTATCATTTTTTACTATTATTAATTTAAAATTTGATAGATCATAAAAGATTTAAATTAAAAATTAACTCTGTCACTGAATCCAATACAAAAAACTAAAATATGAAGTGAATTATAATAAAAATAAAAATAAATAAATAAATACTAAATACTAATGAAGACTTGATTAAGACATGGATTGAATAAAGGAGTTAGGGGCTGCAATCGGACATTTCACAGATACATTAGCAGATCTCAAAATTTACAATTATTTTTTTAAAACATAAGAACCATCATATTATTTAATAATTTGAATCCAACCAACTTTGTTAGCACAAACACCTCAACTTTTCACGTTTAGGCGGTCAATATCTTTAAAACAATCAAATAAATTTATTCCCTATCAATTTTAAAACTTATTAGTATTTTTTTATTAATTTTACATAATTTTAACTCTCAAAATTTATAAATTTTATTTTTTTAATATATATTTTTAAGCTAAAGTTTTTTTTTATATATTATCTTTTAATTTTTTACAATTTTTTATATTTTTTAAATATTTTTTTTAGAATCAGGATCAAGTTGATAGAATATATAAATATTAATGACTTAATTTGTTATTAATCAATCAAAACTATATACGACTGATAGAAAATATCAATTTTCATAATTAATTGTCTTTAGTTACTCACTTCTGAAATCTTTAAAAATTAAATTGTTTCAATTTTTTTGAGAAGGACCAATTCATTCGATGTTGAAATTGAGGACTAAAGAGGTATTTTTACCTTTAAGCTTCATTTGAAATAATGTCATGAATAAAAAAAGAAAAAGGTAAAGCACAAGAATAGTCACCTAACTATTCAATTTATTCTATTTTAGTCATCCACTATTAATATTTTCGGTTTAATTACTTAATTTTTCGAAACTAAATATTTTTATCACTTTTGTCCCTAAGGGAGTAATAAAAGTTTAATGTCAATTTTTTTTATTAAACTAATGTTTACAAAATTTATCATTTTAATTATAATTCTAAAAATTATAACATATATTTAGAAAAACTAAAAAATATCTGTATATTTACCATTTTTTTAAAGAATTTAAATTTAGTATCATAGACCAAAATCAATATCGATATACCTATCTAAAAGAAAACGTATAGTGGAAGTATCATACAACAAAGACTACCAATAAAAGTATGACACGTAAGCGATTAACTCTAGACCCCATTGTGGAGAATCACTTGCACCTACTTCGACAACAAGTTAAAAGAGCGAAGGGAACTGAAACTCTGTCGTAAGAAACAACATCCAATATAAAGTAAATTGAAACAAGGGTAAATTAAAGTCCTTTCTTTTCTTCTATTTATATATTACTAATTATTTGTTAACCCCAAAACTTTCATAAAATCAATCCCTTCAGCTAACAAGAGACGAAGAAGATCTAAAGCTACTGCCAGGATGAGAATTACTGTAATGACTGCAGATGAACAGATCCTTAGCTTGGATGTTGATCCTCATGAAACTGTTAAGCACCCTTTAATCCCTTCTTTTAATTCTTTACTCCTTTTTGCTGATTTTTTTTTACTTGTTTTATTAGATTGAATTTGTTTTGAAAGCTACCCCTTTTTCCTCAATCTTTATACTTATTTTGCTAATTTTGGTATTTTCCTTTGTTTCTAATAGGTTGAAAATTTGAAAGCTTTGCTTGAAGTTGAGGTAAGACATTAGTACCCTATTTTTCTTTATGTTTCCTTTTTAAATTATTTAATCCTTTTGGGGGTTAACTGAGACCATTGTCTTTCCTTAGTTTTGGGGTTCTTGAAAGTTGATTATTGAGATTCATTAGCTTACGTTAGTTGATAAAAGATACAATTTTTATCCCTTCCTTCCCCAAAAGAAGTTTTGAGAGTTGGAGGTGGATCGAAGTTTATGCTAATAGGTTAGAGCTTGTTTGGGTTTTATGGGCAGACTATGGTGCCATTGCAGCAGCAGCAACTGTTGTTTAATGGAAGGGAAATGAACAACTCTGAGAAATTGAGTGCTTTGGGTGTTAAGGATGATGACCTAGTTATGATGGTCTCTGGTGTTGCTTCAAGGCAAGTAGTTTTCTTATCTTGTTTTTTGACGTTGACTCTTTTTAATCTCATCTGTTGAAATATCACTGACCTGACTTGGATGCTTGTTAAGAGATTTTTAACATGGATGTGTACTGTCAATGCAGTGGCAGTGCATCTAGGAATGACTTGAGCTTGAATCCTGATGGATCTGCCGCGAATCCTGCAGCTTTCCAACAACAGATTCGACAGGATTCTAATCTAATTGGACAATTATTTCAGACCGATCCTGAGCTTGCTCAAGCCGTTGTTGGAAACGATCTCAACAAACTGCAGGAGATTCTCCGAGCTCGTCATCAACGAAGATCTGAATTGCGACGACAAGAGGAGGAGGAGCTTGTGAGTAGCTTATATTAGTTGTCTATGCCTTTAGTTGGTTGTGAATCAGTGGTGAATGTATCATGATTTGATAAAATTATTGAGAAAACTTATAAAATACTAGAACAGCATGATCATATTTATGATAAAATTGTATTTTTTTGATCATCTCTTTGATTGATGCACATTTACTTAATCTTGACCCATAGGCTCTTCTTCAAGCTGATCCTTTTGATGTTGAAGCACAAAAGAAAATTGAGGCTGCCATTCGGCAGGTTAGTTTTCCTCAACATTCGATCAGTCTAACTTAGTTGTATCTTATTTGCTTTTGAAATGTGTTCGTATATTAATTTACAGTTTGACAAAGGATTGTGGTATCTCCATACTTAGCACTCGATTTCCATTTCCTGGACAATATGATATTTTGGCTATTTGACCTTTTACAATATTGTGATGCAGAAAGGGATTGATGAGAACTGGGCTGCTGCCTTAGAATATAATCCTGAAGGCTTTGCAAGGGTGGTATGTAGGCTCGCTTTCCTTGTGAAGTGTACCCATTTAAATTTATTATTTTTCCCCTTTAGAATGTAATCTTCTTGTCGTATTAATCAGGTTATGCTGTACGTGGACATGGAGGTTAATGGTGTCCCATTGAAGGTAAATTAGATGGCAGGTCCTTTACACACACATATTTCACAAGGGTCACCATTATGAGATTGTAGCGTATGGTTTCCGTCATACCTTTTGTGATACTTTTCCTTTCTTTTTTGCACATCCGAGGAACACTTCTGCAGTTGTTTATTGATTTTCTAGTTGAAATTTTGCATTATTCTATGAGTATATAATCTTGATGTTTGAATACAGGATTCTGAGAATACTAATTTTTTTATCTTTATAATTTGTTTTTAGGCATTTGTTGATAGTGGTGCCCAGTCAACAATTATTTCTAAAAGCTGTGCTGAGCGATGTGGGTATGTACTACTAACGTTTTGCCTTTTTGATATCTAGAAAGTTCCTTCTGCTATAGAAGTCATCGTAGCTTAATTGCCTTAGTCATTGAAATATTCCTGTCCCTCCTTACATGGAGAAGGTCTGGGGGCTTGTAATTTACATTTGTGTCTGGCTTCTTGAAAAGGGCAATTTTGTTGATACTAGTCTTGCTGTTTTGGTGTTGTTTCCTCCAGATTGCTGAGGCTTATGGATCAAAGGTATAAAGGTATTGCTCATGGAGTTGGCCAATCCGAGATACTAGGACGAATTCATGTTGCTCCAATCAAGGTAGTATGTCTATTGTTTTTCTAGTATAAAACACTTCGTAATCTTCTTTTCCTTTTTGGTTGCTTTTATATGAAATTTGTGCAATAAGTTATCCTCATCATATGTCTCATTTATTACAATTCTTTACTTGCTCATTATGCTTAATGTTGCATCCAACTTCATGGTTTCTCTTGTAGATTGGGGAGATATTTTATCCTTGCTCCTTCTTGGTTTTGGACTCTCCCAATATGGAGTTCCTCTTTGGATTGGATATGCTTCGCAAACACCAGGTAGCTTCATCTCTTTTTAATATTGTGACGTATTCCTCCATTTTTGTGCTTCACATTCATAACACCTTACTGCCACATTTGTACAGTGTATTATTGACTTGAAGGATAATGTTCTTAGAGTTGGTGGAGGAGAAGTTTCAGTACCATTTTTGCAAGGTTGGTGACTTTTATCATTATATTGTGGAAGTGTTGCAAACCTTCCAGATTATCACGCAATCATTGGCGTCAATCTTTTCATGACTTTCCACAATTGAATTTCTTACCAAGTATTTACTCTTCTCAGAAAAGGACATCCCTTCTCGCTTCCTTGATGAAGAAAGGCACGCAAAACAAGCATCAAGCTCCGGAGCTTCTGTAAGTCCTTTTACATATCTGCTACAACACACACACACACACACAAATGTATATATATATTTATATATGTATCTGCTACAACACACACTGAACTTTTGTCTGATCCTTCAGATGACAACTGGAACAACAAAGAATGCTAATGTGCCATCTGGAGGCCAGTCTTCCGGTTAGTAATTGGCATCTCACTATGTTGTCATGCGTGTTTCATGTTGCTTTTACTCCAGAAATTCATCTTAATGCAAGCATATGGCTTTTTTTAAGGACATATTCTGATTTCTGGCATTAGTTAGTTTTGACCTATATTACTTGGACTAGGGTTTGAGTGTTGAGAATGGGTATGTACTCTACATGGGTTTGTCATTTCTTTCCAAGTTTTATCATGTCTTTAGAGGGTCCTTGGAGGGTGATATTCTTGTACTCATTTTTGAACATGCATGGAACACATAAGAAAAATGAGTGAGTGCTAGCAACATCGGTTGAGCTCTTGTTTCTTGAAAGAGGCCTTACGTAAGTCATTTGTAAGGGATTTGTATTACGATTCTGAATTTCTCTGGATGTTTTTTCTTCTTTGCTCCAGGAGGTGCACGAGGCGATGCAACACATGTATGTCTTCTCTAAACAATTCTATGGGCTCCTTGCTAGCTTCTTTGCAGAATATTTTCTTTAAGCTGTATTCGATAACCCAAGGAATTTGGTTGGTTCAGTTCCTAATCTTTCGTTATTTTTCTGCAGAAACCTGAATTTGAAGCCAAAGTTGCAAAACTTATTGAGTTGGGTTTTGCAAGAGAAATGGTGATAGAAGCTCTTAAATTATGTGATGGTAATGAAGAACAAGCTGCTGGGATTCTCTTTGGAGGCTGAAAATCACTTCCAATTTTCTTTCATTTCTTTTTAGAACTAATGTTCTGATTTCAGTCACCCAATTACAAACTTTTAACGCATTGAAATTTATGTACTTTGATTATCTATTTCATTCAAACTGTTCATACACAATTGCCAAAGTGTTGCAATTCAAAAGAAAACTGAAATTACTCTTTAATTTCCTTAATTGAAATTTCCTTGTTTTTAGTTTAAACTGCAGATTCATCATGTACCTGAAATTTCATGCAGCAGTTATAGTGTTGTTTGCATAGAGGTGTAAATTCACCAAAACAAAGCAGATATTATCATTGAAATGCAAATTTAAACACCATCATTGAAGTAAATATCATTGAAAAAACTCATAAAAGAAACCTCGTAGGATGGTTTCCAGAAAATTCACTAAATCCCTCACTGTCAAAATTTCACATGTAATACTCCCAACAAATACCATATCCTGTTTATCTTTCTTTTTCATTTACCCCCCGCGGATGACAGTTAAAAATCCATGATTCAAGAACAAAACTCCAATCAAATTACAAAGAACAGTCAAAACGTTTCTGCCAATCTGGCTGTAACTTGTCTAAGTTTTGAATTGACTTTCCCAGCAGCGGAACCTAATATGAGGCTGCAAAGAGAATCCCTGGCAATCTTGATGTTAGCAAAAGATCCCAGTATATGAATCTTGGGCTCCGTTTGTTTGTCAGTAAAATATTTTTCGGAAAATGATTTCTGGAAAATGATTTACTTTTCTGAAAATGACTTACTTTTCCAGTGTTTGGATGAATCTGTGTAAAATATTTTCTGTTGTTTGCCAGGTTTCCTGAAAATATTTTTCAGAAAAGTTGTTTTTACATATATTAATAAATTTATATTTTAAATTATTTTTACAGATATTGCAATGATTTATTTATAAATAAATAAATCAAATTTAATATATAATAATACTCAATTATTAAGTTAGAATATTAACCCTCATAAATTGAAAACAACCAAAGTCTATTCACAGTTTTTCATATAAACGTCAAACACAAATACTTTAAGAAGAAAAAGAGAAACCCTTGTAACATAGGTTTTCCTTGTATACATAATGGAAGTTTATTAGCTTAATATTGATGACCACAAAAACTTTATTGTTCATCAATTTAATTTAACAGAGAAATTATTTTTTCTCAGACAAATGTACAATTTGAAGACTTTGAGGAAGACATTGGAGACTATTGATTGCAATATCAGCTTTCTCTTTTGCCAACTTTTGTGCCTTGGACATATCCCATATCCCATATGTATGATCCTCTAGCCTGTGTATCCATTGTGTTGGTGAATTTGAAGATGCCTTGGACATATCCCATATGTGAACAAGATTATCATGCCTCCACTGGCCAGTTGCTGTCCAAAAGTTGACCATGTCAACCCACAAACTTCTTGCCGATGTCTTCTGTAGGTTTTAACAACATGGGATCTAATCCTTACATCATTATTAACTATCATACCATCCATTCCTCCAGTTGTAAGAAAGTGACTGTTCCATGCCATTGAACCCATTCTTGATCGGTGACAACCTCTCAGAGCGTGCAACTGCAAGCATTAGAAAATAAAGGATTGTGTCGGAATAAATGACAGAACTGGGAAACAAAAAGAAACTGCTAATATTTAGAGCTTATACAAACCTGCCTATTTGAAGCAGAATCCCATAACTGTACTTCAGAATTGTTCAAGCCAATGGAAGAGTTCAACAGGTGTTGGTGGCTTGTTCTTGAAAGCCAAGATTCAAGTCCTATTCATGTTCAAGGCCTCGACTAGCTACATCCTATCGGCGTCCCTGGCCGGTGAGAAAACTGTCTGGTTCTCTTTGATCTTCCTCCCTTCAGTCAGCATGTAATGTGCATAATCATAGTCCATTGCTGAGCGATTTGGTATGAATCTATCGAGCTGCTAGTACAAAGAAAACATCCAATTTGAATGTCATTACAAAGTGTAATTTATCAAGATATAATTTTAAGCAAATCAGTTTCCTAAAATAAAATTTTAAGACGAAGGTTTAATTACTATTTACATATATTCCATTGTGAAATTGGAAAACCATATAAATAAAGGACAAGAAAGCATTCATGTGAATGTCATCGCAAAATCTAATTTATCATGCTGTAAAATTGAAGTCTTATTTGACATACATAACAATCCTGCTCAACTGTCCATGAAATGCCAACCCCACACCTACAATGTTATAAAACAACTATTTTTACTTCACATCATGCAGTGATCACTACCATCACAACATTGCAAATGGTCCATAAAAACACTAACAGAAAAAGGAAAAAGATGAACTCTCACCAGAGAATCAGAGGCATCTTTCTGGACTTTGCCACTTGAATTTCCAGTTTTAAGATTTTTTACATTTTTATTGGAACCTTCTCCTTGCAAAATGTTCTGCATTTAACACCATTAGGATACAGTTCCTTATTTCACTATACATTCAATTCTCCATTACTCATTACACAAAATTCCTCACTAATTAAGCAAATAGTAGGGAAAAAACTCACTCACCTCACAGACCATCAATTCAACATAAATCCTTAACACTACAAACCTTACCATTCATAGAAGTTCATATAACCAATAATCATCAATGTAAATTCTACAAATTACTCAATTCAAATAATCTATACCATGTATCTAACACTCATACAGCTTCATGATTGATACAATTATTAGGCAATTAAAATGCAAATAAACATAAGAAGTTTACCTGTGATTCGCATGAATTAGCTAAAATACGACTCAAAGGCTCTCCTTTCAACAAAATCACAGGCAACCTATCAATGTCCCAACCAAGAACTTTATAAACAACCAATCCAAAAGCTCTATTGCTGTCTTACACTTTGTTTTCAAAATCGACATACAATGCTGTACAAGTCCAACACACACATGGAATTTCTTACCTAAATTTTCACCAATGCCACCACAAACCAAGCAAAAGAACTCACCTTTCTCATGATTCTCCTCATAGTAGCCCCTCAACTCATCAATTATTCACAAAAATTCTCATAAAAACATGTCAACTTTATTCTTTTCTTCTTCTTCATCAAAATCATCATCATCACCATCATCGTTTTCTTCATCACGAACCTGTTCTTGAAAAACTCTTTGCAAATCATTAAGAACCTTGTTTTGCATTTGCATGTTGGCAAACTCGCTTGGTTTTCAATTGAAACAGTCCGTGACCGTGGGTCCAGTTTAGACTTGGGTTACGGCCATCTAGGAGAGGAAGGTGATATTGGTTTTAGAAGGACTGACCAGTCGAGCCCAGGGTCAGTTTAGAGGTCCGTTTGTTTGATGGCAAGTAGTAGATCAGGGTGCAAAGGATGGGTGAGGGGGAAGGAAAAGGAGAAGGGGAAAGGGAAGGGGAATGGGAAGAAGCTTCAGGTAAGTTTACTAGGGAAGGAAACCTTTGGAAAACGTCTTACCAAAATAAAATTGGTAAGACATTTTACTAAAATCAAAGCTTTTTTTCCCGTGTTTTGTAAAAGGTTTTACAATGAGAAATTATTTTCAGCCAACCAAACATGGAAAAAGGCTGAAAAGCTTTTCCGTAAAAGCTTTTACCCCTAAACAAACGCAGCCTTGGTGTCAGCGATGACGATCCGAGCCTTTGTAGCATTTTCGATAGCAAACCCCAATGGCACGAGACAAGTGCTCTCCTCTGAGTGTCTTTACATCCTTGATTTCAAAGGACTCAACATATAGCTCATCCAACCTCAAAAGAGCAATGGCGTCTGGGACATTGAAACCCAACATGAAAGCCTGAACAAAGCCGGCACACTTCTGTAGGTTACTAACATCAGGTGTATCGGATCTAGTTTTCAGTTCAACTTTCCGAGCTTTGAGGTTCATACGGATATCAATCTTCATCTGTTCATAAATTGGTGTATAGATATCCATCCAGTATTTCTTCAGAGGTGAATACCTATACGGTGGAACCGAGACCTTTCGAAACTGGATTCGACCATAGGACATCTCGTGAGCTTTCAGAGGCTCGAATTTCGGCTTTGGGGGCAATGTATTGGATTCAAGTTTGGTTTCAGAAGCCACTGTTTCAGTCTCCATGCTGGTGGGTGCTTCAGTAGACATCATTCTGCTATTTCAATACAATCAATCTACTTGAAGCCTGAATGAAGGCAAAATTACAACAAATTCCAAGTTATGATTGAAGTGCAAAAACTGAAAAATTCCCAACATGAAGAAATTATACTAGACATAAAAACAGCATTACATTTCTAAGATTTATGTTCAATGGGATCAAATTTTCTTACTTGAATATGTCAGGATCAATCAAAAACATAAACGAGTAATCCCCAAAGCTAAACTAACCAACCCCAACTTAAATAATAACAAAAAAAAGGGCATAATTCAAGACATATTCAGCACAAACTGTAGTATTCAATAGAACAAATTTTGCATATAACCCAAAAAAAAAGAAGAGAACTTCTGGAAACACGGATCTTATATACATGAATTTCAAAGTGATAAGAGTTGAAGAAAAGGAAAAGTAAAGGTTTGACGTGACCTGGAGAAGAAGTTGGAAGAAACGGATGGTGGCTGGAGTGAATAGTCAAAGGGTAATTTCGTCGTCAAAGAGCGAACTAAGGCTGTTAGGCACAGTTTGAAGTTGTTTCTATTTTTAAAATGAGAGAAGCCTCAAAATGAGCCTAACTTGAAGCAGAGATGGAGACGAGTAGCGTCAATTAAGGCACAGAAGAACCTTAAAACCTAAAACCCTTTGCCTGTATTCTCCAAATTGTGCTTTGGACTTTGGGCTTTTAAGTAGACTGCACGCATCCTCATGAACTGTGGGTTACAAATCAAGCTATCTTTTAGTTATTGTGATCTCATATTATTGGAAAAAGGACTTGTATGGTGCAATTATAGTAATTTAGTCTTGTGAGCATTTAATGGAAGGCAATTACAATTAGACCTTATCATGGTTCGGGTCACCCGGCCCGACCCCAAGGTCTGCCCGAAATGTTAGAGGATTTTGGTAAAAAAATAGGTATGAAAAATAGGCTTGAACAAAAAATAAGACATGTTTAAAAAACGAGCCGGGCCTCGGGTGAGATATTTTTGGCCTGGATCCGATCGAATTCATTAAAAGACAAAAAAAATCTACTAATTTTTCTTTTTGTTTTTGAATGTTATTTTCTTGTTATTTTTTCCCTATTTTGCTACCATTTTACTATTATGTTGCTACTATTTTATTGTTATTGTTTGAATATTATATAAAACTTATTTTATTGTTAATTTTGTTATTATTTTAAAGGCATTTGTTAATTTTGTTATTATTTTAGAAGCATTTGCTTGTTAAGTTGTATTTATCTTATTACTATTTAAGTTCACATATTTTTTAAAATTTATTTTCAATTTGTTGGGAAATATTTATTTTAATGTTTTTAGTATTTTTGATATTTTATATATATTTAAAAATATAAAAAAAATTAATACGGGCGGGTCGGGTCGGGTTGGGTCAGGCCTGGGTTTTAGCATTTTTATCTAGGTCAGGCTTGGGCAAAATTTTAGACCCATTTTTCGGGTCAGGTCAAGCCCGGGCCTAATAAATAGGCCTAAATTTTTAGTTGAGCCTGGTCCGAACCCGGCCTGGCCCATGATCACCTCTAATTACAATATCAATATTTTTCATCCATTATAGATTTAATTAATGAATTTAGTTCTCTAAATTTACACATCTTCTCATTTTAGTGTTGACTTAATAAATTTTGTTCACAATATTTACACACTCCATTAATTTGGTCATTATTTAATAAATTTAGCTGGCAACATTTACACATTCTATCAATATTTACACTAAATATATAAATATTGAGTACTAAATTTGTTATTATACTAATCATATTTAATGGCAAGTATTAACTTTGTGATTAATTATCTTTAGTTATTCACTTTCAAATATGATACGGATTAAATTGCTTCAAATTTTTTTAGAGGTACTAATTTACTCAATATTAAAATTAAAATTGACCGAAAATGTGTCTTTTAACCAAAATTTTTTATTACACCTGTAGCTGTAATTTTAAAACAAAACATTAAAAAATAAGTTAAAATATGTTGTTAATCCCCAAATATCGACAAATTTTGAGATTTAGTTCTTATGCTTAAAGAGTTAAAAATTTTATGTTTTAAAAATTTTAGTCCTTAACATTATTAGCATTTTTTTGTCAAAATTTATTAATTTAGTACTATAAAAAACGAAGATGATTAGACTATGAGTTTTAAATTAAAAAAAAAATAGGAAAATTGAATTTTAACAGGGATTAAATCTTAAATTTTATTAAAGTACTGACACTAATAACATAGTTTAACCTAAAAATATTTGTAAGTACACAGGTTGTATTCGAGTTGGGGTATGGGCCCAAGGTTGCAGGCTTAATTTGTCCAAAATTGGATGTATCTGACTCTACTATGGCTATCTTATACCACTAGGGTTTCTGCACTCCCAAAACCCCCCATTTCCTTTTTTCTCTTAATCAAAACCCCATTTTCCCTTTCTCAACTCTCAGGCACTTGAATGAGCAAATCCCACTTCCCTGATTCAATGATCAAAGCTAGAAAGCTAGCAGCAAGCTCTTCACTTTATTAAGTATTTTCTGTAAGTACCATTTTCCTCACTCTGCCTCTCTCTCTCTCTCTCTATCACACGACCATAGTTTACAAGGATTTCTACGTTTGTTTTGTATCAGAATAAGAATAGAATTTCTTCAGTCTGTTGTGTTTGAGAGAAAAGAGAGAATCAAAAAGTTTGAATATTTTTTAGTCATTTTATGGGGAAATCAGGAGGTAGAAAAAAGAAGGGTGGTTTAAATGCAAACCAGGTTTCAGTTGATAATAATTCTAGTAATAAAAATTCACATGTTAATGGCGGTGTTGACTTAGACTCTTCTGTGTTTTTGAAAAGAGCCAATGAGCTCAAAGAAGAAGGCAATGTCAAGTATCAAAACAAGGACTATATGGCTGCTCTTCAACTCTATGATAATGCTCTTAGGCTTATCCCCAAAACCCACCCTGACCGAGCTGTCTTTCACAGCAATAGAGCTGCTTGTTTGATGCAAATGAAACCCATTGATTATGATGCTGTTATTGCTGAGTGTAATATGGCAATCCAGGCTCAGCCTCTCTATGTTCGAGCTCTTCTTCGAAGGGCTCGAGCCTTTGAGGCTGTTGGAAAGTATGAAATGGCTATGCAGGATGTGCAACTTCTTTTGGGGGCTGAACCCAATAACAAGGATGCCTTGGAGATTGGCCGGAGATTAAGTACTGCATTGGGTCCTCGTCTGGAGGCTCAGCAAGACCTCCAGAGCCGGCCCTCTCCGGCTGCACTTGGGGCTTCTGCTATTCGTGGTGCACCAATTGCTGGCCTTGGGCCTTGCTTACCTGCTCGTCCAGTGCCTAAGAAGACATCGACATCACCTCCTCGAGGATCAGCTGTATCACCAAATAATAAGCTGGATAAGCACCAAATGAATGTAGCACCTGAAACTGGTTCCAAGAACAAGAACCAGTTGCCAAAACTTGTGCTGAAGCCTTGCAGTGGTTCTTCAAAAGCAACTGATAATCCGAATAAGGATGGCCTGAGAGAAAAGTCTTTTTCCACTTCTATGCGTGGGCAGGTTCCTGAGGTTGCAATTCAGTGGAGGCCATTGAAACTTGTTTACGATCATGACATTAGGCTTTCTCAAATGCCGGTTAATTGCAGCTTCAAAGTGTTAAGAGAGATTGTGAGCAAACGTTTTCCTTCATCCAAGTCAGTTTTGATCAAATATAAGGATAATGATGGAGATTTGGTGACTATTACTTGCACAACAGAACTCAGATTGGCTGAGTCTTCTGTAGATGCTCTTGTTCCAATAGAGCCTGAAACTGATAAAACTAGTGGATTCGGAACGTTGAGGTTGCACATTGTTGAGGTGAGTCCAGAGCAGGAGCCTCCACTACCGGAAGAAGAGGAGAAGCCTTTGGAGAGCCAGGGAGCTAAGTCAGATGAAAGTGTGTCGCACTCGTCTCTTGGTGATTCTGTTTCAGAAGGTGTTGATGTGGAGATTGAAAAGACAGAGAAAGAATCTTCAAAGGGGAAAATTGGGGCTACCGAAGATCCAGAGTGCAAGGAAGTGGAGATGGATGATTGGCTTTTTGAGTTTGCTCAGCTTTTCCGCACCCATGTTGGTATTGACCCGGATGCTCATATTGATTTGCATGAGCTTGGAATGGAGCACTGTTCAGAGGCTCTTGAGGAGACGGTTACAAGTGAGGAAGCTCAAATCCTCTTTGACAAAGCAGCTGCTAAGTTCCAGGAGGTGGCTGCTCTGGCTTTCTTTAATTGGGGAAATGTTCATATGTGTGCTGCAAGGAAACGGATTCCCTTAGATGAGTCTGCCGGGAAGGAGGTAGTGTCAGAGAAACTTCAAACAGCGTATGATTGGGTTCGTGAAAAGTATTCTTTGGCAAGAGAGAAGTATACTGAAGCACTCTCGATCAAGACGGACTTTTATGAAGGGTTGCTAGCATTGGGACAGCAGCAATTTGAAATGGCTAAACTTAATTGGTCTTTTGCACTTGCAAAGAAAATAGACCTCTCAACATGGGATCCTGTGGAAACACTTCAACTTTTCAACAGTGCAGAGGAGATGATGAAAGACGCAACAGAAATGTGGGAGAAGTTGGAGCAGCAGAGAGTAAATGAGTTGAAGGATCCAAATTCAAGCAAGAAGGAAGAGTTGTTGAAGAGAAAGAAGAAACTGGGAAGCGGTGCTGAAAATGAGCTCCCAGGAACAGGTAATCAGTGTGAGATTTCAGCCGAAGAAGTAGCAGAACAAGCAGCTGTGATGAGATCACAAATACATCTTTTCTGGGGCAACATGCTCTTCGAACGATCCCAAGTTGAATGCAAATTAGGAATGGATGGTTGGAAAAAGAATCTCGATACTGCTGTTGAACGCTTCAAGCTTGCCGGCGCATCTGAAGCTGACATTTCTACAGTTTTGAAGAATCATTGCTCAAATGGAGATGCAGTTGAAGGTGATGAAAAGAAGGTAGTTGGAGATGTGAATCAAATAATCTGACAAGTAAATACAAAATTGGTATTTGCCATAATCCATGTGATAGTTTTAGTGAATGAAAAGTGCATTTTTCCTCATCTACTTGCAAATGAACAATTGGGTCCCTATATTGATGAGTGTTGTACTTGAAAGATTTTGGGTTTCGAGGTTATGTTTAATCTGACCCCTTTTTTTCATTTCCTTGAATATTGTTTGGACACCATTGAGCCTTGCAATAAACTACTTCATTTGATTTCATGTAATTTGGCATGAACTGAAAGCATCTTCAATTTTTCTTGGTGAATATTACTTTAAGATTTGAGAAAGTGAGCAGTCAATTCTATTACAGGAATTAGCAAATATGAACTAATTCATTGTCTTGAACTTGAATGTACTGGATTTTCCAATTGGAAAGCTTTCATCGCAATGCCGACCTTCTCCTCTTTTGTTTTTATATCCTGGATAATTCCAGTAATAAAATGCAACTTTATCAAGCAACCCTAATCCAACTTCATTAGCGAGCTTCTCAATTTCCCACATATTGAATGGATGTGCTGTTTTATGTGTTATATGAACTTCTCCATTCTCTGTTAGCATCTCTACTGCATTCCTCAGGAACCCTTTCACCACATCCTTATGGAGACTGAAAAAAAACCATTTATTAGATTTTTCATACCCTTCGAATGTATACGTAAATAGGTTAAAAGCTTACTCAATAACGTAAGGTGTGCTTTCACTCGCTAAGAAGAATCCAGCATGAGGAAAGTTGAAGACAATACGGTCGAACAAGTTCGACTTGAGCTTGGGATGTTGGCTCATAGTGCAGCAATCTACTTCATGGATAACTGTACATCCAAGCTCTTCAAGTCGAGACACGTTTGCCATTGCTTCTTTGTACTTGTAGTTTAACATCACTATCATTCACAGACTCAATATATGCAATCAGTAAACATCAACATTTAACAACAGTGATAACATTCAGTCAAGCAGAACAGTAAAAAATTGAACCAACACCATTGTAACATATCATCAAAAGTTCCACGACAAACCTTTCGAATCAAGAGAAGTGGCGACCATGTTAACACCAGAACCTAGAGACGTGGCCAAACAGGCAGCAAAAGAGAAATCGCCCTCACCAACCAGCAGTATTTTATGACTGCTGCTATAATGTTTTATCCTTTTTTCTGCTTCCATTTCATTCCTTTGACATGCAGTTTTCCCAAATCCCATGTATTTATAAGAACCAGAGGCCTGGCCTTTCCATATCCTCCATTGAACCATGCCTTCAAACCCAAGATTTTATAGTTTTTCGACTGCAGGGGCGAATCCCGTTGGGGGCTGGCCTGGGCCCCGGCCCCCCCTAAAATGTAAAATTTCATTTTAGGCCCTTAAAACTTTTTAAAAATTTTAAATAAGTAAAGGTAAAATTGCACTTGGCCCCACTAAAATTATAAAAATTCGATTTAGTCCTTTACAAATTATAAAGATATAAACTAAAATAAATTAAAATTTCATCCGCCCCTAAAAAATTTTTCTAGCTTCGCCCCTGTTTTCGAGGTTCATGTTTCCAAAGGCCTTAGTTTGTCTAGTTTGTGTATGGAATGCAGAAGATCAAAGGCCAAAATTATGACCTAGTTTCGTCTAGTTAGTGTATGGAATGCAGAAGATCAAAAGCCAAAATTATGCCTTAGTTCGTCTAGTTTGTGTATGGAATGCAGAAGATCAAAGGCCAAAATTAATTGCAGCATTATGATTCAAGATTAGTTTGTTTATTATCTGTAGTTAATTAATTGGCACATCAAACATGGGATTAAATTTAAAAATCTTCAACTCCTCCGCCATTAGTTGCCTTAAAACTCAGCCATTTTGATCAAATTTCAGCTTTCTCTCACACTTGTATTATGAAATCCAGTTTCTTTTCTATACCATTGGGAGCTCAGTGCTATTAGATTTGGGTCACTTGTAATTTTGTTTTATTATAAAATGTATAAGTTATTTCATAAATATATGAAAAGTTTTAAGAAAAATAAAAGAAGTTTGAGAGTAAAAATAAGTAAGGCTTTACGAGGGAATGGTGGCATAGGAATTCAAATTTCAAAGCATGGGGAATTAAACCCATATTATTTTGGCATGGACGATCTTGCAAGAATCGGATAGGCTTTGCCTCTGACTGCTTCTCAGCAAATATTGGCACCTTTGGGAAGAAATGATTTTTCTTCACTGTTTATTTATTTATTTATTTTAAAATCCTTAAATTAATATTTCTAACTATGAATAGTTAAATAGAGTTGAATAATTAAAATTGTGATGCCAGTACATTTAATCTTAAAATTAATCTTGATTTGGTTTTTGAAAATATTTTTATTTTCATTTTCAAAAACAATTTTTATGTTACAATTTTGGCTAAATTGGGTATATATGCTTCTTCTTTTTTTGGTTAATTGGTTAAATAGGTCATTTTTTTTTGCAAGATTTAAGAAAATAGATCAATTTTGAAGATAACATATAAAAAACACATTCATACTAATTATCTAAAAAAAAAAAAAAAAACCTCTATTTTTTTTAGACTAAACGGATTAATTGTTTCATGATATGATAAAAAAAAATCAAAATAAAAATGACTTCTATGTTTTGAAAACAATTAAAGTGATCTGTGTAATAAACACTAATAGTATGTTTAGTAAAAGTGTTATTTTTACACATTTTTTAATATATGGGTTAGTAATAAACTAATTTAATTGGCAAAATTTAGTCATTCCAATAACTTATTTTTAGCAAAGAGGTCTTAATTATTACTTATCTTTTTAATTTCAATCTTAAAATTGTACTAATTATTTTTTATTTTATGTCTAACTATTGTAATATATATGTAATAAATAAAGATTTCTTTCTCGTATTATTACACAAGAGGCATAAATTGTATAGCACCAAGTAAAAAAAATAGATTTATTTTTAAAATTACAATTACTAATTTATTAATACATTAATATCTTAGGCTACATTTTAGTCACTTATATTTGAAATTTTACGTTTTAGTCACTTACGTTATCAAATTGTAATATTTTAGTCATTGAGCCGTTAATTGTCGTTAACGGTAATCTGATGTGGCACGTTAAATCATCATTTTAAACGAAAATTTTAGGTTAAATTCTACAACTGGTCTCTCTCTATATATATATTTTTATTTTGAGCAATTTAATTTTTTTTAATTTATGTTCTTTAAACTTTCCTCTCTTTTTTTCTTTTTTCTTTTTTTTTCATTCTCTTCTGCTTCTCTCTTTGTTTTCCTCCCTTCTTGATTTCTTTTAACCTAGTTTTCCTATGTTTTTCATTTGTTAAAACTAGTCCACAAGCTCGCCTCACTCGAAAAAATTAAAATTTTTTGAAAAAAATAAAAGTATAGAGACTAGTTTTAACAAATAGAAAATATAAAAAATTACGTTAAAAAAATGGATAAAGGAGGAAAACATAGGTAGAAACAGAAGAGAATGGAAAATAAAGAAAAAAATAAAGTTAAAAAAATATAAAACGAAAAAATATTGGGACCGATTGTATAAATTAACCTAAAAATTTAGTTTGAAATGATTATTTAACGTGCCACGTCAGCTTACCATTACACCGTTAATGACAATTAACGGCTCGGTGACTAAAATGTTACAATGCGATACGTAAATGATTAAAACGTAATATTTCAAACATAAGTGACTAAAATGTAACCTAAGATAAACAAAAATAACTATTTTAGTAATTTACCCTTAATCAATTCGTTTCGTTATAAATAAATTACACAATTACAAATTATATTAAGCCTATTATAATAGTCAACAAATGCTGAGTATATTAATAAGACATATGACATTACTAAGAAGAGAAGGTAGGTTTGAACTTTAAATACAATATTGTTGGGAGGTGCAACCACAAACTTTTAACATAAACAATAAACGAACATAAAAGATACTAATTATCCTAGTTCGAATGGATATTTGATTTATTATTATTATTTCCTCAGTGCTGTCAAGAGTATTACAATTTTTATATTAAAATTAGGGTAAACAACTATTTACTAAACTTTTATCGTATTTTTGTTTTGGTTATTTAATTATGAAAATTTTTAATTTAATCTCCAAATTAGTTTTTTGTCATTGTGCCATTAAGTCTAAAATTGCCAGATGACGTGGTCGTTTATTTCTTGGATAAACTACATGAATGATCCCCGATTATGAGTGTTTCTTTTTGGTCACCTAATTATAAGAAAGAAATTTATTTAATCACTAAAGTTTTCAAAATTAGATTTTTTAATCACCATGCCATTAAGTTGATAACAAAGGGTTTGACGTGACTTTTTTATAGGCCTAGTAACAATTTAGCACTAATTCTTAAAAAAAAAAAAAAAAAGTTTTAACCCTAAACATTATTTGGTGCTTAAAGTTTTTTATTTGACACTAGAAAGAATTTTAAGCTTTTTTGGCACCGGAAAACATAAAAATTTATATTAAAAATCCTTTATAACAACTTATCATGATCTTTCTAGCGTCAAAAACTAGAAACCTTTAGTTTTTAAGTGTTGGAGAAGCATCATTTAATCTAAAGCGTTAAAAAAACAAAATGATCTTTTTGGCACAAGAAAGTAGAAGGTTTCAAGTTTTCTTGCCATGAATAACACCGAGTAAAAGCATAAAAGAAATAAATTTCTTATTAAACTACCTAAAACTTTCATTATCAACTTAACAACAAAATTTAATTTAAAAATTTTAGTGATTAAATAACAAAAATATGAATAAAAAAAGAAATTGAGATAATTTAATAATTAAATTTAAGAATTTCAGAGATTGTTTATCCTAAAAGTTACAGAATAAAGTTTTGGTTGATAAATAAGTTATAATTTACGTATTTAATGCAAGCATGAAAGTGGAGGCTACTGAGAGTAGGAGCAAAGCATATGTAAATGAAGGCTACCATAAGCATAATAATACCCCTACAATCAGTTCATCTTTCAATTTCCAGGCCTTTTCATGGCGACATAATCGGCAATAGACCAAATTTGTAAGTTTTGCTAGGATTACAGTTGAAATTGTTGTCACCACCGAACCCATATTTGGTGCGGTACCCCGGGTAATCCGTGAAATTGAACGGCACCTCTTGGATAAGCCTCAGCCCAACGGCAGCCGCTAATCCCCGCAAATTCCAGTCCCGAAAGAACCCATTCGATTTGTGGGTCACATGGATTTCGCCTCTGTCCTCAATCATCTCCTTTGCGTTCTTCAAAAACAAGCTTATCAGCAACTGATGCCGACTGCAACAATATAGAAAACCAGCAAGCAAATGGAATTATCATTAAGAGTTGGGAGCACCTTGGCCCAAAACGGTAAAATTTCAGTATTAGCTCCTTTAAAAATACGAAATTATAGATTAATGTAATGGTGAAATTTCATTTAATTATGACCTCTAAGAATAATTTCTGGCTTGGGAACTGTTTAGCTTACCGTTTCTGGGATTCGCCTGGTTCGTCTGAACAAAAACCAGCGTGCGGGAAGTTGAAAATGATTCGATCGAATTTAAAGGCTCCCAGGTAGCAGTGATTCGCTATTTCAGTTGCATCTATCCCATGCAAAACAATGCATCCTCTAACCCTTAGTTCATGTATGTTGGCTATTGCCTTCTTATAATTTCTGAACAAGAACCCTGCAAAATGTAATAAATAATACACAATTCCAGTTTCAAACAGGACTTTCCTACTTATTTTCTTCTTACTTAACAATATCCGATAAATTTACATAAGGAATACGTATTTGTTACCTCTGGAGTCGAGAGAAGTGGCAATCATGTTTGTTGCAGAACCAAAAGCACGAGCCAAACTAGCAGAGAATGAAAAATCGCCTTCCCCCACCAACAACATCCTTTGAGAACTGCAATAATGGCATATCCATCTAATTTCCCCTGCTCCAACTAGTTGTCTTCCTCCCAAATTCTCCACGTTCACCACACACACACCAGAGTCCTGCCTGCTGTTGTCTCCCACGATATCAATGCAAGTAGTGCCCACATTTTGATGTAATCTAAAGATGGTATCCGTGTCGCTCTCACTGTTACACGAAGGATCATCCGACAGCTCCGGTGTGGAAATCAGTAGGGTACATTGCTCCTTTGGGTCCTCTAAATCTTCTGATCTTTCCACGCTTTGACCACTCCACAATCTTTTGAAGGGATAAAAAACAAAACCCACCAAACCTTTTTGAATGCAGGAGATTATTTGACCCATTGATCATCCGTTTCTTCTTCACATGGCATTGAAGGAAACAGAGCGCCAATGGAACGCTGCCTGTGAGGAGCAATTTTGTGGGGTTTCTTAGTGAGTTAATAGCCGTCGTATCGAAGTTCAAAGCATTTGATGAGACGTTGGTTTTCTTTTTTCTTTTCTTTGAAAACTGGTGATGTGATGTTAATGCCATTTCCCGAGAAAAAAATCTGATTTTCCTTGGGGAAACATAGCCATTATCACTTGTACGTTGTGTAATACAATAAAATAAAACTAAAATTATTAATTCGATGCATTGAAAACATTGCTGTCATTCATGAAGTGCATCTAGGTTCGATGATCATAGGTAATAGACCCGATCATTGCAATTTCAAAACCAGAATTAGATCAAAGATCATTGTAAAATCCAGCCATCAACAGATAAATTAGATGATTAGCAACGCATTAAGCACATATGATCTTGATGTTTTTGATCATCAAAAGAAAGAAAGAAGTTAAGAGCAAGCAGTTAATTAAATACCTTTGACTTTGAAGCGGGTTTTGGCATGGAATTTTGCAGATTAAATGCAGAAAAAGAAAAAGAGGGAGAGAGATTATTAAAGGGATTAATGCACTAATAGAATTGCAGAGAAATGGGGAGAAAGAAAGCATGGAAAAAGGAAGTAAAAGTCTTTATGGTCAACAAACAAACTGAAGGAGAAGGAAAGCATTTCTCTCTATTGGGTTAATAATTTTCACCTAACACTAAGTTATTCCAATTGTGGGGGGTAAATTTTAGTAAAGTATCAACTTTTCTTTTCTTTGTGTTTAAGCACCTGCTTCCAACAATGATATCGATTTTGACAGCTATTTTACTAAATTGACCCAAAATTTTTTGATATTTATAAAAATAACTCAGGTTCAAAAACAATCACTAAAATGACTTGAAATAAACAGTAAGATAAGATTTTGGCCTGTCAATGACCGGCATCAACTCGTATTTTGCACCCATGATTGCCTGATTATTGTGTCAGGCTTTAAAAAATTGATTTTTTTAGTTTTGGCCTGTCAATGGCCGGCATCAGGGTATTTTTTTTAAAATCGTATCATATTGGTATACAAAAATACGAGTTTTCAAAAAAAAATTTGGTGTTGGCCTGTCAATGGCCGGCACCAAGTACAAAAAAAAACACAAATTTTTTTGGTGCTGGCCTGTCAATGGCCGGCACCAAGTACAAAAAAAATTTAAATTTTTTTGGTGCTGGCTTGTCAATGGCCGACACCAAAATACGAGTTTTTAAAAAAAAATTTGATGTTGGCTTGTCAATGGCTCGCACTGTATCACGAATCGAGTTTTAAAAAAAAAAATGGTGCTTTGGCTCACAATGGCCTAACACTGATATTTAAAAAAATTCAAATTTTTTTGGTGTTGACTCACAATTGCCAAAGACTGATCACGAGTTTTTAAAAAAAAAATTAAAAAGAAACATTTGCATGGAGACTCTACCAACCGGTTCAAACCACAACTTAATTGTAGAATAAACACCATTGCACCATAGATAATGTCCATCTGCGTTGGACAACTGGATTAAGAATCTATGACGCAAATAATCATCCAACCCTTAATGGCATAACCTTTAGGGTGGACATGACAGTATATAATTCAACCCCGAAATTCGGTTGTACATTACGAAAAACTCTCATCTACAATTCACTACAAAAAACTCATTTAATTATATAATACAAAACACTCTTATTTTGATGGCTCTCTCAAAAAAAATTTTCTCATTCCATTTACACTATCAGAACCCAAACCACCCACTATATATAAGGTTTGATGCCGACTATTGATAGCCAGCACAAAATTTTTTTAAAAAAACTCGTATTCTGGTGCCGACCATTTACAGTGCAGCACCAATTTTTTTTTAAAAAACTCATATTTTGGTGTCGGCCATTCACAGGCCAGCACAAAAAAAAATTGAATTTTTTTTTAAATACTGGTGCCGGCCATTAACAGGTCAACACCAAAAAAATTTGATTTTTTTTTTTGTACTTGGTGCCAGCCATTGACAGGCCAGCACCAAATTTTTTTTTTAAAACTCGTATTCTGGTGCCGACCATTCACAGGCCAACACCAAAAAAATTTGAATTTTTTTTTGTACTTGGTGCCGGCCATTGACAGGCCAACACAGTTTTTTTTTAAAACTCGTATTTTTGTATACCAGCTTCCGAAACCATTTTTATTTGGAAAAACGGGGGTTGACTTTAAAAACGAAAATGGCGTCGCCACCAATCCTTTTTGTTTAGGTGTGATCGGGTCACCTTGTGATCGATCATTTTAATAAAGCATTTTGGTTTATTAAAACAACGTTTTTGGTCTACGAAAGACTAGAAAACGGATTCGGGAGTCGGTTACGCGCGAGGAAGGGTTAGCACCCTCTCAATGCCCAAAATTGGTACCCTTATTGATCAACTATCATCCTAATGTCGAAAATTTGAAAAAGATTTTGAAATTTAATTCCTTTAAAAACATTTAGATATCTTGAATGGATATTGAGATTCTCTCGTTCAGAATAAAATATCATATCCAGCACGGTAGGATACAACACTTCGAACCCATGATACAAGATCATCCCCTAATTTTCAAAACTCATGCATTTGAAATTTTAAAAAGATATTTGGCTATTTGGTCATACGGTAAATCGAAACTCAGCACGATTGGGCACGATTTATCGAATTTTTAAATACGAAATATTACCTCATTTTAATTTAAGAAAACATGGACAGAATTTCAAAGGGATATTTAGTTATTCGGTCAAACAAAAAATCGAAACCCAGCACGGTAGGGCACGATTTCTCGAATTTCCAAACACAAAATATTACATTGTTTTGAGAAATTTTTAAACGAGCGATTATAAGATCGACTCAAAATGCTTTTTATTTGGTTTACTTGGAATAAAAATCAGACGACCAATATCAATTAAAATGCTGAAATTTGAATCACAATGCGATAATATATGAAAAACAAAGTCAATATACATGGATAAAACATTATACAAATGAATAGTCATAATATGGAATCTTGAAGGGAACGAATTTGGGCGCGTACAACGGCAACATATCATATATTATACATATACCAATATTGATATGAACCGGCCCGGTGATGAGTCAAGTCGTATGCGAGTTGCCCGATCGTCTACGAGAAAGTATCGTTCAATTCACTTTTGGAATGAAGTTGATAGGAAAATAGGACGGAAGCTATGTATAAAGGTTCAATGATGGTTTATGGATAAGAATAATATGTATAGGCTCGGTTATATTGGAAGGGAAAGTGAAAAAAAAGTTAATAGATGATGGATATGGAAGAAAGGGTTCTTAAAAGCAAGCACGAACCAATATTAGATAATATCGACCCAAATGTTTATAGGCTTTCAAGGTGGAGAATGAAAGTGATAAACCTCGACCCGCTACTTAGCAAAGCAGGAACCTTGGTATAGGGGTGAACGCCACACTCGGTTGAGCGATAAGTTCAAAAGAAGAACAAGGTTGACACCAACTAAGAGCTAGATAGGCCAACAAGTCTTCAACGAAATATGGGAGAAAGATTCTCTCCAAATAGTTTCATTAACAAAGAAACAATAAACAAAGTTCAACAACCTCCTTTACAAATGAAAGAAAACAAATATTTATAGGCACATAGATGAGCATTCAAATTCGGCATCTAGGTGTTCACACAATAATAAAAACGTTCACACTAATGTATTAAAATAGTTCATAAATTCGGAAGATTCATGCACTAGTTGAACGGACACTTTCTTCCCCCTAAGTGTGTGCATGAATGCTTAGTCATAAAGAAAGGCTTCAAGTGACTTGTATGTGCACCAAAGGTTGCATTCATCTCCTTGGGACGTTTATGCACTTGTATGGAACATGTATCTTCATAATTAAACACTTTAATGTCATGTAGGTTCATAAATGGCAACATGAACCTAGTAAATTCATTCTCCCCTTTGTGCATGCACTTAATTCAATCAATGTGTTGAATTATTGAGTTAATTCCTTCCCTTGGACTTTCTTGAACCCATCCATGCATGTGTAGTAGCTTATAAGTCAATTTGAAGTGTGAACATGTTCAAGGAGCTCTATGGTCAACATAGAATTAGTTGGCAGCTACTTTTTGGTCGAATAAGTGCCTTGGAAAGTTAGGAGACAGCCACCATACATGCACTTAAGCCATTCATGCATTCTATCATCCCATGGCCTTTAATGTCCATACATGCATTCGACACATGCATGAATTTGTAGAAACCTTGCATCTAGCCGTACATGCACCAGCATTTAATACTTCTTCATTCATGAGTATGGAATGCCCAAAAGAGATGTTTCTTCATCCATACATTGTGCCATCCTTGATCATTGTATCTACAAAAAAAAATAAAACAAGTTATTAAGACATCTCATGAACACTCATAAATTCGGCATGATATGATCACATTAATGTCATGCATTAATTCGGCTATGTAAACATAATCAATTTATGTAATGACTATGACATATTAATAACAAATATTAATATAATACAAGTTTAATGCTTAAGTAAATATGTGCAAATTTTATTTAATGCATTAAAGAAAAAACCGAGTTTAAACTAAAATGAGCTAAGCTTTAGCCCTTAAGCTAAAGTTGAGCTGAGATTAAACTCCTAAGCTGAAGTTGAGCTAAGGTTTAGCTCGTGAGCTGAATATGAGCTAGGAATGAGCTCGGTTTAGCTCAGGCAAGTTGGATTGAGCTCGAATAAGCTGGATTTGAGCTAGACGGAGCTCGTGGAGCTGGAAACGAGCTGGGATCAGCTTGCCAACATGTCAATGCTCGTCTTGACAGACTTGTTCGACAAAGTTCGCGGGGCGTGCTCGTATCATCCCCCCTCTTTTAGGTGACTTGTCCTCAAGTCGATCCGTTTGTCTAAAGGACAATATTTTTTCTTGCTTGGTTTTCCTCGGTCGAATGGGATAAAGGATATCAAGCAACCCTGAATTTGATTCACCAATGGACAAGTTAAGACATCACCATCATAAATAAGTAGAAGAGGGTTAAGACAATAAAAACCAATAGATAACCCGAATGTTGAGCAAAAGACGAATCTTGCCTTACCGAATTGACTTACCAATTTTGGCAATGACAAGTGGAAAGTATTTAAATTCGGATGGTACATGTAGAATTTAGCCCAAAGGTCATATGGCAAGAATTTCATTCGTTCATAACATGGATATTTCACATTGTCGCACAATTTCGTTATGTCATCAATATGATCAATTGAACAAAATGGAAACAAGGAATGATCAATCACGCATCTTAACAAACAAGAATGAATTCCTCGTTTCAACCACAACATTCCAAATGGATCAAAACAAACCTTATTTTGCCGTATTCGATTAAATGGAATAATATGGCCACTATCCATAAAATCATTACTAATAACACCGAGTTCTTCTCTTTTTAAACAAAGCAAAGGCATTTGTGACTTACTTTGTAAGTTACATGACGAAAGTTCAAATTTACCTCGTTCTCGTAGATCAAACCTTCGCTCCTTAGCAAGGTAATGCAATCGATAATTTGAACTCGAACAAACCTGTAAAGGTGAAAAGTCAAAAAGACAATTCTTGGTTTTCAAAATATAAGTTCCACATGAGTGGAAAATGTCAAGGTCGTACTTAAAAGGATAGGATAAAATGTTATTCACAAATGGAACGTCTGATTCAATTCCAGGATTAAAAATAAAATTTTCAGAATCAAAAACTTGGTTTTGATTTTTTAATCCAACCACATGCTTTATTTCCAAAAATAAAGATAAGACTCGAAGAAGATGAGAAAGTAAAACAAAGTTACTTACAATAAGATCACAATGCTTACCTTTTCTTGAAAACAACTCGAAATGGCTTAATCCCGGCTTAAAGACTCGGTTTTGATCACTTATCCCAAATTGCAACAAAAATTTCATTTTCACAGATAAGTCGCAAAAGTGAATCAAAGAGACTTTAAATTGACAAATACACAGGCATTCATGCTTCATAAATCCTAGTCGAACAAACAGTCCGAGACATGGAAATTTCGCATAGAAATTCAAAGATTTCTCTTGAAGAGCAAAATCAAACAAATCAAATGTTTCATGCAAAAATCTATTAACGCATTTATCGAGCAAAAAAGTTGGGTTCATGCGACTTTTCAGAAATTCAAATCCATCACAAATCATTTGAATAGGCACGTTTAAACAGAAAGATGAATTCAAAGAATTTTTATAATCAAACAAATCAAAACGTGAAAAACTGCTATCACACATATTCACAATTTGCACAGGATGAACTAATCCAACTGAATCAATAGAATTGTCGTTATAAAACATGTCATAAGACAGAATCTTCATGGCATCTTTTGAAACAACATCGTTAACATTAATATGTGGACAATAATTAGCCAAATCAAAAGATGGAAGTTTTTCAAAAGTTATGCCATCAAAATCTTTATGAGTAATTTTTAAATCAGGCGGCTTTGATTCGATAAACAAAGATTCCTTACCTTCGATTTCCAATGGGTGGCGGTCATCCACGGACTTACCTTTTTCAAACAACTGAAAACACCTCTCTTTTTGAAGGTATCGGAGTTGGATTTGGTCACACGGACTTTTAGGAACCTGAAAAGAAAGATCACAAAAAGATCGAGCAGAAGTGTAAGTAGAAAGAATCCTCGCTTGCTCACTAACATCATTTTCACTCGATTCTATTTCTTCTGAATTACTCGTTTCTTTTATCTCAATTTCTTTTTCCACTCTTTTTTCTTTTTCACATTCTTTTTCTCTCTCAAGCTCTTTTTCATTTCCTTTTTGTTTTTCAAAGGCTTTTTCAAATTCTCTCAAGATTCGCTCATTTTCTCTCTTACTTGCCTCTTGCCTCTCTCTTCTTTTTATTTCATTTTCATTTTCTTCTTTTGCTATTTCTTTTCTTTTCTTTGTTTTCTCTTTACAAGAATGTACAAAAGAACGATGAGAATACAAATCTTGTTCGAAAGATGAAGAACTATTTGCATATGATTCACAATCAAAACTTTGTGAAGAATACTCCGAGTAAGATTTCTTTGAAGATCTAGTAGGAGTATGTCTTTCTCTTCGAACGCCATCTTGGAATGAAACCAAATCGTAATCGGCTTCTCGTCTTCTCGAATTTCTTGATGAAAAGGACTTTCGATTGAAGTCACTTCTCGAATTCGCTGATGAATATGAATCATAGTATGAATCTCTTTGTCTCGAAGTAGATGGCGAAAAGGAATCACGATAGGAACTTTTTTTCAAGTAGTAGTTGGGGGTATATCTCTGTGGGGTTCTTGTCTCCATTTTTCGACTTGAAGAAACTTTATCACTTTGATCTTGTTTTTCCAAATGATCTAATGTCTCGTGTATGTTCTTAGTGTTGGACTCCATCATTTTTCGCATTTCTTGAATCAAGTATTGGTATTCCGATTTGGTGAACTCTTCGAGTGACATGATCTTTTTTTTTGGTTGCTGAAAAGAAAATGTTAGATCACAAAACAAAATAAAAAAAAATTAAATACCTCACCACAAACCTCACAATTTCGCTCGGAAAGAAGAAGGAAAAGGTGTCACTCCCGCTCGTGTTTACACTCGTTTGGCTTTTACCTCTACTCGAATGATTTCACTCGCTCGTGCCTTTTACCTCTCAATCTTTTCTCTCGCAACTTTGTAGTCGAACTTGCTAAGGCCTTTCGTAGGCTTAGGGGTCGGTTTCAAAATTGGGTAACAAAGGATAAAATATGAGGGGTTACGGGTTGGCTGAAAGAAAGAAAAAAAATTTCTCGGGTTTAAGTGTGGCGACCGGATAGGAAGTGAAAGAAAAGATGGAAGAATGACTTCAAGATCGGGACTGAATTACAATAGAACAAGTTTTCACTTCAAAATATTTTTTTTCAATTTTTTTTAATTTTTTTTCACAATAATTTCACAACTCTTTTTTTTAATTTCGAATTTCTTCTTCTTCTTTTTTTTTAAACTTCTAATACAAAGAAATAAACTCAAGAGAATTTTTGAAGCAAAAATAAATTTTTTTATTTTTTTCAATTTTTTTTACAACGCACCTATTTCGGTAATGCCACGAACGTTGGTACTTCTTGATTTAATAGCTCTGATACTAAATGATACGAACCGGCCCGATGATGAATCGAGTCGTATGCGAGTTGCCCGATCGTCGACGAGAAAGTATCGTTCAATTCACTTTTGGAATGAAGTTGATAGGAAAATAGGACGGAAGCTATGTATAAAGGTTCAATGATGGTTTATGGATAAGAATAATATGTATAGGCTCGGTTAAATTGGAAGGGAAACTGAAAAAAAAGTTAATAGATGATGGATATGAAAGAAAGGGTTCTTAAAAGCAAGCACGAACCAATATTAGATAATATCGACCCAAATGCTTATAGGCTTTCAAGGTGGAGAATGAAAGTGATAAACCTCGACCCGCTACTTAGCAAAGCAGGAGCCTCGGTATAGGGGTGAACGCCACACTTCGTTGAACGATAAGTTCAAAAGAAGAACAAGGTTGACACCAACTAAGAGCCAAATAGGCCAACAAGTCTTCAACGAAATATGGGAGAAAGATTCTCTCCAAATAGTTTCATTAACAAAGAAACAATAAAAAAAGTTCAACAACCTCCTTTACAAATGAAAGAAAATAAATATTTATAGGCACATAGATGAGCATTCAAATTCGGCATCTAGGTGTTCACACAATAATAAAAACGTTCACACTAATGTATTAAAATAGTTCATAAATTCGGCAGATTCATGCACTAGTTGAATGGACACTTTCTTCCCCCTAAGTGTGTGCATGAATGCTTAGTCATAAAGAAAGGCTTCAAGTGACTTGTATGTGCACCAAAGGTTGCATTCATCTCCTTGGGACGTTTATGCACTTGTATGGAACATGTATCTTCATAATTAAACACTTTAATGTCATGTAGGTTCATAAATGGCAACATGAACCTAGTAAATTCATTCTCCCCTTTGTGCATGCACTTAATTCAATCAATGTGTTGAATTATTGAGTTAATTCCTTCCCTTGGACGTTCTTGAACCCATCCATACATGTGTAGTAGCTTATAGGTCAATTCGAAGTGTGAACATGTTCAAGGAGCTCTATGGTCAACATAGAATTAGTTGGCAGCTACTTCTTGGTCGAATAAGTTCCTTGGAAAGTTAGAGGACAGCCACCATACATGCACTTAAGCCATTCATGCATTTTATCATCCCATGCATTTGATCCATTCATGGACTAGCCTTTAATGTCCGTACATGCATTCGACACATGCATGAATTTGTAGAAACCTTGCATCTAGCCGTACATGCACCAGCATTTAATACTTCTTCATTCATGAGTATGGAATGCCCAAAAGAGATGTTTCTTCATCCATACATTGTGCCATCCTTGATCATTGTATCTACAAAAAAAAAAAAAAAAAAACAAGTTATTAAGACATCTCATGAACACTCATAAATTCGGCATGATGTGATCACATTAATGTCATGCATTAATTCGGCTATGTGAACATAATCAATTTATGTAATGACTATGACATATTAATAACAAATATTAATCTAAGACAAGTTTAATGCTTAAATAAATATGTGCAAATTTTATTTAATGCATTAAAGACAAAACCGAGTTTAAACTAAAATGAGCTAAGCTTTAGCCCTTAAGCTAAAGTTGAGCTGAGATTAAACTCCTAAGCTGAAGTTGAGCTAAGGTTTAGCTCGTGAGCTGAATATGAGCTAGGAGTGAGCTCGGTTTAGCTCGAGCAAAGTTGGATTGAGCTCGAATAAAAATTGGATTTGAGCCGGGCGGAGCTTGTGGAGCTAGAAACGAGCTGGGATCAGCTTGCCAACATGTCAATGCTCGGCTTGACAGACTTGTTCGACAAAGTTCGTGGGGCGTGCTCGTATCAAATATTAACATCTAATGAATTAAAAGCGAACTTAAAGACATATCAAGCAAATTAACACAAATAATATATAACAAGCTTTCTAAAACAAATAAACAAATGAATGATACAAAGGAAATGCAATTTAGAATTATCAATATGCAAACGGAACAAGTAATTTACATGAAATTTTAAAATAGACTAAGAAAATAAAAATAATATATATAAAAAAATGTATAAATGAAATTTCTAAATGAATAATGTATGTAAAAAAAAAATGATATACAAAATAATATATGTCTATCTATATAAATAATATACATGAAAAAAAAACTTAATATAAATAATATATATAAAAGTATAAATAATAAAAGTATTTGAAATAATAAAAAAATAATAAAATAGGGTTTTTATAGAAAGTGAACTATATAAATAGATTTTTATAGGGAATACACATATAAAATAACTTAATGTCAATAATATATACATAAATAAATTTGAAAGAAGATATATATACACATAAATACATTTAAAAGAACAATATTTACATAAAACAGTATGAATCAATGATATATATTTAGAATTTAAAAAAAAATGTAAATGCATGTACAATAGCATTAAAATATCTTTAGAACACAGACAAATATAAAAGAAGACTTTAAAATAAATAAACTGTGAAATAAAACAATTTGGAGAGAAAAACAAAAACAAAAAGTATAAAATGGCAAACTAGAGCAGTAAAAATCAATAAAATAATTCAAAATAATATATATTAAAATAATACATAAAAAAATATGAACTAAAACTTAATTGAAATAAGAGCAAACCTAAAGAGACAATTAATAAATAAAAAACATGGAAAGTGAGATAAGGGCCAAAGCGCAATGCGCGCAAATGCGCGGGGACCAAAAACGAAAATGGCCCAAATCCCAAAACGTTGTGCCCAGGCACGGGCTAAATTGAAATGGCGCGCAAGCTCCAAGGACAATTTAAAAAAACAAGGAAAATATAAACATATTTTAATTACAAGTCAGCGCAAAAGGGGAGGACTCAATGTGAAATCCCCCATTTTGAGCCAAAATGCGTGGGTCCAGCACCAAACGGTGCTGTTTTATTCCAATTACTTAACCCATTTTTTTAAACCATTTTACCTTTTGTTTAAAAAAATAACCTTAAATTTTGAGAACCGCCTTTTGCTCTCCCCTCTGCTCCTCGCCGAAAGACTTACGCCAAGCCTTCAACTTCTCCGAAAATCGCTTGTGACCAACGAAGCAGGGCTCTCCAGTGGTGCGAGCGCGACGCAACTCCAGTGAGCTTCTCCCACTTACTCTTATATTTCGTATTTAGACTGCGAATTTGAATGAAAAAAATAAAAAAGGAAAAAAGAAACAGTGATAAGCCTTTGAAATGTATTCTACTGCTTTTATTGATTTTTGTATATTTGCGAGAATGATTTTCTCAATCTGTGTTCTGTTTCTCTTAAAAAAGAAAGATTCCCCTTTACAATGAAAAATTAAAGGCTTTATAGTCGAAAACCATACAATTTCTGCTTATTTCTTTGCTCAAATTGCAGGTGTTGTGATGTCGTTGAGGGGTAGTGCACGAACGTGGGGTGTGCACCGCGAGCTGGGGGTCATGCCTGATGTGCGTGGAGACTGTTAGTGCTGCGGCGCAGAAGGAAACCTAGGGTTTCCGAAAACCTCAAAAAATGGGCCTATCGGGCCGTTGTAAAATTTTGGGCTTGTAAACTGAACTTATTTGATGGACTGTTTAATTTTGTTTGATTTTGGTTTTCCTATGGGCCGGGCAAAATTCAGGTCTTACACCAGTATGGTACGATTTAAAAAAAAATACCTTGGTGCCGGCTATTGACAGGCCAAAACTAAAAAAATAAATTTTTTAAAGCTTGACACAATCATCAGGCGATCATGGGTACAAAATACGAGTTGGTGCTGGCCATTGACAGGTCAAAACTCTATTTTACTGTTTATTTCAAGTCATCTTGGTGATTGTTTTTTAACCTGAATTATTTTTATAAATATTAAAATTTTTTGGATCAATAAAATAGCCGATTTTGACACAAGGGCAAGGCGAGGAGTTGTACAGTAAGCTCTCTGAGAAGTGCCGAGGGTAAGTCAGTTTTCGTCAACCAAATACATAATTGAATAAAAATGTGATTTTCGTCAACCAAATAAATAATATTATTACAAAAATAAATGGCTTATACCTAGATATAATGGAGGATAAAGGTTATTAATATTAATAAACCTATGGAAGAGGAAAAAATGGGAAGGCCATTACATTATCCTTATTCCCCATTAGATGAGGAATTGGTTGAAAAATGAAGTATATATTAACTTGACAGCAGAAATTAGTGAGTCGTAGGAATAAAAACATATATAGTACAAGACCACCCCATTAGATGAGAAATTCAACCAACTCCCAAACAAACATATGAATGCTTTAATACTTGTAACCCTTAACAAACAAGCTCTCTGAAGCCAATCCACCCGCACTGCCTCCGCTGTATTTCCCCAGCGTGGCCTCCGAATTCGCTTTGCATCTCGATAAAAACGCTTCTTGCGCTTTCCCAACATTCTCCTTCTTCCCCGCCCATGTCTTGAGCGTGCTCTGTTGCAGGGCTCGCCCGAACGAGAACGACAGCGTCCATGGCTTCAACACTTCCAGTTTGTTCATCGCATCCAGATTCTGCGTCGCCTCTTCCTCGCTTTGGCCTCCTGATAAGAACACAATCCCCGGCACTGCCGGTGGAACGGTTCGGCGAAGTGCGGTTACCGTGTATTGCGCAATCACCTCTGGTGCCACCTGTGGTGAATCGGTACATGGTTTTTCAGACATCAGTATAATATAGGAATTTCATTGATCATATACATGAGATAACATATGGGTTTTTACACTACCTTTGGGTTGTCAGAACCTGGGGTGACCATGTTGGGCTTCAAAAGGGTGCCCTCGAGTAAAACATGGTGATCATTCAGCGCCTTGTAAACAGCGGCAAGCACGGTTTCAGTGACAGCGGCACATTTTTTAATATCATGACGGCCATCAGTTAGCACCTCAGGCTCAACAATGGGGACGAGCCCATTTTCCTGACAAATGATGGCATAACGAGCCAACCCCTGCGCGTTCTGCTGGATAGCCAACTCGGATGGCTCGTTGGGACCGATCTTGAGCACCGCACGCCATTTGGCGAAACGCGCACCAGCTTTATAGTATTGCTGACAACGCGCACCCAAGGAGTCGAACCCTTGAGTGGTGGTCTCACCATTGGTGCCGGCTATCTCAACGGTGCCCTTATCGACCTTGATACCTGGAATGACATTGTTCTCTTCGAGGATTTCAACGAAGGGTTTCCCGTCAGATGTTTTCTGGTAAAGTGTTTCCTCGAAAAGAATGACACCGGAGAGGCAGGATAATGCGTTGGGAGAGGTGAAAAGGAGCTCGCGGAGGGCTTGGCGATTGGACTCGATGTTCTCGACGTTGATGCTCGAGAGACGCTTCCCGATGGTGCCTGTGCTCTCGTCCGCCGCCAAAATACCTTTGCCTGGCGTGGCGATGTACTTGGCGTTCTTGATCAACTCCTCTGGGGGAAAATATACATATAGGGTTTAGTCAAAGCTAGGACTAACAAAATCATGCATAATATAGCATATCTGTAATGAAAAATATGAACATTTATGGTACGGATCGATCAAGTGTTGTGGTCACTAAGGATTTACATGCATGTCCCCAAATACAATGGAATAAAACATGCAGGAGAAGACAATGAAAGCCAAAACCCAAAACGGGAGTTCACCTGCATACTTGCCAACAAAAGCCGACATGGTTCAAGGGTGGAGAGGAAGATATAATATGGATAATAACAAGAGGAAAATACAAAAGCAAATCCAAAGGGGTAGCACTCTTATATAGATGAGGTGGTAAGGAATATGCATGCAGGAATCCAGGAGATACCATGCATGAAGTAGGGTACACGTGTCAAAAGAATAGCCCATGGAAAATTATCATAGTGGGATAAAGTAACGAGTGATGGCATACCTGCCCAAGTGGCAGCTTAAATCCATGCATTATCCCGGGTTACAGTGTATGCAGTGGAATCGCAAATTGCTTATCCAATTGAAGCTGTTGTTTAGTTGGGGGAATCGGAGCAAACGAGAGATGGAAACTCAATTCCTCTATTTTAGCCACATCCTTAACAATTGGTCCAAACGCTCGGCCTCAACATGTTTGGCGACAACCTTCTTACTTATTATTTGATTTTGATATATCTGTCAGCTAACATAATTTCATTATGATTCTCCACTCCATTGAATTTTCTGTTTTTAGATAATTAAATATTGAATTGTTTTATCAGACTTATTTATTTAGAAAAAGAAATCAGTTTTAGCCTCAATTATTTATGTTGGAATTCTAAAATATTTAAATTCAACTCACTCGCTTGAGCTATAGAAAGGATGATTAGAAATGATGCATAGAAAGGAAGAAAAGTTTCTATTAACATAACCAAAATAATATAGATAAAACTCTTGATCCCAATCATCAGTGCTCAATTCCTGGTAACCTCAAAATCTAAAATGAAATTTCATTATATTGAAGTGAAAATTTGTGGTTTATAAATACACAACATATTGGGGAGGATGCTGAATCATTTATTAAGTTGGGACCTCCTTCAGCCACTCCCCCTACTACGATGGAAAAGATAAAAGCAAGTAGTTTTCTATGTGAGGGTTTTACTAGGTCAGCTCTTTCCAACTTTCTGGTATTTTAAGACTCATTTTCAAGCATTATCTCAACAGATGTTAAAGATACGTAAATGGCAACCCTAATAATGTTGTTCCGACACTTCATTTTTTTTCTTTCTTTTGTACTACTTATATCTGACGCCTATTTCTGACATGTATTCAAACTTGGATATAAGGATATGACTCTCCCATGCTTGGAAAAACTGTAAAAGAATTGAACATCTCCGTGTCCGGCACACCCCCATAACCCAAGTTTGAGTAACAATGACAAAAAAATAAATCAACCATGGGACTCTAGGTCTGATTTAAGTCAAAACTGTTTCAAAAATGATTAGGTGAAGCGCAAAATGTACTAAAGCATGCTCAGCTGAATCCTCCGGCTCACAGTAGTATCGTCAGGGGGAAGACTTCGAATTAGACTATTGAGAAGGGGGCACCACTTGCAGGTCATCATCATCCGTTCCAAAATATCGGTCCCCGAACTCACCCATACCAGGGATAACACGGAATTCTTCGTTTAAACCAATATCAATCTCAGATGTCACAATCTTTACTCTTGGGAAGCTTTTGCACACCACATGTACACCCTGAGGTGCCTGGGGAATCGACATGATGGTAAAGCAAGATGATAAGTAAATCTAAACCAAAATTATTCAAGAGAAGAACCCCACAATATACTGAAAATTGTAACAGCTTGAAACAACAATAACTTACGGATATGAGATTGAGAAATATGATGTTGGATTCCGGTACACCCTTTCTTATAAGTAATGAAATAGCTTTGACAGCTGTATTGCCTATAAAAT
Source organism: Gossypium anomalum (assembly GCA_025698475.1). Classification (NCBI taxonomy): domain Eukaryota; kingdom Viridiplantae; phylum Streptophyta; class Magnoliopsida; order Malvales; family Malvaceae; genus Gossypium; species Gossypium anomalum. The sequence continues at coordinate 71,788,818 of CM046968.1, forward strand.
AGTTGCAATATGTAAAATCACTAGTCCTTGATGGATGAAAAAGAAAAATATCATTGAATTTTCACAGGGTGCTTAAATACAAATTCCAGCTGTGCACAATTTTGAAACATGTTAAACCAAATGATGTTCAAAAATGGAATGGAATGATAAAACAAAATGGTTAACATGAAAACATGTTGCTCTTGCAGAAGTTAATATCAACCATGAAAAGAAACAAACCCGTGCCAAGAATAGGATCCAGTAGCAGCACATGCCTTTCTGAGATGTCTTGTGGTAATTTTTCATAAATAAGCTACCCAATCGTAGGAGCAAGAAGGAAACATAGTGAGAAAGTAGGCAAATGATCACAAATTTTCATATCCGGAAGGTAGTTGAGTTTACAAACCTGCTGACCGTTGTCCTCACCTTCCCTATGAATAAGAATCTTGCCAATCTTGATCCCTTTGCAACATGCTCGCAAAGCATTCTCCATACTCTCACCACTAGCATTGGTTTCAAAAGGTCAGTAGCTAATGATTAGAAATAATCTGTGTGGAGTGCATTGAGATACAGTGTGAGTGTGTGATAGACAAGCAATATGTTAAATCATGATAGATTCAACTTGTATCAGAAAAGCAGCTGCACTCACTCCACCACCTCTGCTGTGGGTGTAGAACTATCTGAAATATTTCATTCAACTCCCCAAACCCATTTAACACGGTAAACTACAAGAGTATTAGTTTTAAGTTCACATGCCTAAGGCATACAAGAAGTAGTTATGTTCTACCCTTATAAAATTACCACAGCGTCAAGCAATTTCCACCACTGTCATTGACACTTTCCGAAGAAAGGTCTATATAATACAAGTCATGGAATTATTGATCCAGATGTTTAAGACTTGAGACCAGAGTTGTACCTTCTAATAACCGATACACCGCATAACCTCTTACAGAAATCCACACCAGTATATACAGACCCTGCATTAACAATAGCACCAATATGAATAATTTATGACTAACTAGCACTGTCTAAGCAAATGAAAATGAGCCATTATGACAGAACATTACAGAATCAACTTGCAACTTTCAGAGTATAAACTCTATTACAAAATCCAATTGCAGAGAACATTTCAACCAGACAATGTCAGATCAGAAATCTTTACAACTAGATATAACATGCATAACATTAATGAAGTTTAAGGATAAAACCATACTCAAAGTTTCCATAACCTAAAGAAAACTTTACCGGATGCCCAGGACTTGAAGAAGTAACACCAGCTTACCAGTTGGAGTGATCACCTGCTTTTCTGTAAATGGCAGATGTCCCAGCCCATGTTCAACAACCTGGAAAAGATCTTCAATGAGTGAGAAACCCAAGGGAGCTTTTGTTGCATTACATTACCATGTAAGAAAACCAAAAGACAAATGAATTGCATATAAGTCAAAGAATACCCACCAGACGAATCAACCTATCAGCATAAAAAACAAAGTCATGTTTTGTTGTTTGAGAGTCACGAATGAGGGTATGCATGCCTCGTATCTGCATAAATCAAAACTATTTTCTTTTAACAAATGTATATTTATGTTCTTTGAAAAACTATTTGGAGCTCAATACATGCAGGAAAAAATATTACACCTTTGGTTAATAGCAGGAAATAAAAAATTATATACCTGAAAAGTTGATTGAATGACATATAGGTTTGGGTAGATTTTACAGAGATCATGCTGGCCAAGCTTTGTCCTAATATGTTGCACAATCAAATCAATTGCTACATGATTATCCCCTCCGCGGGGAATGATAATATCTGCATACTTCTTTGTTGGAAGTATAAAGTCATCGAAAGCGGACTTCACAAATTTTGAATACTGCATTAAAAATTAATTGCATTCTAATATAAGCTAAAAAGAAGCCCTTCCCAAAGAAGAGAAACTGGAAACATTAGTGATAATAGAAAGGATTTATTGCATTGAACAACAGCTGGAAACACTTTTAGAAGCTTATGTAAAGCGCCATTTCTATTGTTTTATGCCAGAGACAGCCAAACAACGAGATTGTGGTGCCCAGTTACTTTAAAACAAAAAATTGTCAGTGTAAGTAGTAAAGCAAATGTAGACCTGATCAAGGACAACACCAATATCTCTGCCCTTCTCAACGGTGTCACGCCTTATTCTTCTTGCCAATCGTACATCAGCATCTGCACTGAAAAGTTTCAATGTGAAGTAATAGCCCAACTCAGTAACACCAACAAAACAACCCAAATGATATGTCCCCTACTATACACAAGTTATTCACTTAAAATTTTCAGAAATAAATAATAAATCAACAAAAGGTTGTTGTTTCCTCAGCAACTGGGATCTATAGATCTTTCAAGAGAAGAACACTGATGTTGGAGGGTAAGAAAACTATACTACAATCAACAATATCATAGAACTGCTTCTTTGTCTAGAACTAAATAAATATAGAATTTAGGCAGTGAAAATTTTTAATTCCAGATATATGAAGCACACAAACAAGCATCATCAGCCAAATAGGAGAGATAAAAGTTTAATTCAATAACCTGTATCAACAAATATTTTCATGTTCATCAACTCTCGGACGCGAGGGTCATGAAAAATGAGTATCCCTTCCAAGATTATAACATCTGAAGGATTAACCTGCAGAAAGTTTTGTGGCTGTGAGAGTTTCTGGACATCCGAAAACAAGAAATATGAATTGAAATTCCATTACCAAAGTTCCTTTGCTATAGAAAATTTTACAAAAGGGGATGTGGAAAGACATACATACCATTTATAAGGAATTATTGGAGAATGTTAAGAGCTTGGACATTGTACATACAAAACAGTTATAACTGAATTCTAGATACGTAAGGCAAAAGATTTATCAAAAAGTGGTTTCATTGTGTACCATATTGAAGATATTAATTTTGAGCGAACCTTGAACCAAAAAGCACCCAAGTACAAGATGTAATAAATATGGGATCCATTACATAGTAACAAGCATTCTGAACATTCTGAGAACATACCCTTCTTGCCGGAAAAACACTGTTCTTATAACTCTTGAAATCATAATTAGGAATATCTACAGCTTGACCATGTCTCAAGTTCTCCATAGAATCTAATAATTTCTCTGTATCAAATGAATCTGCAGAAAATAACAACATTGTATCAATAAAATTCAAAGCAAACATAAAGTGGAACACAAACAGCATGCATGTAAATTCCAGTCATACATTTTGCTACGGACAATCGATGCAGACATGCCTTTTTTCGATTTTCTGATGAATAATACTCGAATGCTCTCAGAATATATCAAATACTTCAAAATTTAGCACAAGTGAAATATATCAAGCACTTAGAAATTCAGAATATAAGGAAAATAATTTCTGAGAGCTCCATTATTGAAATAATACATAGAAAACATTTTGTAAACAATTATTTTGAGATGAAAGATTGATACTACGAGTTTTAGTCAATCAATAAGCAGATCAACTCAGCAGATCATAGTGTTCTAGATATTTTTGATCTCTGTTAGTAGAACTATTCTCACCAGGATGGTCAAAGTTGTATTCATGAACTGTTGCAAGTTCCTCTTCAGTGAGTTCGTGATAAAAGGAATCCTGGCACATTGTTCATGTTAAAAGTTTAACCAATGGGTGACCAATTGTTTCTAGCAGTACAGAAAAAAAGAGGTAAGAGAAAGAGGTCAGATCAAAATGTTGAACACTTTTCTTCAGCAAGTGATGTTTAATTGATAAATGCCACCTCTCTCTCTCCCTTCTTTGTTTGAATAATTGACAACAGTTATATTATCTACTGAATGCAGAGCCAATTTAACGACGGAGAACAGAACCAATAGAATGCCAAAACTATTCATTATTCAGAGACTCTAGTTTAGAAAGGATTTGAGAAGAAATAGGATTCAAAACAGGCAGCAAGGTATTCAAACACTCGATAAAGCTTCAATTATTCAACTTTGGAAGTTCATGGAAATTACAATTTACATTGAAAATTCCTTTCCTAAGTAATCCTTAAAAAAATCTGCATTGGGAACTTAGAACATTTACCTGATTAACTAATACTACACGCTGATCATGAAGTTGCTGAATAATCATATCGCAGACTGTAGTCTTACCAGATGCTGCTCCCCCAGCAACTCCTAACCCAAAAAAACAATAGCCACAGTTGGATAATAAGATGATTAGAAAGACAAAGCTCATAACAAAGTTGTAAGGAAGCAAACACAATAACCAAACTAGTATGAAATAACTATTGGTTCAGTGCCTTTATGTAGTTTTTAAACTATAACTCACACAAATTGAATAAAAGAACCTTATAGTCTTATACATCACTATTATTAACACGGCTAGTATCTCAAGCACAATAAATCGAAAACAATCAATACTCGGTAGAATATTATACTATGGCAATGCTAAAATTCTTCCTCCAAAATAAATAATGAGCTGGATGTCCATCAAGTTGTTATCAGAATTCTTATCCAAACTTATTCGCACTAACTACTTTTGATCATTATGGCATCTAGATGGCATGAATGGTAACAATTGCCATATTCAAACTTACCAATAATAAAAGGCTGTTTATGCACATTTTCAATAGCCAATGTGGTTGTAGGCTTCTCAATATTGTTTAACTTCGAACCATCAATATGGAACCCAGAAAAATGGAACCCTGACGAGCCCTCTATCATATCCCCAACTGATTTAGAATCCATATGCTTGACCTACAAATAAAACTTACAAGTAAGAAAACAAATACATGAGATTAGAAATAAGATAGAAGTTAAATCCAAGTATCCAACAGATATGCTAGAATCTGGCTTGATTGAATTGAGTCTCAGTCCATTTTCATTTCTTTTCCAAGAAGCAAGAAACATTCACAGATACAACAATCCCTATCCCATTCATACAATCTTCAAAAGAAAGTAATGTTTTTCCCCCTTATTACCAATTCCCATAAAAGATATCCCACCTTTGATTTTACATATTACAAGTTCAACAAACAAACATAAGATAAAACAATAAGGCACATTGCAATCCCATTACAGACATTCATTAAGAAGCAGAATCATTGTAAAGAAAACCCAAGTTGTTTCCTTTATTTATCGGTTCTTCCACATTATCAATCATCCTAAGCTGATTGCTACAAACAATCTAACCAGTCATACGTTCACAAAAACACTGTAATGCAAAGCACTGGCTTTTTGCTATGCCACACCAATCAAATCTCTCATACAATAAAATAGAAGTATACTCAATAGATATAAAGTGAAACCAACATATAGAAAAAAAAAAAGAGTTTAGCTCCAATCAACATAATACTTAATCCAAAATGTGGAACTAAAATCTATATAATCCCTACAAAATCACAGATGATCACCACTCACTATTTTAAAAGAATTATAAATACCCAGATAAAAATAACAAATTAACTACAAAGAGAAAATCAATTTCAGATTCAGTTATTAGTTATTTCCCAGATCACTGAATGCGGAAAAAAGAAAACACAACGTTAAAAATAAAATCAGTAATAAAAACGAGGATTATTAATTAAAATTACCTGATTTAATGAATGATAAACCAGAGAAGGAGAGAGGTGGGTGATACGGACAGGATTGATTGATTGATTGATTTCGAGGTTTTTATTGAGTTTATTATATTTAAGAATTTAAGACCCAAAGATCTATTTTCTAAACGAAAGGCAAAATAGGATTTTATTTGGGATGTATTTTACTCTTCTATCATATATTATATATCATATATTCCCTCTTTCTAATTTAGGAATTTTTATTTTTTACTATATTATTTTTTCAAATGAAAAATCTACACGAGAATCTTGTTTTTTTACATTATAAATACATGAAATTAATTACAAAAAAATAGGATGAGAATAATATTAATTACAAGAATGGATCATTTTAAATACTAACACTCGATATTGTCAATTTATTAGGCCACACTAGTTACAATAAAATTAAAAATATTTTTTTAAATTGGTGTCGCCTTCGGTATTTATTATTTTTTTGCTTTTTATTTTGTATGCATATTTACAAATATAAAATACTCGTGTCGTCACCACTGCTCAGCTTGTTTGATTGGAAAACGAGAAAAAAATTTAAATGCCTTCCCTTCTTCACCAAACAAAGAAAAAATTTGGGTTGTTTTTAATTTTCGTTGTAAAAAATTGTTCTAAACGAACAAGAAATCAAGATTGAAGATAAAAAAAAATTATACTGTTTTTCATTTTAGAACTTTAGTTTTGAGTTGATAAGGTTAGTTTTGAATTATTTTTTATGAACTGATATGGATGATTATGTTACTATATGATGAATGGTGGAAATTTTAATATTAGATGTTGGTTGAAATTTTTATATTTTATGTTAGTTAATGTTTGGGTTTTTAGATATGATATGTGATTTATAATAAAGTTTTGAATTGTTATGGTATAATTTATTTTAATAGCAATTAATTTTTTTTATTTTTAATTTATTTTATAGATTTAATGTAAAAGATGAATATCAATTCTTCGTATACGTCTATTTCAATGGGGTAATTTATCATACGAAAGTTAATTGTATATTTGAATTGCGCCACCAAATAGGAATAAGGTTTAATAATAAAGTAAAACTTGAAGAAACCAAAAAAAATATTGTTGCAAAAATCACTCGATATCATGGGAAGAGGATGCCTAGACTATTTTACAAATTTTTACTTTCGTCAAATCTGTGCAAATATAGAGAAATGCAACTTGTAGAGGATGATGACGTAGAGACTATGATCACACTATATTGCTCCACTGGTAATGTTGAATCGATTAAGTTGCTTGCTGAGTAGGCGGATGTTGAGCTAGTACAAAATGACACTCCATTAAATCAACAATATAGAGTTCATGACTAGACCTAATCATGGGTCGAGCTATCCACCCAAGCCTAAAAGCCTGCCTAAAAAGTGGGAGGGTTTGAGTAAAAATATAGGCCCGAAAAATGGGCTTAGACAAAAATAGACCCATTTTTTAAATGGGCCAAGCCTCGGGTAGGATTTTTTTGCTCTAGACCTAGCTCGACCCAAATTAGCCTAAACTTTTTTTTCTACTGTTGTTTTACTGCTATTTTGCTGTCATTTTGCTATTACATTATTACTATTTTGTTTTATATTGTTTGAATATTGTATAACTCTTGTTTTATTATTAATTTTGCTACTATTTTAGAGGCATTTGCTTGTTAAGTTGGAACTATCTTAGTGTTATTTAAATATAAAGATTTTGTAATGTATTTTCAATTTCCCGAGAAACATTTATTTTAATATTTTTAGTGTATTTGATGTATTATATTTTAAAAAATTTGTGTTTATATGAAAACTTAAAACGAGCGATCTGGGTCGGGCTCGGGCTTAACATTTTTAGAGCTTGGACAAAATTTTAGGCCCATTTTTGGGTTGGGTTTAGTGTTTTCTATTAAATAAATTTTATTTGTGTAACCCTTATTCAACCAGAATTATTTTATCTCTCCTTATAAATAGATGACACTGATAGAGCTATTTATACACAATTTTAAATTTCGTTATTATATTAAAAGTACTGTGAGTTTATTTTCTTAGAATAAATTTCATTTTCTGGGAATATGATTTTCATCGGTTTCTATTGAGAGAATTACTTTCCTATTGAAAGTAATAAAATTGTTTCTTATTTAGTGTTTGGTTCGTGTTACTCGAGCCCATCCTTGAAATAATTCATGGTAAATGGACAGTAGAGAAGATCATTTGGTCGAAAGCAGAGAACAATTCAACTCCATATCGCACAAAGCACATTTTTATGAAAAAGTTTATTGTTATAAATATCACAAAGCGACTCAGTTTTCAAAAATTTTAAACTTCCACTGTAACTGAAAATTATTTTATTAATCGAATTTTTCAATAATTGGTATCAGAGTCATATTGAGCTATATTTTAGTATAAATAGATATTGAAATTTCTTTTCTTCATGTTTGATTATTTTTTATAAGATGTAATATTCTTTGATTATATGTATGTTTTGGGATTATGTATGTGAATGAATATATTTTATTATTTTATTATATATATGATAAAGTAATTTTACCAAAATTGTTATTCCTAAAAATTAAATTAAGTGTAATTTTAGATTTTAATAAAATTTGAAAATTTTATTAAAATAATACTAAAAAAATAATTAAATACAAAAAGGGATGGGAAACAAATTAATTACAAAAATAGAATATTTGCTAGTGTATATTAATAATGCCAACTAGTCAGTTGACACCACCTTACTTTTTTTCCAATTATCATGCAATCATACCGTTTTAAAAAAATAATATTTTTTATTGGTATTGTATTTTTGTGGCTATACGCGATGGATAAAAAATATTTTTTATTGATGTTGCCTTACGCACCAGCAACATCACTTTAATTAAAAAAAAAACCGCTGAAAAGAAAAGAGAGGAAAAGAAAAGAAAAAAAGCTGAAAAAAAGTTCTTAGGGCAGCCTGACACCTACTGTCCAACATGGCCAATTAGTCACAAGCTCCCCCTTTCCCATTAATTTTGAAATTGAGGAAGAAACAAAATTTGTATTTTTTTTGTCTTTGTTGAAATTTTGGGAGGAAAAGTATGTTTGTATTGAAGTTTTACGGATAAAGTGTGATATTTTTAAGGTATGTTTTTATTATTTGTTATAATAATTTGCATATTATATATGTTTATATTTCAATTTATTGTTAATTTCTTTTATTGTAGTTGGCTGTTGGAATTTTGGGAGGAAAAAATTGTTTTTGTTGGAGTTCTAGGGATAAAGTGTAATAGTTTTAAGATATGTTTATATTGTTTGTAATAATAATTTTGTATATTATATATATTTAGATTTTAAATTATTGTTAATTTTTAGGTTTAATATTTAAGATTATATTTTTATTTGTAAAGATTATATTTGTATTTGAGTTTTAGGGATATATTACGATATGTTTTTTTATTTTGTAATAATAATTTGCATCTTATAATATTTTACTTATAATATTTAGATTTAATGTTTAAGATTATATTTTAGTTTGTAAACAAATTTGTTTGTGTTTGAATTTTTTTGGAGAAGAAAAGTTTATTTGTGTTGGAGTTTTTTTGTTTAGAGCTTTTAATTTTTTATGTTTGTAATTTATATTTCACTAGATTAGTTATGTTTATATTTATATATTTTTAATAAAAATACTTAAAATTCAGTTGCAAAATATGTGTTACAGTAATTTATTTTAATTATTTTTTTGTTTAGTTGGTGATTAATATTTTTATTATATGAATATTTCAAGAAAATTGGTTGTAGTAAATGTTATTACATAGAAGCGTTTATGTTTTAAAATGATATGTTTATTCAATTTTATTTGTGCATATATCAAAATGAGTTCTTTGATTATAACAACTGATCACACAACCGTGATGATTAATGTGCCAGTAAAAAAAATTGTTACTTGCTATTCATTGGTATATTTATAAAGTTGCACATCATTATTTTTTTTAATTGGCATATTTAACTAATACGTTAAATTATTATGGACAGGATGAGTACTGCGCCTTGAGGGCGCGTGTCCATGGTGTAACAGCCCGATTTTGGGCCTAGTCAGAACAGTAGTTTCGGAACCACTATTTCAGGACCGGAGAAATTATTTTTAATGATATTTTATGTGTTATAGCATAATTATATGAGTGCATGAAAGTTTTGGTGAAATAATTTTAGCAATTTCATGCTTAATTACGAAAAAGGACTAAATCGCGTAAAGGGCAAAAATTTTGTTTTGCTAGTTAAAGGTGTCAAATAGCTATAGAACATTAAATTATGGTCTTTATTGAGTAAATAGACCATAAATATGTTAGTGGCTAATCAAGGAGACAAAAAAGGGTTGAAAAGTCAAAGTTGGTGTGCATTAGGTGACTTATTAAGTAATAAAATAAAACAAAAAGAAAAAAATTGTTGTCATCTTTTCATCTTCCTTCTTCCCCACCGAAAATACGAACAAAGAGAGGGTTTTGAAAGCTCAAAAATTTCAGCAGCTTATATCCCTTACAAATCAAGAAAATCGATATTTGGGCTTAAATCGAAAAAGTACGTGGTTAAAGACAAAAAGAGAATAATTAGCCGAAATTGCATTTGAGGTAAGTCCGTGTGATAAATGAGCATGATATTTATGCCATTATTATTATACTTGAAAATCTATCTTGCCATGATTGTATTAGAGTTTAGGTTGATGATATTGTATATGAGAAGGTGATGTCAAATGTAAATAACATTTATATGTTGATTGAAAGCTTGGAGATTTATGGAATATGATATTCCATTGAAATGAGTAAGTTGCATGTAAATAATACAACTATATTTTTAGTATATGTGTTTAAATTGATATAGCATGAATTCCTTGGTTGTGGAAATGATTATGTTTGATGAATATTGAGATAGTAGAATACCTGTTTGAACCTTAAGAAACAATTTGGATACTCATGCCATGACATTCGGGTTATTTGTGTGCCAGTGTAAGACATGTCTAAGACATGCATCGGCCACATTATGAGAGCCAGTGTAAGACCATGTCTGGGACATGACATCGGCACTGAGACGAGAGCTAGTGTAAGACATGTCTGGGACATGTATCGGCCTCCAGATGTAAGCCAGTGTAAGACATGTCTTGGACATGCATCGACTACGAGATGTGTCAGTGTAAGACTATGTCTGGGACATGGCATCGGCACGGATATGTGAGAGCTAGTGTAAGACCATGTCTAGGACATGGCGTCGGCCTCGATTTCGATAGTTAGTGTAAGACCATGTCTGGGACATGACATCGATTTGATAGATGAGCTAGTGTAAGACTATGTCTGGGACATGGCATCGGCATTATACCCTATTTTTGAGACTAAGTGAATATCCGATAGCTTTCCGAATGGTTCAACGGTGAGAGTTACTATTTAAGCTAAATGAGAAAGGTTATGACCATATTGTGAGTGGTACAGGTACTTATATGAAATTGATGAGATGTGAATTCAATTCATGTTATATAATTAGTAATGAATGAATATGAGCATGTTGAGTAACACAGGTATGTTGCCAAGCTCATGAGAAATGATTTCAGTTTATGATACACATTTAGTGAAGATGTAAATAGGTAATGCATGCTTATGAGAATGATTTTGTGATGACCTTATGATTATAGGTCTATACTTATGATGTATGAATATGTAACCTTACCAATATGGTGAAAATAAATTAATATGGTGTGATAAACTTAGTATCGTTAATTTACACTAAAATAGTTTTGGACAGCAGCCATAGTCTGACTTTGAAAATCCACCAAAAATTATGGAAATTGAGTTAGAGGCTGAATAAAACATGAAATTAAAGAATAATGAGTATAGTTTCACATAGAAGGAATGGTGTAAGAAAAAGAGTTTCATATTATGAAATATTTTTATTGTTGTGAGACAGAGTCAGAATGACTTCGAAATCCCCTATTCTGATTTGAGAAAATCATTGAAAATTGTACAAAAATATTTATGGGTTATAATTTATATTATTAGAATTATTAATGAGTCTATTTTCAATAGAAATAGACAGGAACATCATCTGAGTTCCTTATTATGAGATAATTAATTTTTAGTGAAGAGGAGCTAGAACTATCAGACAACAAAAAAGGGGTAACTTTAAGGAATAAACAATACTAATTGGATAAACTAAAAATTCTGAAAATTTTATGGTAAGAATATATGTGAGTCTAGTTTCATGAAAAATTATTAGAACTTAATTTTGAGGTCTGTAGCTCCAGATATAAATAAATTAGTTACTGTGACTCGAGAAAATAACTTGACTGGAACATGAGTAAAAATGCAAATAGGGTTGTATTACCATGAGAAGCAAGTTGATAAATTGCTTATTATTTTCATACGGTCTTACTAAGCTATAAAGCTTACTCCCTTCCTTTCCTTTCCTTTAGTGTTTTCAGGTTAGCTCGGGGTTGTAGATTATCGGAGGCAGCATCACACTATTAAATCGCTACCTTTGGAATAATAAAGTATATATTAGAAATTTTAAGTGAGTGGCATGTATAGGGATCTAGTTGATTGATATATATTATTTTGCTTTGGTCAAATGTGTTGGCTTATGTTGAGTTATATGTATATGGCCATGAGATGTGGCTCATATTGATTATGGCTTGTAAGCCTAGCTATTCATGTCATGTCTAATGTTTATAATGTGATTATGTTTGTTTGCCATGCATGGTTAGTAATATGACATGTGTGTTGGATGTACGCTCTATGACCAATTTTGGTGGTCATAGCCATGTAGTAATTGCACGTTATAAACACAACATGATAATGATTGAACATGAGTGCTTGATGGATAAGTTGATAACCATAGTATAATGGTAAAAGTGGTCATCAAAATAACAAGTCTTATGAATGTGAAATAAGGAATCTAGACTTGGTATTGCATGAGTAGATGCATTACTTGTAAGAGGACATGCTAATGTTAAGAATATGTCTTAATAAAGAGTGTTTAATCACTAAAATGATGCCATGATTTGCGATTTTGATGTGCATAAGGCTGTAAGAGATTATGGGTAACATGAAGGCTTGGAAAATAGCCTAAGTGTTGGCCACAGGGGCTGAGACAGGACCGTGTGTCTCAACCGTGTGAGGAACACGGCCTGGAGACACGGGTGTGTGGCCTGGCCGTATGGTTCAATGTGCATGCTGACGTTATAAACAGAGAGTTACATGACCTGAGGACACGGGCGTGCCAAAGGCAAAGGAGCGTGTCCCTATATCCACACGGGTGTGTGACCCTGTTTCATGGAAAATTTTTTAAGTTTTCCTGAAACTTTTCAAAGTTCTCAGTTTAGTCCTGAATCAATTTCGATGAATGTTTTGGGCTTCGTAGACCCAAATAAGGGACGACATGCATGTGTTTGAAAGGTTTTAAATTAAAAGAGATTTTATGGCCCGATTTTTGCATGAATGTGTATGTTTAAGTTTGGTAATGCCTCGTACCCTATTCTGGCGTTGGACATGGGTAAGGAGTGTTACACATGGTCCGAGCTACCAACTGAACGAGCTCATTTTGCCTTATTTGGATGTTGCGGGATTTGGCACAACAACATTGATTAGGATGTTTGAGCTAAGGGTTGACTTAATATCCACCTTGGTTGAGCGATGGTGCGTGGAGACCCACACATTTCATTTTCTATGTGGGGAATGCACCATCACCTTAGAAGATATTGCTTTGCAACTTGGGCTCCCAGTTGATGGTGTTGCGGTCATGGGTTTATGTAAAGTGATCGAACCTGTGTCGCTCTACTATTAGTTGCTTGGACGATCACTAAGCGATGGTGGTGCTAAGTTTACCAGTTTGAAAATTTCCTGGTTAAAGCACAATTTCAAAACCTTATCAAGTAGTGCTTCTGAGTGGGAAAAGATGTCCGTTGTTGGGACGTATATACTAAAACTAATAGAGGGTACTCATGCCAGACGCAAATAATAAAGTCCACCTGATGTACTTCCTCTGTTGGTTGATTTTCAAGTTACTTGTTCGTATAATTAGGGTTTAGTAGTATTAGCAACTTTGTACCGTGAGCTTTTTGAGGAGATGAAATACAATATACAAGATATGGGCAGGTGCTTGATACTGCTGCAATATTGGGCGTTGTACAAAATGCCATTTCTAGCATCATTGAGTCACCAACAATTTGTTTCCCCACTTGTAAATAGGTTAAAAAATTTTAAACTTTGATTAATAATTATTTTTTTATGAAAATGTTATCTAACAAGTTTGCTTATTGTTCAGATGGTTTACTTGTCTAGGGATCAGGAAGCCCAAAACCCTCATTGTCTACAGACAAATGATTAAGGCATACGCCGAGGATGAGGTAATTTTTTTTCAAAATAAAATTATATTCATGTCATGTAATTATTTTAGTTATGTTAGTTTACTCATGTCATTATAACCATCTTATAAAATATGCAGTTCATGTGGATTACATATGTTGTGTCAGACGTTGAGGGTGTAATTACCCAATCGACTTACCACCATTCACACGAGTGGTGCATTAATGCACCCGTGTTGTAAATTTCAACCGTTGAGTGATACAACAGGGATCGAATTCTACGATAATTCGAGAGTAAGCAAAACGTTACGTACTTTTTAATGAATTTCGACAATGTCCACGACATTAGTAAAAGGGGAAATGATGCAAATAATTGGTCATTGGAGCAGCAACAATGGATTGTAATGTTAAACGCCCGAATGGATAGGAGGCCTTGGTTGGAGTCTTTTATGGGGAATTTCACTCCCTCAGTCCACTACCAATGTTGGTACATGGAGAACGAGTTGCCATATTTGTTTGGTGGCCAGTTGATGATAGTCCCTAGACACATGCACCCATGAGGGCATCAACAAAGTGGACCGAGTTGATCTTTTTTGGATCTGATGCCTAAGTGTAGTATTTTCTTCAATATAAACTTGTAATTTTTTGAATAGATTGGTTAATAAAAAAAGTCATTGGTTACGATTATTATACTTTGTATTATTGTCCTCAAATTGTTTTTGCACACAAAGCAAAATGGAAGCAAATGTTACACATTCGTTGTCTAATGTTTAACTAATACTAAGCGATACTACGTGGTTGGATCGTAATACCAAAGACAACTTGTATTAATAGACGAACCTAAAAATGTACTTAGTCTAATTGGAAATGAGCAAATCGATTAAAAGACTAACATGTCGTCTATTAAGTCCAAATGGGGAGATGCCGTGTCTTAGGCATCGGAGCGAATGACTCCCAGAAGATAAATACATAGATGTGACTGACTAAATTGACAGTACATTGGAAAGTACTCAAGCAAAATAGATTATGAATTTTTTTATGTATTTATTCACTTGTGACGTTCATAGTGTGGCATACCTAAATCCTGAGTGGATGGTGGACTATGTATGCGTGACTCATACACTTTGATGTAAGAAAAAGCCTGATTTTAAATAGACAATGAACCAAAAGCTGATGCATTGGATATACGACTTCTGTAGTATATAGTGTCATTCACAACAGTGGAATTTATAACCCAAAACATGGGTAAATGATATCCTCTCATTGGCATTACGTGATTAATGAAAAGTAAATGTAACCATGGTTCGTCCATTTTTGTGATGGATGACTTGATCACTATTTGATAGTGATTTAATTTTCATGAAGGGAAATGTAAAATAGGATCATATTGGGAAAACATATATTATTCCAAAGAGATCAAGGATATCCTATAAGGGTAACACACTTATGAAAAGGTCATTGTGTATCAGCCCGTTTTTAGTGAAATCAGAACAGTGGTCTTGAGACCACAAATTTGATGAGTAAATTATTATTTTATTATTATTTTAATGTCTATGGGATGTTAGTAGGGTTGTATTAAAATTTTGTTAAGAAATTTTAACGTTTGCATGCTTAATTATGTAAAAAAGACTAAATAGTAAAAAGTGTAATAGTTGAATTCTAGTAGTTAAAGGGATCTTATAGCTATGAAATTTTAATGTTAGTGGACTTAAAGGATAGTTAGACCATTAGTGTGGTTAGTGGGTATCCATGATGTGGTTTTAATGAAATTTTAATAAGTTATTAAGGTTAATTTTGTAATTAGATAAAATAATTTAATGCTAATAATAAAAGATGAAATAAAACATTATCTTCCTCATTTTGAATCCTAAGAACCGGCCGCTATTGTTGAGATAGGGAGAGAGTTTCGGCCAAGCAAAATTACCTTGCATGTAAGTGATTTTGAGCCCGTTTTTAATGTTTTCTATGTTTTTAAAGTCGTTGTAACTTAATCTAGCTAGCCCGGGGATCAATTTGTAAAAATGTTAAATATTTATAGTTGTGCCATGAATGCTCTTGTGTGATTCTTGATATTTAATGGTAGATTATGAGTCCTTGTTGATAAAAAAAACAAGTTTTGTAAAGTGATTTTTGATGAAAATGACATTTAGGGACTTATTTATAAAATTAGTAAAAGTTCAAGATAAATTTATGAAATGATTATTTGTATGGATTGATATAGGTCCCTAGAGAGCTCAGCTAGCAAGAGATGATGATTAAAATGTTTAAATTTCAATTTATGAGCTTAAGAACTAAATTGTGAAAAGTTAAAATGTTAGGGGAAAAATTATAATTTTGTAAAAATATGAAATATGGAATAAATTGAATTATTGGAAGTATTAAATGAATTTAATTTGTCTATTTAGATCAAGGTAGACCACGAACGAACTTAGATCGGGGAAAGCTAAAGCCTCAGATTAATCGACTTTGTTTTTATGCTCAAATCGTCGAGGTAAGTTCGTAGGAATAATTATCATTTTAACGTTACTTTCTATTATATGTTAATATGTTAATTGTCATATAATTGAATGATGAATATCCAATAATGCCTTGACAGTTATCGAGTCTCGGTTGAACCTTAGGAATTTGTAGGATACAAATGACATGTCATTAGGATTTTCATGTTTTGGGTGCTGATCTTGAATGTCATATTGATGGTTGAGGTCCTGCATTTGTTGCAGATACACCACAGCTCGTGTGAGCAGGCCCATTTCACAACTCGTATGAGCAACGATGTAAAGGAAATGTTACAGTTATATGTGTAAGCACACTTCGAGTGAGCTTTCCCGAGTATCTGATGGTATCCTAAATGGTTCAATAGGCATGAAAAGGAAAGGAGCGGTGAATGTTCAAATGAGCTATGTCTTGTAATTATGAAATGGATTGAAATTAAAAGCTTCAATGGAAGTATACTTATGTTTATGAAAATAATGAATTAAAAAGAAGTATGCTCATGTACAAATAGCTTACCTTATGCTAGTTCAAGTGAATTATGTTTTAATGCACTAACATGTGTTGTTGATGGTGCTTAGGCTTGTGCCAAGCTTGTGATTGGATTATATTATGCTTAATCTTAATGTTAATTAATGAAATGGTAAGTTATGTTTCATGTTTTACGAACTTATTAAGCATTATGTGCTTTCGTAGTTTTCTTTCCTATGTTTTATAGATAATCGGAAGCTCAGTTGGTTTGGAAGCTCAGTTGGTTTGGAAGCTCATCGGAGATATATCACACTATTCAACATAAATTTCAGTAGTTTTTGACGTTTTGTCCAAGGTTATAATGGCATGTATAGGTGGACTTGTTATGATAATTAGTTGAAAGTTAGTTGATAAGTTTGGCATGTATAAGTTATTTTGGTTGGTATACTTTTGGTACCTTTTGTGCCTTATTAGTATGTGTTAATGTGACAATGATTTGATGCATATTTGAATGACCGAAATGGTATGTGATAAGTTAAATTTAATATGGTCAAGATATGGTAAGTTTTGGAAATGGTACTGAACTATGTGTGTATGTTTGAGATGTGGTAAAGTGCATATGTTTAGGTAAGTTTGTATATGTAACATCCTAAAATAGGGCCTAAACGGAACAGTGGTTGCGAAACCATGAATCTAAAATAGAAAAGTTTAGTTTGATTAAATTTTATGATTTACCGAGTGATTAGATGCATGTGTTAGAGTACCGATCAGAAATTTTAGTGATTGCATGTCCGATTTGCATATTAGGGCCTAATTGCAAAAGTTGATAAATATGAGTTTTAAATGTTAAAGGATTAAATTGAAGTGCATAATTGAAGTAGAGGTCCTTAAATGGTAATTAAATCATTATATTTTCATGGACAAAAAAAGATATACGTAGGAAGAAATAACAAAAAAAATTTAATGAAGGGTATTTTAGTCATATGATAATTAAAAGATTAAAAAAGGGAAAAAGATGACAGAATATGCTCATATTCTTCCTTAGGACGAATATCAAGGGGTTCTCCATATCTAGGGTTTGTTTCAAGCTTCCAAGCTCCATAGTAAGTGATTCCAAGCCCCGTTTCTAATGTTCTTTACGTTTTTGGAGTCTCGGTAACTTACTTAAGCTTATTCTAGCAATAATTTAACTTAGGGTTTGTATTTGGAAAAATACCCATAGGTGAAATGTGTTTATTTTGATGTTTTATGATAGAATATGAAGCTTGAATTTATGTTAAACAACTTTTACTAAGCGATTTTAAGCGAAGACGAGTAAAACGACATAATCGGTAAAAATACCTAACGTTCATAAGTACATGTTAGAGTGAGAATTTGATGTTGCCATAGAAGGGAAAAATGATCAGCATGTCATAAAACATAAGAAAAGGGGATGAAGTTTAATTTCCGAGCCTTGGGGCAAAAGTGTAAATATGTAAAAGTTTTGGGGCAAAAGTGTAATTTTGCCAAAGTTTGAGTCAAGGACTGTTTTGATAAATGTGAGTATTAAATAAGCTAAATTTATTATTATAGATCAAAAAGAACGAAATACGGAGGTAGACTAGGGAAAGAAAAAGATAGAGGACTAAATCGATATAGTTGATTGTATTTTGTTTCGAGGTAAGTTTGCGGTAAATAAATACAATTTTCTATTATTTTATGTTACTGTTGTTAATTTTCCAGCATGTGTATATTTATTTCATGAAATTATTCAAAGAAGACTCCAACATGAATTGAAGGAGAACTAATTTCAAATAGTCCTGGTTGAACCTTAGGAATGTGTAGGATACGGATGTCATGACATTAGGGTTTAAGGATACCATGTAAACCCGTGCCAAGGCATGACCATTGGTAAGGTTCTAAGGCAAGGATACCATGTCAAGACATGGCATTAATAAGTTACTATAAGGCAAAGGTTCCATGTAAGACCATGCCAAAGCATGGCATTGGTAAGTTCATAAGGCAAGGATACCACGTAAGACCATGACAAGTCATGGCAATGGTAAGGTACCCGTGTATCCTTAGTATTCCAAGTGGTTCAACGGGGAAAATTTAAAGAGAACATCAAGGTAAGGTAAAGTTAAGACGAGTTATACATCAAAAGGTAAGATAAGCTAATGATAGAAGAACAAAGGTAAGTATATAATGCTCATGTATGTTTGATAAGGAAAAAGATAAGTAAAATAATTCTTATGAAAGTTGTTATTTATCTGCTTGCAAACTTACTAAGCTTAATTCTTACCCCTTTATTTTCCTTCTCTTTTATAGTTTTTACAAGCTATCACGGGGATCATAAAGCACGTCGGAGATCCGGACATACTATCATCAAGAATTATTTTGGTATAGCTAGACGCTTCATTCTGAGTATGGCATGTATAGCATAACAATCATTTTGAGTGTATAATATTATGATATGCTTATGGATGGTATGAAAATGCTTGATGATGGTTATCTATTGGATTGGCTAATCAAAGACATGTTTGGTTTTATGTATGCCTAAATGCTAGTTATTCCATGGAAATCATGAAAAAGGGTGAATTTAGCTTTAAAATAGTATTGATCAGTAGCAATGACGTGGATTTGAAAAATCACTAAAAATATTATAAATGGACTTAGATAGTGAATGAGAGATAGAATTAAATATTATTGAGTCTATTTTCATATGGAGGAATCAAAACAGGTAAATAAGTTGTATTTTATGAGATACTTTAGTTTTAGTGAAACAAGGTCAGAGTGATTTCTGAATTCCTTGTTTTGACTTTATAAATTCACCATAAATTGTAAAAAAATAATTAGAAGTCATACTATATATGTATAGATTATTTATTTAGTATATTTTTAATAGAAATAAACGGCATAATCATTGGATTGCTGTATAGAAAGAAATTTGATTTGTAGTACACAGAGGTCAGATTAGCCAAACCCTGAAACAGGGGAGACTTTAACTAATAAACTGTACTAATTGGCGCAACCAAAAATTCTATAAAAAAATTATAAGTAGATATATGAGTCTAGTTTCAAGAAAAATTTACGGATTTCAATTTTGAGTTTCGTAACTCGAGATATGATTTTTTTAGCAACTTTAATGCAGACGGACAGTTTATTGCGGGAAATAAAATAAATTGTTTGAACTTGATTAAGTTGTAAGGTAAGTTTAGTAACGCCTCGTGCTCGATTCCAGTGACAGTATCGGGTAAGGGGGCGTTACATTTGTTGGTATCAGAGCTTAGGTTTAGTCGGTTCTCAGAATATTTAGTATGAGTAAGAGCCTAGCTATACCTGCCATACTTACATGTTGATAGTGTGACGGCTCTTGATGATTTTGAAATGTTTTTTTTATATAGTTATGGATCCCGAGCAAGTTGGTATAGATGAGGTAGAGAGTAACGTGCCTGCTCTCACAGAAGGGACGACGCCACCAGATCGTAATAAAAGGCCCGCTACAGTTAGTCAGGGAGGAGGGGCTCGAGAAGCCTTCTTCCAAGCTATGAATGAATGGTTTGCCGAGTTCGTACGTACGAATCCGACTGTTAGACCTCCACCCCCTCATGATCCTCAAACCACCCCTGTAGCTTCCCCAGTCACAGGTATGGTTATAAGAGAAACGCCACTAGTTGATAAACTCAAAAAATAAGGAGCTGAAGAGTTTCGAGCTACAAAAGATGATGATGTTGAAAAGGCAGAATTTTTGCTCGAGAATACTATCAGAGTCTTTGATGAGTTATCCTGCACACCTGAAGAATGTATGAAATGTGTTGTATCACTTCTTAGAGATTCGGCCTACCATTGGTGGAAGACACTTGTATCGATTGTCTTTGAAAGAGAGAGTCACTTGGGATTTCTTTCGGAGGAATTAAAGTAAAAGTACATCGATCGTAGATTTGTCGACTGAGAAAAGAAAAAGTTTCTAGAGTTGAAACAGGGTAATACGACAGTGACTGAATATGAACGCGAGTTTGTTAGACTCAGCAACTATGCTCGAGAGTGTGTATCTACAGAGGCTATTATGTGTAGAAGATTTGAGGATGGGCTTAATGATGATATACGATTGTCGGTTGGTGTTCTGGAAGTAAAAGAATTTGTTGTCCTAGTTGAGAGAGCCTGTAAGGCGGAGGAGTCTTAAAAAAAGGGCAAAGTTGAAATTGAGACGCAAGACACCAGGAAAAGACCAATGAGCAAGTCATTTCAGTCTACATCCAAGAGGCCTAGAGAGTTCTTTACTAGATCTAATTTTTCAGCTGGATATTCTGGCCGAAACAAAGGCAGAAGATTTATGGGTCTCAGAGCTCAGACCACTTCGATTGCAAGTGTTGGCAGTGTTTAGCCTGATAGACCAGAGTGCCCCTGATGTGGTCGACATCACCCAGGTTAGTGTCGAGCAACTGAGACAGGTTGTTTTCGATGTGGTGCACCAGACCATTTTATTCGAGAATGTCCTGAGATGATTAAAAGAGAAGTGATACCGAGTGAAAGATTAGGTAACGCTCCTGTTAGAGGTAGACCACCGAGAAATCTGAGAGCTGGGGCAAGTAATAGAGATGCATCTAGAGATTCGGCAGTGAGGCCAAATTTTAGAGCACCTGCGAGAACCTATGCTATTCGTGCACGCGAAGAAGCATCCTCCCTCGATGTGATTACGGGTACATTTTCTCTTCATGATACTAGAGTTGTTGGTTTAATTGATCCGGGTTTGACCCATTCATATGTTTGCATGAGATTGATGCCTAATATGAGTATGCCTATAGAATCTACAGAATTTGTGATTAAAGTATCAAATCCATTAGGCAAGCATGTACTAGTAGATAAAGTATGTAGAAAATGCCCTTTGATGATTAGATGTTACTGTTTCCCAGCCGATCTCATGCTATTGCCGTTTGACGAATTTGATGTGATTCTTGGTATGGATTGGTTGACTACACATGATGTGATAGTGAATTGTGGAAAGAAATTTATTGAGTTGAAATGTGAAAATGGGAAAATTCTTCGGGTTAATTCAGAAGAGTCAGATAGTTTATTTGCCATGATTTCTATTATGTCTGCTCAGAAATGTTTGAGAAAAGGGTATGAGGCTTATCTTGCTTTTGTGTTGAACACTAAGGATCCAGAATTGAAAATTAAATCAGTACATGTGGTATGTGAGTTTCTCGATGTGTTTCCGGAAGAACTACCAGGTTTGCCTCTTGTTAGAGAAGTTGAGTTTGGAATTGAGTTGACTCCAGGTACCACACCCATTTCTATTGCTCCTTATAGAATGGCCCCGTTGGAATTGAAAAAATTGAAAACTCAGTTGCAGGAATTAACAGAAAAAGGCTTTGCAAGACCCAGTAGTTCACCATGGGGTGCACCAGTGTTATTTGTGAAGAAGAAAGATGGATCGATGAGATTGTGCATAGATTATCAGCAGCTTAACAAGGTAACAGTAAAGAACAAGTATCTACCGCCTAGAATTGATGATTTGTTTGATCAATTAAAGGGAGCCACTGTGTTCTCCAAGACAGATTTGAGATCCGGATATTATCAGTTGCGAGTTAATGATTCAGATATTCTGAAGACTGCTTTCCAGACTAGGTATGGTCATTATGAGTTCCTTGTGATGCCATTCAGCTTGACTAATACTCCTGCCATTTTCATGGACTTAATGAACTGAATTTTCAGACCGTACTTGGACAAGTTTCTATTTGTGTTCATTGATGATATTTTGATTTATTCTCATGATGAAACTGAGCATGCAGAGCATTTGAGAACAGTTTTACAAATTTTGAGAGATAGTCAGTTGTATGCCAAGTTCAAAGAAAAGTGAATTCACAGTTACGAGAGGTTGGTTTTCTTGGACATATTGTCTCAGGTGAAGGTATCAAGGTTGATCCGAGCAAGATTTCAGCCATTGTTGATTGGAAGCCTCCTAAAAATGTATCAGGAGTTAGAAGTTTTCTTGGTCTTGCCGGATATTATAGATGATTTGTAGAGAGATTTTCCATGATAGCTACTCCACTGATAAGATTGCTATGAAAGGATGTCAAGTTTGAATGGACTGAGGAGTGCCAACAGAGTTTTGACAAGTTAAAGACATTGTTGACTGAAGCTCCTTTTTTAGTACAACCAGAACCAGGTAAGGAGTTTGTGATTTACAGTGATGTGTCCTTGAATGGACTTGGTTGTGTACTTATGCAGGAAGGAAAGTTAATTGCGTATGCCTCTAGACAACTAAAGCCAGATGAGAAAAACTATCCGACACATGATTTAGAGCTAGCTGCAATTGTCTTTGCGCTGAAAATCTAGAGACTTCATCTGTACGGTGAGAAATGCCAAATATTCACTGATCAAAAAAGTTTGAAATATTTGACGACTCAAAAAGATTTGAATTTAAGGCAAAGAAGATGGCTAGAATTGATTAAATATTATGAAATAGTGATCGATTATCACCCAGGTAAGGCAAACGTTGTTGCTGATGCTTTAAGTAGGAAATCTTTGTTTGTATTAAGGGCTTTGAATACTAGTCTAGCCTTATCAGATAATGGTTTTATCTTAGCTGAGTTGAGAGCTAAACCGATGTTTCTTGAAGAAATTTGTGAAGCTCAAAAAAATAACAGTGAGTTGCTAGCCAAAAGAGCTCAGTGTGAGTCGAATATAGAGTCAGATTTTCAAATCAGTTCTAACGGTTGTTTGATGTTCAGAGACAGGGTATGTGTACCAAAGAATGATGAGCTTATTCGAAAGATTTTACAGGAAGCACATAGTAGTTCCTTATCTATTCATCCAGGTAGTACAAAGATGTATAATGATTTGAAGAAAATGTACTGGTGGACAGGAATGAAAAGGGATATTTCAGAGTTTGTTTCTAGATGCTTAATCTGTCAGCAAGTAAAAGCCGAACATCATGTACCTTCAGGTTTATTGCGACTGTGCTAGTAGTTCCTGAGTGGAAATGGGACCGAGTTACTATGGATTTTGTGACAGGATTGCCATTGACACCGAGAAAGAAAAATGCAGTATGGGTTGTGATTGATAAGTTAACGAAGTCGGCTCATTTTATCCCCATTCGTATGGATTATTTACTTGACAAGTTGATCGAGTTGTATATTTCAAAGATAGTCAGATTACACGGAGTGCCATTATCGATTATTTCAGACAAAGATCTGAGATTTACTTCACGATTTTGGAAGAAGTTACAGGAAGCTTTGGCCACAAAGTTGAGTTTTAGTACAGCTTTCCATCCTCAGACTGATGGTCAGTCAGAGAGAGTTATCCAAGTATTTGAAGATATGCTTAGATGCTGTGTATTAGAATTCCAAGGCAGTTGGGAAAAGTACTTACCATTAGTAGAATTTGCCTATAATAATAGTTATCAGTCGAGTTTAAAGATGGCACCTTATGAAGATTTATATGGATGTAAATGTCGTACGCCTTTGTATTGGACAGAGCTTAAGGAAAACCTGATTTACGGAGTTGATTTGGTTAAAGAAACTGAAGAGAAAGTAAAAGTCATCAGAGATTGCTTAAAAGCAGCTTCAGACAGATAGAAGTCGTATGCAGATTTGAAGAGAAAAGAGATTGAGTATCAAGTTGGTGACAAAGTGTTTTTGAAAGTATCCCCGTGGAAGAAAGTTGTCAGATTTGGCAAGAAAGGCAAACTAAGTCCACGTTTTATTGGACCGTTTGAAGTGATTGAAAGAGTCGGACCATTAGCATATCAGTTAGCTTTGCCGATTGAGCTAGAAAAGATTCATAATGTATTTCATGTATCTATGCTACGTCGTTATCGTTCAGATCCGTCACACGTGATTTCTCAGACAGAGGTTGAGATTCAGCCAGACATGACTTACGGTGAAAAACCGGTAAAGGTTCTAGCTCGAGAGGTAAAGTAATTAAGGAACAAAAGTATTGCACTTATAAAAGTATTATAGAATAGAAATGGGATAAACGAGGCTACATGGTAGCCCGAAGAGGCTATGCGAGAACAGTACCCAAATCTCTTCACAGGTAAGATTTTCGGGGACGAAAATCCCTAAAGGAGGAGAAGTGTAACATCTCGAAATAGGGCCTAAATGGAATAGTGGTTGCGAAACCATGAATTCAAAATAGAAAAGTTTAGTTAGATTAAATTTTATGATTTACCGAGTGATTAGATGCATGTGTTAGAGTACCGATAAAAAATTTCAGTGATTGCATGTCCGATTTGCATATTAGGGCCTAATTGCAAAAGTTGATAAATATAAGTTCTAAATGTTAAAGGATTAAATTGAAGTGCATAATTGAAGTAGAGGTCCTTAGATGGTAATTAAATCATTATATTTTCATGGAAAAAAAAAGATATACATAGGTAGAAATAACAAAAAAAAATTTAATGAAGGGTATTTTAGTCATATGATAATTAAAAGATTAAAAGGGGAAAAAGATGGCAAAATATGCTTATCTTCTTCCTTGGGACGAATATCAAGGGGTTCTCCATAGCTAGGGTTTGTTTCAAGCTTCCAGGCTCCATAGTAAGTGATTCCAAGCCCCGTTTTTAATGTTCTTTACGTTTTTGGAGTCCCGGTAACTTGCTTAAGCTTATTCTAGCAATAATTTAACTTAGAGTTTGTATTTGGAAAAATACCCATAGGTGAAATGTGTTTATTTTTATGTTTTATGATATAATATGAAGCTGGAATTTATGTTAAACAACTTTTGCTAAGCGATTTTAAGCGAAAACGAGTAAAACGACATAATCGGTAAAAATACCTAATGTTCATAAGTACATGTTAGAGTGAGAATTTGATGTTGCCATAGAAGGAAAAATGATCAACATGTCATAAAACATAAGAAAAGGGGATGAAGTTTAATTTCCAGAGCCTTGGGGCAAAAGTGTAAATATGTAAAGTTTTGGGGCAAAAGTGTAATTTTGCCAAAGTTTGAGTCAAGGACTGTTTTGATAAATGTGAGTATTAAATAAGCTAAATTTATTATTATAGATCAAAAGAAACGAAATACGGAGGTAGACTAGGGAAGAGAAAAGATAGAGGACTAAATCGATATAGTTGATTGTATTTTGTTTCGAGGTAAGTTTGTGGTAAATAAATACAATTTTCTATTATTTTATGTTACTGTTGTTAATTTTCCAGCATGTGTATATTTATTTCATGAAATTATTCAAAGAAGACTCCAACATGAATTGAAGGAGAACTAATTTCAAATAGTCCTGGTTGAACCTTAGGAATGTGTAGGATACGGATGTCATGACATTAGGGTTTAAGGATACCATGTAAACCCCTGCCAAGGCATGACCATTGGTAAGGTTCTAAGGCAAGGATACCATGTCAAGACATGGCATTAATAAGTTACTATAAGGCAAAGGTTCCATGTAAGACCATGCCAAAGCATGGCATTGGTAAGTTCATAAGGCAAGGATACCACGTAAGACCATGACAAGTCATGGCAATGGTAAGGTACCCGTGTATCCTTAGTATTCCAAGTGGTTCAACGGGGGAAAATTTAAAGAGAACATCAAGGTAAGGTAAGGTAAGACGAGTTATACATCAAAAGGTAAGATAAGCTAATGATAGAAGAACAAAGGTAAGTATATAATGCTCATGTATGTTTGATAAGGAAAAAGATAAGTAAAATAATTCTTATGAAAGTTGTTATTTATCTGCTTGCAAACTTACTAAGCTTAATTCTTACCCCTTTATTTTCCTTCTCTTTTATAGTTTTTACAAGCTATCACGGGGATCATAAAGCACGTCGGAGATCCAGACACACTATCATCAAGAATTATTTTGGTATAGCTAGACGCTTCATTCTGAGTATGGCATGTATAGCATAACAATCATTTTGAGTGTGTAATATTATGATATGGCTTATGGATGGTATGAAAATGCTTGATGATGGTTATCTATTGGATTGGCTAATCAAAGACATGTTTGGTTTTATGTATGCCTAAATGCTAGTTATTCCATGGAAATCATGAAAAAGGGTGAATTTAGCTTTAAAATAGTATTGATCAGTAGCAATGACGTGGATTTGAAAAATCACTAAAAATATTATAAATGGACTTAGATAGTGAATGAGAGATAGAATTAAATATTATTGAGTCTATTTTCATATGGAGGAATCAAAACAGGTAAATAAGTTGTATTTTATGAGATACTTTAGTTTTAGTGAAACAAGGTCGAGTGATTTACAATTCCTTGTTTTGACTTTATAAATTCACCATAAATTGTAAAAAAATAATTAGAAGTCATACTATATATGTATAGATTATTTATTTAGTATATTTTTAATAGAAATAAACGGCATAATCATTGGATTGCTGTATAGAAAGAAATTTGATTTGTAGTACACAGAGGTCAGATTAGCCAAACCCTGAAACAGGGGAGACTTTAACTAATAAACTGTACTAATTGGCGCAACCAAAAATTCTATAAAAAAATTATAAGTAGATATATGAGTCTAGTTTCAAGAAAAATTTACGGATTTCAATTTTGAGTTTCGTAACTCGAGATATGATTTTTTTAGCAACTTTAATGCAGACGGACAGTTTATTGCGGGAAATAAAATAAATTGTTTGAACTTGATTAAGTTGTAAGGTAAGTTTAGTAACGCCTCGTGCTCGATTCCAGTGACAGTATCGGGTAAGGGGGCGTTACATTTGTTGGTATCAGAGCTTAGGTGAAATGTGTTTATTTTTATGTTTTATGATATAATATGAAGCTTGAATTTATGTTAAACAACTTTTGCTAAGCGATTTTAAGCGAAAACGAGTAAAACGACATAATCGGTAAAAATACCTAATGTTCATAAGTACATGTTAGAGTGAGAATTTGATGTTGCCATAGAAAGGAAAAATGATCAGCATGTCATAAAACATAAAAAAATAGGAAGAAGTTTAATTTCCGAGCCTTAGGGAAAAAGTATAAATATGTAAAAGTTTTGGGGCAAAAGTGTAATTTTGCCAAAGTTTGAGTCAAGGACTGTTTTGATAAATGTGAGTATTAAATAAGCTAAATTTATTATTATAGATCAAGAAGAACGAAATATGGAGGTAGACCGGGGAAAGAAAAAGATAGAGAACTAAATCGATATAGTTAATTCTATTTTGCTTCGAGGTAAGTTTGCGGTAAATAAATACAATTTTCTATTATTTTATGTTACTGTTGTTAATTTTCCAGCATGTGTATATTTATTTCATGAAATTATTCAAATAAGACTCCAACATGAATTGAAGGAGAAGTAATTTCAGATAGTCCCGGTTGAACCTTAGGAATGTATAGGATACGAATGTCATGACATTAGGGTTTAAGGATACCATGTAAGCCCGTGCCAAGGCATGGCCATTGGTAAGGTTCTAAGGCAAGGATACCATGTCAAGACATGGCATTAATAAGTTACTATAAGGCAAAGGTCCCATGTAAGACCATGCCAAAGCTTGGCATTGGTGAGTTCATAAGGCAAGGATACCACGTAAGACCATGACAAGTCATGGCAATGGTAAGGTACCCGTGTATCCTTAGTATTCTAAGTGGTTCAACGGGGGAAAATTTAAAGAGAACATCAAGGTAAGGTAAGGTAAGACGAGTTATACATCAAAAGGTAAGATAAGCTAATGATAGAAGAACAAAGGTAAGTATATAATGCTCATGTATGTTTGATAAGGAAAAAGATAAGTAAAATAATTCTTATGAAAGTTGTTATTTATCTCCTTGCAAACTTACTAAGCTTAATGCTTACCCTTTTATTTTCCTTCTCTTTTATAGTTTTTACAAGCTATCTCGGGGATCATAAAGCACGTCGGAGATCCAGACACACTATCATCAAGAATTATTTTGGTATAGCTAGACGCTTCATTTTGAGTATGGCATGTATAGCATAGCAATCATTTTGAGTGTATAATATTATGATATGGCTTATGGATGGTATGAAAATGATTGATGATGGTTAGCTATTGGATTGGCTAATCAAAGACATGTTTGGTTTTATGTATGCCTAAATGCTAGTTATTCCATGAAAATCATGAAAAAGGGTGAATTTAGCTTTAAAACAGTATTGATCAGTAGCAATGATGTGGATTTGAAAAATAACTAAAAATAGTAAAAATGGAATTAGATAGTGAATGAGAGATAGTATTAAAGATTATTGAGTCTACTTTCATATGGAGGAATCAAAATAGGTAAATGAGTTGTATTTTATGAGATACTTTAGTTTTAGTGAAACAGGGTCAGAGTGATTTCTAAATCCCCTGTTCTGACTTTAGAAATTCACCATAAATTGTAAAAAAAAAAAATAGAAGTCATACTATATATTTATATATTTCTTATTGAGTATATTTTTAAAAGAAATAAACGGCATAATCATTGGATTTTTGTATAGGAAGAAATTTGATTTGTAGTGCACAGAGGTCAGATTAACCTAACCCTGAAACAGGGGAGACTTTAACTAATAAACTGTACTAATTGGCCTGACCAAAAATTCTATAAAAAAATTAGTAAGTAGATATATGAGTCTAGTTTCAAAAAAAATTTATGGATTTCAATTTCGAGTTTCGTAACTCGATATATGATTTTTTTAGTAACTTTAACTCATACGGATAGTTTATTGCGGGAAATAAAATAAATTGTTTGAACTTGATTAAGTTGTAAGGTAAGTTTAGTAACGCCTCATGCTCGATTCCGGTGACGGTCTCGGGTAAGAGGGCGTTGCAGTATTTTTGCATTTGAGATGCCTTATATGGCATTTTGGTTGAATGAATTTGGACTATTGGATTGGTCATTTCATGTTGGTTTTGGTCATGTTTTGATTATTTGATTAGGTGTTCCTAATGTCTTTAGCCGGTTGCTTGAATTGGTGATGGAAATAACTTATTTTTAGGAAAATTCATGTTCACACAGCCTGAGACACGGGTGTTTGACTCAGCTGTGTGTGACACATGGCTAGGTGACACGGCCGTGTGTCCCTTGTAGGTTTTAATGCATGCAAGTCAGGTTGTTACACGACCTAGCACACGGTCTGGCACACGGGCGTGTGGCTTGGCTTTGTGACCCAACTCAGAGAGTTACATGGGTAAGGACACAGGCTAGGACACGACTATGTGTCCCTATTTCGATTGTTACACACCTGACAGTGTGAGGCATACGGCCTGGCCACACGGCCGTGTGACCCATGCAGTCCAATTTTTCTAACTTTTTCATGAACTTTCCAATTGCTTCCAATTTGGTCTCGAATTGATTCTAATGTATTTTTAGGGCCTCGAGAGCTCGATTTAGGGACGAATTGCATGTGAATGAATGAATTATATCATGTTGATGTCAATTTATAAAATGTATGTTTAATGTTCAGTTTTTTGGTAATGCTCTGTAACCCTATTCCCGCAACGGATACGGGTTAGGGGTGTTACACATTGGATGAGTATCGAGTAGTTGCTTTCGTAATGGTATGTTATTGGAGAGAGCTCAGTCACAATACTATAGTGGAATGACTTTGTGACTAAATAAGTTTATAATTAATAGGCGAAAAGTCAAAACTTAATTATAAATCATTTGAGCCTCAACTACATATATCCAATTGGTCCCTCCGCTAGCTCATTGAAACTAAAAATGAATTGCGTATTTGAACAAAAATGAATAGAATAAATAGGAAAAGAGAAATGAGAACCATTCAAGAATGATTATGGTTTTCTCTGAAATGGAGAAATGGAATCATTTGGAAATGAATATAGTTTTCCAGAAATGAAAATGAAAATGATCCATTTGCAATCCTATATGGATTACTTAAAAAATGGTTGGAAGAATGAGTTTATATTTTTAGACTGTTTTGAAGCTCGAAAATTAAATTAAACCACTCGGTCATAATGAACATTTTGAGTTGTGAAATATTGAACATATTTTTTTCTCGAAATTTTACTAGGGCAAAATCGTCAGAATTTTACCAGGGGTAAAATTGTCAAAATTTTGTTGAGGGTAAAATATGGATGTCAAAATTGTTATATATAAAAATATTAAAGTTTATTTTGGAAATAGAAAAACTAAATTGGGTTGGATCACATTACAAAGTATTGGGTCAAAAAGGCCCAAGAAGTATTTGTAATTGGACCCGATGTGAGAGAAGCCCAAAATCCCCTCATGGACATGAAGGGGGTGGCAACCCCAGTAGTAATATTAGGGTGTGCCATCCACCCTAATCCTATTATAAGTAGGATGCTGTTTTTCTATTTGAAATAAACCCCTACAACTCAACAAGGGTTCTACCTTCTCTTTCTATAAATAGATGGCATCGGTATAGCTATAAACACAACTTTGAGAGATTGTTATTCTGTTGAAATATAGAGAGAATTTATTCTCAACTATTACAAATATTTTTCTAGAATAACAATTCTACCGATTTCTATTCAGTAGAGAGAATTTTAGTTTTCACCCTAAGAGGAGAGAAAACTTTTTCTAGTTTTGTGTTTCGATTCAATTCGTTCGAGCCCACACTCAAAGCAGTTCGTG
The DNA here is from genome assembly GCA_025698475.1 of Gossypium anomalum. Classification (NCBI taxonomy): domain Eukaryota; kingdom Viridiplantae; phylum Streptophyta; class Magnoliopsida; order Malvales; family Malvaceae; genus Gossypium; species Gossypium anomalum. The sequence goes on from CM046968.1 coordinate 71,820,139, forward strand.
GTACGAGAATAGTGGAGAAGATCATTTGGTTGAAGGTTGGGAACAACGAACATCTGCTAGGCCAAAAACATAGGTGCAAATTCAGTTAAGGTTTATTGCTATAAATATCACAAATTGGGTCGGTTTTCAAAATTTTAATATTTCACTGTGCAAGAATACTGATTTCAAAATGAGATTTTTCCAACAATCCCATACTTGCTGAAGACATTCATCTTTGCTCTTGATCCCTAGCCCGAACCTACGAGGATAGATACACAATCAAAGGGTAGTTCTTATCATTCAAAGTTGCGCATTGATAGTTTTGTGCTGGGGGTTCCAAGGCTATGCATATCCTCCGGAGATGCCCGATGCTAGTTCTGATTATCAGCAACCAACGTCATCAATGATGATTGATATGTTTAGTTCTACACCCCAATACTCTACACCTTCTGGGCAAAACTTTCGGACATACGACTTTTCGAGTTGCTTTAATGCACCTCATGGTTCCTATTGGTGTCAGAAAATGCGATTTTGGAACAATGTTTCTGTAAATTGAGTCTGTAAATATTTAACAGGGATATTTATGAATTTAATATGTTATTGAATTGAAAAATTTCTAAGTTATTTAGCTGAAATTTTAAGTAATTAAGGTTTAGGAACTATATCGTAAAATTTTAATCACTATAGGATTTTAATTAGAATAAGGCTTGGGGACTTCAATAGCTATTATCCAAAAGGATCAAAATGGAAAATAGACCAATTTGAGATGGATGTTAGTGGGATATGATATTGATTATCATTATATTAATTTAATTAAAGATTAAGTCTAGTTAATCATAATTTAGTTAATTAAATAAGTTTAATTAAGTTTAATTTAAGTATATATGTAAAGTTAGTGAAAAAAATGATAAACATCATCATCTTCTTCCTTCTTGTGTCATCCTCCATTGAAGGGAGCTTTAAAACCCTTATTTAAATTTGACTAGCAAATTCAAGTAAGCCCCTAGCCATTTTTCTTTAATTTTTATAAATTTGAGGTCATGAGAGCTTGATTTAGCTAGCCCATGTACCAATTTGTGAAACTGTTAAAGTTTTTTTAAAGTTTTCATTATTGCGAATTGAATGAAATTGGTGTGAAATTGTTAGAAATTAAGCTTAGTATATGAAAAGGGCTAAATTGTAAAGCTTAATTGTTAGTTTAGTACATTAGGGACCAAATTGAATAAAATGCAAAAAAAATTATAAAATGTTGATAAGGATAGGAAATAGAAGGTCCCTAATGAGTCATGGTGAAATCAGATTCTAATATGAGACCCTAAATTGAAAGTTATTATTATCCTGATTTTAGAGACTAAATTGAATAAATTGCAAAATTCGTGTAAATTGATATTTTATTCTGAATTGGCTGGAAATTATTTAATTATTTGTAGCTAATGACAACACCAAACTTTCAAGAGGGAAAGGGAAAGCTAAAATTATCGATGAGTGACGTGTGAAACCTCGATTTGTACTTTTATGATTTAGGATAGTAATATTTGATTGTATATGCATGTTTATTGATTGATGAGTCATTTAGGAGAGTCTAATGTGATAAAATGAAAAGTTTTGATTGAGTTGGTATGAATTACCGGGATAAATAACTAAAATGAATAAAATGGGGAACGACATAAAATACTTAAATTATGATATTTAATATGAAAATTGTATTGAAACGTGTCATATAATATGAAATATATGTGTTTGATGATAAAATGGGGTTTCGATTGTGAAATTTATTGAGAAATGATATACGTACTAAATAGCAAAATATTTGTTGTGCGATAGAACAATGTACATGAAACGAAAATGCATGTGATTAAATACAGGGTATGAATATGTAAGTAAGATGATTAAAGTTATGGAAATGTTTATCTACATAATTAATGCCCGTGTGATTTTAGTAAAAGGTTAGGATATGATTGACATATCAATAGGGTTTTATGTGTGCTTGTATAAGATGTAACACCCTATACTCAACTCAATCGCCAGGTCCGAGTACCAAATGTCACAATCAATTCAAGTATCTCAACAAAATACTTAATTGATTTAGTTATGTACTTAAACAAATCTCTAGATTTCAAATTTTAACTTCTACTAAAACTCTTATCATACAAGTGATAATTTCTTACAACATTGATACCTTATTAAATCTAACAGTTATTTACAGAATTTTAAATTAAAACTTTAATACAGATAAATATCCAATTGAATCCCTGAGGTGTGGCCTCTAAGGGTGCCCTTCTATATACATGAAACAACTATCGTGCCCATCATTAACATCTAGCAGTGTTTTACTTGGTCCTTCCACTTGATTCCTGAGTCTTTATCCACCTTGCATACAAGAGTAAATTTTATAATTTTATAAGTTCAAAAAAACCTAATGAGATCATGTACTCTGATATTCATAGATCTTATGCACAGATATAAAACTCCTTGAAGTTCATAGGAGAATTCATAACTTCGCTGGTGTAACCTATCCATTGTTTTCTCTGAATTAACTGTCAGTGGACATAACCTCCAACCACAACTATGTTCTATCAAACCTTACGTCTTATGAGTCTTAACCCTATCTATCGTTATTCAAGTATTTCCTTATACCCTTCATTGTATGCCTCATTACTGAACACCCATATTTGCTATCACGGATTGGCAACACCTATTAGAGCTGTAACTAAGACTTCTCCATAATTGTGGATCCCTTACTTGGTCCCATTAATCCACTTAGAACTCTATATGTATTTGTCATACTATTTAGACAGTATCTTCTTATGACTTAACCTATGCTTGATCCCTTTCCTAAATGGGGTCTTATTCTAATAACCTCATTCGCAGACTTGAATATGATACTTGGCTAACTAAATCAACACCCTCTCTTACCTGTGGTAATGCCACATTTCCTTCCTCGTGCTATATAACCCGGATGGACTTTCCTGCTAATTTTTGGTGAATTTTCCACTCAAGTAGGCTTCCGTAGACTTTTCGTGCTGCCAAGTCTTAACCTGACATCCACTTTCTCTATAGATATTTGGTAGACTTACCGTACAAACCGTTTAGCTTAGAATCTACTTTATTGACTCACTTATCATACCTAATGCTAGTTTACTGGCCAACCACTGGCGAACTAATAATGATGGATACTTTATACTTCGAAGAGGGTATCCCTTACAATACCTCTGCCTTGTTAAGGCCAGATATACCAATTCCTATTTTTGTCACAATTTAGCGGATTCCCTTATTAACAAGCTTACCCGTATTCTCTAACACTCTTACCTATTTTCTCCTTTTCTTAGTTTGGCGGATTCTCTTACTATGTCCTTTACCTGTGTTCTCTGACGTGTCGCATTCATCATATTATGCTATTTGCCGTGTGAGTCATATAGTGATTTCCCTTTTCTTTCTAAATCAACTTCTTGGTTCACCATATTGGCAGACTTCATTTGATGCCATATCCCAACTATGGTCTTACATATTATGATCCCATGTTTACTATCCTAGCTGACTCTATATGTTGCCATAACCCAACTAGAGCCTTACACTATATGATCCCATGTTTATGTCCTGGTGGACTTCTGATTCTGAGGAATCAATAAACCACTTTCGAGGTGTTTCCCCTTAGGGCCTATAAACCATTTACACGATGTTGCCTTAAAGGACTAATCAATAGCCGCCATCGTGGTGTCACTCCATAGAGTCGATTGATCGTTGTCACGATGTCACTCTAGCGAGCCAGTCGATAATCACCATCGTGGTGTTGGTCTGTAGAGTCGATAGATCATCATCACAGTGTCATTCTAACAAGCCACTTGATACCATTTCATAATGCTACCTAAACTCCTTCTATACCCATTTCAGTCTGCCCATTCCTCTAATACACCAATTATTCCTATCTTCATCTACTCCATCAAGGTAAATTCCTCCATACTCCACATATAATATAAACATGAATCTCATGCATAACATTCCAAACACTGATACTATAAGGAGTACGACACATTTTAACACGTCAATACACCAACACAATGTACAGTCATAGAGCATAAAAATCATTCAATCATTCTGATCTATCGTAATTCATTGTAGTAGATTAAACTAGTTTTCATACTTAAGGACTTAAATACAAGCAATGCTATTATGTTTTAGTTAGTTTTATATTTTAGTTTCAATTCAATAAAAAGTGTAATTTGAGTTGTTTTATGACCTTAGGGGCCGAAAGAGGCCTAAGGGAGGACTAACATACTTAGTGAGTGTGCAAGACATCATTCAAAGGCATGAGAGCTCGAGGCTGGTCGCCATGTTGCAACATGAGAATCCAGTGTCGCAACATAGTGAACAAAGTGCCAAAATTCCAAGAATACCTTTGGTGTTGCGACACAACCAATGGATGTCATGACACACCTCTGAAGCTGAACTTGAGCCAAGCAAACTGCCTTTGATGGCATGGCACCGGCCCTGTATGGAAAGAATCACTAGCGAATGGTGTTTTGGTCCGCACTATGGAAATTAACGTAAAAACGTCAATCGACCTAGGCCTAAGGACAATGACCAACCCTAACGCTATAAATAGACTCATAAGACACTTGAGAAAAGACCACATTTGTAACTTGGAATTTTATTTTTTATTTTTTAGTTCTTTTTAGACTTGAGATGCGCTTCAAATATTCAATACAATCAGGTTTTCTTCTTAAACTCTTATTCTATATTCATTCATAATGTTTATTTATTTTATCAAGTTTACTGTGTTTATGAAATCCATTAAAAACTAATCCTCTTATGGGGGATTAGTGAGTGGAAGTGTGATTAATTAGTTTCTATGTAGGGTTTCTTGGCAGATCAACTATTTCAAATAGGAAAAACTTAAACCCTAAGCCTAACAACCCTAGGAAGTCATTTAGGTGGGAATTAACCCAAAATTGGTATTGTCTATACGCGAACCCCTTACCTCAATCTGGTCTAGACTATAAGGTTGAGAGATAAGTAATTATTGCCGACTCGTTAGTTTAGTGGAAGATCGAGAGATTGTGCTAGAGTAACTACTAGTTAATTGAGTAGAAACTCGAAATAAGAATTAGTTATGACCACCAAAGCAAGCTAATCACTTGTGCTTAGATTTGGTTGAATTACATCTTAGTTTTCTCTGTTTACTTTATTTTGCATGTTTATTTATTTTAGTATAAAGCCTAAAACTATTTTCCACTTTATATTTTATCGTAATATAATTTATTTAAAGTTTTAATTAGTTTTATTTACGTTTAGATTAATATTAACTTAGTACTTGCCTCTCTTGGGTACGATCCTCGGAGTACTCACCTACTTCACTGTAAAAACTATATTACAACCTAACCCGTATACTTACGGACACTGCCTCAAATTCCATATTTTTAGTAGCAATATTCACACTCTGGACATTAGTACATCCCGAGGCGGTCACATTTCCACAGCCTTATGCATGCATAGTTCACTCAATCACTAAAATCATGTACAACCATAAAATTCAAACTACACTTAAACACTCATACTATAAGGAGTACACCATATTTTAACACGTCAATACACCAAAAAAATGTACATTCATAGAGCATACAAGAAATCATTCAATCCTTTCCACAACTTTATGCATGCATAATTTACTCAATCACCAAAATCATGTACAACCACGGATTTCAGACTACACTCGAAACAATCATCGAAACAAAGTATATCAATAGGACAACAAACAACATCCAGGGGGGAAGAAGAGAGTAAAGAACTCACCTAAACCCTTTATCCTCGACAACTTAGCTTTTCCAAATGCTGGAGTCTCTATCATCCTGACAGCTAAACACGAAAACCATATGTCAGTTAAATCGAAGACATTTAAACCTTAAAACCTTAAACCCACTTTACAGAACTTATCACAAATTCCTTACTCTCACCCTTCCTATTATCCACGAGTACAAAAAGATAAGAAATATTACCAGTTTTGTCAATTTCTCTATTTCCAGACTTCAATTTTCATGACCATTGCTTCATGCAGGGCTCTCTTAAATTTTCCTCTTCTTCGAAACAACTGAAGAAGACGATGTAAGAAAAAAGAAAGTTATAAAATGATTGAAGAGAATTCAACCTAATTTAGCACAATCTCCATATTTCACCTTAACCATCTATCACTAATTATTCTATCCCTTATTAAGGAACCAACCGATTTCAACCTAACCAAACCAAAATTGAAATATAAATATTTTCCTGACGGTCACAAAACTTTCCAAAATTTCCTTAAAAATGGCCGAATTCAAGAACCTTAAAAATGGCTTTATTTCCTTCAATTTTTGGTGGTAGGGAGCTTTGGAGAAGATGAGTACATTATTTCCTTTATTTGTTTTTAGTTTATTTTGCTAATTACTAAACTAACCTTTGTTTTTAATTTTGAAATTCACTTATTTAATGTCCATAATTGTCCACTCAAATAAAAAATAGTCTATTTACCATTCAAGTGCTCATAAATTTAAGTTCTTTAGCTATTTAGTGCCTTTAGCCTATAGAAATCTAATTTTGCACCTTTTGCAATTTAGTCCTTTTTATTAAATTAAGCATGCAAACGATTAAATTTCTTAACGAAATTTTTATACGACACTACTAACATGCTATAGAAATTAAAATAATAATTAAATAAATATTTATACTTCAGATTTGTGGTCCTGAAACCACTGTTCCGATTTCACTAAAAACGGGCTATTATAGTCGAAGCATAAGGAACCTTTCTCATGTTTTCTCCTTTTTTCGCTGTCTTAGGACAGTCTTCCAAAGAAAGATAAAATCTCCATATAGAAGGTTGATTTCCCTTCTTCGAATTAGTCATTACATAATGTTCCAATATCTTATTTGGTATGAGGCATGTGATACATCTATCACTTTGTTCTTTTGATTCCTCAGGATTCAAATTCCTTGAACAAAATTAGTTTCTCCCAAGTTCTTCATGTTAAATTGTTGGGTTAACCACAGTTTAACTATTGGCAATGTCCCCACATCATTCTCAATGAGTAGAATGTTATCGATATATAGAACGAGAAAGACCATATTTTCATCTCTAATACTTTTATAAAGACAAGATTCATCTATATCTTGCTGAAATCCAAAAGTCTTGATCGCTTGATCAAATCTTTGATTCCATGAGTGGGATGCTTGCTTAAGTCTATTAATGGATCTAAGCAGTTTGTAAACTTTATACTTGTTTCCTTTAGCTATATATTTAATAGGTTACGTCATATAGATGCTCTCTTCAATATAGCCGTTCAAGAATGTTGTATTGACACCCATTTTCTAGATCTCATAATTGAGAGTTATCGCAATGGATAAAAATGTTAGAATAAAAAATAGAATAAGTTTCGACAGTTCAAGAATTCACTGATGTGTTTCCTGAAGAATTTCCATGTTTACCACCTGAAAGAGAGGTTGAATTTGTTGTTGATATAGCATCGGGAAATGCTTCGATCTCTATTGTACCGTATAGAATGGCTCCAAAAAAATTGAAAGAATTTAAGGCATAGTTGCAAGAATTGTTAGACTGGGGATTTTTTCGATTAAGTGTATCACCTTAAGGGTAGTTCAATGTTATTTGTGAAAAAGAAAGACAGAACCCTGAGATTGTGTATCGATTACTGACAACTAAATAAAGTATCCATAAAGAACAAGTATCCACTTCCTTGTATTGATGATTTGTTTGATCAGTTGAAAGGAGCAACTATGCTTTCTAAAATTGATATTTGGTCAAGTTATTATTAGCTCATATTCAAAGAGCCAGATGTGCTGAAAACCGCTTTTCAAACTCGATACAAACATTGTAAACTTTTGGTAATGTTTTTGGGGATAACTAATGCCTGAACTTCTTTTATGGGTCTAATGAACATAATTTCTCAGTCGTATCTAGACAAATTTCTTGTTGTGTTTTGGAACGACGGAAATGTACAAGTGTACACAATCGCAACAAGTAATAAAGTGATAAGTAAATGTCGAGTTATCGTACCCACAGGGACTGTCAAAATAATTATTTATGAATACAATTTAAAACACTTTGATGAAGAAAAATATTTTGTTTTGAAAAGGGTGATTTAAAAAAAATAAGATTTTAAACTAAGTAAAATAAAAAAATAAAAATAATAGTTTTAATGTACGATTTCAAAATATGGTTTAATCAAGATGACAAAATTGTGTTGGATTAATTACATTTCTTTAACTTAGAATTATCAAACTCATGTTTATGTTGTTCGAATAAATTCACGGCAACTCGGTAATTTGCTAACTTATGAACATACTCACCTACACAAATCCATTAATCTCTTAACATATCCCTATGTCAATTCAATCGATTAAACAGATTCTAATAAGCAAACATGTTATTGCACATACATACTTATTAAATTGAACTAATCTCTTGCATATTCCTATGTCAATTCAAACGATTAATTAAATCTAATAAGCACATAAAAGACTATGTGAGGTAATAAGGTATCCTTACCTTGAAACAGTTTAATCACAATAATCTTGCAAGTTATGCAAGGCAACTATATCGCCAGATACAATGCTAATTTAACCTTTGGCTACCTTAGAAGAATAAACATGCACTGATTAAGTACTATGTCCATTAATTACAATTTCAATCCGTTTAAATAATTAATTCATTAGTTCCCTCACAATTATAATGAAAGAATAACTTAGGCATGATTTTACTTAATCAAGCATTTTACTGAGGCCTATAACAGCATAAACACAATTTTAATAATTTAAGAGGATAAAATGCAATCAACCCAAAAAGAATTAAATTCAAACTAAGATGATTAAATTAACCATTCCAACAACATAAATATTCATAGATATGTTCATCACAAAAACAACAAAAATTAAAGAGATAAGGAACAATAATCAAATCCTGTGTTTTTTCGTGGCTTGACTAGGTTGCCTTGTTCTTCCTTCTTTGTTGTCCCTGCTGATCAAGGCTGCTATGAAAACTCAATTGCTGCTCCAAAATGGCTGAAGAAGATCCCTTTCTCAAAAGGAGAAATTTGCAAAAGATCAAGGAACTTTGAATGGGAAAATGAGAGAAAAAGTGAAAGAGGAGAGAAGAATTGTGAGAGAAGAGATGTGAATGAGGGATGTGTTGAATGATCAGCCAAGGGGGTTTTTATAGCTGAATGTGGCAGCTAAAATTTGCTAAAAATAGCAGCCAAATAGCCACCCCTTGGCCGGCCTCCTATGTGGCAAAGTTGATGGCTTCAACTTTGCTAAATATGGCTTGGGGCAAATCTACAAAGCCACCAATTGTGGAGGGGTTTAATTGCAATTTGAACAAGTCTCCAAGGGATTCTTTACAAGCTTAAATAATCAGCTAATGAGTTGAATTGGGTCAACACTTGGACGGTTTTTGGGCTGTCCTTTTCTTGGCCGGTTCGGTTCAATCGGAACACTTTTTCATACTTAATTAATAATAATTTATTAACCCAAATTAACTCGGATATAGATTAAAATTAATTATATTATGAATTGATACACATAATTTTGGACCGTCTTAGGCTGGAAATTAATTTGCCTTGGCACTTAAAATTGTTTCTCGATTTTGTGTTTCTAGAAGTGTCTGCCGAGCCATTTTTTCGCCCTTTGTGCAATTCTGTCGAAAATAACCAAAATTAATTATAAAATTAATTAAAATTTAACATGTTCATAATTTAAGTACAATTTAATTATTTTATAATAATTAATTATTTTTCGACAAAAATTTAACCGAATTCGCATGAATTTAAGCTAAAAAAGGTATAAAAAAGTGTTTCATATATGACATTTTGATTTACTCGAAGAATAAAAATGATGATGATTAACATATGAGAATTGTGCTAGAGACATTTTAAGCGAAACAGTTGTATGTATGCCAAATTAAAAAAAAAAAAAAAGAGTTCTGGCTACGAGTAGTGGAAATTCTTGGTCACATGATATCAACTGAAGATATCTGAGTTGATCTGAATAAAATATCATCAATTATGAATTGGAAACCTCCAAAAAATGTCACAGAGGTGTGAAGTTTTCTGGGATTGGCTGGATATTATCGACATTTTGTTAAAGGATTTTTTATGATAGTTCTCCAGCTAAGAAAACTATTACAAAAGAATGTCACTTTCGTTTTGTCAGATAAATTCCAAAAGAGTTTTGAATAGTTGACAACAATGTTAACATAAGCTTCGATTTTGACTTAGCTTGAATGTGGGAAAGAATTTTTTGTTTTAAGCGATGCTTCATTGAATGATTTGGGTTGTGTACTGATGCAAGGGGAAAGGTAATTGCCTCTGCTTCTTGAATAGTTAAGCCACACAAGAAAAATTATTACACTTGATCTAGAATTGGCTGTAGTGGTTTTTACATTGACGATTTGGAGACATTATTTATATGGGGTGAAATGTCATATTTTCATAGATCATAAAAGCATGAAGTACCTGTTGACTTAAAAAGAGTTGAACTTGAGACAACATAAGTGGCTCAAATTGCTTGAAAACTATGATTTGATTATTGATTATCATCCAAGTAAAGTTAACATTGCAGTTGATGCTTTGAGTTGGAAGTCTTTATTTACTTTGAAAGCAATGAATACCCATTTGCCTTTGGAACATGATGGGTCTACTTTAGTCGAATTGAGAGCTAAAACATTTTTCCTTTAGAGAATCCAGGAATTGTAGAAAGATGTGTAACACTCCTTAACCGTATTTGACGCCAGAATAGGGTACGAGGCGTTACTGGACATAAACTCACACAATCATACAAGATCGAGACATGAATTTTCGTCCAATTTAAAACTTTTCATTCACATGTATATAGTCCATTATATGGGCCCTCGAGGCCTTAAACATACATTGGGTGTAGTTCGGGACTAAACTGAGAACTTTGAAAAACTTTTCGACACTTAAAAAATTTTCTTATTTTGGAGAGTCACACGCCCGTGTGGGTAGGCCGTGTTGTCACACACTCCCGTGCTGCTTGGGACACGCCGTGTCCTCAGCTCGTGTAACTCTCTGACTATGATGTCATCATACAATTAGATTCACACGGCCAAGTCACACGCCCGTGTGCTTAGGCCGTATGGCGAATTAAATTTTAGATATTAAGTGCAGACTTCACACGGCCTGGGTACACGCCCATGTTCTAAGGCTATGTCCTCCACACGGCTGAGACACACGGCCAGAACACAGGGCCAGAACACACGCCCTTGGGGGAAGCCTTGGGTCACACACGGTCTAGACACACACCCATGTGTCTACCGTGTGGACAAATTTAAGGCTATTTTCCAAGCCAATTGCCACCCTTATTTGCACAACACATTCATGGCTCCAAAGGCACTTAAACATTCATGAACCTAGCTCATGCATGACAACTTCTCATCACATTATACTAAATTAAGACTACATATCATGACAAGCCCCATTGTACCAACACACACATAGTAGCCATCATCATTCAACCATCAACAACCAATTGTCATATCATAATGGAATTGGCACATACATGCATAGATGAATAGGTTTACAACCCAATAATCATTATGAGCCATATTTCATGGCCTTATACAAAATGAATCATAACACCATCAAAAGCCAACACATTGGCTAAACAAATATGACATATAACAAAACAACCAAATTCCTATACATGCCATACTCAAAATAATGAGACAAACTATACCCAAAAGATCCAATTGATAGTATAACCGAGCCTTCGACGTCCTTTGATCCCCGAGCTAGCTTGGCGACACTATAAGAAAATGAAAAAGAGAGGGAGTAAGCTTGCATGTAAATAATAAGCAATAAAAAATATGCATTTTCATACACATACATAACACAATTTAATCCATCTTATTCTCAACAATCATTGTAGTCATATCCTATCTCATTTGATTTATATAATGTTCAATAGAACTCAAGATCATAATTCCTTCATTGTCATTTTACCAAGGTTTAATCATTTCGTAATCTCAATAACTACGAGCTTGGTATGCATACCTGTACTCTTTCAAAATGATCATACCTCGTTATTTCTTTGACAAATCCTTGGACTACCCGTTGAACCACTTGGAATACTAAGGGATACTTAGGAAATCATATTCACATAGTAGGGTGCCAATGCCATATCCTGAATATGGTCTTACATGGGACCACTTATCGATGCCAATGCAATGTCCTAGACATGGTCTTACATGGGATCACACATATCAAAGCCGATAGCCCAGCTATGGTCTTACACGATGTTATCATATCGATGCCAATGCCATGTCCCAGACATCATCTTACATGGGACCACATAACGATGCTGATGCCATATCCCAAATATGGTCTTATACGGGATCTCCTTAACCCAAAAGTCATGATATTTATACCCTAAGTATTCCTAAGGTTCAACAGGCTTCCATCACCTCAAATCTTTGTCGGACAATATCAACAATACTCGCAAAGACAAATATACAATTCATGCAACATTAAGTGTTAAATGTATAATAAAATGTTGTATCAATTACACACAAACTTACCTCGGTACAAAAATGTAGCTAACTATTCGATTTAGTCTACAACCTTGTTCTTCCCTCGGTTTAGGTCTGGACTTCGTTTTTCTTGATCTATAATAGCAAATTTTAATTATTTAATTATCACATTATTCAAATCAGTCCATAAATCATACTTTGGAAAAATTACAAATTTACCCCTAAACTTTCACATATTTACACTTTGGTCCCTAAGCTCATAAATTGAAATGTGTCTAATTTTTTTGTTACCCAAGCCTAGCTGATTTATATTCCCTCTTATAACATCCCACATTTTTCATCAAATCACATTTTTAACACCTATTTTTACATGTTTTACAAACAAGTCCTTTTTGGTGTTTTCATGAAAATCACTTAGAAAAAGATGTTCAATTAACACCAAACTTCCATATTCCTCTATTAATCATCAAAATGCATGTATGGCACACATGGGTAAATTTTTTATCATAAACCCTAGTTCAAATAAAGGGTAGAAATAGATAAATCATGCTTTTAGGATCTCAAAAATGCAAAGAACATTAAAAACGGGGCTAGGATTGACTTACTATTAAGCTTGAAAAGTTGAAAAACCCTAGCTATAGTGCTCCTCCAAGTTTCAGCTATGGCATGAGAAAGATGAGCAAATTTTTGCTTGATTTTTCCCTTTTTAATCTTTTATTAACCAAATGACCAAAATGCCATTTACATTAAACTTTCAAATTTTATCCATTCATGCCCATTTTTGTCCATAAAAATAGAAATTGGGTTAATTTATATTCAAGGACCTATAATTAATAATCCAAAGCTATTTCATACTAAAAGTTTCTAGAAACACATATTTTGCAACTTATTCAATTTAGTCCCTAAAGTCAAATTGGACATTTTACCCATAAAATCTCTTCATGAAATTTTCACACGAGTATGAAATCTTATCATAGACCTCATAATAATAAAATAATTATTTTTACCTTAAATTTGTGGTCTTGAAATCACTGTTCTGATTAGACCCTAATTCGGGATGTTATAAGATGATGTTGAGTTACAAGTGAAACAGAAACTAGTTGTTGATGATCAGATCACTAAGTTTAGTATAAGTGATAGTGGAAGTCTGTATTTTTGAAACCACTTGTGTGTATCAAAGAATTCAGAGTTGAAATGAGGTATTCTGCATAGAGCTCATGATAGTGCTTATATGATACATCTGGATAGCAATAAGATGTATAATGACTTGAAATAGTCGTACTGGTGGCTGGGAATGAAAAGAGAAATCTCTGAATACGTGCCAACAAGTCAAACAAAAACATTAAGTTTTTATATTTTTACAGCCTATAATGATTTTGGAATGGAAATCAAAATGAGTCACTATTGGAAAGATGTAATCAGGGTTATAGTTGACAAATTAACCAAGTCAACTAACTTTATTCTTGTGAGAACTGACTATACACTCGAGAAGTTAGATGAAATTTACATACCAGAATATCAGATCACACGGTGTATCAATGTTTATCATTTTAGATCGAGACCTAAGATTTTCCTCAAAATTTTAGGGTAAATTACACGAAGCCCTAGGAAAAAAATTGAATTTCAGTATAATGTTTTATCCTTAAGCTAACGAGTAATCAGAACGAGTGATTTAGATACTTGAAGATATGTTACATTGCTGTGTAATTTAATTTGAAGGCAACTGGGAGAGATTTCTACCGTTAGTTGAGTTTGTGTATAATAACAACTATTAGCCGAACATCAAAATTACGCCTTACAAAGCATTATACGATCATAAATGCAGGAATCCTCTATGCTAGTTAGAGTTGAGTGAAAAAAAAATGGCAGCAATAGATTTGATTATGAAACAAAATAAAAAAAATCCTAATTATTCAGGATTGTTTGCAAGCTGCGTCAGATCGATAAAAATCTTATGTCAATTTAAAAGGAAAAGACATTGAGTTTCAAATTAGCGACAAGGTGTTTCTGAAAGTCTTGCCCTGGAAAAAAGTTCTACATTTTGGCAAAAAAAGGAAGCTCAATCTGAGATTTATAGGGCCGTGTGAGATTCTCGAAAGAATTGGTCCTATAGCATACAGATTAGCTATGCTTCTAGAACTTGAAAAGATTTAAAAAATATTTCATGTTTCAATGCTATGTCGTTATAGATCTAACCCTTCTCACGTGATATCTCCCGATGAAATAGAATTATAGCCAAATTTGACCTTTAGTGAAGAACCAGTAAAGGTTTTTGCTCGGGAAGTAAAAGAGTTAAAAAGTAAAACGGTGGCTCTAGTGAAAGTGTTATGAAATCATCACGGTACAGAAGAGGCTACATGGGAGCCAGAAAAAACTATGAAATCCCAGTACCCCTATCTTTTCTCAAGTGAATTTCAAGGACAAAATTTCTTAAGGGTTGTAACAACCCGATTTTCAGTGGTTTAGAAACATCTATTTTGGAACCCCATTTTCATTGTTCAAATTTGTAAATATTAATATTTAATATTTACGAGGCTAGTATAAAAATATATATAAGTTTGGTCTAGTAATTTAGCCGGATTGATAGCTAATTAAGGTATAAGGACTAAATTGTAAATGTTTAGCCAATGGACCAAATGAGTAATTAAACCATCTTTAAATGGTCAAACGGTGGTGGATGAGTTAAAATATACTAACTTTTGTCTAATTGAGCTTAAATTTTTGTTAATTAAGTTTTAATTAATTAAATTTGATTAATTAAGTTTTAGTGTATGTATATAAGACAAATTAAAAGAAACAAATGCCATTTCTTTTCTTCTATTCATCTTCTCCACCGTAGAAAAAAAGAAAGAATAGACTTTCAAGCTTTCAAAACTTTCGGCATTTAATTTATCAGGAATTGAACCAAACCGAATATAATCAGGGAAAATGTAAAATTGTTGATTAGTCCTTAAAGACTTGTTGAATTGTATTTGTTTCAATTGTATGTTTATATTTAAGTGAATTTGTACAAATTAGCATATTTGGCTATTTATGTACTGAATTGTAATATGTGAAAATATTGGCTATACGAAAGGGTACAAGGTATTGATACGAATGTTACATGTTTATGGGATTTGTTTGACATATGAATTCTAATATAAGGCTTGAAATGATATGATTACAATAATGATGCTCATATGAACTTAGTAAAAGATTAGGATACACATAACATGCCATTAGGGTTAAATATAAAATTGATCAAGGATTTATATAATGATATGAGATCCAACAATTGTTGTTGATTATTGGTTATATGTATCGTTGGTTTAGTCTGGGTTGGTAACCTTGATACGATGTTAACTTGTGTGAGTAAATTTATAAAATGTCAATTTGTGTGAGAAAATTCATAAATGTCAGCTTATGTGAGTAACCTTAATCACTGTTAGATAAAGTGAGAAAAATAGTCCCATGTATCCGATTTCAATTTACTATAGTTCTCTCAAGAAAAATCTTAACCTAATGAAATAGGAAATATTGAAATGATTTAGATACGAATTGAATCATATATGTTTCTAATGTGAGTTTTTATATATATGATCATTGTTACATGTTCATTTTATGAAAGTTTACAAACCGATTGGTTGTATATGATATTATGCATTAGTTATCTCAACATATGCCAAATAATGCCAAATTGAATTGTTATCATGTTAAATGTTTATTTTATTGAACTGTCAAGGTAAGTTAAGTAAATTTCATATGAACTTACTAAGCATTCATTATGCTTACCCCGTTGTTTTCACTTCCCTAGTAGATTTTACATTACGGAACAAGTCAAATGGATTTGTGGCATGTACATAGGTGTTTTACAAATGCTACCTTTGAATGTTTTCATATAGTTGAAACTTACCTAATGCGTGATTTTGGCAATGTTAATGCCTTGTTGAAATGGTATGATTTAGTAAATGGCTTGAAATGTGTATATGGTAATTGAATTGACATATTTGGATATGAATTGGTAGTGACAAGTTGATATTTTGATGATTGATTGATATACATATTTTTGAACTAGTTGTCGGGTTTGCATATGGTTTAAAATGCATGAATTGGCATTTGGGATGCCTAGATGAATGAATGTACTTTGATTAGGATGTTAAGACATGTATGGAATATAAACTAACAAGTTTTGGAATGGTTTGTTACAAACAAATGATAGGTGTTTGGATATTTGATTGAAATGCATGCTATGGAAATGAAATACCTAAGCTTAATTGGTGAGTTTGATTTGAATATCATGTAAAGAAGTTAAGTTGAATGTTTAAGCTTATTTGGTATGAAATTGAATATGTTTTGGATCTTTTGCACTTGGTGTTCGATTTATGTAATGTTAGGTATGGTTGGAAGCATCGAAATAGGTATTAAATGGTTCATTTTACCAAAAAAAGAGTCATCGTCCAAATGATCATTCTGTCTCGTCGTAATGCTGACCGACAGTAAGTGATGTCGCAATGTTGGGTGGCCTGGCATCGTGAAGTGACAGAATATTTTGGGACGTCATGATGTGGAAATGATGATGTCATGATGTCAACCTTAAAACTTTGAAACTTTACAATTTGGTCATATTTTGTGCTCAGGCTAATAAAAGAGCTTTCATAAGCTATATTAAGGCTCTATTTTGATTGTGCAACTTAATGTAAATGTGTTTAATACTTAATTGTATGTTTGAATAAATTTTACTTTATAATTGATGGTAGTTACTCCGGCAACAAATGTAGCTCCTGTAGTTCAGACCAGACGATTGGGGCGGGTGAGGGGTGTTACAGTTAATATGACCAAGTCTAAAATGCCAAAGGTGTACATGCCTCTTTTATTCTAAATTTTAGTCTCAAGTAGTGTTTACATGTTTGGCTTGATAAAATAAAGATTATTCGACATCCATCCATTACAGATCAGTTTGTGATTTCTATATATTCCAATACTATTATTAAAAGTCACGGTGTAACAACTCATTTGTCAATAGTGTCGAAAATAGTAGTTTCAGGACCACAATTTTGACGAGAGAATCCAAATATATGTTTAATTAATATTTATGAGTTAAATATAGTAT
Organism: Gossypium anomalum; assembly: GCA_025698475.1. Taxonomy (NCBI): domain Eukaryota; kingdom Viridiplantae; phylum Streptophyta; class Magnoliopsida; order Malvales; family Malvaceae; genus Gossypium; species Gossypium anomalum. The sequence continues at coordinate 71,837,733 of CM046968.1, forward strand.
AATAGTGAATCTTGATTGAATAGATTTTATTAATTGGTCAATTAGTTAGTACAAGTGGTGCGTACGAAAAGTCAAGTGGTTTTCGAAAATGAGGTATCGAGACCCCGTTTCTATAAATTGAGCCTGTGAATGTTTTTGTTAAATATTTACGGAGCTTTTATATAGATAAATTCAAGTTTGGTCCAAAAATTTTAGTGATTGGATGGCTAATTAAGAGATAAGGACTAAATCGTAAAAATCATAAAAGTTAGTCATTATTAAATTTTTATTAGATATATTGCTTATGTAGTAAATTTTTAGGTTTTAATATAGCAATTATGCCATATTTAATTATAGGGGGACGGCTTGTACTTAGTTTTGTTATACTTTATATGTTAATTTAAAGTTAAATTAATAATAATAAAGTTAAAACATAAAAATAATGGTCATCTTCTTCATTTTTTTAGTTTCACCGTCGAAACTAGGAAACCAAAGCATGAGAATCCATTGTTAAACTTCCAAGGTTTGGCCAAGTGCATGTGAGCCTATTTCTTACTCATTTTTCGTAAACTTTATATTTTTAAGATAGTTGCAACTAGGTCCAACTAACCCGCACCTCTGTTTTCAAAATTGTCAAAGATTTAAAAATTTTCCATTGATGTTATTTGAAGTTTTTGAATGTTTATGGTAGATTTTGGAGCATAAAAATGAAATAGGATGAATTTATTAAGTAAATTTTGTTAGTTTTGAGTTCGGGACTAAATTGTGAATATATTGAAATTGATAGGAAATTTTGTAATTGTGATAATAAGAGGTTGTATATGGGCATAATTGAAGAGGGTTTAAAATTTGGAGTTCAAAGTTGGAAGATATAATAAGTTCGGTTTTAATTGAATTATTGAATAAATAAAAAATTGGACCAAATTGAATAATATCAAGGAAATGACAAAAATTGTTGATTAGTCCTCAGAGAGTTGGTTGGTTCTTGTCTTAACCAGGTAAGTTCATATGGTATGTTTGTGTTAAATTGTTATGCATTTGGAATTATAATTGTAATGATGTTTAAATGAAATTTTAATTCTTTATAATTCAATACAAAAAGGTGAGATAAAGAATTAAATTGAATATGATGAATTGCAAATTGAAATAATTATGGAATAGGATATGTCATGTGATGAGGTGATGATTTAATAAAATGAGCTGACTCGATTTGATTTAGATTGGTTGATAATGATAAGGACTAAATTGATATGAAAAATGTGTATATATATATATATATGTCTGTGCAATTGAATGCATATAGATATGATTGATGCTATCATGATTATGGATGAATGATTTAATGATGAAAATATATGTGAATTGAGATGTTGATTGATAATAACTTGAGTAATGAATACCCTATTAACTATTTGGGTAGAGTCGAATATAGTTGGCATGCCATAGGATAGGAAGAGTTCAAGGTTACTTCGACTATGAGTCGATGAGGCACTGAGTGCCAATTTGCTTCGGTTATACCAATGAGAAACTGAGTGTGCCAAACTAGTGTGTTGGTTGGATCCGTGTATCCATCCGTCTGAGTCTGAGTCACGTTCATAGGGAAATAAATGGTAAAAAAATTTAAATATTTGATATTTGAAATGGCAAATGACATGATATGGATGTGAAATGAGAAATGGAATATGAAATTGTGAATGAGTTGGGAACATTGATTGATTATGTTCAACGAATCCATGAATTTGGAAATTGAGATGGAATGTAATTTCGTAATTCGTAATTCGTATTATGAAATGAAATAGTAATTGACATTAGATTGGCGATTAATATATGTATTTGGTATAAAGATGAATAGATATGAAATGGGAATGAAGTTTATACTATTTAATATGAATTTGATTGAGAATTGAAATTATGACATGAAAAATAATGTTTGACATTAATTTGAAATGGGATGTATTAAGGGTAAAAAAATTGTATGATATGATTAAGATAATGAGATGATTAAATGATTGTTTGTTTTATGAATAATAATGAAATTTTGAATCAAGTGAATTGAAATGTTATATGATTAAATTAATATATAGTATGATAAATGTTGAACTCACCTTTTTAATTTGTGATTTACCATGATAGTCAAACTCTATCAAGCTAAGTAACATGTAGTGTATAATTATAACTTGAGGTAAGTTATTTGGTTTTAGTACCTATAAACTTACTATGCAACTGCAATGCTTACTCCCTTGTTTCCTTTTTCCCTGTAGTGTAAACTTACAAAATGTATCAGGCAGATTGTCGAAAAGCTCACACTATCTTGGTATTGATTCTGTAGTCTTTGACCATGTTAAGGTTTGGTTATGTGTGGCATGTACTTAGGAGTTGTTTTGGTTTACTTATATAGTGGTATGGCTTGAAACCCTTGTTGGTGTGATTATGAAAAAGAATATGCTTGTTGAAAACATATGCATTAGTAAATGGTTTGAATTATATATTTGGTATTTGATATGACATTTTGAGTATGCAATTATATAGGTAATATGATGTCATAATATAGATTAGTTGGTTTAAAATAGAGGTATATAATATTTGGCATGTACATAATAGAGTTATATGGTTGTATATGTTATGATTTGAATGAATTTAACATTTTAAATGTTATGTGAATATGTATATAACTATGAGTTTGGTAATGATCTTGGTATTTGGTAATCTTTGTTGATTGTTTAGGAATGTATGTTATAATGCTTATCTTGTAATAAGGTAACATGTTTGAAATATGCTTAGTAAAAAAATGGTATGTATATGATAGGTTTGAATGAATCTAGTAAGGTATTGTGCATGCTTGAATGCTTGATATTGAATCGTTATTATAAGGTCTTATAAATAATTAAACGATGTATGCTATGTTAATTTTTTTTGAGGTATCTTTTAGGGCATATTGGATTGTTTTAAATATGGTATTATGTTCGAATTTGAATTGTTAGATTAAGGTTCCATTTGTGGCATATTGGCTGTATGTTCGTAATGGATTGAATGAGTTCTATGTAGGTTATTTGTGTACCTATATATAACTATGAGCTAAGATGTATATTTGGGCATGAAATGAACTACAATTTGTGATTTTGACCATCTGGGTAAAAGTATCGATACCAAGGACTAATGTATTGATACTTAACCAATGAACAGTGTTTTGAAAATGGTAGAATGCCAAGATGGTATTGGAACTGATTTTTGGTATCTATACTTTTGTTAAAAATATCAATACTTGTTCCTTTTGTATCAATACTTAGTTGCAAGTATTGAAAATTTTTAGATTGGTCCTTAATCATGCTCGAATCTATTAAACTATGTCTGTATGCTCGATTTAGTCTCTACTTGGTTCATAACTTTTGTTATGCGTATATTTAGGAAACTTTGATGATTTAAATTGAATTCAATGTTTTGGTTTGCATATGAATGTTCTGATAACTGTAGTAGCATCTTGAAACTCAGATCCAATGATTGGGCTGGGTGAGGGATGTTACACATGGTCAAGTTGTCTTTATATAAACATGCAACATAAAACAAGTTTCTTTTGAAACTTGGTACATAGAAAACGCCTTTTAAAAAAATCTTCCTAAAATTATCAAAATAAATATATGCATCTATCATTGCTTCAGCTGCCATAGTTGTCCTGTTTCTGGTCTGCAACGATAGAATCTTATCTCTAAGATCTCCCCTCCCCTCGAACCCTATAGAGAAACACATATATAATTAGTGGCTCCCTAATCATTGCCCTAGTGGTCTATTGAATCTTCTAATAAACAAGTTTCTATCATAAAGAGTTTTATACCTTCGCCTTTGGTGGCCAGGTATTCCTTGCACTCTTTGTAGTTTACCTTGAAGTGTCATTTCTTACTGTAGAAGAAGAATTTAGACTTAGAAAAGTCTTTAGGCTTCCTGGTTTTCTTTCTTTCCACTTGTGGTGGACTAGAGACCTTACCCATGCTTTTATTAATACGTTTTCCCTTCATTTGTGAGGAAGAAGTAGCAACTATGTTTGCTTCTGCTCTTCAGACTAGCTGACTCTCATTCAACATAAACTCATAAGATTGTAACTCCTTCATAGTTGTGTAAGTGTTAAAGTCTTGTTCCCAAGGTTATATGCCACTCGAAAGCTTGCATAATACTTGGACATGCTCTTCAAAACCATCTTAATTTGAGTGTTTTGGTCCAAATTGGTCTTATTATACACGACCTCAATAAAGTAACCCATAAGAGTAATCATATGGTCTTTAATCGTAGTGCCGAGCTTTTGCTAGGCATTCATCAAACTAGTAATAGTTGACTGTCGAGACAATGCAGCTTGGTCTTCAAACATGTCTTCTAGTTTGTCTAGAACCGTTTTGGTTGTCTTACAGTTTTCTAGTTGCTTATAAAGGGTTCTGGTCACACTTGCCAGCATATAGCAACGAGTTAAATCATCAAACTCCTTCTAGAGTTTTCTAGCCTCAGCTTGAGTGGCCGGAAGACACTTATTATCAAGAACTATTTTAAGTTTCTCACAACTTAGGACAATCTTCAGGTTCCTTTTCCATTCCTTATAGTTATTTCTATTCAGTTTGTTCTTAATAAGTATATTTAATAAATAAGTAGTTTTCATTTTCAACCTGAAAATAAAACATTCATTCATTAATATCTTTGTATTAAGCAAATATTAGAAAATGTTTTGCAACATTACGATATGCATTAAGATGATGAATACGTCTTACATTAAACCTGAAAATATTTGTAAGTCATTGTAACGATAATTCCTACATCTATTAAATTAAGCCACCATAGGGTGATCATGATCAATGAGTAAGAACACGGATTTCCATCCAATCAGTACGTGAACCTAATTTCTTAGGCAATCACACGTACTAATAATCGTTTAACATTTGACTATCATTCTAACTTAAATAGAGCTTCATAGGAAGTTACTTAACTAGAAGATCTTGAGTGTATAACCATCAACTTAACACCTATCATATCATGCACCACAAATGATCATCATGGGATAATCTTACCGAATAACATGCTTAGACTAGTTGTCCTCTTTAAAGAATGAACTTCTTGTTATATAGCATGATAATACCTATCATAAGGCTGATCCAAGTATCATACGATTACAAGACAGTTCTACTTACTTTTAGAAAATCTCCACAATAAGGTTCACATGAAAATCCTACCATTGGGTAGTTAAACTGTCATGCCATCGAAAGAAACCATTGATGGAGACCATAGGTCTTGTTTTGAGACCTTTTCTAATCACCACCTCAGCATATGTTCACCAGGGCTAAGAATCAACACTACAATAAGCAATCTAAATGCGGTGTGTTATAAGTGTAATAAGTCAGTTGTAATATTTGTAGTGTTTCAATAGAACACCCGAGTATTCCAATGATCGAACCCAAGTGAGTTCCCGAAAGTCCTACTATTCAGTTGTGCAGTGGGTTCACTGGCCTTTTACAAAGCGGCTACTATAATGTTCATGAAACATCTATACGCAGACACTTATCAGTCTTTGGCACGGATCTAAACTTTGGTGCCCAATATCAGTCAGGGTTTGAGCATAACCCAAATCTTGACACTTGGGCTCAGGATTCAATCAATGCGTTCGATTTCAACTTTGACACTGGGTCGATATCATGGGGCAGAAGCAGTGATACGGTAGGATCATCAATGTACACCAGACATTAAACCGGTGCACTTTTTGGTGGGCACATGGGTTACAAGAGAACTAATGACCTAGTCATTTCGACAGAGATCGATGAGGGTATGTCCATCCCCTTGCTTGAAGGTGACAATGAAGGCGAAGATGAGGAAAAAGATGCGACCCATGAAGAACGTACTAGTGAGGAAGAAGGGGTGGTCAAGGGAGAAGATTCAGGTGAGGAAGAAGGGGTCGTAGATGCAGTTGACGGGGAGGAGTCAGACCCTGAGCCAATTTGGCAGCGCCGTCCAGATGGTTTAGAAGTGACACTATTTTCTAAATCGAAGCTGGTTACAATAGAGCCAAAAGCTTGTGGGTCTAAATATGGCACCTCGGACACTGCTCCGGATCTAGATCCACGATTCAGGGCATATGAATTTTTACCCTACATGACGAACATCGACTTATCGACTGATGATTGTTTAGAGTTTTTATAGCTATCGCACAAAACACTTGGTCATGCAAGCACATCTCATGACTTACGAGTACCTGAAGTTGGAATGAAATGCCTAAACAAAGATGCTTTAATTGCTACATTAAAACGGTACAACTTTAAGAATGACGTGAACTACTACGTCACGAAATCCTGTTTTGAAAAATTCAAAGGAAAGTGCAAAATGCGATATGGGAGGTGCAAATGAAAAATCATGGTATCTTTCTATAAGAAAATCAGGCTATGGACGGTAAAGAAGTATTTCGATCCACATACATATGTTGCGTTAGGAGCGAGTCAAGACCATCTGAGGCTAGACTCAGACATGATTTCTAACATTATTCTACTGATGGTAAAGGCGAGTCTTAGAATTCCTGCCTGGTGTTGATTGCGAACATCCATAGCTAGTACAAGTACACTCCAATGTACTACAAAGCTGGGTTGTAAAACATAAGGCTATGGATAAGTTGCATCATGGGTGGGATAGTTCGTCCAACTATCTATGGCAATGGTGTTAGGTATTGGATCGGTATGTACCAGGTTATATAACTGATCCAAAAATGCTCCTAGGATACTTCGGTGATGAATTGGTTCCTGGGAAAAGAGTATTCCATCAAATCTTTTGGATCTTTGATCAATGTAAAGAAACTTTTTGGCACTGCAAGCCTTTGGTTCAAATTGACAGCACCTGGCTGTACGGAAGGTATCAACATCATCTGTTGATCGTCGTTGCTCAAGACGGTAATCGGAGGATTCTACTGATTGCGTTTGCAATAACTACTGGAGAAACGATAGATGACTGTGATTTCTTCCTGAGCTGATTGCGTCGCCGCATTTTCCCACACCCAGACATGTGTCATATTGGATAGGGGAATCAGAATATTGTCTGCGATTGAACATCATGGTAGCCTATAAGATCAAACCCATCATCGGTACTACTTACGACATGTAGGATCCAAATACCATAAAAAATATCCTTCAAAAACTAAGCAAGATCTAGTCATTGACATTGGTTTGCAGTTCCAACTATTTATTCACTGTACATCGAATAACCATATTGGGTTTGTTCGTTGAATTAATGGGTAAGCTTTTCCCGATAGGTTACAAGCTCATCCAACATCGATTCTATGAAATGTTGAACAATTTGAGCACATCAATGCCTACGGTGCAGCGTACCTAGCGAATATACCATTCGAACAGTGAACGCAACCGTACGACGGGGGTCTACGATACAGGCACAATACGTTAAACTTAGCCAAGTGCATCAATTTCATATTGAAGGGGACGTGTCATTTGTCGATAACCTCGGTTGTCAAAGAAACATACTTTTTTCTGGTCGCCTTGTTTCTAAAGAGGGCAACAACGTATGATGGAAAAAAAGCGAGCGATAGTACTTGGTAAGATGTATAACACCTCTAATCCGTACTCGTTACCGGAATAAGGTTTCAGAGCATTACCAAAACATTCAGAACATTTTACAATTTATTTACATAAATTACTATTCATTTACTGAGATCATTCAAAACGTCCTTTAATTGGACCCTCGAGGCCTAATAAGAGCATTAGAATCAAGTCGGGACTTAATCAGGAACTTTAAGAATTTTTCGCGAAATTTCAAAAAAAATTTCAAGGTGCAGGGCTCACACTCCCTTGTGACCCTGGGACACGCCCGTGTGGGAGGCCGTGTTCGACCCTGTGTAACTCTCTGACTTATACACAAGGTCATGCCACACGCCCGTGTGCTAGGCTGTGTGGTTAATTAATTCAATTCAAAATTAGGTTCAGGTTTCACATGGCCAAGACACGCCCGTGTGGCACACACGGCTGAGACACATGCCGTTGTGCTCAATTCTGAGCATTCTACTTCTTAAAATTAAGGTATAGGAGACACACAGCCTAACCACATGCCCATGTTACCAGGCCGTGTGTCACACACGGTCTAGACACACGCCTGTGTGTCTGCCCATGTGGACAAAATAAAGTCATTTCTAATTTCATTTCTCACCCAAAATTTCATCCAAGACCTACACTTGAAACACACATCCAATACCAACCAATTCAAGTATTCAAATTGAGCAATTTCTATCATTTAACATGACATATCATTACAAGCATACATGATCACCACCTTACTTTAGTTAACTTAGGCATCCACAACATTGATCACATATTCATAACATAACACATGTGTGTATATATATATCATAAAATTCCACTTAGTCATACCAAAATGAACCATTACTAGCCATTCCAATGACTAGGTTGCAAAATAACATTTCAAGCCACTATTGGCCGAGTTGTCCTATACATGCCATTATACCAAAATGATTTAACTAGGTATACCCAAAAGGACTAGTTGAAAGTGTGACAATGCTTCAGTAATCTCCAACCCTCGCGAGCTTTTGAGCACTATAAAATAGGGGAAAATAAAATGGAGTAAGCATTACATGCTTAGTAAGTTCGTATAACGGGAACTAAACTTACCAATCTTGCTTATTAAATCTAGGCATACAATGTTATATTTCCATCCATTTGGCTAAATTGGCTAATCATATACATTCAATCAAACATATTAGTCACAAAATCTTCATATCAATCAGGTAACATAGATGAGCTCATCAAGTAATACTCTTTCAAGTCATTATCATATGATCTCAAGATTTTCATGCCATGTCAAGAGTTTTATGTCCGTTGAATCATTGAATTCTGATGGATGCTCAAGTAGTACACTAGAAGTGTACGATTCAATAATCCGTCAATTCCTTATTCAAGGGTACCCCTTAGGGCATTTAACCAAGAAAAACTCTCTCGAGCCATATATCGTATAACAGGATTACCAATCCAGGCTAAATCTTTTATATAAAGTATGCTCAAAGGGGCTCGATTAGGATTATCAGTCCAGGCTAAACCCTAATCATAACGTATGCTCGAGAGGTATTATATCAGGATTACCCATCTGGGCTAAATCCTTTCTATAACAAGGTTAATGGGATTAATCGTTTGAGTTAAATCCTGTCCGTAACAAATGCATGACCTTATTAGTTTCGAAGAAGCGCATATAATCATCGGAATTCACATTCAATCGAGACTTAACCCCTTTATCACCATTTCAAATATGTAACAATTTTCCATCATAGCATACAAGTAAAAAAAATCAACATAAATCACATTACATACAAACAAAACATTCAATTAACATAATTATATACCCGATTAAGTTATACGAACTTACCTCGACACTTGTTCGCGTAAAAAGTCTACTAATCCAAAACCATTTTTTTTTCCTCGATCTAACCTGGAATTAGTGTTGTCCGAATCTATATAAATAAATTTAACCATCAATATCAAAAATTTCATATTTAAATGGACTCAATTTACGTCCTAGGCAAAATTATCATTTTACCCTTAACTTTTCTATAAATTTTGATTTTGTCCTTAGGTTCGAAAAATGAAACTTGTGCAAATTAATCCCTATTCCAAGCCTAACCAAAGCCCCATTACAAATTCTCCAGCACATGTATTCATAAAATTTTAGAATTTTTCATCAAATTTTACAACTTTTCATTTTAGTCCCTAAATCATGTTTTCATCAAAAATCACTTTGTAAAAGTTGTTTATCTATCAATAATCTTTCATTTTCTACCATAAATTTCTAACTTCCAGCATATATATACATGAACCATTTTCATACCTTAATAACTTTTCAAGCTAATCCCTCAAATAGAGAGATTAAGCTATCTCGATTTCAAAAATACCAAAATTACTAAAAACGGGACAAGAGAACTTACCCAATTAGGCCTTGTAAGTTTCTTTTCTCTCTCTTAGGGTTTCCATGTGTTTTAGGTTGAATATGGCATAAAATAAGATGATTTTTTCTTTTATCATCTTTTAATTAATTTAATTATTTCAAATTCCAATTTAGTCATTAACATTTTCTAATTTTTCCATGGATGAGTCACCAAGAATCTACATACTTTTCTTTAATGGTCTAATTACCATATAAGTACCTCTAGATTTGAATTCCATAGCTATTTAATCCTTATAGCTACTAGAATTTAACTTTCGCATTTTATGCGATTTAGTCCTTTTCGTAATTAAGCACTTAATTGATAAAATTTTCTTGTTAAAATTTTCACACGACATGCCTATTATAATATGAACCATATAATTAAATAAAAATAAACCTTATTTTTGGATCGGATTTGTAGTCCCGAAACCATTGTTCCGATTTCATTGAAAAATGGGCTGTTACAAGATGACATCATGAAAGAGACTCGACAAAATTCAACGAGGGCGAACAATATGTAAGTAGTGTGCCATTCACGTTGGAACCTCGATTTTTGAGTCATAGAGCACGCTAGGCCTGACCACGACATGCTAGTGGCATCCTATCATGTGAACCTAACAGTAGGGACTTATGATTATGAGAGATTCTAAGCACTTTGGTTCCTATGCACACATATAATTGTTACATGTGGGAACGTACGAATTGAGTATGCGCCTTACATCAACGACATCTACTGACTAGAACGCATTTACAATGTATGGAGTCTTGAAGTCCCAATCGTCCCAAATGAGAATATGTGGCGTTGATCTAACAATAGCCTAAAATCTTCAAACTCCTCCGATAAGATCACATAACTCGACCCATGGTTCCACCTGTACGGATGATATGTTAGTCGAAATATATAATAAATAAAACCATTTACTGTACAAACTACCTATTTATTAATAAATTTAAAATTTTTACCTCGCCACCAACAGGAACACATATGGTTCGATCACTTTGGGATGTAGAAACGGTAGTCGTCATCAGGCCCACGACTGTAGCAGGAGTAGACAACGATCGATCGACATCACATTCAGTACAGTGGCCCAACATAACTCTCAGTATAACGTGGATAATACAGCAGACCCCAACTTAGTTTTTCACATTCACTGAAGTCTATTAGATGTACTATCCACCTTACATGCACCAAATTTTGAGATTTATCGGGCATTAAAATTCCCCCAATTGACCTCATGATAAATGCTCGGGCGTATTGTTCTATGACCTCCTCCGTTGGGTCTTTAAGAAGCTCTTCGAAATTATCTTCCAACTAGTTGATCGATATTCGACCACCATCAAACTTGTTCGGGACCTTCCCCAACATTGATCTACAGAGGTCCACTTTAGCGGGAACAACCGCTGATCTAATGATGATTGGCCCATCCACTAGCAGACCGAGTTGTAATGCTACGTCCTGGAGTGTGATTGTACACTCACCAAATGTAATGTGGAAAGTGTGTGTTTCAGGCATCCATCTTTTCACCAATCCGCTGATTAGTGTGGGATTGAGTTTACAACCCTTGAGCATGCGAGACGTATGCAAGAATCCAACCTTTTGGAAGTAGCCACGAATTTGAGGGATCGGAGGTTTTCCCATATTATGTTTGAACCCCTCCAAAACACGATCATTCGCCTATTTATAACATAAAAAATTATTCAAATTATAAAAAAAAATAATTAATTAAACTTAACATAATTGAAAATAAAATAATTTAAAATTTCATCTTACCACTACTGCTTGGGCGGCGGAAACATACTTGTTGTCTAAACAAATTAGAGAGGCAGTCATTCATTAGAAATTAACTTGAACGAATAAAATATGAGATAGTTAAAAAAATAATATTTTTAAATGAGAATATTGATAAATTTAGAACAAAAAGATTGAGAGAGTTGAAAGAAGGATGTGAATGAGAAAAAAAAAATGAAATTTGGGGGTATTTATAGGGTAAAAAAAGTTATTGTTGGCCCCATTAAATTTTTTTTACCGTTAGCGCGCCAACGTTAAAAAAGCCGTTGGCTTTTTACCATTGAGAGAAAGCGCATTCAGCTGGGCGGACTTTCACTTTCTCTCTCTTAAAAATTACCTATTTCCCTAATTTTAAAAAAATGACCTAGTCTAATTAAGAAAAAATTGTCATTTAAGCCTAATTTTGCCAATATAACAATATAAAACATATACATATTATTAAGGAACAAAATTAATAAAAATATCAGTAATCTAATGAAATTAATAAAAATACCAATTTTTTTTATAAAATCAATTACAAGCAAAATTATTTCAACTACTAATCTACGAATTAATAAAGCATTCAAATATTTTATCAACAAACAAATTAACATGCATACTAAAAATTATTCTAAAATTTTCTCAAAAATTTCTAAAATGGTAAAAACATAACTACTATTATCAATAAAATAAAATACAAAATGAATATTAACACATTATTAACTCAAACTCATATTCAAAGATGAAAATAGTATATGTTTGGTCTTGGATTTTAAAATTGTTTTGGAAGTGACATATCCACAGATGGGGTGAGATTTATTAAATTCAGTTCACTAAAGCTGTCAATTTTCACGTTCAAAAGATTAGTCAATTTGCAATAAATTTTTGGATGAAATCCAAGTATTTATGGGCTGAGATGTCTGCATAGCATTTGAAGAGCTATCTCTTAGCTTCGAAACACACTTTGAATCACTCGATTTCTAGTCTGATAGTTCAAGTTATGACCGTTTTACTAAAAATTGCGCAAGTAGAATTTTTGACAGAATTATTATGAAAAATTACGAGTTTTGGACTTTAATTCGAATTTAAAACATATTGAGTTCAAGTTTAAGGCCTAATTTTGATTATATATGAGCCATTTATATAAGCTCGAACTCAATATGATTTAAACTCGAATTAAAGCTCAAAACTCGTAATTTCTTATAATAATCTCGTCCAAAAAAATTGCTCGTGTAGTCTTTAGTAAAATGATTATGACTTGAGCTCGCGGACTTGAAATCGAGTGATTCAAAATACATTTTAAAACTAAGAGATATCTCTTCAAACGATATGCAGACATCTCAGCCTATAAATGATTGGATCCCATCCAAAAATTTGTCACAAGTTAATTGATCTTTTGAGCTTAAAATTTAATAGCTTTGATCAAGTGAATTTAATGAATTTCACCCCATCCATGCATGGACGAAGCTAATTGTGTGGGAGACTCAATTTTTGCTTTCTCTCCCGAGCCTTTTACTTATGAAATATCTTGTAAAAAAAAAAAAAATTCTATATTGGATGAGTTCCTAAAACCCAGATAACATGTGTTTTGGATGGAAGGTTGAGGTTTTTATAAGTAAACAAACATCAATTGGGCAAGGTGTGGCATGTTAGAATAGTAATAATATTTTAAATATTTTTTCTCATTTTCCTATTTTTCTTGAATTTTCGATAACTTAAATGGGGACACCCATATTTATTTTTATTGTAATCCGTTTTAGATATACAAATTTTAATTTTTAAATATTTAAGTTAGTTTTAATGATATGGCACGATATATCTTAAAAGTTATTATTTTTAGTTGCCCTTTCATTTTTGAAAGGAAGTTCCTCTCTTTTTCCTTGAAAGAAAATTCCCCCGTTTAGTTTTTTGAACTTATTTATATGGTAATGATGGGTAATCTTTTTAAGTGATGTGGTATTTAATCTACAACTCATCTCATTTTCGAAACTATTTATTTAGTATTACTTGGATAAAAATCCCAGCTTTCAAATACTACCAACGCTACATCCTTTTTATAAGAAAAGAAGGATCTGGAAACATATTAAGTTGAGAAACAGGAAAAGAAGGATCTAGAAAAACAAAATTGGCCAAATATACTACTTACCAAACTGCAAAAATCAGATTTTAAAAGTGCGTAGACTGTCAATAGAAGGATCTAGAAACCCTAATGAAGCATTTTCTATATAATAATGTCCTTACGCGCTACTTATGTCTATGTAATTTCTCTTCACAACTCTAAACACCTCTTTTGCTTACGGTTTTTCTTGCGTGCTTTTGAATTGGGGTTCTGAGTTATTCATCAATGGCGGACACAGAGACGTTTGCTTTTCAAGCTGAGATTAACCAGCTTCTTAGTTTAATTATCAACACTTTCTACAGCAACAAGGAGATCTTTCTTCGTGAGCTCATCAGCAACGCTTCTGATGTAAGTCCTCTACTCTGTTTTAACTTCTTTTTATGTTGTTGTTGTTGTTGTTTTCGTCGTCAATATGGAGATTTTTTTTTTTAATTACTTTATTATAATTTTAAGGTATGGTTAATTGGATCTAATCTCTTTTGCTTTAATGCTTGTTGGTTTTGTTTGCTTTTTTGTATAGAAACAAAATTTGGGTTTTTATTTTCTCTTTGTTTTTAATTTATAGGCAGTGCTCTGTTGGTTGTTTATTTCAATTGAAAATTACATTTGTTAATGAAAGCTGTCATTCTGTCATTTGATTTGTTTATTATAATTTTAGGAATTTATAGTATGAAAGCTTAAGATTGAAATGCAAATGGTAGTCTTTGAATCTATGGTTTTCGAAGTTTGATTAAACCTGCAAATCGTTAGCATAGAAGTGGGTTTTAATTTTAGGTTTTATGATAAATTTAAAGCTAGTATCATTTAATTTAATTATTAAAAATTGTGGTTTTAGGCATTGGACAAGATTAGATTCGAGAGTTTGACGGACAAGAGCAAACTTGATGCTCAACCCCAGCTGTTTATCCACATTGTCCCCGATAAGACAAACAATACTCTATCGATCATCGATAGCGGTATTGGCATGACTAAGGCCGGTAAGTTTTGTTATTGCTTCTTGTGCATTCGGTTATTCACCGAATTTTAATCAAGAGAGAGGTTCTAATGAGATTGTGTCTTTTTTATTCAGATTTGGTGAACAATCTTGGTACCATTGCTAGGTCCGGGACTAAGGAATTCATGGAGGCATTGGCTGCTGGTGCTGATGTTAGCATGATTGGACAATTCGGAGTTGGATTTTACTCGGCTTACTTGGTCGCCGAAAGGGTGGTTGTTACAACAAAACATAATGATGATGAGCAGTATGTGTGGGAGTCTCAAGCCGGTGGATCCTTCACCGTCACGAGGGATACTTCCGGGGAGAACCTTGGCAGGGGTACTAAAATTACCCTTTTCTTAAAAGAGGATCAACTTGAGTATCTTGAGGAGCGGCGTTTAAAGGACTTGATTAAGAAGCACTCTGAGTTCATTAGCTATCCTATTTCACTTTGGATTGAGAAGACAACCGAGAAGGAGATTTCTGATGATGAGGACGAGGAGGATAAGAAGGATGAGGAAGGGAAAGTTGAGGATGTAGATGAGGAAAAGGAGAAGGAAGAGAAGAAAAAGAAGAAGATTAAGGAGGTCTCGCATGAGTGGTCATTGGTGAATAAGCAAAAGCCGATTTGGATGAGGAAACCAGAGGAGATAACCAAGGAAGAATATGCTGCATTCTACAAGAGCCTTACAAATGATTGGGAAGAGCATTTGGCTGTCAAGCACTTTTCAGTTGAGGGTCAGCTTGAGTTCAAGGCTATCCTCTTCGTTCCTAAGAGGGCACCCTTTGATCTTTTTGACACAAGGAAGAAGCCCAACAACATCAAGCTCTATGTCAGGCGTGTGTTTATCATGGACAATTGTGAGGAGTTGATTCCTGAGTTTCTTAGCTTTGTTAAAGGTATTGTTGACTCAGAGGATCTTCCTCTCAACATCTCAAGAGAAATGTTGCAGCAGAACAAAATTTTGAAGGTTATCCGCAAGAATTTGGTGAAGAAGTGCATTGAGCTCTTTTTTGAAATAGCTGAGAACAAGGAAGATTACAACAAGTTCTATGAGGCTTTCTCCAAGAACCTCAAACTTGGTATCCATGAGGATTCTCAGAACCGAAATAAGATTGCGGAATTGCTTCGATATCACTCTACCAAGAGTGGTGATGAGATGACCAGCTTGAAGGACTATGTGACCCGAATGAAGGAGGGTCAAAATGACATCTATTACATCACTGGTGAGAGTAAAAAAGCTGTTGAGAATTCCCCATTCCTTGAGAAGCTGAAGAAGAAAGGTTATGAGGTGCTCTATATGGTTGATGCCATTGATGAGTATGCCGTTGGTCAGCTAAAAGAATTTGAGGGCAAAAAGCTTGTGTCTGCAACAAAGGAAGGTTTGAAGCTTGATGATAGTGAAGATGAGAAGAAAAAGAAGGAAGCTTTGAAAGAGAAATTTGAAGGTCTTTGCAAGGTCGTCAAGGATGTCTTAGGTGACAAGGTGGAGAAAGTTGTGGTCTCTGATCGTGTCGTTGATTCCCCCTGCTGTTTAGTGACCGGCGAGTATGGCTGGACTGCCAACATGGAGAGAATCATGAAGGCACAAGCTTTGAGAGATAACAGCATGGCTGGATACATGTCGAGCAAGAAGACAATGGAGATCAATCCTGAGAACCCCATCATGGAAGAGCTGAGACAGAGGGCTGATGCTGATACGAATGACAAGTCTGTGAAAGACCTTGTTCTGTTGCTCTTTGAGACTGCCCTCCTCACCTCTGGGTTTAGCCTCGATGACCCAAATACTTTTGGCAACAGAATCCATAGGATGTTGAAACTTGGGTTGAGCATTGACGAGGATGCAGGAGATGCTGATGCCGACTCTGAGATGCCACCATTGGAGGATGCTGATGCCGAGGGCAGCAAGATGGAGGAAGTTGACTAAGCTTTTTAACATGTTTGTGAAGAGTTTATTTGGTAGTCTCATTTTTAGCTTTTAATATAATATTCTGGAAAATTGGTCAATGCTGTGTTTACTTTGGAATGGAATGTAGTCCACTACCGTATGCTTATCTTTCAGTAAATGGCTTTACTTGTAGGGATCCAAACTTCAAGGTGGCTATGTAAAGGGTTTTACAGCTCACATCACCACCGTGATTTCAAAATCACATAACCAGTAACCACATTTTGCAATAAAACTTTGATGTCCGCCAAAGCCGGAGCTAACTTGAAATGTATTCTGTCTCCAAGGATGTTAATACCTTGTTTGAGCAAAATGAGGCGAATTTGACGTTTCGTGTAAGCCTCGAGTCCCCTACAGACAATACTGGAGCTTGTTCCCCCAAGCTGCTGCTTCCTTTTTCCTTTTTTAACATTCATAACAAGCTTCACATATGTACTGGCTAACCCCAAATGGGATTCGCCTTCTACCTTGACTCCTTGGGTCTCTAGTACCGGTTGTTTATAGAGCATGTGAACATTTTAATTAAAAAATATTTTCAAAAAAAATTTAAAAAATATTATATGTTCTTAAAATTAAAATTTTGAATTTTTTTAAAAAATATTAAAATTAATTAAAACTTTTTAATTTTGAAAACTTTAAAGTTGACTATTTTACCTATAAAGGCCTATTTTCAACTTTATTTATAAAAGTAGGTCAAATTTTTTCATTATTTACCAAAAAGGGCTGAAAAATGACAAAATGCGTCCACGTAGGAGTGTTTTTGAGTGAAATTTTAGTAAAACGTGCCTTTGGAGGCATGGGAGTGTTTTACCTCGTGTCAACAAAAACGCACTGACGTGTTTCACTTTTGCCCTTTCTCAAATTAAATTTTTAAAAAAGTGTCATTCTTTTATAAAAATTATAAAAATAGACATTTTTTGAAAATTTATGAGAATAAGCCTTTAAAAAGACTCAAAATGCAACATCATTTTTTATATATTTTAAGGTGTCACCAACTAATATGGAAATAAAACTTACAAAGCAGATTTTTATATAGACTCAAAGTCTCATTTCTCTTGTTTTTTGTATCTTGTTTCTAAACAATGTGTGATTCCTTCATCTTTTAACTAACAATATAATATTAAAGGCTCATTATATTTTATATTTTTTTACTTATAGATTTTAAATTTTTTTATAAAAAGTTAACATTTGTTACAATATAAATAAAACTTTTTTTTGGTGAAAATATAAATAAAATTTTTAAACTCTATAAGTAAAAAAATTATAAAATATAAAATGAGTATGGTAAAATATTTAAAAAATTACTAATAGTTGAGTGATCATTTTGTAAGTTTGTATAATTCGATAGCCAAAAAATCATAGTTAAGTGACTACTAATGTAATTTATTCTAGATATAAAAATATGAAAAATAATTATTATATTTTATGTATATTATATATTTCTATAAAAAAACTTATTTAACATAATTATATACTATGTTTAAATAGATAATCTATCTAGTCAAAATACATCTGAAATAAATTTATCAACATTCATTAGGTGATGAAGATTAAATTAAAATTAGGATTAAAAAATTAATGAGTATAGTAAAATATTGAAAATAAATAAATAATTAAAATATATATATCAATTTTTTAAAATTACAAAAAAAAATATACTATTTGAGTACCAAATACTCACCATTTATTTATTAATCAAACATTCATAATATAAAATAAAATAAATAATAAAAAAATTAAAAGTATAACTTCTAAATTTAAATAATAGAAAATTATTTTAAAAATTAGAATTGCATGGATATTAACTTCAAACATTTAAAATTGAATAGAAGATTATTGCATGTACAAATTTCATATGTGCAATTTATTCTTTTTTTATAGTCCTTTTGTATATCTTAACAATTCTAAAATGCAACAAGATTAAAGATCTCAAAAGATAATTTTATAATATGAGAAAATGTTAACAAAATATTAAAAAAATAGAAATTATTTTTTAAAAAAAACTATAAAAATATAGTGTAGCCTTTAATCTTATTAGACTTGCTCATGGGTTGGGCGGCCCGGCCTGGCCTGAAGGCCAGCCCGAAATGTGGGAGGGTTTGGACAAAAATATAGGCCCGAAAAATAGGTTTGAACAAAAAAAAAGCCCTTTTAAAAATGGGCCGGGCCTTGCGTAAGGCATTTTTGGCCCGGCCCGGGCCCGGCCCGAATTCACTAAAGGACAAAAAAAATCTGCTATTTTTTATTTTTAATGTTATTTTCTTGTTGTTTTCTCCCTATTTTGCTACAATTTTACTATTATGTTACTACTATTTTGTTGTTATTGTTTATATATTGTATAAAACTTATTTTATTGTTAATTTTGTTATTATTTTAAAGGCATTTGTTAATTTTGTTTTTATTTTAGAGGCATTTACTTGTTAAGTTGTATCTATCTTAGTGTTATTTAAGTCTACATATTTTTTAAATTTATTTTTAATTTGTTGAAAAATATTTATTTTGATGTTTTTAGTATTTTTAATGTATTATATATATTTAAAAATTATATAAAAAATTAATACGAGCGGACCGGGCTTGGGTTTTAGTTTTTTTATCCGGGTCAGGCTTGGGAAAAAATTTAGGCCCGTTTTTTGGGCCCGACCTGGCCCGAGCCTAATAAACAGGCCCAATTTTTTAGTTGAGCCCGGCCCGGCCCATGAGCACCTCTAAATCTTATGTTGTTAGTTAAAAGAGGAAAGAATCTCATATTGTTTAGGAACAAGTTGTAAACCTATTCATGATTCTATATATACACATGTCTCATATCATATATTGCTTAAGAAAACAAGGGAAATGAGACTTTAAGTCTATATAAAGACCTTCTTTGTAAGTTTTATTTCCATATTAATTGGTGACACCTTAAAATAAAAAAATAATGGTGTTGCCACTTTGGGTTTTTATAAAGGTTTATTCTTGTAAATTTTTAAAAAAATTGGTCTATTTTTATATATTTTTTTAAAAATGACCTTTTTTTAAAATTTAATCTGAAAACGAGCAAAAGTGTGCCCACGTCTGCGCTTTTTGTGCTGACATGGCAAAATCGCTTCCACGTCAGTGCGTTTTGCTGAAATTTCACCCAAAAACATTCCCACGTTTATGCGTTTTGTCATTTTTAACCCTTTCCGATAAATAATGAAAAATTAGCCCATTTCCATAAATAGGTAAAATAGTCTTTAAATTCTTTTAAGAAATTGAATCTTTTTAATTTTTTTTCAACTTTTTTTTGAATATTTATTTTTATTACATTTTAAAATTTCAACTAATTGTATATTAACGCATTACCATGTTTTTCAGAATTATATAATATATATTCTTTTGGCCACGTTAGCTTAAATTAATGAAAATAGCTAATATTTCTTCAATTGTTTTTCACTTGCTCAATTTTGGATGCCATAGGGACTAAACAACTTTGTTTATTCTGATAGGTGATCACATCCTAACGTGCTTTGTTTATTTTGATAGGTGATCACATCCTAATGTGCGTGTGCCAGGGTTTAAAATTATGCAATTAGATATGAAAATATATACGGTGTTTGTAAGTGTACAAATTAAATTATAATATAGTTTTGTTATTACAATGAAACACTTTGAAAGTATTCTGAAGATTGTATCTAAGGGAAGTTTGTTTAAACTAAATTCTAAGTACGAGATCACACGCCAACTAAGTTTAAAACTCATGTCCAGATCATATTACAATAGAATAAAAACAAGATGGTTTGCGAAATAAAATAAAGACAGAATATCGAAATTGAAATCAATTAAAGAAGATAGAATGATGACTCACTTACATGTTCATGATTAACTTAAATCTGAGGTTTTTCACTTATTAGCTAACAACTAACTTAATTAATATCTTTCGGCCTGCTTAATTTACTTATCTTTCTTCCTGTTAAATTACACTGGATTAGATTAAGTTGATGCCAAGCATATTATCCTTTCGACTTCATCTACCTAAGTACTATCCTAGAGTCGTCAATTCTAAGGTTTAATCTGCTTAATGTAATCCAGCTTACTAGATGTGAAACCCCTAACCCAAGCTAATCAATCTCACTTCAAATCATCAACCTTTCTAGGGTTTAGTTCTGGGTCATTCTAGATGCAAGCTCTCCTATCAATTTACCAAACATGCGAATGGATGTAAAGATAAAGATAAAAGAGTAAAGATTGCTCAGAATTCGAAGATCTGAATTTGCAACTTGGCTTGAACCATCAATTGATTGTTGATTTCAGTGAAGAAGAAAATAATAGAAACGTAATGGAAAAGAAAATAAAATTGAACTGATATTGAAATTGAAAATAAAAGTTTACAACTGCAAAGAAATCAAAAATAAAACTAAACCCTAACTAAAAACAAATAACTAAAGTTTGAATGCTAAACTGACCCCCATCAGGTTCTAAGAGCTAATATTTATAGTGTTTGTATTAAATGACCAAATTAGGTCAATTACAAGCTCTATAACAGGTTAATTATGATTTTACAAACAAAAAACACCTTTGGCAGCCAAATAGGTCTCGTCAGACTGATGCAATGACACCCAATAGCCGGTGTCATGACATCAATGGCAGTCTACTCCCCTTTTGGACTCGAAGTTTGATGTCGCGATTTTGGCTTGTGGATATTTCGACATCGTCTCCAGTAGTTCACCTCTTGGAGTTGTGTTCGAAATTTTGCTAAGTGTTGAGGTTTGCTTTGTTGTAGCGACATTCCTTTCGAAAGTTGCGACATCCAGGGCAGGCCAGTGTTTCATCGGTAAAAAAAATTATCATGCACACTTAATCAACATGTTAATTTCTCCTTAGGCCCTAATAGGCCTAACAAGTCATAAAATAACACTAAAAGCTCATTTTATTAAACTTAAATTCAAAACTAACTAATTCTAACAATGGACTAAAAATATATATTACTTGAATACAAGCTCATTAAGTATTGAAAAGGGCTTAATTTGTCACAACGAATAGTGGCAGATCAATAGGGACTAGTTGTTCTTTACCTTATATTTATTAATAGAAATAATTAATGTTGACATAAATTGTTCTCATTTGCTAACTTTTTAATAATACATGAACAGATTTGCTCCATTTATTTTGGGAGAGACTAAATTGCTTATTGTAACACCCTATTACACAACCCGATCGCTAGATCTGAATAACAGGATGTCACATTCATCGCCAGAGCAACTATCGTCAATTAATTCGTACTTATATTCAAAACATACAATTATAAATATTCATTCATTCCAAATCTAGTAAATTGAACATATAAGGGCCTAATTGTGAATTCCAAGCATGAAATAGAGATGAATTGTAAAATCTCAAATTTTTAGAGTTGGTATCGATACTTAATTGATTGATATCGATACTATATCAATACAATATTTGGTATCGATACCAAATGTATCGATACAAAAATGCGAACATGTTTGTTTTACAAAACAAAGGTATATATTTAATGTCTTGGTATCTATACTTTTTGTAAATCATCAATACCTAATTTAATACCGATACCATTTTGGCATTTTATTTGATTTAGAAAATTATTCATATGGTCAAGTATCACTACCTGATGCCAGGGTATCGATACTTTTTTTGCAAAAATCGTCAAAATAATCTTTTAAAGTTTCTATTTCATGCTCATATACAAAACATTTTCCAATGATAATCTTAAGCACCTCAAACCTACCATATAATTCTATGTCCAAGCATATAACATAACATCACAATTCACAGCTACAACTCCATCAACTCACAACCAAAAATATAAGATTAACTTGGTCAAAATCTTAACAACATATCTCCAAATTTACCTCAAACATCATGGCATATTAGGTACAATTCACATCCCCATTTCCATCAACTATACATATGCTAGTAACTAGACTCTAATTACCAGTTTCATACCTATTCATTTGTAACATTCTATACGAACCTATTTATTTCAAGTTTACAACCTACATTCCATTTCAACATTCAAGCTCATTCAAACTATTTCATTCTACTACATCTTAAGCTCAACTCAAATACAAAGCATATAAAAATTTTAAGTTTCAGTATTCCTCAATTCTTCAACCTACCATGATAAATTCATGCCTTAACACTTCAATAGATTTACCTAAAATATGCCATTCAACATTTCTAAACTATTAATCAAAAGCATACCACATACCAAATCCACATATCAAGATCATTAAGCATGCACATAATTCAATTCATCACAAAGATTTTTACCAACATTAACATATATACAATCCACATGAAAATACCAAATCATTCTTAAATCTTAGCAAGACATTAAACTAATAAGAGCATCACCACTTGTTGAATCTGGGATTTATTGCTAGATATTGATAGCAATAAGCGTACTCAATTGAAATCTAACCTGCGCACAGAAAATAAAACCGCGCACTAAGTATGAACTTAGGCTCCGTTTGTTTGCAGGTAAAATGTTTTCCGGAAAATGATTTCCGGAAAATAATTTCCGGAAAATAATTTCTTGGAAAATGATTTCTGGAAAATGATTTACTTTTCTGGTGTTTGGATGAATCTGTGTAAAATATTTTCTGTTGTTTGGCAGATTTCCTGAAAATATTTTCTTGAAAAGCTGTTTTAATAAAAATTTACATATTTAAGAATTTATTATCTTTTCTTTGTTTGATTGAGTTACTTTATATATATATATATATATATTAATAAATTTATATTTTAAATTGTTTTTACATGTATTGCAATGATTTATTTATAAATAAATAAATCATTTTAAATATATAATAATACTCAATTATTAAATTAGAATATTAACCGTCATAAATTGAAAACAACCAAAGTCAAATAAATTATTTGTAATTGTGTTATAAAAAAATAAAAAATAAGGATTGAATAATTATAAATTAGCTTCCAAACCACAATTAATACTAGAAATTAATAATATTATCCAAATACATAATCAGTATTACACTACATGATAACAACAACATTATCCAAGTGCATAACTAATATTACACCATATGATAACTAATATTACACCACATGATAACAACAATATTGTCCAAGTGCATAACTAATATTACACCACATTAAAAGTATCAATATCTTCAACCTTGAGAAAATTTTTGAAGCCAAATTTTTCTATGCTTCTTACTTTTAACTAAAAAGCTTTTGCCTCGATTCATGACTCACTAAATAATCAAACACGTAACAAAGGAAGTCATCATCAAATCCTTCTACCTCCATTGACATCACTTCTTCGTAAAGATGTGGTGCCTTATCCGCAGTAAATTGTTCCAAAGCATTAGCAATTTTGCCAAGTTGTTCACCCACAAATTTAATTTGTTCATCATTGACACTTTCTTGAACCTTTTTTCTTTTACGTTTGGATGTGCCAGATGAAGATACATTTGTTCTTACCTCTTCAGTCGCTTCATTCTCGCAGTATATAGGCACTGAATCTATGTTATCATCATCCAAATCTATGTCAGCAAATGTTCTGGCAAAACTCCCTGTTGCCATATCTTTACCAACAACCAAAGCCATTTCATCATAATGATCAATGCTTTTATTCAAAAATGGCTCATACTTCTTGTGCGTCTGTTGGATATTATACAAAATTAGAATAACAAGTAAAAAATAATTGAAATATACTTACCATATATATACATATATTACCATTACTGCTGCATCATATGTCGCTCTATCACATGTGATCATTTTCATGTTATCATCCCATCCAAAACCACTTTCACCTCGAATTGTGCATATAATCTGCCACTATTTTTTTACAGTCCTCAAATGATTTTTCGCATGTTTTGCATCGCATTGGACTTGAAAATTTTCAGAAATAGCTTCGACAACTCGATTAATAGAAACTGCTTTGAAAGTATTAGAAGGCTTATTTCCTTTCTGGGCCTCCTCTGCTAAAATTTCAAGAAAAAGATATTCCATCGGGTTTGTCCACCTGAATTGCTTGGAGGTCCCTTCTTTGTTGCCCTTACCCATTCTACATTAATAATTGTCATTGTCAATCATTTCAATATCCAACAAGCTTAAAACATAATAAATTCAATATCTAACAAGCTTGAAACATAATCAATATCTAACAAAATCAAGACATAATAATTTCAAATCCAACAAATATAATAAACTAAAATTTTAGAATCCAACATTAACAAAAAAAAAATTTTAATACTAAAACATACATAACATAGAAACAACAACCCTAAGCCCTAAACCTACCTAATATTTCTAGCCATATAATCAGTCCACATAGTTTGTGCAATTTCATCTCTCTTAGCGCACCATTCTCTTGCTTCTTCTCTTTCTTCTCGGTCCGTAAGAGTTGATATTATCAAATCGGACTCGTGCTCCTCGTATAATCCTTGATTAAGTAAATCACTAGGATCAACTCCCATGATATGATTATGAATGATGCAACAAGCCAAAACTATATCTACTTGAGTTTGAAAATTCCAAAATGGTTCAAAGATTCAATACACGAAACCGCTTTCTTCAAAATCCCGAAAACACGCTCAATAGTGATTCGTAATGATGAATGACGAAGATTAAAGAGTTCCTTTATATTTTCAGCCCCCGAGCACTAAACTCTTTTAAATGATATCGAACACCACGATATGGGGTAATAAATCCATTACGGATGCCATATCCAAAGATCGCAAAGATAATATTTACCTACAATTTGACAAAACATAATTATTACTAATAAATTATGAGCTTACTAGAACTATTTGGTATTTAACGTTGTATAATTCTTACCTTCCGGAATTCTTAATCCTCTTGGGTGTGAAAGTGCATCACTTAAAATATGAGAATCATGTGCACTACCTTCCCAACCAGCTAGAACATAGGAAAATTTTAAATCAAATGTAATGGCAAACAATACATTTTGTGTTGTCCCCTTTACTGACTCTGAAATCTTCCTTGAATGTTAAGTGGAACGGATGCACGAAGATGAGTGCCATCTAATGCTCCAATACAATCTTTAAAATAAGGATAAAATCTTGGATTGTTTCTGATTTCACTAGGAATTGACTCATCAAGTAATCTAATAACTAGCTTACACAATTTCAAAATAGCTCTCAATACAACCATAAAATAACGGTGAATTGTCTCAGTTGATCTATAATATCTGGATCCTATCACTCGAAACCTTACATTATGACCAATTATATGTAAAAATATAACCACTTGCTCCCTAATATTCACCAATTTAGTTGATTGTAACAAATTATTTCTACTAAGAATATCACACAAATTAAAAAATGCAATCGGTCTCATCCTCATCACATCAATACAATGCTGGTCACCACTATATAAAATACTATTAATATAATTTTCTCTTTCATAATCTCTATTCACATGAGGGTGAGAAGTAATTTCCTTCCTAGTTTTTAATTTTTTAATCCAGAGAGCCCCAAAAGCTAAAACTGAAGCCACGACTCCGACAATTGCATGATGTTGATTACGATCCATCTACACAATACCACATAAATATTTGATCACTACAAAAAATACGTAAACTTTTCATAAGATCACATATATGACTAAAATTACCATGACTAAAGTGCATACATATATATATATGTATGAAAGTTTCTCAAGTAATGACTAAAGTTACCATGACTAAAGGGAATAGAGTTAACTATCATAAAAATTACAATAATTTTTTAATAACAAAAATTGATAAAATATTTAATCAAAAAGACCGATTTACTATTAGACCTAACATGTAAAAGCTAATTTATCTATTCTATTAACGAAAAAAATAAAATATAATCTAATTCATAACACACGAACCTGTATAATAATTTTACCTAGGATTAATTTTGAATCTTGAGACAAAAGGAAATTAAATCAAAAGTGGTCGGCCAAGAGTGGCCCAAAGAAAAAGAATCATGGTCATTAACTTTATTGAACAACAACTAAACGATGGAGAAGAAAGAAGACAGACAGACAGGTCAGTTGCTGTTACCTCTTTTACTTGTTTGATCAAAATTTGATTATACAATTTTTATTCAATTTGGTTATATACAATATTCAATTGGACTTGGACTGTATATGTGAGTTACACTTATACATGACTCTCTTTTTTTAATCATAAATCATATTTTAAGTGATAAATACCTAGCAAAATATTTACTTATGATATTTTTTTTTTACATGATTTTATAAGTTATGTTCTAGCATCTTCAAATTTCATCTAAAAATAATCAATGAAATGCTGTGCAGAGACCAAAATAATGATTATATGTATTTACTTTTAAATATATCAAAAATATATCAAAAAAATATATATAGAACATGTAGTGATTAGTTGGTTACCGTGACTTTGGTCTGTTTGGCTGCCATTGATTCATTCATTTCAATAAATTAAACCTTCTATCAAAACAGTCCTCTTAAAACCTGAATCGTATTCCATTTAAATTTTTCATAGCATGCATTCTATTTTTACCTTAACCACACCTTGATTATCAAAAGCAAAAAGCAAGATAGAACTTCAAAATGCATGTCTCCTGCAATTCTTTAAAGTCCATACCCCATAGACTCAAAAATTAGATCATCCCAATATCAATGAATGATAAAGACACTTCCTGACTTCACTATTTATGACCATGATGGAAAACAGAGGTATCCTTCTACAAAGTAACCAAATTCAAAAAAATTAACAAGCATTAAAACAGTAAGCAATCATCAGCTTGATTCGTTGATCCTCAAAACGTGATTAGAGATACCAACTTATGTCTCCAACAGGTTTAAGAGGACATCATTTTTCTCCCTAAACATGAGATTAATGAGAAAATTTAAATTTAAAACATATCAGAAATTTAAATTTAAAATTTAAAATTAACAATTTTATTTTACTTATAATGTAAATGTCAATAATCAATTATATATTACAAAATATATAATTAAAGCCGATTTTATATTTCGCATTGAACCACTGTGGTCCATTGGTCTTTCTATCATTTTTAAATGTTTTAAGAATAAAAAAAAAACATATTTAGAAATTGAAAATTCTTTTTGTAAGTAATAAAATATATTATTCTCTTTTTCTTGGACATAGAAGACAAGATTAAATTTGAAATTTGAAATTAAAAAGTATTTGGATGAAGAAATTTGAATTAAATCCTTAGCTTTGATTATATTTTATTAGTGAAATAGAAATAGTCATCAAACATTTTTAATCCAAAAAAATGAAAAGAAAAGTAGTTAATAGTATGAATTTGCCACGTAATAATATGTATAGATTTTAGCCAGGTTGCATACGAGAGTTGGGTGAAATTTTCAAAGATTTGGGGGATAATGTTTTATGATCATATCAAAAAATATATATTTATATTTATTTGTAAAATTGGATACCATAAGAAAATATGATAAATTTATTTAATACAATATTTAATATTTAAAAACTTAAAAAATAAAAGCTTAGTTAATAAAATTGTAATTTAACTATAAAATTAAGATTTTAATATTTAAAATTGAAAATTTGTAATATATAAATTATGTATAAACTATACTTAAATTTGTTAAAATTTTAAATGGAAATAATGATTGATGTAATTATGTTTTAATATAAAAACATCAACCATGTTTAAATTAAAAAATCGGAGGGAAGAAAATGGATCAAGAGGCAGAGCCCACCACCAAAATCTAGAATATAGAAATTGAACTTGTCACTATCTTTTATTCTCATAAATCAAAATCATGCATATGTCATAGTAAAATATTTATAAACCATAAACCAGATGCATTAAAATGATAAGATCAAAATAAGATGACAAATACTCGTAATCAAACATAAACCCAACTAAACCGATTGCAATATCGCTTTATGTTTCGAAGTTTGAGTCTGTATCAAATCCGAGAAGATGCAACCAATCGACTATTTATTTATCATTCCATTTGCAGTGTTTTAATTGCTGCTTATCATATGTTTTAATTGACCATAAAACTAAGCAAATCAAACCGTAGTGTCACCATGTTGGAGAACCATACTGGAAGACTTTATGGTCTCCAAACACGTCATCCTTATCTAAAATAGTCATCAGCATCAATGACAACAAGGTTTATGATTTGTTTGGTAGCATTAAGTAGTCAAGTTCCCCGTATGCTTAAATACTTGACTTTATACCCCAAAACAAAAAGGGAAAAATAAAATCAAAGGAATTTAGTTTGGGTTTGATCATATTTGTGCATGCCGGAAAAGATTATACCTCAATGACATTCTATTGTTGTAATCTTATAGTAGGATATACCTAATGATTTTAAACCATTTATCGTCCTATTAACGCAGGCAACAACTAGAAGCTCAACTTCGAAACCCACCTCCACATCAAAGAAATAGTAAAGATAGTGGAAGTTCAAATAGGGGAAAACACAACAATGATGGCCGGTGGTATCACCCCTATTGAGTGCTTATTATATTAGGTTGTTTCTATGGTAGATGGAGGGTGTATTTAAGCATTCCCCGGTAGTGATCAGTGACTGTTATAAACCAAATTATGATTGTCAATGAAAGAAGTATACCTCATTTGATGATTCTGTCATATTTGGCATCTTTATTAATGAGTCAAGCAAGAACACTTAGTATTACAACTCTCTTCTAATTTCGAATCATGATATTTGCACATCAGATTTTCAAATCTGTTTTATAAGAAGAATCCAAATTTGCTTTTAACATTTCCAGTTGGTGGAGCCTAATTCATATTCTTCTTGTGTTGGCAAAATTAAGATGTTCGGATCCTAAGAGTATTTGTGCTAGAACTAGTAGTGAAGCTTCTGGTTCTATAGGCTTACAAAGTATATGACACAACTAACCTAAAACAACACATGAGAACACCAGTCAAAACCCATCGAATGAAAAATGATAATCCCACCAACAACCGAAAGTATAAGCCAAAGTCACTGCCGACTACCAAGAGAACGACCACGGTTTGTTAGTATGGCAAAAAAAGCCGAAACAACAAGAATGAAAAAAACCAAAAGAGGGACAACAACCACACGTCAATCTCAATCCAAGGGAATCAGAATCCATATGAAAAAGAGAATCACCAAAACCACAACTTCACATCACAAAACCCATCACCAAAACAAAATGAAAAAGCAGAATAAGAAGATGCCATACCTTGCAAGGAAGAATGAGATCCTGAGAAAGAGGGGAAAACAGAAAACGAAACAGCAGCGTGTGTAAATTTTGCCTGAGCAGAAATGAAATGCGACGAATTAAGGAAAAAGGGAGGAGATTTGAAGAACGAAAGAAGAAGAAGACATGGAAAAATTTGAAGAATGGAAGAAAAAGAAGGCAGAACGGATGAAAAACAAAGCTTACCTGGATGAAGAGGAGATGGAAAATGTCTTACACAATTGAAATCGGTAAGACATTTTCCCCAAATTGAAGGGATTTTACGTGTCGAAAGAAAATATTTTCCTTTGGAAAATGTTTTCAAGCATCCAAACACGGTAAAACCAGGAAAACATTTTCCGGAAAATGTTTTCCTGGCTTCCAAACGGACCTTTAGTGGTATTTCTATAATCCGAATATTAAATCATAATATAAAACATACAAAAAATGATACGAAGATCATAAGGTGGATATATCCTTTAAATATCATTATATTAATACTTTTTATTCCGTAATTGATATTTCAATAATATAATACCATATTTCTGAATTCAGTTCCGAGCTTTCAATATCAAATAACACAATTGATTGTCATATAAATTCTTTTCACAATTAATTATCTCGACCCACATTTTTAACTCTCTATTAATCTGACTCGAACTCGGACGAATACACAGATCTAACCATTACATTAGTTTGGCATCCAATATCTACCAGATAAATCTGAAAATAGTAAGATGTGCCCAGCATTAGTCGGTATAACCAAAAAATAGTTGTGCCCCACACTAGTCGATATAACCGACAAATGGGCGTGCCTAGAACTCCCCGACATGTAGTCGTATAACCCTAAACTCTTCCTATCCTATGACATGCCAATTATACCTGACCCTGCTCGAATAGTTAATAGGGTAACCATTTCTCAATTTCATTTCGTAATCTCATAAACCAATCATTTTTCACATGTGCAACAACATAATTAAACACAATATAGACTTCATCTCACATTTCTAACAATATTTGATATTTTTAAAACTATTCAATTTAGCCCCACTCGTAAACAATTAATCCATATCAAGTCAATCCAATTCATTTGATCATTTTTAGGTCACCTCATAATCTTACCATACAATGCAGTTTATGAATGCGACACTTGAGATGGTTTGGATTATAGAAACACAAATTGTAAACTCTGAGCTATTCATCAACAACTTTGCATTTTCCTTTCTTTTTTGAGGAATCCAAGTCAACGCTAGCTATGGATTAACATAAACACATCAAACCATAAATAGACAAACAAACTCATACTCAATTGTAAGCTTAAGAAATTTTACAATTTATTCAATTTAGTCCCTAAAATCGGGACTAACATAACTTTCAATCTAGAACTCATATTTTCAATCAATTTTCACTATAGTCCTTTTAGGATCTTCCATTTCTCATTTCTATCATAAATTTTGAAATTTGTGCATTTTAGTCCATACTGAACAAAACTACCAATTGACTTCACAATTTAGTCCTTTTTCCTTTATACACTTAAAATCTATCAATTTAGTACCTAAAACTTCAAGAATCCATAAATGGCATCTTTCCAAATCTTTAACAATTTTGAAAATTAACACATGAGTCGACTAGATTAAGCTCCCTTGATTTCAAAAACATAAAAATTACAAGAAAAAGACTAGATTGAACTAACCAATTTTGGAATTAAAATTGAAACCCTAAGAGTAAAACGTTCTTGGTGCTTCTTCTCCACATTTGGTTATGGTTTTAGAAGAAAGAAAGAAATCTTTCTTTCCACTTACCGCCCACTATACCTTTAAAAAGGTATAATTGCTTTCTTAATCCCTGCTCTTTGCTTTTAATTAATAATTCTCCAACAATTAAAATTTTATTGGTTTTACGATTTAATCCTTGCACCTTAATTAAACACTAATTCGATAAAATTACTTATTCAAAATTCAATTCACTTCTAATATAACTTCATAAATATTTAATAAAAATATTTACGGTTTCAATTTATGAAAACGAGGTCATGGAACCTGATTTTCCGACATCACTGATCTTCGAATCATTACACTTATAACTTTATAATACAAGGATCTCTTTTATGTTTATTTCATTTTTTTCCTAGGCAAAGTTGGATTTAAATTCTAAATCAGTTCATGGGTTAATATACATCATCTATATCTATAAATTA
Organism: Gossypium anomalum; assembly: GCA_025698475.1. NCBI lineage: Eukaryota > Viridiplantae > Streptophyta > Magnoliopsida > Malvales > Malvaceae > Gossypium > Gossypium anomalum. The sequence goes on from CM046968.1 coordinate 71,869,837, forward strand.
GTTCGAATTAATTAGATCACAACTTAATTAGAAAAAATCAAACACCAAATTTAATAGGTTAAAATATACTATAAGTCCTTGTACTCATTGCAAATTGGAATTTAGTGTCTATACTTTTATTTCTAGGAATTTAGTTTCTCTACATTTCAAATTTCAAAATTCAAATTCAACTGTTAACACTGTTTAATTTTTTTTGTTAAATTTGTTAGTGTGACATTTTGAAATAAGAAAATACTCACTTGATGACCATCTAACCAAAAAATTAACGTTGTGATAAACTTAAATTTAATAAAATAATTTTTAGCAATGTTAACAATTAGACTTGCATTTTTAAATATGAAAAGTAAAAAGACTAAATTCGTTCAAATAAAAGTGTGACTAAATTCCAAATGTAATGAGAGTAAAGGGACTTAAAACACGTTTAACCAATTTAATAATATATATGAATAAACTTTTTGTAATGAAATTTACTTTTAAACAAAAGTAACATATGTTAACTACCTTATTTATAAAAAAACCAGCCCACTTCAAGTAATTTCCTTATTTTTAAACAAATAATCAAAATCTTATATTATTAAATTAATTATTTTATAAATATTTCTAATTTTATAATTCTTAGAATTTCACTTCCGAGCATATGATATCTAATTTAATTTTTTTTAAAAGTAAAAGAACAACATTGATGTATCGTTAGTGCATAAATCTTATCTATATTAACATGACACACCATCATTAAATTAAAAAATATATATAAAGAGAACTTATAAGTAAATACTAATAATTTTATTTAAATAGATTTATTAGTATTTATTTATAATTCCTCCATTATTCTTTTCTCCTATTCAATAATAATATATCATGTTATTATTCAGTGATGACACATAAAACTTATGCATCTACATCAAATATTTTCCCAAAAAAGAAACCCCAGAGAAAACATGTTATTTTCTGTTTGCATCCCAGCAAAATTTCAAAACCTCGAGTCAAAAAAGCAAATGAAAATTTTACTATTTGCATACTTTATTTTCAGATACCATATGTTTCAATCCATTTTCTTAATATCAAACATATTTTATTTTAAGATAAAATATAGAAATAGTCGCTAAACTATAAACATGTTTCTATTTCAGTCACCTAAATTTAAAATTTTTATTTTAGTTATTAATATTATCAAATTTTAATATTTTGTTCAATCATCCATTAAACCATTACCAAGAGCTTTTTTTTTTTTAGTATACCAATAAATTTAACCCTCCAATGTTTAAAAATTCTATCAATGACATTAATTCTAAAAAAGTCAACAAATTATTTAACTACTAACTTTACAAATTTTATCAATTTAATCTTAATTCCTATAAATTAAAAAAATTAAACATATATATTTTTTACTTTGGATAGTTTTTTAATTTTTAAAATTTTAAGAAACAATAGTAAATTAACAAAATAAAATATGTTGAAAGATAAATTTATTGAATAAAATTAAAACCAAATCGATGGATAAATAACTAAAACATTAAATTTCGACAAGGACTAAAACCGAAACAAAGATCTGACTATTTTTAGAGTTCAACTTTTATTTTATTATTTTTAAAAATATGATTACACCTCAAATGACACGTTCAAAACTGCAACTCAGATTCACTTCTATTTTATAAGACGATTACCAAAAAAAATGGAACACTAAAGCCCTACATAAGCACATGAATATCTCTAACTACATAAAACGCATCAAATTTTATCAAAATAAAATATCCTAATAATAATAATAATAATAATAATAATATCATGAATGATAAGATCTACTATTTTGGCATGAGCCCCTTTTTTTCAAGATGCTTATTTTAATACGCAAAACAAAAATACAATAAAACCCAAAATTACATCGGGGAAACCCATTTTGCAATTCAACAGAAAATAGAACCCAGAAATCCCCATCAGCACAACCCATTTTACAATTGAATAGAAAGATGGGAGTCTCACTGGAACTGCTACTGATTCGTTTATTTGCCACCCATATTCAACTTTACATCCAAATTTCTAGGTTATAATAGAAAAAGAATTTCAAATGGACCCAGATTTTTTTTTTTTTTTTTTTTTTTTTTTACATTGTAACACCATCTGAAATTAACCAATAAACAAAACAACACAGAGAACAAGAAGAATGTTCAACGGTTGAATATTGACGCACACAAGAAAAATAATTTTAACCAATAAACCATAACATCACAGAGACTTACTCTTTGGCCCCCCATTTATATTTGTATCTGCCACCATTGCCTAGAATGAAGTAGGCCATATGAAAGCTTTCATCCATTTGCTGATTTCAGGTATCATCGACTTGCGAGTGGAAAACAAAGCTAGGGAATGTCGTCGTGATATCTCTGCTCAACAAAACAAACAACATTTACAAGTTGAGCACACATCATAATCGATATGTCCTTTCTGGTGATATTTCAACAGCAATTAGTGTTCCATAGCAGAATATATTGGCTACTTACTTAAGGTATTGCAGGGTCATATTTTTCAGAAGGGAGGGATGTCGCAAAACAAGGCTTCGCCACTCTTCCTTGTCAATCCTCCCATCATGTTTTGTATCAGCTTCCTCAAAAGTCTGTCGAAAAGCTCCAAAACTTAACATGTAGAAGCTAAACCCAATAAAATAAAATTTTAGAAGCAATACTTCAATTAAATCAAATTGAATGATCACCTTGTCAATTATACTTTCTATAACATCATCTGAAAGGTTCATGCCAGATTCAGCAAGCGTAGCCACTACCATTTGCTTAACCTGTGTACGGAAAATATGAATAAAGAAAAGAAAAATAGAAAAAAAACACAAACAATCAAATAGAAACTAACCTCCTGCCTCTCAATGAAACCTTGCTGCTTGAGATCATATAGTTGGAAAGAGACTGCAAATGAAAAAAAAATAAAAAAAAAAAAAAAAAAGAATTGGGAGAAGAGAAAGTACTTAGCTACTAGAAGCTGACAAAAGATGACTTAAACAAGAAAGATAAAACATTCAGTACATGCTTTTTTATTATGTACATACAACCACCAAGTTAACGTGATTATATCTGCAGGCTAATAGAAAAATAGATGCAAGCAACTTAAATAGTGGGCACATACAGTCAATCTTATCGTCAATAGGAGCGTTTGGATGGAAGACAGAAAGAGCACGAGCAAACTCTTCGAAACCTAGAATTCCATTATGCTTGGTATCAAACAAGTCAAACACCTACAGTGAAATCAGAAATACATTGAGCTAAAATACTACAAAGAGTTGGCAAGATGAAATTGACAAGTATTCCTTTATCAAGGATGAAAACATTATAATTTAACATTAGATAAAATTACCCGATCTGCAAACAAGCTCTCCTTTTTGTTTGTCTTGAATAACGCCAATTGAAACTCCTCCTGCCAAATAGTATGTAAACAAAAGTCAAATACTAAAAGGATAAGATGGGTGGAAGAATCCAATTCAATCGGAGCAACAAGCAAGTTCAAAAACTCGACAAACATAAAATGTATTAATTCACAACAAAATGTAAAAATAAAATAAAAACCTTGTTAATCAGCCCGTCATCTATCACTGCACTGCTTATCTTCTTGAAGAGTTCATAGAGTGCTTCTATTTCACTTACACTAACTGCATCAAGGTAAGCAAAACAACAAATTCCAATAGAACGACTCAATAACAAAAATAACATAGGCAAAGTCCAAACAAGATGTTAAATTATGCAAATGCGTTGCCGCTATCCTTCTACCAATACGGTAAATGCTTAACAGTATTACTTAAAAAAGAGAAGGAAAGGAAATTGATGACATACAAACTGTCTCTCTTGCAAGAAGTTCAGGATCCTCGAGACCTCTGGATTGCTTGCACAAATCAATATCACAACAGTGCAATACAGAAGCAAATAAATGCTTCAATCCGTCTAAGCACTGCAACATGATATTCTCCGCGCATCAAAACACTCCATACCTAATGCCAACAGCAAAAGAGATATAAAACCCCATTCGTTTCATTCTTGCTTTACACGTAATCAAAATCACACAAGGGGAATGACAGAACAAACCTGTTAACCATTTCCTGATTCTGCAGACTGAAGCTGATATGTCGGAGCCTGAATTGTGAGGAGTCGTATACTTGATGACCTCAACCCCAAAACAATATCTGTTTCACAAATGAAAACAAGATCTCAACCAATGCTTGTTTTATGTTTTTGTCAATCTTAAATGCATTCCATATGTATATGTTTTTGAGAATAAGTACTTAATGTTCGCTTTTCAAACGTTGGATATACTCGAAATACAATCAGGCAAATGCATATAGCATATTCATGAATCAATCAATTCAAGGCAGACGGAGAAGGAAAAATAAAAAAGAGTAATCCTAGAATCAGATAATATCCCATTACATCCAGGTTGATCGCAAAATCACCAAGCTTTAATTTTCTTGAGAAATTGCAATAGTTGGATATATGTAGAACAGAAAATTCCAAAAAGAAAAAGTTAAAAAATCAAATATCCATAAAATAGAACATAAGAAAAAGCCCAACTCAAACCTAAAAAGTATACCTTTATAACAAATAGAACCTGATCAGGATCCAAACTAATCAAAACTGATCAAGATCTATCGGAGCATAAAAAAAATTAAATAAAACTACTTACCTTAAGCTCACAGAGATTTCAAAAACCGTTCCTTCTCAATTTTCTCGGAAAACAGAGAAGAATAATGAATTTATGGAAGCAAAAACATGTTATTGCCTATTTTGGGGGAGATTGAATGAGTGTATTATGGAAAATCTGTAAAACCAGCGGTGAGTTTAAAAAAATGGTGATAAAGATGGAGAGAGCTGGAGATTTCAATAATTTATATGAAGACGTGAAAAAATTATATAACTTCATAAATTTTTTAATTGATTAATTGAAATATAAAAAATGGTAAATATAAAATAAATTAAATAGTAATTAGATAATTACTAAATTTTGACAGTACGTGGCATCTGATGCTGATACTTTGATAGGGAGGTTGCTTTAGGTTTGACAAGGAGCTTCGCAAAGGCAAGGGAGTTCCATACGGCGCCGTATTTTGTTTCTGATGATGTTTAATCGATAATTTAGAATATTTGATAAATTAAAATTTTAAATCCTCAAAAATTACATATTGAATTTATATTAAAAAATTTTTTGGTAAATTAATAAATATAACTGTTGAATATTGTTTGATAAAAGTAAATATTTATTTTTTAAAAATTATTTATTTTTACTTTCAATTTTATTAATATAATATGTTATATTATTTTATATAGTTTAGATAAAAGATAAGTATGATAATTTAAATATCTCATTTTTTAAAAAAATAATAAAATAAAATTGACTTAATCTTTTTTTACATTACCTACCTACTTATTTTATTTAACACTATTTTGTTGAAAATTTTATATTAAGTGAAAAATTAAAATGATTATCAAACACATATAAAATATTAAATTTTGAAAATTTTTAATGGTTTATAAAACACGCTCTTAGTTTTATAATTTTTAATTTAGACCCTCTTTTGATAGATTCTTGAAAAAAACAATTATCTGAGAATTAATATTTTTAGTAGTTTTATTTTTTAAAATATATTTGATAATCCTTAATAAAAATTATTTGATAATTTATTTTTCATTAAAAATGACAAGAAGATATGGATGTACTTATACGTAATAGATTTAGTATTTTTATTTTTAAAATTTTTGAAATTATAATAGTTTATATTATGCTTAATACAAATTAAGAAGATGAAAATTTAATATTTAAAATAAACTTAAATTAATTATTAATATGAATAAAAAAAACTAACGATTTCTATTAAAATATTTATATGCAAGATTTAGTTAAAATTATTTAATTTAGATTTATTCAATCTACTCAAGTCAATGTAAAATTTGACCAAAATTAAAGCATAATATTTTCTTTCAATAATTGTTCACATTGATTTTTTTTAACAATCGATATATATGATTTAAATAAAATTTTAAAAATTAAAAATTACATACACAAAAATCTGCACAATATCATGTTTAGCTTTCAACATAAAATGCAATTAATGTCCCAAAGAAAAAAATTCATTATCCTTCAAAGCACCAATAAAAATGCTGATAGTAAGGAATGTGGTTAATTTAAAATTAATATTTTGATTTTGCTTGATGTAATTACTATAAATGATTTTGATTTTAAAATTATTAAAACAACTCATCATTTAATCTAGCAAATTTAAGTAATATTTTTTTAAAAATAATTTCATTACAGATTTTTATCATATCTGTTCTTTTTGTTACAATACCTAGAATTATCTATAGCCCCTTCCCAACCCTTAAATAGGAAGATAATATGCACCAACACACTTGAACTCATATCTTCTTACACTGATAATAATATTGATACCAATTGAATTAAGACTCAATCGATAATTTAAGTAATATTAATTCAAGTTATATATGTTCGTATTTACGGTAACTTATATGGTCAACTAAAATTTGTTTTAAAAAATTCAATCTGTATAATTATTGTGTTTAAATTATGGTGAATTGCTTGGAATAGTAATAGGAAATTTTCTTTCAACGAAATTACATAAAGTACATGGGTGATAATTTTAAATGAGTAAAACAATGTATTAGTTATTATATAGAGGGACATTAGAATTTAATTATACAAAATAATTTAGTGTTTGTCATAAACCCCTACATATATTCTTCTTCTTTTTCTTCTTCTTCTTTTTCTCTTTCACAGAACTAGTGTTGGTTTTCTTTTCGATATTAGTCAAACAGAAACATACATATATAATTTAAAACATACCCATATAGTTCAAATATGAAAAATGAATTTATTTCCTTAATTGATTTCTTCTTCTTCTTCTTCTCATTCTCCTTCTTCTTCTTCTCCTTCTCCTCCTTCTCCTTCTCCTTTTTCTCTTTCTTCTCATTCTTCTCCTTCTCCTTCTCCTTCTCCTTCTCCTTCTCCTTCTTTCTTCTTCTTCTTTTTCTTTTTCTTCTTCTTCTTTTTTTTTCTTCTTCTTCTTCTCCTTCTTCTTTCTTATTCTTCCTCTTCCTCCTCCTCCTCCTTCTTCTTCTTATTCATGTTATTAAACATATAAAAGATATAAAAATATCTTCAACTTTTGAATCAGAATCGATAATTTCTCTTTTCTTTGAAGCTTCATCTTCTGACAATTTTTCGTAAAAAAAAAATTATGACTTAATACAAAATGTTGGAATTATATTATATTATATTATAACATGTAATTAGAAGTATATTATAACATATAATGAAATGAAAGGTATATGTCCAAGCTATGAAATATATATATATAGAATACCTTAACTTTGTAATACCTTAACTTTGTTATCAAGTAATAAGAAAGAATATCATGGAAAAGAAAAGAAATAAAAATAAAAAAGGTAAAAGTTAACACGAGCCATAGGGTATTAATTTTCTTCTTGATGAGTGCAGCGTTGACCATAGCAGACTATGTGGTTGGGGCCAATCTTGATGTCTCAAACTCAGGCGTTGGTAGGGTCGCTAAAAAATTTAGACGATAATCGGATTTACCGACTGACTCTGATGATTCTACTATGGATGGGGGTGGAAGGAAGGTGTCAAAGGGTGTTGTGTAACACCCCTAACCCATATCCGTCGCCAGAATAGGGTTACGGAGCATTACTGTAAAAACATAACTTAAAAAATTCATTTCCAAACATTACATTAATTACAGCATAATCCATTCATACACATGCATATTGTCCTTTATTCGAGCCCTCGAGGCCTTAGAAACACTTTAGAAATGATTCAGGACTAAATCAGAAATATTTAGAACTTTATGGAAAAAGATAGAAAATTTGACACTGTAGGGGTCACACGGTCGTGTGACTTATATGGCTGAGACACACGCCCGTGTCTCAAGCCGTGTAACATTCAAAATAGGGATACACGGCTATGTCCCAGCCCATGTAATATTCGAAATAGGGACACACGATTGTGTCCCAGTCCGTGTAACTCTCTGACTTGGGTCACATGGCCAAGCCACATGCCCATGTGCCAAGCCGTGTAACTCTCGAAATGGCCTTACACGCGTGTGCCAGGCCATATGCTAGGCCCTGTAACTGCCTGACTTGCAACCCTTTGAAACCTACAGGGGACATACGGCTGGGACACACGCCTGTGGCTTAGGCCGTGTGGACAAGAAAATGGCTAAAATCAAGCCATTTCTTTCACCCTTCTCAATCATAAGCCTAAGTACTCTTACACACCTGATCAAGGCTTCTAAACATGTTCAAAACTTGCATAAAAAGGTCCATAAATAGGCTAATAATCCATACAACCAATATGTCACATAAACACCTCAAGTACATGCATCAAACATACCTAAACATGTGTATATTTAAACATTCATCAACTAACTTATTTTCATACCAAAACATATCACAATTGACACATATCAACCATACTATATTAGATTTATGCCATATCAAAATAACTTTACCATTTGGACCATTTCCCATATGCATCAAAGCCATCTAAATGACAAAAATCTAGCCATTTCCAAATGGTTCCAACAACCAACATATATACAAACCATATTTCAATCATGCACATTTATTCAAAACCTTACGAAAGCATACCATAACTTGACCATGTTGAGGCTAATTCATCACCTACCATTTTGGCCATTCAAACATGCATTAACACATTGTCAAAATAACTCACATCAATAAGGCATCAAAAGCACCAAGATTACATCAACCAAAATGACATATGCATGCCAAACTCATCAACTAATATAAACCACAAGTTCACCTATACATGCCATTATAACCTTGATCGAGACATCAAAAATTACTGATATAATAGCTGGATAGTGTGATAGATCTCCGACGAGCTTCTAAACCGATCGAGCTTCCAATAATTTGTAAAGTAAAGGAAAAATAACTACGTAAGCAAAGAATGATTAATAAGCTCGTATAAACTTTAAACATAACATTTCATTTTAATAATAAACTTTGTGGGGTAATTATAAATCTATACCAATTTCACAAGTTTATCAAACTTTATAACCATTAACTTATAAATGACTAAGTTCGTCAATATCATATATATTTTTCATTCCTAACATAATAGGATTTTACAAGAATTTGAACCCTTCCATTTACTTACTTTCCATTGCATTTATTTACTTTAGCTTAAATAATAACATCAATTCACTAATTAGTATATTTGTTCATGAACTAGGTATATTCATCCATAGCATACGTAAATTTCTCACATATAAGTACATCATTCAACTCATCATTCCCTTTTCATCATATTACATTTCAACTATGAACTTACCATTTTATAACATTTCTTCACCCGTTTCATATGCATAACACACAAAACATAAGCATAACGTCATCCATGGCCACAAGCTAGTGCATTTAAACATAGCTCTTTTAGAATCAACTACATAATAAACCATTTCATAAGAAATTGCATCCTTTGATCCTTACCACCCTTTCATGAACATAAGCATATTTCCATTTGGACACTTACCATTTCAATGTATAATTTTAAAATTAACATAATAAAATCCAACCAATAGCTTAGCACAAGCCTAAATATTATCAATAGCACATGTTAGTGCATCAATTCATAATTCACTTAAACTAACATAAGATAAGTCATTAAACATGAATAATCTCACTTGAAATCACCAATTTCATGAACGTAGACATACTTTCATTTAACATTTCCTTTTCATTCCTTTACATGACATGATTCATTTGAATACTTACCATTCCTTCCCCTTTCATGCCCGTTGAACCACTTAGAATAATATCGGATACGTGGGAAAGCTCACACAAAGTGTGCTAAACATATGATCGAAACCATTCCTTTTCATCATTGCTCACTCGAGCCATAAATGAGTTTTCTCACACAAGCTGACGGTCAGAATGTAGCTACATGATGCTGCTCACACAAGCTGACAAGTATTCACAACAAATGTCGAAACTCAGCCATCGGTAGGACATTCAGGACCAACACCCTGAACATGGTAACCTGGGTCTGCTCACACAAGCTAATAAGTATTCGCAACAAATGTCGAACCTCAACCATCGATAGAACATTCAGGACCAACACGAGAAACATGAAAACCCTAATGACATGTTATTTGTATCCTATACATTTTTAAGGTTCAAACGGGGCTCGATAGTTATCGAACATCATTGGATTTTCATCGTTTCTTTACATGATAAATTTCATAATAACATATATTTATTGATTCATTTACATTAGAACAACACATTAAACATTAAATTTAATCAACACTTAAGTGATTATAGTTCATACGAACTTACCTAGCTAAATTTCCAGAAATGTTAAAGTATATAGGGCTATTTGGTACTTTTCCATTCTCCTCGATTTTCCACTCAATCTTGATCTAAATTAATAATTTCATTCAATTCATTAATTTAGATAGTAAAACAATTTATTTTATGCAATTTAGTCATTTCTAAAATTTATACAAAATTGCCCCTAATATTTTACTTTTATTCAATTTAGTCCCTGAGGCTAAAACATGAAAATTAACCATTTTTATTGCAAAACCATGCCAACAGAATGTTAATAGCATCCATTTCAACCCATTTTTGCAACAATTTCACATCAACTCCTTGAACTATTACTATTCCAATAATTTAGTCCCTAATCGACAAATTCATCAAAAATCACTTAACAAAATACTTTTAAATACCAACCAACACTTCAAATTTATCATTTAACATTTAAAATCACAAATATTCATCAATTATAACATTCAAAATCTTTAACAGTTTCAAAAATGAAGACACGAATTAGCTAGACCTAGTTGCAACGATCTCAAAAACATAAAAATTATTAGAAACTGGTATAAAATGGCTTACCATGCATGAATTGAAGCATGGATCAAGGTTGAATATGCTTCCCTGGAATTTCGGTGACAAACCAAACAATTGAAGAAGAAAACATGATGTTTTCTTATTTTATTAACTTTTTTTTATCTTTATCTTTAATAATAATATTATAACATATAAAACACGTACAAAATTAAAAGAAAATAAAGTTTTAACCGTCCACCAACTTAAGAATGGATAATTTACCCATTAAGGCCATCCAATTATAATTCTTTAATAAATTTAACATCTTTAAACTAATAGCGATTGACTCTTTCAACTTTTATAATTTAGTCCTTTTTACATAATTAACTATCGAAACGTTAAAATTTCTTAACAAAACTTTACTACAACCTTAATAATGCTCCGTAAATGTTTATAAAAATACTTAAATCTCGATTTATAGAAACGAGGTCTCAATACATCATTTTTTAAAATCACTTGACTTTAGAGTCTTACCACTTGAACTTGATTGTTCATTTGAATATAAAAAATTATTTTAATATCATATTTGACTTATAAATATGATCCCAAAACCACTGTTTTTGATACAACAAAAAAATGGGTTATTACATGTTGTCCCAAAGGCAACTTACAAGAATATACTGACGGGGTCATCACACTCAAATGATTCATCGCAGATGTTGGAGGATTTTGAGATCCAAGAAGGGGATGTGTGGACTGAGTTGGTCAATGGGATCCCCTCGATTATGTTCTTTAATAGATTTAAGGATTTCAATGAGAGAAAAATGGCCAAAACAATCATTATTAAACTATTAGGAAGAAAAAATCACTTTCAATGCCCTACTAAATAGGGTCACGATGTTATGGAAAACTAAGTGCCCGTTCCAACTCATGGACTTGGAGAACGATTACTACTTCGTTCACTTTAATGATGAAGAATACTATAACAAGGTGTTGACCAATGGACCATGGGTGATTTTTGGGCAAGTACCTGATGGTGAGGCCTTAGTCACCAGATTTTTTGACAGCATAGGATGAGATGGGTATCCAAGATATGTGGGTTCATTTGTCTGGACTTTTTAAAAGATATTATTCGAGTTGTCTCCTCAAAGCTATTGGGCAAGCTATTGGTTCGGTAGTGAGAATTGATGAGAATATTGATAGTGCGAAAAGGGGAAGGTTCGCAAGAATGGCCATTTGTGTAGATTTTCGAAGACCACTGGTTTTTAAAGTTAGAATTAATGGACATATACAAAGCGTAGAGTACTAATCTTTACCGAACGTTTGTGTCAGATGTGGGCTTTCTGGTCATGGGGTTGATTTATGCCAGAATGATCGGTCCCCATCATCGATGGGAGAGACTTCTGTTAATATGCCAATGTTGAAAAAACAAGCTCCTCAGGATTTGCAAAGAAGGGTAGAAAAAGAGGATTATAAACTGTGGATGATAGTTAAACACCGGCAACAGCAGAAGAGGGGAAGTTTGGGGGATAAATCAAAAGATAATCAAGGCGACTTGGGTGGAATATCAAGATTTGATGTTCTTGGCAAGAATCAAGGGTTGACTGAAGTTGAAAAGGCCAATATAATAAGGGAGTTATCTATTGAGAAAGGCAAAATAAATGGACTGGTAATGGAAGAAATCTAAAAGTGGCAGTAGCTTATACAAGGAATGACTCTAAAGTTAAAAGTAAGGGGTTTTTAGTTGCCTTTGGGCCTAAAGTGGGTGTCAATGTGCTTAAGCCTGTGAACAAGAGTATTGAACAGGGCACTATAAACTTTAATGATGGAGCAATAATGGGCCATAGAGTTGGAAAGGTTGATGCAAGCCCATTCCATTTTCAGACTGTACAAGTTTTAGGTGGATTGGATAGTAGCAGGAATAGGGCTATAAAATTGAGTAAAATTGTCCAGGTCATGAAAAAAAGGAAGCACGAGTTTCACCTTTAGGGAGAAAAGTGCGAGCTTGACTGGTGAGAATACTGGCCAGTGGCCGACAGCCATGAAGGATTTGGAATTGGAAAGACCTCCGAGGTTTGAAATCGCACACCTAAACTAGAATATTATAGGAATAGAGGTAACGAAAAAGGGTATTGTTGAGGGTATCAAACGAGAATCTGAATTGGGTAGTTTTATCGGTAAGGATTCTATGGCGATGGAAGGTGTTGATGTTGCGGAAGCCTGCAATATTCTGGCAAATTGCTAAGATGGAGCTCCTAGTTTGCTTTTTATCTTCTTGTATTATCTATTTATGAATGTAAAGATTTTTTTCTTAGAATTGCCAAGGAGTTGGCCACCCAAGGTTCCATAATTTCGTGAAGGGGTACAGAAAAGAATTTTCTCTTGTTGAAACTCGTGTTAGTGGGTGTAGAGCTGATGTAATTATTGGGAAATTAGGCTTTCAAAATTCTTTTAGAATAAAAGCAGTAGGCTTTGCTGGGGTATTTGGCTTTTTTGGAATGACAATATTAATGCAGAGATTATTCAAGTTTATCCTTAAGTGGTTCATATGCGAATTGGTAATAAGCAAGGGACATCCGTATTTCTATGTTTTTCCGTTTACACAAGCCCTTAGTTAAATAAAAGACTTGATTTGTGGAGAGCGTTGGATGCTTTTACAAGTACTATGAATAAACCTTGGATTTTAAAAAGTGATTTCAATTCAATATTGGATTGCTCAGATAGCCAAGGAAAGGCAGCTCGTGGGATTTTCGACTGTGGCTCTATTAAAAAATTTATCTTTTAATATGGGCTCTAAAACATGGGATTTTTAGGTCCCTGATTTACTTGGAGTAGAGGAAATCTATCTTGGAGAATAGATCGTGCTATTTTTAACTTAATGTGGGAAGTAGCTACACCAAGCTATTCTATTCGGCATCTTTACAGGTGAAATCAGATCATCGTATGATTTTGGTGGCACCCAATTTCAGTAGCCTTAATATAAACCGACAGCCATTTCATTTTTTAGCTAGCTAGTTACTTCATTCAAAATTCAGGGACCTAGTTTATAAGCACTAGAAAAGGGACCTTGAGGTGGTCTCGAATTTGGAACAGTTTAAGATGGTGGTATAAAAATGGAATAAAGATGTGTATGGGAATATTTTTGCTAGAAAGAAAGAACTTATTATGAAACTAAGTCGAGTCCAGAGAATTTTAGAACTTTGATTTGCACCACATTTGATCTCACGAGAAGCTAAAATTTTAAAGAAAATTGGTTATGTTCTTAAACATGAAGAGCTTTTATGGTTTTAGAAGTCCCGATTTGTTTGGCTGATAAATAGTGATAGAAATACAAAATATTTCCACAATCGCACGAGAACTAGAAGGAAGTCCAATTAAATTGAATGGTTAATAATTGGTGATGGAGGTTGGTGTTTTGATGATGATAAGTTAATCATTGGTGATGGAGGTTGGTGTTTTGATGATGATAAGTTAAAACAGCATGCAGTGGGTTTCTTTCAAGAACTTTATACGGCTGGGCTTAGGGTTATAGGAACCTTTTTATGTCATGGCATGTTTCCTTTACTCTCACTGAATGATCGTGATCCTCTGTCAATGGAGGCTACAAGTGAAGAAATTTATAAGGTGATTTTTAGTATGGCTCCTTCGAAGGCACCCAGAACAGATGGGTTTCATGTGAAATTTTACTAGTCCTAATGGGAAATGATTGGTGGATCTGTGTATGCTCTAATTCAAAAAGTATTTAGGGGGCATTGTTTTTATCCTAATCTTAGTAAGACTTTGCTTGTGTTGATACTAAAAATTCAAGGTCCTGAGTATATATCCCAATTTCATCTAATTATTTTATGTACGGTATTGTATAAATTTATAACTAAGACTATTGTAAACCGACTTAGACCGATCATGGCTAAGATTGTTATTCCAAATCAGACAAGTTTCATTGCAGGGAGAAGCATTTCTTACAATATTATTATTGCATAGGAGGCGATCCCATACTATGAATACTATGAAAGTGAAAAGTTGTTGGATGGCTCTGAAGGTTAATTTGGAGAAAGTGTATGATAGAATTCGTTGGGACATTTTGGAAAATACCATGATTGATGCAGGTTTTCCATTTGTTCTTGTACGAGTAATTATGAATTGTGTAACTTCAACGTCTATGCAGATTCTTTGGAATGGGTCAGCTTTAGAACAATTCTATCCTACGCGAGGACTACGACAAGGGGATCCCCTATCACCATATTTGTTTGTGTTGTGTATGGAACGATTTGGTCTTCTGGTCAAGAACACGATTAAGAGAAAGAAATGGACCTCTTTACCTTTCTCAACACAAGGATCGAAGCTTTCACATCTTTTCTTTGCTAATGATTTAATCTTATTCTGTAAAACGAATAGAGTTGAGGCTACACATGTTAATGTTGTTATCAATACGTTTCGTGGGTTTTCTGATCAAATGGTTAACAGAAATAAAACATAGGTTTTCTTTTTCATAAACACCCCGGGGAAGTCACTAGCGTAATATGTGAGGATCTTAGAGTTTCAAGGGTAGATGATCTCGGGAAATATCTTAGCATGCCTATTTTCAATGAAAGAGTCATAGAGGGTACCTTTAGTTTTGTAGTTGATAAGTTCCGTAGTAAGTTTAGTGGCTAGGAGGTAAGAAACCTTTCGATAGCAGGAAGAATCATTTTGGTCAAATCAGTGTTTTTAGCTATATCAAGTTATTTTATAAGTATTATTTGGCTTCCTATCTCAGTTTGTTTGAAAATTGAGAAAATAGCAATAGAATTTATTTGGGGATCTGATGCGGGGATAAAGAAACCTTCTTTGTTGAATTGGTCAGATTGTTGTAAGCCGTTGGACATTAGTGGACTTGGAATAAAAAACTTAGTGAATCAGAATAAAACCTCTCAACTAAAATTAAGATTTGACATTGTTGCTAATCCAAGAAAATTATGGGTGTGCGTCTTAAGAAACAAGTATAATGTTCAAGGGATATTACTACAAACAATTTTGAGAAGTGGTTGTTCGTTCATTTGGCGATCAATTATGAAAATTTGGCTAGAAATCATTACTAACACTTTCTGGTTGATAGATGATGGCCAAGTGGTAAATTTCTGAAATGATACATGGCTGAGGCACATTGGCCCTCCTAAGGATCTATTTGAGGGACCTGGTGACCAGATGAAACACTGAGAGCCTGCAACATGACAAATGTTTCAGGTAAATGGGATTGGGCTTGTCTTATCTCGTGTTTACCTAACCATGTGATCAAGCATATTGCAATTGTGCTTCCGCCTTGTACGAATGTAAGTTTAGACTGCATTTAGTGGAAGTGGTCGACAAGTGGCCTTTTCTCTTCAACTGAAACATACAGGAATTTTACCAATTTTGGTAATGTTAACCAATCTATTAAGTGGAAGTTTATTTGGAAGTGTAAGGCTCCATAAAGAGTTTGTGTATTTCTGTAGTTGTTGTGGCAAGATAGGATTCTGACTAGTGGGGAGTGGGCTTGACAGCATATGCCTATTGAAGACTATTGTGTTCATTGTGGACTTCCCATTGAGACTAGCCTACATGCCATATGAGATTGTGAGTTCTCAAAAGTGGTTTGGAAGACGATAATTTCTAATTCAGTCAATAATATATTATTTTCAGTGAATCTGAATATGTGGTTAACCAAGAACTTGTTATCTTAAGAGGAGTTGACGGTGAAGGAGGAAAATTGGCCGACTTTGTTCGCAATAATGTGTTGGCTATTATGAAAATGCCGAAATAATTTTATTTTCAATAATAGCCATAGTAATATTGATGTTGTTGTAGGTACGGGTTTAGCTTGGACTGCGAGCTTTGTAAACTCAAAATCATGTGAGCTACATCGCATTTAGAAGGTTTCGGGTGATCATTAGAGTCTACCAGAAAAAAGGCGGGTTAAGTTGAATATGGATGGTGCATTGTTTGAAAGTAATAATATTGTTGCTATTGGAGGAGTGTTTAGAGACCATGATGCCAATTGGATGTGTGGATTTACTACGCGGATTGGGAAAGATTCAATTTTCAAAACTAAGGTAAGAACTATTTTTGAAGGCCTCAATTTAGCATGGGCATTTGGTTTTAGGCAATTGGAGTTGGAGTGTGATAATGGTTTAGTTGTGGAAACTATCTTAGCTAGTGGTGCAAGTACTAGTATGTTTTGGGAGTTGCATTTGATTAGTCAACTTTTATGCTAAAATTGGAAGGTTCATCTTTGACACATCCCTAGAGAACATAATAGAGTAGCTGATTGGATGGCTAAATTGGGAAACAGGAACTATGATCGGATGCAAGTATTTGAGGAGTGTTGGAAAATCGGGTTTGAAAATTGCAACGAAAAATAAAATTTGGGAAAAACCAGAGTTTTAATTTTTTTTTCAAAACAAGAACTTGGTTGTAATATCTAAAATAATAAACACTTAATCAAAATTGTACATTTTCGATTCATCTAGGATGAATGCTTCGACTATGTAGTTTTCTCCGTTTTCCTCAAGCTCACGTCTGTCGAGTATGGGCTCGCTTCGAATAAAAAAATTCACAAAAATTACCAGTGGGGTAATTTCGTAATTTCTCTAAACTTTTGGGTCAAGTTGTAAATACAAAAATATCTTTAGAAATTTTCTGAAATAATTTCTTCGGAGAATTTTCTCTCTATAACTTTCTTTGAAATTCAAGTGTGCATAAAATAATGACTAAGGCTCTCTTTATGTAGCTAAAGTTTAGAGAGTTCAACTATGATTAAACTTAATCACTTTAATATTAAATTAATAAAATACTATTAAGATAAATATTAAATTTAATTTAATACTAAATCTATTAAAATAATATTATTTTTTGAATAGTTAATCTGAAATCAAATTCTCTAGTAGAGTCTTAGTAAGAGTGTAATTCATCCACTGCTCAACCACTAAAGACCCACTGCCATCGACCATTTTTCGGCCACCAAAATGTCACCGTCGCAACTGCCAACACCCCGAGCTGGTTCGGTTTCTGCCAGTTTGGTTTGGGCCAGTAACAACCCTACCGGTCAGATCCAGCCACTAGTTCGACCATCAGTCTGGTTTCACATACCAAGCCCGATTCAACCAGTTTTTGGGTCTTGATCTTGTTTTTGGGCTCCCAAGCCCAATTTATGGTTTCAGGTTCAATTTTAAATTTAATTACCCATTGGACCACTTGTCTGACTTGAAAATTAATTTCTAAAATATCATATTAATTTTAATTAATTTGATTTATTTAATTTTACTTGATCAAAATTAATTTTCCCAATAATCACTTAGATTTTCCAAATTATTTTTTTAAGAAAGTTCTTTAATCAAATTGTAACAGCCCGTTTCCAGTGGTGTCAGAAACTGTGGTTTCGGAACCACAATTTTGACTTGTCAGTTCATAAATATTAATTATTTAATATTTATAAGGTCACTAGTGTCATATTAAATTTTGGTCTAGTAATTTTAATGTTTGGTTAGTTAATTAAAGAAAAAGAATTAAATCGTAAAGGTGGTAAAAGTTAATTGATATTGATTATTATTAGCTAAAATATTTGAATAGTTAAAATGAGGGGATCTTTATGGTAATTAGACCATAATTGGTGACAGTGAATTGCATTAGGTGAATGTTATAATGAAATTTCAATTAAAATAAAGTTAAAATAAAATAAATAAAACATAAAACATAAAAAAAAAGAAACATCATCTTCTCCTTCTTTATCTCTCGTGACCAAAACCATGGAAATGAAAGCTTGAAGCATTTGGTTTATTTGTCCGTTGCATGTAAGCGTTATTTTTATCGGTTTCTTATAAATTTTATGTTTTTGAAATCGTTGTAGCTTAAACTATCTAGTCCAAGGGCTAATTTGTGAAGTTGTCTAATTTTGGAAATTTTACCATTGTTGTTTTTGAAGCTTTTAAATTGCTAATGTTTTGATTGGAAGCTTGATAGTGAATTTGAGCTAGTTTATAAAATAATTTGTATAGATTTTAAGTTCAACGATTTAAATAAAAGCATGTGAAATTTGGAAGTGTTTTATTGAAAATTTTCAGAATTTTAAGGAATATTTTTTATGGTTAAAGGTTCGGTAAAAATCAAGTTTATCAATTAATTGTAAAAATAGACTCAGTTTAATATTAAGGACTAAATTGAATAAAGTGTAAAAGTTTGAGGCAATTGTGAAAAATTCTAAATAGGAAGCTATATGAATTAAATTGATAATTATATGAAGTTGAAGCTAATAAATTGAAATTAACTATTTTATAGATCAAGACCAAGCAGATAACCAAGGAAAAGGGAAAGTTGTTGAATAGTCCTTGAACTTTCACAGTTTCTGTAGTTTAGCCTTAGCAAGTTCATACAGTTTAGTTAATATAAATTGAAATGTTATTTTGATATTTTGTTGTGGTTGTTGGATAATTTAGACACAACTGAATTATTATAATTTGATATGAGCCGAGAAAGTAAATGATTTAAATATTATTAATCCAATGATATATCGAGCCTAGATGAACGTACGACAGGATACAAGTGGCATGCCAATAGGTTATATTCCATGCGGTATGTGGTTGACTTGTGATTAGATGATGACTTTTGATTTGTTACTTTCCGTTAAATATATCGGTGTCCAACATTTATTGCAGACTATCGTATTATATTTATAGTGATTCTGGTGTGTTTCTGGGGCGGATGTAAAGCCTACAAGCCTGGCACTAGGTGCCCAGGTGTATTCTGAAGGGATGTTAGCCTACAGGCTTGGCACTTGGTGCCCAAGTGTGTTTTCGGTTGGCTTGGCTCATTTGAGAGTTCTGGTGTATTCTGGATGGTTAACCGCATATCCGGATCAATTTATACTGTTAATCGGGCAAGTTTCTAATGGTTATATGACATGTTATTAAATCTTATAAGTGTCTATATGGTCTTCTGAATGTATATCGTGACTGGGTATTGTGATTGAATATATTTTGCAACTTGTATATGTACGTGTATAAACTCACCTATTGAGTAGCTGTGATTGACAGGATTTATTATTTGTTAATCTTGCTAATGAAATAGCTATGTTTATACGGTAAGTTTTCTTGTTTCAAACGTTGAACTTACTAAGCTCTATTAAAGCTTACTCGTGTCATTTTTCATGTTCCTTGTAAATAACTTTTTGTGGAGTTGGGTGACCGGATCAACTTAAAGATCACACTATCCAAATACATTTTGGTAAATTTTGATACGTTTATTTTTAGGTCATATGACATGTAATAAGTGTGTTTTATATATGTTTTAAATATTTACTACATGTGTTACATATGAGATTGATGCGAATGCTTAAGTTTGTTATTAACTTGCTTGTGTATGTGTCTTTAATCTTGGTGTGAATATGTTCATATAAAATTGTTTTGGACATTTGATATAAACATTATGTAAGTGTTTAAATCATGGTATGACTGAATGTGAATGAATAAGAAGAAATGGTAAGTTTGGCATGAGGTTTATGTATGAACTTGAATTCAAATTAGTTTGGTGTGACATGTGAATTGAGGTTGATAATTGAATTGTGGTGTCAATGAGGACACATTGGTTAGTCACTTAGGTAAATGTTTTGGCATGTTTTAGGCGTATTTAAATATGTTTTTAAAGTATAGAAATGGTTGATTTTGATTTTGCTTGGTACCTAAGTTTTAGATGAAAGTTTGCCTTGTTTTGAAAGCTTTTTAAGGTGCACACGAGCTGGGACACGAGCTGTCACACTGCCGTGTACCACACATGGCCTACTCACACGGTCATGTGCCTTATTGATTTTAGGTGCAAGATTTTTCACATGGTCACAGTTAGTTATACGGTCTAAGCACACGGGCGTGTGGTAGCCACACGGGCGTGTGGAGTAGCCACACGGCCATGTCCCTGAGCCACACGATCTGGGCTCTGTCACACGGCCGTGTGACCCTTGTTTCCAAAATTTTCAAAATTTTTCATGTTTTTTTGTTTTGATTCAAATTATTCCCTGATTGTTCCCAGACTATTTTTAAGACCCCGTAAGCTAGTTTTAAGGCCCATAAATGTTATTTTTTTATGAATGAAGTGCATATTCAAATGTTGTTATTTAAATTAATAAATGAATAGTTCAATTATGTAAATTGTTTTGATATGTGTCGCAATACTCTGTAACCTTAATCCGTTGATGTAGACAGGTCACAAAATTAATTTTGATTATATTCCTCTCAGGTGGTTCCCATTTGATATTTTAGGCATAGTTCTTGTCATAAAAACACCTTCAATAAAATCATTCTCCGATAAGTATGCGTTAATGAAAGAAATCACCTCTTGTTCATTTGGGATATGTCTCTCGTGATATATTTTGTTTCTATTGAATCATATTGCCCAAAAAGAAATCATAAGAGTTTTACATTTTTTGCTTTCGTTTTCATAGAAGAAATCCACTAACCAATTTTGCCATTCTTGATTTTTGTCTAAGGCTGAGTCTTCAATTCTCAGATCTTGCAGGATTTTTCTTATGAATTTACAATCTCGGAATAGATGTGCCACAATTTCCTCATCCTCCTTGCAAACAGGGCAACAAGCGTTTCTCACTAAGCCTTTATTTTTTTAAATTGTAAAGCATAGGAAAAAACCCCTTCGAAAGTTTCCACACGTGTATTCGAATTTTAGCTGCTACTTTAATCTTCCACATCTTTGTAAAGAAAGTATGCATTCGAGAATTCTGTGAAGCGGTGTTGTCTTCTGTATTATGTAAATTTTCTATAACAAGCCATCTGTAACACCTTTTGACTGTGTAATTTCCTGATTTATCACCCCACCATATTAAGATATTCAGTTGGCTTGGACATACCAATGGAATCACAAGAATCCGATTTATTATCTCTTCATCAAATAGAATTCTAAGGGATTCAATATTCCATCTTCCATCTCAATTAAATCCTTTACTTTTGTAAAGTTAATGTTGATAGTCTGACAATGTACTCGACCCTCCTTAGGTCTTGATAGCCAATTATTGTTCCATATATTAATAGAGGCATCATTCCCCACTTTCCATCCTAATCCTTATTCTAGTAAGGAGCGAGCATTCCAGATACTTCGCCAGGTAAACGATGGGTAAGCTCCCAGTATCACACTTAAAAAATCACCTCTTGGATAATATTTAGCTTTTATTACCTATGCAAGAAAACTGGTGGGGTTCGTAATTAGATTCCATCCTTGTTTGGCTAACAAGGCAACATTAAACTTTGATAAGTTCCTAAACCCCATCCTCTATTGCGATTTCATATTACACATGGCTGACCAATGAATACCTTTATTTGTAACTGTATTATGCCACCAAAATCTATTAAACGTGTTTTCTAATTCCCTGCAAAAAGAATTTGGTAACATAAAACATTGCATTATGTAAATTGGAACTGCCTGCAACACCGATTTTATCAACACTTCTTTTCTGTCAATAGATAAAAACCTCACGCTCCAACTCTCTAATTTTTTTAAATATTTTTTTCTTTGATATCGTTAAAAGCATGCCTTTTACGTCTCTCCACTATTGTTGGTAATCCCAAATATTTCTCCGGATTATTTGCAATTCGAATTCCAAAGATTCTCCCCACTCTCTTCTTATTGCTAAAACTTGTATTTTTCCTGAAGTAGATTAATGATTTATCAAAATTAACAACTAGGCCCGATACATTTTCATAATCAGTTACCACAATTTTTATCACTCTTGCACATTCCTCTGTCGCTTCTCCAAACAGTATGCTATCATCCACAAAAAATAAATGCGTGATTGCCAGACTACTTCTTCCTATCTTGGCTCTTTTAATAAAACCCGCACTTTTCGCCCTTGTGATCAGATTGGAGAAACCTTTTGCGCATATACTAAATAAATAGGGGCTTAGGGGATCCCCCTGTCTTAATCCCTGACTAGGTTTAAATTCTTTTCCTTGTACCCCATTCAAAACCATTGAGTATGTCATATAGAAACACACTTCATAATTAAAGTAATCCAACCATCGCAGAAGCCCATTTTTTGCACCATTTTTTCAATGAAATTCCATTCAACCTTGTCGTACGCCTTACTCATATCGAGTTTTAAGGAAAATGATTTTGTCAATCCTTCCTTTTTCTTTTTGAACAAATGTAGAATTTCATATGCCACAAGAATATTGTTTGTAATCTGTCTTCCTAGAATGAAGGCGCCTTGATACTCATCAATACATATATTCAGTACATTCCTAAATCTGTTGACCAATATCTTTGATATTATTTTGTAGAGCACATTACACAAACTGATCGGTCTGAATTGATTCATGTTGCTTGGTGAATTTGTTTTAGAGATTAAAACAATATTTGCTCTATTAATTTCTTGTAGATCTTTCCTTTCTTTTATCATATCTAAATAATAGTTGCAAATATCCTCCTCTATAATATGCCAAAAAAATTTTATAAAAAAGAGCAGGAAAGCCATCTTTACCTGATGCTTTTAGCTGTGACATTGATTTCACAGCTTCAACAACTTCTTCCTTTTGAAAATCCGCCATTAAATCTTCATTCAAAAAATCGGATATGCAAGGTTGACTACTTTCGAAGATCTTATCAGCTTCGCCTACTGCCTTAGATGTGAAAAGATCTTGAAAAAAATGAGAAGCAATGTTAATAAGTTCAGATCTTCATCCACCCATCTCCGGTTAACGTCATTGAGGCCTCTAATTATGTTTTTATTCTTTCTCCCGTTTACAATCTTATGAAAAAAAGAAGTATTCCGATCGCCCAATTTAAGCCAATTGACTCTTGCTCTTTGTTCCAAAAAAAATTCTTCTTTATCAGCTTCTAAATTTAGCCCAATTTTTAAATTTGTGATTTGTGCTAAGACTTCATCGGTGGGATCATCTTCGTACAGCTCCTTCAATTTAGAGAATAACCCTTGTTTTCTTCCTTCTCTCCATGCCTTATTCTTGCTAGCCCATCTACTTAATTTAGTTCCAAGCATAGATAATTTCTCAGGAGCATCTCCCATGCAGGCCCTCCAACCCTCAATCACTTGTTTTTCAGAATTTTCATCCAATACCCAATCAACATTGAATCCGGCAAGATTTCGTCCTTCAACTTTTCCTGTTGTATTAAGCATAATTGGACAATGATCAGAAAAACTATGTGGCCTATGCTCGATTGAGTATCCTGGAAAAAGGTTCCACCATCCGATATTTTCCACACCCTTGTTGAGTCTTTCTCTAATGTTATTACTCAGCAGCCTTCATTTCTCCCATGTAAACTATTATCCTGAAAAACCTAAATCGATTAAATCACATTCTTGTAAAACCTCTCAAAAAGTGCTAATTTGTATCTCCTCTCGTACATGTTGTAACAACTTAATTTTCAGTGGTGTCGGAAACAGTGATTCGAGATCACTAAATCCGACAAGTGAGTTGAAAATTTAATAAATTAATACCTATGAGTCAAGTGTGATTATAAAAGTATTTTTTTTTAATTAGTGAATTTTGTGATTTAAAAGAATTAATTAGGTAAATCAGGTTAAAAACGAGGTATCGAGACCTCAGATTCATAAACTGAGCCATAAATATTTTTATAAATATTTACGGAGTGTTATTAAGTTAGTATTAAAGTTTTGTTAGAAAATTTTAACGTTTGATTAGTCAGTTAATTAAAAAAGACTAAATTGAAAATAGTACAAAATTTGTTAAATTGTGAGTAAATAGCTTAAGTATTTAAAAAGAGGGATTTAAAGAGCAATTAGACCCAAAGGATAATGGTTGGATGGTTTGGGTATGAAATAAGCAAGAAATCAATGTGAACAAGGGGCAAAATTGGAAATAGTATAAAAGTTAGTAGTTAAAAATGATGTAATTGAAAAATCTAGACATTTCTTCATCTTTCTCAGCCAAAAAAAGGACATAGAAGGTCTCCTGTGCTGGTTTTTCATATTTTTATACCATGTTAGTTCAATTTTTACTTTTTCTTAGTAATTTTTATGTTTTTGTGACTTTTACAATTAGGTCCACCTATTGAATTCATTAGCTTTTGATTTTATGGGTGACTTTAAAAGTTACCATGAATAAGTGTTGTATGATTATGGTGAATTATTATGGAATTGAAGTTCTTATTTTATTATATGATGATTTATTTAAGTAATTTTGATAGAAATTGATTTTAGAACCTAATTGTGAAAAAGTTGTGAATTAAGATTTGGTGCTAAAATTATAATTTTAAAAGGTTTTTTAGCAGCTTAGAATGAATAAATAAAGTGTTAATTGAGAAAAATTAGTTCAATTGATGGGTTAATTGAGTAGGGACTAAATTGTAAAATTTGTAAAATTTGGGGCAAAAGTGTAATTTAGGGAATTAAAGGGTAGAAACTGTGAAGTAGAGTAAAATTGAAATGAATGCTAATAAATAAATGATTTTACAATTATAGATTAAGAACCCGAAGTGAATCGTTGAAAAGAGAAAATAGTCGATTAGTCTCTGAACTTGTATGACTTTTGTGAATTTGCCCAGGTAAGTTCATATGGCTAAATTTAATTTTTTGATATGAAAATTTCATGAATGATATAGTATATTATTTCATATGAATGTCATTAAACTGTGATAGTTGTAAAATGATATTTGAATAAAAGCACAAATTAAGTGGAACAACGGATTTGAGTACTTTCGTTCAGTGGCTAAGACGAATTGACGGAAAAGACCATGGTTGGACCATGGCAACATGTGATATGTGATTTCTGTATAAGACCATAGCTGGGCTATGGCATCGGTGTGATGTGATCATGTGATTTCCGTATAAGACCATAACTGGGCTATGGCATCGGAGAGATGTGATTATGTGCTTCCGTATAAGATCATATCTGGGATATAGCATCGGTGTGATATGTGCTACTGTATAAGACTATATCTGGGATATAGCGTCAGTGTGATATGTGATCCATGTAAGACCATGGCTGGGCTATGGCTTCGGTGTGTAATATGTGACTATGTGCAAGACCATAGTTTTACTATGGCATTGTGATAACGAAGTACTCAATTCTGTAACCGTTCCCTAATTTGACTATGAAAGTAAATGAGAAATAGGCCCAAAAGATCAAGAATTAGTGAATAGTGACATTGAAATCAATCAAATGAGTTTATTAATGATTTTGTGATTTACAGGAGGATTTAGTGAAATTAAATGTTATATGATTATGTGCAATGTTCGGTAAGATTTATTTTTCTATGCCTATGAGCTTACTAAGCTTTCATAGGCTTACTCTTGTGTGTTAAATATTCTTTGTAGATTGAGGTGAAATTGGTAGATCGGATCAACACATCAGGGCACACTATCCAAATTACTTTGGTAAATTTTATTATGCATCTTAAGGTTTATATGGCATGTATAGGGTTTAATTGAAAGGAAGTGAATGTGTTATTAGTTATCAACACTTTTCACTAAAATAGTTTTGGACAGCAGCAGTATTCCAACTTTGAAAAATCACCAAATATTGTGGAAATCAACTTAGAGGTTGAATAAAATATGGAATTAAATCCTATTGAGTCTAGTTTTACATAAAAGAAATGGTGCAATCAAAAGAATTTCATATTATGAGATATTTGAATTTTTGTGAGACAAGGTCAGAATGATTTTGGGTTCCCTTGTTTTGAATTTGGAAATTCATAATAAATTGAAGAAAAATAATTAGGGGCTTAAATTTATATTCTTAAAATCCTCAATGAGTCTATTTTCAAAATAAGCAAACGGAAACATTATCCGAATTTCGTATGAGGAAATAATTAATCCTTAGTGAAGAGGGGTCGGAACTGTCTGGCAGCGAAATAGGGGTGACTTTGAAGAATAAATTTTACTTATTGGCTAAACCAAAAATTCTAAAAATTTTATGGTAAGGAGATATGAGTCTAGTTTCAGGGAAAATTAGCGGAACTTAATTTGGAGTTCTTTAGCTCAAGATATAAATAATTTAATGACTATGACTCAAGTGGACAGTTTCGCTATGAACAGTAAATATCATGAATTATCTAAAAATGTTCTGAAATTTTTGGTAATGCTCTGTAACCCTATTTTAGTGTCGGATACGGGTTAAGGGTGTTACACACGTCCCCCTTTCTTTTCAAATGAAAACATTATCTCGTTGAAATCTCCCATCATGACCCATGGCAAACCGCATTCATTTTCAAGATGTCTTATTAAGTTCCATGAATCTTTTCTTAATCCTTCCACAGGTGCTCCATAAAATCTAGTAAATCTCCATATTTTCTCTTCCAATTCTTCTTTTATATCCACATTAATGTGTGAATTAGAAAAAATCCTTAAAGTTATGTCCACCTCCTCCTTCCAACCTAACGATAAGCCTTCTTTTGAACCATTTGCTCCTATATCAATTCTATTCCCAAAACCGCTGATTTTCCTTATTCTCTCCATTTTTCTTGTGTTTACTTTTATTTCAATAAGAAATAAAATTTGGGGCCTACTTTGTCTCAAACTATATCTGAGACGACGGACTGCTCACAGCTACCTCAACCCGCGAACATTCTAACTTAGTATTTTCATTGCGACCGGCCGGTCTGCTTACTAGCAGTTGGCACTATTTCATTATCTTTATTGGAACTCACCAATTCATATGAGTTGACTTCTTTTTGACCTTCACAATGTAATCTTTGTCTTTTTTTGCATTCCCTTATCGCAAGCGGTCTGTCCTCTTCTTCTTACACTACTTCTTTGCCTTTGATAGATACTCTTTCATTAATTAATGAATTAGAGAATTTTTCCCTAGATTGAACATTCCCCTTTCCAGTCATTTCATGATTTCCCAGCTTGCTACCCTTATTTTCCCCTAGAGATTCATTTGATTGATTTCCCTTGTGTTGTTTGCAATTTGTTCTTTCCTCTACTTTGACCCCTTCTCTTGGTTCCTCTCGTAGCCATGGGCTCATCATCTGTATCACTCTCTTTGATTGCGCCCTTAGTGAACTATCCCACCCGAACTCCACATTCTGTTCTTCCATTGTTAATCGAACCGGGCAGAAGCCTTTCCCGTGCCCTAATCTTCTGCAAAAGAAACAAAACATTGTAATTTTCTTATATTGAAATTCTGCGTAAATTGAATTATTCTTATAAAAAATAACTTTTTTCTTTCGTTTTAAGGTAACACGAACATCAAGTTTCACTCTAATACGCATGAATTTTCTCCCCTTTCTGGTAATCAAATTCGTATCATATTCTAAAAATTGATCGATGAAGTTCCCAAATTGATTTGACATTCTTTCAGTCAAAAACCCTAATGGTAGCTTATAAACTTGCACCCAAAAGATAGCATGGTTCAATGAAATTTGTAATGGATCCTCCCCCACTCCATCTTATTAAAAATAATTAGGTGGCTATTGAAAAACCGAGGCATTCCTTCCACCAGCCTTTTAAAATCAATCTAATTGTAACACCTAAATAAAATCCTATTTTCTCCAATGTCTGTAATTGTGATCCCTCCTAATGGGTGCCACAAGTTTGCCATCGTATTCCCTTAAGATGTGAAGTGCACCATGCTTTCAGTTAAAACTCGTCCCACCAAACACCAACTATAATCTTCAATTACATCTTCATCTTCTTCTGCAAAACGAACTGGAACCTCTTTGTCGTCCTAAATATTGAGGCTTCCAGAATTTTCTTCTGTATAAATTTACCTTTAAATTCACAAGATCACCAATTGAGATTGACGCCGACAATGGTCAAGATCAGAAGAAATGCAAAAAACTGAAAGAAAGTTTAAAGAAAGACAAGACGCGCTATTATAGCAGACTAGGTAAACGTGCTATCGTGGCAGACTAGATTTTTAATGCCACCAAGACATTTTTTTGTTATATATATATATATATATATATATATATATATTAGTTGTTATAAATGTATTAAATCCATATAATATCAATTAAAGCTACTATATATTTTCTATAAAATTGACATATTATAAATAATGTTTAGGTGTCAACCAAATATTGATCCAGTGATCTACAACTCAAACTTTTCATATTAAAAATCTCAATCTCTTTTTATTTTATTTTTTAAACACTTTACGTTTACTTTTAATTTTTTTTCTTAATTTTCTATGAAGATTGAAGCATGAACTTTCAATTATTTTTTATTCTCGATATAATATTTATTTTTATAGTGTTTTAATATTTTATATTTAGTAATATAATTTATTACAAATATAATTATCACTCGAAATATAATTTTATCCCTGGAATTATTTTGTTTGGTTAACAATAATTAATTTTTTAGAAAAGTATTTGAAAAGCATTGTATTTAATAATGATGAAATTTATTTCAACTGAATCATTCGCAATGTTTTTATAATAGATAAGTCATCGAATTGATTAGATTATCAATTCTTGATTTAATCAATTCGATTGATTGATCCGATTTAATTAAATAAATTATTAAAAATTAAAAATAAAAAAATATAGTTTAATCGGCTTTTATCTAATTTAATTAGTTTATATCAATTTACAGATCAATCAATTCAACCTTCTCCATACTAGTGTATTGTATGATTTATTTCGGTTGGTTCGATTCGACTCCATCAATAATTATTGATGGAGTGATAGATGATATGTATACTTAAATTTTTAATTGACCCTAATTTCAAATCCAATCATCATACAAATTTCTATTTTTTATTAAAAAAATACTAAGAATTAATATTTATTTATTAAAAAATTAGTGTAATTGTGAAAAGATGTACGTTGATTTCAAGCCCTGATTAACATTAATAATTCTAGGATTCACAAGCAGTGTTGGTCCCTTTAATTTGGCGACATTACTTTCTAAGCTCTTCAAATTTATAATGTTATAATTAAAATAATAACAAAATTTATCTTTTAGCCCCAAAAATTTTATAATTTAATTTTGATTCATTATAAAATATGATTGGTTTCACCCTTAGTCTTGATTAATATTAATAAGTATAGGGTTCAAATTTTAGGCACCAGTTGGTGGGACACTAAGATTTATTCCAATAACATTAAAAATAACAATGATGGTGAGATTAGTTATTATAGTAGTGAGACTAAAATCACTGATAAGGTATGTATTTGAATACAAATAAATGTGATAATGAGATAAAAATAAAAATGAACATTAAAAATATTAATTTGCAAAGGTAGTATTCCACTATTATATATATTAGTAATATCTAAAAGTTTAATAACTTTTATTAATTGAGTTTTAGTTCGATTGGCATCAATATTATTGTCAATGTAGGAGGACGTGGGTTCGAGTAGGGGTGTGCAAATTTCGAGTAAAACCGAATTAATTGGGTCGGTCAATATATAAGTATTCGGTCAGTTCGGTTAATTTTTTAGAAATATAAATTAATCGGTCGGTTAAGTCAATTAATTTTTGATATGTTTTATACATTGTATCAACAAGAGCAAATATGATAAAAACCTATTGAGATTAATGTTGAAAAAAATTATTTTATAATTTATTTAAATATTTCAAATAATTAATTATATAATTTATAAATCTATTTGTTATTTCCAATTAATAACTTAAAACGCTTTTTAAAAATAAACTAATCAAATGAAAAATTAAACATAATCATTTTAAAACATATTAAAAAAAGACTACTGAGTCTCTGCATAAAATGTAAACAAATTATTACAGGATTAAAAAGTAAAAAGCCCTTCAACTGGATTTTGTTTTCACCCATTGGATCATAATGCTTCAATGAAAATGAGAAGTTTGTGGTGCGATGAAGAAATCTCACTGCAGTTATCCAAAGGATGTTCTTGAGTCAGTGAAAAAAAATAAGGGTAAATTCTAAAATAATCACCCAAATATTAGTGTGTTTCTACTTTAGTCATCTAGGTTTAAAAACTTCTATTTTAGTTACCAACGTTATCGAAATTTAATATTTTAATCACTTTTCCATTAAATCATTAATAGTGTCCTCTCTTTTTTTTTTTTTTACTGATATAATGACAAATTTAGCTCTCCAATGCTTGTAGACTCTATCAATTTAGCCCTAAGTCTAAAAAGTTCAACAAATTTAGCCCTTCTGTCAATTTAATCTTGGTTCTTAAAACTTTTAATAAATAAAATTCATGTAAAAAAAGAGAAAAATGAGTGTTCATTTATTTATAATTTTGCATATTTTTTTAATCAAAAAATGAACTTTTAATTTTTCTTTTAGTTTTTTATTTTCAATTTTGAATTTTAAGAAGTAAGACTAAATTGATAGAATAATTAAAGTTTTGAAGTTTTTCAAAATTAGAATTAAATTGATAGAAAGAGTTAAATTTATTATTAATTCCAACAAAAAGAAACCAAAAATAAAAGAGCAAAACAGAAATGAGTAATTGAGGAGCCACAAATGGGAAAGGCGTGAAACGCAGATCCTATTGCATCTAGAGGAAGCCTTGGACAACCCCATTCCTAAGATTCTTTGTTATTACAAGATTGGGTATGTTGATAAATGTAATGATATTAGATTCATAAAACACAAATGTATATAAAGTAGATTAATCAAAATCATGAATAATGAATATATCACAATATAAACCAGTATTAGAACAAGGAAACTTGTAAATGAAAAAGAGAAGATCCTAGTGATTTTGGAATAGCATTCCAGCGGAAGCCGTTTCAAGTTTTAGGAAATTTCCAATAGCTTATGCATTGAGGGGGAAAAAGTGATGGACGATCAATGATTGTGCCAACATTTTCAACTCAAATTTCACCATTTTCTTTTATTATTTCTATATGTGTTTTAGTTGATGCGATGATAAAATGATGGTTGTGAAGGGAGTTTTTTGAGAGGTAAATTAAGGTGGTCACATGGGTTGAATGTGTAAATATTTTTTTTATTTTTTTATTACTTTTTGAAATTCTTATTATTTCATAGTTTTTAATACCTTTTTATTTTATTTTATTTTTTCTAATTATTTTTACAATTATTTAAATAATTTATTTTTTTGTAATTTTTAATAATTATAATATTTTTATAAATGTATATAATTCTTATGATTTTTTATAATTTTTAATTATCAATTTTCACTACATAGCACAATGTTAGTGTGACATGTGGTGAAAATGACTCAAAAAATAAAAAAATGACAACAGTCGTACTTCGTTAAAGTTAATGGTCAAAGAGCTTAATTGATGAAAACTTTAATATTCAAAGGCTTAAATGTGTTTTTATCACTTATTTGATTTTTTTTAAAAAAAATTCAAAAGCTTTTTAAAACTTAAAAGCGAATATGTAAGGTCTTGCAAAAAATTCAAACAAAACTAATTAATTCGTCATATATAATTAGTACTCATAATAATCTGTCATAATAAAAAATTGAGAAAACTCATAACTATTTATAGACCATACTAAAATTACAAAATTGGTAAAATATTTCATAAATGATAAAAAATCAAATAAATCAATCAAATTTATTACAAATCAAAAGAAAAAAAAAGTGAATAATAAAATAAAAGTGAATAATATAAATTTTCGAATAACATTAAAATTTTTGAAATTTTTAAAAGGTTAGTATTTTAGAATTCATCAATTGAAATTATTTGTATTTGCAATTTGTTTTGTTCGGATAAACAATTGATTTAGGAAAAATTAGGTTATTTAAATTTTACAAATTAAAAAAAAAGGATAATTATATTAAAAATAAATAATATAAAAAATACTTAATATAGATATTAATATTTGTAAAATTTTATAAATAGTTTTAATAAAATAATAATTAAATAAAAATTATTTTTGAAGTTTAATTTTTTTTTCTTATAGTGGAAGTGGAACCATGTATATTTAAATCAAATAAAATTATGAAGAATTTTAAAAAAACAATCTATTTAGGTGGAATTTGAAAAAGGAATTTGGTCTATTAAAATTTTCTCTTAAAATTATCCAAAAATTTTGAAAATCTCCAATATATTTACCCAAAAAAGTAAATTCATTTTTAAAATTTTAAAGGCTTTAAAACAAATGAAATCTCTCCTACAAATTCCTCATGCAAACTAGAGCTGCCCATAGGTTGGGCTACTCAGCTAGTCCAAAAAATGAAAGGGTTTGGACAAAAATATAGGCCAGAAAAATGGGATTAGATAAAAAAAAGACTTGTTTAGAAAACAGGTCAGACCTCAAGTAGAGTTTTTTTAGCTCGAGCCCGACCTAATTTTTCAATTAAAAAAACTTACTGTTTTGCTTCTGTTTTCCCAGTTTTTGCCACTATTTTGCTACCATTTCACTATTTTGTTGTTAATATTTGGATATTGTGTAACATTTGTTTTATTGTTAATTTTGCTACTATTTTAGAGGCATTTGCTTGTTAAGTTGCATTTATCTTAGTTTTATCTAAGTATAAAGATTTTTTAAAATTTATTTTCAATTTGTTAGGAAACATTTATTTTAATATTTTTAGTGTATTTGATGTATTATATTTTTTATATATAAAATAAAATTAATAAAATTCGAGTAAGGTCGGGCCCAAATTTTAACTTTTTTTATCCAGACTAGGATTGGACAAAATTGTAGGCACATATTTCGGGCTAGGCCAAGTCACCTAAAATTTTGTTAGGGCTCAGCTCGGCCCAGCCCATGACAACTCTAACGAAAACACACCCTAAATTTTTTGTTAAAAGTAAGAGTATAAATAAGATATTTGTAATTGTAAACTATTTTTAATTAAAAGGTCTTAAGATAGAGTTAGATTTATTTCTAAAATTTGGATAGATTTTGATTTATTTATCGAATATTTAAAAAATCTTCATATGTAAAACGGATTAAGTTTTTAAAAAAATTCAAAATAAAATTTCAAAAGGAATCCAAGGTATGAAGTTGAATTATACAAAAACAAAATGGCCTAAAATATGAAAGGCCTGCTTCGTAGTGCTTTAACTTCTAACTTCAAAAGCACTTCTGGAAGAAAATTTGCGCTAAACAAGCTATTTTTAGTTAAAATTTTTAGCTTTTTCTCACTTAAAATTTTTCTCACCCAAAAACACTTTTGGTACTTAATTATTTTTTTACCCCTCCAATAATATAGTCTTTTCCCTCTCTTTTTTTTTTGATGCTTAATTACAAATATGTTAAAATTATTAATTAAAAATAAAAAAAATATTTTTTAAAATATTAATTACAAATATTTAACGGTTATATTTAAATATTTAAAATATAGTTTATATATTCTAATTAAATTTTATAAATAATTAATATTTATTGCTTAAAATATTTAAAATTTATATTTCACATATTAAAATATTAACAAGAAATTATAAGAAAAATTTATATTCTTACTAAAATATAATAATATTAACTAATTTAACTATTATTTAAATACATATTTGTTACTTGATAATAATATGTTTAAAATAAATATTTTATTTCTTAAAAGCACTTTTTGACAGCAATGATAAACACTCAATTTTAAACCAAAATTTTTAAAACTTTCTTAAAAACGCTTTTTCACAGTAATTTTCAAAAGTATTACTAAACTAGTGCGAAATAAGCCTCTAAGCAAATGATGATGATCTAAATTCTCACTTTCATTGCCTATTACAAGGATTGTGTTAACTCACGCCACATGTGAACGCAATGGAGCATGTACTGCAATCGGAAGAGCTTGCGAGAAACCGGGAACACCGGACAGAAGCTCAAACCTGAGCCTGCTAAAACCAAAACTTTGAGATTCAAGTCAAGGACTGCACTACAATGCATCATCCTCACGTTTCTTATATATATATATAAAATAGAAAAGTAAAAGAGTAGAAAAATAAAAGGAAAAAAAATATAATATTTTTTCCTTTCCCATAGATGTGTTTTAATAAAAATATGTAAAAAGTAAGGTTATGTTTGGTGTCCGGAAATATTTTCTATTTTTAGACAATATTTTTTATTTTTTATTTTTGATAAATATTTTTATGTTTGATAAATAAAAAAAATATTTTCTATAGTCAAAAAAGTCAATTTCGAGATTGAATTTGATAAGTCGAGATGTTGATAAAGTTAAAATGAGAAAGTTACAAGTGGTAAATAGTTTGAAAATTGAAATTAACTAATAATTGTAAAGGTGAGAGAATGAGAATTAATTGAAGCATGGATGTAGGTCCTTATTAAATAAATTAACATGTCCTTAACAATAATTACTCCACATTAAGTAAAGTACTAGTGGCTAAGAGTGATCCAAGCCGTTGATATCCATTAACGTGAATTAGGAAGCATGATACCATTGACTGTGTTTCATCTTCATTGTGGTAACTAACATCATAGAATTTGTAAGTTTTCTCTCTTTACTAGAATCTTGTTGATGAGTAGCAGTTATTAGGAACCCAAAAGTAAATTATGAAATTAATAAGATTTAATATTTTTTGAATATGTGTAAAATATTTTTTATTCTTTGACAAATTTCTTGAAAATATTTCATAAAAATTGTTTTCAATGAAACAAACATACATTTGAGATTTTCTTATCTTTTCATCGTTTAATTGAGTCTATAAATTTATGTTTTATATTTTTTTGCATATATAAAAAATATTTTGTTAAATTCAAGTTCATTACAATGTCATTTTTTAGTTATATGACTATAAGTGAGTATTTTTTATTTAAAAATGTGACATTAACAAAATTGATAAAAAAATTTAACAATGTCAATAATTGGAATTGATTTTCAAATCTGAAAAGTAAATGAACTAAATTTTTAAAAATAAAAGTACATAGATTAAATTGCAAATTTGTGAAGAGTATATATACTTATGACATATTTAAACCTTTATACTACAAAATATTTATTATTAATATATTTATAATTTTAATAAATATTTATTATTAAAATATTAATATTGAATATTTTCAGTAATATTATTTAAAACTATTATTTTTAAAAGTCATTATTAAAATAAAATTGAAAAATTAAATAATTTATTAAAATAATAAATCATATTAATTGCATTAATAATTTATTATATGACTAAATATAAATAATTGAATATGTAAGTTTAATTTTAAATAATTTGAATCTTTTTAAAAATAAAAATAAAATTTATTATCAATATAATAATATTAAGCTTGATTTAAGTTAATTTTTATATAAAAATAAAATTACATAGAGGAGCTCTTTTCTAAAAAATGACTTACATTTTTTAAAAGGGTAAGTCATTTTACAGGAAGAATGCCTTATTTTATGTTTAACTGTAATTCATTTTATGTTAATCAAACTATTTTTTGTGAAACAAATATAGGAAAATGCCGAAAATATTTTCAGTAAAACCTTTTACACGTAAACAAATGGACCATTAGTGTTTTAATTGGCAAATGGGAAAACCATGTTAGAAAAGTGGTATAAAGTATTCAATTAAGCTTGAATTAGACTTGAGGAAATATATGTCATTAAGGACCTAATTGTAAGAGATAAAAATTTTATGGATTAATAATGACTAATGATTTTGTGAGGTCCCTATACTATATGAAGTTGTTTTTAATTCGATCGGATAAATCGAATGATACGAGCATTTCAAATATTAGGGTTTATAGGAATTAAAATAAATAAAATGCATTTATATTTAATTATTGTTAATATGTGTATTTGATTGCGAAACTAATATTGCTTTGAATTTGTATTATCAAACGTAATGGAAGAAAATGTCAAAATGTCAAAGGCGAGGGAAAAAGAAAAGGTGAACGTCGAATAGCTATTGCGATTTGTGCTTTTATAATTCAATTTCAATAACTTATTAAAAGTCTAATAAATTGTTATATTTGAATATAAAGTGCTATTGAGGTAATCGTATCTTTTCCCGAACTATGAAATAATGAATTTGATGCTGTGATTTTTGAAAGCAACTTTGAATGTTTGAATTTTGATATATATATATATATATACATATATAAATATAAGTGTATAAATATGCTTAAAATATATCAATTGAGATATTGATGTGACGTTGAATTGTGTTATAATGGTGATAATATTGATAATGTCCCATTAAACGATGATAGACATAGTTTAAGTATAATTGGCATGCCATAAGGTCACTGATATAATGATTTACTAGCCATTGTTACCGAAATATTTGAAATAGGTGATGTTCAAAATGTCACGGAAATATTTGAAAACATCACAAAAATTGTTTTAATTTGGTGAGGTTTTAAAATGTTACAACAGACCTTCAAAAGTGTCACGAAAAAGTTGACCTTTCGTGAAATTTTAAAACGTCTTGGCCATTACTCACAAACCTCGCTAAAATTTACTCTTTTGTGACATTTTTCTAATTCTACCTTCTCATTGAAAATTTCATGAACAATATGGCTTTCCCTAATGTTTAATAGAAAACATCGAAAAATCGAACCTTTCGTGACATTTTCATAAATAGTCACAAAAAAATTGTCACAAAAGGTCAGATTTCTTGTAGTAATACATCCCTATTTTATTTTCTCTCATCATTCCAAAATAGGATGATTTATTTTTATGCATTAAGATGAAAGCAAGTCATTTCACTTCTTTTTTTTTCCTCTCATGTTTCTTCCTTATCAAACATACTCAAAGTTTATTTTTTTTCCACTTTTCCATTCTATCTTTCTATCTTTTCATTCTTCCATACAACCAAACACACTAAGAGCTACTTACATAATTGGTCAAATAAACAGTTAGCAGTTGTAGTCTGCTAGAAAATTTGTCATCAATGCCAATGGTTCCAAGCCCTCCATTACCATGTTTGAGATTTGTATAACTTATAATGAAGATAGAGGCAAAAACTAAACCCTCCAATACCATGTTTGGGATTTGTATATCATGACAAAGATAGCAACAAAAAATAAAAAAATTAATTCATTATTTGGCCTCTCAAGTATATCTTTTTTCTCATTTTGGTATTTAAAATTTTCTTTTTTATCTTAATTAGGTACTAAAACTTTAAAAATGTTTTGTTTTTTGTCCAAATGTAAATGGACGTCTAAAAAAAGAATGGCCCAATAAGAAGAAGCTCAACATTTGAATTATTTAAAATTTTCTTTTTTATCTTAATTAGTTTTTCTCATTGAAGCTAAAATAAGAAAACATGCGAAGTTGGTCTTGAGACCCAATCTCGAGACATAAAAGACC
Organism: Gossypium anomalum; assembly: GCA_025698475.1. Classification (NCBI taxonomy): domain Eukaryota; kingdom Viridiplantae; phylum Streptophyta; class Magnoliopsida; order Malvales; family Malvaceae; genus Gossypium; species Gossypium anomalum. The sequence continues at coordinate 71,907,831 of CM046968.1, forward strand.
ATGCTTTGAGACACGGTTTCTAATGTCTCGAGACAAATTAACTTCGAAGCAAAAATACCTAAAATAAAATAAGGTCTGTCCCAAGAAAGAGTTACTTGTCTCGAGACACAACATTGAAACTTGATAGTTGAGTTTGGATTCGAGCCTTAACTCTAAATTTGACCTTTCATGACTCCGTACAATGATGAATTTGTAACTTAGACATTATGAATGTATAATTATGTATATGATTGATTGATTAAATTGGTTTGGATGATAATTGTGATTTGAAGTTTATGATTATGTAATGAGATAGCTGGAGTTGCTTCAACTACATAGTGTAACATCTTACATTCAGATCCGATGATTGAGTCGGGTGTGAAGTGTTACATTTTCAATAATGAAAACATATTTAGTAACTATTTTCCTATCATAGAAAAATGATAAAAAAAATTATATTAATATGGATTCAAAACTAGGGAACTAGATGTAATATTTGAAATTTCGCTAAAAGAATAATTATTTTGTGTTTATATGATTTTGAACTAGGACCAATTCATTTAAAATTAAAAATCACGGTTTTCATCCTTTCCACTTTTACAAAGCATTTTAGTGAAAACAAAGTCTTTATTGTTTTCTAATTTCCACATATATTCATTTTCATGTTTTAAAAATATTTTTAAAAATTTTCAACCAAACACGTTTTCTTCCATATTTTTAATTTTGCATAAAAACGAAAACAAAAATGAAAATAAAAATAACCTATGTTTCTTGAAACCAAATAGAGCCTAATTTTTTTTTTCCATTCACTGCTTGGTAGAATTGTATAATGCGAGGAAAGAAAATGAGCATCTTGAAAAAAAGTATAATTTTAAACTACTATACACTACACTAGACATGAACTTTCGTGACACTTTAAAAAATGTCGCAAAAACAACACAGAAACATCAGGAAAAAACATTTACTGTAACTAAAAGTCTTTTTATGACACTTCCAAACATCATGAGAAGTCAAAAACGTCACAACAAAATATTATATTCCTTTACAAGCATCACGTTGACCAATAGAAAACATCACAAAATATTTGTCTATTTTGTGATATCTAAAAATGTCACAAAAATTAGATAAAATGTTATGAAATGTTTGTCTATTTTTGTGATGTTTAAAAATGTCTCAAAAATTGGACAAAAAGAGTCACAAAATGTTTGTTTATTTTGTGAGTTTTAGAACATGTCACAATAAAATTTAACCAAAACGTTACAAAAAAATGAACCAAAACGTCAAAAAGAAAGAGCTGGATTTTTTTTTTGAATAAAAAAGAAACCTTAAACAAAAAAAACAAAAAAAAGAAAAAAGAAAAAAGAAGAAGCCTTTTGTGTGTTTCTGGAAACTTAAAATCATAAACTCAACCTTATTCAAGAAAATTATTAAATTGAGTAAAAACTAAAAATTCACCTTGGCATGCATGTACATATTCATTTTTATGATTATCTTTATATTAATTTTATGTTTAATTTGATTGTTGTTCCTGAAAATGAAGTTTGTATTACATGATACATATTCTAAGCCTACTAATTAAATTGTTTTCAAGTATTTTCTTTTAAGTATACGACTACAGTTTTATTTAAATTGGAAGGTTTTGAAACGTCATGAAAAACATTTTAAAAATATTTTAAATAGGTGATGTTCAAAATGTCACGGAAATATTTGAAAACATCACAAAAATTGTTTTAATTTGGTGAGGTTTTAAAATGTTACAACAGACCTTCAAAAGTGTCACGAAAAAGTTGACCTTTCGTGAAATTTTAAAACGTCTTGGCCATTACTCACAAACCTCGCTAAAATTTACTCTTTTGTGACATTTTTCTAATTCTACCTTCTCATTGAAAATTTCATGAACAATATGGCTTTCCCTAATGTTTAATAGAAAACATCGAAAAATCGAACCTTTCGTGACATTTTCATAAATAGTCACAAAAAAATTGTCACAAAAGGTCAGATTTCTTGTAGTAATACATCCCTATTTTATTTTCTCTCATCATTCCAAAATAGGATGATTTATTTTTATGCATTAAGATGAAAGCAAGTCATTTCACTTCTTTTTTTTTCCTCTCATGTTTCTTCCTTATCAAACATACTCAAATTTTATTTTTTTTCCACTTTTCCATTCTATCTTTCTATCTTTTCATTCTTCCATACAACCAAACACACTAAGAGCTACTTACATAATTGGTCAAATAAACAGCTTAGCGTTTGTAGTCTGCTAGAAAATTTGCCATCAATGCCAATGGTTCCAAGCCCTCCATTACCATGTTTGAGATTTGTATAACTTATAATGAAGATAGAGGCAAAAACTAAACCCTCCAATACCATGTTTGGGATTTGTATATCATGACAAAGATAGCAACAAAAAATAAAAAAATTAATTCATTATTTGGCCTCTCAAGTATATCTTTTTTCTCATTTTGGTATTTAAAATTTTCTTTTTTATCTTAATTAGGTACTAAAACTTTAAAAATGTTTTTTTTTTGTCCAAATGTAAATGGACGTCTAAAAAAAGAATGGCCCAATAAGAAGAAGCTCAACATTTGAATTATTTAATATGTAGACTTTTAAACATTATATAAAATGACAATATCTAAGCCTCTTTTAGGCTGCCATGGAAGATATTGTTCAGCCATCCATGCTTCAGTAACTGAGGTGATTTACTTACCCTTATAACATGCAGTGTTTTTATATTGTTTCATTACTTGATCTTGGAATATTTACTCACTACAGGAAAATAGGGTTTTAGCGGTGTTTTTAGCGGCGTTTTATAAAAAACGCCACAAAAATTGTAAAACACAGAGCAATAGCGGCGTTTTTGGTAAAACGCCACTAAAAATAGAGAACGCCGCTAAAAACAGAGCAATAGCGGCGCTTTTGGTAAAACGCCGCTAAAAGTCAGAGCAATAGCGACGCTTTTGGTAAAATGCCGCTAAAAGTTAGAGCAATAGCGGCGCTTTCAGTAAAACGCCGCTAAAAGTCATATAACCCCTAAAACCCTAAATCCCAAAAAAATCATGAACCCTAATCTATAACCCCTAAACCTTAAAAACCTTAAACCCTAAACTATAACTTCTAAAACCCTAAATCCCAAAAAACATCACATGGATGTTGATGTGTATATACATATATATTAATGTAAAAGCTTATGTTCATAATAAATTATGGAAGCAATACTTAATATTGATTAAATTTATTTTTTGGTTTACGGTTTAATATTTAAAGTTTAAGGTCTATGGTTTAGGGTTTTATGGTTTAAGGTTTAATGGCCATGGGTATATAGTATGTTAATCTCAAGTGAATCATATTCAATAATTAAATCCTAAACCCTATAATTAATTATTGTTATCGATAATAGATATCTTGATTTTGATAAAAAAATATTTTTTATATATTAATAAGGTGTTATATTGTTTAATGGATTGAAGGGATATTTTGTGGAAAATGTTTTAAATGATAAGTTTACCTTTAAATTTTATTAATAGTTTTTTGTTTATACTATTTTAATATTTATCTATACTGATTACTTAAAATATATATTTATTTATACTGACGAAAATTCTCACACTCATTTGTGTCTCCACGTTTTTTTTTAATTGTAACTCATTTTCTTTTAAAATATATATTTGTGTCTTCACGTTTTTTCATTTTCTTTTACACAATTATTGATATAACATCATTTTATATTTATATATTGCATGGATACATAAATACTTATATTTATTCAATATAAAAATATATTGATGTATTTATTTTTTAAAATGTGTATTATTAAATCAAAATTAAAGTTTCAACTATACATTTAAACCACAATTAGAATTTCACGTCTACAATTACACATTAAATCGAAATAAAAAATAAACTCAAAAAATAAAAATTTAAAAATTTAAAATTTAAAATTTAAAATTTAAAATTTAAAAATAAAAAATTAAAAAATTAAAAATTAAAAAACTTAAAAAACTTAAAAAACTTAAAAATTTAAAATTTAATATTTTAGTCCATATTTCAATTAAAAAGTTCAATATTCAAAATTAAAAAAAATTCCAAAAGGGAAAAATAAAAAAAATATGTTAAAAATAAAAAAAATTAAAATTAATATAATGGCGTTTTTAGTGAAAACGCCGCAAATTTTGATAAGCCCAGGTATTTGAGAATCAAGCTGTTTTCTGCTTATGTCCCTAAACTAAAAGATTACCCGAACCCCCATTTCACTCACTTTCCTCAAAAAGCCTTAAGAACACAATGTCTCATGCTTCTCAAATCCTTCATTATCCTCTCCTTTCGCGCTGCACCTCTCCTGCTTTCCCTTCCATTCTAATTCCAAAATCGCTTCCAGGAACCGTCGAACCCGAACCTTTTCCTCTGCTTTCGCTTCCACTTTTCAATCTCCTCCTCCTTCTATTTCCCCTGAAACTCCCACCCCATACCCCTTCTCTCTCGACTCTCCGTTGGGTCTCTCACTGCTTATTTTTAGGGTTTCGTGCTATTTTTCTAAAGATTTGGTCGAAGAACTGAGAGGTAATTTCATTTCTCATTTACTAGGGTTTAGGGTTTACATGGTTTTCCTTTTCTAGTGTAATTGGAAGAAGAAATGGGTTTTCAAAACAATGGGTTTTCGAAAGAAAAATAATAAACATTGGTTTTCATTGTGTGTGATGTGTTCTTAGTGCTTTTTGGGGTTTAAACCTCTCGATGTGATTGCTATTTATACTAATTTATTAGGGTTTAAACGGTTTTCCCAATTGCTTTTGTGAGTGTTTTTGAACTTACAATTGATGAGGCATCCATTTTGTTCTAAAATCAATTGGCATTATGTTTCTACTGAGTTACCTCTCAGACACTGGGTTTTATCAGTTGACTTTATCCATGGCAAAGATCGTTATTATGGAGGTGGGTAGTTTAAAGATGAAGCTTGTTGCTTATAGCCATTGAAGTTCCTATTGTCAACAAATTTAATCTCTTTTTCTCGTGGATTTGTTTGTTGATGGGAATGTGATTCATAGACCCAAAGAGATGATTATTATGATATTCGGATTTGTTTGTTGATGAGAATGTGATTCATAGACCCCGCAAAGACAAAGTGTTGGAGAACTTGCTGATTATGATCTTCGGGTTATCAAGTTCAAATCCCCAGAAATATCGATTTCTATGTTAAATTCCTCGCTTGTTTAGTCGGCAGGTTTTTGATTCCTTCAATTTTGGGTTTTTTTTTCCTGGGAATTTGAGAATTGGGTTTTATTAATCTTTTTCTGTTTGTAGTGAAGAGGAAGCGAAAAGGAGAATATACGCCGTTGGTGGTAGACTAACGAGGTATACTGGGTTTCGTGCTTTATTATGTCCGAGGAGATGGCTTATGGACTTGAAGGTAATTGTATTTCTCACTTATTAGGGTTTACATGATGTTCTAATTTATTAGGATTCAGTGTTTAGAATTGGCGTTATGTTTGTATAGGGTTACCTCTTGTAGAAGACGTTTATTTGGATTCAGAGGCCGAATATTACAAAAAAATTTATGAAGGTGGGTAGTTTAAAGAATTCAAGATGATGTTTGTTGCTTACTACCCCTGTCAACAAATTTAATCTCCTTTTTTTTTTAATCTCCTTTCGATACCTATGTTAAAACCCTCGCTTCAGTTGTCGGCAGGTTTTTAAATTATAATTATTCCTTCAGATTTCATTAAATTTTGGGTTTTTTTCCCTTTTTTATAGCTTCCCTTTTCCAATTTCATTGACTCATTGTGCTATTGGTCACTTATTTCCTTGTTTAAAACTCAATCTTTAGGGAGGAGTCTGCACTGCATTTGTGATGAGGTATCATGTCTTTGGCTTTACTGGAGCAGTCAAAAGAGTAAGATTCTAATTTCCATTTCCACAAGCACAATCTTGCCCGATGCGATTACTAATCACGTTGAACAATTGTAGTCATCGACATGACTTATTTGTTAGTTTGTAATTCGGATAGTTCAAATACAGGATCAAAACAAAGAGGATGGTTTATATTTTTACTAACTTTGATTTTGCAGATGAACATCACACATGATAAAGTTCCCCAAGTTCACCTTTGTTTGTAAAGGCAAACCCCCAACTTGGTAGATTCATAAGTTAAAAAATTGTCCTTTGGTAATTAGATTTAAATAGCTCCCATTTTAGTGTATTGATGAAACTCGTGAGAGGTAGATGCTATTTCTCACTGTGCTTTTCTAGAAGCATTATTGCTACTAATACAAGTTCCAAATATTAAACTTCAATGGTTTCTAAAAGTAGGAGTTACTATTTAAATTGTTAAGAATTTTAATATTTAATTAAACTTAAATTAAAAAGAAAAGATTGTATCTTTTTTTCGTGGATTTGCTTTGTCTCTGAGGAAAAGGTTAGATTAGATGAAACCCATTTTTCTATTGAGTAGTTATCTTTTTTTTAATAATTATATCTTTGACTTGAGTATGTGTTTTATTGTGCTTGAAAGGTAAACTCATTATATCGATGATATTTTTGCAAGTATCTTGAAATTTCTCATTAATTGATTCTTTTTTGGTGTTAAAAGTTTCATGATTGATGAAATTAGTCTTGACAACCATGGGTGTTGTGATGGTCCTAAACCGCAGAGTCGTGGTATTGGATAATGTGAGTCTTACTCTTTTGAGCTCAAGTGTGCTAGTTTTTCAAGTTGGTAATGTTACTTTTGCAAATAATTAACTTCTTTCTCTTGCAGGCACCAAAGCTCTTTGATTATTTGGCGGAGAGGGTCGATGAAGCACGTGATATAGCCACAAAATTAGGTGGACAAGTCATTGGTCACACATGGCTTTTAGAATCAATTGCGCATGTAAGTTGCGACCTTTTGTCAACTAAATAAATAATGATGATTGAATTTTTTTAGCTAAAGAATGACCAATAACTTAATAGACTAGTCCTGCTTTTTAGAAGGTAGAACTTGCTCTTTCTCTGTATATCTATATTGTAATAGTCATATGAGCTCTTTTGAGTTTGGCAACAACTAATTGAACTTGGATAGGGCATTTTCATCATTACATGAGCAAAGTTATTTTTGACTTGTACAATACCATTATAACGACCATGAACTGGAATTATATTTGATAATTTTGGATACGATATATAAGAAAAAACGATTAAAATACAACATGATATGAACATCTCAAACAATAATTTGTATGGCGAAAATGGTAAAATTTCCATATTAAGAAGATATGATGGAATTCGTATGGCGAAACTAAGTAAAGTCTATTTATAAACCAATAATTTGTATGGGAAAATGGTTGAAACAGATGGTCAAGGCATTTAGTTGGCGGTAACATCTTATAAATGTTAACCATCAATAATGGAGGAAAAGATAGAAAACTCCATGTCTAGTAGTGTAATCTTTTATTTTCTTTGACACGTTGAAAATGTAGGAGGATGGGTTGCTTCACACTCCGCTATGGACTCCAAATTATGTTGCTCCAGAGGTTTTCACTTATGAACTCGTAAAATAATTAGTGTATTGCTACAACTCTTCTTTTTTTTTTTTTTTTTGCCTTTTCATTACGGTATCCGATATTTTTATTTTCAGTGCTCAAAGATAAAAGTTATGATGTTACATCATCTAATATTTGGTCTTGCGAGTTATTCTCTTTGTTCTCATGGTCAAGTTATTTGCCTTTTGATAAGCCAGGCCTTATAGGCTTGTATAAGAAAGTAAGTACCCTACTGATTTGGCGATCTTTTTAGATGAGAACTTCATTAAAATTGTTTGTACCTTGATAAATTTCAGATCTGGAAGGCTTCTTTCACCGTCCATCATGGTTTTCATCCGTGCTAGGAATTTGATTAAGCGTATTCTTGATCCAAACCCTCTTACGTAAGTTTCAAATTCAATTCATCCTATGAAAATTTGTGATTACATGCAATCTTTGATCACGATATAAGCTTTAGCGCGTGCATTTTGGTTAAAATTCTGCATGTTCTTTTTGGCGTCAGATAACTATTCCCGAAATTCTACTAGATGAATGGTTCAAGAAAGGGTACAAGCCACCAAAATTTGAGCAAGATGAGGATGTAAATCTTGATGATAATATCTTATATTTTACATGGTTATGATTTAAGTCCTTATTTCATTGATATCTTTATATTTAATCTAATTTTTATTATTTATTTTAGTTTTGATTCTATATTTTTATTTTTATTTTAATATTTTTAGTTAAAATTTTAATAGAAAATTTTTATATTTGTATCATGGATATTATTCTTCTCAATATTTTGATAATGAATTTTAAATTTTTTATATTTTTCATGACTTTTATAATATTTTATTTTTTTTTAAATTTCATGACCTTTAGCGGCGTTTGTGGGAACAGCGCCGCTAATTTAAATAAACGCCACAAACTTTAGTGGCGCCGTCTATAGTGATATTTTTTGCGGCGCTTGTAAAGACTTTAAGCGCCGCTAAAGACATTAAAAAACGCCGCTAAAAGTTAATTTTGCTGTAGTGACTGTCTACCAAGAAACACAGCTTCATCTCAAACAGTCAACCCACCCACCCAAGCTCATCCATCACGGCCAGCACCTACAAGACGACCATCACTTGCAAGGAATACGTCATCGGGTAGATGAAGAGGTAGAGAAAGAAGCATATGCATAACATTTTTGGAGTTTGATTGAGAAAACAGGAAAGCAAATCCTAAATGTTATCTTTCAATGTCAGAACTGTTTGTTCATTTTTGTGTTTGGGAAACTGTGTTTAGAAGTTATTTTGTTTCAAGAAAGTCAATCGATTATGGAACTTCGTACCACCTTCAGGTTATGTTTTCATTAGAACTACAGCCATTTCCTACTTAATGTCTCTTTTCAACACCAAAATTTGCATTTGATTATGAATATTCAACTAAATAAAGTTCCCATTCCAAATTTGTCTTGATCACCTTCCTACTATTTTATTTCATCAAAAACTAAATATTTATTCGTTCAAAAAAAACCCAAAATTTAAAAACAAATTCAGACTTCTACTTCCCTCCACATTACTTTGCTAATAGAAATCATTACGTCACGTCCACCCTACAAAGATTTATTTCATTTGGTATTCTATACATTCAACTAAACTAATACTAAATATTTATATATATTTTCTGGCTTTTACCTATAACTAAATATTTCACCCATAATTTAAAAAAAAAAAATACAGACTTCTACTTTCTCTAAACCCCAACCAATCATTGACATGACTTTGTTAATAATAGAAATCATAAAACCTTAAACTATTAATGTTTTCAAATTTTGTTTAAAAATAAAAATTGGAATTGAAATAATACCTTTGTAGTTTGAACATCCCAAGAACATCTTCCCTTTACTCCAAGCCCCAAGGTCTATTAGAACTACATATTGGTGCTTTCTTTCCACAATGACAGAACATCGGCCTTGAATCATTCCAAGATTTAGAACTTTCGGTGAAAATTTTCTACAATTTCAAAAGAAAAAGAAAAATGAAGATTTGAATGAGACAATAAGGGCTTGATTGAATTTCAAACCCTAAAAAGAAAAGGGTACTCAAAGTCAGAGAGAGCCAAGCTTCATTTAGTATAAATAAAGCAAATTAAAAAATAACAATACATTTCAAATATTATTTTGTTAACCTGGTCTTTTAAGAAAATATACAAACATATAGAAGCCACAAACACCGCTTCTCCTCTTTTTTTTTTTTTTTAAGACGTCAGTTTACTTTTGTACCAAAAAATACAACGTTTTTAAATTTTAATTACTTAATTGACACTGCAGCAAAATTGACTTTTAGCGGCGTTTTTTAAGGTCTTTAGCGGCGCTTGAGCAAAAAACGCCGCTATAGATGGCGCCACTAAAGTTTGCGACGTTTATTTGAAAAAACGCTGCTAAAGATCATGACCTTTAGCGGCGCTTTTTCCACAAACGCAGCTAAAGATCACGACTTTTAGCGGCGCTTTTCCTACAAACGCCGCTAAAGATCACGACTTTAGCGGTGCTTTTCTCAAAAACGCCACTAAAAGTCATGAAATTCAAAAAAAAATATTACAAAATATTATAAAGGTCATGAAAAATATAAAAAATTTAAAATTCATTATCAAATTAAATTTTCTATTAAAATTTTAACTTTAAAACTAAATACAAGAATTAATGAATTTAAATTTAGAATTTAAAATAATAAATTAATAACACAATTAAAATCCAAAAGTTAGAACTCAAGTTATCTTAAATATTAAAATAAAAATAAAAATTTAGAATCAAAACTAAAATAAATAATAAAAATTAGATTAAATATAAAGATATCAATAAAATAAGATATTATAATGAAGTTTCCTAAATGAAATAAAGACTTAATTCTCATTTGAAATATTGATGATTTAAATTGAATAACTAAGTCAAAATTGCAATTTGTGTTTTTCTTCTTTCAACTCAAATAAAAATAAAATGTTGAAACAAAACAATTAAATAAAAAATTAGAATAATTAGTTGACACGAGATTATTATTAAGTATATGCAAATATGCAAGTAGACGATTACAAAATAGGGTGTAGCTTTTGATCAACTAATTAGTTGATCCTACTGCAGGTTCTATCTATAATCTGCTTAACTAACATACAAACATAAGACACTCTAATACTTTTTTGCACATAAAATATCTAAAAGTCACACCTGAATTCGGATTCATAGCACATACGGTGTCAACTGCATGTTATCATCCTTATTCGCTGCTGCAATGCCTCCCACAAGCATTCGTAGAGGTAGGAGCTAGTCATTATGTGCCTCCTGCAAATTGTTCTTGGACCGCAATCTAGTGTAGTTGGTTTTTCCTGTTCCATTTGCCACCAGTCAAAACATAAAAGAGCTATTGCCACACAAAAGTAATCATCAAAACGATATCCAGAAAAATAATATACAGTTAAATTATGAGAATGCAAAAATACAAAATGATACCGCTGTTCTTAGATCCCACAACATTACTTTCCCATCATAAGATGAAGAAAGTAAATGAAGAGGAGACGTATTGTGCCACTTGCAAGCTAGAATCCAATAACTATGTGCCGAGAACTGAAGCACAGGTGTCGATGTTCCTTGAAAAATAGAAAAAAAGTTTCAAGTGAGATGGAGTTTTAGTGGTTTCATGTACCTGCACATGCAACAAGTAGGAGAAAAAGAAGGGAAAAGAAAAAAATGAAAGCAACCTAAGAAATAGTATCCTTTTACCCTTTTTTCTCGGATGAACAAAAATGGTACATCCAAAAATGGAACATCCAAACATGAAATTAACAATAATGATTATGACAAAGAGCTCATTCAACTAATTTGATATAATTTAATCAATTAATTCAATAGTCAATTAACAATATTAACTATTATGGTTAAAATGCAAAAAATTATATTTTTAAAATATATAAATTCTAATAATAAAATTCAAATCAGCATTTTGATAGAGTCAACAATACTAACTGATTGAACTAACAGATAACAATTAAATTAAATTATGTCAAATCAAAGTATAAAGATTAAATATTAAATTTTAGCATGATAGAGGGAGAAAACTATAATTTGACCATTTTATTGGTTATTTCAATTTAATTTTAATTTATTCAAATAAATTGATTTCAATTTGATTCACTGTTTGTAAGTTAGAAAACTATAATCATCTGAACCAAACTAAATTTAATTTTTTTATTTTATAACTAATTTCTTTTACAAATATAAAAATAAAAAAATTTATTTAAATTAGTAAAAAAATTAAAATACTTTATACAAATATATTTTAAAAACTAATTAATCAAATGTATACAACGTTAACTAGTGCTAAGAAGTGGTATTTACCTCACATATCAAAGATCTTTCAGTCTGCACCATATCATTTAAAATAAGTTCAAATCACAAATGATCAACACAAGTAGCATACTTCTTGATGGCATTTCTATCTACCTAATCCTCATTAATATATTTTATATATTTCTTATGCATCATGGTATTTCTTTGTTTTTTTTCATTACTTTATATTGTGTTTTATTACAATCTATGCTAATACGATATGAATGAGACTTAGTTTGCAACAAGAGGACAAGCATGGATGTAGCCAAATCATCTAGCAGATCATAAAATTTGGGACTACAGTACAAATTCTATTTAATAGAATTATATTGAAGATGGATATTCTTGAAGAACAAAAAGGCTTCTTAACAATATAACCCAAAAAGAAACTTACCCTGGGCAGTTCCAATCCCCTTTCTTCATTTGAACATCATCCGTAGCAACCCTCTTTGGACCCTCTGCTTTACACTTTAAGCACCTTGTATTTCTAGAAAAGTTCATGAAACTACACCTGCAACATAAAAAGCAATGAATAGCCAAGGTAGAATACAGATAGGACAGTTAAGTGTAAAGTCTAAAAGATAGATATAAGCATTCACACATATGAAAGCAGGTCATATTTTACTTGTAAAGAAACCATCTTGAATTTAAAAAAAAAAAAACTAAATTGCAAAGGAGCTATCCTGTCTTTCAATTACTAATTCTGAAGCAAAGGGAAGGCCATAAAAATACTTCAGATTCGGCTTCCGTTTAAAGAGACAGAGACAGAGATCATTTGCTCACCTTCCGTGATAGAACCAAAAGAACACACCCATGTATTAATAATGGTTTAAAATAAAACAATAACAGAAAAATGATAAAAAGCCTCGGCAAAATAAATATCATTAAGGAAATCGATCAATATCATATTGTCTCCAAAAGAGAAAGCCCTGCATGACTTTATTTTCATTTTAGCTAAAATAATTAAGTTCAAGATTTTAATATTTTAGATTTAAGTATATAGTTTCTTTTTCTAAATTTATTCAGGTTGTGTTTTTTTATTCCAGGTATGAGGGTTCCAATGTGATCGGCAAGGCAGTCTGGCAAGACAACTACAAGTTCTTTCAAAACAGAGAATGCACCAACCTGTAGATAAAATTATATGTTATGCAAAAATAAAGACTAAAATATCATCACGTGCAATCCAAATGTAAAAACACAAACCTATTTTGATGTGCAAATAATTGACAAAGGGAACAAACAGTTACCTCAAGAGGATCTGGAGGAACAGGAACAGGAAGTTCCAGAACATCATCACGTGGTTTCTGACTAGAATCAATGGCAGACAGGTTAGAGCTTCCCCTCTCAAAAAGACCAAAAGCATTGGTAAGAGTTTCCCAAAATAACTGTGAACTTGTTTCTCGGGCTAACTTGGTTACAAGAGAAAATTTCTCCAAAACTGCCCTGGAAAGCTCCAAGGAAGACAAAGTTTACTGTTACGAGCAATTAGAAGGTTTAAAATGAAGTCAACTCTCTAACCGTATATAAGCAATCAGCAAAATGCAAACAAAATAAAATGGTATATCCAATTAGAAAATCTTAGTTCACCAATTGAAAACAACAAAATACAGATAAGACCATTTTAGTTGGCACAATTACACTTAGAACTGCACTTAAAATTAACCTTTACAAAGAAAAAAAAATATTCACCAATTATAGTATTCCTTAGTTCCCATATTGGACCAAAGCTATGGGAAACATTGTTGCTGAAAAGTTAATGAACTATGTAGCAATTACCTAAAGAAATTTGTAGTGAAAACAAGCCAAGCAGGTAACTTAGCATGCACAAACCTGCAGGGGGTTTTGAAAGTCATTCACAAGAAATACATTAGCATGTCCTGCCGACCTGAAAATAAGATGAAAAATAAGAACCTCAAAGAAATCTAACAATAAATCATTAGTATTAAATTGTCCACTAAAGACATAGAAATAACACCAAAATATTCAAATGTATGACCATAATTGAAGCATACTACTAAATGTTTCCAAAAAAAAAAAACTTTTGAATTGAGAAGATTTAGAACTGAGAGAATAAAATGAGTATGAAGATAGATGTATTTATATCACTAAAATTCTTCCCTTTAAAAAACCCTTCTCAGCTTATGTCCAAAGTCCAGACACATGCAAGAAAATTTTCATTTTAGGCAAAGGGCTTCATGGCACAATTACCATTAAAAATAGTAATTATTAATTAACAATCACACTTTTTTTAACAAAAAATGGCACATTTGATAAAAGAAAAATTCTCTATCGGAGCAAATTCTTCATGATGAAAAATCAAGACTTATACTATAGAAACAAATAATGCAAAAACCATTGTTATTTTCTAGAATCAAGGAAAATCCCATAATAGGGAGTCCAACAATCTACCATATCTACTAAGATTTTAGTTTATAGGTCATTACTGAAAAGAAAGTTCAGTACGAAAACATAGAAACAAGCATAAAAGAATTAAGCAAAGTAAATAACATTAACATCCATATTAATGTCTCGCCATTAAAGATAACCCTACATTACATAACTCATAGAAACTACAAATTCTAAGTCGGAGCACCAACACAAAGTGGAACTTGAAACCAATATACCAAGTACCAACAAACACAAAAACATTAACACAATCTAAAACCACTCATAAGTTTGACCAGATATAGCTGATGAAGAACTGCTAATACAAAATTTTCACAAAAAAAGTAGAGTAAATTAGCATGTTATCAAGTCGAACAATGATCACCTCACATACTCATGTTCTTAAGACCTACTTTCTGTAACCCAGGATCGGAATCCTGAACTCTCTCTACATATAACTCCAACTGTCGTTTCAAAGCCAAATCCTCCCTCGACTACATAAAAAAAAAAGCCAAGTGTTTAAAAAATCGATACAGTTAACCCAAAAAGCTATATCCCGAACAGCCACTCACCAGATCCTCATCATCTTTCTTCTTTTGGTCTTCAGCCGTACAAATCTTGGGAGGATCCGAAGCAGCTGCAGGAGGCTTCAGCTGCAGGATCCGAAAACCCGTTTCTCAAACTCAAAAACCCTTTTCTCAAGATCTCATCATTTCCTAAACACCCAAGTAAGACGCAGACGCAGTTAGGGTGCAAAATAAAAAAAAAATTATTTGAGGTTATGGGAAAACTACTAATAGCAGAGCAAATCAAAGAGACTTCGGGGAAAACGATTTGAGGATATCTTTCTGGGGGAAATTATAGGGGATTTTTGAAATCAGGGTTTAGAAGTAATGGGAAATTTTAAGGGATTTCTAAAACAGATGAAGTAAAGGGAAAAGTAATCGGGGTAAACTGAACTGGGGAAAAGTAAAGGGAAATTAGGGATTTCTTTTTTGTGGCGTTTTTAGAGTTAACGCCGGTATTTCACACCTTTTGTGGCGTTTATGAAAGCGCCACTAATAAAAGGCTATAAAACGATCAAGTTTTAAAATCTCTTTAGATGTTTTGTGGCGTTTTTCCAAAAAGCGCCACTAATAACAAGATAATAACGATGCCGTTTTTTAACCTATTAATACATATTTGCGGTGTTTTTTTTTAAAACGCCACTAAGTAAGCAATATAAAGCCCAATAATTTTTCCTTCCTTTTTTTTCTCTTTTATTATTATTATTATTATTTACTGTTAATACATGGTTAAATTTTAATTTAGTCTCTCTAATATATTTAAATTTCAGATTTATTTGCATATACTTTAATTTTTAATATATTTTTGTCTATATATTTTTATAATATTATTAATTAATCTAAAAAGTTAATATTATTAACTTTTTATTAAAACATTACATAATAATATATAATTTGAATATTTAGATAATAGAGATTGAAATGTGGTTTCCCATTTTTTATATGTTTGTGTCGTTCTTTTACATTAATATCTATATATCAATACATATCCATATGAAATTTATTCTTACAAGTTTAGGATTTAGTATTTAGTGTTTAAGGGTTTACTGTCTATAGTTTAAGGTTTTATGGTTTCGGATTTAGGGTTTATGGTTTAAGATTTAGGCCGGTTTATAGTTTTAAGTTTTATAATTTCAGGTCTAGTGATTTAGGTTTACAGTTTTATGATTTAGGAATCTATATTTAAGGGTTTAAGAATTTAGTGTCTATAGTTTAGGGTTTTATGATTTAGGACTCAAGGTTTAATATTTAGGGTTTAAAGTTTATAGTCTATGGTTTAGGACTAGAAATTTAGGATTTGGGATTTAAAGGGTTATTGATTTAAGGGGTTAGGGTTTAGAGAAAGCCATAACATTGATTTTAACAGCTTCGTAACTTAATTAAATGAAAACTTCTAAATAGTTTATTTATCAAAGTGTAACTTTTCATAATTAAGTAACTAAAATGAAATTAACTTTCCCATAGCTAAGTGAATGGTGTAGTTAATTTCTATTATTTATAAAGTCGGTTTTAGATATGATCAAAATAAAATCGAATTCAAAATAAAAATAAGACCTTATTTAATTTGTTATCATTTGGTCCTATCCAAAATAGATAGTTACCTATCCATATCAATCTGTGTTACTTTTTTTTATTTATTTTTCAATAAATAATTTTTTATAATTTTAATATATTAAAATTAATATTATCTCTTTTACAATTATATAAGAGATTATTTCATATATAAATTAAAAAACACTAATTAATCTAAACCCTAAACCCTTAACTACAATCTCTAAAACCTTAAATCATAAAACATAAACCATCAAGCCTAAACCCCAACCCTTAAACCCATAATCCATAAACCTTAAAATAGTTTAGATCTATAGCGGCGTTTTTTGAGAAGCGTCGCTAATGCCACTGAAGCTTAAAAAACGATGTCGTTCTGTTTAATCTTTTAGCGGTGTTTTTAAAAAAGCGCCACTATAGGTCGATCTTTAGCGGCGCTTTCTTAAAAACGCCGCTAATGCTCGATCTTTAGCGGCGCTTTCTTAAAAACGCCGCTAATGCTCGATCTTTAGTGGCGCTTTCTTAAAAAACGCCGCTAATGCTCGATCTTTAGCAGCGCTTTCTTAAAAAACGCCGCTAATGCTAGATCTTTAGCGGCTTTTTTTTAAAAAACGCTGCTAATACTCTATCTATTCGATTTTTAGTGGCGTTTTCTATTCAAACGCCGCTAAAAACGCCACTAAAACCCTATTTTGGTGTAGTGTGAGATAAAAAATTTAGATATTAAAACAAGAAAAATGTATATTTTAAACATCAAACCATAAATTAAACCAAAAATAAATGATAAAATAAACACTGATTCCCTATTTGAAGACAATTTATGTTGATTGAAGAATATATTCTTTAATTTTTTCATAGAAAAAGCTAGATGGTTGATTAGTTTTTTAAAATCAAATCTTTGCTTTGTCAGATGTTATTCTTTGGGTTTGGTTGTGGATTTTTCGATAATATTCTCTAATTTTTTTTATTTCAGTCCATATTATCATAATTTTTGTCCACTCCTTTATGGGTTTTATTTTGTGAACTTTGTTTTCTCTGAAAGTGGTTTTGGTTTTAATTTTTAGTTTTTATTTTGAGAACCATTCTCGATGGGCTTCATCATAATAGAGCATAATGATAATGTTTATAAAATTGAAATCCGAGATGATGAGGAGGATAGATTGTTTGAGACTTAACATTTTATGCATCATTAATGCGTTTTATCATGGTTTCTTGGTTAACTAAAGTTCATTGTTAGGTTGGTTTGACGATGGCAGGACTAAGATGCAATTTTTAGTGGTTTAACTAGCGCGATGCATCTCTAATTTATTTTTGAATTCTTTTAGTGTTGTGGTTACTATTAATTTGTCTTCTCTTTTGAAATTGTTCTACAAACATGCTATTTTTGCATTAATTTATAGTGCCTTATTTATTATTTATACTATATGTCATATCTTTCTATTTTATCGTTCATGATTCCTATTAAAAATATTTTTTTCATATAAAAAATATTTTCTCTATTTAGCTTCAAATTATATTATAAAATTATTATATATATACACAATAATATTAATTAATTTACCTAATTAGTAGGTGAAAAATTAAGAATTAATTTTTAAAATAATTTCTTTCAAATAAGTTAACAAAATAATTAGCGTGTGCTTCCTACTCTTCTCCTAGTTAAACTCTGTTATTTTTTCTCAATTAAACTCTGATTACTCTAGGGATATTTTAAGTATGATTAAACCTCTCATCTTAGTCTCTTTAAACGGACCTTGTATCCCTGTTTTGAGAGGCCAATTAAGAAGCAATTAAAGATGTAGTACTAAACAAACTTTAGGGAAAAGATTGTTATTTTATTTTAATTAGGTTACAGATTTTTATAGATAGAACTAAGCACAAATAAGGAATCAATCCCTAGAAATCAGTAATTTCCTAAAGAATTAGAGATTAATATTAGATCCTACTATACAAGGTAATTCCTAGGACTAAGGCAAGTATTCTGTCCTTAATCTTAGGGATTCTAACAAGTACTACAGAGCTTTTCTTTTAGGGGCAATAAGATGTAGTCGCATATGAGTTTTGGTGAAAGTTTCGTGGTAACTATGGAGAGAATTTTGTTCTTGAGTTAGGGCTTTTTTTCGAGGTTTGTGTTTGTACATTTAAGTTTATTTTCTCCATACTGTACTCTCATTAGTTTACTCATTTAGTGAAAAGTCGAAGTCTCTTTTACCCGTGATTTTTACCTATTTGAGGGTTTTCCATGTAAAATATTTTGTGTTTGATATTTTCTACTTTTCTTGTTCGTTGTTTATATAAGTTGATCCCTAATTAAATTAGTATCAAAGCCAAGGTTTAGCTTCCGCAGATTGACTCGTTCGGTGACACAACAACAAATTTGGATATTGAAAAGTTCAACGGGATCACAAATTTCAGTTTTTGATAGCTTTAGATAACTACGGGGTAGCTGATGTGGCCGAGGATAAGGGTGATGATTTGTTGTTTTCCACATATAATCTGGTTGAAGGTGGAGTCGTGTCAGATATCAAGCATGAGCCTGATTTAGAGAAGAATCACATCCCCTTTTGGTCTTTATGACTCAAATGGTTCGCAGAATGTTTTGAGACAAGGTTGGTCACAGATGGTTACAGTCAGATGGAGAGAGTTGATGTTTTCTCTCTTGTTCGGGTATTATTGACTCTTGTTACATTATACAACTTTGTACAGGCCAATTTAGGCCCACCTACCCACCAGACCCACATACCCATTTACCAATTACTCAAACCTACCTAAATTAACCCAACTACTAAACCCACTAACCCATTAACTCCTGGGCCCATTACTAATCTGATGCCCAAACCCTAAATGACCCAATTAGCCCAGGTTAGGGTTTCAGAAACTGAAACCCTAGCCTCCCCACTTGCCCTTGCCGCCGTAACTACCCCTCACCTGCCCTTTGACAGCGTCCCATGCCTCTGCTCCACCGCCTCAACACCTGCATGAAAAGAGGACAAGACAAAAAATTAAAAAATACAGAAAGCAACTTGTAAAAACCGGCTATAAAGGCCGAATGAAATCCATTGTAAAAGGGTTCCCCCTCTAGCATTTTTTCGAAATCAAAGAAAAGAGAAACATTCAAGAATCCAATCAGATTTTCAACACTCAAACAGAACCAAAATACCAAAGTCACAGCAGTATATATCGAGAGAGGAATTAAGGTCTATTTATTTTTTCTTTTTCTTTCTTTTCATTTTTTTTCGAATCTGTGCATATATATAAAAAACATATATTTTAGGCATAAATTATACACATACACATTAAATAAAAATATAAAAAAAAAATGACCTTTTTTTGATTATCCGTCCACCGTGCCGCGGTGGTGTGCCAGCCAGCCGTGAGCTCCGGCGATGTCGTCCGTGGCCGAGCTCTCCCTCCCTCTTTCTCTCCCTCCTCTTCTGTTTTTTTTTTCTTTCTTCTGTTTAAAATGAAAAAAACAAAATTTTTTGGCTTATATAAGGGTCCAAAACGCACCGCTTTGGACCCCCTCTTAAAATCAATGAATGAAACGACGTCGTTTTGATGCGGGTCGGTCGACCCGACCCGCTTCATGACGAGATCCGCGTGTTTTTTTAGCGGAAGGGAAAATTGCGCGTTTGGCCCTTCCGCATTTTTTAACGTTTGCAATCAAGGTTTTTTTATTTATAAATCGGCCCAGAATTTTGCCCAGTCTTTAATTTAACCCCCGTATATGCGCAGCGTTTTGGAGAGTTTGAATTATTGCATTTTTAATACCCCATGGTTTTACCCGCATTCAAATAGGTCCCTTCCCCTTTAATTTATTTTTAAATTCGCCCCAAAAGTTTCAATGTTAATGCCATTTCATCCCTTTTTCTTATTTTTATTTTTATTTTAATTATTACTATTTACATTATTATTATTATCACTGTTATTATTAATTTAAGTTTTGTTATTCGTATGTATGTCTTTAATATGCGTATATGTATGTATATAGTATTATCAAATTTTGCTTCAATGTTATTGCTATTTCCTATCATATTACTATGTATATATTTAAGTACTATATTATATAAGCATTAAACACTATTTTATATATTATTATTATTGTACCTATTTTCACTACTATTTTATCTATTCTTTTTATATCATTATTATTATTATTATTATTACTATTATTATTATTATTATTATTATTATTATTATTATTATTATTATTATTATTATTATTATTGTTTCTATTATTATATTTATTATTTTCACTACTACTATATTCATTATCTTCATTATTATACATATTTATACAAAAAGATGTTTTAAGTATTCGTCATAAATATATTATTTTCTTATTATATTATTATGTATATTATTTTACTCATGTCTTCATTATTTTTTTTATTTATTATATTTTTATATATTTAAAATTATATTATTCATGTATTTCATTTTATTATGTATATATTTATCATATATGCCACGTATGTATATTTTTCAATGCTCATTTTATTTATGTATATATCATGTAAATATTTTAACATTATCTTATGCATTTTTATATATCACATATATATATATACCTTTTTAGTATTGTCTTTTTACATATCATGTAAATATTTCGAATACTATGTTATATTTTACATATTATCTTTTATATATATTTTTAAATAACTTTATATCATGTATGTATTTTTAACATTATCCATGTACATACTTTGTAATATTAACATTATGTTTAAATTTTAATATATATGTGTACGTATATAGGCAACATTATTAGTTTTATCATGTTTAGTGCTTATAATATTATTGTCATACTTAAATTTGTCTCAATGTACTTCTTGACCTGTCTCTTATTTATTTTTATTTCATATCAATTTGTTTTACGTTTAAAGGAAAATCTTTTTTCTAATAAATTTCAATACATAAGGCAATGTACCGATTTAGCATTAAACCGTGGATTTCATCGCTATGTTGGATGGAATTTGTCGGCTCGTATTAAAACGGTATATCCTTTTCAAAAAAACCAGGAATGGAAAGTTTTCGTTTTTTATCGGATCACGGTTGAGATTTAAATTGAACTCGTATTTTTGAAAATCAAGACAACACGTGTTTATGAGATACCAATTTTGGGCGTCGCGGGGGTGCTAATACCTTCCTCGCGCGTAACCGACTCCCGAACCCTAATTTTTCTCTGGCTTTTAACGTAGACCTTAACTCGGCCTTTTTCTTGCTTTTAAAAATAAGAGATCTAATAGGTGTCCGATCACACCTAGGAAAAAGGATCGGTGGCGACTCCCTGTTTATTTCAAAAATCAAATGTCAAATTTCAAACTTTATTTTTAATAAATCGCCACAATTAGCGACCCGAAACTAAATTTTTACGTCGCTACAAACTTTGATTGGAAGACTAGGAGTCTTTTAGTTTCCAAGTTCAAGCACGATTTAGACTTAGTTGGCATTCTCCAAAATTCAAGTTATGCCCGTGATAAGGCATGAAAAAGGAGGCGTGATAAATACGAGTCAATGTGGATATTTGTGGTGTAACACCCCTAACCTGTATCCTTCGTCGAAATAGGGTTACAGAGCATTACCAAAATTTACAGAATAATAATAGATAATTCATGTCATTTACTATTCATATCCGAAAATAATGATACTGTCCCTTGAATGGATCCTCAAAGCCTAATTTAAGCAGTAGAAACAAGTCGGGACTAAATCAGATCTTAAATAATTTTTCACAAAATTTCAATATATTTTTTTAATACAGAGGTCGTACGCCCGTGTGAGTAGGCCGTATGGCTTACACGGCCAAGTGACATGCCCATGTCTCAGGGCGTGTAGGCATTGTGAAGCACATGTCCCAGCTCGTGTCCTTACTCATGTAACTCTCTGACTTGTGCCACACGGCCTGCCACACGCTCGTGTGCTAGACCGTGTGGTCAAATTAATTTTTAAAAAATTAGGTGCAGGTTTCACATGGCCAAGACACACGCTCATGTTTTAGGCCATGTATCACACACGGCTAAGACACACGCCCGTGTCTCTGCCCGTGTGCCTAATTCTAAGCATTTTGTTTCTCAATTTTAAGATGCAGGGGACACACGACCAAACCACATGCCCATGTGTCAGGCCGTGTGTCACATACGGTCAAGATACACGCTCGTATATCTACCCATATGGATAAAATAACGCCATTTCCAAGCCTTATTTCTCACCCAAATTTGCCATTAAACTATAACAACAATTAAACATATTCAACAACCAATTCAATACATATTATCCAAGCCAATTGTAAGAATTGTGTCTAATATATTAACACATACAATCATGTATTTCCAAGCTTACCTTTTTATCAAAACATTTGTATTTACTTTAACTTAATCCAATCACATTAACTTATATATATATTATTCATGAGATAGTTTTATGATATATAATGATATATATATCAAAACATATCATTTCTAGCCATTCTAATGGCTAGATTACAACATCCATTTACATGCCAACATTGACAAAGTTAGCCTATACATGCCATTATACCAAAGCGAATTGAAATATAATGTGAAGATGCTCTGACCAATCTCCAACCATTACGAGCTTCCGAGCACTATAAAACAGAGGAAATAAAACCTAATAAGCATTTAATGCTTAGTAAGTTCGTATAACAAGAATTAAACCTACCAATCATATTCATTTAAATAAGCATAACAATAACATGCTTTCCAACAAATTGGCAAGTTTGCCTAATCACATACACTCAATTAAGCAAGTTAGTCACATATTTCACATGTACATCAAACAACCATGGATGAGCTCATCATGCTACAAACTTTCAAGTATTTCAGAAGTGTTTGAGACATAATTCCTTTAATCTCTCAATTTCTCATGTCAGGAGTTTTATCCGTTGAATTATTGGAATATCGATGGATACTCAGATAGTATACACAAGGTATACAAATCAGTGGTCCGTCAATTCATGTTCGGGGGCACCCATTAAGGCACATAATCAGGAAGCACACTTTCGAGCCACATATCAAGATGCTCAGATGAGAGATATAATAGGAAGCATATCCAGGCTAAACATGAAACTCATAAAAGTTTAGAACGGGAAGCTCATTAAGCTTAACAGGTAACTCCGAAGAGTTATTACCAGGAAGCACCGGATAGCCATTTTACAGAGAGTTCAAGCGAGCCATGTCAGGAAGCTCATAAGAGCCTATATTAGGACGTTCACAAAAAGCTGCGTTTGTGTCTGCAATAAATGCTGGATCACAACCGATTGAATCATGTAATAGGACGCTCACAAAGAGCTACGGTAGTGCGCAACACATGCAGGATCACTACCGATCAGGATGCCCGCAGGAACTATATAACAGGACGCTCGAGAGGGCTTTTATCAGGATGCTTGTCTAAGCTATAATGTCTACAACATATGCATGACTATAATTAGTATGGGAAAATACTGTATCCATTGCATTTCATTATTCAAACGGAACCTATTATTTTTGAGAAATTTCGAGCATGTGATTATTTTCATACATTAATAATTTATACAATTTTGACAAATATAACATTCAATTCAAACATATAAATTTACATAATTAAGTTACACGAACTTACCTCAACACTTGTTCGTGTATAAATGTCTACTAATCTGGCACTTTTTCTTTTCCTTGATCTAACTTTGTATTTGAGTTTTCCAGATCTATATAAATGAATTTAACATCAATTTAATTCAATTCACATCCTAGGAAAAATTGCCATTTTGCCCCTATACTTTTCATAAATGACAATTTCGTCCCTAGGCTCGGAAAATGAAATTCATGCAATTTAATCCTTATTCCAAGCCTAACCAAAATTTTCATATAACATTTACAGCACATGTATTTCACAAAATTTAGAATTTTTTCCATAACTTTTACATCTTTATAATTTAGTCCCTAAATCATAATTTCATCAAAATTCTCTTTGTAAAAGTTGTTTATCTATCAACAACCTTTCATTTTCTACCATAAATTTCAAAATTTCAGGATGTTCATCCATGGAAAAATTTCTATACTTTGATATATTTGTAAATTAATCCTCAAAATAGATAGATTAAGCTATACCAATCTCAAAATATAAAAATTACTAAAAACGAGACAAGAATTCATACCTAATTAAACTTGATTAGTTTCCTTTCTCTCTCCTAGGGTTTCCATGTAAATTTTGGGGAAGAAGATGATATCAAATGATGTTATTTGATATTTATTTTATTTATCATCTTTAGTTTTTCAACTTTCCAATTTCATCCTTTTCTTTTTCTAATTTTCCATGGATGATTCATCAAAAATATCTACTAACTTTTCTTTAATGGTCTAATTACCATGTAAGGACCTCTTATTTTGAATTCCATTGTTATTTGATCCTTTTAGCTACTAGAACTCAACTTTTGCATTTTATGCAATTTGGTCCTTTCCCTAATTAAACACATAATCGGTAAAATTTTCCTATCACCATACATCCTTCCTATCATAATATAGATCATGCAATAACATTAAAATAAATTTTCTTTTTAACTCGGATTCCAATTTCACTAAAATCAAGCTGTTACATGTGGGGTGTGCCTTGATTCTTCTCCAGTTAAACTCTATTATCTTTTCCTAGTTAAACTCTAATTACTCCAGGGATATTTTAAGTATAATTAGACCTCTAATCTTAGTCTATTTAAAGGGGCCTTGCATCTCTATTTTGAGAGGCCAATGAAGAGGCAATTAAAGATGTAGTGCTATAGGGTTTTCCTTTTGGGGGCGATAAGATGCAGTCGCATATGAGTTTTGGTGAGAGTTTCATGGTAACTATAGAGAGAATTTTGTTCCCGAGTTAGGGCTTTCTTTTCAAAGTTTGCGTTTGTATGTTTGGTACATTCAAGTTTATTTTTTTCCATATTGTACTCTTGTTAGTTTACTCATTTAGTGAAAAGCTAAAGCCTCCTTTGTCCGTGATTTTTCTCTCTTTGAAGGTTTTCCACCTAAAATATTTCTGTATTTGATCTTTTCTACTTTTCTTATTCATAGTTTATATGAGTTGGCCCCAATATAATTTAAGAAAATTAATTTTTTATTCATAATTATATAAAAAGGAAATTAAATAAAAAGTATAAAAATAAATGAATATATTTTTATATTAAATATTTTAAAACAAAACAAAATTATAATAATTAAATACATAACACATGGCATAATTTATTATATCAAAATTGACTATTATTTTATGCATATAACCATTTAATTTATAAAATAATATTAAATGCGTGATAAGTAAATTAATATTATTTTTAAAAAAAATTAATATTATTTCCAGTTTTTTTTTTAACGAAAATTACTTTTCTCTTTTTATGGTGAAATTCAAGTGTAAAGTTTCATTTTCTCCTTCGTTCATGTCTCTTTTTAAACCCCTTCATGAAAATTGCGTAGGAGGAACAATGTGAAACATGTATAATACTATATATATAATATAGTTTTGTTTTAATATAAAGAAATCATGCAATTGATTTTTGTAAAATTAATAAAAAGAATGATATGATCACTTGTGAAATAATTAATAATATGCTTATATAATAGTTAAAAATTTAAGGATAAAAGACATTTACCTCTCAGGTTTACTGTAAAATATAATTACTGCAGTATACCTATAGTTTTTGTTTGCTAAATATCAAAATAGTTAATGGAAACACTTGACTACAGTGACCACTACGGCTTGACACTGCGAAAAATTTGTTGAAATAAAACAAAAAATTGCTAAGGATTTATTTACGCAGTTCAGTTTCTCTAGTTATGCGGAGCTTAGCTCAATGTCCACTATCTTTAATCCACAATATAATGAGTGAACCACACTCTATCACTTTCCAAGTATAGATATCTCACATTGGTACCTAAAGACTAGAACCACTCATCTCCAAATCTTCCCCCTGAAAATTGGGAAGTAAATACTCAATGTTTACAATTCAGTTTGCACTCTCACAAAATGGTTCCTAGACAATTCTTAAAGCATATATCAATTTCGACTTACTAACATAGAATCTAAATGAATTCAGAGCAACTCTTTGAAAATAGCAAGTATAACATAAAGATTCAAAACACAATCTATCGGCAATATGATCTCATAAAAATCAATAGCACGATCTCGATCAAATCTTCTCAAAGCAAGAGTTGTCTTAATTTATTCGGATCAAATCCAATCTACAATAGCCACAGATTGGTTTTAATAGATGGGCCATAGTATCTCCAAATTATTAGCACATTCACTAGTCTAAGAATTTTACTTCATTAAATTGCCAACTCAAATATGACAAGTAACTTCACTGCCTTAGTAGCAGTTTGTAGTGGGCACTGTCGAGTGCCACTCAGCTCATTCAACACAACTTTTCTCAACACTTTCCTTTACGGTTTCAAGAATATTTACTTACTCCCTCGACTTTGAAGAAAATCTTTTGAACACCCTTTAGATATATTTATTAAGCAAAATTTAAACAAAAATACAATTATACCCTTCTTATTATTTGTTTATTTATGTAATTTCTATTTAATTTCTCTATTTTTAATTACAAAATAATGAAAATAAGTTAAATATTGAAGTATATAAAATTAAATATATTTAACTTCTTTCATAAAAAAATCAATTTAAATTAATTTAAATATAAATATTTTAAAATTATATTTAATTATATACTAACTTAGAGATGCATTAATTAAATTATTTTATGTAAGTTTAATTCTTTGTCATTATTAAAAATGTTCTAATGGAAAAATCTTATTAAAATCTAAAAGTAAAAAAAAAAATATTATAATATTATAATTAAATATTTAACATGTATTTGTATAAAAAATATTAAACAAATAGCAAAAAGTAAAAGAGACCGACAAAAAAATAAAATATAATTATAATTGCTAGCCTAAGTGGTAGTGTAGTTATCCATAAATACTTTATATGTTATAGAGCATGAGTTCAAATTCCACAATGAGTAAATGTTGTGATGTGACGATGCGCGTCCACATGATCTACCTTATCAAGTATAATTTAATATTGTTTAAATACTTTTATAACTAATTAAATTTTTATTATTTTTAATTAAAATTTATTAAATATAAACATGAAAGATAACAAAAATAAAATAATAATTAACTAATAATGGTAAAGTTATTTTTTATTTAAAATTCTTTTAATAAATAAACTTGGGGAGGTTAGTGAATTTTTCATCAACGGATAAGTGAGACCAAATTTTAATTTTCATAAGAATAATATTTTAATAGAAAGAAATCATGTAATTGATTTTGTGTTTTCATACGTGAATTAGGAAGTGAATAAAAAATCAATTAAAATTGGGTAAATCAAATAAAAAAAAAAACATTAAATACATTATACATGGTGACTTTTAAGGCTATACACCTGTAAAAAAAAAAGAAAAGACTATGCACCTATTAGTTTTTTCCCTTTTTTTATTATAGGTTTTAGTTTTAATATATTAAAATGATAATATATATATATATATATAATTGAACAAATAACAACTTTTTCTTGCCATATAAATAGAGTTTTAATTAGGGGCATAAAATATCCAAACTTTCCACAACTTTGATACATTAAAAATCATGAGAGTTTAGAATACAAAGGATGGCATGCATGCATGCATCACACACAGGAAATCCAAAAATCCTTGAAGCTCCTATCGGGCTTGAAGAGAATCACTGATATGGTGGGATTTGGTGTCGCCGAGCATGGAAAGTTTTGATCCAACGGAAGCAGCCCTTGGGAAGCCAGCTCTATGGTAACGACACCGGAAAGATCCGGCATGAGTTGTAGGTGAGCAAAGGCAGTTGGACTTTGACCCCGATGACTTGGCCGCCGCTTCTCCTGGCGTTCCATACAATGTCGTCGTTGGATGCCTGTCCATTTCCACTAAGTTCACTTCTCCCATTGTAAACTTATATGAGAGCCTGCCCTTGTAAACCTGCTTCGTCTTCCTACTTTTCGTTTCGTCCTCTGCTGTGTTTTCACCCATGCCTTCTCTTCATTTCATGCCAACAACTTGTCAGTAAACCCCTACCATTAACCAAATCAAACCATCCATACAATTAACCTACTTCTAATTGCATGGTTATTTGTTAATGAACTTATCTTTGCAATTAATATTTAATTATGAATATATTAATTAGATCAATTCATTCGAAACCATTTATGGTAACAGAATCATACAAATATTTTTTTAAGCAAAATTCATCGTGTAGATACGAGAGACTGAATACAAAAAATCAAAATAATCATTATTTATTTTAAAAATGATATAGTAAATAAGAAAAGCTTGAAAAACCACCTGGAAAATGAAGAACTGCCAAGTTTTCTTGATCCCGTGAAGAAGAAGGATTTGTCAAGGAAATCAAGAACCCTGGAAATGAAATAGAAATGGAGAGCGAAGATCAAATGTATCGATTTCCTATTGATCAAATACGGGCAAGGAAAGAAAACGAAAAAAAGTAGTTAATTTTTTGGCTACAAATTTGGTTTGGTTTCCGTTTGTTGAGAACATGTGGTTAACTCCCGGTCATCAATATATTTTTTGTTTTAACAACTCCTTTTTCTTTATTTAATTTCCTCTTCTCAATAAAAATTACAGTCCATTTTGCCAACTAAATATTACATCCTAGCTAGCTGTTTTATTCAAACCCATGTTTTTTCTTGGATGTTTTTAGGCAAATGAATTATTGAAGATGATGCTATTAAGATGCATTTTATTATTATTTTCATTATTAATATTTAATTCAATGATTATCATCATTTAAATGTGTAAGATGTATGCAACATCTATTTGTTAATTGTAAAAATTAATTTGCAATGTTGATTAAACATGTATTAGATATTAATGTATGAAAAAAATAATGAATTAGAGCCAAACCTTTATTGTAAGGTGCAACTATAAACTCCGAATGCACTAATATTTATGAACTCTAAAAATAATTTGTTCTACCAAATATTATATCCAACCCTTCAAAAAATTAGTGAAAAAAATGTAAAAAAGTTGAGAAAAGGGAATTGAGGATAAAAAGTAGGGTAAACTATACTGTTGATCATCTAACTCCAAAAATTTTCAATTTTATCATCAAAGTTGTCAACTTAAGTTAGTATAATGGCCACGCTTCCTTTAAGAGGACGACTAGTCTTATATGTTACTCATTGAGATTGTCCTAGGATGACCTATAAAAGAGTTCATATTTATTATGGATGTTGAGTCAGTGATTATACAATCAATATTATACTAGTTAAGTAACTTCTCACAAAGTTCTACTTAAATTAGAAGAATGACCTAACGTGATATGATTATTAATATGTGTGAATGTAGCATCTCAAATTCTTAATTTTAAATTCATAAAATTATGACAAGAATGAGTGACTTAATGGTTAAAAGGAAGTAGGGAAACAATGTAATTGGCTTTGAGACTCGAGTTTGAATCTTTTCCAACCAATTTTTCAAAATGAATAATTTGTTAATATATGCTTGGGATAATAACAAGTTAAGTATCTCTCCTTACTTAAATCCTATTTTTTGGTTTTTACACATTGACCTCAATAATTTTACTTTCTTTACAATTTAGCCTATAAGCCTTAAATTTCAAGTTCTTAATTTTAACTAATTTACACCTCTAATTAATGAATATTAACTAATTAATAAATCACTAATGTGAAATTGTGCTCATTCCTAAAAATCTCTCAATTTAACTTCTTAAAATTATTAAATTTAAAAAAGTCAAAATAAAACGAAACTTTTAAAAAATCATGGCGTTACACTAAGGGAGCCATGTATTAATCCAAAATTGTGTTTTACTTCTATCCCTAATGGACCAATAAATGTTTTCCTTTTAAGTGTTGGCTAAATCTTATCCAAAGATCACCAAACGTATAAGCATTGTGCCCATTTAATGGACTCTAGGTAAGTGACCTGACGTCAAATGTAGTATTTATTTTAGGTCATTTCTGTATTTAACAAACTTTTTTCCTTGGTATTTTAATATTAATTATTATATTTTTGGTATTAGTAGGTTAAGAATTAAAAGTTAATAAAATAAGTGTTTTTATACATTTTCTGCTATTTCGATGACATGTAAGGCCGAATCAGGCCTTATGAGTGACTAATGAGCTATTTAAATGTGTAGGATGCCAATTTAGGTCCAAGAATACAAGAAAGGATGATTGGGCTATGAGACAAGGAACTCGATAAGCCAACAAAGCTGCCACAGGCTTGGAACACACTTGATGTCGTGACGAGGAGTTTCCTCTCATCACGACGACACGGCAATTAGGGGAGGCAATTCATGGTGGTAACATCGTGACGAGGAGCTCTCCACATCTCGACGAGGCGACAATGACAGGCCAAAATGAAGTTGATTTCCTTGGACGACACTTTTGGGATATTTCCATGTTTGGGCCTTAGCTTTTAACAAAAACATTTTATTTATTAGTATCTAAGTGTATCTTGAGTTGAGTAGTCACCAAGTAGTCCGTTGCCTATATAAGTAACCTTAGGGTCACCGGAATTGTAAGCAAACCTAGACAAATAGTTTACTATTCAGTTTTATTTTATTTTTATGTTTGTGTAGTCGGAAGTTTTCTATTCCAATTTGAAGATAATCGCAAGTGGAGATTGCTCTGGCATCACGCTTCAAATATATTTATGAGCTTTCTACTATTTCTTATTCTTCTAGTCATTTATTTATCTTTCAATTAATTGTTGCAAAAATATTCGAATATAGTATTGTGCTTATTTTATATCTCACATGTTTTGATTATTAAACTAATGTATTTATTAAATAGTTATTTATCCGAAATTGATTGTTTATTCAAAAGTACTTAGTATATTAGGGAGTGATGTCTATGGTAGAATATTTAGACATATGAGACCGAAAAGGTATCCTGTCGTGTGTAATTTGTGCTAGGCGGTGAGACCGGAAGCGTATCTGTATGCTTAGGAAGAGACAGGAAGGGTGACTCAGGTGGTAATACTTAATGAAGATGAACCGGAAGGATAGTCCTAGCTAAGGGTGATAAATAACTCAATCTAGGATAATTAATTATTTAATTAAATAAGTAGGGATTTAATCGATCATAAGCTAGAGGCTCGCATTGTCGACAGTAGGAATAGGAAAGTCTATTAGGTTAATTTTAGGTTAATTAATTTAATTAGTTTAATTAAAGTATTAATTTGGATTCACACTACTAATTCGTGAATCAATTAGATTAGTAATTATTTTCTGTAATTAATTTAATAATAATTTCTCCAATTTGCAATCCCTTGGGTATGATCCTCTAAATACTTATCAGTATGTCGTTGTAAACTTTATTATATTACAATTTGACTTGTACGCTTGTGGACACCTCCGATTTAATTTAATATATTTTTTGTGTGATATTTAACTATAAACAATAACACATTATAGGCAGTCAGTAACCATAAGTAGTCTTGTATTTGCAGTGCTTTATTTGAATCCATAAGGCATCCACTTTCATTTAAGGGTTTAAAGCCTAACTTCAGTAAAAAAAGATTTGTTCTGTAATTCAAATTGCAGGTTTCCTCAATCTAGTACCCCTTGTTTTGTGGGTTGAAAACATGACATCTCCTAATCAATGAAGGCTTTTGGTTCCCATTTGATTATCCCTAAATAAATCTATGTACCTATTTCTCAATCTCACTACACACGCAAATATGACAGGCAGAGTCACTTTGGCTAAATCTATGTGTAATAACCCAAATTTACCCGGGCCCGTAAAAAAAATAAATGAAAAACAACAAAAACAAAAATTTATTAAAGTTTATTTACAGTCCATTAACAAAGCCCAAAATTCGGTTAGCCCAAAATTCATTAAACCTACACTCGGTTATACCCAAAACCCTTAGCCTAAATTACCCAATACCCGTTTACACCCTCAACCCAAAACACACAGGGCCCAAGTGGCCCAACTCGTTAACAGAAGATGGAAGAAACCCTAGGCCCCGCAAGCGTCCCAACAGACATGCCTCTTCGCTTCACCCCGTGACTCCGGGCCCGAATCATGCCGTAGTCGACGCGCAAATCACCGCCAGCATCATCGCCTCAATCAGCGCGCCAGTGAATCGTCATCAGCGCCCGATCGTCACTGTTCACCGCCAGATTTTTCGTCGTTACCTGCAAAGGAGGAAAGAAAAGCACAGCAAACATGGCAAGAATCGAGCAGAGAATATACCAGATTTGTAAAGAAAGGCTATAAAAGCCGAATAATTCCACTGTAACGAGGACCCCTTTTTTGGATACACATACAAAATAGATATAAAAACAGGCAAACAATTGATATACATAGAGAGAGAGAAATCAACACATATATATACAGAGAAAGAAATAAGAGCAGTTTATTTTCTGAAAAAGGTGATTCAACTACATATTTTTTACAGTTTATATCTCTGTGCAATACACATAAATTGTTTTTTTTTAAAAACTGTTAAATATTAAAAAGGAAATGTTTACCTGTGATTAGCCGGAAACAATTGATCCGGGCTTGGCTTGACGGAGGCCGGAGCCTGGAGGGCCCTTCTTTTCTCCTCTTTCAGAGGATTTTAAGTTTTTTTTTAACAACTAACTTAAAGAATGAATTTTGGGTTAAAATTTGGCTTATATAGCCATACGTAAACGGTGTCGTTTTGCTTTA
The DNA here is from genome assembly GCA_025698475.1 of Gossypium anomalum. Lineage (NCBI taxonomy): Eukaryota > Viridiplantae > Streptophyta > Magnoliopsida > Malvales > Malvaceae > Gossypium > Gossypium anomalum. The sequence goes on from CM046968.1 coordinate 71,940,878, forward strand.
AATGGTAACCTTCAAAACGGCATCGCTTTAAGGCCGAGGATCCGCGTGTTGACCCATAACCCGGGGAAGGATCCGCGTGTTTTTGATAAATGGGCAAATTGCTCAATCAATCCTTCCGTTTTTCAGAAATTTATAATTTTATTTTTATTTTTAAATTGGCTCTAACTTTTATATTTATTTCAATTGGGTCCCAATGGTCATTAAAACTTATTCTGGGGAACAACGTCGTTTTTGGGACTAGGGCTAATTGCCCAGTGAGTCCCTCATTTTTAATGCGTATTTCAATTAAGCCCAAAATTTTCATTTATTTGAAATTAGCCCTAATTTTAATTAAATTCAATTTTAGTCCTTTTTTTATATATACTTAATTTATTTTTTAAAATACTATATGTATTATTTATTTTATAAACATTAGTTATATAAAAATAATATATTTTATTTTATTTTATATATCATATTATTATGTACGTTTCTTATAAATTTTATTATATATATATTACTTTATATATTATTCATTTTACTATATTTATATATGTAAATTTATATATATTATTTCATTTTTATTATTTATTATTTTATTTTATATCATTTTATTGTTAACTATTCATTATGTATAATTAAAAATTTTGTAAATTATTATTGAAAATTACATTTTATATATCATTATTTAAAATCTAATATGTAATATTTTAAAATTTAATGTGAAATTTTGTTCTCATGTAATATATTAATATCTTTTATAAATATATACTAAATATATTAAATCATACAATACATTTATATATATATTAACCATTGTCTAAATTTTCTTTACTATTTATCGCCTTAAATATTTTTCATTTATTCTTTGCAAACTATATTTAGATTTTATCCTTTTATGTATATAATTTGTTTGTTTATTCTAGTTTTTCTTTATATATTTATTTGATGTTGTTATGGTATAACAATATTATCTCGTAGATTATTTGTTATTATTATATTATTTATCGTTTTTATACATTTGCATGAAATATTGTTGCACACATATATTATGTAGTTATATAGTTCTATTTATTATTTGTCACATTGTATTTTTCATGAAATGATAATGTATTGACATTTCTTATGATTATATATGCATGAAATATTAATGTATTATATGAGTTATGTCATTATTTATCATTTTCTATACTATATTCGCATAAAATGATAATGTATGTATTATGTAGCTAGGTTTATTTAGTATTAATTTCTTGTAATATGTAAAATACATCATTACTTTTAAAAAATCATATCTCATTTAATTCAAAAGGAATTTTAAAAAGTGAGGCAATGTTTTTGGTATTTAAGAATTTGGGAAGTAGTACCCTAACATGCTGGGTTGTGATTTCCCGTTTGTCTAAATGTCTAACAATATCCTTTTAAATGAGTTTCACAAATCACAAGATGATTTCAGTTGCGAAAGTTTAAAGATATCGTGTCCAATCATGCTGGATGTAATGTTTGTACTCTTTTAAAGCGAAAGAATCTTGATTTTTTTACTCGAATTATTATGGTTTTAAAAAGAGATCTTATTTTTAAATTCTTTCAAACTTTTGACATTAAGACAAAATTATTCAATTTGGTACCAAATTTAGGCGTTGCGAGGGTGCTAATCCTTCCTCGTACGTAATCAACTCCCGAACCTGATTTCTCATAACTTCGTAGACTAAAATGTTTTATGTGGTGATCCAATCACACCTAAAAAGGTTGGTGGTGACTCCCGTCTTTTCAAAAATCTCATTTTTTAAAAAAAGGAGGTTTCGACACTATGAGCATAGCAATACCAAGTTATTTTAGTCCAATGTTCCTTTTATCTAGCTCTATTGTAAATCCTACCATTTTGATAGGTTCATTGGCAAGGTTGGGCTTCCACAAGTCAAGCCACTTCAGTTAAAATCAGTGATTATAGCCTGGCAGTAACAAGTTATTTCAGTCTAATGTTCCTTTGATTTGATTATATTATGAATCTTATCATTTTGATGGGTTCGTTGGCATGGTTGGGCTAGGTCGTAATTTGAAAATTTTGAAATTTCTTATCCAAGACCATTCGAGTAAAACTCAAACAGACTTGAATAGCTTGTTTTTAAATTTAAAAAAGATACTTAAAATTTTTATAAACTTAAGAAAAAGAAAGATGAATGAATTTATGCGTATCTATTGTTGTACAAGTGCTAGGTATTATACTAGTACCTAGGAACTATACATGGAAACTAACTAGACAAAAATCCTAGATTATAGCCAAATTTGCATGCTAGAATCAGATTAATACAGATTTAAATTAATATCCCCCTTCAAAATCAAAGTGGTGTTGTGGATCGTAACTTGAGTCTTTGTGAAAATGTCTGCGATCTAAGCTGATGAGGAGACTGAAGCAAGGTGTAAAGTGCCCTGAGTAACATGATGTCGTAAAAAATGATAGTCAATCTCTATGTGTTTTGTACATTCATGAAACACATCATTATGAGCAAAATGAATTGCACTACGATTATCACAATGTAGGAAAGTAGCAGTAGGAGACAAAAGTCTCATATCTTAAAGTAGTCGGCGTAGCCAAAGTAACTCCGAAGTGGCATCAACAAGAGCACGATATTCGGATTCAATGCTAGAGAGCGCAACAATAATATGTTTCTTACTTCGTCAAGAAATGAGGGAATCACCTAGAAAGAAACAATAACCATTGGTTGAGCGTCAGTTTTTAGGATCTTCTGCCCAGTTTGCATCAGAATATCTAGAGAGAATCATCTAGAATACCACAAAAAATTGTACCCTTGACATATCGAAGAATACGGAGAACTGTTGAAAATTGAGATGATCTGGGAGATGTCAAGAACTGACTAACTATATGAATTGCATAAGCGATATCAGGTCGAGTCACTATAAGGTAGACTAGGATGCCGATAATCTGTCGGTACAAAGTAAGGTAAAAAAGATGAGTGTCATCTAATGGAGTAAGTTTGACATTTTATTCCAATGGAGTAGCAATAGTCTTATTGTCAGTAATATTAACACGAGAAAGCAAATTGGAAGCATATTTTTCTTGAGAAAGATAGTAGTCACCATTGTTAGAGAAAACCTCAAGACCCAAAAAATAACTAAGAGACTCAAGATCCTTCATCTCAAAATGTTGACTAATGTACCATTGTAGTTCAATAAGGTCATTTGTGTCATCCCCTATGATAATCATATCATCCATATATAAAAGAAATAAGATCATACCCTGATCAGAATGTCGAATAAATATTGCAGAATCATGAGGAATTGATATAAAGCCAAATGTAGATACAATAGAGCTGAATTTGGCAAACTAAGCTCAAGGGGCCTATTTCAAACCATAAAAAGCACGCCGAAGTTTGCACACTTGATTGGGAGAATGATAATACCTTGGTGAAGGATGCATGTAGATTTCTTCCTGTAAATCACAATTAAGAAAGGCATTCTTGACATCCATCTGATGCAATTTCCAGCATTTAACTGCAGATATGGCAAACAAACTACGAACAAAAGTGAGATGAGCCATAAGAGAAAATGTTTCCTCATAGTCAATACCATACTTCTGGGTGTATCAATTGGCTACAAGTTGAGATTTATAGCACTCAAAAAATCCATCAAAATGGGTATTGATCTTGTACACCCATTTACAACAAATCGATATCTTGCCAGGAGGAAGATCAACCATATCTCAAGTATGAGTTTTCTTTAGTGCTTGAAGTTTGTCAGACATTGTTTGCTGCCAAGAAGGATTAGTACTAGTCTCAAGATAAGATTGGGGCTCATGGAGAGTGACAGGGCAGAAAAATAATGATAGTTTTTTAAGTGAGAAGGAGGTTCTCTTACTCGGTTAGACCGACAAATAACAGAAGTAGGAGTAAAATCTTCAAATGGTTCAAATTCAGTGTATATAGAAGTGGAAAATAGAAGAGAACTGAGCTTATCGGATCCATCAAAATAGGGGAACAACTCAAACAAAAGCATCTGTGAAAAAAGATGGAGAAGAGGACAAGGAAGAATGACATGTAGACAAAGAAGAAAACATCCTCCCAGAAGGTAACTTGCCAGGAGATACGTAATTTATTAGATATTGGATCCCAATAGAGATAGCATTTATGCTCAATGCCATACCCCAGAAAACAACAAAGACGAGCACAAGGTTCAAGTTTAGTATGTTCATAACATTAGAGGAGTACAAAACAAGCACATCCAAAGGTTTTGATAATTGAATAATCTGGAGGGTTGTGAGTGTTTATGCAGAGAGAGATCATTGAGAACTTTAGTGGGTGTACGGTTGATTGTATGGACAGTGTCAAGACATTTGGCTTAAAGAATGAGGGCCCTAGTAGAGTCCAGGATGTGCCTATATTTACGCTCAACTCGACCATTTTATTGAGAACTATAGGGAGAAAAATGTTGAACCTGAGTGCCTTGTTAAGCAAAGAATTGAAAAAGAGATGATTTTTTGTATTCTATAGCATTATCAATACAAAAAGTTTTTATAGTAGAAGAAAATTGAGTTTTGATCATATTAAAAAATTTAATGGAAATAGCAGGTAATCCGAAATGATTTTTCATAAAGTAAATCTAAGTAAAACGAGAGTAATCATCGATAAAAATAAAGAAATACTGATAACCACTAACAGTAGAAATAGGAGAAGGACCTCAAATGTTAGAGTGAATAAGTTCAAAATGAGATGTAGTAAGAGAAGTGATACTGATAAGAGACAAAGTTGGTTGTTTAGCAAGTTGACACTCAAGACACTTAAACGTCTCAAATTTGGTGGATCTTAATAATCTACGAGACACTAATTGATGAAGTTTACTTTCAAAGGCATGACTAAGTTGAAGATGCCACTGAAGTAAAAAAGGTCGCAAGGTGGTGACAGTAGAGATAGTTTTCTTAAATAGATGTAGCGTAACGAGCTCAAATAATCTCCCCACTTTTTGGCATGTTCGAAGAATCTTCCCCGTAGGCGAGTCCTGCATCTGACAACTAGAGGAAGAAAAATAACTGTAAGACCAAGATCATAAAGTTGTCTGATAGAAATGAGATTAAAAGCTAAGGTAGGAAAGCAGTAAATGCCCGGGAGACTAAGGGTTGAGGTGGATGTTTGACCTACATGTGTGATAGGCATTTGTGTATCATTAGTGTATGAACAGGTGGAAGAGAGGAGGTAGAGACATGTGTGGAGAAATTTTGTAAATTAGGTGTCATATAATTATAACAAGCAGAATAAAAAAGCCAAGTAGAATTACCTAGAGTAACAGACAGGACGGAATGTGAAAAGGAACTGGAAGATAAAACCTTTTCAGGAGAGGTATTAAGTCACTTAATGAGAGGGAAACAAATTCCATGGAAGCAACAACAATTGATGAACTAGGAACAGGAAAAACTCCTTTGAAGTTGGGAGATCCATCAGCCTTAGTAGTTTCACCAGTCCGAAGGGGTTGAACCGGACAACTGCGAATAAATTGGCCATGTTTATGACAGTAACGACATTCCACCTTAAGGCAAAATCAGAATTGCTGACTGTTCTGATGACAGTTTTTACAAAAAAAAAAAAAAACATTGACAGGGCAAGAAATCTCCATTTTCTCTATGATAGAGACAAATCAGATAGAAAGAAAGTGAAGAAATAATAGCAGATCAGTGGAAAATGGTGGGATCAATTTGGTCAAGGGAGTAGTCAATGACTCAAAATGGCTTGAGTATAATGGCTCAGCTTGGAGGTGGCTTGGCTTGGGCAAAGAAAGGCAAAGCACAAGAAACAGAGGACAAAACTAGAAACAGGACCAAAACACAAGAAAAAAAGAAAGAAAGAAGGGGAACATAAGCTTTTGATACCATGCTATAAACTAAAGAAAAAGAAAGATGAATGAATTTTTGTACGTCTTATTGTTGTACAAGTGCTAGGTATTTATACTAGTCCCTAGGAACTATACATGAAAACTAACTAGACAAAAACCCTAGATTATAGCCTAATTTGCATGCTAGAATCATGATCAGATTTACATGCTAAAATCATATTAATACAGATTTATATTAATAAAAATATTTTTATATTTTATATTTATACATTTACTTAGGGTTAGTTTCTATTGAGGTTGAAAATTACTTTTGAAAATTTAGATAATATTTATCATTGTTTTCCATAAGATTTTTTTTTTTGGAAGATAATATGTTTACTTTAGAAATGATGTTGTAAAATAAAAGATTTAGTGAGGGGAAAAATGTAATTTCATTGAAAAAACACTTTTCCAAATGTTAAAAGCTAAAAATTTTGGCTTTTTTGCTTGGTTTAAAATCCTAATTTAAAATGAAGGTTTAATTTGAAAAGCTATTTATTTATTAATTTTTTTAATTTGAAATCACTATTTGAATTTAAAAGTGTGCACTTTTCAACTTCCTTGATAAACACACCCTTAACCTCTTTAAGATTATTATTAAGGTGAAAGTGGTCATAGCTCATAGAATTTGAATTTGAATGTGTTACGAATTTGCACATGATCACATGTAAGCATGGATGTAAGCTTAAATTTAACTTTTGAAAATATATTTATATTTATGAAGTTTTTAGTATAGTATTAGTTATTATTTTTTGCATATTGGAAAGAAATATTTAATTTTATATAGTGTAATTTTTTTCCTTTTAATTTTTTTTATAATTAAATCGTTCATACTTCTAAAAAAAATTAAATTGATTTGTTTGATAATAAAAAAAATCTGAAAAGAATTGACACTTTTTTACATTAAAAAAAGATCGTTCGAATTTAAAAATTTCACTCTTTAAAGTAAAATCATGGATCCGTTCATGCATAAATGTTATATGAAGAAAATGTATGTGATGACAAGTATGACTGTATGAGTCATACCCCTATATATTATTGTGAATTTAATATGAAATCACGTTAAGTATTAAAAACAAAAACTTTAAGCAAAATATTGGAACTTTAGTTATGAATATTTGTTGATGAAATCACAGGAATGGATAGAAATTATTGAGTAATTATAATCATTTCCAATTTCAAAGATTCTTTTTGTTCAAACATTGAGGTATGTTCTATCATTAGAGTTTTTGAAAATAAGAATTCATGGTTAGTAATTACAAAGCGCTAGACTCGACATTTTGATGAATAATTTAAATACACGTGACTAAATATTTTAATATATTCTATGCTTATGAATGTAGGTTTGAATTTTCTGAATTTAATTACTTTGAAAATACTCAAACAGTTGTAATAACTACAAATTTTAATATTTGTAGTGACGGCTATCATGTCTTAATATCGAGGTTGGGGTAATTGATGGCCTTTCTTGGAGGTGAGGTTGGTCTTGTAATAAAAAGCCAGCTAGTGTTGAGGATAAAACGATCCTATCGGTAAACCAAAGATTAGACACAAAGTTCATCTCCTTTTTCTCGAACGACAAAATTTTGGAAATGATCTTCCAACCTCGTGAAAGTATAATGCCGCATAACTTGGTGCAATGTAACAATCCTTCCATCAATGAGCAGAAAAAAAAAAATGATTTCTAGAGGAGTAAGAGCAGAGCATAGCCAAATAACAAAGGCGGAATATTTTACAGGTTAGAGTTGATTTCTTCAAACTTCAATGTAATATCCACCTCCATCCTGTTAGTTCTTAAACAGGAGGAAGCCCCTGTTTTCCGTGTTCTCATAAACAATGTACTTCAGTAAGGTTTTCGGTTACTGGTGAGGAACACTGTACAAACAACTCACTCAAGTAACCTTTGTAAATATACAGATAAATCTCACACAATAGTGAATCAAGGAGGAACTTTGTGGGAAAAAAGAAATATTGCCAAAAAAGAAAAAAGAGCTGTGATCATATATGTCGCTTCGCCTCTTCATGTTTCTTAAAATATTCATGTTCGACAGATTTTCGAACATGAGTATGAGAATAAGGATGCTCCAAATTAACGGAAAAACTTTTAAAAATATAAGAACGTCACCATGTTCGATACATACTCGTATTTGATACTCACGTCCAGTGCTCGTTCTTGTTTTTTATCTGTCCAGTTCTTGTTTGCAAAGAGGACAGCAAGATATGATTCGGAGCCATTGATCCACACACTTGAGGTGAAATATGTGGGAACAAGGCAACTGCCGCACCTCTTCTTTGTCTTTATAATTGGCTAGGCAAATGCAGCATTCCTTTACAAAGAAAAAGACCCATTAGCCTGGAACATTAACTTAATTATATCTTCAAAACAAAAACACTGATGTGATCAAAGAAAAGCTAGAAATGAGCATGAATTATGGTGTATATATATATATATGACTTACTGGATCTTCATTTGCCTGGCTTGTGTCGCAGTTCAAATCATGATCGAGGTCTAAGTTGGTGTTGATTTCTTTGTATCTCCAACTAGGCAGCCTGGAGATCTGATCATCAGATGCTCCTCTGTCAATGGAACCCATGTTCATGTTGTAACCTAGGAGGCTGCTAATAAGTGGCACACAACAGCACAGAAGTAGGAATAACAGAAATGGGAAAGAGTAGCTCAGAGCATTCCAAGCTAGCAATGAGATACAAAGTACGTGGAGATTCGGAGCTCGATGGAAGGATCGAAATCGAGAATCGAACACCCAAACGTTTCCCATTACAAACCATATTGCAAAGAACAGCTCTAGTGAAGTCCGGCATTTGTTCATCAAATGTGAGCTCCTGAACATTCTATAATCTCCATTAATAAACATACAACCAAATTCCAAACTTTTATGCAAAAAGGTATTCAGGTTGTATATATACACACATTCATCAAAAGCTAATATAATATGCCAAAATTAGACCTCAAAATTCTGTTATGAAACCATGGATAACAGCAAGATTGAAATCAATGATAAGAAGCTTACCTTGATTCTTCATTGGTTCTCTGTTGTTCGATATCGGAAAGGCCAAAACGATCTCCTTGAGTTACGTGAAGATGATAATTCCCATAAAGAAGTAACAAGCCAACCACACAACCAATATCATAGCCAACTATCCATATTCTCATAGGCCAAATTGGCCTTTCCTCCTTTGAAATAGCCAAAGTGAATGCTATGATGCTTATTTGAATGATCAAAGCTAAGAACTCCAGCATCATCCAAGTGCTAGAATTGAAAGGGTTGGACCCAAGATTAGACCTTGATCCATTTTGGTAATGAAAAACTCTTCTTAAGAAGTTAAACCACCTTGCTCTAGATATCCTCATCGCCGTTCTTATCAAGATCGAAGAAGGCGGGGGACGAGGAGGCCTATTCCGCATACCAACAACAATTCTTTCTTCCACTCCATGAGGATTTGATGAAAATGGAACTGCAGTGCTTGAAGTACACAATGAATCTGGTTGAAAAGAGTATCTGGTATTCATGGTTCCCAGTTTTCAACTCTCAAAACTAATGAACAAATATAGCACACTTGATTTCCAAATAACATTTGCAAACTCTCAACCAGATTTATATGGTACTTACAAGGAGTTGTAATTCTTTAGATATCATATTGAAGTAGTAACACAAATACCAGGAAGACTTGGGCAGTAAACCAAACTGTTGAATTGAAAAGCTTGCATATCTGCAGGCCTAATTCTTAACCCACAAAATTAAGACCATTAAAAAAAAAAAAAAAAAACCATCTCCAGATTGCAAAGCAACCCTCGAGATTAAAAAAGAATTCACCCCAAAAAAAGCAACAAACATAAACAAAAACTGAGGTGGGTATTTAAGGATAGAGGCCTTAGAATGAAGAAATTTACAACAAAACTGAAAGTAGATATATAGAAGGAGAGAGAACGAAAAGAAGATGGAGATGGCGACCAAGAATCAACTGAAAAGAAAGAACCTTTGCTTTGATTCCAAGTGAAAAGAAAGAGGCAAACCTGGAGGAAAGCTAACCTTTGGCCTAACTTCCCTGAGGTTTTTGTGTCTTGGGTAAGCAAAGCAAAGCAGAGTCCTTCTTCAACTGCAAATCTTCTTCTTTCTCCTTTTATTTTATTTTATTTTGTTTTCCCTTATAAAAGCAAAAGATATGCTGTTCATATATTTTAACTTTGAGTTAATCTCAATTAAAAACTTTAATTATCAAAGTAGTAAAGAGATTTTGGTTGTATAATTTTCATTTTACTTTTACATAATATAAATATTTGAATCATGGCGGGTACAAGAGTTAGTTATAATTTGGTGTTGGTGTGCGCTGCTGGCCACCAAATCAGCAAATCCAACCAAGTTGTTCCCACACACAATATGATGTTAGAGATCAACAAGTATGGTTTTTTTTATTTAAAAATGTGGGGGGCGGTTATTGTTTAGAGTTGGATTGGTTAAGTCATGCAATTTGCATGAAGTACCTAAACTGTTGGATCATGAAAATTGTATTTTCCTGACCCAAAATCCTTCCTTTGTGTTAATTTCCTATTATTCCAAAACACAAAATGTTAAATAATTCATGAATTCAACATTTTCAATTTAGTAGATGGATTAAAAAAAAATTGTGTTCCCCTTTATTGTGACATGAATTCGACCAATTAATAGCAACATGTAGACGTTAGAGATTTTTATTATGCCCATGTGTTCAAGGGTTAGCGAATGGTCACTTTCAAAATTAATAAACAAATGAGGAGAATTGCTTCTCCCTTAATTTAATTTTGATCTTGATCGGTTAGGTTTGTATATTTGTGTTTAATTTAATCTAAACTTAATATAATTTTATTCTTTATACAATTTTCTATAATTTTTTTTAAATTGTTTTTTTATCATGTTTTTAATTTTATGCTAAATTTTGCTTAGTCACTCAATTTAGTAAATAATTTAGGTATTTGTACCCTGTTTTGTTCTATTTCATCATTTCATTTTATATTTTATATAGTTTGTGATGATAATTCAATTTTAAAAAAAATTAGTTCTCTATCTATATTTAATGACCATTATGGGCCTCAACCATTGCTTTTTATTAAAAATTTTATTAGAGTCTATCAATAATTGACACGTGTCATTTTTAGTATTATAAAAATTTTCAATTTAATATAAAATAAAAATAAATTATTATTTAATATTTTATTTCTTACAAATAATAATTCAAAAGGTTAGAAATCTCATATAAAATTAATATCTCAAAATCGTCAATCAATACAAATATTAATTCATCACAAGCTTCAAAATGCTAGGGGTGTTCAAACGGATGGTTCAGTTAACCGAATTGAATTACTATTAACCAAATTACTTGAAATGTAAAAATATTTAACCGCTAATCGAACCGAAATTTTTTTCTAAATACATTAATTGAACTTAAAATTCATATGTTTTTGTCTTTTGGTTAAAATAAGTATAAAATATATAAAAAATACATTTTTTATGTTCATTTTCTTTTTTTTTAATAGTTCAAAATATATATTATACATAATATATTTTATTTATTTCGATTAATATAAAAAATAATAGTTAAAAAAATCCATTCCTAATATAAAAAATATATTATATATGATATATATTGTTATAAAATAAAGGACAAAAAGTAAAGAACAAAGAGAATAAGAAAGCAAAGAGAGGGCATATTTTACTGATCAATCGGAATATTTACAAAGCTTCTTCAAATTCTCTATTTATAGGCATAAGAAGTATAAATAAAGTAGAGATTTACTTATAATCACTATAAAAATTTAAAATACATCAAAACTTATCTTTATCTTGATGCACATCCACTTAATAAGATATTCATAAGACTCCCCATTGGATGTCCATTGGTAGATAATGTGCCTCATTAAAACCTTACTAAGATAAAAACCCTGTGGAAAAAAAAATTCTAGTGAAAAAAAAGTACACATATCTATAATACGCATAGTTGTCTCATTAAAAACCTTATAGGAAAACTCAATGGGATAATATCTTGGTTAAGGGAAAAATAGTACAACGCCTATTTACTCCCCCTCATGAAAACATCACGTACTTTCTCATATTCTACGTATTCAATCTTAAATAGTAGTTTTTCAAATGACTATTTGAATGTATTTGCTAAGTATTTATATTACCATTCTTTTGAAAGTCATAAGTGAGGGAAAATTTGGAGGAAATAATTTTGATCTCTTCAAGAGTTTCAACAATAATCATAGCAAACTTTAATCATAATTCTTCTATAAAAACACAAATAGGTATTTTGGATCATTTTATAATCCTCCTTCAACTATTATTTACCATATATGTTCAAATTATTTCAATTTATATAAATGAATAATTTTCCGAGAATTTCAATATGCTTCTAGCATCCTAAATCCTTCAAGGATTTTAATATAGACTTTACTATATAGTGGTTCATAAAAGGTTGTAACAACAACCATTAGACGCAAGTTAAATCTTTTATGAATTGTCAAAATAATATATCTAAAGTTTATTACATCTACAACAAAAAAATATTATATCATTTCACAATCAATGTCAGGACTTAGCGAAAAACTTAGTTTTTTATTCCGTTTTTGCAAAACAACTTCATTTGCACCCTTACTGGATTTATACCTTTAGATATTTGGACTACTGGTCCAAAAACTCCACGAATTTAATTGTGCTTGAGTTGCGTCTTTCTATTTTGATCAATTTATTCCATATATATATATATATATATATATATATATTTCTTAATAGATTTATTCAAGATCCTCCTTTTATTTTATTATTTCAATAATAATATTGTATGCAAAATCATTGTCGACCACTTTTATTATTTGGTTGCACATTTTCTCGAATTGACATAACTTATCGAGATCTCTTATTTTCATTATTTTAATCTTCAATTTCAGGTACCTGAATCTCTTCTAGAGTTTTACTTATTAGTTATATCTAGGGTCTCTTCTAGAGCACCCACCTCCACTATATGACCATCTAGAAGAATTTTTATCTTTGGAACTGATCAATCTAATATTTATTATAACTGATTGTCCTATTGGGACTTTGATTCAAATTAAAATATTAGATGGTATATAACACTTGGTTATTCTCATTAAGTTTGTAAATACATCTGATAGTTAACTTGTTATGAGTTATCCTTGTTGAACTTCTAGTTCAAGTTACTCTTCCCTTAACTTATTACAAGTTATTATTTCACTCCCTCTAATGTCGAGAAAACTATCGAATCAAAATGGTAATCACAAATCACGTAATAATTGAATCTCCAATACATTCAAAACATCTAATAATATAAAGAGACTTGTAATTAATATATATTCCTAACTTTTTTTGAGGATTCACTTATCTTTGTGCGTTGTGGTGGAGTAATTGGAACATATACGTACATATAAAAATTCAAAGATGAGAAATATTTAGTTCTTTATCAAAAACCAATTGTAATGGGGAGTATTTATAATTTATCGGCTTGATGCATACAACACGTAAATCAACATAATCTCATGTTGAAATAGGAAGTTTAGTTTTCATAAGTAATAGTTTAGACATTAATCAGAGGCGTTCAATCAATAATTTCTCTAAATCATAATGCGCATAAATAACAAACTTTTACTAAAAAATTTCAAACTCAATCAATAAAAGGCTAAGCTATAAACTCATCGGTATTAGCAAGATAAATTGCCTTAATTGCATGATTTGAAATTAATTATATAAACAAGTAATCTTGCAAACGACAGGTTGCAAGTTGATAACACATACGTGATTATTTTGTAGATGCATCTATCAAAATCATATAATATAAAAATCATCACCATGGTGGATGAATGGGCCCATATTCATTTCAGAAATGTAAGACGTTAAATCTCAATTTTAGTTAGTGAGTTTCTAACAATCAATTTTCATTGAGAACAAGCAACAAATAAGAATTCTTTAAATTAAAGAATCTTCTGGTTCTTTAATGAATGTCCATATGAATTCTCAATTAATTTTCACATCATATATGATCCAGGGTGGTCTAACTGGTCATGCCAAGTAGTAAATGCATTTGTATCAGTAAACTTCTGGTTTATTTTAACATGCATTTCAATTGTACTAAATTGTAACAAATTGATAATTTTATCATCATTCATTTTACTTTGTATCCATATATAAGTACTATCGTGACATTTACTACTAGAAATGTCTAAATCAATGTGAAGTCTACAATGCCACTAAGTTAATAAATATAATTTTCAAATAATTACATGCAATATTCGCTCCAGGGAATATGCCAAAATCTTCAAATTCAGGGCATTTGGCCTAGTGGTATGATTCCCGCTTCAGATGCGAGAAGTCCCGAGTTCAATTCAAAATACTTTTAAAACCCTTTTAACAAGAGTTTTGCATAATCAATTAACTACCAAGAATAACTGCCTAGGTCATGTATAGAAACAAGCCTATACTAAATATTTCAATAAACGTCACATCTCAAACATAAAAATATGACATAATGAAATACTAGCAATTGTACAGCCCAATTTTGGGCCCGAATACTAAAACCCGAATGGCCCAACTTCTAACCCATTACATAAACCCAAACCCAATGACTAAAAACCTACTAACCCAGAAGCCCGTTTACACCCATACCCTCAGCCCATTACATTAACCCAAACCCCAACAACCCAATACAACAGCCCAAGTCCTAACCTAGGGTTTCAGAAAATCTGAAACCCTAGCCACCTAATTTCCCCACTTGCGCCGCACCTAGGGTGACTTTCGGCCAACTACCCCCTGACACCACTGTGGCCGCCGCTTGGAGTCACTTCCACCGCCCTCCAGACCTGCAATCAGACAAGACAGAAGAGAAAAGAAAATAAAATGATATGGCTATATAAGCCGATTAAGAAAAACCGAGAGGGGGTCCTTTTTCTTTCTCTTTTACTTTCCTTGTAAACATTAACTAAAAGAAAGTTTAAGTTTTCAATAACATACATAGATTGCATTTCAAAGAAACAAGGGGATTCGTGAATCGATCAAATCGAGGCGAGAGAAGGTGACCTTTTTTCGAGTGTTTTTCATTCAAATATATATGCACGAAAATATAAAAAGAAAATAAATAAGAAAATAAACAAGCAACAAAAAATAAAATAAAATAAAAACCAGACTTTTTACCTTCTCCGCCACATGCAGTGCACGCACGCAGCGACTTGAACTTCAATGGCCGTCCGGTGGCCAAGCCCCACAGCCGGAGTTCCACCTGGAAATCTCCTCTCCTCTCCCCTTTTTCTTTTTCCTAAGCACACAAAATGAAATGAAATTTAAAAGAAAAACTTGGCTTTTATACTAATATTGAAACGGCGCCGTTTTGACCTTGGGATCCAGGGCGTAAAACGACGTCGTTTTGCCCTGGATCGGGTCGACTCGACCCTACCCACTGGGATCCGCGTGTTTTTTAAGCTGAGGGGCTAATTGCGCTTTCAGCCCCTCCGCTTTTTTAGGATTCTGCGATCAGGTTTTTTGATATTTTTAATTCAGCCCTGAAATTAAATCGGTTTTGTAAATTGATCCCCAATGAAACGCTGCGCTTAGAGAGAGTGGGAATATTGCTATTTCACCCCCTCAATGTTCCATGCGCGTATAAGTCGGTCCTTTTCTTTAATTTTTATTTCAAATCTACCTTATAACTTTGTTTTTTTGTTCAATTTTGGTCCTTTTTTCACTTATTTTCACTTCTTTATTAAACATTCCTGTTATTTTTAATATTATTAATAATAATACTATTATTATTATCGTTAGTTTATGTTTTATTGTATATGTGTGTCTATTATTTGTGCATGTATTTAGTATATTTATGTACATACTTATATAGTATTATTATTGGTTGCCTATTCCTAGTATATATTATGTAAATATTTATAAAATATTATACATATGTATTTTTCACATATTATATACGCGTTTTAATGTTTTATTCTATATACTATCATGTATATTTGTAGTATATATACATATATATATTTGTGAAACATTATTAATATTTTTTATCCTTATTATTTATGCCCATATATGTATATCTTTATGTAGCATATTAATATTTATATTGTTATTATAACTAATGTGTATATATATATCCTATATGTTTTGTATATATATTATAAGCATGTATTTTAATATCATTAGTTATATTTTCGTATATATGTTACTCTATGTAAATATTTCCACAGTATCCCCTATATATATATTTTTAAATTCTATTATATATATAGGTTGGTTTTTATACCATGTTGTATATATATATTATTATCATATTTGTTTTATTCCTAATTCATTCATTATTAATATTTGCACATATATTTTCTTGTATATACCTTTTTATATATAGTATTATTTTCGTATATTATTACATTCATTATTATACTTATTATTTTCACTTATTTTTTAAAAAAATTATATGTACCCATCTTTTTAACTTTACTATTATTATCACTGCTAATATATGTTCATATATACATGTATATATTTATAAGATTTTAGTTTAATACTATCAATATGTTTTATATAGCATGCATGATTATTATTTTTGAGATTATTGTCATGATTATTATTTGCTTCAATATATTTCTAGTTATGTCAGTTATTCATTTTTATTCCAATTTGCTTTACATTATTCCAAAACCCTGTTATTGTTTTGCTAAGTAATTTCAATAATCAAGGCAATGTATCGATTTACCATTAAGTCATCGAGTTCATCGCTATGTTGGGTGAATGTCAATTGACTCGTGTTAAAGCGATATACCCTTCTCAAAAAACCGAAATAAACTAAAATTTCTCGTCTTTTTAATTGGATCACAACTAAATTTTACATTGAACTCGTATTTTTGAAAACCAAGACAACACGTGTTTATAAGATACCAATTTTGGGCGTCGCGAGGGTGCTAATACCTTCCTCGCGCGTAACCGACTCCCGAACCCTAATTTTTCTCTGGATTTTTAACGTAGACCTTAACTTAGCCTTTTTCTCGCTTTTAAAAGGAAATCTAATAGGTGTCCGATCACACCTATAAAAAGGATCGGTGGCGACTCCCCTCTTTATTTTAAAATCAAACTTCAGTTTTCAAACTCTTTCACTTAATCACCACAATTAGCGACCCGAAATGGAAATTTTTACGTCGCTACAGCAATTTTTTTATATCCATCATCATAAACATGCATGAAATTTAATTCAAAATCTAACCATTCAAGCTCATAAAATTTTTCATTTACAATTACCCATGTCATTTCTCTAAATAAGTAACAAATGGAATAATATAAAATATATGAACCACTACCTTTAACAATTCTTTGAACTAAATCGAATCTAAATAACCATAAAATTCATTGGTTTGTTGACATAAATTTGTATACTAGATATGTTTTAATCAAATATATTATTTAATTATAAAACCTATAATAGCGACATAAATAAGTCAGTTAATATTCATTTTCATGAACAAATGAAATGCTTAAAACAATATGTAATCCATGTAATCAAATTACAAAGAAGACCATATCAAAATATTTAAATCATATATCAAGCTGATCTAATAGACGTACCTTTTTTGTTCTATGTTGAGTCTTGACAATAAGAAATAAGCAAATTAAACTTTAGTAGTAGACTTTTGAATCCAATCAAAATCTATTAATAGCAAACTTTGAGAGTGGATATTATTTTCCAATTGTACAATAGGTACATAATCAATGATTCTTCATAAATAAATTGTTTCTCTTCTTAAAAAATTCCTGGAAATTCTTGTTCTTTTCTTGCTTTCTTCATTTTTTCACTTCTGGTGGTGAGAAAATTTATTACGACCATTCCCCATGACTATTATTATAGTCTAATTTACTATATCCATGTCAAAGTTTACGTCTTTCAAATTTATTACATATTGTTACATTCTCTTCAGGGAATAGTTAGGTTTCATGGTTAAAAATTTTTGTTCAATCATAAGTAAAAAAATTTCATGATATTGCTACCATAGGAGCACATTTGAATCATGAAAAGTCGAATAATTTCTCTTTTGCAAGGTTCTCATTAGTAATATTTTTCTATATAATTTTAATTGAGAACTTCTTCTGAATATTATAGAGTTATACTCACAAATTTAAAAAACATGCAACTTCAAGTGCATCCAACCATAATGAGCTTTAGATAGATTTATCATATTCTATTGCTCATAAGTAGGTCTTTCACAGTCAAATATTTTACTTTCAACTCCTTAACAGAGATGATGACAAAAGAAGATCACAAATATAGTCACAATCAATTCAATTTATAACAAGAGTAATAAATATAAATCAATAACTCAATCATCTTTTGATTCATATGAAATATAATCTTTTACTCATTCACAATCTCAATATGAGATCCATTACAATGAATATCTTTTAAAACCAATGCATTAACCATCACAAATTTTGTTTTTTTAGATATTGATATATTAGTTATTCTACAGCTTTCAACTAATTTTGTATTATCAAAATTGAAATAATATTTGTTTGTTTCAGTATCAAATAATATAAATATTTTCTATCTGTAATGATATAATTCATTGCTACATTCTCATATCCTTCCTCAAAGAACATTAATAGAAAAAAATATTTGGGCATACGCCACATATTTAGCCAATAATCTTTCATATCACATTGATAACATAGGTTATGTTTACCTTATGAAGAGTTATCTTGAGAACTCTTATTGTTCTCTTATTTATTACTATTTTTTCACTTTTAGTGGTCCATGATTATATCTTTTATTTTCTTTATGTTTGCATTCACGTCAAGGAATGCAACAAATCTGGTAGGACAGACTTCTAAGCACCTCCATTGATTCTTTATTTCATAATCACAATCGCAAAATATCCTTGGATTTCAAATCAAAATCTATCTATTTATATTGTCATGATTAGTCTTCAATTATAATAAACATGATATAATAAATAAATTATAATAAAATATACCTGAGATTCTTTAACATCATTATTATCACCCTGGCTATTATCACAAGCACTATTACAAGTAGTAAAACAACTTTGTTTTCATAGTAACATTTATAATCTAATAGTAAAAAAATCATTTAATAAACAAAATTAAAATCATATACGATGTTTGAAAGTTATCTGATACACATTGTACCAAATTTCAATACCACATATATGTTATAAAATCTTATGGTGCTCTAATCAAATATTTATAAATTCAATTTAAAAGATATAATACAATAACTTCAAGCATATTTAATAACAATAATTTAATCATCAAAAATTTTAATCATCCAAATATCATACATACTATAATTTAATAAAAGAATCTTAGTTTAAAAGAAACCTTAAAGTGATAATATTTTTCATAAAATGATTTTACCAAAAATCAGTCGACAAAGGAGAAAAAACATACAATATAAGGATTATATAAATTTCTTTGCATAATGATTACCCATAATGCACAGGTCTCAATTGAACACTGAAATAACAGTAGCTCTAAAAGGCAATCGACAACGGCTTGAGTAGCAAATTTTAGTGACCAGCTATTGCATTGGTTGTTGCTTGAAAGGGGTAAGGCTTGGTGAAAGGGAAAAAATTTTGTGACTTATTTAGAAAAACAATTAAAAGAGAATCGTGCTGATAACGTGTTATAAAATAAAGAACAGAAAGTAAAGAACAAAGAGAATGAGAAAGCAAAGACAGAGGGTATTTTATTGATCAATCGGAATATTTACAAAGCTTCTTCAAAGTCTTTATTTATAGGCATAAGAATTATAAATGAAGTAGAGATCTACATCTAATGACTATAACTATAAGAATTTAAAGTACATCAAAACTTATTTTGATATTGATAGACATCCACTTAATAAGATATTCATAACATATATTATGTATTTCAATTAATTACTAGATTTCGAACCGAATTAATCTATAACTGAAATTTTAAAAAATCATTAACCGACCCCCGACAGACTAAATTCGATCATTGACTGATTATCCGAATTAGATCGGTTTGGTCGTTAATTCAATTTTAATTGAACTATAAACACCCTCAATAAATGTTATTATATTGCCAAATTAGATAAAACACTTGAAAGCCTTGAAAAATTGATCAATTGTAAAAAATTTTAAAGAGAGAATGTATGACATAATAAAAAAATTTTGAGAGAAAAGTGATGAATGTTGAATGAAAAAAAAGAAGGAAATTTGGGATATTAATGGTTTTTTATTATAATATTATAAAAAAATTCTTAAAATAATTTTTTTTAAAATAGATTTTTCTTGGATGGAAGACCTCAATATGTATAGGTGTCAAGTTTTATTATACAGTAACTATCAAATCTATTGTCCAATGATTTGTTAATGATGAAATGAGCTTGAATAAGTTCACCCTAAACCAATCCATGTATCTTGAATAAGTTTGGAGATCATTCCCTTGGATCAACTGCCAAACGAAGACATGATGACCTTTGCCCCAATCAATAACATACAACAACCTAATATGTATCTCTTTTCTGATCGACTACCGTGAAATTGGTTTCTACGTATCCAACTAGTGCAACATCCAGTCATTATATTTCCCCTCAACAATATGGAAGAAAATAACCAGTGTATGCCCTTCCTAGTATGTCTGTCTCTTCAGCTACAGCTTGAATCTCTTTTACCCGATATAGCATCCACACAAATTATAAATAACTATAGTAAACAGATATATAATTTTACAATAATAATCATTAAATAGAAATAGGCTAAAAATTTATCTATTCACCTGCATATTTATAGATATCAGTTTTGATTTATGTAAACTCTAGTTAAATATGTGCATGTATAACCTGAAATATATTCTAAATATTAAATATAAGTATCTTCTCACTTTTTCTCTAGTGGAGAAGAGAATGGATGGAAACAAATTGACACCATAAACGATATCCACATCCATGCTCATACTTGTATATGGGAACAAGACCGAGGTCTTCAACCAGGGGCAAATACATGCAATGGCAAAGATTGCCAAACTTATTTGACATCAGCATCTCCCCGATGATGTACATTATGTATGCTGTAACATCCTTATCGAACTCTTCATGAGTCACGTTGTCTGTTGGGAGATGATTGATCAATGCCTTTAGCCAGGTGAACTCAAGGCTTGAGAAATTGAAATTTGATTTAAACCAAGGTGTTTGAACAATTTCTAGAGTACCAAGTTAAAAGCCATGATTATCACATTTGAACCGAATTCTATTTTTATTTAATTTATAATTAATTTTAAATTTTGATGATTTAAAAATAAATAATTTATATTTAAAATAGTGAAAGTAAATTAAATTTTATATATAAAAATACTTGAAAATCTATATAAGAGTCATTATTTATTATTTTGAATAATTAATTTTAAAAAACAAAACATATTAAAAAGTTTAAAACCTTACATGTTCAAAAGATATAAAACAAAGCTCATTTTGTCAAAAATAAGTCTATAAACCCAAAACCCAACAGTAGTATGAAAAATCAGGAACCAAAATGATTCAAAAAATCTAAAAAAATAATTCAATCAAACCAAACTAAACTCACTTCTAAATGAACTTCACTCGACCCTTTAGTATTATCCTCATTTACCAAATAATTCATGAGCAACCCTATCATTACATCTTTAAGATCAATTGAAAACCAAACCATTACAATAACTTCTTCAGTTCAAAGGTTCATGATTAGGTTTATTTATTCTAACGTGATTGTGGTTTCATCGTATGAAAAGTGAAAGGTAAGAGTCTTTGATATCCGCTTTTCCATTACGGCTACAAGCAGCAGCAAGTGCATTAAAAAATTAAGTATTTCAACTATTTTTTAAAAAATAACTAGTTATAGTCACGCTCCTCCTTTTGTATTACATTTTTTTTTTAAATAACTAGTTATATTTACGCTCCTCCTCCTGTATCACAAATTTTACATTTTGTTGAATCTGAAAAATAAGTTTCACATACTAGTAAATAAAACGAAAATAAAAAAAAAACAATAATTATTTTTATAATATAAAAATTAATACTAAAATTTAATAGTAACAAAAATAGATGCTAAATTTAATAATAAGTGTTTATGGCATATAAAGTCATATGATCATGTTCCCTAAATAGAGTGGTAGTAAGATTTGAATTTTCAAATATAGAGTAAAAAGTAAGAATTTAAAAAGTTTAAAGCTTGAAAAATCGGCATCTAGAGTATAGTTTTGGTTGTGTGAAACAAAAAATATGAGGATGTGAAGTATTTATAACCATAGTAAATAACGAGATAAGAGGAACCTCACACTCATTCTCAAAAGTAAGTTTCATTTAAACATATTAAAAATATTTTTTAATATTATAATAAAAAGCTGATTTTTTTTGTGTGTGTGAAAAGATAGAGAATACAAAATAATTAAACTAGTTCTCCAAAAGGGGATCCCCAAACAATCTTAATCCTAGTCTTATGTTGCGAACCTTCTTGATAAGATTGTTTGCAGGTTGTGTTTTCTTCTCGAAGAATATGTTGAATTTTCTATTGCTTAACCATTTTCAAGATTTGATGAATTCTTCTGACGAGCGCAAAATTAGAGTTTCTCGAAAAACGCTCATGGACGGCATTCACAGCCTCAAGACTGTCTGTTTGAATTGAAATGTTTTCAAATCACTTATCCAAAATAAGCTTCAACCCATCCAAGATGCCCTAAATCTCGGCTTTTGTCACTATACAATTCCCTAAGTATCTGCAAAACCCAATGATCCACCCACTATTATGATCACGCACTAAACCTCCAATTGCATCAAAACCCTCTTCGATCTTAATTGAACCATCCATGTTCAAACACAACCAACTGTTGTCTATGGACGAGCTATCGAAGAATATCTTATCTTATAGAGAAATACCTTCAAAACTGAAGAATATTGTCTTGCCCAGCTATGTGCGACTTTGAGGACTTTATCAATACTCCAAGAAATGCCTTGAAAGATGAGCAAGTTGCGATTCTTCCAAATGTGCCAAGAGATAATCCCAAACAGACATGGCCAATCCACTTCTCCCAATGAGGTAATCTGATGCTTTTGGAGATTTACAAATATCCAGTCAATGAGATATCCAGAGTAGAATCTAGAAAACCTTTCTTTTGGAATGAGCTTGCCTCATATGCTCCTAGCTACAGGACAATCTCTGAGAACATGCAAAACCTCCTCATATTCATGCCCACAAAAACCACAAGTGTTGTTATTCCCAATTTCATGCCTTACCCTTTTAGCATTCGTAAGCAACGGTTGTTTGAGAGCAAGCTAGAAAAAGAAGCAGATTTGTTGAGGATATTGAAACTTCTACTATAGCTCCCAAATCGACTCTTTTGAATTCCAAGTACCTTCTTGAACCCTTCCATAAGCGCTTTTAAGAGAGAAAGAGTCAGTCGGAGTAGCCCCTATATAATTCTATCTAGACTAGAAGATGGATGGGGCGGTGGAACACCTACAATCTTGTTGATGACCTTATCTGAAACCCAAAACCTAAAAAGATCCAAATTTCACGATCCATACTCTGTAACCATATTGTTAAGAGGACAATTCATATTGAGATTAGAAGTGGAAGGAATTAGTTTGAACAAGGGTTCACAGTTCGAATCCAAAGGTCACACCAGCAATTTATATAGTTCTCGTCCCCGATAGACCATAATAAGTTGTCACGAATGAGAGGCCAACCTTAGAAAGGGATTTCAATAAAACAAATAGCGTCTTTGTGATAAATTTTCAAGCAAACCAATTGTAACCCTGTACTTTGACCGGAGAACCTGAACCCAAAGAGCATTGGTATTTGAGACCATGCTAAATCCAACATTTATCATGAACGAAGTGTTATGGTCTTTTAAGAACCTCAAACCAAGCCCTCCGTGTGATTTAGGTTGACATACAGTATCCCAACTTACTAATGCCATATTGAAACTATCATTATAAGACCCCCATATGAACTTTTCTAACTATGCGCTCAATTTCGTCACACAAGCTTTTGGGAATCATCATTGTCTACATGAAGTAACTTGGAATCAAAAGTAGAACCGATTGAGCCAAGGTCACCCTACCAGCTAAAGAGAGTTTTCGGGCATCCCAGCTAGAGAGTTTGCTACGCACCTTATCGACCATGAAATGTAGCGTGTTATTAGTGACCTTCTCATGAAAGAGTGACACCCCAAGATAAGGTCCTAAATTATTCACTTCCTAAAAAACAAAATAGCTATTTATGCATCTCCATAAGCTGCCATCTACACCTTTATAAAAGAAAATATTTGTTTTTCTTGTGTTAATTCGATGTCCCGAATAATCACAAAACTTATCAAGAATGTCTTTGATAACCTGAGCTTGATGT
The DNA here is from genome assembly GCA_025698475.1 of Gossypium anomalum. Classification (NCBI taxonomy): domain Eukaryota; kingdom Viridiplantae; phylum Streptophyta; class Magnoliopsida; order Malvales; family Malvaceae; genus Gossypium; species Gossypium anomalum. Next base: position 71,965,149 of record CM046968.1, read on the forward strand.
TCTTTAGCATGCCCAAATAAGATCAAATCATCCGCAAAAAAAAATGTGATAACGGTGGCCCGGTATGAGCCAGATATATGGGGGACCAATTACCTGAGTTTGTGGTCGTATGGATACTTTGCCCTAACCATTCCATGCACAGAATAAACAGATAAATGAATAATGGACAGCCTTGACGAAAACCCCTGACAAGCTGAAATTTTTGAGTTGGAATCCCGTTTCACAAAACCTACATGGTAGAACTAGAAATTGCAAACATAATAAAATTACGTAAAAAATTAGGAATACCTGCAACCTGAAGCAAGGTATTGATGAAGTCTCAAAGCACGCGATCATATGCTTTCTTTAGATTAATTGTGATTGCCATCCATCTCTTGTTTTTCTACTTACTCCGCATAGAGTATATAACCTCTTGAGCAATGGTAATGTTATCAGTGATGTTTCGTCCTACTACCAGTCTGTTCAGGGCTAATGAGTATCGGGAAGAGCACTTTAAACTGATTATTAATGACCTTTATAACTTGCTTGTAGAGAACAGAAAAAAGACTAATTGGTCAAAACTGAGAGAAACCTTCCAGATTTTAAACTTTAGCGATAAGCAAAATAAGTGAATTACTCAAATCTGAGTCATTACTTTCTCCATCGAAAACACCTTTGACCCAACTACAAGTGGAAGCACCTACATGTTCCCACTGACACTAATAAAATAAGGCATGGAAACCATCACTTCCTGAAGCCTTCAAAGGGGCCATATCAAAAAGGGAAACTTTGATTTCCTCATCAGATATTGGTTTATTTAAGAGGGTAGTGTATTCATCATTGAGACGCGGGAATGCATTAGGGGGTAATTTTCTCATTGGGTCGAAGTCTTCACCATACAATGTTGTATAAAAGTTAACTGTTTCAAGCTTTAATAGATCCTCATCCAAAATCCACTCACCTAAATCATTCTTCAATGCGGTAATTATGTTTTGTTTCTTTCTCCTCAAAGTGCGCATATGAAAAAATTTGGTGTTCTGATCCCTTAGCAGCAACCATTCGCAACGTGCCTTTTGACGCCATAACACCTCCTTATGATGTAGAACATTTTTCGATTCCTCTCTCACCTCCATTTCAACCTGATTAAGGTAATCAGAGTTCTCCCTATCCTATGCAATCTCAATATTTTTTAATTTTTGAGTCAAATGCTTCTTACGAGTGTTAATATGACCATACACCTCTTGGTTCCACTGTTTAACCTATCTAGTAAAATCAGAGTGGATTGTTGACATGTTGTTAGAAACTCTTTAATTTTCTTTGACGAAATTTGAGATGGTTGGATGTTCAACCCCACTAGCTAAGAATTTGAACGGACGCCCTCTTGAGAAGTGATATTTGGGCATAAGAGACAAGCTTAATGGTTTTTGGTCGGATTTAAGTTATGGCAAATGCGTTACAATGGAATTCGAAAAAACAAAGTTCCAAGCATTATTACAAATAGCCCTATCCAATCGCTCAACAATCCCTTCTCTCTAACATGTAAACTGCGAACCTCGGAAACCCAAATTATGTAACTGGGTTGAATTCATAAAGTCTCTAAAGAGTGGGTATCCTTTTTTTAATGTATGTCATCCTCTCTTTTTTATAGGGAAAGAATAGCATTGAAATTACTAATTGCCATCCACGGAGACCTGTCCAATGGAACAGTTCTTTGCAAGGCCCCCCAGAGTTGCCTTCGTTTATGACTATCAAGGCTTCCATGGACGAAAGTAACCAAAAAGGGATGTCTGAAATTATTACCAAAGAGTTTAACTAAAACAAATTGAGGATGACTTTTAAGAATCTCCACACAAACCGACTCCCTCTATCCAATCCATTTACCACCCAAAAACCCAATAGCCTCCACACAATGCGAGTATTGAAAACCAAGCTTTGTGATAATCGAATTTGCTTTCTCCCCATTGACTCTTGTTCCTAAAAGTCCAATCAAATTCGATTTATGTTCCTAATTATATTTTTAGAAAACTCGAAAAAACTTCGAACAAGCACAACCTTGAAAATTCCAAGATAAAATAGTAAAATTTATAAATAAAATAGAAAGGGGGATAGAAAGACCAATCGCTAAAAAGTAGTAGATGCTTAAACAACACCATCTTAGTCGTCTGCCTTAATTATAGAATTCTCCCCTTGTGCACTAATGAGCTTAGCCATAGAATTCATAGCTTTTAGAAGTGAGACACATGAGTTACTAGTTAATTTGAAGCGTCTCCCACGTCCACGAATTATTTTGTTTAGAACCCTTCCAGAACGACCAGTTCCTTTTTTACTATTGAAGTCATTTAAAGGGATTTTAAAAAAACCAAAAGAATTTTCACTATTTACTAGTCTTTTTTATCTCCAATTTGAAGTGGGATTTGGGTCTAAATTTTTCTTAAATGTTACAACTGAATGCATTTTAGGATTGAGAAAATTTGAATTTAAATTCACTAATATTTCAATGGGCCCTTAAATTGTGGGATTGAAATGAAGAGATGAAGGCTTGACAAGTGAATCAGCATCTTCTACAGCAATTTTGGTCAGGTTCAAAGTCACCAAATTTCCTAAAGCCCGTTTACCAACTTCAACATTTTTGGTCTGGGCCTCTATTTTGTTCGTAATAGAATCCCGCCTAGTTTCTTTAAACATTATTGAGTTATGTTTTCTAGACCCAGATCCACTGTCCTGGTCCACTGTCCTCTTATCTAATATTTCCTCACTCATTGGCCCAGATTTTGACTGCATTTTTTTATCCTTTAAAGGTTTTAAAAAATCTCCCTTCTGAAACCTAGCCCTCATAGTATCAACTTTTTCTTCATCCAATCTTGTAGGATCTTTTGCTCAGTGGATTTAACGTTGTAAATCTAGAACTGACCAAATTTTTTTCGAGTTATTTGCTTTATGATTTCAGTTGTCTACCTGGTTATGCCTGGATTTGCACTCAACGATCATCTATGGGCTGAAAGCTTCCTCTATCGTCACCAGAGTTGCTTCCTTAACCACCGGGTCTGAAGCATCTCCTTTGTCATCATCATTGCTCCGACCTGTCAAAAAAAAAGAACAAAGATTTTTTAGATACCCATATTTTCCACAGGTAAAGCATACCACGGGTAAAGCCTCAACCTCCACTCTTTGTACCCTCTTGTTGATCAAACTTGCGAGGTAAGTGGTTTTTTCAAATCTACAAACACCGCCATCATGGAAAACTGACCCCTTACTTCACTATTTATCTTGATATCTAACTTCACCACTTTTCCAACCAAACTCCCGATCTCCTCTAGAACCCATTTATTATATAGAAATCTCGATAAACCCCAGAAACGGATCCAGGCTAGAACCATGCTTGGGAAAGATTTTAATGGGTTGAAATCCATCATTCACGACTAGACTATAAGATAGTGTCCAAACACTATCCAAGGACCTTGAGTCAAAGCCATTTCATAGTCGACCTTGTTTTGGAAACAGACTAAGTAATAGTCGTTTTCTATGTCTGTTACCCGAAAAGATTGGGAGGGTTTCCAGAGACTAGAGATTCGATTGCAAAGGATGCCATATCCTATATTACGCCCCAATAGTTTGACGACAATAGTAGTCTCCATATTTTTTACCAGTAATCTTTTGATTCGTTTCAAGAAGTCGATGGCGAGGATTCCATTCACGGTGGATCTAAAAATGCCCCATCTTTAAACTCTAGATATACATCAGGAGTAGCAGTTGAGATCATGGGAGGAGCTAAGGATCCAATACTTTCCCTTCCCAATAACTTATCTTTCCATGAAACTATTGGGAAATATGTCTATATTGTAGTAAATATGTTACTGTTTTTTATTTATTTGAATGATGAATAAATAAATAAAGTTAATTTCACATTTCACTATTATACCTTTTGTATATATGTCTTTTATATTTTGCATTGCATAGCGAAATTGTGACAAGCAAATGTTAGTTCATTGATTGTTTAAAGTTCAAATTTAAAATAAGTGGCATTGTAAAGAACGTTTACATTGCGAGAAAGACAACTTACTTCAATAAATAGTCTAAATGAGTCCGTAATTTTGTAAAAGAATCAAAGTGAGCATTTGATTCAAATACTTAGAAAGATTATTATGTCGTTTACTATTCCAATTGGGGAGATGGCTAGTCTTGGATATCAAAGTAGTTGACTCCACAAGTAGAGACATAGATGTATTTATTGGTAGAATGATACATTGGACTAGACCCAAGATTAATTAATTATGAATCCGTTTGTAAATTAAATCACTTATGACGTTCATGGTGTGATTTACCTAAATTCAGAGTTAGTCACTGGCCATGCGTATGCAACTCATGTGCTTTAATATAAGTGGATGCTTATGCTCTAAAGATGATCGAGCCCATAGCTGGTATGTTGGGTACATGACTTGTGTATGGCATGGCTTTTCTAGCAACAATGGAATTCATAGCTCAATTAAAGAGTTAATGATATCCTCTCATTGGCATTATGTTGATTGATAAATATGGAATGTAGCCATGGGTTGCTTATTCTCGAACGAGCAATTTATCATAGTCATTTGTTGACAGTGATCATATTAATCATTAAGAAGACACAATGGTGACAATGAGATAAAATATGATTGTATTGAGTGAACGGATTTAACTCAAAGGAATCAAGGATATCATATGAGGGTAACACACAAGACGAGGTCATTGGACAAAGTAGTTGGATGAATTGATTTCGTAAAGAGTATACAATAAGGAGTTTTCAATCGTAGTACTTCTTATGGACTAATACAATAAGGAGTTTTCAATCGTAGTACTTCTTGTGGACTAACTCCATGATTAAGTAATTGCGAATTATCAGAATGATGCTTCTGGACATAATTGCAATCACTAAAGCTTAATTGTATATGTCCGATTGGTGCCTCCACTAGCTCAACAAAAGCTTGATCGGGTTGCATTTGAATCAGAAGAAAATTTTACGACTTTGGGAATAATTTAATTGAATCAATTTATTCGATATGGAATTAAATTAGGCAGTCATAAGAATTGTTTAACTAGATAATTTGATTAAAGAGTTTTCTTGAAAAATTAATTTGGAAAATCTAAGTGATTTTTAGAAAAATTAATTTTGATTAAGTAAAATTAAATTAATCAAATTAATTAAAATTAATATGATATTTTTGGAAGTTAATTTTTAAGTTAGACAATTGGCCCAATGGGTAATTGAATTTGAAAATTGGCCCTAAGATCGTAAATTAGGCCCGAGAGCCCACAATTGAGACCAATGCCCAAAAAGTGATCGAACTTAACGGAAAAAGAGGGAAATAAGAAAAAAATAGAAAGAAAATGAAATTAATTTTTAAAAATATTTTATTTCTTTTTAATGTATTTTTAGATTATCATTATGCCACGTGTCATAATTCTATTATGCAACCTATCCCAAACTTAGTAGCATTAAAAAAATGCCAAATTAGTTGACGGAGAAAAAGTTCTGGTACTAATCTGGAAGAAATGGACAAGTTTGAGTACCAATTTTATATTTAACCCATAAAAATATTATAATTAGTATAGATATTAAAAATAATTGGGCTTAAATATATGTTGAAGGCCCGAACAAGGCTTTAGTCCATGAATTAAAGAAGTACGATTGGGCTGGTCTTCAGATTTTAGACCCGGGTCAAACAACCGGTTTAGGAAACGATAACTTTCTGACCAGATCAGAAAACCGAATACCATTGCATTATTTATATTACTATTCCGAAGGTCAGGTTTTTCCTTTTCATCCTTTATTTGGGTGTCTCGATTTTTCTCGTCCAATCCAATTTGTTGAGGAATCAGCCAAAGGTAAAAACTCTGAGTCTTCCTTTAATTTTAATTAATTTTGTGTTTTAGGGTTTGATTTGATTGTTGGATTTTTTTCTCGTTATTTTTTCTGTTTGTTTGCTGAGAAAACCAGAGTTGAAAACAAAGAAAGTCGGTTCTTTGAATTTAAACGTTTGTTTTCTCGTTTTTGGGTATGCATCGATTGTCCAATGAGTTAGGGCTTTTGCGCTTTTTCGTTTTTCATACGATTAAGTTTTGATTTTTAAATGCAACCAATTCTTTAAGTATTTGACTCTCTTTTCGTATTCCTAATTGTAAATTTTGGAACTTTTAGCCTCTTTCTTTGATACCCAGAAGATCATGTTTTTTTCCGATTATTTTGTTTTGATTGTTATAAGAATCTATGTTGGCAGGTTTAGGTTATTTGCTGATAATATTTTGAAGAAAACATGACAACTGCTGCTCGACCGACATGGCAACCTGCCAAAGGTGGGAATGAACAAGGTGGTACTCGCATTTTCGGCCCATCTCAGAAGTATTCGTCGAGGGACCTTGCTGCTCATACTACTCTAAAGCCTAGGTGAGTCGTTTGTACCATCTTTATAATGCATATATTTGTTTTCATATGTCTAAGTATTAGGGTATCAACGGCCAAAAAGAGGGAAAAAAAAAAAAAAAAAAAAAGGTATCAAAACATGTGACAGTAATATTGTGAGCTTTGCTATTGAGATACATATTTATATGGACTGAAAATAAATTGTGTTTGTTCATTGAATATGTTTTGGTATTCTGGTTTGCTTCTCGTTCTCCTTTATGTTGTTGAAGTATTGAGTTTACAAGGGTTTATTTTAGAGAGTTTCCTTAACCAAAACCATACTTCTAGGCATTTAGAGATGTATTGTAAAGCTACTTGTATTATACTTGAGCTTATTTATGGGTTTGTTTTGCACATGTGAAATGCAGAAAGGATGGGCAGGACACCCAGGATGAGTTGCAGAAGAGAAACCTCCGCGATGAGCTTGAAGAGCGTGAACGGAGGCATTTCTCATCGAGGGACAAGTCCTATAATGGTAAAGAGAAAAACATTTTAGCAACTGTTTTTTGTATGTTGCATGAATTCTCTTCATCTTAAAATTCCTATGTTTTGGTTCTTAATATGTGAGTATATTTTTTTTGTAGATGACAGAGATCATAGGAAGGGAAACCATCTTCTTTTGGAAGGTAAATTACCACCTTGAGTATCTTCTTTCAACTTAATGTGCTCTCAAAGCAGCTTACTAACTGCATAAGTCACTTATAGGGACAAAAAGGGAGGCTGAAGACCGAATTGTTCCGCGCAGTGTTGATGCCGATGATTCTGATGTGGAAGTCAACAGCGACAATGAAAGGTTCTACTTGTTGCCTTTATCTCTGTTGTTTATGCTAGCATAATTCAACTCTGTGATGGTTGAAGTCTATTTAGGTTTTTTTGGATGGTTTATTACAATGCATGGTCTTAATATATGGCACATAAATTCATAGTCTGTGAAGTCAATGAAGCAGTAAATTGCAAAAACTTATAATTTCACGGTTTGCAAAATCAATAAAAGAATAATTCCTGTTATTGTTGATAACTTCTGGATATTGCTGTGTTCCGCACCCTCTTTTTGTTAAAGAATTTTATTTTTGTCCTAGTGATGACGACGACGACGATGATGATGAGGATGATGAAGAAGCTCTCTTGGCTGAGCTTGAACGGATAAAGAAAGAGAAGGCTGAGGAGAAACTCCGCCAGGTAATCTCTATGCCATAGTTTCGTTGCTAATTACTCTAGAGCTTCAGTGTTGTTAGATATCTTCTTGATTTTACAGCTATAGAGTGTATGGTTTGAAATTTCTCATTAATAACAAAAGATATATGACTTATGGCGATGCAGGAAAAACTAGAGCAAGAAGAACAGCTAAAAGCCAAAGAAGCTGAGCTTCTTCGAGGAAATCCACTACTCAATAACCCAACATCTTTTGGTGTAAAAAGAAGGTAAAAGTTGCATGAAAGATCAAAACCTCCCCCCTTGCATTGTTTATAACTAAAGCCTGAAATTGTAAATGAGCTAAGTTGATTCCTAATTTGTATAGGTGGGATGATGATGTGGTGTTCAAGAACCAGGCTCGCGGTGAAACCAAGCCTCAAAAGCGCTTCATTAATGATACCATAAGGAATGACTTCCACAGGAAATTCCTGCTGAAATACATGAAGTAATTCGCTTGGATACCCTAGCAGTTAGCGAATCAAGTAAAAGAACTTGCTGTTTTCTAATATTGTGAATTTCTAGTGGATTTGACGATGCTTTACCTTTCCTAGAATATGCGATGATGTGTGCCGAAACGTATAATATCTCTTAAATGCATATTAGAATGTTGTATGTTTTCGTGATTTGGTTAAAAGACTTGCTGAAAGAAAGATCTCATGGCTTTTATTTTCATCTGAATTTGTGATGGTTTTTGTTGTCTGGATTATTGGTTTCGGCAAGCGGGTAGGATGGTATCATATTAGCAAATTTATGACGGCAAATCAGGAGGGGTGTTGGAATTTGAACATCATTTTCTTTTCCTTTTAACCTCATTTATATTTGTTACTTGTTGTAATGAAAGAATCATTTATGAATATTTCAAATATTTTATAATATATATTACTAGTTTTATACCTGCGCAAGGCACATAACATGATTACATCTTATTTTTTTCTAAAATAATGAGTATTAAACTTCCATGTCATGATTATAAGTTTCGCTGATTATATTTTTAAAGTTAATTTTTTGTTTTTCAAATTTGAAATTTCAGATTTAATATTAAAATTCTTTTATTCACATTTAAGTGTCATGCTTATTGTTTTTTTTTTTGGCTTTTAATTTAAAAATTAGAAGTAATTTTCTTAAAATAGAAAAGTCAAAAGTTGAGTGTGTGATCGTTTTTCAGATTGGCTTGGTGGGTAAGGGATATTCACTCTTAAAATTTATTTAGATTCGAACAGTTTAGATTTTAGAGTATATTGTGTTCTCTTTTTTTACTTCACATCCTTCTTCGATTATTTGTATATTCTTTATATAATATAATAAAATAAATAGTAAATAATAGTTTAGCTCTGGTATATATATAATATCTATTTTTGGTGGATACCTAAACTCTTTAAATGTCATTCGAAGCATTAAAAATGGTTGATCTTTTCGAGGGGATCAATCTTTTGGTCATCTAGATTTATTTGTAAAAGGATTGATAGATGTTTGACACACATTGAACTCAAAAAATTCAATTTATTAGTGTGTTATTGAGTATTTAGAATCTTGAGAATGTTTAGAAATAAATATGAAAAATTTATGTTAAATGTTATATCAGTTATATTTTGAAAAGCTTGTGAAACATTTTCAAAACATCCAAATTCCTTGTTAAACTTAAAGGACAGGACACGTGGAAGTGGAAGGGTATTTAAAATGTAAAACATGAAAACATGAGATTAATGAGTAAAATAAGTTGATTGCAAACAAATTTTAGTATGCAGGAGTCAACAAAAATCTGCATTTGAAAATGTAAATTAGAAGCAGCCTGTATCAATTTGGTCATTTACAGGCACAGGGATATATATATATATATATATATATATAATAATGCAATTTCTTGCTTTTTTTTTCCTTTTTTAAGCTAAAAATAAGATTTTAAACACATTAAAAATATTATTGTTGTGTTATAGGGATCAAAACACAATTCGCACACCAAAAGGCATTTCTCATTCAATCATTAATGGAAATTCATAGAATGGATCAATGAAAGCACAACATTTCAACTTAAAAACTCATATTTTTTTTTAAGAAAAAAAAAATTGGTTCCAACAATTTTGAAATGATAAAATAAATTTGTTCTGCTTAATAAGTAAATCTAAGAGCACCTATTTCTTTGAAAATTGACTCAACTAAAGCATATTTTAAGAATGTGCTAATAGTTTTGATGCCCATGGCATCATTTTATTCTCTATAAAATCCTTCAAACTTATTCCAAGTTTTTAAAATTTCTAAGAAAGAAGGTAAAAACTTACAACATATTTCTACAATTTTAAAACTTCATTTACAAAATTGTTTTAATGAAAATCTTTAAGTTTTATGTACTTCCCACAAATGATTGTATAAAAATCAATTAACCAAACCAAAATTATGCTTCACCTCATGTTCCAATTAATCTCAATCATCAATTCAATATCAAATGCACTAACATATATTTATTTATACACATTTTCAACATTTTAAATCATAAAAATATACATGATTTAAACTCAAAACAAAATACAACATAGGCAACCATTAACCCATTTTAAATTTAATAGCATAGAGGTTGCAATCCTCCTTTTTATGTACAAGCCATCCAAATTTCTTTCCATTTCTCATAAATTTTCCAAGACAATCACTTTTTTATTTTTTTTTATACCCAAAATGTACAATCTCTATCTTTTACCTTGATTTTTAAGACTAAACTAGAATATCTAATCTCCTTAAAGCGCAAAAACTTTAAATTCACTCTTTAATTCAAAGAGAATGTTTGAACAAACAAATGATGAACCTCTAATGAGTGAGTGTTTGCAAAATTAATCTCTCAAAAACAAAATAAACTTTTCTACAATGATTCTCAACAAAGCTCCATAAACTATGCATAAGAAAAGATTGAAAGAAGTGAACAACTAAAAGATTTTCTTGTTAATGTGCTTGGTTGCGTGTTTAGATATTTCTTGATTGCTTCTTGATGTGTTTCCAAGCTCTATTTAATTCGAGGAAATAAATTCTAACCGTTTATAATAATTGGGAACGATAAAAAACACTAAAAACGTGAGTTTAAATAACATTGCAACTCAAATGATTGATCCTTTTAAAATGAGGTTCAATCCTTTGTCACTTAAATACTTAAAAACACTTTAAAATTATGTTTGGATTGACTAAAAACACTCGAAACATATCAAATCATATTATTAAAGTGTTTTTTAGTATTTTAAAATGTTAAGAATGTTTAATGAAAATTTCAATAATACTTTTACAAAATGATTTAGGGATAAACATATAAAATTTATTTTAAATGTTATTATATTAAAACAACAAAAAGTAAAGAATTTGACCATCCATATATGAATAGTATACTTTTTTTGGTGAGAGCGTTTGATTTTTATTTATATAAGATTATATTTACACATCAAAATAAAAAAATAAAAAAAAGAGAAAATAGGAATGTGAATATTAAATTAAATGTAATTTATAATTAAACAGGTTATGGAAATTAATATTTTATTACCTTTAATATAATTTTAAAGTAACAATCGATTAGGATTTATTATTTTAAAATTAAAAATAAATGAATTGCATTAATTAAATATGTAAAATGTAAGAAAAAGAATAAGATTGTTACTATTTTTTTATGAAGACTTGGATTTTAAATATATGAGGTAATTAACTAAAAGAAGTATTCTATACCCACTTTTCATAAAAATAAAATAAAAGTTATGTCGTCCCATCTTTTATTCGAAGCAATCTATTGGTAATATAATTATTTATTTCAAATTTACTATCCTTAGATAAAAGAGGTTAATGGGTTTAATGTTGGACTTCATGCACTCATTCCTTTATTTATATTTGTAATTTCTTAGGGCATCTTTTTTCAAATCCGTATTTTAAAATAAATATGTAGGGTAAAACTAGTTGCTGATTTAAAGAAATATATTGTTTCTATAAAATAATTAAGGATTTAGACATTTTTTTTTTAAATTACCGATATATGGTGTTTTCACTAACGTGACAGTGAAAATGCACTTTGTAGGACGTGTTTTTAGAAGAGAGAAATGAAAACACATTCTACAGTGCGTGTTTTCAGGCTAACGATAAATTTTCCCCTAGCAGTCACAATTCCAATGACTACAATACCCCAACAACTATATTTTTTTTCCTATATAAACCTCTCCAAACTTCATTCTTTTCAATTCAAACTCAATTCTCAATTCTCTCGATAATTTCGTTTTAAATCTTTCTCTGAATCCTATTCTCTTCGATTTTATTTTATTCCTTATAATTTGTAAAATGACAAATTATATTATTCGTTTGGATGACAAGCACATCTCCGGCGTTCAATTACAAATGGTAAGAAAATATTACTAAATTAGTTAATTATTATGCTGTTAACATTATTAATTTTTTATGTTTATATACTCAAGCTGAAGATCGGATTATGGAGATGTACACACACAATTTAAGAAAGAGTGCATCGGTTGCCATTTATGGACACTTGCGAGATGCAAGATTCTTATACGTGGCTCACATGCTCGGGAGGACTAAATTGGATCCCCACTTATCAGTACTTTGGTGGAAAGATGGAGACCAGAGACACATATGCCATCTTCCCTATGGTGAGTGCACAATTACACTCGTGGATGTTGGTTTACAACTCGATCTACCAGCTAATGGGGAAGTCGTTACGGGGCCAGTGGCGAGTGCCATTTGGAGTGCAACATGCGAGCAATTACTAGGGAAGGTGTTGAACAAGTTTAGGGGTAGCTAGATCGAGATGAGATGGTTGGAGGGCAACTTCAAAACTATAGAGGCTTCCGCGAGTGATGTTGAAAAAGAATAATTCGCGCTCATTCATATTGAGGTTGATTGGGGGTATGCTTATGCTAGATAAATCTCGAAATCTAATACATTTAAGGTGGCTACTTCCTACTAGTCGACTTGAAAGAAGTGGGATGACTTAATTAGGGATCAGTGGTGCTAATGATATTGTACCAAGAAATGTGTTGAGCAACGAAACTAGAAAAATTTAAAATCGGTAATTGCATGCTCCTTCAATCGTAGGCATGGTATTGACTACCATTTTTAAGCCCCTGAGTGGACCCCCTTATGAGTTCTCACTCGTAATATGGTAAAATTTATTTGATAATATCATTACCGTTATAAGTTTTCATTGTTATAATTTTCAAATAACATATTATTTGAATAGGTGGAACAATCGTGCGAGACACACAGGCATACCGACCGAGCTCGAGGATATTTGGCTAGCTTTAGATCAACAAATCGAAGAGGAGGTTAGTTTATGAATTTCAAAGTTATATAATATTTATTCTAACATTTGAAATTAAATATTTATTCCAACACTGATGTGCCTAGTATCACCGACAATTCCCACCTTTCATTCGCAACCGAGTTATGTGACACCATACAGTTATTCGTCGATAGTGTCGTAAACACCCCCAACATCGTTGTTCTACCAAGGTGGATCATCCTCGCAACTACCTATTCATATAGGGGATGTACGATGGGCGGCTAGGACCCAAACGCAGTCAGCCATGTAGGAATGAGATAAATATAGAGATCAATATCGAGGTGCACGTGAAGATGAAGACAAAGGCGATGAGTAGTCACTCAAGTTGGTCAACAGAACCCTATGTGTACTCGACGTATTGTTGGAAAAAATCTGGTTTGAAAACAGTTTTCTTACACAGCCAAAAATTAAAATTTTGAAAACTGACCCAGTTTGTGATATTTATAGCAATAAACCTTAACTAAATTCGTACCTATGTTTTTAGCTTAGTTGATGTTTGTTGTTCCCGAATTTCAACCAAACAATCTTTTTCGCTATTCTCATACCATAAATTGCTTCAAGTGTGGGCTCGAACCAATTGAATCGAAACACATAACTAAAAAACGTTCTCTCCTTTTAGGGTGAAAACGAAAATTCTCTCTTCTTAATAAAAACCAATAGAATTGTTATTTTGGAAAAATATATGTAACAGTTGAGAATAATTCTTTCTATTTTTTTGGTAGAATAAAAACCTCTCAAAAGTTTTGTTAATAGCTCTACCGATGCCATCTGTAATAGCCCGTTTTCAGAGAAATCAGAACAGGGACCACAAATCTGAGGTCAAATAATTTATTTTAATATTATTTTGTGATCTACAGCATGATAGTATTATATTATAAAAAATTTGTTAAGAAATTTTATCGTTTACATGTTCAATTGGATAAAAAGGACTAAATCGCGTAAAGTGTGAAAGTTGTGTTCTATTAGCTAAAGGGATTAAATAGCTATAGAATTTTAATGTGGATGTCCTTATATGGTATTATACCATTAAAGGTGATAATGTATGAGCATGGATTTGTAATCATGAAAAATTGCAATGTTAGGTAAGGGTAAATCTGGAATAAAGTGAATAAAATAAAACTAAGCTATCATCTTTTTTCTATTTTTCTCTTCTTTAACCATGGGAAACAAAGAAAAGGGGGTTTTGAAGCTTTAACATTCAGCCAATCTTATTCTTCAAATTAGGTATGCATTTTTGTCCTGTTTTTGATGATTTTTATGTTTTTGGAATCGTTATAACTTAATCTAGCTAAAGAGGCGACTAATTTGCAACATGGTTGAAAGTATAGGGTTTTGAAATTAGAGCATATTGTTTTTTTTTTTTAAGTTTAATGGAATAAAATAAATCCTTGTCGTTGATTAAACAACTTTTGTTAAGTGATTTTTAATGAAATTGTTAAATAGGGATTTAATTAAGAAATATGAAAATTATGTGTTAAATATGTAAAATTCTGAAATTTATAGGCTGCTGTAGGCTAATAAGATATTTTTCTAGGCTTGGGTGTGGGGAAATTTGCATGAATTTTATTTTCCAAGCCTAGGGACTAAATTGTAAAGAAATTAAAAGTATAGGGGCAAAATGAAATTTTTCCAAAATATTATTTTTAGACTAAATTGATTAGAATGAGGTTTAAATTGGTAAATTTTAATTATTTAGATCAAGAAAATCCATGTTTGGAATTAGATCGAGGCAAAGATAAAGTAGTAGATTGATCGATCGATCATTTTTTCATCGTACGAGTTCGAGGTAAGTTCATGTAATTAAATTGCGTATTTATATGCTTTAATTGAAATACATGAATGAGAATGATTTAATTACTATGTATAATTATCGAACGCATAATCAACGTTGAACGGAAAATACCGAGCCCCGTTTGAACCTTAAGAATTCATAGGATACAAATGACAATGTCATTAGACTTACCGATTTGGTTGAGGTCCTGCATATGTTGCGGACTCAACACAGCTCGCATGAGCTTACCGTTATCCATCTCGAAGGAGCTTACCAATATTCAACTCACATGAGCTTATCATTATTTAGCTCAGAAGAGCTTACCGATTATCGCTCATATGAGCATATATAGATAAGACCATAACTGGGTTATGACACTATGAACGTAAAACCATGGTTGGACCATGGCATTATTTATATGTAAGACCATAGCTGGGCTATGGCATTCTGATGATAAGACCACAACTAGGTTGTGGCATAACAAATGTCAAAGATGAATTGACGAATTACAATTTAGTACACTTAGTGTGTACTACCCGAGTATCCTACGATATTCTAAGTGGTTCAAAGGGCAATGTTCTGATATGATATGACATGAGTTCAATACGAACTATTACAGGTATAGATATGGATTATATAGAAAATGATATATATATATATATATATATATGATACACGGATATACGTTATATATGTTACATGTACATGGAACTTAATAATTGTTAAATTCATACACAATTCTATTACGAATTTATATGAGTTCGATAGATCTAGTACATGTATTTATAGGAAATACATGGAAATGATTTTACACAATGTATTGATACATGATATGGATGTTACATGTATATGAAAATTTAATTATTTGTTGAGTTCATCCATGATTGTTGATTCATAGGTGAATTTACATGACTAACATGGTTGGTGTATATGTGTTTAGGCTTTGGCTAAGTTGTAGTTGAATTATACCACATTAAACTTATAAGTTATGCATTGAAATGGTAAATGCCTAAATGGAAATATACTTGTGATCATGAAAAGGAGATTTTCGATTTTATATAAATACATGGCTATATTGATTAATGATTATATGTTAGGATTTTGAGCCAAATTGAGTTGCGATATACCTTGTTTCACCTACTTTATTTGTGGTTAAATGAGTATGTGAAAAATGAAAGATCGGCAAATGCTTCCATTAGAATTGTTATGGTTGTAACACCCCTAGCCTGTGTTCATCGCCGGATTAGGGTTAAGAGGCATTACCGATCGAACACAACATTCACATACAATTATACATTCATTATCAAAATCCTTTCAAGACATTCACAATGTCCCTTAAAACATGCTTAGAAGTGGTTAGAGACTAAACCGATAATATTTTTAAACTTAGGGAAACTTAGAAAATTTTCAAACATTTAAGGATCAGATGCCCATGTGCCTCACACGGTCACCAGACACGCCCGTGTCACAGGCCGTGTGAAAACAGGGCATACATACTGACTTGCACCACACGGTCGAAGACATGCCCGTGTGCCATGGCCGTGGGAAAACTTGGGAGGTTACTAACTTGGGTCAGATGGCCAACCATACACCCATGTGCCAACCCATGTATCACACACGGCTAGTAGATATGCCTGTGTGTCTAGGCCATGTCAAAACTATAAGGTATACTGACTTATTTCGAAAGGGTCTCCCTAGAGGACACACGGTCGTGTAACATGACCGTGTGTCGTACACAGCTGAGACATACGTCCATGTCTCTGCCCGTGTAGACAAAAATAGGCCATTTGCAAAGCCAATTTGCCATCCTTTTCTCATGCACACCTAGCCATCAAAATGGTATCATTTTAAACACGTATATAGGCAGCCAAAACATGTCAATTCACACACATATTATGCCATCTATCATCAATCAATTCAACTACTAAATTTCATATTCAAAACATACCAAATCAACATATCACAATCATCAAACTCACATAACTCCTAAATGAATTTTCTCATTTTTTTTATCAACCAAATCATACTTCTCAAACATATTAATTCATCATCCTCAAATTATACTAAAATATACCAACTGCAAAGCAATAATACCACAACATATAACTATCTAAAAGAGCATCCATACAACCATTCCAAACAAGGCAACACTTAGGGTATTATAAACATCACATATATCACTTATCAAACATATAATTCTAGCCAATTTAAATGGCCATATTCCAACATTACAAGCCAAATTTCATGGCTATAATCACAATTCAAAACATACCAAGATGACATTAGCCTATACATGCCATATATCAAATATACAAAGCTTCAAAAGTACCAACGAGATGATCGATAGTGTGATGACGTTTCCCGACAATCCCCAAGTCCGAGCTAACTTCGATAATCTATAAAACATGGAAATAACATATAAAGTAAAATTTAAAAGCTTAGTAAGCCATATACAAATAAAGCTATCACATGAACCTTTGCATATCAATTCAAATATGCTAAACATAACTAATCACACACAAGTTCACAAACCTTTCTCATTGAAAACATATTCAATATCATGATCAAATTCATCATTTACTTCACTTCTCAATACTCGTATGAATCTCATACGTACCTGAGTTATTTAGCTCATGCACATATTCTTTCTCAACTTGACTTTGCCCGTTGAACCATTTGGAATCATTAAAGATACTCAGAAATCACATAAGCTCGTACAATGCCATATCCCAGATACGGTCTTATATGTTATCACATATCGATGCCACTGTCCCAGACAGGGTCTTACATGAAATCGATTAACGATGCCAATGTCCCAGACATAGTCTTACACGTAATCTCAATACAATGTCAATGGCCCAGACATAGTCTTACATGTAATCACATCTCGATAACCTAATGTCATGACATTCGTATCCTATACTATTCCTAAGGTTCGTACGGGACTAATTCTGTCAATTCTTGCTCGTAATTGCTCGTTCAACATTCATTGTAATTCAATCATAATAAAACATAAATAATTCAATGTAAAGACGTTTATTTGCATATGAACTTACCTCATAGTCAGAATAAACAGACTGAATCAACTATTCGTTAACTTTCGATTTTCCTCGATCTAAATCTGTTTTCTTTCATTCTTGATCAATTAAGCTCCCAATTGACTGAACCATAAAATACATCCCTGGCTTTTCTTTTCATTAATATTCGGCTAAGAGGGAAAGAAACAAAGCTTAATTTGGCTTTTGTTTTAATTAATATAACTTAATTAATCAATTTACAATTTTAATCTTAATAATAAACATTTAATAAACATCAAATACATGCCCATTTATGTCCATTCCCACTATCAATGGTCTATTTATAACATAAGGACTTCATATGTAATAAGCCATAGCAAATAGACTCCTTTAACAAATAGAATGCAACTTTTGCATTTTATGCGATTAAGTCATTTTTCTAAAATTGGGCTATTAAACGATCAAATTAGCTCACGAAATTTTCACACATATATATTCACATGCTATAAACACAAAAAATAATAGTAAAATAATTTTACGACCTTGTATTTTTAGTTCTAAAACCACTGTTCTGATTTAGTTAAAACCGGGCTGTTACAATGGTAGTATAGAATGGTATGAGTTTTTGGATGATTGGAATATGTTTAGCCATATGCTAGAATTATAAATGCACATAAGTAGTGGATACTTATGTTATGATGTTTTGAGGTAAATTGGTTTGATAATGTAATATTTAACCTTGAGAGGTTATTGTTGTTTAAGCTAAGGCCAAGACACGTCGAATCAACTTAAATGGATTACGCTCATAAATTGAAGCGGTGAACTTTATTTTTTAAGTTGCGAACTTATTGCTTACTCTATTTATTTTTATGTGATTTATAGATATCGGAAGCTCGTTCGGGTTGGAAGTTGTCAGAGATTTCATCACACTATTTATCGGCTATTTTGGTACTTATGGTTTATAATTTTTGTTATAATGGCATGTATAGGTTGTTTGACTAGTGTAGCCTATATGATTTGGTCAAGTATTTAGCCATTGGGTTTGGCTTGTTTTGATACAACTTGTTATGTATATATAAGTGAATGGCCTTGTCATATTGATATATGTATATCATGTAAGTGTTTGATCTTTTAGGCATGTTTGATCTACTTAGTTTGCATGATCATGGATGATCTGTTAAGGTGCCTAAGAGTTTCATGGTTGTGTGTGCTACTATAAGACGTTATAAGTTTGATATTGGTTGGCTTTGAATGTCTAATTATGCCATGGTTATATGTAAATTATTATATTTAGGTTGGTACCAATTTGGGTAAGAAATATGGCTTGGGAAATGGCCTATTTTTGTCTACACGGGCAGAGACACGGGCGTGTGTCTCAGGCGTGTGTCCTCTGTAACTTCTTTTGAAAATAAGTCAATAGCTTCACACGGCCTAGCACATGGGCTTGTGGCTTGGCCGTGTGGCACAAGTCAGTATACCCTCCATTTTTCACACGACTTAACACATAGGCGTGTGAGGCCATTTCGAAGGGTACACAGCCTGAGACACGGGAGTGTCTATTGGTCGTGTGAGAGACACGGCCTAGCCACACCGGCGTGTGACCCCTGTACCTTTGAAAATTTTACAGGTTTTCTGAAAATTTATTGAGTACTCGGTTTTGTCCCGAATAATTTTTAATGTTTATTGTGGGCCTTGAGGGCTCGTATTAGGGACTATATGAATGAACTTGAATGGTTTTTTTATTTGAATGGGAAATGAACATGAAATGTATGATTGGTTGATCTATATGTCTAGTAATGCTTAGTAACCATGTCCCAGCTTCGGATACAGGTTTGGGGTGTTACACCATCTATTTATAAGAATAGAAAGTAGACCTCTTGTTGAGTTATAGTGTATTTCAAATATAAAAACAACATCCTACTTAGAATAGGATTAGACTGGATGACACACCCTAGTATTCCTACTAGGGTTGCTACCCCTTTCATGTCCATGAAGGGGTTTTGGGCATTTCTCACATCGGGTCCAATTACGAGTACTTCTTAGGCCTTTTTGACCTAGGACTTTGTAATGTGATCAAACTCGATTCAATTTTTCCATTTCCTGAAATAAACTTTAATATTTATATATAAAATAATGTTCTATCCCCATCAAAATTTTGATATTTTATCCATGGTAAAATTTTGAGAAAATACGTTCAAGATTTTACAACTCATCATGTTCACTATGACCGAATGGTTTATTTTTATTTTCGGGCTTCAAAGCAGTTCAAAAATATAAACTCATTCATTTTCAATTTTAGTTTTGGAAGCCTACATTCATTTCCAAATAATTCTGTTTCTCCATTTCGGAGAAAACCATAACCATTCCTGAATTTTTCCCATTTCTCTTTTCCTATTCATTCAATTCATTTCTATTCAAACACGCAATTCATTTCTAGTTTTAACGAGCTAGCGGATGGACCGATTGGACATATGTATTTGAGGCTCAAATGATTTATAATTAAATTTTGACTTTTCATCTATTAATTATAAACTCATTTAGTCACAAAATCATTCCACTATAGTATCGTGACTGAGCTCTCCCCAACACATACCATTACGAAAGTAACCAGTGAGCAACATTAGACGAAAAATTAGACAACCAGTATTACGATTCGACCACGTAATACTACTTAGTACTAGTTAAACATTAGACAACTAGTAAGCAATGTTTGCTTCTATTTTGCTTTGCATGCAAAAACGATGCGAGGACAATATACAAAGTATTAATGTAATTCATGAATAATTTTATTAACCAATCTGTTCGAAAAATTACAAGTGTACTTAGACTAAAATACTACACTTAGGGCACTAGATCCAACAAAACTATAACAATGTATATCTCAAATAAAGATAAATAAATCTATAAACTTCTAATTTTCAACTGCAAGAAAAAAAAACTTTCAACAAAGTGAAAACACATCCTAGTGAAAATGTGCCTTGTAGGGCATGTTTTCCTTTCTGTCTCCAAAAACAACATATGTCGATAAATTTCATAAATTTCAACCTAAATCTTTAATTATTTTATAAAAAATAACCTATTCGTTTAAATCTACCAGTTACTCATCTATACTATATATTATACATTTAATTGAATTGATGTCATAATTCTATCAAATACCAATTCAGTTAAATAATAATGAAAATGTCCTTACTTTACAAAGTAAATTGTATTTTTTTGAGAATATTTTTTTTGAAACATTTTCCTAATATTTATAATCTTTCAATAGTTACAAATGAAAAGTTACAAGTAATCCAAAAGTTTTATCACTTAACTAAGTTTTGTTACTATCCATAGTCATGAGTTATGTCTCTTGTTACTAAAAGTTATGTTACTTGATTATTAACAAATAGTTATGATTATTCAAGTAATATGTAATGAATAAGTGTGTTCATTCTTAATATATGTGACTATCCTAATAGGTACCCATTGAATAGTTATGTCTCTATGAGAAGAGATAAAAACTCTCATAAATAAGAGTGGCATTTCATTTGTATGGTACACCAAAAACACATCAAAAGTTTCTTACTATTCTTCTAAAATTTCTAATATTCCTAGATTATTCTATAAAAAATTATTGCAGAAGTTCTTTATAGAAATTGATATTTTTGTTATGCTCTGCTCAATACTTAGTGGATTATTTTTGTCAATACAAAAAGTCAACAATCATTGAGCTTCATTGTATTCTCAATGTTCATTTACCGGTAACTCCTTCACACACTATGATAGAGGTGAGGGCAAATAAAACCTTAAAAAAAAAAGGCATTGATACACACATTGAAGCTTGAGTTCTTTTTTATCCCTACACACCAACATTTTTGTAGTTTTATATCTTTCACATAGAGAAATAATAATATTTAGACATAACAAGATTTGCTCCTATAATTTTACTTTTTAAAAAAAGAAATACTTCTATTAGCAATTTTAAAAGTTACTTCACAAATAAAAGATTATAAACAAATGAGAAGGGCAGGGGGCCATGGCCCCCCTAAAATAGTAAACTTTCAATTTAGATCCTTTATAATTTATAAAAATTTAAATTAATAATGGTAAAATTATATTTTACCCTCAAAATGATAAAAATTTAATTTAACTCTTTAAAAATTATAAAAATACACTATTAAAATAATAAAATTATATTTTTATTATCATGAAAATATATAATTTAATTCCTACCAAAAAAATTTTAAAAAACGGAGGAACAATGTTTCATATAATACAAAGGCCATTAGGATTACAAACCCATCTCAAAGAGGGGAAAACAGACCAAGATTTTAACCCCTTTGTATTGAACAATGTTCCAAATTTTTAATCATCGAATTTTTAATTTAATTAGTTTAATTATCTATCTAATAATAATTAAATAAATAATTTAAATTTTTCTTAAAATATTAAAATATTTATAAATCGATTCAATCCATAATTTTTTATCTAGATTTTTTATTTTTCGTTGATTTTAAATAATTTCCTCAAAGATTAATTCAATCCTTTCAACCGAACCATTATGCTGATAGATTCTCGGTTAAATCCGTTGGATCGACTGGTCCGGTCCCGTCAGACAACAGTGCCATACTGCCATTAATAGCAAGTTGAATCAGATCAAACGACAGCGCATCTGTTTCCAACTTTAAAACGACAGGGTTTAATTAGTATTTGCTTTCATAGTACTCCTTCCTAAATTTAATGGACCAGGGCTGCTCATTGCTCAAAGCCAAAAATAAAAAATAAAAAAAATGGAAGAGTCTCAAGAGATTCTGCTAAAATCTTTAAGCAGTTTCGGCATTTCGATCCCGGAGAATGTTTCGTCGTTTAGCGAATTAACTCCGACGACGTTGATTTCCCTCTGCTGCCAATCGCTTAACATCCTCGGAAACAACGATGACGACGATGAAAACCACTTCTCCTTCCCCATTTCAGTTGAAGATTCTGTCTCCATCGCCGACAAGTTCAAGATCTGTTCCGACGTCTCACTGGCTTTTAAGAATCTGGGTTATCTTGGTGACGTGAACTATTACAAGGTAGTCTTTTTTTCCTTACCTTTTTTAATCATTATATGAAATATGGAGCTGAATTTTGAATGGGGTTGGTTTAATTATATTGATTTTAAGGTAATTTTATAATATTTTGGAGTTTATAGTGATAAGAAGTTAATTTTATGGATGAAATGATTTGTTAAGCTGAATTATGCCCTGAAAAGAAAGGATACTTTCTGTGGAAAATTCTTTTTGGTTCTTTTTTCTTATTGAAGGAAAATTTAGGGGCAGATGAATCTGGATATTGGTTAAATGCAGATTTGTAGCTCTATTTCATGCACTATAAAATAAACAAAATTTTTAAAAAGCTGTCATGAATAAAACTTTTATTCTGGTTATAGTTATTCTTATTGTTATGAAATTATGCTTAGAACAGATTATATGCATTGCTTACGGCAGTTCTTGTATCCATCAGAAGAGGACTTACATAAGTTGGTAAGGTTTTTGGTGGAGAAGCTTTCTAGTTCATCTGAAGCTGTAAAATTTTCTGGGGAGAAGGATGTTGGGCTGAGACTGAAATTCAAGGAGGATAACTTCGGGAAAGTTTTGGAATCTGTTACGCAGAATGCAGATAATGAAGAGGTTGATCAGAATCTTCAAAAGGTTGAAGCTATCTTGAAAGATCTTAGAGTAGATGAACTATCGGAATCATCCCAGTTCAAGGCTGGGGATGCAGCTGTTGTCTGTGACCCTCTTAGGGTGCATGATATATTGCAGGATGAGCTATTTAGCGAGTCTACTGCCGAAGTTGTGGATTCAAGTGGTGCATCTGGACATGAGGAAACTGCACATCAGAAAGATGAACATGTTTCAACTTGTCCCAAAGAGACAAACTCCAAGGTGCATTATTTGACTACATTAAATTTTAAGTAAATATTAGCCTACAATTAGGACCTGCATTTTTCTAATTTGTAACTAGAGTATTATACTATTATAGTGTCTTAGGAAAAATTAAATGGCTTAAATTTAGATACGGGGACTGATGACTAGATATGTAAAAGAGGCATATATGCTCAAGCTATTCAGGTTCAGCCCGAAAAATGTTGATTTCAGTTGTCATTGTCAAATCAAGCTGAAGCTTTAGAAGCTTGATTTGAGTTGATTAGCTCGTGTCCCTAATTAAGGTTATTTTAATACTTAGTTTAAATTTAAGCATGAGAACCAAGCTCATTGCTTTTTCTGGTAAATGAGCTTAATTGGGCAAACTCAAGTAGTTCGCTTTTAATCTCAAAGCAAGCTCGAGCTTTAGAAGTAAAACTCTATTTAACTTCAAATGAGCTTCAAGCCTCGAATTTGGGTTCAAGCTCAAGCTTCTTAACAGGATTCAGAACAATAAGTTGTTCATTTTCTGTGTATGAAGTGTATCTGATCTCCATTCTTTTACCAGATACAATATGAAGAGGAAGACTTGCTATGTCAAGAAAAAACACTAAAGGAGGAATTAAGAGCAAACACTTTGCAAATGCAGCATCTTGAGGAAGAGTTTGAATCGTGGAAGGCAGCAGCAGATATGGCATTTGATGAAAATCATCCTATGGAGTTTTTCCTGGAGCAACTTAACGAACGGATTAATGCCAAAAAGCATAATATTCTGGAATTGGAGTTACAGTGGTATAAAACATTGTTCACAAGTTGTTGCTAAGAAAAGATTCTTGATATTCAATCGAAAGATGAGAGCATCAGTGTTGACTTTAACTTGGCATCTTCTTTTCCTCCCTCTGCAGGGATGCTGTCCAAAAACCTATTGAAGAGAAAAGAAGAAGTCTTGAGGAACATCTATATGCAAACAATCTGGAGGCTCAAGAGAAACTCCAAAAGTTAAGAGAAATCGAGCTAGAAACGCAATTGACCTCATCTGAAATTAGAAAAAGGTAGGCTATTGGAACCAAAGCTTAGCTACAAGATTAAACGGTATAATCTAAGGTCATTTCCCGCAGTAGAGTCTACCTATGTTCCTCAGATCCAGTTATGAGTGTCAGACGCATACATATGACAGTATGGCACTAATACTCTAGTTTAAGTAACATATCTTTTGCAGCAAAAACCTTACAAGAGAATGATCTAGCTTCTACCCGAATATTTATACACCCGGCCTTGACTTAATTCTTTGTATCTTGGTAATTTTATAGGGAGGAGGAACACTTGAAACTTGCCGCAGACCTCAAGAAGCAGCCTGAGGTGGCATCTCGGAGATCCTATATTGAGCGGATAAAAGAGATTACAAAAAACAGTGGCAAACTCGATTCTGACATAGAACGAATCTTAAGAGATACTAGGACACTCCAATTAGAAAGCAATTCCATTCAGGAGAGCCTTCATCGCACCTATGCTGTCATAGATGAAATTGTCTTCAGGTATGATCTGACCGCTACTGCAACTCTCATAATACCCTCCTTTTCCAGCATTGTAGCCTTAATTTAGGCAACATGTTAAATGAAAGTGAAACTAGATAATGCCTTTTTCCTTAGAAAGAACTGTGTGTATATGCAGGGAAGCAAAGAAAAACACAGACCGGGGACAAGCTTATAGACTGCTCACAAGCATCCATGATAGCTTTGAGCAAATCTCTGAGAAAATTCTCACGACTGACAGAATTCGAAGAGAAATAGCTGATCTTGAAAAGAAAATAGCAGCCGTGTCTTCCCGAAGCTTAAATGAAGACAAGCTACAAGCTGACGTTGACGCCATTATGAAGGAAAATGAGTATCTGAAGCAGCAAATCCAATACGATTGAACGCATGACGGGAATCAGATGTTTTGACTTGGGTGTTTGTTCTTTACTTAGTTATGTGAACTTTGAAGTTAAGACAGAAAAAGCCTGTATTTTTATAATGTTTGGAAAGCAATAATTACAAACAGTGACCCCTCATGGTTCCCGTTCTGTATTCTTTAGTTTCTACCAAATTTCAGATATATTTATCGAACAATTCAAATCATGTTTGGTTATAACTTTACAGTTGAGAAGGTAGAGCGGGTGGGGGATAAATGGCTGAACCGATCGTCTCGTTGAAAGTTGCTCTTTTCTTTTCTTCTTTTATGAAGGGTTAAGAACAATATTTCGTTGCAAGTGCAATTCAATAATTATTGCATCAAGACTCCCATTGATATCTAAATTACTGGTATATTTAACCAGATTAACGAGATTACACTAGAGATAAGCGTTCATCTGCACCATCATTCGAAGTTTAATAAAAATCTAGCAAAGACACTTGAATTATACATTTTACAGGAATAAAAATATAAGCTTACTGTTATAACTACAAGTTTCATAAGAAATGAATCACAATCTCGTAAATTTTAGAGTCCAGAGCCCCCGCCGTACGAAAATTTAGAAATGCGTCGAGAAGGGTGGGGCGAGTCAGTTTTGTACCAAAAATCTGACGGCCGACGATTCAGCCCAACTTGGAATATTTATTGAATATACCAATCTTATAACACTACTTTTTCATATAATTCTAATCAGGGCTTTCTTCTAACTTTTATAAGGTCGTCTTATTAAATGCATTGAATTTACAGTTGAAAGTGTTGATATAAATATAAAACAAACTGGGTGGTTTATGAATATTTTCTTTCTAGAGTAGAAAGTGTTGGGACAAAACAGAATAGACGTTTTATCTACATCACTTATGAACTCTTCCCATATCTAAGGTACCAAAATCAGATCTGTCTGCTGGATTTCGCACCAACCCACTAATAAATATTCCTTCCATTTCCCCCCTTTTTCTCAAATTTAATAATCAATTGTTAAAATAAAAAACCAAGTAAATGATCGTAATAGAGCCTAATCAAACAGTTTTAACTTTAATCTCAAATTCATGTTCGTGATTCAAAGTGAAAACTTAATGGAGCTCGAACTCAAGCCGACTCGGCTGTATTACACCACATGCATACAACAACATGATCAAGCTCCCCGGGGGGGTTGGGGGGGGGGGGGACATACTAGGTAGCTTTTGAAAGAAATTAAACAGAAATAGAACCTTCTCATATACCAATTACAGCTTTGTATCATGATGTTACCTCCCTATTCAATTCAAAATTTAATATACAGGTGAGACATTATCAAAAAAAAAAAAAAAAAGAGGAAAAATTGGCAAAATCCCACCTAATCTAGTTGACCTCTTCAATTCCTATAGAGTTTTCTTATGAGAATAATAAGCGTTCCAATTGAACAACAAACAAAAGGTTTGCTACCCAGAACAACAACACTATCAGAAATGGAGGGGGGAAAAGGGCAAAACAAGTCAGGAACAAACATATTTTCCCCTCCAGACATTACTCTAATATGTCTGAGACGCCTTTAATATATACATTCAAAGAGTAAGCCAGAGTTTCGGTGTTTTACCTTCCAAAAAGTTCCTCAAATGGATTTTTAGAGATTGCTGTCCTCTTAAGATTTTTAAGAGTTCAGTAATTAGTTTTCCAATTTACCTGTGCGAGTTGAGGCTGCTGATGAGTGCCAGATGGTGGACCTACGGATCCGACAGCTGCAGCTGTGGATTGAGATTGTTGTAATAGGGTGTTAACATTGGAAGGAGCAGCCATTGTTTGTGGCGGTGACTGATAAAGTCCGGCAAAGGCACCATGACCAGCCTGTGCAGGAGAGAAAGGAAGCTGTGGACCATGAAGGGAAAGGTTGTATAAAGAATTAACCTGCAAGTTGGATAAATCTTGCCCTGGTGCAGGCATCCAGAGAGCTGAACCTTCATTCTGCCAAAAATAAAATCCAGAGCATTGTCTTAAAATTAACTTATACCTGCTAGTAAAAGTGCTACAAAAATATAATAATATACTATATGTATATGCATATAAGCTAAAAGAAAAACCCCACAAACTACAATGCATACAATCCATCATGGTAAAACACATTAGATAGGGAAAGGGACAGCAAAACTAACCAGTGGTCCAGTTGTGTATATTTGATTTTCCTTAAACTGAAATGCTGCAATATCCTCCTTGCTGCTAGAGCTCCCAGAAGTCACCGATGGAAGAGGTAAATTGAAACCGATAGGCGGAGAAGTCAATGGACCATAACCGGATGGAATTGCAAGGTGAGCAGGGTTTCCTGCATTTGTTCCAGGCTTGAACTGTGGGAGAGGGAATTTGACCCCAGGTGGAGTTGCTCCGGGTGCCATGTATACATTGCCAGTTGAAGGTTGTTGAGGAAGCCCAGTGGGGTTTAAAAATTGATGCATTGGATGCATATAAAAGGGTGAAAGATAGTGAGGATATGGAAAGTAATTAGGTGGAAATGGCTGCCGGAAAAGATGGACTGCTTGTGGGGCTGCAGCAACAGAGCTCTGAATAGGTGGAGTTGAACTGCCAGATGGAGCTGGAGGATTACCACTCTACAGATTCGACAACTAAAGAGTAAGGAGCATGTAATTATAACATAATATAAACATACTGTCATTTGATTTCACTATGACAAAGAAAAAAAGATAATTTTAAGTTTCTGAAGTTCATGGAAGCGTATGATAGCTGATACTTTTTCTTATCATATTCCACACTACAAGTGCCAATTAAATCTTGTTTTAGAAGCATACTATAGCAACCTGAGGAGATGCAAGCGAGTGCTACAACCAATCAAATAAAAAAATGACTATCATAAGTAAGTAGCAAATCTTACAATGAAGTTTGTAAGACGAGAAACATCATGGGGTCGAGCCTCAGGTCCATCAAACTGTGGAACATTAGTCGTGGATGCTGGCACGAAACCAAGTCCATAGCTTGGCACATTTGGAATGGTGCTCTGATTACTATCTGGATGTAGATGCATTTCATGATTGGACTGATCAACTTTCAAGTTGGTATCAGATGAAACATTGCCATCTGATTCAGTCACTTTCTCCAACTCACGAGGAGCTTGTTGTTGATCAGCATTGCCCCCTTCACCAGCTGGTAATATACCTTGACTTCTGCAGAAATCATAAAGGCTAAATAAGATCTAAAAGATAGAAACAAATTACACAAACTACGAATACTGTTTAAAGATCCCAATACTCTAGCATCGCGCGCGCGTGTGTGTGTGTGTGTGTGTGTGTGAACAGCAAATTAAGTGCATTTATACTACAGATATTCATCCAACATGATTTTCCACAGTAATCCACCAGAAGATGCAACAGAACTATTTTCTTCTTGATGCAAAAGAGTTGAATGGAAAAACATCAGGTCACTATTATCAGTCACTCCATGGCTTATGTAATTGCTTTAATCAACTAAAGAAGAAATTACAACTCAGAAACTACCAATGCCTCAAAACTAATTTTTGAGATGAATAAAAGGATTTTTATAACATTCTGCCAGAGGGAAAATAAAACAAACCAGTATTGATGCAATCTAAGCACTAGAACCATTACATTGCCTAAAGCACAAGGCATAGAAAAAACTTTCATATGGCTGAATATGTATTTGTCTTTCTACGTCTGTGTATGCACATAAAATACGGTTAAGATATATATCTAAAATGATAAACTCTAAAGTGTGATCCAGTTTATCTTATAAAGCATGCAAAATTTTATGTTTCCTTTCTTGGTTAACAGGTTTAACCTTAGGCCTGGCATCTAGAGCCTTACAAAAGAGTGTGCTCTTGATCAAGTGTGCCTTGCTTGAAAAACAGCCTAAGGCACTTTTGTTGTCTGTCACTAAGGCGCAGCAACTGGCCGCATGCCTTAATAACGCTGCATTGAACAAAATATAAGTTCTAATAAATGTAGAAACTAAAGTCCACCAACCTAGAAGATGGCTCTCCAACAGTTTCATCAACACCCTGAGAAGTTTCAACAGGCCTAGCAGAGTTAATCTCCAAATCAGTGACATTATTATGTTTTGATACTTGTCCAAAACTAGCATCAAAGCTTCCAAAAGTTAAGCCATTTTTTAACGCTTCAGAAACTTGGAAGTGGGTAGGAAAAATAACATGTTGACCATTGCGAACATTTGAATCAGCAAGCAATTGAGGATTGGCTTTATCAGTGACAGCTGCAACCTCAGATGTGACTACTGTTTCAAAAACAAGAACCAAGTTTATCACCGATAGAAAGAGAGAAAGAGAACACCAAAAAGTGCACAAGGCAATTTTTATATCAATATTTAGGCAAAAGCAGCGAGCACAATAAAAAAATAAATCAATGAATCAGCAACATTAACGCCTAATAAGAACTTATTGCCGTTCATTTAAAAAAGGAAAAGCAATTCGAATAAAGGCAGTTCAAAGAGCAACAATGATGGCAAGACCTAGAAACAGCTTGCAATACAAGGAAAACTGCAAAGTTTTGTGCAAAATTTTCAAACAGGATCTTTATGGCAGGGAAATGGAACAGCAAAGCCAGAGAATCAAACACCATACCTACCCATTGCCAAAGAGAAAAGGAGTAAATACAGAGGCCTCCCATGAATGTATTTTAAAAAAATGCAATATTGTACATTATAAGGAGATAAGAAAGACCATAAAAACTAAATAAAGATAATATGAACTACCATAGACCACTATATTTTATGGTATCATGGAACAAACAGAAGAGGTGATACCTTGCTCTACAGGCATGGACTGCTTAACCTGTTCAGCAACCTCGGATTTGCTGGGCTCCTCTCCATGCATTGAGATTGAAACCTCAGACACCATTTTCTCAGTCTTAGATATGTCCATATCCCAAGGAACATGTTTGTTTCCTTGAATTCGGTTTAATTCAGCAGCTTCTTGTTGGAGCCCAACTTCACTTTGTATTGTATCCACAGCAACAGAATCCCGTGACACTATTAGTGAGGTGGCAGAAGTTGATGAGGTATTCAAATTTGATGCAGACTTCTCTTGACCTTTGATCAGAGAGCTAAAGGACCGAGCAGGAATTGGGGCAGGAGGTTCTCTAACAGCTGTTTGTGCTGAAATAGTTATTGGCTTGTTTACAGGTAAGCTGTCTTTAGTTTCACTAATAATACTGTCGATGGATGATTGGGGTCCACGTCCATGACTGGAGCTCCCATTTGGTAAACTTGTACTACCATTGGATATAGCAGTTGATGTTCTGTAAAAGAACCAAAAAAAAAAAGGTAAGATATAAGTGTACTCTCTAGAATTAAAAATTAATAAGTACATAGAAGTCTTGTTTAGATACAACAAAATTATGCCAATATGCATATTTACTTTGTCATTTGCAGTGCTGCATTACTTTTCACTTTCTGAGATGCTGGCGAAGGCATAGAAACTCTATCCGCGGTATGATTAACCCCATTCTCCCTTCTAGCAAATGCATTCTTTCCACCTCCAGCATCTTAAGAGAACAAGACTAGTTACATTAGCAACTTACAAATAAAAAATATGTCAGGTCCATACAGTGATGCATAAACATAAGGGGAGAAGGAATACCTTTGCCAGATAATGTATAATAGTTCCCTCGACTGCCACGGCCTCCTCGTCCTTGTGTACCAGCTGTCTGCATAAAAGAATAATTCAGTTATAGTTCAGAATTCACCAAGCTAAGCAAAGCAAAATTCAACCCCAAAAAATACAACCATCTAAATGGCATTCTAGCAAGTAGTACTCTTGAAACATTACAACAGTTTGGCATTTTTTATTTCTTATTTTTCAGTAAGGAAACAAGTAAAAGGCCTAAGTCGTGTAAAACCAACAGAAATAATGGTAAACGAAATTCTAACTGCAAGGTAAAAGCACAGAAGACCAAAATAAAGAAATGCCTTATTTTCACCCATTGAAAAGAAAAGAACACTTGCCTCCTTTTTCTTATCGCGTTTCCGTTTCACATCATGGAATGTATCTGCCAACAAAACAAGAGGACGGAAATAAGATCAAAACTGTGAATTATAGAACATTGATATGTTAGTTTGAATAAGATTATCAAATTATTAAGATAGTATAATTATAAAATTAATTATAAAAACCTCTAATCAACTAAGGAAAAAATTGAATAAAAAGGCAGATCCTGTAGCTGATAAATCAAAATAAAAGACGCATGCTTTTTTTTTTGGTAATAAGACGCAATGTTAATAAATACATTGAATTTGTTTAATCTAACCCCATTTCCCAGAACCAAACAACATCCTTCCTCAATGAAACAAACCCAAGACACCATTTTCCATTTGCAAAATAAAAAAAAAAAAAAATGCCAATCCCACCTCTCAAAATCCCAACTCTCTTCACCGTTCCAACCGAAAAACACGAAATCAACAACTCGAAAAAAATGCGCAATTCATTTTCCATTAGCAAAAACATAGGAAAGCAAGAAAATGCGACCTCTCAAAAATCCCAACTGTCTTGAGCTTTTCAAAACAAAAATCCACACATAAACAACAGATCATGAACACAGCAAACAAATAGGAACCGAGAAACCCTAAAAGGGGCATCGAAAAACACTAAGAGAAGAGATAAACAAGTCCAGAAAAAAAAAGAACATTTTAAATATTAATGACTTTACCCATATAAAGAAGCTTTTGGGCAGTTTCATTGGGATCCATAGAGCACTCTCTGAGGATTGCATAGATTTCTTCATCGCTGTGTTGTTTCCCTGTGATCTCCCTTATGCTTAGGATCGTTTTCTTTGCATTGTCAGGGATCGAAACCCTTGACCCTTCAGCGCCACCTCCACCGCCTCCGCCGCCACCTTTGCTGCTCATGGTAGCAAAGAAAGAAAAATAGGAAGAGAAGAAAAAAGGGAAGGAAGAAGCAAAGAAACAATGATAGAATTGAATGTCTTATGTATTTATATTAATTATTTATAATAACTAGGGCATTTATACAAGAAAACTATTATGCATTTTTCTTTTCCCTTTTCTTCTTTTTACAATTGATAATGGGTGTCCTTTTATTGCAACAAGTTGGGTTTAAATAAATTACCATCTTTTTAAACTAATAAACTATCTATTTTAACTATTCATAAATAAAATAATAATATTAATATCATTTCTAAAGAAATATCAACTTGATGCAAATATTAAAAAGAATATATGAAGTAACAAATTTATAAAAATATATATATTGAAATCACATTTCTTGTTTTTAAATACAAACTCATATCAAATGAGTAATTAAGTAAAAAAAAACCAAATTTCTATTACAAGTAAAATGGTAAAAAAAATATTCTAAAAATTGTTTTTGTTGCTTTATAAAAATATTAAAATTTTCACAATTGACTTGAAACTTTAAATATTAGTATATAAATAAACTAGAAATCATATCACACATGTATGTGTGGAAAAGTTACAAATTTAGAGCACAAATATCTATATAAAAATAACATACAATAAATAATAAAATGTATGGTTTGAAACTAAATAATAATAGCATATGAAATATCTATATTATTAAAATAAAAAATTAAAATTAAATTGTTCCATTAGATTTTTAAAAGTAAAAAAAATTAAAAGAACCTTGAATAATATTACTTATTTTAATTACAAAAGTCATTCCTGTAGCTTTCTAACAGAGTCAGTGACCCGATTGAGAGTCATATCGATTCAATCAGGAACTTAAATAATAATGTAAATA
Source organism: Gossypium anomalum (assembly GCA_025698475.1). NCBI lineage: Eukaryota > Viridiplantae > Streptophyta > Magnoliopsida > Malvales > Malvaceae > Gossypium > Gossypium anomalum. The sequence continues at coordinate 71,998,424 of CM046968.1, forward strand.
TATAAGTAGAGGTAATAAAGTGTGTATAATAAAAAATATATATATAAAATATCAAAATAAAGCTTTAGTTGAATTTTAAATTAAAAATTTTACTAATGCAATGTGTGTTCAAATCCTACTATATGCATTTTTTTTTGTTTTTTAATGTTAAAAGATTAAAATGCTCTTGAATAATATTACTTATTTGAATTAAAAAAAGATATTCTCGTAACTTTCTAATCGAATTGATGATCCAATTGAGGATGATACTAACTCAATGAGGAATTTTATTAACAGTATAGATGTAGAATATTTTTAAACACTATAAATATAATACAAATAACTATAAATATAATACAAATACACAAATTCTTCTTCTTTTTAAATACACAATTTCTTTTTTCTTTTTTCTTTTTTACCAAAAATACAGGCTTCTTTGGACAAAGGACTAAAAAAATGGGGAAACGTGAACAAACCCGATAATTGTTATTTACAATTAAGGTTTTTACTTATTATTTAATCAAAAATTTTCTTTTTTACTAATAACTACTAAAAACAATTTCTTTTTTGCTGTATTTTTTTTTTTTAATCTTATCATTTTCACACACCTGGTGTGCCACTTCTATTTAGTAGTAGTATGATTAAAACGATGGGGTGACACTAAATTTAATTAAAAATGATTCTTCAATTTATAAAATGAAGTCTTTCATTGAATGAAGGTTGGGAGTTATGTGAGGGTACATTTGTTGAAAGATTTGGTTATTACTTATTAGTAGGATTTAGGCTTTTATTTGCTTAAATTGAAACTTGGACAAACGTTATTATCAATTTGAATTCACCAAACTTATCTAATTTGAAACTTAAATTAGAGATTTTTACTTTTAACGGGAACCCTAAAGGATACCTAAATTATTCTAATAAAATACCTTCTATTCCTAAAATTAATTCTATTTTAGAATTTTAAAAAACCCTAGAAATTACCAATGAATTAAGAGAAATATTAAAATACATCTACAGCTTATTCAATTTATTATTATTATTTTTAAAAGATTTAATTAATAACGTTGAACCTATCAATGTAACAGTCTGGTTTAGACCCTAGTCGGAATAGTGGTTTCGAGATCACAAATCTGAGTTAGAAAAATATTTTTATATTATTTCCGTGCTTATGATATTTGAATTAGTATGTGTGAAAGTTTCGTATGAAAATTTAATTGTTTGTGTGCTCAATTTGATAAAAGGGCCTAATCGCGTAAAATGTAAAAGTTGTATGTTATATGTTAAAAGTGCCTATTTGATTTGGCTTATTATTCGAGAGGTCCCTATGTGGTTAATATGCCATTTACATGGTTAATGGACACTAATGGCCTTGTGTTTATTGATTTATTAGTTTTATAACAAATGGTAAAATGGGAATTTAGTTAATATGATAATTATAATAAAACAAAAGCTTAAAATTTGGTTCATTATCAACCATATTGCCAAAAATTTATGAACAAAAGAAAAAAAAAAGAACACTAGGGTTCGTCTAAGGGAATCTTTGATTAAGGTATGTGTTTTAATCCGTTTTTGATAATTTTTATGTTTTTGTAATCATTGCTTTGTATACTATCAAGCCCATGTCTCAATTTTTTATTTTGATGATGATTTGGAAATATGCCATGAATGAATTCATGAGTTTTGTGTTGTGAAATGATGAAATATGAAAGCTTGATGTTGGGTTAATAACTTTTGTCTTTGGATTTTTGATGATTTTGAGTAAAATGGGCTAAATTGTGAAATAAATGAAATGTGTGGACTAGTATGAGTACTAGGAGAATTTGACCAAGCATGAGTATATGCAAATTATGTGTATTTTGTGATCTTGTGAATTAGGGACTAAAGTGTTAAAATGTGAAAATGTGATGGCTAGTTTGTAATTTGTCCTAAATGTGTGTTTGTGGATTGTTTTGAATGAAAGTAAGCTTGAATAAGTTAAATTTGAATTTATATAGATCGAGAATTAAAGAATACAGAATTAGATCGGGGAAAGTTAAAAGTCGTTGAGTAGCCGATTCAGTCTATCTGACTCCGTATGAGGTAAGTTTATAAACAAATAAATGTGTTTGAATTGAATTATTATTATTCATATGATATTGAATTGTGATGAATGAATATTCGAGCAAAATATGTGCTATCTGAGAAAGTTTCGACAAAGTTCCGACGTTTGAAATGCCCCGTACAAACCTTAGGAATAGTTAGGATACATATGTCATGACATAGGATTTTCGATATCTGTTATCATGTCAGACTACGTATGGGATGTTGGCATTGACTTCTGATTTACGTGTAAGACCATGTCTGGGACATCGGCATCATATTTGATTCGTGAAAGACCCTGTCTGGGACAGTGGCATCGATATTTGATTACATGTAAGACTACGTCTGGGACTTTGGCATTGTATATGCTTTTCGAACTATCCGCGTATCCTTATGTTTCCGAACAGTTCAAATAGGCATTCCAAGAAAATGAATGACTTTGTGAAATTGTATCTGATTCAGGTACGTTTGAATTGTATATGATGTTTGAGAATGAAAGGTAAGTATACAAGCAAATGATAATATATGATCTAAGTATGTGAACATATATTATATGTGTAAATGAATTGAGATTATGTAACATGTATATAAGAAAGAGGTTTGTGTTAGTTTTTGGCTACAAAATATATGTAATTTGATGATGCTTATATGTTTTGAATGATAAGTTTATTTGTATATGGCTTACTAAGCTTTTGAAAGCTTACTCTGTATGTTTTTCATCTAATTTATAAATATCGAAGCTATTGTGAGCTCGGGGATCGTCGAGGATCGTCACCACACTATTTAATCTTATTTTGATACCTTTTGAAAATGTATATATTGAAATATGTCATGTATAGGCTAGAAATGTTTTGATTATGTTTTGTGATGTATATATTTAGCCATGTGATATGGCTTGATATGGTTGTGTTTATGATATGACTTTGGTATATGAAATGTGAAGCATTATGATATAATTGATGTGTTCATGAATGGTTAAGAGAAATGGTAAGTTGGTAAGTTTTTGGCATGTGTTTATTTATGGAAAATGGTAAGATCATAACATGAGATTTGATCATGTGTTTGAGATTATAAAACTATAAGTTTTGGTATGTTTTGGATTATGGAATGACATGAATTGGTATGTGAAATGTTTGGTATAGAAATTAGCTAAAATTGTTGTGCAAATATGCTTGGTTTGTTGCTTGTAGGTTTGACCCAAATGGGTGGCAAATTGGCTTTTCAAATGGCCTTTTTTGTCTACACGAGCGCGTGTCTCAGCCGTGTGCGACACACTGTCATGTTGCACGGCCATGTGTCTCCTGGGATACCCTACGATTTTAACTCAGGCTCGAGCACGACCAAGGCACACGGACGTGTAGCTAGCCGTGTGGCCCAAGTCAGGCTCGACCACGGCTAAGACACACGGGCATGTCTTGTGGTCGTGTGAGCAAGTCAGTATGTATGTCCTGTTTTGACACGGCCTAGACACACGGGCGTTTCTAAAGCCATGTAAGGCACACGGCCTATTCATACAGGCGTGTGACCTGTATCATTTTGAAATATGTTTAAGTTTTGAAAAGTTTTGTATGTGTTTGGTTTAGTCTCGACCCCTTTCTAATGCATGTTTAAGGTCTCGATGACTTGCATAAGGGACTTAATATTGATGTTTGATGTTTGATGCTATGATGTTTATGAAATGAATGTTAAATGTTCCAATTTGTTCGGTAATGCCTTTAACCTTAGTCCGACGACAGATACGGGTTAGGGGTGTTACATTTTATTAGTATCAGAGCCATGGTTTAGTCGGTTCTAGGACTACCATAGCGTATGTGAGTCTAGCTATACATGCCTTATTTATGAACTGTGATAGTGTAATGAATCCTGACATTGAAAATGTATTTTTAAATATAGCAAATGGATCCCAAATGAGTCGTAGCAGACGATATCGAAAGCAATGCGCCTGCTCTCACGCAAAGGACGACGCCATCTGTCAAATGATGAACGATTGGTTTAGCTAATACATTAGAACCAATCCGGCTGTTCAACAACCTCTACCCCCAGTAAATCCTCCACAAGCCCCTGTTATGCAACAAGTGAATTTGAATCAGTTGATCAAGCCTCCAGTTGATAAGATTAGAAAATATGGGGCTGAAGAGTTTTGAGCTACAATAAATGATGATGCTAAAAGAGTGGAGTTCTGGTTAGAGAACACGATTTGAGTGTTCGATAAATTGTCCTTGAATTCGGATGAATGCATAAAATGTGCCATTTCACTTCTGAGAGATACGGCGTACCACTGGTGGAAAACTTTGATATCGGTAGTTCCGAGTGAGCGAGTCACCTTGGATTTCATCAGTCAGAGATTCATAGATCAGAAACGTAAAGAGTTTCTTGAGCTTAAACAAAGCTGTATGTCTGTTACAGAATACGAGCGAGAATTTGTAAGATTAAGCCAGTATGCTCGAGAATATGTATCGTCTGAGGCAATAATGTGTAAAAGATTTGAAGACGGTCTGAATGAAAATATCCATTTGTTAGTTAGGATTCTTGAGATTAAAAAATTTGTTGTGCTTGTTGAACGAGCCTGTAAACCTGAAAACCTCGGGAAAGAGAAAAGAAAAGCTGAATCAGAAGCTAGAGAAGTGCGAAAGAGATCATCGGGTAAATCATTTCAATATGCATCAAAGAAGTTTAGAGATAATAATAGTAGTTCAAAGGCTAATTGAGACATTCGAATAAAGATCGTGCTAGATCGCATTCGAGTTTCAAAGCTCTAGCTACATCTATTGCCAGTGTTGGAAATGCTAAATCCGATCGCCCTGAGTGCAAGAATTATGGCAAAAGACATCTCGATAATTGTAGACTGTATGTTCGGGCTTGTTTCAAATGTGGATCATTAGATCATTTTATCCGTGATTGCCCCGAATTCGTCGAACAAGAAATTGTGCAAAATTCGCGGTCAAGTGGCAATGTTTCTCGTGGTAAACCTCCTAGAAATACGGGAAATGTAAGTGGCAGTCAGAGAGGAACAAAAGACACAGCTGTTAGATTTGAGGCTCCTGCACCTGCCAGAGCCTATCCTATCTGAGCTCGTGAGGAAGCTTCGTCGCCAGATGTGATTACGAGTACATTCACTCTTTATGATACTTCTGTGATTGCTTTGATAGATCATGGATCAACACATTCATATATATGCATGAACTTAGTGAACAGTAAGACTTTGCCTGTAGAGTCTACTGAATTTGTAGTTAGAGTTTTGAACCCCCTAGGTAGATGTGTTTTGGTTGATAAAGTCTGTAATAATTGTCCGTTAATGTTTCGAGACATTTGTTTTCCAGCTAATCTGATGTTATTGGCCTTTGATGAGTTTGATATAATTTTGGGTATGGATTGGTTAACTTTACATGATGCTATTGTAAACTGCAGATGGAAAACTATTGATTTGAGATGCAAGAATGATGAAATAGTTCGAATTGAATCTAGTGATTTGAATGGATTGCCTGCTATAATATCTTCGATGAAAGCTTTGAGTATTGTGAGAAAGGGTTGTGAAGCCTACTTTCCTTATGTGATCGATTCGAAAATGTCAGAAAGGAAAGTTGAATCAGTGCCTATTGTATGTGAATTCTCTGATGTGTTTCCTGAAGAACTTCCGGTATTGCCTCCGATACGAGAAGTTGAATTTGGCATTGAATTAGTGCTCGAAACTACTCCAATTTCGATAGCTCCGTATAGAATGGCTCCGACCAAATTAACAGAATTAAAGTCTCAGTTGCAAGAGTTGACTGATAGAGGGTTTGCTAGACTGAGTTTCTCACCTTGGGGTGCTCCGGTTCTGTTTGTGAAAAAGAAAGATGGTACGATTAGAATGTGTATAGATTATCATTAATTGAACAAAGTGACTATCAAGAATAAGTATCCTCTGCCACGAATTAATGATTTGTTTGATCAGTTGAAAGGAGCTGCTATGTTTTCGAAGATATATTTGAGATCAGGCTATTATCAGTTGCGAGTGAGAGACTCAAACATTCTGAAAATTGCTTTCAAAACGAGGTATGGCCACTATGAATTTTTAGTTATGCCTTTTAGATTAACGAATGCACCTACTATCTTTATAGATTTGATTAATAGAATTTTTAGACCGTATTTAGATCAATTGGTTGTTGTATTTATTGATAACATATTGATTTATTCATGTGATGAATCCGAATATGCTGAGCATTTGAGAATTGTGTTACAAACTTTGAGAGATAAGCAATTATATGCGAAATTTAGCAAATATGAATTCTAGTTGCGCGAAGTTGGTTTTCTGGGTCATATTGTATCAGCGTTTGGTATCCGAGTTGATCCAAGCAAAATTTCTACTATTTTGGATTGGAAGCCTCCGAGAAATGTTTTTGAAGTCCGCAGTTTTCTGGGACTTGCTGGTTATTATAGACGATTTGTAAAAGGCTTTTTGATGATTGCGACTCCGCTGACAAAGCTGCTTCAGAAAGATGTGAAGTTTGAATGGTCTGAAAAGTGTCAGAACAGCTTTGATCAGTTGAAAACTTTGTTGACTAAAGCTACGGTATTAGTGCAACCCGAATCGGGTAAAGAATTTGTGATCTATAGTAATGCTTCGTTGATCGGTCTGGGATGTGTTTTGATGCAAGAAGGTAAAGTCATTGCTTATGCATCAAGACAGTTAAAGCCTCATGAAAAGAACTGTCTGACACATAATCTTGAGTTAGCCGCGATTGTGTTTGCTCTAAAGATTTGGCGCCACTATCTATTCGGTGAGAAATGTCATGTATATTCTGATCATAAGAGTTTGAAATATTTGATGACTCAGAAATATTTGAATCTACGACAGAGAAGATGGCTTGAACTGCTAAAAGACTATGAACTTGTGATAGATTATCATCCGGGTAAGGCAAATGTTGTTGCTGATGCTTTAAGTCGAAAATCATTATTTGCTCTGTGTGCGATGAATGCTCATTTAGCTTTATCTGATGATGGTTTGGTTTTAGCGGAATTAAAAGCGAGACCTTTGTTTTTACAATAGATTATCGAAGCTCAAAAGATTGATAATGAGATGTTAGCAAAACGAACTCAATGTGGTTTAGATTCTGATTCAGAATTCAGAGTTGATAAAAATGATTGTTTGAGATTCCGAGATAGAATTTGTGTTCTGAGAAATCCAGAGTTAATTCAGATGATTTTGAATGAAGCTCACAACAGTCGGTTATCTGTGTATCCGGGTAGTACGAAAATGTATAATAATTTGAAACATCATTATTGGTGGTCTGGAATGAAAAGAGATATCTTTGACTTTGTTTCGAAATGTTTGATCTGTCAACAAGTTAAAGCTGAACATCAGGTGCCATCTGGTTTATTATAGCCGATTATGGTTCTAGAGTGGAAATGGGATAGAATGACGATGGATTTTTTTTCGGGATTGCCCCTATCTTCGAGAAAAAAAGATGCAATCCGGGTTTTAGTTGATCGATTGACGAAATCAACTCATTTTATTCTGGTATGACCTGATTACTCACTTGATAAGTTAGCTGAGTTGTACGTTTCTAATATTATGAGATTGCATGGTGTGCCATTATCTATTGTGTCAGACAGAGATCTGAGATTATCATCACAATTCTGGAAGAAGTTGTAAGATGCTCTGGGTACGAAATTGCATTTCAGTACTGCTTTTCACCGTAAACAAACGGTCAATCTAAGTGGATTATTCAGATACTCGAGGATATGTTGAGATGTTGTATTCTCGAGTTTGAAGGTACGTGGGAATAGTATTTGCCCTTAATTGAATTTGCTTATAACAATAGTTTTCAATCGAGCATTAAAATGGCACCGTACGAAGCCTTATATGGTTGCAAATGCTATACACCTTTGTATTGGACTGAGCTCAGTGAAAATAAGATTCACGGGATTGATTTGATAAAAGAAACTGAACAGAAAGTCAAAGTGATCCGAGATACTTTGAAATCAACTTCCGATCGTCAGAAATCTTATGCAGATTTAAAAAGAAAAGACATTGAATTTGAGATTGGTGACAAAGTGTTTTTGAAAATTTCTCCGTGGAAGAAAGTACTTCGATTCGGTAGAAAAGGCAAATTGAGTCCAAGGTTCATCAGGCCGTATGATATTATTGAGCGTATTGGGCCAGTAGCATACAGATTTTTGTTACCACCAGAGCTAGAAAAGATTCATGATGTGTTTCAGGTATCGATGCTTCGATGATACAGATCCGATCCTTCGCATGTGATTTCTCCATCTGGTATTGAGATTCAGTCTGGTATGACTTATAAAGAAGAACCAATCCGTATCTTAGCTCGCAAAGTTAAAGAACTAATAAATAAGAGAATTTCGTTAGTGAAAGTGATGTGGCATCGGCACGGTATTGAAGAGGCTACGTGGGAGCCTGAAGATTCTATGAGACAACAATATCCTAATCTGTTTACCGGTAAGATTTTCGGGGACGAAAATCCCTAAGTGGGGAGAATTGTAACAGTCTGACTTAGACCCTAGTCAAAATAGTGGTTTCGGGACCACAAATCTGAGTCAAAAAAATATTTTTATATTATTTCCATGCTTATGATATGTGAATTAGTATGTGTGAAAGTTTCGTATGAAAATTTAATTGTTTGTGTGTTCAATTTGATAAAAGGACCTAATTGCATAAAATGTAAAAGTTGCTTGTTATATTTAAAAGTGCCTATTTGATTTGGCTTATTATTTGAGAGGTCCTTATGTGGTTAATATGCCATTTACATGGTTAATGGACACTAATGGCCTTATGTTTATTGATTTATTAGTTTTATAACAAATGGTAAAATGGGAATTTAGTTAATATGATAATTATAATAAAACAAAAGCTTAAAATTTGGTTCATTATCAACCATATAGCTGAAAATTGATGAACAAAAGAAAATAAAAAGAACACTAGGGTTCGACTAAGGAAATCTTTGATTAAGGAATGTGTTTTAATCCGTTTTTGATAATTTTTACATTTTTGTAATCGTTGCTTTGTATACTATCAAGCCCATGTCTCAATTTCTGATTTTGACGTTGATTTGGAAATATGCCATGGATAAATTCATGAGTTTTGTGTTGTTAAATGATGAAATATGAAAGCTTGATGTTGAGTTAATAACTTTTATCTTTGAATTTTTTATGATTTTGAGTAAAATAGGCTAAATTGTAAAATTTGTAAATTGAAGGACTAAAATGTGAAATAAATGAAATGTGTGGACTAGTATGAGTACTAGGAGAATTCGGCCAAGCATGAGTATATGCAAATTATGTGTATGTTGTGATTTTGTGAATTAGGGACTAAAGTGTCAAAATGTGAAAATATGAGGGCTAGTTTGCAAATTGCCCTAAATGTGTGTTTGTTGATTGTTTTGAATGAATGTAAGCTTGGAAAAGTTAAATTTGAATTTATATAGATCGAGAATTAAAGAATACGGAATTAGATCGGGGAAAGTCAAAAGTCATCGAGTAGCCGATTCAGTCTATTCGACTCTATACGAGGTAACTTTATATACAAATAAACATGTTTGAATTAAATTATTATTATTCATATGATATTGAACTATGATGAATGAATATTCAAGCTAAATATGTGCTATCCGAGAAAGTATCGATAAAGTTCCGACGTCCAAAATGCCCCGTACGAACCTTAGGAATAGTTAGGATACATATGTCATGACATAGGATTTTTTATATGTGTTATCGTGTAAAACCACGTCTGGGACATTGGCATCGACTTCTAATTTATGTGTAAGACCATGCCTGGGACATCGGCATCATATTTGATTCGTGAAAGACCCTGTCTGGGACAGTGGCATCGATATTTGATTACATGTAAGACCACGTCTGGGACATTGGCATTGTATATGCTTTTCGAGCTATCCGCGTATCCTTATGTTTCCGAACAATTCAAACGGGCATTTCGAGAAAATGGATGACTTTGTGAAATTGTATCTGATCCAGGTAGGTTTGAATTATATATGATGTTTGAGAATGAGAGGTAAGTATACAAGCAAATGATGATATATGATCTAAGTATGTGAACATATGTTATATGTGTAAATGAATTGAGATTATGTAACATGTATATGAGCAAGAGGTTTGTGTTAGTTTTTGGCTACAAAGTATATGTAATTTGATGATGCTTATATGTTTTGAATGATAAGTTTATTTGTATATGGCTTGCTAAGCTTTTGAAAGCTTACTCTGTGTGTTTTTCATCTAATTTATAGATATGGAAGCTACTGTGAGCTCAGGGATCATCGAGGATCGTCACCACACTATCGAATCTTATTTTGGTACCTTTTGAAAATGTATATATTGAAGTATGGCATGTATAGGCTAGAAGTGTTTTGATTATGTTTTGTGATGTATATATTTAGCCATGTGATATGGCTTGGTATGGTTGTGTTTATGATATGAATTTGGTATATGAAATGTGAGGCATTATGATATAATTGATGTGTTCATGAATGGTTAAGAGAAATGGTAAGTTGGTAAGTTTTTGGCATATGTTTATTTATGGAAAATGGTAAGATCATAACATGAGATTTGATCATGTGTTTGAGATTATAAAACTATAAGTTTTGGTATGTTTTGGATTATGGAATGACATGAATTGGTATGTGAAATGTTTGGTATAGAAATTGGCTGAAATTGTTGTGCAAATATGTTTGGTTTGTTGCTTGTAGGTTTGACCCAAATGGGTGGCAAATTGGCTTTTCAAATGGCCTATTTTTGTCCACAGGGGCAGAGACACGGGAGTGTATCTCAGCCGTGTACGACACACGGTCATGTTGCACGGCCGTGTGTCCCCTGGTATACCCTACGATTTTAACTTAGGCTCGAGCAAAACCAAGGCACACGGGCGTGTGGCTAGCCGTGTGGCCCAAGTCAGGCTCGACCATGACCAAGACACACGGGCGTGTCTTGTGGCCGTGTGAGCAAGTCAGTATGTATGCCCTGTTTTGACACGGCCTAGACACACGGGCCTGTCTAAAGCCGTGTAAGGCACACGGCCTATTCACACGGGAGTGTAACCTGTATCATTGTGAAAAATGTTTAAGTTTTAAAAAGTTTTGTATGTGTTCGATTTTGTCCCGACCCCTTTCTAATGCATGTTTAAGGTCTCGAAAACCTGCATAAGAAACTTAATATTGATGTTTGATGTTTGATGCTATGATGTTTATGAAATGAATGTTAAATGTTCCGATTTGTTCGGTAATGCCTTTAACCTTAGTCCGACAACGAATACGGGTTAGGGGTGTTACAATCAAGATCTTATGAAAGTATCCTATGTCGGGTTTATGATTTATCTTACTTTAAAATTCTTGATCTAAGATTTAAATTCGTCAAAATCCTAAAATAATAAATCTTAAATAACATTTATTAGCTTTCTTAAAAAGTTTCTAAAATAAAATACTTAAAAAGACCTACTCATGATTTACAATTCACCTACAAAAATCTTTAGTTTTAATCTTGAATAAAGTCCTTAAAAATATTTACATATTAACTTAAGATTATAATCTTATACGATATTTAAAACTAATTTAAAACCCTAAAAAAATATTTTACATATTATTTATAATTTTTCTAAGGTAAATGGCAGGTAAGATCTTAAGGATTAACCTAAATCCAAATGTAAAAACCTTATGGTTTCATTAAAATATAACAGCTACTTAACTAACTTCATGCAACAATTATAGGCTGGAAAAATGACCTAAAATTCCCTATTTTAAAAAGAATAGTAATAAAATAGGAAAATTAATTAAATTGACTAAAGTTAATGAAAAGTTAAAACTCTTTCAAAATGACAATAATAAAAAGAAAAATTACATAAATGAAATAAATAAGACCTTAACATGATGATAATAATAATAGCAATAATACACCTTGTTCGTAATACAATAAAATAATCAAAGTAACATAAATAAATAATATTAAAATGTATGTAAGGGGAATGTGTAAAAAACATATATAAATAAACATGAAAATAAATAAAAACGAAACAAGAATAAATAAAAATTATACAAGTGTGAATAAATATAAAACATTAAAATAAAGTGCATAATTAACATTAAATGTATAATGTATAAATGCAAGTGAAATGGAAGATATAAGTGTAAATTATTTATTAAAGGTGGAAATAAAATTATATAGCTTGATTTTAGGACTAAAAGATAAAAAAATGTGGAAGAAAGAGGACTGATGTAGCAATTAATTTGCTTTTAATTTTAAATATTCATATTAAATCGAATGTTTAAATAAGTAAAAGGGTTGCAGGTGTAAATAAGTTAGAGAGCGAGGGTGGTGCTGCTGCAAAAAAAGGGGTATTTTTTTATAAATTTAAAAAATAAGAGGGGTGAGAAAAAATTACCTATTTTTGGCACTTATAAATGAAAAAAATTATTCATTCATTCATTTTAACTGTAAACGAAAAAATATATAGGATTTTTCCTATGTCATTTATCACATTTTTACTTAAAATTGTTGTTAAAACTAAGTAATTGTTTAATAAATTAATGAAATATGTGAAAATATGAAATTAGGACATAGAAATTATTAAAATGTGATTTTATGCTTTGTTATATAATTTTCATGCAATAAATGGCTTATTTTATATTAATTTGAATATATTATATTTTTTAAGACATAAAGTGGGCCATGCATGATTAAATTAATTAATAAAATATAAAATTATATTTAATAATTCATTTTAAAATATTTCATTAATAAATTGGGTTTTAATTAATTAATTAAATTGAATAAATTTTATTCTTTGGTCCTCTAAGTTGTTGATTTATTCTGGACAGGTCTGATAGCTTTGCTGGATTATAAAACCGTCCAAATTAGGGACCAAGTCAACCCAAAATTCGGCTGCATATGGCTTTCCATAAACCACTTTTTGTTTTAATTGCATAAGGTCCTTAAAGAGTTGAAGAAATTAGAGATTTACCTGAATATTTGCACTTGACCGAGTCTCAGTCCTGAGTTGTTGTGGCACTCAAATTAAACAAAAATCAAGCAAAAATCAGCTCAACTTCCTCAATTTATGGCCGGCCACCCATGGAATATGCTTCAAAAGATGAAAACACCTATTTTTAGTAAACTATCCCCCTCTCCTCACCTATAACTAAGACCTCATTCTCACATTTCTACTCATCCCTCATCATTCATCATTCTCTCCTCTCTAAATTCTCTTAGCATTCTTCTTTTCTCCCCACGCCTATCATCATCTTTTCATAAAGATTTTAGCATTTGAGCCTATTAAAGAACCCTTGGCTGGCCAATTTGGAGAGCTATCAGCAAAGGAGCGAAGTAAAGGAATGAAGAAGCCTCGTCAGTCAGAGTCTTTGGTGACAGCCACTCTGAATTGGGTTTAATCTTTCTTTTCTTTTCTTTAATTTAAAGATGTTTGGTATGTGTTTTTTGTTCTTGTTTACAACAATGTTAGCTTAATTTTATTTAAGCTAGGATGATTGTTTTGATTAAATAATATTTATTAGATTCATGCTTATAATGTTTGTGCCTCAATCGATCATGTTTTCAATTAAAATCAAGTTTGTATTTCGTTCATATGTGATTGAAATGCACCTGAATTAGCTAAGCGATCCTAACCAAGCGACGGCTAGTGGACGCATAATTGAAATATGCATGCTCAATTTAGATCCTAAATCGATTAAATTGCAGGTTGCATAAAAACCCTAACCAGGCTCTGTTATCTGCATAGTTTTTAGATTTGTGTGATTAAATTGATTCAAACCTAACACGTCCCTGTTACCTCACATGAATACTAAGAAACCCTTAGTAAATAAGGATCAGTAAAATGCGTATTTACTAAGTAAAGGATTCCGAAAGGACCTAATGTGGTTTCCAAACTAATGAAAGATCAAGTTGCCATGGAATATTTTTCCGAATATTATTAAGCATGTTGATAATAAATTGAGTTTAATTAAAGTAATTGTCCTAGTTTATTTATGTTATAATTGTTGCAAATTGTGTTTAATTTTGCTAAAATCTATTTCATTCATATAGTTTGCATACTTAGGTTAATTTGCATTGGGGATCATTACATTTAGTTTAATATATTTTAATCATCACTTCTCAACTATATTGTGTTTTTATTTACCAAATTATATAATTTTACAAATTAAGTGACTTAGCACAAATACAATTCCTATGGAGACGATAACTTGATACTTACTTATTACTTGATAACGACTGTGTAAACTTGCACAAACCTACGCGTTACAAGTTTTTGGCGCCGTTGCCAGGGATTGTCAACTGTTGCCATAGCCATTTCTTTTGTGAAATTATTTATTTTCAATTTGATTTATTTCTAACATTACTAACTTATTCTTTTTAATTTTGTGATTTTCTTTTCAGGTGTTTATGAGCATAGATCGAATTATCGATTTACTCCTTGTAGACCCTGAAATTGAGCGAACTTTCAGACAAAGAAGACGTGAACGAACAGCTCAAAGACAAGTCGAGATGGACCTTGGAAATCAGAATTAAGACCAAGGTAATGAAGCCAATCATGTACGAAATCCCATCCTCATTGCCGATGATAAGGATCGATGCATCAAACAATATGCTGTGCCAGTTTTCAATGAGTTAAATTTTGGAATTAGAAGGCCAGATATTGAGGCAACCCAATTTGAATTGAAACCAATGATGTTTCAAATGCTCCAAACGGTGGGCCAATTCAGTGGTATGCCCACAAAAGATCCACATCTCCACCTTTGGTTGTTTATGGAGGTGAGTGATTCATTCAAGATAGTCGGTGTGACTGAAGACGCACTGGGGTTGAAGTTATTTCCGTACTCGTTGCAAGATCGAGCACGAGCATGGCTCAATTCATTGCCACCAAGTTCCATATCTACAGGGCAAGAATTAGCAGAGAGATTTTTGGTTAAGTATTTCCCGCCTAGCAAAAATGCTAAGTTGAGGAACGAGATCACAACCTTCTAACAATTGGATGACGAGTCTTTGTATGAGGATTGGGAGTGATTCAAGGAGTTACTACATAAGTGTCCTCATCATGGGGTTCTTCATTGTATCCATTTGGAGACATTCTATAATGGTCTCAATGCATATACAAGATTGATGGTAGATGCTTCTGCTAATGGTGTAATTTTGTCTAAGTCTTATAATGAGGCTTATGAGATCATTGAGAGGATCGCGAGTAAAAACTATCAATGGCCAACAAATCGAACAGCTTCAGGAAGACGTGTAGCCGAAGTTCATGAAGTTGATGCCCTCACTTCGTTATCAGCTCAAGTATCGTCTATTTCTTCTAATAATTTTACAGCTCAGACACTAAGTTCGTACGAAGTAGTTTCCTGTGTGTACTATGGGGAAGGTCATTCTTTTGAGAATTGTCCATCAAATCCTGAGTCAGTGTACTATGTAGGGAACCGATATCAAAATATGAGTGGACAAGGACCCCAGTCCAACTTCTATAATCCTTCATGGCGTAATCATCCTAACTTTTCTTGGAGCAACCAAGGAAATAGACCGAACCACAACTCATTGCAGCATAGACTCAACCAATCTCAAGGGTTTAATCAGCAAGCTCCAAAACTACCTCAAGCTGAGGCATCAAATAGTTTGGAGAACTTGTTGAAAGTGTACATGGCAAAGAATGACGCTTTGATCCAAAGCCAAGCAGCAACACTGAAAAATTTGGAAAACCAAATGGGTCAATTAGCTACAGAGCTTCGTAATAGACAGCAAGGAACCTTGCCGAGCGATACTGAGAATCTAAGAAATTTGGGTAAAGACCATATCAAGGCAGTGGCATTCTGAAGTCGTAAAATTCTAGAACCCCGATTGATTGATGTCAAAGATAAGCCCGTTGGGAAGAATCAACTAGCTGTTGAAGTTCCTACACCAAAGGAATCAGAATCTGCAAAGACTAACAAGGTAAATCGTAGCTTAGTGAATTCAGATACTTTAACATCTTCTTTGGATGCAGATTTACCTACTCAGAAAAGTTGTCCGGTTCAACAGAAAATTCCATCACCTCCATATCCGCAAAGATTACAGCAACACAAACAGAAACAGGAGGTGTAATTCAAGAAGTTTTTGGATGTTCTGAAGCAGTTACACATCAATATTCTGTTGGTGGAGGCTTTAGAACAAATGCCAAATTATAGAAGGATATACTGTCCAAAAAGAAATGACTGAGTGAGTATGAGACTGTTGCCTTGACAAAGGAGTGTAGTGCGTTCCTGCAGAACAAGTTCCACCGAAATTCAAAGACCCAGGAAGCTTTACTATACCCTTTAACATTGGTAAATCTTACTGTAGTAAAGCTTTGTGTGATTTAGGAGCAAGTATCAACTTAATGCCGAAGTCTATTTTCAAGATGTTAGGGATAGGTGAAGTATGACATATAACTATGACGCTTCAGATAGTGGATCGATCTTTAGCATATCCCAAGGGAAAGATCAATGATGTTTTGGTAAGAGTTGATAAATTTATTTTTCCTGCTGATTTCATTATCTTAGATTTTGAAGCAGATAAGAAAGTGCTGATCATCTTTGGGAGACCTTTCTTAGCCACAAAAAGAACGCTAATTGATGTGCAGAAAGGTGAACTCACCATGCGAGTTCAAGACGATTAGGTAACCTTTAACATTCTTAAAGTAATGAAATTTCCCGATCCGGAAGAAGAGTGCTCAGTTATGGAAGAGATAGAAACCTTGGTTTCTATGGCAAGCAATTTTGAAGAAAATATATTGAAGAAAGCCTTAGATCTTGACCCTTTGGAGGATGAAGAAGGTGAAGAAAAGATGGCTTTGTTGGAAGCCAATCCGAGAAATTTTATTCAATCCACATGGTTTGAACCGTTAGAGTTGGAAGTCAGAGAATTTGTGCAACCCAAGTTGTCAATCGAAGAACTACCTAAACTCAAACTAAAGGTACTTCCTTCCC
This sequence comes from Gossypium anomalum, assembly GCA_025698475.1. Classification (NCBI taxonomy): domain Eukaryota; kingdom Viridiplantae; phylum Streptophyta; class Magnoliopsida; order Malvales; family Malvaceae; genus Gossypium; species Gossypium anomalum. The sequence goes on from CM046968.1 coordinate 72,015,433, forward strand.
TTTTGAAATACATTCATTTAGGTGACTGTTCTACTTTGCCAGTGATTATTTTAGCAGAACTGACAAAAGATCAAGAGGAGCAACTAATTGCTGTTCTAAATAAATTTAAGAAAGCAATTGGTTGGACCATAGCTGATATTCTAGGTATAAACCTTTCTTTTTGCATGCATAAAATTATTTTAGAAGAAAGTGAAAGAGCTCGATTTGATAGGTAAAGGAGGCTCAATCCTATTATGAAAGAAGTTGTGAGAAAGGAAGTGATCAAATGGTTAGATGCAGGAATCATTTTAGATTATTCGTGGGTAAGTCCGGTACAGTGTGTGCCAAAGAAAAGTGGAATCACGATTTTCAAAAATGAGCATAACGAGTTAATTCCAATGAGAACTGTTACCGGTTGGAGAATCTGCATTAATTACAGAAAATTGAACAAAGCCACTCGGAAGGATCATTTTTCGTTGCCTTTTATGGATCAGATGTTAGATCGACTGGCAAGTAATGAATTCTATTTTTTTTAGATGGCTATTCGGGATATAACCAAATAATTGTAGCCCCAGAAGACCAACATAAAACAACCTTTACTTGTCTATACGGTATGTTTGCTTTTAGACGAATGCCTTTTGGTTTATGCAATACACCTACAACCTTTCAATGATGCATGATGGCAATATTCATTGATATGGTTGAAAATTTTGTTGAGGTTTTCATGGATGATTTTTTCTGTTTTTGGTAACACCTATGATATTTGTTTGAGTAATTTGGCTAAGTTACTAAAGAGATGCGAAGAGATAAATCTTGTCCTTAACTGGGAAAAATGCCATTTTATGGTCAAGGAAGAGATTGTCTTAGGACATAAAATCTCAAAGAGAGGAATTGAAGTCGATAAAGCAAAGGTAGACGTAATTGAAATATTATTGACCCCAATGAATGTGAAAGGAGTCATAAGTTTCTTAGGCCATGCCAGTTTTTACTGAAGGTTTATCAAAGATTTCTCAAAAATTTCTAAATCGTTGTGTTTGTTGTTAGAGAAAGATACAGTGTTTGATTTCAACAAAGCATGTTTGGAAGCTTTTGAAGATCTGAAAAAATGGTTAACCTTAGCCCCGATAATCATTACACCTGATTGGAACTCACCTTTTGAATTGATGTGCGATGCAAGTGATTATGATGTTGGAGTTGTGATGGGTCAAAGAAGAAACAAAGTGTTTCACCCTATTTACTATACAAGTAAAACTTTGACAGTAGCCCAACTCATTTATACGGTAACCAAAAAGGAACTCTTTGCAATAGTTTTTGATTTTGACAAATTTTGCTCATATCTTTTAGGTACCAAAGTTACAGTATTTACGAACCATGCGGCCATTAAATCCTTGCTCACAAAAAAAGATGCAAAATCGAGGTTAATTCATTGGATACTGTTTCTCCAAAATTTTGACCTTGAGATCCAAGACAGAAAATATGTTAAAAATAAAATAGCTGATCATCTGTCGAGGTTGGAACAAGATGAGGGAACTCGATCATGTGTGCCTATCAACGAGAATTTCCCAGATGAGCACTTATTTGAGATAAATCAAATTCATGAAACACCTTGGTTTGCTGATTTTGCCAATTATCTTGCATGTGGAATAATTCCTCAAGAAATGACATACCAACAAAGGAAAAAATTCCTTCATGATAGTCGGTATTATTTTTGGGAGGATTCGTTTTTGTTTAAACAAGGTGCAGATAATATAATCCGAAAGTGTGTAGCTGAAAGTGAGATTACTGAGATCTTGTATCATTGCCACTGCAGCAAGGATTTTGCAAGCAGGTTTCTTTTGGCCTACGCTATTTAAAGATGCTTATGCTTATGTGAAGAACTATGATAAATGTCAAAGGACCGAAAATATATCAAGGAGGAATGAGATGCCCTTAACAAACATTTTGGAGATTGAATTATTTGACGTATGGGGCATTAACTTTTGAGGCCCTTTTCCTTCTTCATATGGGAACAAATACATCCTAGTTGCCGTGGATTATGTATCCAAGTGGGTTGAAGCTGAAGCATACCCTACAAATGATGCTAAGGTAGTCATGTGATTCCTATATAAGTATGTGTTTACACGATTTGGGACACCAAGACCTATTATTACTGATGAAGGTTCTCACTTTGTGAACAAATGGCTTAAGTGGTTGCTTGAAAAATATGATGTGAAGCATAAGATTGCTACTGCCTATCACCCTCAGTCCGATGGGCAAGTTGAGAGAGTGAATCATGAAATCAAAGGTATCCTTGAAAAGGTAGTATGCCCTAGCAGAAAAGATTGTTCTCGAAGGCTCGATGATGCATTATGGGCCTATCGAACAGCAGTTAAGACACCATTAGGAATGACTCCTTATTGGTTAGTTTTTGGGAAGGCATGTCATTTGCCATTAGAGTTGGAGAATAGAGCTCACTGGGCTTTGAAGCAGTTGAACTTTGATCTTAAGCAAGCCAGTGAGAGAAGGATGTTACAACTTGATTAGTTGGAAGAGCTGAGGTTGTTTTCCTATGAGAATTCCAAAATGTGTAAAGAAAGATCAAAGAGATGGCATGATAATCATATGCAACCTCGCGAGTTTAAAGAAGGTCAGAAGGTTTTGTTGTTTAATTCAAGGTTGAAGTTATTCCCTGGGAACCTTAAATCCCGATAGAAAGGATCCTATACCATATACCGAGTTTATCCTTATAGAGCTATTGAATTATATGGCAATTATGGAGGTACGTTTAAAGTTAATGGTCAACGTCTCAAACATTACTGGATAGTGAAGTTGAGCAAGTTGAATCCTCGTTCAAATTAACAGACCCTTGATTTTTCATGAAATCGTTTTGTAAATAAATAAATAATTAGAACTTATTTTCTTAGCTTATTACATTTAATTAATTCTGTGTAAGGAGATTGGAACTTAAGCGGGACCGTTGTGACCCCTCCAACCTTTCTTGGGAATTAATTTAATGTAATTTGTTAAGAAGAAATTTTCTAATTAAGATTTAAAATTTTTTAAGTTTCATTTGTTTTGTTTAAATTTTAAATTTTTATGTTAATAAAGGAGGTCAAATTTGGCCCAAGTACTAATCAGTTTTTCTCTTAAGACAAGACAGTTTGAGTTTGAGGCCCAAGATAGCAAAAAAAAGAGGAAAAAATCCATACCTTACCGCCACTCCCATTGCTTGCCACCCAAGTAACCCTAATGTAGCTAAATTTTTACTACATGTTACCCTAATTTTTCCTATATAAACCCTTCTTCACTCTACCATTTTTCATATTCCTCAAAGCAATTTACTTACACCCTAAAAATCCTTAAATCTCATTTTTGTGCCGTCAACCTCAAATCCTGAAAGAAACCCTAGTTCTCTTCCCTTTTTTTCGAAATAACCTATTGTCGCCGCAAGAAAATTGTCGAAGTATCAACTTTGCTGTCGCACATCGCCATTGTCACCGCCATACACCACTGTTGCTGTAACACGTTATTGTTGCCGCCACACCATTCTTTTCATGACAAAATTTCTGCCGTAGCAAGTTTTACCCACTTGCTGATTTCTCTTCTTCCCAATAAGCAGAAAATTTGCCAAATTTTTGGGAAAAGATACCATGTCTCGCAAAAGAACTAGATCATCAAAGACTACTCCTGAAAACCTGATTTTGATCGATAAAGAAGTGAAAGAGAGATTTGATTCAATTTTCAAGCATCAACCTATGATGCCGAAAAAAGGCTTTAACTTGAAGAGTAATGATTTGATGGTTGTTCTTGTGCCAATTAGAAAGATAATCAATGCTCTCAAGTGGGAACGATTTTGTGATGCTCGTTCACTTCCCGATGATGAATTAGTTCAAGAATTCTATGCAAGTTTGATGACATAAGATGCTATTGAGGTCATCGTTCGAAAGAAAAAGATGCTATCTTTGAGACATGGACGGAAGATACTGACGATGTAAGTGGAGATAGAGCTAAAAAAGATAAGGGGAATGAGTCAAGAAAATAAAATGAAGGGACTCTTATCTTATTAATTATTTATTTTTAGGTCCTTAGAAATTTATTTCTTTCGTAATTAGGATTAAATTTCTGCAGAATAAAACATAGCAAGCATGAATAAACTTAACACTTCTTTAGAAAGAAAAAGACTAAGTGATGTGGTAAGGAATGAACATGTCTAGGATTGGGTTATTAGAAAAGACTTGGTATTTAAGTAGTCTTAATGACTCACCTCTCTTTCTTTACAACCCTACCTGGTGTTCAATTTTCATTCATTACTTTGTTCTTGCAATGAGGACATTGCTTCTTTTTAAAGGGGGTAAGGCAAATAAATTGCTCAAACTTTTAAATTTTTTTCAAGTATGTTTCAATCATTTCTTTCATAAGTATGTTTTAATAAATGAATGTTTAGAGATATTTTTTTAATAAGATAGTTTGTATGCAAGTGTGAATGATGGTTTTATCTAAGTGAAAGTATGTTATCATGAAGAATGGAATGCTTGTATGATCTTAGCCTTAGTAATGTTTGCCATGAAAACTTAGTTTTTTTTTAGATTAGACATGCATGAAGGTTTATATCTTTTTTTCAAGTATGTTTCAATTATTTCTTTCATAAGTATGTTTTAATAAATGAATGTTTAGAGATATTTTTTTTAATAAGATATTTTGTATCCAAGTGTGGATGATGGTTTTATCTAAGTGAAAGTATGTTATCATGAAGAATGGAATGCTTGTATGATCTTAGCCTTAGTAATGTTTGCCATGAAAACTTAGTTTTTTTTTTTTAGATTAGACATGCATGAAGGTTTTTATCTTTAGAATTGGCTTAGTGACTTTCTTAAGGCGAAATCCTAGGGGACATAAAAATCTAAAGTGATATAGGCACTATTTCTTTGGATCGTTTGAGCCTTTTCAAGCCAACCCTATGATATTTGACCCTTGAAACTGAAATTTTGAGCGTAAAAGCCTGTTTATTGCAATGAACCTACATTATAAGCCACATTACCATCTTTTAAAGTTATCCTAATTTTGTGCACTTATCTTAACTAAAGTTGTCTTGGTAATCAACATTTGAGGAAGTTTTCATAAAGATGTATGTGCTCATGCTTAAAAAAAAAAGAGCGAAGAAAAGTTTGTTCAGTCTCCAAAAAGGAAAAATGTATGAGCATGAGTTCAAAATAAGTTTGGGGGTGTTCCAAAGGTTCACGTAAAGAAAAAGGTTGTATTACGAGAAATCCAAGACAAAGTTAAAGGTTAAGATTTTTAAAACCGAAATGTCTCATCTCTTAAAATCCCTACCTTTAACCGAGCCCCATTACAACCTTATAAAAGACCTATTGATTTGATGATTATGTCACCTACATTAGTGGAGAGGAAGTCCTAAGTTCAACATATGAAGATCATAAATAAGCCTTATGATTGTTTTCTTGATTGATAGGAAATTATGTTGAATGAAGAATGTTATCTATGGCTGTGACATACATGCAAACTATGATTCATGTTGGCATATTTTGAAGCTTAGTATAATGTTAAGGAATGTTTGCATATGAATTACTTGTTAATAAAGAAGATTGATGAGCATGAAGTTATTAATGCATGATTATGAGACAAAGATTGATGTTACTTACACAATTAGCAATTTTACCTTAGCAAGACCTTTTGTTGTGCATGAACATTACTCGGGATGAGCAATGATTTAAGTTTGGGGGTGTGTAAACGGAAAAATATATAGGGTTTTCCTTATGTCATTTATCACCTTTTTAGTTAAAATTGTTGTTAAAACTAAGTAATTGTTTAATAAATTAATGAAATATGTGAAAATATGAAATTAGGACATAGAAATTATTAAAATGTGATTTTATGCTTTATTATATAGTTTTCATGCAATAAATGGCTTATTTTATATTAATTTGAATATATTATATTTTTTAAGACATAAAGTGGGCCATGCATGATTAAATTAATTAATAAAATATAAAATTATATTTAATAATTCTTTTTAAAATATTTCATTAATAAATTGGGTTTTAATTAATTAATTAAATTGAATAAATTTTATTCTTTGGTCTTCTAACTTGTTGATTTATTCTGGACAGGTCTGATAGCTTTGCTGGATTACAAAACCGTCCAAATTGGGGACCAAGTCAACCCAAAATTCGACTGCACATGGCTGTCCATAAACCACTTTTTGGTTTAATTGCACAAGGTCCTTGAAAGAGTTGAAGAAATTAGAGATTTACCTGAAGATTTGCACTTGACCGAGTCACAGTCCTGAGTTGTTGTGGAACTCAAATTGACAAAAAAATCAAGCAACAATCAGCTCAACTTCTTCAATTTATGGCCGGCCACCCGTGGAAGATGCTTTAAAAGATGAAAACTCCTATTTTTAGTAAACTATCCCCCTCTCCTCACCTATAAATAAGACCTCATTCTCATATTTCTACTCATCCCTCATCATTCATCATTTTCTCCTCTCTAAATTCTCTTAGCATTCTTCTTTTCTCCCTACACCTATCATCATCTTTTCATAAATATTTTAGCATTTGAGCCTCTTAAAGAACCCTTGGTCGGCCACCTTGGAGAGCCATCAGCAAAGGAGTGAAGCAAAGGAACGAAGGAGCCTCGTCAGTCAGAGTCTTGGGTGACAGACACTCTGAATAGGGTTTAATCTTTCTTTTCTTTAATTTAATTTAAAGATGTTTGCTATGTGTACTTTTTTCTTGTTTACAACAATGTTAACTTAATTTTATTTAAGCTAGGATGATTGTTTTAATTAAATAATATTTATTAGATTCATGCTTATAATGTTTGTGCCTCAATCGATCATGTTTTCAATTAAAATCAAAGTCTGTATTTCGTTCATACATGATTGAAATGCACCTGAATTAGCTGGGTGATCCTAACCAGACGACGACTAGTGGACGCATAATTGAAATCTGCATGCTCAATTTAGATCCTAACCCGATTAAATTGCAGGTTGCATAACAACCCTAACCAGGCTCTGTTATCTGCATAGTTTTTAGATTTGTGTGATTGAACTGTTTCAAACCTAACACATCCCTGTTACCTCACACGAATACTAAGAAACCTTTAGTAAATAAGGATCAATAAAATGCGTATTTACTAAGTAAAGGATTCTGAAAGGACCTAATGTGGTTTCCAAACTCATGAAAGATCAAGTTGCCATGGAATGTTTTTCCGAATATTATTAAGCATGTTGATAATAAATTGAATTTAATTAAAGTAATTGTCCTAGTTTATTTATGTTATAATTGTTGCAAATTGTGTTTAATTTTGCTAAAATTTATTTCATTCATATAGTTTGCATACTTAGGTTAATTTGCATTGGGGATCATTTCATTTAGTTTAATATATTTTAATCATCACTTCTCAACTATATTGTGTTTTTATTTACCAAATTGTTAATATAATTTTACAAATTAAGTGACTTAGCACAAATACAATCCCTATGGAGACGATTACTTGATACTTACTTATTACTTGATAACAACTGTGTACACTTGCACAAACCTACGCGTTATATTAACCTCATTGTTTCTCAAAAAAAAAAAATCTTCCTCTTTCTCTTCCAACTTCTATGTTGGTCATGGCTCCACCACCGTAGAGCCCAACGGCTCTCCAACCTCCGGTGGTGGAGCCGCCGCGTATGGTAGTCAAAATTTTTTTTTTTTTTTTTTGCAAAATCAAAGTTTTCTTTAGAAAAAAAATCATTACTTTTCTTAAAAATTAAAATATTATTTCGAAATAGTTAAAAAAATCAAAATTTTGTTTTAAAGTTTTAAACTTTAGATTTTTATTTCTCAAAATCTAAACATTCTCCTTTTAAAAAAAAATTATTTTTCTTAAAGATTAAATCTTTTATTTTGAAGTAGTTTGAAAAAAATCAAAACTTTATTTTAAAATTTTAAACTTTCTTTTAAAATGACTAAAAAAACAAATTTTTATTTTTTCAAAATCTAAATTTTCTCCTTTTTAAAAAAAAAACACATTATTTTTCTTAAAGATTAAAGCTTTTACTTTGAAATAGTTGAAAAAAAAACAAAACTTTGTTTTAAAAATTTAAACTTTCCTTTAAAATAACTAAGAAAATAGAGTTTTATTTGTTAAAATCTAAACTTTCTTTTTTTTTAAAAAAAATCAAAATTTTTCCCATAATCAAGTTTTTTTCTTTAAAAAAAACTTTTATTTTAGAAAGGGTAGGGAAAAAAAGGGATTTTGGGGGGCTCCTAGGGGTGGAGGATCAACGGTTCGGTGACCTCCCCTTCATCGAAATCCAAAATCCAATTCCCCATGATATGCCTATGGCCAAAAAAATGATAGAAGAAAAGAAAGAAAGAAAGAAAAGAAATAGAATGCTTTTAGTTGTGTTTTTCTTTTACCTTTTTTTTTTTAAGAACAAAAATAATTAAAAGCCTCCTTTTTTTCATTTCATTTCATGCTTATATATTGTTTTTTTTTAATCTTGCTTATTTGTAAAAAATGATGATAATAATAATAATAATAATAATAATAATAATAATAATAATAATAATAATAATAATAGCAGTAGTAGTGATGATAATAATAATTTGGGACTTTGACAAGCCCAAAAAGGAAAGAAGAAAGAAAAGAAAAATAAATGTCTCAAATAGACCAAAACCGGGTGGGCTTCGAACGGCCCAAGAGAGAACAAAACTTTAAATTAGCCCCCAATTAGGCTCGGACAAAAATAGGTGTCTACAGTTGCCCCTCTTTGTTCGTAGCTTGTGTAGCAAGGAACGTACAAAGACGTAGACATCTAACCACTATCAAATCCCACTTAACACCGCAGTAAAAAGAATAACAAGTTTTTGCAATTACCAAAATCAAAACAGATCAAACCATATTACGTTACCCAAAGCTAGAAAAGTAGATACCAAACCATCAAAACATGAAGAGTGAAACAAGCTAGGCCTCACAACCAAATCTTTGAAATGAGAATGCAGAAGAAATGTAAATAGACCTGACACTTGTGCCTTCATATACAGTGCAATGAAAAGTAAATGGACCTCCACACCTGGGCCTTTAAATGCAATGAAAAGTAAACGGACCTCCACACCTCGACCACTAAATGCAATGAAAAGTAAATAGACCTCCACACTTGGGCCTCTAAATGCAATGAAAAGTGAATTGACCTCCACACCTGGGTCTCTATATGCAATGAAAAGTGAATAGACCTCCACACCTGGGCTTCTAAATGCAATGAAAAGTAAATGGACCTCCACACATGGGCCTCTAAATGTAATAAAAAGTAAATGGACCTCCACACCTAATAAAAAGTAAATGGACCTCCACACCTAGGCCTCTAAATGCAATAGATGTTTTCCTTTCTTCTTTTCTTGAATTTTTCATAAAAAGGTAATCATTTTGAAATCATGTTTTTAGGTTGAAAAAAATCAAATCCCTATCCACACACAACAGATCATGAAAATCAAATTTCATGGGATATCATCTTAACAAATTTCAAAATGATTTTATGACTCGTAAATTAAATTCTCAAATGATAATTCACGTAACAAACTTGGTACCACGGATTTCATAAATCCACCCTTGAAACATAATTTTTTTGCATTGAGAGTCAACTCGTTAATTCTCATGAACCCGAATTTCCTTTTCCTGACTTTGGACTGTTCTAACTATGAACCCTGTACCATGCTTTTTTGCAAAATTGCATCTTAAAATAGATATTCTTCAATATAGTTCATTTCTCATGCTTTCTCTTTATTTTTTTTTTTGGTTTCTTTTTTTCTTTTCTTTTTTTTTCCTGATTTAAGAAAAATATTCTTTTTGTAGACTCTTACTTACTCCAAGTAGATCAATTCCCTAATTTAAACTGGTCATGAGCAATCAAAGATGGACTTGTTCCAAGGTTATAGTGTCGGCTCGAGTTTGGGTGCCAAAGAAAGGGATAAAATAGGTTCAAATAGATTACTTCAGGGCTCGTATCGAAGGATCAATTTCTTCTGGAAATCTTCATTATCCTCCAAGGCATCTCATATCTTTTTTTGTTTTTCTTTTTAGAAATCTCTCTAGATTGCTCATGTCTGATTTTTCACCCTAGAGTTCATCTCCCTCTTTTATGCTCTTGAAGACGTCACAATTTCCCAAGGATTAACTTCTTGATATGAACAAACATATTCGATCAAAATGGTCTTTTAGGGGTTATACCGTGGTCTAAGGGTTAAGGGTCAATCAAAGAAAGGTTTTTCAGGCTAAAATATATATTATGTGAAAGAGTATAAAACCCATGATGAGTTATTTTGAATTTTTTATTGTTCCTTCCATATCTCAATCTCTTTTATTTATTCTTACACCTTTCTATTTCCTTTCTTTTTTTGTTTCTTATTCACTTTCCCTATTTCTTCTTTTTTCTTTTTTCGGAATGAGATCAAGAATGTAAACTTTTTCTTTCATTTTTCATGATCTTTCTTGTCAATCCATGATGTTCAATGGATGATTTTAATTAGGGTTCAAAAAGAAGATACATTAGGTTCAAAATAGGGTAACAAGGGATATAATTTTCTCTAAGTGATGGGGAGAACAAAATAATGTCATTTATCATTTCAAAATATGGTTAATCTCATCACAAAGGTTATTCATGGGAATGCGCCCATATTTTCAATTTCAATTGCGCATAATCTCGTGTTTATCTCACAAGGTTGTGAAATCATCGATCCATACCCAAAACCTCACAAAATGTCCTCCAATGTGGAGGGTGATCCTTCGTCAAGGGTCAGTTTTGAACAAACAATATGACCCAAAGTGGTTAACAAAGGATGAAATTTTCTTCAAGTGAAGGATATTTCAAAAATGCCATTCGTCACTTTGAACATGGCCAACATATTAAGTAATTAACCTTAAGGAGAATGCAAGATTCCAAGGTAAAATGTAACCCCAAACATGACAAACAAAGAAAAGTAAAACAGAAAAAGCCAATATTACTCAATGTGAATAACATTAAGAACAATCAAGCTTAGTTTTTAAGCAAAGTATTTTTTCACTGTATCAGAATTTACAGGGTTCGACATCTCGTCTCTATCCATTTCAGCGAGAATCAATACTCCACCAAAGAAATTTTTCTTCACTACATACGGTCCCTTCCAATTTGGTGCCCATTTTCCCCGATGATCATTAACATATGACAGAATCTTCTTTAGTACCAAATCCCCTTGTCTAAATTGCATTGTTCGCACCTTCTTGTTATAGGCCTTAATCATTCTTTGTTGATACAACTAACCATGACATAAAGCTATTAATCTATTTTTCTCAATTAAATCCAATTGCTCATATCTCTCTTGCATCCATTTAGCCTCCTCTAGTCACACTTTCCTCAACACTTGTAGAGATGGGATTTGAACCTTGATAGGTAAAATGGCCTCCATGCCATACATTAATGAAAACGGAGTAGCTCCAGTCGAAGTTCTCACTGATGTGCGGTATGCATGGAGAGCAAAAGGGAGTTTCTCATGCCAATCCCTATACGTTTCTGTTGTCTTAGAAATAGTCTTCTTGATATTCTTGTTTGCGGCCTCGACTGCCTTTTGGATGATATGGCGTAGAATTGTAATGCTTAATCTTAATTTGTTCGCAAACATCTTCTATCAAGGTATTGTTTAAGTTCTTAGCATTGTCTGAGATGATTCTTTCAGGTAAATCGTACCCAAAAATGACCTTTTTTTTAGAAATTTACAGATCATTTATCTAGTTACATTAACATATGAAGCGACTTTGACCCACTTGGTGAAATAATCAATCACTACAAAGATAAAGCGATGCTCGTTTGGTGATTTCGGTGAGATGGGGCCAAAACATCCGTGCCCCACATTGAGAACGACCAACAAGGCGCCAAGACGTAAAGATTAGTAGAAGGAGCGTTAATACTATCTGGATAAATTTGACATTTATGACATTTTTTAGCATAATTTAAACAACCTCGTTCCAACGTCAACCAAAAAAATCTCGCCCTCATGATTTGCCTTGCCAGAATATGTCTGATATTATGTGCTCTACATACCCCATCATGGATTTCCTTTATTATCTTATTCGCCTCTTCTGTGTCGACACATCTCAACAGGGTTTGGTCATGTCCTCTTTTGTACAAAAACTCACCGTCCAAGAAGAAACCCATAGCCAACCTCCTATTTATTCATTTATCATTTTCTGAGGTGCAATATGAGTATTGCTATTATTGCAAATAACGCTTAATATCAACATACCACAGTTTCCCATCTGTTCCCAATTCTACACCCACGCGTGGGCTGACGAGTCCTTGACCCTTAGCTGTATAGGTTGCACTTTTGTTTCGGATCCTACTTTAAACATGGCAGCTAGAGTAGCTAATGCATCTACTAACTAGCTTTCTTCTCTTGGCAAATGAAAAAATTGAACATCATTAAACTCTTTGATCAGTCCATGCACATATGTTTGATAATGAATCAATTTGGAATCCCTTGTTTCCTATTCTCCTCTTAATTGGTAAAAAATTAACACTGAGTCACCAAAAACTTTTAAAACCCTAATATTTTTCTCAATGGAGATCTGAAGTGCCAAACCGCATACCTCATATTCAGCTACTTTGTTTGTACAGGTGAACATCAGTTTAGCTATAGCGGGAAAGTACTGGCCACTTGGGGAGATTAGTACTGCCCCAATCCTATGCCCAATCAGGTTGGAAGCTCCATCGAAATACACCTTCAAAATTTCTTCTTCACACTTTGAAATTGGCATGATCTCTTCGTATGAGAAATCAAAACTCATGGGCTCGTATTCCTCTTTCACGCGTGTAATAGGCCCAATTTGCCCGGGCTATTAAAAGTCTAAAAAATAGAATAAACCAAATAAAAGAAAAATAAAGTTTTTTTTAAATAGTCCATTTTACAAGGCCCACAGATACTTAAACCCAATGCCCCAATTACACCCAAGCCTATACCGTAGCCCAAATACCCAAATACCCAAATACTGCCCAAAACTCATCAGACCCAAAATACACAGGGCCCAAATGGCCCAAATAGTTAACAGAAGACAGAAGGCCTAGGGTTTCTAAAACCCTAGGTGCCGCAAGCACTAGACGAAGGCCCCTAAACTTACGCCGCAATCGGCGCGCCAATCCCACCACCGATAGATTCGTGCCATCAGCACCCCATCATCGCCTCAATCAGCGCGCCAGTGAATCGTCATCAACCCTCCATTGTCGCCAGATTTCTCGCTGGTACCTGCAAAAAGAAAGTAGAACGGCAGAGAAACAACAAAACATAGCAAGAAATCGAAATGACATACTTTCCATTTTTGTAAAAAGGCTATAAAAACAGAGCCTAAACATTGTAATCGACACAAAAAAAGAAAAAAAAAACAAAAAAGAATGCAGAGAAAACCTTTGTAGAATATACATTTACAATAAAATACCAGCAGTTTATCGAAGAAATAGAGGTGATTTGTTTTTACTTTTTTTTACTTTTTTTTTGTTATGAATACATACAAATATCACTAAAAATAAAACGGAAAGAGATTTGCCGTCGGATTTGCGCTAAAAATCGAAGCTCTTGACTTCCGATCCGCGATATCCGTGGGGTCGACGGCAACAGCGGCGCGCGCGTGTGCCGATGACCGAGGCTTGGCTTGCGGAGGCCGGCCGGAGGTCTTTTTCACTTCTCCTTTTTCAGAGGATTTCTGCTTTTTTTTTTTTTACAACCGGGGGCTAAAATGAATTTTTAGGTTTTTTTTTTCATATTTATAAACGACCAGTACGACGTCGTTTTGGGATGGCCGATTAGTGACCAAAATGGTGTCGTTTCAAGGCTGAGAATCTACGCGTTGACCCGTGACCCGGGAATGATCCGGGTGTTTTTGTTTAAAGGGCTAATTTCCCAATTGGTCCTTCCGCATTTTTAGCATTTATAATTTCGTTTAATTCAAATTTTATTTTATTTTAATTTGGCCCTAACCTTTTATTTTTGTTTCAATTTAGTCTTAGCTGCTATTATAAGGCCTATTTTGGGAACGACGTCGTTTTGGGATTAGGGTCAAATTGCCCAGTGAATCCCTCAGCTTTTAGAGCGTGTTTCAATTGGGTCCAAAATTCATTTTATTATTTTAAAATTAACCCTAAAGTTTTATTTAAATTCAATTTTAATCCTTTATATATATATTATATAATTTATTTATTTATTTTAAATATTTTGTATATTATTTATTTTACTTTAAACCTTATTTATATGGAAAAAAATATTTATTTTATTATCTTTTTATGTATTATTTATTATATTATTTATATTTTATTGTATATTATTTATTATATTATCTATAATTTTAAAATTTTAAAATTATTATTAAATATTACATTTTTATATATCATTATTAAATATTTAGTATGTAATATTCTAAAATTTACTATAAAATTTTGTTCCTATTTAACATATTATTATTTTTATAAATATATATTAAGTTATTATATCATATAGTATATTTTTGTATATATTAACCATTTTTAAAAATATTCTCCTTTATTATTTATATATTGTTTTAAATATTTTATTTTTTAATACCTCATTTATTTTTAATTGTATTTAGTTTTTATCTTTATTTTTTTTTTGACTTATTTTTTATATGTTCATAATTTGTTTATTTATTTTTGTATCTTTTTTGTATTTATTTAGTATTGTTTTAGTATGTTAATTTTATCTCATAAATTATTTGTTATTTTTATGTTATTTATTGTTTTTATATATTTTCATGAAAATTGATTATTTATGTTGTTATTTTAAGTTATATTTGCATGAAATATTATTGTATATATATTATGTAATTTATATTGTTATATTCATTGTTTTCTATGCTGTATTTTGCATGAAATGTTAATGTATGTATATTTATGTTATTTATGATTATATCTACATGAAATGTTAATGTATATTATGTAATTTATGTCGTTATTTATCATTTTCTATATTATATTTGCATGAAATGTTAAAGTATGTATCATGTAGTTTATATTATTTAGTATTGATATCTTGTAATATGTTAAATGCATCATTGTTTTAAAAAATTTATATTTCATTTAATCCAAAAGAATTTTAAAAATGAGGGAATGTTTTTTGTATTTAGGAATTCGGGAAGTAGTGCCCTAACATGCTGGGTTGCGATTTCCCGTTTGTCTAAATGTCTAAAGTATCCTTCTAAATAGATTTTGTAAATAACGAGATGATTTCAGTTACGAAAGTTTAAGAATATCGTGTCCAATCATGCTGGATGTGATGTTTGTACTCTTTTGGAGCGAAGGAATCCCGATTTTCAACTCAAATTATTCCGGTTTTAAAAAAGGATCCTATTTTTAAATTCTTTCAAACTTTTGACATTAAGACAGAAAACTATTCAATTTGGTACCAATTTTGGGCGTTGCGAGGGTGCTAATCCTTCCTCGTATGTAACCGACTCCCGAACCTATTTTCTCACATTTTCATAGACCAAAATGTTTTATAAGGTGATCCAATCACACCTAAAAAGGTTTGTGGTGACTCCCGTTTTCAAAATCTCCCTTGAAAAATGGTTTCGACAACGCGATCTGCTAGAAATTCTGCGACAATGCTTCCTTTTATAGCCTTTTGGGACATGTAGATGATGTCATACTCGGACAAAACCACTTGCCTATGAGAAAATCTCTCTGACAATGATGGCTTCTCAAAAATGTACTTCAAAAGGTCTAACTTTGTGATGAGGAATGTGGTGTGATACAACATGTGGTCCATGCTAAAGTGCAACACATCTTTTTCAGATAGGAATACTTGGCTTCATATTCCGTGAACTTCTTGCTCATATAATAAATTGTATGCTCTTGTTGCCCCAGAACACAACCTATGGAATTATCCAGCACTACTAAAAACAAAATCAAAGGTCTTCCTGACACCGGGGGAATCAAAATTAGTGGCTTATCCAAATACTCTTTTACTTTATCAAATGTTTTTTGACAATCTTCAGTCCATTCATCATCACTATCCTTACGTAAGAGCTTGAAGATAGGATCACACTTATCCGTCAACTATGAGATAAAACGAGACACATAATTTAACCGTCCCAAAAAAACTCTTACCTCCTTTTGAGTTTTAAGGGGTGTCAAATCTTGAATTGCTCGAACCTTGTCTGGATCTATTTTGATTCCCTGTTCACTCACTATAAAACCCAACAGCTTCCTTGACTTTACCCTTAAATTACATTTTGCTGGATTCAATCTCAATTTGTATTTCCTCAATCTTTCAAATAGTTTACGGAGGTTTTCCTCATGACTTTCCTCCCTAGCAAACTTTGCTATCATATCGTCAACATAAACTTCAATCTTTTTATGCATCATGTCATGAAACAGTGTCACCATTGCTCGTTAATACGTAGCCCCAGCATTTTTTAAACCAAACAGCAAGACCCTATAACAAAAAGTTCCCCAGGTAGTGATGTACGTGGTCTTTTCCATGTCCTCCCTTTCTATTTTGATTTGATTATACCCCGAGAATCCATCCATGAAAGAGAAAACACAATGTTTAGCAGTGTTATCCACCAGTGTGTCTAAATGAGTGATGGTAGCTAAACTGAATAAAAATTCGACTAAGGCAAGCGCACCTATCGAACAGTAGTATAGTTACGGTGAGACCAGAAATATCGTATCCACAAGGACTAAAAGTACTAGTAATTACTATCTCTTTTTTTTATCTAGCCTAAGAATTAAAGGGGTGTTTTTAAACTAAGGTTAACTATCTAATTAACTAAGAACACGACAGAGATGAAAGTTGGAAAATACTTTTGGAGAACCGATGGAGATAACAATACCCAAGGAAGAATCCACCTAGACTTCACTTATTATTTCTGAATTAGACGATTTATTCACTTAACTTAATCCATAGAAATCCCTGATTTATGTTAATATCTCTCTCGAGACTAAAAACAACTGACTCTAGGTTGATTAATTGAAATCTCTTTCTAATTAAAACCCCTATTATCGCATTAACTCGATCTATGGATTCCCTTATTAGATTTGACTCTAATCCGGAAGATTTACGTCGTCCTATGTTTAGGATTGCATTCAACTCCGCTTAATTATGCTAGATCTACTCTTAAACAGGGACTTTTACTCCACTAAATAAGCACATCAGACTTGAATTAATATCCTGAAATATTAAAGCAAGAATTAAGAATTAAATGAAGAATAAGAACAAGTATTTATCATATAATTCAAATAGTAAGAAGATCTGTCTTAGGTTTCATCTCCCTTAGTTATTTAGGGAGTTTAGTTCATAATGATGGGGGAAAACATCTCAAAATTGGGAAAACAACAAAACATAAAGAAACCCAAAGAACTTCTAAGGAAATTGAATGGAGATCTTCAGTCTTAAAGTAGATCCTGCTTCCGAGCTGATTCTGATGGCTATCTTCGAGTATTCTCTGCCTTCTACTCTGCGTCCCTCTCTTTGATCCTCTTCTAGGGTGTTTATATAGACTTTGGAATGCTTCAAAACCCTCAAAATTAGCCTTTTCAGAGTAGAATTAGACTTGGGCTCGACAGGGACACGCCCGTGTGGCACGCCCATGTGATGATACTCAAGCCATGTGTAATTCTGACATGGTTTTAAGTTGACACAGTCTTGACACATGCGCGTGTGGATGATAAACCGTAATTTATACATATTTATAACCCATGCTTAACGTATTTTATGAATGATTTCTTCTTAGATTTGGTGAATTCGGTGCTCCCAATGCCTTAATTTCATGTTTTATTCTCAGGTAAGCATAGGAGAATGAAAGGAACGAGAAACGGGCCAAAACCGGAGAACATGGGCCAAAGCACGAAATTAACAGGGCCTGGACCTCTTGACACAGGCAAATCACACGGCCGTGTCAATTTGGTAGAATTGAAGCACGATTCACACGGGTATAACACACGGCCGTGCACCTCGAACACGGCCTGAAGTTATCGCATACAGGCGTGTTACACGGGCGTACTCCTGCCGAGCCCAAGTTGAGTCCAATTCAGAAAAGGCCACTTTTGATTCCAAAGCCTATAAATACACCCTAGAAGAGGAAGAAAATGGGGGACAGGGAATAGGGAGTAAGGAATTACTCCAAGGAAGCCAATTGATCCATCTCAGAAGCCGAAGCCACTATCAAGACTGAAGATCTCTCCTCAATTTCCCCTTCAGGAGTATTGGGTTTTCTTTATGTTTTGTAATCATTATTATTCTGAGATGTTTTCTTGTTTAGTTATGAACTAAACCCCTAAATACCTAAGGGGGATGAAACCTATGACGAAACCTTGTTATTATTTTTGAATCGTATGATAAATATTTAACTTGTTCTTAATTATGTGTTCTTAATTCTTGGTTTGGTATTTCAGGATATCACTTCAAGTTAGTACTCTTAGTTGAAGGAGGAATAGACCCTGACTAAGAGTAACTTTGTCATAATTAAGCGGAGTTGATTGCGCACTTAGAGATAGGGTGACAAGATTTTACCGGATTAGGGTGAAACCTAATAAGGGAATCCATAGATTGAGTTAATACAACCTTAGGATGTTAATTAAAGATAACTCTTGGTTATTCAACCTAGGGATTAGACGTTATTAGTCTCGAGAGGGATAATAATATACATTAGGGATTTCTACAGAACAAGTTAAATGAATAAATCGTCCGGTTTAGAGCCAGAATAATAAGTAAAAGTCTAGGTGGATTTTTCCTTAGGTATTGTCTCAATCAATCGCTTTCCCCAAAAGTAATTTACCAAATTCTATTTTCTGTCAGTTCTTAGTTTGATTAATTAGTTAGTTAAAACAAACCTCTTTTCTTATGCTAGATAATAAGAAGACAGTCATTACTAGTACTCCTAGTCCCTTGGTTCGATAATCCGGTCTTGTTAAAGCTATACTACTGTTCGATAGGTACACTTGCCTACGTCGTGATAATAGTTAGTTTCAAGAACGATTCATTATAAATTTATAAAACTTATCACAGGAAAATCACGATTAGTGGACTACCCATGTGTCTCACACGGGCATGTAGATTACTCGTGTGGAAGTGTCTAGGCCGTGTGAAGCATTGAAATAAACTTATTTTTTCTATTTTTGGCCTTTTTCTTGCACTTTTTGCTTTCCTATGCTCACCTGGATATAAAAAATGAAATTAAAGGATTAGGAGCATCAAATCCACTAAATCTTATGATAAATTATCCAAAAATATGCTAAGCATGTGATTAAAATATGATCAAATATCCCCACACTTAAGCATTTTCTTGTCCTCAAGCAAAATCCTCAACTCACAATTAAAATAAATTCTTCTCAACTTATAATTCTTATCAATAATGTTTCGAAGTAATCCATAAGTAATCATACATTGAGAATTCAACTAAAAGAACATTAAAGTTTCAAACAATCCAAGTTGAGCATTTTAATCATAACACCATAGGTATCCCCCTTTATCTAAGTAATTACCTTTAACTCTAAATCGACAAGGGTTGACATCCTCACTAAAGATTCACTCAAATCACTCAAAGTGTTTAAGGTTTAATAATTAAGCACTCAATAGTCAAACATGAAAAGTTATTACCATAGGCTTGCATGAAAATCAAATCTCCACCACTATAAATGAGATGATACACAATTCAAAAGGTCTTTAACAGGGTTGTAATGGGGCTTGGGTCAAAGGTGTGGATAAAGGCTGAAAAAGAAGGTTAGAATCGAGATTTAATTTAATAAATTACCAAACTTAGAAAAAAATAAGCTAATTATTGAATTACAAACAAATGCGAAAATTAAAACTATCCAAGACTAATGAAGTGAGCTTTCTCTCAAAATAGTAATTTTAACTTGTCTAAGCTCATTATGAATGAATAGCAATATGTAACTTCATGAATATAAAAATATATGTTTTTTTTTAAGAACAAGAACAAGTAAGTACATAATAAGAAATAATTCAACAATTGAAATGAACGAACGTAGTTAGGTAACTAGTCAAATCAAATCTCGATAAAAAAAGAGTCAATAAAAAGGGAGAAATTC
Organism: Gossypium anomalum; assembly: GCA_025698475.1. Taxonomy (NCBI): domain Eukaryota; kingdom Viridiplantae; phylum Streptophyta; class Magnoliopsida; order Malvales; family Malvaceae; genus Gossypium; species Gossypium anomalum. The sequence goes on from CM046968.1 coordinate 72,035,489, forward strand.
TTAATGAATCAAAAAAGGGTTAAGTTGTGAGTTAACATTTAATGGGAAAATATCAAGAAATGGTGTTTATAGCTCAAAGGGGTTCACTAAGGGTTAATTATGTGGGTAGGCTTTTTATGGAGTGAGTGGGTTAAAACCTAATATCTCAGTATATCAACTTAAAGGTGTGGTCTCGACATGTATAATTGATGCAAGTTCTAGACTAACAAATCAGTATTGGCTCACTCATAACCATCAATAAAAGAGAGCAAGAAAGATATATGCTCTAAACGGCTCAAAATCTCACAAAACTTATGGGTTTTTGATGTCAATCTTGTAGATTTAGAATTTCAAGATAATACCTCATTTTAAGGAAACAACCTAGCAATTTTAATTCTCAAAAATTCAACTTATCATGCTTGATTCTCTATTGTCCTAAAGTTTAAATAATCAATGCACAATTACTTATGTTTTAATCCAAAACATATCAATAAAAATCATAAATCAATCAAAATTCATTCTAATAGTAATATGAGAATTATTTGAGAATAAGATATAATTCAGGGATTTTCTGATAATCATATAAATAATCTTCCGACACTTAAGATGTACATTGTCCTCAATGTACAAATATAAATAATAACAATATAAGCATAATATCATAAAAGAGAGGGGGAGGCAAAACTGCCCTGAACTTGGATGTAATCCTTGGGATAGCGAAAGTGAAATTAGAGACATTTGAAATGTAGTGCATGCTTAACTAGTTCAAGGTTAAGGTGAGGTAAGATACTCCGATGGTGGTAGAGGTTGGGTTCCACAATCATAGTGCCAAGCGAAGAGATTATCGTGGTGGTCGATGTCATGGTGGCTATGGTCGTGGTTAAGCAGGACATGGCAGGCGTGGATTATTTTTGCCCAGAGGATTGTTTTTATATTCCTGAGTAGCACCAATCAATTGAACCTTTTGAAACTTTAATATCACTAGTAATGTTTTAGGGAGTTATATCGGTGGGGTTATCATGGTTACTCATAAAAGAACAGCCATAGAAATAAAGGGTTCAAGATCTACTAAGAAAATTCTTTTAGAACATGAAAAATAAAAATAAAAATAAAAATAAAAAGAATAGAAAAATAAAGTGAAAATAAATGAACTCAAAAGTCTTCATCGGCAGCTGGATCGTGAGAAGGTGGTGCTGGAGGCGAAATATGGAAATGCTGACAAATCTACTACAAAGTCGTCTCTATACTGTTGAATCGCTGAGCAGAGCTGTTGAACTGCTGAATGCAATATTGCTCGAATCGAGTTAGGTGGTTAGAAATTTTTGTCAATGAAGCAGTCGCATGAACTGGTCTCTGACTTGGCAGTGGCTAAGAAGGTGGGTTCTCATGAAAGTAAGGGATATTGTCAGTAATATCCTCGGGATCATCCTGATCGGTGGCTCATGCTAGTCAGTATTGAGGAGGATTGAACCCACGACGACGCTCTATCATCCTCATGTGGAGTATACTTGATATGTCCTGTGGGGTGATAAACTATAATTTATACATATTTATAACCCATGCTTAACATATTTTATGAATTATTTCTCCTTAGATTTGGTGAATTCGATGCTCCTAATGCCTTAATTTCATGTTTTATTCTCAGGTAAGCATAGGAGAGCGAAAGGAACGAGAAACGAGCCAAAAATGGAGAAAATGGGCCAAAGTACGAAATCAACATGGCCTGGACCTCCTTACACGGGCAGATCACACGGCCATGTCAATCTGGCAAAATTGAAGCACGATTTACACGGGCAGCTCACACGCCCGTGCCAATCTAATAGGCTCGAACACGGCCTGAAGTAATCGCACATGGCCGTGCCACACGGGCGTGTCCCTGCAGAACCCTAGTTAAGCTTCATTCAGAAAAGGCCAAATTTTAGGGCTTCTTAGGCATTCCAAAGCCTATAAATACACCCTAAAGGAGGAAGAAAAAGGAGACAGAGAATAGGGAGTAAGTAATTACTCTGAGTAAGCTGATTTATCCATCTCAGAAGCCGGAGCCACCATCAAGACTGAAGATCTCTTCTCAACCTCCCCTTAAGGAGTTTTGGGTTTTCTTTATGATTTGTAATTTTTATTATTCTGAGATGTGTTCTTGTTTAGTTATGAACTAAACCCCTAAATACCTAAGGGGGATGAAACTTATGACTAAACCTTGTTATTATTTCTGAATCGTATGATAAATATTTAACTTGTTCTTAATTACGTGTTCTTAATTCTTGTTTTGATATTTCAGGATATCACTTCAAGTTACTACTCTTAGTTGGAGGAGGAATAGACCCTGACTAAGAGTAACTTTGTCGTAATTAAGCGGAGTTGATTGCGCGCCTAGAGATAGGGTGACAAGATTTTACCGGATTAGGGTGAAACCTAACAAGGGAATCCATAGATCGAGTTAATGTAACCTTAGGGTGTTAATTAGAGATAACTCTCGGTTATTCAACCTAGGGATTAGACGTTGTTAGTCTCGAAAGAGATGGCTAAAAACCAAGACAATTCGCTACCTCCAGCCATACCCGCTGAATTAGCAATTCAGAATCCTGCTCCTCGTACTATGTATGATTATGCTAAACCTAATTTTACAGGAACTGAGTCAAGTATAGTTAGACCTGTTATTGCTGCAAATAATTTTGAATTAAAACCTAACACGATCCAGATGATACAGTAATTTGTTCATTTTAATAGTTTGCAGGATGAGAACCCCAACACGCACTTGGCAAATTTCCTAAAACTGTGCGACACTTTCAAAATTAACGGTGTTTTTGATGATGCCATTCACCTTCGGTTATTCCCTTTTTCAATGAGGAATAAAGCTAAACAGTGGTTGAACTCACTACTACGAGGGTCCATTACCACTTGGGAGCAAATGACCGAAAAATTTCTATTAAAATATTTTCCACCAGCAAAAACAGCTAAGTTGCGTAATGATATTTCTTCTTTTGTGCAGATGGACTTAGAAACGCTTTACGATGCATGGGAGAGATTCAAGGACCTTTTGTGAAGGTGCCCACACCATGGGTTACCTCTACGGCTGCAAGTTCAAATGTTCTACAACGGCGTGAACCCTTCGACAAGACAAATAATTGATGCAGCTGCCGATGGAACCATCAATAACAAGACACCTAAAGAAGCTTCTGAATTCATTGAGGAGATGTCACTAAATAACTATCAGTGGCAAGTCATGAGGACTAAGCCAACGAAAACAGCAGGCGTTTATAACGTCGATTCGGTTACCATGTTGTCAAATCAGGTAGAACTTCTGAATAAAAAAATTGATGGTTTACTTGGTTCTACGCAGGTACATCCAGCGATGAGGTGCGATTCAAGTGGAGGAGGTGTGCCTACAGAATACCCACCATTCAATCTTACAACCGAAGAGGAACAAGTGAACTATATGGGTAACAATAATTTCAGATCTCAAAATAACCCATATAGTAATACTTACAATGCAGGTTAGAAGAACCACCCAAATTTCTCTTGGGGTGGTCAAGGAAATCAAAGACCACAGAATCCTCAGGGTTTCCAACAGCCACCTTATCAACAAGAAAAGAAGCCGAACCTTGAGAAGATACTATCCAAATTCATCTCGGTGTCAGAAACTCATTTCCAGAATACCGAGACAGCACTCAAAAATCAACAAGCATCAATTCAAGGGCTCGAGACACAGATAGGTTGGCTGTCCAATCTAATATCCGAACAACCACAAGGTAGTTTGCCAAGCAATACTGAACCAAACCTAAGGGAACAGCTCAACGTAATTGATGCTCAAGAAGAATGCGTTGAGACTGAGCCAGAACCAAGGCAAGAAAACGCGGAAAGCAAAGGTGATGGTAAGGTAAGTCATAATAAAACGGTGAATGTAGAATACAAACCTCGTGTCCCATATCCTAACGCGACAAGGAAAGACCACTCAGATGAACAATTCGGTAAATTCCTTAAACTTTTGAAAAAATTACATATTAACTTACCATTTATTGAAGCTCTGTCATAGATGCCAAATGCAATGAAATTTCTAAAAGAGCTTCTAGCAAACAAGCGGAAGTTGGACGAAGCGTCACATGTGGAGCTAAACACAGTGTGCTCGGCTATTCTACAGAATAAGCTACCCAATAAATTGAAAGATCCAGGGAGTTTTACAATTCCTTGCTTAATTGGTAGTTTAGATGTGAATAATGCATTAGCCGATTTAGGGGCAAGTATCAATGTCATGCCTTACAAAATGTTTAAACAACTAGGTCTTGGGAAACCTAAACAAACTAGGATGAGCATCTAATTGGCAGATAAAACTATCAGATTTCCTAGGGGTATCATTACAGATGTACTAGTAAAAGTGGATAAATTCATATTTCCCGTTGATTAAGTTGTTTTAGACATAGAGGAGGAAACCAACACCCCTTTGATTTTAGGGAGGCCCTTTTTAGCAACTGCTAAAACAATTATTGATCTTGGCACAGGTGAACTCACCCTTCGTGTAGGAGACGAGACGATCACCCTTCAAGCTCGTAATTCTAGGATCACATCGAATATGGAAGGTAATGATCCACATCATCCTACTAAAACTAACAATATGATGCAACCTACGTTGTAGAGATTGATCCTGAAAGAAGTACACGAGCCATGTTCCAACAATACTCGAAGACCCATTCATGAAGAACGAAGGCTACAGATAAAGGAGCTAGACGAATGGAGAGCACATAAACCGAGAACACCCGATAAACTGAAACTACGCCAAAACAAGCTCGATACCTCTCCAAATCAACTTAAGGTTGGAGATCAAGTTTTATTAGATGCCGCAAACCCTCACATTGTCACTCCCAACTCGGATGAAGAAACCCCTCTTACAGTACTTAGTATTTTCCCGTTCGGTACAGTGGAGGTAAGTTATCCCAAGTTCGGTACTTTTAAGGTAAATAATTCTTGGCTTAAACTTTATTTTGATAAGAATAATAGCGAGAATGAGGAGTACGAACTCCTTAAACCACCTTGACTATTTGACAGAGAGGTAAGTCGAGCTTAGACTATAAATAAGCACTTCTTGGGAGGACTTGGGAGGTAACCCGAGCACTAATTACACTAACTTATTTGAATTTTAGTTTTAACACTTTCCATGACTAACATTTCTCTTGAAAATAGTGTTACCACAGGGACATGGCCAAGCATACGGGTATGTGTAAAACCGTGTGGAAACAGGGCAAGATTTTCCCAAAACACGAGCGACGATAAAATGCCACGGCCGTGCGACATGGCCGTGGGCAAACCTACCAAAACAACACGGGCGTGCGACACGCCCGTGCCTGAGGACCGTGGTCGAAACTGAGAAACTAGCACAGGCGTGAGACACGCCCGTGTCGACCACTCGTGGGCGAACCTGTCAAATTAACACAGGCGTGGGGATTTCATACACGGGCGTGGGAGAAGCGAACAAAGCAAAACACGGTCATGCGACACGGCCGTGTTAAACAACACGCCCAAGGAACACGGGCGTGTGTCAAATTTCAGACGCACCAAAAAGGGAAAAAGTGAAGCACAAGGCCTGAAATTGGGACACATAGGCGTGTCCCCTGGCCGTGTGCCCCGAAATCTATAAATATCCTGCACTATTCATTGTCTTCCCCACTCAAAACCCTAACCCTAGCCGCTGTAAGTCCACACGGACTCCACGCCACGCCCGTGTGCCACATTCAACCTCATTTTTTACGCATTTCCTCATCTTCTTATCGTTTGTTTACTTATTCCTTTTCTATTTTATTGATTTTTAAGTCTATTTAGCATGAATATATGCAAGTTTTTTATTCTATTTCTATATTTTCATCATCATAATCTAGAATACTCATCATTGTTTTGAGTTCTTGCATGCTTTCTTTAATCTATTCATTTAATTAGATGTAAAAATTTCATGATAAAAGTAGTTGATATTGTTCATCCATTCTTGATATGTAGCCATTTTCTCATCCATTTAATTTAATACTTTACATTCTTTGTTATCTCTGCTTCATGCCATAATGCCCAAATAATTCTAAATTATTCTTTGTATGCTTATATGAGTTGTTAGGAAAATTTTATTCTTTTACATGCCATTCTATGTTGATCTACATGTCCTCACATTGATAAATGTCACACAAAATATGCTGATAAAAGAAATGGAGTTGGTTATGCTTGATCATTGTTGGCTGAAATTATTTGTTATGGTTTTTGAAGTTTATATATCTATTGCCATTTTTCTTTATTTTATATAGGTACAATGTCTTCACGAGGAAAGAAAACAGCCGTCCCTGCCTCAAAGAAAAAGAAGGGAGCATCATCCTCCTCGGGTCCTACCGCGGAAGTTCGCAACCTGTTCCTCTAATTCCCCAACGGGCCCCAAGAGGAACTCTTTCAGATATTACGGGCTCGACCTTTAGCAGTGGGCCGCTGCATAGACTGGACTGTAATCGAACAAGTCCAGTTGGCTGACGCGATCCGAGCTCTCCTTACTACCGATCCATGAGAATTATTTTTTGGGATCATCGAGCGAACATATTTAGAGCTGACGATGGAGCTATGCTTCACGTTTCATATTCAAACCTTTATGACAAACTATGATGATCCCGGCACAGTACAGTTTCGCTTAGGCGGATTAGTCTGCCAACTAAGCGTTCCCGAGTTTGGTAGAGCATTGGGTCTCTATACCGAGGAGTTCAGAAAGGAGAACGACTTACATGCTCTTGACCGCCACATCCATCGTTCTCCCTCATGTTGTTGGAGCACTCTCGTCCCACGTTCGGCCACCTACGACCCCAGTCGCACCAAGGCATCGTCCCTCCCTCCGTCTCTAAGGTACCTCCATTCTCTTTTATCTCACACTTTAACAGGACGGAGGGAGAGCACTGGCGTCGTCACTACTCACGATGTCTATTACTTGTGGTGTATGTCCAACGGGCACGTCATCAACCTCGCCTACTTCATCGCCCTTGCCATACGCCACCAGACGGAGCGGCATCGTAGAGGGGTCATCTCCATTGGCCTTTACGTGAATCGATTGGCGTAACACTTCGGACTCCTTGACACCGTAGCCCAAGAATCATCCTTGACCCTCATCGGCCAGATGTCTCCACAAGGCATCTCGAGCATACTTAGCATGAGGATGATCGAGAGGCGCCGAGGAACCTACCGTCCCCAATACCGTCTCGCTCATTCTACTAAGGAGGAGGCTCCTGAGGACATTTTTGATGATGTCCCTACCCAGTTCGAGGACCTATCGGCCCAGCCACCACCACCCTCTCTTCCAGTTCATGTGGCGGCTTCATATGCTGACATCTCTAAGCGCCTCAACTGATTCGAGCAGTAATGTTTTCAACGATTTGATAACATTGATGCTACTCTACAGTAGATTTGTCAGCACTTCCACATCTCATCGCCAGCCCCACCTCGTGAACCATCTAGCGATGAAGATGTTTAAAATTTTTTTTATTTATCTTCTTATATTATTTTCATTTAAGACATCTTTTAATTTTTATTTCATTTTATTTTTATTAGGACTTCTAATATTTATCTAACAAATTTTACTCTCGGGTAATCCTTTACGAGTAAATCATTCTTCCTAATATCCCCTAAACAGTTCCTACTTTTATCACAGTTATCACAGAGCTCCAAAGCTCAAAATCATTTAGGAACTTCCAACTCTGATGGAAAAGGTTCGCCACGGTTACCATGCCCTGCTCAATAAGGAGAGATAATATTCTTTTGGCACAGCACCTGTGGTACCCAACCTCTACCACCACCGGAGTATCCTCCTCCACCTTCATTTCGCCAAACTAGAGAATTCACTCATTCAAAACTCAGGAAGTTTCAATTCTCTCCCTCTTTTATGATTTTCTAATTTTCCATATATCTATCTTTGTACATTGAGGGCAATATACATCTTCAGTGTGGGGGGTATTTATTTCATTACCTGAAAATCCCTGAATATTGTTTTGTTCTCTTATGAATTTCTCAGATCATGTTTAAGATGAATTTTGATTGATTATTTGGATTGATGTATCTTGAATGAGAACATAGGCATTCATGCATTGATTGTTGAACTTTAAGACACTATCAAGCATGATAAGTTGATTTTTAAGAATTTAAAATTTTAGGTTGTTTCTCCAAGTCTAGGTATTATCTTGAATTGAATCCTACAGTTGTAAACATCAAAAAGCCATAATTTTTGTGATATTTTTGAGCCTTTTGAGCATCTATTAATTCTTTCATGCTCACTTCTAATATTGCTTTGAGTGTGTCAACATTGAATTTTTATTCTAGAACTTGCTTGATTATGCATGTCGAGACCACACTATTTGATTTGATCTATCAAAATGATAGAGGCACTTAGGATTAACCCACTCATGCCATGAAAAGCCTACCTCTACAATTAACCCTTAGTAAACCCCTTTGAGCCTAACAAATCATTCCTTGTATTACCCTCAATATTAACCCTTAACCCATTATTGTTGAAATCCTCTAATTTAATTCGATCCCCATTTTTTGTCGAGAATTGAGTTGGATAAATTGCTTAGCTATGTCTTGTTCTTAATAATTAGTTATGATTATTTAACTCGTTCTAAAAAAAATGTGTGTATACATATTAGTAGTTTTCTTTATTCAAATTCCATAGTCAGAAAAGGAGTTATGTTGTATGTAAGTGATGATTAAATATTTTTCTAGTTAAGTAATTTTTCAAGTCAATCTCGATTCTAACCTATTCTTTCAGCTTGTGACCACACCCCCTAACTAAGCCTCGTTACAACCCTTTAAAGACCTTTTGATTGATGTATCATCTCGAATTATAGTGGTGGAGATCTGATTTTCATGCAAGCCTATGGTAATAACTTTTCATGTTGACCGAGGAGTGCTAATTTCATTGTCCTTAAACACTTCGAGTGATTTGAGTGAATATTTAGTGAGGATGTTAAATTCTGTAAGGTTCCGAATCAATGATAACTACTTAGATGAAGGGAGATACCTAAGTTTTTCAGGATTAAATATTTAACTTGGAATGTTTGAGGCTTTAATGTTCTTATAGTTGAGTTTTCAATGTATGATTACTTATGAGATGATTTGAGATAATATTGTGATTACTTATGAGATGATTTGAGATAATATTGATCGAAATTATAAGTTGAGAAAAAGGAAATTTTAACTGTGATCCGAGGATTTTGCTTAAGGACAAGCAAATGCTTAAGTGTGGGGGTATTTGATAAACCGTAATTTATACATATTTATAACCCATGCTTAACACATTTTATGAATGATTTCTCCTTAGATTTGGTGAATTCGATGCTCCTAATGCCTTAATTTCATGTTCTATTCTCAGGTAAGCATAGGAGAGCGAAAGGAATGAGAAAAGGGCCAAAAACGGAGAAAATGGGCCAAAGCACAAAATCAACATGGCGTGGACCTCCTCACACAGGCAGATCACATGGCCATATCAATCTGGCAGGATTGAAGCACGATTCACACGGGCAGCTCACACACCCGTGCCAATCTAATATGCTCGAACACGGCCTGAAGTAATCGCACACGGTCGTGTCACACGGGCGTGTCCCTGCAGAACCCTAGTTAAGCTTCATTCTGAAAAGGCCAAATTTTAGGGCTTCTTAGGAATTCCAAAGTCTATAAATACACCCTAAAGGAGGAAGAAAAAGGAGAAAGAGAATAGGAAGTAAGAAATTACTCCGAGGAAGCCAATTGATCCATCTTAGAAGCTGGAGCCACCATCAAGACTAAAGATCTCTCCTCAACCTCCCCTTTAGGAGTTTTGGGTTTTCTTTATGTTTTGTAATTTTTATTATTCTGATATGTGTTCTTGTTTAGTTATGAACTAAACCCCTAAATACCTAAGGGGGATGAAACCTATGACTAAACCTTGTTATTATTTCTGAATCGTATGATAAATATTTAACTTGTTCTTAGTTACATGTTCTTAATTCATGTTTTGGTATTTCAGGATATCACTTCAAGTTACTACTCTTAGTTGGAGGAGGAATAGACCTTAACTAAGAGTAACTTTGTCGTAATTAAGCGGAGTTGATTGCGCGCCTAGAGATAGGGTGACAAGATTTTACCGAATTAGGGTGAAACCTAATAAGGGAATCCATAGATCGAGTTAATGCAACCTTAGGGTGTTAATTAGAGATAACTCTCGGTTATTCAACCTAAGGATTAGACGTTTTTAGTCTCGAAAGGGATAATAATATATATTAAGGATTTCTACGGAACAAGTTGAATGAATAAATCGTCCGGTTCGGAGCCAGAACAACAAGTAACAGTCTAGGTGGATTTTTCCTTAGGTATTGTTTCAATCAATCGCTTTCCCCAAAAGTAATTTCCCAAATTCTATTTTCTATCAGAGTTTGATTAATTATTTAGTTAAAACAAACCTCTTTTATTATGCTAGATAATAAGAAGACAGTCATTACTAGTACTCATAGTCATTTGGGTTCGACAATCTGGTCTTGCTAAAGCTATACTGTTCGATAGGTACACTTGCCTACATCGTGATCATAGTTAGTTTCAAGAACGAGTCATTACAAATTTATAAAACTTATCACACGAAAAATCGACAATCATGGGGACATCTGACCGATGAGTGTGAGTGATAAGGATTGCGCCAATGTGTTCAGGAGCCCAAGGTGTCGAGCAAGACGACTCAGTAAAGGCCAATGCAGATGGCTCCCTTTTTGTGTCGTTCGGTCTGATGGCGAAAGGCGAGAGCTATGAAGTATGTGAGATTGAAAACATGCCCTTGCCTTATGCTTCATAAGAAGTATGTATCGTGAGTATTAACGACGCCAGTGCTCTCTCGTCACCTTGTTAAGGTGTGAGCCAAAAGGGCATGGAGATATCGTAATGCTGAAGAGAGGGCCGATGGCTTGGAGCGGCTGGGGTCATGGATGCCTGTAGCAAGAATGAGGGCTACCCAACATGAGGAAGGTGCGTAATGAATGTGACGGTGGAGATGTGGAAAGTCATCAGCCTTCATAAATTCGTTTATATAAAGTCCCAAGGCAAATCCGAATTCTGGGACACTCAATTAATGCACTAGACCGCCAAGACAGAACTGGACTGTGCCTGGGTCATCGTACTCTAACATAACCGTCTGCAACTAAAATGTCAAACAAAGTTCCAAGGTGAACTCCAGGTATGTCGACTCAATAATGTCGAAGAAACGGTCCCAAGAAGCGGTAGCGAGGAGGGCCCGAACTGAGTCAACAAGATGGACTTATTCCAATGCATCCCAGTCAATGCACCGACCCACGCCGAGGGGTCGGGTACGTAGAATCTGAAACATCTCCTCCTAAGGCCTTGGTGGGAACTGTAGAAAGGGATGGCGTATCTCAGTGGTCACACTTGAGGATGTCACTCCTGGATCCTTCCATTTTTTAGAAGCGGGGACTGCGGCTTTGGTTTTTCCACGTGGATTTGTCATAGTATGCCTGCAAGAATAAAAGAGTTCATCAATAAATAAGCACCCAAACATGTAACCAAAAATCGAATCTTGTAGAGTCAAAGTAGTTCGAAATAGTAAATTTCTCCAAAACAGGGTGCACAAGTATCCAATTATGCACAACCAAAGCGAAGTCACCAAGAATCAAGGTAATGCAAATAAATCAAATGAAGAGTTCGGACCCATAGACAAATTTATGGTGTTCTGGAGGCATCAATAATTATTTAAATAATCAATTCTAATACGAAGGATAAATCAATAGTAAGTAATATAATCCAAGAGACTAAACTAAGAGCATAGCTATCCTAGTAGTTGCAAATAAGGTAATCAATAGTATGAAGAAAAAAATAAAAAATGGCAGTGAGTACAAATAATAATAAGTAAAATAGAAATAAATAGTGGAAAGTTAATATACTAATAATGATAAGAAGAAAAAAATCAAATAAATATGGAATAGCATAAAAAGGAAAAGGGTAAATGGGTATCAAAACTGACGGTGGAGGAAGTGGTGGTCGGAGGTGCGGTGGTCACTAGGTTAGGGCACAGGCTGGGGTGTGGGCTGATGGAGGGATGGTGGTGGGACGAGAGGGCTTGTGGCTGAGTTTGTGGTGGTTGAGGAGGGAAAGAGAATGAGAAAAAAAAGGGAAAGAAAATGAAAGCAAGAAAGAAAGGAGAATGGGGGTGTTGGTCGCCGGCCGCTCGTCGGGGAATGGTGGCCAGAGTAGGGAAGATGAATAGTGAAAGGGGTTGTGATGGGTGAATAGGGGAGTTTAAATAGGAATGGGGGGTTTTTAGGGTTAGGTTTTCAATTAAAAGGGGGCCTACGGTCGTGCAGGTCCCATTTTGGACCACATGATTGTGGCCCACGCCCGTGTGTCTCCTTCCTAGCTCGTGTTTTTCGTGAAGTTTTGATTCAATATCGTACATGGCCTTACACCACACCCGTGTATCCAGGTTGTGTGGCACACACGGCCGCATCGCACGGTCGTGTGCTCTTTCGTTCGCTTTTTTCATGCCCGTTTGAGTTCCAACACACCCGTGTCTTAATTGTGCTTGTGGTCTGATGTTTTAAGTCAATGTCGCCCACGGCCTTTGGGCACGACCATGTATCCAGGTCGTGTCATACTTGGCCACATCGCACGACCATGTGCTCTTTCGTTCACTTCTCTGACGCCCGTTTGAGTTTCAACACACCCGTGTGCTATGATCAGGATTGCACACGGCTTTTGGGCACGGCCGTGGGATCTGTCCGTGTCCTATTCTGACTTGTTGAAAATTTCAAAGTTTATGCTCAGGTTTTCACACGGCCTCAGGCACACCCGTGTGTAATGACCGTGTGGGTTACACGGCCGCATCACACGACCGTGGTGATCTAACGCATTCCGTGCCTCTGCCAATTTTTGGGAATTTAAAGTGCAGTTTCACCACGGTCTGAGACACACTCATGTCCCTCAGTCATGTGGTTCGCATGGCCGTATCGCACAGCCGTGGTTAGTTATCGCAGCCTATGTGTCACTTTGACTTGGAAAAATGTGTATACTGTTTTAACACAGCCATGGACACGCCTGTGTGTCCAGGCCGTGTTCGTCACTGTTGAATGTCAACACTAAGGCTTTAAGAGTTTACATGGCTAAAGGCACGCCCATGTTTCCAACCCGTGGTGAGCATACTGCCTAGGACACGCCTGTGTGTCATGCCATGTGTGTCAAAAATGAATGCATTAAAACTATGAAAAATGAAAGAAAAATAAACTTATTCAGTGAGGTTAATGCTCGGGTTACCCCCCCCGAAGAGCGCTTATTTAAAGACTAAGCTCGACTTTACCTTGAGAGTATATTTAGGCATGTTCATGGAGCCGTAGCTCCTTTCTATTATCTTTAAAATCCTTACCGTTACAAAGTTTAAGACAATGTCCGTTTACCTTGAAAGTGTCATGGGTTGGATGACTTACCTTTACTGTGCCATATGGAAAAATAGTTTGGACTAGAATGGACTTGACCATCGTGATTTTAGCTTCCCAGGAAACAATCTGACCCTTGAGTTGTATAGCAGGACAAGATCTCCAGCTTCAAATTGCTTGTGTTGCTTTAAACGAGCATCATGGCGGCATTTCGTTGCTTCCTTGTATAATCGTAAATTCTCATATACATTAGCTCGCCACTCATTTAGCTCATTCAACTGCATTAGCCTTTTCTCACCTGCAAGTTTTAGATCGAAGTTTAGAAATTTTATAGCCCAGAATGCCTTGTGTTCTAGTTCAAACGGTAGATGAAAACTTTTCCCATAAACAAGTCTATAAGGAATGTTCCTATGGGGGTCTTAAAAGCAGTTCTATAGGCCCATAAAGCATCATCTACTTTCATTGCCCAATCCTTCCTATTTGACTCTACAGTCTTTTCTAGGATACGTTTAAGCTCTTAGTTTGTTACTTCCACTTGTCCACTAGTTTAAGGATGGTAAGGGGTAGCTATCCTATGATGCACTCCATATTTCTTAAGCACTTTATCAAATTGAACATTACAAAAATGTGTACCTCTATCACTAATAATTGCTCTAGGTGTTCTGAATCGAGAGAAGAGTTTCTTAAGGAACCTAACTACCACTCTAGCATCATTAGTAGGTAAAGCCTGAGCTTCCACCCATTTCGACATATAATCGACTGCTACTAGGATGTATTTATTGCCATATGAACTAGGGAATGGCCCCATAAAATCGATACCCCAAATATCAAATATTTCGTAAGAGAGTGTACATGTTTGAGGCATTTCATCACGTTTGGAAATATTACCTGTTCTTTAGCATTTATCATAAGAAGTAACATACCTGTTGGCGTCTTTGAATAGTGTGGGCCAATAAAAACCTGATTCGAGCGCTTTATGTACGGTCCTAGTCCCACTGTTATGTTTTCCAGTTGGTCCTAAGTAGCAATGTTCCAAGATTTTAATTGCTTCTGACTTTGTAACGCATCTTCTAATGGCTTGATCTCCACATATACGGAAAAGAAAAGGATCTTTCCAAAAGTAGTTTTTAACATCATTAAAGAATCGCTTCTTTTGTTGATGTGTCAACCCTTTTGGTGTAACGTTAGTAGCTAAATAATTCGCAATGTCTGCAAACCAAGGTACCTCAGAGTTATATATAGCAAAGAGTTGTTCTTTAGGGAATGAGTCGTATATCTCATGTTCATCAAGCTTCTTAAGATGTGGGTTTTCTAATCTGGACAAATGATCTGCTGCAAGATTTTCTGCTCCCTTTTTATCTTGAATTTTTAAATCAAATTCCTGCAACAATAATATCCATCTTATTAGTCGAGGTTTTGCATCTGATTTAGTGAGAAGATATCGAAGAGCTGAATGGTCAGTGCATATGAAAAATTTCGATAATATTAAATATGGTCTAAATTTATCAAATGAAAAAACCACGACTAATAATTCTTTCTCAGTCGTCGTATAGTTTTCTTGTACGCCTGTCAATGTCTTGCTAGCATAATAGATTGGTTGAAAATGCTTGTCTCTTGGCTGTCTAAGAACTGCACCTACTGCAAAATCACTCACATCACACATTAGTTTAAAGGGTAAATTCCAATCAGGTGCAACTACAATCGGAGCATTAATTAATTTATCTTTCAGAGTGTTAAATGCTTCTAAACATTCTTGATTGAAATTGAAAGGCACATCCTTTTCTAGTAAATTTGTTAAAGGCTTAGCTATATTAGAAAAATCCTTAACAAATCTTCTATAAAATCTAGCATGTCCTAAAAAGCTTCGAATAGCCTTAACTGTACTAGGGGGAGGTAATTTCTCAACAGTTTCAATTTTCGCTTTGTCAACCTCGATCCCTTTACTAGAAATTTTGTGGCCTAACACAATCCCTTCACGAACCATGAAGTGACATTTTTCTCAATTTAGTACAAGGTTCGTTTCCTCAAATCTCATTAGAACTCGTTTTAAATTTTTAAGGCAAAGGTGGAAAGAGTTACCGAATGCCGAGAAGTCATCCATAAATACATCCATAATGTCTTCTACGAATTCATCAAAAATGGCCAACATGCATCGCTGAAAAGTAGCAGGAGCATTACATAATCCAAAAGTCATTTGTCGATAAGCAAATGCACTGTATGGACATATAAATATCGTTTTCTCTTGGTCCTCAGAAGCTATTGGGATTTGGAAGTAACCAGAAAGTCCATCCAGGAAGTAGCAATACATATGCCCAGAATATCTTTCCAACATTTGATCAATGAATGGTAAGGGAAAGTGATCTTTTCTTGTGGCATCGTTCAACTTCCTATAGTCAATACAAACTCTCCATCCCGTGACTGTTCGTGTTGGGATCAATTCATTCTTCTCATTAGCCATAACATTATGCCTTCTTTCTTAGGAACAACCTGTACATGACTTACCCAAAAACTGTCAGAAATAAGATAAATAATTCCAACATCTAGAAGTTTAATTACCTCAGCTTTTACAACTTCTTTCATGTTAGGATTTAGTCGTCTTTGAGCTTGCATACACGGTTTATATTCATCCACCATTAAAATTTTGTGGGTGCAAAAGGAAGGGCTGATTCCTTTAATGTTAGAAATTTTCCAAGCTATGACCCTTTTATGTTCTCTTAATACTTGGAGTAATTCTTCTTTTTCTTTGGGTTGCAAGTTAGAAGCAATAATCACTGGTAATGTAGAATTACCTCCAATGAATGGGTATTCCAAGTGATTTGGAAATTGCTTTAGTTCCAATTTGAGAGGTTCTTCGATAGAGGGTTTTTGCTTAAGTTCACATTTACCTCTATACCCTCATATTTTTCTTGTCTTGGAGAGGGTTCATTAGTTTGTATCTTCCCTAACTCAATGGTAGTGTTATCTTCCCCTTTTCCTTGAGTAAGACACAGTTCCAACGTGTCCTTAAGGGCAATTTCTTGGAAAGTATCTTGAATGGAATGATCAATAGAATCAACAAAATAACAGGAATCATCTTGCTCTCTAGAGAATTGAATGGCATCATAGACTTTAAAGGTAATCTCTTCATCACCTACCCTAAGCAAAATTTTACCATCACCCACATCAATAACAACCCTAGCAGTAGCTAAAAATGGGCGACCCAAAATTAAAGCCACCTCGACATCCCCATCCAAGTCAAGCACAACCAAATCAACAGGGAATATAAATTTATCTACTTTTACGAGTACATCTTCAATAATACCCCTAGGATATTTAACAGACCTATCGGCTAGTTGAATACTCATCCTAGTATGTTTTGGTTCCCCAAGGCCAAGTTGCTTGAACATTTTATAAGGCATTAAATTAATGCTAGCGCCTAAATCAGCTAGTGCCTTCTCAACATTTAAACTACCAATTAAGCAGGGAATAGTAAAACTTCTTGGATCTTTCAATTTGGTTGGCAGTTTATTTTAGAGTATGGCTGAGCACTCTTCATTGAGTTCTACTGTAGATAACTCTTCAAACTTCCATTTATTTGTTAGAAGCTCCTTTAAAAATTTTGCATATATAGGCATCTGCGAAATAGCTTCAACAAAAGGAAAGTTAATATGAAACTGTTTAAAAAGTTAAAGAAATTTACTAAATTGTGTATCCATGCAGTCCTTCTTCAACTTTGCTGGATATAGGATTGGTGGTTTATACTCTCTCGGTACCGGTTTTTCACTTATTCCGAGTTTTACCTCCTCATCCTCTTTCCTATCAGCTTCTTGTGGCAATTTTTTCTCAGATTTAGTTAACACTTTCTCACTCCTTAAGGTAACTACTTTCACATGCTCTTTTGGGTTGGGTTCGGTGTTACTAGGCAGGCGCCCCTGTGGTCTCTCTGAAATCATCTTAGCCAGCTGTCCTATTTAATTCTCGAGCCCTTGAATCGATGCCTGTTGATTTTTAAGTGCAGTTTCAGTGTTTTATAAATGGGTTTTTTCCACTGAAATAAACTTTGTCATCATCTCTTCAAGATTCAACTTTTTCTCTTGCTGGTAAGGTTGTTGTTGGAAGCCTGGGGGAAGTGGTGGTCTCTAATTTCCTTGGCCTCCCCATGAGAAATTTGGGTGGTTCCTCCAACCTGCATTGTAAGTGTTACTGTAAGGATTATTTTAAGGTCGAGGATTATTACCCATATAATTTATTTACTCGTTCTTCATGCTGGGGCCGAAGGATAAATATTCTGAATTGCCCATTCCACCTCAACTCGTGTCACACTGCATCACCGGATGTACCTGCGTAGAACCACATAGACCGTCAATCTTTTTATTCAAGAGTTCTACCTGGTTTGATAGCATGGTGACTGCATCTAAGTTGAAAACGCCGGCTGATTTACTAGGTTTTGTCCTCATGACTTGCCACTGATAGTTATTCAGTGACATCTCTTCAATAAATTCATAAGCCTCCTCGGGTGTTTTGTTGTTTAGGGTTCTGTCGGTCGCTGCATCGATCATTTGTCTAGTTCAGGGGTTCAAACCATTATGGAAAGTTTGAACCTATAGCCATAAAGGTAACCTATGGTGAGGGCACCTTCTCAATAAATCCTTGTATCTCTCTAATGCATCATATAGTGTTTCTAAATCCATCTGCACAAAAGAAAAGATATCATTCCTCAATGTAGCCATTTTAGTCGGCAAAAAATATTTAAGTAAAAATTTTTCGGTCATTTGTTCCTAAGTAGTGGTTGACCCTCGTGGTAACGAGTTCAAGCGCTGTTTA
This sequence comes from Gossypium anomalum, assembly GCA_025698475.1. Lineage (NCBI taxonomy): Eukaryota > Viridiplantae > Streptophyta > Magnoliopsida > Malvales > Malvaceae > Gossypium > Gossypium anomalum. The sequence goes on from CM046968.1 coordinate 72,053,677, forward strand.
GCCTTATTCCTTAATGAAAAGGGAAACAACCGAATGCGAATAGCATTGTCAGAAATGCCATTGATCTTAAAGGTGTCACAGAATTCCAGAAAATTTGCTAAATGAGTGTTTGGGTCCTCGTCCTGCAAACCATCAAACTGAACAAACTGTTGTATCATTTGAATAGTGTTAGGCTTCAGTTCAAAATTATTGCAGCAACAGCAGTTCGAACAATACTCAATTCAGTTCCTATTAAGGTAGGCTTAGCATAATCATACATAGTACGAGGAGCAGGATTCTAATTAACGGGATTTGCGGCAACTATAAGAGGTAACGGACTATTCTGATTATCGGCCATCTCTTCAGTAAAATCTGTAACTTCCTCTTGCTTTTCTTCTATGTATTGTAGGCTTCGTCTTATTTCTCTTCGGTTTCTGTGAGCTGTGCTCTCTATTTCACTATCGAAAAGTAAAGGTCCTGACGGGTTCCTTCTAGTCATAAACTAGAGACACCTGCCAGAAGCAATTAAAAGAACAATTAGAAAAGAAAAATTAAACTAAAAATAAAAAGTAAATTGCAATAAAAGTAAAAAAAAAATGGATAAAGCAATAAAAATCAAGCATTCCTAATATCTTAGTCCCCGACAACGGCGCCAAAAACTTGATGGTCACTAAACTGACTAAAAATTTGACTAAAGAAAGCGCACCTATCGAACAATAGTATAGTTATGGTAAGACTGAAAATATCGTATCCACAAGGACTAAAAGTACTAGTAATTACTATCTTTTTTATTATCTAGCCTAAGAATTAAAGGGGTGTTTTTAAACTAAGGTTAACTATCTAATTAACTAAGAACATGACAAAGATGAAAGTTGAAAAATACTTTTGGAGAACCGATGGAGATGACAATACCCAAGGAAGAATCCACCTAGACTTCACTTATTATTTCTAAATTAGACGATTTATTCACTTAACTTAATCCGTAAAAATCCCTGATTTATGTTAATATCTCTCTCAAGACTAAAAACAACTAACTCTAGGTTGATTAATTGAAATCTCTTTCTAATTAAAACCCCTATTATCACATTAACTCGATCTATAGATTCCCTTATTAGATTTGACTCTAATCTGGCAGATTTACGTCGTCCTATGTCTAGGATTGCATTCAACTCCACTTAATTATGCTAGATCTACTCTTAAACAGTGACTTTTGCTCCACTAAATAAGCACATCAGACTTGAATTAATATCCTAAAATATTAAAGCAAGAATTAAGAATTAAGAACACATAATGAAGAATAAGAACAAGTATTTGTCATATAATTCAAATAGTAATAAGATCTCTCTTAGATTTCATCTCCCTTAGGTATTTAGGGAGTTTAGTTCATAATGATGGGGGAAAACATCCCAAAATTGGGAAAACAACAAAATATAAAGAAACCCAAAGAACTTCTAAGGAAATTGAATGAAGATCTTCAGTCTTGAAGTAGATCCTGCTTCCGAGCTAATTCTGATGGCTATCTTCGAGTATTCTCTACCTTCTACTCTGCCTCCCTCCCTTTGATCCTCTTCTAGGGTGTTTATATAGACTTTGGAATGCTTTAAAACCCTAAAAATTAGCCTTTTTCGAGTAGAATTAGACTTGGGCTCGACAGGGACACGCCCGTGTGATGATGCTCAGGCCGTGTGTAATTCTAACATGGTTTTAAGTCGACATAGTCTTGACACACGGGCGTGTAGATTATCCGTGTGTCTCACACGGGCATGTGGATTGCCCGTGTGGAAGTGTCTAGGCCGTGTGAAGCACTGAAATAAACTCATTTTGTCTGTTTTTGGCCTTTTTCTTGCACTTTTCGCTTTCCTATGCTCATCTGGATATAAAACATGAAATTGAAGGATTAGGAGTATCAAATCCACTAAATCTTATGATAACTTATCCAAAAATATCTCAAGCATGGGATTAAAATATGTTACTTTTGAGGTTTATCAATGAGGTAACGAAAAATTATCCTTGGGGTTGGCTCGGTTCAAATCTCTATAATCGAAGCACATTCTGACTTTTCCATCCTTTTTAAGCACTGGTACAATATTCGCCACCCACTCTAGGTATTTAGCTTCTTCCAAAAATCTCACATCGAATTGTTTCTTGACATCTTATTTAATCTTCAACAACATTTCAGATTTCATCCTTCTCAACTTCTGGTATACGAGCTTGCAATCTGGTTTCAAAGGTAGCTTGTGTTCCACGATATTGGTGTCTAAACCAGGCATATCTTGGTCTGACCATGCAAACACATCCAAGAACTCAATGATTAGATTCTTCAGCAATTGACTTTGCTCTGGCATGAGAGTACTTCCAATCCTAATTTCCTTTCTCTCCTCATCATCACCCACATTGATCAAATATGTTCCCTCCAAGTGGGGCTTTATAAGCTTCTTTTCTTGTTCAACTAGCCTAAAAAACTCGTCTGGTACAACTTTTTCCTCTTTCATCCCATGATCGTTATAGTGAACATAATTATAAGAATTTGATTCAAATATGTCATTTGGATCATTTATCAATTCATGAGGTATATCCCTGAAATAATTATGAGTATGTATATTGGTATATGAATGAAAATGATTGAATGAATAAAAGTGACTAGGGACATGATCTAAATCTAATTTTATTCTAGATAAAATAGTTTTACATGGATTTTTTAAGGAAATTAAATCAACTGAACGATATTAAACTTTGATATAAAAACTCTTAAAATGATTACATCTCGGAGGACTCAAAGATAGCTGGTAATGGTATGAGCTTTCGGTTGTCCAAGGTGGAAAGGTCGTAACGAACCCAGTCTCTTGACATCGGTACCCTATCACCAATCATGTTTAGATCCACTGCATCTCCATTAATCATTAAGTTGACCGGGGTCTTTTCCTTATGCTCGAATCCCACTGAGTAAAAGGTCTTAAATAGTGGAGGACAAATCAAAGGAGGTTCCACCACCTTCTTTCCAGCCATACGGGAAAACCTCTTTGCTCTTCGCTCTTTACATATCCTCTCGACATCCTCTCTTGTGGGCTTATATCCCAACCCTCTTGTATCCTTCTAAGTGGGAACAAAAATGGGTTTTGAGATACCTTGTAGGTCTTTTCCTAAAACCAAGTGGATTTGCCAACCCTTCCCTACTGTCTGGGCAAATGACATGTTCGCTATTCGTGGCACATGAGGTTTAGGGGCTACATCTATATTAAATGGCTTTGGCGTATTCAACATGGCTTGTAAGTGTGATTAGAAAGATCAGTAAGGCACATTATCTCTATGGGATACGATAAAGTGTTATACAAGGTCATGATTCGACTATAAATAATGAAGTGATGAGATATAGAAAAAATGATGGGTAAATGTAAAAGAAGCATATTCTGAATAAGGATTTTTCTAACTATATATCAGAAGGAATGTAACTGTTATATATAGGTGATCAAACATGGATTGTTGAATGATGGCTTAAAGTTACGTATACAAGAGTAACTGTGATTCAATCACATGAGCCTCTGTATAGGAAACGGGTAAAGACTTATGAAAGATCAGATTGAAAGAGGCAAGTCGCATATCGAAGATGCTAATGGGTAAGAAATGAGCTTTGAGCAAGGTATGGTATCCGACATGTAAATGAGAATAGAAATTGATGGAGTATTCGCCAATGACTAAGTTGAAGGTTCAGAATGATATGATCATCTAAATAAGTTACCAGTTGAGCTGTGCAGAAATGACACAGGTAAATGATGTTTTCCTCGTTAAGTTCTTACGAACTTATATGAGTGTGTGTCTTGTTACAGGCAAATTGATATGAGTCTACGTCAGGAGGGACGATGCTAGGGCTACGCCTAAAGAGTGGCTTATTAGGTTGTTATTTATACAGAGTAAGTTGGCGGCATGTTCAAATACTATAATACTCCTTAGAAATTCAATTGGGGTACCTGTAATAAATTAAGGTTTAAATTTGGATATCATTGTAGTTTAATTACCTCGTGTTGCATTTGTATTTACTCATTGTATTTACTCATGTATTTTAGTTTGAAATTTTTAGTTAAGTAAGTTTTTATTATCTGTAAATGTTAAAAGTAAGTTAAGCCTGTATCTGTAATTGTCGCGTGTGAATATGTAATGTGAATGTGCAAGTATACATGTCGAATCAAGTAATAAAGTGATAAGTGAGATTGTTTCCAGAGGGATCAGAATAGGTAATAATATGGTTGAGTTATTACTATAAACTATACTAATTAGGCTAATGACAAAGTAAACAGAACAATGATTTGAAGTGAAGTATTAATGTAAGAAATATAAAAATTAAATAATAAATAAAATGTTAGGGCAATTCTATGAGACAAAGTTGAAAGGATTGAAGTTGTTGAATGGGAAGGTTGGAATTACTTGGATTATATCTTAATAACATAATAATGCCATGGCAAAATCTTGACCAATTTACTATTTAGAGTATAACTAATGCATTATGCTTCTTTCAAGAGCTAGAATTAAAGCTATCATTTTAAGTCTTTGTATGTCTCCAAGTCTCGAGAACAATACCTAACAATATTCTTTATTACTTTGTACAGATCACAACTCTATGTCTAGAGTGCTACGAGTATTCGTTCGAGTACTCACTCATATCATTCGATCACGATCCAAATTATTTAACCTTTTCATAATTAAATCAAGTCTAAGGATATACCATACATTCATCTATGCCTAGAGCTTGCATGCATATATTTAAAATAATCCAAACTGAATAAAATAGTAGATCTACTCAAAATATCACAATGATTATTAATATATCAAGATAGATCGAGTAATTCCAACCCAAATGAGATTAGCTCATGGGTTAGGATTTAAATCCAAATCAGAATAACATTCAAAATCATCATTAACAGTTTAGAAATCATAGAAATTAATTAACAGAATGAAGGTAGAACTGTAGGAAGCTTTTGCAACTCCAGCTTTCACTTCAATGCTACTAAATCGTGCAGGGCCCAAGGCTGATTGCTCATCCCTTTCCTTGCATCTCTGCTCTTCTCTTAAGCTGCTACCCTCTCCCTTTTCTCTAGAATTATTCATGACTTTTTTTAGAAAGAAAACTGCTCTCCAAATCCCCCTAAAAAAATCCTCATCCTTCTTTTCTTTGTCCTTTTTTATAAGGTAGGTCCCCCTCTCTTAATACGCGCTTTTTTCCATCTTTTTTAGGTGGATTTATCTGGTACATGTCCAGCTGGCTGAGAGTTACGAGGACTGAATGCTGCGTCAGCATTTTCCTAAAATTATGGCCTGACATAGTAAAGTTAGAATTAGGTGGGAAAAGAAAAAATAATATAAAAATTAAGCTAAAAATTCGCAAGTATGCTAAGTGGGCTAACTATTAAAAAGCTTGGGCCAAAACCTACTTGCAACAAAAAAAAATAAATAAAAATTAATTAACCCGATAAAATAAAGAAATCAAAAGCAAATTAATTAAATAAAACCAGGTAAAAGAAAACACTAGGTAGTTCAAAGAGTAATAGAATGTTTATCACAAAGTATGGGAGCTCTCCAATAATGCTTCAAACGTTGGCTATTGACTTTGAAATTAAAGCCAGTCTTGCCATCTTTGACTTCTACAGCTCCATGAAGGTAAACATGCACTATCTCAAATGGGCCAGACCAACGAGACTTCAATTTTGAAGGAAACAATTTTAGCCTGGAATTGAACAACAACACTTGTTGTCTAAGTTCAAATTGCTGTGGCAAATTCTTATTTTCATGCCATCGCTTTGTCTTTTCTTTGTATAGTTTGGCATTCTCATAAGCTTGAGCTCTAAATTCCTTTATCCCATTCAGCTCTAATAGTCGATTATTGCCAGCATTAATCCAATCCATGTTCAATTTCTTAATTGCCCAAAATGCCTTATGTTCAAGTTCAACAGGAAAATGGCAATGCTTCCCATAAATGAGCTTGAAAGGTGACAATCCCAATGGTGTCTTGAAGTCAGTGCGATATGCCTACAAAGCTTCATCCAATTTAGATGCCCAATCTTTCCGGGTGAGATTGACCACTTTCTCCAAAATTACTTAATTCTCTATTTGAGACCTCAGGTTGTCCATTTGTCTTGGAATGATACGCCGTGGCAATTTTATGTTTAACCCCATATTTATTCAAGGCAGTAGCAAGTAATTTGTAGTCAAAATGAGAACCTTCATAACTAGTTAGAGCACGATGAGTACCAAACCTAGTGAAAATATTCTTATGTAGGAACTTTAGTACTGATTTGGCATCATTCATAGGAAGAGCGACAACTTTAATCCACATGAAGACGGAATCTACAGCTACAAGGATGTATATATTGCCCTCAATAGGGTAGAAATAGACCCATAAAGTCGATTCCCCACACATCAAACAATTCAACTTCTAAAATGTTTTGCATTGGCATTTCATACCTCTTTGATAAGTTCCCAGTTCATTGACAACGATCGCAAGCTTGGCAAAATTCATGTGCATCTTTAAACATGCTTAGCTAATAAAATCCAGATTAGAAAACTTTTGCAGTAGTTCACATTCTCCTGGAATTGGCTCCATATGGTCTTGAATGGCAATGGTGTAAAATACTCTAAATCTCGTCATATTGAACACATCTTCAAATTATTTGATCTGCACAATGTTTGAATAAAAACGGCTTATCCTAATAATAATACTTGAGGTCATAAAGAAATTTTCTTCGTCTTTGACTGTTAAGCTCAGGTGGCAGTAATCCACTTACTAAGAAATTAATGATATTGACATACCAAGGTAATGTCGTGGAAACTAGTAGTTGCTCATCTGGAAAATCCTTCTTAATAGGTTGAATATTGCCATCTTCATTTCCTGCTTCAAGTCTCAACAAGTGATCAGCCACTTTATTCTTTGTGCCTTTCCTATCTTGAATTTCTAGATTAAATTCCTGTAGCAGTAATGTCCACCGAATTAATCTTGGCTTGGCATCTTTCTTGGTCACCAAATACTTAATCGTAGAATGATCTGTATAAATTATAACTTTGGTGCCAACTAAATAAGATCTGAATTTTTCAAATGAAAATACCACAGCCAATAGTTCCTTCTTAATAGTGGTGTAGTTCAACTACATATATGTCAGTGTCTGGCTGGCATAGTAGATAGCATGAAACACTTTATCCTTCCTTTGCCCAGCACCACTCCTATAGTAAAATCACTGGCATCGGACATAAGTTCAAAACATACTGTCTAGCCCAATGCAATGACAATCAGTGTTGTTACCAGTTGCTTTTTCAATTCCTCAAATGCTTGCACACAAGGCTCATAAAAATTGAAAGCTCTATTATGTTATGACAATGCACACATAGGTTTAGATATCTTCAAAAAATCCTTAATAAATCGTCAATAAAATCTTCATAGCCAAGGACACTTCGAATACCTTTAACTGTAGTGGGTGGTGGCAATTTCTCAATAACCTCAACTTTCGCTTTGTCTACGGCAATCTCTTGCTGTGAAATTTTATGTCCTAGAACAATGCCTTCACAGACCATGAAATGATATTTTTCCCAATTCAAAACAAGGTTAGTCTTTTCACATCGATAAAGAACTAGCTCCAAGTTTTTTAAACAACTTTCAAAAGTATCACCAAACATCGAGAAGTCATCCATAAAAACTTCTAAAAATTTCTCCACCATGTCTGAAAATATTTCCATCATGCAACGTTGAAATGTTGCAAGGGCATTGCATAATCCAAATGACATTCGTCTGAAAGCAAAGGTTCCATAAAGAAATGTGAACGTAGTCTTTTCTTAGTCAGTAGGAGCTATGGTAATCTGGTTATACCCTGAATAACCATCCAAACAACAATAAATTCTATCTAACATTTGATCGATGAATGGCAAAGGAAAATGGTTCTTCTTGGTTGTTTTGTTGAGCTTTCGGTAATCTATGCAAACTCTCCATCCCGTGATAGTACGAGTTGGAATGAGTTCGTTGTTATTATTACTAACCATAGTAACACATCTTTCTTAGGTACACATTGAACAGGGTTCACCCACGAACTATCAGAAATATTATAGATTATTCCAACATCAAGCCATTTGATAATCTCCTTTTTAACAACTTCTTTCATAATAGGGTTTAGTTTTCTTTGCTGCTCAACGGAATTGCCATAGAAATTCTCTAGTAAAATCTTATGCATGCAGATGACCGGACTGATTCCCTTGATATCTGTGATTGTCCACCCCAACGCCTTCTTAGATCTCTTTAAAACTTCTAACAATTGAGCCTCTTAATCAAATGTTAATTTTGCAGACTTAACTACTAGTAACGTACTCCTGTCTCCCAAGTAGGCATACTTCAAGTGAAATCGAAAATGCTTTAACTCCAAAGTAGCAGGGTCTTCTATAGAAGGTCGAGGACGTTTAAAAGAACGCTCTGATAAATTTAAAGATTCAAAACTCCTCATCACTCCATTTTCAAGTTGCTTAGCCTCTATCAGTTCACTAAGTTCTTCAGTCAGTTCCTCTTCATTCAACTCAATTGAGTCTGCTTCATTATCAGAATTGTTGCAACAGAATTCTGCCAATTCTTCCTTTACTACTATGTCAATAATCTCAATGGCATGACAATCTTCATCTGTATCTGCACATTTCATGGCATCAAAAATATTAAAAGTTATCTGTTAGTCATTAAATTCACCTTTCTGCACATCAATTAATGTTCTATCAGCTTCACATTCCAGAATAATAAAATCCGCAGGAAAAATAAATTTGTCAACAAACATAGGCTTTAAATTTATGCTTGCTCCTAAATCATATAATGCCTTTCTTACATAATAATTTCCAATTGAGCAAGGAATAGTAAAACTCCCTAAGTCCTTCAATTTCGGTGGCAATTTGCTCACCAACATTGTTGTGCACCTTTAGTGAGAGCAACAATTTCAAATTCCCCTGGTCTGCGCTTCTTTGACAATATGTCCTTCATGAACTTTACGTAATTGGGCATTTGCTCCAATGCTTCCACTAGTGATATGTTGATATGAAGTTGCTTCAAGACATCCAAGAATTTTTTGAATTGAAAATCTTGTTTCAACTTCTAAAATCACTGAGGAAAAGTGGCATTCCTTTAACTTGTTAAGGTTGTTTTGCCATGGCATTCTTATTGGCAACACGAGTTGATTCTGCTTCAACATTTTTTTGTTTATTCTTCTCAATTGTAGATTACTCCACTACTAGTTCTGAATTCGTCTTATGTGTGAAATCTGAGCTATCTTCTTCAATAGTGGCATCATTAAAAACTCTAGGTAGCTGAGTACCACTTCTTAGTGTAATGGCCTTACAATGTTCCTTCCCTTGAGATGTTGAATTTTTAGTATCACTCAACAATGCTCCTTGCGATCTTGAGCTTAATGCATTGGCAATTTTTCCCACTTGGTTTTTTAAAGCCTTTAAATTTATCGCTTGACTCTGTATTACAACATTGCTCTTGGCCATGTATTCTTTCTATATAGCTTCCATAGATGAAGATGATGATGAACTTTATTGAACATTTTGCCATGCTATAGGTTAATTGTATCCAGGTGGTGCACTTGTGACATTATGTCGAACAACATTACTAGAATTTCTCACTCATTGATTACTTCAATAGAAATTAGGATGTTGTTTCCATCATGGATTGTATGTATGGGAATATGGGTTATTGTTCGATTGAAATTTCCCATGTAACATACTGAAGCTGGGTTTAACGGGCATTCATCAAAAACATGATCTTCCTCACAATAAACACATCTTAATTATGATGCTTTCATTTCTTGCACTATAGCTGGCCTATTTAATGTTTTAATCATATTAGTTAGGGATGTTACTTGAGCTGTTAATGAAGTGATCACAACAAGCTCTATAGTTCTAACAACTCTTCTGCCAGTACCCACTCTTATAGTTGGATATTGATAATCATTGTTAGCTATCCTTTCTAGAATTTCATATGCCTCATTATACGATTTATCTAGCAAAGTTTCATTAGCAGATGCATCAACTACCATCCGTGTATATGCATTTAGTCCATTATAAAACATTTCTATTTGCATCCAATGTTGGAAACCATGCATTGGGCATTTTCTAATCAATTCCTTGAATCGCTCTCAAGCTTTATACAATGTCTCATCTTTAGATTGTCGAAAAGATGTAATATCGTTCCTCAATTTGGCACTCATGTTTAGAAGGTTGTATCGCAACAAAAACCTTTGACAAAGTTCATTTCAAGATGCCACCGTTCCTGATGGCAAAGCATTCAACCATGCTTTGGCACGATCTTACAATGAATAAGGAAATAATTTGAGTCTCAGAGCATCTTCAGAATACTCTACTGCCTGAATGAATCACAGACCTCCAAAGAGAGTCTTAAATGCAGTCGCGAATCTTCAGTAGGTAATCCACTAAAATTTCCTACTATTTGTAGTATTTGAAACATCACTGGTTTCAACTTAAAATACTGAGCTTAAATATGTGGCCTAAAAATCCCTGGATTCAAATCAGCCAAGATTGGCACTACACGTTCTCTAATGGGTCTGTCTCTATCGTCTATCACTTGAGGAATATCAACATCCTTGCCATTTGGATGTAATAGCTCTTCTCTGCCTGGATAATTTCCAATCCTTGTCATCTCTCACAATTCTTTTCCCTTTTCTCTCAAAGTTCTCTCAATTTTCAGATCAAAATAATACTCTTCGTTCTTGGGAATAACTCTACTCATAAACTAGCAACAAAAATGAAAAAGAATTAAAAGCAACTAAATAAGCTCAAACTAACAAAATTAAATCGATAATAACAAACCAAAATTCACCAATTTGTCGATCCTCGACAATAGCACCAAAAACTTGTCGCGTGTGAATATGTAATGCAAATGTGCAAGTATACTCGTCGAATTAAGTAATAAAGTGATAAGTGAGATCGTCTCCACAGGGATCGGAATAGGTAATAATATGGTTAAGTTATTACTATAAACTATACTAATTAGGCTTATGGCAAAGTAAATAGAATAATAATTTGAAATGAAGTATTAATATATGAAATATAAAAATCAAATAATGAATAAAATGTTATGGCAATTCTACGAGACAAAGTTGAGAGGATTGAAGCTGTTGAATGGAAATGTTGGAATTACTTAGATTATATCTTAATAACATAATAATGTCATGGCAAAATCTTAACCAAATTATTGTTCAGAGTATAACTAATGCATCCTAATTCTTTCGAGATCTAGAATTAAAGCTATCACTCTAAGTCTTTGTATGTCTACAAGTATCAAGAACAATACCTAAAAATATTCTTCATTACTCTGTAAAAATCACAACTCTATGTTTAGAGTGCTACGAGTATTTGTTCGAGTACTCGCTCGTACCATTCGATCACGATCCAACTTATTTAACCTTTTCAGAATTAGATCAAGTCTAAGGATATACCATGCATTCATCTATGCCTAGAGCTTGTATGCATATATTTAAAATAATCCAAATCAAATAAGAAAGTAGATCTACTCAAAATACCACAGTGATTATCAAGATAGATCGAGTAATTCCAACCTAAATGAAATTAGCTCATGGGTTGGGATTTAAAATCCAAAATCAAAATAACATTCAACATCATCATTAACAATTTATAAATCACAAAAATTAATTAACAGAATGAAGGTAGAACTGTAGGAAGCTTTCGCCACTCCAGCTTTCACTTCGATGCTGCTGAATAGTACAAGACCCAAGGCTGATTGCTTGTCCCTTTCTTCGTGTATCTGCTCTCCTCTTAAGCTGTTACCCTCTCATTTTCCTCTGAAATTTTTCATGAGTTTTTCTGGAGAGAAAACTACTCTAATCCCTGTCTAAAAATCATAGTCTTCTTTTCTCTGTCCTCTTCTATAAGGTAGGTCCCTCTCTTATCACACATTTTCTCCCTCTTTTTTAGGTAGATTTATCTAGTACATGTCCAACTGGCTGAAAGTGACGAGAATTAAATGTTGCGCCAGCATTTTCCTGGAATTTCTATGACATTTGTGTTGGCAATCCATCCTCTTTTTGTCTTTTTATTCATTCTCTTCCTTCTTTTTCTCTTTTTCTTCATCCTTCCTGCACCTGGTGCATACAACAACCGATTCACTTCTTCTCAATAGTAAAAGTAACATGAAATGACATTTGAGGTACAATCTAAGCGTTATTATGCAATGTTTTAAAAATAACCTAAAAATACAAATATATCTACTTAAGTACAGATATTTAATCTGTAACAGCCCATTTTTTAGTGGTGTCAAAAATAGTGGTTTCGTGGCCACCAAATCCAACAACTAACATCGTACCGAAATCCTCGACCAAAAAGGGGAAAGATGAAATCGACATTGAATAGCTCAGAATTCTTGATTTGTATTTCTATAATCCAAACTAAGTTGTAAAATTATTACATTTTAATTTCTTGTAAATGGTAAGTATTATAGGTGAGAACTATTGTGTTTTACAATTGAAATGGATTGATTCGGTATGTGATGAATTTATTGAATTTATATGAATTGAATTGAATTCATATGTATATATGTGATAATGTGATTATATGAAAATTTAATGTTGGATATTGGTTATATTTGAAAAGTGAAATTAAACAATATTAACTATACCAGGCTGAGTCGGATATAGATGGCATGCCATAGGATAGGAAGAGTTTACGGATTTCTTCAACTTTGAGTCGATGAGGCACTGGGTGCCAATTTACTTTGGTTTAACCAATGAGACACTAGGTGTCAAATGTATATAGCGATGGGCACATATTACTTTGGATTTATCCGATGAGGCACTGGGTGCCAAACTGGTGTGTTAGTTGGATCCGTGTATCCGTCCAAGTTCGAGTCGTGTTAATAGGGGTAATTAAATAAAGCGTTACTATGATATTGTGTGTGAATTGAAAATGGGATAGTGAATCGGAACATGAAAATGAGATACATGAATTATGTATTCATGAATTGGATATGGAATAGATAATGTTAATGATTAAATGATATGTGGATCAAATTGTGAAAAGCTATTATATAGCAAATGATGAGACTTGAGTATGGTATAAAATGATGTATTTATGATTTGAGTATTGAATGGTTAATGCCATTATATGAATAAATGTGGTTTTAAATATTCAATTGTGTTTATAATTAATATGTGTCTATTATATTATCTTGTCTTTAAATATTCGGATTATAAAAAAAACCATTGAGTTTTACTCAGCATACGGTTTTCTTTTCTGTGCACAAGTTAGGTACATAACTTTTGATCTTCAATCAGCATCCAACAACAATCCCGAACTCAAATGTGGTGATGTTTATCTTTTGTGTCAGCATGTACCTAGGGTGTCTAAATGATAGTTATTTTGTGGATGGATTGTAAATAAGGTTATAAATTTAATATTGGTTTGGTATATACATATAAACATGTGTTTGTGTTTGAAGCCATATTATGGCATGATAAGTTGAACCCAATTTATACATGTGCATATGAATTTAAGTTAGTGTTTAAGTGCTTATGAACTAGGCAAAATGGATTGAATTTGGTAAGTTTATAATTTGGATTTGAATGATGTTTTGTTGATATAAATGTGGTATCAATGAGGGTACATTGTTTAGGCACTTAAGATGATTGTTTTAGCATGTTTTTAATGGGTTTGATCATGTTTTGAACAGGTTAAATGAATGGTTTTTGAATGGTTTAATACCAAGCATGTAGGAAATGGTAAAATTGTTGTTTAAGGCACATTTTAGGTCCACACGGTCAGACACACGGGCGTGTGACTCGGCTGTGTGAGACACACGGCTAGCACATGGGCGTGTGAGGCCATTTCAAATGGTACACGACCTTATACACAGGCATGTGGCTTGCCATGTGACCCAATTCAGAGAATTACACAGGTTGGGACACAGCCGTGTGTCCCTATTTCGAATGCCCACACGGCCTAAGACACGAGCATGTCTCTTGACTCACACGGCCTAGCCACACGGCCGTGTGACCCCTGTAGCTTTGAAAATTTTTAATGTATTTCATAAAAAAATTGTGTTTCCGAATTAGTCCTGACTTATTTCTAACAAGTATTTTTGGGCCTCGAGGGCTCGAATAAGGGACAATATATATGAGTTTGATTGGTTTATGACTTGAATATTATATGATATGAAACGTTTGAAATTTCTGTCTGTTTGATCTGTAAACTCCGGTAATGCTTCGTAACCAGGTTCCGGCGATGGATTCGGGTTAGGAGTATTACATAATCAAGCTTAGAGGTTCGAAATATAACTCTTTTCAAGAGTTATCAGTAATTGTGTGGTAATGTCCAAGATCTGGATCTGGTTAATCGAATCGGGTTGAGGGCGTCACAAAATTAACGTGGTAATAGGGATTTTAATTAGAAAGAAATTTTAATTAATCAATCTAGAGTCAGTTGCTCTTATGCTTCAAAAAGATATTTGTATAATTTAGGGATTTTTACGGATCAAGTTACTAAGTAGGGAAATTGCGTAATTTAGATTGATGGTGATAGATAAAATCTAGGTGAATTCTTTCCTGGCTATTGTTTTGTTTCTTGGTTATTACTCAATCATTTTAAGGATTTGTATTTTGCTGTGTTCGTTAGTTAATTAATTTAGTTAATTTTAGTTTTAATCAATCACTCAAATTATTCGGTTAAATAATAAAAAGACGGTAATTATTAGTACTTTTAGTATTCGTGGGAACGATATCTTTGCTCACCGTAGTTATACTATTAATTGATAGGTGTACTTGCCTTAGTCAAATTTTTAGTTAGTTCCGTGAGACATCAAATCTGCTTGGTTAAATTCAATAACTAGTCTTGTACTATGTGTACTGTTGTAGATTTAGTCTATAATGTCCAATTGGATCATTCTAAGTCCTTATACTTTTCGAAATTTAAAATTTTAGTCTTGACATAAATAACCATTATTAATCTATTAACTAGATTTTTAGTAAGTAATATATAAAAATAACAAGTTGACATGGCATTACACATATGAAGATATATTTGTCGCATCAGATTTTGAAAATAGTAGAATTTATCTTAATGAATTTAAAAAAATATTGTTAGGTGAGGATAAAAATTTTATAATTTGAAAAATATAAAAATTAAAAATAATCAAATTAAAATATAATAATCAAATTCCTAATATTCATAAAGTACAAGGATTAATAATAGAATTTAACTTTTTTAATTAATGAAATCTAAATATTTAGAATATATATAATTTATTTGGTAGAATTCATGTATCGTTGATTTTGGTACCAAAAAATTATATATATTATGCTAAAATTAGTATTTATTTTTTATTAAAATAAAAAAAATAATCTTTATTGGTTGGAAATAAAAAAAGGCTTTAATAGAAAAAGGATAGGTCCCAATGTGTTACTATTATTTGATGGAGGCCATTTTGTTTTAAGGAAAAAAACAAAATACATGCATTTGGAAGTTTTACTTGAGCTTTGACCCATCTTTTCTCTCTACTTTCATGGTAGATCCAACATTTCTCTCACAAACAAAAGCTCCTCTGTTCATTATCTCTCTACAGTGTTTAGTAAGTGAATGAGAGAAGAGAAAGTTGGTTCCTTTTTTGCTCCACTTCTAAAGCAGTTGCCTTCCAGCGTTCTTCTGATCTAATCTTTGAAACTCTCTCTGGTACTATCTTCTTTTACTTCTCAAAGTTTCCCTTTTTTTGTTCTTAGCTTTTAACTGGTTTTTATCATTTACTTACTCTATTATTTTTTGAGCTTCTACTTTGTCTTTTAGCATATGGTTCTTAGTGGGGTATTGGATCCAAAGGTGGGTCTTTTGTATTTTTGAGAGATCTCTATTGAATCTTCTCTACTTTGTTCTTATCTTCTCCTTTTTGGTTCATTGTTTTCTCTTTTTTCCTCTCTTTTGGAGAGACCTTTGAATCGATTACTACATTTTTGCTTGATTTCTTTTACCCCTATTTTTATTTATCTGGCCTTTCTAATCCTGGTAACTGAAAAGGATTGCCATCTCTAGGTAAATTTTTCATTTTTCTTGGTCTTTGATTTTTTTGTCGCTTGTTGGTGAGATATTGATCTGGTTTTGCATGCAATTCTATGTTTTTATTCACTTTTTATTGCTTTTTTCCTCTTTGATTTTCTGTTATCCTTGGATGAAATGGCAAAGTTCATCTAGGTAAAGATGAATTTCCAATTCCAATTTACTGATTTGGGTTATTTCTGGTATTTAATCTTGTAAAGGGAGTTCAAATAATCTAGGGTGTGATCTTTATTTCATGTATCACCTAAGTTTTCTGATGTAATGAATCAAGCAACTGGTTGTGGTTTGTGGATTTTTCATATAAAGTATACAATATATTTTGATTATCTTGTGAATATTTTGTCTGCAGGTGTTAGTTTTCTGTTCTTTTAATTGTGCAAATCAGTTTTAGATGATGGAGAAGAAGATGGAAGTAACTAGGGTCGCCTGTGGAGGGAACATTTTGTTGATGATCGGGGGAGCGTAATGGGTTCCTGTGGTCCAATCTATGTAACAAGTTTGCCTTATTTTGACGGGCTCAAAATCTGGTGTTGGAGCTTCCCCGGGAAAGCAGAGGAAACCATCTGGTAGCCAAATGGCCACCAAAGGTGATTCTATTCGGCCTTCACCTATACAAATCTCAAAGACAAGCAATTTGGTGCCAGTTACACCAAAGACGGTACCAAAGGGTACACAGCAAGTTGTATCCGAGCAAGATTGTGTTGGAATGATAGATGAAATAAAGGGTTCGAAAACGTATAAATTAGGGGCCGTTGATTCGTTGACAAAGAAAGTAGATTTGGGTCTATCCTTGAGTCATCCGAAAGAAGTTCCCGGTCATGTTGGTTCTGAAGTGTGTCAGGATGGTGGACTACCAGAAGGTTCTGGTGAAGAAGAAAAGAAAGCATCTGAACATGGAATTAGTTCAGCTTCGGCTAAATCGAGCGATGGGGCTACCGGCCTTGTCAAGACTAGTGGAAGTGCTAAAGCTGGTGATCGTCCTGATCATACTGAGAGTGGTAAGAGCAGTATGTGTAGAGGTAGCACGAGCAGTGATGTAAGCAATGAAAGTTCGTATAGCAGCTTAAGTAGCCGAATCAACAGACCTAATAAGACAAATGATATAAGGTGGGAAGCTATACAAGCTGTCCAAGGAAAAGACGGCATATTGGGTTTGAACCATTTCCGATTATTGAAGAGATTGGGTTGTGGGGATATTGGAAGTGTATACCTTTCAGAATTAAGTGGAACAAGGTGTTACTTTGCAATGAAGGTGATGGACAAAGCATCTTTAGCAAGTCGTAAGAAACTACTTCGAGCTCAAACCGAGCGAGAAATACTACAATCCCTGGACCATCCTTTCCTTCCAACATTGTATACCCATTTCGAGACTGATAAATTTTCATGTTTAGTTATGGAGTTCTGCCCTGGCGGTGATTTGCATACGCTACGACAGAGACAACCAGGAAAGCATTTTACTGAACAAGCAGTAAAGTATGCAAATTCCTCCTACTTATAACATGCATAGAGTTAAATGTCTATCGGAGTTTCCAGAAGACTTAATTATCATTGGTTTTAGTATTACTTTTAGTATCCTTGCAACATGCTGCATTGTAGGTTTATCTGTTATAACTGATAATAGGTATATGACGCAACATATAGATGAAACCATATAGTTTATTACTATGTTACTCCGACTTTCATGTCTGGGCATGGGTATTGGGATATGACCCTTCAAATACAGTGAAAACTTAGAAAAAAATTACATACCCGTATGCAGTATTCACACTCGAGTACAAGTAACATAGGTTCATCTGTGATTTGTGGCTGGTATATGACCAATTTGTTTGAATCTCTCTCTCTCTCTAGCCGAAGAAATTAATTTATTGTGATTGTTGCGAAGGGTTACTTTATGACCGTACTGTCCCAGACTGTGTTTACTTCTCTTTTACACATTTGTGGATCTGATCAATTGATTCTGATTAAAAGGATGAGTTTTGTATAAGAGAACAACCTTGAATTTCTTTTACCCTTTGGTTATAAGGTTGATATTCTAACAGTTGCTGTTTTGCTTAAATCGTGTGGCAAAGACCGATTTGTTTCTTTGTAACTCAATGGCAATAAGATGAAACTGAATTCTGATAGTCATTGCTATGTTTTTCTTTAATATGCAGGTTCTATGTAGCGGAAGTTCTTCTTGCTTTGGAATATCTCCACATGCTTGGTATTGTTTATCGTGATCTCAAGCCGGAAAATGTCCTTGTTCGAGAAGATGGACACATAATGCTTTCGGACTTTGATCTTTCCCTCCGTTGTGCTGTCAGCCCGATACTAGTCAAGTCATCATCTCACGAGTCAGAACCCTTGAGAAAGAATCCAGTTTATTGCGTACAACCAGCTTGCATTGAGCCCTCATGCATTCAGCCATCATGTGTGGCTCCTACAACATGTTTTTCACCTCGTTTCTTTTCATCAAAATCCAAAAAGGACCGAAAACCCAAGAATGAAATGGGGAAACAAGTCAGTCCATTGCCTGAGCTTATTGCCGAGCCAACCAATGCGCGGTCCATGTCGTTTGTGGGAACCCACGAGTACTTGGCACCTGAAATTATCAAAGGCGAGGGACATGGAAGTGCAGTTGATTGGTGGACCTTTGGGATCTTCTTGTACGAACTATTGTTTGGTAAAACTCCTTTCAAAGGGTCTGGGAACCGGGCAACGCTCTTCAACGTTGTAGGGCAGCCCCTGAGATTTCCTGAATCACCCGTCGTAAGCTTTTCAGCCAGAGATTTGATAAGGGGCTTGCTAGTCAAAGAGCCACAGCAGAGATTGGCATACAAGCGAGGTGCAACGGAGATTAAGCAACATCCTTTCTTCGAAGGTGTAAACTGGGCTTTAATCCGTTGTGCAAGTCCGCCAGAGGTTCCAAAACCAGTTGAGGTTGAGCGGATTCCAGCAACATCATCAGCTGGTAATAAACCTGCTGTTCCTGCAACCAGAGATCAAAATAACTATCTGGAATTTGATTTCTTTTAAATTATTCTCAGAACCATTTTCCTGTTTGTTTTTTTCTTTTTCCATTTCAGAAATGTAGAATTCATGAAATGTTGATGATGATATTATAAAAAGAAGACCAGCCATTGAAAGATCTGTCTTATTTCAGCATATATAATCCCTTAGTGCCAAAAACAGCTTTGGTTCCACATAAAAACTAAAAATGCATTTGATCACGCAAGCTTTCTCAAAAGTTGCTACTACAGAAATTGAACTGATTCATTACTGGGAAGCAAAGGAGTAGAGCAAAACCAAAATACAGAATTTAAAGTAGGGTATGGTTATTTTCCACACAAGTTTTGGTTGATGCTATCCAGCACTGGAATAATCACCAAAATTGTATCGACATTTTGATATTTTCAGTCTAAAAGATAGAAAGTATTCCGTTAATTTTGACTTGAATGATATTATTGACCATACGTCTGACATCTAATATTATTGACCATACGTATGACATCTATTTTCTAATAATGTTTTAGTCTATCTCTTCGCTGTCTGTTTTTGCCTAGCTTCAACTTTTACCCCATTCTTATTTTCTCCTCCTATTTGTTAACAAAATCTAAACCATCTCACCGTCACACCATGCTTCAATTTTATAGAAAAAAAAAGTTATTTTTCCTTTTTTTTTTTTTTTGTCAAATCGTCCCCAAATAGATGGAAAAATTATTTTTTTAACTTTACTGACGTGGCATACATGTGGATTGCCACGTGAATGACATGTTAGCATTTAATTAATTTTTTAAAATTTAAAATTTTAAAAAAGTTTATTTTTAAAATTTTTAAAACATTAATATTATTAAAATATTTAATATTTAAAAATTTAATTAAACGCTGACATTTCATCCACGTGGCAATCCACATGTGTACCGCCACGTCAACAAAGTTAACAAACATTCACTTTTTCATCTATTTTGAGTGAATTGATTAAAAAAAATACAAGTTCAAAGGTTAAAAGAGGTAAAAATTAAATAAATGGCTAAAATAATTTCTTCTTCTTTTTAAGTTGGAGGAGCAAAAATGTCACTATACCTTAAATTAATAAAAAAAAAAAACTAAAAAATAATAATACACTTAATGTTAAATTTAGCTTTTAATTTTTTTTTCACTTTTTATGGAATACTCTATGTACATTTCATAAATAATTCAAGAATTTATTAAAAAATTCAAATTTTTTTAAAAAAACTCATAACAAGTTTTAAAATATAATCCACATCAATAATGAAATACATGTAGACTGTCATACGAATTATCATATCAATATCATTACAATTTTAATACTTTTACATAAAATAAATAATTTAACTAAAATTTAAAAGTTGATAGTCAAAGTAATCTCCAAAAATAAAATTAATATCAAATTAACAAAATAAATAAATATTAAGCATTAAATTTACCATTATGTTAAAATTATAACCTTATAAAAATAATAAACTTAATTACATTTGTTATACAATATTAAATGTGATGATAAAAATTACACGATTTAAATATGTGTTACCTGAATATTTGGAAAAAAAAAATATAATTTTCACTCAATACAAATTAAGAAAAAATTAATTACATTTTAAATTAAAAGTATGTAGACATCAAAGTGAACACAAGTTCTTATATAAGAAATATTCTTGGATTGAGTAAACTATCAAAATAGTTAATTTTGTTTCTTTCGGGTTATATTTTAATCATTTATGTTTGAAATGTTATTTTTAGTCACTTACGTTAATGTGTTGTAATATTTTAGTCACTGAATCGTTAACGATGTAACGGTACGCTGACGTGGCACGTTAAATCACCATTTCAAATAAAAATTTTAGGTTAAATTATATAATTGGTCCTCATATTTTTTCGTTTTGAGCAATTTAATTTTTTTCTTTTAATCTTTTAACTTTCTTTTTTTTTCCCTATTTTTATTCTCTTTTGCTTTTCCATCTATTTTCCTTCATTCCCCATCTCTTTTAACGTAAAACAAAAAAAATTACTCAAAATAAAAAAAATATAATGACCAATTATATAATTTAACCTAAAATTTTCATTTGAAATGATGATTTAACTTATCACGTCAGCTTACCATTAACGTAAGTGACTAAAATATAATATTTCAAACATAAATAACGAAAATATAACTTCAAACAATCAAAAATAACTATATGATAGTTTACCTTTTGGATTTTGCTTACATTTCCTCCGCCTCATTTGCTTACATTTTGCTACATTTATACCGAGAACTGAAATGGGGGACGAGGCAACACGTCTTTTGCTTCCACGTGGCAGTCCGTGATATATTTTTAAACTAATTTATTTTCATAGTGTTTAATAATTAAATTATATGAAATTATTTTTTAAAAATTAAGAGATTTAAATTGTATAATTATACTTTCAGTTAAATTTAAATTTAAAAAGTTTATATTTTAGATAAGTAAAAATATAGTTTTATTGTAAAAAAATTAGAATTTGAAAAAAATATTAATTTTATAGTTTTAATTTTAAAATTCAATGAATAATTGAAAGTTAAGTAATTATATAAGATAATAATCTCAAAAATAAAATTTGAAAAATTTGGATTTTTTTCTTTAGAATTTGAGCGAAGAAAATAACATTTCATATATAAAATTTGTTTTTTCTGTAAAGTAAAAAATTTGTTTTTTTTTTTAAATAATAAGAAGTATGGTTAAAAATTAATACCAATTGGAGTTTCCAAATAAATTTGTAACCATAAAATGAAGTAATTTTTTGAAAAAATATGGAGGAACATACTTTAAATTTCGAAATGAAAGGAAAAGTGAAAGGAAAATTAAATATAAAGAAAAAAAATAAAAGTATTTATAGAATACTTTCAAAAAAAATATTTATAGAATAACTGACTCTTCTCAAAATTATTTATGTAATATAATAATTGCGATAAATATAAATTTTATTTATCTCAATATATATCCTTGGTAGTTTTTAAATTTAACTATTTAAATCTAATTGACTAAAAAATATTTATAATACATAATTTGCAAAATTGTTGAAAAAATCCCTTAAGAAAATATAAGTCCAAATCAAATTTAGTAATAATAAAGAATAGATGATGTTACATTTAAAAATAAATAAATTTGATAGCATATTTTTTAAATAATTAAAAATATAATTCTACATTTTGAAATGAAATTGATTATGTATTTTTTTAAAAGGTCAAATTTAGCCATTAATGTTATATTTTTTGTCAATTTGGCTCTTATTTGTTTTTTTAACTAAATTTGGCCCTTAACCTTTTAAAAATAGTTAAATTTGACAATCAACTTTTTGAAAAAGAATCGAAATGATGTATTTTAATGAGAATACTAATCATTATGATGTATTTTAATGAGAATACTAAGTAAAACATTAAAATTTTAAATATGCAAGCATGCATGACAATTCACATGTATTTTATGCTATTTTTTTTTTAATTTTTATGAACTTTTTAATTTTAATTTTGATTTATTTTTTATTTTTATAAATTTTATTTGCATGACATATAAGACATATGGTATGATGTTAGCATAATGTGCACATAGATTACCATGCGAGTTACCACGCTAACAACATTAAAAATTAATGTTTTAGTTAATATTTTCATTAAAAAAAAAAGGCAATTTGATTCTTTTTTAAAAGGTTAACGGTCAAATTTAGCTTAAAAAAAAGAGCCAAATTGACAAAAAATATAAACGTTAATAGCTAAATTTATCATTATGCCTTTTTTAAAATAAAAATAAAAATTTTAATAACACTTTTTAAATATTAAATTTGATAGTTTTTTCATATAAAACTTATTTAATAAAATCTATAACTTAATAGATGTTATATATTCAATTTGAAATTTTGGGAAATATTTGAAAATTAAGTAGATAAAATTTGAAAATGTTCAATTCTATGTTTTTGAAACATTTTAATGCTACCTTTCAAATTATTTGCTCATGTGTCATTTAAAGAGGTCATTCAGGTAGTCATATACCTTGTTATGTATATATATATATATATATATATATATATATATATATTACATTTACAATAAAATCGACTTATTCTAGCTTAAAATCTGATGAGTGAATTTAAAAAAAAAAATTTTGGGGTGTGTTTAGATAAAAAAAAATTAAATTTGATGAATGTTTTTAAAACTTAAAAAATGAATTTTCTGTCAAATAGACTTTTGAAGATATATGTACTTTGTAGATCGGAGATCAGAAAAAATATATATTTTTTCTATTTATTTTTTTTATGAAATTTTTTTTTTCTATTATTAAATGGACTGATCCTTAAATTTCAACATAGATAACATTTATGTGTTTTTTTTTCCAAAATAAAGAAGCTTAAAAAGCCTAGATTGTAGTAACTGTAGAAGTGCCCTCCAATTCCCATGCATCCTGGTGCAATAAGCTCATAACAGTGTCAGGAGGATCTTCAAACAATGTTGAACCCACCCCCCCAAGAGTCTTCCACATTTCGCAAAGAAATCAGCAACTTTATTTAGATTCCAATTTGTATGAGAAAAGACCAGCTACCAGTTACGATTAGATAAAGCTTGAATCTATCTAATTTCGGTCTCACCATTTGATGAAGCTACAAATTGTTTGAATTGGTAAGGCATTGTCGCTTTCAGCCTCCATCTTCCGAAATCTCTTTGACCAGGCCAATTGAAGTTCCTCTACAAGTGTTCTCGTTTCCGCCTAGAACACAGTGGTTCCCGACGACGAACCCCTTGTCAAATTGTTGAGATGCCTGTGTCCACGTCCGTTGAACTGTCCCAGTTAACTTTTATCCAACCAGCGTTGGGCTGTCTCCAGTGAGTGGAATCCACCAGATCGAAAACTGTTTTACTTGAAAAACTTCTGGCCTATAACACATTGGTCATCAAAATATCCCTACTGTCATTAAAATTAAAATCATTTAGACTTTTCCAAAGCATCCAACAGATAATAGGAAACAAAGAGCTCCAATCTGTGCTCTCGATATGAAACGAGCCGGCGTTGTTTAGATTCCAAACTAACCAGTCCTGAGCTACAAAGCACAGTCGAACATAGAGAACATTACGCCTTATACCAGAAAGCAAATGGACAGTCACGTAGCACATGAAGACAAGCCGTCAATATCTTCCCAAACGAGGGTTTTTGCAATTTCAGTTTTCAACTCATTCATCAGCAGCTATGAGGAATTTCTGTTTTTCTTTCAAATTTTGTTTTAAGTTTTTCTTATTCTTTATTCGAAGAAGGGTATACGAAACATTTAGTGAAGTCAAAAATTTGTTTAAATAGTAAAAATATAATTTCACTATTTTAATAGTTTATATTTTTATAATTTTAAAAAAATTAAATTAATTTTTTTTATTTTTACGAGGGACTAAAATGAAATTTTAGTTTAACTAATTTAAAATTTTAAAAATTTTAAAAAGTCTAAATGAAAATGTTTGCATTCTTTGGGGTGTCCCTGGAAACACTACAGCTTTCCAATTTTGTTTTCATCAATATCTAGCTTTTTGGTTTATCCTGTTTTTTGGGGTTAAAAAGTGTAGTTTTAAAAGTATTTTATATAATATTTATATTGAGTATACAATTATTTTCTATTGAAATTTATTTTAAACATATAACATTATATATTAAAATTTATAATGATTATATTTTAATAATATTTAAAATATAACTTTTATATTGAAACTAAATTTTACAAATAATTAATATTAATTCCTTAAAAATATTTAAAATTTATATTTTATGTATCAAAATATTAACAATTAGTTACATTAAATTATATTTTATAATCTTACTAAAATATTATAATATTAACGAATTTAAACATTATTCAAATACATATTTTTATTTCACAACATCATATCTAAATGAATATTTTATTTTCTAAAAGTATTTTTTAAAATAATATTAAACACTTAAATCTTAAATTAAACTTTTTAACAACGTAAATATTTTCTTTTCACTTTCCAAAAACAAGAAGAAAGTAATCTTTATCTAAAGCGGTGTTTGGAGAGTCGAGAGGAAGCTTTTTCGATTTCATGAGCGGTGGTTGTGGGTGTTAAATTGGATTTTTGTTTAGGTTTTGTGCTTTCAATATTATTGGTTTGGATTGTTATCAAATTTGCTTGATTCTTAGGGTTTATGCTTCACTATTGATTATTTAGGGTGTTAATTGGTTTACATTTTAATTTATCAGAAAATGATTAAAGTAATCATGAAGTGTGATATAGTGATTGTTCACTTCATTCCTTAAATTTATGATCGAGAGTTTAATATCTGTTATGAAAATAGAGTATAACAACTGTGATTATCTTTTTAAATAACACCAACTGTAAAAAAAATTAATTATTGTTATCTGATTATGAAAAAAGAGAGAGAGAGAGAAGGATTATACTTTTTTTTTTTTTATTCTTTAAACATATATATTTCACACAAGATGTGATCTTCAATATTTGAAGCTAAGTAATGCTTCAAAAAGAATCAAAGAATTTCTTTAACATAAGGTTTACTTTATTAAATTTCAAAGGTAAAACTGATATTTCATAAAATAGAATATCGATATTATTTGTTCAACCATTTAACCAAACAAAGGAAAATGTCTGTATTACCTAAATTCAACTTGTCTACCAAGCACTCCACTAAGTATTCCTTATGCTATAAAGAACCATTTTAATACTTAGGTTATAAATAAGTTATTTCTTATCTTATTACACAAGTACTAAACGGATTATTTACTACTAATAGAGTTAATATTTTGAAAGTTTTTTTTTATGATTATGCAAATAAAATATTTTGTTTGGAGTTAAATTGCAAATGAAAAAAATAAATTTCATGTTATTTTTTAACCTTAACTCTAATTCTATTTAATTCTTTTTAATAGTATAAGGATTAAATCGATACATCTAACAATAGAGTGATTAATTTGATCCAATCCTCATAATAGGACTTGTCATACACTTTCGCCGACTTTATCACTATTGACAAAGGTTAAAGTCCTAGGTTATTTAATATCTAAGTTCAAGTCCCATCATGCACTACTATTATGTTTTAACCTCCAATCCTATCATGAGTTGTTCCCATGTATAGATTTTAATCCGAATTAGTTCGATTTTTAATCTATTTATGCTTTATATTGGTTTAATTTTATTTTGTAGTTGTTTAGACATATATTTGTGATTATATTATATTTCTACATGTAAACTCTAAAAAGAAGTTTTTCATACAATAGAAAAATTTCAAAATTTTCAAAAGGATTTTGACTTAAATTTCAATTTCAAATTCCACTTCCTTTTTTCAATTTTTTTAATGCATGTGATTCCACTATAAAATAAAATTTATAAACTTCAAAATATAATTTTTATGTAATTCTAGTATTATTTATATATTTTATATTATTAAAAATATTTATATATTATATTTTTATTTTATATGTTTAATATTCTTCTTCTTCTTTTAACATTATTATTTTAACTTAAGAAATTTTAATAAGCTAAAATTTTGTAAAAAAATTATTTACCAAAACAAAATAATTACAAATATTGTCATTTTGAAATATTGCATTTTGAAATACAGATTTTAATTTATTATAAATTTAAATTATTTTTAAAAAATAATTTATTTTAATATATCCATTTATGATAATTTTATAAAATTATTTTTTTCTTTCTTTTTTTTTTTTTTATGAATAAAATAGTTATGTACAAAATAACTTATATGTGAAATATAAAATTTTTACTTATATTACTTAGTTAAAAATATGTTTTATTTTATAATTAGTAAAAATAAGATTTGTGATAACTAATAGTATTACTTTTTTTTGTATTTATTTATAAATAGATAAAAAATAAAAAATAAAACATGAGAGGAAAATATAAAAATAAATATTTAAGTACTTTTATGAATCAATAAAATTTTTATTTCTTTTGTAAGTTTAAAGAAGAAAAAATTGCCAAAAATATAAAGAAGAATGGGAAGGAAGGAAAAAGTATTATTACAATATAAATTATAAATTAGTTTAAGATTTTATAAATTATTTTTACTAAATATATTAATTTAAAGTATGATATAAATTAATGTTTATTTTTGCATTCATTTATATAAAAGGAAAATTTTAAAATTAAAACAATTAAATAATATAATAATCATTATAAATCTAAATTTATTGTAATTTCAAAATAAAATATTATTTATTAATTTTATAATTATTTATGAAAAATTGAAAAAATAAAGGAAGAATGATAATGTGTCGCCAGCTGATATATAACAAAATATTAATAGAAGGATTACTGAAACAATTTGACTGGAACCATATTTTTTTAGTAAAAAAGAGATAGCACTAAGCGATTACAATAATCAATTTATAAATTAAAAGGATCTAGACCCATTACAAACTTCAACCAATAAATCTCTAATTGAAACTGGCAAAATTGTAAATAAACAGAACAAAGATTCCTCTGTATCAACACATTTAATTATATGATTCGCAATCCACTTTGATCCCTTAGAATATTTAATTAAAACATCTTAAAATTTAAAAATTAAATCATAATTAGAATTAACCTTTTAAGAAAATCTTTGTTTTCTGAATTTTCTCTTCAGAACCTGATTTCCTTATGCCGAAATTGTTTGGATTTTATTACTTTATATTTCCAACTTTTCCATTTAAAAGTGTTCATTAAAAAAAATTAAAAAAAGGTCACGTGATTTATAGGGAATCAAAATTGGTCACGTGATAATATATAGGAAAATAAGTGAATTAACAAAATATTTTATCTTTTCTTTGCAGGCATCTCGTAGTGCTGCCATTATTACTAATATTTTTATTTTTATTTTCGATTATGGACTAAATTCCATACATCAAAGTCAACAAAATACATGCAAATTTAAATTATTGGAGCATCTTCCTCGTGACAATAACCTGCAATATTAGCAAGGTAAATAAATTTAACATTCGGCTTGGATTGACTTTTGTCTTAATTTTATATATATATATATATATATATATTATAAGCTCAAATCCAGGTACATCCTATGTCATGAATAATTTTTTTAAGGTAAACCATTACAGTAAAATAATTTTTTAGCGGCGTTTTTTTGGGGCTTATAGTGACGCTTATAAGCGAAGTTAAAATTATTTGAGGTGTTTTGATAAGCACAGTAAAAAATGCACTATAGATAATGCCGCTAAATTTTGCGACATTTATATGGAAACGCCGCTATGGAACATAACTTTTAGGGGCATTTCTCACAAAAACACTACCATAAAACATGACATTTAGCGCCACTAAAATTCATGTTCTTTGGCGGCGTTTGTGGAAAAAAGCCACAAACTTTAGCAGATTTTTAACAACCCGTTTTCATTCATATAGAACCCGAATTATCAACATAATTTCCTGTAACATCAAATCCAACCAAAAACTGCAAATCTAAATGATACTTCAAATCCAACGAAAGAAATATGTATATGATCTAAATTAATTAATGAAATAACAAAATTTATTATATTCAAAAGTTATAATGTTAAAATATTCTTAGAATAAGAAAACAAACGTCTAAGATGGTGGATTCTGCGATTGCTGAAACATCTTCATCATATTCTGAAGCTGTAGCTGAAGTTCGCCATATTTTCTGCTTGCATCTGCTTCCCTTGCTACTGCATTCACTTCAAGTTGTAGCTGGAGTTTTTCATATTTTCTTTGAGCCTTTGCTTCTTTCGATGCTGCCTCCGCTTAATTGCTCAACTGTGCTCGCTTGCATTTGAGCCATTTGGTCTCTTAACCTCTGAATTTCAACTTGAGCCTGATTCCCTGAAGGCATGTATTGCTGCGAGCTGGATCCAAAATATTGGGTTGGGTTAACAAAAGATCCTTGAAATCGAACTCGACCATACCTTTTAGGACCCAAAACTTTAGTAATAATTCGGTTATCAATGTCGTCAAGGTTAACAGAATTATCACTCGAAGCAATCGCTTCATACTCTGCCTTTTTATCCTTTTGTTTCTCCTAATAAATCAATCAAAAAGTTAGAAACGAAATATATAATCAAAACAAATGCAACATAACTTAACATTATTTGCATTACAAACGACGAATTAAACCATTATAATTAAACATGATAAATATTTAAAATAATTCAAATTTTATTAAGTAAGTATACCATAATTTCTGCAGCTTCAATAGTCATAGGAGATCCATCTTTCTTTCTATGTGTAATGTCAAAAAGCTGAAGGCGTCCAACTTTTTTACCAGACGACAGTTCCTACAATATAGTAGGAAAAATATTAATTAGTAGAAAGTAATTAATATTTGACACAAATAATAAATTCAAAATACCTCGTTATCAGCTACACAAGCAAAACTTTTCAACCCAATTGTGTGCGTGAATTTTTGTTTTGCCTACTTGTAGTTCCAACTCGCTCACGATCCTACATTATGAAATTATTATTACATATATAGTAAATACTATAAATCAAAATAATAATAAGAGTTTGGAAGTACGTAATACCTCTCCTTTCTTTGAATTCCAAAATCTAACTGCATCTTTCCATTGGTACCTTAGCATTCCCGGCGGGACATTTCGCAATTTCTTTTTGAGGTTTATATTTTTCTTAAAATATTTCTTCTTTAAAGCACTTTTATGTTTTCTCTATTTTTTTCCTAATGACTTCTTCACATAATTATCCGAGACCTCTAAAGCAAATCTCTCCTGGAAAAAACACAAGTTTAGAAAGTTAATATAATGAAACTTAAACCAAAATATTATAAATTACATTCACGTTATTACCTTAATATTATTGAGAGCTTGATTTTTGTTACCATTAGGCATATGATGCCATGACTCATAGTTAATAGGCAATATATTGGCATTTCGTGCTATAATGCCTAAGTATCCTACTAAAAGTTGAGCTTTTGATCCAATAGGCTGACCATGACTATTTCTAGCTACTTTGACACACTCAACAGAATTTAACTCGTATAAATCTTTTAATAGCGTACGTCCTCGAGTTTTGCGCATCCCACCACTTTCAGCTAAAAAAATGGTATATTATAATATAAGAATTTGAAACAAAAATCAATAATAAAAGTTAATACGCATGTAAATTAAATTTAACATTACTTTGAATTTCTGCAGGTTCGTCAGTTGTATTCGGAACATTCGAAAATCCAATAGCAGTCTGTTGTTCACTATTTGTTTCTTCCGAATTTAGAGGAATTTGAACAATACTTAGATCTCGCAATCTTCTTCTAGGCATTTTATCTACAATACGCATAAAATAGTTAAAATATTAGTAACTACTTACAACAATAATAGTACATACAAAATAGTTGAAATATTTAACAAGATCAAGATTTAAATTATAATATTACATATAATTAAAAAATCATAAAATCTTACTACATCATGATTCGTTAATATCTTCATCCACATCCTGACGAACCCATTGAAATTGTGTATTAGTACTAGGGATAGTTTCATTTAAGTTTTATTCTAAAAAAGGCAAATTTTTTTATCTTTCGTGGATGTCATCTCTACTTCCATTGCCCATGTCAAACAAGTCTCTAGGGGTGTTATGGAGTACAACGTACCAACCCTCATCAGTTGGATCTTTCAAGTAAAAAACTTGTTTGACTTGAGAAGAAAATACATATGGCTCATCTATCAATTGTTGTCCAGTGTGAATTAATCGAGAGAAGTCCACCATTGTAAAACCAAATTGATCTTTTTAATTCCTCGAGCAGTATTAACATCAACTCAATCATATCGAAATAAGACAACCTTCCGTTTGCCATAGTAATCCAACTCAATAATGTCAGTAAGAAGTCCGTAATACTCCACATTTCCCTCAATAAGATTACTGTCCCTAGTACTAGCATAACTTGTAATTGAAGAATTAACAACTATTCCACAATTTTGAGTCCTCCTCAATCTTTCGCGAGATTTTGTATGAAACCTGAATCCATTGATGAGGAAGGCACTATATCTTTTTACTACTCTATTCAGACTTTCGGAAAGCCATTTAACTTCGTTGTTGATGTCCTTTCCATTCCAAACCTATTGAATCGAGAGTAAATCGATCAATTATAAATGTTATACGAAAACATTATTATTTGTCAATGAAAGCTTCAGTTGCATACCGTTTGCCCTAACTATTCATAAAAAGAATCTGTGAATAACTTATGAATCTCTCGATGTTGTAATCTTCAAGAGCGTGAACAAGATCTCAAGACTTGTTTGTACTCACTATGTTAAAAAATGGATTACTTGGTTAGAAGATAAACAAATTAAAAAGATGAATATTTATCAATTCTAAAATTACTTGTGTAATGGTTCAATTGAATCATGGTGAAAAAGAACATATCGATGTGCTTGTACCCAAGATCTATCATCTAAGCGTGCAATTTCAACTTTACCGATTGGTTCTCTATAACTTCGAAATAGATAAGTTTCGGCTAAGTTATGATTAATGAGCCCAGCATTTTTACTTGGCCTATTCAATCTTATTTCAACATCTTCTAAATATCTAGAGCAGAAAGTCATACACTCCTTTGCCAAGTAACCTTCAGCAATTGATCCTTTTGGATAACGCTTATTACGACAATAAGACTTCAATTTGCATAGGAACCTAAACACGATATACAACATTATCAAAAGTTGTAACTAAAGGTATATTCATGAATGAATGAAAACTTTACAAATAAATTAGCATCTCTCTATAGGATACATCCACTGATAGAAAACCAGTCCACTAAGTTTTGCTTCATTTGGTACTCTAACCAGATAAATTGGCATAAGCCGGGAAATCATTAATAGTCCACAACAAAGTTGCACGTAAATAAAAGTTCTCTTTTCTCAAGACATCATATGTTTCAACACTCGACCATAACTGTTCCAACTCTTCAATAAATAGCCTCATATAAATGTCAATATCATTTTCGGGACCTTTCTCTCTAGGGATAATCATAGATAAGATAAAATAAGATTGCTTCATGCAAATTCACAGAGGCAAATTGTAAGGAACAAACATTACAGGCCAAGTACTATATGAAGTACTCATGATTTTAAAAGGATTAAATCCGTCAAATGCTAGCCCAAGCCTCACATTTCGAAGATCGCTTGCAAAGCTTGGAAATTTAATGTCAAATGATTTCCAAGCTAAAGAATCCCCAGGATGCCTTAATAATCCATCATCAGTTCATTGATCATGATGCTACCTCATAGACTTGGCTATCTTTGACGACATGAAAAATCTTTGAAGCCTTGGTATTAGTGAAAAATATCGCAAAATCTTTATTTGTTTCTTTCTTGACTGTGCCTCACCTTCATCCTTATTCACATCTTCTATATTCCTATTCATCCAATGAGATTTACCACAAACATGACAAGACTGTTGGTTTCTTTGATCACCCCAATACAACATGCAGTCATTTGGTCAACTATGAATTTTGTCGTACCCAAGGCCTAAATCTTTTATCAGTTTCTTCATATCTTTGCATGAATGAGAGATTTTTGCAAACGGAAACATATCTCTCAAAAACTCTAACAGCAGTGTCAAAGAGTTTCTGGTCCACCCTCCCAAACATTTTAAGTGAAAAAAGACGAATGTAGGACATTTTTGAAAATTTCGGTCCCTCATAAATTCTTCATTCATTTTATTAAGTAACTTGTAGAACTTCGCTGCCTCTCCATTTGGCTCTTCATCAGGTACACTTCTTCCCGTTTCAGTAAAAGCATTTCCACCAATATCACAATCATTGGATGCAATAATTTCAGGTGGAAACGATTGCAAACCATGACTGCGCATATTAAATGCATCCCGCAACATACCTTTCATGTCATCTTCTCTAACAGACTGATGGTAAGCATTATGAGGATAAGTCGGGTTAATCGTTGAAGAGGTTCTATGAGGTGTACACTCTCCATGGAAAATCCATTTTTTATACCCCCGAATAAAGCCATCAACAATTAGATGTTTGTAGACAACTTCACGAATATGCCAATTGATGTTGCCACACTTCTTACACGAGCAAAGAATTAATATTCTCTTGGCTTGCATTTTGAAATTGTAATGACTAGAATTTTACGGTTAACGGAAAAGTGTACTTTTGGGTCTTCGTTTTTGAAAAATGAATTCGTAAATATTTTTAATAAAATATTTGCGAAGTTAATTGAGTGGTTAATTAAAGTTTAATTAAGTGAATTAGCTTAAATTAAGGTTAATTAGGTATAAGAATTAAACTGAATAAAATGTGAAAGCTTAATTATATATTAAAGAAAAGTTAAAAGGACCAAATAGGAAATTATGCCTTTTTCTAAAGTTGAGGCGGCATATGGATAAAAAAATCTTAGATTTTTATTTATGTTTTAAATATTTATAAACATATTATTTAATTATAAAGTATATTATTATTGTAAATTATATTAATTATATTATATTATTATATTATAAATAAATCAAAGAGTTGACAAATGTATGGTGCATATGGTGAAATGTGTAATACTAATATACATACATTTGTAAAATACATGTATGTATACTTGTTATATAAGAAATTATTATTATATTATATTATTATATTATTATATATAAAGCAAATGAAACAAAAGAAAAAGAACAGAACATGAAACGAAAATGGGGAGAAAGAAAAGAGAAAGAAAAGAAAAAGGGAAAATTAGGGATTTGGAGCTTGTAGTTTAAATTAGTAAGCCAATTAAGTCTTTTTCTTTTAATTTTGATGTTTTAGAAACTTTGGAATAAGATTTTGATGAAATTAAGTTGATATTTTAAAAGTTCATAGGCTTTCAAGTATGGTTCATGTTGAATAAATTGAGGAATTAAGGATTAAATTGATAGAATTTCAAGCTAAAAGTGAAATGAGGATTGAATTGTAAAGTAATTCATAAGTTTTGAATGGTAGGGACTAAATTGAAAAAATTTCAAAATTATGGTTCTATGGTTAAATTAGAGAGTTAAAATAAGTCTAAAGTGGAAATTGAATGAAAATATTGAGCTAAATGTAAAAAAAAAAAATAAAAGTTAGTCTCGGTTTAGGGACTAAGTTGGAATTAAGGCAAAAGTTGGATAGAAATTGAAATATTCAATATAAAAATTGAATGGTGGTGTATTGATAATATTTAATTAATTCCCGTAGCTAGCGTTGTGTCGGAAAATCTCGGCTTAGCAAGGAAAAAGCAAAGTCGACGAGGGATAGCTCGAAAATTACGGTTTTTATTTCTATAATCCGAACTTAGTTATTAATTGTTATATTTTATTTAAAGTATATGGCAAATGTTAAGGTAAGAATTATTGTGTTTTATGATTGAATGGATTAATTGGTATATGTTGAATTTATTGAACTTATATGAATATATGTGATTGATGTGGTATTGAATATGAATGTATGTTATATTGAAAAATATATTGATTTGGGAAATAATGAAATTGATATGAAAATGTATGATTATTGTGAAAATTGAACATTTGTTAATGTAAAGTGAATTGAAATATGTATTGAATTGAAAATATATATGATTAACTGAAATATGTACTGATTGAAAACTGAAAGTTTACTGAATAACCTATTAACAGTATCGGGCTGAGTCGGATATAGTTGGCATGCCATAGGATTGGAAGTGTTCAGGGATATTCTGACTTTGTGTCGATGAGACACTATAAGTGTCGCCTTACTGTTACTGTTCTGGATTCATTCCGAAGAGGTACTCTGTACCTTACTGTTACTGTTACTATTCCAGATTTGTTCCGATGAGGTACTTTGTGTACCGCTCATCATTCTCATTCTCGTTATTGTTATCATTCTCGATACGATTGTATTTCAGCTTCGGCCGATGAAACACTATATGCTATCCCGGTGTGTGAGTTGGATCCGTGTATCCATCCGAGTCATGTTAATAGGGGTAAATAAAGGTAAAGTCTTGAATAAATGATCATTCTTGAATAAGCCGATTGTTCTTGAATAATTGATTGATACTGAATAACCGACTGTTACTGAATAATTTATCGTTACTGAATATTATTGAACGACTGATTGTTACCGAACGAATGAATATTACTGAATAACTAATTGTTATTGAATGATTGAATGTTACCGAATGAAACTGATATTATTTATACTGAAATTATTTATTGATACTGAATAATGACAGAAGTATAAGAGAGATATATGAATGGAAAAATATTATAATTTAAGTAATTGTGAATTTATTTGAAAAGCTAATCGGGCTATTAGATGATAAAGACCGAATAAGTTGTAAAGAATTTATTCATGAAATGATTAAATAAATATTTATGCACATTATATGATATTATATGTATGTTATGTTATTAAGTGTTCGGATTATAGAAATACCACTGAGTTCATGCTCAGCGTACGATTTGTTTCTGTGCGCAGGTTAAATAAAGATAGACCGTTGAATCAGCATCCCAGGCTGATCCCGAATTCAATAAGTAATGTATGTATATTATTGGTAATGTCATTTACCTAGGATGTCAAAAGTGGTCATTTTAGAATATTAATGTAAATATTGTTGTAAATGGCAATGGTTGAGTATATAACTTAATTAAGTCTAGTGTGAAAGATGCAAATTTAAGTATAAAAATGAGTAGGCTTGATTAGTATGGTATAATATTGGATTGTTAAGATAAATTGTGGTACCAATGAGGGTACATTGGTTGGATGTTTAAATGAGTTAATTTGAATATGATTTTATATGTGTTTAGTCGTAGTTTGATAGAGTTAAAAGATTAGAATTGAATTGGTTGTGGTTCAAGGTTTGCAGGGTTGGTAAACTTGAGACAAAAGGCTCATTTAGAGTCCACACGGCCTGGCATACGGGCGTGTGACCAGACCGTGTGAGACACACGGCTTGCATATGGGTATGTTGTTAAGCCGTCTGTCCCTTGCACCTTAAAATGTCAAAACAGAATGCTCAGGTTTTGCCACACGGGCAGAGACACGGCCATGTGTCTCAGCAGTGCGAGAGACACGACCATGCACCACGGGCATGTGCCTTGGCCGTGTGAAAACTGCACTTAATTCGAATTGGAAATAAATCCACACAGGCTAAGCACACGGACGTGTGTCTTGGCCGTGTGAAATTAATTGTTCTTAAGTAAGAAGTCAGAGAGTTACACAGGTAGAGGACACAGGCATGTCCAGGCCATGTGAGCCACACAGGGTGCCCACACGGGCATGTCAAAAGGGACACACGGGCGTGTCCCCTAGGCCACACGGTTGTGTGGTACTGTTCATTAAAGGAAATTTTAAGAACTTTATGAAAATTTTTATAAGTTCCCGATTGTGTTCTGATTTATTTTATCTTCTATTTCGGGTCTGAGGGCCCACTAAAGGGACAATAAGATATATTTTATAAACTGAATTATATATTTCTTTCTGTATTAATCATAATCGAACTGTAGTGACCAGTAATACTCCTTAATCCTGTCCTGGCAACGGGATAAGGTTAGGGGGTGTTATAGAAATACAAAATTTAGAAAAGTTTGTATTCCATTTTGATAGTCGTTGCTTACCTTTAACAAATTCATCCAACTCTTATCCATTTCGTAGTTCTTGAAGTCTAAAGTTGACAATAAATTATGGTTACTTAAGTGTTCTAAATTGATTTAAATTATGTCATTGTACTAAAATAGATCATACATATCAGGTATCAAGTATCTAATGGGTGCAAACTAATTCAGGTAAATTGTTTATTTATAAGTATAATGGGTGTAAGTTATGTAAGTTATGATATGATATACATTTATATAAGTTATGTAAGTTATGATATGATATATATTTATGTATTATGTAAGTTATGTAAGTTATGATCCAACGTTAATATATGTTAATAATTATATGTTAATGAAGTTAATATTTGTTAATTTTTCATCTATTTTAAGTTAATATTTAAATTAAATTTCCACGAACTTTTTAACTTTATAATACACATTAAAATCGATCAATTTATTTTTATGATAATATTTATGAAAAATATTAAAATAATTTTAACATTAAGATAAATATTATTTTCCTTTAAAATATTTATTTTAATTAAATAATATTTATTTCTATGATAAATATTATATTATATTTTTTTAAATTTGAACTTTAAACTATATACTTTTAAGGATAAATAAAAAAAGTATTATTTGAATTAAATTTTATATGAAAAATATTAACTTTAAAACTAAATATAAAAATTAATGAATTTAAATTTAGAATTTAAAATAATAAATTAATAACACAATTAAAATCTAAAAGTTAGAACTCAAGTTATCTTAAATTTTAAAATAAAAATAAAAATTTAGAATCAAAACTAAAGTAAACAATAAAAATCGGATTAAATATAAAGATATCAATAAAATAAGATATTATAATGAAGTTGCTCAAATGAAATAAGGACTTAAATCATAACCATGTAAAATATAAGATTTGAATATCGAATCCCATGTGAAATATCAACATTGATTATTTAAATTGATTATTTTGTTTTTTATTGAAGATATTAAAGATTTGTTATTTCTTTTGTTTATTTTGTCAATACTAAAATTAACCATATAAAAAGTATTACCTTTTTAATAAACGGTTCTACTTAATAGCAAAATTCAATAAATTGAACTAAATTAACTTTTTTTAAAACGCATAATTGAACAAGCAGTTTTACTTTGTATCAAATTTCAATAAATCAAACTAAATTAAGCTTCTGAAAATGTATAACTAAATAAACGGTTTCGCTTAATATCAAAACTTAATAAATTGAA
Organism: Gossypium anomalum; assembly: GCA_025698475.1. Classification (NCBI taxonomy): domain Eukaryota; kingdom Viridiplantae; phylum Streptophyta; class Magnoliopsida; order Malvales; family Malvaceae; genus Gossypium; species Gossypium anomalum. The sequence continues at coordinate 72,091,532 of CM046968.1, forward strand.
CTAAATTAACCTTTTTAAAAACACATAATTAAATAAACGATTTTACTTGATAATTAATCAAACTAAACTAACCAAAGTTATTCAATTACAATCAAGTTTTAGTGCAACTAATGCTAAACCCTAATTATTGAGTTAAATTAATCATTAAAATGTAAGAATTAATTTGAATGTCACAAAATATGTACATTAATAAACTTGAACATTTATAGACTGAAATGGAAACAAAAAAACCCTCTGAAATGGAAACTTCAACACTAGGGAACTTTATGAAACCAAAACCTATTTAATACCTAAGGAGCAAAAGAGATCACATACATACTCCACCAGCATACAGGCAAACAGTTTGCAAGTATAGGACAATGAAGGCTTTATAGCAAATTAAATATACATACCTCTTAGAAATTGTAAATTGCATGGTAAAGTCGATTCCAGCAACTAGTGTTGTGGTGATCAAAGCACGCCCAAAACTTTTGAGATGCTACAAAAAGAATTAAAAGAAACTCCATAATAGCGAAAATAATAAAATAAATGAGTATAAATAGCAAACTTACGAGTGGCTTAACTTACATGATGAGTGAGAATGGTGCGAACAAAGCGAACTGCAGCAACTACTAAGTATTTTTCCCTTCTCCGAGTCAATAGCAAAACTTTTTCTATAAAATCACATGACAAGGTATGAAAATCACATGACAAGCATTCTTCAATCGTGATTTCTAGCATCTTATATAATAACAATCACTCAGTGATCAATAAAACGAAAAAGATTAGCTAAAGTTTTGATTGTGCTCGTTAGACATCATAGAGAAAACAGACACAAGTAAATTTATCAATATTTAGCTTATTCAATAACTATATCTCTATGCATGAAGATCCAAGTTGCAACCGTACCTGGATTCAAATTTGAAAAATGTTTTTGCTTCTCTAAGAACTGCAATATAAACAACACCACATTCTTGTGCACCACGATAAAATAGAGTATGACATTATTAGGAAATGTCTAGAGTTTAACGTCTTATTTTGGAATCTATCTATGTTAATTCAGTTTACCAGTTAGACATATTCCAGGCTATTAAAAGATACAGTAGGGCCTCATTTTAAAGAATGTATCATTCAAGAGAAAAAAAAAGCATGAATACCAGTACAGCCACCGATGTGTTTACCCCCTATGCAAAGCAGATACAGGATTAGAGCATCAGTTATATTAACCAAAGAAAATTGCTAACTGTTATTTCACAGGTTACTTTAAATAAAGTTCCTAAGGTTGGAGTTCAAAAGTATCACAAAGCAGGTAATGAGCACGATAATTTTTCATGTCACAGCAACTTCTTTTAGAATCATAACAAAAAAAAGGGTGGTTGTTTCATAAGTGATTCTTTTAACCAGAACTTGAACCGGAAGAAAAAGAAGCCATTAACAGATAAGCCAAGTACAAAGTCATGATGCTCAAACTGGTTTTTTTATTAAACTATGACCGACTTCTGTTCTGTTGGTAAAGAACAACCTGACAAGACAGCCTTCTACTTCATCCTTTCATAGATAGTAAACATTATAGATAATAAATGGACTGGTAAGAGCTTTATACATATAAAATCAATAAGCCATGGATATTGTTTTACATTCAAGGGAGTTCTATATCTGTTAGGTAAATGCTAATTCAAGAAACTTACCAATAAAAACATTTGAGACAGTGTGTTGCCCAGTAAGCCGCTCCAGCAACTTCTGCACTTGAGGCCCTTGGGTACCTGAAAAAGATAGAACTCTTTAATAAGCAAGACCAGTATTACTATGTAAAGTAATTGACTGCGCGGTCCAATTTGAGACATTAAACTTCATTCACAAATTCTGTTGAATTTTGAGAATGGAAGCATGAATTAAAACCCAGAAACCCCATTCTTTTGAATAAGATGAATGTTATATAAACTGAATTTCTAGCTTTCCAACCACTTTTTCCAAGAGAAAGTATCACATTGTGATAAGTGATCAATTTTTACATACTTTTGAATAAGATGAATGTTATATAAACTCAATTTCTAGCTTTCCAACCACTTTTTCCAAGAGAAAGTATCACATTGTGATAAGTGATCAATTTTTACATACTGTTATGATTTCAAAGAGGTTACAAATCTGAGACTTTCATAATTTCAATGGGTTTTAGAAGCACAACGAAGAACTACAAGACACTCAATTTTCATAGGAAGACTTACACGGTGATGAAGTAGAGGAGTGTTGACGGCGATGTGGTAGAGGGGACAACGGCGATGCAACAGATGGTCGGATGAAGATTTGGGGAAAATTTTTAGGGGAAAAAATAAGGATTTTGGGAATGAGTTGGGGATAAAACTGAGCATAGCAAAATGGCGTCGTTTCGTTTAAAATAAAATTATACTTTGCAGCATTTTTCTCCTAGCACTGATAATGCTCGACCTTTTACGTCCTTTTTCTCCTAGTGCCGCTAACGCTTGACCTTTTGCGGGTTTTTTTTTTCTAGCACCGCTAATGCTTGACCTTTTGCGCCATTTTTATCATAAACGCTGCTAATGCTTGACCTTTTGCGGTGTTTTTATCATAAACACTGCTATTGATTTACCTATTGCGGTGTTTTTCCGTTAGCGTGCATCGTTTTCCGTCCAAACGCCACTAAAATCGCCTTTAAAACCTTAAATTCTTGTAGTGAACTAATTCGAGCCAATAGATCATTTTCATACACCTAACCTATCATTCAACATTTCCATTAGAAATGTCATATTTCAAAATGTCAAATAAAAATGACCGAATCATGTCCCAACTGTATTAAAAGTTACCCTAGTCAAAGCATAAACCACTTTATTAGCTTCCTTGCGTGCATAAGAAAAACGTCATATTGTTGAATTAATCATTAAGGAAAACACAATCTCAAATAATTAGAATGAATTCTAACAAATTTGATTCCCTCAAAGATAAAGCTCAATAAACTTCCAAGCAATCAGTTTCTATTTCCACCCTTTCAATCCTAAGGTATTTTAACCATGAAAGAACCTCTCGAATAACCAATGCTTCTACTAGAGAAGGATGAGCTACCACCAGAATCCTCCCAATTAAATCTTGTGAAAAATAAAATAAAATAAAGAATACACAAATTTTACGTGGAAACCCTTTCGGGGAAAAACCACAGGCAGATGAGAAGAAAATTCACTATGTCGAATTAGAATCGATTACAAGAGGAATAGACTATGTCTATTTATAGGCTTGTAAAGCCATATTCTAGTAAGACTGAAACACCTTATTCTAATCAATATCAAATAGATGGAATTTAATAAGGTTTAAAAAACCTTATTCTAAAATAAAATAAAAGAAGTGTAATTCTATATGGATTCTTCTTTTATTTTATTTTACCACTGTATTTTATTTAAATAAGGATTCGAGTCACTTAATTCTAACAATCTCCACCTTGACACGAATTGTCAATGAACAAGTTCTTCATCGCGAACTCTCAACAAACAAGTTCTCCACCTCTTCCATAAAACCCCTTAAGGGTTTAACTTCAACAATGAACATCAACCAAGTCTAAGCAATGCTCAAACTTGGTTATAGGAAGTGACTTAGTCATCATATCTGCAGGATTTTCACGAGTACTAATTTTGCTTACAAAAATATCACTACGAGCAATAATATCATGAACAAAATGATACCGAACATCAATGTGTTTTGTTCTCTCATGAAACATTTGATCTTTTGTAAGAAAGATGGCACTCTGACTATTACAAAATACTGTGCTGATTTGAAGGTCTTCATTGAGTTCACTAAAGAGTCCCTTCAACCAAATAGCTTCTTTACAAACCTCAGTAATCGCCATGTACTCAGATTCAGTGGTAGACAAAGCGATTGTAGTTTGCAAAGTGGCTTTCCAACTTATTGAACAACCTCCGATTGTAAAGACATAACCTGTGAGAGATCTTTTTCTATCAAGGTCTCTAGCAAAATCAACATCAACATACCCAATAACTCCATCTTCAGTTCTTCCAAACTGTAAGCAAACATCAGTAGTACCTCGTAAGTATCTTAAAATCCACTAAACTGCTTTCCAGTGTTCTTTATCGGGATTCGCCATATATCTGCTAATTGCACTAACTGTATATGATAAATCTGGACGTGAACAAACCATAGCATACATGAGAGATCCCACTGCACTAGAGTATGAAACATGTGACATGTACTCAATCTCATCATCTGATTGTGGAGACAAAGCCGATGAAAGTCTAAAATGGGCTGCTAAAGGAGTACTAACAGGCTTAGCACTTTGCATATTGAACCTGCAAAGAACTTTCTCAATGTACCCCTTTTGACTTAGGTATAATTTACTTGTTTTTCTATCTCTGAGAATCTCCATACCAAGTATCTTCTTTGCTGGTCCCAAATCTTTCATCTCAAATTCTTCACTTAGTTGGGCTTTGACCTTTCTTATCTCTCCTTTATCTTTTCCTGCTATTAACATGTCATCAACGTAAAGAGGTAGATACATAAAAGAACCATCACTGTTTTTCTTAAAGTAAACACAACTGTCAAAACTACTTCTTTTAAAATCATGAGAAGTCATAAAGGAATCAAACCTCTTGTACCACTACCTTGGTGATTGTTTCAAACCGTAAAGGGACTTTTTCAGCAAGCAAACATAGTCCTCTTTTTCTGAGACTGTAAAACCCTCTGGTTGTTGCATGTAAATATCCTCCTCAAATTCTCCATGCAAAAGCAAAGCTCGAATCGAACTATGCTTTACAACTGGGGAGAACACATCTGCAAAGTCCACTCTTGGAATTTGACTGTAACCCTTTGCAGCAAGCCTTACTTTATATCTGGGTTCTTCAAATCCTGGAGTCCCTTCTTTCTTTCTAAACACCCATTTACAATAAACAATCTTCTTACCTTTAGGAAGTTTCACAAGATCTCACGTTTTATTTTTGTGGAGTGATTCCATCTCCTCTTGCATAGCAAACATCCATTTTTTTGAGTTTTCACAGCTAATCGCCTTAGAATAATTAGATGGCTCTTGATTCGCATCTATATCTTCAGCCACATTTGAAGCATAAGCAACTAGATCAGCCTCGGCATACTTCTTTGGAGGTTTAATTTCTCTTCTAGTTTTGTTTTTGGCGATAGAGTATTGCGGTGAAGAAGCAACTCTATTCTCAATTTTTGTACTAGCTTGAGGAGTCGACTCTGTATTAATCTAATGCTCCACTTGCTTTTGATTTTCTTTATTGGAAGAGTCTTTAAGAGATAAGTTAGGTAGCATAGCAGTTTCATCAAAAACAAGATCTCTACTAATCACAACTTTTCTATTTTCAGGACACCATAACTTATACCCTTTTACGCCAGCTTTATAACCAAGAAAAACACATTTAATGCATCTCGGTTCCAATTTTCCATTATCAACATGAGCATACGCAGGACACCCAAAGATCTTTAAATTAGAATAATTAGCAGTATTACCAGACCATACCTCTTGTGGAGTCTTTTTCTCAATGGCAACGGATGGAGATCGGTTGATCAAAAAACATGCACTAGAGGTTGCTTCTGCCTAAAACGACTTCGGTAAGTTAGCATTTGACAACATACATCGAACCTTCTCCATGATCGTTCTGTTCATTCGTTCTGCAATACCGTTTTGCTATGGAGTATAACAAACTGTCAAGTATCTCACGATCCCTTCTGACTTGCACAATTTATTAAACTCATCAGAACAGAACTCTAAGCCATTGTCTGTGCAGAGGTATTTTATTTGTTTTCCCGTCTGTTTTTCAATCATAATTTTCCAAGACTTAAATACGGAAAACATATCGCTTTTCTGCTTCAGGAAGAACGCCTAAACTTTTCTGGAAAAATCATCAATAAAAGTTAGCATATAATTAACTCCACCTCTTGAAGGCACTCTGGATGGTCCCCACAGATCAGAATGAATATACTCCAACGTTCCTTTCATGTTATGGATTCCTCTGGTGAATCGAACTCTCTTTTGCTTCCCAAAAACACAGTGCTCACAAAAATTTAGTTTGCAAATTCCTTGCCCATCAAGAAGTCCTCTTTTTTCTACCATGTCATTCTCACTCATATGCTCTAGGTGCATATGCCAAAGTTTAGTAATATCATCATCTGACAAGGAAGAGGAAGCAACAACTGCATCCCCAGTAACAGTAGAACCCTGCAAAATATATAACTTGGCAGTCTTTCTTTGCGCTTTCATTACAACAAGGGAACCTTTAGAAATCTTTAAAACCCCACTTTCAGCTGTGTATCTGTACCCTTTTGTATCAAGAGTACTCAACGAAATTAAATTTCTCTTCAATTCTGGAACATGTCGCACATCACTAAGTGTTCTGACAACTGCATCAAACATCTTAACTTTAATTGTTCCAACACTTGTGATTTTACACGAAGTATTATTTCCCATCAAAATAACACCTTCTGACACTGTTTCGTAAGTTGTAAACCAATCCCGATTGGGACTCACATGAAAGGTGCAGCCTAAATCAAGTAACCACTATTCACTTACTTTAGAATCATTAACAGAAGCGACTAGAAGTTCACTGTCGCTGTAGTATTCTACAACATCAGCTTCACTAGAATTTTCTGGTTGTTTTCCCTTTTGATTCGCAGCCTCCCTTGTAATCTTGTTCTGTAGATATAGCACTCAGATTTAATGTGCCCTTTCTTTTTGCAGAAGTTACAAGTTTTACCTCTGTTTGAAGACTTCGATCTACCTTTAGATTTACCATGAGGATTCCGTTCCTGTGTCCTTCCACGATCATTATCAGCATTCTGATCTTGTCTCCCACGAGCAATAAGACTCTTTTCCTGAGAGTCGGGTTTAACCACAAGATGCTTCATCTTATCATATGAGGTAAAAAAATCATAAACCTCATCAACTGTGAGAGATTCGTGGCTATATAAAATCGTGTCTCCAAAGGTTGAATAAGATAGGGGCAACAAACAAAGTAGAATCAACCCTAGATCTTCCTTATCATACTGAACCTCCATGGCCTCCAAGTTTGAGAGAATTTATTTAAACACTGTTAAGTGTCCGTGTATAGACGCACCTTCCTCCAAACGATGAGCATAAAGACACTGCTTCATATGCAACTTTCTTGTTAGAGTTTTCGACATACATATTTGTTCTAGCTTCTTCCATAATGCAGCGACGGTCCTCTCTTTCATCATATCCTGCAAAATTTCGTTGGACAAATGCAGATGTAATTGTGTTAATGCCTTTCGATCCTTACTCTTCTTCTCTTTATCTGTTAATGTCGAAGGTATCTTATCTATCCCTAGCAGAGCATCCTCCAGATCCATCTGCGCAAGAATTGCTTGCATCTTAATCTGCTAGAACGCAAATTTGGTATTAAAATCCAACAGCGGAATTTCATATTTCAAAGACACCATTACCGTGATCAAGATGAACAACCCAGAAACTCGGATACCAATTTGTGAAAAATAAAATAAAACAAAATAAAGAACACACATATTTTACGTGGAAACCCTTTCGGGAAAAAACCACGGGCAGAGGAGAAGAAAATTCACTATGTCGAATTCGAATCGATTACAAGAGGAATAGACTATGTCTATTTATAGGCTTGTAAAGCCATATTCTAGTAAGACTGAAACACCTTATTCTAATCAATATCAAATAGATGGAATTTAATAAGGTTTAAAAAACCTTATTCTAAAATAAAATAAAAGAAGTGTAATTCTATATAGATTCTTCTTTTATTTTATTTTACCACTATATTTTATTTAAATAAGGATTCGAGCCACTTAATTCTAACAAATCTTCAATAAAAAGTCTTTGTATTATTCTGCATTACTGCTCTGAAGCCTCATTTATTAACCGTTCAACCAATGTCAACATTAGCGTTGCATTTTATCCAATTTCCAGCAGGCTTTGTCCATCTTTTGATATCCTGAATAGTAGTACCAGTGACCGGTAACTTTTCCAATTTAACTTTTTAGGTCTTCTATTCTTGCAAATAAGTCATAGAAAAAGGTGATATGATTAACAGAGGAATCCTTTTATTTTATACAAACATATTTCTAAAAATCAGAGCCTCCATAGAATTAAACACCCCTTCTCAAGCCTCTCATAAATTCCATTACTTAGAGATTAAACAACAAAATCTTTGATGGTGACACTAATTACATTACACCTCCAAATAAAATCTTTAACCTTCAAAGGGAGAGGACTACTCCAAAATTTCAACTAAGGACCAATTTCAAACAAGTTTTCAAGTTTAGAGAATTTATTCGTGGCAAGCATATATCTTGATTTCATTGTAAAGTCCTATTTTGAGTAAAGAAAAATGAGCTTATCTGTTGGATTTTGAATGTTAATTGATGTTTTAAAGACTCGTATGACATCTATAGGCACATTAGTCTCCTATGCCAACCTATTTACTTGCAACAACTCTCTAAGTTTCATATCCTCCAAACCAGAAATTGCCACAGATGAAGAAATTGTTATCTTTGTTAATCTAGGGTTTTCAAAAATTTTAAATCAACATGCTTAAATGGCTTGAAGAGATACCTATTTACTATGCCTAAGTATCAACACTTACTAAGTCATTAGTCAAATTTGTGAAACAGAGAAGTTGGGCATCAATATCTATAATCAAGTACTAATACCTTATGCTCAAGTGTTGATACATGGCTTAAGGGTATCAATTCTTTAAAACATCATACGTAAATTGGAAAAAAACAGAGGAGCTTGGTATCAATACCCAAGCTTTAGGCGTACTCAAGGGTATTAAAACCCTCCCTAGGGGTATCAAAACCTCAGGCTTAAAATCTGAATCTTGAGATGTCTTTTTCTATAGTCAGGCTTGAGTTTAAATCCAAACCATAGTTTGTTTAATAATGTTAGATTGGATAGCTCTTATAGTCATAAGATATTGTATATTATACGAGTCTATCAGAAATGTCATTGGATATAAGTTGTACTGCCACCTAATCGAGACTATCACCGGTTCAAATTAAGGGTGTTACATTTAGTGGTATCAAAGCTTATGTTTAGCTAATTTTAGGCATTAACCAAGAAATAGGATTGATGATAGATACATACATGCCATATAGGTTATAGAAGTACTTTAAAAATGTGTTATGACTTTGATGCAACCAATTTAACCATATTATAAATTAGAGATCTCAATTGAATTGTGTCAAGTGATTGATGATGAACTAGAAAACTATATATCGAACATTGAAGGTTAAGAGGACAAGGTTAATCTAAACTAATTAGAATAACAGACTCAAGCCCTATGTCACATCCAATTTCCTTTAAACTTGGAAACTAAAGATAATTTAAGGGTTAAATTAAAAGATGTTGTAAGTTAGCAACTTCTATTTTACAAATAGAAAAAGTTAGAAATGAAATTAGACAAGGTTGATATCCAATTCTGGTTCGATTGAATTAGAACCAGCCATGTCCCTTAGTGGGGGATAAAATAATTAAAACAAATAGATTTTACACGATTGAAGACCGTACGGGAATGGCTATAAATAGATAAAGAGTGACTTTTTAAGAGATCTCTCCTCCAATCTGTTTCATTTTCATTTCTTCATCTTCTTCTCTAATCGCTTCAAGGAAATGATGATTAAAAAAAGCTTTACATGGAGCGATGATTGTGAGGTTTAAGTTAGAAAATTGGAGAATCCAATAAGCTGGTAAGGTTCTAAATCCTTCACTATACATAAGATTTAGGAACCAAAGTTAAAGGCTTCCAGAAACCATTTTAAGAATTCTGCATGTTTCTGGAAAATTGAGTTTTAAACTAGGATTACTGAGCTTAACCCATGATTTGGTTGTTTTGCTTAGCTGCTAAGAGAATAGAAGCTCTAGCACTGGGAAAAACTAAGTTGATAAGGCAATGAAGTATCAAGTGAGTTTATGCACTCAACCCTTGAAATGCTAAGTATGTTGTAAGGTTGCATGGGTCTATGGGTATCTGCCATGATAGTTCAGTAAGCATGAATTATCTATAATTCCATAGTATTGTTTTTATTAAATGTATATAGTTCATGTAAGGGAAATATTGTCGGGTTTAGGCGAAGTTATGAAGGGAAAATGAGATAATTCTATTAAATATTGTCATACGATGTTATTGTGTGCACCCATGATGAGCAAAGCTCTAGGACTTGATGACGGGATACTACAGTGTTCGAGCATCAATATATAGGATGGTGAATGGAGGAATGAATGGAATGCAACGAGAAAAGTATATAAAAGATCATGGATAGGCCATGGGTCCGATCGGAGGTTATACGCCTAAAAATGAGTAAGACCATTGTTAAAAGATGCTATGACATCACGATATAATTGAGTAAGACTATGGTTGAACGACGCTGTGACATCATGATAAAAAGGACTAAAACTATAGTTGAAAGATGCTATGGAATTCTAGTAGTCTGTTAAGACAGTAAACATGAGTTAAATTGTGTAAGACTATAGCTGAAACATATTATGGCATTATAGATAGTCCGATGGGAAATTAAACATGGGATAGTCCAATAGGACATTAAACACCGGATAGTTTGACAAGATATTAAATACAGGATATTCTGATAGGACTCTAAACATAGGATGGTCTTCTAGGATGGTAAATACAGGGTTATATAATGAAAGACCATAGTTGAAAGACGCTATGGTATAGTAAACAGTTGTCAAGACGATAAGCACGGGGATCTTGAAGTGAAGAACCATAGTTAGACTATGACAACCAACAAAGTCCACCAAGACATTAAACATGAGGGTATATTGTGTAAGTCCATAACACTACTATGGCAGCTTAAAGAGAGTCTGCCAAGCCAGTAAACATGAGTAGAAAATTAGAAAAAAAATCATGGGGCAACCCACAGACAAGGAAAAAGAGTTGGAAGGAAAATGAAAGTATGCCAATGAATGGGAACGTCATGAAAAATGAGAAAGGACTACTAGAATAGTAGTCGTGCAAACCAGCAAGGTATAAGGACGTTAACTAGCAAGAAGTATTCACGGGTGTTGACGTACTAGTGGAGCATAAGGTACGGACGAACAAAAGTTGGTATAACCAAGGATCATAGATGAGGATCTGCCATTAAGGAATGCTCAGGGTGTTTTAAGAAACCTTAAAGGTTAGTGGCTTTTCATACATACACCAGTTAGTTTATAAGGAAAAGAAGGGTAAATTAGAACCCATCGATAAAAAAGGATACACTGAATGAAAAAAATGTTTTTTAGGACCATTACTCTTTAAGGGAAACCATTAATAATGTATCAGCCAAATGGCTAATTAGGTAGGGATCCCGATTGGAAAAGAAACCATGAACCTAGAGGACCTTTAGTGATAGTTGGCTAATTTTGAATGCCAAAACGGTAAGAGTTTTGAACCCAGAGGTATCCCAATAGATTGGGTGACAGTGAGCCCATTAAGATTAGGATAATGTTAAGAGTTAACCATGGACTATTCAAATTGGGAATTATCGCTAAAGGAAATATACAAAAGAGCCTTTAGGAGGTAGGCTAGAAGACTACATTAATAGGGCATGAGGGTGAATGGAATAGGACCACTTAGATTTAAGTAAAAGAAAATGATAGAGTTCATAGAGATGATGAGTCATTAAGAGGAACTGCCAAGTAAGGTTGATAGAATGACTGGGAGATAATAGCTCAACGATTTATTCACCAATAAATAGGATCAGGAATAAGATAAAGTCTGCTACAACGAGTTTAAGAGAAATTTCCCAGAATGATCAGGGAGTTTGTTGTATCTAAATATATTTATTTAAACCCCTGCAAGATAGGGTTTGTTTTCATGTAGAATGGAAACTCACTAAGTTTATTCGAACTTACAACTGTTGGATCTGTGGTTGTAGGAATTGTGAACTGAGGAACTCAAGGAGGGACTCAAGGAAATCATGGTTGGATTTGAGCTATGCACATAGGGGGTACCTTTGGGGACTTTTCCAATGGGGTGATGATGTTGTATTTATTTAGGTTCCTTAGCGTTCGTGGTTGGGATAGGAAATATTATTTGGAAACTTGTGTCTCTGATGTAGGTTTAACTTTGTAAATAGGTAATATGATTTGGTTTTAACTAAGTATGAATGATAACTAAGTTTGTTTTCCTAGTTGAAATAAACCTTTACGATTCAACAAGGGTTCTACCTCCTCTTCCTATAAATAGATGGCACCAGTAAGGCTATGAATACGACTTTAGGATATTGTTACTCTGCCCTAAAAAAAGAGAGAATTAATTCTCAACTATTAGATTTATTTTCCAAAATAACAATTTTATCAGTTACTATTGAGAGGAGATTTTTCATTTTCACACTAAAAGTAAGAAAACTATTTCTTATTTTGTGTTTGATTCAAATCATTTGAGCCCACACTTGAAGTAGTTCGTGGTACGAGAATAGTGGAGAAGACCGTTTGATTGAAAGATGAGAATGGAAAGGATTCATCTAGCTAAAAACACAATTTTGAATTTAATTTAGGGTTTATTACTATAAATATCACAAACCAGCTCGGTTTTAAAATTTTTTATTTCCACTGTGTAAGAAAACTATTTTCGAGTTAAATTTTTTCCAACAAGGTTGAGTTGGTTGAGTGAACTTATAAAGGCATCATGGTATTGATTAACTGAGCCTTGTTGCTTAAGAAAGACCAATTTTTCCATTGGATCGAGGAAGGAGCCAGATCCAAATCTCTCTTTTAAACCCCGAGCATAATTACCCCATGTGAGTAACTGAAATCCTCTTTACATCAATACAAAGAAATTGTGCCAGTTAAGAGCCTTCCCCTCTAAGTGCAGCATGACTGTTCGCACTTTGGAAAAATCATGGACTCCTTTAGTTTCAAAGTACTATTCCAACTTAAACCACCAACCCTTGAAATTATTCCCATTAAACCTTAGACATTCAAGTTTGTAAGGTCTTTTTGGTGCTTCTATACTATTAGTGCAAGAAGGTGTTCCCATGTACCCCAAATGCGTTATGGGTGACACAATCATGACCTTCTTTAGAGGGAAGCTAGGTGAGGAACCTCTCAAGACCCCTTTCCCCTTGTCTTGAGAAGTGCCAGTGGTAAACACAAAAGATGGGTGTCCCAAATACTACTCAAACAAGGTCTGCAGTTCAGATTTGATCTCCCCTTTGAACTTATCCCTGAGCTCCTTCAAGCGAGAGTCAAACTTGGTACCCCGCTAAGATAGCTCCACCTAAAGTTAAGCAACCTCCTGTTAAAGATGTCCTATATCTTTTTGAAGTCGAGTTGTGATTCCTTAATCGTCTATATAGGATCGAACAACTCTGATACCTTTGATACAGAAGATTACAGAAAAGAAAAAATAGCAGGGAAGAGAAAGAAGAAAGAGAGAGAATGAGTAGGGAAATCCTTCATTATTTTCATAACTTAATTCTTATTTCATCTTTCTATTTAAATATGAAATTCAACAACAATTATGAATTGGTTCACAGACCATTAGTCTACAACTTTATCCCCTCCCCATAAGCACTTTTTCATTTAAATGGTTTACAAATAAAATGCATTGTTTTTACCCTAACTTAACTTAATCTCCACACACCATTTTGGAAATGTTTTAATCAAAACTTTGTGTATTACTACAACAATTATAACCAAAACTTAATAGAAAAACATTTCCCTTCATATCAGAATATGAAAACCCAAAGTCTGATAAATAAATATTACATCAATACTAAGAAATCTTAACAATTTTTTTTCTAATTGTTTGATTTTTTTCATTCATGCACAGTAGGATTTCTGCGGAAATGTGACATGAATTAGTGAAAGGTTGAAGAGTGTTCTGGGAAACACAGTTTTTTTACCTATTCTGCTAACACGCCAAATTGCTATTTTGATGGTGTGATAGGTGCATAAATCTCAACTTATTTGTGATACTTTTTCCTTTGAATTATTTTATTTAAGTTCTTAACTATATTATTTAGACTTATATTTTGTTTGTTATGGATTTAGAGGGACAATTAGAGAAAAATGAGCTTAAACTTTATTTTTTTGCATGTTTTTATGGATTGGGTTTTCAGCAGAACACTACTTTAGTATTTTGGCCATAACTTGATCTACATAACACCTTTTGGGCCCATAATATATAGATTCAAAGGGAATTGAAAGTTCTAGCCAAAGCTATTCCACAACTTGAGCCCAAAAAATGATGAAAAGATGTCCAAAAGTAGCCTGAAAGTTTGACGATAAATCTGTCAAAATTCTTCTTTATTTAATTAAGTGCACTTTTGTATTTTCTCCATTATGTGATTTTTCCCTATAAATAGACATTATTAGGTTAATAGCTAGATATAGCTGCTTTTAGTATTATTTTGCTTTTGTTTTCTTTATTTTATGGATTGCTTCTTTTCTAGTCAAAGGGATTTCAAAGTTTGATTCAAATAGTTTGTGAGATCTAATTGTTCTTAATCTTTTCTTTATTTTTTAGTATTTGCATGTCTTCTGATTTAGTTATAAATATTCAAGTTTATTGAATATAAGGTCTATGTTTGGTTGGTTAGAATATTTGACTTGTTAATTAGAATAATTGAATCCTAATTATTTAATTTATTCTAATAGTGGTGACTAACAACATAGTTGGATATAAGCTAGGTATGCAATCTATATTGTGTAGGCATGTAATCTAGCTTAAATAAACTATGTTGTGTGTGTTTGTTGGTTAGGATTAGGTCTCTTTCATTCTTAATGCTACCTATAACATCCCATTTTTCAGTGATGTCAGAAATAGTGGTTTCGGGGACCACAATTCTGAAAAATGAGTCAATAAATATTATTTATTTAATATTTACAAGTATTTATTAGTGTCATATAAAAATTTGGTTAAAATTTTAATGTTTATTTAATTAATTAAGTAAAAAGGATTAAATCGTAAATGCCACAAAAGTTAGTTTCTATTAATTAAATGTGTTAAATAGCTTTAGAAATTTAACTTGAGGGCCTTAGGTGGTAAATTTACCTATTTCTTTATTAGTGGACGGTTTTGGTGTTGTTTTATAAGAAAATATGTTTAACTTTTAAAGGGTAAAATAGTAAATTAGTAAATAAATGAAATTAAAATAAAATACATGATGGAATAACCATATTCTTTTTCATCTCACTTACTCAAAACTGATTCACCATTGTTGATAAGCTAGAAGTTTTGGCCAAGGTTGTTTTTAATGTATGATTAAGAATCTCAACAATCGGAGCACGTACAAGGAAAAAAATTTACCGATTAGTCCTTGATACTTGAATCACTTCAACAAGTTAGTTCATGCTACTTTTGTAGTTATAATTTTGTTATAAAATGTTGTTATTTATAGTTATATAAATTTCTGAAATTTGAATTGGATTATGTGGAAAACGAGTAAATTATGAAATAACTCTAATGGACTAAGTAAAAGTCTCATTTACGAGATTTCTGTTTGATTTTCGACTTGACCGAGCTTCAGCATTTGTTGCGGACTCAAATATACTTGCGACAGAGATTTAGCCTGGACTGGTAATCTATTTACGTTTTAAAGGTTTAGCCTGGATTAGTAACCTTACATGTATGTATAGCCCTGATTAGGCTATTTTTATGTGTTGTCACTGGTTTGGCCCAGATGAGTAACCTAACACATATATTTATGTATATGATTAGCTCAAACAAGCATCATATGTTTTCTGCACTCATGAATTGAGTTCTTTTGCCAAGGATGTACAGTGTAAAATTGTCTCATTAAAGTTGATGAAATACGAACTCTGAATATCCATATGTTTGTTATTTATTAACCCGAAATTGTTGAACTATGTTGTGATAAGGTTAATTCTTTGAATGGTTATATGCAATTAACTATTAAATGAGTAGGGTAAATTATTGAATTCAAATGTATGAACTTACTAAATATTTAAAATAGTTATTTCTGTTCTTATTTTCTCTAGATTTTAGATACTTGTAGCGTGTCGATCGGATCAATGGAGCTCACACCTATCATCTTCTAACTCGGTAGATTTTGAAGTTTCGAACTGTGGTTACTTGTGGCATAGGAGACTTATTTTGCAAATGTTGAACATGTTTTGGTACTTTAGTTGTAAATGCACTTATATGCAAATTTGATGTATATATTACATATTTGGCATTTTGGTAATCTGTTGATATAAGTCATGTTTGAATGTTATTTTGGATGATTATGTGGTAGCAAGTTTTGATGTGCTTAATGTTAGTTAGGATGCTAAAGTGGATGAATTGAGTGGTTGATAAATTTTTATTATGTGGTGTCACTAATGGCACATTGGTTAGTCACCTAGGTTGGATGAGTTCGCATGATTTGGGCATGATTTAATGTATTTTGAATAGGTAAAAATGATTGGAAATGGTTTAGCTTGGTACTTAAGAAATGAATGATGTTATGCCTTATTTTGAAAGCCATTTTAGGTGCACACAGCCTGGGACACGGGCTATCACACGACCGTGTGACCTTATTTTCAAATTGCACACAGTTAGGCACACGGCTTGGCGGCATGCCCGTGTGACCCTATTTTCGAATTGTA
This sequence comes from Gossypium anomalum, assembly GCA_025698475.1. Lineage (NCBI taxonomy): Eukaryota > Viridiplantae > Streptophyta > Magnoliopsida > Malvales > Malvaceae > Gossypium > Gossypium anomalum. The sequence continues at coordinate 72,108,084 of CM046968.1, forward strand.
CATGGTTTGGCCACTGGTCATTGTTTGTAACAGCCCATTTTTCAGTGGTGTTGGAATAATGATTTTGGGATCATGAATTTCGACGTGTCAATCCGTAAATATTAATTATTTAATATTTACGAGGTCATTAGTATCGTGTTAAATTTTGGTCCAGTAATTTTAATGTTTAGATAGTTAATTAAAAAAAAATGACTAAATTATAAATCTATAAAATCAATCAATATTGAGTATTATTAGTTAATAGGGTTAAATAGTTAAATCTGGGGAAGCATAATGACAAATATACCATTAATATTGGTAGTGAACAGCATTAGGTAGTTGGGTAAGAAATTTTAATTAAAATAAGGTTAAAATAATAATAATAAAACAAAAGCAAAATAAAAGTGGGGGGTTGTCATCTTTATTTATTTTTCTTTGGTTTGGCCGAAACACCATTTTCTTTAAAGCTTAGGAGCTTGATTTTTATTATTTTTGAATGCATGTAACCTTAATCCTTACTTGTTTCTTGTAATTTTTATGTTTTTGTGCTTGTTGTATTGATATCTAGCTAGTTTAGGGACTAATTTGTGAAGTTGTTAAAGTTTAGAAAAATTACCATTGATGTTCTTGAAGTATTCTTGATGTTTATTCTTGAGCATTAAGCTTGATGATAATTTTGATCTAATTTGTAAAGTGATTTTTAGTAATTTTCATGATTAGGGATTAAATTGAAAATAAATTAAAATAGACATGGTTTTTCTTGATAAATTCATAATTATAGGGCTATTTTAGAATGGTTAACAATTGGGTTCAATGGGTTTAAAGTTGAATTATGTGGAATAAGCCTGTTTTGGTCTTAAGGAGCAAACTGAATAAAATGTAAAAGTTTGGGGTCTAATGTGCAAAATTGTAAAAATGAAGTTATATGTATTAAATTGAATATTATATGAAATTGAGGCTAATAATTGAAATAAAATATATCATAGATCAAGAACAAGTAGATAATCGAGGAAAAGGGGAAGTAGTTAAATAGTCTCTGAATCTTTGTCGTTATTATAGTTTAGCCCTGGTAAGTTCGTTCAGTTTATTTTGATATAAATTAAAATATAAATTGAATGAGGTATTGAATGTTGAAATGAATGTTTTACTGTTAATTAATTGAGGTAATAAATTGCTTGGATCTGTGTTTTACAAAAATAACTCCTGAGCCAGATGAACATAGGATATAGTATAATTGGCATGCAATAGGTTATAGTGCATGCTATTTGGGATTGGTTTAAGATGAGATGATGATTCCTGTTTATTTCCTGTTCACTGAATATATCGAAGTCCAGCATTTATCGCGGACTATCGTGTTATATTTACAGTGTTTCTGGCGTGTTACAGAGGGCGGGTGTAAAGCCTTCGAGCTTGGCACTTGGTGTCGAGGCGTGTTATAAGAGGGATGTTAACCTATGGGCTAGGCACTTGGTGCCGAGGCGTGTTATCGGTTAGATTGGCTCGTTTGAGTGTTTGGTGTGTTTTAGATTGATAACTGTTTACTCATATTCGTATATCGTTCATCGGGCAATGTTTCTTGTGTTAAATGTCTTGTTATTAAATTGTTGAATGATTATTTATGAATCTCATGATAGCATTATGGCTTGATAGTGAATGATCTCGTACTTGCTTATGTATAAACTCACCTATTGTGGATTGTGGTTGACAGGAGACTCTGGATTTTAATCTTGTTATTAAAATTGTTATATTTAATTCGATAAGCTTTATCGTTTTAACCCTTGAACTTACTAAGCTCTAGTGAAGCTTACTCATGTCTGTTTCTTGTAGATAACGTTTTGCAGAGTCGGTTGCTCGAATCAACTTGAAGATCACACTATCCAGATACATTTTGGTAGATTTTGATATGTTTATTTTAGGTTATATGACATGTAATAGGTGGTTTTGTATATGTTTAGATACTTATTACAAATTTTATGTTTTAAGCTTGGTATAAGCTTACTTGTGTATGTGCCTTTAATCTTGGAGCGAATATGTTCGTATAAATTTGTTTTGGTCATGTGATATAATCCTTATTTAACTGTTTGAATCATGGTATGAATGAATGTGAATGATTAAGAAGAAATGATAAGTTTGACATGAGTTTTATATATGAACTTATGAATTTGAATACAAATTAGTTGATGTGTCATGTGAATTGAGGTTGATAATTGAATTGTGGTGTCAACGAGGACACATTGTTTAGACACTTAGGTTGATTGTTTTGGCATGTTTTAGGCTTGTTTAAATGTGTTTTTGAAGTTTGGAAATGGTAGATTTTCATTTGGCTTGGAACCTAAGTATTGGATGAAAGTTTTGCCTTGTTTTGGAAAATTTTTAATGTGCACACGGCTTAGGCTAGTTACACGGTCTGGCCACATGGGTAGGATCTTTCATACGACCATGTGTTTTATTAATTTTTAGGTGTAGGATTTTTCATGCGGTTACGGTTAGTTACACGATCTGGCCACACGGATGTGTGGAGAAGCCACATGGGCATGTAGGGAAACCACACGGCCATCTATGAAGCCACAAGGCCTGGGCTATTCCACACAGCCGTGTGATCCCTGTTTTCAAAATTTTCAAAGTTTTGCAGGTTTTTCTATTTTGATTAAAATTAGTCCTTGATTGTTTCCAAACCATTTTTAGGGTCCCATAAGCTCGGCTTAAGGCCCGTAAGTGTATTTTTACCCCAATTCTTATAAGCTATTGAATGTTATCATTTATTCTATATTTTTGTTTCTGTTTGATGATAAATGTCCTAATATGTACTGTAACGCTTTGTAACCCTAATTCGACAACGAAAATGGATTAGGGTATTACAATGTTCCTGTGCCACATGGCCTGGGCACATGGCCGTGTGACCCCTGTTTTTAGTTTTCCTACATTTTTTTGTTTTGTTTCAAATTAGTCCTTGATTGTTTTTAAATTAATTTTTAGGTTTTGTAAGCTCGATATAAGACCCGTAACTGTATATATGCTATTAATGATGATTGTTTATTAATATTTGAATGATTTTATGGTGTTATTTGATTTGATATGTGTCGTAATGCTCTGTAACCCTAATCTGGCGACGGAGACGAGTTAGGGGTGTTACATTACCAGTAAGCTAAATCCTCGGTGTGAAATTATAGGGTTATTTATTGGTAAGGAAAATAATTTCAACAAGCTTTCTTTTGGTTATTGACAAGGTAACGAGAGATTAGTTGTTAGGTGCGAAGTTGACAACTATAGCTAATTTAATAAAGAGCACTGAAATTATCTTTGTATCAAGGATCAAACACACGAATCAAAATTGAGATTTTACCTTTGACTAGACTTTCATTATATTTATTTTCCTATATTTTTTTTGCAATTTCTTTTTACACAATTTTAATTTTAATTTTAGTTTCTTTTAATTTTTAATTTATTTGTTTTTATTAAAGAAGTAGAATTATTATTGGTGTTTGTTGATAGCTATCTACTAAAATTATATTTTTGAGTAAATTTTTATTTTTATGGGGTGGAGGTTGGAATGGTCATTTAGTATTTTTGCTAAATGAAACCTAGATGTGTTATACCATTTATTACTAATCCCATAAACCAAACTAAGGAATAAGAAAAACAATTGAATCAAGCGTGATTTGATTGGCTATTATAGTCGGCCAAATATGTTGTGAGTGGAGGAGAATGATGTAATTAATATATAGAAATTCTTATATTGTAAATTGATACTCTCTAAATAAAATCTCATAAATTTAAACTTCTATGTTGTCACATATTTTTGCTTAGAGAATTAATGAAGCCAATCACAACCGGATGTGGAACCGAAAGGGAAAACCAACCAACTCTCAAATTGTATGACAAAAATCAAGTTTATAAAATATAGGAATGGAAATTGATTAAATTTGGTTTTAATTTATTTGTGTAATTTTTATTTTAAATCTCATGGACTTAATTTTCGATATTTTAAACATGGAATTTTGATGAGTGTGAGCTTAGCATCTATTCTCCTCTAGTAAGTGTTAAATTCCCACTAACCTCTCTTGTTGGGAGAATCAGAACATTTTTAATTTGCACCTATCAAACATGGCACAAATTGAAGCTTCAAAGAAACTTCCTACACAAAAGGTTAAGAAACAATAGCATTGTTTTATCCCCATTTATATTACTTGCTTTTTTCATATCCCTAAAATATATGCGTTCCATATTTCTATTCGGCATGAATACATATATATTTTTTAAATATAAATATATCAATATTGCATTATATTATGTCTAAAACAAATTTTCATAAATACAATGTTTGGTAGAATAAAAAATTATTCATGTTCGTAACAAATCTTTATCATTAATCCCGGATTTCATTTCCAGTCACTAAATTTATTTTTAGTTTTTCATTTAAATATTTTCTATAAAAGTATCAAAAAACAAAATTTATTATAATAAATTTTTTATTTTTTAAAGAAAAAAATAAAATACACATATAGTCATTCAACTATAAAATTTTTCATTTTAGGCACTTAAATAAAAAAAAAAGTTTACAATTTAAGCACTCACAATACATAATTCGATCATTTTGGTCACTCCCGTTAAAATCATAAACGACAAGCTGTTGTGGTAGTTAAAAAATCAATATAATAACAAATTTAACTCTCAACTTTTAAATATTATATTAATTTAATCAAAATTTTAAAAAATTAACCGTCAAAATGTACAAATATAATATTAATATTCATATTAATATGAAATAAACATAATTATATTAATAATAAATAAAATAAAAATCTCCCACTCTATTGGACCTCCCCACCGCGGTCCCGTCCCCCCTAAACTTATTATTATAATTATATTTATTTTATATCAATATAAAAATCCTCCATGGGACGGGAGGTGGGGTTTATTTAATATTAATATAATTGTATGTAGATGATATTAATATAAGTATTAATATAAAATTTAAATTTGTTATTGTATTTTTGTGAGGATATTTGTGTTTTTATATATTTCTTTGAATTTTTTCGAATTAGAATATATTGAGAATATTTATAAATTTTAAGGATTAATTTTTTTAAAATTATGAGTAAATGGAGATAATATGTAAAAGTGTTCCATATATGATTAGTTAAATATTTTCAGTTGATGAAAAATATATTTTTCAGAATTCGTGAAATTATTATCTTTAAAATATTAAAATGAAAATATGTTGCGTGTATATTAGTGAGCAGCAGTATAGTGGGTGAAATAAGTTCAGCAATCCAAATGATATTAGGTTGTGGTATAGAAATACAACTCCAATGGGAAGGCGAATAATACTAGCAGCCCAAACTGACATCATCTCTAGGGAACTTGGTCAATAGTTTCAGCCCTTTTAGAAATAGAAACGTCCACATATTTTAAAGGTCAAACATTTCGTCCTTACAAGCTTGCAATTCTTAAACAAATAACTAAATAAATGTATTTATGACTTTTAAATTTTAATAAATAATTACTAATTTTTGTATGGCAAGCTGATGAATCATGGTCATTATTCGACCTCCCAACCGACTATTGATTCAAAATCATACTAAATGTTGTTTGGTGATAAAAAAGAAGAAAAATTGGAAGGTGATCCATCAACGGCTAATTAAGTGGCATTATCATAAATGGGTCAAATCAACAATACAATGAATTTTATAATCTAACCATTTAATTCATTTATTTAAATATGAATCAAAGAATCGAGGTTTTGTTTTATAATATTTTTAGAAATTTGTTTGTGATAAAAGCAAATCAAAGATTGAGGGAATTTCATATGGGAAACTCAAAATATTTTAAATTATATTTATTATTAATAAACAAATTCCCAGATTTAATTCAAAATCATATTATTTTATTAAAAACTATAATTTTTCATCATTTTCTAACACAAATAACTTTCCCCTTTTTTTATTATATATTAATTCTAATATTTATTACGTATGAATCCAGCAGTAGCTACCCCTCTTTAATATGATCATTTAGTTTCTTTTTTCTTAAACTAAAAAATGATTTTTTTTTATTTTTTATTTTAATTACTTCAAATTCAAATTCTTTTCCATTTCATAAAGCTATGGTTGCTTTTTAACAATTATGTTCTGAAGCAGCTGGTAACAAAAACGCCCAGATTTCATTAGTTTCAATTTTATTTTATTTTTGTTTTTTCTGTCTGAAAAAAAAAAAGAAAAAAAAAAGTGTTTTCTCCTTTCTTATTTTTCTCTCTTTTGATGGTTCTTAAGCATAAATTTTCTAGCTTTAAGCTATAAAGAGAGCAAGAAGGGGAAATCAAGTAGAACTAGAGCTTTATTTAGTTGAAGTTTCAGTTTTTGCTGACAAAAAATTTTCTTCTTTATATTCCCTTTTTGTTAATTTGTGAGAAAGGATAGACAAAATGAGCAATACTCATCAGGAAGCTATAAAGCAATTTCTGTCTTTGATGGGAAATGGTGAGATTTAAGTATATAGTAAGATTGATTTTTTTTATCTTCCCTTTCGTGGGTTTCTCTTCCTTTGATCTGCAAATCACTAACAATTTTTCTTTCTGCTAATTTTATCTTTGTAAAATTGGACTTACAGTTGACGAGAAATTGAACGACACATTTCAGGTTAGTTTTTTCTTTTTTTGTGTGTGTGGGGGGGATTCTTTTTTTGTTTTTGTACTTGGATGCTGAGATAAGGGGCTGACGATAAGAAATAGGAACTCATATATAACTTTAGTAATAATTTGCCAAGTTTTTTTAGTAACTAGGTTTTGTGCTGTGGACTTGATCCGATTGCTTGCCTTTTTGCAATTTCATTGTTTAGGAGATTCATGTTCTTTGCTGGTTCTGATCTATCTCTTGCTTGATTTATCTCAGTTAAATGTTCTTTGTTCTCTGAAATTGTAGTAGATTTGATTTGGAGCTTTGTCTGTTGTAACTGTTTTACTAGTTTCCATGGTCGATGTTGCTCTGATTCATTTTTCTTGATATACACGACACATATTTGGACATAGTAAATGGGGTGTGATCCCTCAAAACCCTCTAAATAAATGGAAAAAACTTGGAAAAATTAGTATACATGTGGTAGGTTTGAAACACCCATCCTACTCTGGGTAAGTTGCATAGTTGTGTAAATTGGTAAAGAGTTATAGGAAAGCTTAGTTGGTACTTGCTAGTTTAAATCTTTTCGAATTGTAAGATCATCATTAAGGATTTGTGGATTTGATATTAACCATACAATCTGTAGATGAAAATTTTACAAGTGCCACACAATATCTAGAGCTATATGTATTGGTATAGATAAACAAAATGCCAATGATATGATTTTCCTTCCCAGTAAGCCTACTTTGTATAGATATTTGAGGTGGTATGAAGTTTTGTTTATATATACCTGTTTTTATGGACTTGTGTGGATCAGATGGATGAATACAGCATTTTAAATCCGTGTTTTATGCTATGATCTGCCAAAAGTTTAGTTTAAAGTTGAATCCCTTGGTCTGCAGAACATGCACCATGGGTATCCAACTGAAACTCTAGCGCGGTTTCTGAAAGCGAGAGATTGGGATGTTCAGAAAGCCTATAAAATGGTGAGATTCCTCGGATGCACTTAAGCAATAATAAAATTTGGGCATCAAAGATTTCTTCTTAATTTTTTCCCCATTTTCCTATTTATTAATTCCTAGTTTGTGCCTGCTCCAGTTAATTGATTGCTTACAATGGAGAATACAGAATGAGATTGACAACATATTATCGGTGAGTTTTTCGGATTATAAACTAATTGATTCCTATTATTTATCAACTTATACTGGAAAACCATGCTGTTGAAACAGCATGATTTATTGTGGAAATTGGCAATCTTTGAGATAACTGATTTTCTTCGTTTGATTATATAGAAACCAATTATTCCCGCTGACTTATATAGAGCAGTGCGAGATTCTCAGCTTGTAGGATTATCTGGTTACTCGAAAGAGGTATTTACTCTTTTCAGTAGGATTTATCTTGATATTCATATTTATTTTGATTGCCCTGCTAGTGGATTTGGTGACTCATATTTGTTTGGAAATTTTTTGTTACATTCGAAAGTGGTTCCATGGTGATTAACTGGCCTCTGCCTTTCGACATTTCCAGGGTCTTCCTGTCATTGCTATCGGTGTTGGGCTTAGCACATATGATAAAGCATCCGTAAGGGCATTTGAACTGTTTAACTTTAAACTCTGCACTGAGACTGTAGAATCTGGTTTGACGCTTAAAACTGCTTTGAAGGAAATCTTCCGAAGACTTACTATTGAGCTTTTAAGTGGCAATATGATTCTTTGAAACATTACCTTGGTATAACTTATTATTAGGAGAACAGAAGTTATATTCTTTTTATGAAATGCACTAGATTCAACTGTTTAATGAAGGGCATGAGATACTTGAAGTTCACTATTTTCTCCCAGAAATTGACTGTTGCCATACAATGATTCCACACTGATTTTTCTTCTTGCGGACTTGTTCCATTAATAAGTTGTGCCATGGTGGAAAGCATCTTTTTGCTATGTTGCTTTGACCCTTTATTTTTCTTTAAGTCTTCATTTTCAACACATATCTGAAAGTGGGTATATACAGATATCTGACACTCACACCCAAGTCCGAATAACATAGTCTTTTTGCACTTCCAGATGCATGTGTATACTTCAGCTTGCTGTGTATGGAGTTATTCCAGTGATACTTAAATTTGTAAATCTTTTGTGTTCTAGGTGAATTACTATGTACAGTCACACATTCAAATGAATGAATATAGAGATCGTGTAATATTGGTGAGTATGGACTGTCTCAATTTGATGTTTCTTGCTTTACTTACGTACCTACTTTTTATATTGTCTAACATGTTGCTTTTATTACAGCCTGCGGCCACACAGAAGTATGGAAAACATATTAGCACATGTTTGAAGGTATTAGATATGACTGGCTTGAAGCTTTCAGCATTAAACCAAATAAAGGTATGTTTTTAGTATCATATCACATGTGCTTCTTACCATCTCTTTAGCTCAATTTCTCTTTCTCAACCTAGCATCATTAACCAACAACTTAATCGCTTATTTGATTTCAATGTAATTAGATCAATGTTAGTAATTTCTCTATTCCTATTTTAATAGCATTGTACATAAGTCTAAATGTTGCTCCTAACTAAATAAATGAAAATGACCAAGAATTTCTGCTCATTACTGTGCCAACTCTCCTCTATGTAATACTGGCTGGTCTCACTGGTTGCTTGCTAATGCAGCTACTGACTACTATATCAACAATTGATGACTTAAATTATCCAGAGAAGACGGAGACATATTATATTGTCAATGCACCATACATATTTTCGGCATGTTGGAAGGTTTTTATATTTTGCAACTTCCTTCATCTCTCAGCTTACTTCTACAAAAAAAAGTAGAATTCTAATGCTTTTTCTGCAAGTGTTGACAGGCTGTAAAACCTCTGTTGCAAGAAAGGACAAAGAGGAAAATTCAGGTGCTTCAAGGTTGTGGAAGGGACGAGTTACTCAAAGTAAGAAAAACACATCCTTGCATGTTTGTAAGACTCTTTTGAAAGCATGTTTTCGTTTTAAAATGTCAGCAATACTTGTCCTTTCAGATGCACTTTCCATTTTTATTTCTGGTGCAAAACCTCAGCCCAGGAATAGGTAAAGGGGCTGCAAATGTTGGGACTTGAATCTCTAATCGGCTGAATACCACCTCTTATTGGTGGTTGTATGAACTAAGAAAGCTAAGTTTCGGGTTTTCATATATGCCTTTTCCTTACACTCATGTCGAAATCACCACTTCGATTCGCAAGTCCACTATTTCATATCAAGCTCCCATAATGTGAAGGGTATTGTAGTTTGTCTTTAGTTTGCATTCAATCATATTCGACTATTAGTCCTTTCAATTTTACAAAAGTTCTTTTGAACTCACTTTTCTTTCCCCCGACCCAACTAAACTTCCTTTTGTAATTTTGAATTCTATTTCAATATGATGTATGAAAAGATAGCTTGATTGAATTACTTCTCGCAGTAGTTCCTCTTAATGAATATGGATAATTCAAATAACTTCACCACTCAATTGGTTTTCTTGTGTGATTTTGCGGTGCAAGCCGTTTTGTTTGTTCTTACTACATATGATATGTTCATTCTGACCATGCAGGTAATGGATTATTCATCCCTCCCTCATTTTTGTCGAAAAGAGGGTTCTGGATCATCATGGAACAGAAGCAATGGAACCATAGATAATTGTTTCTCATTAGACCACTCCTACCATCAACAACTTTACAATTACATAAGGCATCAAGCTAATCTTATAGAGAGTGGTAGGCCAATCAAACAGGGATCAGTTCACGTAGAATTTCCCGAGCCAGATCCAGAAGATACCAAGATTGCAAAGACCATCGAATCTGAGTTTCAGAGGCTTGCAGACCAAAATGGTATTTGCAACTCCCTAAATGGGCTTAAAGTAAATGGTGACTAGATCCTACGATACTACTGATTTCATAAATTGTTGCCAATATGTTACTTGAGAGTCAGCACTTAGACCGGAAAAGTTTAAATCAACATTGGAATGAGAGGCCTTTTGGTCTTTCAATTATCAAATGTAATAGCAGAGCTTTCTTGCATCGGGTTGAATCCGATGCTGTTTTAGAAGACAACGACTAATTTGATGTAACTCAATATGCCACCTTCCAGGGTGGATAATGGCTCATGATTTTACCAAATTTTCTGTAGGATGCATGGCATTGCTTCTGGAATAACGTTCTCTGAATATTTGCTCAAACATGGTTGCTTTAATGGGGAAATTGCTGCTTTGAAGAAGCACCCATTCTTACATTTGATAGTTCAAAGTTATCTTACATGGCACATTCAGTTCTGATAATATTTGGAAGCTTTCAGGAAGGCTAATTAGATGCAGAATTAACTGAAAGGGAGCTAGGTCAATAAACTAATCAGTGTCAATTCTGATATTTTTAGCCGAACCGATCTATTGATGGAGATCTGGTTGACTGCAATGTTCACACAGACTTCTCACCAGGCCAATATGATGGAGATCCGCCGTCGATTTGGTTGTTTCCTTGATTCAATATACTGACTGGCTTTTTCGAGATGGATGACTTCGATTTTTCTAACTTTTGAACCTGAACAATTTTATCCAATGGGTTCTGTTTTTGTTTTCTGCCATGCCGTGGGGATGATTCTGGTAGAATCTGTGCTGCTGCTTTGGCTGCTTTCTTCTGTTCCCTTTCACGCCATCTTTGGAGCTCTCTTTCCACTGCCATCTTCGCTGCTTCAGCGACCTCTGCCCTCTTCAAAGCATCCATGGTTGCGGCCTTCATGTCTTCAATCTCTTTCTGAATCGCCTCAATCCTCTTGAGAGCCTCATTTTCACTAGCCTTCACTGCTTCTACCCGAGCCATGGCAGCCTTTACTTTCATTTCAGCTATATTGTTCGACTCCTCAGCCTTATGGCTCAAAGACTCGAATTCTTCCCTAGAGATGGTGATATCAGCTCCACATTCTGGGGTTGAAGCACGGGCAGCATTTATTCCTTCGGAAAGCATCTTTATCTGATCAAGTGCCCGTGTCTCAGCTTCTTTTGCAGCTTCATTTTCTTCAGAAACATTTCTCAACTTCTTATCTGCTTCCTTGAGCCTAACTCTTGAGGCTTCAGCTTCCAACTTCAACTTCTCGGTTTCCTTCTTCATCTCTTCTGCTTCTTGTTGTGCGCCTTCCGTTTCAACAGATAGCTGTTGGAGGGTTGAAATCATTTCTTCGTAGGCTCCTCTTGTTTTGCATTCCTCTGCAAGAAAAACTTCAAAATCATATTTACTTCTCCGAAGCTTGACATGCAGATTCCCTGCAATGGACTCTGTTTCCGCTTCCTTCTCCTTCAGTTCCGAATGCTCTTTCTTCACATTCTCTAGTTCGACCTTAAGAGACTCCACCAAATTCCTCAACAAGTTTTCCTTGTTAATGACTTTTTGCTGTGATCCTTTAACACCTTCGAGCTCTGAAGTAACGGCTTGCACGGACTCCAGATCGGAAGCCCTCGCATTTTTAATCTGCTTCTGCAAATCCGCAATCTGATTGACAGTTTTGCACAGTTTTGCCTCAAGATTTCTTGCAAGTTCAATGTCAGATTCGTTCTTTAAAGCAAGCAACCTCTTTGTGGACTCCTCAATTTTAGCTTTATATAATTGCCTCTGGGTATCCTTTCCGGTATATGTTTTAACTTGTTCTTTCTGTATTTCAAGAGATGCAAGCTTAACATTTCCGATTGATTCCTGTACAGCTGAAATCTCCCTGGAGAGTGCTCCAACCTTTTCAATGTTAACCTTAACTGCGTGTTCAGCTTCTCCTGCTCGATTGAAAGCAGCAATTTTTGCTTCTAAGGATGCATCATGTTCCTTGCGAGCCTTGCCGAGTTCTCGTTTTGCAGCATAAAGTTCGGTAATCACAGTTGTGTATTGTTCGTTCGCAGTCTCCAAGTCTTGGCTCCTAGCACCATTGGTTCCAGGGAGATCACCGGAATTTGTTTCTTCAAACTGCTTTGCCTGATCCTTTGCAGCTTCTGTAGCCTTGATCACAGAATTCTTTGATTCGTTGGCAGTTTTGAGTTTGTGAGTCAGTTCCTCGACCGTTGTTTTAGCCCTTTCGAGATCTTTGAGTGCCTGAGACCTAGTTGTCTCGGCATTTTCGAGGCGCCCCTTAAATTTGTTCAATACGTTTTGAGCCAGGTGAAGTTGAGTCTCTTTTGCCAACACTCTCTGCAACTCAACAACAAATACATCCAAAACAGATAAGATTTAAATGTTACCGAATACGCAGTTCCTCTGCAATCAGTCCTTGAAGATAGAATCACGTAGTTCATAATTAGGCAATGGAAATACTAATAAATATCATATCCGAGTCTCGAAAACTTAATACCTCTGCAGGGCGAGCTTTTGCTGCTTTCATGGTGGGTTTTTCCCCAGAGAAAGTAGCTTCACTGAAACGAGTGACGGCATCTTTAACTGTTGTAAAAGGTGCACACGTTTCTACTTCTCCGACCTCCACTTTTGGAGAGACGGTGGCACTTGAGCGTCCCATTGCGACCATTGCGTTTTGCTTGTTTATTCTCTCTCTGGCATGAATCAGATAAAGGAAACTATACTCTTAAACAAACTGTGTTTCTCCTATATGGCCTACTGATTGTTCGGCATTATTACAAATCTCCGCTTCGACGTGTCGATAGAACAAGTTGCCAATCTGCTGGTAGAAGTCCTCGGAAAATTCAAAGGGCTGTCAGGTTCGGAAGCAAAATGAGGGAACTTATTGTATAAATCTGCCCTTCATTAAGCAAATAATACCTTAACATAAGCTTCGTGTTATGTTTACAATAAACAACTAATACGCATGGAAATGCTGTCATATTTGTGTCTTTTCGTCTTTGTATAAATCATCAAGATTTCGACATAAAATAACCTTGTCAATAATGTCAAGTCCTTTAATGTTTTTCCCCAGAAATTCAAGCCAACAAAACCCTATTTGAGCATTAAAGAAAGATATTTTCTTTCAAAATTTTCTATAATTCAACAACATTACAAAATTGAAGAAATGTCACCTTATTTATAAAAGCTCATCAAAAGGTCAAAAATTAATCAATCTTCAAATCTTCATGATCATCTTGTTTGATCTTCATACTTTTCATTCATTCTTTCATTAAAATACCTTTTTAATCTTTCAATTAAGAGACCAAAGCCCACCAAGAAAAATTCCAAACTTCGACAATAATCTCCCAAGAAATTTTGATAAAAAATTTCTCCGATTAGTGAGGGGCGAACACTGTTTCCTTGGATTGAAAGAGGTAGACAAGTGAGGGTTAGGTTTGCACTTTAGGACAGTAATGTCTTACAATGAAAGGATGGTTTTGTCTGAAACATATAAGCAAAATTAGAAAAGAAATGGTGAAGGCCATGTTAATGTCTTTGACTGATGACAATAGTGACAAATGTCAAAAGAGTTTTGGTTATGATCCCAAATCCAAATGATTGTAGTTACTCTTTTTAGTTCCGAAATTCGTGTATTTAGTTTTATATTTTTATAAAAGAATTAATATTTTATGTATTCACATGTTTAAAAACTGATACAAATGCATGGATTAAGATATGGAGTATATTCATGTTATGATACCCAAAAAGAAAAAAATACAAATAGACGGAAGATATCAAAATTTAAGTGATACCTTTTCTCATATCCAAACACGAATATCTCTTCTGCTTGGCTTGCTTGCCAGGAAATGCCAATTAACAAACACGGTTGCAGTAAAGATTGGAGCAGACGATGAATCATAGGTGGTGTTTTATCAAAGGCACTCCATTATTGAATTTCTTGCCAAGAAAGTATGGCCACAGAAAAATAGTGCAGCCAGCAACCCATAGATGGTTGTCGAAAGCTTCGCAAAAGGGTGAAATATCTATCAATTATTCCAAAAAAATTATATAAAAGAAGGCATCGATCCATCAGGAAAGAGACGTTGAGGAACAAATGAGTCTAAAGAAAGCCGGACTTGAACGTGGATGCGAACATAGATAGAAAAAAAGCTTTAGGAGGACCAACAAGCAAAAGAAGCCGGGCTACTCGTTCAAACACGAAGGTCCACTTGAAATTTGAGAAAATTAGGATAAAATATTATACCCGAAAAATAGGCTTTAGCAAAAAATTAGGTTAGTTTAAAATATGAGCTGGGCTTAAGCCTTAAATGTTCAAATCCGACCCAACCCATTTTAAAGTTAGTAATGTCTTAGGTTATGTTATTTTTATATATTATGTTTTATAACACATAAAAATTAAATCTATAATAACATATAATACTAGTATGATGTAAAAATTGTTAGCGTGTCTATATAAAAAACCTTAATAAATAAAAATATAAAAAATTATTAAATATTAAATTAATAATATTATAAATATATTTTTAAATAATATATACGGCTTAAAATGGGCTTTGGTTAGCCATTTATAAATATGAACGTGCTTGGATAAATTTTAGACCCATATTTTAGGTCGGGCTGGGCTTGGGCAAACATAAAGTGTGTTAATATCATGCATAAGCCCATCCCATGAACACCTCTAACTAAAACCAACCTATTTTATCATACCTCATACCGTTGGCAATAATATTCGTCAAATTGTTGCCTCCAAAACTGTTTTTTCTCTTCCTCCAAATCAACTACACTTTTAGATGTGACTTTCACATGCCCTAAAAGTTCCACCACTACAACTAAGATTTCAACAATCCACCTATATATATATATGGTTGTCGATGTACTAAGGTAAGTGAGTAATGTTATGTGAGGGTTAAAAAAATTATAAAAGTTTGAAGTTTAAAACCACAATTGTGTGAGATATTATCTAGTGTTGTCAACAATTGGTATTAGAATCTTAGTGAAGAAGTGTTAATTTTCTTAATATGCTTTTTAGTTGTAGCATTGTCAAGTTTTTCACATCAGAAAATAAATTTTCATTATTAGAGATTATTCGTGGTTCCTCGTAACAGTCCGATTTAGACCCTAATCGGAATGGTGGTTTCAAAATCACGAATTCGAGTCAAAAATTTTTTTAAATATTATTTTTCGTGTTTATTATATGTGAAATTGCATGTGTGAAAATTTCGTACAAAAATTTAATTGTTTGTGTGCTTAATTTGATAAAAGGACTTAATCGCGTAAGTTAAAATCTTGATAGTTTAATTCATAAAGGTTGAATTGATAGTGGCTTTTTAATATGGAGTATTTATGTTGCAAATAATCCATTATTTTAGTGATGGCCGAATGTACCCATAAAGTCTATGTTTATGTTATTATATTTATAAGGTTAAATAAGTAAAACATGTTAAAAGTTAACATATAATAATATAAGACATAAAATAAATAAAAGCTATGCATGTTTATATTGTTGGTGACCGAATATAAAGAAAAAGAAAAAGAAATAAGGTTTCCATAGGTTCGGCCATTGTTGAAGCTTGATTAAGGTATGTAACTAGCTCGGTTTTTGATAATTTTTACGTTTTTGAGATCGTTGCTTCGAATACTACTCGACCCATGCTTGAATTTTTGATTTTGGTGAATATTTTGTATTATGCCATTGATGAATATTTGTTTTTTGTGATGTTTGATGATGAAATATCAAAAATATGCTTTAGATTAACATGTTTTGTATTGGAGTTTTTGATGATTTTGGGTTATTAGGACTAAATTGAAAAAATAATAAATTGAAGGATTAAAATGTGAAATAGATGAAATATATGGACTAGTATGGTTATATGGAAAATTCAGCCCAACTATATTGTTGTGAGATTTTGAGTATTTTGTGTTTTGTGCAATTAGGACTAATTTGTAAAAGTATGAAATGTTAGGGGTAAAGTGGTAATTTACCCATTTATATGTTGTTGGATTAAATTGAATGAAATTGTGTTTAAATAAGGTTAACTTGAAATTATTTAGATCAAGAACAAAGGAAACATGACTTGGATCGGGGAAAAGCAAAAATAGTCGAATAGCTATTTTGTAACGTCCGTCGATATCCGAGGTAAGTCTTTAAGCAATTAAATATGGTTTATTTTGAACATAGAATGATTTACTATGATGATTTAAATTTTATAATGTATTAGTATGTTAGCCGAATGAGAAATATCAATGAATCAATGTGAATGAGTTATATTTGAATGATATCAAAACCTCTGAAAGTGTGTATGTGTTACATGGAGTATTATACGATCCGATATATGAAATGTTGTGGAATGATTTTATGTTTGTGATATTCGGGCTTTGAGCCTAGCAAGCCTTGTGCTAGTGACTTTGATCGAGCTTTATGCTTAGCAGGCTTAGTGCCGGTGAATAAATATCGAACCTTGGGTCTAGCAGGCCTTGCGCCGGAGTGTAATTCAGGCTTATGCCTAGCAGGTTTATACCGGTGATTTGTTTTCAAGTCTATGATTATGAGAATTCAAGTTATTAAGGATATTGAGCAAGTGAAATTAAGCTAAATTGTATTGTATATGTTCGACCAAAAAGGTAAGTACATGTGAGCTTATATTGAACTTGTATATTAGGTTATATGTGAAGTTATCTTGTATGTGCATATTCGGCCATAAGTGATGTTATATTGAATTTGAACTATAAGACATATGTGATGTTTTGTTTGTCTCTTATATTCGGTCATATGTGAATATATAATGAATCTTGTGTATTTGGCCATACATGTAAGTGACTATGTGATGAAATATTTGGTCTTGTATAATCGGCTTTTAGGAAATATTTATGTGATGTTATATACTTGATTGTGAACATTCGGCCAGGGTATTTTATTAAGATGAAGTGTAACATTATGGACATAATTCGGTTAGTTTGAATGTTTTGATTATTTAATGAGTTGTTTAATTTGCTTAAGGCTTACTAATCTAAGTTAGCTTACTCTGTGAGTTTTTGTTACTCTGTTTTATAGATTTTGGTTGTAAGATACGAGCTCGGGGATCGCGATTGAAGTCATCCACACTATCGTCATCTTTCGGTATTAATAAAAGTTTATTTTCGAACTTATGGCATGTATAGGATAATATGTATTTTGTTCAACTTTGAATATGTATATATATTGAGCCATGCTAATATGGTTTATCTTTGGATATGGTTATGTTTGGCAATAGTTTATCTCATTTTGATTTAAATGTTATGTGAAATGAATGAAAAGTATATGTGATTGGTGTTTTATGATTTAAAAATAGCGTGAAAATGATATTGGATTTGGTTGTACTTGATAAATCGGTCATGGTATGTATAAATGTGGTTAGTTAATTCGGTTCTGGTACATGTTTGGTTAATTATAAATATGAATTCGTATATTAAGCTTGTTTAATGCATATTATGAATGACATGATATAGGATATGCTTTGTGTTAATGAATAGAATTTAGTTTGGTTTGCATGTAAGTGTATGTGTATTTAAAATGATTAATTGTTTAATATAGATTGTAAGTGAGATAAAGATATTTACCAAATGAATAGTGATTTGAGTAATAATGTACTATGGGAGTATATGGATTTTTAATAAGACGTAAATTATATATATTTATATACATGTACATGCTTATGTATTCAACTGATGCTTGCCTTAATGGTTTAGTCATAATGAAAGTATATGCGTTTTAATATATTTGCTAATGAATAAATGATTTGTAATAAATATTATTCAGTTGAAGATGTGTATGATTATTAGGTTGGAAATATGTTTGTTTGAATGCCATGGATTTGGTTTAAATTTGAAGTATGATTCGTAATTACAATGTGATTAATAATGCATGTATTATATTTAATTAGCCATGTGCTTAATATGTATGAATATGACTTGCATGAATATGTGAATGTTTGGGATTATGTTTTTGTTCAGTAACACCTCATAACCCTAATTCAGCGATGGATACGGGCTAAGGGTGTTACATTTTATTGGTATCAGAGCTACGGTTTAGTCGGTTCTAGGACTAATGTAGCATGTGTGAGTTTAGCTATACATGCCATAAAGTATACTACGATAGTGTGATGACTTCTGACATTTGAAAATGTGTTTTCATATAGTAAATGAATCCCGATAGAGCTGTAGCTGATGATGTCGAGAGCGTAGCGCCTACTCCCGCACATGGGACAGCGCTAGTTGAATCTCGGCCTATCTCGAGTAGCCATGAGGGGGAGGCTAAACAAGCCTTCTACCAAATGATGAACGAATGGTTTACTCAGTATATCTGAACTAATCCGGCTGTACAACAACCTCCACCCCTGAATAATCCATCTCCGATACCTGTGGTACCTCCGATGATTGATTCGATGAGATTTAACAGATCTTCTGTAGATAAAATCAAAAAACACGGGGCCAAAGAGTTTAAGGCTAATGATGATGATGATGCTGAACGGGCCGAGTTGTGGCTCGATAATACTATCCGTGTGTTCGACGAGTTATCATGTACTCTGGATGAATGTTTAAAGTGTGCCATATCTTTATTACAAGACACTGCATATCACTGGTGGAATACACTAGTATCAGTGGTCCCGAAAGAGATAGTGACTTGGGAATTTTTTCAAGCGGAGTTCTGAAAGAAATACATCAGCCAGAGATTTATCTATCAGAAACGTAAAGAATTTCTGGAATTAAAACAAGGTCATATGACTGTAACTGAGTACGAGCGAAAATTTGTGAGACTTAGTCGATATGCTCGTGAATGTGTTTCAACTGAAGCTATTATGTGTAAAAGATTCGAAGACGGTTTAAATAAAGACATTAAATTGCTGGTTGGTATACTTGAAATTAAAGAGTTCCTAGTACTTGTTGAGCGAGCTTGCAAAGCCGAAGAGCTCGGGAAAGAGAAAAGAAAAGCTGATTTTGAAGCCAGAGATTCCCGTAAAAGATCATCGAGTAAGACTTTCCACTCAGCATCGAAGAAGTTTAGAGATGGTTCTAGTCAATTTAAAGCTACTTCAGACTTTTCTAGACGAGATCGAGACCGACCTCCTGTGAGTTCACGAGCCACTTCGATAGCTAGTGTTGGCAATGTTCGACAAAATGGAGTCGAGTGCAAGCATTGTGGTAAATGACATTCTGGAGATTACAGATTACATGATGGGTCTTATTTTAAATGTGGATCGAAGGATCATTTTATCCGAGATTACCCGATATTAGCCGAGCAAAACACTATTCAAAACGCGAGACCGAGCAACATGTCAGCACAAGGCAGACCACCTAGACATCCGGGTAATGTGACTGGTAGTCAGCGAGGGACGAAAGATCAGCGGTTCAATTTGAGGCTCGTGCACCTGCCAGAGCATATGCTATACCAGCTCGCAAAGAGGCTACTTCCCCAGATGTTATTACCGGTATTTTCACTCTTTATGATACTAGTGTTATTGCATTGATTGATCCTGGTTCGACTCATTCATAGTGTGAAACATTAGTGTCTAGTAAGACTTTGCCTATTGAGTCTACTGAGTTTGTGATTTGAGTATCAAACCCCCTGGGCCGGTGTGTTTTGGTTGACAAAGTGTGTAAAAATTGCCCGTTGATGACTTGAGATTCATGCTTTCTGGCCAATTTGATGTTGCTACCTTTCGATGAGTTCGATATAATTTTAGGTATGGATTGGCTGACTTTGCATGATGCTGTTGTTAATTGCAAAAGAAAGACTATTGAATTGAGATGTCAGAACAACGAGATTTTTCGGATTGAATCTAATATCTGAATGGTTTACCAGTGGTAAAATCTTCGATGTTAGCTCGGAAATATGTGAGAAAAGGTTGTGAAGCTTACCTTACTTATGTACTTGATAGTAAAGTAACTGAAAAGAAGATTGAATCTGTACCAGTTGTGTGCGAGTATCCGGATGTATTTCCTGAAGAATTGTCGGGTTTGCCACCTATCCGAGAGATAGAGTTTGGTATTGAGTTAGTTTCGGGGACGACTCCGATTTCGATAGCTCCGTATCGAATGGCACCTACTGAATTAAAAGAATTAAAAGCATAGTTGCAAGAGCTAACAGATAGAGGTTTTTCACGACCGAGTTTCTCTCCCTGGGGTACGCCAGTTCTATTTGTGAAAAAGAAAGACGGAACTATTAAAATGTGTATTGATTATCGCCAGCTAAATAAAGTGACTATAAAGAATAAATACCCGTTACCACGGATTGATGACTTGTTCGATCAGTTAAAAGGAGCTTCAGTGCTTTCAAATATAGACTTGAGATCAGGTTATTATCAGTTATGAGTCAGAGACTCCGATGAGCCAAAAACTACTTTTCGAATGAGGTACGGACATTATGAGTTTTTAGTTATGCCGTTCAGACTTACTAATGAACCTGCTATTTTTATGGATTTGATGAATCGGATCTTCAGGCAGTATTTAGATCGGTTTGCAGTTGTGTTTATTGATGATATACTGATCTACTCTCGTAACGAAACCAAACATGCTGAGCATTTGAGACTTGTGTTACAGATTTTATGAGAAAAACAGTTGTATGCAAAGTTTAGTAAATGCGAGTTCTGGTTGCACGAAGTTAGCTTTCTGGGACATGTTGTTTCGACATCAGGAATTCGGGTTGATCCGAGTAAGATTTCAGCTATACTCGATTGGAAACCTCTGAGAAACATTTCCGAAGTCAGAAGTTTTCTGGGACTTGCTGGTTACTATAGACGATTTGTGAAAGGTTTCTCTATGATTGCAACTTCGATGACAAAGTTGCTGCAGAAAGATGTCAAGTTCGAGTGGTTAGAAATGTGCCAGAAAGGCTTTGATAAGTTGAAAGCTCTTTTTACCGAAGCTCCGGTGTTAGTTCAGCCAGAATCGGGTAAAGAATTTGTTATTTATAGTGATGCATCTTTAAATGGTTTGGGCTGTGTTTTAATGCAGAAAGGTAAAGTTATAGCTTATGCTTCGAGACAGTTAAAACAGCATGAAAAGAATTATCCGACGCATGATCTAGAATTGGTAGCTATTGTGTTTGCATTAAAGATATGGCGCCATTATTTGTTCGGTGAAAAATGTCATGTTTATTTTGATCACAAAAGTCTAAAGTATTTGATGACTCAAAAAGATTTGAATTTGAGACAGCGCCGATGGTTAGAGTTATTAAAAGACTATGAACTTGTGATTGACTATCACCCGGGGAAGGCTAATGTGGTTGCTGATGCTTTAAGCTGAAAATCACTGTTTGCTTTGCTTGCAATGAATGCATATATAGCTATGTCAAATGATGGTGCGATGATAGCTGAATTAAAAGTAAGACCGTTATTTATTCAGCAAATTTGTGATGCCCAGAAGGTTGATAATGAATTGATAGCAAAACGAGTTCAATGTGATTCAAATGTTGATTCAGAGTTTCGAGTTGATGCTGATGATTGTTTGAGATTCAGAAATCGAATATGTGTTCCGAGAAATACAGAGTTGATTCAGATAATTTTGAACGAAGCTCATGACGGTCGGTTAACTATTCACCCGAGTAGCAATAAAATGTATAATGATCTGAAACAACACTATTGGTGGCAAGGTATAAAACGAGACATTTCTGACTTTGTATCGAAATGTTTTGTCTGTCAGCAAGTAAAAGCTGAGCATCAGGTACCTTCTGGATTACTTCAGCCGATCATGATACCTGAATGGAAATGGGACAGAGTTACGATGGATTTTGTATTCGGTTTACTGTTGACACTGAGCAGGAAAGATGCAATCTGGGTTATTGTTGATAGATTGACCAAATCTGCTCACTTTGTTCCAGTTCGTACGAATTACTCACTTGATAAACTGGCTGAATTTTATGTTTTCCAGATTGTGAGGTTACATGGTGTACCTATATCTATTGTTTCAGATAGAGATCCAAGATTTACATCGTGGTTTTGGAAGAAACTGTAAGATGCATTAGGTACTAAACTACATTTTAGTACTGCTTTTCATCCCCAGATAGACGGTTAGTCTGAACGAATTATTCAGATACTTGAGGATATGTTGAGATGTTGCATTCTCGAGTTCGAAGGTACGTGGGAACGATATCTACTTTTGATTGAATTTGCGTACAATAATAACTTTCAATCGAGTATCAAAATGGCACCTTATGAAGCTTTGTACGGTCATAAATGTCGTACACCTTTGTACTAGACTGAACTCAGTGAAAATAAGATACACGGGGTCGATTTGATCAAAGAGACCGAACAGAAAGTAAAAGTGATCCGTGAAAGTTTGAAAGCAGCATCAGATCGTCAGAAATCGTATGCAGACTTGAAACGTAAAGAATAGAGTTTCAGATCGGGGATAAAGTATTTTTGAAAGTTTCACCGTGGAAGAAAATACTCAGATTCGGTCGTAAAGGCAAATTGAGTCCGGGATTTATTGGACCGTATGAGATTATAGAAAGAATTGGACTGGTTACGTATAGACTGATGTTGCCACCTGAGTTAGAAAAGATTCATAATGTATTTCATGTTTCGATGCTTAGGCAGTATAGATCTGACCCCTCGTATGAGATTAGTCCATCAGAGATTGAGATTCAGTCAGATTTGACTTACGAGGAAGAACCGATTCGTATTCTAGCCCATGAGATTAAAGAGTTGCGAAATAAGAAAATTCCACTGGTTAAAGTATTGTAGCATAAACATGGAGTTGAGGAAACAACGTGGGAGCTAGAGGATTTAATGAAAGAGCGTTATTCGAACCTATTCACCGGTAAGATTTTCGGGGACGAAAATCCCTAAGGGGGGAGAGTTGTAACAGTCTGATTTAGACCCTAATCGAAATGGTGGTTTCGGGAACACGAATCTGAGTCATAAAAATTTTTAAATATTATTTTTCGTGTTTATTATATGTGAAATTGCATGTGTGAAAATTTCGTACAAAAATTTGATTGTTTGTGTGCTTAATTTGATAAAAGGACTTAATCGCGTAAGTTGAAATCTTGATAGTTGAATTCATAAAGGTTGAATTGATAGTGGCTTTTTAATATGGAGTATTTATGTTGCAAATAATCCATTATTTTAGTGATGGCCGAATGTACCCATAAAGTCTATGTTTATGTTATTATATTTATAAGGTTAAATAAGTAAAACATGTTAAAAGTTAACATATAATAATATAAGACATAAAATAAATAAAAGCTATGCATGTTTATATTGTTGGTGACCGAATATAAAGAAAAAGAAAAAGAAATAAGGTTTCCATAGGTTCAGCCATTGTTGAAGCTTGATTAAGGTATGTAACTAGCTCGGTTTTTGATAATTTTTACGTTTTTGAGATCGTTGCTTCGAATACTACTCGACCCATACTTGAATTTTTGATTTTGGTGAATATTTTGTGTTATGCCATTGATGAATATTTGTGTTTTGTTATGTTTGATGATGAAATATCAAAAATATGTTTTAGATTAACATGTTTTGTATTGGAGTTTTTGATGATTTTGGGTTATTAGGACTTAAAATGTGAAATAGATGAAATATATGGACTAGTATGGTTATATGGAAAATTCGGCCCAACTATGTTGTTGTGAGATTTTGAGTATTTTGTGTTTTGTGCAATTAGGACTAATTTGTAAAAGTGTGAAATGTTAGGGGTAAAGTGGTAATTTACCCATTTATATGTTGTTGGATTAAATTGAATGAAATTGTGTTTAAGTAAGGTTAATTTGAAATTATTTAGATCAAGAACAAAGAAAACAGGACTTGGATCGGGGAAAAGCAAAAATAGTCGAATAGCCGTTTTGTAACGTCCGTCGATATCCGAGGTAAGTCTTTAAGCAATTAAATATGGTTTATTTTGAACATGGAATGATTTACTATGATGATTTAAATTTTATAATGTATTAGTATGTTAGCTGAATGAGAAATATCAATGAATTAATGTGAATGAGTTGTATTTGAATGATATCAAAACCTCTGAAAGTGTGTATGTGTTACATGGAGTATTATACAATCCGATATATGAAATGTTGTGGAATGATTTTATATTTGTGATATGTGGGCTTTGAGCCTAGCAAGCCTTGTGCTGGTGACTTTGATCGGGCTTTATGCCTAGCAGGCTTAGTGCCGGTGAATAAATATCGGACCTTGGGTCTGGCAGGCCCTGCGTCGGTGTGTAATTTAGGCTTATGTCTAGCAGGTTTATACCGGTGATTTGTTTTCAAGTCTATGATTATGAGAATTCAAGTTATTAAGGATATTGAGCAAGTGAAATTAAGCTAAATTGTATTGTATATGTTCGGCCAAAAAGGTAAGTACATGTGAGCTATATTGAACTTGTATATTAGGTTATATGTGAAGTTATCTTGTATGTGCATATTCGGCCATAAGTGATGTTATATTGAATTTGAACTATAAGACATATGTGATGTTTTGTTTACCTCTTATATTCGGCCATATGTGAATATATAATGAATCTTGTGTATTTGGCCATACATGTAACTGACTATGTGATGAAATATTTGGTCTTATATAATCGGCTTTTAGGAAATATTTAGGTGATGTTATATACTTGATTGTGAACATTCGGCCAAGGTATTTTATTAAGATGAAGTGTAGCATTATGGACATAATTCGGTTAGTTTGAATGTTTTGATTATTTAATGAGTTGTTTAATTTGCTTAAGGCTTACTAAGCTAAGTTAGCTTGCTCTGTGAGTTTTTGTTACTCTGTTTTATAGATTTTGGTTGTAAGATACGAGCTCGGGGATCCTGATCGAAGTCATCCACACTATCGTCATCTTTCAGTATTAATAAAAGTTTATTTTCGAACTTATGGCATGTATAGGCTAATATGTATTTTGTTCAACTTTGAATATGTATATATATTGAGCCATGCGAATATGGCTTATCTTTAAAGTTTGGATATGGTTATGTTTGGCAATAGTTTATCTCATTTTGATTTAAATGTTATGTGAAATGAATGAAAAGTATATGTGATTGGTGTTTTATGATTTAAAAATAACTTGAAAATGATTATTGGATTTGGTTGTACTTGATAAATCGGTCATGGTATGTATAACTGTGGTTAGTTAATTCGGTTCAGGTACATGTTTGGTTAATTATAAATGTGAATTCGTATATTAAGCTTGTTTAATGCATATTATGAATGACATGATATAGGATATGTTTTGTGTTAAATTGGTTTGCATGTAAGTGTATGTGTATTTAAAGTGATTAATTGTTTAATATAGATTGTAAGTGAGATAAAGATATTTACCAAATGAGTAGTAATTTGAGTAATAATGTACTATGGGAGTATATGGATTTTTAATAAGATGTAAATTATATATATTTATATACATGTACATGTTTATGTATTCGACTGATGCTTGCCCTAATGGTTTAGTCATAATGAAAGTATATGCATTTTAATATTTTTGCTAATGACTAAATGATTTGTAATAAATATTATTCAGTTGAATATGCGTATGATTATTGGGTTGGAAATATGTTTGTTTGAATGCCATGGATTTGGTTTAAATTTGAGGTATGATTCGTAATTACAATGTGATTAATAATGCATGTATTATATTTAATTAGCCATGTGCTTAATATGTATGAATATGACTTGCATGAATATGTGAATGTTTGGGATTATGTTTTTGTTTAGTAATACCTCATAACCCTAATTCAGCGATGGATACGGGTTAGGGGTGTTACAGTATATAAGTGTTCTTGTATGAAACTATATGTCTAGGAAAGATTTGGGAATAGGAATTTATGTAGAAACCGCAATATGGGGTTGCTGAATGCAAATCGTGATGTACGAAGCTTTGGGCCTTGAAGAGGGAACACTGCAATGTTCAAGCATCAAGGCTAGGAATAGGTGGATGGATAGGAAAAATGGAATTCCTCCTAGATACCGCCATATGGGGTTGCTGAGTGCAAACCGTGATGTACGAAGCTCCGGGCCTCGCGGAGGGGACATTTCGGTGTTCGATCATTAAGGTTAAACGAGAAATGGAATGATATCAACTGGTCCTTCGGGGTGACACTATGATAACAATAATTAGGTTCCTTATAGCAACACCGCGACAATGGTCAGTAGGATTTATGGGGCGACACCTCAAAAGAGGTCTAATGTGTAATACTATAATTTGGCTATGGAAACCAATATAGTCCACCGGGATAGTAAACATAGGGTATTCCATTGGGACAGTAAACACGGGGACATCCACTAAGACATTAAATATGAGATTTCAGGTGTAAGACTTGTAGTAGCCTATTTCTGCCCGGGCCCGTAAAATAAATAAACAAAGTTTGCTGAAACTAAAAAATAGTCCATTAAATAAGGTATTTTAAATTGTCCGTTTACAGTCCAAAACCCGGTTAGCCCAAAAGCCCAATACCTGCTTACACCCAAGACCCACTACCCAAACCAATCTACTACAGACCCAAGTCACTCAGGCCCAAAAGGCCCAATGACTTAAAACACCAGCAGGAAACCCTAGGGTTTCCTTGGAACCTCAGCGCTGTAGGAGCAGTTCCAGAAGCTTCGCCACGTCAGAGCCGTTCCAGCTCCCGAAGCAAGGGCTACCAATAGCCCTATCCCCTCACGTCACCCCAGCTGGCCCTCATCAATGCTGGTCAGATTGATGGTCACGAGGTCCCATCAAAGCATTGACCAGAGGCTTTGGGCACTCTGAACGTCACCGCCGTCTGACTCACATCAGTGCGCCGTGATCTCAGGCCTCACCATTGACCTTTGCGCCTCCATCGGTGCCGAGATCTTCGCAGCAGAGGCCGTCCAGTGGTCACCAGGCAAGATTTGCATCCACAACGCGATCTTCGCCGGATTTTTGGTACCTGCAAGTCAGAAAAAGGAAGCCAAACAGACAAAAATGGCAAGAAATAGCAGCAAATAAAATGAAACAAACAAGGAAAGAAATCAAAGATTTCTTTCCTAAACATGCATAGTCAAAAGGCTATAAAGCCTTTCTTCAGATTTGTAATTAGGATATAAAGGGAAAAAAAACACGTTTGATACATACACATATACAATAAAAATATCAGCATCTTACCGAAGAAACAGAGGTGATATACCTTTACCTTTTATTTTTTTTCTTCTTTAAATACATACAAGTATTATCAAAATAAATTAAAAAGGAGATTTACCGTTGAAATCTCGCTGAAAAGCCGAGATTCTTCGGCTTACGACAGCCGTATGTGGTGGAGTCAGTGGCGGCGCGTGGACGCGTGAGTGCATGGGTGATCGGGAACGGAAGCCCGACGAAACTCCGAGAGTCACCCTCCCCAATCCTCTTTCAGAGGATTTTTAGTTTTTTTTTAATCTCGGGGTTAAAATAATTTTAAAACTAAAACTTAGGCTTATAAAGCCATATGAAAACAATGTCGTTTGGCTTAAAACGATAAGCTTCAAAACGGCACTGTTTTAAACTTGAGGATCCTCGTGTTGACCCGAGACCTGGGAAGGATCTGCGTGTTTTTGATAAATGGGCAAATTGCTGTTTAAGCCCTTCCTTTATTTATTTATTTAATTTCGTTTAATTTTAAATTTTTCATATTGCAATTTTGCCCCAACCTTTTATATTAGTTTCAATTTAGTCCTAGTTGCTATAGTAAGACTTATTTTTTTAACGGTGTCGTTTTGGGGATTAGGGCTAATTGCCCAAGGAGTCCCTTCGAATTAAGCGTGTATTTCAATTAAGCCTAAAATTTTTCATTAACCCTAGATTTTTAAATTAAATTCGATTTTAGTCCTTTTTTTATACATATTTAATTTACTTTAAAATAATATATGTATTATTTATTTTTATAAACATTTATTATATGGAAATAATATATATTATCTATAATATTATATACATTTTTATAAATTTTATTATATGTTATATTTTTAATATATATTATTTATTCTATTATATTTATATTTTATTATATGATATATATTTTTACTATATATTATTTATTTTATTATATTTTACTTATTATATTATTTTTATATTTTATCTATCATATAGTTTATATCATTATACATGTATTTGGTTTATAAATTTTATTATATAACATATATCTTACCATAAATTATTCCTTACATTACTACTATTTTATTATAAAAATATATATTATTTTATTACTTATTAATTATATACG
This sequence comes from Gossypium anomalum, assembly GCA_025698475.1. Classification (NCBI taxonomy): domain Eukaryota; kingdom Viridiplantae; phylum Streptophyta; class Magnoliopsida; order Malvales; family Malvaceae; genus Gossypium; species Gossypium anomalum. The sequence goes on from CM046968.1 coordinate 72,136,722, forward strand.
TTTTTAAATTATTATTATACAAATATGTAATATCATTATTTAGCACATTATTTCTTAGTATATTAAGTTATTAAACCTTATAATATGATTTATACATGTATCATTTAAAAAAAAAAGGATTCTCCTTTATTATTTTTATATTATTCTAAATATTTCTAAATATCTTTATTTTTATTATTTGCTTATTTATTTTTGGTTTTCTTTTATTTTGATATTGTTTAGTAGGTTAAATCTTATATATTATTTGTTTTTGTTTTTACATATCCGCATGAAATTAATTATTTATGTTGATTTAAGTTACATTTGCATAAAACATTATGTATATTGCAATTTATATTTGTCGTATTCATTATACACTACGTTGTATTTTGCATGTAACAATGGTGCATGAACATTTATGTTATTTATGACAATATATGTATGAAATGATAACGTATATGGTGTAATTTATGCCATTATTTATTGCTTTTATATTATATTTGCGTGGAATGTTAAAGAAGGTATTATGTAGGTTAATTTATTTAAATATTGATTCTTTGTAATGTGTTAAACGCATCATCATTTTAAAGAATTTTTATATTTCATTCGATCCAAAAGATTTTAAAAAGTGAGGCAATGTTTTGATATTTAGGAATTCGGGAAGTAGTGCCCTAACATGTCAAGCTATTGCGATTTCCGTTTGTCTAAATATCTAAAAATATCCTTTTAAATGAGTTTCACAAATCACAAGATGATTTCAGTTACGAAAGTTTAAAGATATCGTGTCCAATCATGCTGGGTGTGATGTTTGTACTCTTTTGAAACGAAGGAACCTTGATTCTTTTTAACTCAAAATATTACGGTTTTAAAGGAAATCTCATTTCTAAATTCTTTCAAACTTCTGACATTAGGACAAAATTATTCAATTTGGTACCAATTTTCGGCGTTACGAGGGTGCTAATCCTTCCTTGTACGTAACCGACTCCCTAACCTGTTTTCTCATAATTTCGTGGACCAAAACGTTTTATGAAGTGATCCAATCACACTTTAAAAGGTTGGTGGCGACTCCCGTTTTTAAAATACCCTCTCCGTCTTTAAAAATCTCATTTTTTTAGAGTTGGGGGTTTTGAAAGCATGGCGACTCCGCTGGGGACATAAGAGAGTCTAGCCAAGAAATTGATTATTTTCTATCTTAGTGTCGGAAGTTTGAAAAATTTTAAAAATTTGATTCTTCTTTACACATGTTTGCTGCATATGTCTGTTATCCTGTTGCCGTACATTGCATTAGCATGGCCGTTGTGGTCGCACCCTTAAGTGGGAGTGAGAAGCTACGCTTTCGTGAGGTTTTCACCTTCGTATGAACTAGTAGATTGCTTCCGGGATACTGTACATATGTCTTCGTGAGATTTTCATCTCCGTATGGCCATAGGGAAATGTGTCCCCCTGAGCTGAACTTGGTCTATATGAGCCTATAATGGGTGAAGACCGAGGAATCTGCTAGTTCAGGTACCATTTCTTTAGAACTAAAACTCATATAGTGAAATTTAAGTGCTTACCCTAGGGAAATAGTCATAACCTTTAGAAAGCTACCCTTGTAAGTACTTGTTTATCATTTTTTTTATATATGATACTGACCTATTTTATTTTGCTGTTATTGCATGTCACTGAACATTTAAAAGTGTCGATTCAAGGTTTGATTTCTAGATTATAAAGTTTTGTAATGAGGAATGAATATCTTAATAAAGTGGAAGACAATGCCTCTTTCTGTACTTGGTCAGAGAAAACCCAGTTAGAGAAAGGAGATAGTGTCACTGAGGGGCATGCATCAGAGTTATAGGACTTCACCCGTATTAATTCGACGCAGAATGAGTTTCAGGAGTTGAGAGACATTTGGGCCCAATGGGATGACGAGGTTAAGCAGCTTTTCTATCAGAATTATGGAGACCTTCCCTATTTGCTAGACGTCAAAGTAGATAGGCACTTGTTTCGAGCTATGGTATAGTTCTGGAACCCTGCTTATAGTTGCTTTACATTTGGTGATGTTGATCTTGTACCTACTTTGGAGGAGTAGACGACTTTACTGCGTTGCCCGAGGATTCAAGGTCACAAGGCTTATGTTAGGCTTGCTAGCCTTCCAACTTTTACGAAGAAGTTGGCAATAATTATTGGGATGAGTGAGCAATGGGCTGTAGCTCGTGTGTAGCAAAAGGGTGAAAGTAAATACGTTCCATGGGCCGTTTTGAGAGATTTGATATCGACACATCCAGACGTAAGAAAAAGGGTTGATGTCCTGGCTTTAAGTATTTATGGTTTAGTGATCTTCCCAAAGGTTTGGGACGCATAGATGAGGTAGTTGCGGATTTATTCGATCAACTTGGTAAACAGAACATACCTGTGCCTGCAATCCTAGCTGAGATGTTTAGATCCTTGAGCACAGTCGAAGAGCTGGTGAATGAAGGTTCATTGGATGTGCACAGTTGCTGTTGGTTTGGTTTCACAGTCATTTTTGGAAGGTTGATAAGGTTCCTTGCTGAGTATTCTTCAAAGACTACTCTCTGCTAAAGGAAGCAATAGACATTCCTAGGAGAGATGACATTTCAGAGAAGAGGTGGATAGACATTCTTCAGAATCTTCGAGAGGAAGATGTTATGTGGAAGGCTCCTTGGTTGGTTCCTAGTGAAGTCCTTTACCGCTGTGGCAGTTTTGGTTGGGTCCCTCTGCCAGGAATTTGCGGAGTTGTTGGATATTCACCATTACTTGTTCTAAGGCAATATCGAGTGACGCAGTTCATACTGGCTACACTGGGTTTAGCTCTGAGTGATTTCTCTTATAAATGAGATCACTATAAGAAGAGGATGCGAGAGATCTCTGAGGCTTGGAAGAATCCTTTCTGTATGAAGATCTTGACCGAAGGCTCAACGTCAACCCTTGATTATAAAGGGTGGTTTAGTAGGAGAGTCAACGATAATGTCCCTAGGCCAATTTTGGGGGTGGCTCGATCATTAGAGGAGAGCTTATGAGTGATTCCATCAGAGTTGAAGGTTATGAAGCAAGAGTTCGAAAGGAAGAATCTAGAGCTTGGAAGAAAGATAGAAAGGCTCGAAGAGGAAAAGATATACCTAAGCTTAGACGTCGATGTTCAGAAAATCAAGGTTAAAAAAGTAAGAAAAGAGAAGAGGAAGATCGAGTAAGACCGAGATGACTTGAAGACGCAGTATAAGAAGACACAGCTATCATTGAAGACAGCTGGATTGGGGAAGTCATCAGAGCAATGGCAACAAGAGGTTCAAGAAGAAAGAGCCAAAGCCGAGTACTGGGAGAAGAAGTTCCAAGAGATGCAAGCGCAGAATCAGGCCTTAGAGAAGGAGAATTAAGGATTAAAAGCTAAGGTGACAGAGCTTGGACGATCTCTTTATTATCATCGAAGTCATAATTCTGCGATCGAGTTAAAAGCAAGCTTGGATAAAATCAAGGAAATGAAGCACAATATCGGAGGGTAGGAAGCAGCATTGCAGAACTGTGAACTACAGATAGAGCAGCTCGAGGTAAGAGAAGGACACTGGAAGGAAGAACTTCACCATCTTCAGAATCAAGTTGGAGATAGGGATTATCTCATGGGAGAAGCCATAGTCCAGATTCGAGAGGTTACTAATCATTTACAAGACCTAGCAGCACAAGCTAATGTATTGAGTACAAAATATGAGCTAGTGTCAGATAGAGGTCTAGAGTTAGCTTTGTTGTTGGATAGGGTTAAAACCTTGGGCCTGAAGGCAAAGGCGTATTTGTAATCTGTTTTATGTAAAGATTTTTGTTTCTTAAATAACATTTTCTAAAAAGAAATTGAATCAGAATCGATATCTTTTTGCATTCATGCATTTGCATCTCATCACATCATATCTATTCAAGTTTATATAAAGACCCTAATTAGCTAAAATTATTAGGGAGAAAGAGAGTAAGAGAAAGAAAATCTAGAAGCGACACATCCTTACGGTACACGCACTAATTCAAAGAATATGGATCAAAGACTTGAGCAGATTCAGAAGGAAATGCAAGAGCAGTTGCAAGAGCAACTGGCGAAATCCAACAAGAGATGAAGGATCAAATGTTGGAAGCTCAGAAGAATATGATGGCTGAGATGGCTCAGCTGCTGAAAGGGACAATAGATAAAGGAAAGGCCCCTATGACCATTACTGAAGGGGATAATGAGGATCATCCTCTAGGTTTTACCCCGCCTCATATGCAGACTCAACCTGAGGCATATCCTCGAGGGCCGTCTGTCACAATAAGGCCTCAATAGGGACAAGCCGATGCTGGAATACCCATGAACTTTCAAACTGGTTCGGGATTCAATCCTGGAGACAATCCTGCCAATCCGGTTATCCCCGATCTAGATGTAGCTGAGAGGGAAGAAATGAGACTCGAATCATCAAGGCAATTAGAGGAACGTTGTAGATGGTTAGAGGTGAAATTTAGGGCACTAGAAAATGCTGATAATCGTCAGGGAATGGATGCTAAGGACTTAAGTTTAGTCCCAGATTTGGTGCTTCCCCATAAGTTCAAAATGCCGGAATTCGAGAAGTACAATGGGACAACTTCCCAAGAAGCCCATATTACCATGTTCTGTAGACGGATGATTGGTTATGTAAACAATGATCAATTATTGATCCATTGTTTTCAGGATAGTTTGGTTGGGGTAGCGGCCAAGTGGTATAATCAATTGAGCCGAGCCAAAATAAGTTCATGGAGGGATCTTGCACAAGCCTTCATGCAGCAGTACAATCATGTGACTGACATGAATCCGGATAGGATCATGCTGCAAAACATAGAGAAAAAGCCTAACAAAAATTTTAGGCAATATGCACAGAGATGGAGGGAGGTAGCAATGCAAGTTCAACCACCGCTGTTGGAGAAGGAAACAACCATGTTGTTCATCAACACTCTAAAGGCTCCATTCATTACTCACATGATTGGGAGCACCACTAAAAGCTTTACGGATATAGTCATGGCGGGGGAGATAATCGAGAATGCCATAAGGGGTGGCAAAATCGAGGGGGAAGCTACTAAAAGATTGGCCTTAAAGAAAAATGATAGTGAAGTGAATAATACAAGCACCTTCAACATGAGGGCAATCACAGTTGGTCAACCTAAAACAGCTGCGGTTGAGCAACAGAGTTCTCAAAGGCAAGAGTCGGGTGCAAGGCAGAATTTTGAAAGGATGCAATTCACACCTATCCCCGTGACGTATTGTGAGCTCTATCAAAGCTTATACGATGCACATGCTATTTCTCATTTTCACTTGAAACCACTGCAGCCCCCATATCCCAAATGGTATGACACAAACGCCAGATGCGAATACCATGCTAGAATACCGGGGCATTCGATCGAAAACTATACCGATTTTAAGAAGGCCATAGAGAGGCTTATTAAGATGGAGGTAGTGAAGTTCGATAATACCCCTAATACTAAAAACCCGTTGCCAAATCATAGCGATCAAGGAGTGAATGCCATTGGCAAAGCCAGTGAGAGTAGAATGAAGGAAGATGTTGCTGAGGTGAGGATGCCTATGAAGGTGATTTGGGAGGAGATGATGAGGAGAGGTATGTTAACCTCTAAAAATGAGAGAAGAGAAACAAGGAAATATGATGAGTTCCATGAGAAAGAAGGACATGAAGTTCAAGATTGTGAAGAATTCAAGGCCTTGGTGCAAGGCTTTATAGACAACAAAGAGCTTCAAATTTTTGAATGTAGCTCTTGTGAAAAACTAGTATGTGTACTGGAGGATGAACAAAAAGGAACTAGCCGGCCAAGGATTATTATTTTCCTACCAGGAAATAATGAAGTTGAAATACCAACGGTACCGAAAGTCATCATTCATAAACCTATTTCCTTTCTTTATGAGGATAACAAGAGGGTACCCTGGAGTTATAACTATCATGTGTCAATAGCCAGTACGTCTAAGGATGAACAAGTTGAGGGTTCCCAAGCACGGAGTGGGAAGCGGTATGATGCGATGGGCGTCAGAGAGGAGCCCACAAAAATAAAGAATGTTAGTGCGAAGAAGGAGAAAGAGGCTAAAGTGCCTGTCAAGGAGCCAGTAAAAGAGGAGGAGGCTAAGGAATTTCTAAAGTTCCTTAAGCATAGCGAGTATAGCGTGGTCGAGCAGTTGCGTAGGCAGCTGACTGGCATATCAGTATTGGCTCTACTTCTGAGTTCTGAGGTGCATCGGGACGCATTGATGAAGGTGCTCAACGAAACATATGTCACCCATGACATATCCGTTAACAAGTTGGATCGGTTGGTGAATAATATAAGTGCGGATAATTTCATCTACTTTAATGATGATGAAATCCTACTAGGGGGTAGGGGGTCAACTAAGGCCTTGCACATCACCACTCGATGTAAGGGGTACACACTCCCAAGCGTGCTCATCAATAATGGATCGGCAATGAAATGTTCTACCGTTGTCTACATTGAACAGATTACCCATTGACGATTCTCACATGAAGACATGTCAAAATATGGTAAGAGCCATCGACGGTACAGAAAGGAAGGTGATGGGAAGGATTGACATCCCCTTGGAAATTGGGCCGAGTATATACGAAGTAGAATTCTTGGTGATGGATATCAAGTCCTCCTACAATTGCTTATTAGGGAGGCCATGGATACACTCGGCGGAAGCGGTGCCCTCATTGTTGCACCAGAAATTAAAGTTAGTGACGGATGGACGGTTAGTAACCATCAATGCGGAGGAGGACATTATAGCCACAGTCACTAGCAAGGCCCCTTATGTCGAGATGAACGAAGAGTCTATTGAGTGTTCCTTTCGCTCTTTAGAATTTGTGAATGCAACCTTCATTTCAAAAGGGAGTGAGCTACCGGTGCCAAAGATAGCAAGAGCTACGAGGATGGCTCTACAAATGATGGTGGGAAAGGGAGTCTTACCAGGAAGAGGGTTAGGAAAATACCTGCAAGGAGGGACTCAAATCCCAAAACTGAAAGAGAAAAGAAATCGCTTTGGTCTGGGCTTCAAGCCAGACTATAAGCAAAGGCGGAAGGAAGTTGAGAAGCGCCAAGAGGGAAGAAGGGCACGCCTTAATAGAAGGGAAGTGGAGTGGGAGCCGATGACATTCCCTCCAATATCCCAAACCTTCATATCAGGAGGATTACTTATAGAAGAAAGTCATCAGATTAATACTATACACGACGAAGGATCAGAGTAAGGAAACCTTGAGGGCATTCGCCTTACGAACTGGGAAGCTCTCTGAACAATTGGACTGTGGAGGAACTTCCTGTAATCTTTAGGAATTTTTCAGAGTAATTCTCGAAACGTTCTTGTTACTCTAGAGCCTAGGAGTAATAGGATTACATTTGTGAAATGGGCTTACAATTATCTATTATTTTTTTAATAAAACATAACTTTTATCAATTTGAACGAGTATTGTTTCATTTTTATCAACCAATATTCCGTTAAACTTTTGCAACTCTTATTCTTTCATTCATAGCATATAAATAATCATTCTTAAATTCATTCATTCTTTGTATATTCTTTATACTTCATAGGTCCTTAGATATCAATGACATTAGTACTGATATTACAAATCCTGATTTTTCTCACGAGCAAGACATGTGTTTAGAGGAATCTCAGGATTTTGGAGAGGTCCAGGATTGTGATGTGTCTCTGGATCTGTTGAGGATGGTAAAACAGGAGGAGAAACAAATCATGCCCATGAGAAAGAGGCAATAGAGAATGTAGCCCTAGAGGAAGGGAAAGAGGTGAAAATTGGCACGCATATTGCCAAGAATACAAGGTAAGGACTGATTGAGTTGCTACGTGAGTTCAAGGATATCTTCGCATGGTCCTATCGAGATATGCCAGGGTGAAATACCGATATTGTGGTGCATCGTCTTCCAATAAGACAGGATTGTAAGCCAGTCTAACAGAAGTTGCGAAGAATGAGGCCAGATATCGTATTGAAAATAAAAGACGAAATCAAGAAGCAGGTCGATGCAGGATTCTTACAAAAGGTGAAGTACTCTGAATGGGTAGCTAACATTGTACCAGTCCCTAAGAAGGATGGGAGGTACGAATGTGCGTTGATTACAAAGATCTGAACAAAGCTAGCCCAAAAGATAATTTCCCTCTGCCACATATAAACACTTTGGTAGACAACACAGCGAGATATTCGTTGTTCTCCTTCATATATGGTTTCTCAGGGTACAATCAGATAAAGATGCATCCTGAGGACATGGATAAAACCACCTTTATAACATTGTGGGGCACCTTTTGTTACAAGGTAATACCCTTCAGGCTAAAGAATGCAGGGGCAACATACCAAAGGGCTATGGTGACTTTATTCCACGATATGATGCACAAAGAAATTGAGGTATATGTTGATGACATGATTGCTAAATCTTGCATAGAGAAGGAACATATTGAAGTTTTGAGGAAGTTGTTCCTGAGATTAAGGAAATTTCAGTTGAAGCTTAATCCAACAAAGTGCATCTTCGGAGCTAGGTCGGGGAAGTTATTAGGCTTTGTGGTCAGCGAAAAGGGAATAGAAGTTAACTCAGACAAAGTTAGAGCCATACGAGAATTGCCTCCACCACGTACTCAGAAGGAAGTTCAGGGTTTTCTTGGAAGATTGAATTATATTACTCGGTTTATTTCACAATTAACCGAGAAATGTGATCCTATATTTTGCCTCATTAGAAAACACAACCAAGGTAATGCTTTTGATAGGGTTAAGTAATACTTGTTAAATGCTCTAGTGTTATCTTCGCCTAGTCCAGATAGACCGTTAATTCTGTTCTTATCAGTGTTTAGTAATTCTATGGGATGTGTGCTTCGCCAACATGACGAGTCAGGAAGAAAGGAAAAGGCGATATACTACCTCAGTAAGAAATTCACGGAGGGTGAGATGAGATATTCGCCAATTGAGAAATTGTGTTGTGCTTTAATCTGGACGACTCGAAGGTTAAGACAGTACATGCTAAATCATACTACTTGGCTTATTTCAAAACTTGATCCTTTGAAGTATATGATGGAGTCAACAGCTTTGAATAGGAGAATGGCGAGGTGGCAAATTCTGCTTTCAGAGTTTGACATAGTCTATGTGAGCCAGAAGGCTATAAAAGGAAGCGCGATAGCGAAATTTCTAGCTAGTAGAACTCTAGAGGACTATGAGCCATTGAATTTTGATTTCCCAAATGAGGAGTTGATGTGCGTAGCAACTACAGAGGATTATCATTGGATGTTGAGCTTTGATGGGGCATCCAATGCAGCGGGAAATGGAATTGGGGCAGTTCTGGTATCCCCAAATGGCGACTGTTATCCATTCACGTGCAAGTTGGATTTTGATTGTACAAATAATATAGCCGAGTATGAAGCATGCATCATGGGACTCCGAGCGACTATAGAGCGAGGAATAAGAACCTTGGAAGTATATGGAGACTCTGTGTTGGTAATTTACCATCTTAAAGGTGAATGGGAGACAAGGGATCTTAAATTGATCAATTATCGAAAGGTAGTTTTGCGGTTACTTGAGGAGTTCGATGACATCACTTTTAATTATATCCCACGAGACGAAAACCAGATGGCAGATGCTCTAGCAACCTTGGCTTCAATGATTAGAGCGAATAAAGATGAGGAGATGAGACCTATTCAGATGAGTATCTTTGAGGCTCCAGCTTGCTGTTATAACATTGAGGAAGAAGAAAAGGATGATAATCCTTGGTATCAGGATATATTGCGATATGTGAGAGATCGTAACTACCCAGAACAGGCAACTGAAAATGATAAGCGAACTTTAAGGATATTAGCCTGCGATTACGTTTTGGATGGGGACATCTTGTACAAAAGAAGAAAGGACCAAGTGCTGTTGAGATGTGTTGATGCCGTAGAGGCTAAGTTAATCTTGGAAGAAGTTCACGAGGGTGTTTGTGGAACACACGCTAATGGTTTCACGATGGCTAGACAAATCATGAGGTTTGGATATTATTAGTCTACTATGGAAGGGGATTGTATCAACTACGCCAAGAAATGCCATAAATGTCTGATTTACGGAGACAAGATTCATGTACCACCTTCACCCCTACATGTTATGACTTCTCCATGGCCTTTTTCCATGTGGGGCATGGATGTCATTGGGCCAATATCACCAAAAGCTTTAAATGGGAATCGCTTTATTTTTGTGGTCATTGATTACTTCACGAAGTGGGCAGAGGCTGCTTCTTATGCGAATGCTACTAAGTTAGCTGTGAGTCGATTCTTGAAGAAAGAGATCATTTATCGGTATGGGATGCTTGAAAGGATCATATCAGATAATGTATTGAACTTGAATAACAGAACGATAGCAGAAGTTTGTAGTCAGTTCAAGATTAAGCATCATAACTCTTCTCCGTATCGCCCAAAAATGAATGGGGCAGTAGAAGCAGCCAACAAGAACATCAAGAGGATATTAGGAAAGATGACTAAGACTTATAGAGATTGGCATGAGAAACTACCGTTTGCACTCTTTGCCTATCGAATATCTGTCAGAACCTCTACTGGGGCAACTCCTTTCTCGTTGGTTTATGGGATGGAAGCAGTGTTACCCATTGAAATAGAAATCTCTGAGTCTTGTCGAAAATAAAGTTGGATGAAGCTGAATGGATACAATCGCGATATGATCAGTTGAACTTGATTGAGGAAAAGAGGCTAAGGGCCATTTGTCATGGTCAGATGTATCAGAAGCGAATGATGTGATCTTACGACAAGAAAGTGTGACCAAGAGAATTTCATGAGGGGGATCTTGTGTTAAAAAAGATTATTCCCATTCAAAAGAACTTTAGAGGAAAATGGATGCCGAATTGGGAAGGGCCTCATGTCGTGAAGAAGGCCTTCTCTGGGGGTGCATTGATCTTAATGGAAATGGATGGGAAGAGTTTACCCAATCCAGTGAATTCAGACTCAGTCAAAAAGTACTTTGTCTAAAGGAGAGGAGAATCCAGGGTAAAAACCCGCAAAGGGCGCCTTGAGTCTTCAAAAAAAAAATGGAGAGGCCAAGGTGAAAACCCACAAAGGGCGCTTTGTGACCAAAGGGGTTTTGAGTTGAAAACCCGAAAGGGCAGTTCAAATTTTGAAGAGCACACGGTAATCTGGCTATATCTGATTTAACAAAGAGCGAAGCGCGTTGCATATCGGGGCATCAACAAAGTACTTTGGATCTTTTAAACACATGTTGAACTCAAGAAAGTTTTCATGGAGCTGGGGTATAGACGCTCAAGCGGCGATATCTAGGGCATCTAACTTTTGGTCCTGTTTACTATCTTTAGATTCTCTTTCTTCTTAAAGATAGGCTATCAGATTAATTTTCTTTGACAAGTTCATTCAAATCTAATTATTCTCAAGATTAAATTCATCTTCCATTATTCTTAAAGTATGTTGCATTAAAATAATGATAGATGAACTAAATAATTTTCACAAATGAAGTTTTGCTCATTACTCTGGAAATTTCTAAATAATGCAAGAAACTAAAACAGAACAATTGTTTGAGAAATTCACGTAAGTGAGGTTTCGAGGAAATTCTTTTTTTAAGTCCAAATAACGATTGGACAAATTAAACGATTCGATCCTAGGAGAGGATCATCTTACAAACATTTTTGATGGGTCATCGCATTTGAAGAATGGTACAAACCCACAGGCTGAGTAGGAATGATACTTCGAGATAAACTTCGACGAAGGAATGAGTGGTGACGTCTAGAATAGGGGTCATATTCATAAACATTTTGCATTATAACAGGTTTAATTAGGAGCATTTGACTCACTTCGATCATAGCATCCTAATCATTAGGCATGAAATCATACACATTATACAGGTAATGTCCTTCAAGGGACAATGAAGATTGATGCACCTTAACCCCCTAAGCAGTAGGGTAACAGGCTAAAACATAGCAGATCTGACCTTCAAGTGTTTACGCTGAAGCAGATCCAAGATGATTTGGCATCTTTGTATTATCAGAGAACCAATTGAAGAAACAGATTTGGCATCTCCATATTCAACGGAGAGCAGATCGTAGACATAGCAGATCTAGCCTTCGGATATTTTCACATCGAAGTAGATCCAAGATGATTTGGCATCCTTGCGTTTACAAGGAGAAGATCGAAGATATAGCGGATCTAACCTTCGGATGTTTTTGCATCGAGGCAGATCCAAGATGATTTGGCATCCTTGCGTTTACAAGGAGCAGATTAAAGATAGTAGATTTGGCGTCTCTGTATTGTCAGAGAGCAAATCAAAGATGACAGATTTGGCGTCTCCGTATTGTCAAAGAGCAGATCAAAATAGTAGATTTGGCGTCTCTGTATTGTCAGAGAGTAGATCAAAGATAGTAGATTTGGCATATCTGTATTGTCAGAGAGCAGGTCGAGGACAGCAGATTTGGCGTCTCTGTATTGTCAGAGAGCAGATCGAAGATAGCGGATTTGGCGTCTCTGTATTGTCAGAGAGCAGATCGAAGATAATAGATTTGGCGTCTCTGTATTGTCAGAGAGCAGATCAAAGATAGTAAATTTGGCGTCTCTGTATTGTCAGAGAGCAGATCGAAGATATCAACATGGCGTCTCTGAGGTTGCAGGGAGTAGGTTGAAGATAGCAGATATTGCCTTCTTGAAGTTACAATGAAGCAAATTAAAGCTATCATATTTATAGTCCAATACTTCTGAAGTTACAGATAGGTTGAAGGCCATTTGAAGAAAGATCTCAAGATTGGGCTAGACCGGGCAAAATGGGTCCTTTTATAGGCTTTGCTCTATTATCATTACACGACCATGAGCAAAGAGGGGCAGCTGTAGTAGCCCATTTCTGCCCGGGCCCGTAAAATAAATAAACAAAGTTTGCTGAAACTAAAAAATAGTCCATTAAATAAGGTCTTTTAAATTGTCCGCTATGGTCCAAAACCCAAGTAGCCCAAAAGCCCAATACCTGTTTACACCCAAGACCCACTACCCAAACCAATCTACTACAGACCCAAGTCACTCAGGCCCAAAAGGCCCAATGACTTAAAACACCAGCAGGAAACCCTAAGGTTTCCTTGGAACCTCAGCGCCGCAGGAGCAGTTCCAGAAGCTTCGCCACGTCAGAGCCGTTCTAGCTCCCGAAGCAAGGGCCACCAATAGCCCTGTCCCCTCATGTCACCCCAGTTGGCCCTCATCAATACTGGTCAGATTGATGGTCACGAGGTCCCATCAAAGCATTGACCAAAGGCTTTGGGCACTCCGAACATCACCACCGTTTGTCTCACATCAGTGCGCCGTGATCTCAGGCCTCACCACTGACCTTTGCGCCTCCATCAGTGCTGAGATCTTTGCAGCAGAGGCCGTCCTGTGGTCACCGGGCAAGATTCGCTTCCGCAACGCGATCTTCGCCGGATTTTTGGTACTTGCAAGTCAGAAAAAGGAAACCAAACAGACAAAAATGGCAAGAAATAGCAGCAAATAAAATGAAACAAACAAGGAAAGAAATCAAAGATTTCTTTCCTAAACATGCATAGTCTAAAGGCTATAACGCCTTTCTTCAGATTTGTAATTAGGATATAAAGGGAAAAAAAAACATGTTTGGTACATACACATATACAATAAAAATATCAGCATCTTACCGAAGAAACAGAGGTGATATACCTTTACCTATTATTTTTTTTTCTTCTTTAAATACATACAAGTATTATCAAAATAAATTAAAAAGGAGATTTACCGTTGAAATCTCGCTGAAAAGCTGAGATTCTTCGGCTTACGACCGCCGTATGTGGCGGAGTCAGTGGCGGCACGTGGACGCGTGAGTGCATGGGTGCCCGGGAACGGAAGCCCGACGAAGCTCCGAGGGTCACCCTCCCCAATCCTCTTTCAGAGGATTTTTAGTTTTTTTTTTAATCTCGGGGTTAAAATGATTTTAAAACTAAAACTTAGGCTTATAAAGCCATATGAAAATGATGTCGTTTGGCTTAAAACGATAAGCTTCAAAACGGCACCGTTTTAAACTTGAGGATCCGCGTGTTGACCCGAGACCCGAGAAGGATCCGCGTGTTTTTGGTAAATGGGCAAATTGCTGTTTAAGCCCTTCCTTTATTTATTTATTTAATTTCGTTTAATTTTAAATTTTTCATATTGCAATTTTGCCCCAACCTTTTATATTAGTTTCAATTTAGTCCTAGTTGCTATAGTAAGACTTATTTTTTTAACGGTGTCGTTTTAGGGATTAGAGTTAATTGCCCAGGGAGTCCCTCCGAATTAGGCGTGTATTTCAATTAAGCATAAATTTTTTCATTAACCCTAGATTTTCAAATTAAATTCGATTTTAGTCCTTTTTTTATACATATTTAATTTTCTTTAAAATAATATATGTATTATTTATTTTTATAAACATTTATTATATGGAAATAATTTATATTATCTATAATATTATATACATTTTTATAAATTTTATTATATGTTATATTTTTAATATATATATTATTTATTCTATTATATTTATATTTTATTATATGATATATATTTTTACTATATATTATTTATTTTATTATATTTTACTTATTATATTATTTTTATTATTTTTATATTTTATCTATCATTTAGTTTATATCATTATACATGTATTTGGTTTATAAATTTTATTATATATCATATATCTTACCATAAATTATTCCTTACATTACTACTATTTTATTATAAAATATATATTATTTTATTACTTATTAATTATATACGTTTTTAAATTATTATATAAATATGTAATATCATTATTTAGCACATTATTAAACCTTATAATATGATTTATACATGTATCATTTTAAAAAAAAAAAGGATTCTCCTTTATTATTTTTTATATTATTCTAAATATTTTTAAATATCTTTATTTTTATTATTTGCTTATTTATTTTTGGTTTTTTTTTATTTTGATATTGTTTAGTAGGTTAAATCTTATATATAATTTATTTTTATTTTTACATATTCGCATGAAATTAATTATTTATGTTGATTTAAGTTACATTTGCATAAAACATTATGTATATTGCAATTTATATTTGTCGTATTCATTATACACTATGTTGTATTTTGCATGTAACAATGGTGCATGAACATTTATGTTATTTATGATAATATATGTATGAAATGATAACGTATATGGTGTAATTTATGCCGTTATTCATTGCTTTTATATTATATTTGCGTGGAATGTTAAAGAAGGTATTATGTGGGTTAATTTATTTAAATATTGATTCCTTGTAATGTGTTAAACGCATCATCATTTTAAAGAATTTTTATATTTCATTCGATCCAAAAGATTTTAAAAAGTGAGGCAATGTTTTGATATTTAGGAATTCGGGAAGTAGTGCCCTAACAAACTGGGTTGCGATTTCCCGTTTGTCTAAATATATAAAAATATCCTTTTAAACGAGTTTCACAAATCACAAGATGATTTCAGTTACGAAAGTTTAAAGATATCGTGTCCAATCATGCTGGGTGTGATGTTTGTACTCTTTTGAAACGAAGGAATCTTGATTCTTTTTAACTCAAAATATTACAGTTTTAAAGGAAATCTCATTTCTAAATTCTTTCAAACTTCTGACATTAGGACAAAATTATTCAATTTGGTACCAATTTTAGGCGTTACGAGGGTGCTAATCCTTCCTTGTACGTAACCGACTCTCGAACCTGTTTTCTCGTAATTTCGTAGACCAAAACGTTTTATGAAGTGATCCAATCACACTTTAAAAGGTTGGTGGCGACTCCCGTTTTTAAAATACCCTCTCCGTCTTTAAAAATCTCATTTTTTTTAGAGTTGGAGGTTTTGACAAGACTATAACTCGGCTATGGCAACCAACATAGTCCACTAGGACATTCAAATGGGACCATACTGAGTGAGACCATAGCTCGACCATGGCGTCATATATAGACCGCCAAAAAGGGATGAACTCAAAAGTTGACAGGACGAGGTAATGGAGATCGAGGTACAACTCGGCCAGAGAAGAGCGCGTAAATGGGGAAAATCAAAGATTCCTAAACATGTAAGAATAAGGAAAAATGGGTAGAAAAGTCTGATGTGGTAGGTAAACCTCTTAAAGAGGATTTATGGAGGATATAAATAGATGATGGAGTAGAACCTAAGGGTCTACAGATACAGGTCAGCCAGAGGTAGACAGGTCCCCCAAGGCCCACACGGAGGTTAAGTCACTCGGGATAATAGAAGAAGAGAGTCACTGGGGACTAACTTGGGACAGACAGTAATAGAGGTTAAGAATCCAAAACTCGAGGAAGTAAATAAAAGACAACTAATGACAGACATTGGAATTCACATCCAAGGTTGTGAAGAAAAAAAGAAGTTGGTTGAGGTGGAATCAGTCTTGTATCGTTAAAAGACTATTACCTTAAAGGAATATGTGTATGTCTCAGATAAAGAATTAGTTCGCAATGGTAAACTTTGAAAAGGGGGAGCATTGATCTCGTAGGTGAAATCTACAGAAGGCTAAGAGTATACAAGGTGTTTAAATTCTCTACTTTAAATTTTTGTTGCTTAGAAATTTTGAAACATGATTGCTACCTTATTTCATCGAATCCCACTAAGTTCATCAGAACTTACTCATGCACTACCTTGGTTACAAGGTTAAAAATTAATATAAAGGTTGTATGAGAGGACTAAGCCAGACTCTGCCAAATTGAGGAAAAAGAGAGCGATAGTTGTAACGTGCGTATAGAGGGGCACTCTTAGAGGCTATGCTTCGGGGGTTTAGTTAAAGTCATGGACATTCTAAAGTTTTAAATTCAAAATTTTAATTATGGTTGTAAGGCAGTAACTTTTAGAAGATGTATATGATAGTATAGTTTAATATGTATATTATATAGTTGAGAATGAAATAAGATTTGATTCAGATATGTTAGCCAATTATTCAAGTCTTTGTATCATCTAGTACATGGACTCAGTGATCGAGTCGAGCCTAGGGTGTTACAGTCCAGGGCACTTTTGTCCAAAATTTTGAGTTGTAATTAAATATTAAAAGTCACTTTTGGCTGAGAACTGAAAAGAGGTTATTCACTTTACTTTCTTTTCATCTTTTTAGCTTTCTAATTATCTTCTTCCTTTATTAAGGTTTAGTTTCAAGCTTTTTCTAGTTTTAATGTTAGCTAGCTAGTTAGTTTTTACTATAGCTTGGTTTTATTTACACTTTAGTACTCCAACTCTCTTTGTATTTTTAGTTTAATCCATAGTCATTAATATAGCTCAACTCCATTCTTTTCTTAGATAAAAATCTAAACTTTAGTGTTATTTTTAACCACTATTGTTCCCACCTTCATCTTCTCCAAGCAACTATCAAGAAAATTTTAAGATTTTTTTAACCCTGTTTTTGTGCTTAATTTAATGTATGATTTGAATGTATATTTGGTTGTTGCTTGTATGGAAATGATGATGAGTAGCTAAATTTATGGTGGTTGGTTGATTGGAAATGTTGTTTGGTTAGTTATTTGTATAAGGACTAAATTGAATAAATTTTAAAACTTGGAGTTAGTGCCTCTAAGGGAACATATAGATAGGTGAGACCGAGAGGAGATCTTATTGAGCATCAACTCGTTTATCTCAAGTTAGTTTGATGAAATCAAAAGATAAACTAGACTAAATTGTCTAATTTGGTAAAATGATAATCGGAAGGTAAATTTGAGCCAATTAGAAGTTTAGGCTTTTTAGATCCCTAACTCAAAGACTAATAGGCAACATAGAAGTCAACCAACCACTGTCGTTTATTAAATTGTTAAGTTCATAGTTTTACGGTTTTACAATTTGGTCCTTGTTAGTGTTAGGTAGTTCTCCTTAGCTTAATTAACTCTAATAATGAATTACCGTAATATAGAAATTAATGAGTAGTTAGCTAGACTTTTTTTTGTTTGTATGCTTGTCTGTAACACCCCACACCCGAGCCCTACGCCGGGATGGGATACGAGGCGCTACTACACTTAATCACATGCATACAATCATTTCGATGCCATCAAGGCTCGGTCAAGTTAAAAAAAAATTTGATTTCTACTTTAAACTCCTTATCATGGGCCTACGAGCCCCAAATCGACCATTGGAAACTATTCGGGATCAACCCATGTCCTTATTCCATTTATAGAAAATTTGTCTTTAAGACAGGGCACACGCCTATGTGGAAGGGCAACACGCTCGTGTGGCCATCTCGACATGGTCATATTGATGGCCCGTGTGTCTCACACAGCCTAAGCAATACAGGGACACGCCCATGTCCTCCACCCGTGTGGAATTAATTCTAAATGCACACCTACAAGGGTTTTCACATGGCCTGGCACACGCCCATGTCCCTGGCTCGTGTCCTTCACATGGCCATGACATGCCCGTGTCCTAGCCCGTGTGCAAAAAGATGGACATTCTGTTTTTGACGTCAGCAACCCCAAAATGTCACACAGCCAAGTCACACGCCCGTGTGCTAGGCCATGTCCTTCACACGGCTGAGACACACAGTCGTGCCTCTGCCCGTGTGTTTATTACCACGCATACTGGCTTGAAATTTTTACATGCAGGGGGCACATGGTCGGGCCACACACCCATGGGGAAGACCGTGTGTCACACACGACCTAGACACATGCCCGTGTGTCTACTCGTGTGGGTAATATAAGGCTATTTACCAAGCCTCTTTACCACCCTTACTTACACAGCCTACACAATAGCAACCAAAACCAATATAAGACTATCTCATGCAACCAAATCAGCCATAATAGACAACATTCCATTTGTGCATTTTACTCAGCCATGAAAATAACATCATTCCATATAAATCAAAATGAATATTAGCCATCATTTGAGGCTTAATACAAAACGAGGGATTTACCCCAGGCCAACACATTTGGCCAAATTAATAATAACACAAAACACAAGTCTAGTTCCCTATACATGCCATATTCAAAAATATAAATCAAACTATACCGAATGCTCGATTGATAGTGTGATCGATATCTTTGACTTCCGTTGATCCTTGAGCTAGATAGGCGGCACTATAAGAAAATGGAAAAGTAGAGGGAGTAAGCATAAGGCTTAGTAAGTTGCACAAAAATAAATATACAACACAAGTTCACCATTTATCAACAAGCTCATAATACAAAAGTGGGCATAAGTAAAACTTACTCATCAATATTCAAAACACTTCATATAGCATATATTGAACTCACAATTCATACATACCAAATAGGTACCTGTACCACTCATAACACGGTTATACTTTCCGCAATAACTAGAAATCATAAGTTTCACCATTGAACCATTTGGAACACTATCGGATATTCATTAAGCCTCAAACATGGGTAATGTGTGAATGCCTTATCCCAGACATGGTCTTACACTGACACATCTCATAGCCGGTGCATGTCCCAGACATGTCTTACACAGGCTTACGTCTTGAGGCCGATGCATGTCTCAAGCATGTCTTACACTAGCACTCGCCTCAATGCCAATGCCATGTCCCAGACATGGTCTTACACTGGCTCTCATAATGTGGTCGATGCATGTCCCAGACATGTCTTACAGTAGCTCACACAAGTGACCCAATCATCATGGCATGAATATCCGATTTATTTTCTAGGATTCAAACGAGAATTCTACTATCTTTATTCTCATCACATTTCTCATTTCCACAATCAAGCAACTTATGCTATAATAATTTTGATGCAATTCAAATACATATATTATCAGTGTAGTTGTATTATTTACATACAACTTACCTCGGATTACAAAATGTGGTGACTAGTCGATTTGCTTGGCTTTCCCCCAGTTTAAGTTCAGATTTGGTAATTCTTGATCTAAAATAGAAAAATGCACTTATTTAGTCACTAAATAAAATTAGGCAAATCAAAAATTCACCTTTTCAGTGAAATGACCATTTTGCCCCTAAACTTTGACAAAATGACCATTTTACCCCTAGGTTCGAAAATCAATTTTCATAGAATTTCTTCGTATTTTAAGCTTAGTCGAACCCTTTTTACTCTTATAGCAACTCCAAATTCCCACTATTTCACACATTTATCATCTATTTTACAACTTATGCAAAATAGTCCTTTTAGGTGTTTCCATGCTAACACCTTTCACAAAAGTTGTTTATAAGACACCCAAGACTCATTTTCTTCCTTAAAAACTCAGCAAACATTACAAATATTTTCATGGCAAAATCCTATACTCTTAATCATTTGCAAAATAGTACCCTCCGTTGAAAGCTTATGTTTCAAGGGTCTCAAAAATGTAAAAATCATCAAGAAAAACTATCAAAATCACTTACTTTTGAGGATTACAAGTTGCTAAAATTTTTAGGCTTTCAAACCCCCTTCAATGGCTGATTTTTGATGGAGAAAGAAGATGAAAAAGGGATGATATCATCTTTCCTTTATTTTATTTCTACTTTAGTCAAAAAGTCAAAAATCAATTACCTAACATTGAAAATTTTCAATTCATTGTCTCCTATGGCCGGCCACCCTACTTCTAAGGGTCTAATTGCCCTTTAAAGGCCCCCAATTTTTATTCACTAGCTATTTGATACCTTTAGCTATCAATTCAAGACTTTTGCACTTTATGCAATTTAGTCCTTTTTCGCAATTGGGCTCACAAAAGTTAAAATTACTTCACCAAATTTTCCATGCAGTCATATAATCATGCTATAACATCAAAATAATAATGAAATAATTGATTCGACTCTGGATTTGTGGTCCCGAGACTACTATTCCGACTAGGCCCAAAATCAGATTGTTACATTGTCAATAAGGAATCACTTAGTCCCCAAACTCTTTTGGGCTCAATCTTTGGAATACTCGAGTATTTATTGTAACACTATAAATATTATAACTCGACCTGTCACACTTGTAGTACACCATTACATAGTTGTTATAATTGATTATTAGTTTCAATACATGCATCTAGTAATTAATGTGTATCTAGTAAATACATGTATCTTAGATAAATACATTCATGCAACTAGATTTCTTAAACTCATCCATTCTAGACATACCGATTACATACACGCATTCATGACATCACATTATCCTCCTCCTAAATTTTTTTTAAAGAGCAAACCCCAAAAAGGTAAATTTGTTTATTTAATTAAAATTTATTGTTGCAATTATTGCCTTAGTTTCATGCAATTCTTTTTGACCTTCATAGTTTGGATCTTGTTGTGAGTTATTTTCATATTTTCCTGCATTTTCTTAGACACTATCACACTAACAGATCATTCAATTGTAATTCTAATTCACCTTTTTTCTTTTTTTCTTCAATAAATCTGGGTTTTTCCTTGGAAAATTTCCTAGTATGAAAAGGTTTTTATGATGATGGAGCGTTTTAATTTGAAGAGAAAGAAAAACGAAGTGAAAACTCTCCGGGTCTGAATTTAATGACATGTTGTGGAGAAAATCATTTAAGAAAATATTTTTTATGTAAACTTATTCGTTTATCAAGTTGCATAATTGGGATTCATTGACATTGTAAATTGCAAATGAAAATCGGATTCCTTGAATTTGTAGCTGTTATATTGATAGCATCATTGTGCAGCTTAAATGCAGTGTTTGGAATTAGATTCACGATCACTAAAGAGGAATTTTTTTCTCATGATGTTAAGTATGAAGGAGATACAATTCATGTGTCATTCGTCGTCATTAAAGTTAATTCGGGTTGGCCTTCCACTCATGAGGGTGTTGATCTGGTGGTAAGCTTCCTCTTTCTTTATTACATTCGATTCCAGATGTTTTGTTTTGAACTGAATAAGTTGGATTCCAAGAATGGGGTCATAAAAGCTTATACTTACCAAAGTTTCATCGAGTGTTGTAATATTGATTAGGTGAAGGGACCTTCAGGTGATCAGATTCAAGTTACTCGTGACAGGATAAGTGAGAAATTCTCGTTTCTTGCTAATAAAAAGGGATTCTATCGATTCTGCTTCAGAAATAAATCTCCTAATCAAGAAACAGTGGATTTCGATGTACATGAAAGCCGTTTATCGTACTATGATCGGCATGCAAAAGACGGTAACCTGTGTTTTTATTTACGTTTCCATCTTTCTTTTGCTCCACAACCCCACTGGCACTCACTGTTATTCTCATGCTAGAACATTTGGAGCCCTTGTTCGAACAATTATCAAGGTTAGAGTAAGCTCTTTTTAACATTCAGTTCGAACAGCACTGGTTGGAGGCACTGGCGGATCGTCAGTCCACAGGTACATATTCGCTTTAACTGGACTGAATATCTATCTCATGAATGCTTTGCAGTTATGTCCTCACCCTTCAATTATTATTATTATTATTTTGCCCAGTAAATGAAGGAATGAGTCAAAAAGCAGTTCACAAGGCCTTATATGAAGCGGCAGCACTCATTGGAGCCAGTTTTCTGCAAGTTTTCCTACTCCGACGCCTATTGAGCACCGCGAGCTTGCGATGCCCCGGGTTTATTAGTTTAGCACCGCAAGGCAATGCTTTATTGAGCTGTTTGGTTAGTGCAGGTTATTTTCATCTCAGGCAATCAATATACATGCATAGAATCCTATGACATCTTTAGATTGCCCTAGGTTGAGCTTTAGTGATATAAAATTTTTGCTTAAATTGTTTGTGTGATTCGATGTTCATCAACCTTAATTTGGAGAAAAAAACATATTTTTCCCTTTTGGCTGAAATTGTTACTCATGCAAATGAAATACAAGATAGTCGAGTTCATATAGAAAAAAAAATTCTAATTTAACTGATATATTAATTCATTCAAAACTGCATGCACAAATGATGTAAAATTGGTTCATGACACTTAAATGATGTAAAACTCATTTTCATTTGGTTGTTCCTTAGGTTTTTCTTACACATTACTTACTTCTTCTACCATCACTCTTTTAATCTCTTAAATTAAAGTAAAAATATATAATAATAAAGACAGATTCGAACTCACACCTTTTTTATTACTGTAATCACAATTATTTCAATTAAACTTAAACTCAATTGATATACCATATTTGACCTTTTTTAATGTAGCGAATTATCCACAATAATTGCACCAACTTAATATTGGTTACGCTCAATTGATGGACAGCTATTCTTTTGCATCGACAAAGACATAAAATTTTGTAAGACTTAAAATTAAATTGTAATTTTATTTTTATTAATTTAAAATTTTAAAGAATTTAAATGAAAAAAAATTATTTAAACATGTTATGTGATGTTATTCCGTTTTATGATCTAATGAAACTACGAAAGAAACTCAAGTTTCAACTTCCAGGTCGTCTCCTTTCATTTTGTTTCTTTCATATTTTATGAAATATGAATATCATTTGACTAACACATTTTTCATTGATGATCTTTAGAAATCCGTCGTTGGGTTTGAAACCACATGAATCCGACAAGTCATTACAACAAATAACTATAACTACAAGCTACATGGGTATACTTTCATAACTTCATCCTGAGGGCACTATCTGGTGTTGGAACATATGTTGTCAAGTTGCATGATGAAGGTGGTAAAAAACTTTCAACACTAGGAGTTTTAGGAGGTAGCTAATAAACATCCATTGATAACCTGCATTATATCAGAAGAGTTATGACTCATAACATTTGAATATAATATAATATAATTTTAAATGTGAGCATTGGACCGAATCTAGTAAAAAATTTACGAGTTAGTCGAGTAAACAAGTCCTATTTTATCACCTTAACTCAATTTAAAATTTTTTCGAGTCGAGCCAACTGAAATGAAATTCAAGTTGAGTCGAATCGAATGAATTTGTTCAAGCTAAATTAAAAAACATTAAATATGCCAAATTAAAAATATTTGTTACAATATAACTAATTTCATGTTAGAATACATAAATTTAAAATAATATATATTTAAAAATTCTTTTACAGCAAAATAAGAGTATGACATAAGCTTGAGTTGGTAATTTGCTTGTTTGAATTTTTTGGAATTTTTTTAAAAAAATTTAACTTTTTTATATATTCTTTAGATCTTTTTTAAAAAGAAAATTTTAAATTTTATAATTTTTTTTGAATTTTTTTTAAAGAGACCAATTTGTTCATTTTCAAAATTGACAAGGAATAAAGAGGTATTTACACCAATATATTAGTCATCAAGTTATTCCAATTATAAAATTCAACTCAACTCAAACTTAATAACCTAAATTACTTATTCTAATTAGCTTCTGAATATGATTAACTTAAAATTAAATTATTTATTTTTTCGAGTAAATCAAATCTTACTTACTCATGTAATATATATATATAAATAGATGTATGTATGTATGTATGTAAGTTATAGATTATATTGAGAAAACTTGAAAAGAAAGGAGTTATAAAAATAAATATGTGTTATATCCTTGTAACATAAATCACTAATAGCAAAATCTGAAACTTTTTATAATAAGTTGAATTCATATGTTTAACACACCCAATTTCGGTAATTTTTACTATTGAATTTGTAATTTTTATTTAACTTTATCATGTACATAGTTGGAGTATCTAAATTCAAGTTAACAAGTAAATTGAGCTAAATTGAAGCACAAGCAATAAAAGGAGGCCGAATTGAAATTTTGAGAAATTTATGGCTGATCAAATTTTTTATTTCACTTTGTAAAGGCTATATTTAGAAAAAAAATCAGATATAAAATCTGATTTTATGTGGTGGGTGTTGAAATATTTGAGTGGAGACGATAGAACCGGAGACTTGTATGGAAATAAACAATAGACTTCGAGGCACGAATGACGTTTTCCAAAGAGAGCTATTTGCTCCCACACAAAGTTGCTAGAGGGTTAAGACAAACGTCCTCCCAGGATATAACGAAATTTTGAATTTCCTTTGATTAGCAAAATCGAGGAATTCCCTAACTCTTACTCTAGTTTTTGAAAATAAGATTGATTGTAATTATATCTTTGTGAGCACCATAATGCCTCTATCTATATGCATCCAATGAATACAATTTGAAGAGCCACAACCCTTCATATTGGACATACTCCTTGGGAGAAACCTATCCCATAGAGATGTATTCATTGGATGATAAATCATCACTTTTAATTTGAATAATGCTTATGAATAATTAAATTTGTAAAATGTTAAACCATCACTTTTGAATAGTGCTCATATTAATTTGCAATCTATACTTTCCATCAGTGGGTTGTTAGATGAATTAGGCTAAAGTTAACATATGAAATGTATATAAATACTTTATATTGTGTGTCGAAACCATTTTTTTTGAAAAAAAGCGTCGACTTGTGGTTTTAAAACAAAAAAAAAGAGAGTCGTCACCAATCCTTTTTTATTTAGGTGTGATCGGATCACCTAGTAATTCAATCATTTTAACAAAAGTTTAAATTTATTAAAACGATGATTTTTGGTCTACAAAATCCAGAAAATGGGTTCGGGAGTCGGTTACGCACGAGGAAGGGTCAGCACCCTCAATACGCCCAAAAATTGGTACCTAGTTGATTAATTAATGTCTTAGTGTCAAAGATTGAGAACTTTGAAAAGATTTAAAATACGATCCTTTGTTGAAAAGTCATTTAAATGAAAATTTTTAGAGAAAATGACATATTTCCCGTTAATCGAGGAAAAGAATTACGTCCCGTAAGTTAGGACACAATGTCTTGAAATCTCGAAAAGAGAATAAACCCCGAAAATTTTACTTATTTTGAAAGAAATTTTACCATCTCGGTTTTAGGAAGAAGTCATATTTCATAAGTTAGAACACGACATTTTAAACCCTCGAGAATAAGCTTGTTTTTTTTAATTTTTAAAACTCATGTATTTTAATTTTAAAAGGATATTCGGTTATTTAGATTGAACGGAAAAAATCGAAATGCAGTACGTTAGGGCACAATTCCTCGAATTTCCAAATACGAAATATTACCTTTATTTAAAAAACCCTTTTTATGCGTCGGGTAAAATTAATGTAACACGAATTCGTTGTAAAAATATAAAAAGAAATCACGATGATAACACGCGTAACAAAATAAATGCATTAAGCAACAACAAGAACAGGGGCGAAGCCAGGATAAATATTTAGGGGGTCCGGATAAAATTTTAATTTTTTATAGTTTATATCTTTATAATTTATAAATGATTAAATCAAATTTTTATAATTTTAAGGGGGGCAAAGTATAATTTTACCTTTACTAATTTAAAATTTTTAAAAAAATTTAAGGGCCTAAAGAGTAAATTTACATTTTAGGGGGGTCAAGGCCCATGCCAGCCCCCTTTGGCTTCGCCCCTGAGCAAGAAAGACAAGAATGAACGAATAAAATGAACAAGTTACTCATAAAAAGAAAAATAATAAGTAAGCTAAGAAATTCAAAATTAAAAAAAAAAACTAATAGTAATTGAGTAAATAAATAACTATCATGTAAAAAGGGGTTTTAAAAATAATAATATTAATAATAATGATAGTAATATTAATAATAATAACAACAAAATAATTTAAGGTTTAGAATTATAATAAAAGATATAAATAAACAATAAAATGATAAAACAAAATAAATAAAAAAGGTAAATAAATAGAAAACAAAAAGGTAAAAGGGTGAAAATAAATAAATAAAGGTGAAATTAGAGTGAATTTAAAAAATAGAAGTTGAAAATAAATAAGGATGTAAATATAAAATGCAAACGTATTAAAAATAAATAAATAAATATGTATAATGAAATAAAAATAATGAGGATAAAATAAAATAATAAGGAATAATCAATGAAATAACAAATAAATACTAGTGAAAGTTTAATTAAAAATTGAGATTAAGCACATAAATATATAAATAAAGAAATGATTTAAAAATAATAATGATAATGAAAATAATAGTAATAATAATAATGCTATAATGATAATAAATAATAATAGTAGTAAAAAAATAGTAATAATAATAAAAAACTGATTAATTTGATAATAATAATAATAATAACGAAATACAAGAAAAATAAATATAATAATATTAAATTAACTAAAATAATAAAATAGCAAAAATAACAAAAAGGACTAAATTGAATGTTAAAATAGAAATTTGAAGGCAAATATGAAATAAGAAGAAAGGGGAGGACCGATTTGAATGGCGCGAATAACATGGAGGGGCCAAAAGGGAAACTTTCCCTTCTCCTCCAAAACGCACAGCACTAGGGGGACCAAATTGCAAACCGAAATAAATTATAATGCCCAAATTAAAATAAAAAAGCCTAATTACAAACAAATTTAAAAGCGGAAGGGCTGAAAGTGCAATTAGCCCTTCCATTTAAGAAACACGCGGATCCTAGGTACAAGAGGGTCGGGTCTTTGGGTTTCTGTCCCAAAACGACGTCGTTTTGAACGCTGGGGGAGGTAAGTGAAACAGCGTCATTCACTAGGCTATAAAAGCCAAAAAAATTTCAAAAATCTTCATTTTTATCCTTCTTCAAAAAAAAAAAAAAAAAAAGCTCCCCTCGCTTCTCTCAAAGCTCCCAAGCCGGCATAACTCCGGTGATTGGCCACCGTGGTGGCAGTCGGTCACCAGCAACGACGCTGCCATCCACAGTAGCCAGAAAAATGAAATTTTTTTTTTTTTTAGATCCTAGGTTTAGATCAAAGGGGAAAAACCCTTAAAAGAGGAAAACAACCCCCAACCCCCACCTTTATGCTCTTTTCTTTCGAAGCCCGAACAAAACCCGAAGGGTTTCCATGGCTTTCGCGAATAGAAGAGAACTCCAGTGGTGGCGAGCGACCAAGAAAATCGGTAAGTTTCAATCCCTCTTTTGTTTTTATCTTTATTTACAAAATAAAAACTAAAATACATAAAAAGAAATCACCTTTTTAAACCGAGTTCTCTTTTTTTTTAATTAATCTCCTCTTCAAAATACATGGATAATGGTTTTTTTTATAGCCAACATTACACTGTTTATTTCACTATTTATGTTACTGTTTCGTCACAGTTTCTCTACTTTGGGGGTTGCAGGTGGTGGCAGAGGCTGACGTGGCGGTGGCAGAGGTGTGCACAGAGGAGCGCTGACGTGGCATGCGGTTATGGTTTTCTGCCTCCTTTTTTTTAACTAAAAATTAGTTTAGTTTTGGGCTGTTTGGCTTTAGGTTTTTTATTGTTGGGCTATAACTGGGTTTATAATTTTGGGCTGATAGTTTGTTGTAATGGGCTTGATATTTGGACCTATTTAATTATTTTTGGTTTATTTTTTATGGGCCCGGACACATTTGGGCATTTACATTATGGCTTTGAAAAATACACTCAAAATTGAATAAAACCAATTTATTTCTTTTCTCTTTCCTGCGTCTATAGCAAGTTTGTGAGCAATTTACCATTTCATTTTATTTTCCTTATTTCTTACACTTTTGGTTCAATTGCTCCCTAAGTCCTTCCTCCTTCTCATCCTCCATCATTACCATTAAATTCCTTCTCATAAATCAACAGAGCATGATTAGTTTCATGCTTAACAATTTTTTTTTTTAGCTTTAGCCTGGTTATCATTTCGAAAATAAATTGTGAGATATGAACCCACACTAAAAACTCTTTTAACACGGTATTCATTATTTCTCTGATATATGTTACAATCACAAGCATCCTTAAAGTCGATTCAATTTCAGCTCAAAGTGCACGTTGGGTGGAAGTTGTATTGGAGTATAATTGGGAAAACTAGACGGCCATCTACTGAGTTTGAATTCTCACGAACAAGTTGGCATGTTCAATTGGAAAAAGCTAGTTAGATTCCGTCAAGGGAGATAGTGATAGAATTTAAACGACCCAAGCGGTTGAGGCTATTAATTCGAGTTGAGCTTTTCTAGATCGCAAGGCTGTCGAGATCTTAAATTGCGGACGTGTGTTATATTTTTAAATAATCGGTAAGAGTTGGTTTGCAGGTCGTACTGGAACTAACTACACAAGGAAAAGTTTGCCATTGGGACGTCCTTGATCACTATAACCAACTTATCGTTTGGAAGGGAAAATCCATTTTTCAAGGATCGATTCGATTTCAGAGTGTACCGAGACTGAGGCTAAGCATTAATATATTTGATTCACCAATTTGATTTTATTTCCTTAATTTTATTTTGCAATCATAATTCTGTTTTTATTTTATTTTCTTTATCAACTAAACCACCCTTTTTATTTATTTTACAGCTCTGCAAGCACAATGCGAGGGCACGACAACTGTCTAGACTCAGAAATATGGTCGCGTAAATAGGAAAATTAGGAATCGCAGTCCATGTGGAATCAACTCTATTACTCTATACTACTATTTAATTAAGTTAGAGCATAAGATATTATATTTGGTGGTTTTGATGCCCATCAAATTTTGGCGCCATTGTCGTGGATTGAAAATTATTCTAATTTTCATTTATTTTACTTATGACCAAGTCAAAACTAGGAACCATAGAGTTTGAACTAGAAATCGAGAAATTAGCTCGAACACTTCGAAAAGAAGCTATTCGGTGCGGAAAACAACCGCAAGTGAGAGAGGTCAAATACAAAACATTATCTTACACATAAGCAATAGAAGATACACTCAATGAATCAGAAGAAATGGAAAATCAAACCATTCGACAACTCACTACAGCACCAGATGAGCAACAACCGATGTGCATAACTTATCTAACAGGAGGAACACCATTTGAATTAAAGTCGTGCTTAATTCATTTATTGCCCACTTTCCGTGGTTTGAAAAACAAGAACCCCCACACTCATATTAAGGAGTTCCACATGGTTTACTTAAGCATGAAACCACAGGGAGTAACCGAGGATCAAATTAATCTCCGAGCTTTTCCTTTTTCGTTAACAGACTCTGCTAAAGAATGACTATTTTATTTACCTCCAAAATCTGTTAATACATGGTCTGATATGTCTTGTTTGTTTCTTGACAGGTTCTTCCCAACAGCTCAAGTAGCCAAATTAAGGAAAAGTATTGTCGGAATACAACAAAAGGAGACTAAATCACTTTATGACTATTGGGAGCGATACAAGAAGTTGTGTACAAGTTGCCCACTTATGGCCTAACTGAACAATCACTTCTTCAATATTTCTATGAGGGGTTACTCCTTATGGAAATAAAGATGATTGATGTAGCTAGTCGAGGGGCACTTATTAACATGACTCTCAAAGAGCAATAGAATTAATTTTGACCATGGCTGCAAATTCTCAACAGTATCGACCAACTATAGAACCCACAAAAAGGGTTCTTGAGCTAAGTACTCCATTCTTAGTAGATAAAATTGAGCTCACTAATGTAGTTAAAATTTTGATTACAGGAAAAACGAACCCAGCTCGATTGTGTAGAATTAGCGCCATGCTTGATCATCCAACCGACTTGATGCGTCATTGAGAGCACTCAAAACAT
Organism: Gossypium anomalum; assembly: GCA_025698475.1. Taxonomy (NCBI): domain Eukaryota; kingdom Viridiplantae; phylum Streptophyta; class Magnoliopsida; order Malvales; family Malvaceae; genus Gossypium; species Gossypium anomalum. Next base: position 72,167,039 of record CM046968.1, read on the forward strand.
CATATCCCTATAAAATAATGAAAAGAATAGTATAAGGGAAGTAGGGTCAAATTCTCAGGGACTGGATTTGCACAAGTTCCTGTTCCTCGAGATCCCAGACAAAGTCGTGCCCAAGAAAACCTGCGTACCTAAGAAAAAATTAAAAAAAAGAATTAAAAGTCTGATTGAATTAAAATTCCAAAAATTAAAATTAAAATTGTAAATATAAATAGAGTTGAGGAAAGAGAGTTTTTTTATGGAGAGATTCCAGCCTTTGGTTGTCTCGATCTACCTTGGGTTCAATCCTCTGCTTTTAGGTGATCCTTCTTAAACAGAATAAGCCAGTTATAGTGGAAGAGGAACCTAACTCTAGCCAACTATCGCTTTTGTGGGACCGTCTTACACTAGATCATCACTTCTCAATGGCGATTGCCACGCCATTTTGTCTCTTGGGCTTAACAACCACTGATGCAGTAAGCTAACAAACCGACTGTGTAACCTTCCCAAAACATACAAAGCGGTCGTTCTTTGCACAAGTTGAAAAAATCACCTTTGAAGGGACATGGACGGAAGTGTCAGCCCCGTAATACGGAGAAACGATGAATACTCGTTGAGAAGGCTAAGTACGGATTCTAAGCGTTATGAAGCCTTTTTGGGGGATCTCAACAACCTTTGGCTAGATAAATTTAATGGCTCATGCTTTTTAGGGAAAAAAATAAACTTAATAAAAATGGAATTTTATTGAATAATATGAAAAGAACAAAGGCTAAACTTTTTGGGAGAGGAAGTGTTTACAAAAAAGATGAGTGAAATTTATTTCACTCCATCCCCTATTTATAGTGTAGTAGCCCAAATTTGACCGGGCTGAAAATAGAAAAAATTAAATAAATAATTATTTATTTAAAAATGTCCATTTAAAAAGTCTAATTACAAAGCCCAAGTCTAATTCAGAATCACTACCCTAGCAAACCCGGTTACAATTTAAACCCAATAACCCCATAGCCCGTTACAGTGACCCAATACACCAATACAGTCATGGCCTAAATTTTTTTAGCAGGCCCAATGAGCCCCAAACTCACGAACCCCAAATCAAACTCTAGGGTTTGTTTCCTTGCCCTCCAGCGCAGCAACTCCTTCTGGAAGCTTCGAGGAGCGTCTGTCCAGCTCCCTAATTGAGGCTACCATTCAAGGCTTTGCCTCCCTAATCAGCGCCTCACCGTCACCACGATTCCAGGCTCCGAGTCACGCCGAGATCAATGCCACTGTTAGATCATCGTCAGGCCTTCGACATCGTCAGATTTCTCGCGAGCACCTGCAAAGAAAGGAAAGAACCACAGCAGCAAACAAGCAGAACAAAGATAGAAAGAAATAAAAAGTTTTCTTTCCCCAGTTTATGTAATAACAACAGTGGCTATAAAAGCCCAAGTAAAAACAGTGTAAAGGGGGACTTACATTCTGAAAATACACACAGAGAAGCAATAAAAAATATAGAGATTCAGCAAAAGAATTTTATTCTTACACATATATACAGAAAGCTTCACAATCAATTGAATATACAAAGGTGAAATTTTCTTTTAAATGCATGTACATATACATATATTGCGAATGAAAAGGGGAAAGGGAGACGAACCTTTTCTGATCTGCACTGAAACGGGAAATTTCCCAGTTTCTGACCGCCGTGCATGGCGACGTACACGGTGGCGCGTGAACGCGTGAACGTCTGAGAACGGTGGCTCGACGGAGCTCTGGTGCCAGTCCTAGATCCTCATTCAGAGGATTTCACTTTTTTTTTTTTTGGACCAGATGCAAAATGAATTCAAAACCAAAAGTTTGGCTTATATAGCCTTGGTGAAACGGCATCGTTTCTGCTTAACCTAATAAGCTCAAAGTGGTGTCATTTTAAAGCACAAGATCCGCGCGTTGACCCGTGACCCGGGGAGGATCCGCGTGTTTTTGAAAAATGGGTAAATTGCCCAATTGATCCTCTCGTGTTTTCTAAATTTTTAGTTTGACTTTATTTTATTTTTTAATTTGACCCTAATATTTTATAATTGTTTCAATTTAGTCCTAACGGTTATTAAATTACATTCTGAGAAACGGCGTCGTTTAGGATTAGGGCAAATTGCCCAGTGAGTCCTTTGTTGTTTTTAACTCTTGCAAATCAGGCCCAGAATTTATAATATTTTGCAAATTAACCTTACAATTTTGTTTAAATTCAATTTTAATCCTTTCTTTATTATTTTTAAATTTTTTATTTTATTTCATATATAATTTATTTTTTTAAATAAAAATATACATATATTATTATTAAAATACCATGCATACATTTAAAATCTTTTATCATATATTATTTTCCTATATCTATTATATTTTATTATATAACATTTATTATATGTTATGTATGTTATATATTATCTATCATATTATATATGTTTTATATTATTCTTTATATTATTTATAATTTTAAAATTTGTAAATTATTATTATTAAATTACATTTTAACTTATATTACATATATATTTCATTATTAATTATTTATTATGTGATATCTCATTTACTATATAATTATTCTCAGAAATTATTTTATATACTTTCTATTTTATCTATTATTTTTCTTAAAAACAAATATATTATTTTATATATAATAATTATTCTTTTGTAATTTTTTTTATATATTGTATATAAGATATTATTTTTAAATTATTAAAATCATATTTGTATTATAAGTATATTTCGTTAACAATTACTCGCTTTATTTTATATTATTATATATACTAATTCTTTTATATATTTTGTATATATCATTTATGTATTAAATGTTACTTTATAATTATTATTTAATGTTATATTGATATTATACTTATGTATCATGCATCATTTCTTAATTATTACTACGTATGTTTATATGTTTTGCTTATCCATCTTCAATATAAGCTATGTGTATCTTTGCATATATGATTTTAAGCATGTATGCATTTAGTATATGATTTTTGTATTATTGCCATTGTATCGTTTAAATGCATGTTTTATTCGCTTATTATAGCAGTATTCTATTCCATAATGATAATGTGATTCCTCATGCATTAATTAAAAACAAAATTCCAAAGTTTTCAAAAAATATAAAGGCAATGCTTGGTGTTTGGAAATTTCGATAAAAGTAGTGCCCTAACTTATTGGGTTGCAACTTTTCTCGTTGAGTTCAAATAATCAAGTACCCTTCTAAGTTTTTAAAAGGTTTTCAAAATTCGAGCAACTGCTTGAAAGTTCAAAGCAATATGTCCTAACTTACTGGATATGGCGTTTTGTTGTTTTGAGATTGGGATTTCCAAAATGGCTAACTTAGTGTCAAACATTTTAAAAATATTGTATCCTAACTTATTGGATGTAATATTTTGATTCATTTGATACAAGCGAACCATAATTTTTAAAATAAAAAATATTAAAAGTGGATTGCATCTTAAAACTTTCAAATTTCCGACATTAAAGACATTTTGATAATTAATTAGGTACCAACTATTGGGCGTTATGAGGGTGCTAACCCTTCCTCGTACGTAACCGACTCCCGAACCCATTCTTTGATTTCGTAGACCAAAACTAATGATTTTAAAACAAAATGTTTTATAAGGTGATCCAATCACACCTAAAAAGATTGGTGGCAACTCCCGTTTTCGTTTTTCTTAAAGTCGATTCCCATTTTCCAAAACTCAATCTAAAAATGGTCTCGACATATAGTACTAGAAAACTCAGCCTATTCCTAATTAAATTCTAAAAGATAAATAAAGATAAATAGAAATAAAAGCTAAAATTAAATCTAAATAATAATTTTAACAATTATCCTAATATAATTAAAATTTAATAGAATCTTGTGTTTATAAAATCTTTTCTTTGCACCTTTGCCCTCAAGTCTTCCATACATTGCATTTTCGGCACCACTTCTTTCCTACTTCGCATGTTGGCCCATTTTATTTTTAAATTAAAGCTTTTTGCCTCTAAATTTCCTTTTGCCTTCAATTTAGTCCCTACAAGATGAAAAACCATAAATAGCTCAAATTAATAGGATCATACTCAAAATAAATATGTAATTAATACATAAAGATATGTCACTCTAGAGTATTATCAAATTCCCCCTACTTAGCCCATGCTTGTCCTCAAGTATGGTTCCTATCCACTGTGAAATTTAGATTTTGCCATGAAAGGAATATCACTCTAAAGTTTTATAAAAATTGGGTTTAATGCATATGAAAATAAAGAGAACCTTTAGCTTGCTATAACTAAATCTGAAAAAGTATTCCAATTTAATCACACAAAAATCAAAATCGACTTGGATCATTTCATGAAAATTAGGTAATTTACTAAACTTACCAAGACACCCTATTTGTTTCCACTCTTAGTCCCCAAATGCAATTTTATTATTCATACACTTTCCTTTTTTATTTCTCTTCTTTTTTTTTTCTTTTTTTTGCTTAAGAATATATTGAACCTTTTGACGCGAAGAGAAATGACAGCCAAGCACCCCACCCCGGTTACTCAACCCAACACATTCTTAAAAACTTTTTTTGTTCAATTTCGATTAGCGGAGTTTTACCTACCACGTCACACAACTTTTTGACACGAAGTAGGATGACAACCCAAGCACCCTACCTCAATTACTCAGCTAGTCACGTTTTTAAGCTGCACTCATAACCACGGAGACATCAAAATTTATTATAATGAAATAGAAATTTAATTTTGGAGGACTAGGAAAAATAGTCAAGTGTCAAAAATAAGTTTCAACAACTACCTAACAGTCATGAACATAATTTTAGCATGAAATTGTATTAAGTGTTTTCTTTGCATTTAAACTTAATTGATTTTACTGTAAGCAAGATGGGGTTACATAATTTTAGCATGAAATTGTATTAAGTGTTTTCTTTGCATTTAAACTTAATTGATTTTACTATAAGCAAGATGGGGTTAACTCTATTAATAATAATTATTTTAGCCTAATAGAAATAAAACAGTGGAGACGAAATTAAACTAGCAAAACCATAATTAACTCAGTAGACAAGAATCATGCTTGCAGGTCAAACAGTGGGCAATTCCTGGTTAAAATCTTGGGCATGAAAAAAGGCAGAATATTCTAAAAAAAATAAATGTGGGCAGAAACGAGCATAAGGCAGTAGCAACAGTAACATAATAGTAAAAAAACAGATAAAATGACAAAAATAATGAGGAATGCTTCCCCCTACTTAAAATACATTATCCTCACTATGAAAGAAAAAGGAAAACAAATATGTGAAAGAAAAAGGTTTTAGGAAAGCTCCCCATGTAGTCACTGTCGTTCATGTATAGCTGTAAGGAGGAGAAGCTTTGGCGTCACGTGAAGGAGAGGAAGAAGGGGAAGGCGTACGTCGGCTAAGTTGACGTGTTGGGGCGCTGAGAATCGACACCGATGGCTATTGACGGTGAATGAGGGTTTAACGGCGGCACGGCTTCTAGCCCTAACCATGATGGTGTGAAAAATCGGTGGTAGGGGTGAGGGAAAAAGGGGACAGTGGCTAGAGGGTTATTTGAGTGAAAAATAGAAAAAAGTTTAGGGTTTAAAGGTGTAGAAGAAAGGGTGTTTGGATGCAGGTTTTGGGTAAGTATAGAGCAGGGATACGCTATTCTTACTTGGAATATGGATAGAATAAGGGATATTTGTGAAAGCATGTCAATTCTTGAGTTTTTTCCTCGCTGGTTTACCTAGATAGAAGAAGAGAAATTTATTAATATCCAAACAAAATAAAGTAATAAACAATAAATAAATAAAAATAAAATTTGGGTTGCCTCTCAACAAGCGCTTATTTAACGCCGTTAGCTTGACACCCCACTAAAATTGGGGCTGTTCCAGATGAATTCTGTCATTCATATGGGCTTGGAAATTCTCCATTTTTTTTACCATATCCATCATATTTGGGTTCAATCGTCCTTGCGCCTCTTGCTTTGGTTTTGTTTTTTTCTCGAAGAAAATCTTATGTGTGCCTATCAAGGGGTTAATGCCTTTTAAGTCAGCAATGGTCTCATCATTCTCTAAAAATGCGCATTTGAGATGCTCGAAAAGTGGTTTTAATTTTAGATTCGGTCCCTGCACAATAGAAGGTAGAATTTTAGTACCCATAGGAGCCAATAATTCATTAACAGTTTCACAATTATATCCTGAATTGAAATTATCATCAAACAATGTTTCAAGTTTATCTTCATAAGGCGACTCAAAAGTTTCTTCTACTAATGAGTCAATTATGTCGACACTGTTTAAGTTCAAGATTTCACTCGGGTGACTAATAGCGTCATAAACGTTAAACTTCATGATCTCCCGGCAAACTCCATCGTGAGAGTTCCGCTAAACATGTCAATTTTAGTATTTGCAGTACTAAGGAAAGGTCAGGTCAACAAGATATTTGAAGATCTAAGAGTGTTATCATCTTCTATTTTTATCACATAAAAGTCTGCATGAAATATAGGTTCGTTGACTTTCACCAATACATCATCGAAGACTCCTTCGACATGCACAATAGACATGTTTGCTAATTGAATGATAATACCTGTTTTTGTCAAAAAACCCCCGTGAAGTGATTCATAAATAGAAAAAGGCATTGCATTTATGGAGACCCCTATCACACATAGCGTTTTTAATTTCTAAGTGGCCTATTTTGCATGGTATTGCGAACATGCCCCTATCTTTGCATTTTGCTGGCATCTTTCGATGTAACACTGCAGATACATTCTCACCAACACTTACTCTTTCATTACCAGTTAATTTTCACTTGTTGGTGCAGAGTTCTTTGAGGAACTTGGAATAACGCGGAATTTGTTTGATGGCATCCAACAATGGTATGTTGATCTTGATGTTTCTGAATGTTTCGAGGATCTCTTTTTCCTCTTTACCTTTCCGATGTTGGTTCAATCGTCCTAGAAAGGGAGGTTAAATTATGGGCAATGGAGGTTTCATTTGAACCTGTTCATCATTCTTGTACTTTTCTTGGGCAAAATCTTACCCAAGATTTCAGCCAGGAATTGGTTCCAGTTCTTTTCCACTTCGCAAAGTCACTGCATTCACGTTTTACCTTGGTTTGGTTCTGTTTGTGATGGAAACTTCCCTTGAGAGTTTATTTAATCAATTGATGTGGTTAATTCTCTTATAGACACCTCGATTTTCTGTTAAAAATCAAGCATATTATCTGCTAATTTATTGACCATGGTTTCTAGAGAAGTACTTGAATCTCGTGACTATTGTGGAAACCGATTTTGGTATGGCTGGTTATGCTATAAGTTTGCCCCATAACTTAAGTTAGGATGGTTTTTCCATCTTGGGTTATATGTATTTACATAGGGGTCATATCGTCTTTGGAGCGGTCCAGAAAAGTTTCCCACAGCATCTAAGTAGGCCATAGTATCGTCACACAAACTAGGGCATGCATCAGTTGTATGTTCAGGTGTTGCACAAATTTCGCACTATCCGGTTGGTCCTGTTTTTACTGCAAAAAGAGAATTCATGATATTAGTAAGTCGATCAACTTTATCTTCTAAAACTGAAATGCTTAGCTGGTGAACCCTTCTAGTGGGTTCAAGATTGGCTCGAAATTATTAAATATTTGTTATCATCGTGGATATCAAGTCCCTTACCTATTGGGGAGTCATGTTACCAATGCTCCTCCACTGGCGGCATCCACTATATTTATCTTTATGGGCTTTAAGCCCTTATAGAAGTATTAGAGTAGGGACTGTTCCGTTATACCATGTTGTGGGCAACTTGCACACAACTTCTTAAATCACTCCCAATAGTCGTAAAGAGACTCTACTTCTTTTTGCGGTATCCCAACTATCTCCCTTCTTAACTCAGCTGCACGCGATGCTGGAAAAAACCTGTTGAGAAACAAACTAGAAAGATCAGCCCAAGTTGTAATAGATCTAGGGGGTAGATAAAAAAACCATTCACTAGTAGAATTTGCTAGGGAAAAAGGGAAAGCACGCAATTTGATTTGATTCTCAGTTATGCCTTAAGGTTTCATGCTAAGACAATCCATATGAAACTCTTTCAGATGTTTGTGGGGATTTTCATTTTGCAACCCATGAAAAGTTGGCAGTAACTGGATTAATCTTGACTTTAGTTCAAAATCAGTATCTATAGTAGGATAAGCAATGCACAATGATGGTTATTCTACAGTAGCTTCGCCCAATTGCCGAATCGTTTAAGTTATAGGTTGATGTGCTAGATTTGGGTTTTCGTTAACCCTAGCTTTAAGCACTTCTTTTGGTGGATCGACTCCTACTCTTTCGCTTTCAAGTGTTTGAGTACGGTTGTCGTTAACCCTAGACTTAACTTCATCATCTACTTCAATTTCCGGCGGTGAGTTACTCTGAGTCCCAACCACCCTAACTGCTTTTTCTGTAGCTTTGTTTCCTTGTGATTAGCTCTCACAGTCTTTTCTATTTCTGAATCAAACGTAAAAATACTTGAAGAAGATCTGGTCATAAGAAACAAAAGAAACAAGATTAGTACATTACCAGTCCCCGGTAACGGTGCCAAAATTTGATGCATAGTTGAGAGCACCAAAAATATTATATCCCTATAAAATAATGAAAAGAATAGTATAAAGGAAGTAGGGTCAAATCCTCAGGGACTGGATTTGTACAAGTTCCTGTTCCTCGAGATCTCGGACAGAGTCGTGCCTAAGAAAACCTGCGTACCTGAGAAAAAAATAAAAAAATAATAGAATTAAAAGTTTGATTGAATTGAAATTGTGAAAAATAAAAATAAAATTGTAAATATAAACAAAGTTGAGGAAATAGAGTTTATTTATAGAGAGATTCTAGGCTCCGGTTGTCTCGATCCACCTTGGGTTCAATCCTCAGCTTTTAGGTGACCCTTCTTGAACAGAATAAGCCAGTTTAGTGGAAAAGGACGCCTACGACCACCAGCTCCACTTAGATTTTAGACTTACGATTTAGAGGAACCTGACTCTAGCCAACCATCACTTTTGTAGGACCGTCTTACATTATATCATCACTTCTCAATGGCGATTGCCACGCCATTTTGTCTCTTGGGATTGACAATCACTGACGCAATAAGCTAACAAACCGACCGTGCAACCTTCCCAAAACATACAAAGCGGGCGTTCTTTGCACAAGTTGAAAAAATAACCTTTAAATGGACATGGACAGAAGCGTCAGCCCTGTAATGCAAACAAACGATGAATAATAGTTGAGAAGGCTAAGCACGGATTCTAAGCCTCGTGAAGCCTTTTTGGGGGATCCAACAAACTTTGGCTAGATAAATTTAGTGGTTTATGCTTTTTAAGGAAAAAGAAATAAACTTAATAAAAATGAAATTTTATTGAATAATATGGAAAGAACAAAGGCTAAGCTTTTTGGAAGAGGAAGTGTTTACAGAAAAGATGAGTGAAATTTGTGTCACTCCATCCCCTATTTATAGTACTAGGAAACCTAGTCTATTCCTAATTAAATTCTAAAAGATAAATAGAGATAAAAGTTAAAATTAAATCTAAATAATAATCTTAACAATTATCCTAATATAATTAAAATTTAAATAGAGTCTTGTGTTTATAAAATCTCTTCTTTGCAGTTTTGCCCTCAAGTCTTCTATCCTTTGCATTTTTGGCACCACTTCTTTCCTACTTCGCATGTTGGCCCATTTTATCTTTAATTAAAGCTTTTTGCCCCTAAATCTCCTTTTGCCTTCAATTTAGTCCTTACAAGATAAAAAACCATAAATAGCTCAAATTAGTAAGATCATACTCAAAATAAATATGTAATTAATATATAAAAATATGTCATTCTAAAGCATTATCATGACTCATGTCCGATTTTACACGAGGACATAACAACATAAGTAGATGTCGTTGTGAACTTCCTAGGGCCACCTCAAAGGTGTTATGATCCACATTCGAACACTTACAATGCAAGGTGGAGGGACCGCTCAAATATGAGCTATGGGTTGAACCCTCAATACAATCAACTGTATCAACCAAGGCCATCTCCGCCTCAATAGTATCAAACCCAAAAGTCATCTTTTGAAACCATAGTAGATGTAACAGCCCGATTTAGACCCTAGTCGAAATAGTGGTTTTGGGACTACAAATCTGAGTCAAAAAATGTTTTAATATTATTTTTCATGCTTATAAATTGTGAATTGATATCTGTGAAAATTCCATGATTTAATTTTATCGTTTGGATACTCGATTTAGTAAAAGGACTAAATCGCGTAAAATGCAAAAGTGACTTGCTAATTGTTAAAGTGTTAATTTTGCCATGGATTTTATTATGTGAGGCCTTATGTTGTAATTTACCCATTGAAAACAAGCATGGACAGTTATGGACATTTATTATAAAGTTTTCATATTAGTTTATAAAGGTTAAAAAGGTAATTTATGAATAATATGTGTTATAATAAAACAAAACATTAAATGGCTATGGATATTTATCTTTTTGGCCGAATATGGAATTGAAAAATAAGCCATTTTGAAGCTTTAGGGTCTGACTATATTAAAGCTAAATTGAAGGTCCGTTTTTGTTCTGTTTTCGATGATTTTATGTTTTTGTGATCGTTGCTTTGTGTTTTATCAAGCCCATGTTTAAATTTTTGATTTTGATGATGAATTCATGAGATGTCATTAATGATAGTTTGAGCATTGTGAAGTTTGATGAAAGAAAATAAGCATGTGATGTTAGATTAACATGTTTTGTCTTTGGATTTTTTATGAATTTGAGTAATTTAGGCTAAATCGTGAAAATGAAATTTTGAAGAACTAAAATGTGAAATAAATGAAATATATGTGCTCATATGGACTATAGGGAAATTCAACCTAGCATGGGTATATGGAAATTTTGTATATTCTATAATTTTTGTGAATAAGGACTAAATTGTGAAAATGTAAAATGTTAGGGGCTAAAGTGTAAAATGCCCTAAATATGTATTTATGAATTTTTTTGAATGAATTATTGAATTAGTTAGTTAATTTTGATATTAACTAGATTGGCAAGAGCAGAATTCAGATTTAAATCAAGGAAAAGTCAAAGTATCGAATTAATTGACTTAATTTGTCGTTACTGCGAATGAGGTAAGTTCGTATTTTAACAGATGTTACGAAATCATGTTATAAATGCATATGATTTATGTGATTGAATTCAATGTCGAATGGTAAGGTATATATATATGTCTTTTGAATAAGTTATATATGTTATCATGATATTAAATTGTTCGAGTAGCAGATGATATAAATCTGAGAAAGTGCCGACAAAGTTCTGATGTCCGAAAAGCCCCGTACGAACCTTAGGAATAGTTAGGATATATATGTCATGACATAGGATCCGATATGTGATTTAGCATAATACCACGTCTGGGACGTTGGCATCGACTTATGATTTACGTGTAAGACCATGTTTGGGACATTGGCATCGTGTTTGATTTCGTGTAAGACCCTGTCTGGGATAGTGGCATCGACGTTTGATTACATGTAAGACCACATCTGGGATGTTGGCATTGTATGTACTTTTCGAGCTATTCGCGTATCCTTATGGTTCCAAACGGTTCAACTGGTATTCCGAGAAATAAACGATTAAGTGAATGACATTCCGATTCAGGTACATCGAAATGTATACAATGTTTGAAAATGAAAGGTAAGTATATGTGCAAAGAATGTTATGTGATGCATATGGAAATGAAATGTGAATATATGCTAATGAAACATGAACAAATGGATAAAATGTGATTTATGAAGTTGCATATGTGAAATTGTTAGATGCTATATGAATGAAAAGTGAATTTGAATATAAATGATGATATGAGATTCATATGAGAAAGGTATATGATTAAATGTGTTATTTTACATAATGCTTTCATTTGGCTATATGAAAGTGTGAATTGAATAATGTATGAAAATTGAATTGAATAAGCTTGTGAAAGCTAAAGTTAGTTAAGTGAGTAAGTATAATCTTGAAGGATGATAATTTGATATGAGAACATGTTATAAAAGTTAGAAAAGTTGTGTAAGATAGCATATCATGCTTATGACATTATAATGAAAGTATTTGTTATGTTATGTTTATTAAGATACGAGTTTATTAAGCTTAAAAGCTTACTCTGTGTGTTTTTCCTTTGTTTATAGAGTTTTAGAGACTTGCTCAGACTGGAAGTTGTAGGAGACCTCATCACACTATCCGGTTATCGCTTCGGTAAATTAAAGCTTTGAGTTTTCGATTATGTGGCATGTATAGGCTAGTTTTGATATGATTTCGTTGTGATTTGTATATATGTAGCCATGCGAAAATGGCTTGTTAATGGTGTTAATGTTTGTGTATATTTATGGCATAGTGAAATGATCTATTTGGTGAGGTTGTTACGAACTTGAAATGGTTATTATTATGATATTAATCATGTGTCCATGAATGGTCAAAGAAGTTGATCAAATTGGTAAGTTTTTGAATTGTTTCTATTTGGAGAAAATTTAAGATTATTGTATGAGATTAAATGATGGATATTAATCTTATAAATTATATGTTTTGATATGTATTTAGCTTATGGAATGATATGATTTGGTATGTGTTCCATGTAACACCCCTAACCCGTATCCGTCACCAAAATAGGGTTACGAAGCATTACTAGACTTATACATTAGCATTTATACAAAACTGAGTCATAAATTTGCATTCCAAATCAAAATCTTTCAAATTTCACCATAAAGTCCCTATTATGGGCCTACGGGGCCCAATACATAAACCGGTAACTTTAAAAATTTTACCTTAAAGATAGGGGACACGCCCGTGTGGCTTGGGACATGGCTGTGTGGCTAGCCCGTGGGGATGCCATGGCCGTGTGGCCAGCCCGTGTGGAAATCTGACTTGCAATTACTTAAGTATCAAAGGGGCACACGTCCTGGGCACATGTCCATGTGGCTAGGCCGTGTGGTACACTGATTTTTCACCATTTCTAAGTCATTTTAACACGATTTTGACACACGGCCATGCTTAAAACCCGTATTCTTCACACGACCAAGACACACGGTCGTGTCTTTTGCCCGTGTCCTATCCTGACTTCACATTTAAGGATGCAGGGGACACACGGCCTATCAACATGCCCGTGTGTAAGCCGTGTGCCTTACATGGTCTGATCACACGCCCGTGTGCCAGGTCGTGTGGACTCAAAATGAACCTTATAGTTTAAATTTACCAACCCTGCACACCTTGAATAGCAAGAAATTTAAAATACAATCTTACAAACAATCCAAAACATGATTAAACATGTCTAATACACATTTATTATACTAATATAACAATCCAACATTAGTATATTATCAACTGTTAAATAAAGCAACTTCAAATTCAAACTTAAGAACCATTCAAAGTAATTCAAAATACACCATGTTATATCATTCACTTTACATCTATGAGCTAACTATTAACATTCCTTACTAACTTCTCTTATATTCAAAATAACATCAAAAACAACCTAGGTACATGCCATTCCTAAGGATAAGATATATCACCAAGTATTTGAGTTTGGGAGTTGGCTTGGATGTTGAGATGTTAGTCAATTTGTACCTAACCTGCACACGGAAACAAACCGTACGCTGAGTATACACTCAGTGGTATTTCTATAAACCAATACTTAACATGCATTTAAAACATAACTATAAATTCTAATAATAAGAACTTTATAAATTATCATTCAATTATCTTTATATTATAGTAACGCTTATCAATAAAATCGTATTCAACAAGAACATACAGTAACAATAGTATCTTTCAGTGTTCAGTACAGTAGTTTACCCTTATTAACATAACTCGGACCTGGACGGATACGCGGACGCACACACCGGGACATTATACAGTGTTTCATCGGTCGAAACCGGAATACACCGTAATGATATGATAATAATAGTAATGGCGGTACACGAGTACCTCATCGAACAAATATTGAACAAGATGCTGATGGCGACACTTATAGGGTCTCATCGACACAAAGTCAGAATATCCCTGATCACTTTCAATCCTATGGCATGCCAACTATATCCAACTAGCCCGACACTGTTAATAGGGTTTTTATTTCACTTTCAATTCATCATCATCAACTAATATACATTTCAAATCTAATATTCAAAAGTCAACATTTTACCATTAATTTCAATAGCCATACATAATATCAATAGTATGTATCAAAATAACTATTAAGTTTGGTTATAGAAATACAAACCGTGGTTCTCGAGTTTACTCGTTATCTTCGTTCACTTTCTCTTTTCCCTTCTTCGATGACGTTTTCGGTGCTATGTTAGCTACGGAAAAATTAACATTTAAAATCATCAATACATATCATGAAATAACACACTTTTCTATTTTTCATGTAACTTTTGCTTAAATTCCATTTTAGTCCTTCCACCATAACCATTCTTTCTCTTCAAATAAATCTCATATTTTTATTTAATACTTATTTTAATTAAGTTTCTACCCTTAATATTCAATATAAAACATAAATTCTACAATTTAGACAATTTAGTCCCTACTAGAACAAAACTTATATCTCTCTTTACAATTTAATCATTTTCCCACTTCTAACTTGAATTTCTATCATTTTATCTCATAATTCATTCAATTTTTCAACTTAATCAACATCTAAAAATTTACTAACTTCTTAAATTTCAACATAATTCAAGTAGGGCTTTATTCCAAGATTCCAAAAACATCAAAATTACAAGAAAATTGACTAAATTGACTTACCAAATAAGCTTCAAACTTCAAAACCCTAATTTTTCCTTTTCTTTTCTTTCCCTTTTTCTTTCCTTCAATTTTCGTTACCTCTCTGTTATGTTTCTTTCTTTTATTTCTTTATTATTTTTATTATTTCTTTTATTTATTATATTATATTTTTAATTATAATTATTAGTTCTTAAATAATAAGTAAATACATATATATACATACATTTGTACCAATTAAAATAATACACATGTATTTATACTTACCACACACTTGTCACATAAGGCTTATTTGTTAATTTAGTCCCTTGACTTTTCTATAGTTTATAATTAAACTTTCACACTTTATTCAATTTAATCCTTATACCTAATTAACCTTAATTAAGCTAAATTTACTTAATTAAAATCTAATTAACCTCTCACTTAACTTCGTAAATATTTGTAATAAATATTTACGAATCTAATTTTCAGAATTGAAGACCCAAAAACTCACTTTTCCGATGACCTTAAAATTTGGGTCATTACATTTCAAGCATGAAATATGTTGATAATGAATTGGTATAAATAGTGTATATTATGTTTGTGAAATGGTTGATAATTTGGTATAAAATGATGTGGTTTTGATGCTTGTAGATTTGACCCAAGTTGGGTGGCAAATTGGCTTTTCAGATGGCCTATTTTTGTCCACACATGCGTGTATCTCAGCCGTATGCGACACACGGTCATGTTGCACAGCCGGGTGTCCCCTAGATACCCTACGATTTTTAAGTCAGGCTTGAACACGGCCAAGGCACACGGGCGTGTGGCTAGCCGTGTGACCCAAGTCAGTTCTAATCACGGCCAAGGCACACGAGCGTGTCTTGTGGCCGTGTGAGCAAGTCAGTATGTATGCCCTGTTTTGACACGGCCTAGACACATGGGCATGTCTAATGCCGTGTAAGGCACAGAGCCTGTTTACACGAGCGTGTGACCTGTACAACCTTGAAATATGTTTAAGATTTGAAAAATTTTGTATGAGCTTGGTTTCATCCTGATCTGTAACACCCTAAACCCGGCTTAGAAGTTAGGCCCGAATCTGGCGTGTCACATTAAAGTGTTTTTCAAAAATCATGTTTTCATTAAAAACCCTTTTTATTTAAAAAAAATCTTGAGTAAAATCCTAGTTACGTTAGTTTATATTTAAAACATGGTACACTGAAAATTTATTAATTTTATTCCCAAAATTCTTATTTTTCAGTTGCGGAAGCTAGTTTTAAAAATAACCGTTTTACAAAAATGTGATGTTTGAAATTTAAGTCGCTAAACCATTTCGAAAATGTTGCGGAAACGTAGTGTTTGAAAATAGTTATTGTTTTGGAAAACCATGTCCTGCTTCTAACAGATATTAAACATACTAAATAAATTTCCCGAATAAAAAGTTAAGAAAATAAAGAGGCCTTATTACAACCCAAATCAAAAACCAAAGTGTTTAACTAAATAAACAAAATAGAAAAACATGTGCAGTTGTGTGGTCGTCTCTGAGTCCCTCAGCGACACCGATCCACCTAATGCTAGGGATTACCTTCACAGTTAATAAACGGGGTGAGTTTACGAAAACTCAGTGTGTAATCCCCTAGCATCCAAACAGTCAATCAAAAATAGAATTTAGAACCAATCTGGGCTTGAGCCCTATTTAGTAACAAAATAGTCCAATTCAGAATTTGTGTGGGCCAAAGCCCGATTCATTAACATTTAGGTCTCAACCCATCACATTATCAATTGGGCCTAGCCCATCTTAGAATCAATATCAGTTGGCCTAACCCATTTCAATTTCAAACCCATATGAATAAAGCATGATAACCCATCCAACCCCGCACTACCTGTGGGGAATAAATCACTCACGCCAACCCTACACTTACAGTGTTAGCCCCGGCTGCGGCACTAACTAGAATCGTAGCAAAGCTGCTAATATTAGAAAATGTGGCACAACCACCAATACGGTTTCTTCCTCCATAACAATATCCCAATCTCGAGTAGTATGTCATGTATGCAGAGTGTCATGCACAACAATCAGTCATACAAATCACAGACAAATCAGTCATTTACCCTCGAGAGGCAAAACAGTCGTTCTACCCTTTAGAGGTATTTTGGTCACTTTACTAAATTTGGGGTCCCAGTACAGATTACGACCTCATAGATGGTCTACCATCGCCTCGAGTGACTCAAGTAACCTAGATGGTCAAAACGGTGTAAATGGGCCCAAGGCTCATTACTCGACCCAAGTGGGCCTACACGCTTGTGTGGCCCATTTAGCCCAATTTCAGTCACGGCTATGCGAACACCATAGCCCAGTTCATTATTTATCACTTATAGTAGATTTTATCCGTGTAGGGCCCACGAGCCCATTAGGCTCACATGGCCCATTATGGCCCATCGAGGCCCAGAACAGCCCCAGTACACAAGAAAGCTCATGGTGGCCTCTACAGTCTATCGCCCTGATCTGTGGGCTCGGTTTACCACACTAGCGATCACATGCTCGTGAGGCCTCAAATGCCGAAGTTTTGGCTTTTCGGCATTTGTCGTTCTATAGTCTACTCAGTGTGTGCATACACACCTGTTATGAAACTGCTGACGCACCCTTCCGAGATCAAAGCACCTATGATTCACAACGATCCACCATTTGTCATATTCGTGGAAAATCCAAACCAAAGTATTGAAAACACACTAACAGATTAATCAGAAGTTATAATCCCTTGTAAATAAATACTACCTAAAGTACTTACCACGAATTGACAGGATTACTCACTAAGAAAGGACAATCGGCCTAACCCCCTTGGCTATAGAGATAGCGCCCCTAGCAACGTTCAGCAACCACAGAGTTAAGTGACAGCCATAAGGTAGAATAAGGGTGAATGAGTAGGATATATTCGGCTCATAGAAGAAGAAAAAATCGCAAACTTGAGAGAAGAAAAGACTAACCAATAATCAGCCTTGACTCCCAATCCAAACGTTGCCCAGGTAACACAAGAGATATTCGGTTTAAGCAGAAGAAAATAGTACGATTGAGAGGGAAAGAAGAGAAGCACAGCTACAAATGCCAGAGGTATTCGGTCAAGAGGGTAATGTTAGAGTCAGAGAGAGGAAGGAGTATATCCGGCCAAGGAGGAATAGAGTGAGGGAAAAAGAAAAGGCAAAATGGAGTCAAGAAGTACCTATTCAAAACCGAAACAATGGCTAGGGAATAGGCCTATTCGACAGACTGGAAAGGGAGGAAAGAAGAATTGAATCACCCTACCAAAAGATGTACGAAAATAAAAGTAAAGCTTGGCTTCCGAAGTGAAGAGTGAAAAGCATCACAATTTGCCAAAAAAAATCCAAAATGAAGTGGCTACAACTTACCTATAGCCGAAATCCTGAGTAATTGATGTCCACCAACGTCCACAACTCTTTCCCTCATCAAAATCCCTTAATTTTCTCCCCCTATCCCTCCTAAAAATCCTCCTTAATCTCCTTCTTGATTTACTCCACCATCAACTCTTTGACCAATTCAAATTCCACCTTGCAGAGTTCTAGTCCACTTCTGCTTCTCATATGGCAAGAGTAGCAAAATAAATACTCCTTTTTACCTTACCAAGACTTGAACCTTAGACCTCCAGCAACTACCACACGCCACTTACCACAAGACCACAAGCTCTTTCTGTGACACATTTTACCCATAAATATTTATAAGGCCTACAAGCTAAAGCCAAGGTTCACTTAAGGAGAAAAACTAAAATTTTGCTAAAGCCTAGATTTGAACCCAGGACTTCTTAGACATCCCCAAACACACCCAATTCACTTAACCACCACACCAAACATGCAATTTGTGCCACTTTCTTGCTCAACTAAAATATTTATAAGTCATCTACTAACAGATCCCCCGCTCAAGGCCCAATACTTCTAGGCCTAAAATTTAGGGCATTACACGATCCTTTTCTAAAGTATGTTTAAGGTCTCGATAACCTATATAAGGGACACTATATTGATGTTTGATGTTTGATACTATGATAGTTGTGAAATGAATGTTAAATGTTCTGATTTGTCTGATAACGCATTTAACTCTAGTCCGGCGATGGATATGGGTTAGGGGTGTTACAGTAGAAAGGTTAGTTGTTAGCACCAAAAAGTTCCGACAAAAAAGTTCCAACAAAAGACAAAAATGCACTTCTAAGAAATATATCAACAAATAAGTAAGCTTGTGCTTACAGTTAGTCATTTGGAGACCCAAGGGAAATTCCAATCTCAAATTAAGTTAAACCCATGACAAAAATGTGAGTGTTGTTACTGTAAAAGATGAAATGATTTTAGAGTCAAAACCTGACACGAGTCATGATCACGACACTGAATGGGAAGAACAAAAACTTAAACCAACAGCTCCCACAGAGTCGGCACCACTGAAACAATTTGTGGCACCACCCCCATTCCCTGGAAATCTCGCTCAATGTAAAAGGGATCAAGAAGAAAAAGAGATCCCCGAGACATTTCAAAAGGTAGGAATTAATATCCCCTTACTCGATGCAATAAAGCAAGTTCCACGCTATGTGAAATTCTTAAAAGAATTATGTACTGGTAAGAATAAACTTCAAGGTAATGAATGGGTAAATATAGGAGAAAACGTCTCTACGGTTCTACAAAAGAAAATTTCGCCCAAGTGTTAGGACCAATGTATGTTTTCTATATCTTGCAAAATAGGTAATGTTGGCATAAATAAAGCCATGTGTGATTTAGGTGCATCTATTAACGTTATGGCTTTATTTATTTTTAAGTTACTAAACACGGGTCCTTTGAAAGAAACAAGGGTGATCATTCAATTGGCAGATAGGTCAGTTGTGTATCCACTAATTTTTCCTGTAGATTTTTACATCATTGACATGGAGGATGACAACTCAAAAAATTCCTCAGATATTTTTCTCAAAATACTATTCTTAAGCACCTCACATAGGAAAATTAGTGTTTGAATTGAAACTCTAACTATGGAATTTGACGGTGAAGTGGTCAAATTCAATGTTTATGAGGCGATGGGCCACCCCAGTACAATGACGAATGTCTCTAGTATCGATATTATTGAACCCTTGACAACGTTACATTTTGAATATAATGAAGAAGATGAATTACAAACTGTACTTTGCAGGAGTTTAGATATCGACACTTTGGAAAAACTAGAGGAATTGGTGGTGATCGAGAAACCAATTCGTGAAGTTGTCATTTTCATGGAGGAACCACAGTTTCTTAGAAGTCAAGGTAAAAATTTTGAATTGTCTCCTTTGTAAACTAAACTTTTGTCTTCCATTTTGCAGGCCCCGAAATTGGAACTCAAACCATTACCGGAACATTTAAAGATTCTAATAGAGGAAAAGGTAAATTCGATTAGAGAAGCTCAAATACGCCTCAATCCACTAATGATGAAGGAATTCGAAAAGTTCTTCAAGGTCAATACGCAAAGGTTGAAACCTTTTTACGAGAACTTCCAACTGCTCATGGTGGAAGAATTAATTCTCAATGAACCAAATGAATAACACTCAGGTCGTCAAGCTAACAACGTTAAACAAAAGCACTTTTTGGGAGGCAACCCATAAATATTTATTTTAATTTATTTAATTTTGAATTCAATTTAGTTTATGTCAAAAATAAAAAAAATAATACTATTATTTAATCTATTTTAATGTGTTGCTTTCTAGGAATAATGATCGAGGCTCAAATCTCAAATACCCTCACTCTATTGCAAAGTAGTATTTTCCACCACCCTCTGCCAAATTAAACATACAAAGGGAGTACACTTGACCTTTCTCTTTCTTATTCTTTTAAAACTACACATTGAGAGCAATGTGGGTTAAGTAGAGGGGATTTGTAAGACATGTTATCCTATTTCTTCTTTGCATGTGTTAATTCATATACTAATATTATTCTTTAATTCGTTTTGAAAATGAACTTCCAATTCCTATGCTTAGTTTATTTAAATAATTGGGTGATTCATGAATAACTATTGCTTACTTTGATCAATAAAGTATTTTGTAGAGTAGAAAATGTTATGGATAAGTCAATATTTCATCAAAAAATTGGCTCTTTAAACTTGCCTAATAAAAGTACTCAATCTCATTTAAGTTAAAAAAAAAAAAAAGAAGAAAAAAATATGTTAATGGCTTAGTTATGAGTGAAGATTTCGGAAATGTGACCAAGTTGAGTAACGGGATGAGGTGCTTGGGTTGTCATCTCATTTTGCGTAAAAAGATTTGAATGACAAATCGAAACTTGTAACACTCTACTAACCGAGTTGCCTTGAGAAAGGAGAAATGAACTAATTGGGGACATGTCAAATGAGTAACCAAGGTGAGGTGTTTAGGTTGTCATCTCATTTCGCGTAAAAATATTTGATTATGTCTCAAACTTGTGGAAAAAAATTTTATTGAGTACGATTGTATCGCAAGTTTGATTAAGCCTAAATTTAATGAAGTAGTTGAATTTTACATAATATTCAAAATTTTATAAAATGCTTATTGATTGAACCTAGCAATTACTTATTTTTTATTCACTTAATTGTTTGCATTATGCTTGATTGAGGAAGGAGATTTGATTTCAAAAAAAATTATCGAATGATTTTTAGTATAGAATACACATCATGCTTAAGGACAAACATTGGCTAAGTAGGGGGACTTGATAACAAGTTGAATTTGCATGTTTGATACACCCAATTTTGCTAATTTTTGCTACTGAGACAATAATTTTTGTTTAATTTTATCATGTAAGTAGTCAGAGTATCAAAATTCAAGTTAACAAGCAAATCGGACTAAATTGGATCACAAGCAATAAAAGAGGGTCAAATTGAAATTTTGAAAAATTTATGGCTAATCAGATTTTTTATGTGATTTTGTAAAAGCTAGATTTAGAAAAAAATCTGATATAAAATCTGACTTGATGTGATTAATTGTTAGATGAATTAAGCTAAATTTAGCATATAAAATGTATATAAATACGGCTTTGAAAAATACACTCGAAATTGAATAAAAGCAATTTATTTCTTTTCTCTTTCCTACGTCTGTAGCAAGTTTGTGAGCAATTTACCATTTCATTTTATTTTCCTTATTTCTTACACTTTTAGTTCAATTGTTCCCTAAGTCATTCCTCCTTCTCATCCTCCATTATTACCATTAAATTCCTTCCCATAAATCAACAGAGCATGATTAGTTTTATGCTCAACTAATTTCTTTTTAGTTTTAGTCCAGTTATCATATCAAAAATAAATCGTGAGATATGAACCCACACTAAAAAACCTTTCAACACGGTATTCACTATTTCTTCGGTATATGGGATAGTTACAATCGTCCTTTAAAGTTGATTCAATTTCAGCTCAAAGTGCATGTTGGGTGGGAGTTGTATTGGAGTACAGTTGGGAAAACGAGACGGTCATCTCCCGAGTTCGAATTCCCATGAACGAGTTGGCGTGTTCAATTGGAAAAAAACTAGTTGGATTTCGTCAAAGGAGATAGTGATTGAATTTAAACAATCCACGCGGTTGAGGCCGTTAATTCGAATTGGATTTTTCTAGATCACAAGGCTGCCGCAATCTTAAATTGCGGATGCGTGTTACGTGGTTAGATAATTAGTAAGTGTTGGTTTGCAGGTTGTACCGGAACCAACTACACAAGGAAAAGTTGGCGGTTGGGGTGTCCTTGATCGCTATAACCAACTAATCGTTTGGAAGGGAAAATCCGTTTTTTAAGCATCGATTCGATTTTGGAGTGTACCAAGGCTAAGGCTAAACATTAATATATTTGATTCACCAATATGATTTAATTTCCTTAATTTTATTTTGCAATCATAATTCTGTTTTTATTTTATTTTCTTTATCAACTAAAAACTCCCCCTTTCTATTTATTTTATAATTGTGCGCACACAAGTCAAAGGCACGACAACTATCTAGACTTATAAATTTGATCGTGTAAATAGGAAAATTAAGAATTCCAATCCTTATAGAATTGACACTACTACTCTATACTACTATTTAATTAAGTTAAAATGTAAGAAATTATATTTGGTACTTTCTACTCCATCACTTTTTCCATTTGCTTTTGTTTTTCTTCAAATAAACAGGTCAAATGAGTTATAAAAATACTTCAAATAAGTCTGTCAAAGTTTTGCTTTAGCGATCAAGCCATTCTTAATGGAAGAAAATATAATCCCAAGTTTCCAACACCTTGAAAATTTGTCATTTTTATTTATTTTCTCAACAATCAAACAATTTTTACACCTATATTCTTATGAACAAACAAACTCAAAAATAATTTCCTCACTTTTCTATTTTTTTTCTTTTATTTTCTTATCAATCACACAGTT
Organism: Gossypium anomalum; assembly: GCA_025698475.1. NCBI lineage: Eukaryota > Viridiplantae > Streptophyta > Magnoliopsida > Malvales > Malvaceae > Gossypium > Gossypium anomalum. Next base: position 72,190,094 of record CM046968.1, read on the forward strand.
CTTACTCATAAAGTTAATTCTATTTCACATGTTTGATTTATTTATTTTTATCATATCATTTAACATTATTTGTAAGCATTTAACAACAATTACTTGATTCTATTATTAATGTATTATCTATGTGTTGTATTATGGTGGCCCATAATTATGTCATAAATATTTTTTAAAAGAATGCTGTAAACCCTTAATAGTTTGGAAAAAATTATTTATTGTGAACTTTAGTTGGAAAAGATATATGGTGCTACTTTATTTTTTTTATATAAAAATATATTGTTTTGGTACACGATTTATTAAGAAAATTATCACCAATAACCATCTAATTTAGATTTTTTGCTTGGATTTTTGTGTGTTTTCTATATGTTAAGTTTATTCAACTTTCAGCTCTAGTAATTATCCCTTATTTTCGCTTTGTACGGATATAATACTATAGGTATTTTATTAAAGTAGAATATGTCATATTTTTAAATTTTATAAAATTGTCGATTAAGTATTAGCTCAATTAGTATGGCCATTGTTGTCAATACAAGAGGACATGGGTTCAAGTGCGCTGAATTTCATTATCTATCTATTTATGGGTTGGGAGGAATTATGAATTAATAGTTTTAAGCATTGTGTCAAATAGAACAAATATAATTAGAATACGATTTCTCCCCTCTTGGATACTTTCTATAAGGAATCAATCTTCTTCCACCCTTCATGATCTTAAAATAGCATGGAAGCAACTTTGGCTCCACAAACTTCTATTCAAAATCACTCTTTTTCTTTAGAAGCTCTATAACAACTGCCTTCCTACTAAAGACTTCTCTAGACGTCTTTCTAGGGATGATTCCTGTTGCCCGGTCTATCTTAATCACAGAGAAACCTTCAAACACCTTTTCTTTGAATGTTACTTTGCTAAAGCTGTTTGGTTTGGTTTGTTGTTGTCTCTTCGCCCTAATTCTAATCATATCCCTGCTATCTCTTTTTAAATCCTCCGCTGGCTCAAACATAAGGATATTATTACTTAGGAATCCAGAAGATTTTACACTCTTGTTGCTAGTACCCTCTGGATTGTCTAGAAATTTAGGAATGAGCTCATTTTCAATAATGTTGATCCTTGGAGCAATTATCAAGATTAATGATTTTGTCCAATCTGTCCTTATCTCTTTCAATGAAGACTCATTCACCGTCTCTCAACCATGTATGTCTAGATCCATGAGATTGGAATCAGAGGCGAATCTAGGGGGCTGGCATGGGCCTCGGCCCCCCTAAAATAAAAAATTTCTATTTAGGCCCTCTAAATTATTTTTAAAATTTTAAATTAGTAAAGGTAAAATTGCACTTTGACCTCCACTAAGATTATAAAAATTCGATTTAATCCTTTAAAAATTATAAAGATATAGACTATAAAAAATTAAAATTTCATTCGGCCTCCCCTAAAAAGTTATTCTGGCTCCGCCCCTATTAGAATCACATCTTCTTCCTTGGACACTTTGCTTAAACATCTCCATCAATCGTCAAAGGTGGGGCAGTGATTGTACAAGAACCTGATGGATCTCAGTTGATTTTTGGCAAAAGCTATAACCTCTAATCTTCACTTTGTTATCTATTCCATTATTACTCAAATCTAAAAATGTTGATCGTTATGGTCTCCTCGACAAGGATAATAAATATATTAATTTAATTATTAAGCGCACTATTGTATGTTGGAAGCTCAAACCAACTATTGAAGACCTCCAATCGCTTCTCAAATCCATCACAATTCATCATCAAGCAAGGGACAATTGGTGGCTCAAAAAAGAAACCAAACAGCGGGCGGTTTGTGCCTCTAATCTTTCATCTCTTTCTCATGGCCGTAGCTTGGTCTGCAAAATTTACCCCAAAAAAAAAAAAAATTTGGGTCAATAGTCATTAAATTTTTATTCGTCTCAAATATCAAGTTGAAAAAAAAAAAAAAAAAAAAAAACTCTTCCTTAAAGAAAAGGCTTGTACAAAATTGGGCTTATGGGTTGTAAATTGAACCAAGGAAGTTGGGGTGAAGTCAGATTGGCTTTGATGGCCCAATCAGGTAGGCTAAATTTGTCGGAACCTGAAGAACTGTCTTTAGAAATCCAGACTTTGAGATAGGCAATCTGGGAGACGATCTTCAAGTCATAAAATTTTTGAAGCCTTATCCTCTTTCTCTCTCATCTCTGTGTGTGTTTCTTCCCGAACCAGAAAAAGGAAGCGCCGCTCACAAATAGCCGGCAATGTACACGCCCACACACCATGCAACACACATTCCTTTCGCCGCCTAAAAACAATCCTTTCTCGCCACTGCCACCCTAAACACCATCATTTTCCCTTACTTTCCCTCCATTTTCTCTCTTTCTGTCTCTAAGAAGCTATGATTTTTATCTCTCTCTATCATCACAACAATAAGTTTTCTCTCAACAATTCATCTCGGTATGTAATCATTTTTGTTTTTAATTTCTGTTTAAATTTGTTGAAAAAAGGTTTAGTTTTGTTTTCCTCTTGTTTTTAATGGTTTTGAGCTTTTGGGATTGTTTTGATTAATGTGTTTGAGTTTTTGTGATTCTTGGTTTTATTGTATTTTCGCTTCCCTTCGAAAAAGAATCAAGCTTGATGTTATTTCTAACTAAAGGTTTATTTTTCTTTGATGAGTTTTTCTGGAAACTGGTTTTGAGCTTTTTCTTTTGTTTAAACTGATGAATTGTATACCATTTGAGCGAATTCCTTGTGTAATAACTTGATTTCCATTAGAACTTCAGAAATTGGAATTTAGATTCATATTGAATGAAAATAGGATCCGTTACATGATTTCAGAATCTTGGTCTTATTAGGAACCCGAAAAGTTTAATTAATTGTTGAAAATATAGCTTGCGCTGATTGTTGAATCCGGTCAGTAAGGAGTGAGCTTGAAGTTCTTTGAGAAGAGTTAGACTACGGATTAGCTTTTGTTGGGATTGTTTGATATTCTAATCCGTATTTGATAGGTTGATCATTGATGTCATAAGCCTATAAATTTGTTCATATTCTGAAGTAGATGAAATTTTTTATCCACCAAGTAATTAGAGTTCTTTCTGATATCTATGGCAATGTTTGTTTCCAAAGATGTGACCTAATTTATACTTGGATTTCCTTTACTTGACATTATTTTGATTGTTAGTTATGTCTTCAAGTTCGAATTTTTGGCCGAATTTCTGGCATTTAGAGGTTGGATTGTCTTTGTGATGTTATTTTTCATTGAATGTGTTGCATTCTATTCGTAGTTGCTAGTTTAGAACAAGATAGATCGATCTGAATATTTAAGTTGAAATTTTATATGGTATTAGATTCTTATTTGTACTTTTACCTCTCCAATTTCCTTATTAGTGCAGAGATTACTGCTTTCAGTGACTGTAATGAAGAATTTGTGAAGTTAAACACGGAAATATTAGTGTTCCTATTGACAATGTGGTAAGTTCCTTGTCACTGAAAAGGGTTGCATCAATGAGTTATTAGTGATCCACAACCAATTAAAGATTTGTTTACTTTATCAACTCAAAAGTTGCATGATCTCCAGTAAACACTGCATTCTAGTAAGGGCTACGTTGGTGCTCAGCATTTTAGTTTTCTCTTAAAGTCTTTGTAATTGTGTTTATAATAGCTTAGATTATAGTTATTTTGTAGCAGCATCTGCATCTGTAATTTTCTAATGATGTTTGTGCATTATAGTTTAGCATGTGTTATTGCATCCGAGTTATATAGAACTTAACCTTAGGTTATTCTTTATGCAGTTCTCTCTCCTGGCCTGGGTTCAAACAGATAGAAATTCGGGTGGCTTTGGTGATTTGAAGTGTCCACTTATATCTGATGTCACTCATCTCTCTCTCACATGCCATGCAAGACACACTCCTTTTCCTCCCCAAAAACAACCCTTTCCCTCCCTTACTTCCCCCCCACCACCATGATTTCCCCCTACCTTCTCGCCCCAAAAACCTTCATTTCCCTACTTTTTCTTCTAGAACAATCACCCCCACTTCTCTACCTCCCAAACCCCATCCCAAAATCCCCCAAATCCCTTCCACTTCTCCGCCACCACCAATGCCACCACCAAACTCCCACTCTGACTTCCAAGAGAAAATGCTTTACCTCGAGTCCATAGGCCTTGATTTTTTCTCCCTGATCCAACACCACCCTCCCATCATATTTGCTTCTCTCCATGATCTGAAATCAACCGTTGATTTTCTAGCCTCCATGAGCTTCACTACGCTCGAGCTACGCCGAATCCTCTCCATGTGCCCCCATATCCTAACCGTGAAACCAACTTCTCTCCTTCCTATCTTCACTTTCCTTCTCCGCGAAGCGCACGTCAACGGCTCCGACTTAAAGAAAGTTATCAACAGACGGCCCAGATTACTCGCATGCAATGTGGAGACTCAGCTCCGTCCCACCCTATATTTCCTACAAAGCATCGGAATCTCTGAGGTAAAAAAGCACACTTCCTTACTGACTTGCAGTGTGGAAAATAAAATGATCCCTCGAATCGATTACTTCCAAAAAATCGGATTTTCTCACAGACAAACAATATCGATGTTCTGTAGATTTCCTCCACTGTTTAATTACAGTATTAAGGAAAACTACGAGCTGAAATTAAATTATTTCATGGTGGAAATGGGGAGGGATTTGAGAGAAATTAGAGAATTCCCTCAGTATTTTTCTTTTAGCTTGGAAAATAGGATAAAGCCAAGGCACCAAATTTGTGTTGAAAAAGGGGTTTGTTTTCCTTTGCCTGCTTTGTTAAAGACAAGTGAAGTTGAGTTCCGCAGTAGATTAGAGGTTTGTTGTAATTCCACCTTACCATTGAAGGGGTCTCCTTTATGGTGTACAAAAGCTTGTGATATTTAATACTATGATTCAACGTACAGTGAAAAAAAAAATGATTTTTTTATGTGGTTGGCTCCATTCTTGTGTGTTTCAATTTAAAGCTGCAATGGATGGCACGGTAGGAATCCCTTCCACTGAGAATCTAAATGCAGTTTTAAAGTCACAAATCATGAAATGCAGGTATAGCATGGTGGAACCGTCTCCCAGCCATCTGAAAGCACCCAAAGTAGATAAAAATGAAGATGAGTGGCATGAGTAAAATTTAGATCGAGTGACAGTATTTGAAATAGTTTTTAGGGTGATGCTAAAGCTAGTTTTGCTTGGGTATTTGTTGCTGGAAAGTGTTCATTTGAGGGATAATTTGATATTTTCTCACTTTTCTCCTACAGGTTAATGTAGTATAACTTGCTGCTGCAAATAGAAGTCTTTTATTGCCTTAGGCCTTACATTCATTCTCATATTCAAATGGTTTAGCTGTGTGTTAAAAGGAAGTCAAGCCTAGGTTTTGGCATGATACATAATAACCAAAGGCATTTTTTTACATATATTTGGAGAATAAGTGAGTTGAAACCCTGCCTCTCATCTGCAGAAAACTTGAGTTTTCATCCAGTCATGGAGCATATCTATGAAATTAAGATGGTTCATGCTGTTTTGTGGAGGTGTTAAGTAGTTGAAATTGCGTTGTGAGGGCATAAGACCATCTTGTAGTCTATAAATTTCTAGTAGAATGAAAAGCTGAAAGAGAACTGTTGAAACAAGCATTTGTGTTTCATGCCCTTAACCAAAGGGATAAAAAGCAACTTTTAGTTCCCTCAACTTTGGCCTTGTTATTTTTAGGTTGTTCATTTTAATTCTTCTTTGTAATCAGCTTAAGAGGTATCATCACTTAAAATTTCGAAATATAATATGTATAATTCAAGAAATTTTTAAATAATTATATAAAATCTAAAAAAAAAATTCATTAGAAATTATAAACTTATTGAAGTTATAATGAATTACTATTTTTTATATATTCCCATTAAACTTTTATAATTTTAAGTTGACATCTCATTTTAACTTGGTTCTTTTGAAATAACTAAACACATGTTTAATTTCATTCTAATGTCTATATGTTTAAGAAGAATTGAATTTTGCTAACAAGCTTACAACGAATATTTTATCAAGCTGTCTGTCATTTGCAAGATACACCAATGCTCTAATGGCATTTAGATATAGTACCGTAGGATTAAGAAACTATTTATCATTTTTGCAATGACAAAATAGGCTTTTATTAACATTTAGTAATCTTTCAACCATTAGATACTTAATGGATGTGCTTTATTTATGTAAAATTTCTTTTAAGATCTTTTTTATATAAATTGATTGGTGGAAATGAAATAACTTTATTTTTTCAAGATCATTCATCTCAAATTCTTTCTTTAAATAATATATTATATTTTGAAGTTTTTCATGAGTTCTAATAATATTCATGTCGTCAACATAAACAACAATTATTACAAAATTTAACTTGGACTTTTTTTATAAAAACACATTAATAAGAAAAAAACCATAGGCAGGTACCGCAGTTGACCCTTAAAAATATTGTGAAGTAGCATATATATATATATATATATATAGTCTGTATATTTTGAATAATATAATTTTATTGTTAATTAAATTTGTTTATGCAATTTAATTTTAGGAATGCAAGCCCCCATTGTGTAAAATGAAGGTGTAACATCCATTAATAGTTTGTCCTGCAATAAGGTTTTTAATATTTATATTTGTGGAATTATAATCCTCCATTAAACTGATTTAATATTTTATCAGTTTTAGTAGTGAATATACATATCTGTTTCATTTTTCATTAAAGCCTGCATCAAGTTTTTTCCAGTATTTGACATTAGTCATCAACACTTAAATATGAGGGATTGTTTTAAAAGTCGCCGCATAAATTATGTTTTTTTTTAATGTAATTGTTTTATTCTTCTGTCCATAATTAAAACAGTTTTAGACATACCATAATTATATTAAATGAACGTTTTTTTTATTTAAAAACATATTAATTTATGTATTATTAAACTTATTAGGAATTTCAAATATTAAACTTAGAATAATCCAAATTTTTTAAACGACTTTTTTACTTATCACCAATTTTAAAACTATTAATTGACTTAAAATTTTGAATAATCCACGTCTCACCATAGTAAATTGTCCACATAAGCTTTTTCTCTTGAACTTTTGTTATAATATATATAATATAAATTTATAAGTTTATAAAATACAAATATATATACAATTAAAAATATATAAAAACTTATAATATTTTGAAATATAAATAAAAATTTATATATTTCTATAAATATATAAAACAACTAGAAAGAACATCTACAATGAACCTTGACAAACGGTTGTTCAGATGCATTTGACCCTAGATAAGTACTTGTTTAGGTTTATTACCGATATAAAAACCTTTTTATATTTTTATTAAGTTATATTTTCAATTTTTTTTAATTTCAAAATAATAACAATCTAGATAATTGGACCTTTTATAAATATATATATATATATATATATATATATATATATATATAAACTTACAAAAAAAATACATCTAGCATGAATCTCAACAAATAGGTATCTAAATTTAGATATATTTGAACAATTATTTGTCTAAGTTCATTCTTGATACGAAAAGATTATTTTTTTTATTAATTTATATATTTAAAGTTTTTTAATTTTTGTCAAAATTAACGTCATACTAAAGATTATCACATATCACCACAGAATTAGCTATAAATGCCATGTCAGCATAAACTAACAGACCAAATATAAGTTTTAACTACCAACTAGGTATTTTTAAACAAGTTCATATATTAACCCTAATTAATATTTAATCAATATTATTTTTATTATTATCACATAATTATACTAATAAATTATTATTCTAATATAAATTTAATGAAATAATTAACAATAAAATCAGTTCAAAAATTTATCTTTTTATATATATTATTATAGATTAAAAGATAGAAAACATGATATAAAAAGCTAAACTAATTGTGGGTTTTTTCTAATTTTAATTTTAAAAATCAAATTATTATTTATTTTATAATTTTAGTGGTATCAGACTCAACTGAATAAAATATAAAGGTTGATAAAATTATGTGACAGTCACAGTCTAAATCAAAATATTTATAGCTTAAGCTTGAATCTCCTACTCTCAACCGCCAATCACTCTCATAACATATCAAAGACAAGAAATAACTCCGTTTCTAATAATATATAACCCTCCAATTCAGTACATATATAGATACAACAAGTGTTTTTTGTCTTCTTTGCTCTTTCATTTCATCCCACCAAAATTTAATTTTACACCACAAAATATATATAAAAATAAGTAATATATATATAGAAGGGTTTATTCAGCCCCATAGATTCTATCTTGTTTAGGTTGGTAGGGTTTTGAACATACTTGTGGAAAAGCTCTTATACGAGCAGGATCACTTCAAGATTCCGCAGGCGGGGCGTGCATGCAGCAAAGCCATTTTTTCTGGGGAAACAAACCATCATGTCAGCATAAAAATCGAGAATGGTAACAGTCTGTAACAATCATAATGATGAAAATGGTGCCACATTCACACAAACTGTCGTTGATTATGAGTCACTCCTACGTTAGAGATTACTTACAGGCTGGGTTTTGCTGGGATCCGCTCCAGGCTTAACATGAGGATCACCTCCTGATGGTGATTCAGGTTTGCCACCTGTTTTCTTCTCGTCCCTCGCCTTGTTAAAGATCACAGTAAATCCCTCAGCTGATGCAGGATCATTGACATCCCATTCACCAAATTTTGGCAAAGGCCGACCCTTTTCCTATCAGGGAAAAAAGAAAAAGTATAACGCTCAAATGAAGGTCCTTGTGATCACAGTAGGTAGATAGACAGACAAAACATCAGAGTAACAAACTACAGATGGATGTTTTTCACTTCCAGGTCATTATAGACTTGTAAATTTCTTGAAATCAAAACACAATGGTCGATCTATTTTGGTCCGAACTAGCAACCACTTCATTAGCTAAACTACAAATAGAAATAACATCACTGAGACAATCCGACCTCTAAATGCCAGAAAAGTTCCCTTGACACTAGCAGGCTCTAACATCAGTTTCAGTTTAAAAGTATACTTCATTTAACAACTGCAAAATCAATTGTCATGCTTAGCAATGTGGAGGGCGATTCTTTCCGCAGTCAGATACAAAGCCATTTTGAATTTGAATTATTATATCTCATTTGTAGGGCCTAAACAGACCTTGGTCCATGTAGTTTAAAATTAACCAAACAGTGGTTATTGATCACTTACACAAACCGAAAATAAAACTGGGTCTAAGATTACAAGCATTCAATATTTCTTAAAAGTAGGATATGCCTAACAAAAACAATCATAAATGGTTCATGAAACAAACTGTTTTATACAACTATACAATCACTGACTGGTGACTATTATTATTCACAGGGAGATGCTTGGCGGGCACAACAGTGAAAATAAAAAGACAAACCGAGATAGCAACAATACAACCAATTACACAGGTAAAGCAGAATCTTTACAGTAAGCAATAATTGTACAAATCACAATAATCATTGAAGGAAATGAAAAGGTTACCATATAAAAGCATATAACATGAAATGCAGTGAAAAGCTTAGCTTATCTTAGAAACAAGAAAAAAAAGGAATCGGCCAAAAAGTCGAACTCGAAGTGACATATACTAACAATCAAAATTATATCAATTCATGGAAATCCCAGCATAAATTAGGTCTCATCTTTGGGGAGAATCATTGCCATAGATCTCAAAAAGAACTCTCTAATTATGTGGTGGATAGAAAATTTCATTCACTTCAGAACATGAACAAACTTATAGGCTTATGACATCAATGATGAAGCTATTAGAGCATCAAAACATTCCCAACAAAAGCTAATCAATATTCTAACTCAGCCATTTCCTAATGCATTCCATTTTCATTCAATATGAATCTAAATTCCATCCTCCAAAATTCTAATGGAATAAAATTACATTTAAAAAGAAAACAAATTTCCCACCATAAATCATGTTATTACACAAGGAACTCGCTCAAATGGTATACAATTCATCAGTTTAAATAAAAGGAAAAGCTCAAAACCAGTTTCCAGCAAAACTCATCAAAGAAAAACAGAAACAAAAAAGTATATAAAACAGGGTAAATTTTTAATAATATACTAAAAACGTGCCTTTTAAAAAAACGCTATGATTAGCAACAACATCAAGCTTGATTCTTTTTTAAAGGGAAAATACAATAAAACCAAGAATCAAAAACCCAAAAACAAATGAATCAAAACAATCTCAAAAGCTCAAAACCATCACAAACAAGAAAATCAAACCAAACAACAAAACTAAACCTTTTTTTCAACAAATTTAAACGGATTTTTTAAAAACAAAAACAAAAAGTGATTACATACCGACATGAATTCTTGAAAGAGAAACCCCTTCTCGTACTGATAGAGAGAGAGAGAGAATGATAGCTTTTAAAGAGAAAGGAAAAAAAATGAAATTTTTTAGACGAGAAAATGTGAATTAGAGAAGAGGAAGGAGAGGAAAAAAATAATATATAACGGAATTGGGGTAAACCACGTTAGCTTTGACGGTTAACGGAAGGGTTAAATTGAGCCGTCAGTGGAACCGTGAATGATGACGTGGCAGGTGCACAAATAACGGGGAACGGTAAGATGAGCTGGCAAACGGCGCGGTGACAGATGTTGGGTTACACGGAGGCAATGAGGACAAATGATTTGCTGGCGCTGTTCACCAATTTAGAGTTTTGAGGATTAATTTAATTAATTTGCTTTTCTTTAAAAAAAGTAATCACTAATTTTGATATTTTTAAAATATAGTATAATGATTCAAAACCTTTCCAATTTCAAATTATCTATAAATAATTTTTTTGATTGATTATTTTTCACGAAATTATTTTATTCATGCGTGTTGAAATTTTTTTTCAAAATCATTTAAAAGATACATGAATCAGTAGGTGGGACTTGTTTTGTTTTTAGGGTTGGTTCAAATTCTATTTTATTTATTGCAATGACAAAATAATGAAGCAATAAATATTAAAATAATAAAAAATTCGTTTAAATTTATCAAAGTTTCCTATTTTTAAACCAAACAAATGCTTTATTCTATTTGTTATTTTTTTTTCAAATTGTATTTATCTTTTAAAAACAAAATTTATTTGGAGGTTTTAATATTTAGTAGTAGAGGACTATTAATTCAATAAAATTTTTTTAAAGTTAAAAACTTTAGCACAAATTAGTGTACCAAATAAAAATAAAATAAAATTTGGATTTGATTACAAAACTAAAAAAATGTAGAAATTGAGTTGGATGGTTCTCAACTCATAGCTAATAAAAGTATGAGTTGTTTTATTTATGAGAAATTAGATGCAAATGTCAATTCTAGTTGTTGATTAAATTATATAAAAGATGCTCATTATAGCCAATGAAAATAGTTTTATTTTTATATATTCTTTAATTTTAGTAGAAGATACAATAAGATTCTCTTTATATAATATATATTTTGTCAAAGATATTCTTTCCTCTTTATTTTTGAGGGAGGAAAAAAGGGGTAAGAAAAGGCAGCATTATAGATTCAGCCTCCTAATTTTATCTTTTTCAATTTTAATTTATTATTTTATAAACAAAAACTATTTTTGTGTTAATACGTATATATATTTTTCATTAAATTAAAATTTATTATTAAATAGGGTAAACTATACCCAATGTCACTAAATTATTAGTAAATTTATATTTTGATCACTTAATTTTAAAAAGTTATAAAAATGGTCACTAAATTATGCACCAATCACAAGCTCTCCTCATTCTCTTCTGTTTTTATTTTTATTTTTTATGAAACAACTTTGAACGTCACGGATCTACAAATCAAAATCCAAACAGCTTTCTTCTCTTATCTCTGACACTAGCCAGCAAATCAACTTAAATCTAAGATATGTTCTTCTATTTGTCGATGAAAATTGACTCATTATATCAATCGTTGAATCATTGCTTGAAGTTCGCTAGCCAAGTTTTTCTTTTTAAAAAAAAAAAGTTAATAATCCAGTGATTTAAAAAAAAGCTTTGGAACAATTCAGTGACTTAAATGAAAACTTTTGAATAATTTAGTGACTATTTTGTAACTTTTTGAAGTTGAGTAACCATCCAAAACATAAACTTACTAAGAATTTAGTAATTTTGGGTATAGTTTACCCCCTATTACATAGTAATTAAATTGCCGATTGAGTTTTAGCTCGATTGACATCGGCATTATTATCAGTATAAGAGGTCGTGGGTTTGAGTGTATTAAAACACATTATCTTCCTATTTAAGGGTTAAATGAAGGATTATGAATAATTTTAGGTACAATATAAAAAAAATTACATCAAAGTTTTGAGGGGCAGAAGAAAAAACGATAAAACAAGTTTTTTTCTTTTTTGAATGTAATGATAGACGAAGTTGTTGATGTGATCTAAGGGCTACATTTCTTCTTTGAAGCTTTTTGCTTCTTGTTTTTGCAATATTTTCGTTTATTGGGGTAGTTGATAGCATTTCTTCTATATCTAATAGTTTTCTACGTATGTTTGTATTAAGAATATTATTCCCTTTAAGCCGGGAATTCAAAATTCTATATTGGCGTGGTAATTGAATTAGATAAAAAATAATTGTATAATTATATAATTGGTAAACTATAAAAATTACATTAAATTTATTGTTTTCATTTTATTTTGGTCATTGAATTATTAATTTTTTATTTAGTATTAAACTTTTTGAAATTAAATATCAGCTTTTCTATTTGTTTAATAACAAATTTAACCTTCTGATGTTTACATATTATATCAATTTGATCTAAATATAAAACATTCAACAAAATTATCTCTCAATGTTTACAAAATTGTCATATTAATTCTAATTCTAAAAAATTCAATAAATCAAATTTTAGTCCTTTACAAAAATTAATAATTTATGCTTCTTAACCCAAAAATTTTAGCTTTAGGTTTCAAAATTTTATAATTTTATCTTACTCTTATATAAAATTTCTAACATTGTCTTTCACATAGACTGTTTTTATACACTGTTTACCAACCCAACGCATAAAAAATTAATAATAAAAGAAATGGAAAGAACACCATATAGTAATGATATTTAAAATGTTACGAAGCAAAATTCAGAGGCTGCAACAGCCAACTTATAATAAAAAAAAATTATCACCAAACTATAAAATTCAATACTCAAAATAGAAAAAAAAAAAAAAAAGTGAGTTCAAATTGCTTCTCTAGCTTCAAAAAAGAAGATAAAATTATGGGAAATGTGTTGTTTAGTTGTAGATAAAGTTATGTGAATTTTTTTAGACTTCAAATTAAATGATAAATTTTATAAATATTGAGGGTTAAATTTGTTGAATGTTTTATATTTAGGATTAATTGATATAATGTGTAAACATTTGAGAGCTAAATTTGTTGTTAGACAAAAAAAAAAGCCCAAATCAACTTTGAGTAATTTTAAATATTTGATTTCGAAAAATTTAGTGATTAAATTAAAAAAATTAATATCTCAATGACTAAAATAAAACGAAAACAATAGGTTAGTGACCATTTTTATAATTTACAACTTTACACGTATTGAAAAATCAAATGACAATTTTATGGTTTTGTTTGGAACTAAAATCATGTCCTTTAAAAGAATGATTTAGCCTAGTATGGATAGTGATTATATAAAAGCAATAGTAGAAAGGTAGGGCATCAATCATAGCATTTTCAGAGAAAGAAAATGAAGGGATGATTGAAGAAAAGTAGAAAAATGTATTTGTACTGAGAACATAAATTATTAGAAAGTCAATTACAGTGAGCATATTCCAAGTTAATTTTGCTAGATTCTGTCTGCCATGCCAAGACCAGTAGGCAACATTTTCGAACATTGGGAATCTAAACAATAGCTACCCCTATCAACAAGTTTTACAGACAGACACTACTCACTTTGTCTCATCATCAACTCTTCAAATATCCACCAAGCCTTCAAATACTATAATTCTCACGTACTACCATGTCTTTTGGATTGAAATGTAGGCATAGTAAAAAAGATAAAATGAGTCGAATGTTCACAACACAAAATGGGTGCTCCAAAGTATGTGTTCAGTCAAAGGGGTGAAGTTAAAAAAAATTTTAGATTCAGAATTTAATTATATATTTTTATAATAATAAAAATATAATTTTACTATTTTAATAGTCTATATTTTTTTAATTTTTAAAAGATGAAATTAATTTTTTATCATTTTGAGGATGCTAAAGTATAATTTTATCATTACAAATTTAAAATTTTATAAATTATAAAAAGATTTAAATGAAAAAAATTTCACTTTAAGATGAACCGAAACCCTATCAACCTCCTAACCAGAGGCGGATACAAGGGGGGCTGGCAGTGGCCCTGGCCTCCCCTAAAATGGAAAATTTATATTTAGGCCTTTGAAATTTTTTTAAAATTTTAAATTAGTAAAGGTAAAATTGTACTTTGGCCCCCGCTAAAATTATAAAAATTCTATTTAATCCTTTAAAATTTATAAAGATATAGACTACAAAAAATTAAATTTTCATTCGGCCCCCCTAAAAATTTGTTCTGGCTTCGCCCCTGCTCCTAACTTCGCAACTGTATCCAGCATACCTATAACATTCAATAGCTTTGGATCTAACAAGCATGTGATAGTAATAGAGGTAAGATGATTGAGTTCTCAAAATCAGATTGCTAGATAATAATGTTGAGATATTTGGAAGCTAGCCTTCTATTGTTTAGTTGAGGAAGTGCTCATTCTTGTTCACGGTGAGAGCGAATTTAGAAAATTATTTAATGGTGTCAAAAAATTAAATTATAATTTTTTTAGAATGAAATATAATTTCATTTTTTATTAATTTATAATTTTATTATTTTAGAAAGGATTAAATAATTTATTTTCATTTATAGAGGAGGTAAATTAAAATTTTCCTTATATTAATTTAAAATTTTATTATTTATGAAGGGACTAAATAGTTTTTTATTTTGGGACCAATGCTCCGCCCACTCTCAAATTTGCATAATTTCATGAGTTGAATTGGAGTGGTCATGTTGAAAGCTTAAATATAAATTAAAGTTAAACTAATTTATATTAATATTTATATATTTTATAATTAAATTAAAAATTTTATCATACGCGTATGCGTGTGAAAACCACATATTTAAAACACAAATTTGTGTTTGAAAACAACATATAATAAATAATGAAAAGACTAAAGTACCCTCGAATAATACAATATGAAAGGGTATTTTTAAATTTTTTCTAGCCGAGTTGGTGCCCGGTTAACTCGCAACACCAATAGTCACTCAACTTTGGGGTAGCTGACAAAATAGTCACCTAGGTTTCATTTAGTCACTCAACTTTAGAAAAATAACAAAGCAGTCCTTTTAACCATTTTCCATTACAGATGTAATAGAAAAGTGACATGGCATTTAACGGAGGGTTAGTTGTCATTTAAACATCCCTATAGCCCTAGCTGGGCAGCAGAAAAGAAAAAAAAAAGAGAGAGAGGAGGAGGAGAAGAATAAATGGGCATACCCTAGTTACGATCGTTTTGTTCCTTCAAGGTGGAGCCACCACTTAGTTCGCTACTATTTGTTGAATCTCTGTCCCTTTTTTCTTCTCTTCTTCTCCTCTCTTTTTCTTTTTTTTTTCCTTAA
Source organism: Gossypium anomalum (assembly GCA_025698475.1). Lineage (NCBI taxonomy): Eukaryota > Viridiplantae > Streptophyta > Magnoliopsida > Malvales > Malvaceae > Gossypium > Gossypium anomalum. The sequence continues at coordinate 72,205,703 of CM046968.1, forward strand.
CTCTAGTCGTAGTCATTCATGGCCTTCTCTGGCCAATCGTCATCACCAAATGGCTCCTCTTTGGCTCTTCTCAAATCTCACTTCAGATTCCCAATAGGCCTTCAAAATCCCAAGATTAAAACCTTAAAGCTTCAAACAAGGCTTCAACAGATCTTCCCCATCCATCGTTTGATCACGACCATATTCCGACCATAGCTTTTCTTTGACCAACCATGACTCTTAACCACTCGGATCATCAAACTGGTGGCTTGAGTTCTCCAAACTGCAAAAACCCGAAATTGGTGTGGGTTTATTCTCTTTTGATTCTTTTTTTTTTTAGTTTTTTTTTTTTTACTTCTCTCTTTTGATGCAAGTCAATTTGGGATTCTTCTTCTTTTTTTGTTGGTTTGATTTTAGATGCTTATTATTTGATATTTTTGTTTTTGCTGATTTTTTTTTTTTTGTTTTGTCGTCGATTTAGATTTGAAGCTTCATAACATCGCTACAAGCAGGAGCTCCGACCAAACAGATGCTGATGAATGGGCTGTGATGGGATCTCCCTTGACATTAGCCTAAGCAACTGTTTTGATGCCAACCTCAACATTTTCGCCGTTGATTTTCAATTTTCATTACCATGGAAAAAAAATCAAGCTTCATGATAGCACTCAAGCTTTATGGTAGCTAAGAGCTTTTCCAGGTTCCGTTTGCCAAATTCTTTTTTCCAATTTTTCTTCCCATTCTGGGCCATAATTTTAGGTAAATTTTGGGTAAATTCCATGTCAATCTGCCACGTCAGCTAATTGGGTTTCCAACGTGGCAAGTTAACAGGCCACATCAGCTAGGTAACTTGCCTCATCAACGGTCTTGTTAAGACAATAACGGAAAATATTAATAAGTGACTGATTTGTCACTTTTTGATAACGTTAGTGACTGTTTTGTTATTTTTCTAAAGTCGAGTGACTGAAATGAAACCTAGGTGACTATTTTGTTAGCTAAGCTAAAGTTGAGTGATTGTTGGTGCAATTTACCCAAAATAGTATAAATATAAATATATTTTTTAAATTATAAATTGGATTGAAACAATTCAAATTACAAATTTGATTATCTTAAGTCCAGCCCGTTCGAATTAGAGCTTTCGGGCCAGATGGGTTGCCAGACAGTGGTCTAACTAAAAGTGTACCTCTTGCGTTGTGTTGGTTTGCATGGGTGCACTTTCAGGCCCATAAATTTCTCTTATGAGCAATTTGTTTATGGCTACAATCTTTCTTGGTTTTGGGTCTAATTGTTGTAAATTAAAAACATTTTGTATATAAAAATTATATTGGCATCTTTTATAAAAATTTCAAATGTTTTGAGAGGGAAAACCCAACCTCCATCATTTTAATCTCTTATACTTTTGGTTGAAATATTGTAGGCCAAGTGTTTGAAAATTTTTTGTTTTATGATAATTATATACCCCTCATTAAATTTGTCATTTTTTTATTTTTAATGATAAAAATTGTTCAACTTTCACCTCTTATTTTTTAAACATTTATTATTGATATTTTTTAAAAATATTATAATAATTTCAATTAAGTAGTTTTTAAATGTATTTTTATAATAATTAGAATATTTAAAATATTTGAGATCAAAGTTTGAAAAGTCCTAAAATTTTTACTAGGAGAGAGAGAATACATCAAAAAAAGTTATACACTTAATTTAATAATTAAGTTATATAGAGTGTTGAGGTAGATAATAATAATGATTCACACTATAAATGTTGCAAAAAGCCACAAAAGATTGTGGTGGTATATACCATATGTATTGCACATAGCCACTAAGGATGATGGTTTATATGAGCTTAAAAGATGTTTGAGTAGAGTGAGGGATATATAGTTGATTTCATTTGTCTATCCTTGCCTTGGTGTTGAGAGGATATATTTATTAAGCATTAGTTTGGAGTAAGTCCTAACCATTAAATGTCCTACTCCATGATACACTGACGAATTTCAGCTAAGAGTACTATTGCAGTCGATGTGAGTGGAGTAGGTAATTGGATTTAGCGTTTGTAAAGTTCGAGGAAGAGATGGATCGGCAGATGATGACATGAATTCTTCCTTATATATTCCTAGGGATTGTGTGAGGTTCATTTTATATAATGTGGTGTTTTGACCAGGCCATGAAACTAAACTTCATTGAGATATTTCTTTAAGTGTAAGCTGTAATAACCCATTTTTGCCCGGGCCCATAATTAAATAAATAAAACCAAAAATAAAAAATAAAAAAAAATATAAATATCTATTTAAACAGTCCATCTATAATAAAACAGGCCTCAAGGCCTGATAAGCCCAAATGCCTAAGACCCAGCAGACCGGTCCTACTCCGTTACACCCATAACCCAGCTAAACTACCCATTAGCCAGTTTACACCCAACCCACAAACAGGTACGACCAAATGGCCCAATTTGTTAACAGAGGAGGGAAGACCAAGGGTTTCTGGAACCCTAGGAGCCCCAAACGGAAGGTTCCAGAAGCTAAGCCAAGTGTCACGTCCCTTCGACTCATGCCATTCCAGCGACCCTCCATCGGTGCCGTGGTTTCGGCCTCGAATCAATCTGTAATCGATGCCACCGGTAGATCTACATCATCAGCATGATCGTCGCCGAATTTTCCTCGATCACTTGCAAAAAGAGAAAGAAACGACAGAGACGAAACAAATATGGCAAGGAAATAAAATAAAGATTGTAAAATACTATGTACAGTGGCTATAAAAGCCTGAATCAGAACGATGTAAGGAGGTTTTTTTGAATACACACAAAGATTCAATAAAAACAGAACATTTTATACACAAAGAAATCAACAGTCGATTGAGATACACAAAGGTGAATATTTTTTTAAATATATATATATTGCAAACTATGAAAAGGGAAAAAGAAACGTACCATTCTGATTTGCGTCGAAAAAAGGAAAATTTTCCAGTTTCCGACCGCTGTATGTGGCGGCGTAGATGAGGGCACGTGAGCGCGTACAAACCCCGGACGGAGGAACGGTAGCACTCTGAGAACTCACCCCAGGCTCTCGTTCAAAGGATTCTTCTCTGTTTTTTTTAAAAACAGAGTGCAAAATGATTTTAAAGCTTAAAATTTGGCTTATATAGCCCTGATGAAACGGTGCCGTTTTGGTTTAATTCAATAAGCACAAAACGGCGTCATTTAAAGGCTAAGGATTCACGTGTTGACCCGATTACCCAGAGAGGATTCGCGTGTTTTCGTAAAGTGGGTTAATTGCCCAATTGGTCCTCTTGCATTTTTAATCTTTATAATTTCATCTTATTTATTTTTTCAATTTAGCTATAATGTTTTAATTCTGTTTCAATTTAGTCCTCATAGTGACTTTAAAACTGTATTCGGAGAAACGGTGTCCTTTTGAGATTAGGGCAAATTGCCCAGTGAGTCCCTCGGCTTTAGTCCGTGTTCCAATTTGGCCCAGTTTTCTTTATTTATTTGTAATTAACCCTAAATTCCTTAATTAAATTTAATTTTAATCCTTTTATATATTTAATTTAATTTATTTAAAATACCTTATATATATATTTTTAAATAAACATTAGTCATATATATAATAATATATTATTTTATTTATATTATTTATAATATTATATACATTTTTATAAATTTTATTATATGTTATATATTTTTATTATATTATTTATTTTACTATATTTTTATATGTAAAATATTTGTTACATTATTATTATTATTATATATATATTCCTTATCATATTATATTTCATTATATTTATTTATATATTTTTATTACATATCATATTTTATTATATACTATTCGTTATAATATCTTTCTTTTTTATATGTATTATATTATATACATTTTATTATATATTTTCTTATATATTAACTATCATATGATTTATATTATTATATATTTTGTTTATAAATTATATTATACACTATATATTTTACTATATATTATCTCTCTTATATTACGTTTATTTCATTATAAAATATATATTATTTTATCACTCACTAATTATATAGATTTTTATTTTATTATTAAATAAATATGTGTAATATTAATATTTTATTTTGTTAATATATTAAGTTATTATACCTTATAATACGGTTCATATATATATATTAATCATCTTTTTAAAAAAAAAAAGGTTTCCTTTATTATTTTCATATTATTCTAAAAATTTATGAATATTTTTTATATTTCATATGTATATAGTTTGTTTATTTAATTTTTTGTTTTCTTTTATTTCGTTATTGTTTAGTATGTTAAATTTTCATATAATATTTGTTTTTTTTATATATGTTTACATGAAAATTATTTATTTATGTAAGTTATATTGTCATGAAGTATAATTATACATTTTATCCTCGTTGTTATTTATGTCGTATTCTTGCATGAAATATAATTATCTTTGCCATTTTGTATTTACTTGCATGAAATAATAATGTGTTTATTAATATTATTTGTGATTATATATGCATGAAATGTCAAAGTATTATGTGACATATGTCGTAATTACCATTTATTACATTATATTTTGTATGATATACTAAATACGTAGCCTAATTAATCCAATGTTGACCTTTTGTAATAGGTTAAATGCATCATTTATTATTATTATTTTAAATTTCATTTAACCTAAAAGAATCTTGAAAAACAAGGCAATGTCTTTGGTATTTAGGAATTCGAGAAATAGTGCCCTAACATGCTGGGTTGCGATTTCCCGTTTGTCTAAACATCTAAAGCATCCTTTTAAACGAGTTTTACAAATCACAAGATGATTTTAGTTACGAAAGTTTAAAGATATCATGTCCAATCATGCTGGATATGATGTTTGTACTCTTTTAAAACGAATGAATCTTGATTCTTTTCTAAAAAAATTACAGTTTTAAGGAAATCTCATTTCTAAATTCTTTCAAATTTCTGACATTAAGACAAAATTATTCAATTTGGTACCAATTTTGGGCGTTACGAGGGTGCTAACCCTTCCTCGAACGTAACCGACTCCCGAACCTGTTTTCTCATAATTTCATAGACTAAAACGTTTTATAAAGTGATCCAATCACACTTTAAAAGATTGGTGGCAACTCCTATTTTCATTTTTTAAAACCCGTTTTTAAGGAGGTTTCGACAGCTTGGCGACTCCACTGGGGACTTAAGAGAGTCGAGCCAAGAAATTGATTATTTTATGTCTTAATGTCGGAAGTTTGGAAAGTTTAAAATCTGATCCTGTTTTACATGTATTTGCTGCATATGTTTGTTACCCTATTGCCATACATTGCATTTGCATGACCGTTGTGGTCACACCCTTAGGTGGGAGTGAGAAGCTACGCTTTCGTGAGGTTTTCACCTTCGTATGAGCTAGTGGATTGCTTCCGGGATACTGTACCTATGTCTTCGTGAGATTTTCATATCCGTACGACCATAGGGAAATGTGTCCCCCTGAACTGAACTTGGTCTGTATGAGCCTATAATTGGTGAGGACTGAGGAATCTGCTGGTTTAGGTACCCTTACTTTAGAGCTAAAACTCATATAGTGAACCTTTAAGTGCTTACCCTAGGGGAATAGTGATAACCTTTAGAAAACTACCATTGTAAGTACTTGTTTATCATTTTTATATTTATGATACTGACCTTTTTTTATTTTGCTGTCATTGCATGTTATTTGGCATTTAAAGGTGTCGATTCACGGCTCGATTTTTAGATTAGAAAGTTTTGTAATGAGGAACAAATACCTTAATAAAGTGGAGGATGATGCTTCTGTCTGTACCTGGTCAGAGAAAACTCAGTTAGAGAAAGGAGATAGTGTTACCGAGGGGTATACGTCAGAGTTATGGAACTTCACCCGTGTTAATTCGACGCAGAATGAGTTTCATGAGCTGAGAAACATTTGGGCCCAATGGGATGACGAGGCTAAGCAGTTCTTTTATCAGAATTATGGAGATCTTCCCTATTTGCTAGACGTTAAAGTAGATAGGCACTTATTTCGAGCTATGGTACAGTTCTGGAACCCTGCTTATAGTTACTTTACATTTGGTGATGTTGATCTTGTACCTACTTTGGAGGAGTATACGACTTTACTGCGTTGCCCGAGAATTTAGGGTCACAAGGCTTATGTTAGGCCTGCTAGCCTTCCAACTTTTACGAAGAAGTTGGTTATGATTACTAGGATGAGTGAACAATGGGCTGTAGCTCGTGTGCAGTAAAAGGGTGATAGTAAGTGCATTCCATGGGCCGTTTTGAGGGATTTGATATTGACGCATCCAGACGTGAAGAAAAGGGTCGACGTCCCTTTGAGTATTTACGGCATGGTGATTTTCCCAAAGGCATTGGGGCATATAAATGAGGCAGTTGCAGATTTATTCGATCGACTTGGTAAACAGAACACACCTGTGCCCACAATCTTAGCTGAGAAGATAAGATCCTTGAGCGCATGTCGAAGAGCTGGTGAAGGAAGGTTCATTGGATGTGCACAGTTGCTGTTGGTTTGGCTTCGTAGCAGCTTCTGGAAGCTTGATAAGGTTTCTTACCGAGTATTCTTTGAGGGTTATTCTCCCTTAAAAGAAGCAGTGGACATGCCTAGAAGAGATGACATTTCAGAGGAGAGGTGGATAGACATTCTTCAGAATCTTCGAGAGGAAGATGTTATGTGGAAGGCTCCTTGGTTGGTTCCTAGTGAAGTCCTTTACCGATGTGGAAGTTTTGATTGGGTCCCTCTACTAGGAATTTGGGGAGTTGTTGGATATACACCATTGTTTATTCTAAGGCAATATCGAGTGAGACAGTTCATACCGGCTACACAGGGTTTAACTAAGAGTGATTTCTCTTATAAAGGAGATCACTACAAGAAGAGGATGCGAGAGATTTCTGAGGCTTAGAAGAAGCCTTTCTGTATGAAGATCTTGACTGAAGGCTCGACGTCAACCCTTGAGTATAAAGGGTGGTTTAGTAGGAGAGTCAATGATAATGTCCCTAGGCCAATTTCGGGAGTGGCTCGATCATTAGAGGAGAGCTTACGAGTGATTCCATCAGAGTTGGAGGTTATGAAGTAGGAGTTCGAGAGAAAAAATTCAGAGACTCGGCCCAATAGAGAAATCCCAATTCATTTGGCCTTTCGATACAATCAAATAGAAAGCCCCAAGGGCGCCATATCCTAGGAGCCCAAACTATGTGATTGAATAAATCCTCCTCTATCTGTTGCGGGTCGGGTACTCCTTTTCTTTCCCCTTCTTCAAACTCTGATTCGTATTTTTCATAGAGATTTCTCTGATCAACGATAGAACAAGATCCATTTTGCATTATATATAAGGGATTCCCCGGCTCGGAACGAAGAAGCAATGTCACTCGATCATTATCAAACTGACCGCAATCTTTTTCTGTCCGTGAGGATCCCACCAGAGCGTCTTCTACTTCTAATAGGCCATGAACTAGATTAGAATCATTCTCTTGAAAAGAGGATGGAGAAGCTCGAAGAGGAAAAAATGTGTTTGAGTCACGATGTCGATGTTTAAAAGCTGGAAGTCGAGAAGGTGAAAAAGGAAAAGAGAAAGATTGAGGAAGATCGAGATGATTTAAAGACACACTATAAGAAGGCTCAGGTAACCTTGAAAAGGGTCGGATTAGGGAGATTTTCAGAGCAATGGCAACATGAGATTCAAGAGGAAAGATCCAAAGCCGAGTATTGGGAGAAAAAGTTCCAAGAGATGTAGTCACGTAATCAGGCTCTAGAAAAGGAAAATCAAGGATTAGAAGTTAAGGTGACAGAGCTTGGACGATCTCTTCATCATCATCGAAGTTGTAATTGCACGGTCGAGTTAAAAGTAAGTCTAAACAAGATCGAAGAAATGAAGCACAATATTGGAAGGTTGGAAGTAGCATTACAGGACTGTGAGCTACGGATTGAGCAGCTCGAGGCAAGAGAAAAATACTGGAATGAAGAACTTCACCATCTTCGGGATCAGGTGAGAGATAGAGATCATGTCATGGAAGAGGCCTTAGTACAGATTCGAGAGGTTGCTGAACACTTGCAGGATTTGGCAATACAAGTTAGAACGCTGAGTATAATGTATGAGTCATCGTCAGACAGAGGACAAGAGTTAGTATTGTTACTAGATAGGGTTAAGACTCTAGACCTGCGGGCGAAAGTGTATTTGTAATCCATTTTATGAAAAGATTTTTGTTCCTTAAATAATGTTTTCTAAAATAAAACTGAATCAGAATCGACATCTTCTTACATTCATGCATTTGCATCTCATCACATAATATACATTCAAGTTTATAGAAAGACCCTAATTAGTTAAAATTATTAGGGAGAAAGAGAGTAAGAGAAAGAAACTCTGGAAGCAACACATCTTTACGGTACACGCGCTAAGTCGAAGAATATGGACCAAAGGTTTGAACAACTACAGAAAGACATACAGGACCAATTGCAAGAGCAATTGGCAAAAATGCAAAATGACATGAGGGAGCAAATGTTGGAGGCTCAAAGGAACATGATGGCTGAGATGGCTCAACTACTGAGAGCCACTAATAAGGGAAAGGCTCCCATGGCAATCACTGAAAAGGATAATGAGGGTCATCCTCCTAGTTTCACTCCACCTCACGTACAAACCCAACCTAAGGCATATCCCCGAGGGCCGTCTGTCACAATAAGACCTCAACAGGGTCAAGTCGATGCTAGGATCCCCAAAAATTTCCCAACTGGTTCAGGATTAAATTTGGGCGACAATCCTAAAAATCCTGTCATTCCTGACTTAGACATGGCTGAAAAAGATGATTTAAAGATTGAGGTTGTACGATAGTTAGAGGAACGCTACAAATGGTTGGAGGAAAAATTCAAGGCTTTAGAGAATGCTGATGGGCATCATAGAGTTGATGCCAAAAATCTAAGTTTGGTCCCAGACTTGGTACTTCCTCACAAATTCAAGATGCCAGAATTCGAGAAATACAACGGGGCTACTTGCCCAGAAGCCCATATTAATATGTTCTGTAGGAGAATAACCGAGTATGTGAATAATGATCAATTGTTGATCCATTGTTTCCAAGAAAGTTTAATTAGAGCAGCGGTCAAGTGGTACAATCAATTGAGCCGGGCCAGAATAAGTTCATGGAGGGATCTTGCACAAGCCTTCATGCAGCAGTACAATCATGTGACTGACATGACTCCAGATAGGATCACACTGCAAAACATGGAGAAAAAGCCTAATGAAAACTTTAGGCAATATGCACAGAGATGGAGAGAGGTGGCAATGCAAGTTCAACCACCGTTGTTGGAGAAGGATACCACCATGTTATTCATCAACACTCTGAAGGCTCCATTCATCGCTCACATGATTGGGAGTATTACTAAAAGTTTTGCGAATATAGTCATGGCGGAAGAGATGATCGAGAATGCTATAAGGGGTAGCAAAATCGAGGGGGAAGCAACCAAAAGATCAGCCCCAAGGAGAAAGGATGGTGAAGTGAATAACACAAATACCTACAATACGAGGGCAATCACAGTTGGTCAACCTAAAACAGCTGCGGTTGAGCAACAAAGTTCTCAAAAGAAAGAGTCGGGTACAAGGCAGAATTCTGAAATGATGCAATTCACACCTATCCCCGTGACGTATCGTGAACTCTATCAAAATTTATACGATGCACATGCTATTTCTCCTTTTCACTTGAAACCATTGCAGCCCCCATATCCCAAATGGTATGATGCAAATGCCAGATGTGAATACCATGCTGTTATACCGGGGTATTTGATCGAAAATTGTACCGGTTTTAAGAAAGTCGTAGAGAGGCTTATTAAGATGGGGGTATTGAAGTTTGACAATACCCCTGGTACTGAAAACCCGTTGCCAAATCATGGTGATCAAGGAGTGAATGCCATTGGCGAAGCCAGTGAAAGAAGAATCAAGGAAGATGTTGCTGAGGTGAGGATGCCTATGAAGGTGATTTGGGAGGAGATGATGAAGAGGGGTATGTTAACCTCTAAAAATGAGAGAGGAGAAATAAGGAACTATGGTGAGTTTTATGAGTTCCAAAGACATGAAGTTCAAGATTGTGAAAAATTTAAGGCCTTAGTGCAAGGCTCTATAGACAATAAAGAGCTACAAATTTTTGAAGGTAGCTCTCGTGAAAAATAAGTATGTGTGCTGGAGAATGAACAGAAGAATCAAAACCGGCCGAGGATTATTATTTCTCTACCAAGAAGTAATGAAGTTGAAACACCAACGGTGCCTAAAGTCATCATTCATAAACCTGTTTCCTTTCCCTATAAGGATAACAAAAGGGTACCTTGGAGTTACAACTGCCAGGTGTCAATATCGGAGAAGGAGGATATAGCTAGTACGTCTAAAGATGTACAAGTTGAGGGTTCCCATACACGGAGTGGGAAGCAGTATAATACGGTGGGCGTCAGAGAGGAGTCCACAAAAACAAAGAATGCAAGTGCGGAGAAGGAGAAAGAGGTTGAAGTACCTGTCAAGGAGCCAGTAAAAGAGGAGGAGGCTAAAGAATTTCTAAAGTTCCTTAAGCATAGCGAGTATAGCGTGGTCGAGCAGTTGCGTAAATAGCCGGCTTGTATATCAGTATTGGCTCTACTTTTGAGTTCTGAGGTACATCGGGATGCATTGATGAAGGTGCTCAACGAAACATATGTCACCTATGACATATCCGTTAACAAACTGGACCGGTTAGTGAATAACATAAGTGCGGATAATTTCATCTATTTTAATGATGATGAAATCCCACCAGGGGGCAGGGGGTCAACTAAAGCCCTGCACATTACCACTCGACGTAAGGGGTACACACTTCCAAGTGTGCTTGTCGATAATAGATCGGTTTTGAATGTTTTACCGTTGTCCATATTGAACAGATTACCCATTGACGATTCTCACATGAAGACATGTCGAAATATGGTAAGAGCCTTTGACGGTACAGAAAGGAAGGTGATGGGAAAGATTGACATCCCCTTGGAAATTGGGCCGAATATATATGAAGTAGACTTCTTGGTAATGGATATCAAGCCTTCCTACAATTGGTTATTAGACAGGCCATGGATACACTCAACGGGAGCGGTGCCTTCGTCGTTACACCAGAAATTGAAGTTAGTGATGGATGGAAGGTTAATAACTATCAATGCGGAGGAGGACATTATAGTCGCAGTCACCAGCAAGGCCCCTTATGTCGAGATAAATGAAGAGTCTATTGAGTGTTCCTTTCACTCTTTAGAATTTGTAAATACAACCTTCATTTCAGAAGGGAGTGAGCTACTAGTGCCAAAAATAGCAAGAGCTACGAGGATGGCTTTACAAATGATGGTGGGAAAATGAGGCTTACCAAGAAAAGGGTTAGAAAAATACTTGCAAGGAGGGACTCAAATCCCAGAACTTAGAGAGAAGAGAGATAGCTTTGGTTTGGGCTTCAAACCAGACTAGAGAAGCGCCAAGAGGGAAGAAGGGCGCGCCTTAATAGAAGAGAAGTGGAGTGGGAGCCGATAACATTCCCTCTAATATCCCAAACCTTCATATCGAGAGGATTACTCATAGCAGGAAGTCATCAGATTAATGCTATACAAGATGAATGATTGAAGCAAGGAAACCTTGAGGGTATTCGCCCTTATGAACCGGAAAGCTCTCTGAACAATTAGACTACGGAAGAACTTCCTGTAGTCTTTAGAAATTTTTCAGAGTAATTCTCGAAACATTCTTGTTACTCTAGGGCTTAGGAGTAAAAGGATTACATTTGTGAAATAGGCTTACGATCATCTGTTATTTTTTAAATAAAACATAACTTTTATCAATTTGAACGAGTATTGTTTCATTTTTATCAACCAACATTCCTTTAAATTTTGGCAATTCTTATTCTTTCATTCATAGTACATAAATAATCATTCTTAAATTCATTCATTCTTTGTATATTCTTTATACTTCACAGATCCCTGGATATCAATGACATGAGCACTAATATATCAAATCCTGATTTCTTTCGCGAGCAAGACGTGTGTTTGGAAGAATCTCAGGATTTTAAAGATGTCCTGGATTGTAATGTGTCTTTGGATCTTTTGAAGATGGTAAAACAGGAGGGGAAACAGTCATGCCACATAAGAAAGAGGCAATAGAGAATGTAGCCCTAGAGGAAGGGAAAGAGGTGAAAATTGGCACGCATATTGCTGAGGACACAAGACAATAACTAATTGAGTTGCTATGTGAGTTCAAAGATATCTTCGCATGGTCTTATCAAGATATGCCAGGGTTAAATACTGATATTGTGGTGCATCGTCTTCTAATAAGACAGGATTGTAAGCCAGTCTAACAGAAGTTGCGAAGAATGAGGCTAGATATCGTATTGAAAATAAAGGATGAAGTCAAGAAGCAGTTCGATGCAGGACTCTTACAAGAGGTGAAGTACACTGAATGGGTAGCTAACATTGTACTAGTCCCTAAAAAGGATGGGAAGGTACGAATGTGCGTTGATTACAGAGGTCTGAACAAAGCTAGCCTAAAAGATAATTTCCCTTTGCCACACATAGACACTTTGGTAGACAATACAGCGGGATATTCTTTGTTCTCCTTCATGGATGGTTTCTCGGGGTACAATCAGATAAATATTCATCCTGAAGACATAGATAAAACCACCTTCATAACATTATGGGGTACCTTCTGTTACAAGGTAATGCCCTTTGGGTTGAAGAATCCAGGGGCAATATACTAGAGGGCTATGGTGACCTTATTTCACGATATGATGCACAAGGAAATTGAGGTGTATGTCGATGATATGATTTCCAAATCTCGAATGGAGGAGGAACATATTGAGGTTTTAAGGAAACTGTTCTTGAGATTAAGGAAGTTTTAGTTAAAACTTAATCTGGCAAAATGCACTTTCGGAGCTAGGTCGGGGAAATTACTAGGCTTTGTGGTCAGCGAAAAGGGAATAGAAGTTGACTCAGACAAAGTTAGAGCCATACGAGATTTGCCTTTACCACGTACTTAGAAAGAAGTTCGGGGTTTTCTGGGAAGATTGAATTATATTGATCAGTTTATTTCACAATTAACTGAGAAATGTGACCCTATATTTCACCTCCTTAGAAAACAAAATTAGGGTACTTGGGATGAGGAATGCCAGAATGCCTTTGATAAGGTCAAGCAATATTTGTTAAACGCTCCAGTACTATCTCTACCTAGTCTAAATAAACCATTAATTCTGTACTTGTCGGTGTTTAATAATTCCATAGGATGTGTGCTTGGTCAACATGACGAGTCGGGAAGAAAGGAGAAGGCGATATACTACCTTAGTAAGAAATTTACAGAGTGTCAAATGAGATATTTGCCAATTGAAAAATTATGTTGTGCTTTAATCTGGACGACTCGAAGGTTAAGACAGTATATGTTATATCATACTACTTGGCTTATTTCAAAACTTGATCTTTTAAAGTATATGATGGAGTCAACAGCTTTGAATGGGAGAATGGTGAGGTGGCAAATTCTGCTTTCGGAGTTTGACATAGTCTATGTGAGCCAGAAGGCTATAAAAAGAAGCACAATAGCGGAATTTTTGGCTAGTAAATGTCTAGAGGACTATGAGCCGTTGAATTTCGATTTTCCAAATGAGGAGTTAATGTGTGTACCAACTACAGAGGATTATCCTTGGAAGTTGAGCTTTGATGGGGCATCCAATGCAGTGAGAAATGGAATTGGGGTAGTCCTGATATCCCCAAATGGCAATTATTATCCATTCACATGCAAGTTGGATTTTGATTGCACAAACAATATGGTTGAGTATGAAGTATGTATTATGGGACTCCGAGCGGCTATAGCGCGAGGGATAAGAACCTTAGAAGTATATGGAGACTCTGCATTGGTAATTTACCAGCTTAGAGGTGAATGGGAGACAAGGGATTCTAAATTGATCAATTATCGAAAGGTAGTTTCGGGGTTACTTGAGGAGTTTGATAAAATCACTTTCAATTATATCTCACGAGATGAAAACCAGATGGCAGATGCTCTAGCAACCTTGGCCTCAATGATTAGAGTAAATAAAAAGGAAGAGATGAGACCCATTCAGATGAGTATCTTTAAGGCTCCAGCTTGCTGTTGTAATATTAATGAAGAAGAAAAAAATGATAACCCTTGGTATCAGGATATATTGCGATGTGTGAGAGATCGTAAATACCCAGAACAGGCGACTGAAAATGATAAGCGAATTTTAAGTAGATTAGCCTGCGGTTATGTTTTGGATGGGGATATCTTGTACAAAAGAAGAAAAGACCAAGTGCTGTTAAGATGTGTTGACGCCGTAGAAGCTAAGTTGATCTTAGAAGAAATTTACAAGGGTGTTTGTGGGACACACGCTAATGGTTTCATAATGACTAGACAAATCATGAGGTTTGGATATTATTGGTCTACTATGGAAGGGGATTGTATCAATTACGCTAAGAAATGCCAGAAATGCCATAAATGCCAGATTTATGGTTACAAGATTCATGTACCACCTTCACCTCTACATGTTATGACTTCTCCATGGCGTTTTTCTATGTGGGGCATGGATGTTATCGGGCCAATATCACCAAAAGCTTCAAATGGGTATCGCTTTATTTTTGTGGTTATTGATTACTTCACGAAGTGGGTAGAGGCTGCTTCTTATACAAATGTTACTAAGTCGACTGTAAGTCGATTCTTGAAGAAAGAGATCATTTGTCGGTATGGGATGCCTGAAAGGATCATATCAGACAATGCTTTGAACTTAAACAACAAAACGATAGCAGAAGTTTGTAGTTAGTTCAAGATTAAGCATCATAATTCATCTCCATATCGCCCAAAGATGAATGGGGCAATAGAAGCTGCTAACAAAAACATCAAGAAGATAGTAGGGAAAATGATTGAAACTTACAGGGATTGGCATGAGAAGTTACCATTTGCACTCTTAGCTTACCGAACGTCTGCAGAACCTCTACTTGGGCAACTCCTTTCTCGTTGGTTTATGGGATGAAGGCAGTGTTACCCATTGAAGTTGAAATACTTTCTCTTCGAATTTTATCGGAGATAAAACTGGATGAAGCAGAATGGATTCAATCGTGGTATGACCAGTTGAATTTGATCGAAGAAAAGAGGTTAAAAACTATTCGCCATGGTCAGATGCATCAGAAGCGAGTGATGCAAGCTTATCACAAGAAAGTGCGACCAAAAGAATTCCATGAGGAGGATCTTGTGCTAAAAAAATCATTCCCATTCAGAAAGATTTTAGAGGAAAATGGAAGCCGAATTGGGAAGGGCCGTATGTTGTGAAGAAGACCTTCTCTGGGGGTGCATTGATCTTAACAGAAATGGATAGGAAGAGTTTACCCAGCCCAGTGAATTTAGATTCAGTCAAAAAGTACTTTGTCTAAAGGAGAGGAGAATCCAAGGTGAAAACCCGCAAAAGGTGCCTTGGGTTTACGAAAAAAAATGTGGAAAGACCAAGGTGAAAACCCAAAAAGGGCGCCTTGAGACCAAAGGGGTTTTGAGTTGAAAACCCGAAAAGGTAGCTCAAATTTTAAAGGGTATAAAGCAATCTTGCTCAACAAAGAACGAAGCGCGTTGCATATTGGGCATCAACAAAATACTTTAATTTTTAAACACATGTTGAACTCAAGAAAGACATCATGGAGCTGGTGTATAGACGCTCAGGCGGCGATATCTAGAATATCTAACTTTTATCCTGTGTGCTATCTTTAGATTTTATTTCTTCTTAAAGATAGGCTTTCAGATTAATTCCCTTTGTATTTTTGACAAATTCATTCAAATCTGATTATTCTCAAAGATTAAATTCATCTTCCATTATTCTTAAAGTGTGTTGCATTAAATAATGATAGATGAACTAAATAATTTTCACAAATGAAGTTTTGCTTATTACTTTGGAAGTTTTTAGATAATACAAGAAACTAAAACGGAATAATTGTTCGAGGAATTCACGTAAGTGAGGTTCGGAAGAACTCAAAGGAATTCTTTCTTTAGTCCAAAATGATGATTGGACAAAGCAAACGATTCGATCCTAAGAGAAGATCATCTTACAAACATTTTTAATGGGTCATAGCATTTGAAGAATGGTACAAACCTACGGGCTGAGTAAGAATGATATTTCGAGAGAAATAAAGAAGAGCTTTGACGAAGGAATGAGTAGTGACGTCTGGAATAGGGGTCATATTCATAAACATTTTGCATTATAACAGGCTTAATTAGGAGAATTTGACTCATTTCGATCATAGCATCCTAATCATTAGACATGAACTCATACACATTATACAGGTCATGTCCTTCAAGGGACAATGAAGATTGATGCGCCTTAACCCCCTAAGCAGTAGGGTAATAGGCTAAAGCATAGAATATCTGACCTTCAAGTGTTTACGCTGAAGCAGATCCAAGATGATTTGACATCCCTGTATTGTCAAAAAACAAATCAAAGAAACAAATTTGGCGTCTCTGTATTGTTAGAGAGCAGATCGAAAATGACATATTTGGCGTCTCTGTATTGTCAAAGAGCAGATCGAAGATAGCAGATTTGGCGTCTCTGTATTGTCAGAGAACAGATCGAAGATAGCAGATTTGGCGTTTCTGTATTGTCAGAGAGCAGATCGAAGATAGCAGATTTGGCGTTTTTGTATTGTCAGAGAGCATATCGAAGATAGCAGATTTGGCGTCTCTGTATTGTCAGAGAGCAGATCGAAAATGACAGATTTGGCGTCTCTGTATTGTCAGAGAACAGATCGAAGATAGCAGATTTGGCGTCTCTGTATTGTCAGAGAACAGATCGAAGATAGCAGATTTGGCGTTTTTGTATTGTCAGAGAGTAGATCGGAGATAGCAGATTTGGCGTCTCTGTATTGTCAGAGAGCAGATCGAAGATAGTAGATTTGGCGTCTCTGTTTTGTCAGAGAGCAAATCGAAGAGAGCATATTTGGCATCTCTGTATTGTCAGATAGCAGATCAAAGATAGCAGACTTGGCGTCTCTGTATTGACAGAGAGCGGGTCGAGGTTATCAACATGGCGTCCCTGAGGTTGCAGAGAGCAGGTTGAAAATAGCAGATATTACCTTCCTAAAGTTACAAGTGAAGCAAATTGAAGCTATCATATTTATGGTCCAATACCTCTGAAGTTGCAGATAGGTTGAAGACCATTTGAAGAAAAGATCTCAAAGACTGGGCCAGACCGGTCAAAACGGGTTCTTTTATAGTCTTTGCTCTATTATCATTACACGACAATGAGCAAAGAGGGGCAGCTGTAATAACCCATTTCTGCCCGGGCCCATAATTAAATAAATAAAACCAAAAATAAAAAATAAAAAAAATATAAATGTCTATTTAAACAGTCCATCTATAATAAACAGGCCTCAAGGCCTGATAAGCCCAAATGCCTAAGACCCAGCAGACCGGTCCTACTCCGTTACACCCATAACCCAGCTAAACTACCCATTAGCCCGTTTACACCCAACCCACAAATAGGTACGACCCAAATGGCCCAATTTGTTAACAGATGAGGGAAGACCTAGGGTTTTTGGAACCCTAGGCGCCGCAAATGGAAGGTTCCAGAAGCTAAGCCAAGTGTCACGTCCCTTTGACTCGTGTCATTCCAGCGACCCTCCATCGGTGCCGTGGTTTCAGCCTCGAATCACTCCATAATCGATGCCACCGGTAGATCTACATCATCAGCACGATCGTCGCCGGATTTTCCTCGATCACCTGCAAAAAGAGAAAGAAACGACAGAGACGAAACAAATATGGCAAGGAAATAAAATAAAGATTGTAAAATACTGTGTACAGTGGCTATAAAAGCCTGAATCAGAACGATGTAAGGGGTTTTTTTTGAATACACACAAAGATTCAATAAAAACAGAACATTTTATACACAAAGAAATCAACAGTCGATTGAGATACACAAAGGTGAATATTTTTTTAAATATATATATTGCAAACTATGAAAAGGGAAAAAGAACGTACCATTCTGATTTCCAACCCTTTCATAATGCATTCGACATTTTCTGTAATCTGGACGAGGGCGCATGAGCGCGTACAAACCCTGGACGGAGGCACGATAGCACTCCGAGAACTCACCCCAGGCTCTCGTTCAGAGGATTCTTCTCTGTTTTTTTTAAAAACAGAGTGCAAAATGATTTTAAAGCTTAAAATTTGGCTTATATAGCCCTAATGAAACGGTGCCGTTTTAGTTTAATTCAATAAGCACAAAACGGCGTCGTTTCAAGGCTCAGGATCCGCGTGTTGACCAGATTACCCGGGGGAGGATCCGCGTGTTTTCGTAAAGTGGGTTAATTGCCCAATTGGTCCTCTCGCATTTTTAATCTTTATAATTTCATATTATTTATTTTTTCAATTTAGCTATAATGTTTTAATTCTGTTTCAATTTAGTCCTCATAGTGACTTTAAAAATGTATTCGGAGAAATGGTGTCGTTTTGGGATTAGGGCAAATTGCCCAGTGAGTCCCTCGGCTTTAATCCGTGTTCCAATTTGGCCCAGTTTTCTTTATTTATTTGTAATTAAACCTAAATTCCTTAATTAAATTTAATTTTAATCCTTTTATATATTTAATTTAATTTATTTAAAATACCTTATATATATATTTTTAAATAAACATTAGTCATATATATAATAATATATTATTTTATTTATATTATTTATAATATTATATACATTTTTATAAATTTTATTATATGTTATATATTTTTATTATATTATTTATTTTACTATATTTTTATATGTAAAATATTTGTTACATTATTATTATTATATATATATTCCTTATCATATTATATTTCATTATATTTATTTATATATTTTTATTACATATCATATTTTATTATATATTATTCCTTATAATATCTTTCTTTCTTTTATATGTATTATATTATATACATTTTATTATATATTTTCTTATATATTAACTATCATATGATTTATATTATTATATATTTTCTTTATAAATTATATTATACACTATATATTTTATTATATATTGTCTCTTATATTATGTTTATTTCATTATAAAATATATATTATTTTATCACTCACTAATTATATGGATTTTTTATTTTATTATTAAATAAATATGTGTAATATTAATATTTTATTTTGTTAATATATTAAGTTATTATACCTTATAATACGGTTCATATATATATATATTAATCATCTTTTAAAAAAAAAGGTTTCCTTTATTATTTTCATATTATTCTAAAAATTTATTAATATTTTTTATATTTCATATGTATATAGTTTGTTTATTTATTTTTTTGTTTTCTTTTATTTCGTTATGGTTTAGTAGGTTAAATTTTCATATAATATTTGTTTTTTTATATATATTTACATAAAAATTATTTATTTATGTAAGTTATATTGTCATGAAATATAATTATACATTTTATCCTCGTTGTTATTTATGTTGTATTCTTGCATGAAATATAATTATCTTTGCCATTTTGTATTTACTTGCATGAAATAATAATGTGTTTATTAATATTATTTGTGATTATAAATGCATGAAATGTCAAAGTATTATGTGACATATGTCGTAATTACCATTTATTACATTATATTTTGTATGAAATACTAAATACGTAGCCTAATTAATCCAATGTTGACATTTTGTAATAGGTTAAATGCATCATTTATTATTATTATTTTTAATTTCATTTAACCTAAAGGAATCTTGAAAAACAAGGCAATGTCTTTGGTATTTAGGAATTCGAGAAATGGTGCCCTAACATGCTGGGTTGCGATTTCCCGTTTGTCTAAACATCTAAAGCATCCTTTTAAACGAGTTTTACAAATCACGAGATGATTTTAGTTACGAAAGTTTAAAGATATCGTGTCCAATCATGCTGGATATGATGTTTGTACTCTTTTAAAACGAATGAATCTTGATTCTTTTCTAAAAAATTTACAGTTTTAAGGAAATCTCATTTCTAAATTCTTTCAAATTTCTGACATTAAGACAAAATTATTCAATTTGGTACCAATTTTGGGCGTTACAGGGTGCTAACCCTTCCTCGAACGTAACCGACTCCCGAACCTATTTTCTCATAATTTCGTAGACCAAAACGTTTTATAAAGTGATCCAATCACACTTTAAAAGATTGGTGGCGACTCCCGTTTTCATTTTTTAAAACCTGTTTTTAAGGAGGTTTCGACATAAGCATTGAGTGATTTGAAGAGGGATGATATGATAAGGGTATAATGTATATTTTTTTTTTTTGTTTTATTTTATGGACTTAAATGAAAAGTAATGAAATATGTATGAATTATAATAAAATTGTATATATTATTTGGTTGCGTGAAAATGAATGCATATAACCTTTTGTTACTGGAAATTGCTTTACCGTTTTCCTAAAGGACAAAAACTAAAGAAATAGAGAAACTTCTTTCGTTTCTGACTTGAAAAATTGTTTTCCTTCCAAATGAGTCAATTAATGCTTCTGTGAAGCAAATTAGAAGGAAATTAATTGACCAGAAAGGACGAAAAAGTAGAAGAGAAATTAGAATTTAAGGCACTTTTTTTTTCTTCTAAATATAAAATCGGACAATGACACCCATGGGCCGGGTCAGGCTTAATCAAAATCTTAAGGGCCTAAAATTTTGCCCAACTCCGACCCAAGTAAAAATGCTAAAACTTGAGCCTAGTCCGACTTGTCCATATTAATTTTTTTATATAATTTTTAAATATATATAATATATAAAAAATACTAAAAATATTAAAATAAATATTTTCCAACAAATTGAAAATAAATTTAAAAAAAAATATGTATGCTTAAATAACACTAAGATATATACGACTTAACAAGCAAATTCTTCTAAAATAATAACAAAATTAATAATAAAACAAGTGTTATACAATGTCTAGTAGCAACATAATAGTGAAATGGTAGCAAAATAGAGAGAAAACAACAAAAAAATAGTAAATTTATTTTATCCTTTTGTGAATTCAAGCCGGGCCAAGTCGGGGTAAAAAATGACTTACCTAAGGCCTGACCTATTTTTTAAACGAGTCTTAATTTTTTTTTGTCCAAACTAATTTTTCAGACTTTTCAAACAGGTCTAACCATATCAAACTATGACCGTACACCTAACACGAGTTTTATTTTCTTTTAAATATAAAACAAAAAAATCTTATCATAATGGTTTTTTTTTTTAATATATAAGTTTTAAAAGTCGAATTTAATATCTAATTGTATCGATTTTATATATTATATTATACAAAATGTATTTTTATTATTGTATCATATCCCTTTTTTTTAAAAAAATAATTTCTGTCCTACATCAAAAATTGAGCTAAGCCTCACCCAATTTTAAATTTTCTTTTCAAACCTAAATATACATTTATCCCATATTCATCCTTGAATTTATAAATACTGATAAGCCGAATTGAGTCGTGATACATTTTTTTTTTAATTCAAATCGAAAACCTAAATTACTATTAAAAAAATAAAATAATATTTATATACTAATTATATTTAAATTAAAAAAATTCTATTACTGCTGGGTTGCGTTCTAATTAATTTCCATTCAGAGTCTTATGCCATTCAATTTTCCTCCTAGGATGGAACTTGAAAAGTCTTCTTTACCGTGTCTATAAATTTGGGGTAAAATAATTAATATGTTTGAAGAAAGTAGGTTTCCAGTTCCATGGTTGATGCTGGGCAAAGCTAAATATTTTATATTGGTATGAAGGTTATATTATAATTTTTTTATGATTAAAATGTAATTTTATCGTTCTATTAACTTACAATTTTACAATTTTTTTTTTTTTTTTTTTTTTTTGTTATTGAGAAAAGCCGAAATTGCAATCCGTAACATAAGATGTGTTCATGCTGTCTAAGATGAGAAGGAAGGGAACAATTGAAGAACTAAACTGAATGAGAAAAAAAAAAAAAAAAAGCCAAAAGTTGAGGAAAAATTTGAAGGCGTTGGATGGATATGATGAGTGTGGAAAGGTAGCTCCATTAAAATTAATGGAGTGTAGCACACTTTATTCAACGGCTTCAAATTTTTCGCTAACCTTGGACTTCGATTTCCCTTTTTGTTGTGTTATTTCTTTTCTCTGATCAATTTATCATGCAATCCAGCATCAGAATTCCCAAAGTTTAAACAATAATAAGGTGCTTTATATTTTAATTTATTGCTTATGATCAAAGACTATAAATTTGGTGACTGTATGCTACTTGGTTTTCTTCTTGATTTCACTGCAAAATTATGTGGTTCATTTCCGTGATTTGGAAGTTAAAAGTCAACTTCAACTTAGGGGCCTCCAAAGGAAATGAAGGTGGTCAAGGGGGGGATCAAAATAAATTTCTGGGTTTCATCACAGATGTTGAGAGCTGATTTTAATGGCGGCTTTGCATGGATTGCAGGACATTGCTGCTGATGAAGAGATGAGAAAAGGTCCGATGATGTTGTGTGTGCGAGAATTATTCTTTTTCTTAATAAAATTTGTTATTTCCTTTCTTTCTGCTTATTAATTATTAGAATTTAGAAATCTCTTTATTTTCCCCCATTTATTATTCTTCTATTTTAATTATGATTAGCCGCAAACATATGAACTCCAGGGGGCCACTGGCCATGTGAATTTTCTTTTTTTCTTTTTCTTTTTGTATGCTTGCTACTTTTACAGAGAATAAAATTCACTATGTTAAATTCGAATAATTACAAGAGGAATAAATTATGTTTATTTATAGGCTCCTAAAATCATATTTTAATAGGAGTGTAATAATATTGAAACACCTTATTCTAATCAATATCAAATAGATGGAGTTTAATAAAGTTTAAAAAATTTTATTCTAAAATAAAATAAAAGAAATGTAGTTCTAACATAAGATCACTCTAAAATTCTGTAGAAATTTTAGTAGAAAAAAAAACTATACATGAATTGAAAGAAAATTTTGTTTTGGCCCTGAGAAAGTTTAATGAAAGTATCCTGAAAAGCATTATTAACCTGGTTTTTAAAAAAATATTTTTTAATTAAATTATCACAATTTTAAATAAAATTTTTTAACTCAAATTAGATTAAGTCAATTTTAAATTTTTTTAAACTCAAAATCAAGACATGACGATAGAATATCAAGTCTGAGTTAGACAGACAAAATTCAGACTCACCCCACCCTATTAACATCACTAATCAATAACTATAAATCTAAAAAAAAAAAAAAAAATTCTAAAGTTTTTACGTTAAATTTATGATGATATACCTTAATAAAATCCAAAACCGATGAAATGAAAAAAATAATGTTATCATGATATTTTTATTTCCCAAATTTGAATTGTAAGATTGCGTGCCTTGCATATTTTTCCTTAATTTTCGTCATTATTATTTCCAAGATGTTTCCTACATTTTCTTTCTCCTGTTTTCTCCTTTAAAAAAAATTATTAATTTCTTCCCATTCCATTCCTAATCATTTCTTGAGGCATGATTTAACAACTTACTTCCCTTCCTTTATTATTATACTTAAATCGTGGGAATGATATACAAAAAGAAAGAAATGAAATGTACTTAAACAACAATTTACTATATGACTTAATTATTTTATTCATGTAATTCTATTTTATGTATAAAATAATCATTAACCTAATCTAACATATACTTTTAACTAAATATACAAAATTAACTTTGTTGAAATTTGGCAGCCTAATATAAGCAAATAAGAAAAACTTATATTGTACATATAGTAATAAAATAAATGTATAGTAATTAATATTGGAAAGTAAATTACAATAAATAAAGGTAAAGCAACATTTAATAATGATTTTTGAAATTTTATATGGTAAATCCTTTTTGCTTTTAAGAAGATGGAGAAGTAGAAGAAAGAGGTAAGAAAGAAAGTATAAAAGACTAGAGAATAATTTCTTTAAAAAAATAACATAACATTCATTCTTTTTATTAATGGATGCTACTTATAAATCTAAATTTAAAATTTAATGGATACTAATAATTATAGATTATAGATGCATCTCTATATTTAATATCCACCTTTAATCATAAATAGAATATTTATAATTTACAAATTAAATGGGAAAAAGTAAACGCTAAATACCTTATCTCCCATGAATTATTATTAAAAAAGGAAAAAGAAAAACCTACATTATTTTGTTTGAAATCTGAGATTGCGTGTGAAAAGTTATGCCTCCTTTCCTGCTCTTAATTTCCACCAAGTTTCTTTGTAAATCTATCTTTTCTGGACATTCCCGCTTAATTTTAAAAACTTTTCCTTCCTTTACTATTATTATATGATTAATGGCTAATTGATAATTTTATTTTTTATATTAAATATTGATTTATTTGTTGCCAACACTGTAATCTTTGAAAACTTCAATTAAATTCCTGTGTCATTTCCTTCCTGACTACAGATTAATGTTGTCGGCAATTTCGGTTAACCTTCCTCTCGTTTGCGTAAGAATGTATGTTCCAATCCAAATAATCACCATCAATATTGCCTACAAATAGTGAAGAAACAACCATAGACCCTATGCTTTGCCTTAGTATAGAATCCCAGTCCCTTGCAATCTTTCCTTCGATAGGTTTCAAATTCAATTTTACGATCCCCTTGTTAAAAAGAATAAAGTCTTGAATTACAGTTCGAGATATTTATAAGCTATAGCTTGGAAGGTTTCAGAGAAAGGGCAAAGGCAAAGTTAAAGATGAACACAAAGCTATCCCTTGTTGAGAGGGTCATCAACCTCCAGCAAGTTCGGTATTCTTTTGTATCAGGATTTTGTTCTTTAACTCTGTTAAGAATTCTTGTGAATTCATAGAGCGAAAGTCTCTTAAAGTGCTTAAACAGACTAAACTGTACGAAATTGAAGAGCTTGTGTGCGATTGGACTTGGTCCCATGACTAGCTCAAGTGGTAGTAATTCTCCCCATTAATGACTTATGGGTCATGAGGATCAAGTCTGATCATGCACAAACTCTTTAGTTTCAGACAATTTTTTCTATTCAAGTACTCTAAGATGCTTTATCTCTGTGAATCCACTAAAGCTCTTCGAAGAGTTGGAGACTGAACTCCAATACAAAAACCTAAACTTGTTGATAGAATGTAACCCCTCCACGCCTTTCGGAAGAAGACAATATTTCTCTAACTTGTCTTTTCCCTTTATCTGATATACTTTCTAATTTAACTTTCCAACATTGAAGAAAGACATGTCGGACATTCAGTATTGTTGTAGAGAATGGCATAGGCAGGTTAAAGAAAAAATTTATGAAATTACCAGAAGATGTATATTTTTTCTTTAACTTGCCTTTGCCATTCTCTGGATCTACTATTTTTTTTCTCAAACCAAAGAATCAAAGGTGTTTAGGTTTCGATGTTAACTGACTTTTCTTGCAGGAAATGGTTAAGCACATATAAAATATATATTTGATATTTTTAGCTCAATTAATCTCCAGTGCTTATTGTTGTATACAGTTGCCTAAACTAATTTGTTCGAATAGGCCTCTTTTGTTCATGGGCAAAAGCCTTCAACATCTTTGCTTGAATTAGGAAAGAAAAAAAAAAAAACTGTGCTTTCCTTTTTTCTCTATTAAAAAGAAAAAAAAAGCTTTAAACCCTAGGTTTTAAGGACAACGGCAGTAACTCGGCGACCTTCCCCTCCCCCTCCACTCTCCTCCTTTCCTCTTCCATCCTCTTTCTCCTCTTTGGCCTTGGGTCTCCTCATCCGTTCATCAGTCGTCGTTTTCCGGTAGTGGGACGGTCATCCGGCCTTTGCCCTCTCCCATCTCCGTCTCCTTTTTCTATGTTCTTGTTTCTTTTTTCAAATCCAGGTTAATAATGTTACGGGCAATGCGTTGTATGTACTGGAGCCATTATGGTTTTACTTCATTGATTGTAACTTGGATATCAATTTGCTAGGCCATAATAAAGGTTTTTATGTTGAAAAAAAAGCCTTCTTGATTATAGTCCATTGCAAGTAATATGATAAATTTAAGGAAGATGTACAGTTGATGCATAGACTCATAATAATAAAATGATATATTGTGATTTGTGTAAAAGAAGGATTTAAAAATAAATATGAAATACTTTTATTTTAAAATAAAAATTAATTACAATCATTAAATATAAATAAGTAAATAAAACTGAAACTCAAAAATCAAAATCCAAAATTAAGAAAAATAAAATAATTATAATTAATATTTAATTATGTTTAATAAAGTTTTCAATTTCATCAATTTTTTTTTTTATATTAATGATGAAGTATTATTTTATTATGAATTGATGATGTATGATATTTATATATTCATAGTGCATCAAATATTAATTTTTTTAATATTTTTTATATTTAAAGAAAATCATTACACACGGATTGTGAATATTGTAAATAAAAAAAAAAGAATATTTTAGAGAAAATTAAGAATATTGTGAATTTGGATTTGGGTAGTGTATTTCATCTCCTCATTGGATAGCATTTCTTATTACAAGCTTTCTTGCTGTGACTTATGAAAAGGAAAAAAAAAAAAAAAAAAGGAATATACTAAAAAACAGCTTAATAACAAGGATGATGCTGATGGAGTCTTTCATGGTTTGCCAATCCCATCGATCCATTTGTCTTTCATACCGCGTAGCTCTCGCCTACAGGTCTTTCATGCTTTTCCTTTCTCTAAACAATAATAAATGCAAGAAATAGTCATAATGTCAACTTTTATTTTTGAAATTATCAATCTCCGTATTATGTATAACTTTTGAAATTAATCTTAATATTTTTATTTAATCAATTTTAATTTTTATATTTTTAAAATTGATAAACTTTTATTTCTTTACCTTTTAAATTTTCATTTAAATAGTAATAATTAAATTCTATTATTAGTTTCATATATACTATACTTAAAGTTGTACATTTACTCTATGTTTTATAATGTGATCATTCTTAGTCTATATACTTTATGAATTTTAAAGTTGCGATTTTAATGCAAACGATAGTTGTTAACTTCATTAGTTAATTTTGTTGTGAGTAATATATGGAAATAACAAGTTGGTGTGATATTATACTTAAGATAATATATTTGTTACATTTGTTAGGTCAGAAAATACCAAGAGAGGGGGTGAATGAGTATTTTAAGAATCTTTGCAAACTTTTCTAAATAATGAGGGAAGGAAAGAAAAGCTTGGACAATTCGATTTATAGTGATTTGACCTCAATTGCCTACCTCTACTACCTTGTTATACCTCAACCAAGGATTTACCAATTCACTATACTTGAATTATTACCTTTCAAGTGGAAGGTATAACCATTACAATCCTTATATTTTTTCTACAAGGTAGAGATAAAAAATTTTTCCCTAGTTTTTGTGGCTGAATTAAAACCCTCTAGTTTTTACAAGGCTTAACTATAACCATTTACATAAGATATTATACCTTAATATGTATAGAGATATATAACCCTTGTCTTGAGACCTTATGTCTTGAGATCTCTCAAAGGTGTGTGTTTACAAGTGTTAAGCTCTCTCAAAGAATTGAAATAAGAGTGATAAATAGATTTCATAAAAAAAACCTAAAGAGATATATACAAGAGAAAATGAAGAAATAAAAGAATTTGAGGCTTTTCTCTTGGTTACAATACTTGGATGTTATTCTCTTGTGTCTTCAAGTGTTATTGACTTGAATATATACCCTCTAACAAATTTTTGGACGTTTGGAGTGTAACACCCCTAACTCGTATCCGTTGCCGAAATAGGGTTACAGAGCATTACCAAAGTTTATAGAATAATTACAGATATTTCACATCATTTACTATTCATGTCCGATACTAATCATATTGTCCCTTGAATGGGCCCTCGAGGTCCAATATAAACATTAGAATCAAATCGGGACTTAATTTGGATATTAGAAAATTTTTCATGAAATGTCAAAATTTTTCCTAGATGCAGGGCTCACACGTCCGTGTGGCCAAGGGACACGCCCGTGTGACCCTATGACACATCCGTACATTAGGCCGTGTCCTACCTCGTGTAACTCTTTGGCTTGCATCACACGGCCAAGTCACACGCCCGTTTCTCTGCCCGTGTACTTAATTTCTGAGCATTCTGTTTCTAAAATTTAAGATGCAGGGGACACACGACCAGATCACACACCTATGTGCTAAGCCGTGTGTCACACGCGGTTAGGACACACGCCCGTGTCTACCCGTGTGGACAAAATAAAGCCATTTCCTAACTTTATTTTTCACCCCTTTTACCCTTGCACCTACACCAACACTTATACACAATTTATCACATTCACCAACCACATTTTCATACCAAAATTTAAGTCTTATACATATCAATTTATACTCATATTTATCTAAATACTATGTTCACATTTGTGCATATTGTATCAAATATGCTAATTTAATTCATTCATACATATTTCATTGTGATTTCTATTAATCGATCATTTTCAAACATATAACATGATATAATCTTCTATACATAAACACCAAAACATGTTCATAACTAGCCATTCCAATAGCTATTTATTAACAAATATTTACATGCCATTCCTTGGTCAATTTAACCTATACATGCTATTATAACCACAATTGTTTTACCTTATATATCAAATTGAATCGATGGATAGTGTGAGTGATCTCCGTCGAGCTTCCAATCCAATGAGTTTCTGATTTACTATAGTACAGGAAAAAAAAGTAAAACAGAGTAAACATATAATGCTTAGTAGGTCCGTATAACTTGGTAATTAACTTACCAACTATTCATATTAAAGTTAAACATGTAAATCACAATCAACCATTCGGTCCCAAGCCCTAACACATATTCTCATCACTCTTGTTAGTAACTTAGTTCATATAAACATCAAGAAACACATATATGAGCTCAACAATATTCGAATTCTCATACACATATGTTTTCCACATCATGTATTCATATAACATATATACAAATTATTTCTATATTTTTCGAGTACATTCTATAATAATTCATCTCGAGTTTTAGTATATTTCATGTCAAAACTTTGCTTATTATTCAACTGAAATATTATTAATCACATAGATAATACACTCGAGATGTACAAATCTATTATCATAAATGAATGTATTCATCAAACAAATTTCCATGTTCGTATATCATAATTTCATACTTCCATATTTCATATAACATCATTTTCATGTAATTTAGGCAGATACATGTAAAAACCCATTTCTTTTCATGTCAGGATTTTACCCGTTGAATTATTGAAAATATCGATGGATACTCAGGTAGTACGCACAAAGCGTACAAATCAGTAAATCCGTCAATTCATATTTAGGAGTACCCATTAGGGCACTTAATCAGGAAACACACTCTCGAGCCACATATCATATAGCAGGATTACCAGTCCAGGCTAAATCCTTTCTGTAACATATGCTTAGAAGAGCTCAATTAGGATTACTAGTCCAGGCTAAATCCTAATTGTAACATATACTCGAGAGGGATTATATCAAAATTACCCGTCTGGGCTAAATCCTATCTGTAATGAGGTCAATAGGATTACTCGTCTGAGCTAAATCTCGTCAGCAACAAATGTAGGACCTCATTCATTTCGGGAAATAACATATTCATCGATTTTTCATTTATTCAAACGGAATTTGACATTTATCAGATAATTGTCGGGTATGTGATCAATCTCATATATTTATGCATTTATGCAATTCAATTTTCACTTTCCACTCAAACATAAAAATAACATTTTTATCATTTATCACTTATCGGGAATTATCATTTATTTCAGGCACTTTAATTTATCGGGCTTTAACGAACATGTGATCATTTCACATATTTATGGCATTTATACAATTTAAATACACAACATTCAATTCAAGCATATAAACATATAGAATTTAGTTATACGAACTTACCTCAATAAGTGTTCGTGTACATAAAGTCTACTAATCCAACATTTTCTCCATTCCTCGTTCTAACTCCATATTTGGTTTATCTGGATCTATACGAGTAAATTTAACATCAATTTAATGTAATTCATACTCAATTTAGTCCAATTTACACTTTAAGAAAAAATACCATTTTGCCCCTAAACTTTTAATAAATGACGATTTCGTCACTAGACTCGGAAAATAAAGTTCATGCAATTTAATCCTTGTTCCGAGCCTAACCGATTTTTTCATGTAATATTGACAGCCCATATATTTCATAAAAATCAGAATTTTTTCCATGGATTTCTCATTTTTACAATTTAGTCCATAAATAAAGTTTTCATCAAAATTCACTTTGTAAAAGTTGTTTATCTATCAACAACCTTCATTTTCTATCATAAATTTCATAATTTCAGCATATTCATCCATCATAAAAATTTTATACTTTGATATCTTTTCAAATTGATCCCCAAAATAAATAGATTAAGTTATCCCGATCTCAAAAATATAAAAATTACTAAAAATGAGGCTTGAATACTTACCCAATTTGACCAAGAAAACTTGCTTTCTCTTTCCTAGGGTTTCCATGAAAAATATTTGGGGAAGATGATGATAAATGATGATATTTTCATCTTTTATTATTTATCACCTTTATTTTTTTATTCTTCCAATTTTGTCCTTTTCTTTAGTTTTATTTACCATTGATGAATCATCATCCTTAATGACTAAGCATTTTTAATGGTCTAATTACCATATAAGGACCTCCAATTTAAAGTTCTATAGCTATTTAATCCCTTTAGCTATTAGAACTCAACTTTTGCACCTTGCGCAATTTGGTCCTTTATCGATTTAAGCATGTAATCGATAAAATTTCTTTACGAAAATTTCACACAACATTATTATCATACTATAGACCATAAAATAATATTAAAAAAATTACTTTTTGGAATCAGATATGTGGTCCCGAAACCACTGTTCCGATTTCTCTAAAAATGGGCTATTACATGGAGCCGTTAGAGGGTGTTTTTAGCTGCTGTAAGAATTTATTTCGCACATTTAATGCAGCTTGCAATAATGTCTTGAGACAAGAAGAAAAAATATGACTGTTGAGGCCTGAGGTTTCGAGACACAATGACCTTAAAAAATGTGGCTTAAAAACATTTTAAAGGATTTTGGGGTTCTTAAAAACTTTTGTAGAAAATTTAAGTCATTTAGAAACTTTGTTTATGAGTTTATAACACTTTAAAATATATTTGAATAAGATTGATATGATTTATACAAATTTAATTAAGAAAAGTTATAATTAAATTTGTTCCATCACAACAATTGAAAATCAAAACTAACAACATTTAGATTTGAAAATAATAAAACTTATATGATTTAGATAAGATATAAATTTCAAAATCCAAAACTTCAATATTGAAATTGTAATGATGTTTTTAGCATTGATATAACAAAACCGACCTTTTTTTTTGTTTGTCATATTAAAATCATTTAAGTAATGATATAGTTTTGAGTTTTAACATCAATTTAAAGTTGTAATTATTTTTAATATGATTTGAAATAAAGTATTTAAATAAAAAGATTATCTTGTTTATAGTTGAGAACTAAAATTGCATGTTGTTGGTCAAGCTTTTTAGCCAAAGAAAATTCATTCACTATTTCATTTCATTTCACTTTTTTTTGGTGCAAAATTCATATTAACGCATTTTAGCACTCTTGGCTGGCATCAACTGTAACACCCATTGCTCAACTCGATCGTTAGGTTCAAGTTACAAGATGATACAATTGCTACCAAAGCAACTACAATCATTATACAATAAATAGTCATTCAACATGAAATTAAGTGTTAAACACATTTACATTATGATAAATAATCAAAATCGAGTCTTAATTGATCTTTTGAAAGCGCATTTGTTAACCCGAGACGAAATATGACCAAATTGTAAAATTTTAAAAATTCAGGGTCGATGTTATGACGTCACTTCCTTTACGTCATGACATTGCCAAATAGTCTGTCACATTGTGACCTCAAGCTACATGAAGTCGCGACGAGAAAGGTTGCTTACCAGGACCTGGACTCTGCTTTTGGTAAAAATTCGAGCCATTTGATACCTATTTCAAGCTTCCACATAACTTGTCATTTTTGTGCACAATTGTCTAACTTTATCTGCCAAAACACTTTAAACACAAACTAAAACATGTGCAAATAACCACAATCATCCTTACATCAACTTATACCATCTATTCAACCATTAAAATTTCATTCCATTACTCAAGCATACATATCAAACCATTTTCCAATTGCCAACATTTATCTATCACAAAACTTCCTAAAACATACCAATCTACATACCATATATGCCATTTCAAATTCCATAACCAAGTCTCAAACATGTTTACCAAAACACACACATTTAATTTGCCAAAATCATGCATCAGGTAAGTTTCAAATATGTTCAACATTCAAAGCTAGCGTTTATAAAACACCTATGTACATGCCACAATTTCAGACTTAAAATGATAAAAAAGCTATCGGTTCAAAAACGGTATAGTGTGATCTTCCGTAAGATCTGCTTGACATGTGCCACAAAGTGACAATCTACAAGAAAAAGGAAGCAACGAGTTAGCATATTGAATGCTTAGTAAGTCCATATGAAATTTACTAAACTTACCTTGACACTTTAAGAAACTAAGCATTAAAAAACATTGGCATCCTTTGGCATACTTTATAGTATCATATGCAAATAATCATATATAATCAATGGTTAGTCAATTTACATATCAAGAACTTATAACACAAATCATATACAACAATACAATTTAGTAACATATACCAACTACTTCACAATAAATTTGAAAGCATATGTAAAACAATTCATATTTAACCATTTCAATAATTCCATTTCCATTAGGTTACATTTTCACCCAGAAGAACCTTAGTAAATCGAACTCGGATACATGAGACTATTTTGCTCACACAAGCTGATAAGGATCAGGGTTGCTCACATAAGCTGACATCGTATCGAGATTACTAGTCCACACTAAACCAACGATACATATAAATCAAGAATCCGCAACAAATACTGGATCTCAAACAACCATGTAAATCCTTGATCGAATCCATATTTGACCTTAATGACAGTCATACGTATCCTAATCTTTTACTAAGTTCACATGGACATTATTGTTGTAATTGCATCATTTCAAATACTGTATCAATATTCACATATCAAACAAACCTTATAGACAATGCATATTCATTTTGGTACCTTGTATATGTTCATAGTAACCATTATACTCATGCTTTACAATTTAGTCCAACTAATACCAAATTTGCCACAAGTCACCAATTTTCATTTGAAACCATACAAATAAATAGAATAAATATTATTCAATACAACATTAAACAAAATAGTAAGTTCCATATAAACTTAACTAGCAAAACAACAACAAACGAGACTTTAAGGACTAATTATCAATTTTTGCTTTTCTTTGATTATCTTTGGTTTGGTTCAATTCCTGATCTATACAATAATTAATTTATCAATACCAAACATTTTATAACATCCCATAATATGCATGAAATAGTTTAATTTTTTTGAATGTGCCTAAAGTTTTGCATTTTATTCAATTTAGTACCTAAAATTGAAATTGATATAACTTTCAATTTTAAGCTTCGATTTCAAACAAAATCTCAATTAAATCCTTTTATGACCCTCTATTATTTATTATTATAGAAATTTCACATCAATTTCACAATTTATATACTTTAGTCCTTTTGTTAAAAAACTAACAATTAAACATTACAATCTAGCCCTTTTTCACATCTAAACTCAAAATTTAACAATTTAAAACCAATTTCTTCAAGAAATAATCAACAAAAACTTTCAAAAAATGATAACAGTTTTGCAATTTGGTATATGTGTCACACTCGATTTTCTTTAAGTTTGAAAATTAAGAATAATTGGTGGATAAATTGAAAGAAGCCGTAATTTGACGACCCCTCTACTGAAACATTAGGAAAAAAAATCAGTGATTGATTTGGACATGGTTGAAATGCAATCTGGTTCAGTTGGATTAAAACCAATTGATTCCTTAGTGGGTGAAAAAATGATTACCAACGGATGGTTTTTATAGGGTTGATAACCAAGCATGAAGGCATATAAATAGTTGGGAAATGACTTCCTAGATGGATTTCTTTTCAAATCTGTTTCATTTTTTTCATCTTCATCTTCAGTTGCTCCGAAGAAGAGATAGTTATAAGAAGCTCTACATGGAGCGGTAATATTGAGGTTCGAGTTAGAAAAGTAGAGAATCCAGTAAGCTAGTAAGGTTCAAGTCATTTGGTTTACATAAGATTAATAAAATAAAGTTAAGAAATTTTAAAACCTTTTTAAGGGTTTTACATGTTTCTGGAAAATTAAGTTTTTAAGTTGAAAATACCGAGTCTAATCATATTTTGGTTATAATGCTTAGTTTCCAGGAGAATGGAAGCTCTAGCATTCAGAAAAGCTAATCATAGGAGGCTAAAAAATATTAGGTGAGTTTCTATACTCTATTTTTGGGATGCTGTATGCTGGCATGAAATTGTGTTGAGTCCATGATGAGTTGTATGATGATGTATGATCTCTATTGTTTGAGAATGTTATATATCCACAAGGATGAGTAGGTAATTAAATATTTACAAGTGTATTAGTATGCATAGAATGATTGTAGTAGTACATATATAAGTTTGATGTGCTTCATTTTATTATGTTTATTGTGATCATATGCTTGTGCATGCGTGCTTATAAATTGTAAAGCAAGGATTGAAAGGTATCAATGAGATAGATGAAGTTAGGATTGGACAGATGGTTTGGGAAATTCAGTTTCTATTTATAACAATCTAATGTTATTGGGTACAAACTGTGATGTACAAAGTTTTGGGCCTTACGGAGGGGACACATTGATTTTCGAGCATCAAAGTAGAAATGATGAAATGGAGGCATGCGCGGTTGGATAGGGAAATGAAATTTTTGTTAGATCCAATAATCTAGTGTTGCTAAGTGCAAACCGTGATGTGTGAAGCTTCAGGCCTTGCAGAGGGGACACTTCGGTGCTCGAGCATCAATGTTGAATATGAAACAGAATGATATTGATTGGTCCTTCAAGACAACATTGTGATGATGGTTATTAGGTCCCATAGAGCAACAGAACAATGATGGTCAGTAGGCTCTATGGGGAAACACCGCGATGATAGTAAAGTCCTTCAGGGTGACACTTGAAAAGAGTTTTAAAGTGTACAACCATAGCTCAACTATGGCATCGTGAAGAGTCTACCAGGACATTAAACATGGGGATTTATGGTGTAAAACCATAGTCTGGCTATGGCGACCAATGGAGTTTGCCAGGACGTTAAACATAGGGTGTATTATGTAAGACCGTAGCTCCACTGTGGCAGCTTGGAGAGTCTGCTGAGATAATAAAAATGGGGCAGCCTATTGGGACAGTAAACACATGGAAGTCTACCAGGACATTAAACATGGAGTTTGATGAGTAAGATCATAGCTTGACTATATGGAGCCCGCTGAGACATCAAATATGGGTAGTCCACCAAAACATTAAAATGGGGTAGTTCACTAGGACATTAAATACGGGGTAGACCATCAGAATGATTAATATGAAAAATCATGCACGTGGAAAAAAGGGTTAGAAGAATAATGCAATTTTTAATGAGAAATAGTTAGTAAGCGAATTACTAAGGATTCATCGAACAAGGTAAAAAAAGTAAATAGGGAACAATTCACTAAAATAGTAACCAAAATAGCTGTAAGGAATATGGGTAGTAACCCAACTAGATTTAGACATGGGAAAAGATGTGCCAATCGTGCTTGAAGTATAGGAAAATGAAAGAAGATTTATCCGAGAATCGCAGATAATGATTTGTCATTAAGAACTGCCAGAAAGTGTTGAGTAGAATTCTGTATATTAGAAGCTCAATCATAGGTTCCCTAAGTAGTCTATTTGATAAAGAGGGGTCAATTAGAAACCCTTGATAGGAAATCGTACCATGATCCCAAAAATCGGGTCGGAAAGAATCAGGTTAGAAAACTGAGAGCTGTCTTGCCCTAATTTTTAAGGATTTGTTTAAGCATTTATGAAAAGAATGAGTAATTGAACTAGTGGTAAAGAGTTAGTGAAATTGACCTTGAGACTTGAGTTTGATTCCCTTCTCTTGCAAGTTTTTAATTTTCAGCGTTTTTTCTCCTTAAAACCTTGTTGCCATCCAAGCCCTTTATAACCTAGGTATAGATTGCATTTTATTTTAGGTTCAACCTATTTTCTTTATTTTTCTCAAGCTCTTGTCATCCCTTTCATTTTTCCTCTCCCTTCTTATTCAATTTTCTCCCATAACCTACCATTATTGTAGCCTAAAACACAAGTTTTATTTTCTGTTTGTGCCACCCCTTTGCCTATCACTTCTCTGCTTTATTTGGCTGAATCCTTGATTTTTTAATATCAATATTTTGTTCATAAGTTGCTGCCATTTTTTATTCTCCATTGTTGTCCATTTCTCCTTCTCCCGTTGTTGCACATTAAAGCTTTTGTTGCTCTCGTAATTTCTGCATTGCCACCCCATCTAAGCCTCATCTTGTCATCATTATTTATGTTATTTTGCTACTGATTTTGTACATATTCTCACCCCTTGTCTGAACCCTCTTAGCATGGTTAGTGAACATTCATTTTTGTTGATCGATTGTTAACACAAATCTTCAAACTGGTGTAGCGTAAGTTGATCCAATAATTAGATTTTATTTTCCTTCTTGATCTCTGTTGGCTGAATGCCATAGAGGTTTTGTTGGTTGTTTTTAATCATTTTGTTGTATGGTTATCATGTCTAAGTTGCAAATTCTGAAGGAATCGAGACGAGTTCGAGTTGTAGTGGTGTTCCAATAAATTATTAGTGTTTTATAGATTGTAATCAAGGTGTGGGATTCAAATCAATTGTGAATGGTGTATGCATGTGTACTATATTACATGTTGGCCAACTAATGTTGTTGTACCAAATACTCATCGACCAATTGTGAATGGTGTATGCATGTTGGCTACTATTGGTTACTTTTGTTACTGTTTTTCTATTTAATTTGCTTCAAATTTGTTGCTCAACCTTGCACTGTTTGCCATCTAAATGTGTTGTCTTCTCTTTGGGTACTGATTAGCTTCAATTTTTGTTGTATTAGCCTGCTGTGTGTTTGCTATTTTAGCTTGCTGCGTGTTTGCCGATCAGCCCTTAATTGTAGCCGTTAATTACCCTGTGGCCATTGTGCTAATCTTTAAACTTTGCAACACCGATTCCTTTATTTTTTTCCAACTGTTGTTTGCTTCAACAACTTCCTTTAACTGCCATCAAAATTGGTTTAGTTGCTCCACTTGTTTAATGTTATTGTGACTTGCAACTAGATATAATGATACTATAGATGTTTTTGTTATCATGTTTGGGCGGATATGGGTTTTATGCTTTTGAAATTTGTGGTTTGATTAGTTAGTTTGTTTTAAGTTTGATTTATTGGAAAATTGTTTAGATTAATCATATAGCTAAAATTTTTTAGAATTAATTGACTAGATTAACTTGGGTTGTTTCTAAGTTAAGTGTAATTAGAATTCACGTAGCTTAGTTTTAAATTAGTCTATTTTTTTAAATGTGACATTTTAGAATAGTCGGCACAAGCTTATCAATATTAGTTGGGTTGGATATAGATAGTTAAGTTGAATTTGTTGCAACTTATGATAACTTGATTTGAGTTAAACTTTGATTAATTAACAATTTGAGGACGAGGTAAATGTGGTGGAATTATTCGATTAGTTTGTTTATATTAAAGTTAATTTTAATTTATTAGAGTTGATAAATGTAGACATGTTGTATGATAAATAGTGTTCGAATAATGGTGAAATTGAAATTATGTCTAAATTAGATTACAATTAGATTAATTTGACTTAGATCAATTAAAATTAGTTTAAAGATTAAAATTAGACTAGTTGACATAGAATTGATAACTTAGAATTGTTTTTAATAAGTTTCTATATTTAATCTATTAAAGTTAAAGAATTAGGTGAACCATTGAAAGCGAAGCTCATTGTGGACTGAGCGTGAAACAAACACTTAGATTTACATTTTGTGAGCCTTATATTTTAAATTATCTAATGTTGTATGATTAGGTTTGTTTGGTTTTGAATTA
Source organism: Gossypium anomalum (assembly GCA_025698475.1). NCBI lineage: Eukaryota > Viridiplantae > Streptophyta > Magnoliopsida > Malvales > Malvaceae > Gossypium > Gossypium anomalum. The sequence goes on from CM046968.1 coordinate 72,243,773, forward strand.
GGGAAATTACAGATTAGCAATTGGGCTGTGAACTTGCATAATTCAGGTGTGAGACTTAGTTAAATGTGAATTGTGTACATGAGTACTTCTTGTTTAATTTCCTCGAATGAGGATATGTCTTTGAGAGTTTTTCGATTGATGTTTCTTTTTGGTGTTTGGCCGAATTGTGTGTGTACCCTTCCAGGGGGAAATCGAATGCACATATATTTCATTTCGGTGCATGCCGAATGTGAAGTGTAGATATTACATTTGTGTAATTAGCTTTAAATTGACATTGTATAATTTAAATTGGTAAAATGTGTTTACTGGTTGATGTGCATACAAACTTTCCATGATTGATATTGTGTTATGTACATATTTATTCTACATACCATGTATGACATTGATTGTATTGAAAGCATGTACACATGCCCTAATTTTGTTAATTGAAAGTATGCAAGGCATACCCCATACTATTTACCGAAAAGCATGATAAGCATGCCATTGTACTGAACTGTTATTGATAAGCATGATGCGTTTCACTGATAATGTGTCATACTACATTTGCATTGGGTTGAGTTTCGTGGATGATGGAGGAGTTTCGTGGAGTACTGATGACATTTAAAGTTTGCAGTATTTTTGTCAATGCATTGCATTGGAGTACTAAAGAGATTGGGTGATTTAATTGCACTACGGGCAACTCGTCTGCACTAAAACTAACAGATTATCTACATTTTTAGTGACTCATCCACATTATTGGCAGCTTGTCTACAAACCGTTATTAGTGGTTTATCCACACTGAGCTACGATTCCTAATTGTTTTAGTGATTCAGTAGACGGGTTCTATGGAACTCGTGGTATGTAGTGGATGGATGGATAGAACCTTATTGTGTTGTCATTCTCAAGCATGCATATACATAACTGTTGGAAGTACCATGATTCTGTGAATCCTGTGCACTACTATAATTATTGATAATTTATTAAGCTTTTGTGCTCAATTATTAAACTAGTTTCTTGTATGATTTGTAAGTTTTGCATAATTTTTTTACCTTTGATTACGACTCCCACTAGGCTTTTTAAGGTCATCATATTAGTTTAATATTTTTAGGTAAATCGCAAGGTTAGAGCTTGGACTCAGTGATAAACCATAATTTATACATATTTATACCCCATGCTTAACGCATTTTATGAATGATTTTTCCTTAGAATTAGTGAATTCGATGCTCCTAATGCCTTAATTTCATGTTTTATCTTTCGGTAAGCATAGGAGAGCGAAAGGAATGAGAAACGGGCCAAAAAATGGAGAAAATGGGCTAAGGTATGGGATCAACACGGCTGGACCTCTTCATACGGGCAGCTCACACGGCCGTGTCAATTTGGCAGAATTGAAGCACGACTCACACGGGTAGAACACACGCCTGTACTAATTTAACAGGCTCGAACACGGCCTAAAGTTATCGTACATGGGCGTGTCACACAGGGATGTCCCTACCGAACCAAAGTTGAGTCTAATTCGGAAAAAGCCACTTTTGAGGGTTCTAAGGCATTCCAAAGCCTATAAATACACCCCAGAAGAGGAAGAAAAAGGGAATGGAGAATAGGGAGTAAGGAATTACTCCAAGGAAGCCGATTGATCCATCTCAGAAGTCGGATCCAATATCAAGACTGAAGATCTCTCCTCAATTTCCCCTTTAGTAGTTTTGGGCTTTCTTTATGTTTTGTATTTATTATTATTCTGAGATGTTTTCTTGTTTAGTTATGAACTAAACCCCTAGATACCTAAGGGGGATGAAACCTATGACGAAATCTTGTTATTATTTCTGAATCGTATGATAAATATTTCACTTGTTCTGAATTATGTGTTCTTAATTCTTGTTTTGGTATTTCAGGATATCACTTCAAGTTACTACTCTTAGTTGGTGGAGGAATAGACCCTGACTAAGTGTAACTTTGTCATAATTAAGCAGAGTTGATTGCGCGCCTAGAGATAGGGTGACAAGATTTTGCCAGATTAGGGTGAAACCTAATAAGGGAATCCATAGATCGAGTTAATGCAACCCTTGGGTGTTAATTAGAAAAATTTCTCGGTTATTCAACCTAGGGATTAGACGTTATTAGTCTTGAATAGGGATAATAACATAACTTAGGGATTTATACGGAACAAGTTAAATGAATAAATCGTCCGGTTCGGAGCCAGAATAACAAATACAAGTCTAGGTGGATTTTTCCTTAGGTATTGTCTCAATCAATCGTTTTTCCCAAAAGTAATTTCCCAATTCTATTTTCTGCAAGTTCTTAGTTTAATTAGTTAGTTAAAACAAACCTCTTTTCTTCGACTAGATAATAAAAAGACAGTCATTATTAGTACTCCTAGTCCTTTGGGTTTGACAATCTGGTCTTGCTAAAGCTATACTACTGTTCGATAGGTACACTTGCCTACGTCGTGATAATAGTTAGCTTCAAGAACGATTCATTATAAATTTATAAAACTTATCATGGAAAATCACGATCAAGTTTTTAGCGTCGTTGCCGGGGACTAAGATATTAGGAACACTCAATTTTTATTACTTTAGCCATTTATTTTTCTTGCAATTTAACTTTTATTTTGTGCTAATTTACTAATTTTCTATTTCTTTCTCATGGCAAGTTTTTATAGTTTATGACTAGAAGAAACCCGACAAGACCACTGCTTTTTAATGAAGAAATTGACTGTATAGCTTGTAGAAATCGTTGAGAAATCAAGCGTAGCTTAAGATACACAGAGGAAGAGCAAGAGGATGATATCTCAACTACAACTGAGGAGATGGCTGAAAATCAAGACAATCAGCTACCTCCAGCCATACTCGCTGAATTAACAAATCAGAATCCTGCTCCTCGTATTATGTATGATTATGCTAAACCTAATTTTACAGGAACTGAGTCAAGTATAGTTAGGCCTGCTATTGCTGCAAATAATTTTGAACTGAAACCTAGCACGATTCAGATGATATAGCAATTTGTTCAGTTTGATGGTTTGTAGGATGAGAATCTCAACACTCACTTGGCGAGTTTTCTGGAACTGTGGGACACTTTCAAAATTAATGGTGTTTCTGATGATTCCGTTCGCCTTCGGTTATTCCTTTTTTCACTGAGGAACGAAACTAAACAGTGGTTGAACTCGTTTGCACGAGGGTCCATTACCACTTGGGAACAAATGATTGAAAATTTTTTATTGAAGTATTTTTCGCTGGCTAAAACGGCTAAGTTGTGTAATGACATCTCTTCTTTTGTGTAGATGGACTTAAAAACACTTTACGATGCATGGGAGAGATACAAAGACCTTCTGCGAATATGCCCACACCATGGGTTACCTCTATGGCTGCAAGTTCAAACGTTCTACAATGGTGTGAATCCCTCGACAAGACAAATGAGTGACGCAGCTGCGGTGGAACCATCAACAACAAACACCTAAAGAGGCTTACGAATTTATTGAGGAGATGTCACTGAATAACTATCAGTGGCAAGTCATAAGGACTAAGCCAACTAAAACAGTAGGCGTTTATAACGTCGATTCGGTTACTATGTTGACAAATCAGGTAGAACTTTTGAATAAAAAAATTGATGGTTTACTTGGTTCTACGCAGGTACATCCAGTGATAAGGTGTGATCCAAGTGGAGGAGGTGTGCATACAGAATATCAACCGTTCAATCCTACAACCGAAGAGAAGCAAGTCAACTATATGGGTAACAATAATTTTAGATCTCAAAATAACCCATATAGTAATACTTATAATGCAGGTTGGAAGAACCACCCAAATTTTTCTTCGGGTGGTCAAGGAAATCAAAGGCCACAAAATCCTTAGGGTTTTCAGTAGGCACCTTATCAATAGGAAAAGAAACCAAACCTGGAAGAGATGCTATCCAAATTTATCTCGATGTAAGAAGCTCGTTTCCAGAATACCGAGACAACACTTAAAAATCAACAAGCATCGATCCAGGGGCTCGAGACCCAGATAGGTCAGCTGTCCAAGCTAATATCCGAACGACCACAAGGTAGCCTGCCAAGCAATACTGAACCTAACCCAAGGGAACAACTCAACGCAATTAATGTGCAAGATAAAGAAGGATTCATTGAGCCTGAGCGAGGATCGAGGCAAGAAAATATGGTGAGCAAAGGTAATGGTGAGGTAAGTCATAATGAAAACAAAACAGTGAAGGTAGAATACAAACCTCGTGTGCCGTACCCTAATGCGACAAGGAAAGACCGCTCAGATGAACAATTTAGTAAATTCCTTAAACTTTTGAAAAAAATTATATATTAACTTACCGTTTATTGAAGCTCTGTCGCAGATGCCAAATGCAATGAAATTTTTAAGAGAACTTTTAGCAAACAAGCGGAAGTTGGATGAAGCATCGCATGTGGAGCTAAACGCAATTTGCTCAGCTATTCTATAGAATAAGCTACCTCACAAATTGAAAGATCCAGGGAGTTTTACAATTCCTTGCTTAATTGGTAGTTTAGATGTGAATCATGCATTAGCTGATTTAGGGGCTAGTATTAACGTCATGCCTTACAAAATGTTTAAACAATTAGGTCTTGGGAAACCTAAACAAACTAGGATGAGCATTCAATTGGCAGATAAAACTATAAGATTTCCTAGGGGTATTATTGAAGGTGTACTAGTAAAAATAGATAAGTTCATATTTCCCGTTGATTTCGTTGTTCTAGACATAGAGGAGGATAACAACACCCCTTTGATTTTAGGGAGGCCCTTTTTAGCAATTGTTAAACAATTATTGATGTTAGCACAGGTGAGCTCACCTTTCGTGTGGGAGACGAGACGATCACCCTTCGAGCTCGTAATTCTGGCAACATATCGAATATTGAAGGTAATTGTGACGCGACCTACTTTGCAAAAATTAAGTTTTAAAGAAGTTCACGAGCCATGTTCCAGTAACAATAGAGGGCTCATTCATAAAGAACGAAGGCTACAGATACAGGAGCTAGACGAATGGCGAGCCCATAGAACACACGATAAACCAAAACTACGCCAGAATGAGCTCGATACCTCCCCAAATTTACTTAAGGTTGGAGATAAAGTCTTACTAGATGCCGCAGACCCTCACATTATCACTATCAACCCGAATAAAGAAATCCCTCTTACAGTACTTAGTATTTTTCCATTCGGTACAGTAGAGGTAAGTCATCCCAAGTTCGACACTTTTAAGGTAAACAACACCCGTCTAAAACCTTATTTTGATAAGATTGATAGTAGGAATGAGGAGTACGAACTCCTTAAACCACCATGACCATTCAACGGAGAGGTAAGTCACGCTTAGACTATAAATAAGTGCTTTTCGGGAGGCAACCCGAGCACCAACTCTATTAACTTCTTTAAATTTTAGTGTTTAACACCTGACCTACTAATGGAGCTCTTGAAAATAGGTCCACCACAGGGACACGGCCAAGCACACGGGCGTTAGGACTGTTTTGGAAAAATCTTTACCCTGTTTCCACACGGTCCTAAGCACGCCCGTGGCCAAACCTGTCAAATGAACACGGGCGTGGGAGAAGCGAATGAAGTAAGACACGGTCGTGCGACACGGCCGTGTGTACCAACACGCCCGAGGTACACTGGCGTGTGTCGAATTTCAGACGCGCCAAAATAGGAAAAATGCGAAACACACGGCCTAAAATTGGGACACACAGGCGTGTCCCCTGGCCGTGTGCCCCAAAATTTATAAATAGGCTGCACTATTCATTGTCTTCCCCACTCAAAAACCCTAACCCTAGCCACTGCAAGTCCACACGGCCTCCTCGCCACGCTCGTGTGCCGCTTCAACTTCGTTTTTGATGTATTTTCTCGTCTTCCTAGCGTTTGTTTACTTATTCCTTTTCTATTTTACTGGTTTCTAGGGCCATTTATCATGATAATATGCAAGTTTTTGATTTTATTTCTATATTTTTATCATTTAATAATCTAGAATATCCATCATCTTTTTCTTAGTCATTGCATGCTTTCTCTACTCCATTTGTTCAGTTAGAAGTAAAATTTTCATGATAAGGGTAGTTGAAATTTTCATGCCTTTTATGTTGCCATCCTCTCATCTATTTAATATATTGCATTGCATTCTTTGTCATTTTGATTCATACCACAATGCTAATGCCACAAGAGTATGTTAATGAACTCATTATTTTAATTTTTGTGGCTGAAAATATCTATGCCTTTTCTTCTTACAATGTAGTTCCATTTTCCCATGTTTACTCATCAAGATGATTCAATGATTCTAATTACAGGTTCATAATGTCATCTTCACGAGGAAAGAAAGCCTCCGTCCCCACCTAAAAAAAAGGAAGGGAACGTCATCTTTCTCGAGTCCTACCGCGAAAATTCGCCACCCGTTCCTACAATTCCCAAACGGGCACCAAGAGGAGCTTTTTCAGATACTATGTGCCCGACCTTTAACAGTGGGCCGCTGCATCGATTAGGCTGCTGTCGAACAAGTGCAATTGGCTGATGCAATCCGGGCCCTCCTTACCACTGACCCTTAAGAGCTATTCTTTGGGATCATCGAGCTGACATACTTAGAGCTGACGATGGAGCTATGTTCCACGTTTCATCTTCAAACAGTGATGACAAACTACGATGATCCTGGCACAGTCTAGTTTCGTTTAGGTGGATTAGTCCACCAACTAAGCGTTCCCGAGTTTGGCACTGCATTGGGTCTTTATACCGAGGAGTTCAGAGAAGAGAATGTCCTACATGCTCTAGACCGCCACATCCATCGTTTTCCCTCACGTTGCTGGGACGCCCTCATCCCACGTTCGGCCACTTACGACCCCAGTCGCACCAAGGCCTCATCTCTCCCTCTATCCCTAAGGTACCTCTATTCTATTCTATCTCACACTTTGACAGGGCGGAGGGAGAGCACCAACGTCGTCACTACCCACGACGTCTATTATTTATAGTATATGTCAAACGGGCACGTCATCGACCCTGCCTACTTTATCGCCCTTGCCATACGCCACTAGACGGAGCGGCATCGGAGGGGGCTCATCTGCATTGGCCCACGTGACTTGACTGGCATGACACTTCGGACTTCTCAACACCGCGGCCCAAGAATCATCTCTGACCCTTATTGGCCAGATGTCTCCACAAGGCATCTCGAGCATGCTTAGCATGTGGATGATCTAGAGGTGCCGAGGAACCTACCCTCTCCAATATTGTCTCACCCAATCCACCGAGAAAGAGGCTCCAGAGGGCATTACTGATGATGTCCTTACCCAACATGAGGACCCACCTTCCCAGCCACCACCACCACCTTCTCGGCCAGATCATGCTGCAGTTTCATATGCTGACATCTCTGAGTGCCTTAACAAATTCGACCAGTAGTGTTTTCAAAGATTTGATAACATTGATGCTACTCTACAGTAGATTTGTCAGCACCTCCACATCTCATTGCCAGTCCCACCTCGCCAACCATCCAGTGATGAAGATTTTTAGAAACTTTTATTTATTATTTTATGTTTCTGTTTTTATTTTCATTTAAAACCACTTTTTATTGTTCTTTCATCTTACTTTTATTAGGATTTATAATTTTTATCTAACAATTTTTCATCTCGGCTATTCCTTTACGAGTAATTATTCTTCCTAATATCCCCTAAAAAGTTCCTGCTTTTATCACAGTTATAAAGAGCTCCAAAGTTCACAATCACTTAGAAACTTCAAACTCCATTGGAAAAGGTTCTCCACGACTGCCATGCCCTGCTCAATGAGGAGATATAATATCCTTTTGGCATAGCACTTGTGGTACCCAACCTCTACCACCGCCGAAGTATCATTCTCCACCTCCATAACTCCAAACAAGGACATTCATTCAGTACTCAGGAAGTTTCAATTCTCTCTCTATCTTATGATTTTCTAATTTTTTTCCATATCTATCCTTGTACATTGAGGGCAATGTACATCTTAAGTGTGGGGGGGTAATCATATTCATTGTCCGAAAAACCCTTGAATACTGCTTTGTTCTCTTGTAAATCTCTCATATCATGTTTAAGATGAATTTTGATTGACTGATAAATTTTATTGATATATATTGAATTAAAACATAGGCATTCATGCATTGATTATTCAAACTTTAAGACATTAGAAAATTAAGCATGATAGGTTGATTGTTAAGAATTTAAAACTTTAGGTTGTTTCCCCAAGTTTTGGTATTATCTTGAATGGAATCCCACAGGTTTAAACATCAAAAAGCCATAATTTTTGTGAGATTTTTGAGCCTTTTGAGCATCTATTAATTCTTTCAAGCTCACTTCTATTATTGCTTTGAGTGCGTCAGTACTGAATTGTGATTCTAGAACTTGCCTGATTATGCATGTCAAGACCACACTATTTGATTTGATATGTCAAGATGATAGAGGCACTTAGGATTAACCCACTCATGCCATGAAAATCCTACCTCCATGATTAACACTTAGTAAACCCCTTTGAGCCTAACAAGCCATTCCTTGTATTACTCTTAATATTAACCCTTAACCCATTATTGTTCAAATCCCCTCAATTAATTTAACCTCTATTTTTGTCGAGATTTGATTTGAATAAATTGCTTAGCTATGTCTTGTTCTTAATAGTTAGTTTATGATTATTTGACTTGTTCTTAAAAAAATGTATACATATTAGTGGTGATCTTTTGTTTGTAAACTTCAGTTTTCAAATTCTATTAGTCAGAGAAGAAGCTTTGTTGTACACAAGTGATGATTAAATATTTTTCTAGTTAAGTAATTTTTCAAGTCAATCTCGATTCTAACCTTTTTCTTTTAGCTTGTGACCACACCCTCTAACTAAGCCTCGTTACAACCCTTTAAAGACCTTTTGATTAATGTATCATCTCGATTTATAGTGGTGGAGATTTGATTTTCATGCAAACCTATGGTAATAACTTTTCATACTGACTAATGAGTGCTAATTTCATTGTCCTTAAACACTTCGAGTGATTTGAGTGAATCTTTAGTGAGGATGGTAAACTTTGTGAGATTTCGAATCAATGATAACTATTTAGATGAAGGGAGATGCCTAATTTTTTCATGATTAATTACTCAATTTGGAATGTTTGAAGCTTTAATGTTCTTTTAGTTGAATTCTCAAGGTATGATTACTTATAAGATGGTTTGAGATAATATTGATAGGAATTATAAGTTGAGAAAAATAAATTTTTAATTATGATTTGAGGATTTTGCTTGAGGACAAGCAAACGCTTAAGTGTGGCGGTATTTGATAAACCGTAATTTATACATATTTATACCCCATTCTTAACGCATTTTATGAATGATTTTTCCTTAGAATTAGTGAATTCGATGCTCCTAATGCCTTAATTTCGTGTTTTATCCTTAGGTAAGCATAGGAAAGAGAAAGGAACGAGAAATGGGCCAAAAAAGGAGAAAATGAGCCAAGGTATGGAATCAACACGGCCTGGACCTCTTCACACGGGCAGCTCACACGGTCGTCTCAATTTGGCAGAATTGAAGCACGACTCACACGGGTAGAACACAGGCTCGTGCCAATTTAGCAGGCTCGTACACGGCCTAAAGTTATCGCACATGGGTGTGTCACACAGACGTGTCCCTGCCGAACCAAAGTTGAGTCTAATTCGGAAAAGGCCACTTTTGAGGGTTCTAAGGCATTCCAAAGCCTATAAATACACCCGAGAAGAGAAAGAAAAGGGGGACGGAGAATAGGAAGTAAGGAATTACTCTAAGGAAGCCGATTGATCCATCTCAGAAGCCGGATCCACTATCAAGACTGAAGATCTGTTCTCAATTTCCCTTCCAGGGGTTTTGGGTTTTCTTTATGTTTTGTATTTATTATTATTCTGAGATGTTTTCTTGTTTAGTTATGAACTAAACCCCTAAATACCTACGGGGGATGAAGCCTATGACGAAATCTTGTTATTATTTCTGAATCGTGTGATAAATATTTGACTTTTCTTAATTAAGTGTTCTTAATTCTTGTTTTGGTATTTCAGGATATCACTTTTGGAAGAGGAATAGACCCTGACTAAGAGTAACTTTGTCATAATTAAGTGGAGTTGATTGCGCGCCTAGAGATAGGGTGACAAGATTTTACCGGATTAGGGTGAAACCTAATAAGAGAATCCATAGATCGAGTTAATGCAACCCTAGGGTGTTAATTAGAGAAAATTCTCGGTTATTCAACCTAGGGATTAGACGTTATTAGTCTTGAATAGGGATAATAACATAACTTACGGATTTCTACAAAACAAGTTAAATGAATAAATCGTCCGGTTCGGAGCCAGAAAAACAAGTACAAGTCTAGGTGGATTTTTCCTTAGGTATTGTCTCAATCAATCGTTTTCCCCAAAAGTAATTTCCCAATTCTATTTTCGGCAAGTTCTTAGTTTAATTAGTTAGTTAAAACAAATCTTTTTTATTTGGCTAGATAATAAAAAGATAGTCATTACTAGTACTCCTAGTCCTTTGGGTTCGACAATCCGATCTTGCTAAAGCTATACTACTGTTCGATAGGTACACTTGCCTACGTCGTGATAATAGTTAGTTTCAAGAACGATTCATTGTAAATTTATAAAACTTATCACGGAAAATCACGATCACTCAGCATTAGGAGGTCGTCTCGATTTTTGCTAAATAAGTATTAAAATTTATAATTTTATTTTTTTGGGGTTTATAATAATTTATTTCTACAAATGGTGGCATGGCATTGTTACGAGGATATTTTGATATTTTCATGCATTGTGGCTAAGACTAGATAAATTAGATAATTGAATAACGAATTAATAATTGGTTTAAAAAACAATAGGAATAACGACTTCTATTAGTAAATTATAGGCTCTAGATTTTTGGCTGCAAAACTAGTTTTTGAAACTCTGAATGACAAATTAATAGTCAAATATATTTCAAAAATTTATAAGAGCTTTTATTTAATTAGATCTTAATTAAATTCAACATAAATTAATGATTTTATAAACTCAGGTAAAACCCACTTCATTTTCTATAGAATAAGAAATTTACTTTAAGAAAATAATTTTTTTTGAAAGCCTAATTTTTTTTATTGGGCCATTTCGGTGGCTAATGTGACCCTCAAAATTTGGCCATAATGTGTTAGAACAAATATGTCTATCAAGACTATTCCTCTTTAAGGAAAACTGTAATATCTTGATTTTGGGTCTAGTCGAAATAGTGGTTTCGTGACCACAAAATCCAAGATAGAAATAATTATTTTATGATTATTTTGAGGTCTATGATATGATTTCATGATTGTGTGAAAATTTCGTGAAGAAATTTTATGCATAAAGTGCTTAAATTGAAATTAGGGACTAAATTGAATAATTTGCAAAACTTGCATTCTAGAAGTTTCTAGTATGAAATTGTTTTGAAATATTAATTAGGAGGTCTAAAATAGAAATTTTACCAATTTCTAAGTCTTTGGACAAAAATTGGACATGGATGGAATTTTTGGAAACTTTAGTAGTAAGGGCATTTTGGTCATTTAGGGGTAAAATGAATTAAAATACAAAATTAAAAGCCAATTTTGCTCATCTTCAACCCCATGGCCGAATATAGCAAGGACAAACCATGGATAGGGTTCTTCAAGCTTCCAAGCTCGATTGCAAGTCCGTTCTAGCCCCGTTTTTTAAGTTCTTTACGTTTTTGGAATCCCGGTAACTTAATTAAGCTTATTCTAGCAATAATTTAAGCTAGGGTTCATATTTGGAAAAATACCCATAGGTGAAATGTGTTTATTTTGATGTTTTATGGTAGAATATGAAGGCTTAAATTATGTTAAACAACTTTTGCTAAGCGATTTTAAGCAAAAATGAGTAAAACGAACTAACTAAGTAAAAATTGTTATTGTTCATAACTATGTGTTAAAGTGAGAATTTAATGTTGTCATAGAAGGAAAAAATGTTCAGCATGTCATAAAACATAAGAAAATATGCTGAAGTTTAATTTACGAGCTTTGGGGAAAAAGTGTAAATATGCGAAAGTTTAGGGGCAAAACTATAATTTTTCCAAAATATGATTTTGGGTTAATTTGAATAATGTGAGCCCTAATTAGACTATATTTTAAATGATAGAGCAAGGAAAACTAAAATTCGGGCTAAAATGGGGAAAATACCAAGTTGTGGACGAAATGGTAAAAGTAGCCATTTTCACATACGAGGTAAGTTCATATGTAAATGTTGGTAACATAGTTATTATTTTAAATGTTTTATGTTATTTAAATGATATGATAATTATTATGAAATATTATACTCGTGATAATTGTTTGATAATATGTCAAATTATGTGATATACTTGGAAAATGTGAAATACTATCGAGTATCGGTATCGGCATTCCGTAGAAGATGGTTGAGACACATGATTGGGAAAAAGGTCCCGTTGAACCTTAGGAATGGATTAGGATACAAGTGACATGTCACTGGGATATTTGGGCATCCGAACTCGTTGAGTTGAGTCCGAGTTCACTTATGGATGCGAATGTCCAAACTCGTTGAGTTGAGTCCGAGTTCGAGAGATGTAACTAGGCATCCGAGCTCGTTGAGTTGAGTCCGAGTTCACTTATGGATGCGAACGCCCGAGCTCGTTGAGTTGAGTCCGAGTTCACTTATGGATGCGAACGCCCGAGCTCGTTGAGTTGAGTCCGAGTTCACTTATAGGCGGGTTACATGGTAGCTTGGCTACATATGTGGCACTTATGTGGATACTTTGTACAGGTATGTACTTAACCCTCAGGTTGAAAACTCGATATAACAACAATATGGTAAGATGATAAATGAAAATGTGATATGAACATCTCGGTGATGATCATGCAAATGATGTTTATGTTTGCTTATATAGTTGTGTTACTTGCTATTTGCATGTGAACTTACTAAGCATTTGTGCTTACTCCCTCCTTTTCATTCCTTGTAGTGTTGACAAGCCAGCTCAGAAATTGGAAACGGTCGGAGGCACACTCACACTATCCGTATACCATCTTGGCATAATGGCTTGTATATTTTGAGTATGTCATGTATAGCATTATAATCATTTTGTATATATGGTCTTATGCTATGGTTATTGAGTGGTATGGAAATTCTTGGTAATGATTAGCCATTGGAATGGCTAATCATGATCATATTTGGTGTTATGTATGCTAAATTGCTAGCTAATCCATGGGAACCATGAAATGGGTAAAATTTAACATAAAATAGATTCAGACAGTAGTAGTGACGTGAATTTGAAAAATCATTAAAAATAGTAGAAATGGAATTAAATAATGAATAAGTTATGGAATTGAAGCTTCATGAGTCTATTTTCATATGGATGGAACAAAATAGGTATATGAGTTATATTTTATGAGATGTTTAAATTTTTGTGAAACAGGGCCAGAGCAATTTCTGGATCCCCTGTTCTGACTTTGGAAATTCACCATAAATTTTTCAAAGATAATTAGAAGTCATGATTTATATGTACAGATTCCTTATTGAGTCTGGTTTTATTAGAAATAAACGGCATAGTCATTGAAACTCTGTACAGGGAGATATCTGATTCATAATACACAGAGGTCAGAGCAGTCGAACCCTAGAACAGGGGAGAATTTAACTAATAAACTATACTAATTTACTTGACCAAAAATTCTATAAAAAAAATTAGTAAATAGATATATGAGTCTAGTTTCAGGGAAAATTTACAGAATTGGATTTCAAGTTCCGAAACTCGAGATATGAATTTTTAAGAGACTGTGATGCAGATTGCTAGCTTGACTAAAAATTTTAAAAATAAATTGTTTGAGCTGTTTAAAGTAATGAATTAAGTCTGTTAATACCTCGTGTTCGACTCCAACGACGGTCTCGGGTACGGGGCGTTACAAAAACCTAGTGTGGGAATATTCAATATAGAGTTAGTTCCATAATGAACCATCAAATTTGATACGCCTAAAAGTAAGGCATCGCAATTAGTGCAGTTCACAAGGGGCTAACCCAAATGCCATTTCAACCCAAGTGTAGGATAAAAGTAGAAAGGATGAATCAAGGTTCAGATTGCTGGTGCGATGTGGGTCCTTTTCTAGTAGGCCTTATGAGTAGAATATCAGTTTATCTGCCAAAGCTATGTTGTGTTTACGAGCCACGAGAAAACTAAAAAGGATATTCATGATAGGAAGTGTGAGGAAAAAGGGAACAAAATATAATATGTGCACGGAAAAGTGAGAATCTGCAAGGATGATAAATAATTTAGAATCCACCAAAATTTGTTGAATGTCGACCAGGTAACGATCGCTCACTATTCAAACCACCATTAGAGAAAGGTGGAATTCAAACGGGAGTTTGGTAGGTAAGATAAGGCACTAAATTCTAGGTAAAAACATGGAGTTAAAGTATTTTATTTTCTTTTAAGTTAATACCCCAACAAAGAAGGGGTGAGTTATGTAATTGATAGTGAAGAAACTCATTAAGTTCATTTGAACTTACCAAAGTTTTAGCCTGTGCTTTGTAGGGTTCGTTGGATAAGGAAATAGAGGAAGGAACAAGTCAGACCATGTTTGTTCAAGGATCATCGTCAATAAGGTGTCATGCACATAAGAAGGGGGTACCTTCAGAGGCTTCGCCTATGGAATTGGCACATTGCAGTTAAGGGTTTTCTTAGGATTTAATCTTTTAAGGTAGTCAAATAAAGTTTGGTTTAAGACTCTTGTTGTAGAAAAAATAGTAATGGAATAATAAAGTTGATCGGCAAAATTTTTCGACTAAAGTATTAGATCCAACGGATCTGATTGTGACACTCCATACCCGAACTCGATGACTGGGTTGAGTAATGGTGTTACAATATGGGTTAGCTAAATCAAGCTCACATGTCCTCAAAAACATATAAATTACAAGAAAATAACTTGAATTACCTGAAAATTTAGGGACCGAAAAGATGACAAGCACTAATTTTAATATATGTACCTTGTTTAATTTTTAATTAATCACAATTAAATTAATTAACCTTTAATTAATTAATCCTTAAGCATGATTAAAAACAATTAGTGAATTATGTCATCCACTATCACCATCTGAAGCAATTAAAATGGTCTAATTGCTCATCTAGTCCTTTGGCCATTTAAAAAATCTATAGCGATAAACTTTTACAATTTAGTCCATGTACCTTAATTAACTGTCAATTTAAGAAAATTATTGGACCAAACTTTAATATATTTCTATATTAAACTCATAAATATTCCATAAATAAGGAAATAGGATTCTGAAACCGTCGTTTTCGACACCATTGAAAATCGAGCTATTACATCATCTACTTTTAAATTTTCATTAAAATAACTACTTTAACAAACACTTATAAGAATACATGAATTGTTGCATTTTGAAGGAAGTTTCACTCATTGAATTCACATTATAATAGATCGTTATTATGCTATCACCTTGAGGTCATTAAGATAGATCTTAGGTCTTACTTAAGGGCTCTTTCTCACGTAATTTTTTTTGAAGCATTCAAAGGTTTTAGCTTTCCAATTTTAAGTATGATTAAATGCATAGATATAATCAAGTGGCATCCTCTCTAATCTAAATGACATGTTATCATATATGATTATCATGTTTATCGATTCCATCATCCATTCCAACATCTATATATATATATATCAAATAATTTAAAACATATAATCATCGACTTTGACAAGCTATGGTTTATAAGGTCTCATCTCATGGAAAAAGAAAATTGCAAAATAGATTGCATTGTTTGATGGGTGTCAAAACAAGCAAAAATAGATTTCTACTAAAAAAATTAATAGACAAGACAAATATGTCATCCAATGGAAAAATAAGCATATTTATTGATCCAATCATAGTCCTTCAGATCGATAACCATGCCATCCTTTTTTGGTTGAAAGTAATACTAATAGATAGATTTAAGCTTACATGAAAAAAATAGGGTATCACTCGAATGGAAGGATTTTAGCTAGATTCATAGCCATGCACAAAATATGTCACTAGAATGACCCACGCTTCAGGCAAGAGTTGGTTAGGGTTTAAGCAATACAACTTTAGAACTTTACAAAAGAAAGGGTTCAATGATAAATGAAAGTCTTCTTTAAAATATGAAGGTAAAAGCACAAATGATTATTATCTTCCTCCGAAATTCTATTGCATCCTCTACTTTTTAATGTAAATTCACTAGGGACATTAAGAGACCATCCTTTTTCTTTCAGAAACCCTAACGGTTTCCATGTCAATGGAGTAAGGGATAACATTTGCTAGATTACGTAGATGGAGACAAACCCATCATTGTGTCCGTATGGGTGACACTTGACATCTTTTGTACAAAGGGTAAATGAATAGGAAATATGCAAAGAAAACTACAAAATAAAAAACAAACTTGTGCAGACACAAATTTAAGGACACTCAAGAGACTTAGAAGAGAATACTTATTCTAAAAAAAACATTGAAGATTATAAATCGATTTCATACTGCAGCTATCCCAATCGTTTTAAGCATGAGGCTACCTTTAATTGCTTTTGAATTTCTCAAGCCTTGCAACATTTAAGCATGACTATCTTCTCATAATGATACACTTCTAGCATGAAGGGTTTAAAAATGCTGGCTTTTTGAATTCACAATCGGTCCTACACAAGCCACTTTGAAACATGCTACAGACCTTATCAAGTTGGGGACTATTGTTAGTAAACAATTAAATTGGCCCAAATATCTCCCAACCAAGGCAAATCAAATCTTTTATGGACTACAACAATTTAAAAAGGATTGACCTTAAGATTTTAAGCTGCTTAGGCCCAAAGGGAACTCATTCCATTATGTGCTAATAGATAAAACATTTAGAACCTTCCATCATTGACTCTGTAATAACTTGATTTTGGGTAGTCAGAATAGTGGTTTCAGAACCACTATTCCAGATCAAGAAAAATTATTTTTAATTTTATTTTATGTGCTATAGCATGATTATATGAGTGCATGAAAATTTTGGTGAAATAATTTTACCGATTTCATGCTTAATTGCGAAAAAAGACTAAATCGCATAAAGGGCAAAAGTTTTGTTTTGTGAGCTAAATATGTTAAATAGCTAGAGAACCAAAATTTGGGGTGTTTAAAGTGCAAATACACCTAAAAAAAGGTGCTTGGCCAGCAATAGAGAGAAAGAAATTGAAAAGTCAAAATTGGTGGGTATTAGGTAGCTTATTTGGTATTAAAATGAAACAAAAAGAAAAAATGATGTCACCTTTTCATCTTTCTTCTTCATCCATCGAAAATGGCAGCAAACAGGGGATTTTAAGAGCCTAAACTTTCAGCCACTTAGTTCTCTTGCAAGTAAGTGATTTTGATGACTTTTCTTGATGATTTTTACACTTTTGGGACCCTTGTAGCATGAGCTAGCTAATGGAGGGACTATTTTACAAAATGGTTGAAAGTATAGGGTTTTTACATGAGAGAATTTATGTTGTTTGCTGAATTTTTATGGAAGAAAATGAGTCTTGGTTGTGTAATAAACAACTTTTGTGAAAGAAGTTTGCATGAAAACACCTAAAAAGGGCTATTTTGTAAAGTTGTAAAATAAGTTGTAAATGTGTGAAATAATTGAAATTGTGAGTTGCTATAGTTATAAAAATAATTCGGCTAGGCTTGGAAAAGGAGGAAATTCGATAAAAATTGATTTACGAGCCTAAGGGCAAAATCATAATTTTTGTAAAGTCTAAGGGCAAAATAGTCATTTTTCCAAATTATGAATTATAGAATGTTTTAATTAATGTAATGATTAAATGAGTGAATTTCATTATGTTAGATCAAGAAAATTGAGATTTGGGCTTAAATCGAAAAGTACGAGGTTATGGACTAAAATTGAGTAATTAGTCGAAATTGCATTTGAGGTAAGTCCGTGTGACTAAATAAACATGTTATCCGTGTTATTGTTAACATACTTGAAATTTATTTTGCTATGATTGTATTTAAATATATGTTGATGGGGTTATGTATGAGAAGGTGATGCCAAATGTTAATAACATTTTTTGGTAATGATTGAATACATTGGAAATTTGATGGAATCTGGCATTCCATTGAAACAAGTAAGTTGTGTGTAAATATTACAACTTTATCGTTATTATGCATTGAATGTTTAATTTCACATATAAGGCTTGAATGCATCTATGAGTAATGGTATGATGAGAATTATCATGATAAACTCCCAGTTGAACCTTAGGAATAGATTGGATATTCATGTAAGACATTTGGGTGATATGTGTGCTAGTGTAAGACATGTCTGAGACATGCATCGGCCACATTATGAGAGCCAATGTAAGACATGTCTGGGGCATGCATCGGCATTAAGACAAGAGCTAGTGTAAGACATGTCTGGGACATGCATCGGCCTCGAGATATGCAAGCTAGTGTAAGACCTGTCTGAGACATGGCATCGGCATGACATGTGTCAGTGTAAGACCTGTCTGGGACATGGCATCGACACCGATAGATGAGAGCCAGTGTAAGAACTATTTGGGACATGGCATCGGCCTCGATATTTGAAAGTCAGTGTAAGACCTGTCTGGGACATGGCATCGGCTTAGATATGTGAGCCAGTGTAAGACCATGTTTGGAACATGGCATCGACATCGTACCCTATGTTTGAGGCTTAGTGATTATCCTGTGGTATTCCAAATGGTTTAACGGGAAATTTACGATTTAAGTCGCTATGATAGAGCTTATGGCTATATTGTGAGTGGTACAGGTACTTACATGAAATTGATGAGATGTGAACTCAATTCATGTTGTACGATTAGTAAGGAATGAATATGAGCATGTTGAATAACACAGGTATGTATACCAAGCTCATGAGAAATGATTTCGGTTTATGATGCACATTTGGTGAAGATGTAAATAGGTAGTTCATGCCTATGAGAATGATTTTGTGACGACCTTTTGATTATAGGTCTATACTTATGATGTATAAATATGTATCTTTACCAATGTGGTGAAAATGAATTAATACGGTGTGATAAACTTAGTATCATTAATTTACACTAAAACAATTTTGGACAGCAGCCGTAGTCTGACTTTGAAAATCCACAAAAAATTGTGGAAATTGAGTTAGAGGCTGAATAAAATATAAAATTAAAGCTTAATGAGTCTGGTTTCACATAGAAGAAACAGTTAAGCAAAGGTGTTTCATATTATGAAATATTTGAATTGTTGTGAGACAGAGTTAGAATGATTTTGAAATCCCCTGTCCTGATTTAGGAAAATCATTAAAAATTGTAAAAAAAATATTATGGGTTAAAATTTATATTATTAGAATCCTTAATGAGTCTATTTTCAAAAAAAAATAAAAAATGAGAACATTATTTGAATCTCATGTGAGGAGATAATTAATTTTTAGTAAAGGAGGGTTGAAGTTGTCAAACAACAGAACAGGGGTGACTTCGGAGAATAAACTGTACTAATTGACTTAACCAAAATTTCTGAAAATTTTATGGTAAGAAGATATGTGAGTCTAGTTTTAGGTAAAATTAGAGGATCTTAATTTAGAGTTCCATAGCTCATGATATAAATAATTTAGTAACAGTGACTCGAGTAGATAGCTTGAGATGAACAAGAGTAAATAGTAGGATTTTGTGCAATCATGATAGTATTACTTTGAGATCATGTTGTAAGCATTGGTGGAAGCATATTGATAAATTTCTTATTATTTTCATATGGACTTACTAAGCATGAAGCTTACTCCCTCCTTTCCATTTCTTTTAGCTTGTCAGGTTAGCTCGGGGTTGGAGATCGTCGGAGGCAGCATCACACTATCAAGTCACTACCTTTGGAATAATGAAGCATATATTAGAAATTTCAAGTGAGTGGCATGTATAAGGATCTAGTTTTATCACATGTGTTATTTTATTTGGCCAAATGTATTGGCTTATATTGAGTTATATGTATATGGCCGTGAGATGTGGCTCATATTGATTATGGCTTGTAAACCTAGCTATTCATGTCATGTATAATGTTTATGATGTGATTATATTTGTTTGCCATGCATGGTTGGTGATATGACATGCGTGTTGGATGTATGCTCTATGACCATTTGAGGTGATCATAGCCATGTAGTAATTGTATGTTATAAAAACAACATGACGATGGTTGAATATGAGTGCTCGAGGGATAAGTTGGTAACTTAGCATAATGGTAAAAGTGGTCATCAAAGTGACGAGCCTTATGAATGTGAATTAATGAATCTAGACTTGGTATTTTATGAGTAGGTGCATTACATGTAATAGGACATGTCAATGTTATGAATGTGTCTTAATAAAGGGTGTTTAATCACTAAAGTGATGCCATGATTTGAGATTTTGATGTGCATAAGGCTGTAAAAGATTATGGGTAACATGAAGGCTTGGAAAATAGCCTAAGTGTTGGCCACACGGGTTGAGACACGGACGTGTGTCTCAACCGTGTGAGTGACACGGCCTAGAGACACGGGCATGTGGCCTGGCCGTGTGGTTCGATTTGCATGCTGACGTCATAAACAGAGAGTTACACGGCCTAAGGACACGGGCGTGTCCCTATGTCCACACGGACGTGAAACCCTGTTTCATGGGAAAATTTTTTAAGTTTTCCCAAAACTTTCTAAGGTTCTCGGTTTAGTCCCTATCTACTTTCAATGCATGTTTAGGGCTTCGTAGGCCCGTGTATGGGACATTATACATGTGTATGAAAAGTTTTGATTTGAACGAAATTTTGTAGCCCAGTTTTTGCATGTTTGTGAACGATTAAGTCCGGTAATGCCTCGTACCCTGTTCCGGCGTTGGACACGGGTAAGGGGTGTTACAAACTCTCCATTTCAATTAAAGGGAATGGGAAAAGATAAAGCCTTGAAAATAAGATTGGACGAGGAAGTTAGATTTGGCCACCTACCTATTCACCTTGAGGCAAAATCTAAAGACCTATAAATATGAAAATGAGCATGTAACATCCCAAAAATAGAGGGTTAGTAGAATCGAGTTTGGGAATCGAAAGAGAGTGGTCATGCCATAATTTTTGAGATTATCTATGCGTATTTAGGAATAAATGAGGTATTGGTTTGTTTGATAAGTGTTAGTGAAACGTTCCTTGAAACCCAAGTTCAAATCCCTTCTCTCTCACCATTTTTTATTATTTTACTAAATTTGCCTCAAACCCTAGTATGTGACATGCCTTGTTTTTAAAATAAATATTGCAAAATTATTTCAAAAAATTAAGGAAATATTCGAGTGGTTAATTGATAAATGGAAAAGCATGAAAATTAAATTGAGGTCCCATGTTTGAATCCTTTCTCATGCAAAATAATTAACTTTTACAAAATCCCTTATTTTCAATGTGTGTGTCATCCATGCCTTTGTAACCATAGGTATAAATGTTAATTTTACACAAAATAATCAGCTTTTATTCTATTTTTACTCACCCTAGCCGTTCCTCCCCTCTCTTCTCTTCTTTGATCTTCAATTTTTTTCCTTTCTCCATTGTTTAGTTTTGTTATATTTTTCTTTTATTTTTGTCACAAGATTTTGCATCATCTCCTACATCATAATGCTTCCATTTTTCTATAATTAAATCATCCCCAAATTTCAAATCTTGAGTCTCTAAGATCGATTCCTAATGTTGCCAAGAAGCCATTGCCACCACTTTCAATTAGCTTGTGTAAGGTCTCTTTTTCTTTCAATTTCTTGATTAATCTTTTCAATTAAACACCTAAATGCCCAGATCTGGAATTTGGGGGATTTTAAATATTTTAAAGGTATATCAGCCCCAATTTTGGTTACCATGGGTAGTTGTGCGGGCGCCTAAAAGAAAGAAAGGGGGCTATTTTGTTTCTAAATTCTTGCCCATATATTTCCAGCATTAAATTGACTTCTTGATCCCCCATAATCATCCTTTAATCATATTTCAATTAGGGAAAAATGTTGTTGATCAATTGGCCATTCAGATCTCAAAAATAAGGAAGCGTAAGTGCAATTACATGTAAACTAGTTTGTTGTTTCAACATAGTTGTTGGATAAAGGTTATGGATTGATTAAATGAAGAATTTTAATCAATATGGGCTACTGATTTTCTAGTATGTAAATGTGTTAGTTTTTGACCCAAACACCCTGTCGAAACCTCTTTAAAACGGGTTTTTAAAAAAAAACAAAAACGGGAGTCGCCACCAATCTTTTAAAGTGTGATTGGATCACTTTACAAAATGTTTTGGTCTACGAAATTATGAGAAAATAGGTTCGGGAGTCGGTTACGTACGAGGAAGGATTAGCACCCTCGTAACGCCCAAAATTGGTACCAAATTGAATAATTTTACCTTAGTGTCAGAAATTTGAAAGAATTTAGAAATAAGATTCCCTTAAAATCGTAATGCTTTGATTTAAAAGTATCAAGATTCCTTCACTTCAAAAGAGTACAAACATCACATCCAGCATAATTGGACACGATATCTTTAAACTTTCGTAACTGAAATCATCTTGTAATTTATGAAACTAGTTTGAAAGGATGTTTTAGATATTTAGGCAAACAGGAAATCGCAAACCCAGCATGTTAGGGCACTATTTCTCGAATTCCCAACTACCAAAAACATTGCCTTATTTTTTTTTAAATCTTTTGGATCGAATGAAATATAAAGATTCTTTAAAGTGATGATGCACTTATCATTTTATAAAGGACTAATATTAAATAAATTAACCCATACTTACTTTAACATACCATGCAAATATAATAAAGATGACAAATAAGGATCTAAATTACATAATATGTTATTATTTTATGCATGGTCATAGATAACATAAATATACATACATTATTGTTACATGCGAAATACAACGTGGAACATAATGAATTCAATGAGATAAATTGCATAATACATATATATATATATATATATATATATATATATATATATATATATAAACAACATTTCATGCAAATGTACTTTAAATCAATATAAAGGATTAATTTTCATGCAAATATGTAAAGACAATAACAAGTATTATATGAAAATTTAACCTACTAAACAATAATAAAATAAAAGAAAACAAAAATAAATGAGCAAATTATAAACATGTGAAATATAAATCAAATAAAATAAAAAAATAAAGATATTCATAAATTTTTAGAATAATATGAAAATAACAAAGGAAAACTCCTTTTTTAAAAAAATGATTAATACATAAATAAGCCATATTATAGGGTATAACAACTTAATATATTAACAAAATAATAAACTAATTATTAATATTACGCATATTTATTTAATAATAAAATAGAAACCTATATAATTAATGGGTGATAAAATAATACATATTTTTAAAAAAAGTAATGTAAGAGATAATATATATATAGTAAAGTATATAATATATAATAGGATTTATAAACAAAACATATAATAATATAAACAATATGATATGTAATATATAAAATAATATATATAATAGAATATATAATAAAAGATAATTTATAAATAAAATATATAATAATAAAAATAATATAATGGATAATATATATAAATAAAGATAATATACATAAATAAAAAAATAATTTTATTATTTTTATACATAATTAACATTTAAAAAATATATAATATATATATTTAAAAAATATTTAATATATAAACTATAAATAATACATATACCATATAAAATAATATAATAACATATAATATAATAAAATAAATGGATTTCCAATATTTAATAATAATATAACATATAATTTTAATATAAAATAATAATATACCTTAAATAAACAATAAAATTTGAAATAAATAAATTTATAAGTGTAAGAGGACTGGAATTAAAAGCAATTAAAAAATTTGGGCTAATTTAAAAAAAAAATTTGGGCTAATTAGAAAACGCATTAAAACCGAGGGACTCATTGGGCAATTTGCCCTAATCCCAAAACGACGTCGTCTCTCTGAAAAGATTTTTAAAGGCTGTTAGGATTAAATTGAAAAAAATATAAAATATCAAGGCCAGATTAAAATAAAAATAAAATGAAATTTGAAAATACTAAAACACGGAAGGACCAATCGGGAAATTATCGCATTTATCAAAAACACGCGGATCCTTCCCGGGTTTTCGGGTCAACGCACGGATCCTGGCCTAAAAGCGATGCCGTTTTGAAGGTTACTGTTTAGGCAAAACGACAGCGTTTACATATGGCTATATAAGCCAATTTTTAAGCCTTGAAATCATTTCTGCAATCTGTTTAAAAAAAAAAAAAAAGAAAACCCTCTGAAAGAAGGCTTGGGGGTGAGTTCTCGGAGTGCTATCGAGCCTCCGTTCAGAGATTCGTATGTGTCCACGAGCCACCGTCAACACCGCCTTGTACGGTGGTCGGAAACTGGAAAGTTTCCTCTTTCCAACGTAAACCAAATCGGTATATTCCCTTTTCCTTTTTTATTGTTTACAATATATATTAAAAAAATCACCTTTGTGTTTCTCGATTGACTGTAGTTCTCTCTCTTTTTGTATATGTGTAAAAAATGCTTTTTTTATTAAATCTCTGTCTTTTTTCCAAAAAAAAAGATATCCCCTTACATCGTTTGATATTCGGCCTTTATAGGCCTTTTTTACAATACAGATCTTTAGCATGTTTTCATTTGCTTGATTTCTTGCCATATATTGTTGGTACTGTCCCCTTTGTCGAAACCTTTTTTAAAATCGAGTTTTGAAAAATGGGAATCGACTTTAAGAAAAACAAAAACGGGAGTCGCCACCAATCTTTTTAGGTGTGATTGGATCACCTTATAAAATGTTTTGTTTTAAAACATTTGTTTTGGTCTACGAAATCAAAAAAATGGGTTCGGGAGTCGGTTACGTACGAGGAAGGATTAGGACCCTCGTAACGCCCAAAAAATTGGTACCTAATTGATTATCAAAATGTCTTTAATGTCGGAAATTTGAAAATTTTAAGATGTAATCCTCCTTTAATATTTTCAAATTTGAAAATTACGGTTCACTTGTATCAAGTGAATCAAAATATTATATCCAATAAGTTAGGACACAATACTTTTAAGATACTCAATACTAAGTTAGCCTTTTTGAAAATCCCTATCTCGAAACAACAAAACGCCATATCCAGTAAGTTAGGACACAACGCCTTGAAATTCCAAGACAGTTGCTTGCACTTTGAAACCCTTAAAACTTAGAAGGGTGCTTGATTATTTGAACTTAACGAGAAAGGTTGCAACCCAATAAGTTAGGGCACTGCTTTTCTCGAAATTTCCAAACACCAAGCATTGCCTTTATTTTTGAAAGCTTTAGAGTCTTGTTTTTTAAAATCGATGCATGAAGGAGCATATTAACATAACATTCGAGATAACATGTTATAATAATAGGTAAATAAAAGCACAATAGCATAAATATCATACATTAACTAACATATATATAAGAAATAAAACATGGCAAATTTTAAATAAGTAAAATATACATAAAACATAATATATTTTTAAGAAGAATAGGTAAAAACACATGAACATGTAATTCAACATATATTTAAACATATTAATAATAAGAAATGATGCATGATATACAATTTGACACATATATATAAAAAAAATAATATGTCAAACACTCATCATTTAATAAAATTATGAGACCATCATATAATATATTGACATAATATAATATATACTAAAATATAAAATCAAGTGAGTAATTATTGATGTAAAAAAAATACCAAAAATATAAATTAAAATGTTTTAAAATAAGTTATATATAATAATATAATATGAATAAAACATAAGGAAATATAATATAAAATAATAAAAATACAATAAGCATTTTGCATATAAAAATATGGTAAAATAATTAGTATAGAAAAACAAAATAAATAATATATAATGAAAAATATATAAAAATAAAGAATAGGTGTAATATATAAATGGAATATGAATACTATTATAAATAAGGATAATATATACTATTATTTATTAATAATTTTTTAAAATTCATTTTCCATTTACAAATTTAGTAAATAACAATACAATTTTATAAAAAATATAAGGAATAAAATATAATTATAATATAATTTATAGATAAAATATATGATAATAAAAATAATGGATAATAATAATATATAACTAATGTTTAAAAAATATATAAAGTATTTAAAGTAAATTAAAATATAAAAGGATTAAAATTGAATTTAATTAGAAAATCTAAGGTTAATTTGCAAAATAATAAAAATCCTGGGCCTGATTTGAAATGCATGTTAAATTCAGAGGACTCACTGGGCAATTTGCCCTAATCCTAAACGACGCCGTTTTTTGAATACTGTTTTAAAATCACAGAGAGGACTAAATTGAAACAAAATTAAATCATTAGGACTAAATTAGAAATAAGTAAAAATGAAATTATAAATATTAAAAAATGCAAGAGGACCAATTGAGTAATTAACCCAATCCTCAAAAACACGTGGATCCTCCTCGGGTAATCGGGGTCAACGCGCGGATCCTTAGTCTAAAAACGATGCCATTTTAAACTTAGTAGATTAAGCAGAAACGATGTCGTTTCGTCAAAACTATATAAGGCCGATTTCTTTTATTTGAAATTCATTTTAACCTGTTTCTAAAAAAAAACGAGAGAAATCTCTCTCAAATTCCTCGGGCTCTCCGAGCCTCGGCCTTTGGTCGGTGATCCTCTGATCATCAGACCACCATGTTCCCTTCCACGCGCCGTCGCCGATTCCGCCGTGTACGGCGATCGGGACCTGAAAGGTTCATTTTTTTCTTGCAAAACAAAAGGTATTTTCTGTTTTCTGTTTCCTTTCTGAGTTTTTTTTAAAACAAAATTTATATATCTGCATGCAAGAGAAACAACTCAGTAAAAACAAAATAAAAGAGACAATTTAGTTACCCTTCCAAAGATTTGCTTTATTTCTCTGTCCTTTGAACGGATACAAACTTTGTGGTGTTTTCTGTGTATATTTTTGCCTATATATGCTTCTGTTTCTCCTTATATATATATCTTGATTTTTCTGTGCTTCTCTATATATGTATTAGCGTACCCACTTACAGATTTGAGAAAAGGCTTTATAGCCTTAATCTACTGCCTATTTTGGAAAGAAATCAAAAGATTTCTTTCGAAACCCTGTTCTAATCTATTTGTTGTAGTTTTGCTTTGATTTCTTTCCTTTTCCTGCAGGTGGTTGCGAGGATCTCGGTGGCGAGACAAGGCTGAGGTGTAGCACTGATGGAGCCTTGACATGAGGCCAATAGATGCTCCCCGAGAGTTCTGGAGTTTTGTGAAACGAAAGGGCGCTAATTGGGCATGACGTTTGAGGCGCCTGAAGCTTTCAGAATCCCTTACGGCGTGAGGAGAAAGAGAGCTAGGGTTTCTAACCTTATCTGAAAGTCATTTGGGCCCCTGTTATTTGGGCCTTCAAATTTATTGGTATTAGGTGGGTCTGTTTGGGTCTGTTGTAATGGGTCTGGTTTAAGTTGGGCTACGGGTGTATTTGGGTACACGGGTAGTGGGCTAGTTGGGTTTTAATTTTTGGGCTGTGGTTAGTGGGTTTGTATTTTGGGTTCTGTAAAAAGGACTTTAAAATGGACATTTTAAATAAATACATAAATACTTATTCTTTTATTCTGTTTTCAACCCAGTCAAATTTGGGCTACTACAGCTGCCCCTCTTTGCTCATTGCTGTGTAATAGGAATCGAGCAAAGACTCATAGAAAGACCAAATTTGCCCGGTCTTATCGAATCCTAGTCTCCAATCTGCTACTGTCCTATTGATATCTTCGATCTGCTCTCTGTCAAACACAGAGACACCCAAATCTGCCTCTTCGATTTGTTCCCTAACAATACAGAGATGCCAAATCATCTTAGATTTGCTTCAGCATAAGCACGCAAAAACCAAATTAGCTATGCCTTCGATTTGCTCCTTGTAAGCACGAGGGTGCCAGGTCATCTTGGATCTGTTTGAGGACATCTGAGAGTCAAATCTGCTACGTCCCCGATTTGTTCCTTGTAAACACAAAAATGCCAAATCATCTTAGATCTACTTCAGTATAAACATCTGAAGGTTAGATCTGCTATGTGTCTGCCCTCCGTCGAATATAGAGATGCCAAACTTCGATTTGTTCTCTGATGATACAGAGACGCCAAATCATCTTAGATTTGCTTCAACGTAAACACGTGAAAACCAAATCGGCTATGTCTTCGATTTGTTCCTTATGAGCACAAGGATGCCAAATCATCTTGGATCTGTTTGAGAACATCTGAGATTCAAATCTGCTATGTCCTCAATTTGTTCCTTATAAACACAAGAATGCCAAATCATCTTGGATCTTCTTCAGTATAAACATCTGAAGGTTAGATCTGCTATGTGTTTGCCCTGCGTTGAATATGGAGACGCCAAACTTCGATTTGTTCTCTGACGATACAGAGACGCCAAATCATCTTAGATTTGCTTTAACGTAAACACGTGAAAACCAAATTGGCTATGTCTTCGATTTGTTCCTTGTAAGCACAAGGATGCCAAATTATCTTGGATCTATTTGAGAACATCTGAGAGTCAAATCTGCTATGTGCTCGATTTGTTCCTTGTAAACACAAGAATGCCAAATCATCTTGGATCTACTTCAGTATAAACATCTGAAGGTTAGATCTGCTATGTGTCTGCCCTCCGTTGAATATGGAGACGCCAAACTTCGATTTGTTCTCTGACAATACAGAAATGCCAAATAATCTTAGATTTGTTTCAACGTAAACACGTGAAAACCAAATAAGCTATGTCTTCGATTTGTTCCTTGGAAGCACAAGGATGCCAAACCATCTTGGATCTGCTTCAGTATAAACATCTGAAGGTTAGATCTGCTATGTTACAGCCCATTACCCTATTACTTAGGGGGTTTAAGGCGTGTCGTCTTTGATAACCTGTAGAATGATTATGCTTGATAATTAGGATGCTATGATCGAAGTGAGTCGAATGTTCCTAAATAAACATGTTATGATGCAAAATGTTGTGAACATGACCCCTATCCTAGACGTCACCACTCATTCCTTCATTTGTCTTTTCTTTTCTCGAAGTATTATTCTTGCTCAACTTGTAGGCCTGTACCCTTTCTTAAATGCTACAATCCACTGAGGATGTCTGCAAGATAATCTTTCCTCAGAATTGAATCGTTGGTTTTGTCCATTTTCTTTTTGGACTGGAAGAAAGAAATTCCTCGAGTTCCTTCATTCCTTACTTATGTGAATTTCTCAAACAATTTTCCTGTTTTTAGTTTCCTGTATTATCTAGAAATTCCAAAGTAATGTGCAAAACTTCGTTTGTGAACATATTTAGTTCATCTATCATTATTTCAATGCAACATACTTAAAGAATAATAGAAAATGAATAAATCTTTAAGAATAATTGGTTTTGAATGATTTGTCAAAAATACAAAGGAAATAAATCTGATAGCATATCTTTGAGAAGAAATAGAATCTAAAGATAGCAAACAGGATAAAAGTTAGATACTCTAGATATCGCCGCTTGAGCATCTATACACCAGCTTCATGAAATCTTTCTTGAGTTCAACATGTGTTTAAAAGATCCAAAGTACTTTGTTGATGCCCCAACATACAATGTGTTTCACTCTTTGGTGGAGTCAGATATTGCTGTATGCCCTTCAAAATTTGAGCTGCCCTTTTGGGTTTTCAACTCAAAACCCTTTTAGTCACAAGGCGCCCTTTACGGGTTTTCACCTTGGCCTCTCCATTTTTTTTTTTGTGAAAATTTAAGGCGCCCTTTGCGGGTTTTCACCTTGGATTCTCCTCTCCTTTAGACAAAGTACTTTTTGACTGAGTCTGAATTCACTGGATTGGGTAGACTCTTCCCATCCATTTTTGTCAAAATCAATGCTCCTCCAGAGAAAGCTTTCTTCACGACGTATGGCCCGCCCAATTTGGCATCCATTTTTCTCTAAAGTCTTTTTGAATAGGAAGGATCTTTTTCAGTACCAAGTCTCCCTCATGGAACTCTCTTGGTCGAACTTTCTTATCATAAGCCCGCATCATTCGCTTCTGATACACCTGCCCATGTCGAATGGCTCTTAGCCTCTTTTCCTCAATCAAGTTCAACTGGTCATATCGGGATTGAACCCATTCAGCTTTATCTAACCTTACCTCCGTCAAAATTTGAAGAGAAGGTATTTCTACTTCAATAGGTAACACTGCTTCCATCCTATAAACTAACGAGAATGGGGTTACCCCAGTAGAGGTTCTGACAGATGTTCGATAGGCCAGGAGTGCAAACAGTAACTTCTCATGCCAATCTCTATAAGTCTCAGTCATCTTCCCCACTATTTTCTTAATGTTCTTGTTGGTGGCCTCCACTGCCCCATTCATTTTTGGACGATAGGGAGAAGAATTGTGATGCTTGATCTTGAACTGGTCGCAAATCTCTGCTATCGTTTGTTGTTCAAATTCAATGCATTGTCGGATATGATCTTCTCAGGCATTCCATACCGACACTTATGGCATTTCTTGGTATAGTTGATACAGTCCACTTCCATAGTGGCCAATAATAACCAAACCTCATGATTTGCCTTGCCATTGTGAACCCATTTGCATGCGTCCCACATACACCTTCATGAACTTCTTCTAAAATTAGCTTAGCTTCCACAGTATCGACACATCTCAAAAGTACTTGGTCTTTCCTTTTCTTGTTCAGGATATCCCCGTCTAAGACGTAGTCACAAGCTAACCTTCTCAAAGTTCGTTTGTCATTTTCGTTGGCCTGTTCAGGGTATTTGCGATATCTTACATATCATAATATATCCTGATACCACGGGTTATCATCATTTTCTTCCTTCTCAATGTTACAACAATGAGCTAGAGCTTCGTAGACACTCATCTGAATTGGTCTCATCTCTTCCTCTTTATTCGCCTTAATCATTGAGGTCAAGGTTGCTAAAGTATCTGCCATCTGATTTTCGTCTCGAGGGAGATAATTGAAGGTGATGTCATCGAACTCCTCAAGTAACCCCAAAACTACCTTTCGATAATTGATCAATTTAGGGTCCCTTGTCTCTCATTCACCTCTAAGCTGATAAATTACCAACGCAGAATCCCCATATACTTCTAGGGTTTTTATACCTCGCTCTATAGCTGCTTGAAGTCCCATGATGCATGCTTCATACTCAGCCATAGTGTTCGTGCAATCAAAATCCAATTTGCACGTGAACGGGTAATGATCACCATTCGGGGATACCAAGACTGCCCCAATTCCATTTTCGACTGCATTAGAAGCCCCATCAAAATTGAGCTTCCAAGGAGAATCCTCGGTCGTTGCTATACACATTAACTCCTCATTTGGAAAATCAAAGTTCAATGGCTCATAATCCTCTAGAGCTCTACTGGCCAAAAGGTCTGCTACCATACTTCCTTTTATAGCCTTCTGACTTATGTAGACTATATCAAACTCTGAAAGCAAAATTTGCCATCTCGCCATTCTCCCATTTAGAGCCGTCGACTCCATCATGTATTTCAATGGATCAAGCTTTAAGATGAGCCAAGTGGTATGGTATAGCATGTACTGTCTTAATGTCCGAGTTGTCCAGATCAACGCACAGCACAACTTTTCAATTGGTGAATATCTCATTTCACAATCAGTAAATTTTTTACTGAGATAATAAATTGCCTTCTCCTTTTTTCCTGACTTGTCATGCTGACCAAGCACACATCCCATAGAATTACTGAACACTGACAAGTACAATATTAACGGTTTATCTGGACTAGGTGGAGATGATTCCGGAGCATTCAACAAATATTCCGGAGCATTCCTCATCCCAAGTACCTTGATTGTGCTTTCTGAGGAGGTGAAAAATAGGATCACATTTCTCGGTCAGTTGTGAAATGAACCGAGCGATGTAATTCAACTTTCCTAGGAATCCTCGAACTTCTTTTTGAGTTTGTGGTGGAAGCAATTCTCGTATTACTCTGACTTTGTCCGAATCAACTTCTATTCCCTTTTCACTGACTACGAAACCCAATAGCTTTCCCGATCTAGCTCCGAAGGTGCATTTTGCCGGATTGAGTCTTAACTGAAACTTCCTTAACCTCAAGAATAGTTTTCTCAAAACTTCAATATGCTCTTTCTCTGTTCGGGATTTAGCAATCATGTCATCAACATATACCTCAATGTCCCTATGCATCATGTCATGGAACAAGTTCACCATGGCCCGCTGGTAGGTTGACCATGCGTTCTTCAGTCCAAACGGCATTACTTTGTAGCAAAAGGTGCCCCACAAGGTTATGAAGGTAGTTTTATCCATGTCCTCTGGATACATCTTTATCTAATTGTACCCCGAGAAACCATCCATAAAGGAAAACAACGAATGTCCCGCCGTGTTGTCTACCAAAGTGTCGATGTGTGGCAAAGGAAAGTTGTCTTTTGGGCTAGCTTTCTTCAGATCTCTATAGTCAATGCACATTCGTACCTTCTCGTCCTTCTTAGGGACCGGCACAATAGTAGCTACCCATTTGGAGTACTTGACCTCTTGTAAGAATCCAGCATCAAACTGTTTCTTAACCTCATCTCTTATTTTTAGAACAATATCTGGCCGCATTCTCCGCAACTTCTGTTGGACTGGTTTGCAATCTTGTCTCATCGAAAGATGATGTACTACAATGTCGGTACTCAATCCAGGCATATCCTGATATGACCATGCGAAGATATCTTTGAACTCTCGAAGAAACTCAATCAAGCCACGCCTTGTGTCCTCGGTAATCAGTGTTCCAATTTTCAACTCCTTCCCTTCCTCTAGGGCTATATTTTCTATTGCCTCTTTCTCATGCGGCATGATTCGTTTTTCCTCCTGTTTCACCATTCTTAACAGATCAGGAGACACATCACAATCTTGAAAATCTTCAAAATCCTGAAATTCCTCTAAACACACGTCTTGTTTGCAAGAGAAATTAAAAGTTGCAGTATCAGTGCTCATATCATTGATATCTAGAGACCTATGGGGGTATTATAGAATATACAAAGAATGAATGAATCAAAGAATGATTGTTTATATGCTATGAAAGAAAAAGTTTAACGAAATATTGATTGTTAAAAAGAAATCATATTCGTCCAAATTTATAATTATGTTTTATTAAAATAATAATAGATGATCAATAGCCTTTTCACAAACGTAATCTTATTACTCCTAGGCCCTAGAGTAACAGACATGTTTCGAGAATTACTCTGAAAAATTCTTAAAGACTACAGGAAGGTCCTCCGTAGTCCAATTGTTCAGAGAGCTCCCTGGTTCGTAAGGGCGAATGCCCTCGAGGATTCCTTGCTCCAATCCATCATTGTGTACAACATTAATCTGATGAATTTCTTCTATCAATAATCCTCCTGACTTAAAGGATTTGGATATAGGTGGGAATGTCATCGGTTCCCACTCCACTTCTCCTCCGTTCAAATGTGCCTTCCTTCTTGCTTGGCGCTTCTCAATCTCTTGCCTCTTGTGCTTATGGTCTGGCTTGAAGCCCAAACCAAAGCGATCTTTCTTCTCAATCAGTTTTGGGATTTGAACCCCTCCTTGCAATTGTCTTCCTAATCCTTTTCCTGGCAATGCTCCTTTTCCCATCATCATTTGCAGGGCCATTCTTGTGGCTCCAGACATTTTGGGTAATGGCGCCTCACGTCCTTCCAGAATAAAGGTTGCGTTGATGATTTATAAAGAGCGGAAAGAACACTCAATAGCTTCTTCACTTACCTAAACATAAAGGGCCTTGCTAGTGACTGTTGCTATAATGTGCTCTTCCGCATTGATGGTTATTAACTGTCGATCTATCACTAACTTTAATTTTTGGTGCAATGAGGAAGGCACCACTCCTGCCGAGTGTATCCATGGTCTCCCCAATAAACAATTATAGGAGAGCTTGATATCCATCACCAAGAAGTCAACTTCATACGTATTTGGCCCAATTTCCAAAGGGATGTCAATTTGCCCCATTACTTTCTTTTCGGTTCCATCGAAGGCTCTTACTACATTGTGACATGTTTTCATATGCGAGCTGTCAATGGGAAGTCTGTTCAATGTAGATAATGGAAGGATGTTTAAAGCTGACCTGTTATCAACGAGTACACTTGGAAGCATGTATCCCTTGCACCGAGTAGTGATGTGCAAGGCCTTAGTTGACCCTATACCCCCAGGTGGAATTTCATCATCATTGAAGTAGATAAAATTGTCAGCACTGATGTTATTCACCAACCGGTCCAACTTGTTAATGGATATGTCGTGGGTGACATATGTTTCGTTAAGTACCTTCAACAATGCATCCCGATGCACTTCAGAACTCAGAAGTAGGGCTAATACTGATATACGCACTGGCTGCTTACGTAACTGCTCGACCACACTATATTCGCTATGCTTAAGGAACTTTAGGAATTCCTTAGCCTTCTCCTCCCTTAGTGGTTCATTGATGAATACTTCGGTCTCTTTCTTCTTCTCAACATCCTTTGTTTTCGTGGGCTCAACTCTGATGCCCCCTTCATCATAATGCTTCCCACTTCGTGTATGGGAACCTTCATTTTGCACGCCCCTAGACGCACTGGCTATACTCTCCTTCTCAGGTACTATTACACTGTAGTTATAGCTCCATGGCACCCTCTTGTCATCCTTGTAAGGGAAAGGAGTGGGTTTATGGATGACGACCTTGGGCTTGGTTTGCGCCCCTACTTTATTATTCCCCGGCAAGGAAATAATAATTCTTGGTTGGCTGGTTCCTTGTTGTTCACCTTCCAGCGCACTTATTTCTCTTTTATAAGAGCTACCTTCAAAAATTTGTAACTCTTTACTATCAATGAAGCCTTGCACCAAGGCTTTGAATTCTTCACAATTTTGGGTCTCATGACCCTCTTTTCCATGGAACTCACAGTAGTTCCTCACTTCTTCTCTTTCTTTCCCAGAAGTTATCATCCCTCTCTTCACCATCTCTTTCCAAATTACCCTCAAAGGCATTCTCACCTCAGCAACATTTTCCTTGATTATCCCTTCCCTAGTTTCATCAATGGCATTAACTCCTTGATTGTCATGATCTAGTAACGGATTTTCAACATTAGGGGTACTGTCGAATTTCACAACCCCCATCTTGATAAGTCTCTCTACGGCCTTCTTGAATCCGGTGCAATTTTCAATCGAATGCCCCGGTATTCCCGCATGATATTCACATTTAGCATTTGCATTATACCACTTGGGGTACGGTGGCTGTAGCGGTTTCAAGTGAAATGGAGCAATGGTGTGTGCATCGTATAAGCTTTGATAAAGCTCACGATACGTCACAGGGATAGGCGTGAATTGTATCCTCTCCGAATTCTGTCTTGATCCTGATTCCTGTCTTTGAGTACTTTGCTGCCCAACCGTAGCCGCTTTGGACTGACTAACTGTGACTGCCTTCGAGTTGAAGCTACTTGTGTTGTTCACCTCGTTGTCTTTTCTTCTTGAGGCCAATCTTTTGGCCACTTCCCCCTTAATTTTGCCACCCCTTACGACATTCTCTATCTTTCTCCTGGAATAACTATGTCTGCAAAACTTTTGGTAGTGCTTCCAATCATGTGAGTAATGAATGGAGCTTTCAGAGTATTGATGAATAACATGGTGGTCTCCTTCTCCAGCAGTGGTGGTTGAACCTGCATTGCTACCTCTCTCCACCTTTGTGCAGATTGCCTAAAATTCTCATTAGGCTTCTTCTCCATGTTTTGCAGAGTGATCCTATCAGGGGTCATGTCAGTCACGTGATTGTACTGCTGCATGAAGGCTTGTACAAGATCCCTCAATGAATTTATTCTAGCTCGGCTTAACTGATTGTACCACCTAGCTGCTGCTCCCACTAAACTGTCTTGAAAATAATGGATCAACAGCTGATCATTGTTTACGTACCCACTCATCCTTCTACAGAACATTGTGATGTGGGCCTCTGGGCAAGTAGTACCATTGTACTTTTCGAACTCCGGCATCTTGAATTTGTGAGGCAGCACTAAGTCTGGGACCAGACTTAAGTCTTTGGCATCAATCCCATGATAATTGCCGGTGCCTTCCAAAATCTTGAATTTTTCTTCCAGCCATCTGCAACGTTCATCCAACTGCCTTGCAGCTTCGGCTTTCAAATCTTCCTTTTCCACCATATCTAGATCAGGAATGAGAGGATTAGTAGGGTTATCACCCAAATTGAATCTCGATCCATTTGGGTAATTCATATGGATCCCAGCATCAACTGGCCCATGTTGAGGCCTCACAGTGACAGATGGTCTTCTAGGAGGTACTTTAGTTTGCAGTGGCACATGAGGCAGAGTAAAACCCGGAGGATGATCCTCACCCTCGTCACCAGTGATAGCCATGGGGGCCTTCCCTTTATCAGTGGCCATTAGAAGCTGAGCCATTTCAGCCATCATATTCCTCTGAGCCTCTAGCATTTGCTCCCTCATGTCATTTTGCATCTTGGCCAACTGCTCTTGCAATTGGTCTTGCATATCCTTTTGCAATTGCTCGAACCTTTGATCCATACTCTTAGTTTTAGTGCGGGTGCCGTAAGGATGTGTGATTACCAGATTTTCTTTTCTACCTTTAAGTAAGTAAACTTTAACTAATTAGGGTCTTTCTATAACTTTGAATGCATATGATGTGATGTAATGCAAGTGCATGAATGCAAAAAAGGCACCGATCTCTATTCAATCTCATTTAGAAAACTTTATTTAGAAAAATAATATCTTTACATATAAATGGATTACATATACGCCTTTGCCCTAATGCCCAAAGTTCTAACTTTATCTAATAAAAGGGCTAACTCTCGACCTTTATCAGACGCTGACTCATACATCATACTCAACACATCAGCTCGTACTGCTAAGTCTCGAACATATTCAGCAATCTCTCGGATCTGGGCTATAACTTCCCCAATTATGTAATCCCTATCCATGACTTGACCTTTAACTTGATGGAGCTCTCCTTTTATACAATCTTTTTGCTCCTCGAGCTACTCAATCCGAAGTTCACCGTCATGCAATGCCACTTCCAAATCTTCAACCTTACTTTTCAGCTCCTCTAACTCGACCGTAGGATTATGGTTTTGGTGCCAACGAAGGGATCTTCCAAGCTCATTTACCTTAGTCTTCAACCCTTTATTCTCTTTCTCTAATGCCAAATTCTTTGATCGCATCTCTTGGAACTTCCTCTCCCAATACTCAGCTCTAGCTTTTTCCTCTTGAACTTCTTTCTACCACTGTTCCGAAGACCTTCCTAACCCCACTCGCTTTAAAGATACTTGTGCCTTCTTATACTCCTCTTTTAAATCATCTCGGTCTTCCTCAACCTTCCTCTTTTCCTTCCTAACTTTTTCAACCTCCTTTAATTGCAGGTCAACATCTAGACTTAGGTATATCTTCTCCTCCTCAAGTTTTTCTATCTTCTTTTCGAGTTCTAAATTCTTTCTCTTAAATTCTTACTTTATGATATCAAGCTCTGAGGGTATCACTTGCAAGTATTCCTCCATTGGTCGAGCTTCCTCTATTTTTGTCATAGGGACATTATCATTAATCCTTCGACTCCTCTACTCGACATATTTCGGGGTCGCAGCAGGACCAATGGTCACTCCCTTCAACTGACAAGTCTTGTTCCAAGTGCTAGAAACCTCGCTAACCTTCCTCTTGTAATCGGCTCCTCTATATACAAATTCGTTTTGAGCCAACCCATGAGTCGCTGGTACAAATTGTCTCAATCCATGCTGTCTCAACACAAGCAAAGGGGCATAACCAATGGCACCCCAAATTCCCAATAGGGGAACCCAATCAAAGCTATCGCATCGATAAAGTATCTCACCAGGAACCATCCATGGAGCTCTCCACTCAACATCCCCTGACTGAAGATTCCGAAGTAATGCTATCCAATTTTCTTCCGGCACATCCACTTTCCTAGATGAGGTCACTATATCTTTCAACGGGAAATAATTCTCAAAAAATACCTGACAAACAATCCCATCAATTAATCAGAAGTGACTGTAGAACCAAGCCATGAGTAATTAAGCACACCCTATAAACCTGCCTGCACCAGGCTTCCTACACGCACCTAAGGACCTGAATGTCTCCGCCAAAATCACAAGGATGGAAGTGACCTTTTTACTGAGCCGATGAAAAAGATCCGTGGTTGCCTCGTCCACATATCCCAAAGCCCTAAGGAAAACCATCAGTCCATACAAACTTAAGGCAAAAATGTCTACCTTCTTCGTCTCATCGGGGTGTGTCAAAATCAGATCTTTCAAAGCATCCCACGAAATGCACTTGCACTCTCCCTTTTCTTTAATTTTGGCCGTGATCCACTACTCGCTCTTCCCCGTAATGGTCATTAATTTCTTCCAAAAGTTAGGGACACTAACAGCTCGAGAATAGATCCTGTCACTCTGAAACCTGGGACAACGAAGTAAGGCAATGTACTCCTCCACGGTAGGTACCAATTCTACTTCCTCAAAAGTGAAACAACTGTAAGCTGTGTTCCAAAATTGAGCGAGATCTCGAAACAAGTTCTTATCAACTTGAATATCAAATAAATAGGGCAAATCTCCGTACTTACCGTAGAATGATTGCTTGGTCTCATTGCCCCACTGATCCCAAATTTCCTTAAGCTCTTGGAGTTTATTCTGTGTGACACTAATACGAGTATAATCTGACTGCTCCGACACATATCCCATAATTATACTGTCTCCCTTTTTCTACTGAGTTTGCTCTGACCATCTATGAACATCGGCGTTGCCCTCCACTCTATCAAGAAGTCCGTTCTCCATAACAAAACTTCCTAACTTAGAGACTGACTGTGAATCGATACCTTTGTAAATGCAAAAATGTCATACAAACAAAAGAAAAGAAATAGCCAGTATCACATGATATTAATAAATCTCGATGATAATTTATAAGGGTAATATCTAAAGTTTAACTCTAACTAAGTTGGCTCTTACGGTTTTTCTATATGAGGTTGGTTCTAAAGTTTGAGGCACCTGAACCAGCAGATTCCTCGATCCTCACCCTGTAACACCCCTTACCCGTATCTAACGCTGAAACAGGGTACGAGGTATTACTGGACTTGAGTACTTGTAATCATTTAAAACCGAGACTCAAAATTTCATCAATTTTAAAGTTTTCAAACATATTCAAGACTATCTACATTAAATGACTTTATACAATAGAGACCTTCAAATAACAAAGGTCAGTATTTTAGGCCAACTCCTAGCAACTTAATAACAATTAAATGAGTCCCCATACATGCCAAAGACTTAAAAATACTTTAAAACCTTTATATATGGATCAATAGTTTGATAGTGTGATTTAACCTCCGGCGACCTCCAACTCGAGCTAACATCTATGACACTATAGGAAAAAGGAAAGGAAGGGAGTAAGCATTATAGCTTAGTAAGTAAATATGTAAATATTAATAAACAATACATTATCATACATTAAACAAAGTCACAATATGTTCCCGGAATATTACCATCACAAACACACATATTTTCACTATTACAATTATAAACAGGTTCAAGATAAATTGTCTAGCAGAGTACCAGCAGCTAAATTATTTATTTCTAGAGATACATAACTCCAAATTACAAACCATTAATTTTCCTTGAAACTAGATTCACAAATATTTTTACCATAAAATTTTTAGAATTTTTGGTCCAGCCAATTAGTACAGTTTATTCATTGAAATTACCCCTGTTTCACTGCTCAACTGCCCTGACCACTCTTCACTACAAATAAATTTTCTCTTCGTACAGAACTCATATTATGTTATCATTTATTTTATTTGAAACTAAACTCATTAGGGATTTCAAACCTACAAATTATATCCCATAATTATTTTTGTACAATTTTTAATGATTTTTCAAAATCAGAACAGGGGATCACGTAGTCATTCTGAACCAATCTCACAGAAACTTAAATATCTCAGAATATAGAATTCTTTTGCTTGCTATGTTTCTTTTATATGAAAATAGACTCATTAGGCTTTAATTGGATATCTCATTCAGTCTCTGATTCAATTTCTACTATTTTTGGTAAATTTTTAGATTCACGTCACTGCAACTATCTAGAACAGTTTTATTGTCAATTTTGATTTTTCACACTTCAATTGTATTCATCACCTACCCATAACAATCTTTCTAATTTCCAATCACATATCGAGCATATTGCTCATGAGTTACACACATATATACTTACACTTATCATCACAAAGTCATACACAATTTCATTTAATCAATTTCCAGTTGAACGCTTCGGAATAATAACAGATACGCGATGGTATCGCACACAGCCCACCTTTAAAATCGAAGCTCTCTTGTACACATAGTGGCCTTCACTTAGCACCACTCATGTGACCTAGCTCGATTGTACACATAATTTTGGCTCTCTTGTACACATGGTGAACACTTAGTACCACCCATGTGACCTAGCCACTTTATCTCATAGCTCTCTTGTTCACATGGTGTCCTTCACTTGGAACCACACATGCAACCTAGCTACATTTATCTCGTAGCTCTCTTGTCTACATGGTGTACACATAGTATCACCCATGCGATCTAGCTACATACCATCTGTATCTTTCGATTTTGAAGGTTCAAACGGGAAGCATCTCACTTTCTAATACTTTATTCCATTCTTCCAATAGTCAATTATAATTCAAAAATTAGCTACAATACATAAAATATGCTAAAATATAAAAATGTAATAAAGATAATGTATTATTTACATACAAACTTACATACTTTCTCATTTCCATGTCGAATTAATATTGAACATTTAAATCATCATAATTATACTCACTTTCAACACCTCGGCAATCATAGTAAATATATAAATTTTACATTGAAACATGCATAAATTAATGCTTATTATACATATGAACTTACCTAGAGACTAAAACAGCCATTTTACCAACTTTCCTGATTTTTAATTTTTCTCCCATTCCAGATTTAAATCTCATTTTCCGGGATCTAAAACATCATATTTTACCTATTTAATTAATATACTATTCAAAACAGCCCTTAACTCAAACTTTGGCAAAATTACAATTTTGCCCCTAAACTTTTGCATATTTACACTTTTGCCCCTATGCTTGGGAATTAAACTTCATCCCTTATTCTTATGTTTTATGACATGCTGATCATTTTTCTCTTCTATGGCAACATCAAATTCTCACTCTAACACATAGTTACGAACAATAACAACTTTTACCGATTAAGCCGTTTTACTTATTTTTGCTTAAAACCGCTTAGCAAAAGTTTTAAACATAATTTCAGCCTTCATATTCTACCATAAAACATCAAAATAAACACATTTCACCTATGGGTATTTTTCCAAATATGAACTCTAGTTTAATTATTGCTAGAATAAGCTTAATCAAGTTACCGGGATTCTAAAAATGTAAAGAACTTGAAAAACGGGGCTAGAGCGGACTTATTATTGAGCTTGGAAAGCTTGAAAACCCTAGCCATGGCTTCCGCCATGCTAATTTCGGCCTCCATGAGAAAGATGAGTCAATTTTGGCTTTATTTTCCTTTTTTATTTCTTTTAATTACCAAATGACTAAAATGCCCTTAAGGCCTTTCTTTAAAATTTTGTCCTATTCATACCCATTTTTGTCCAAATGAAATATAATGGTATAATTAAATTTAAGGACCTCCTCTTTGAAACCCCATTTCAATCAAGTACTTATGAATTAGAGCACATATTTTGCAACTTTTGCAATTTAGTCCTAAAAGTCCAATTAAGCCCTTTATCAGTAAAATTTCTTAACGATATTTTTACACAATATTTTAATCAATAAATAAACCTTAAAACTTAATCGGAATAAATTTTTTGACTTCAAATTCGTGGTTCTAAAACCATCATTCCGTTTAGGCCCTAAATCGAGCTGTTACAGCAACTTCTGCAAATAAGCTCTAATAGGCAAATTAAACATGCAATCTATAAAAGTTCTTATCAATACTCTAACACATGCATCTAATCACTCGATAAATCATAAAAATTAATCAAAATAAACTTTTTTATCTCAAATTTGTGGTTTCACAACCACTATTCCATTTAGGCCCTATTTCGAGCTGTTACATTCCCATTATAGGCTCATTTGAATCGAGTTTAGTTCAGGGGAATACATTTTCCTATGGCTACACGGAGATGAAAATCTCACGAAACTATAGGTACGGATGTATCCTGAAAGTGATTCACTATCCTGCACGGAGGCGAAAACCTCACGAAGGCGTAGCTTCTCACTCTCACTTAAGGGTGTGACCACAATGGTCATGTAAATGCAATGCGTATCAAAATATAGAAAACATGCAATAATACAAACACATGTAATGCAAAGAGGATTAAATTTTAAAATTTTTAATTTCCGACATTAAGACAAGAGATAATCAATTACACGGCTTGACACTCTTAAACATCCCCAGTGGAGCCGCCAAGCTGTCAAAACCTTTTTTAAAATCGAGTTTTGGAAAATAGGAATTGACTTTAAGAAAAACGAAAATGGGAGTCGCCACCGATCTTTTTAGGTGCTATTGGATCACCTTATAAAATGTTTTGTTTTAAAACATTTGTTTTGGTCTACGAAATCAAAAAAATGGGTTCGGGAATCGGTTACGTACAAGGAAGGATTAACACCCTCTTAACGCCCAAAAAATTGGTACCTAATTGATTATCAAAATCAGTAAAAGCAAAATAAAAGAGACAATTTAGTTACCCTTCCAAAGATTTGCTTTATTTCTCTGTCCTTTGAACGGATACAAACTTTGTGGTGTTTTCTGTGTATATTTGTGCCTATATATGCTTCTGTTTCTCCCTGTATATATATCATGATTTTTCTGTGCTTCTCTATATATGTATTAGCGTACCCACTGATAGATTTGAGAAAAGGCTTTATAGCCTTAATCTACTGCCTATTTTGGAAAGAAATCTAAAGATTTCTTTCCAAACCCTGTTCTAATCTATTTGCTGTAGTTTTGCTTTGATTTCTTTCCTTTTCCTGCAGGTGGATGTGAGGATCTCGGTGGAGAGACAAGGCTGAGGTGTAGCGCTGATAGAGCCTTAACGTGAGGCCAATAGATGCTCCCCGAGAGTTCTGAAGTTTCGTGAAACAAAAGGGCGCTAATTGGGCGTGACG
This sequence comes from Gossypium anomalum, assembly GCA_025698475.1. NCBI lineage: Eukaryota > Viridiplantae > Streptophyta > Magnoliopsida > Malvales > Malvaceae > Gossypium > Gossypium anomalum. Next base: position 72,286,878 of record CM046968.1, read on the forward strand.
TTTGAGGCACCTGAAGCTTCCAGAATCCCTTACGACGCGAGGAGAAAGAGAGCTAGGGTTTCTAACCCTATCTGAAAGTCATTTGGGCCCCTGTTATTGTGGCCTTCAAGTTTATTGGTATTAGGTGGGTCTGTTTGGGTCTGTTGTAATGGGTCTGGTTTAAGTTGGGCTACGGGTGTATTTGGGTACATGGGTAGTGGGCTAGTTGGGTTTTAATTTTTGGGCTGTGGTTAGTGGGTTTGTATTTTGGGTTCTGTAAAAAGGACTTTAAAATGGACATTTTAAATAAATACATAAATACTTATTCTTTTATTCTATTTTCAACCCGGTCAAATTTGGGTTACTAAACCCTTTTTGTTTCCTTTTACAGGTGAGCGAAGAAATCTCAATGTAGGATACACCGATTATGGCGCGATACAGCGCTGGAGTCATGACGTTGATGGAGGGCCACTGAAACGGCGCAAGTCGAAGGTGCGTGACTGTTGGGATACTTGCGGCGCCTAGGGTTTCTAAAACCCTAGGCCTCTCCGTATTCTGTTAACCATTTGGGCCTCTTGGGCCCCGAGTGTAATGGGACAATAGGCTAATCGGGTCTTGGGTGTAACGGGTCTGCTGGGTTTAGGCTAAATGGGTCAATAAACTGTAATAGGTTGTAAATGAATTTTGGGCTTTGTACATGGACTGTAATAAACATTTATTTATTTATTTATTTTTGGTTTTAAAGACCGGACAGAAATGGACTACTACACATCCTAAATCATCTGTAAAGCCGAAAGACGTTCGTGTGTACGGTTTGCATCAAAACTGTGTAAGAAATCTAACTAGTTTGGATTCGTAAAATAGTTGTAATTGTGTCGGTTGGTTTGAAACCATAAGTGGGTGCTTGTGGAGGCTGTTTAAGAGGTGAATTATTTGAATTTATACTGATTTTTAATTTAGGTTCGTTTTAAGGTTTATTAAGGAAATCAGAAGGTTAGCTAATGTGCTGCGAAAAAGCGTAAAATAAGGAGTAGGTCCTAAACTCATAAACTTGTTTGATAATGATAATTATCATATTATATTTGATGATTTAGCTTGCTGATTGGATTGGGTTAATAGCCAAGTAATTAATTTTGTAAGTGGCCGAACCAGGTACGTTTCGAGCCCTAAAAGACTGATGTGTTGGCAAAGTTGCTAGTTTGACAGTGTGATTATGTGATTGATATTATGATGCATGATTGTGTTATTTGGTATGAGCTTGGTTGTATGTATGGCATGATTTGCTGTAATATGAGTTTATGCATGATATAATTGCACGGAAAATTGGCTATGTTATATTGGAATGGTTACTATACATGCACATTGAAAATTCGTAAAAGTATGTGAAATTGTGTAATGTTAAATGATATGTGAAATTGTGTAATGTTAAATGATATCATCTTAGTGGTAATTTAAAATTTGGGACATTGGTTCCATTCATTGAAAGTATTCGATTATTGGGCATGTTGAACATGTCAATTAAATGTGAAAAGTATTAAATTATGGCTATGTATGAGATTGTATGACATATTGCATGCGCATTGGGATGAGATATTTTGTGGTTGATGAAGGAGTTTCATGGAGTACCGGTGGCATATTAAGTCCGCATTTATTTGTAGTCAGTGCACTGCATATGGAGTACCGAGGGGAGTGGTGATTATATCGCATTATTTGTGTAATAGCCCATTTTTGCCCGGCCCATTTCAGTATTTAAAATAATAAACCCCCAAAAAATAAAAATAAAACAAAGTCCGAGTCCAGTACAAAATTGCAAGCATATAATTTGGCCCAATCGGAATGGCCCATTACATGAAAAGATAATCTTTAAGGATATGCAATCTTAGATATGATATGCAATCTTAGATGTGATATGCAATCTTAGATATGATACAATCTTAGATATGATATGATATGATATGCAATCTTGAATATATGATTTTGTAATCTTGGAGATTTAATTTGTAGATATCCTTTAATCTTAACCGTCGATGTAATTGATCTGTACCCTTGGATTTGGGGAGGCTCAACTATAAATAGAGGCCTCTCCATTCATTGTAAAACACACTTGAGTTTTGGGAAGCAATAAAAATTCTTGAGAGCATTCACTCAAATTTCTCTCCCTCTTGTGTTCTTACTCTCTGTGGTTTGTTCTTATTTTATTCTTCGTCTATCTTAGTATTTCAACTTTTTTTTTATTTTAATTTCTTCATTTTTCAAATATGTATATTTATTCCTATCTTTTATATATTTGATTATGTATTTTATATATTATAATATTTAACCTTTTTATATAGTTTATTTTCAAATATATATTTTCTATGCATGTATATATATTATATTATCATTTCATGTATTTTGAACTATTGCATTATATTTTTATAATTTGTAAATGTTCTATTTATTCATTTTTTTAGTGTATGTCATTTATCTTATTTGTGCATAGTTTCATTTTTTTATATGCTATGTTTAATTATTTCTTTTATGTGCTATTTTATGATATATATTGTTGTATAATTTTTGCATGTATTATGTTTTTCTTTTAGTTTACTCATGTTTTATTTGTTTATTATCTTATATTTACCCAAGTATGATTTTTTTATTAAACGTTTGTTCATGTTATTTAGTTTTGTCTTAATGATATTATTTACGTTTGTATGGAAATGTTAGAATATTTTGTACTTCTATGCTTCATGATGCATTAATATGTCATCCTAAAACGTCATTTAAAATAATATTCCAAGGTTTTTAAAAATAAAAATAAAAGGCAATGCTTGATGTTTGGAAACTTCGAGAAAGGTAGTGCCCTAACTTACTGGGTTGTGACTTTTCTCGTTGAATTCGAGTAGTCAAAGCACCCTTCTAACTGATTTTGAGTTTTCAAAACTTAAATAATTATTTCGAGATTTCAAAACATAGTTCCTAACTTACTGGTTATGGCATTTTGTTGTTTCGAGATAGAAATTTTCGAAAGAGGAGCTTAGTTTCGAAGGTTTTAAAATGTTGCGTCCTAACTTACTGGATGTGATGTTTTGACTCTTTTGAAATAAGTGAGCCTTAATTTTCAAAATTGAAACATTCTAATTAAAAGAGGTTTGCATCTTAAAACTTTCAAATTTTCGACATTAAAGACACTTGATAATCAATTAGGTACCAATTTTTGGGCGTTACGAGGGCGCTAACCCTTCCTCGTACGTAACCGACTCCCAAATCCGTTTTCTCGACTTTCATAGACCAAAATTAAAGTTTTAAAACATAAAATTTTATAAGGTGATCCAATCACACCTAAAAAGATTGGTGGCGACTCCCGTTTTCGTTTTTCTTAAAGTCGATTCCCATTTTCTAAAACTCGATTTAAAAATGGTCTCGACAGCTTGGCGACTCCACTGGGGACTAATAAGAGAGTCAAGCCGTGTAATTGATTATCTCTTGTCTTAATGTCAGAAATTAAAAATTTTAAAATTTATTCCTCTTTGCATTACATGTGTTTGTATTATTGCATGTGTTGCTATATTCTAATACGCATTGCATTTGCATGACCGTTGTGGTCACACCCTTAAGTGGGAGTGAGAAGCTTCGCCTTCATGAGGTTTTCGCCTCCGTGTAGGATAGTGGATCACTTTCGGGATACATCTGTACCTATGGTTTCGTGATATTTTCATATTCGTGTAGCCATAGGGAAATGTATTCCCCTGAACTGAACTCGATTCAAATGAGCCTATAATGGGTAAGGATCAAGGAATCTACTGGTTCAGGTACCTAAAACTTTAGAACCAACCTCATATAGAAAAAACCGTGAGAGCCCAACTTAGTTAGAGTTAAACTTTAGATATTACCCTTATAAATTATTGTTGAGATTTATTGATATCATGTGATACTGACTATTTCTTTTCTTTTGTTTGCATGACATTTTGCATTTATAAAGGTATCGATTCACGGTCAGTTTCTAAGTTAGAGAGTTTTATTATGGAGAATAGACTTCTTGATAGAGTGGAGGGCAACGCTAACATCCATATATGGTCAAGAGCAAACTCAGTTAGTGAAGGAAAATAGTCTAGCCATGGGATATGTGTCAAAGCTGTCAGACTACATTCGTATCAGCGTCACACAGGATAATCAGCATGAGTTAAAGGAAATATGGGATCAATGGGGTATCAAAGCCAAGCGGTTGTTCTACAACAACCATGGGGACTCGCAGTACTTGCTAGACTTGGGAATAAACGAGAATTTGTTTCGGGCCATCACTCAGTATTGGAATCTTGTATACAGTTGCTTTACATTTGGAAAAGCCGATATGGTATCTATGGTGGAGGAATATTCAGTTTTGTGGCGTTGTCCTATGATTCAAGTTTACTCAAAGGCTAACTGTATTCCAACTTTTATGAGGAAGTTGATGAACGTCATGGGGATAGGGAGTGAGCTAAAATGGAAAGAGCAGGAAGGAAAATGGGCAGTCTTGGAATTCCTGCCTCTTCCGCCACTGGTGCGTCTTAATGTTGTTTCCAATCAAAGTAGAATTGGATATGAAGAAGATTGTTCGACACTCTATGGCAAGGCGTGCTGCAGGGTAAAAGGTAATGTACTCACCAATCATTTTAAGGTGAACAAGAAGAGTATTGATTGACATTTCCACCATTACAACATTTCTCTTTCATAGGAAGATGGTCGATGGTAAGAGTGTTGGAAGGAAAGTGATTGACAGAATGCATGGACCTACAAAGGTGAGTTGGGTGAGAAGAATTGTTTCTATGATGGTAAAAGGCTTATTTATTATAAGATTAAACAACAAGCATGAGTTTACTATGTTGCATTTATCAGATACAATGGAAATGCAAATGCAAGCCCTGATGGTCTGTCAAAATGGATGCAAAAGAATGAGATTAAAGAAGTTCATATCATTTAAAGACCTTTAAAGTAGAGATTAACTATGTTGAGAATGTACCTATGTAAGCATTTCAAAATGTTTTGCATGGACAGGAATTTGAAAGTTCTCAAGAAATACTAAAGGTGCTGGATATCATTTTAGGGCAGTATGTTAAGCAGGAATACCTACTTGTTTGCCAATCTTTCTTTCAAGATAATCAGAACAACTTCACAGACATTGGAAGAGGTGTCCATAGATGTAGGGATTATCTCATGGGTAAAGCTATTCGGGATTGTAGTAGATCATTTACGGATCATTAAGGTACAAGCTGATACATTGAGCGCGAAATACAAGCTACAGTCAGATCATTGTCAAGAGTTAGCTTTGTTGAGTTAAAACTTTAGGCCATAGGACGAAGGCGTATTTGTAATCCATTCATATGTAAAGATATTCTTTTTCTAAATAAAGTTTTCTAAATGAAATTGAGTCGAGATCGATACCTTTTTGCATTCATGCATTTGCATCTCATAGCATTTCATTGCATCATTTGCATTCAAAATTTTAAAAAGACCCTAATTAGTTAAAGTTATTAAAAAGATAAAGAAAAAGAGAGAGAGAGAAGAGGGTCATGGCTAAGTGAAAAAGAAGTTGAATGGGAATTAACGACGTTCCCTTACATATCCCCGACTTTTGTGTCAGGAGGGATAGCTTACCCGGAGAAGGGGTGTTTGGAAATGAAAATCATCCCATCAATGTCATACATTAGGAAGGGACTGAACAAAGAAACCTTGAGGGCATTCGCCCTTATGAACTGGGAAGTTCTTTAAACAATTGGACTGCAGAAGAACTTCCTGTAATCTTTAGGAATTTTACGGAGTAATATTCAGAACACTCTTGTTACTCTAAAGCCTAAGAGTAATGAGATTTCTTTTGAGAAGTGGGCTCATGTTCAGACATTTTTATTTTCAATGAAACATACTTTTATTATTTATCCGAGTAAATATTCTTTCATTCTGATTCTTTTGACCTTTGACATTTTTTATAAATTTTCATTTCATGTAAATAGTCATTCTTGAATTCATTTATTCCTTGTATATTCTTTTGTGTGCCTATCATAGATCCCTAGATATCAATGACATGGGCAACGATACTACAGATTCAGAGTTCCTTTTGAGTGCGATATGTGTTTAGAGGAATCTCAGTACTTTGAAGTTGACAGAAATTGTCACTTGTTTCTGAGTTTGTTGAAAATGGTTTTTACCCCATGAAGTGGTGGTAGGAAATATAGCCTTAGAGGAAGGAAAAATTGCAAAATTGGAATTAGCTGAGGAGACAAAACAAGACCTTGTTGAGACTATTATGGGAATTCAAAAATGTGGTCCAAAGACGCATGCAAGAGGATTTGCAATTGCCAGGATAAACATGAGGTTTTGGGGCACTGTTGATCCACCATGGAAAGGGATCGCATCAGTTGTACAATGAATTCCAAATTTAAAAGAGTCAAGACTTATGGGGCATGTATGTTATGGGCCCGAGCTCGTCAAAAGTTTCAAGCTGACAATGACTCATCTTTGTGGACGTCAACTACTCCATTAAGAGGGGGAGATAGCTTCATATGCCAATATTGCAAAGTCAAAAGTCATCCATTTCAAAAAAAAAGATTATATATAACTGCACAATGCCAAGAGTTTGCAGTCTTTTCAAAGATAATGCGCCATACCACAGTACAACAAAGGTTGCCAAAAGAAAAGAAAAAGAAGAAAAATAAATTACGTAAGATGATGGCCAGATCGGTAAAAATTGGCATAAGAAACTACTGCCTACTCTCTATGCTTATGCTGGGGCAAACACCTTCAATTCCAGTTGTTTCAAAGGTTCCAACCATCATCCTTGGAATAGGTGCATTGTTTGGCTTTCCTGAGCAGTCTGATGTGCCGTCAATAGTTGCGATGGTTAGCTCCAGGCGATGGCCATTGATTTCCAGCTATGGGGCATCAGGCCGTACACAGTCTCTGAAGCTTAAAATGATAGATTCTTTCTTCAAAACCAGTTTCTGACAAAGTTGATGACGGTATCATGAAGGAAGCTCTCTTAGACTTCTATACAAGTTCATGGAAGAGGAAACCTGATCAAATCATTATTTTCAGGGATAGCATTAGTGAGTCTCAATTCAATCAAGTTTTGATCAAGTTATTGAGGCTTACAACTTCCTTGACGAGAAGCGGAACCTTAAAGGTTGTGGTTATTGTTGTACGAAAAACCATCATACCAAGTTTTTTCAGCAGGGATCTCCTGACAATATGCTACATGGTACTGTCATTGACAACAAAGTATGCTATCCAAAGAGCAATGATTTTTACCTTGGTACCTATGCTGGAATGATTGGAATCACGAGGCAGACCCACTATCATGTTCTCTTAGACCAGGCTGGGTTTTTGGCTGATGATCTGTAAGAGTTTGTTCATTCTCTATCCTATGTGTATCAAAGGAGCACCACAGCCATATTTGTTGTAGCTCCTATTTGCTACGCTCATTTGGCAGCTTCATAGTTGGGGGCAATTTATGAAGATTAGGGATGCTTCAGAAACATCATCGAGTTATGGTGGGATGTATGCTCCGGGAGTAACCTCTGTACCTTAGCTTTCCAGGTTAAAGGATAAATTCAGCAACTTCATTCTTTTCTGCTGAGAATTATTGAACCATCTTTTTGTAGGGTTTGACAAACAACAGCCAGGACTGCTGTTGGGGCAATCCCTTTCTCATGGGCTTATGAATCAAGATTTTTCCTCCAAGCTTTTGATGGAGTCAAGAATTGAATACCTCTAGTAAACTTGAAAGTATTAATCCTAAGCAAATGTACCAAGAATGGATGACACAGACTTATAACAAAGAAGGTTCATCCAAAAAAATTTCATAAAGGAAACCTTGTGCTGAAAAAGATCCTTCCCATGCAAAAGGATGCCGAATTGGGAAGGGCCATATGTTGCGAAGAGGGCTTTCTCTAAAGTTGCACTGATTTTGACAAGAAATGGATAGGAAGAATTTATCTGATCCAGTGAATTCAGACTCGGTCAAGGAGTACTTTGTCTTAAGGAGAAGGGAAGCCAAGGTGAAAACCCGCAAAGGGCACTTTGGGACTTCTATTTGAAAAAAAAAAAGAAAAGAAAAAAGGAAAAAAGAAAAGAAAAATAAAAAGAGAAAAAGAAAAAAGAGAAAAAAGAAAAAAGAAAAAAATGGAGAGGCCAAGGTGAAAACCCGCAAAGGGCGCCTTGAGACCAAAGGGGTTTTGAGTTGAAAACCGAAAAGGGCAGCTCAAATTTGGAAAGTCATGCAGTGACCTTGCTATACCGGATTCGACGAGAAGTGAAGCATGTTACATATCGAGGCATCAACGGATTACTTTGAATCTTTTAAACACATGTTGAACTCAAGAAAGTCTTCATGGAGCTGGTGTATAGACGCTTAAGCGGCGATATCTGGGGCATCTGATTTCTATCCTATTTACTATCTTTGGATTCTTTTTCTTCGCAAAGATATGTTCTCAGGTTAATGTTTTTGCATTCCTTCCAATAATTTGTCCAAATCTAATTATCCTCAGGATCAATTTATTTTTCTCCCATTATTCATAAAGCATGTTGCATTGAAATAATGATAGATGAACTAAAATATCTTCACAAACGAAGTTTTGCATATTACTCTGAAAATTTCTAGATAATACAAGAAACTGAAACAAGACAATTGTTTAAGGAATTCTCATATGTATGGGTTGGAGATACTCGAGAGATTTTCTTCTTCAGTCCAAAAGGTGGTTGGACGTTTTAAGCAATATTGAGTTTAAGAAAGGATCATTTCATAAACATCTTCAGTGGGTCGTAACATTCGGGGAATGGTACGGTAGACCAAATTGATGGAGAAGATTCGAGGCATACGAGCAGAGTATGATTGATATGTCGAGAAGAACGAGGTGGAAAGCTCGATAGATGAATGAGTAATGGCGTCCGAAATAGGAGTTATTTTCATAAACATTTTGCATCATAATATGTCTAATTAGGAGCATTTGATTCATTTCAATCATGGTATCTTAATTATTTGGCATAAGCATAAATTCCAAGAAATCAATTCTACAGGTGGATTCCCCAGTGGACAATGTAGCAAGATTGATTGAAAATTACAAAATTTAGTGCCTTAATCCCCTAAGCAGTAGGGTAACAGGTTAAATTTACAGATCTTATCTTCCTAAGCAGTAGTGGAGCAGATCGAAGAGTAACAGGTTCGCAGATCTTATCTCCCTAAGCAGTAGCGGAGTAGATCGATGACGATCGCCTTAATCCCCTAAGTAGTAGGGTAACAGGTTAAATTTGCAGATCTTATCTCCCTAAGCAGTAGTGGAGCAGATCGAAGACCCACCTTAATCCCCTAAGCAGTAGGGTAACAGGTTAAATTTGCAGATCTTATCTCCCTAAGCAGTAGTGGAGCAGATTGAAGACCCGCCTTAATCCCCTAAGCAGTAGGGTAACATGTTAAATTTGTAGATCTTATCTCCCTAAGCAGTAGTGGAGCAGATCGAAGAGTAACAGGTTCGCAGATCTTATCTCCCTAAGCAGTAGCGGAGCAGATCGATGACGACTCACCTTAATCCCCTAAGCAGTAGGGTAACAGGTTAAATTTGCAGATCTTATCTCTCTAAGCGGTAGTGGAGCGGATCGAAGACCCGCCTAATCCCCTAAGCGGTGAGGGTAACGAGTTAAAATTTGTAGATCTTATCTCCTAAGCGATGAGTGGAGCGGATCGAAGACTCGCCTTAATCCCCTAAGCAGTAGGGTAACAGATCTTATCTCCCTAAGCAGTAGTGGAGCAGATCGAAGACCCGCCTTAATCCCCTAAGTAGTAGGGTAACAGGTTAAATTTGCAGATCTCATCCCTAAGCAGTAGCGAAGCAGATCGAAGACGATGCACTTTAACCTCTAAGCAGTAGGGTAATAGACCAAAGCATAGCAGATCTGGCCTTCATGTGTTTACACTGAAGCAGATCCAAGATAATAGATCTGGCATCTTCATTTCGACGGAAAGTAAATACATAGCAGATCTAACCTTCAGATGGTTTTACTGAAGCAGATCCAAGATGATTTGGCATCCTTATGTTGTCAGGGAACAAATCGAAGAAGTAGATTTAGCGTCTCTGTGTTCGACAGAGAGCAGATCAAAGATAGCAAATATCGCCTTCCTGAGTTGCAGTGAAGCAGATTGAAGCCGTCAAGAAGAAGATCAAGGATCAAGAACTCAAGACTCGATGAGCCCGGGCAAAATTGGTCCTTTTATAGTCTTCACTCTATTCCTGTTACATAGCAATGAGCAAAGAGCGGCAGCTATAATAGCCCATTTTTGCCAGGCCCATTTCAGTATGTAAAATAATAAACCCCCAAAAAATAAAAATAAAACAAAGTCCTAGTCCAGTACAAAATTGCAAGCATATAATTTGGCCCAATCGGAATGGCCCATTACATGAAAAGATAATCTTTAAGGATATGCAATCTTAGATATGATATGCAATCTTAGATGTGATATGCAATCTTAGATATGATACAATCTTAGATATGATATGATATGATATGCAATCTTGAATATATGATTTTGTAATCTTGGAGATTTAATTTGTAGATATCCTTTAATCTTAACCGTTGATGTAATTGATCTGTACCGTTGGATTTGGGGAGGCTCAACTATAAATAAAGGCCTCTCACTTCATTGTAAAACACACTTGAGTTTTGGGAAGCAATAAAAATTCTTGAGAGCATTCACTCAAATTTCTCTCCCTCTTGCGTTCTTACTCTGTGGTTTGTTCTTATTTTATTCTTCGTCTATCTTAGTTTTTCAACCTTTTTTTTATTTTAATTTCTTCATTTTTCAAATATGTATATTTATTCCTATCTTTTATACATTTGATTATGTATTTTATATATTATAATATTTAACCTTTTTATATAGTTTATTTTCAAATATATATTTTCTATGTATGTATATATATTATATTATCATTTCATGTATTTTGAACTATTGCATTATATTTTTATAATTTGTAAATGTTCTATTTATTCATTTTTTTAGTGTATGTCATTTATCTTATTTGTGCATAGTTTCATTTTTTTATATGCTATGTTTAATTATTTCTTTTATGTGCTATTTTATGATATATATTGTTGTATAATTTTTTCATGTATTATGTTTTTCTTTTAGTTTACTCATGTTTTTAGTTGTTTATTATCTTATATTTACCCAAGTATGATTTTTTTATTAAACGTATGTTCATGTTATTTAGTTTTGTCTTAATGATATTATTTACGTTTGTATGGAAATGTTAGAATATTTTGTACATCTATGCTTCATGATGCATTAATATGTCATCCTAAAACGTCATTTAAAATAATATTCCAAGGTTTTTTAAAAAAAAATAAAAGGCAATGCTTGATGTTTGGAAACTTCGAGAAAGGTAGTGCCCTAACTTACTGGGTTGCGACTTTTCTCGTTGAATTCGAGTAGTCAAAGCACCCTTCTAACTGATTTTGAGTTTTCAAAACTTAAATAATTATTTCGAGATTTCAAAACATAGTGTCCTAACTTACTGGATATGGCATTTTGTTGTTTCGAGATAGAAATTTTCGAAAGGCGAGCTTAGTTTCGAAGGTTTTAAAGTGTTGCGTCCTAACTTACTGGATGTGATGTTTTGACTCTTTTGAAATAAGTGAACCTTAATTTTCAAAATTGAGACATTCTAATTAAAAGAGGTTTGCATCTTAAAACTTTCAAATTTTCGACATTAAAGACACTTGATAATCAATTAGGTACCAATTTTTGGGCGTTACGAGGGTGCTAACCCTTCCTCGTACGTAACTGATTCCCGAATCCATTTTCTCGACTTTCGTAGACCAAAATTAATGTTTTAAAACAAAACATTTTATAAGGTGATCCAATCACACCTAAAAAGATTGGTGGCGACTCCCGTTTTCATTTTTCTTAAAGTCGATTCCCATTTTCCAAAACTCGATTTAAAAATGGTCTCGACAATTTGTTCGACAGTTTTACTAAATTATTGTTATTCGGTGGTTTTACCACTTCGAGGTATGCTCACATTCTTTAGAGTTTGAAAGATGGGTTTAGAGGAACTCGTGGTGTGTAGCGGATAGTTTGGGTAGGAACCTTTTTTGCATTGCATAATGCTCACGACATACTCGAATGTTATTAATTTATGCTGCGTATTGTATTTTGTTGTATTGAATGGTATCGAAGTTAATGATTGTTACTCGAATCAATGATAGCACATGCTCATATACTGTGTGACATTGATTTGATAATGGTTAATTAATGATAAGAAATTCCAGTGATGGTTATGTGTTCTTCTGTTAATGCTAGTATGTTTCACGTATTTGATATTCATGATTGTTTAAATAACTGTTCTACTCACACTGAGCTTTCATAAGCTGACGCCCCATAGTGTTTAACTTTTTAGGTAAAACTCAAAATTAGGACTGGACTTGGCATTCGGAGAATCACCTTGGACCTCGAACTATTTTTATTAAATATTAATCAGTCTTTATTGGTTTTGGTTTGTAAATTTTAATTACTTTTGGTCTGTGGCTTGGTAACTTTTCTTTTGGGTATTTTTGCATGCATGATTACTCAAGTGTAATAACCGAAAAATGCATGATATCGGGCTTAAGTAAAATTTGACACTGTTCCTTAATTTCCACTGCATTGCAAATGAACCATTTTTGAAAAACAAATCGATAAGACAACTAGGTTTCCAAAATGACTTCAAAAATAGTTTTTCTGCTACATTAGTCTAACACCAAGTTTTTACAAAGAAGAGCGACAAGTAAGCTATTTTTCTAAAACAACACTATCAAAAATAAAACGAATTTTAAGTATAGTTGACCTAATAAATGAATGTTTTAAAATAACTCAAAGTACAACTATGATTTTTGCCTATAGTGAGTTTACTTAAAATCATTGAAAGTAACGTAAATTAACTTAGCCATTTTGGTGGCTAATGTAGCCTTCTCAATCTAGCCATAACATCTAGGCTGGGTTTAGGAGGTTACAAAGCACACCATGTAACATCCCCAAAACTCCCTTGGTTGTAAATAGTGTAATTTAAAAAAAAATATTTGTGATAGATTCTATATAGTAATAAAAAGAAAAATTCATTAGTGTTAGAAGAGTAAGCTAATGAATACCAAAAGAAATTGAGTTAAAAAATAGGTCATGATATATTAATTTAAGGTAGGGGATAAATTATAAAGACGTGTGATGTACTCTGTAATGCCCAAAAATTCAGAAGGTTAGAATTAATAAAACTATCCAGAAATAAACCTTAGTCGAGATGGTAGAGAGTTTAGTAAACCTACTAGAGACCTAAGGTTCAAGCCCTACTCTTTCCATTTTCTTCTTTTTTTTTTTTGGCCACTAAGGAACAAACTTAAACTAGTATACATATTAAATGTGGTAGAAATAAGCCAAGAATAGGCAATAGCCCAAGTGGTAAGGCCTTTCATTTCCCCTTTGTCCTTAGGTTCAAGTCATGCCACTTTTCTTCCCATTTCCTTTTTTTGGACATCAAGAAAGGCTTATTGCATAACTAGCCCTTCCAATTTTGAAATCCTATGTATTCAATAACTTTTTGTAACTATACATTAATTCTAATTCCTTTTCAAACCTAAATTAAAATCCTCTTTTTCATTCTTTTATTTTCTTTTCTTTTCATAAAATTTTACATTCGTTTGCTGGAAATAGATCTCTTGGAAACCTGAGTCAAGATCAATCCTCATTTAAACCCATTTCTTATTTGATTGTTGAATCTATCATTAGAAACCTTTGTAATCCCATTAAATATTAATAAGTATTCTTATTTCCAATTATGCAGCACCCTCAAATTCTAGAGCAATATTGTTCTTATCAATTTTCCAAAATCAATTTAGCCCTTGATTGGTTCCTGAATTGTTTTTAGTGTTTTATTTTATTCAATTAAGCCCAGATAATATGAATAATTCCACTAAATGCATGATACGTGATTGTTACATATCCACTATCACTATATTTCTGATGTACTAATATTGTTATGCAAAACCACGATGATACTGATTGCATGAGATATATGCCATTATTACCGTTAAATCGAACATATGATAAGAAAGTTGCTGCTACTGTTATGATATGTTATAAGAATAATAATTGCTACTATATATACTTGATATAAATATGTTAATGTTACTGTACTTAACTATTATAGCATGTCAGGGTGGGACATTTGAACGGAGGAAGTAGTCGGCAGTTCATCTGCTCGACCAGTGGTTTATACACAACATATTCTAGTCGGCAGATGACTAGTGGTTTATCCACAACGTATTCTAGTTGACAGCCATCTGCTCGACCAGTGGTTTATCCACAATTTATTAGTAGCTTTTATTTACACAAATGGATAGTTCATCCACTAGTATTCTAATCGGCAGTCATTTGCTCAACCAGTGGTTTATCCACAACATATTAGCAGCTTTTATCTCTATAGATGGATGGTTCATCCACCAATATATTTATCATTAGTAGTTCATTTGTAGTAATTGGTGGTTTATGCACAACAAAGTCTGATGGTAGAGAAGTTTTGGGGAACTCCTAATTATGGTGCGTAGCGATGGGGTAGGACCATTCTACTGTTAAACTGAACTTGCATTAAATTCATAAGAAATTACATGGCTACACAATGAAATATAATGTTGATTAGTTGTTTTGAATTACCAACATTCTGTATTGCTATTAATTGTGATTTATTCTATGAGTTGATATTCTGCATGACTTGTCTACTGTTTACATTGGTTCCATTATGATGGAACTGACACTGAGCTTCATAGATCACTCCTCCTTTTATTTTCATCTTTATAAATAACCCACCAAGTTAGGACGCGGTCGCGGCATACGGAGGGCTTGGATACGTTTTATTTTTATGAAAGTATTATTAGACTTATTCTATAATTTCTATTATTTCGGAACTGTACTGTTTTTCTTATTTTGTGGCATGGGACTCATATTTAGGGTTTATTTAGCATGCATGGCATTTAACTTAATTTAAGATCTGGAAATTAATTATCTATGCATGAAATATAGTTTTCATCAAAACTATGTTAAAAATCACTTTTCCGCTGCTAAGTTTACAAATAAATTTTGGAAGAATAAATAAATTAACTAAGTTTTTAAAAAGTCACCATTACAAGAAAAATGTTAAAATTAATTGTTTTTTTTTTTTTTTGTTAACTCAAGTGTTTTTCTGAAAATAGGCTAAGTTTTATTTTAAAATAAACAAATGTTTAAAATGACTATTTTATAAACTCTGATCATATTAGGCCATTTCGGTGGTCGATGTAGTCTCTAGAATTCGGGTCTAACATCTAGGCCGGGTTGGGAAGGTTACATGGTCTTAGTGTAAATATTTAAAATTTATGGGGTTAAAACATAAATATGGAAAAGTTGAGGGACCAAAAGTAAAAATATCCTAAAGGTGGAAAGGACCAAAGTGTAAATTAAATTAAGTAGGTAAGGATCAAAATGAATTAGTGGAGAAATAATAGGGACTAAACTATAGTTTTACCAAAAGTGAGAAATGACCCAAAAGTAAATACTGAGATATTACAAGGGGAAAATACTCATTTCTAGAGCAAGATCATTATCATGATAATAATTAGTGAGAAATGGTGTTAAAAACATGATTGGGTAGATTATTTTATTATTAATTAAGATATCATGTTTCTTCATTTTAATGCCACCACCACTATAAATAGAAAGGAAACTTTGCCTTTCTTGTAATTTGGTACTTTGTCATTCCATTCCCCTATCTCACCCTAAAATCTTGAGAATTTTTAAATGCACTTAGAGCAAAAATGAAGTAGAGGTCATAAAGAGTATGATAACAATTTAGAAGCAAGAAATAAGAGGAAGAAAGTAAAGAAAAGTGAGGGACAAGATTGATTTGTAGATAACATTTGGAGAAGAAAGGTAAGAGCTTAGTGATTTTCTTATATTTATGTTTTATTTGGGAAAAAAAGATATGTGTATGTGATCTGTCGTAAATTGATACATCAAATTAGACTCTCCAATACACTTGAAGAGCTTATTCTCAAGCAATTTAAGTGTCTTTTGTATGTTTTTGTTGATTTTTAATTCGAAGCATTGATAAATTTTTTTGTTTAGTTTTACACCCTTTTGAGATCCAAATTGGCCAAATGTGTCATGGGGAACCTAACAACGTAACTGAGTTGGTGTAGAGAGAAAATAAGGGCTCAAACTCGAGTAGAACGTCATTCAGAGTGAGTATCGCGACACCAATGCCATGGAATTCGTGATATCCTTAAAGGTGTTGAAGTGAAGAAATTGTCATTTTCTAGTGGGATCGTGACATCAAGAGATGAGTATCATGACATTGATACCCCCAAGAACTCAATTTAGCTACTATTTTGGGTATCGCGATGTTGAAGCTTGGGTATCGTGATATCGCTGCCTAATGAGTGAAAAAACTGCTGGGGCAATTTTGTGTCCAAATAAGCTTAAGTCTTTTTTTCATTTAAGGGCATAATGGTCAATGTTAGGTTAAATGTTAGTAGACTATAAATACTACTTCATAATCTTTTGATTAAAGTTATTATTGGCTGAACATTTCTCCTTAGTTTTTCATAGTTTTAGGTTAGGTTTTTTTTTCTTTTCATTTTTAGAAGGTTTAGAATATATTTTATTTTATTTTTTGTTTTATTTCTTCCTTCTTATTGAAGACTATACAAAAGGGAGATGATTAAACTCTTTCACTTTTATTTTATGCCTACTATGTGTTTGATAAAATGCTTACTTGTAATTTAAGTTTAGGTATGTGCTAAATTTGTTTATGGTTGGTTGATTGGTTATTTTTTAGTTTAAGTTAATGTTTATTCTTGATTAATTGATTGTTCAATTATATTGAAATTCTTAATATGTTAAAATTTATGTCTCTAGTGGAAAATCTAAATAAAAGAGATCGAGAGGAGGTTTTATCATTAGATAGTTTGATATAATTGTGCTGAATAATGAGACTAAGAAGAGATCTATATGCCTATGTAAGACCGAGAAAAGAACCCAAGTGGTATCTTTTAGTCTAGAATGAGACTGATAGGAGATTCTTAGCTAAGAGTGACAAACAATATAATCGATATAGGTTTATTAGCTTAGTTAGCGATTAACGAATCAATTAACAATTGTTTTATCAATTTCATTTTCTAAAGCAATAGAGAAGAAAATTAGATTAGTTTTTTTTAATTGATAATTTAAATTTAGTGTGTAAACAATTTATTTTGGAATTTACACTAATAATTTCTTAATCGATTAGATTAGGAATTGCTTAACTTGTAATTAACTTGATAAATAAATTTACTAATTTGGCAATCCTTTGGGTTTGATCCTTGGAATATTTTGTGTGTTCCATTGTAACACATATAAATATCACAACTAACCTATCACATTTGCAGTAAAAAGCCACTTTTATATTCTTAAATTGTGTGTTGATTTATAGCCCAAATGCACGCATGCTGGGCGTGATTAGTGCGAATATAATCCATTATTGATTAAAGTTCAAAATATGTATGTTATGCATGAAGCAAAAGATTAATATATATGAATATGCATATTAGATATAGAATAGAGAGGATAAAAATAGATAAAGAATACTAAGTTTTATGGATAAATTATTAAATAAACAAAAAAGTGAGAATCTAAAAACTAAGTATGATTTATGAATTGCAAGAGTATAATTGAACTTTGGTAAATTAGGTAGCTTATTGTAACACCCCAGATTTTGGGGTTAGAAGTTCTATGATTTGTAGGTAGGGCCAGTGGCTAGAATGAACAATTGTATTTGGTTTCATGTTCTAGTGTCAGAATGGGCCTACTGGTCTGGTGGTTGGTTGTTCTAGTTTAGCTTGGGGTCTTGTGTTTGAAGCCTCGTGCGGGCGTGGATGTTTATTTTTGTCACGACTATTTGAAAGAGAGTTCGAATAGGTTTGGAAGTCTATGTAAATGGATGAGAGAGTGGGTAGTTGAGATCGGGTTAGTAGGAAATCATGCCTTAATTTGGGGGGATATTAATTGTTTTTATTTTATTTTATTTACAAAATTAGTTTCTCTCTCTTTAAAAAAAACTGACGTATGTTGTGCTTCCCTTCCCTCTGCACTTTCATCTTCCCTTCAGCTTTTTCCTTTCGATTTATTTTTTGGTGTTTGGGTGATTCAAGGATTCGAGTGAGGGGAAATTGTGTTGGGGAGGCGTTCTGATCTTCGTTGGTGTTTGGAATCGTGAATTCATGGGTTCGTAACTCTTTCTTTTCATTATCGAAATTTTGATTTAGTTTAGTGAAATTTGACATATTTGGTGTATCTCTGAAAAATTATCATTTGAGGTGTCAATTGTTGCGGTTTTGCTTAAAATATTGTGGGTTTTTGGTTTGTTATTGGGTTAACAGTGGTTGGGTGGCATTTCGAGAGCAAAGGCATGTTCTGTAGCTAGTTCTGATGTGATTTCGTGACCACACGGGTGGCCACACGGCGTGTGCCCCAACATGGGTGGTTCACACGGCCGTATAGAAGTGGGAATTAGGGCTTTAGGGCCAACTTTTGGTGCCACACGGGTATGTGTCCCCATACGGGCGTGTGAGCTCTCCACACGGTCGTGTCTCCTCTGCTCTTAATTTTTAGCACTTTTAGACAGTGAGTTACAAGGGCTGCCCACACGGGCGTGTGCCTCTCCACACGGGCTTGTGTGGCCTTCACACGAGCGTGTGTGGCCTTTACGTGGGCGTGTAGACCCCCACACGGCCTGGACACTTCCACATGGGTGTGTGGTCTTATGTCGCCAAATTTTTTATTGTGTCTGGTTTTGATCTAATTATGATTCTGTGTGTTCTGACCCTTGGCTAGGTCTTTGTAAGGGTGGTCGGGACTTTGTTTCGGCCTAGACTTGTGCGTTATTCGCAATCATAGCTCTAATTAAGCGATTCAGTTGAGTGTTAATTGGTGTTATGTTATATCTGATTCTAATTCTGGGCATTTGAATGTGTGCATTTCCGATTCCGTACCTTGTTTCTGTAATTCTATCCTGAAATGATGTGCATTTTGCATTTGCATTAATCTTTTTGGGTTTGGTTCTGAAGAGAAGGGAGACTGATCTGTTTTGACAGTTTCAACTGCAATTCGTCTGTATAGCGGTTTACCACACAATACGACATATATGTCAGCTCTGCTGCATATTAACATTTGAGTGGCTTAGACCACATACTTGGTGTGTAGGGTTGGATGGGTCTTTCGAGGTCCTATGTGGTGTGCATGGTTAGATGAGCTTAATTAGCTCTTTTTGGGGTGTGATTGGCAGGTGGAGAGGTGTTTGGCTGAACGGGTTTTTATTACTTGTTGCATTCATTCCGTATTCTGTCTGTTTGTCTGATTGCGAGACTAACTATTTATAGATTGAGGTGCTTCAATATTGACACGTTTGATTTGTTTGTGAAGACTTTTCGTATATCGGATTGTCATTGAGCTTTAGTTTTTTTTAATGTGACATTTTGATGTTCATTTATCTATCGTTTTCGAACTTACACTAAGCTCGTGTAGCTCACCCCCTTAGTGTTTCCTCTTTCAGGTACACTTCCGTCTTCTGTAGCTGGACTCGGCTCGCTGGAGGTCTCGGAAGCGTCACATTTTTAAAACTGGTTAATAAAGCATTTTCTGTAAATCTGAGTTTTATGTAAACGGTTTTAGGCTATAAGTTCTATCTTAAATTCTATGGTATGAAATTTTGTTAAATGCAAGTAAACATTATTTGGATTGAACAACTGTATTTTGAAATATTGGGATTTGATAATTGAAAATTTTTACGTAACCTAAATACTGTTTGTTTTCTCACTTGTTGAACCAAAAAATTTCCTACGATCACTTCGATGATTAAGGTAACCTCTAAGATTCGATCTAAACTTCTAGGTCGAGTTTTTGGGGTGTTACACATATATTTAAGTGTATTAAAGTATGTAAATGGTAGAAATGTTATGATGTTTAGATTGATATGTTGGTGTATTTTAAGGTTGGAAAGTGTTTGAATAAATGAGAACTGTTTGAGTGTTAAAAGGGGAAATTTGTTAATTAATGAACTTAATTGAATAATAATAAAAGGTGTAGTGTTATGTATAATCTAATGATCTTGTATAACAAACTGATAGTTGAAAGTTAAATAAGTGGTAAATGTTGGTATGAGTGAAAAATAAGTAAAATTTTCATTAAAACAATTCTAGACAACAATGCTATACAACTTTTCAAACTCACCAAAAATTATAAAAATTGCGTTAAAGGCTAAACCAAACATGAAATTAAATTCTATTGAGTCTAGTATTTTATGGAAGAAATGGTGTAAGCATTGAAATTATATTGAATGAGATACATGCATTTTAGTGAGACAAGGTCACATTAATTTTGAGATCCCCTGTTCTAAGTTTAAAAATTTGTTAAAATTTTCACAAAAATATTTAGGAGATGAAATTTATAAGAAGAAAAATCTTTACGAGTCTATTTTTAAGAGAAGCAAATGGAAACATTACACAAATTTTGTACTAAAAGATAAATACTTTTTTAGTGGAAGAAGGTCAAAGCTACCTAGCAACAGAATAAGAGAAGATTTAAATTACTGTATTAATTGGTTTACTTATAAATTCTGATAAATTTTTTTATATTAGTGACGCAATGTCTAGTTTCAGGAATTTCAAATGAAACTTGATTATTAATTTCGATGAATTAGATATGAATAAAAATGTGACTATTGCACAATAGAATGTATTGTTATGAAAGTTTAGTATTAAGAGTTGTGTGAATGTAAGTGAAAGTTAATGCAATAAGTCATATCATTGTTGAAGTTTTAGAGAAAATTCATTGTGGATATGATATTGATAAATTAATAAATAAATATAAGTGGCTTGTAAATATTAGATTGACTAAAAAATGTAACATTTCTTACTCGGTTTTAGGTGAAAAACGAAAAAAAACTTGTTAGAATAATTGTGATATTGTGATAGTGTGAAAGCGCATGTCTAGGAATGGTTCTTTCTAGGAAAGAATTGGTACTTAAGAGTGTCATGTACATCACTTCTCTTTCCTGAAAACCTACTTGGTGTTTTATCTATCAACTATGCTCACTATTCTAGTATCTAATTGCGATGGCAAACTAGGCCACTATACAACTCAGTGTAGAATCAATAATGGAGGAATAATAATCATGTTAAGGCAAATACCAATTTGGCCGAAGTAGATGATATAATTGTGTGATCATTTTGCAAGTCAATATTTTGACTAATTTAAAAGAGTACGGAATAGATAGTAGTGCCACTTGACATATTAGTGGTAATTAAAATACCTTTTTGTCTTACTCTCAAGCGGAAAAAAGAGAAGAGGTTGCCTATCTTAGAAACTCTTGAAACTGCACATATGTTTTTGCCCAAACCTAGGTTTCGAAAACCTTAGCCTAAGTGAGGTGCTTCATATTACTAATATTCAAACCAAATAGCTTTCATCGGATTATTAGGAAAAGTTGGAGTGAAAGTTTCCTTCGATTGTGGCAAGGTCGTGATGACTAAAAATATACTTTTGTAATAAAATTTTTTTGTAATCATATACTATTTGTTAATTTATTTTAGAAATTATTAATGATAATGCTAGTCTATCTGCTGGCCTAATTAACATATCATGATTATGAGGCACATTAATAATTGGATTTGTGAATATATGTTATCGTACAATTGAAACAAAATTAAGGCAATAAAATACTCACTAAAAAATGTGTGATTATTAATTCAAATATACGTGAAATTATTTGTATATTATTTTTGTGTATTATATTCCTTATATGATAATGATAAAACACGTTATGTTTTGAAGATTATTTTTCTAACTTAAAATGTATGATAACATGGGGGTGTCTAAAGATTATATCTTTTAGTCTTAAGAAGAGGAATTTGAATTCTAATTGCATGTTCATTGGCTATGTTGAAATTAGTATTGCATATATATCTCTTGATATAAATTGTGATATGTTTGATCATAATACTATACTTGAGATAAAAAAATGTTGAATTTTTTCAACATATTTTTCTTTAAAAATTGATGATGTTTCTTATGCACCTATCATACAAAATGACCGTGGATATGAAGATTGGATAAGGCTTAAAAGACTTGAAACTAAAAAGTTTATTAGAAATGATTTTTTGCACTTATTTTGTGAAAAGTAGCTCATTAACTTATTTTGAAGCAAATTTTTTTCTTTTGATGCTCTTTTTTGAAAAGAGGTTATTAAAGTAAAACTTAACTCCAGTTCAAAAAATGCAATTGGAAATTAGTTGAGTTTACCTTCTAGAGCAATACCTATTAGTTGCAAATGATTTTTTTTAAAAAAAAACTTATACATGATGGTTTTATTACGAAGTTGGATTGGTTGCAGATGTTTTATATAAACATTTCATACATCAAATAGATGTTAAAATAATTAATTTTTTGGAGATTTAGAAGAAGAAATTTACGTGAAGTAACTCAAAGATTGTATCGTTGGTGGTTGTATGAATATATGTTTATGTGACGATAATATGTTGATTTTCAGTGCTAATTATGAGTTAGTACTTGAGACAAAGAGATATTTGCTTCCAAATTTCACATGAAAGACATGAAGGAAACAAATGTTATCTTGGGTGTTAAAATCATAAGGAAAGGCGATAGCATAATGCTATCACAAGAACATTATATTGAGAAACTTCTAAAGAAGTTTAGACATTTTGATGTCAAATCAGTGAGTACTCCTTATGATGCTAGCCCTATATTGAGAGAAATAAATGTGAGCCTATTGCTCAATCAGAGTATGCATAGACTATTAGAAGTGCGATTCATTTAATGAATGTGTGTCAACTAAGCAAAATCAAAGCATAAACAATGAGCTACTATAGTTAGACCTGTGAAATATTTGGAGAGTACTATAAACTATGATATCTTATTTAGTGGATTTCCCACTGTACTGGAAGAATATAACAATGCTAATTGGGTCTTAAATTTAGATAAGACAAAATCTACTAGTGGTTACATGTTCACCCTTGGGGGTGGTGTTATAACGTGGAGATATGAAAACAATTATAGCTATGGAAGCCAAAATATATTGCTTTAGAGTTGGCTGGTAATGAGACTGAGTGGTTGGAAACGAAACTTCTTTGCAATTATTTCGTTGGGCACAAAACCAACAACTTTTGTGTTCGTGTATTGTGGTTCCCAATCAGCAATAACCATTATGGAGGATAAACCTTGCAATGGTAAAAATAGACATATAAGTCTAAGATTTGATATGAGTGAGCACCTACCAAATGATGGAGTAATATCAATTGATTATGTGATGTCAAAGATGAATTTGACATATCCTCTGACTAAACCCCTAGGAGAAATTAATATTTGAAGTATCGAGGGAATAAGACTCCTACCAAAAGGTGAGGTCAACAATGATGGAAACCCAACCTATGTGATTGGGGGTCCCATGAATTAGGTTTATTTGGGTCATTAGTTGATTTGTTGAGAACTATATGATTATGTCCCTCCTATGGTGTAAATAGTGCTTTAAACAAATAACTGCATAGATGGTATGGATGAGACAAAACTCTTAATCAAATCCATATCATTTATTGGTAGTGTATTTTTCTGTAGAGTACACTTGATGGATCAACCTATGAGTGTGAAGTAGGCCCATTTCTATGAGATCTTTGGCAATTTCTAGGGTACTTATTAAAACTAGGTGCGCGCATGGACTATTAGCGCACAACTGCGTTGAAGAACGAATAATAGATATAATGTGATAAATAAGAAAGTTTACAAATTAAATAATTGGTTCATAAGAACTTTTTCACAAATTATTTAAGTAAATTATGTATTATTTGTCAAAAATTTTAGTTCATAGTTCGGAAGACATTAGGATTATTTCATTGTATCGAAATACTCAACTAAATTTCTTTCTTAATTCTTTGAAAGAGGCATTGCTGGTAGTTTTATGTATTTCAAAGAATTAAAAAAATCCTACATTGCTAAAGAAAGACCTTAAGACACTTATTTATAAGCTATTATACTTCATTAAACTAGTAAGAACTAAGTTGAGAGAGTGGACTCGTGTAGTGAGTCATTTGAGCCTTTTTGTTTTTGAAATTATTTTTACTAAATTTTTTAGAGTCCAAGAAAAGTGAACTTCATAATTTGTAACACCTATATTTAGCCAAGCTAAAAATAACTTAATTGATTTAAGCTATTTTAGTTAAGTCCAAATTCATTGAACCATATTCAAACTACTTTTAACCAATTCAATCAACTTACGTTTGCTACATTTAGCAAGTGAAAATCCTATATACCATGCATGATAACCTTCAAAATCATTCAACCAGTTTACTTTTTATGTTTTCTTCTAAAAACTATTTGTTTTCTCAAAAGCTTCCCTCTACAAGTTTAGTTGAGTATTTAATTGGTTTGTTTTTTCTTGTGTTCTATTTTCTAACAAAAGTGCTTGTTGAATCCTGGGAGATACACAAATCTTCAAAATATCCTTAAGGACAATAGTATTTACACTTCAAGCAACAATTCTAATCTTCTAAACCTCTAATTTCTAACCCTACTATTATTAAGGGTTTATTTGTTTACCAGTAAAATATTTTCTTTGTTTTACGATGTTTCTTTATTGTAAAATGGATTTCCAAAGGAAAACATTCTCCAAAATAAAGGTAAAATCAAGGCTTTCTTAAAGAAAATGTCTTACCAATTTGGATCCCGTAAGAAATCTTCCCTTCTCCTCTTTACAGACCCATACCTCTTTTTTAAGAAATCATCCTCCTTGTTGTTTTCATCCCTCCGCTGCCTCCAGTCCCTCTAGACCTAGTGCCTACTGCCATGTAACACCCCCAATTCGATGGTTCAACTAATGAACGGTGATGTTATCGAGAAAACATAAATCGTTACATAAAGTAAAAAATAAAGGTTTTAATAGTTACACCATTCAATGTGATTTAGTAAACCCTGTTTTAAAATATCGTGTAGGGGCTTATAGTTTTAAAGGCAAAATTCCAAAGGGAAAATAAGAGTACGCCAAACGCAAATAACATAAAAGTTAATTTTTTGGCGATATGCCATCATTCAGTTCATTCAAAATATTGTACGAGAGACCTCCCAAATTCATTTTATAAAAAACAAAATATATTGCAACTATAGGTGTCGAAACCATTTTTTTGAAAAAGGGTCGACTTTTTATTTAAAAAATGAAAAAGGGAGTTGCCACCGATATTTTTATGAGGTGTGATCGGGTCACCTCGTAACGGTTTAATTTATTAAAACAACAATTTTGCTCTATGAAATTCAGAAAAATGGGTTAGGGAGTCGATTACGTACGAGGAAGGATTAGCACCCTCGTGGCGCCCAAAATTGGTACCTAATTGATTAATTAATGTCTTAATGTCAAAAATTGAAAGCTCGAGAAGAATTTAAAATACGATCCCTCTTTATTAATGTTATTTTTAATAAAAACACTTGTATAAATTGAAACAAATGTTAAAGACCCTCTCGTATCGAAATAACAAAACGTCATATCCTGTAAGTTAGGACACAACACCTTTAACCCTCAAGAATAAGTTTGTCTTTTATTTTTATTTAAAATCTTATATGTTTTAATTTTGAAAGGATATTCAGTTGTTTAGGTTTAACGAGAAAATCAAAACCCCATAAGTTAGGAAACAATTTTTCGGATCTCCAAAACGCGAAATATTGTCTTATTTTGAAATTTTTTTTGAACAATAGCGAGTACAATACTTAAACGATGTGCATTTGTTTTATTTGGAGTAAAATAAAACGGCTTATTATGGATATAAAAAAACGTGACCTTTGAAGTGATTTTAATGAAACAAGGTGGAATGATAATATCGAACATGGAATGAATAAGATCTGTCATCTTTGATCTACTCCACTGCAACTTCAAGGAGATAAGATTTACAACTTCAATCTGCTCCACTGCTACTTCAGGGGGATGAGATTTGTGGATTCACCGATCTTGCTACACCGTCCTATAGGGGACATGACCTGCAGAATCGATTTCATTGGCCTATGCTTATGCCAAATGATTAGGATGTCATGATCAGAATGAATCAAATGCTCCTAACTAGATGTCTATGAATGATATTTGCATGAAAGCAGAATGTCATGAGAATGATCCCTTCTTAATGTTTGGGTTGTCATTGCTCATTGTTCATCAAGGTTCTATCATAGAAGTAATGTCCTGTCTTCTTGTTTAGCCGATATCTTTGATAGAAAACCTGAAAAAATAGTCACAATTTAGACTCTTCTTTCTCAAGTATTTCCAACCCTTAGGTTTGGTGAGTTCTAAATAATGGTCCTATTTCAGGTTCTTGTACTATTTAGAAACTTCCAGAGTAATATGCAGAACTCCTTTTGTGAAAGTATTATTAGTCCATTAATCGTTATTTAATTGAAAAATGCCTGAAAAAAATCATAATGATGGACAAAACTGAAATTTATCAGGAATAAAATCTGAAACGAATGGATTAATCAAGGAAAGCGAACATTGCTAAAATACAAAATAGGTGAGAGGAAAAATAGGTGCCCCAAAGATCGCAGCATGAGCTTATCTGCACAAACTTCTTAAGGACCCTTTGAACTTTCTATGTGTTTAAAAGACCTAGAAGGCTTTGTTGATGTCCCAAGATGTAACATCCCTCCTCCTTGTTAATCTGGGCATAGTAAGACTACCTCATGCCCTACTTTTGATCAAAATTTGAATTGCCCTTTTCTTGGGTTTTCAACTCAAAACCCCTTTGGTCTCAAGGCGCCCTTTGCGGGTTTTCACCTTGGCCTCTCCTTTTTCTTTTTATTCTTTTTTTTATTTTTAGTGAAATATTTCTTGATCGAATTCGAATTCATAGGATTAGGCAGATTCTTTGCCATTCATCTTGATCAAAATTGACGCTCCTTCAAAAAAGGTCTTCCTTACCACATGATGTCCTTCCCTGTTTGGCATTCATTTTCCTCTGAAGTCCTTTTGTATAAGAAGGATCTTTTTCAGTAGTAGGTGTAACACCCCGATTTTTTTGGGATTTTTGTAATTTTCGAGAATTTGGTAAAAGTTTTAAAATTTGGAACCTGGTTGTGAAATTCGTAATTGGAGTATGTAAATGGGCCTATGGAAGGCCCATGTGTTGGCCAAAACCCGGTAGAATTTTTGAATTTTGGACTTAAGGAGTTAGGGGCATTGGATAGGTGGCATTATTAAAAGATGTGGGTAAAATATAACACAAGAGAGCCCCTGGTAAAGTGGTTAAGTGACGCCACTAAGGAGATAAAAAAAGTGGCATGTAAGTGGTTGGGGAAAGGCCAAGGTTCGATTCGCTAAGCTGGCAACTGTGTTGTTATTTTTATGTCTTGAGCATGCAGAAGTATGAAGTCGAATGGAACTCTATTAGAGAGAGTTTGAATCAGTCAAATGCTTGAATTAAGGAGTGATAAGGGGAGAGATTTTGGGGATTGAATGGAGGGTTAGTGTTGGCCGAATAGTGGGAAGTTAGGGAGGAGAAATCGGCTTAGGGGTTTTAGGTTAGAATTTCGGCAATAGGGGCTTTAGTTGTGCCGTTTCCTTTGTTTAAACATCAGAGGGTGATTCCTTTTCTCCTTTTTTTCTTCCCTAGCCGAAATCACCACTCTTTTCATGCATCTTTCTTTCTCTTCTTTTCCAAAACCAAACTACAACTCCCTTTTCTTTTCATCACCCTTGCCAAATAGCCACAAGAGCCGAAACCTTTGAAGATTGATTGTGTCCATTTCATTTAGACCAGCATCCTTCTTTCCTTTTCATTATTGTGACCGATCCCTTCAAACTCTAAAGTCCCCGACGGCAACACCAATACAAGCCACCACACCATTTCTTTTTCTTGGTCCTAAAAGCTGAAATACCTTAGTTCTAGGGGCTTAGCCGAACCTATAGACAATTAGGGTTCGAAGGCTGCTAGGTGGTTGAGGGCTAAGTCTACTTTGGGTCTAAACAGTGCAGGAGGGAAGACTGTGGTAAGTACTCGTTTTCCAAGTCAATTCAGTAGTATAAATGTTGCGCAAAGCTAAAACCCCCTATAGTTTAGGGAGTTTATCGATTTGAGGTATAGGCCTTACTAGGCCTTTTCATTTGAATTTTATGATTTGTGTAGTGGTATAGACAATTTTGGAGGAGCAGCAAGGCTTGGAGTGTTGGTTTGGATAAACTTGGATCGAATCATCGGACCCTGTGAAGGTAAGTGATCTATGGCTATTAGGGGTTCTTTAGCCGAATATGGTAAGGTGGATTTTGGGTTTGATAAGCATGATTTGTAAACTAAGAATAGTGGTGATTAATTGTAGGTTGTTGTGGGAGACTTTGTTAGCAAACGTCACAAAGCAGGTGTGTAACAACCCTCGTAGTAGCTTAAATTAATATTCGTTGAAAAGCTGAAATGCTAAAATTTCGGTATTTCGGGAACTTGTGATTTTGCGTTTGGTTATAGATGCGATAAATACGATATGATTGGTGTTTGGATCGATGGAACAGGTAAGAGCGCAATTTTGTGCACGATGGTGAGTTGGGCCTCAATGGGCTAGAATTGGGCCCAATGGGCTTTCGGACCCACTTGGGTAAAACTATTAGAAAACGAAATTTGGAAAAAGATTATTGTCTAAACACACGGAAATATTGATAATTGTTAATGAACATAGAAAAACCATGTTATTTGGTAAATTTACAAAATTACCCTTATAATATGAAAAATGACTATTTTGCCCCTAGGTAAAAATGACCATTATACCTCTAGGGTTTAATTATGAATGTGATGCATGAGATATTGTTATGACATGATATGCACATGATATGTTATGAGATGCACATGATATGCTATGATATACTCATTATATGCATGGGTTGGGTTTTAAATAGATGGAGGAAGTGCAAAAAGGGCTTTGCCTTAGTTTACCAAAAAGGGCTTTGCCCCAGTTATTAAAAGAGGCTAGGCCTCCAGTTATATGATAAAGCAGCTATGCTGCCAGTGGAGAGTTTGGTTGGGTGGGTTGAGTTATTCCCCACATAGAGAGCTTGGCTGGTACGGGTGAAGAGTAGCGGATGGTGGGTTGAGTAGTCTCCCCAAATGGGCTTGCATTCATTCATTGATATTTCATGTGAAATTGAAATGGGCCTATGGGCCATACCGTTTTCAGTGAAGGCTTCGGTCCAGTGATATGATTTATGAAAAGGCTTCGGCCCAGTAACCGTTAAACGAAAGGCTTTGGCCCAGTATGCGGATATTAGTTGGGCTCCGAAAGGGGCTTGTTGCACACTGAGTTCCCAAACTCACCCCTTTTCTTTAACCTTTCAGGTGAGCCTTGATGAGGAGACTTGGAGCCGGAGGCGATTCAGAGTGGCCATGGTGATCGCTTTTGAACTTTGCAATAAGTAATCGATTTTTTTAAGTTTTATCTTAACTATTAATATTATTTGTTTTTGGGTTGTAATAAGGCCATTTTAACTATTTTTTTTCCTAGAATTATTTTATTTTTACTAACTCTATATGTTTCTGATAATAATTCAAAATGGGCTAGACTTAGGGCGCATTTTCAAAATGATACTCGTTTACAAAATAATGCAACTATACAATTAATCAGTTTATCAAAAATATCTACTTAAATGAATTTCAACTCGTTTACCAAAGTGTGGCAATGGTTGTGGGCATGTCTAGGATTGGATCCATTCAAGAGCTTGGTACTTAAGCAGCCTTCATGGTTTACCTCCTCTGTTTCGGATACCTACCTGGTGTACAGCTTCCATTCACTTTGATAACTTTATAAAGGCTATCTTTTAAAATACTAAGAAGGACGTTAAAAGAGGCATGGGTTTTCTTAAAAACTTCAATGTGACACGTCAGACCCGGCCATAACGTTTGGGCCGGGTTTAGGGTGTTATAGTAGGTTTCCCTCATAGAATTCTCTAAGACGAGCCATTTTTTTTGTAATCTCGTATCTTTCATTTTTTGGTATATCTGACCATGATGAATAGCTTTTAATCTCTTCAATCAGATTCAATTGATCATATCGAGATTTGATCCATTTGGCTTCATCCAACTTTAATTTAGCTAGAACTCGGAGAGAATGAATCTCAACTTCAGTGGACAAAGCTGCTTCCATTCCATAAATTAATGAGGAAGGTGTTGCCCCGGTGAAGGTCCTGGCAGATGTTCAATAAGCATAGAAGGTAAATGGTAACTTCTCATGCCAATGTTTACAAGTCTCAGTCATCTTCCCCACTATCTCTTTTTTATTATTTTTTTGTTTTTGTTTTTTTTTTCCTTTTTTTTGGTTGCCTCCACTGTACCGTTCATCTTGGGGTGATATGGTGTTTGATCTTGAATAGACTGCAAACTTAAATTTAGTACATTGTCATATATGATCCTTTTTGGCATTCCATACTGACATATGACTTCTTCTTCTTCTTTTTTAAGGACCTGCTGACTGTCGACTTTGTGACATTGACATATGAAGTAGCTTCCACCTATTTAGTGAAGTAATCGACGACTATAAAGATGAATCGATGCCCACTAGATGCTTTTAGCGAGATCGGCCCGCTGATGTCCATGCCCCACATAGAGAAAGTCTATAGAGAAGTCATAACGTGAAGAGATGAAGAAGGCACATGAATCTTATCTCCATAAATTTGGCACTCATGGCATTTCTTGGTATAACTGATGCAATCCCCTTTCAAGGTGGACCAACAGTACCCAAATCTCATGATTTGCTTGGCCATTGTAAAACCATTAGCATGTGTTCCTCAAACACCTCTATGAACCTCTTTCAAGATTTTTTTAGTCTTAACAGCGTCCACACGTCTTAGTAGCTCAGACATATCTTGATACGATCATGCGAAAATATCTTTGAGTTCTTAGAATAACTAAATGACGTCTTGCTTTGTCTTTATGGTGATACAGGCTCCGATCTTTACTTCTAGGTTCACAATGTCCACTGACTCTTTGTAAAGTAGGATCTGTTTTTCATCTTGTTCTACCATCCTTAACAAATCAGGAAATAGGTTACAATCTCTGTCATCTTTAAAGTCCTGATATCCCTCTAGACACATATCTCGCTCAAAAGGAGATTCTGGGTCAATAACAGTGTCACTCATATCATTGATACCTAGAGACCTGTTGTAGGTACGAAGGAATATTCTAAAGAATAAATGAATCGAGGAACAGTTATTAATGAGTATGAATGAATTGAAAGAATAAAAGAATTTTTGCTCAAAGTGCGACACAAAAATGCATTTTCCATTGAAAATAAAGATGTTGGACATGAGCCTATTTCACGAAAGGATTCTTATTACTTCTAGACTTAAAGCAACAAGCGTATTTTGAGCATTACTCTAAATCAGCTCTAAAAACTACAAGAATCTCTTCTACAGTCCAATTGTTTAGAACACTTCCAAGCTCATAAGGGCAAATGCTCGATTTATTCTCTTCCCTAATTCCTTCTTCGGATATGGCATTGATGTTCCAATTTCCAAACATTCCTTCTGGGCCTTTGGTATGCTCAAAGAATTCCAGTTCCTTATTTTCCATCATGCCTTGCACCAAGGCTCTGATATCATTGCACTTTTGAATCTCGTGACCCTCTTCATCATGGAACTCACAGTATTTCCTTGCTTCTCCGGGTTTCTCCCCTAAATCCTATGTGATTAATCCTATTCTACCATTTTCTTCCAAACCTCCCTCAGCGGGGTTTTTACTTCTGCTACATCTATCTTGGTTCTCTTCCCTGTACTCTTGATTATCACATTTACCCCTTTGTTAAAATGGTTGGGTAACGGATTTTCTGTACCAGATGGATCATAGAATTTCACAATACCTATTTTGATGAGTCTTTCGATTATCTTTTTGAAAGTAGTGTGTCCTATGATCCCTTCGTGGTACTCGCATTGGCCGTTCGCGTCGTGCCATTTAGGGTATGGAGGCTACATAGGTTTTAGTAGAAAGGGGGTACTATATGTGCATCAAACAAACTTTGGTACAACTCCCTATACGTGATTGGTATGGGAGTGAACCGGAGTTTTTCTGAGTTCGGTCTTAGATTGGGTTCTTGCCTTGGGGGATCTGATGGCTAATAGTTGCCGTCCTTGGCTGGCTTATGGTGATTGGCTTCGAATAGCCCTTGGTATACATACTCGTATTATTCACCTCATTTTCCCTCTTCCTCGGGGTCTTTAAAGTATTGATTTGGGAGCTCCACTCTCGCCTTTTCTGTTTGTAATGATCTTCAAATTGTTTTAGGAGCTCCACTCTCGCCTGTTTTGTTTCCGTTAGATCACAGATCAAGGACAACAGGATTGGTTAGATCATCCCCCGGGTTAGAACCTGAACCTATCAGGAAGTTCACTGGTGTCAAAGTACTGGTCTGGTATTGGGTTCTAATGTTAATGGACACCCTTTGTGATACGCGTTTGGTTGTGCTTGGGTGTTTGTTGGAGTAAAACCTGAAGGATAGACAGGATCCTTATTATCATCCCCGGAATTGACCATAGGGCTCTTTCCTTGTTCTAATCCTCTAGCCAACAGCTGGGTTAACTGGTTCATCATATTTCTTTGGAATTCTAGCATTTGATCCCTCATATCTTGTTAAATTTTGGCCAGTTGCTCTTGCATCTATATTTTCATTTGCTCTAATCTCCCTAACCTTTGGTCTATTGCTTTAGTTTTTCCTTATGTACCGTAACGATATTCCAGGGTAACTGCCATAATTTTGATTAATTAGGGTCCTTTTGTGAAATTCAATGCATATGATGAAATGTAATGCTGATGCATGAAATGAATGCAAAAAGAGGCATTGACTCTGATTCAATTTTGTTAGAACAATTTTACTAGAAAACAAATTTATTTACATAAAACGGATTATGTATATGTCTTTGCCCTAATATTCAAAGCCTTAATCTCCTTAAGAAGCCAAGTTAACTCCTAACCTCGATCCAAATCTGATTCACCTCAAACTTAGCATGTCAGCCTGAACTGCTAGGGTTTGTAAATGATTGGCCACCTCTTGTATTTGAGCCACTAATTCTTCCAATAGAGAGTAGTTCTCAGAGAATACTAGATAAGAAACCTTCTCTACCCTCCAAAAGTAGCTATGAAACCATGCTAACAGGAGTTGCGCACACCCGATGAACCTACTTTCACCTCTTCTCCAGCATGCATTCAAAGATTTGAAAATTCCAGCCAAGATTGTTGGGACGGGTGTGACCCTTTTATCAAGCTGGTCAATCAAGCCTGAAATTGCCTCATCTATGTGCCCCAGTGCTTTAGGGAAGATTACTAACCCATAGATACTTAAAGTAAAGATATCGACCTTTTCTTTGTGTTCGAATGCACCAAAATCAGGTCTCGTAAACTTTCTCAAAGGATATATTCATTTTCTTTTTTTTGCTTGATCTGGGCCACGACTCATTGCTCGCTCATCCTCGTGATGCTCAATAGTTTCTTTAGGAAAATCGGGATATTGGCGGCTCTAGAGTAGGCCATGTTAGCTTGAATCCTCGGGTATCTGATAAACTGTAATTTATACATATTTTTACCCCATGCTTGGCATATTTATGAATGATTTTTCCTTGGTTTTAGTGAATTTGATTCTCCTAATCCTTTAATTTCATTTTTTATACTTAGGTGAGCATAGGAAGGCAAAAATAGTAAGAAACGGGCCAAAAACGGACTTAATGGGCTTAAAACAATATTTCACACGGCCTAAGCACTTCTACACTGGTGATCCACACGCCACTGTGTATTACATGGGAAGGCCACACGCCCATGTGACATGGCCGTGTCAACTAAAAATCAACTCAGTATTGCACATGGTTTGAGCACTTGCACACGGGCATGGCACACGGTCGTGTCCTTGTCGAACCCAAGTTCAGTTCTACTCGGAAAAGGCCACTTTTAAGGGTTTTGAAGCATTCTAAAGCCTATATAAACACCCTAGAAGAGGATTAAAGGGGGAGTGAGAGCAGAACGCAGAAAAGACTCGAAGAAAGCCATTGGAATCAGCTCAGAAGCAGGATTACATCAAGACTGAAGATCTCCATTCAATTTCTAGCAAAATTTCTGGGTTTCTTTATGTTTTGTTGTTTCCCAAATTTTGAGATGTTTTCCCCCATTATTATAAACTAAACTCCCTAAATACCTAAGGGAGATGAAACCTAAGACGAATCTTATTAATATCTGAATTATATGATAAATACTTGCTCTTATTCTTAATTATGTGTTCTTGATTCTTCTTTTAATATTTCAAGATATTAATCCAAGTTTGATTTGCTTATTCAGTGGAGCAAAAGTCCTTATTTAAGAGTAGATCTAGCATAATTAAGCGGATTTGAATGCAATCCTAGACATAGGATGACGCAAATCTGTCGGATTAGAGTCAAATCTAATAGGGAAATCTATAGATCGAGTTAATGCGACGATAGGGGTTTTAATTAGAAAGAGATTTCAATTAAGCAACCTAGAGTCAGTTGTTTTCAGTCCCGAGAGAAATATTAACATAAATCAAGGATTTCTGCGGAATAAGTCAAGTGAATAAATCGTCTGATTCAGGAGTAATAAGTGAAGTCTAGGTGGATTCTTCCTTGGGTATTGTTTTCTCCATCGGTTTTTGTAAAGTCTTTTCCAACTTTTGTCTCTGTCACATTAATTAGTTGATTAGGTTAGTTAACTTTTAGGTTAAAACAATTCTTCTTTATTTTTAGGCTAAATAATAGAAAAAGAGTTAATACAGTACTTTTAGTCCTCGTGGATACGATATTTCCAGTCTTATCAGAATTATACTACTGTTCGATAGGTGCGCTTGCCTTAGTCGAATTTACAGTTAGTTTTACGACCATCAGCATCAAAATAAAGTGGTATACTCTTCCACAGTAGGTACCAAATCCACTTTTCCAAAAGTGAAGCAACTGTAGGCTGGATTCCAAAATTGAGCCAGAGCTCGAAACAAATGCTTGTCCACTTTGAGGTCGAATAGATAGGGCAACTCACCATAATTACAATAAAATAGCTGCTTGATTTCATCATTCCATTGGACCCATAACTCTTTCAATTCTTGGATATTGTATTGGGTCACGTCAATACAAGTGAAGTTCCACAATTCTGATGTGTACCTCTCCATCAGACTATCACCTTTCTCTAGTCGGGTTTTCTCGAACCGTATTTGAACAGCCGCACTATCCTCCACTTTATCAAGAAATTCATTTTTCATGGAAAGCTCTCTATTTAGTAATAGAACGTGATTCAACACTTTTTTATGAAGAAAATGCAATGCAATCATAGTCAAAACAAAACAAAACAAGTCAGTACAATTTACAAAGCTAAAGTAAGTAAGAAATAATAAATAAAATGCCTAATCAGGTGACCACTAAAGGTTCGGTATGGTTCTACCTAGGGTAGATTTTTAGGCTCATTATATGTGGTTCAATTTTGAAATAAAGGTACCTGAACCAGTAGATTCCTCGATCCTCACCCATTATAGGCTCATATGGACTGAGTTCAGTTCAGGGGAATACATTTCCCTATGGTTACATGGAGATGAAAATCTCACGAAGACATAGGTACGGATGTATCCCGAAAGTGATCCACTATCCTACACAGAGGTGAAGACCTCACGAAAGAATAGTTTCTCACTGCCACTTAAAAGGGTATAATTGAACGATTGTGCAATGCAATATGCTGAAATATACCAAAAAACTCAAACCAATAAAGCAAATATGGACAAAATGATGAAGACCGTAAAAAAAACGAATGAAATGCAATGAAAAGATCGTAAATTAAAACCAGATTTTCAATTTTCGACAAAAAGACAAAAAGTAATCAACTTCTGGCTTGACTCTCTTATTTTTCCCCATTGAAGTCGCCAACTGTCGAAACCATTTTTTTGAAAAAGGGTCGACTTTTTATTAAAAAAATGAAAAAAGGAGTCGCCACCGATCATTTTTATGAGGTGTGATCGAGTCACCTTATAACGGTTTAATTTATTAAAACAACAATTTTAGTCTACGAAATTCAGAAAAATGGGTTTAGGAGTCGGTTACGTACAAGGAAGGATTAGCACCCTCATAACGCTCAAAATTGGTATCTAATTAATTAATTAATATCTTAATGTCGAAAATGGAAAACTAGAGAAGAATTTAAAATACGATCCCTCTTTATTAATGTTATTTTTAATAAAATGCTTCAATAAATTGAAGCAAACGTTAAAGACCCTCTCGTCTCGAGATAACAAAACATCATATCCCGTAAGTTAGGACACAACACCTTTAAACCTCGAGAATAAGTTTGTCTTTTATTTTTTTTTAAATCTTATATGTTTTAATTTTGAAAGGATATTCGGTTGTTTGGGTTTAACGAGAAAATTGAAACCCCATAAGTTAAGGTACGATTTCTCAAATCTCCAAAACGCGAAATATTATCTTATTTTGAAAATTTTTTTGAATCATAGCGAGCACAATACTTAAACAATGTGAATTTGTTTTATTTGGAGTAAAATAAAACGACCTATTATGGATATAAAAAAACGTGACTTTTGAAGTGATTTTAATGAAACGAGATGGAATGATAATATTGAACATGGCATAATGATTTATGAATAAAATGTTACATTAACGAATGACAATAATATGAAAATGCGAATAAACGAATTATAGTACACCTATTGGCAATAATCATACAACATACATCATTTTAATATCAACATTAATAATCAAAGACAAATGAATTAAAATAATATATGAAAAAAATTTTAAAAGTAAATAATATAAAAAGGTTTAAAATAAATAATAAATGAAACCATTTAAAGTAAAAAAATATATAAAAAGTTTAAAATAAATAATATGTGAATTTTTTTAAATAAATAATATATAAAATGGTTCAGAATAAACAATATATATATGAATTTTAACATAAATAAAATATAAAACAGTTTGAAATAAATACTTTATAAAGCAATTTAAAGTAAATAATATATAAAATAATTTAAAATAATAATACAAAACAAATTAAAATAAATAATATGATAAAATAATTTAAAATAAATACTATATGAAAAAAAAAACTTAAAATAAATAATAATAAAACTGTTCAAAATAAATAATATGAAAGATTTATAATAAATAAAATAAGTTTAAAAAAATAACATATGAAAACAAGTGTAATATAAATAATATATGATAGATTTAAAAATAAACAATATCTGAAAAAAAATTAAAAGATATAAATAAATAACAAATTTACGAAAAAGGGTTGAAATCAAACAAATTAGGGATTAAATCATAATAAAAATTAAATTAAAAGGTAAAAATTATAACAAAATAATTGAATGAGGATTAAAATCAAAAGGCACGCAAAGGCCGATGACCAAATGGGCAAAAAAACTAATCCTTGGACACGTGTCCATTTTCCAACGCATCAGTGGGTCAGGGACTTGATTGAAAACCAAAAAAAATTCTATGGTCAGATTTTTAAAAAAAAAATAAACAAAAAAACTAAATTAAAAAGAACAGAAATTCGGAAGGACTAGGGTTGTAAATAACCCATTTAACGAAAACACGCGAATCCCCCTTGAGGCGGGTCAGGTCGCGCATGGGTGGCCTTATACGGTGCTGTTTTGAGACCACTGAAACAGGCCCTAAACGACGCTGTTTCGCATCTTTTATAAAAGCCAATTTTTTTTAAAACACATTTTGTTATTCTTTTCAAAAAAAAAAAAAAAAAAAAAAAAAAAAACACTCTCACATAACCTCTCAACCCCTCCTCTTGGCCGACGTGGGTCCTTTCGGCGGTCCGCCGCACCGCCGAACTGGCCAGTGGCCGGCGACGGACAAAATGGGCTCTTTAGCCCTGTTTCGCAGCGCCCTTGAAAGCCAAACCCTCTCAACCCAAAAAACGAAAGAGGAGGGCTCTCGACCCTTTTTGGGTCCGATTGCGACAATGGAGAAGAGCCCTCCGACGAAGCAGTCACGGGGTGTCTCCGGTGAGCCTTTTCTTCCCTTTTTTATTTTCGTATATAAAAGAATAAATAAAATATAAAAAAACTTAAAATGTAAAATAATAGAAATAAAATGAAAATCACCTTCTTTTTAATCTTTTGTTTAATATTTTTTTTTTGTATTCCAAAAATCCCCCCTTTTACATCGGTTTGGGAATGGCTTTTATAGTAAAAAATACAACATTTTTGTTACTGTTTATTACTTTTTTTGCTCTATTTCTGCTACTTTTCATATTACTATTTGTGGCTGTTCTCTATCTGCTTCTGTGTTCCTTGCAGGTCAACGGAGGCCATTCTGGTGCAAAGAGACAGTCCTTGGGCGTTAGGCACGCTGACGGAGCACGTGGAGGTAGTAGAGAGGCACGGCGCTGAAGGCTAGCTAGGGTTTCAGCTTTTCTGAAACTAGTTTAGGTGCTGGGCCTATCAGGCCATTAGGGTTTCGATTAATTTTAGGCCTTTTGGGCTGAATGTAACTTGGGCTATTTGGGCATTTTTTGTGTAAATGGACTGTTAAACTTTTAACTTACTTTCTTTGGTTTTTTCAGTTTAATATGGGCCGAGCAAAAATAGGCTTCTGCAATAGGCACCTTAATATATACATGTTACAACTATACAATGAATGACTCCCGATCGAGTCCGCAATTGGGCTAAGTCCCTTACAAGAGTCCGCAATTATCTATAACACCTAAAATGGTAGAGGAAACTAGGTATGTTCTAAATGAACTTAATGAGTTCCAAAGATAATCAATAACCTTTCAAACAAGGTTTCAAGGAAACGAAATTAAGCTAAACAATTAAGAACATTTGATATTAACAAACAACTTACATGCTAATTGTAATACCCCCTACCTGTACTCATTGCCGGAATAGGGTACGAGGCATTACCGGAGTTTACAAATTATTTTTTTATTTTTATTTTTAGAAAACTCAATATAATCCCTTTTACAAATATCTAACCTTCCCTGCAATATGAAATCGAGACCAATCTACATCAACCAATCCAATTCAACATATTTTCAAGATAGATTCATGCATTTTTATAAGATAACCTCATCACATACCAAAACCAAGATTTGTTAGCCATACCATTGGCTAACCTTATATTCATTTCACAAAATCATTTACTTTATCAGCTTATACATGCCATTGATTCCCAAAAATAAAGTTTCTTTATATACCGAAATCCTGAGGTTTATAGTGTGATGTGTTTCCGACCAAATCCGATCTCTGAGCTTTTAGCACTACAAAACAGAGGAAAAGGAAACAAGGTAAGCACTTTGTGCTTAGTAAGCTCATGTAACAAGAATTATACTTACCTAATATTTCAGTACAATACAATAAACATTACATATATCCATTCAATGCATTATTACCCTAACATGCACAAACTCAACATTCAAGTTAGTACAATAATTTCCATGTATCAATAATATATATCATGATTGATGAGCTCATCAATACCATGATTTCCATTCCCTTGTTATTTTTCCATATTTATCCCGTTGAATTACTCGAAATTTCGATGGATTTTCAGAGGTACACTTTTAGTGTACAATTCCGAGTCCATCAATTCATATTCATGTGTGCACATTTTCATTTCAGAGAGCACACTTCGGCGAACCTCAACCTTGTAGCGGGATTACCAGTCCAGGCTAAATCCCCTGCAATATAGACTCATAGAGTATTGTCGGGATTACCAGTCCAGGCTAAATCCACTGCAACGATAATTACTCTAATGAGCTTGGATCTGAATTACCAGTCCAGGCTAAATTTAGACCCTAATTTGGATTACCCGTCCGGGCTAAATCCATTTTACACATATTCTTCAGGAGGGCTATATCAAGATAGGATCACCCGCCCAGGCTAGATCCTTTTTACCGTCAATTCTTTTTCAGAGATCCATCGAATTTTCCTTTCATTCAACTGGGATTTCTTTCCCTTTTTATCAAATATGTTAATGTTTCATCAATTTTCATATAACGAACATTCAAATCATATTCATATCAAAAACATAAATTTCAAGCATTTAAGAATATAATTCAAGTTACACGAACTTACCTTGATACTCGTTTGTATATAAAATTCTACTAATCCTGAACTTTTTCCTTTCCTCGATCTAGCTTCGTATTTGAATCTTCTGGATCTAAATAAATAAATTTAATTATCAATTTAATACATTTCATGTTCATATGCAACAATTTCTATAATTTCATTATTATTATTTATAGCTTATTCAAAGCTGTCTATTTGATCCATAGTCACTAAATTATTTATAACTCGAGCTACAGAACTCCAAATTAGGATCAAATAATTTTCCCTGAAACTAGACTCACATATATTCTTACCATAAAATTTTAATAATTTTTGGTTTATCCAATAAGTACATTTTATTCTTTAAAGTCACCCCTGTTCTGCTGTCTGACAGTTCTGACCCTTCTTCACTAAAAATTAATTATCTCTTCATGCAGGATTCAAATGATGTTCTCGTTTATTTCTATTAAAAATAGACTCATTCAGAATTCTATAAATATAAATTTAAGCCCCTATTTTTTTTCTTCAATTTTTTTATGATTTTTCAAAGTCAGAACCGGGGAATCTAAATTCATTCTGACCTTATCTCACAAAATTCATTATATCTCATGATTTACAGATATATTGCTTATAACGTTTCTTCTATAAGAAACTAGACTCAATAAGCTTTAATTTCATATTTTTTTCATCTTCTAATTCAATTTCTAAAATTTATGGTGATTTTTCAAATTTAGTCTACTGCTGCTGTCTAATATTGTTTTAGTGCAAGCTACTTATTACCATTTTTCCCTTAAGCTTTTAATAAATAACAATTTCGTCCCTACTCAATTAGCCTCTTAATTGAGCTGATTTTTCTTAATTAACACTTTATTCTATCACCTTAAACTATTTTACAACTTTTAGGGATCAGAATTTCAGCAATAGACTTTAATTCCAAACATTTTCACAATTAGGTCCTAAAAATCAATTTCTATTGAAATTACCTAATAAAATCATCTCATAAACAAATTAAACTTAGTTTCATTCTATTTTATCATAGACTTACAAAAATCAACCATGGTGACTTTCAATTTCATCCATGAAATCAAAAACTAATGAATTTAATAGTAGGACCTAGTTGTAAAAGTCTTAGAAACACTAAAATTACAAGAGAACCCTCCTATGGCATTTTTAGCTGCTGGAATTGAAGAGAAATGAAGAGAAATCTAGATATTTCCTATTTAGTCCTAACTTTATTTAGTTAATTTTGTAATATTCCAATTTTGCCCTTAATTCATCAATTTTTCTCATTGCTTTCATGCCCTTGTTGTCCAAATTAAATAAATTTTGGGTCTAATTTCCTTTTAAATCCTTTCTCATTAGACACTTAAGCTATTTAATCATTCTAGCAACTTTTACATCTTTTACAATTTAGTCCTTTTCATTTAATTAACTATCCAAACATTAAAATTTCCTAACGAAATTTTAATACCAAATTACTAACATTTCATAAATATTTATAAAATTATTTTTCACTCGGTTTTACGAGATAGAGGTCTCGATACCTTATTTTTACCCAATTTTTTCAATAATTTCTTTTTCTAACTAACCACTAAATCGATAAAATTTTTCTATCAATATTTTCATATGAATTTCCTATCATATCAATTTTCATGCAAAAATATTGAAATAAATTTCTCTTTAAGTCAGATTTGTGGTTACGAAACCACTATTCTGATAACCTTGAATTTAGGCAATTACACTAATGCAACAATATAGTTGCGTACGATCCGTTGGTGGTTATACATATTACAAGTCAATTACTATTTATTGGTAGATACTGTCCACTTCTTAGTACAAGTCACTAATAACTTCAATCTTTATGAGGATATTAGCTAAATGTAATTACAAATCAAAACCAGAGATTGTTCACATGCATATACTTATCACAGCTAAGTACATTTCATGCGAATGTTCATCCTAGCTAAGCACTATTCACGTGCAAAACCTTTACATAATATATGCATCCTTTGCATGGAACAGTTCATGGAACGAGTTGGTCCAGTGGCATATAGATTGATTTTACCCCCTGATCTCGAGAAGATTCACAACGTTTTTCATGTTTCGATGCTTCGACGTTACAGATCTGATCCTTCACACATAATAAATCCCTCCGAGGTTGAAATTCAAGCCGATATGAGTTATGAAAAAGAACCGATTCGTATCCTAGCTCGTGAAGTGAAAGAGTTGCGAAACAAAAGGGTTCCGTTAGTAAAGGTGTTATGGCTCAAACACGAGATCGAAGAAGCTACTTGGGAAACCGAGAACTCCATGAAAGAACGATACCCAAACCTATTTACCGGTAAGATTTTCGGGGACGAAAATTTCTTAAGTGGGGGAGAGTTGTGACAGCCCTAAATTGACCCTAGTCAGAAAGTGGTTTCGGAACCGCTAAATCGAGTCACCGAAGTATTTGAATATGATATTTATTGTCTAAAATATGTGAATATGAATGTGTGAAAGTTTTAAGCTTCGATTTAGTCGATTGCATGTGAATTTAGTTAATAGGACTTATGTGTGACACTTTTGAAATGTGATAGGTTAATCTATAAAGATCTATTAGTTCATGTTATAAAAAATAATGGGTTTGCATGTCAAATTTCCACTTATGATAAGTAGTGGCCGGCCATGATGGGTTATATACATATAATATGTATTAATTTTTAGTTAGTAGCTTTATATTTTATAACATAAATAAATAAAAAGGAAAAAAATAATTGAAATAAGAAAATGAAGGGTGATGAAAACAAAGCTTAAATTTTTTTCTTCTTGGCCGAACGTAAAGAGGAAGAGGGGAGAAAGGCATTCGGTCATCTTAAGCTAACCTTAAGGTAAGAAGTTATGTTAATTCTTGAAATTTTGGTTAATCTTGAATGAGATACCAAGTTATTTTAGTAACCCATGTTGAATTGTTGATTGTGGGAATGATTAGGGATTTCGGCTATGGTAATTAATAAGGGTGATGGTGGTTGTTCATGTTAAATTTAGATGAACAATGGTAGATGAGTGTTTGAACTATACAAATAATCATATGTGAGCATTGGGTGCTAAGGGAAAAGAATCGGTTACCTTATTATGTACCAAGACCGAATGTGAATTTGATTGTGTTTGAGTAATTTATATGCTTAAAATTGATATAGTATAAGTTACCATGTTCTCACCGAATATGTATTTGATAAAGGAGGAGTTGTTTTGAACAAGTACCGTTTAGGTGTTCTAAATTGTCTAAATTAGATGTTAATCATCTAAGGGTTTGGCATTGTGCATTCTTGCTAAGAGTTTGATTTGAAATCATGAGGTTTTGTTGACTTGTGTTTAAATGGCATTCGGGCATGGTCTATGGGTGTTTGCAAATCCGGTTTAAGTGCATAGGTGCTAAATACTTTGTAAATTCTTAGCATAGTTGTGTTAAGTATTCGGCAATATTCATAATAATGAATATGAGAGATTATATAAATACGTGGTTGTGCATAACTTAAGTAATCGACTAAAATATATATACTTATATGTATGTTAGTGCCTTATGTATACACTTTGTGTCATTGAGACATTTGAAAATAAATATGTATTAAAGTTATATTCGTAGTAGTTTAATGTGACTTACCAAGAACACAAATTTGAAAGTGAGATGGTGATAAACTTAAGTGGTAAATTGATTAAAATGAATTGGTTCTAAAATGTATATGAATGCCGTATGATTGTGTTTGATTGGGAAATGAATTGTTTGATTTAGCTCAAGAGCTTAGAGGATCAAAGTTGGATAGGGGAAAGGAAAAAGTGATCGAATAGCCGTTGAAATCGTTCGACAACATCCGAGGTAAGTCTTCGAGCAATGAAACTTAGTTTATGATTCGATTAAGTCATGACATATAAGCATAACAAATAAACGGTGATATAAGGATTCTATTTGAATTATTTATTGAG
The DNA here is from genome assembly GCA_025698475.1 of Gossypium anomalum. Classification (NCBI taxonomy): domain Eukaryota; kingdom Viridiplantae; phylum Streptophyta; class Magnoliopsida; order Malvales; family Malvaceae; genus Gossypium; species Gossypium anomalum. The sequence continues at coordinate 72,330,934 of CM046968.1, forward strand.
GTGATTAATTTATACCTATGACGGGTAGCCAAATGTGTATAGTGATCATGTTATAAAGCCAATCAAAATCATGCTCTTTGTATGTGGCTATTGAGCTGAAATTGGTAAGGTTTGATAAGTGTCTTGTGTTTGAGCTTCAGTAATGAAAATGAAATATGGATGTGTCATGATTTAATGACATATGTGCATGATTATTCGGATGATATCCGGGCTAAGACCCGAAGGCATTTGTGCTAGTGACTATATCCGAGCTAAGTCCCGAAGGCATTTGTGCTAGTGACTATATCCGGGCTAAGTCCCGAAGGCATTTATGCTAGTGACTATATCCGGGATAAGACCCAAAGGCTTTTGTGCTATTGACTATATCCGGGCTAAGACCCGAAGGCATTTGTGTGAGTTGCTATATCCAGCTAAATTCCGAAGGTACGTGGATTTGGAAATGAGCGATCTTGCTCTAATAATTTCAATTAGTACGCTCATAAAAATCCAAACGATAAGGTATGTTTTGTATATGCATCGGAAAAGTTAATTCCTTTTTAGATAGCATTCGCTCTATTGATTAACAACTCCCGGCCTTTAGTTAGGTTTGATCCCCTGTGTATGAATATACTGGTTGATGTGTGAAGCAAGTATGATTTTGGGAATATACGTATATGCAACTATTCATTTAGTCATATGAATGTTATACTGTAATCGTAAATAATTTCATTACTTGAACTTACTAAGCATTAAAATGCTTACTCTGTTATTTTGATTCTCTGTTTTATAGATTTTGTTCGTTAGCTATCAGATTCGGGAGGGTCAAAGTCGAAGTCATCCACACTATCTAAGCCACTTTTTGGTACTCTCTTAGTTCAATTTTGAAAATGGCATGTATAGGGCTGACCCTTGTTGTGAATTGAGTACTCTTTGGTAATGTATATTCGTATAGCCATGCGAAAATGGCTCGTATATTTTGAAGTATAACATTATGGTCTTATGATATGGTTATTAAGTGGTGTGAAAATGTTTGATAAGGACTAGCCATTGGAATGGCCAATCATGGTCCTATTGGTGCTACGTACGTCGTGGCTAATCGTGATTATACTTGATATTAATGAAAGTCAATTAGCTAAATGAATCATGGAAAATTATGAAATAGGTAAAATTTACCTTAAAATAGATGCTGATAGCAGCAGTGTTATAAGTTTTAAAAATCACTAAAAATAGTAGGAATGAAATTAAATAGTGAATAAGTTATGTAATCGAATTTTGATGAGTCTATTTTCATATGAAAGAAACTAAACGACCATATGAGCCGTATTTTATGATATGTTTAAGTTTTCGTGAAACAGGGCCAGAGCGTTTTCTGGATCCCCTGTTCTGACTTTAAAAATTTACCATAAATTAACCAGAAACAATTAGAAGTTTGTATGTATAGATTCCTTTTTGAGTCTAGTTTCATTAGAAGCAAACGGTATAAGTATTGAAGCTCTGTACAGGGAGATATCCAAGTTGTAATGCATGAAGGTCAGAGTAGTCGAACCCTGAAACAGGGGAGACTTTAGCTAGTAAACTGTACCAATTGTCCAGATCAAAAATTCTAGAAAAAAAATTTGTAGATGGATATTTGAGTCTAGTTTCAGGAAAAATTTACGGAATCAGTTTTCGAGTTTTATAACTCGAGATATGATTTTTAAAGTGACTGTGATGCGATTGGCCACTTATCCGAAATTGTAAAATGAACGGTGTAAGTAAATGAATTAAGTTCGTTAACACCTTGTGTTCGACTCCGGCAACGGTCTCGGTTATGGGGTGTTACAATTTTATTGGTATCAGAGCTACGGTTTAGTCGATTCTCGGACTAACGTAGCATGTGTGAGTCTATCTATACAAGCCATTAAGTGTTAATACGATAGTGTGATGATTTCTGACAGTTAAAAATGTGTTTTTGTTAGTAATGGATCCCGATCCCAATCGAGCGGTAGTTGATGATGTGGAGAGTGTAGCGCCTACTCCCGCGCACAGGACAGCGCCAATGGACTCTCAACCTGTTGCGAGCAATCAAAATGACGAGGCTAGACAAGCCTTTTATAATGTGATGAATGATTGGTTTAACCAATACATCCGAACTAATACGGCTGTTCCACAACCCCCACTCCCGACTAATACATCCCCTGGACCCGCAGTACCTCCGGTAACTGACCAGATGAGGTTAAACAAGCCCCCAGTTGACAGAATCCGAAAGCATGGGGCTACTGAATTTAAAGCTACAGATAGTGATGATGCCAAGCAAGCTGAATTTTGGTTGGACAACACTATCCGGGTACTTGATGAACTATCTTGTACACCCGAGGAATGCCTAAAGTGTACTATCTCTCTACTACGTGATTCTGCCTACTATTGGTGGAATACGTTGATTTCTGTTGTGCCCAGAGAGTGGGTAACTTGGGAGTTTTTCCAAACCGAGTTTCGGAAAAAGTATATCACCAGAGAGATTCATTGATCAAAAACGAAAAGAATTTCTTGAACTTAAACAAGGTTCCATGACTATTCATCGATTATGAACGAAAGTTTGTGAGGCTTAGCCGGTATGCTCGAGAATGCGTTTCTTCAGAAGCTGTAATGTGTAAACGTTTTGAAGATGGTTTGAACGATGATATAAAGTTGTATGTTGGCATTCTAGAAATCAGAGAGTTCATAGTACTTGTCGAGCGAGCTTGCAAAGCCGAAGAGCTCAGTAAGGAGAAAAGAAAAGCTGAAATGGGAGCCAAAGAGTTTCGTAAGAGATCTTTGGGAAAGCCCTTTCAATAGTCATCAAAGAAGTTTAGAGATGATTCTGGCCGATCCAAAGACACTTCGGGTTTTTTCAGACGAGATCGCGATCGACCCCCTCTGAGTACGCGAGTCACTTCGGTTGCCAGTGTGGGAAATGATCATCGGGACAGGACAGAGTGTCAGTATTGTGGTAAATGGCATTCGGGGAGTTGTAGATTCCATGATCGCTCCTGCTATAAGTGTGGATCAGCTGACCACTTTATCAAGGATTGCCTGAGACTGTCTGAACAGAATGTAAAGCAGAGTGGGAAACCGGGTGCTACTACTGCTCGAGGTAGACCATCTAGAAATGCGGGGAATGCTAGCGGCGGTCAGAGAGGATCTAGAGATGCTACAACCAGATCTAAGGCTCGTGCTCCTGCTAGAGCTTATGCTATACGCGCACGCGAGGATGCTTCTTCGCCAGATGTTATTACGGGTACTTTTACTCTCTTTGATACTGATGTGATTGCTTTGATAGACCCCGGTTCTACTCATTCATATGTATGTGAGACTTTAGCATCCAGTAAGACTCTACCTATTGAGTCTACTGAGTTCGTAATCCGAGTGTCAAATCCCTTGGGTCATTATGTATTTGTTAATAAGGTGTGTAAGAAATGTCCCCTAGCAATCCGAGGTTCCTATTTTTCGGCCGATTTGATGCTTTTACCATTTGATGAATTTGATGTTATCCTTGGTATGGATTGGTTGACTGTCCATGATGCAGTTGTGAATCGCAAAAGAAAGACTATTGATTTGAGATGCGCAAACAACGAGATAATTCGAGTTGAGTCTACTAGTATAAACGGGTTGCCAGTAGTTATATCTTCGATGCTGGCCCAAAAATATGTTAAAAAGGGGTGTGAGGCATATCTTGCGTATGTACTTGATAGTAAAGAACCAGAAAAGAAGCTTGAATCGGTGCCAGTAGTTTGTGAGTATTCAGATGTTTTTCCTGAGGAGTTACCAGGATTACCACCTGTTCGAGAAGTTGAATTCGGCATCGAACTAGTACCTGGTACCACACCAATTTCAATGGCTCCGTATCATATGGCACCAACGAAATTGAAAGAATTGAAAACTCAGTTGAAAAAGTTGACGGATAGAGGTTTTGCTCGACCGAGTTTTTCACCTTGGGGTGCACCAGTTTTGTTTGTGAAAAAGAAGGACGGAACCTTGAGAATGTGCATCGACTATCGTCAATTGAATAAAGTGACCATAAAGAATAAATATCCGTTACCACGTATTGATGATTTGTTTGATCAGTTGAAGGGAGCCTCAGTGTTTTCAAAGATAGATTTGAGATCGGGTTATTATCAATTGCGAGTTCGAGACTCAGATATACCCAAAACTGCTTTCAGAATGAGATACGGTCACTACGAGTTCTTAGTGATGCCGTTTGGGCTTACAAATGCCCCTGCGGTATTTATGGATTTGATGAATTGAATTTTCAGACAATATTTGGACCAATTTGTGGTTGTGTTTATAGACGACATCTTGATTTATTCACGCGATGAAATCGAACATGCCGAGAAGCACCGAGATTAGTGTTGCAGATTTTATGGATAAACAGCTTGTATGCAAGTTTAAGTAAATGTGAGTTCTGGTTAAGAGAAGTTAGCTTTTTGGGACACGTGGTATCTGCATCGGGTATTAGAGTTGATCCGAGCAAAATTTTAGCCATACTCGATTGGAAGCCCCCAAGGAATATTACTGAAGTCCGGAGCTTTTTTGGACTTACCGATTACTACAGGCGCTTTGTAAAAGGTTTCTCAATGATAGCCACACCAATGACGAGATTACTTCAGAAAGATGTTAAGTTCGATTGGTCAGAGAAATGTCAGAAAAGTTTTGATCAATTGAAAACTTATTTGACTGAAGCCCCAGTATTAGTACAACCCGTATCCGGTAAAGAATTTGTCATTTACAGTGATGCATCCTTGCTTGGGCTACGTTGTGTATTGATGCAAGAAGGTCGAGTGGTAGCTTATGAATCAAGACAATTGAAGCTGCATGAGAAAAACTATCCGACTCATGATCTCGAGCTAGCTGCCATTGTTTTTGCTTTAAAAATATGGCGTCACTATTTGTTTGGTGAGAAGTGCCATATATATTCAGATCACAAAAGTCTCAAATATTTGATGACTCAAAGAGATTTGAATCTGCGACAAAGACGTTGGCTTAAGTTGTTAAAATGTTATGAGCTTGTCATTGACTATCACCTTGGAAAGGCTAATGTGGTTGCGGATGCTTTAAGTCGTAAATCACTGTTTGCTTTACGAGCGATGAATGTACACTTGTCTGTTCTATCCGACAATGTGTTGTTAGCAGAATTAAAGGCCAAACCATTGTTGATTCATCAAATTCGTGAAGCTCAGGAAGTCGATGAAGAATTGGTTGCAAAACGGGCTGAATGTGTTTCGAGTATGGAATCAGAGTTTCAAGTTGATGATGACGATTGTTTGAGGTTTAAAAGTCGTTTGTGTGTTCCAAGAAATTCAGAACTTATTTCGACAATTCTAAACGAAGCTCATTGTAGCCGAATGTCGATTCACCCGGGAGTACAAAATGTACAACGATCCGAGACGCTGATTTTGGTGGCATGGCATGAAACGCGACATTTTCGATTTTGTTTCAAGTGTTTAATATGTCAACAAGTGAAAGCGGAACATCAAGTTCCTACTGAGTTTACTTCAAATTGATCATGATACTCGAATGGAAATGGGATCGAGTCACGATGGATTTTGTATCCGCTTGCCATTGTCGGCAAGTAAGAAAGATGCGATTTGGGTTGTTGTTGATAGATCGACTAAGTCGGCTCATTTTATTCCCCGCACGTATGCATTATTCAATCGGATAAATTAGCCAATTGTATGTTTCTCAGATTGTAAGATTACATGGGGTACCTATTTCTATTGTGTCGGATAGAGATCCGAGATTCACCTCGCGATTTTGGAAGAAACTGCAAGAAGCTTTGGGTACCAAGTTGCATTTTAGCACCGCTTTTCATCCACAGACTGATGGTCAATCCGAGCGGATAATTCAGATACTCGAGGATATGTTGAGATGTTGCATCCTTGAGTTTAGTGGTTCATGGGAGCGGTATTTACCTTTAATTGAATTCACTTACAACAATAGTTTTCAATCAAGTATTAAGATGGCACCTTACGAGGCTTTGTACGGTCGTAAATGCCATACTCCATTGTTTTGGACCGAGCTCGGTGAAAGTAAAATTTTCGGAGTTGATTTGATTAAAGACGCTGAGCAGAAAGTAAAAATAATTCGTGAAAGTCTGAAAGCAGCATCAGATCGTCAGAAGTCGTACGCAGATTTAAAACGAAGAGATATTGAGTATCAGGTGGGAGATAAAGTATTTCTTAAAGTTTCAACTTGGAAAAAGATACTAAGATCTGGCCGTAAGGGCAAACTGAGTCCGAGGTTCATAGGGCCGTATGAAATATCCGAACAAGTTGGTTCAGTGGCATATAGATTGATTTTACCCCCTGATCTCGAGAAGATTCATAACGTTTTTCATGTTTCGATGCTTCGACATTATAGATCTGATCCTTCGCACATAATAAATCCCTCCGAGGTTGAAATTCAAGCCGATATGAGTTATGAAGAAGAACCGATTCGTATCCTAGCTCATGAAGTGAAAGAGTTGCGAAACAAAAGGGTTCCGTTAGTAAAGGTGTTATGGCTCAAACACGGGATCGAAGAAGCTACTTGGGAAACTGAGAACTCTATGAAAGAACGATACCTAAACCTATTTACCGGTAAGATTTTCAGGGACGAAAATTTCTTAAGTGGGGGAGAGTTGTGATAGCCCTAAATTGACCCTAGTCGGAAAGTGGTTTCAGAACCGCTAAATCGAGTCACCGAAGTATTTGAATATGATATTTATTGTCTAAAATATGTGAATATGAATGTGTGAAAGTTTTAAGCTTCGATTTAGTCGATTGCATGTGAATTTAGTTAATAGGACTTATGTGTGACACTTTTGAAATGTGATAGGTTAATCTATAAGGATCCATTAGTTCATGTTATAAAAAATAATGGGTTTGCATGTCAAATTTCCACTTATGATAAGTAGTGGCCGGCCATGATGGGTTATATACATATAATATGTATTAATTATTAGTTAGTAGCTTTATATTTTATAACATAAATAAATAAAAAGGAAAAAAATAATTGAAATAAGAAAATGAAGGGTGATGAAAACAAAGCTTAAATTTTTTTCTTCTTGGCCGAATGTAAAGAGGAAGAGGGGAGAAAGGCATTCGGTCATCTTAAGCTAACCTTAAGGTAAGAAGTTATGTTAATTCTTGAAATTTTGGTTAATCTTGAATGAGATACCAAGTTATTTTAGTAACCCATGTTGAATTGTTGATTGTGGGAATGATTAGGGCTTTCGGCTATGGTAATTAATAAGGGTGATGGTGGTTGTTCATGTTAAATTTAGATGAACAATGGTAGATGAGTGTTTGAACTATACAAATAATCATATGTGAGCATTGGGTGCTAAGGGAAAAGAATCGGTTACCTTATTATGTACCAAGACCGAATGTGAATTTGATTGTGTTTGAGTAATTTATATGCTTAAAATTGATGTAGTATAAGTTACCATGTTCTCACCGAATATGTATTTGATAAAGGAGGAGTTGTTTTGAACAAGTGCCGTTTAGGTGTTCTAAATTGTCTAAATTAGATGTTAATCATCTAAGGGTTCGGCATTGTGCATTCTTGCTAAAAGTTTGATTTGAAATCATGAGGTTTTGTTGACTTGTGTTTAAATGGCATTCGGGCATGGTCTATGGGTGTTTGCAAATCCGGTTTAAGTGCATAGGTGCTAAATACTTTGTATTGGAAATTTTGATGTCTAAGTAGAAATTAATCGAGATGATATTGGGTAAATTCTTAGCATAGTTGTGTTAAGTATTCGGCAATATTCATAATAATGAATATGAGAGATCATATAAATACGTGGTTGTGCATAACTTAAGTAATCGACTAAAATATATATATTTATATGTATGTTAGTGCCTTATGTATACACCTTGTGTCATTGAGACATTTGAAAATAAATATGTATTAAAGTTATATTCGTAGTAGTTTAATGTGACTTACCAAGAACACAAATTTGAAAGTGAGATGGTGATAGACTTAAGTGGTAAATTGATTCAAATGAATTGGTTCTAAAATGTATATGAATGCCGTATGATTGTGTTTGATTGGGAAATAAATTGTTTGATTTAGCTCAAGAGCTTAGAGGATCAAAGTTGGATAGGGAAAGGAAAAAGTGATCGAACAAATTGAAATCGTTCGACAACATCCGAGGTAAGTCTTCGAGCAATGAAACTTAGTTTATGATTCGATTAAGTCATGACATATAAGCATAACAAATAAACGGTGATATACTGATTCTATTTGAATTATTTATTGAGGTGATTAATTTATACATATGACGGGTAGCCAAATGTGTATAGTGATCATGTTATAAAGCCAATCAAAATCATGCTCTTTGTATGTGGCTATTGAGCCGAAATTGGTAAGGTTTGATAAGTGTCTTGTGTTTGAGCTTCAGTAATGAAAATGAAATATGGATGTGTCATGATTTAATGACATATGTGCATGATTATTCGGATGATATCCGGGCTAAGACCCGAAGGCATTTGTGCTAGTGACTATATCCGGGCTAAGTCCCGAAGGCATTTGTGCTAGTGACTATATCCGGGCTAAGTCCCGAAGGCATTTGTGCTAGTGACTATATCCGGGCTAAGACCCGAAGGCTTTTGTACTATTGACTATATCGGGCTAAGACCCGAAGGCATTTGTGCAAGTTGCTATATCCGGCTAAATTCCGAAGGTACGTGGATTTGGAAATGAGCGATCTTGCTGTAATAATTTCAATTAGTACGCTCATAAAAATCCAAACGATAAGGTATGTTTTGTATATGCATCGGAAAAGTTAATTCCTTTTTAGATAGCATTCGCTCTATTGATTAACAACTCCCGGCCTTTAGTTAGGTTTGATCCCCTGTGTATGAATATACTGGTTGATGTGTGAAGCAAGTATGATTTTGGGAATGTGCGTATATGCAACTATTCATTTAGTCATATGAATGTTATACTGTAATCGTAAATAATTTCATTACTTGAACTTACTAAGCATTAAAATGCTTACTCTGTTATTTTGATTCTCTGTTTTATAGATTTTGTTCGTTAGCTATCGGATTCGGGAGGGTCAAAGTCGAAGTCATCCACACTATCTAAGCCACTTTTTGGTACTCTCTTAGTTCAATTTTGAAAATGGCATGTATAGGGCTGACCCTTGTTGTGAATTGAGTACTCTTTGGTAATGTATATTCGTATAGCCATGCGAAAATGGCTTGTATATTTTGAAGTGTAACATTATGGTCTTATGATATGGTTATTAAGTGGTGTGAAAATGTTTGATAAGGACTAGCCATTGGAATGGCCAATCATGGTCCTATTGGTGCTACGTACGTCGTGGCTAATCGTGATTATACTTGATATTAATGAAAGTCAATTAGCTAAATGAATCATGGAAAATTATGAAATAGGTAAAATTTACCTTAAAATAGATGCTTACAAAGAAGAGATGTTATAAGTTTGAAAAATCACTAAAAATAGTAGGAATAAAATTAAATAGTGAATAAATTATGTAATCGAATTTTGATGAGTCTATTTTCATATGAAAGAAACTAAACGACCATATGAGCCGTATTTTATGAGATGTTTAAGTTTTCGTGAAACAGGGCCAGAGCGTTTTCTGGATCCCCTGTTCTGACTTTAAAAATTTACCATAAATTAACCAGAAACAATTAGAAGTTTGTATGTATAGATTTCTTTTTGAGTCTAGTTTCATTAAAAGCAAACGGTATAAGTATTGAAGCTCTGTACAGGGAGATATCCAAGTTGTAATGCATGAAGGTCAGAGTAGTCGAACCCTGAAACAGGGGAGACTTTAGCTAATAAACTGTACCAATTGTCCAGATCAAAAATTCTAGAAAAAAAATTTGTAGATGGATATTTAAGTCTAGTTTCAGGAAAAATTTACGGAATCGGTTTTCGGGTTTTATAACTCGAGATATGATTTTTAAAGTGACTGTGATGCAGTTGGCCAGCTTGTCTGGAAATTGTAAAATGAACGGTGTAAGTAAATGAATTAAGTCCGTTAACACCTTGTGTTCGACTCCGGCAACGGTCTCGGGTATGGGGTGTTACATGAACACTTACGTTTTCCCTCTCAAGGCCGGAGTATTCACTAATCATGGTTTGCATTTACAAGCCCTACTGGAGGCAAATCACATATCATTTAATATTCTCCATACATCGTTCCCATCACAATCACATCTCATCAGTTTAATCCAGTTCCCCCTTCCACTATTCTAGATACGAAGCTTGTGCTCTAAGGAAGAGTGTCCATTTTAATCATTCATGTCCATTCAATCATTTATCATTTCTTCCAATTTATTAACACACTCATGCACAATTGATTAAAAAATACTAACATACTTGAAAGGCAATTTTTATTGAGTTAGCTGGAATTAATTAGAAGCACAAGTGAAAGGAACTCAGTAAAGATTACCAGGAAAAGCTTTGTCTACTCTAGAGGTTCTTTCCCTTTTGTATCGGGGCCTTCTCCTATTTTTTTAGCTAAATAAAGTCAAACATTCTATTAAATACAGAAACAACTAAAACTTAATTGCAAAAATGAGATTTGATAACATGCAATTTGTTAACCAAAAGTGATGCGAACCCGGTCGCATCATGTTATGACGTAACTCGACTACATCGAGATTGGCCTAAACTTGAGGGGCCCAAGTGCAAGATGAAACATCTCATAGGCCTGAATGATTATTAGGCCAATGTTTTTAAGGACTTTTTAATTTAATTAAGTTCTATTTAAATTAATAAGTTTGCATATTTTAATTTTAACTTGCACTTTGTGTGTTCTGCATTTAATAAAGTAATGCATTATGTAACTTTCATGTTAGTTACGTATGCATCATAAATAATGACTTGCATTATGAAACTCCCATGTTAGTTTAAGTCTGCGTTATTAAATTAATTCTTGCATTAAATAACTCATTTGTTTATTTAGTTTGCATTTTAAACCATGCATTTAAGCGTATTAGTTAATTGAGTTGTTAGAATAAATTCTTATCTTAAATAATTTAGTTGATGGAATAATTTATTGATGCATGTGTTTAAGCTCATTTATTTAAGTTAAGTGTGTTTTGTGTTTGATAAGTGTTTGAATGTGTTTAATATGTTTGTTTTAATGTGTCTAATTGCATGTGTCTTTTCAGCTAGAAACTGTAACATTCAAGGGCTGTTGCAAATTCATTAATGTGACTTTTCAAGTGATTTTCGGTTACATACAAGGGAGACATTTTGGTTACATACAAGGGAGACATTATACATCATTTAAAGAGCTGTTATAACAATTAAAAGAGCATTATATCTTCTTTTAAATTCGTCAGAAACCTTTCCATCTACCTCAACCGTTTTGTTTCTTAAATGATCATTTCATGCATTCAAAACTCCATCAAGATACTGGTGTCTATTCGGTTGGCCAAAGAAGATTTCAAAAGTTTTTCCTCCACATTCAAGTTCATTGATTCAACTGAATTGAAGTGTATTGAAGAGTGAAGTTACTTAGGTTAGAATTTCAAAAGTTGTGACTTTTCATTTCAACTCATTAAGTTGAATAAAAGTGACTATTCGGCTAGCCTTTTTTAACACTATAAATAGTTATAATCAGCCTATTGTAAGAGAACCTTTTTTGCAAAATATATGAAAATTGATATTTGTGAGATTTCCAAATCTCTTTGTTCTCTTGGGACTGACTTGACTTATCGAGCATAGCTTGTGGCATCATTTCCTTTCCATTGTTAACTGAACTTATCACTTTCGAGTGTGACGTTCATATAACTTTGGTTCTTGTCATTTTTGATAGTGGGTCAAGGTTCGTTAATACCTCTGGTTCCTATCTTGCATAGATAGCGGGTCAATGTTCTTCGTAGATTTTTCCTAAACCGAAATCCATCTAAAAGCTACTTTGAGACTTGGGTCAACAATCTCAATATTGTTGGTTCATTATCTATCCTTAGCCAAATCATCCATCCCATACTTCACTATCTTTATTTTATATTTTGTTTGAAGCCTGTTTTCTATTATTTTTCCATCCATTTCGAAACAAACCAAGTCTTACTCAAATTCACGATTGGGCAACAAATACGACTCAAATCATCATCGAGGCGAGTTCATATACCAATTTGATACGAACTCATTTTGTGATGATTTGAGTAGTATTGTTAGCCGATCGTGAATTTGAGTAAATCTGAACGGTTGGCAAAAGATACGACTCGAATCATTATCGAGGCGAGTTCATATCATTTGGTATCAAAGCTAGTAGAATTTGGAGTAAGAATCGACGTTCTCGGCATTACGATATTGTATTTCATTTGAAAAAAGTAAAAAAAAATTGAAAAAAAAAAATTCAGCCTCCATTCAAATTCAAGGAGTGAATATTAAGTCTTTCAAGTAAAAAAAAATTCGTGAAAAAAAATTATTCAAGTTCTTCTTTGCCGAGTTTTTCCAAAAATTTTGCTCACTGCCCGGAAACACCCAATCAACATCCTACCATTTGGCCACACTCTATTCTTTTCATTTCTTGTTCCAAGCCTACCCTTAGTCCTACAACACTCCCTACCAAACTTGAACATTAATCTTGCAAGCTGACCCACAACAACTGCTTTTTAAGTTTAAAATAGTCCATTAAGAACTTAGAGAGGAGGAAGTGAGTGGAAAAAGGCAAAGAGCATGTGAGTTCATTAGAGAGAAGAAAAAGCCTTTAAAAGAGTGTAAACACGAGTGTGAGTGAAAATCTATTATTTTTCTTTCCAAGTGAACTTGTGAAAATTTATGGTGACGTTTGTGTGAGTAAAGTATTATGTCAATAAGTTTCGAAAGAAATGTGGCAACTAGAGGAGGAGTGCCAGATTTTACACTCTAAACCTTTACACGCAAAATGGAGTATCTATTTGATTGAAAACTCAAAGCCATCAAGAAACAATTGGAACGTGTCGAAGAGCAAGGCCATCGAGCAAGAGCCCAACGGGAGAAAATTTCTCCGAGTCAAAAGACGGAGTCAAGATTTTCACGGAGACAAACTTTCAATGACTATATGGAAAGAGACTCATTTCGAGATTCTTATTCATTAAGGAAGTCGAGTCGATATGAAACAAATCATGAGTTTGAAACCGTTCAAGGCTACCGACGAGAAGGTAGAAATTTCTCTTCAAGTGTTTCAAAATATTCATCTACAGAGAAGTCCTTACGAAAAAGTGAGCGTGTTTCGTATTCATCCATGAAGAGTCAATCTCGAAGAGATGATCATGTTTTGTATGAAGATCCTTTCTCTCTTTCCCAATGAAAGTCTACCCTTTTTGAATCTTTTATGTTAACTTCTTCTTGTAATGAAAGGAAGCGAGAAAAAGAAATTGAGAGAAGAAAAAAGACATGGAAGAAAAAAAAAAGAATGTGTGAGAAAAGAGAATGAAAAGGAAAACAAAATTGCAAAATCATGTGAGCAAGAAAAGAAAGTTGAAAAAGAAAGAGAGATTGAAGAAAGAAAAGAAAGTGTCCAAGAAACGAGTGTAGTTGTTGAAAAAGAAAGCAAAATAAAGAATGAAAGTGAGTTTTCAACAAAAAAAGAGATTGTGGAGAAAGAAAGAGAGCCTAAAAAAGAAATGAGAGGAAAAGGTGAAAGTGAACAAAAAAACGTGAGTAATGCTTCTGTTAGTTCTCATATTATTTTTTCTTTTCAAGATTCTGGAAATTCAAATGACAAGTTTCAACTTCATTACCTTACCGATAAGAGAAGATTCCATTTGATTGACAAAGGTAAGGTTGGAGGTAAAGTTATTCCATATGTGCTCAAAGGTAAGCAAGGTAAGGAGTCTTTAGTTATTGAATCCCGGCAACCAAATTTGAATGCTGTTGAGATAAATGTCGATGAGTTAGTTTTCAAAAGATCTCTTCACTATGTTTTGGTTAATTGTCATTTGTCTATTATTGTTAATGACTTTGTTTCAACTAATGCCATGAAAAGTTTTCCCTATGATAAGTTTGTTGTTGGCAATTCTGTTGAAGATGTTCTATTAAATCAGCATGAACAAAGTGTGATTGTGTGTGATAAAGATTATTCACATACAAAGTTTGATTTGAATGATTTTCATATTTTGATTGATGGTGATTTCGTGTTACATAGTGGTACGACGCATTTGCTTATTAAAGGGTTTGACATTGGCAAGATTTTTGATGAAGTACGAATAAATCAGCCCAAACAAAATTTGGGTTTTTGTGATAAAAGGTTGACGTCTCAAACGCATAAACTGCTTGTGTGTGATGAAAATTAGAATTTGCTGATTCGTTGTGTAAATTCTGAATATTTGTGTAAGTTTGTTCGAATAAAACTTGAGATATATGATTGTTTGAATTTATTTTTTCCTTCATATTCTTTATTTGACATGTATGACTTTTTGATGAAAATGAAATTTCTGTGGCATTGTGACACAAGTGATCAAAATTATGTGTTCGAACCCGGAGTACATTTCCATAAGTCGATGTTAAGTGAAGATATGAATGCTGCTGGTTTGCAAAGTCAAACTTACATTTTTGATTCCGGAGGATGTCCTATATTTTGGTTTAAAAGATTTAATATTGTTTTGCCATATTATGTTTCTTAGTTGCTACATGATTTTTCTGATTTGCCGGCCATGACACTTTCGAGTCAACTTGAGAAGGTAAGAAGAATTATTGTATTTGATCTCAGTGATCGTTTGGGATTTGCGAATTGGAATATTGTTAACTCTCAAATACTTAGTGATTCTGGTTTGTTGTCTTCATTGTAATTTTTGATTCATGACAAAAAGGTAAGTCTGATTTCCATTTTTGATCCCAGCATAAGAACATATGTTCAGATTCTGCATAACGATTCCGAAAGTTCTTTCGAGTTCATCATCCATGCTATCACTAACCTCTTTTATTTTTGTGAAGGTGACATTTGGAAATGGATTCCTCCTAACGAGGGAGGGCAAGCGTCTAATCTTTTTCAATTTCGAGATTTGTGTAGTTTTCAAGTTTATGACGATGACAATTTTTTTACGAGCAAGTGGCCCGATTTGAGGACAAATATTCAAGAGGGAGGGTATGATGCGAATCCGGTCGCATCATGTTATGACGCAACTCGACGCCATCGAGATTGGCCTAAACTTGAGGGGCCCAAGTGCAAGATGAAGCATCTCATAGGCCTGATTGATTATTAGGCCAATGTTTTTAAGGACTTTTTAATTTGATTAAGTTTTATTTAAATTAATAAGTTTGCATATTTTAATTTTAATTTGCACTTTGTGTGTTCTGCATTTAATAAAGTAATGCATTATATAACTTTCATGTTAGTTAAGTATGCATCATAAATAATGACTTGCATTATGAAACTCCCATGTTAGTTTAAGTCTGCATTATTAAATTAAGTCTTGCATTAAATAACTCATCTGTTTATTTAGTTTGCATTTTAAACCATACATTTAAGCGTATTAGTTAATTGAGTTTTTAGAATAAATGCTTATCTTAAATAATTTAGTTGATGAAATAATTTATTGATGCATGTGTTTGAGTTCATTTATTTAAGTTAAGTGCTTAATGTGTTTTGTGTTTAATAAGTGTTTAAATGTGTTTAATATGTTTGTTTTAATGTGTTTAATTGCAGGTGTCTTTTCAGCTAGAAATCGTTACGTTCAAGGGCTGTTACAAATTCATTAATGTGACTTTTCAAGTGATTTTCGGTTACATACAGGGGGGACATTTCGGTTACATACAAGGGAGACATTATACATCATTTAAAGAGCTGTTATAACAATTAAAAGAGCATTATATCTTCTTTTAAATTTGGCAGTAGTCTTTCCATCTACCTCAACCGTTTTGTTTCTTAAATGATCATTTCATGCATTCAAAACTTTATGAAGATGCTGGTGTCTATTCGGTTGGCCAAAGGAGACTTCAAAAGTTTTTCCTAAACATTCAAGTTCATTGATTCAGCTGAATTGAAGTGTATTGAAGAGTGGAGTTACTTAGGTTAGAATTTCAAAAGTTGTGACTTTTCATTTCAGCTCATTAAGCTGAACAAAAGTGACTATTCGGCTAGCCTCTTTTAACACTATAAATAGTTTTAATCAGCCTATTGTAAGAGAACCTTTTTTTGCAAAATATATGAAAATTGATATTTGTGAGATTTCCAAATCTTTTTGTTCTCTTGGGATTGACTTGACTTATCGAGCATAGCTTGTGGAGTCATTTCCTTTCCATTGTTAACCGAACTTATCACTTTCGAGTGTGGCGTTCATATACCTTTGGTTCCTGTCATTTTTGATAGTGGGTCAAGGTTCGTTAATACCTCTGGTTCCTATCTTGCATAGATAGCAGGTCAAGGTTCTTCGTAGATTTTTCCTAAACCGAAATCCATCTAAAAGCTACTTTGAGACTCGGGTCAACAATCTCAATATTGTTGGTTCATTTTCTGTCCTTAGCCGAATCATCCATACTATACTTCACTATCTTTATTTTATATTTTTTTTGAAGCCTATTTTCTATTATTTTTCCATCCATTTCGAAATGAACCAAGTCTTACTCGAATTCACGATTGGGCAACAAATACGACTCGAATCATCATCGAGGCGAGTTCGTATCAAAAAGGAAGTTTCCTTCCCTCCAAAACTTTCAGTGAAAACCTATATAAATGGTTCCAACTACCCTTCTATTCCCTGATATTAAACTAAAGAAGGACTTAAGAATTTACCAACAATTGGCTTGAACAGGTTGCTAATCAAACTGAATAAATGGTTCCCTCTTCAAATAGCGAAGAACACTTTCGGTTTCTTCTAAAACAACAAAGATGAACAAAGAAAAGGAAAATAAAGTCTCTTTTTCTATTAATATTTTGTCCTATTTATATAAGAATTAACCCGTAATCCCACTGTAAGCAGGATACCTAATCATATTACATGCACACACAATTCCACTTAATCACACATGATTTCACTAATCAAACACAATTATCGAGGCTCTCCAAGTGTCATGCAGAATGACACGTTTCCTACATAGGACTTGACACGCATCCTATACGTGTCCCAACTATGGCAGATTCTAAAACGAACAAATCATATTTTCCACAATTGAACTCACCACTGATGGGTTCGCAATGAAAGAGCTTGCCAAATGTGAAATAGGAATTTGTAAGGGAATAAGCCAAAATGAAACAAGTCAATTCTCGTGAATTCAAGTAACTCACACGCGAGTCAACACAAAACTCAGTTAGTCAACCATCCAAAACACGAATTAGAGAATTGGGGTGTGACATGCGAACCAGCAATGCTTCTTAGCACCAGTTGTTGGTGTTCATTTTCCTTTCTTGAAGGTAAGAAAGGAAAAAAAGAAATACCTATTTAATGTCGTTTTTGTTGATTGGGTTTTTTTGAAAGTCTTTTTGTTGTTGATTTTCAGAACATTTTTTTTTCTTTTTCAGTTCTTGGTTTGCAAAATTACATGTAATTTACACCAAAAATTGTTTACACCTTACAAATGTATATTTGTTTCATTTTAAAACAGCTTTCATAAATTTTTTTCATAAAATCTGCCAAACAATAGAAAATATTTTACACATATTCATTCAAACACTAAAAAATATTAATTTTTTCAGAAAAATAAGTTATTTCCCAAAAATAAATTTTCGAAAACCATCTGACATGCAAACAAGCAGTGAGCAATTTGTTCATAATATATATTGATATTGAAAATGAATTTGTTTGACAGCTTCAACGCCTACTTCCATTTCGTTTAACTAATATTTTCCGGATATTATCAACGGATTTCTTCAGTTTTTTAGACGTGTCGATGTGTTTTCTTTAGACTTAGGTATCTTAGGTATTTTATAACCATTTGTATGCATGTTTTATCTTATTGTAGTTATATTTAGAGTATTTTATATTTATATAAATTTAAAAAAAATTATTAATCTATATTATATAAATTTTGAAACAACCGTTGGTGTCATTTTAAGAAAGAATAGAAGATTAATATTAACAATTGAACTTTCTTCAGTCACTGGCTCCCTCAAGTGATGGAAGAAATAAGATTTAATGAATTATAACATAATTTCATTATTATGGGTGTTGTTTTAAGAAAGAATAGAAGATAAATATTAAAATTATCGATTGAATAGATATATTTGTCCTTTACCCATAGTCTCTTTCCAACTCATAAATAAGAGAATAATGCATTTAACGCATTCGAACTTACATGTTCCTACATTGGCAACAATGTCCATTCCAATTGAGCTAAAACTCAATTGACTAATTATCGACTGAAAATTAGTTTAATTAGTATCGGCATAATTGTCAATATAGGAGGATATGAATTCAATCGTGCTAAAAGACATTTCTCCTCTTTATAAGATGGAAAGAGATTATAGGTAATTATAAGCTTTGTTTAAAAAAAAATAAAATTGGTGTAAAGCAACACAACTAAATGTGTAAAAACCTTGTTAACATCCAATTAAAATAATGGAAATTGTCCTGATGGTGCTTGAGATAATTAATGCAAAAGTTACACTGCTGGGATGGTTTCTAATTAAATTCCATTCACTGTCTTTTTCCATGCAATTTTCCATCCTGGGATTCAACTTGAAAAAGACATCTTCACCGCTACTACAAGAAGGTTCTTTTTTCTGGTTGTAAATTACAGGATTGTGGCAGCTGGAAAATTTGCAAACCAGGTAATCAAACATATTTATATGATAATTAGCAAATATTTGTTAAATTGAGTTATAAGGAGCTCAATATCTCAATTGGCGATGAAGAAATCAAGATAGATTTGGATGATTGATGTTTATTTATGATAAAGTCCAAGCTAGAAAATTTTATATTAAAATCAAGATTGAATATAATTTTTAAAATATCATTTTATCAGTTTATACTTTATAGTTTTATAACTTTTCAAAATCCATTAAAAATCAATTTTGACTTTGGGTGCAGCCCTTGATTGTAGATCATAATGGAGGTTATCACAGAAGAAGTGTTGCACAAGATTATTGATGAGAGAAATGAACGCAAGAACTGAATCAGAGCCAGAGCCAAAGCCAAAGCCAAGAGTTAGAGAAAAATTTGGAAGTCATTGGATATGATGACTTTGGAAAGCTCCATTGCTTGTAATTTATAATTTAATGGAGTTTTCCACACTGTACTTGAAAGTTTTCTCCAACCTGGATTTTGATTTTTCTTTTATTATCTGACTTTATTGCATTTTTGTTCCTCACTTATTTCTTATTTTCTTTCCTTTTTTTCTCTCTTTCTGATAACCTATCGGTTTTGTTGTTAATTAACAAAAGCATGCAACCCCCCAGCACCACAATTTCAGGTAATTTTTATAATTGCATACAATTTATCTACATACTCTACACTTTCAACTTATAACTATATATTTGTAATTAAGGAAATTTTCCTTGCCAAATAAATAAATATTTTAACAAATAAAGATTCAATAAGAAGTAAGAACAAGATACCCTAGCCTCTAGGCACTCAAAGTTGGCTCTTTTTCCTTTTTCCATATTTAATCTATATAAAGTTTGATAGTTTACTAAATATAACTTCCTAACAACTGTAATAATAGGAGACAAAAAAAAACAGGAATAAAAAATATTGGGCAAATTTGAAGAAAATGCGGATTTTTAAAATGAGCAACCTTCTTTTAAAATTTAAAGAATTAATAGTTGGCTTTTGAAAATAAAAAGTGAAAGTGTACTTTACAGCTTTTTAACCTTTTAAATATATAAATTCCTTTGTTCAGATAGTTAAATGTTAGTGGTTTTATCCTTAAATCTTAGGTTCGATTCTTCTTCTACTCACATTTGTATTTTTTATTTAATGTTGTTTCAAGTTTTTTTTTTTGTTATTTTTAATTAATATATTTATCATATCAGTTCCTTTGGTTAGATAATTTCATCATTGAGTCCCAAGTTTAATTTCTCTTCTAAGTACATTTATATTTTTTATTTTATTTTGTTTCAATTTTTTATTTTTTTATTTTAATTAATAACTATTTTATTTATAAAATTAAATAATAAATATGCAATTATATAATAAAAATATATATTTTATATATATCATTATGTTAAAAATATTTGAAACTAAAAACTCCTTTATTTATATAAATAAATTAATAAAGATATAATAAAAATATAATTTTTATATTTATCATTATGTTAAATATATTTTATTTTTTAAAAACATCAACTAATTTTTTGATATGTTTTTCTTTATATATAATATTTGAATTTCAAATATTGATTTTCTTCACCTATATTGTCGGTATGATGATTTCTAATATTATAAAATGAAATAATTATTTCAAATATTATTATTATTTTTATATGTAAAATATTTCAAATATCATTGCTTTTTCATCTACATTTTCAATTAGTTATTTCAAATATTATTATGTTTATATGTGAAATATTTCAATTAATTCTTTCAAATACACATACAAAAATATATAATGCTAAAATTTACTACACTCATGATATGGATTGAAAATAAATATTACACATATAAAAATTATATTTACTAAAAATATTGATATTTGAAATAATTATTTTATTTTATAAATAAAAGAGTTATTAATTAAAAAGATGAAATTTTTTTAAAAATATATTTTATTAATTAAAAAAAAGCTTAAACAACATGAAGTAAAAAATATAAATGTGCTTTAGAAGAAAAATTAAAATTGGGACTTAAGGATAAAATCACTATTATTTAATCATCTAATCAAAGTAACTGATGTGATAAATATATTAATTGAAAGTAACAAAAAAAAGCTTAAAACAACATAAAATAAAAAATACAAATGTGAATAGAAAAGAAATTGAATCAAATACTCAAAGACAAAATCATTAACGTTTAACCATGTAACAAAAGGGACTAATATGTAAAAAAAAAAAACAGAAAACACATCTCACATTGCACACTTTCACATTCTCTAAAAAAATAATTTATTTCCCTACTTTTTTAAAAAATACTCCATTTCCATATATATATATATATATATTTAAATTGGTATTTTTTCAAATTTGCCCTAAAAACATATATGTATATACAATAAAAAAAACCCAGGTCGTTGGTCAGCCATGTCTGTTAGTTGAGATTCCCAGAAATGAAGCGCTCGCAAGATTTCAGCTTCCAGCCCACCTCTTTTTACTTTCCTAAGCCGTGTAAAACCCGTGTCGGAACATCTCATATAGTATAAACCCTATACTATACATGCTATGAAACCTGAAACCAGACAAGAACAAGTTGGTATGAAGACCAAATGAAGCGCATAATTCTGCAGACTAAAAGAAGGGAAATGGGAATTCTAAGAAAGAAATTTTGATGGAAGAGAAAGGAAAGCATCAGAGAAGTGCAAAGGCAAAAGTTAGAGAAAAAATTGAAGACAA
The DNA here is from genome assembly GCA_025698475.1 of Gossypium anomalum. Lineage (NCBI taxonomy): Eukaryota > Viridiplantae > Streptophyta > Magnoliopsida > Malvales > Malvaceae > Gossypium > Gossypium anomalum. The sequence continues at coordinate 72,352,307 of CM046968.1, forward strand.
TGAATATGTGTGTGAGCAATTCCAGCAGATTTTTACCATATACAGTCAATATGTTAGATGTTTGGTGGAATTGGTTCATCTTCATAATCATTGGCTTCAAATTTTTCTCTAACTTTTCTTTTCCCTTCTTTGATGCTTTCTTAATTTCCTTCTTGATTTGACTGCAAAATTATGTTGTTCATTTGATCTGTTTCTTTCTTCCCTAACTTGGAAGTTAAAGTCAACTTAAACTCGGTGGTCTCCGAAGGAAATTAAGGTGGTCAAGGGAGGAATCATGAAAGCTGTTGAGAGAGGAAATACGTTGCTTGGTTGGGCAAATAGAGAAGAAGAATCCTGGAATTGGATCCTGAAATTTGAAGTCAACTGATAGAATTGGTTTGGTTGCAGCTTTCTCTGGATTGATGTTGTCCTGTGAGAATGTATGTGGTACATATTCAAATATGCTAAATACAAATGCTTTAAAATATTTATGATATATGAATATCAGTTGCAGGCATCAAATCCATGGGGCCACTGTCCATATCAATATATATATTGTTATAAAATTCTCTTAATTGGACTGTTGTTAAAATGTAAGGTCACCATGAAATTCTGCACATATTTCGGTAAATTATGAATTACATTTACAGCAAACTAAAAAAATCCGTAAATCACAATAAAATTGAAATTCCCCACACCCTAAAACCTTGTCCATTCTAATAAACTAATATATATCTTCATCTTTGTCATAATTCTCAAGTAATTCCCCCTTTCCTTTGTCTCTCGAGGATTTATTATAAGTTTTAACAATTTTTCCTTTTTTCTTTTGTCAATTGTAATTTCCCCTTTCCTCTGTTGATTGAAGATACATGATCAACAAAACTGGAGAAAAGCTGCATAATAAATATGATTAAGTAGAAGTTGTTAACTTATCTATGTGAATTAATTTTCTAATTTAAAGCTAAAGTTATAAATCTACATTCTTTATTTTTTTGTAAGCTCAAATTTTGATTCATGTTTATAAAAATTTTCATGAATTCGTGCGAATTTTTTCTTCCCATTCTGTAGTTGTAATGATTACAACATTCTCGATTTTGTAGTGTCCATATTCTTGTAAAAAAAGTGTTTTATTGAGTGAATTATATACTTAAATATCAGATAAGAGAACGATCGTGTAGTAAGAAATTCAATTTGAGAACCTTAGACTGAATTTGGAACATTTGTTCCACAGTGTAATCTAGAAATCGGTTTGCAGTTCTGTCAAAAACCACAAACATGTTTTTGTCGTCTTATTGATAATGGAAGGTGTCAACTTAAACCTGAATTTTAATAGTCAAGGAATAAATGGTTAATGAGTGTAGATGTAAAGTACAATTTAGTAGAATTTTTTGATAAAATATTTAGAATTAATCATAACCCCTCTTCAACTTATAAATGAAAATATTTCAGCGCACTCAAATCCACATTCTCTTGCATTGACAATAATATTCATGCCAATTGAGTTAAGACTCAAGTGACTGAAAAAAAATAATTTAGCTATGGTAAAATGTTTGTTAAATAAATGTAAAATATCAGTAGGTAATATCAAGGAATCGAAAGCTGAATGAGAAAAATTCAATTATTACATTTAGAATCACCTTGTGTTAGAATCGTAAATCAAAATGTGATATAAAAACTTAATAAATCTTAAATTAAGATTTATCATGTCAAATCATCAAGAACAAAATGATAACAGGACTAGATGCGGAAGCGTATTTGAATCCATGGGTTCCTTGAAATTTTTTTGGATCTTGAGGTTTTGATCTTCCAAATTAGCACACAAGTAATATAGAGAAGATGACTCTCTCTTTTCTAAAGATAGGATATTAGAAAAATTAGCTTGTTTGTAATTTGGGGACCATAACCCTAATATATATAACTTTGGCACATTAGCCCTAATTTCTAATCAGTCCATCATCAATTAGAAATTAGTTAGTAGAGTATCCACACATATTTGACCCATATTTTATTTAATAATTAAAGCCCAATAAACCTTAACCAAATTAGGTCACTTTTAATTTGGGCTAACCTATCATGATAGTAAATAATAACATATAATTACCCTTATTATATATGTGATGTCTATATTTTTCAACAATCTCGCACTTGGACCACATGTATAATACTAATTACTCTATAATTACATGTTATTACATAACCTTACGAGCTCAAAAATTTTACTATCATATCCAAAAGGTGTTCTAAACAATCTCGTCCATTAATTATGCTAGCATAGAACCAATATGACTTTTGTTACATATATTGTAACTAAATCCATCCCTAATCATGTATATTAACACAACCAAATGACATAAATCAAGTATAGATGTGTAGCATGGAAATTACATGCAATATGATCTAAACATGTCTATTTCCAACTAGTCCTTTTTAAACTTAAGTGATGCCGCTATCAAAATAACAAAATAGAGTGAATAAATTGAATACTTCATTTCTGATAAGAAAATAACCAAATACATAAATGCTTGAAAACAAACATAAAGTAAATAAAATACAAACTCCCACTAAATCATGACATCCTCAAATAATGTAACATCCATATGAGCAGTGTGCTCATGAAAGACCTTGGGTGGTAAACCTTTTGTGAGCGGATCCGCTATCATGAAGTTTGTCCCAATGTGCTCTATGGATATTTGTCCATTTTGCACTCTTTCTTTCACAACTAGGAACTTTATGTCAATATGCTTTGACTTAGATGAACTCCTGTTGTTGTTGGAATACAACACCGTTGACTTATTGTCACAAAATAATTTGAGTGGTCTTTCTACATTCTCCAAAATGTGCAGCCCATTGACAAAGTTCCGTAAGCATATTTCATGGTTTGATGCCTTATAGCATTCTACAAACTCTGTTGCCATAGTGGAAGAAGCTACAAGTGTTTGTTTGACACTTTTCCAAGATATAGTTCCTCCAGCTAACAGGTAAATATAACCTGATGTAGATTTCCTATTATTTTGGCACCTAGCGAAATCAGAATTAGAATACCCTATGACCTCCAAATGAACTGACCTCTTATAAGACAGCATGTAATATTTTGTTCTCTAAAGATACCCCATAACCCTTTTGGCTGCTATCCAATGGTCCATACTAGGGTTGCTTAAATATCTGCCTAACATCCCAACAATGTATGCAATATCCAGACGCGTACATACTTGAGCATACATTAGACTTTGAATAGCTGATGCATAGGGAATCTTTTGCATTTCCTGAATTTCAATATTATTTTTAGGGCATTGAGTAAGACTAAATTCATCTCCTTTAACGATAGGGGTGTCACCTGGTTTACAACTTTGCATGCCAAACCTTTTGAGCACTTTATCGATATAGCTCTTTTGTGACAATCCAAGAATACCCCGAGATCGATCTCGATGTATCTGAATTCCTAAAACAAAAGAGGCATCCCCAAGATCTTTCATCTCAAAATGCTTAGATAAAAACCTCTTGTTTCGTGTAATAAACCTATATCATTAGCGGCAAGAAAAATGTCATCGACATATAGAACTAAAAGTATGTACTTACTCCCATTGAATTTGTGATACACACAATCATCAACAATATTCATCTCAAAACCGAATGAAAAATTACTTGATGAAACTTGTGGTACCATTGATAGGAAGCTTCTTTGAGTTCATAGATGGATTTTTGTCAATTTGTAAACCATATTCTTTGGGCCTTTCGATTCAAATTTTTCTGGCCACACCATATAAATTATTTCTTCAATGTTGCCATTGGGAAACACATTTTTAACATCCATCTGATGTAACTCAAGATCAAAATAAGCAACAAGTGCCATGATTATTCTGAAAGAGTCTTTCGATGAAATTGGAGAGAAAGTCTCTGTAAAATCAATGCCTTTTTTTTTTAGTATATCCTTTAAGTACAAGATGCGCCTTATACCTCTTAACACTACCTCTCAAATCTCTTGGATGGTTGTTTATGAATTCCATCTCTACTACAGAACTGAACATGAGAGTTTCTTCTCATCCAGTTCCTCGCGAAAAAAAAAAAGACTAAAAAAATATTTTATTCTTAATCTTAAGATATATAGGTAGTTAATGAATAATTGAATCTTGGGATTCTTTGCTTTGAGATTTTATCTGATATATTAGAAATTTGTATATATTGTTTGGATATATTGGATATATATATAAGGAACTAAACACAGATTCTATTTCTAGATAATGTCTAATCTTGGTTTTGTTATAATGTTATAGCAAATCTTTATTTTGTATTTGTATCATATTCATATTAGATTTAGATCGACAAAAAATGAACAATCAAATAAAATTAAACTCAAATTTCACGGGCGAATATTTACTCTTTTTCTAGTTCAGTTGTCAAGTTAACCCATGACCTCTCAAAATCATAATAAAAAGAAATGCAGTGGTCTCTAGTTTGTTCTGCCATCTTCCTCGATAAATCATTAGGATTCGTTTTCAATAGAACCCTCTGCATTCATGGGTTCTGTCGTCCCTATTGCCGTCGATTAATGCTTAGGTCTGAATTCTCCGATAGAGCCTTAATTTAATTTAATATTTCTATATATTTAATAAAATAAAAATAAAATTTGTTCTTGAGTCAACCTTCTCAGTCTTTATTGACTTAAGTTAAGGCTCTTGATTTTTTTTTTCAATGAACAGATATTCATCTAATTAGTGCTATAATTATTAGCTTATATTGTGGTCTGCCCATTTTTTTTGAATCCTAAGCCTAAAAAACCCAATGAGTCGCACACTAAGCATAGCAATTATATCAAATTATCAATCAAATTTTTATTTAACCTTATAGAATTTAGAATTGCTCATTTTTTTTATGTTTAATCAAAAAATCAAAGCATTTGTCATTTTTTGTTCTATCGCAGAATAGAACATAAAGACAAGTAGAGTCTTATTCTTATTATTCTTCGTCTATAAATATCCAAAATTTGATTCCTAATTCCCCATAGATAGTTTGAACTCTATAAGAGTAATACTCAATTTTCACTTCAATGGTTTGTAGAGGAACCCTACCTTCTCAGATTCATTCGACACGTGCGATTTCTTTTCCCTTAATATGCCTTGCAATTTGCATTTGAATTCCTTTTGTATTTGCTTGGTCAGTTAATTCAATAGCCTTTTTAATTGCCTTTTGAAATGAAACTCGATTCTTTAATTGTCCAGCTATAAATTCGACAAGAATATTAGGGTGCCCATAAGGGTTTCCAATTCTTGTAATAGCAATGTTGAGTTTTCAGTTCATACAATTAAGTTCTTTATAGTTCTTCAAGTTTTCTTTGCTTATCTTCAATTGATAATTTAGGAAATCCCATATAGATTATCACTTGAATTAGATCCAGTCTTTTTTGAATCTTCATACGTGCAATTCCCTCGACACCAGAAGATAGTCTCATATTTTTTGTACATAAATCTTGATACAATCTCTTTTTTTTTTTTAATCTTATTGTAGACCCTTGGAATACTTTTTAGGTTATGCAAACCAAAGAGAATGATGACTTTGGGTTGTACCAAGTGTGAAACCAAGTGGATTTATTTTTTATCCCATAATCCTCCACTACTATATATTAGGATATGTCATATTTGTGTTCTTATTTATCCCTTTTTTTAGCCATCCTAGCCATCCGGTGTTTTTTGGTTTTGGGCGCAGCATATATCTTGTCAAGTGGTTCAAATTCAAGATCTTTCAATGCAATAGTTATATGATAAGTGGGTCTTTTTATTAGATAACTCCGTCATCGAGCTCAAGATTTTAGTCTTTTCAGAGTAGTTTCCTCATTTACTATGACTTGACTAATGATTAAACTCGCTTCATTGAAACCCCTATTGTGATGAGCATTTGCTACTCTAGAATAAACCAAATTTAAAATGGGATAACATGCTCGATAAGGCATGAGTTCTAGTATCATAAGTGTTTCCTCGTAGGAACATCTATGAATCTAATCAATTATTCTTTATGCTTTTTGGTTTGACACTGCTTCACACCCAAAAAGAAGTGAGCTACGTCTGAATTCAACTTGGAGATGGAAGCCTTCTTTCGTTTCTCAACAATGAAGTAAGACCAAGCCCATGAGCTTATTATCCTAGGTCGGAACAAGTTGATAAGATCCCCTTTTGACGCCCCCAAATCCCTCCCATATGGCAACATGCGGGCATAAAAAGGAAAGACAGGGATGGGGTTTCTCTCACTTTTGGTTGGGCCCCCGCACGACAGGCTATTAGCTCAATGGTAGAGCGCGCCCCTGATAGCCTGTGAGGGCTTTCAGACACATGGATAGTTCAATGTGCTCATCAGCACCTAGCCCTAAGATATGGATCATCCAAGGCACATTAGCATGGCATACTTCTCCTATTTGAACTGGGGTTAGAAACCAAAATTCTCCTAAGGAGGATAGATGGGGCGATTTAGGTAAGATCCAATGCAGATCCAACTTTTTATTCACTCGTGGGATCTAGGCAGTCCGGGGGGGACCACCATGGCTCCTCTATTTTCAATAATCCATATATCTCTTATCAGTGTATAGATAGTTATCTCTCGAGCATAGGTTTAGGTTTAGACTCAATGGGAAAATAAAATAGAGAACCTAACAACGTATCATCACAGACCAAGAAGTATGAGATCGCTCCTTTCATTCTAGGGTGACAGAGGGATCGTACCATTCGAGCTTTTTTTTCATGCTTTTCCCAGAGGTCTAGAGAAAGTTGCAATCAATAGGATTTTACTAATCCTTCCTTTCTGAAAGAAAGAACATGAAATTCTTTTTCCTTTCTGTAGGGACCAGGAGATTAGATCTAGCTATAAGAAAAATGATTGGCTAATAAATAATTTACTTCTTGGTCTTCAACCCCCTCAGTCAATACTAACGCCTCGATCAATGCAATGGGATGTGTCTATTTATCTATCTCCTGACTCGAAATGGGAACAGGTTTGAAAAAGAATCTTAGAGTGATTAGGGTTGGGCCAAGAGGGTCTCTTAATGCCATTTTATTTTTCTTCCCATCGAAGTTATTTCTTATTTCACAAATACTTGCCATGGTAAGGAAGATAGGGGAATAAGCACACTTGGAGAACGCAGTGCAATAGAGAGTTGTATGCTGCGTTTGGGAAAGATGAATCGCTCTCGAAAAGGAATTTATTGATTCTCTCTCAATTGGTTGGACTGTAGGTATGATGATTTACTTCACGGGCGAGGTCTCTAGTTCAAGTCCAGGATGGCCCAGCTGCATAAAGGAAAAGAATAAAAGAAGCATTTGACTCCTTTATGAATGCTCTACTTGGCTTGGGGGATATAGCTCAGTTGGTAGACCTCCACTCTTGCAATTGGGTCGTTGTGATTATGGGTTGAGTGTCTAATTATCTAGGCGGTAATGATAGTATCTTGTACCTGAATCGGTGACTCACTTTTTCTATGTAACGGGAAAGAGGACCAAAACATGCCACTAAAAGACTCTACTAAGACAAAGATGGGCTATCAAGAACGTAGAAGAGGTAGGATGGGCAGTTGGTCAGATCTAGTATGGATCGTTCATGGATGGTAGTTAGAGTTGTAACACTCTTAACCCTTATCCGTCGTCAAAATAGGGTTACAGAAGATTATCAGGTTTTACAGATCAAATACAAACTATTTCATATCATTTCACTTTCATATAATAAACCTATAATAATTAATCATATCATCCTTTATATGAGCCATCGAGGCCCAAAACACGCATTAGAATCAAGTCAGGACTAAACTGGGTACTCAAGAAATTTTTCGTAAAACTTCAAAAATTTTCCTAGGTGTAAGGGCCACACGCCCGTGTGGCCAGGCTGTGTGTCTTACACGGTCAAGAGATACGCTCATGTCTGAGGCCGTGTGGGTATTCGAAATAGAGACACACAGCCAAACCACACGCCCGTGTACTAGGTCATGTGAACATACTAACTTGCATTAATTAGGAGTAGGGGCCACACGGCCAAGCCACACGCCCGCATGCCAGGCCGTGTGATCAATTTTGAAGATGCAGGGCACACACGGCCAAGTCACATGCCCATGTGCTAGGCCGTGTGTCACACATGGCTGGGACACACCTATGTGGACAAAATAAGACCATTTCCAAGCCTTATTTCTCACCCAATTTGTATTTCACCTATATCAACACTTTAACTCTTTCACAAGCTAATATAAAACATCCAAATCAAGCCAAAACTAAGTCTTATAAATGACATATCAACTCATATATTTAATTATCCAAACTTACCAAAATAACCATACATACATATGAGCATATTTTACCAAATTTATACTATCACAAACCAATCATCATCATATTAAGGCCACTTTTTACATATCAAAACATACCAATTACAAGCCATACCAAATGGCTAATTTCAACCAAACACATACATACAATCCATGACCACTTTTAGCCTATATATGCCATTATGACCAAAATGTAATTACTATATATACCGAAATGAGCTGATGGATAGTGTAATGATATCTCCGCCAGACCTCTAACCCAACGAGCTTCTGAATTACTATAAAACAGAGGAAATAAAATAGAGTAAGCATTTAATGCTTAGTATGTTTGTATAACATAAAATTTAACTTACCATTATTTCACACATAAAGTAAGCATACAAATATTTATCCAAAGAAATAGGGCAATTTGCCTAAACACACATAATCTCAAGAAACATGTTAGTCATGTACTTCATGTGAATATTAAGAAACAATGATGAGCTAATCATGTAAAAATTTTCATATATATTTGCTTTCCACATCAAATATTCATATAACTTATACATTTACATAATAATTCATCTCAAGTTCAGATTATCCCATGTCGAAACTTTACCCGTTGAATTTACTTGAAATACCAATGGATACACACGTAGTACACTCGAAGTGTACAAAACTATAATCTATCAATTCATATTTAGGAACACTCATACGAGCATATAAACAGGAAGCCCTCTCTCGAGCCATATAACGGGAAGCTTATCCGGGCTGTATAGCGGGAAGCTCATAAGAGCCATTTTCAGGAAGCTCGTGTAAGCTAATAACGGGTAGCTCCAAAGAGCCATTAATCAGGAAGCCCCGGATAGCCATATATCGAGAAGTTTTGGTGAGCCTTATCGGGAAGCTCTAGAGAGCTATTAATTAGGAAGCTCACAAAGAGCCTTTAATCCAAAAACTTACGAAGAGCCATATATCGGGACGCTCATAAGAGTTGTGGTGTGTCTACAACACATGTAGAATCACAACCAATCAGGATGCTCCAAAGAGCTATTATCGGAAAGCTCGCAAGAACTATATAACGGGAAGCTTAAGAGAGCTAATAACGGGACGCTTTTTCGAGCTGTGGTGTGTCTGCAACATATGCAGGACCACAACCAATTCGAGAACCCTGTATCCACCGAAATTTCATCTATTCAAACGGAACTTAACATTTATCGGGCTTTGTCAGATATGTAATCAATTTCATATAAATAGCAATTTCACAATTCACATATACAACATTTAATTTAAACATATAAATATACACAATTTAGTTACACGAACTTACCTCAACAAGTGTTCGTGTGTTTGTAATCTGCTAATCCGGTACCTTCTCTTTTCCTCGTTCTAACTCCGTATTTGGTCTATCTGGATCTATATGAATGAATTTAATATCAATTCATATTCAATTCAATTCAATTCACAACTTAGGGAAAATTACCCCTATACTTTTAATTAATTATGATTTCATCCCTAAGCTCGAAAAATGAAATTCATGCAATTTAATCCTTATTCCAAGCCTAACTGATATTTACATATAACAATAGAAGCCCATGTATTTCACAAAATTTAGAATTCTTCCATGAATTTTACATCTTTACAATTTAGTCCCTAAATCTAAATTTCATGAAACTTTCCTTTACAAAAGTTGTTTATCAATCAACAACCTTTCAGTTTCTACCATAAAACTTCATAGTTCATGCATACTCATCCATGTAAAAACCCTAGTGCTTTGATAACTTCACAAATTAATCCCCAAGATAGCTAAATTAAGCTATTACGATTCCAGAATTATGAAAATTACTAAAAACAGGACAAGAATTCATACCTAATCAAGCCAAAATAGTTTGCTTGAACTCTCCACCCATAACTAGGGTTTCCATGTCTTTAATTTTAGGAAAGATGATAAAATGATGATATTTTCAATTGTTTTATTATTTATCATCTTTTATCTTTCCAATTTAATCCTTTTCTTTATTTAATTTGCCATAGATGACTAAGCATACTTATCTACTAGCTCCTATAAATGGTCTATTTTCCATATAAAGACCTCAAATTTTGAATTCCATAGCTATTTGATCCCTTTAGCAATTAGAATCCAACTTTTGCATTTTATACAATTTGGTCATTTTTATCAAATTAAATATGAAATCGGTAAAATTTTCTTAACGAAATTTTCATATGATATTTCTATCATTATGCAGACCATGCAATAATATTAAAATATTTTATCTTCCAGACTCGAATTTGTGGTCTCAAAACTACTGTTCTGATTTCACTGAAAACGGTCTGTTACAGAAGTCCTCTTCATTTTAAATATCCATTTACAACCAATTGGTTTTGCACATTTAAGTAATGGGACAAGTTCCCAAACTTTATTGTCTTGCATAACTTATACTTATTTTTTATGGTATCAATCCACTTTTGAGAATTAGAACTTTTCACGGTTTAATGAAAGTTGGTTGGATCATCTTCTATCATTCCATTATCATCCTCATGTTCTTGGAGAAATACAACATAATCGTTTGGAATAACATTTCTTTTTTCTCTTGTGGACCTCTTTAATAGCACTTGTTCTTAAGGTTTTTGAGTTTGTTCTTCTGGAACAATTACCTCATCTCGAATAGAGAGTTGTTCAACATTGTCTTGTTGAGGTTCATGATTCACTTCTTGATCAATGATAGGTATGAGAACTTGAACATCGTCAAAAGTGATAGTAGGAACTGAGTTAGAATCTAATTCCTCCTCAAAAGCAATGTCTCTAACCTTATTTCTTCCCCCAAACTCAACATCCTCAAAAAATGTTACAGTTCCCATCTCAAAAATATTCCTAATTATAGGATCATAAAACTTATAGCCCCTAGATTACTCATAATAACCAATAAAGTAGTTGTTCACTGTTTTGGAGTCCAATTTCTTTTCACATGGCCTACAAGGCCTGCTTCAACTGGACATCCCCAAATGTGAAAGTGCTTTAGACTAGGCTTTTGGATAGTGTTTTTGCAACTAATTTAGTGGGTACTCTATTCAGAATGTAAACTGTTGTCTTTAATGCTTCTCCCTAGAGGGACTCAAGTAAGGTAGAATGAGCAATCATGCTTCTTACCATATCCTTAAGAGTCCTTTTTTTTTTCAACTACACCATTCGTATTGGGTGATCTTGGCATGGTGTACTGTGGGGCAATACTGCATTCCTCTAGGAATTTTACAAATGGTTTTGGGTATTATTCACTTGAGCCATCATATCTATCATAGTACTCGCCACCACGATCAGATCTGACATTCTTAATCCTTTTGTTGAGTTCATTTTCAACTTCAACTTTATAAGCTTTGAACACGTCTAAAGATTGAGATTTCTCATGAATGAGATATAGGTACCCATAACGTGAGTAATCATCTATGAATGTTATGAAATATTGTTGATCATTCTAGGATACCATATGGAATGACCCACAAATATCTGTATGAATTAATTTTAAGACGTCTGAAGATCTGTTTGCACCTAATCTTTTGGTTTTGATCTATTTTTCCTTAATGCAATCGACATAAATATTGAAGTCTGTGAAGTCAAGGGACTCTAAAATACCATCAGACATAAGACGTTTAACTTTAACTTTTGAGATATGACCTAAGCGCTTATGCCATAATGATGCTAAATTTTTCTTATTTAATTTGTGTTTAATACCACGTGATTCCACATGTAGAGTTTCATTATAGGATGGAACTATTTCTAGCATATAAAGGTTGTCATAAGCATTTAAATAACCAGTTCCAACAACATTCGAATTTAAAGACAAACTAAATTGATTATTTTTGAATGAACAATAATATCCAAATTTGTCCAACAAAGAAACAGAAACCAAATTCCGTCTAAATGATGGTATAATAAAAGTGTCTTTTAATTCCAAATAAAAACCAATTCCTAATAACAACCTAAAATGCCCAATTGCTTCCACTTCTACCGATTTTTCGTCGCCCACAAAGATGTGTCTTTCACCATCACTTGGTTTTCGGTAACTAAGCAACCCTACAAAGAAACACTTATATGAGTAGTAGCATTGGAATCTATCCACCAAGTGTTTCTAGGTACTGAAGCTAAATTAACCTCAAAACAGACCAAATTAAGAATTATACCTTTCTTTGCACGCCAGACATGATATTTGGTACATTCTTTCTTCATGTGCCTAGACTTGCTACAAAAGAAACAACTCTCTGTAGCTTGCTGTTGCTTCTTTTGAGCTGGACCCTTAGCAGCTTCATTCTGATATTTTCTTTTCTTGCCTTTGTCTTTAGGGGCATTGGCCAAATTAGCACTTTTAAACTTATCATGCTTCAACCTTTCTTCCTCTTACACATAATGAGAAATGAGCTCATTTAGAGTCTATTTCTCCTTTTGAAAATTATAACTAATCTTAAATTTATTAAACTATGTAGGAAGCGATACCAAAACCATAAGAACAAACAATTGCTCAGAAAGCTCGATCTTAAATGCTTTAAGTCTTGAAGCAACATGGAACATATCCATAATGTACTCCGTTACATTTCCTTGACCCTTATACTTCATAGTCATCAAAGAAGTCAAAAGTGATGTCATCTCAACCTTATCATTTTTAGCAAAACGTCTCTAAATTTCGTCAAAGAAACCCTTGGTCTAAGTAATCTCTTCAGATTTTGTGCCCGTAAAGGCTTTTGAAATGTTGTGTTTCATGATCATTAGACTCATGCGATTTGAATGATCCCACCTCTCAAAATCCCTCTTAACATCAGGGGTGCTTTCCGCAGTGAGAGGTGCAAGTTGTTCTTCCTTGAATGCAAGGTCTACGTTTATACAACCAAGCATTGTAAGTAAGTGCCTTTTCCATTCCTTAAAATTAGTCTCATTCTTAAAATTATTCTCATTAAGTATAGGTATAGAATTTATATTTGCAGATACTGTGGCAATAGAAGATGAACTTGCTGAATATAGAACAAATAAAAACAAGCTCACATCAATATTAATAAGTAAACAATAAATTCAAGATAATGGCTAATCTTATCTCAAGATACCAAATGCAACATTAATATCAAGTCTTTGGACAATAAAATAACAGTAAGTGATACTCTTATTGTAACAATCAAACATTAACAATAAATTATGTCAAAGAATTAATTAATCTTTGGACTAACTTATTGCTCACATAAAATACCATATAATTGTCACACATTTATCCCCACAGATGTCGTTGAAATTCTACCAAATATTAACTTGCCTTTGGATCGATAAATAAACACATGAATCACAAAAGCATATAATCATCTTCATATTTTAAATAAACTAATCTACGCAAAAGAGGTCACTTTGGTGGCATTTTGTTTCAACTAATCTATTTAAAATATTAGATATCCTTATTAAAAGCCAAAATCTAAATTTATTTGTTTCAAAATATTTTTCTTAATGTCATCTTTCAATCAAATTAAAAGATAATCATGTATATATTTATATATTTTTCCAAAACAACATGCATATATTATATATGTATATATAATCAAAATGTATATATATGAACTAAGCCATGCGTATATACTGTTAACATTTTTTTTAATTAAATGCCATATAGGATTAAAATAATAATAATAATCACATGACTTGCAAATACACATAAACTTAAAAATCAAAACACAAATCATGGAGAAAAACAAAACCCATGATTGATATATATACATATTTTCATATAACATAATATACATATAGCAAAAGCACTGACTTGACCGTCATGCAATCACCAACTTGACCTTAATGTGATCTTATTTATTTATTTATTATAAAGATAAATGCAATATAGGATTGTAAACAGAAATTGAATCGCAAGATTTGCAAATAAAGATTAAAATGCAGGTATCAAATAATATTACAGAAGTATTCCAAACTCTGAATCCATTAATTCGAAAATCACTCAAATTAAAAAATTAAAACAAAATCTTAAAATTTTAATATGAATTCAAGATAATCAAGATCTAAAAAAATACTTTAATATAAACCTTCAAATATCAACATATACATCTGAAATATAAAACCCATGAAATTTCATGAATCAATCATTTAAAGAAAGAACCTTTCTCAATGATTTGACATGACGAGACTCCGATACCACATGTTAGAATCGTAAATCAAAATATGATATAAAACTTAATAAATCATAAATCAGGATCTATCATGTCAAATCATTAAGAACAAAATGATAACAGAACTAGATGCGGAAGCGTACTTGAATCCATGGGTTTCTTGAAATTTTTTCAGATCTTGGGGTTTTGATCTTCCAAATTAGTACACAAGTAATATAGAGGAGGTGACTCTCTCTTTTCTAAAGATGAGATATTAGAAAAGTTAGCTTGTTTATAATTTGGGGACTATAACCCTAATATATATTTAACTTTGACACATTAGCTTTAATTTCTAATCAGCCCATCATCAATTAGAAATTAGTTACTAGTATCTACACATATTTGACCTATACTTTATTTAATAATTAAAGCCCAATAAACCTTAACTAAATTAGATCACTTCTAATTTGAGCTAACCTATCATGAATTACTCTTATTATATATGTGATGTCTATATTTTCCAACACCTTAAACTTATTCTACTTATGTCCTATTAATTGGACATGATAGCACCATTTGAATGAAGTATCACCTTCCATTATAGTTGCCTAGGATGTGAAATGTCTGACCTGTTTTTAATTTATAAACACAATTTAGTTTATAATTACTAAAAATAAAATGAAAAGTGCAATACTTATACATATTTCATTACCTAAAAATACAAATATAACTAAAGTTTAGATGTGTATATTTTGTTGGCAAAGTAGGTTTCCGTAGGAGATATTATATTCTTAGTGGGTGTCGTGAACTCCTCTATTGCGGTAGGAACAACGGGGATGAAATAAAATTAGTGTATTTTCAAGTATTTTAGTAGACATTTATAAATAAACCATTAAAAGGGATTTTAAGGAATGAATTAAAGATAAAATAGTTTTGTAAGATCGTAGATGTTTATGGATTCTTGTAAATTTTCGCTACTAATGTAGAGGATAACTTGTGCTTATCTTTATAAAGGTAGTAGGAAACTACATTAATTTCCGATTGCATAGAAATTAGATTAAATATGAAATTTAAATTTCATATGAATGTAATTTAACAATAAATTTTCTAACGTTTGTGGAAGTCACAACTCACCATAACAATTCTATTATGCTTCTCCAAGAGTGTATCCTCAATTTGATAAATAGATGATTCTCGAAATGTGATGCCGATAAGATTATCACTTATTGAGTCTTTAGTTGTTCAAACCTTTGAAGTTACATTTGTTATTCGAAAGCTTTTTTGAACTGTTTGTTGGAACACGTCGGTTCATGTCTTGTTCGGACATCTGTTTGGATAGACTTTTGGGATAGTCTTAGTGCGGTACAAGGTTAAAATTTTTTACTTTGATTTTCATCGTGTGTTATTCAATCAGCAAATTACCCTCAAAACATGTTGAAGCGCTCCAAAATTTTGTTTTCAGATTTGTGCCAAATCTGTACAAGTTCGATAAAAAAATAATTAAATTATTTTGATTATTTAGGATTAACTGATAAAATTTAGATTTTAAGTATTCTTAGGATTACAAACTTATTTGAATTTCTAACTTGATTTCGTAACTAAATCGTAATTTGATTTTGTTTTAAAGACTAAATTGAGTTTTCAGAAATTTTTGGGAGATTCAACTTGTAATTAACCTTTTATTTTTTTAATTGGGCAAGTAAGGTGGCGTGTGTTGTATTATTATTATTATTATTATTATTGTTATTATTATTTAGTTTTATTAGATTAGTAGTTTTTTTAGACAATGATTTTTATTCTATTAAGACTTTGAGTTTTAATGGGATTAGGGTTTAGGTAAAATAATTTTAGAATAAGTGGAAGTTTTAAAAGTTTAGGGACTAATCTGAATAAAGGTAGAATTGTGGAGGCTTTATGTTGTCAAATGCCCAAAGGCCTAAATGCCAATTGCCCTCGGCACTTAACCCACAAAATTTTCCTTTTGTTTTTCTCGTGTCCTTTGCCGCCAGCACTAATTTCTATTTGATATACAGATGTATGCTTTTGCTATAAAAATGGGTTTTCTTTAATTTGACGTCCATCTTCAAAGCAAATTCTTTCCCCCAAAGTTTTTGGGCCCTAGGGAACGGTTATGCATTTTCAATGAATGAATTATATTTCTTCTTCATCATTTCTCTTCTCCTTTCTTCTTTTTCGATTTCTTCCTCTTTTCTAAATTTACTATATCAAAAATATCAAAGCTTACCGATCCTCCATGACCGATGAGTCAGTGAGAACTCGACTTCAAAAAGAGATGGGTCATCTTCAATAGAAAAGTTACTCAACTCCAAATTGAGTTATCTCAATGGGACACTAAGCTTGACAACCGTTTGAAGGAACTCAAAGATGATTTTCTTGGTGAGATCAAATCTGAGTTACAAAACTTGTTTGAACAATACTTGGTTCATCCATGTAACGATCTGAAAATTAGTAGTGTTGGAAAATATGGTTTTGGGACTCCAGTGTCGTAAATCGAACCCGTAAATATTTTTATTAACTATTTACTAAGTTATATTAGAGGTGAATTAAATTTTGGATAAGTAATTTTCATAAGTTAGGAGTTATTAAGGTACATGGACTAAATCACTTAAAGTTAAAAGGTTGAATTATAATTAAATCATAAAGTAAAATAGAAATAAAGGACTTAAAAAGCAATTATACCTTTGCTTAGTTGTAGTGGACGGTCATTGATGATATGATTTATATATATTTTTTATATATATAAAAGTTGTATGTATTATGTCAACTTTAATAAATATTATATCAAATTATATGAAATATAATATAATAAAAAAATAAAAAACAAAATAAAGACAATTGAAAGATAATGGAATGAAAGAGAATTCTTTCATGCAACCATTTTGTTCGAAGCTAAGAAGAAGAAGAGAAAGAAACGCACGGCTTAAGGGTAAGTTCGAGCTTAAAATTGGTTAGTGCAATTTAGTCATTTTCTTGTAATTTTTACATTTTTGGAATCTCGATACTTAGAGTTAGCCGACTCATGCTATAATTTTTAGTATTGTTTAAAATTGAAGATGTTACCACTGTTGAATTGTTAGAGTTTTAGAGATTAAATTGATAGATTTTTAAGTTAGAAGTGGGAAAGGACTAAATTTTGCAGTTAATTATTGATTTTGAGCGATAGAGACCAAATTGTGAAAAATTCAAAATTAAGGGGTAGAATTGAAAAATAGGGAGTAAATTTGGCTTAGAGTAAAAGTGATTGTGTATGCTTCTCGCCAGCTAAAAATGCATGAGCGTAACTACCCGACGCACGATTTAGAGCTTGCAGTTGTGGTTTTTGCTCTAAAGATTTGGAGACATTACCTGTACGATGATAAGTGTCACATTTATACCAATCATAAAAGTCTTAAATACCTTCTAACACAAAATGAGTTGAATCTAAAACAGTGATGCTGGGTTGAACTTTTGAAAGATTACGATTGCGTTATTGATTACCATCATGGTAAAGTTAACGTTGTAGCTGATGCGTTAAGTAGGAAGATAACAGTTGAGTTGTGAGCGATGTTCGCTCAACTTAGCATTAGCAATGGCGGTTGTTTGTTGGCTAAATTAAAAGTCAAACCAGTGTTGTTTGACCAAATCAGAACAGCGCAATTAGATGCTACAAAATTGGCGAGGAAAAGAGAAATGATACAGAATGGCTTGTTAGAAAATTTTATCATTGATGGCAATGATTGTTTGAGGTTCCGTAATCAAATCTGTGTTCTAGATGTTACTGAATTAAAAGAGTTGATACTTCGTGAAGCTTATGATAGCCCTTTTTCTTTACACCCTAGTGGGACGAAGATGTATCGCGATTTGCAAGAGTCATATTGGTGGCTAGGAATGAAAAGAAAAATAGTTGAGTTTGTAGTTAAATGTCTAACTTGCCAGTGAGTTAAGGCGAAACATTAATTTCCCATTGGTCTACTTTAACCTATATATATTCCTAAATGGAAATGAAAGCGCATAACGATGGATTTTTTTAACAAGGTTACCGTTATCTCAAAGCAAGAAAAATGCAATGTGGGTATTTTTTGATTGATTTATGAAATCGACCCTTTTTGCAGTCAGAACTGATTGGTAACTTTCGAAGTTAGTTGAGGTGTATATTTGGGAAATTGTTAGATTACATGGTGTACCTATGTTAATTATCTCTGATTGGGATCCCCGATTTACTTTGATATTCTAGAAACAGTTGCATGAATCACTTGGTACAAGACTCAACTTCAGCACAGCTTTTCACCTGCAGACAGACGGATAATCTGAACGAGTTATTCAGATTTTGGAGGACATGCTTTGAGCTTACGTAATAGATTAAAAATTAGGTTGGAAACGTTGTTTACTTTTGGTTGAATTCGTGTACAATAATAGTTTCCACTCAAACATTCGAATGGCTCCTTACGAAGCTTTATATGGTCGAAGATATCGAACAACTATTTGCTGGTCGAAATTGTGCAAAAGAAAAGTGGTTGACCCTGAATTGATTTGAGAAATAGAGGATACAGTTAAGTTAATTTGAGATAGATTAAAAACAACTTTTGATAGACTGAAATCGTTCACGGATTTAAAGCGTTAAGACGTTGAGTTTGCAGTAGGAGATAAAGTGTTTCTAAAAGTTTCACCATGGAAAAAAGTCATTTGATTTGGCCAAAAAGGGAATTTATGTCCTCCTTTTATCGAGCCGAATGAAACTACAGAAATAGTTGGACCAGTTGCGTATCGATTGGCATTACCTACAGGATTATAGAAAATGCATGATGTCTTTCATGTGTCAATGCTTAGGTGGTATCGATCAGATCTGTCTCACATTATTTTGGTGGAAGATATAGAAATTCAACCTAATTTGTCCTATGAGGAGGAATCGGCCGAAATTTTAGCTCACAAGGTGAAAGAGTTACATAATAAGTGTGTTTCGTTAGTGAAAATCGCCATAGTTTCGAGGAAGCGACTTGGGAGTTGGAAGAGACAATGAAATCTCAGTATCCACACCTCTTTTTAGGTAAATTTCGAGGACGAAAATTTCTTCAGGGAGGAGAATTGTAATGACCCGAAAGTCAGTGATGTCGAAAAATGTGGTTTTGGGACTCCGTTGCCATAAATCGAACCCGTAAATATTTAATAATATTTCCGAAGTTATATTTAAGGTGAATTAAATTTTGGGTAAGTATTTTTCATGATTCAAGAGTTATTAAGGTACATGGACTAAATCAAGTTAAAGTTAACAGGTTGAATTATAATTAAATCATAAAATAAAATAGAAATAAAGGACTTACAAAGAAATTATACCTTTGCTTAGTTGTTGTGGACGGTCATTAATGATATGGTTTATATATATTATATATATAAGTTGTATGTATTATGTCAACCTTAATAAATTTTATATCAAATTATAATGAAATATATTATATTAAATAAATATTATAATGAAATATATTATATTAAATAAATAAATGAAAACAAAATAAAGACAATTGGAAGATAATGGAATGAAACAGAATTTTTTCATGCAACAATTTTGTTCGAAGGTAAGAAAAAGAAGACAAAGAAATGCACGGCTTAAGGGCTTTAGGCTCAAGCTTAAAATTGGTTAGTACAATTTAGTCATTTTCTTATGATTTTTACGTTTTTGGAATCTTAGTACTTAGAGCTAGCCGACCTATGTTATAATTTTTAGTATTTTTTAAGGTTGAAGATGTTACCATTATTGATTAGTTAGAGTTTTAAAGATTAAATTGATAGATTTTTAAGTTAGAAGGGAAAAATGACTGAACTGTGGAGTTAATTATTGATTTTGAGCAATAGAGACCAAATTGTGAAAAATTTGAAATTAAGGGGTAGAATTGAAAAATAGAGAGTTAAATTTGGCTTAAAGTGAAATTAGTATAAAAATATAAGGTTGAATGTGGAGGTTAACTTAGTCTCGGTTTAGGGACTAAACTGCAGTTTAAGCAAATGTAGTATAAAATTTGAAATTTAATGAGTATTGAATGGTGTATTATTAATTTATTTTAATTATTTTATTCCATAGTTAACGTCATCCCAGAATCCTCGAGTAAGAAGGAGAAAGACTAGGTCGACGTCGAGTAGCTCGGAATATACAGTTTGTGTTTCTATAATCCGAACTAAATTATAAATTTTTGCATAATGATTTAATTGTCATGGTAAGCATTTAAAGTGAGAAATTTGTTCAACTGGACTTATGTGAATCAATGGTTGATTATGAAGACTCAATTGTGCATATTTGAGATATATATATATATATATAATTGTATAAATGTATGAGTTGAGTATATATGTTAGAATAAATAAGGTTGTTACTAAGTTGAGTAATGTATATATACATATAAATATTGAAAATAGATGTGAATTTGATATGTTGGTTGGTATTGAGAATACAAAATAAGAACTCTATTAACTATTTCGGGCTAAGTCGGATATAGATGGCATGCCATAGGATAGGATGAGTTTAGGGATTACTTCGACTTCAAGTCGATGAGGCACTGGGTGCCAATTTGCTTTGGTTTAATTGATGACACACTAGGTGTCAACTTATTATAGCAATGGGCGCAGTTATGACTTCAGATTTATCCGATAAGGCACTGGGTGCCAACTGGTGTGTTAGTTGGATCCGCGTATTTGTCCAATTCTGAAACGTGTTAATAGGGAAATAACTGTGAATGGAAAATTTTAAATATGTGAAATAGAAATTTAATACAGGAAATGAAATGAAATGGAATCTTTGATTGAGTTATGAACATAGATTATTTATGTTCAATTGGAATATGGATCTATAATGTGAATTGGATTGTGCCATTGCATGATTAAATTATCAAATGATTTATGAAAGGCTATTGACATAGCAAGGGTTTTGATTTGATATGTATGTTAAAACAAAAATGGAAATGGATATTTGAATAAAGTAAAATAGGGTTACCATGAAATTGCACATTTAAATTGATAGAAAAATTTAATTTGAGCATTTACATGAATTTATATATTATTTTCAATGTTTGAATTATTGAATTACCACCGTGTTTTATTCAGCATACAGTTTTATTTTGTGTGCGCAGGTTGGGTACATTTCAAACTCTCGTCAACTTAGCATCCAACAACGATCCAAGACTCAAGTGTGGTGATGTTCTATTTTATTATTGCATGTACCTAGGAGGTCTTTTGGTTGATAGTAGCTTTAGTAATGGAATGACATTTTGAATACTAATTGTTTAAATGTATATATTAATATAGTTGAGGTTTTTAGCCATGTTTTGGAATGTATAGTCAAGCTTGTTGTTTTGCATGTGATTAGCTCTAAATTTTTGGTAACCTAAGTAGCTAGAGTAATGGTTTAAGTATGGAAATTTAGTATGAATGAGGGTTTGGATGGTTTGTTGGTTGTTTTAGGTTGGTTAAATATTTGAATTGTGGTGTCAATGAGGACATATTGGTTTGGCATTAGGTGTTTGAAGAGGTAATATTATTGGCTATGATTGGTTGGCAAATTTGGCATGGTATAAACTATTTAAAGACGAAATTTTACCATTTTGAAACTATGTATCAATATTTTGGCATCTAGTATCGATACCTGACCTTATGAACAGTTTTAAAACAAACAGAATGCCAAATTGGTATCGATTTTGATTTAAGTATCAATACTTTTTCATAAAATATCGATACCATAAAATAAATATTGATGCCATTGATTTTCAAGTAAACAAAATTGAATTTTGGTATCGATACCACTGTGAATTTCTATTATTGACTTTTAACATCAAAACTTTACAATCCAATCTTACTATATGCTTGTATTTTGTAATTTGGTCATTGTATAATTCTAATTATTTAATATATTTATTTATATCCATAATTTATTGAGAAATAATTGAATTTTCATTAAGTAAGGTATTTATTGAATTATTGAATTATGTCGTAGCATCTTATTACTTGTGTTCGACGATTGGGATGGGTAAGGGGGTTACATTTAGTGGTATTAGAGCTTTAGGTTTAGCAGATTCTCGAACTAGATCAAGCTCAGAATCAAGTCTAGAGGTGCATGCCAAAGTTGAGTCGAGTCTAAGTCGGGATTTAGATGCTGATTATAATTGTTTCTGTTTTATAGTTAAAAGATGTTCGATGAATCTAATAATGAAGTTGATCAGAAGATTCATATTGGTGATGATTTTACTGAGGAATTAGATGGAAATGATTCGGTGGCATCGAGTGTTAATTCAGCTGGTGCTTAACAACCTAACGTTGATAGAGGTAATAACGACGGTCAAGGTGATTCAAACTTACTTCGAGCTATTGCTGATGCTCTTTAATGAGTGGCGGGAGCTACTTCTACTGTAGTACCTATACCTATTGTAACACCCCAAACCTGGCCTATACATTATGACCAGATTAGGAAGTATTACATAATTGTTTGAAAATTCAGTTTCATATAATTTTGAAATCCGTTTTGAATTCTTAAAATTTTGAATTATTTGAAATCATTCCTTGTCTAGCTATTTTATTGAAAACATTGTTTGCTTATATTATAAAACTCACACTTTTGCGGCAAAAAATCTGATAGCATTTTTTTAAATGCTCTCCTTATTGCTTGAAATTTGTTACTTTTAAGGAAAATATGATTTTATCGATATTAATGATATTTTATGCAAAGTGAAAATAAAAACCCCAAAAATAAACCAAAACTGTCAAAAACTCCAAAATCTACAAAACTCCAAAATTCCCAAAATTTAAATAAGTAAAATAAATGCAAGATATTTTATAACCGAGCTCCCATTGCACCGATCTACCTAAGCCTGAGGATTACCTAAAAATATAATGTTTTCAATAGATGAACCAACGGAAGCATAATCACACACGCAGGCCAGAAATGCCTTATACCCTTTACGAACTAACTTTTCAGCCACAAGACTGGAGATCACATTGGATAAGTAATCCCAACGCTTGTTGGTCATAATTACTTCCACATTATTCTCAGATTTTAGAACTAAGCTTTTAGTAGCATAATCCAAACTGACCTGATGCTCCATGAGCTAGTGCATTCACAGAATGAAATCGAATTCCCCAAACAACAACACAACCAGATTAGCTAGGAACACAACCCCTTGTATCTCTAGAAATACATTCCTATACAACCTATTAACCCGAACTGACTGACCCGGTGAATGAAACGTGACACCTCAAACTCGACTGGGACAGATTGACCCGAATTTGAAGCGTTACATTAGCCTCCTAAGTGACTCTCCGGATAATGACCTTCGAGGACACACACGATTTGATAACACTTCAATCTTATCCGTATTACAAGTCAAATCCTAAAATTTTATCAAGTTTCCTTGTGATTTAAAGCTATAATTAGACTTATCTACTTACAAGACTAATTTTTGATTTAAATGGACCACAGAACAAATTTAAAAAGATCAGAATTCAAGCCCCAAACAATCTACTACATTTTTTCTGCGAAAAATTTGATTTCAAACCCCATTTCAAGTATTTTAATGGCCAATTAAACTCGATTTAGCTACAATTAAATATCATACATATTCATACACCTTCAAATGAATTTATTAACACCAATTAGGCCTTAATTAAATAGAATTAAACATTCAATTTCATGCATATCAGCCACTGGTTAATTCAAACAAGTAGCGTGCCTTAGTCTCTAGTAAACCATGCCATGGAAGCTTCATTTAAACAATGGTTAGTGTAAACTTCATGCCTCACACACCATGTTATAAATCACTGTATTATCAAGCAACAATACGGTAACACCCCTAGCCCGAATCCGATCGCCGGATTTAAGCTAAGGGGTATTACCAAACTAAACATTAAATTTTTAATCCACATTAAATAACATAAACAGAGGTCGAGCTACATACATACTGATCTTTGAGTTATATATATATATAAGCCATTTTCATATGGCCAAAATATTTACAATTACAAAACATATTTTGTCAACAGCCTAACCTATACATGCCATATCGAGACCAAAATATAACTGTACCAACAAGATCGATAGTATGATGAATGGCGACGATTCATCAGTCGTGACCAAAATCAACAATCTATAAAACAGAGAAATAAGAAACAGGGTAAGCTTTCGAGGCTTAGTAAGTTTTAAGCCTTTCATACAATTAAAGCTTGTCATTCAAATCGAACATTGAGTGTCACAAAACTCGAATTCTAATTGTACTTCACTTGGTCGAATATACACAAGTACACTAGTTATAAAGCCTATTGGCCGAATATATATATATGAATACACAAGAAATTTTCAGCACATATTTCACTATACTATATGGCTCATACAATTACTATAAGCCACATACTTTCATATAATGACATACATTGACCGAACAGGTCATTCTCTTATTCTTAATTACCTTATTCATCCACACATATATATATCGTTCTTTGATACTAATAATTCACTTTGAAATCAATTCACATATGAGTACATAATACGTACCTTAACATGTAAAATATATATAGTACTTACTCGACGATGGTTACCACGAATATTCAATGTCATAATCTTACTTAACTTACTAGCATCAGTCCTGTCAAGTCTTAAAACTCGAAACACATTTCTAGCACAAGCCTGCGGGTCTTTAACCCGGATACCATTCCCAAAGATAAAGCTCATGTCTTTAGGCCCTGATACAATTCCAAAGATATAGCCCGTGGGTCTTTAAGCCCTGGATACAATTCCAAAGATATAGCCTACGGGTCTTTAAGCTCGGATACACACATCAAATATCATGCCTATTTAATCATATACTAACACATCTTATGGAACATTTCATATTAGTAGCCATTTGCTACATTCGGACATAAGCTTTATATGAACACCATCATTTTCATTTCGGTTTAAAAATCATACATAAATATCACATATACCTTTCATCAATCAAGCTTAACCCGAATTGACCATTCAACTATAGGTCATATACTTAGATTATTTACCACACAACTTAATTCAAATAGAACCAAAAAGATCAAAGCTCATCTAGTATATATATATATATATATATATATAGGCATTATCAATTTTATACTAAAGGCGATTACTCAAAACTTACCTCGGATATTTTGAACAGTTGCGGATAGGCTACTCGTCTGCTTTCTCCTTTCCCCTATCTAATTTAGTTCCTCTTTGCTCTTGAGCTTTAA
Source organism: Gossypium anomalum (assembly GCA_025698475.1). Classification (NCBI taxonomy): domain Eukaryota; kingdom Viridiplantae; phylum Streptophyta; class Magnoliopsida; order Malvales; family Malvaceae; genus Gossypium; species Gossypium anomalum. The sequence continues at coordinate 72,377,907 of CM046968.1, forward strand.
ATTTAAACAAATGAATTTGTTTAATTACTTACTCAACTTTAATTCTTTAATAGTCACATTTGACAATCATATAACTTCATTGCACATTATGTTTTATAAAATGTGCCATGAATCGATTTCATGCTTATTATATCAATATCTAATTTGCATACACAAACAAAGATTAACATAACTTACAATGCTTTCATATACACGAATTTACCTATATATAATATATATATGTATATCCGTATGTCTCTATGTCACAAGGTACATACATAAGGCATATATATATACCTATGTATGACTATCACAATTTAATCGATTACTCATTTTATGCAGAGCCACGTATACACATATATATTTATACATGCCTTAATATTTTATATACCCCATTCGGCCTTAACCACTCAAACTTAGCCTTCATATTCAATTTCCATTTCATAATCAAATGTAGCAAATTGCACATAGGTTTCACCCATGCCAAACAATGACCGAATATACACAGCAAATAAATAGCTTACTTAATACATAACTCACATAGCCAAAGTACATATAACCCTAATGACCAAATATGTATATCACCAAAAATTCCTATGACTTAACCTTTAACCCTTTTTGCCGAATATCCATTAAATATCTAGTTCACATACACAAACACAAACACTTTAAAAATTTTCTTTAACTAAACATATATTCGGCAATGACCACAACAATTTAACAAATCTTAAAAACAATCTTTAACATTTTAAATTCATCTTATTCAACCATCATTTAATCTACTTTAGCATATAAATAACATCTTCCCAAAAAACTTATCAAAATAACACAAATTTAGCACTTGCCGAATGGATATATGCTCATTGATTCATGAATTTAAACCATGGGTTAACTATACTATGTACTTATCGATTTAATTTCATAATCAATTACAAAAAAAATACATTACATACCTTTAAATTGAGATAACCATGGCCGATTGCCTTGGCTTCTTCTTCAATATTTTTCTTTCTCAATTTTGGCAATAAAGAAAGAAAGATGAACATCCATTATTTTATCATCTTTTTCTTATTTTACTAATTATTTTTATTTCAAAATAATGCCATTACTTATTATAGTACTTAATAAAACATAAATTATCCATCAAGCATCATTATGGCCGGCCACTATATTAAAAGTGGTCCATTTGACATGCAAGTCCCCCATGTCAGTAATTCATGCATTTTTTGGCACTTTAAAATTTACCTATCACATTTTCAAGTCTTATCACATGAGTCCTATCTTATAAATTTCACATACAAATGACAAAATCAAAGCATGAAACTTTCACACATGCATTTACACATATAATAAACATAGAATATAACGGTTAATTTTTTTTATGACTCGGTTTTGTGGTCTCGAAACCACTTTCTGACTAGGGTCAAATTAGGGCTGTCACAACTTTCCCCCACATAAGAAATTTTCGTCCCCGAAAATCTTACCAGTGAATAAGTTAGGATATCGATCTTTCATAGAGTCTTCAGGTTCCCATGTAGCTTCTTTAACCCCATGCTTAAGCCACAGTACCTTCACTAATGAGATTTTCTTATTTTATAGTTCTTTTACTTCACGAGACAGAATACGAACCGGTTCTTCTTCGTAACTCAAATCAAATTGAATCTCAACCTCTGATGGATTAATTATGTGCGATGGATCGGATCTATAACGTCGAAGCATCGAGACATGAAAAACGTTGTGGATCTTTTCAAGTTCAGGGGGTAAAATCAATCTGTATGCGACTAGCCCAACTCGTTCTGATATTTCATACGGCCCGATGAACCTCGAACTCAATTTGCCCTTACGGCCAAATCTGAGCATTTTTTTCCAAGGTGAAACTTTAAGAAACACTTTGTCTCCGACCTGATATTCAATGTCTTTTCGTTTTAAATTCGCATACGACTTCTGACGATCTAAAGCTGCTTTCAGACTTTCACTGATCACTTTTACTTTCTGCTCAGCATCTTTAATCAAATCAACCCCGAAGATTTTACTTTCACTAAGCTCGGTCGAAAACAACGGTGTACGGCACTTACGACCGTACAAAGCCTCGTAAGGTGCCATTTTAATGCTTGATTGAAAGCTATTGTTGTAAGCAAATTCAATCAAAGGCAAATACTGTTCCCATGAACCACTAAACTCAAGGATGCAACATCTCAACATATCCTCGAGTATCTGAATTATCCGCTCGGATTGACCATCAGTCTGGGGATGAAAAGCGGTGCCAAAATGCAACTTGGTATACAATGCTTCTTGCAATTTCTTCCAAAATCACGATGTGAATCTCGGATCTCTATCCGACACAATAGAAATAGGTACCTTGTGTAACCTTACAATCTAAGAAACATACAATTTGGCTAGCTTGTCAAGTGAATAATCCGTACGTACGGGAATAAAATGAGTCGACTTTGTCAATCTATCAATAATAACCCAGATCGCATCTTTCTTGCTTGACGACAGTGGCAACCCGGATACAAAATCCATCGTGACTCGATCCCATTTCCATTCGGGTATCATGATCGGCTGAAGTAATCCTGAAGGCACTTGATGTTTTGCTTTCACTTGTTGACATATCAAACACTTCGAAACAAAGTCAGAAATGTCTCGTTTCATACCAGGCCACCAAAACTGACGTTTCAGATCGTTGTACATTTTCATACTACCCGGGTGGACTGACATTCGGCTACCATGAGCCTCGCCCAAAATCACTGAAATAAGTTTTGAATTTCTTGGAACACACAATCGACTTCTGAACTTCAAAAAATCGTCGTCGTCAATTTGAAACTCTGATTCCACATTTGAGACACATTCAGCTCGTTTAGCAACCAATTCATCATCGACTTTCTGAGATTCACATATTTGATGAATCAATAATGGTTTGACCTTTAATTCTGCTACTAACACATTATCGGATGAAACATACAGGTGTACATTCATCGCTCGCAAAGTAAACAGTGACTTACGACTTAAAGCATCGGCAACCACGTTAGCCTTTCCCGGGTGATAGTCAATGACGAGCTCATAATCTTTTAACAATGCAAGCCAACGTCTTTGTCGCAGATTCAAATCTTTTTGAGTCATCAAATATTTGAGGCTTTTGTGATCCGAATATACATGATACCTCTCTCCAAACAAGTAGTGTTGCCATATTTTCAAAGCAAATACGATGGCAGCTAATTCGAGATCATGGGTCGGATAGTTTTTCTCATGCGGCTTCAATTACCTCAATGCGTAAACTACAACTCGACCTTCTTGCATCAATACACAACCCAGCCCAAGTAAGGATGCATCACTATAAATGACAAACTCTTTACCGGATTCAGGCTGCACTAGTATTGGAGCTTCAGTCAAATAAGTTTTCAATTGATCGAAACTTTTTTGACATTTTTCTGACCATTCAAACTTAACATCTTTCTGAAGTAGTTTCGTCATTGGTGTGGCTATCATCGAAAAACCCTTTACAAACTGTCTGTAGTAACCGGCAAGTCCCAAAAAGCTCTGAACTTTCGTAACATTTTTGGGAGTCTTCCAATCGAGTATGGCTGAAATTTTGCTCGGATCAACTTGATTACCCGATGCGGATACCACATGCCCCAAAAAGCTAACTTCTCTTAACCAGAACTCACATTTACTGAATTTTACGTATAACTGCTTGTCTCGTAAAATCTGTAATACAATTTCAGGTGCTCGGCATGTTCAGATTCATCGCATGAATAAATCAAGATGTCATCTAGAAACACCACTACAAACCGATCCAAATATTGTCTAAAAATTCGATTCATCAAGTCCATAAATACCGCAGGGGCATTAGTAAGACAAAACGGCATCACTAAGAACTCGTAGTGACCGTATCTCGTTCTGAAAGCAGTTTTAGGTATATCTGAGTTTCGAACTCGCAACTGGTAATAACCTGACCTCAAGTCTATCTTTGAAAACACTGAGGCTCCTTTCAGCTGATCAAACAAATTGTCGATACGTGGTAACGGATATTTATTCTTTATTGTTACCTTATTTAATTGACGATAGTCAATGCACATTCTCATGGTTCCATATACTGGTGCACCCCAAGGTGAGAAATTTGGTCGAGCGAAACCTCTATCTGTCAGCTCTTGCAACTGAGTTTTCAATTCCTTCAATTCCGTTGGTGCCATACGATACGGAGCTATCGAAATTGGTGTGGTACCAGGTACAAGTTCGATACCGAATTCTACCTCTCGAACGGGTGGTAATCCCAGTAACTTCTCAGGAAAAGATTTGAATACTCACAAACCACTAGCACTGATTCAAGTTTCTTTTCTGACTCTTTGCTATCAAGTACGTATGCAAGATATGCTTCACACCCCTTTCTCACATATTTCTGAGCCAACATCGAGGATATTATTGCTGGCAATTCATTCAAGTCACTAGACTCAACTCGGATCATCTCATTATTTGCACACCTCAAATCAATGGTCTTTCTTTTACAATTCACAACTGCATCATGTACGGTCAACCAATCCATACCGAGAATAACATCAAATTCATCAAAAGGTAAAAGCATCAAATCGGCCGAAAAATAGGAACCTCGGATTATTAGGGGGCATTTCTTACACACTTTGTCGACAAGCACATATCGACCCAAAGGATTCGACACTCGAATTACAAACTCAGTAGACTCAACAGGTAAAGTCTTCCTGGATGCTAAAGTCTCACATACATATGAATGAGTAGAACTAGGGTCAATCAATGCAATCACATTAGTATCAAAGAGAGTGAAAGTACCAGTAATAACATCTAGCAAAAAAGCATCCTCTCGTGCGCGTATAGCATAAGCTCTAGTAGGAGCACGAGCCTCAGATCTAGTCGTAGCATCTCTAGACCCTCTCTAACCGCCACTAGCATTTCTCGTATTTTTAGAGGGGCTACCTCGAGCTGTAGTAGTACCTAGTTTCCCACTCTGATTCACATTCTGTTCAGACAGTCTCGGGCAATCCTTGATAAAGTGGTTAGCTGATCCACACTTATAACAGCAGCGGTCATGAAATCTACAACTTCCCGAATGCCATTTCCTACAATACTTGCACTCGATCCTATCCCGACGATTGTTTCCAACACTGGCAACCGAAGTGACTCGCGTGCTCATAGGGGGTCGATCACAGTCTCGTCTAGAAAAGCCTGAAGTGTCTTTAAATCGGCCTAAATCATCTCAAAATTTCTTCGGTGACTGCTGAAAGGGCTTCCCCGAAGATCTCTTACGGAACTCTCTTGCTCCCACTTCAGCTTTTGTTTTCTCTTTACTGAGCTCTTCGGCTTTGCAAGCTCGCTCGACAAGTACTACAAATTCTCTGATTTCAAGAATGCCAACATACAGTTTTATATCTTCGTTCAATCCATCTTCAAAACGTTTACACATTATAGCTTCTAAAGAAACACATTCTCGGGCATACTGGCTAAGCCTCACAAATTTTCGTTCATAATCAGTAACTGACATGGAACTCTATTTAAGTTCAAGAAATTCTTTCCGTTTCTAATAAATGAATCTCTGGCTGATATACTTTTTCTGAAACTCGGTTTGGAAGAACTCCCAAGTCACTCGCTCTCTAGGCACAACAGAAATCAACGTATTCCACCAATAGTAGGACGTAGCAAAGATATAGCACATTTTAAGCATTCATATGGTGTGTAGGACAGTTCATCAAACACTCGGATAGTGTTGTCCAACCAAAATTCAGCTTGCTCAGTATCATCACTATCTGTAGCCTTAAATTCGATAGCCCTGCTTTGATTCTCATCAATCGGGGCTTATTTAACCTCGTCGATCAATTACCGAGGTATCGTGGTACAGGTATTTATTAGGGAGTGGGGGTTGTGGAACAGCCGTATTAGTTCGAATGTATTGGTTGAACCAATCATTCATCACACTATAAAAAGCTTGTCTAGCCTCATCGCTCTGATTGCTTGCGATAGGTTGAGAGTCCATCGGCGCTGTCCCATGCGCGGGAGCAGGCGCTACACTCTTTACATCATCAGCTACCGCTCGATTGGGATCGGGATCCATTACTATACGAAGACACATTTTTAACTGTTAGAATTCATCATACTATTGTATTAATACTATATGGCATGTATAGCTAGACTTAAACACTCTACGTTAGTCCTAGAATTGACTAAACTGAAGCTTTGATACCAATAAAACGTAACACCCCTAGCCTGAATCCGATCGCCGGATTTAAGCTAAGGGGTATTACCAAACTAAAAATTAAATTTCTCATACATTAATTAACATAAACAGAGGTCGAGCTACATACATACTGATCTTTGAGTTATATATATGTATTATTTTCATGTGGCCAAAATATTTACAATTACAAAACATATTTTGTCAACAGCCTAACCTATACATACCATATCGAGACCAAAATATAACTGTACCAACAAGATCGATAGTATGATGAACTGCTGACGATTCCTGAGTCGGCGGCCAAAACTAACAATCTATAAAACAGAGAAATAAGAAACAGAGTAAGCTTTCGAGGCTTAGTAAGTTTTAAGCATTTCATACAATTAAAGCTTGTCATTTAAATCGAACATTGAGTATCACAAAACTCGAATTCTAATTGTACTTCACTTGGTCGAATATACACAAGTACACTAGTTATAAAGCCTATTGGCTGAATTTATATATATATGAATACACAAGAAATTTCTAGCACATATTTCACTATACTATATGGCTCATACAATTACTATAAGTCACATACTTTCATATAATGACATACATTGACCGAATAGGTCATTCTCTTATTCTGAATTACCGTATTCATCCACACATATATATATCGTTCTTTGATACTAATAATTCACTTTGAAATCAATTCACATATGAGTACATAATACGTACCTTAACATGTAAAATATATATAGTACTTACTCGACGATGGTTACCACGGATATTCAATGTCGTAATCTTACTTAACTTACTGGCATTAGTCCTGTCAAGTCTTAAAACTTGAAACACATTTCTAGCACAAGCCTGCGGGTCTTTAACCCGGATACCATTCCAGCATAAAGCCTGCAGGTCTTTAAGCTCGGATACAATTCCAGCATATAGCCTGCAGGTCTTTAAGCCCGGATACAATTCCAGCATATAGCCTTCGGGTCTTTAAGCCCGGATACACACATCAAATATCATGCCTATTTAATCATATACTAACACATCTTATGGAACATTTCATATTAGTAGCCATTTGCTACATTCGGACATAAGCTTCATATGAACACCATCATTTTCATTTCGGTTTAAAAATCATACATAAATATCACATATACCTTTCATCAATCAAGCTTAACCCGAATTGACCATTCAACTATAGGTCATATACTTAGATTATTTACCACACAACTTAATTCAAATAGAACCAAAAAGATCAAAACTCATCTAGTATATATATATATATATATATATATATATAGGCATCATCAATTTTATACTAAAGGCGATTACTCAAAACTTACCTTGGATATTTTGAACAGTTGCGGATAGGCTACTCGTCTACTTTCTCCTTTCCCCTATCTGATTTAGTTCCTCTTTGCTCTTGAGCTTTAAATTTAAACAAATTAATTTGTTTAATTACTTACTCAACTTTAATTCTTTAATAGTCACATTTGACAATCATATAACTTCATTGCATATTATATTTTATAAAATGTGCTATGACTCGATTTCATGCTTATTATATCAATATCTAATTCGCATACACAAACAAAGATTCACATAACTTACCATGCTTTCATATACACGAATTTAACTATATATAATATATATATGTATATCCGAATGTCTCTATGTCACAAGTTACATACATAAGGCATATATATATACCTATGTGTGACTATCACAATTTAATCGATTACTCATTTTATGCACAACCACGTATACACATATATATTTATAGCATGTCTTAATATTTTATATACCCCATTCGACCTCACCCACTCAAACTTAGCCTTCATATTCAATTTCCATTTCATAATCAAATGTAGCAAATTGCACATAGGTTTCACCCATGCCAAACAATGACCGAATATACATATCAAATAAATAGCTTACTTAATACATAACTCACATAGCCAAAGTACATATAACCCTAATGACCAAATATGTATATCACCAAAAATTCCTATGACTTAACCTTTAACCCTTTTTGCCGAATATCCATTAAATATCTAGTTCACATACACAAACACAAACACTTTAAAAATTTTCTTTAACTAAACATATATTCGGCAATGACCACAACAATTTAACAAATCTTAAAAACAATCTTTAACATTTTAAATTCATCTTATTCAACCATCATTTAATCTACTTTAGCATATAAATAACATCTTCCCAAAAAAACTTATCAAAATAACACAAATTTAGAACTTGCCGAATGGATATATGTTCATTGATTCATGAATTTAAACCATGGGTTAACTATACTATGTACTTATCGATTTAATTTCATAATCAATTACAAAAAAAAATACATTACATACCTTTAAATTGAGATAACCATGGCCGATTGCCTTGGCTTCTTCTTCAATATTTTTCTTTCTCAATTTTGGCAATGAAGAAAGAAAGATGAACATCCATTATTTTATCATCTTTTTCTTATTTTACTAATTATTTTTATTTCAAAATAATGCCATTACTTATTATAATACTTAAATAAAACATAAATTATCCGTCAACCATCATTATGGCCGGCCACTATATTAAAAGTGGTCCATTTGACATGCAAGTCCCCGATGTCAATAATTCATGCATTATTTGGCACTTTAAAATTTACCTATCACATTTTCAAGTCTTATCACATGAGTCCTATCTTATAAATTTCACACACAAATGAAAAAATCAAAGCTTGAAACTTTCACACATGCATTTACGCATATAATAAACATAGAATATAACGGTTAATTATTTTTATGACTCGATTTTGTGGTCCCGAAACCACTTTCTGACTAGGGTCAAATTAGGGCTGTCACACTACCTCTCTTGATATATTATAAAATATCATTGTTCTCGAAAGTGTTATAGTAGCTGTCTATCTTCTGATGAAATTCTTGTTATATGATAATGCTATCTGATCTAAATGTCAGACGAAGGCATTGTCGGTCTGACCGGTTTATAACCTGTTTTGCTCTACTTCTCTCTGGTATTCTATTATATTCTGTCTGTTGGGAACTTATGAGAAAATGCATATGATGCTATGATTCTGTTTCTTTTAATTGTTGCATTTGATTCCAGTAGGATGAAATGATGTTTTCTTCTGGACTTTTTCTCTCTAAAGAATTATCGAGGTCTTTCATATTTTCTTAAGAGTTTGTTTTTAGTCTTCCGATATAGTATCGTATCTCGGGATTTCTCTATCCTAGATTTCTTTACATGGTTTTCTTGTTATCTTTGCTCCATAATCTATCAATTATGACTCATGTTCAAAGTGTGTTCTTTAACTTACGATAATCATGTCAAGTGTGACTATGCTCCTGATTTGATCATGGTAATGTGGTGATTTTAGTATTTGGATTTCTCTAATTTTCGTGTAAGGATTTGACATCGACAAAGGAATAAGTGGTGAAATTTTGAATTTCAATTGGTATGATGGATCTCTTTTCTCAAGTAAGTTAATCAAAGCTAATGTCTTTAATTGAGATATATTGGTTATTTGAGCTGATGCAAGTGAAATGATCTTTGATTAGCATGATGAGTGAATTTCGAATGATTGTATGATAAAATTTTCATTTTATGAAAGTCGAATGGCTTATTCCATATTAGAAAAACTTGGACAGATGAGAATATTATTAACCGAAGCATTTGAACTAGTCTAGTCTGCACTTGGGCAGAGACTTTTTAATTTTCAGTGATGCACTGCTGTATGAATTGTGATGTGTTTTAAAACAATAAGATAATGTGATAACTTAGAGCTTTCGATGCTACAGAAAGATCTGAATTGTTAATGGGGTTAGAGCCGAGAATCAGGTTTTACCAGAGCTATCTTCTCTAGTGCTGATATTAGAATAGAAATGAGAAAGGATTATTCTCGAGGCCATATCAGAACTATTCTCGTCTTGGAAAGAGAAAAATGTGATGTAGTTTATTGCTAGATGTTTGACGAGATCTGTGAATTATGCCGATATGTACTGAATCCCCACTCATCAGATTTATGAAATTTCGTGTCTATAGGATTGTTAGATTTCTTGGAATACTAGTCTCCACTAATCGGACTAAAATCGGGGTTATATATTGTGATTTATTGGGAACACTAAATGAGGCTTTGGAATTTAAAGGCAACTGAGAGTTGATTTGGTAATCAACCAGACTGTGTGAAATGATAGAGAGTGAATGCCAAGATGAACTGGCTAGTTTTATTATTTGAATTTGAAAAGATTCAAATATGTGCGTATATGTGACATGATGGCATAGATCGGACCATTGTGTATATGAACTCTCAGGTGGAGGTTGAAATTCAGCCGAGGTGGGGTATAGCAATGAACTGCTTATGACATTGATATGAGAAAGTAAAGAGATAAGTATTAGAGGCACAGTCGAGTGAAAGTTCTTTAGCAATGATTATGGGAAAGAGAAGTTTATGTGAATACCAAAACCACTTTTTCGGTAAGATTTTCAGGGACAAAAATCCCTAAGGGAGAGAATTGTAACAGCCCGATTTTGGGCCTAGTCGGAACAATGGTTTTGAAACCACTATTCTGAGGTCGGAGAAATTATTTTTAATGTTATTTTACGTGTTATAGCATGATTATATGAGTGCATGAAAATTTTGGTGAAATAATTTTAGCGGTTGCTTACTTAATTTTGAAAAAGGACTAAATCGCATAAAGTACGAAAGTTTCGTTCTACTTGCTAAAGGTGTCAAATAGCTATAGAACATTAAATTAGGGGTCTTTATTGAGTAAATAGACTATAAATATGCTAGTGGCTGATCAAGGAGACAAAAATATTATAGGGTCAAAGTTAGGTGAAATATTGGTGACTAATTTGACTAGTAATATAATATAATAAAGAAAAGAACTATCATCTTTCATCTTCCTTCTTCCCCACCAAAAATACCAGAAAAGATTGGGTTTTTAAATCTCAACAATATCAACAACTTATATCCCTTAAAAGTAAGTGATTTTGATGGCCTTTCTTGATAATTTTTGTACTTTTGGGACCCTTGTAGCATAATCTAGCTTATAAGGGGACTATTTTGCAAAATGGTTGAAAGTATAGGGTTTTTACATGAGAGTATTTATTTTTTTGCTGATTTTTTATGGAAGAAAATGAATCTTGGTTTTTAAAGAAACAACTTTTGTGAAAGGATTTTCATAAAAACACCTAATATGGACCATTTTGTAAAGTTTGTTAAATAGATGGGAATTGTGTGAAATAATTGGAATTTTTAGATGCTACAAGAGTAATAAAGGTTTGTTTAGGCTTGGATAAAGAGGAAATTTAATAAAAAATCATTTTACGAGCCTAGGGGAAAAATCATAATTTTTACAAAAGTGTAGGGGCAAAATGGTCATTTTGCCAAAGTATGAATTGTGGAACGCTTAATTTAATGTGATGATTAAATGAGTAAATTTTATTATTTTAGATCAAGAAAATCGAGATTTGGGCTTAAATCGAGAAAGTATGTGGTTTAGGACAAAAATGGAATAATTAGCCGTTTTTGCATTCGAGGTAAGTCCGTGTGACTAATAGGCATATTATCCATGTTATTGTTAATATACTTCAAATCTATCTTGCTATGATTTTATTGAATTATATGTTGATGATAATGAGTATGAGAAAGTGATGCCAAATGTTAATAACATTTATGTGATGATTGGATACATTAAAAATTTGATGGAATATGATATTTCGTTAAAACGAGTAAGATGTGCGTAAATATTACAACTTTATCGTTATTATGCATTTAATGATTGATTTTGCATAAAATGTTTGAATATGGCTATGATTAATGTATGATGAGATTAATACGGGAAACTCCCTGATAAACCCTAATATATACATATTTTTACCCCTATGCTTGGCATATTTATGGATGATTTTTCCTTGGTTTTAGTGAATTCGATACTCTTAATCCTTTAAATTCATGTTTTATACTCACGAAAGCTTAGGATAGCAAAAAGAGCGTGAAACGGGCCAAAAACGGACAAATTAGGCCTAAATCAGTGTTTCACACGGCCTAAGCATTTCCACACGGGTGATCCACACGCCCGTGTGAGGCACACAGGCAGGCTACACACCCGTGAGTCATGGCCGTGTCGACTAGAAACCAACTCAGAATTACAAACGGCTTTAGCACTTGCACACGGGCGTGGCACACTGCCGTATCCCTGTTAAACCTAGGTCTAATTCTATTCGGAAAAGGCTAATTTTGGGCTTTTTTGGGCTTTCCAAAGGTATTTAAACACCATAGAAAAGGATCAGAGGGACACACAAAGTAGAAGGCAGAATATACCTAAGTATAGCCATCAGAATCATCTCGGAAGCAAGGATCTGCATCATGACTGAAGATTTCCATCCAATTTCCTAGAAGTTCTTTGGGTTTCATTATGTTTTATTGTTTTCCATACTTTGAGATGTTTTCCATTGTTATGAACTAAATTCCCTAAATACCTAAGGGAGATGAAACCTAAGACGGATCTTATTACTATTTGAGTTATCTGATAAATACTTATTCTTATTCTTAATTGTGAGTTCTAAATTCTTGTTTCAATATTGCAGGGTATTAATTTAGGTTTTGATGTGTTTATTTAGTAGAGCAAAAGTCCCTATTTAAGAGTAGATCATTCATAATTAAGCGAAGTTGCATGCAATCTTAGAGATAGGACGACATAAATCTGCCGGATTAGAGTCAAATCTAATAAGGGAATCCATAGATCGAGTTAATGCAACAATAGGGGTTTTAATTAGAAAGAGATTTCTATTAATCAACCTAGAGTCAGTTGTTCTTAGTCTCGAGAGAGATATTAACATAAATCAGGGATTTCTACGGAATAAGTCAAGTGATTAAATCGTCTAATTCAAAGGTAATAAGTAAAGTCTAGGTGGATTCTTTCTTGGGTATTGTCTTCTCCATCAGTTTTCCTAAAGTATTTTCCAATTGTCATCTCTGTCGTAATCTTAGAAAATTAGTTTTAGTTTAAAAACACCCTTTAATTCTTAGGCTAGATAATAAAAAGATAGTAATTACTAGTACTTTTAGTCCTCGTGGATACAATATTTCTGGTCTCACCTGAACTATACTACTATTCGATAGGTGCGCTTGCCTTAGTCGAATTTTTAGTTAGTTTAGCGACCATCAAGTTTTTGGCACCGTTGCCGGGGACTAAGATATTAGGAACACTTAATTTTTATTACTTTAGCCATTATTTTTTTTATTTTTATTTAATTTTGTTTTTATTGTTAATTACTAAATTTTCTTTTATTCACTTCTGACAGTTTTTTATAGTTTATGACTAGAAGAAACCCGTCAGGGCCTCTACTTTTCGATAGTGAGATTGAAAGCATAGCTCACAGAAATCGAAGAGAGATAAGGCGAAGCCTACAATACATAAAGGAAGAACAAGAGGACGATATCCATACTGCAATCGAGGAGATGACTGATAATCAGAACAATCTGTTACCTCCTGTGGTTGCTGCAAATCCAGTAGATCAGAATCCTGCTCCTCGTACTATGTATAATTATGCTAAACCTACTTTAACAGGAACTGAATCGAGTATAGTTAGACCTGCTGTTGCTGCAAATAATTTTGAACTGAAACCTAACACGATAGTTAGACCTGCTATTGCTGTAAATAATTTTGAACTGAAACCTAACACGATTTAAATGATACAACAGTTTATTCAGTTTGATAGTTTGCAGGACGAGGATCCAAACACTCATTTAGTAAATTTTCTAGAATTCTACGACACCTTTAAGATCAATGGCGTTTCTGATGATGCCATTCACCTTAAGTTATTTTTCTTTTCATTCAGAAATAAGGCTAAACAGTGGCTGAACTCGTTACCACGAGGGTCAATCACTACTTGGAAACAAATGACCGAAAATTTTTTACTTAAATACTTTCCGCCAGCTAAAATGGCTAAATTGAGGAATGATATCTCTTCTTCTGTGCAGATGGATTTGGAAACTCTTTATGATGCATGGGAGAGATACAAGGACTTATTGAGAAGGTTCCCCCACCATGGGTTACGTCTATGGCGACAGGTCTAGACTTTTTACAACGGTGTGAATCCCTCAACAAGGCAACTTATCGATGCAGCCGCTGGTGGAACTTTAAACAGCAAAACACCTGAAGAGGTTTACAAATTTATTGAAGAGATGTCACTGAATAATTATCAGTGGCAAGTTATGAGAACGAAGCTGATAAAAGTAGCTAGTGTTTTCAACCTCGACGCGGTCACTATGCTATCTAACTAGGTAGAACTTTTGAATAAAAAGATTGATGGTTTGTATGGTTCTACTCAGGTACATCCAGTGATGAGGTGTGATTCCAATGGAGGAGGAGTGCACAATACAGATTATCCATCCTTCAACCCTAGCACTGAGGAGGAATAAGTCCACTATATGGGTAATAATCCTAGACCTCAAAATAACCCATATAGTAACACTTATAATGCAGGTTGGAGGAACCATCCCAATTTCTCGTGGGGTGGTCAAGGAAACAAAGGCCACAACATCCCCTAGGCTTTCAACAACCACCTTACCAACAAGAGAAGAAACTGAACCTTGAAGAGATGCTTACAAAATTCATCTCGATGTCAAAAACTTGTTTTCAGAATACCGAAACAGCGTTTAAGAATCAACAAGCGTTAATTCAAGGGCTTGAAACTTAAATAGGACAGCTTGCTAAATTGATCTCTAAACGACCACAAGGTGGCCTACCAAGTAACACTGAAACTAACCCAAGGGAGCAACTTCATGCCATTACTGTGCACAATGATGAAAGGTTAGTTGAAGCTGAACTAAAACTGAGGCAAGACAATGTGGAAGATAAAGGTAAGATTGATACAAGTAATGGTACACATAAACTGGTAAGTAAAGAGTATAAACCTCGTGTGTCATACCCTAATGCGACAAGGAAAGACCACACAGACGAACAATTCGGTAAATTTCTTAAATTATTAAGAAACTTACATATTAACTTACTATTTATTGAAGCTCTTTTGCAGATGCCAAATGCGGTGAAATTTTTAAAGGAGCTTTTAGCAAATAAGCGGAAGTTGGATGATGCGTCGCATGTGGAGTTGAACGCAGTTTGCTCAGCCATTCTACAGAATAAGCTACCCAACAAGTTGAAAGATCTAGGGAGTTTTATGATTCCTTGCTTCATTGGTTGTTTAAATGTTAACAATGCTTTGGCTGATTTAGGAGCAAGCATTAATGTCATGCCTTATAAAATGTTTAAACAACTAGGTCTTGGGAAACCCAAACAAACTAGGATGAGCATTCAGTTGGCAGATAAGACAATTAGATTTCCTAGGGGTATTATTGAAGACGTGTTAGTCAAAATTGATAAATTTATATTCCCAATTGATTTTGTTGTTCTAGACATGGAAGAGGATAGTGACGTGCCTCTGATTTTAGGATGGCCCTTTTTAGCAACTGCTAGAACTACCATTGATATTGGCACAGGTGAATTGATACTTCGTGTAGGAAATGGATTAAACTTCAAACTCATGATTCTGCTAGTATATCCAGTAATCGAGATGATTGTCTAAATTCTGTTAACTTGAGTAATGTTGCAATTCAAACTTCTTTGCAGGAATCTCCTCAGACGAACGTGATGGAGCCTCATTCTAATCCATGCACCAAAAATAGAGTGACCCATGAAGAATGAAGGCTTTTGATCTATGAACTAGACGAATAGCGAACACATGTCAAGGAGAAACCAAAAATACACGATGAATCAAAGCGACACCACGATAAGTGTACGGATGAAACAAAGCACTTTAAGGTCGGGGACAAATTATTGTTAGATGAAAAGGACCCCCGAATTGCTACTTTAGAACACAATACAGGCAGAACGATTCCCTTCACGATAATGAACATCTTTCCACATGGTACAGTCGAGGTAACACATATCAAATTCAAAACTTTCAAGGTAAATAATACTCGACTCAGACCTTATTTTGATAAAATTGATAGCAGAAGTGAGGAGTTTCAACTCTTCGAACCACCATGATCGTGTAAATATGAGGTAAGTCAAGCTTAGACTTTAAATAAGTGCTTCTCGAGAGGTAACCCGAGCACTAACACCATTAACTAGTTTATTTTAGCTATTTTTAATATTTTTGTGCAGGTACAGTAACCCACACGACCTGGACACATGGGCGTGTCCTTGGCCATGTAGAAGCAGGGTTAAAGAATCCCCAAGTATCGAGCCACACGACCGTGCGACATGGCCGTGTGAACCACATGACCTGGACACACGGGCATGGCTTAGGCCGTGTGAAAATTGGAGCTAAATTTTCAAATTTTAAATAAGATAGGGAGCCACACGGGCAAGACACACAGCAGTGTGTTCGGACACACGGGCGTGGGAAAAGCGAACAACATCACACACGGCCGTGTGATATGGCCGTGTGATGAGAAGCCATTTAATTTTCACGATAAACACAGGCTAAACTCGAGCCACATGGGCATGTGACACGGACGTATAGCCTAACATGGGTCTCCCATGCCGGTGCCCCTTTTTAAACCCCTAACCTTAAACTTATTTTGTGTCTTCTTCTTCCTCAATCTTTCAAACCCAAACCCTAGCCGCCGTAGCCTCCCTCCCCCACAGTCATCCACCGTCGGGCCGACCCCCTCCTACCTCTCCTTTTTTCTTTCTTTTCCTTCCCCTTCTTTTCTTTTTCCCTTTCACCCTCACCCTTCTTCGTGTCGCACGACCTAGTCCCCGCGCCCGTGCCTCCCCCAACGCCGACCACACTAGCACCCATGCTCCCTCACTGTCTAACCCCTCTCCCGCTCCTCCTTGACCGTCGACCAACAACCGCCATCCCCTCCACCATAACAATCGGTTCTTGCATTTTCTTTTCTTTATTAATTATTTATTTATTTTATTATATTTTGTCAAGTGAGATTAATCTTTAATTCTATTGATTCTTAGTAGCTATAATATTAATTCAAAACAGTTAAAATTGCAGATTACACTATATTGGTTTTTGACTTTCATTTACCTACTGTTTTACACATGGAACCTTTGATATTTGGGTAAACTTAGTGCGTCATCAATATTAGGGTCTTTAGCACTTAATTTTTTCATTGTATTAGTTTTTATTTTTATTGTTATTAATATTGCTCATTCATTTAATACCTTGTTAGTTCGATTTATTTTCTGTTAGTTTTGACATGTTCCATTATTAGTGCATATAGGACTGAATTATACATGCCCACCATTTTCTAGAGTCTTTCAAGTTACACTTTTGTCTCATTCACATTTCTCACCCTCGGTTTCTAGATATTTTTGATTAATGATATTTACTCCTGTTTTACTATTATTGAACTACTCTATTTTCAAGAATACCATGACAAATAGACGAGGTAAGAAAACTGTTGTCCCTGCTTCGAAAAAACGGAAGGGTCCTGGTGCAACCTCCTCGAGCGCCTCGACTGAAGCTTATCACCCTCTGTTTCAATTCTCCTTCAGCCCACAGGATGACTTGTTCTAGCTTCTTCGAGTACGACCATTAGGAGTAGGTGGGCTGCTATATTGATTGGACCGCTTTGGAGCAAGTCCAACTTGCTCACCTTTTTCGCTTCCATCTCGATACTAACCCGTGGGATCGGTTCTTTTCAATTATCAAGCCTACCTATTCAGAGTTGACATTGGAGTTTTGCACTACTTTCCACCTACAGCATGTGATGAATACACATGACGAGGATGGTACTATTATTTTTAGACTTGGTGGACTTGTCAGGCATATGAGTGTACCCGAGTTTGGAGCTATTTTGGGCCTCTACATGGAGGAGTTCATGGCTTCAGAGAATTTTCTATAGCTTCACCGTCACATACACTATTCTCCATCTTACTGTTAGATCGACCTCACGGTGAGCACGGTTCCCTATGACGCAAGTCGCTTGAAGGCGACTTCTCTCCCTCCAGCACTACGCTACATTAATGCCATCTTGGCTCACAGTTTGACTGGGAGGAGAGAGAGCACTAGAGTAGTTAACACCACCAACGCGTACTTCTTATGGAGCATGGCGACTGGCCATGTATTTGACTTGGCATATTTTATCGCCCTCGCCTTTCGCCATCAGACGGATCGCCATAGGAAGGGCACCATCTGCCTTGGCTTTTATGTGACTTGCCTCGCTCGACATTTCGGCCTCTTCGACCCTCCAGAGATGTCATCGACCCTCACAGTAGTCGACCAGATGTCTCCTCAAGGAATATCTAGCATGATCCACATGAGGATGATAGAGCGACACCGTGGATTCGACCCTCCTCAGTACAGACTCGTTCAGTCTGATAACTAGGATGAGCTAGAGGACATTATTGATGATGTCCTTCCCCCTCATGAGGACCCACCCCCACCACCACCACCGAGTCACTGCCTTCTTGCTGCCACATTAACAGATTTATCCGAGCGATTCACTCGCTTTGAGTAGCAGTATTTTGAGTGGTTCAACAGCATCGATGCCACTCTTCGACAAATTTGCCACCACCTCCAAATCTTGCCTTCAGCACCGTTGACCCACGAGGCATCGGATGATGAGGACCTTTGACTCCCCTTATTTTATTATTATTATTATTATTATTATTATTATTATTATTATTATTATTTTCCTTTATTTATTTTTGAAGACTTATGTTTTATATTTTGAACTATATTTATCTTTTTAATTATTTTTAAGTGATCCCTTAATTCTCTTCCACAGTGGCATTTATTTTCTTATTATTAGCTCAAGAATCATACCTTTCATTCGACTCTCTCTACAATTCTTACTTTCGCTCTTCCAAGGATTTCATCCAAAAATTCAGGGCAGTTTTGCTTCTCACCCTCTCTTCTGATATTATACTTATATTGTTATTATATATCTTTGTACATTGAGGACAATGTACATCTTAAGTGTGGGGAGGTTATTTATGTGATTATCAGAAAATCCCTGAATTTTTATCTCGTTCTCAAATAATTTTCTCATATCATTATTAGAGTAAATTCTGATTAATTTATGATTTTTTATTGACATGTTTTGAATTAAATCATAGGTAATTGTGCATTAATTGTTTAAACTTTAAAGACATTAGAGAATCAAGCATGATAAGTTGACTTTTGAGAAGTAAAATTGTTAGGTTATTTCCCTGAATTGAGGTATTATCTTGAAGTTTTGAATTTGCAGGATTGACATCAAAAACCCATAATTGTCATGAGATTTTGAGCCTTTTAGAGTATATATCTTTCTTGCTCACTTATTTTATTGGTTATGAGTGTGTCAATATTGAATTGTTATTCTAGAACTTGCTTTGATTATACATGTCGAGACCACACTTTTGATTTGATATACTAAAATGATAAAGGCACTTAGGTTTTAACCCATTTACCCCATAAAAAGCCTACCCACATAATCGACCCTTAGTGAACCCCTTTGAGCCTTAACCATTGTTTCTTGATTTTACCAGTAGTCATAACCCACAACTAAACCCTTTTTTATTCGTTAAGAATTTTTCCCTTTTCATTAACTCTTTTTTATTGAGATTTGATTTGGTTAGTTACCTAACTATGATCGTCCATTTTAGTTGCTGAATTATTCCTCATTACGTACTCCCCATTCAATGTTCTTATTCTTAAAAAAAACTGTATATTCATATTCATTCAATTACATATCGTTCTAATGAGCTTGGATAAATTAAAGTCATTATATTGAGACAAACAGCTCACTTCATTTGTTTTGGATAGTTTGACTTCTGGCACTTGTTTGTAATTCAGTAATTAGCTTTATTTTTCTAAGTTTGGTAATTTATTGAGTTAATCTTGATTCTAACCCTTTTTTTTAGCCTTTTTTCCACACCTTTAACCCAAGCCCCATTACAACCCTATTAAAGACCTTATGATTTGTGTATCATCTCATTTATAGTGGTGGAGATTTGATTTTCATGCAAGCCTATGGTAATAACTTCGAACAATCTTGAATAAAGGATTAGGAGCATCAAATTCACTAAATTATATAATAAATCATCCAAAACCATGCCAAGCATGGGACTAGAACATGTAACTTTTATGGTTTATCAAATATCCCCACACTTAAGCATTTTCTTGTCCTCAAGCAAAATCCTCAACTCACAATTAAAATTAAACTTTCTCAATTCATAATTCTCATCAATAATGTTTTGTCATATTTCACAATTAATCACACATTGATTATTCAACTAAAAGAGCATTGAAGATCCAAACAATCCAAGTCAAAAATTTTAAAGCATGAAAACATAGGTATTTGCCTTTAATTAAGCAATTACCTTTAATCCAAAACCGACAAGAATTGACATCCTCACTAGAGATTCACTCAAATCACTCAAAGTGTTTAAGGTTTAAAAATAAGCACTCAATAGTCAAACATAAAAAGTCATTACCATAGGCTTGCATGAAAATCAAATCTCCACCACTATAAAATGAGATGATACACAAATCAAAAGGTCTTTAAAAGGTTGTAATGAGGCTTAGTTAAGGGTGTGGATAAAGGCTAAAAAAGAGGGTTAGAATCGAGATCAAATTGATAAATTGCCAAACTAGAAAAATAAACTAAAGTTGAATAATTACATCAATTGAAAACTAATCAAGAATAACACGAGCTTCTTCTTAAGATATGAAATTAACTGTTTAAGCTCAACAAAAATAGAACTAGTAGTAATCAACATATATGTATTTTTTTACTTACTTTTTTTTTTGAGATCAATGGATAATAAGAGATAATTTAACAGCTGAAACAAAGAACATAGTTAGGAAACTAACCAAATAAAATCTCGACAAAAAGGGGGTCAATGAAACAGGAATAGTTCTCAACGAATCAAAAATGAGTTATGGGCTAACATTAATGGGTAAATCAAGAAACGGTTTGTTAGGATCCTAGGGGTTCACTAAGGGTTAATTATGAAGGTAGGCTTTTTATGGGATAAGTGGGTTAAAACCTAAGTGCCTTTATCATCTCAGTATATCAAATCAAAGGTGTGGTCTCGACATGCATAATCAAAGCAAGTTCTAGAATAACAAATCAATATTGATACATTCATAACCAATAATAAAATGAGCAAGAAAAGTGCATGCTCTAAAGGCTCAAAATCTCTAAAAAAGTTATGGTTTTTTTATATCAATCTTGTAAATTTCAAACTTCAAGGTAATACGTCAATTCAGGAAAATAACCTAACAAATTTTAATTCTAAAAATAGACTTATCATGCTTGATTCTCTCATGTCTTAAAGTTTAAACAATCAATGCACAATTACCTATGAATTTAATCTAAAACACATCAATGATAATCACAAATCGATAAGAGTTCATTCTAATAGTAATATGAGAAAATTTCTTAAATACAAGGCATAATTAAGGGAATTTCAAATAATCATATAAATAACCTCCCCACACTTAAGATGTACATTGTCCTCAATGTACAAAAATAGATAATTACAGTAGAAACAAAATATCATAAGAGAAGGAGAGAATTGAAACTGCCCTGAATATTATATGAAATTCCCAGAATAGTGAAAAGTGAAATTGTAGATAAATGTAGATTAAGGGCATGATTCTGGGCAACTGATAAGAAAATAAACACAATGCTGAAGAAGATTAAAGGGTTACTCGATTAGAAACAACCACAATAAATAAAATATAGTTCAAAATATAAAAGCAAAAAATTCTAGGAAAATACAAATAAACAGAAAAATAAAAATAAAAACTAATAATAAAAATAGAAATAAAAATAAAAATAAAAGAAAATTAAATTAAATGGACTCAATGGTCCTCATCATCAGACGCATCAGCATCGTGAGTTGCCGGTGTTGGAGGAGCAATATGGAAATGCTGACAAATCTACTGCAATGTTGCATCAATACTGTCGAACCTCTGAACACAGTACTAACGGAAGCTAGTGAACTCCTCGCTGGATACTCCTCGGAAACTAGCAGCAAGAGGAACAGGTCAGTGACTCGAAGGCGGAGGCTGTGGTGGGTCCGTGATAGAGAGGAACATTATCAGGGAAGCCTCGGGTTCATTCTGAGCATCAGAATGAAACAATCGGTACTGAGGAGGATCCACTTCGCGATGCCACTCGATCATCCTCATGTATATCAGCTCCAGATTCCTTGAGGTGACATCTGGCCTACTAGTGTGAGTGTAGAGGACTGCTCCGGTGTGCTGGGTCTTGTGTGGCTATTGTGGCTCGGTGGTGGAAGAAAAAGAAAGGGGGAAAAAGATGGGGAGAGGCATGTGGTGGACGGACGTGTGCTTGGTAGGGGTTGTTTGGGTGTTGGGTGAAGGTCGGTGCAAGGGGTTGGTGGGCTGGTCGGGGCTGGAGGGGAGTTGTGCGAGTGGTGGAGAGGATAACGGGGGAGGGTGGGCATGCGATAGAAAGGGGAAAGGGAGGGAAAATGAGAAAGAGATGGGAGTTAGGCGACGAGGTAGGCTAATCGAGGATGAGAGAGGCGAGGGGCGAGGGTAACGATGGTGGCCAATGGAAAATACTTCAGCAAAAATTTCTTAGCTATTTGCTCCCATGTAGTGATAGAACCTCATGATAGGGAGTTCAACCACTGTTTAGCCTTATTTCTCAATGAGAAGGGAAACAACCGTAACCGAATGGCATCGTCAGAAATGCCATTTAACTTAAAAGTGTCGCAGAATTCTAAAAAGTTAGCCAAATGTGTATTTGGATCTTCATCTTGCAAACCATTGAACTGAACAAATTGTTGGATCATCTGAATGGTGTTCAGCTTCAGTTCGAAGTTATTAGCAACAATAACAGGTCTAAGAATACTCAATTCAGCCCTAGTAAGATTGGGCTTGCCATAATCATACATAGTACGATGAGCAAGATTTGCGGCAACCACAGGATGTAGCTAATTATTCTAATTTTCACCCATCTCCTCAGTAATATTAACGATGTCCTCTTTCTCTTCCACTATACTTTATTGACTCCGCCTCGCTTCTCTACGGTTTCTGCGAGCTGTGCTTTCAATTTCACTATCAAAAACTAATGGTCCTAGCGGGTTTCTTCTAGTCATAAACTAAATGACCTGCTAGAAATAAACAAAAGAAAAATTAGAAAAAAAAAATTAAACTAAAAACAAAAATAAAATGCAATAAAATAAAAACAGCTAAAGTAATAAAAATCTAATTCCTAATATCTTAGTGCCCGACAACGGCACCAAAAATTTCATGATGATTCACTTAACTAACTAAAATCATGACAAAGGCAAGCGTACCTATCGAATAATAGTATACCTATGGTGAGGCGGGAATATCGTATCCACGAGGACTAAAAGTACTAGTACTTACTATAATTCTATTATCTAGCCGACGAATTAAAGAAGTTTGTTTTTAATCTAAAATTTTCTAAACTAATTATTAAGACGTAACAGAGAATTAAGTAAGAAAATATTCGAATGAACTAATGAGAGAGACAATAGCCAAGAAAGAATCCACCTAGACTTCACTTATTATTCTAAATCTGAATTAAATGATTTATTCACTTGCCTTGATCCGTAGAAATCCCTAAATTATATTAATATCTCTTTCTAATTAAAACCCCTATTGTCGCATTAACTCGATCTATGGATTCCCCTATTAGATTTGACTCTAATCCGGTAGATTTATGTCGTCCTATTTCTAGGATTGCATGCAACTCCACTCAATTATGCTAGATCTACTCTTAAACAGGGACTTTTGCTCCACTGAAATAAGCACATCAATCATGAATTAATATCCTAAAAACATTAAAACATGGAATAAGTACACATAATTGAGATCAAGAAATAAAGTATTTATCATGTAATTCAGAAATTAAATAACAAGATTCATAATAGGTTTCATCTTCCCTAGGTATCGAGGGAGTTTAGTTCATACTTTGGGTAGAAAACATCTCAAAATTAGGAAAACAACAAAACATAAAGAAACTTAAAAACTTCTAGAGAAGTTGACTGGAGATCTTTAATCTTGAAGGAGATCCTGCTTCTGAGTTGATTCCGACGACATTGTTCAAGTAATTTTTTCGTTCTTCTTTGCGTGCCCCCTTAGGTCTCCTTCTAGTATGTATTTATAAACTTTAGAATGCTCAGAAACCCTAAAAAATGACTTTTGTCTTGTTTTTGGGAAATAGGGAGCGATATTGACACAGGCTAGTGCATGGGCGTGTGGCCAGCCTGTGTGGCTCACACGGGCGTGTGCTCAGCCCGTGTGGGAATAACCAGGCCGTGTGGATCCTGAAAGTAGATCATTTTGTCTGATTTTGCCCCGTTTTCTGCTCCTTTTTCTCCCCTATGCTCTCCTAAGTATATAAACATGAAATTAAAGGATTAGGAGTATCAAATTCACTAAATTATATAATAAATCATCCAAAAACATGCCAAGCATGGGATTAGAATATGTTACTTTTACGGTTTATCATGTTTAAGCCTCTCCTAAAGAAATCAATTCTAGTGTTCTTCGATGACATTATGGTCTACTCAATTACCTAGTTTAACCATTTATCACATCTTAGGAAGGTTTTACAACTGTCAAGAAAGCATCAATTATATGCCAAAAAAAGCAAATGCGGTTTTGGCACCTCTGAAATAGAATACTTAGGCCATAGCATCTCAAAGGGATCAGTAGTTGATGGGTATCGAAACCACTAAATAAAAATTCCTATGACAAATTGTTATCCAATTTTGTTTTTTCTTGTGAACAGGATTTCTGTTGTGGCAATAGTCGTGCCTACAACTTGAAACGAACTCGCTGAAAAATAAACAAATAAAATAAATTAGGGGAGTTGAAAATGTTTAAAAACTAAATAAGTGAGATAGAAGAAATAAACAATTATATCAATTGAAAATAAGATAAAATAAGAAAGTGATTTGAATTTTGTAAATAGAAATATAAAGCCTTAGCCTTAGACTCAGTGAATTTCAGTTTTCGAATCGATTCTCGAAAATAGATTTTCCCTTCCAAACCATAAGTTAGTTATAGCGATCAAGAACGTCCTAATTGCTAACTCTTCATTTCATAGCTGATTCCAATACGACCTACAAATCAACCCTTACCAATTGTCTAACCGCAATAAATGCATTCTCAATTCCAGACCTCAGTAGCCTTGCATTCTGAAGGACCCAACTCAGATTAACGACCTCAACCGCACGATACATTGAAATCTGATCACTATCTCTCTTGAAAAAAATCCCGCTAGTATGACCTCGCCAAGACACGCCAATTTGTTCGCAAGAATCCAAATACAGCACAGCCGACTCATCTTCCGAATTGTATGCCAAAACGACTCCAACCCAACATGTACTTTGTGTTGAAATCGAACTAACTTTAAGGGATGAATTTGTACTATCCCATATTCTGGAAAGATGGTGAATACCGTTATGAAAGATTTTTAGTGAAGATTCATTTCTCACAATTCTTGACCGGAAAGAATATCGGCTTAAAGCTAAGTTAGAAATTTAGTGAAGCATGAAATTAATCATGCTTGATTAGTGTATGAAAATAGTTTAAATGGAAATTTTAGAAAATAGAAAGGAAAAGGGACTTGGGAAGCAATTAAGCCAAAATATTGAAATGGAAATCAAAGTTGGCAAAATGCCTGTACTTCAACTTCACGCATGAAAAGAAAAGAAAAGAATTGATTTCCTATTCAATTTCTAGGTAGTCAAGGTGTCTTTCAAAGGCCACCATACACCTAATTTATACACAAATCATATACTAAAATTAGGCTAACCCACCTACCCACTAATTACATGAAATAAAATATCAAATTTTCTTTTCTAAATATGGCTTTTATAAAGTCAAAAATCTGACCAGCCCTTAAATTTCTTCAAATTTCTTATTCGGCCCCTCTTCTATTGCTCATGCTCCAATTTAATCCTTTTATGCTTGTCTTTGAATTAAAGCATCCGAATTTCGTTCCTAACAAAATTTAAACATAAAACCACTAATTTAGCAAGAATCATTTCAAGAATTAATTTATTTGAACATGTAAAATATGAAAAATAAACATGTTATTAGTACCAATAGATACCTCCAAGGTTATACATTGTTAAACAAATCTATTATATTGATAAACTAAATTTGCTATTTTCAATTATGCTATGTGTTGTGATTTCGTATGCTAACCAGTTGCATTGGTTTTCTTGTGATTGAACTCACAATAAGCTTTATAGCTCACTCCTCTTTTATTTCCATCTTTAAAAAAACCCATTAGGTTAGGACACAGACGCAACACATGGAGGGCTCTGAAATGTTTTATTTTTATGGAAGTATTGTTAGGCCTATTTTATAATTGTTATTATTTCAAAATTGCACTATATCGCTATCTTGTGGCATGAGACTCAAATTTAGGATTTATTTTGCATGCATAACACCTAACTTAATTTTAAATATGATTTTTATTAAAAAATGCATGAAATATAGTTTTCTTAAAACCAAGAAAAAAAAGCTTTTCCCTTGCCGGATTAAAATTAAAAATCGTGAGTAATAAATAAAGGGAAAATTAACTAACTTCGGAGATTTAAACTAAAACGTTTTTTATAACTCGCCAGCTATTCTGAAAATAAACTAAATTTTCTTCTAAAATAAATAAATGTTTAAACAGACTGTTTTGTAAAACTCTGATTGTACTAGGCCATTTCGGTGGTCGATGTAATTTCTCAAATTTGGGTCTAATATCTAGGACGGGTTGGAGAGGTTACATCTATGATACATCTATTAGCTTTCGAGATTTTCAAATTATATCAAGAACGATTCAATCATCGCACTGTTCAATAAATCACAAAAAAAAATGATTGAAAGAAAAATCTTAAACACAATTTCATAAAAATTATAAAAAAAAGGGTCTTTCTTAAGAATTTGAGAGGATTTTAAATGATAAAAAAAGGGGTGGAGTATTTGTAGAACTTCTATTCAAAAAAGAGGTTGGTTGAGACAACAAACAAATAAATTCTCTAGTCAAAGTTCAAAATCTTGAACTTGATAACCACAAGTGTCAAGGTAGTGTTGACTGCACATCCTCATGCTTTCCTCATGGCATGCATGGCACGAACTCAATTGTGAAAATTTAAGATATATATATATTGTCAAAACCTCCCTAAAAATGGGCTTTTAAAAATGAAAACGGGAGTCGCCACCAATCTTTTAAAGTGTGATTGGATCACTTTATAAAACGCTTTGGTCTACGAAATTACGAGAAAACAGGTTCGGGAGTCGGTTACGTACGAGGAAGGATTAGCACCCTCGTAACGCCCAAAATTGGTACCAAATTGAATAATTTTGTCTTAACGTCAGAAATTTGAAAGAATTTAGAAATAAGATCTCTTTTAAAACTGTAATAATTTGAATTAAAAAAGATTCTTTTGTTTTGAAAGAATATAAACATCATATTCAGCATGATTGAGTACAATATTTTTTAACTTCCGTAACCAAAATCATCTTGTAATTTTCAAAACTTATTTAGAAGGATATTTTAGATATTTAGACAAACGAGAAATCGCAACCCAGCATGTTAGGGCACTATTTACCGGATTCCTAACTCAGCATGTTAGGGCACTATTTACCTGATTCCTAACTATCAAGAACATTGCCTTATTTTTTTTAAAAATCTTTTGGATTGAATGAAATATAAAGGTTCTTTAAAATAATGATACATTTAACATATTATGACATCGATACTAACAATATAAACTACATACTTTAATACTTCACACAAATATAATAAAGTAAATGATGAATGACGACATAAATTATGATATACATTATCATTTCATGCAATTATAATCATAGAGAACAACGAGAATAACAATATAGATTACATAATACATACATAATAAGATTTCATACAAAATATAACATAGAAAGCAATGAATCTAGTTATTACATAACAATATCCTATGAAAATACTACTCAAAACAACATAAATAATCAATTCTTAATAGATATAAAAATAATAAATAGGTGATGAGATATTATTACTATTTTAAAATAATATTGAATAAATATAATAAGATACATAAAATAAATAAAATTATGAACGTACAAATCAAAAATGAAAATAAGAAAATGAATACAAATTTTTTTTAAAAATGAAGTATTTAATAAAATATTAAAATTAAGTATAAATGATGAAGGTAAGTTTCCTTTGAGATGATTAATATATATAAAACACATTACATGATATAATAACTTAATATACTCTTAAAAATATATGTTATTTGTAATAAATTTTAAAATACTAAACATTTAAAATATAATAGTAATATATGTATTATTCTATAAATATTTATAAATTTAATTTTTATATACAAATAAATAATAATAAAGAAATAATATATATATAAATAATATATAATATATGATATGTAATAAATATATAAATAAAATATAATGAAATATAAATAATACAATAAATATAAATAAGGATAATTTATATATACTATTATTTAGTAATAATTTTTAAAATATTTAATATTTTAGACAATTAATGAGTAATAAAATAATATATAATTTATATAAAAAAATAAAAGTAACGTAGGGAAATATGGTAAAATTTATAAAATATAATAAATTTGTAAACCGAAATACATATATAATGATATAAACTATGTAATAAATGAAATATAAAATAATAAGAATGATATATTAATTAAATTTACATACAAACATATAATAAAATAATTAATATATATATAATATGAAAATATATAATAAAATATTAATGGAATAACTAACAGATAATAAAAATATAACAGATAATAAAATTTATAAAAAAATGTATGTAATATTATAGATAATATAAATAAAATAATATAAAGAATATATATATATATAGTATTTAAAATATATTGGATTTACAAAACAAAACATAAATTTAATTTAATTTTAAAATTTTAGGGTTAATTATAAATAAATTTAAAATTTTGGGCCAAATTAAAAGACTCACTAAACCAGAGGGACTCACTGGGCAATTTAGCCCTAATCCCAAAACTATAACATCTTGATTTTCGGGTTTATCGTAATTTTCGGGAAACTGGTAGAGTTTTTAGAAATTTGTTATTTGGTAGTAGAACTCATAAATGGAATATGTAAATGGGCCTAAGGAAGGTTCGATTCCTGGAGTTGGCAGTTGAGGTGTTCTTTTTACGACTTGAGCAGGTAGGAGTTGGAAGCTGAATGGAACTCTGTTGGGGAGAGTTGGAAATCGGTCAAACACATGGATTAAGGAGTGATAAGGGGAGAGATTTAAGAGATTAGGAGAGAAGCTAAGAGTTGGCCGAATAGTGGGAACTGGAGAGGGGATTTCGGCAAGGGAGTATTAGGCTGGTATTTCGACATTTAGGGAGTAGTTGTGTCGTTTACTTCTGTGTAGCCACCATATGGTTTCCTGCTTTCTCTTCCTTTCTCCTTTTCTAGCCGAAACTATCATCCTCTCCACCCATATTTCTTTCTTTTCTTCTCCAAAACCAGTCCACTAATCCCTTTTATTTCATCTACTACTCTTTATCTCCACTTTTGCCGAAAAACCTCAAAAGCTGAAATCTGTGAAGATTAGTAGTGCCGAATTCTTTTTGGATCAGCAACTTTTCTGTTCTTATTCCTCAGCTACTAAACCCGAGATGACACACAAGAAAGACTGTGGTAAGTATTCATACACTAAATCGATTCAGTAGTAACTATTGACAAAAGCCGAAATCTCATATGGTTTAGGGAGATTGCCGATTTGTAATATAGGCCTTATTGGGATTTTTCATGTGATTCTTATGGTTTGTATAATGGAGTAGATAACTTTGGAGGAGCAGCAAGGCTTGGGGGATCGACTTGGATAACTTTGGTCGAGAATCGGACTCGGTGAAGGTAGGTGATCTATGGCCAGTAGGGGTTCCTTGGCCGAATATGGTAAGGTGGCTTTTGGGTTTAATAAGCATGATTTTTACACTAAGTAGGGTGACGGTTAATTGTAGGATTGGTGTGGGAGACTTTGCTAAGTGAACGTCACAAACAGGTGTGTAACGAACCCTCTTTCGTAGCTTAACTCGATAAATGCTGAAAAGCCAAAATGCTAAAAACTCTGGTATTTCGAGGACTTGTGAGCATGCGAAAGCTCATAGGTTGGGTAGATACACTAAGTTGATGATCGGGATCGTTGGAACAGGTAAGGGCGCGATTTTCTGCATCACGGTAAGTTGGGCCTCGAGGGGCTGAAGTCGGGCCTAATAGGCTTCCGGGCCCATTTGGGTAAATTTGGTAGAAAATGGAATCCTGTTAAATTGCGCGTTAAGTCAGTTAATACTGTTATGGAATATAGGTTAAATGGGCTTAAAGGGCTTAATCGACATTCATAGGGCCCATTAGGGGTTTAGGGCCCAAAAGCCTGAACTTCCTAGGGTGGATTAGAAATTATTGTTTAAGCATTCAGAATTATTGTTAATTTTTAATGTACATGGAAAACCCACGATAGTTGGTAAAATTACGAAATTACTCCTATGTTATGAAAATTGACTATTTTGCCCCTAAGTAAAAATGACTATCATACCCCTAGGGTTTAATGATGAATGTGATGCATGATATGTTTATGTGACATGATATGAACATGATATGCCATGATATAATCATATATGCATGGGTTGGGTTTATATGAATGGAGGAAGTGAAAAAGGGCTTTGCCCTAGTTTACCGAAAAGGACTTTTGCCCCAGTTTACCGAAAAAGGCTTTTGCCCCAGTTTTTTTTTAAAAGAAGCTAGGCCTCCAGTTATATGTTAAGCAGCTATACTGCCAGTGGAGAGTTTGGTTGGGTGGGTTGAGTTATTCCCTACATGGAGAGCTTGTTGGTACTGGTGGAGAGTAGCGGTTGGTGGGTTGAGTAGTCTCCCCAAATAAGTTTGCATTCATACATTAATATAACATGTGACATTGAAATGGGCCTATGGGCCATACCGTTTACAGTAAAGGCTTCAGCCCAGTGATATGAATAATGAAAAGGCTTCGGCCCAGTATATGAATAATTGAAAGGCTTCGGCCCAGTATATGTGGTAATTGAATTCGGGCTTAGGCCCAGTAGGCTGATATTGATTTAGGCTCTGAAAGGGGCTTGTTGCACACTGAGTTTCCAAACTTACCCCCTTTCTTTCTTATCTTTACAAGTGAGCCTTGATATGGAGACTTGGAGCCGGAGGGGATTTAGAGTGGCCATGGTGATCACGTTTGGACTTATCATTAAATAAACGGTTGTTCTTTCAGTTTATTATCACTTTTAATATTATTTATATTTGGGCTTGTAATAAGGCCATTTTAACTATTTATTTGGGATTATATTTATATAACTCTATATTTTTCTGATAATAATCAAAATGGGCTAGACTTAGGACTCATTTTCAAAATGATACTTGATTTTAAAATAATTCAACGACACACATAATTGGTATAACAAAGATAACTACTTAAATGAATTTCAACTTGTTTATCAAAGTGTGGCAATGGTTGTGGGCATGTCTAGGATTGGATCCAATCAAGAGCTTGGTACTTAAGCAGCCTTCATGGCTCACCTCCTCCGTTTCGGATACCTACCTGGTGCGCAGCTTCCATTCACTTTGTTAATTTAATGAAAGATAATCTTTAAACATTAAGACGAAGCTTCCATAATGTCTAGGCCAGGTTTGGGGTGTTACATTTAGTGGTATCAAAGCCAGGCTACAACAACTCGGCCGTGGGTTTTTAAATGGGTTTAAAATCGAGAATTTCAAAACAAAGGTACTTTAAATCAGTTTTTAGGAAATTTTTATTTCTGTGACCAAGTACATGTTTTTAAAGTTTTAAATGGTTTAAAGAAAGGCGTGGCACACTGAATCCCCGTCACCGAGTCTGTAAGTACCCTTACTTTTACGTTATTTAATATTGATATGATGTTATGGATAGAACTAAGGCCCTACCATGATACTTTAGATAGGGTAGAGTCAGTAAAGCAGTAGGATTGAGATCGTAGTTAGGCTACATCATTTGCGAACACAATCCCTCGAATCACAGTATTTCCATAACACATCTCTTAATAAAAACTGAAACATTCGACTAATGTCATAAAATTCATAATTAGATAATTCGATATGAGTACAAGAGGAACTCGTGGATGAGGCCGCGGACGTGGTCGCGGAAGAATGCAAGATGAACCTTCATCCTCAGGGCATAGGCCAACTGAGGAGGCATTTGTGCCACAGACAACTGAGACTGGGTCGTATGATCGGGCTGTGGGGGACGATGCTTTGTCTCAAGCGATGCTAAGGGTCCTAGAAAGGGTTGCTGAAACTAGCACCGGGACAGTAAATAGAGGATCCATCTCTGAGCGACTCTGGGCTAACGGAGCAGAGGTTTTTAGGGGCGTATCTGGAGTAGCCCCAAACGTGGCTGAATATTGGTTAGAGGCAACAGAGCATATTATGGACGACCTCAATTGCTCTGTAGAGCAAAAGCTGAAGGGAGCCGTGTCGTTACTGAGAGATGAGGCATACCAGTGGAGGATCATTGCAAGGGAAAGTACCCCAATCGAACGAGTGACTTGGGAGCTATTCAAGTCTACTTTTAAGGGGAGGTATGTTGGAGCTAGTTATGTGGATGCCCGCCGAAAGGAATTTTTAAATCTGGCACACGGTAATAAGACTGTTGCGGAGTATGAGGGAGAATTCTTGAGGCTGAGTCGATATGCTAGTGGGATAGTTGCGACTGAATATGAGCACAACGTTCGATTCGAGGATGGCCTCCGCGATGAGCTTAGAGTGCTGATAGCTCCACAGAGGGAGCGTGATTTTGCTGCATTAGTGGATAAGGCTAAGATAGCCGAGGAAGTAAAAAAGACTGAATGGCGAAATCGTGAGAGTGATCGACCCAAATTCAGAAGGGATTCTGGACCCTCAGGTGCTGCAAATAGAAATGTTAAATAAGCTAGAGTGGAGGAACCATCTCCGGTGAATACTTTTTGGTCGCAGGTTTGTAAGGACTGTGGCAGAGCACATATAGGGTAGTGCTAGAAACGAACTAGAGCATGTTTTCGATGTGGGTCAAAGGAACATAAGTTCAGAGAGTGTCCTCAGAGAGCAGCTCAGGATCAAGCTGCAGAGCAAAGAGGTGTTCAACCGCAGTGAGGAGGACCACCACCACAGAGGGGCCATGGGCAAGGTAGAGGTGGCAATGGTAATGGACGAGGGCGTGGGGCACCTGGCAGGGGTGCTGGGCAAGCTGAGGCTCGACAGCCAGCATTGGTTTATGCTGTACGATGTCGTGAAGAAGGTGACACGCCTGATGTTATAACTGGTATGTTCCTCATTCACAGGAAGCCTTATACTGCTTTGATTGATGTGGGTTCCACCCACTCGTATGTTGCTTGTAATGTACCTGGGGCATTGGGTGTGTTTCCTGATGAGACTGTGAGTGGGGTATCAGTAATAAGTCCATTGGGACACTCGGTTAAGGTAGATAAACTCTTTAAGGAAGTGCCTTTAGAGACACAAGGTGAGATATTTATAGGAGATTTGATGGAGCTGCCATTTGGGGAATTTGATCTTATTTTGGGGATGGACTGGCTAACCAAGCATAGGGCGACGTTGGATTTTGCTGTTAAGAGAATGGTGTTAAGAACTGCCAAGGATGAGGAGATAATGGTTATATGGGAGTGAAGGAATTATCTGTCTAATGTTGTTTCAGCTTTAAGGGCTGAGAAGTTGATTCGGAAAGGTTGTGAAGCGGTTTTAGCATTAGTGAGTCAAGCTGAACCTGAGGAGATGGCTGTGGAGTCAATTAGGACCATCAAGGAATTCCAAGTTGTGTTTCCAGAGGAACTTCCTAGACTACCTCCGAACAGAGAAGTCGAGTTCGAAATCGACTTGTTACCTGGAACGACACCAGTGTCCATTGCACCTTGTAGGATGGCACCAAAAGAGTTGGTGGAACTGAAAGCTCAGATTCAAGAACTGCTGAGCAGAGGGTTTATAAGACCCAGTGATTTCTCAGTAAAATTACAAAGGTCTTTGTTCAGTAAAGAAGAAAAATGGGACCATGCGAATGTGTATTGATTATCGCCAGTTGAACAAACTGACGATCAAGAACAAGTATCCCTTGCCAAGAATCGACGATCTGTTCGATCAATTCAAAGGAGCTTCGGTGTTCTCTAAGATTGACATTCGGTCAGGATATCACCAGTTAAGAGTCAAAGAAGAGGATATTCATAAGACGGTATTCAGAACTCGATATGGTCATTACGAGTTTTTGGTTATGCCCTTTGGCTTGACTAACACACCGGCAGCATTTATGGATTTGAAGAATCGAGTGTTTCAACCATACTTAGATCAGTTTGTTGTCATTTTTATTGATGATATCTTGGTGTACTCGCAAACGAAAGAGAAGCATGATGAGCATCTGCGGATTGTGCTGCAAGTGCTAAGGGAAAAACAACTTTATGTAAAGTTTAGTAAGTGTGAGTTTTGGCTGAATGAATTAACCTTCTTAGGGCATCTTATGTCTACAGAAGGGATTAAGGTAGACTCTCGGAAGATTAAAGTGGTTTTGGAGTGGAAGCCACTGAGGTCTGTAACAGAAATCTAAAGTTTTCTGGGGTTAGCAGGTTATTATAGAAGATTTGTGGAAGGATTTTCTATGTTGGCAGCACCATTAACGAAACTTATAAGGAAGGGAGCACCGTTTGTTTGGATAAGTAAATTTGAGAAGTTAAAGAAGGTTCTGACTGAGGCACCAGTGTTGATTCAGCCAGAATCTGGTAAGGATTTCACTATGTATAGTGATGCGTCACATGTAGGTTTGAGCTGTGTGTTGATGCAAGAAAGGTCGCTTATGCTTCATGACAGCTTAAGCCTCATGAGCTAAACTATCCTACTCATGACTTGGAGTTGGCCGCGGTGATTTTTGCGCTTAAGATATGGAGGCACTACTTGTATGGGGAGAGATGCATTATCTATACGGATCATAAGAGTCTTAAGTACTTGCTGACTCAAAAGGAGTTGAATCTTAGACAGCGAAGGTGGATGGAGTTGTTGAAGGACTATGACTGTTCGATTGAGTACCATCCAGGTAAGGCAAATGTCGTGACTGATGCATTGAGTCGTAGGACTGTGGCAGAATTGAAGGCAATGTTTGCTCGTTTAAGCTTGTATGACGATGGAAGGTTATTGGCAGAGTTACAAGTGAGACCGACTTGGGTGGAGCAGATTAAGAAGCAGCAGTTGGTGGATGAGTCATTGGTTTCCCAGTTTCAGCAAGTCGAGAAGGGGGAGAATCCAGACTTTGGATTAAATGGTGATGGGGTTCTTTGTTTTCGAGGAAGAATTTGTATACCGAAGGACTCTGATTTGAGATTGATGATTTTAAAGGAGGCGCATGGTGGACCTTGTGCTATGCATCCAGGAGGAAGTAAGTTGTATCGAGACTTGCGAGAGCTGTATTAGTGGTCTGGGCTTAAGCGAGAAGTGACCGAATTTGTGGGAAAATGTTTGACGTGTCAGCAAGTAAAGGCCGAGCATCAACTACCTTCAGGATTGTTACAGCCAGTAAAGATACCATTTTGGAAGTGGGAAAGGGTAACTATGGATTTTGTAAGTGGTTTGCCATTGACAACTTCCAAGAAGGACTCAGTTTGGGTAATTGTGGATAGGCTGACAAAATCTGCCCATTTCATACCTGTTTGAACCGATTACTCACTTTAGAGGTTGGCCAAGTTGTATGTGGTAGAGATACTACGGTTGCATGGTGTGCCAGTATCAATAATTTCTGACCGAGACCCAAGGTTTACATCCCGATTTTGGCAGAAGTTGCACGAGGCGTTGGGAACGCGATTGGATTTTAGTACGGCTTTCACCCTCAGTCGGATGGGTAGTCAGAGAAGGTTATTCAGATTTTAGAAGATATGTTAAGGGGTTGTGTTATCAACTTTAGGGGTAGTTGGGAGGATTACTTATCGTTAGCAGAATTCGCGTATAACAATAGTTACCAAGCAAGTATCCAGATGGCTTCATATGAGGCACTGTATGGACGAAGGTGTCGTTCGCCTACTTGTTAGGTTGAGTTGGGAGAGAGGCAAGTACTTGGACCGGAGTTAGTAGCAGAAACTGAAGACAAAGTTAAGGTAATCAGGAGTCGGTTAAAGGAGGCAGCGGATCGACAAAAGTCTTATGCGGATTTGAAGCGTAAGGACATTGAATATGCTGTAGGGGACATGGTCTTTTTGAAGGTTTTACCTTGGAAGAAGATATTGAGGTTTGGAAAGAAGGGCAAGTTGAGTCCACGGTTCATTGGACCTTATCGGATCCTTAAACGAATAGGGCCATTGGCTTATCAGCTAGAGTTACCTCTAGAACTGGATCGTATTCACGACGTCTTTCATGTGTCCATGCTAAGACGATATCGTTCTGACCCAACTCATATCGTGCCAGTTGCTGAAATTAAGGTACAGTCGGATTTGACCTTCGAAAAAGAACCTGTGCAAATACTTGACCGTGACGTCAAGGTGTTGGGAAGAAAGACAGTTCCATTGGTGAAGGTACTTTGGTGAAACCATGTCAAAGAGGAAGCTACGTGGGAATTCGAAGAGGCAATGCGTCAACAATATCCTCAACTGTTTGAATCAGGTAAAATTTCGAGGCCGAAATTTCTTTAAGAATGGTGGAATTGTAACATCCTGATTTTCGGGTTTATCGTAATTTTCGAGAAATTGGTAGAGTTTTTAGAAATTTGTTATTTGGTAGTAGAACTCATAAATGGAATATGTAAATGGGCCTAAGGAAGGCCCATGTGTAGGCCAAAACCCAGTAGAATTTTTGAATTTTAAGCTTAAGGAGTTAGGGGCTTTGGATAGGTGGCCTTATTAAAAGATATGGGCAAATTGTGACACAAAAGAGCCCATGGAAAAGTGGCTAAGTGACGCCAATAAGGAGCTAAAAAGGTGGCGTGTAAGTGGTTGGGGAGAGCCAAGGTTCGATTCCTGGAGTTGGCAGTTGAGGTGTTCTTTTTATGGCTTGAGTAGGCAGAAGTTAGAAGCTGAATGGAACTCTGTTGGGGAGAGTTGGAAATCGGTCAAACACATGGATTAAGGAGTGATAAGGGGAGAGCTTTAAGGGATTAAGAGAGAAGCTAAGAGTTGGCCGAATAGTGGGAACTGGAGAGGGGATTTCGGTAAAGGAGTATTAGGTTGGTATTTCGGCATTTAGGGAATAGTTGTGTTGCTTACTTCTGTGTAGCCACCATATGGTTTCCTTCTTTCTCTTCTTTTCTTTTTTTCTAGCCGAAACTATCATCCTCTCCACCCATATTTCTTTCTTTTCTTCTCGAAAACCAGTCCACTAATCCCTTTTGTTTCATCTACTACTCTTTATCTCCACTTTTGCCAAAAAACCTCAAAAGCCAAAATCTGTGAAGATTAGTAGTGCCGAATTCTTTTTGGATCAACAACTTTTCTGTTCTTATTCCATATCTACTAAACCCGAGATGGCACACAAGAAAGACTGTGGTAAGTATTTGCACACTAAATCGATTCAGTAGTAACTGTTGACAAAAGCCGAAACCTCCTATGGCTTAGGGAGGTTGTCGATTTGTAATATAGGCCTTATTGGGCCTTTTCATGTGATTCTTATGGTTTGTATAACGGAGTTGATAACTTTGGAGGAGCAGCTAGGCTTGGGGGATCGACTTGGATAACTTTGGTCGAGAATCGGACTCAGTGAAGGTAGGTGATCTATGGCCAGTAGGGGTTCCTTGGCCGAATATGGTAAGGTGGATTTTGGGTTTAATAAGCATGATTTGTACACTAAGTAGGGTGACGGTTAATTGTAGGATTAGCGTGGGAGACTTTGCTAAGTGAACGTCACAAAGAGGTGTGTAATGAACCCTCTTTCGGAGCTTAACTCGATAAATGCCGAAAAGCCGAAATACCGAAAACTCTGGTATTTCGAGGACTTGTGAGCATACAAGAGCTCATAGGTTGGGTAGATACGCTAAGTTAATGATCGGGATCGTTGGAACAGGTAAGGGCATGATTTTCTGCATCACAGTAAGTTGGGCCTCGAGGGGCTGAAGTCAGGCCGAATGGGCTTCCGGGCCCATTTGGGTAAAATTGGTAGAAAATGGAATCTTGTTAAATTGCGCGTTAAGTCAGTTAATACTGTTATGGAATATAGGCTAAATGGGCTTAAAGGGCTTAATCGACATTCGTAAGGCCCATTAGGGGTTTAGGGCCCAAAAGCCTAAACTTGCTAGGGTGGATTAGAAATTATTGTTTAAGCATTTGGAATTATTGTTAATTGTTAATGTACATGGAAAACCCACGATAGTTGGTAAAATTTCGAAATTACCCCTATGTTATGAAAATTGACTATTTTGCCCCTGGGTAGAAATAACTATTATACCCCCAGGGTTTAATGATGAATGTGATGCATGATATGTTGATGTGACATGATATGAACATGATATGCCATGATATAATCATATATGCATGGGTTGGGTTTATATGAATGGAGGAAGTGAAAAAGGGCTTTGCCCCAGTTTACCGAAAAGGGCTTTTGCCCCAGTTTACCGAAAAGAGCTTTTGCCCCAATTTTTTTTTAAAAAGAGGCTAGGCCTCCAGTTATATGTTAAGCAGCTATGTTGCCAGTGGAGAGTTTGGTTGGGTGGGTTGATTTATTCCCCACATAGAGAGCTTGGTTGGTACGGGTGGAGAGTAGCGGTTGGTGGGTTGAGTAGTCTCCCCAAATGGGTTTGCATTCATACATTAATATAACATGTGACATTGAAATGGGCCTATGGGCCATACCATTTATAGTAAAGGCTTCGGCCCAGTGATATGAATAATGAAAAGGCTTCGGCCCAGTATATGTGGTAATTGAATTCGGGCTTAGGCCCAGTAGGCAGATATTGATTTGGGCTCTGGAAGGGGCTTGTTGCACACTGAGTTTCCAAACTCACCCCCCCTTTCTTTCTTATCTTTACAGGTGAGCCTTAATGTGGAGACTTGGAGCCAGAGGGGATTTAGAGTGGCCATGGTGATCACATTTGGACTTATCATTAAATAAACGGTTTTTCTTTTAGTTTATTCTCATTTTTAATATTATTTATATTTGGGGTTGTAATAAGGCCATTTTAACTTTTTATTTGGGATTATATTTATATAACTTTATATTTTTCTAATAATAATCAAAATGGGCTAGACTTAGGACGCGTTTTCAAAATGATACTTGATTTCAAAATAATGCAACGACACACATAATTGGTATAACAAAGATAACTACTTAAATGAATTTCAACTTGTTTATCAAAGTGTGGCAATGGTTGTGGGCATGTCTAGGATTGGATCCAATCAAGAGCTTGGTACTTAAGCAGCTTTCATGGCTCACCTCCTCTGTTTCGGATACCTACCTGGTGTGCAGCTTCCATTCACTTTGTTAATTTAATGAAAGACAATCTTTAAACATTAAGATGAAGCTTGGGTTTTCAAAACTTCGATGTGACACGTCAGATTCGGCCATGACATTTAGGCTGAGTTTGGAGTGTTACAAAAACGACACCGTTTTTATGAACTAGATTTTAAAGCCACTATGAGGACCGAATTGGATCGAAATTAATATATTAGGGTTAAATTAAAAATAAAATAAAATAAAGTTGAAAATATAAAAAACACGGAAGGACCAATTGGGAAATTATCCCAATTTACAAAAACACGCGGATCCTCCTCGGGTAATTACGCGCGGATCCTCTTCCTAATACGGTGCCGTTTTAGTGCTTATTGAATTAAGCAAAACGACGCCGTTTTTTTAGGGTTATATAAGTAAAAAATTAAGCCCAAAATTCATTTTACACTAGTCTTTAAAAAAACAAGTTTGAAACTCTCTGCAGAGGGGAAGAGTGGAGTCCCCAGCTTCGGCCTTCGGCCACCGAGTAGCCCATGCTCGCGCGCCACACGCGCCTCCACACACGGTGGTCGGAGGGTTAAAAACCCTAGCCCTTTCAAGCGAAATACAAGTAATCTCTTTTCCTTCGTAAGATCGACAGTTTTTTTTTAAAACGATTCGTATATTCGTTGATAAATAAAATGACAAAATATAAAGCTTAAATCACCTTTTAAAGAAACTGCGTGAACTTTTTTCTTTTGTATATATGTCCGTATATCTTTTTGTATTTATAAAAATTTGAGCCCCTTGACATCGTATTTTACATCCATTTATACTGTTTACAAGTGAGTCTAAAAAATTAAACCCCGATTCTGATTCTGATTTATTGGCTGATTGCTTGCTTCTTTCCTTTTCTTGCAGGTTAACAAAGCAATCTTTGGTGGTGGGGCATGATCCATGCGCCGATTGCGGCGCAACATGGGGACTGGAACCACGGCACTGGTGGTGGTCACTTGGAACGGCGCAAAAAAAAATAACGATTGGCGTGCCTATGACGTAAGATCTTCTGACGTTTGGTATGGCTTGGGAGCTGCGGTGCAAACCCTAGCTAGGGTTTCCTGAAGCTGAAGATAGGTTGAGCCAATTGGGCCAATTAAATCTTGGGTTACCAGGCCAGTTTAGTGTATCAGGGGTAGGACCAATTGGGTTATAACCGAGTTGTTTGGGTTTGGGTTTAGATCAGTTAGGCTACAAGTGTAACCGAGTTTGGGCTTATCAGACCTTGAGGCCTGTTTTTTGTAAATGGAATTTATTAATGGACTATTTTTTATTTTATATTTGTTTATTTATTTATGTATGGGCCCGGGCAGAAACGGGTTATTACAGCTGCCCCTCTTTGCTCATTGTCGTGTAATGATAATAGAGCAAAGACTACAAAGGGACCCATTATGCCCGGTCTAGCCCAGTCTTTGAGACCTTCAAATGGTCTTCAACCTATCTATAACTTCAGAGGTACTGGACCATAAATAAGATAGCTTCAATTTGTTTCACTTGTAACTTCAGGAAGGCAATATTTGCTATTTTCAACCTGCTCCCTGCAACCTCAGGAATACCATGTTGATATCTTCAATTTGCTCTCTGACAATACAGAAATGCCAAATCTGTCATCTTTGATCTGCTCTCTGACAATACAGAGACGCCAAATCTACTATCTTCGATTTGCTCTCTGACAAGACAGAGACACCAAATCTGCTATTTTCGATCTGCTGTCTGACGATACAGAGATGCCAAATCTACTATCTTTGATCTGCTCTCTGACAATACAGAGACGCCAAATCTGTCATCTTCGATCTGCTCTCTGACAATACAGAGACACCAAATCTACTATCTTCGATCTGCTCTCTGATAATACAGAGACACCAAATCTGTCATCTTTGTTTTGCTCTCTGACAATACAGAGACGCCAAATCTGCTATCTTCGATCTACTCTCTGACAATACAGAGATGCCAAATCTGACATCTTCGATCTGCTCTCTAACAATACAGAGACGCCAAATCTGCTATCTTCGATCTGCTCTCTGACAATACAGAGACGCCAAATCTGTCATCTTCGATCTATTCTCTGACAATACAAAGATGCCAGATGATCTTGGATCTATTTCAGCGTAAATACTTGAAGGTCAGATCTGCTATGCTTTAGCCTATTACCCTACTGCTTAGAGGGTTAAGGCACATCAATCTTCATTGTCCCTTGAAGGACATGACCTGTATAATGTGTATGAGTTCATGCCTAATTATTAGGATGGCATGATCGAAATGAATCAAGTGCTCCTAATTAAACCTGCAAAATTTTTATGAATATGACCCCTATTCCAGACGTCACTACTCACTCCTTCGTCAAAGCTCATCCTGATTTCTCTCGAAATATCATTCTTACTCAGCCTGTGGGTTTGTACCATTCTTCAAATGGTATGACCCATCAAAGATATTTGTAAAATGATCTTCTCTTAGGATCGAATCGTATGATTTGTCCAATTATCATTTTGGATTAAAGAAATAATTCCCTCGAGTTCTTTCGAACCCCATTTACGTGAATTCCTCGAACCACTGTTCTGTTTTAGTCTCTTGTATTATCTAGAAACTTTCCGAGTAATGAGCAAAACTTCATTTGTAAAATTTATTTAGTTCATCTATCATTATTTAATGCAACACACTTTAAGAATAATGGAAGATGAATTTACTCTTGAGAATAATTAGATTTGAATGAATTTGTCAAAAATACAAAGGAAATTAATTTGAAAGGGTATCTT
Source organism: Gossypium anomalum (assembly GCA_025698475.1). Classification (NCBI taxonomy): domain Eukaryota; kingdom Viridiplantae; phylum Streptophyta; class Magnoliopsida; order Malvales; family Malvaceae; genus Gossypium; species Gossypium anomalum. The sequence continues at coordinate 72,420,330 of CM046968.1, forward strand.
TGAGAAGAAAGAGAATCTAAAGATAGTAAACAGGACAAAAGTTAGATGCCCTAGATATCACCGCTTGAGTGTCTATACACCAGCTCTATGAAGACTTTCTTGAGTTCAACATGTGTTTAAAAGAATCCAAAGTACTTTGTTGATGCCCCAATATGTAACGCACTTTGCCCTTTGTTGGATCAGATATAGCTAGATTACCGTGTGTTCTTCAAAATTTGAACTGCCCTTTCGGGTTTTCAACTCAAAACCCCTTTGGCCACAAGGCGCCCTTTGTGGGTTTTCACCTTAACCTCTCCATTTTTTTTTCTAAATCTCAAGGCGCCCTTTACGGGTTTTCACCCTGGATTATCCTCTTTTTTAGACAAAGTACTTTTTGACTGAGTCTGAATTCACTGGGTTGGGCAAACTCTTCCCATCTATTTCTGTCAAGATCAATTCAATCTAGAGAAAACCTTCTTCATGACATACGGCCCTTCCCAATTTGGCATCCATTTTCCTTTGAAGTCTTTCTGAATGGGGAGGATCCTTTTTAATACAAGATCCCCTTCGTGGAATTCTCTTGGACGTACTTTCTTATCATAAGCTCGCATCATTCACTTCTGATACATCTGACCATGGCGAATAGCCCTTAGCCTCTTTTCCTCAATCAAGTTTAACTGATCATATCGTGATTGTATCCATTCAGCCTCATCCAACTTTATTTTTGACAAAACTTAGAGAGACGGTATCTCTACTTCAATAGGTAACACTGCCTCCATCCCATAAACCAGCGAGAAATGAGTTACCCCAGTAGAAGTTCTGACGGACGTTCCATAGGCTAAGAGTGCAAAGGGTAACTTCTCATGCCAATCTCTGTAGGTTTCAGTCATTTTCACCACTATCTTCTTGATGTTTTTGTTAGCAGCTTCCACTGCCCCATTCATCTTTGGGCGATACGGAGATGAATTATGATGCTTAATCTTGAACTGACTATAAACTTCTGCTATCGTTTTGTTGTTCAAGTTCAATGCATTATCTAATATGATCCTCTCAGGCATCCCATATCGACAAATGATCTCTTTCTTCAAGAATTGACTTACAGCCGACTTAGTAACATTTGCATAAGAATCAGCCTCTACCCAATTTGTGAAGTAATCAATGACCACAAAAATAATGTGATGCCCATTTGAAGCTTTTGGTGATATTGGCCCAATAACATCCATGCCCCACATGGAAAAAGGCCATGGAGAAGTCATAACATGTAGAGGTGAAGGTGGTACATGAATCTTATCTTCATAGATCTAACATTTATGGCATTTCTTGGCGTAGTTGATACAATCCCCTTCCACAGTAGACCAATAATATCCAAACCTCATGATTTATCTAGCCATCGTGAAACCATTAGCGTGCATCCCACAAACACCCTCATGAACGTCTTCCAAGATTAACTTAGCCTCTATGGCGTCAACACATCTCAAGAGTACTTGGTCTTTCCTTCTTTTGTACAAGATGTCCTTATCCAAAATGTAATCACAGGCTAATCTCTTTAAATTTCGCTTATCATTTTCAATTACCTGTTCTGGGTATTTACGATCTCTCACATATCGTAATAAATCCTGATACCAAGGGTTATCATCTTTTTTTTCTTCCCCAATGCTACAATAGCTAGCTGGTGCCTCAAAGATACTCATCTGAATGGGTCTCATCTCCTCCTCTTTACTCGCTCTAATCATTAAAGCCAAGGTTGCTAGAGTGTCTGCCATTTAGTTTTCGTCTCGTGGGATATAATTGAAAGTGATATCATCAAACTCCTTAAGTAACCCCAAAACTACCTTTCAATAATTGATCAATTTAGGATCCCTTGTCTCCCATTCACCTCTAAGCTGGTAAATCACCAATGCAGAGTCTCCATATATTTCCATGGTTTTTATTCCTCGCTCTATAGCTGCTCAGAGTCCCATGATGCATGCTCCATACTCAGCCATATTGTTTGTGCAATCAAAATCTAATTTACATATGAATGGATAATAATCACCATTTGGGGATACCAGGACTGCCTCAATTCCATTCCCAACCACATTGGATGCCCCGTCGAAGCTCATCTTCCAAGTATAATCCTCTGTAGTTGCTACACACATCAACTCCTCATTTGGGAAATCAAAATTCAATGGCTCATAGTCTTCTAGAGCTCTACTAGCTAGAAATTCTGCTATCGCGCTTCCTTTTATAGCCTTCTGGCTCACATAGACTATGTCAAACTCTAAAAGCAGAATTTTCCATCTTGCCATTCTCCCATTCAACGCTGTTGACTCCATCATGTACTTCAAAGGATCAAGTTTTGAAATAAGCCAAGTAGCATGATACAGCATATATTGCATCAACCTTCGAGTCATCCAGATTAAATCACAGCACAATTTCTCAATTGGCGAATATCTCATCTCACACTCTATGAATTTCTTGCTAAGGTAATATATCGCCTTCTCCTTTCTTCACGACTCGTCATGTTGGCCAAGCACACATCCCATAGAATTGCTAAACACTGATAAGTATAGGATTAATGGTCTACCTGGACTAGGTGGAGACAACACAGGAGCATTTAACAAGTATTGCTTAACTTTATCGAAAGCATTCTGGCATTCCTCATCCCAAGTACCTTGGTTGTGTTTTCTAAGGAGGTGGAATATAGGATCACAGTTCTCAGTTAATTGTGAAATAAACCAAGCAATATAATTCAACCTTCCAAGAAAACCCCGAACTGACTTCTGAGTACGTGGTGGAGGCAAATCTCGTATGGCTTTAACTTTGTCTGAGTCAACTTCTATTCCTTTTTCGCTGACCACAAAGCCTAGTAATTTCCCTGACCTAGCTCCGAAAGTGCACTTTGCCGGATTAAGTTTTAACTGAAACTTCCTTAATCTCAAGAATAGTTTCCTTAAAACTTCAATATGTTCCTCCTCCGTTCGAGATTTGGCAATCATATCATCGACATACACCTCAATTTCCTTGTGCATCATATTGTGAAATAAGGTCACCATAGCCCTTTGGTATGTTGCCCCTGCATTTTTCAACCCAAAAGGCATTACTTTGTAACAGAAGGTACCCCACAATGATATGAAGGTGGTTTTATCCATGTCTTCAAGATGCATCTTTATCTGATTGTACCCCGAGAAACCATCCATAAAAGAGAATAACGAATATCTTGCTGTGTTGTCTACCAAAGTATCTATCTGTGGCAGAGGGAAATTATCTTTTGGGCTAGCCTTGTTCAGATCTCTATAATCAACGCACATTCGTACCTTCCCATCCTTCTTAGGAACTGGTACAATGTTAGCTACCCATTCAGAGTACTTCACCTCTTGTAAGAATCCTGCATCGAACTGCTTCTTGACTTCGTCCTTTATTTTTAATACGATATTTGGCCTCATTCTTCGCAACTTCTGTTGGACTGGCTTACAATCCTGTCTTATCGGAGGGCGATACACCATAATTTTGGTATTTAACCCTGGTATATCTTGATATGACCATGCGAAGATATCCTTGAACTCACGTAGCAATTCAATCAGTCCTTGCCTTGTGCTTTTGGCAATATGCGTGCCAATTTTCACCTCTTTCCCTTCCTCTAGGGCTACCTTCTCTATTGCCTCTCCCTCATGTGGCATGATTTGTTTCTCCTCCTGTTTTACCATCCTCAAAAGATCTAGAGACACATCACAATCCTGGACATCTTTAAAATCCTGAGTTCCTTTAAACACATGTCTTGCTAGCGAGAGAAATCAGGATTTGATATATTAGTGCTAATGTCATTGATATCTAGGGATTTGTGAAAGTATAAAGAATATACAAAGAATGAATGAATTTAAGAATGATTATTTATGTGCTATGAATGAAAGAATAAGAATTGCCAAAATTTAAAGGAATATTGGTTGCTAAAAATGAAACAATACTCGTTTAAATTGATAAAAGTTATGTTTTATTAAAAAAAAATAGATGATCGTAAGCCTATTTCACAAATGTAATCCCATTACTCCTAGGCTCTAGAGTAACAAGAACGTTTTGAGAATTACTCTGAAGAATTCCTAAAGACTACAGGAAGTTCCTCCACAGTCCAATTGTTCAAAGAGCTTCCCGGTTCGTAAGGGCGAATGCCCTCAAGGTTTCTTTGTTTCGATTCTTCGTCTTGTATAGCATTAATCTGATGACTTCCTTTTATGAGTAACCCTCTCAATATGAAGGTTTGGGATATTGGAGGGAATGTCATCGGCTCCTACTCAACTTCTCTTCTATTAAGGCGTGCCCTTCTTCCCTCTTGGCGCTTCTCAATTTCCTTCCTCCTTTGCTTATAGTCTGGTTTGAAGCCCAAACCAAAGCGATCTCTCTTCTCTTTCAGCTCTGAAATTTGAGTCCCTCCTTGCAGGTATTTTCCTAACCCTCTTCCTGGTAAGGCTCCCTTTCTCGCCATCATTTGTAGAGCCATCCTTATAGCTTTTGCTATCTTTGGTACCGATAGCTCACTCCCTTCTGAAATGAAGGTTGCATTTACAAATTCTAAAGAGCGAAAAGAACACTCAATAGACTCTTCGTTTGTCTCGATATAAGGGGCCTTGCTAGTGACTGCAGCTATAATGTCCTCCTCTGCATCGATGGTTACTAACCGTCCATCTGTCACTAACTTTAATTTCTGGTGCAATGATGAGGGTACCGCTCCCGCTGAATGTATCCATGGCCTGCCTAATAAGCAATTGTAGGAAGACTTGATATCTATCACCAAGAAATCTACTTCGTACATATTCAGCCCAATTTCCAAAGGGATGTCAATCCTTCCCATCACCTTCCTTTCTGTACCGTCAAAGGCTCTTACCACATTTTGACATGTCTTCATGTGAGAATCGTCAACGGGTAATCTGTTCAATGTAGACAACGGTAAAACATTCAAAGCCGATCCATTATCGACAAACATGCTTGGGACTGTATATCCCTTGCATCGCGTTGTGATGTGCAAGGCCTTAGTTGACCCCCTGCCCCCCGGTGGGATTTCATCATCATTAAAGTAGATGAAATTATCCGCACTTATGTTATTCACCAACCGGTACAGCTTGTTAATGGATATGTCATGAGTGACATATGTTTCGTTGAGCACCTTCATCAATTCATTCTGATGCACCTCAGAACTCAGAAGTAAGGCCAATACTGATATGCGAGCTGGCTGCTTACGCAACTGCGCGACTACGCTATACTTGCTATGCTTAAGGAACTTTAGAAATTCCTTAGCCTCCTCTTCCTTTACTGGCTCCTTGACAGGCACTTCAGCCTCTTTTTCTGTCTCTGTACTAGCATTCTTTATTTTTGTGGGCTCCTCTCTGACGCCCATCGTATCATACCGCTTCCCATTCCGTGTATGGGAACCCTCAACTTGTACATCTTTAGACATGCTGGCTATATTCTCCTTCTCCGGCACTGTCACACTGCAGTCATAACTCCATGGTACCCTCTTGCTATCTCTATAAGGGAAAGGCATAGGCTTATGAATAATGACCTTAGGCACTGTTTGTGTTCCCATTTCATTATTCCCCAACAGGGAAATAATAATCCTTGGCCGGCTAGTTCCTTTTTGTTCACCTTCCAGCACACATACTTGTTTTTCACAAGAACTACCTTAAAAAATTTGTAGTTCTTTGTTGTCTATAAAGCCTTGTACCAAGGCCTTGAATTCTTCACAATCTTGAACTTCATGTCCTTCTTTCTCCTGGAACTCTCTATAGTTCCCTATTTCTCCTCTCTCGTCTTTAGAGGTTAACATACCTCTCTTCATCATCTCCTCCCAAATCACCTTCATAGGCATCCTCACCTCAGCAACATCTTCCTTCATTTTCCTTTCACTGACTTCGCCAATAGCATTTACTCCTTGATCGCTATGATTTGGCAATGGGTTTTTCGTATTTGGGGTATTGTCAAACTTTACTACCCCCACCTTAATAAGCCTTTCTACGACCTTCTTAAAACCGGTATAATTTTTAATCGAATGCCTCGGTATTCCAGCATGGTATTCACATCTGGCATTTGCGTCATACCATTTGGGATATGGGGGCTGCAATGGTTTCAGGTGAAAAGGAAAAATAGTATGTGCATCGTATAAGCTTTGATAGAGCTCACAATACGTCACGGGGATAGGTGTGAATTGCATCCTTTCAGAATTCTGCCTTGTACCTGACTCTTTCTTTTGAGAACTTTGTTGCTCAACCACAGGTTGACCAAATGTGATTGCCCTCGTATTGTAGGTGCTTGTGTTATTCACTTCACCATCTTTTCTCCTTGGGGCAGATCTTTTGGTTACTTCTCCCTTGATTTTGCCACCCCTTATGGCATTCTCGATTATCTCTCCCACCATGACTATATCCGCAAAGCTTTTAATGGTGCTCCCAATCAAGTGAGTAATGAATGGAGCCTTTAGAGTGTTGATGAAAAACATGGTAGTCTCCTTCTCCAACAACGGTGGTTGAACTTGCATTGCCACCTCTCTCCATCTCTGTGCATATTGCCTAAAATTTTCATTAGGCTTTTTCTCCATGTTTTGCAGTGTGATCCTATCCAGAGTCATGTCAGTCACATGATTGTACTGATGCATGAATGCTTGTGCAAGATCCCTCCATGAACTTATTCTGGCTCGGCTTAGTTGATTATACCATAGTTGATTATACCACTTGGCTGCTGCCCCAATTAAACTGTCTTGGAAACAGTGGATCAACAGTTGATCGTTATTCACATACCCAGTCATCCTCCTACAGAACATCGTAATGTGAGCTTCTGGGCAAGTAGCCCCGTTGTACTTTTCAAATTCTGGCATTTTGAATTTGTGAGGAAGCACCAAGTCTAGGACCAAGCTTAAATCTTTGGCATTAACTCTATGATGTCCATCAGCATTCTCTAAAGCCTTGAATGTTTCCTCCAACCATTTGTAGCGTTCTTCCAACTGTCTTGCAGCCTTAGTTCTTAAATCCTCTTTTTCAGTCATGTATAAGTCAGGAATGACAAGATTTGCAAGATTGTCACCCAAATTGAATCCTGAGCCAGTTGGGAAATTTATGGGGATCCCAGCATTGACTTGACCCTGTTGAGGCCTTATTGTGACAGACGGCCCTCGGGGATATGCCTCAGGTACATGAGGTGAGTGAAACCAGGAGGATGACCCTCGTTATCCTCTTCAGTGATTGCCATGGGAGCCTTTCCCTTATCAGTGGCTCTCAGTAGTTGAGCCATCTCAGCCATCATGTTCCTTTGAGCCTTCAACATTTGCTCCTTCATATCATTTTGCATTTTTACCAATTGCTCTTGCAATTGGTCTTGCATGTCCTTTTGTAGCTGTTCAAATCTTAGGTCCATACTCTTTAATTTAGCGTGTGTATTGTAAGGATGTGTTGCTTCCAGATTTTCTTTTTCTTACTCTCTTTCTCCCTAATAATTTTAACTAATTAGGGTCTTTCTATAAACTTGAATGCATATGATGTGATGAAATGCAAATGCATGAATGCAAGAAGATGTCGATTCTGATTCAGTTTCATTTTAGAAAACATTATTTAAGGAACGAAAATATTTTCATAAGAAGGATTACAAATACACTTTCGCCCTCAGTCCTAGAGTCCTAACCCTATCTAATAACAATGCTAACTCTCGTCCTCTGTCTGACGATGACTCATACATTATATTCAGCGTTCTAGCTTGTATTGCCAAATCTTGCAGGTGTTCAGCAACCTCTCGAATCTGAATTAAGGCCTGTTCCATGACATGATCCCTATCCCCCACTTGATCCCGAAGATGGTGAAGTTCTCCCTTCCACTGTTCTTCTCTTGCCTCAAGCTGCTCAATCCATAACTCACAGTCCTGCAGTGCTGCTTCTAACCCTCCAATATTGTGCTTCATTTCCTCGATCTTGTTTAGACTTGCTTTTAACTCGGCCGTGAAATTACGACTTCGATGATGATGAAGAGATCGTCCAAGCTCTGTCACCTTAACTTTTAATCCTTGATTTTCCTTTTCTAGGGCCTGATTACGCGACTGCATCTCTTGGAACTTCTTCTCCTAATACTCGGCTTTGGCTCTTTCCTCTTGAATCTCATGTTTCCACTGCTCTGAAGATTTCCCTAATCTGACCCTTTTCAACGTTACCTGGGCTTTCTTGTAGTGCGTCTTTAAATCATCTCGATCTTCCTTGATCTTTCTCTTTTCCTTTTTCACCTTCTTGACTTCTATCTTCTGAACATCGACATCAAGACTCAAACACATTTTTTCCTCTTCGAGCTTCTCCATCCTCTTTTCAAGCTCTGAATTCTTTCTTTCGAACTCTTGCTTCATAACTTCCAACTCTGATAGAATCACTCTTAAGCTCTCCTCTAATGATCGAGCTATTCCCGAAATTGGCCTAGGGACATTATCGTTGGCTCTCCTACTAAACCACCCTTTATACTTAAGAGTTGACGTCGAGCCTTCAGTCAAGATTTTCATGCAAAAAGGCTTCTTCCAAGCCTCAGAAATATCTCGCATCTTCTTCTTGTAGTGATCTCCTTTATAAGAGAAATCACTCTGAGCTAAACCCTGTGTAGCCGGTATGAACTGTCTCACTCGATATTGCCTTAGAACAAGCAATGGTGTATATCCAACAACTTCCCAAATTCCTGGCATAGGGACCCAATCAAAACTGCCACATCGGTAAAGGACTTCACTAGGAACCAACCAAGGAGCCTTCCACATAACATCTTCCTCTCGAAGATTCTGAAGAATGTCTATCCACCTCTTCTCTGAAATGTCATCTCTCCTAGGCATGTCCACTACTTCCTTTAGGGGAGAATAACCCTCAAAGAATACTCGGCAAGGAACCTTATCAAGCTTCTAGAAGTGGCTATGAAACTAAACCAACAGCAACTGTGCACATCCAATGAACCTTCCTTCATCAGTTCTTCGACGTGTGCTCAAGGATCTTATCGTCTCAGGTAGGATTACGGGCACAGGTGTGTTCTATTTTCCAAGTCGATCGAATAAATCTGTAACCGCCTCATCTATGTGCCCCAATGCCTTTGGGAAAATCACCATGTCGTAAATACTCAAAGCCAGGACGTCGACCCTTTTATTCACGTCTGGATGTGTCGATATCAAATCCCACAAAAGGACCCATGGAATGCACTTACTATTACCCTTTTGCTGCACACGAGCTACAGCCCACTGTTCACTTATCCCAGTAATCATTACCAACTTCTTCGTAAAAGTTGGAAGGCTAACAGGCCTAACATAAGCCTTATGACCCTGAATCCTTGGGCAACGCAGTAAAGTCATATACTCCTCCAAAGTAGGTACAAGATCGACATTACCAAATGTAAAGCAACTATAAGCAAGGTTCCAAAACTGTACCATAGCTCGCAACAAATGCTTATCTACTTTGACGTCTAGCAAATAGGGTAGGTCTCCGTAATACTGATAGAAAAGCTACTTAGCCTCGTTATCTCATTGGGCCCAAATGTTTCTTAGCTTATGAAACTCATTCTGCGCTAAATTAACACGGGTGAAGTCCCATAACTGTGACGTATACCTTTCGGTGACACTATCTCCTTTCTCTAACTGACTTTTCTCTAACCAGGTACAGACAGAAGCATTATCCTCCACTTTATTAAGGTATTCGTTCCTCATTACAAAACTTTCTAGCTCAGAAATTGAACCGTGGATCGATACCTTTAAATGCCAAATGACATGCAATGATAGCAAAATAAAAATAGGTTATTATCATATATATATAAAAAAATGATAAACAAGTACTTATAAGGGTAGCTTACTAAAGGCAATCACTATCTTTCCCAGGGTAAGCTCTTAAAGTTCACTATATGAGTTTTAGCTCTAAAGCAAGGGTACCTGAACCAGTAGATTCTTCAGTCCTCACCCATTATAGGCTCATATAGACCAAGTTTAGTTCAGGGGGACACATTTCCCTATGGCCATACGGAGATGAAAATCTCACGAAGACATAGGTATAGTATCCCGGAAGCAATCCACTAGCTCATACAAAGGTGAAAACCTCACGGAAGCGTAGCTTCTCACTCCCACTTAAGGGTGTGACCACAACGGTCATGCAAATGCAATGTACGGCAATAAGATAAAAACATATGCAGCAAACACATGTAAAATAGGATCAAATTTTAAACCTTCTAAACTTCCATCATTAAGACATAATCAATTTCTTGGATCGACTCTCTTAAGTCCCCAGCGGAGTCGCCAAGTTGTCGAAACCTCTTTAAAACGGGTTTTTAAAAATGAAACGGGAGTCGCCACCAATCTTTTAAAGTGTGATTGGATCACTTTATAAAACACTTTGGTCTACGAAATTATGTGAAAATAGGTTCGAGAGTCGGTTACGTACGAGAAAGGATTAGCACTTTCGTAACGCCCAAAATTGGTACCAAATTGAATAATTTTGTCTTAACGTCGGGAATTTGAAAGAATTTAGAAATAAGATCTCTTTTAAAACCGTAATAATTTGAATTAAAAAAGATTCTTTTGTTTTGAAAGAATATAAACATCATATTCAGCATGATTGAATAGAATATTTTTTAACTTCCTTAACCAAAATCATCTTGTAATTTTCAAAACTTATTTAGAAGGATAGTTTAGATATTTAGACAAACGAGAAATCGCAACCTAGCATGTTAGGACACTATTTCCCGTATTCCTAACTATCAAGAACATTGCCTTATTTTTTAAAAAAATCTTTTGGATTGAATGAAATATAAAGGTTCTTTAAAATAATGATGCATTTAACATATTATGACATCGATACTAACAATATAAACTACATACTTTAATACTTCACACAAATATAATAAAGTAAATGATGAATGACGACATAAATTATGATATACATTATCATTTCATGCAATTATAATCATAGAGAACAACGAGAACAACAATATAGATTACATAATACATACATAATAATATTTCATACAAAATATAACATAGAAAGCAATGAATCTAGTTATTACATAACAATATCCTATGAAAATACTACTTAAAACAACATAAATAATCAATTCTTAATAGATATAAAAATAATAAATAGGTGATGAGATATTATTACTATTTTAAAATAATATTGAATAAATATAATGAGATACATAAAATAAATAAAATTATGAACGTACAAATCAAAAATGAAAATAAGAAAATGAATACAAATTTTTTTTTAAAAATGAAGTATTTAATAAAATATTAAAATTAAGTATAAATGATGAAGGTAAGTTTCCTTTGAGATGATTAATATATATAAAACACATTACATGATATAATAACTTAATATACTCTTAAAAATATATGTTATTTGTAATAAATTTTAAAATACTAAACATTTAAAATATAATAGTAATATATGTATTATTCTATAAATATTTATAAATTTAATTTTTATATACAAATAAATAATAATAAAGAAATAATATATATATAAATAATATGTAATATATGATATGTAATAAATATATAAATAAAATATAATGAAATATAAATAATACAATAAATATAAATAAGGATAATTTATATATACTATTATTTAGTAATAATTTTTAAAATATTTAATATTTTAGACAATTAATGAGTAATAAAATAATATATAATTTATATAAAAAATAAAAGTAACGTGGGGAAATATGGTAAAATTTATAAAATATAATAAATTTGTAAACTAAAATACATATATAATGATATAAACTATATAATAAATGAAATATAAAATAATAAGAATGATATATTAAGTAAATTTACATACAAACATATAATAAAATAATTAATATATATAATATGAAAATATATAATAAAATATAAATGGAATAACTAACATATAATAAAAATATAACAGATAATAAAATTTATAAAAAAAATGTATATAATATTATAAAGAATATAATATAAAGAATATATATATAGTATTTAAAATATATTGGGTTTACAAAACAAAACATAAATTTAATTTAATTTTAAAATTTTAGGGTTAATTATAAATAAATTTAAAATTTTGGGCCAAATTAAAAGACTCGCTAAACCAGAGGGACTCACTGGGCAATTTAGCCCTAATCCCAAAATGACACCATTTCCATGAACTCGGTTTTAAAGCCACTATGAGGACCAAATTGAATCAAAATTAAAATAATAGGGTTAAATTAAAAATAAAATAAAATGAAATTGAAAATATAAAAAACACGAAAGGACCAATTGGGAAATTATCCCAATTTACAAAAACACGCAGATCCTCCCCGGGTAATTGGGTCGACGCGCGGATCCTCTTCCTAATACGGTGCCGTTTTAGTGCTTATTGAATTAAGCAAAACGACGCCGTTTTTGTAGGGTTATATAAGTCAAAACTTAAGCCCAAAATTCATTTTACACCAGTCTTTAAAAAAAAAGTTTGAAACTCTCTGCAGAGGGGAAGAGTGGAGTCCCCAGCTTCGGCCTTCGGCCACCGAGCAGCCCATGCTCACGCGCCACACGCGCCTTCACACACGGTGGTCGGAGGGTTAAAAACCCTAGCCCTTTCAAGCGAAATACAGGTAATCCCTTTTCCTTCATAAGATCGACAGTTTTTTTTTAAAAAAATGATTCATATATTCGTTGATAAATAAAATGACAGAATATAAAGCTTAAATCACCTTTTAAAGAAACTGCTTGAACTTTTTTCTTCTGTATATATGTGCGTATATCTTTTTGTATTTATAAAAATCCGGGCCCCTTTACATTGTATTTTACATCCATTTATACTGTTTACAAGTGAGTCTAAAAAATTAAACCTCGATTCTGATTCTGATTTATTGGCTAATTGCTTGCTTCTTTCCTTTTCTTGCAAGTTAACAACGCAATCTTTGGCTGTGGGGCATGATCCATGCGCTGATTGCGGCGCGACATGGGGACTGGAACCACGACACTGATTGTGGTCACTTGGAACAGTGCAAAAAAATGTGATGATTGGCGTGCCTGTGACGCAAGATCTTCTGACGTTTGGTATGGCTTGGGAGTTGAGGCGCAAACCCTAGCTAGGGTTTCCTGAAGCTGAAGATAGGTTGGGCCAAATGGGCCAATTAAATCTTAGGTTACCAGGCTAGTTTAGTGTATCAAGGGTAGGACCAATTGGGTTGTAACCAGGTTGTTTGGGTTTGGGTTTAGATCAGTTAGGCTACAAGTGTAACCGGGTTTGGGCTTATCAGACCTTGAGGCCTGTTTATTGTAAATGGGCTTTATTAATGGACTGTTTTTTTATTTTATATTTGTTTATTTATTTATGTATGGGCCCGGGCAGAAACAGGTTATTACATATATATATATATACATATATAATTGTATAAATGTATGGGTTGAGTATATATGTTGGAATAAATAAGGTTGTTACTAAGTTGAGTAATGTATATATACATATAAATATTGAAAATAGATGTAAATTTGATATGTTGGTTGGTATTGAGAATACAAAATAAGAACCCCATTAACTCTTTCGGGCTAAGTCGGATATAGATGGCATGCCATAGGATAGGATGAGTTTAGAGATTACTTCAACTTCAAGTCGATGAGGCACTGAGTGTCAATTTACTTTGGTTTAACTGATGAGAAACTAGGTGTCAACTTATTACAACGTTGGGCGCAGTCATGACTTCAGATTTATCCAATAAGGCACTGAGTGTCAACTGGTGTGTTGGTCGGATCCGCGTATCCCTCCGAGTCCGAATTGTGTTAATAGGGAAATAATTGTGAATGGTGAAGTTTAAAATGTGAAATGGAAATGTAATATACGAAATGAAATGAAATGGAATCTTTGATTGAGATATGAACATAGATTAATTATGTACAATTGGAATATGATCTATAATGTGAATTGGATTGTGTCATTGCATGATTAAATTAACAAATGATTTATAAAAGGCTATTGACATAGCAAGGGTTGTGATTTGATATGTATGTTAAAACTAAATTGGAAATGGATATTTAAATAAAGTAAAATAGGGTTACCATGAAATTGCACATTTAAATTGATAGAAAAATTTAATTTGAGCATTTACATATATTTATATCTTGTTTTTAAATGTTCCGATTATTGAATTACTACTGTGTTTTATAAAAATGATTGAAAGCAAAATCTTAAAAAAAAAATTCAAATATTTTATAAAATTAAAAAAAAATTATTCTTAAGAATTTGAGAGGATTTTAGATGATATACAAGTGGGTAAAGTATTTATAGAACTTCCACTCAATAAAGAGGTTGGTTCAGACAACAAACAAATAAATTCTCTAGTAAAAGTTCAAAATCTTGAACTCGATAACCACAAGTGTTTAGGTAGTGTTGACTACACTTCCTCGTACTTTCCTCATGGCATGCATGGCACAAACTTTTTTTATGGTTTGACATAACTTTAAACTTTACAACCTCATGCGTAAAGTATTCTCCAAAAAAATGTTTTCGAGAAATAAATTTTAGAAACACTTAATTAATTAAATAATATTAAAGCATGTTATATTTAAGTCAAAATATGATCTCCCATGAATTATTATTAAAAAAGGTTAAATTCTAGTACTAGTCCCTATACTTTATAAAACTTGTGAATTTTGTCTCTATACTTTTATTTAATCATTTTTAATCCATGTACTTTTCAAACTTTAAAATTTCAATTCTCAGCAAACGATTAAATTCATTAAGTTCTGTTATTTTCAAAATTTGATAATATGTGTAATGCTATGTCAGCTTGTTATTTCTACACATTACTCACTAAAGATCCTGTCAATGGTTAAATGGCTATCATTTGCGTCAAGATTGAAAGTTCAAAAATCCTGTCAAGGTGAATTACTTAGACAATTTGACATGGAAGCAAAATTGATGAAAGAGTTTCATAAAAAAAAGGGCATACTAAACTTATTAGATTTTGGGGTTATTTCGTTTTAATAATTATTTTTTATTCATATTTATTTGTAAAGATATTTATTTAAAAATTTAATTAGTATTACTTTTTTATTAGATAAATACTTATGATTTGTAACATCCCCGACTCAACCTAGATGTTAAACTCGATTCGGGGAGATTACATTAGTCATCGAGGTGGCTCGGTCTTTATAAAAAATAATTTTCGTTTTAAAACCTGTTTTATGCTAATGAATATCTCTTTTTTTTTTTTCAATTTAATCTATCATCATTATAGCAGCAGATTTTAAACAATAATTTGTAAATCTCTTTTTAAAAATAAAAAATAAAATCAACCTATTTTTATCATATGATAATAAGTACCTTCTTATTACAACCTTAATTGTATAGAATAATCTACTTAAATGTCCTTTTCATTATGAATAATGTCATGCAACCTAAACGTTTGAATTAGAAATCTTATCCCATATCACGGTTCTTAATAAAATAAAACGGAAACAGTAATAATAATGGTACTAATAATATTTTGTTTTAATAGTTATTATTATTATTTATTTATTTAAGAGTTTAATTAGGATTAAATTTTTTATTAAATAAATATTTAGGATTCATATTTGAAATATTCAATTAGAGTGAATCCCTTTTCTGGCATATGACAATTAAGGGGATAGGAGATTTTTATTTTTTACAATTTGGTTGCTTAGGTTGGGAGTTCTCCACCCTTGTTTTTATTTTTTTTTTCAATAAAAGTTCTCTTTTCTTATTTTTATTGTTATGTTTTATTATGTATAGCTAAATTTCAATTCTCATTTTAGGCCAAAAATTATTTCAGAACTATTAAATTTGAAATCATAATTACACTCTTTACTTTCGTTAACTCTCCAATTTAGGAGGTAGATTCAAGCATCTCACAACGCCATTTTAGTATCAAGTCAAGAAGGGGCCCTTGATTCAATGTTGGATGTCATACTGTTAGTGAATCAATATGATCTATAATTTTCGTATTCATCTCACTAAATAACAAATTGTTGTGACAAATTGAGTTAGTAGTTGGATTTGTCAAGGGAGTTAATAGTCAAGTTTAAACAACCAGCACAGTTGAGGCCGTTGATTTGAGTCGGGTTCTTCTAACACGTCAGACTGTTGAGGAATTAAATTGTGGAAGTTGCTATTAAGGTTATTCATTTGATAAGGGTTAAATGTCATATTTTTCCCATAATTGATTTACATACAGAAGGGCTGGTGGTTTAAGACTATTCCTCGACCACTATAACCAACTTATTAATTGGAGGATACCTGTGCCTTTTTGTAATGCTCCTTCAAATCATCTCTATCCTCCTCGATCTTCCTCTTTTCTTTTCTTTCTTTCTCGACCTTCATCTTTTGGACATCAACATCTAAACTCAAGTATATCTTTTCTTCTTCGAGCTTTGCTATCCTCTTCTCGAGCTCCAAATTCTTTCTCTCAAATTCTTGCTTCATAATTTCTAACTCCGAGGGCATCACTTGCAAATATTCCTCCATCGGTCGAGCTCCTTCCACACTTGGCTTAGGGATGTTATCGTTAATCCTTCTGCCTCTCCATTCAACATACTCTGGAGTCGTAGCAGGGCTAATAGCTACTCCTTTCAACCGACAAGTCTTGTTCCAAGCACTAGAGATCTCACTGACCCTCTTCTTGTAGTCAGCTCCTCTATACACGAACTCATTTTGAGCCAGCCCATGAGTTGCCGGCACGAACTGCCTCAAACAAATTGTCTCAACACAAGTAAGAGGGCATAACCAATGGCACCCCAAATTCCCAATAGAGGGACCCAATCGAAACTACCGCATCGGTAAAGAATCTCACCAGGAATCATCCACAGAGCTCTCCACTTAACATCTTTCGACTGAAGATTCTGAAGTAGCGCTATCAAATTCTCCTCTGGAACATCAACTCTCCTAGTTGAAGCGACTATGTCCTTTAGGGGTAAATAATCCTCGAAGAAAACCCGACAAATGACCCTATCTATCAATCGAAAATGGCTATAGAACCAAGCTAAATGTAACTGAGCGCAACCAACAAACCTGCCTGCACCAGCCTTCCTACATGTGCTTAAGGACCTGAATGTCTCCACCAAAATCGCAGGGACGAAAGTGACCCTCTTACCGAGTCAATGGAAAAGATCCGTGGTTGCCTCATCCACATATCACAAAGCCCTAGGGAATACCATCAATCCATATAAACTTAAGGCAAAAACATCTACCTTCTTCGTCTCATCAGGGTGTGTCAAAATCAGACCCTTAAAAGCGTCCCACGAAATGCATTTGCACTCACCCTTCTTTTTAATTCTGGCAGTGATCCACTGCTCGCTCATCCCCGTAATAGTCATCAATTTCTTCCAAAAGGTAAGGCAATGTACTCCTCCATGGTAGGTACCAAGTCTACTTCCCCAAAAGTGAAATAATTATACGCCGGATTCCAAAACTAGGCAAGGGCTCGGAACAAGTGCTCATCTACCTGAACATCGAGTAAGTAAGGCAAACCTCCATAATTATCGTAGAATAACTGTTTGGTCTCATTACCCCACTGATCCCAAATCTCCTTAAGCTCTTGGAGATTATTCTGTGTGACACTGATGCGAGTGTAATCCGACAGCTCCGACATATATCCCACAACTATACTATCTCCCTTTTCTAGTTGAGTTTGCTCAGACCATCTATGGACATTGGCGTTGCCCTCCACTCTATCAAGAAGTCCGTTCTCCATAACAAAACTTCCTAACTTAGAGACTGACCGTGAATCGATACCTTTGTAAATGAAAAAATGTCATGCAAACAAAAGAAAAGAAATAGTCAGTATCACATGATATCAATAAATCTTGACAATAATTTATAAGGGTAATATCTAAAGTTCAACTAAGTTGGGCTCTTACGGTTTTTTCTATATAAGGTTGGTTCTAAAGTTTGAGGTACCCGAACCAGCAGATTCCTCGATCCTCACCCATTATAGGCTCATTTGAATCGAGTTCAGTTTAGGGGAATACATTTCCCTATGGCTACACGGAGATGAAAATCTCACGAAACCATAGGTACGGATGTATCCCGAAAGTGATCTACTATCCTGCAGAGAGGCAAAAACCTCACGAAGGCGTAGCTTCTCACTCCCACTTAAGGGTGTGACCACAACGGTCATGTAAATGCAATGCGTATCAAAATATAGCACCCATGCAATAATACAAACACATGTAATGCAAAGAGGATTAAATTTTAAAATTTTTAATTTCTGACATTAAGACAATAGATAATCAATTACACGGCTTGACTCTCTTATTATTCCCCAGCGGAGTCGCCAAGATGTCGTGACTTCTTTAAAATCGAGTTCTTGGAAAAAAGGAATCGACCTTAAGAAAAACGAAAACGGGAGTCGCCACCAATCTTTTTAGGTGTGATTGGATCACCTTTAAAACATTTTGTTTTAAAATCGTTGGTTTTGGTCTACGAAATCAAAAGAACAGGTCCGGGAGTCGGTTACATACAAGGAAGGATTAGCACCCTTGTAACGCCCAAAAATTGGTACCTAATTGATTATCAAGTGTCTTTAATATCGAAAATTTAACAAAAATTTAAGATGTAATCCTCTTTACAATATTTTGATTTTGAAAATTGGAGTTCTCTTGTATCAAAGTATTGACACCAGGTTAGCTTTTGGAAGTCTCTATCTCGAAACAACAAAACACCACATCCAGTAAGTTAGGACATAGTGCTTTGAAATTCCAAGACAGTTGCTTGCATTTTAAAAAAAAAACTTTTAAAAACTTAGAAGGGTACTTGATTATTCGAACTCAATGAGAAGAGTCGCAACCCAATATGTTAGGGCACTACTTTTCTCGAAATTTCCAAACACCAAGCATTGCCTTTATGTTTTTTTTTTTTTTTTGAAAACTTTGGAATTTTGTTTTAGTTAATGCATGAGGAATTACATTATCGTTATGGAATAGAACATTGCAATAATAAGTGAAAAAAACATGCATTTAAACGATACAATGGCAATAATACAAAAATTATATACTAGATACAGACATGTTTAAAATTACACAACATCATATATACAAAGATACACATAGCTTATATTGAAAATGGATAAGCAAAACATACATAGTAATAATTAAGAAATGATGCATGATACACAATTAAAATGAAATATAGTATCAATATACATGTTCCTCAAATATAACATTAAATAATAATTGTAACATAACATTTAATACATAAATGATATATACAAGATGCACAAAGAATTAGTATATATAAAAATATAAAATAAAATGAATAATTGTTAACGAAATATAAAAATAAAAATATGATATTTAAAAAAAATAGTATTTAATATACAATATAAATAATAACAAAAGTTTAATAGAGGATAATAATTATATAAAATAAAAAATATATTGGTTTAGAAAAATAATGTATGAAATACCAAATATGTAAAAGAATTTATGTTTATAATAAAATAATTATAATATATATAAACATAAGTTTAGAATAATATAAAATGAGTAATTAATGATGAAATATTATTATAATATTATAATATCTTCAAAATGTGTAATAATAGAATGTGAATAAAGTAATCATTAACCATATAAATAAAATAAGTATATAATACAATTTAAAATCTTTAATGATAATAATGTATAGATAAAACATAATAATATAAAAATGACATAATAAATAATATGAAAGTATATGTATATATATATATATATATATAAATAATTAATAATATGTAATACAAGTAAAATATAATGATAATATATAAATAAGAATGTGAAATAATAATATTTTGTGAAAAGTGATATATAATAAATGACAATAATATAAATAATATAAAAATAATTGTATAATATATGATATAAAGATATATAAACATTATGGGATAAAAATAAAAATAATAAGTAATGATATATGTTAATTAATATGATAATAAAAAGATATAAAGTAATATAATATAAACAAATGTAAGTAAATTATTATAAGATATATAATACATATATGCATATTAAAATATAATAGTATATGTATAAAATTTTAAATAAATAAGCCATAAATAGATTAAAAGGAATAAAAGGGACTAAATTGAACACAAATAAAATTCAGTGACTAATTTAATAAAAAAATAACTGAGATCAGACTTAATTTAAACGGCCATTAAAACCCTAGGGACTCATCGGGAAAATTTCCCTTGTCCCTAAACGGCATCGTTTTAATTCAAGGCTTAAAACAGTTTCTATGAGGACTAAATTAAAACTGAAACAAAGAATCAGGGCTAAATCATAAATATAATAGAACAAATTGTAAACATAAAAAAGGTGGAGGGACTAATTGGGCAATTAACCCAATCCTCAAAAACACGCGGATCCTCCCCGGGTAATCGGGTCAACACGCGAATCCTATGCATAGAAACGACGTCGTTTTATGCTTATTGGATTAAGCCAAAACGGCGTCGTTTCATTTATGCTATATAAGTTAAATCTTTAGTTTTAAAATCATTTGTAACCGAGTTTTAAAAAAAAAACTTAAAAATTTTCACTGAAAGAGAGAGAGGAGAGTAGCTTCGAACTTTAGCCTCCGTAGGCCACGCTCCGATCATTGGTCCTACACGCGACTATGTGCCGTCGCGCACGGCGGTTTAGGATTTTCCAAACCCTATTTTTCACGGCAAATCAAAAAGGTAATCCTATTTTCTTTTATTTTTCGACATTTTTTGCTAAAACAGTTCATATATATACATTAAATAAATGAGATACACAATTAAATCACCTTTTCTAGAAATTGTTTGTATTTCTCTGAACGAATCTGTGTGAGTATATATCTGTTCTCTTTTTTTTTTTCAAAAAAGGTACCTTTACATCGTATTTTTACATCTACTTATACTGTTTACAAATAGATCTAGATAAATAAATCCTAATTCTGATTCTTGATTTGCTTGCTTCTTTCCTTTTCTTCCAGGCAATCGAGCGAGGGAGTCTCTGGCCTCTGATTAGTGCACCGATCAAGGATCCTGGAATCATAGCACTGATGGAGCCTTGACGATGGTCACGCTTGTTCGTGACATGATTCGGGGCCAGACCAAGGGACGACCGGTGATCGGGGCATTGATTGGCATTGAAGGCCCTTGGGACAACTCATTAAACGGTGGCTTTGATTTGGGGGTTGGCAGACGCTCCCCGGAGCTTCCAGAAATGTTTGCGGCGCCACAATGTTTAGGAAACCCTAGGGTTTCCTGTTTCTCTTAAGTCTATTGGGCCTTTTGGGCTATTTTGTTTTGGGTCTGGTTTGTTAATGAGTCAAACTGTAATTGGGTCACGGGTGTAAGTGGGTCTGCTTGATAGCTTTAGGCCTGTTTAGGTATAACGGGTCTATGTTTGGGCTCTTGTAAACTGGACTTCATATGGACTGCTAAATAAACAATTATTTATTTATTTATTTATTTGGTTTCCAGCCCGGTCAAATTTGGGCTACTACAGCTGCCCCTCTTTGCTTATTGTTGTGTAATAGGAATCAAGCAAAGACTCATAGAAAGACCAAATTCGACCGGCCTTATCAAATCATGGTATTCAATTTTCTTTATGACTGCCATGTTGATATCTTTGATCTGCTCTCCGTTAAAGTGAAGATGCCTGACTTCGATTTGTTCTCTGATAATATAGAGACGACAAATCATCTTAGATTTGCTTCATCGTAAACACGTGAAAGCCAAATCAGCTATGTCTCGATTTGTTCCTTGTAATCGATTTGTTCCTTGTAAGCACAAGGATGCCAAATCATCTTGAGTCTGTTTGAAAACATCTGAGAGTCAAATCTGCTATGTCCTCGATTTGTTTCTTGTAAACACAAAAATGCCAAATCATCTTGGATCTTGCTTTAGTCTAATCGTCTGAAGGTCAGATCTATTATGTATCTGCTCCCCATCGAAGTGGAGATACCAGACTTCGATTTGTTCTCTGACAATTTAAAGACGGCAAATCATCTTAGATTTGATTCATCGTAAACACGTGAAAGCCAAATCAGCTATGTTTTTGATTTGTTCCTTGTAAGCACAAGGATGTCAAATCATCTTAGGTCTGTTTGAGAACATCTGAGAGTCAAATCTGCTATGTCCTCGATTTGTTTCCTGTAAACACAAAAATGTCAAATCATCTTGGATCTTGCTTCAGTATAAACATCTGAAGGTTAGATCTGCTATGTGTCTGCTCTTCGTCGAATAGAGATGCCTAACTTCGATTTATTCTCTGACAATACAGAGACGACAAATCATCTTAGATTTGCTTCATCGTAAACACGTGAAAGCCAAATCAGCTATGTTTTTGATTTGTTCCTTGTAAGCACAAGGATGTCAAATCATCTTAGGTCTGTTTGAGAACATCTGAGAGTCAAATCTGCTATGTCCTCGATTTGTTTCCTGTAAACACAAGAATGTCAAATCATCTTGGATCTTGCTTCAGTCTAATCGTCTGAAGATCAGATCTGCTATGCTGCGGCCTATTACCCTACTGTTTAAGGGATTAAAGCACGCCATCTTCGATAACCTGTAGAATGATTATGCCTAATAATTAGGATGCTATGCTCGAAGTGAGTCGAATGTTCCTAATTAAACATTTATAATGTAAAATGCTGTGAATATGACCCCTATCCTAAGCGCCACCATTCATTCCTTCATTTGTCTTTTCTTTTCTCAAAATTCCATTCTTGCTCAGCCTGTAGGCCTTCCTCCAACGCTACAATCTACTGAAGATGTCTGTAAGAATTGAATCATTGGTTTTGTCCATTTTCCTTTTGGACTGGAAGAAAGAAATTCCTCAAGTTCCTTCATCCCTTACTTACGTAAATTTCTCGAATAATTGACCTGTTTTAGTTTCTTGCATTATCTAGTAATTTCAAAGTAATGCGCAAAACTTCGTTTCGTGAAAATATTTTAGTTCATCTATCATTATTTCAATGCAACATACTTAAAGAATAATAAAAGATGAATAAATCTTTTAAGAATAATTGAATTTGAATGAATTGTCAAAAATACAAAGGAAATAAATCTGATAGCATATCTTTGAGAAGAAATAGAATCTAAAGATAGCAAACAAGATAAAAGTTAGATGCTCCAGATATCGCCGCTTGAGCGTCTATACACCAGCTCCATGAAATCTTTCTTGAGTTCAACATGTGTTTAAAAGACCCAAAGTACTTTATTGATGCCCCAATATGCAACGTGCTTTACTTTTTTGTTGAGTCAAATATAGCCAAATTGCTGTATGCCCTTCAAAATTTGAGCTGCCCTTTCGGGTTTTCAACTCAAAACCCCTTTGGTCACAAGGCGCCCTTTGCGGATTTTCACCTTGACCTCTCCATTTTTTTTTTGCCAAAAATTCAAGGCGCCCTTTGTGGGTTGTCACCTTGGATTCTCCTCTCCTTTAGACAAAGTACTTTTTGACTGAGTCTGAGTTCACTGGATTGGGTAAGCTCTTCCCATCCATTTCTGTCAAAATCAATGCACCGCCAGAGAAAGCTTTCTTCACAATGTACGGCCCCTTCCAATTCGGCATCCATTTTCCCCTAAAGTCTTTCTGAATAGGAAGGATTGTGATGCTTGATCTTGAACTGGTCACAAACCTCTGCTATTGTTTTGTTGTTTAAGTTCAATGCATTATCGGATATGATCTTCTCAGGCATTCCATACCGATAAATAATCTCTTTCTTCAAAAATTGACTTACAACGGATTTAGAAACATTTGCGTAAGAAGCGGCTTCTACCCATTTTGTGAAGTAGTCGATTACCACGAAAATAAGCCGATGTCCATTAGAAGCTTTCGGCGATATTGGTCCAATGACATCCATGCCCCACATGGAGAAGGGCCATGGAGAAGTCATAACATGTAAAGGTGATGGTGGTCCAATAATAACCAAACCTCATGATTTGTCTGGCCATCATGAACCCATTTGCATGCGTCCCACATACACATTCATGAACTTCTTCTAAAATCAGCTTAACTTCCATAGCATCAACACATCTCAAAAGTACTTAGTCTTTCCTTCTCTTGTACAGGATATCCCCGTCCAAGACATAGTTACAAGCTTACCTTCTCAAAGTTTGTTTGTCATTTTCGGTTACCTGTTCTGGATATTTACGATCTCTCACATATCGCAATATATCCTGATACCACGGTTATCATCCTTTTCTTCCTCTTCAATGTTACAACAGCTAACTGGAGCCTCATAGACACTCATTTGAATTGGTCTCACCTCTTCCTCTTTATTTGCTTTAATCATTGAAGCCAAGGTTGCTAAAGCATCTGCCATCTGATTTTCATCTCGTGGGAGATAATTAAAGGTGATATCATCAAATTCCTCAAGTAGCCCTAAAAATACCTTTCAATAATTAATCAATTTAGGGTCCCTTGTCTCCCATTCACCTCTAAGCTGATAAATTACCAACGCAGAATCTCCATATACTTCTAGGGTTTTTATACCTCGCTCTATGGCTGCTTAAAGTCCCATGATGCATGCTTCATACTTAGCCATATTATTCGTGCAATCAAAGTCCAACTTGCACGTGAATGGGTAATGATCGCCATTAGGGGATACCAAGAATGCCCCAATTCCATTTCCAACTGCATTAGAATCCCCATCAAAATTGAGCCTCTATGGAGAATCTTCGGTCATTGCTATATACATTAACTCCTCATTTGGAAAATCAAAGTGCAATGGCTTATAATCCTCTAGAGCTCTATTGGCCAAGAAGTCAGCTACCGCACTTCGTTTTATAGCCTTCTGACTTATGTAGACTATATGAAACTCTGAAAGTAAAATTTGCCATCTCGCTATTCTCCCATTTAGAGCCGTTGATTCCATCATGTATTTCAATGGATCTAGTTTTGAAATAAGCCAAGTGGTATGGTATAGCATGTACTGTCTTAATCTCCTGGTAGTCCAAATCAGCGCACAACATAGCTTTTCAATTGGTGAATATCTCATTTCATAGTCAGTGAATTTTTTACTGAGATAATAAATTGCCTTTTCTTTTTTTCCCGACTCGTCATGTTGACCAAGCACACATCCCATAGAATTACTAAACACTGATAAGTACAGTATTAATGGTTTATCTGGGCTAGGTGGAGACAATACCGGAGCATTCAACAAATACTGTTTGATCTTTTCAAAAGCATTCTGGCATTCTTCATCCCAAGTACCTTGATTATGTTTTCTGAGGAGGCGAAAGATAGGATCGCATTTCTCGGTCAATTGTGAAATGAACCGAGCGATGTAATTCAACCTTCCCAGGAATCCTCGAACTTCCTTCTGAGTACAGGGTGGAGGTAACTCCCGTATGGCTCTGACCTTGTCTGAGTCGACTTCAACTCCCTTTTCACTGAATACGAAGCCTAATAACTTTCCCGATCTGGATCCAAAGGTATACTTTGCTGGATTGAGCTTCAATTGAAATCTTCTTAACCTTAAGAACAGTCTTCTTAAGACCTCAATATGCTCTTTCTCTGTTCGGGATTTGGCAATCATGTCATCGACATATTCCTCAAGGTCCCTATACATCATGTCGTGGGATAAGTTCACCATGGCCCGCTGGTAAGTTGGCCCTACGTTCTTCAATCCAAACGGCATTACTTTGTAACAAAAGGTGCCCCACAAGGTTATGAAGGTACTTTTATCCATGTCTTCTGGATGCATCTTTATCTGACTGTATCCTGAGAAACCATCCATGAAAGAGAACAACGAATACCTTGCTGTGTTGTCTACTAAAGTATCAATGTGTGGCAAAGGAAAATTATCCTTTGGGCTTGCTTTGTTCAGATCTCTGTAATCACCACACATTCGTACCTTCCCATCTTTCTTAGGAACAGGCATAATGTTAGCTACCCATTTGGAGTACTTTACTTCTTGCAAGAATCCTGCGTCAAACTGCTTCTTGACTTCATCCTTTATTTTCAGAACAATATCTGGCCGCATTCTCTGCAACTTCTGTTGGACTGGTTTGCAATCTTTTCTTATTGGAAGATGATGTACTACAATGTCAGTACTCAATCTAGGCATATCCTGATAGGACCATGCAAAAAATATCTTTGAATTCCCGAAGTAACTCAATCAAGCCACGCCTTGTGTCCTCGATAATTAATATTCCAATTTTCAACTCCTTCCCTTCCTCTAAGGCTATATTCTCTATCGCCTCTTTCTCATGTGGCATGATTTGTTTCTCCTCCTGTTTTACCATTCTTAACAGATCGAGAGATACGTCACAATCTTGAACATCTTCAATATCCTGAGGTTCCTCTAAACACGTGTCTTGCTCGCAAGAGAAATCAGGAGCGGCAGTACTAGTGCTCATATCATTGATATCTAGGGACCTGTGGGGGTATGAAAGAATATACAA
Organism: Gossypium anomalum; assembly: GCA_025698475.1. NCBI lineage: Eukaryota > Viridiplantae > Streptophyta > Magnoliopsida > Malvales > Malvaceae > Gossypium > Gossypium anomalum. Next base: position 72,446,654 of record CM046968.1, read on the forward strand.
AGAATAAATGAATCTAAGAATGATTGTTTATGTGCTATGAATAAAAGAATAAGAATTTCCAAATTTTAAAAGAATATTGGTTGATAAAAAGTGAAACAATACTCATTTAAATTGATGAAAGTTATGTTTTATTTAAATAATAATAGATGAACATAAGCCTATTTTCACAAATGTAATCTTAATACTCCTAGGCTTTAGAGTAATAGACATGTTTCGAGCATTACTCTGAAAAATTCCTAAAGACTACAGGAAGGTCTTCCGCAGTCCAATTGTTCAGTGAGCTCCCTGGTTCGTAAGGGCAAATGCCCTCAAGGTTTTCTTACTCCAATCTCTCATTATGTACAGCGTTGATCTGATACCTTTCTTCCATCAACAATCCTCTTGACTTAAAGGATTCGGATATAGGTGGGAATATCATCAGTTCCCACACTATTTCTCCTCCATTCAAACGCGTCTTTCTTCTCGCTTGGCGTTTTTCAATCTCTTGCCTCTTGTGTTTATGGTCTGGCTTAAAACCCAAACCAAAGCGATCCTTCTTCTCCATCAATTTTGGGATTTGAATCCCTCTTTGCAACTGTTTTCCTAGTCCTTTTCCCGGTGATGCTCCCTTTCCTATCATCATTTGCAGGGCCATCCTTGTAGCTCCAGACATTTTGGGTACTGGCACCTCACTTTTTTCCAGAATGAAGGTTGCGTTGATAATTTCTAGGGAGCGAAAAGAACACTCAATAGCCTCTTCACTTGCCTTGACATAAGGAGCCTTACTAGTGACTGTTGCTATAATGTCCTCCTCCGCATTGATGGTTATTAACCGTCCATCTGTCACTAATTTCAATTTGTGGTGCAATGAGGAGGGTACTGCTCCTGCCGAGTGTATCCAGGGTCTCCCTAATAAGCAATTATAGGAGGGTTTGGTATCCATCAACAGGAAATTGACTTCATATATATTTGGCCTGATTTCCAAGGGGATGTCAATTCGCCCCATCACCTTCCTTTCGGTCCATCGAAGGCTCTTACCACATTGTGGCATGTTTTCATATGCGAGCTGTCAATGGGTAGTCAGTTCAATGTGGATAACGAAAGGACGTTCAAAGCCGACCCATTATCAACTAGTACACTTGGAAGCGTATATCCCTTGCACCGAGTAGTGATGTGCAAGGCCTTGGTTGACCCTATACCTCCAGGTGGAATTTCATCATCATTGAAATAGATGAAATTGTTAGCACTGATGTTATTTACCAACTGGTCCAACTTATTGACAGATATGTCGTGAGTGACATACGTCTCGTTAAGTACCTTCAAAAGTGCATCCCTATGCACCTCAGAACTCAGAAGTAAGGCCAAAACTGATATACGCGCCGGTTGCTTATGCAATTACTCTACCACACTATATTCACTATGCTTAAGGAACTTTAAAAATTCCTTAGCCTCCTCCTCCCTTACCGGCTTATTAATGGATATTTCAGTCTTTTTCCCCTTTTCAATCTCAACATCCTTTGTTTTGGTGGGCTCCACTCTAATGCCCCCCCGTCATAACGCTTCCCACTTCGTGTATGGGAACCTTTATCTTGCATGCCTTTAGACGCACTAGCTACACTTTCTCCCTGAGGAACTGTTACACTGCAGTCATAGCTCCATGGCACCCTCTTGTCATCCTTATAGGAGAAAGGAGTGGGTTTATAGATGATGACCTTGGGCACTGCTGACGTCCCCACCTCATTATTCCCCGGAAAGGAAATAATAATTCTTGGTTAGCTGGTTCCTTGTTGTTCACCTTCCAGCGCATTTATTTCTCTTTTATAAGAGCTACCTTCAAAAATTTGTAGCTCTTTATTATCAATGAAGCCTTGCACCAAGGCTTTGAATTTTTCACAATCTTGGGTCTCATGACCCTCTTTCCTATGGAACTCACAGTAGTTCCCTATTTCTTCTCTTTCCTTCTTAGAGGTTATTATCCCTCTCTTCGCCATTTCTTTCCAAATTACTCTTAAAGGCATTCTTATCTCAGCAACGTTTTCTTTCCTCTTTTTTCCACCAGCTTCACCAACAACATTCACTCATTGATTGTCATGGTTTGGTAAAGGGTTCTCAGTATTTGGGGTACTCTCAAATTTCAAAACCCCATTCTTGATCAACCTCTCTACGGCTTTCTTGAATCCAATACAATTCTCAATTGAGTGCCCCGATATTCTAGCATGATACTCACATCTGGCATTTGCATCGTACCATTTAGGATATGGAGGCTGTAATGGTTTCAAGTGGAAAGAGGCTATAGCATGCGCATCATGTAAGTTTTGATAAAGCTTCAAATACATCACAGGTATAGGTGTAAATTGCATCCTCTCATGCCTGGTGTTAGATTCCTGCTTTCGAGAGCCCTATTGCCCAACTGTAGCTATTTTGGGCTGACTAACCGTGACTGCTTTCGAATTGAAGCTGCTGGTGCTGTTTACCTCATTGTCTTTTCTTCTTGGGGCCGATCTTTTGGCCACTTCCCCCTTAATTTTATCACCCCTTATGGCGTTCTCAATCATCTCCCCTGCCATAACTATATCCGCGAAACTTTTTGTGGTGCTTCCAATCATGTGAGTGATGAACGGTGCTTTCAAAGTGTTGATAAATAACATGGTGGTCTCCTTCTCTAACAGTGATGGTTGAACCTGCATTGCCACCTCCCTCCAACGTTGCGCGTATTACCTAAAACTCTCATTAGGCTTCTTCTCCATGTTTTGCAGAGTAATCCTATCGGGGGTCATGTCAGTCATATGATTGTACTACTACATGAAGGCTTGCGCAAGATCCCTCCATGAATTTATTCTGGCCCGGCTTAATTGATTGTACCACTTGGCTGCCGCTCCTACTAAACTATCTTGAAAACAATGGATCAACAGCTGATCATTGTTTACATACCCCGTCATCCTTCTGCAGAACATTGTGATGTGGGCCTCCGGGCAAGTAGTACCATTGTACTTCTCAAACTCCGGCATCTTGAATTTGTGATGCAGCACTAGGTCTGGGACTAGGCTTAAATCTTTGGCATCAATCCCATGATGATTGCCGGTACCTTCTAAAGTTTTGAATTTTTCTTCCAGCCATCTGCAGCATTCTTCTAACTATCTTGCAGCTTTAGCTTTCAGATCCTCTTTTTCCACCATATCTAGATTAGGGACGAGAGGATTGGTAGGGTTATCACCTAAATTGAATCCCAAGCCACTTGGGTAATTCATATAGATCCCAGCATCAACTTACCATGTTAAGGCCTCACAGTGACCGATGGTCTTCTAGGAGTTGCTTCAGTTTGCAATGGCACATGAAGAGGAGTAAAACTTGGAGGATGATCCTCACCCTCCTTACCAGCGATAGCCATGAGGGCCTTCCCTTTATCAGTGGCCCTTAAAAGCTGAGCCATTTCAGCCATCATATTCCTCTGAGCCTCTAGCATCTGCTCCCTCATGTCATTCTGCATCTAGGCCAACTGCTCTTGTAATTGGTCTTGCATATCCTTTTGTAACTGTTCGAACCTTTGATCCATACTCTTAGTTTTAGTGCGGGTGCCGTAAGGATGTGTGATTTCCAGATTTTCTTTTCTACCTTAGAAATAAACTTTAACTAATTAGAGTCTTTCCATAACCTTGAATGCATATGATGTGATGTAATGCAAATGCATGAATGCAAAAAGGCATCAATCTCGATTCAATCTTATTTAGAAAACTTTATTTAGAAAAATAATATCTTTACATATAAATGGATTACAAGTACGCCTTCGCCCTAATGCCCAAAGTTTTAACTCTATCTAATAAAAGGGCTAACTCTCGTCCTATATCTGACGATGACCTACACATCAGACTCAATACATCGGCTCGTACTGCCAAGTCCTGCACATATTCAGCAACCTCTCGAATCTGAGCTATGGCTTCTCCCATGACATGATCCCTTTCTCTGACCTGTCCTCTAGACTGATGAAGCTCTCCCTTTAGATAATTCTCTTACGCCTTGAACTGTTCGATCTGAAGTTTACCTTCATGCAATGCTACTTCCAAATCTTCAACTTTACTTCCTAGTTCCTTTAACTCGACCCTTAGAATCATGGCTATGATGCCAACGAAGGGATTTTCCAAGCTCAATTACTTTGGACTTCAACCCTTTATTCTCTTCCTCTAATGCCAAATTTCGTGACTGCATCTCTTGGAACTTCTTCTCCCAATACTCAGCTCTAGCCTTTCCTTCTTGGACCTCTTTCTGCAAGTGATCTGAAGACCCTCCTACTCTCGCTTTCCTCAAGGATACCTATGCCTTTTTGTAATGCTCCTTCAAATCATCTCTATCCTCCTCGATCTTTCTCTTTTCTTTTCTTTCTTTCTCGACCTCCATTTTTTGGACATCAACATCTAAACTCAAGTACATCTTTTCTTCTTCGAGCTTTGCTATTCTCTTCTCGAGCTCCAAATTCTTTCTCTCAAATTCTTGCTTCATAATTTCTAACTTCGAGGGCATCACTTGCAAATATTCCTCCATCGGTTGAGCTTCTTCCACACTTGGCTTAGGGATGTTATCATTAATCCTTCTGCCTCTCCATTAAACATACTCTGGAGTCGTAGCAGGGCTACCTTTCAACCGACAAGTCTTGTTCCAAGCACTAGATATCTCACTGACCCTCTTCTTTTAGTCAGCTCCTCTATACACGAACTCACTTTGAGCCAGCCCATGAGTTGCCGGCACGAACTACCTCAAACCAAATTGTCTCAACACAAGTAAGGGGCATAACCAATAGCACCCCAAATTCCCAATAGAGGGACCCAATCGAAACTGCCGCATCGGTAAAGAATCTCACCAGGAATCATCCACGGAGCTCTCCACTCAACATCTTTCGACTGAAGATTCTAAAGTAGCTCTATCCAATTCTCCTCTGGAACATCAACTCTCCTAGTTGAAGTGATTATGTCCTTCAGCGGTGAATAATCCTCGAAGAAAACCCAACAAATGACCCTATCTATCAATCGAAAATGGCTATAGAACCAAGCTAAAAGTAACTGAGCACAACCAACAAACCTGCTTGCACCAGCCTTCCTACATGTGCCTAACGACCTAAATGTCTCCGCCAAAATTGCAGGGACGGAAGTGACCCTCTTACCGAGTCGATGGAAAAGATCCGTGGTTGCCTCATCCATATATCCCAAAGCCCTAGGGAATACCATCAATCCATACAAACCTAAGGCAAAAACATCTACCTTCTTATCTTATCAGGGTGTGTCAAAATTAGACCCTTCAAAGCATCCTACGAGATGCACTTGCACTCACCTTTCTCTTTAATCCTGGCAGTGATCGACTGCTCGCTCATCCCCGTAATAGTCATCAATTTCTTCCAAAAGGTAAGGACACTAGCAGCTCGAGAATAGATCCTATCAACTTGAAATTTGGGACAACGAAGTAAGGCAGTGTACTCCTCCACGGTAGGTACCAAGTCTACTTCCCAAAAGTGAAACAATTATACACCGGATTCCAAAACTGGGCAAGGGCTCGGAACAAGTGCTCATCTACCTGATCATCGAGTAAGTAAGGTAAATCTCCATAATTATCGTAGAATAACTGTTTGGTCTCATTGCCCCACTGATCCCAAATCTCCTTAAGCTCTTAGAGATTATTCTGTGTGACACTGATGCGAGTGTAATCCGACAGCTCTGACATATATCCCACAGCTATACTATCTCCCTTTTCTAGTTGAGTTTGCTCAGACCATCTATGGACATTGGCGTTGCCCTCCACTCTATCAAGAAGTCCGTTCTCCATAACAAAACTTCCTAACTTAGAGACTGACCGTGAATCGATACCTTTGTAAATGCAAAAATTTCATACAAACAAAAGAAAAGAAATAGTCAGTATCACATGATATCAATAAATCTCGACAATAATTTATAAGGGTAATATCTAAAGTTCAACTAAGTTGGGCTCTTACGGTTTTTTCTATATGAGGTTGGTTCTAAAGTTTGAGGTACCCGAACCAGCAGATTCCTCAATCCTCACCCATTATAGGCTCATTTGAATCGAGTTCAGTTCAGGGGAATACATTTCCCTATGGCTAGACGGAGATGAAAATCTCACGAAACCATAGGTACGGATGTATCCCGAAAGTGATCTACTATCCTGCACTGAGCCGAAAACCTCACGAAGGCGTAGCTTCTCACTCCCACTTAAGGGTGTGACCATAACGGTCATGCAAATGCAATGCGTATCAGAATATAGCAACACATGCAATAATACAAACACATGTAATGCAAAGAGGATTAAATTTTAAAATTTTTAATTTTTGACATTAAGACAAGAGATAATCAATTACACGGCTTGACTCTCTCATTGTTCCCCAGCGGAGTCGCCAAGCTATCGATACTTCTTTAAAATCGAGTTCTTGGAAAAAAGGAATCGACCTTAAGAAAAACAAAAACGGGAGTCGCCACTAATCTTTTTAGGTGTGATTGGATCACCTTTAAAACATTTTGTTTTAAAATCGTTGGTTTTGGTCTCACGAAATCAAAAGAACAGTCGAAGTCGAGTTCTACATGCATAAGGAAGGATTAGCACCCTTGTAACGCCCAAAAATTGGTACCTAATTGATTATCAAGTGTCTTTAATATCGAAAATTTAACAAAAATTTAAGATGTAATCCTCTTTACAATATTTTGATTTTGAAAATTGGAGTTCTCTTGTATCAAAGTATTGACACCAGGTTAGCTTTTGGAAGTCTCTATCTCAAACAACAAAACACCACATCCAGATAAGTTTAGGACATAGTGCTTTGAAATTCCAAGACAGTTGCTTGCATTTTAAAAAAAAAACTTTTAAAAACTTAGAAGGGTACTTGATTATTCGAACTCAACGAGAAGAGTCACAACCCAATAAGTTAGGGCACTACTTTTCTCGAAATTTCCAAACACCAAGCATTGCCTTTATGTTTTTTTTTTTTTTTGAAAACTTTGGAATTTTGTTTTAGTTAATGCATGAGGAATTACATTATCGTTATGGAATAGAATATTGCAATAATAAGTGAACAAAACATGCATTTAAACGATACAATGGCAATAATACAAAAATTATATACTAGATGCATACATGTTTAAAATTACACAACATCATATATACAAAGATACACATAGCTTATATTGAAAATGGATAAGCAAAACATACATACATAGTAATAATTATGAAATGATGCATGATACACAATTAAAATGAAATATAGTATCAATATACATGTTCCTCAAATATAACATTAAATAATAATTGTAACATAACATTTAATACATAAATGATATATACAAGATGCACAAAGAATTAGTATATATAAAAATATAAAATAAAGTGAATAATTGTTAACGAAATATACAAATAAAAATATGATATTTAAAAAAAATAGTATTTAATATACAATATAAATAATAACAAAAGTTTAATAGAGGATAATAATTATATAAAATAAAAAAATATATTGGTTTAGAAAAATAATGTATAAAATACCAAATATGTAAAAGAATTTATGTTTATAATAAAATAATTATAATATATATAAACATAAGTTTAGAATAATATAAAATGAGTAATTAATGATGAAATATTATTATAATATTATAATATCTTCGTGTAATAATAGAATGTGAATAAAGTAATCATTAACCATATAAATAAAATAAGTATACAATACAATTTAAAATCTTTAATGATAATAATGTATAGATAAAACATAATAATATAAAAATGACATAATATATAATATGAAAGTATCTGTATATACTACATATATATATATATATAAATAATTAATAATATGTAATACAAGTAAAATATAATGATAATATATAAATAAGAATGTGAAATAATAATATTTTGTGAAAAGTGATACATAATAAATGACAATAATATAAATAATATAAAAATAATTATATAATATATGATATAAAGATATATAAACATTATGGGATAAAAATAAAAATAAAAAGTAATGATATATGTTAATTAATATGATAATAAAAAGATAGAAAGTAATATAATATAAACAAATGTAAGTAAATAATTATAAGATATATACTACATATATGCATATTAAAATATAATAGTATATGTATAAAATTTTAAATAAATAAGCCATAAATAGATTAAAAGGAATAAAAGGGACTAAATTGAACACAAATAAAAGTCAGAGGCTAATTTAATAAAAAATAACTGAGATCAGACTTAATTTAAACGGCCATTAAAACCCTAAGGACTCATCGGGAAAATTTCCCTTGTCCCTAAACGGCATCGTTTTAATTCAAGGCTTAAAACAGTTTCTATGAAGACTAAATTAAAACTGAAACAAAGTATCAGGGCTAAATCATAAATATAATAGAACAAATTGCAAACATAAAAAAGGTGGAGGGACTAATTGGGCAATTAACCCAATCCTCAAAAACACGCGGATCCTCCCCGGGTAATCGGGTCAACATGCGGATCCTATACATAGAAACGACGTCATTTTATGCTTATTGGATTAAGCCAAGACGGCGCCGTTTCATTTATGCTATATAGGTTAAATCTTTAGTTTTAAAATCATTTGTAACCGAGTTTTAAAAAAAAAGTTAAAAATTTTCTCTGAAAGAGAGAGAGAGGAGAGGAGCTCCGAGCTTTAGCCTTCATAGGCCACGCTCCGGTCATTGGTCCTACACGCGCCCATGCACCGTCGCGCACGGCGGTTTAGGGTTTTCCAAACCCTATTTTTCACGGCAAATCAAAAAGGTAATCCCATTTTCTTTTGTTTTTCGACATTTTTTGCTAAAACAGTTCATATATATACATTAAAAAAACGAGATACACAATTAAATCACCTTTTTTAGGAACTGTTTGTATTTCTCTGAACGAATCTGTATGAGTATATATCTGTTCTCTTTTTTTTTTTCAAAAAAGGTCCCTTTACATTGTATTTTTACATCTACTTATATTGTTTACAAATAGATCTAGATAAATAAATCCTCATTCTAATTCTTGATTTGCTTGCTTCTTTCCTTTTCTTGCAGGCAATCGAGCGAGGGAGTCTCTGGCCTCTGATTAGTGCACCGATCAAGGATCCTGGAATCACGGCACTGATGGAGCCTTGACAATGGTCACGCTTGTTCGTGACATGATTCGGGGCCAGACCAAGGGACGACCGGTGATCGGGGCATTGATGGGCATTGAAGGCCCTTGGGACAACTCATTAAACGGTGGCTTTGATTTGGGGGTTGGCAGACGCTCCCCGAAGCTTCCAGAAATGTTTGCGGCACCACAATGTTTAGGAAACCCTAGGGTTTCCTGTTTCTCTCAAGTCTATTGGGCCTTTTGAGCTGTTTTGTTTTGGGCCTGGTTTGTTAATGAGTTAAACTGTAATTGGGTCACAGGTGTAAGTGGGTCTGCTGGATAGCTTTAGGCCTGTTTAGGTATAACGGGTCTGTGTTTGGGCTCTTATAAACTGGACTTCATATGGACTGCTAAATAAACAATTATTTATTTATTTGGTTTCCAGCCCGGTCAAATTTGGGCTACTACAAAATCTACAAATTTTATTAAATAATTTTATTAAATACGGAACTAATAGCAGAATTTAACAGGAAAAGCTTAGGTTGTTTTCTTCGAAACCTAAGATTGTGTGTGAAAGGCTTCTTTCTTTTCCTTCCTTAATTTCCATCATTGTTTCCATCATGTTTCTTTGTAAAACTGCATTTTCCTTTCCCTGTTTACACGTTTCAAAATTGAAAAAAAAAACATAAATAGTTGATCATGTGCTTAATTGACTTTTTTGTGATTAATTCTAATTAATTTTTGTATTTTTTCTATTTAGATGCAACGCATGTCCCTAATATTGGAATGCAAGTTGAAAGGTGAATTACTTAGACAATTTGACATGGAAGCAAAATTGATGAAAGAGTTTCATAAAAAAAACGGCATACTAAACTTATTAGATTTTGGGGTTATTTCGTTTTAATAATTATTTTTTATTCATATTTATTTGTAAAGATATTTATTTAAAAATTTAATTAGTATTACTTTTTTATTAGATAAATACTTATGATTTGTAACCTCCCCGACTCAGCTTAGACGTTAAACTCGATTCGGGAAGATTACATTAGTCATCGAGGTGGCGCGGTCTTTATAAAAAATAATTTTCGTTTTAAAACCTGTTTTATGCTAATGAATATCTCTTTTTTTTTTTTCAATTTAATCTATCATCATTATAGCAGCAGATTTTAAACAATAATTTGTAAATCTCTTTTTAAAAATAAAAAATAAAATCAACCTATTTTTATCACATGATAATAAGTACCTTCTTATTACAACCTTAATTGTATAGAATAATCTACTTAAATGTCCTTTTCATTATGAATAATGTCATGCAACCTAAACGTTTGAATTAGAAATCTTATCCCATACCACGGTTCTTAATAAAAGAAAACGGAAACAGTAATAATAATGGTACTAATAATATTTTGTTTTAATAGTTATTATTATTATTTATTTATTTAAGAGTTTAATTAGGATTAAATTTTTTATTAAATAAATATTTAGGATTTATATTTGAAATATTCAATTAAGAGTGAAATGCTTTTCTGGCATATGACAATTAAGGGGATAGGAGATTTTTATTTTTTACAATTTGGTTGCTTAGGTTGGGAGTTCTCCACCCTTGTTTTTATTTTTTATTTTCAATAAAAGTTCTCTTTTCTTATTTTTATTGTTATGTTTTATTATGTATAGCTAAATTTCAATTCTAATTTTAGGCTAAAAATTATTTCCAAACTATTAAATTTGAAATCATAATTACACTCTTTACTTTCGTTAACTCTCCAATTTAGGAGGTAGATTCAACCATCTCACAACGCCATTTTAGTATCAAATCAAGAAGGGGCCCTTGATTCAATGTTGGACGTCATACTGTTAGTGAATCAATATGATCTATAATTTTCGTATTCATCTCACTAAATAACAAATTGTTGTGACAAATTGAGTTAGTAGTTGGATTTGTCAAGGGAATTAATAATCAAGTTTAAAAAACTAGCACAGTTGAGGCCGTTGATTTGAGTCGGGTTCTTCTAACGCGTCAGACTGTTGAGGAATTAAATTGTGGAAGTTGCTTTTAAGGTTATTCATTTGATAAGGGTTAAATGTCAGATTTTTCCCATAATTGATTCACATACAGAAGGGCTGGTGGTTTAAGACTGTTCCTCGACCACTATAACCAACTTATTAATTGAGGAGAAAATTCATCATCTGAGATCAGTTCAAAGCTGGAATCAAAATTGCGCCTGAAGCTAGAGCTTCCCTCTTATTAGTTTATTCAAATTTAATTCAGACTTGTTTATTTTTATTATTTAATTTCTATTATTTATTTACATTTAGATTTAATCCAATTTTTATTTCATACAGATTTGCAAAAGAAACATTCTAGTTATAAAGAATTATGAGTTCAGATAGATCAGTCTTTGTGAGATTGACCATACTTCCTATACTACTAATTTATATATTTTTAGGCGTAATAATTTGTTTTTGGTGGATTTGGCACCCATAAGTAATAACATGAATATACTTTATTTTATTTTTCATATATTTGGAAGAAAATATACTTAATGTACATAACGTTTTATTATATTTTTCATCCTTATATTATTCTCAAATTTAAGAATTTAGTCTTAGTACTTTGAGAATTATCGATACCCCTGCCAAAGTATCGATATTTCTTCCCCAAGTATTGATACTCGAGATAAGGGATTGGTGTCGAATCTCTATTCTGTTTTCCTGCACATTTAAAAATAAAGAGGTATCATTTTTAAAACACGAATATCGATACCTCTACTCCAGACTCGAAAAATACAACATTTTTAAGCGTATAAGTCATTCCAACTCGTACCAGTTCAACATGCTATCATATCGTCATCAAATAAACATCGAAACGGCCATAATAATAGTTTCAAACATCAAAAGCAAATCCGAGCAATAGTCAACATATTACGAAACAAATCCCAAAATCCTTAGAGCAATTAAATTATGGAGGCAACTCAAAATATCATATCCAATATTAGCACAAAGACTACAACATTGCCTTACTCCCAAAATACAACCAAATAATAAACATCTACAAATAAAGAAAATGAACTTGTTTGGATCACCCCCCAGAAAGCCACATAGCTCACACCGGCACACAACTAATCTACAAAGCTTAAGAAGGGAGTAGGTGAGCTTAATAAGCTCAGTGAATGCTCAGAGTAACCACAATGTAGACACAATATCAAAGGTCAATCAAGAGCATACTACAGTACATTCACAACCATATTCCATTCAAGTTAGAATTACATGTTCATGCTTCATTAATTCGTTTAACAATAATTCGTCAAGACTAAAACAACATATACATGCTTTAATAACTCACAAGTTTAACTTATATATTCACAGGCATTCACAAGTTATATGAAAACAACCCAATCTACAATTAGATACACAATTTACTATGAGAATATACTAATGTTTTCATGTAACTTAAATAAACTCATTTAACATATTATTCACAATTAAAAGCATCCATCTCTTATTGTACTATCACAACATATAAGATCATATTTAAACAATAAATTGGCACTTAAGGCTATGAAACATAAAGTGAGCTCTATCATCACTCGTCGGATACACGGATCTCCAACACACCAATTGACTCATAGAGTCGAACATATCTCAAAAGTGAAGCATAAATCTAGTACTCTCCAACACACCAAACATGTTCGTTGAAAGGAGCTTAGCTCACATTCCCTTATCTCTCCAACATGTCCCAGGGCCTTGACGTCCAAATCACATAACACATATAGGTGAGTACTCACAATCCTATAGCATGCCAATTATGTCCAACGGTCTCATAAGGTCATAAGGCCAAAATATTCACATCATAACTACACATTTTTAATTATTAATTTGATGCACATCATCTCTATTCATATTCGTCAATTCATATCACAAACTTATACAGAATGCATACTTATCGAATTCACATTTAATTGCACTTAAAGTGCCAAAATAATGCTCATTGAGCCATCATATATCCGTCAACATATGAGTGTATTAGAATCAATTTATCACATACAAAAACCTGTTACATTAGCATCATATTTCACAATGCAACACATACATACTTATCGGCTTTTGCACACTTTCATTGCACATCTTTATATCGCTAACACAACATCATTATTATCATTCGACATATTTAATATACCCACAATACAATACAATTCACAATATTGCATCATAACAATCAATTCATAGTTATTCACATATTCGTATAATTTGCCAAAAATAAAACAAGCAAAATAGAAAACTTACACTCGAAACTTATGATAAAGGTTTGGGCTATTCCTAAGCTCCCAATCAACACTAACAATCATGTCTACAAGTAGCAATTCCAAACACTCACCAATTAAGCTTTCGCCGAAAAGATGAAAGCTTAAACTAGCTTTTCCTTTTTTTGCCTTGCTCGTAGTAGGTTCCAACGGTCCCGATGCTTCACACATATTAACCACACAATATACACAATCAAAATTCAGCCAAAGACTCACTTAAACTAACCAAAAGCCCAAGCCTAAGTTATATTTCTCAAGAAACTGAAATTTTAACTAGCAAACTTGAAACTCAAATATATCGGTCTATACTTAATCTTTTTGCCTAAAACAAATTCCATTCATCTAATTATTCACCTACGACTGATTCTCAACCTTTAAACTACTCAATTCATTGTATCATAATTTTTGACATGTTTATGGCAATTTTCATGAAAATTCATTAAATCCTTAGAAATCTTTAACAGAACTTTAAAGTAAGTTTAGAAACCTTCTAATCATGTTAAAACTAATTTAAAAACATTTTGAAACCACATTTTTATCCACAAACCCGAAATTCACCATTAAAGACCTGGTTTTCGGCTTTTATTTAAAACATGCGTTTGAATGGCTAAGAATTCAGTTTATAGGACTAGATATCATTTAAAACTCATAGAAAGTCGAGTGGTTACCTTCGATGGAAGAAAAATGAGCTTTGATGCTAATCCGAAAAAACCCACTTTTGGAAAAGATGATGTAGATAATGAAGTTTTTGGATGATTTTCTTGGTTTTTTATAGAGGTTTATGACTTAAGAGATGATAGAAACCAAAAGAAATTAAAATTTGGAGCTCAAAATTAATTGAAATAGCAAGAGAGAATCAAGGGACAACAAACACAAATTTTGGTAGTTTTTACCTGAAATAACTTGGTGAAGAGAGGTTATTTAGCTTGGATTTTAAAATTTGGTTAAATTACTTCTTAAAAACTCTCAATTTTGACTCTTTTACAAATTAGTCCTATTTTCAAAATTAAAGGTATTTAAAACTCATTTTAAGAAATTGGTTTAATTTTCAAAAAACCATAATTGAAAACATTACCGGTATGCTGTGTCACAAAATTCCGAACACTCTAAGGCTAAAATTCCTAAAATACCCCTAAAACTTCTACGCCCTATTTTGGCGTGTTACACACCTATGCGTGAAAGACTTTCACGTGGAGTTTTTTTTTATGGTTTTCTTTTTTTAAAAATAATTTTATACATCTTATATTTCATATATATATATATAGTATGTAGAGTAAAGGTGTGACATATGTACAACAAGATATAGTTAATTTTTTTTTTTTAAAAATTAATATATAAACAAACGAGACACTTGATATATTTTTAAGCATGCTTATGGAACCTAAAACCTTTACAAAGTGTGTATCAAATAATTACTTATCATATGTCATGCATGTAAATTTTTTAATTGATCTGATATTTATATTATATCGATCTAAAGTATTGTTTATAATAATGTTTATTAAGTGATAGAAATTTTTCTAATAAAACAAGTAGCTAAAAATTTTAATTTACATTAAATTTGACATATATGATCTATATAAATAGAATATAATATATGACCAAATTAAATCGTTAAAATGTTAATAATACATAAATATCAATTTTACAGTAGATCTATTCTCATACCCATCACTTTTTTTTTTAATCTTTTCTTTATCATTTTTTCCCTCCCCTACATTTTTGTCTCATATTTCTTCATTCCTTTTTTTATTTATACTTTCTCTTCTTCTTCTTCTTCTTCTTTTTTTTTTTTTTGATGTAATGTTTCTCCTCTTCTTTAGCCCTAACCTAATCATTACCTACTCTGTCGATCGCTGATGCATTTCCAGCCAACTAAGACCACCAGACGAGAGCCCAACGCTTTGATATGGAACGATTTATGCAACGATTATTTTGGGTTTTAAGTCCTGTTATTTTTGTTTATTTTATTTCTGTTATTTGTTGTTGTTTAAAACGATGTGTTTCACCAAATGTTTTCATGAAACACTGCTTAGAGGAGCTGGCCTAATGGTCTGCTAAATACGGGTTGTACAATTATTTTGGTTTTCTCTCATTTCCTATAGGTAGCATGCTTTGGCTGCTACAGTTATGAAATTACACATGAATTGATTTCTCCTCTCTCTCAATTTTTTCTATCCCTTCTCTAATATTCTTCTCCCTCTTCTGTTTTCTCTTTTAGAAAATCTACCACATCAAAGGTATTAGATCCCACGATTTTCCATGACCAGTGAGGGCTCAACTACTCGTCTTCAGAAAGAGATGTCCCACATCCAACAGGAAATGTCTCAAATGCAGGCAGACCTTTCTCAGCTTAATGGTAAGATGGATGAACTCCATGGAGAGCTTCAAGCAAAAATCTAGGTCCTTTTTTAGCAGTATCTGAGCCATGTGACTTCATCGACAGTTCCTAAACCTTCTCAGGACAAGGGTAATGGAATATTTGGGTAGGCTCCACCTGGTTTCGCCAAGGAAACTTAGGCAGATTTGGGACCAACAGGAGTATAGCATCTCGCTCGACGAATTCCTGATGATCAAACGATGTTATTGGAAGCAAGGCACAAAGGGTAAGAATTGAGCGAATAAGACATAAGAATTTGACTAAGCATAAGAAATTCCTCAAAAACTCCTATACGACCTAGCTCGACAGGTTTTGAAAGAAAAGTTCCGTAATAAATGTTATGGAGAACCAAAAGTATTCTGTCTGTGAGGCCTGCTATAATAGGAATAGTAAAGGGAAATCATGAATGGGATAATGTATGACAAATAATAATAATAATGGTATGAATGAACGAATACATGGATACGACACATAGTCATAGAAGGGTATGATTGGCAAATTAGTAATTGATACCTTTAGACTGGGTCAATTTTCTGTACTTAAGTGAATTTAGTTGCATTTTAGGATATTATTTTAGCATTTTAGAACATTGCATAGGAAGCTTGGATGGTGCTTGTCGAAACAATTTTTAAATCGAGTTTTAGAAAATGGAAATCGACTTTAAGAAAAACAAAACGGGAGTCGCCACCAATCTTTTTAGGTGTGATTGGATCACCTTATAAAATGTTTTGTTTTAAAACATTAACTTTGGTCTACGAAAGTCGAGAAAACGGATTCGGGAGTCGGTTACGTACGAGGAAGGTTTAGCACCCTCGTAACGCCCAAAAATTGGTACCTAATTGATTATCAAGTGTCTTTAATGTCGGAAATTTGAAAGTTTTAATATACAATCCTCTTTTAATTAGAATGTTTTAGTTTGAAAAATTAAGGCTCATCTATATCAATCGAATCAAAATACCACATCCAATAAGTTAGGATGCAATATTTTTGAGACCTTTGATGCTAAACTTGCTTTTTTGAAACTTTCTATCTTGAAACAATAAAACGCCATATCCAGTAAGTTAGGATACAATGTTTTGAAATCCCGAGATAGTTGCTCGTATTTTGAAAATCTTAAAATTTAGAAGGGTGCTTGACTATTCGAACTCAACGAGAAAAGTTGCAACCCAATAAGTTAGGCCACTACTTTTCTTGAAGCTTCCAAACACCAAACATTGCCTTTTTATTTTTATTTTTTAAAAAACTTTGTAATCTCATTTTTTAATTAATGCGTGAGAAATCATATTAACATTATAGGATAACATACAAGATAGCATATTATCATAATAGGTAAGTAAAAGCATGAATTTAAACAAATTTTAAACAATAAACATGGCAAACTTAAAACATGTAAAACATACATAGAAAAATATACGACATACATTAAAATGAATAAATAAGCATATAAACATATAAGGTATAACTTTATATACATTTTAATAAATTAATAGACAAAAGATGATGTATGGCATACAATTTAACATAAACATGCCCAAAATAATATTAACATACATGTTAATTCTAAAATACGACCTTCAATAATCATAAATATATAAATGATATGTTCAACATATATAAAAGAATTAGTGTATATTAAAATGTAATATAAAGTGAATAATTATTGATAAACTATACCTAAAATATAAATTAAAGGACAATGTTTAAAATAAGTTATGTATAATAACATAATATAAATAGAATATAAGGAAATAATAATAATAATATGATAAGTATTTTGCATATAAAAATATGGTAAAATAAATAATATATAATATATAACATAAAAAAAAAAAGATATATATATATATATATATATATATATATATATATATATATATATATGATAAAATATATAAATAAAAATATATAAGAAAGATAAATATTATAAGGAATATTATATAATAAAATATGGTATGTGATAAAAATACATAAATAAATATAATGAAATATAATATGATATATGTATAATAATAATGTAACAAATATTTTACATATAGTAATATGATTAAATAAATAGTAAAATAGAAATATACAACATATAATGAAATTTATAAACATATAAATAATATAAATAAAATAATATATTATTAAATATAACTAATATTTAAAATATATATATAAGGTATCATAAAAAAATTAAATTAAAGGTATATAAGGATGAAAATTAAAATTAATTAGAAAATTTAGGGTTAATTTTAAATTAACAAAAAGAATTTGGCCTGATTTGAAAGAATTAAAAAAACGACAAGGGACTCACTGGGCAATTTGCCCTAATCCCAAAACGACGCCGTTTCCCGAATATCGTTTTAAAATAACTGAGAGGACTAAATTGAAACAGAATTAAAACATTGGAGCTAAATAAAAAATAAATAAAATGGAATTATAAATATTAAAAATGCAAGAGGACTAATTGAATAATTAACCCAATCTTTAAAAACAGCGGATCCTCCCCGGGTAATCAGGTCAACACGTGGATCCTTAGTTTTAATACGTCGTTGTTTTAAGCTTATTGGATTAAGCTAAAACGGCGTCGTTCCATTAAGGCTATATAAGCCAAATATTAAGTTCAAAAATCATTTCAGTTGTCCTTTTAAAAAAAAAATAAAGAAACTCTCTGAAAGAGAGTTGAGGTAGGACTCTCGGAGTGTCACCGAACCTCCGTCCCGGAGTTGCACGCTCTCACGCGCCACCGTCGTCTCTACCGCATACGGCGGTCGAAGGTTGAAAAACCTCGCTTTCTAACACCGATTAAAGGTATATCCCTTTCCTTTTTCTTTTCTACAATATTTACAAGTATTTAAAGAGAAAATCACCTGAGTATTCTTTCTTGACTGTCGATTTTTCAGTATAAAAATGTGTTCTCCCTTTTTTATTTTCAGTCCCCCCTTTTTACAAATCAGAAGAAAGGCTTTATAGCCTTTATATTACATATGTTAGGAAAGAAATTCAATATTTCTTTCCTTGTTTGTTTTAGTTTAATCTACTGCTATTTCTTGCCATCCTCTGTTTGTTTAGTTTCCTTTTCTGCTTCATTTTTTCTTTCCCGTGTCTGTTGGTCTCCTTTTTTTGCCTTGCAGGTACCAAGAATCCGGCGAAGATCGCGTTGTGGATCCGAATCTTGCCTGGTGACCACAGGACAGCCTCTGCTACGAAGATCTCAGCGTCGGTAGCGGAACGATAGGTGGCTGGGATGATACGCTGAAAGGTCGCTGGAGAGGAGTTGAGGGGGACACGATCAATGGCCTCGATTTCGGGAGTTGCAACGTTACTGGTACAGCATTGAAGGGGCCTTGATTCGGGAGCCATACAGACACTCCCCGAATCTTCCAGAAGCAGTGGCAGCTTGAGGAGAGAAAAAAAAGAAAGGCAGAAACCCTAGGGTTTCCTGCCTTGGTATAATAGGCTGGGCCAGTTGGGCCACTTTAGTCCTGGGCTAGGTAGGGTGTAATGGGTACCGGGTAATGAGTTATTTAGGTTTTGGGTTGTAACCGGTCTTGCTGGGTCTTAGGCATTTGGGCTTATTAGGCTTTGAATCCTATTTATTGTAAATGGATTGTATAAATGGACTTTTATTTATTTATCAATTTATCATTTTTGGTTTTAAGGCCCGGGCAAATTTGGGCTATTACAGCTACCCCTCTTTGCTCATTGCTATATAATAGAAATCGAGCAAAGACTATAAAAGGACCAAATTTGCCCGGCCTTATCGGATCATGGTCTTCAATCTGCTCATTGCTAACTCAAGACTGTCATGTTGATATCTTCGATTTGCTCTCCGTTGAACACAGAGACGCTAAATCTGCTTCTTCGATTTGTTCCCTGACAATACAGAGATGCCAAATTATCTTAGATCTGCTTCAGCGTAAACATGTGAAAGCCAAATCTGCTATCTCTTTGATTTGTTCCTTGTAACACAAGAATGCCAAATCATCTTGGATCTGCTTCAGTATAAACATCTGAAGGTTAGATCTGCTATGTATCTACTCTCCGTCGAAGTGGAGATGCCAGATCTGTTATCTTGGATCTACTTTGGTATGAGAACATCCAAAAGTCAAATCTGCTATGTCTTCGATTTGTTCCTTGTAAACACAAGAATGCCAAATCATCTTGGATCTGCTTCAATATAAACATCTGAAGGTTAGACCTGCTATGTATCTACTCTCCGTCAAAATGGAGATGCCAGATCTGTTATCTTGGATCTGCTTTGGTGTGAGAACATCCAAAAATCAAATCTGCTATGTCTTCGATTTGTTCCTTGTAAACACAAGAATGCCAAATCATCTTGGATCTGCTTCAGTATAAACATCTGAAGGTTAGATCTGCTATGTATCTGCTCTCCGTCGAAATGGAGATGCCAGATCTTGTTATCTTGGATCTGCTTCAGTGTAAACACGTGAAGGCCAGATCTGCTATGCTTTGGCCTATTGCCCTACTGCTTAGGGGTTTTAAGGCGCACCAATCTTCATTGTCCCTCGAAATACATGACCTGTATAATGTGTATGATTTCATGGCTAATGATTAGGATGCTATGATCGAAATGAATCAAATGTTCCTAATTAAACCTGTTATAATGCAAAATGTTTATGAATATGACCCCTATTCAGACCTCACTACTCATTCCTTCATCAAAGCTCATCTTTATTTCACTCGAAATATCATTCTTTACTCAACCCATGGGTTTGTACCATTCTTCAAATGCTATGACTCACCAAAATGTTTGTAAGATGATCCTCTCTTAGGATCGAATCATTTGATTTGTCCGATCATCATTTTGGACCAAAGAAGGAATTTCCTTTGAGTTCTTTAAAACCTCACTTTCGTGAATTCCTATAACAATTATTCCATTTTAGTTTCTTGTATTATCTAAAAACTTCCAGAGTAATAAACAAAACTTCATTTGTGAAAATTATTTAGTTCATCTATCATTATTTAATGCAGCACTCTTTTAAGAAATAATGGGAGATGAATTCAGAATAACTAGATTTGAATGAATTTGTCAAAAATACAAAGGGAATTAATCTGAAAGCCTATCTTTAAGAAGAAATAGAATCGAAAGATAGCAAACAGGATAAAAGTTAGATGCTCTAGATATCACCGCTTGAGTGTCTATACACCAGCTCCATGAAATCTTTCTTGAGTTCAACATGTGTTTAAAAGATTCAAAGTACTTTTTTGATGCCCCAATATGCAACGTGATTCGCTCTTTGTTGAATCAGATATAGCAAGATTACTGTATGCCCTTCAAAATTTGAGCTGCCCTTTAGGGTTTTCAACTCAAAGCCCCATTGGTCACAAGGCGCCTTTTGCGGGTTTTCACCTTAGCCTCTCTATTTTTTTTTTCGAAATCTTAAGGCACCCTTTACTGGTTTTCACCTTGAATTCTCCTTCCCTTTAGACAAAGTACTTTTTGACTGAGTTTGAATTCACTGGATTGGGTAAACTCTTCCCATCCATTTCTGTTAAAATCAATGCACCTCTAGAGAAAGCCTTCTCCACGACATATGACCCTTCCCAATTTGGCATCCATTTTCCTCTGAAGTCTTTCTAAATAGGAAGGATCTTTTTTAGCACAAGGTCCCCCTCACGGAACTCTCTTGGACGAACTTTCTTGTCGTAAGTTCGCATCATTCACTTCTGATACATCTGACCATGGCGAATAGCTTTTAGCCTCTTTTCTTTAATCAAGTTTAATTGGTCATATCGCGATTGAATCCACTCTGCCTCATCCAGCTTTATCTCTAACAAGACTTGGAGAGACGATATTTCAACTTCAATGGGTAACACCACCTCCATCCCATAAACCAACGAGAAAGGAGTTGCCCCAGTAGAAGTTCTAACTGACGTTCTATAGGCTAAGAGTGCAAATGGTAACTTTTCATGCCAGTCACTGTAGGTTTTAGTCATTTTCCCTACTATCTTCTTGATGTTTTTGTTAGCAGCTTCTACTGCCCCATTCATCTTTGGGCGATATGGAGATGAATTATGATGCTTAATCTTGAACAGACTTCAAACTTCCGCTATCGTTTTGTTGTTCAAGTTCAATGTATTGTCTGATATGATCCTTTCAGGCATCCCATACCAATAAATGATCTCTTTCTTTAAGAAACGACTTACAGCCAACTTAGTAACATTTGCATAAGAAGCAGCCTCTACCCACTTCGTGAAGTAATCAATGACCACGAAAATAAAGCGATGCCCATTTGAAGCTTTCGGTGATATTGGCCCAATGACATCCATGCCCCACATGGAAAAGGGCCATAGAGAAGTCATAACATGTAGAGGTGAAGGTGGTATATGAATCTTATCTCCGTAGATTTGACATTTATGGCATTTCTTGGCGTAGTTAATACAGTCCCCTTCCATAGTAGACCAATAATATCCAAACCTCATGATTTGTCTAGCCATTGTGAAACCATTAGTGTGTGTCCCACAAACACCCTCATAAACTTCCTCCAAAATTAACTTAGCTTCCACGGCATCAACACATCTCAACAGTACTTGGTCCTTTCTTCTTTTGTACAAGATGTCCCCGTCCAAAACATAATCACAAGCTAATCTCCTTAAAGTTTGTTTATCATTTTCAGTTGTCTATTCTAGATATTTACGATTTCTCACATATCGCAATATATCCTGATACCAAGGGTTACCATCTTTTTCTTCTTCCTCGAGTTACAATAGCTAGCTGGAGCCTCAAAGATACTCATCTGAATGTGTCTCATCTCGTCTTCTTGATTCGCTCTAATCATTGAAGCCAAGGTTGCTAGAGCATCTTCCATTTGGTTTTCGTCTCGTAGGATGTAATTGAAAGTGATGTCATCAAATTCCTCAAGTAACCCCAAAACTACCATTCGATAATTGATTAGTTTAGGATCCTTCGTCTCCCATTCACCTCTAAGCTGGTAGGTTACCAACGCAGAGTCTCCATATACCTCTCAGGTTCTTATTCCTCACTCTATAGCCGCTCGGAGTCCCATGATGCATGTTCATACTCAGCCATATTGTTTGTGCAATCAAAATCCAACTTGCATGTGAATGGATAATAATCACCATTTGGAGATATCAGGACTGCCCCAATTCCATTTCCCACTGCATTGGATGCCCCATCAAAGCTCAACTTCCAAGGACAATCCTCTGTATTTGCTACACACATCAACTCCTTATTTGGGAAATCAAAATTTAATGGCTCATAGTCCTCTAGAGCTCTACTAGCTAGAAATTCTGCTATCGCGCTTCCTTTTATTGCCTTTTGGCTCACATAGACTATGTCAAACTCTGAAAGCAGAATTTGCCACCTCGCCATTCTCCCATTCAAAGCTGTTGACTCCATCATATACTTCAAAGGATCAAGTTTTGAACTAAGCCAAGTAGTATGATACAGCATGTACTGTCTTAATCTTCGAGTCGTCCAAATTAAAGCATAACATAATTTCTCAATTGGCGAATATCTTATCTCACACTCTATAAATTTCTTACTGAGGTAGTATATCGCCTTCTCCTTTCTTCCCAACTCATCATGTTGACCAAGCACACATCCCATGGAATTACTAAACACCGACAAGTACAGAATTAATGGTTTATTTGGACTAGGATGAGATAGTACTAGAGCGTTTAACAGATATTGCTTGAGTTTATCGAAGGCATTTTGGCATTCCTCATCCCAAGTACCTTGATTGTGTTTTCTAAGGAGACGAAATATAGGGTCGCATTTCTCAGTTAATTGTGAAATAAACCGAGCAATGTAATTCAACCTTCCACGAAAACCCCGAACTTTCTTCTGAGTACGTGGTGGAGGCAAGTCTCGTATAGCTTTAACTTTGTCTGAGTCAACTTATATTCCCTTTTCGCTGACCACAAAGCCTAGTAATTTCCCTAACCTAGCTCCAAAAGTACACTTTGCCGGATTAAGTTTTAACTGAAACTTCCTTAATCTTAAGAATAGTTTCCTTAAAACTTCAATATGTTCCTTCTCCGTCTGAGACTTGGCAATCATATCATCGACATACACCTCAATTTTCTTGTGCATCATATCGTGAAATAAGGTCACCATAGCCCTTTGGTATATTGCCCCTACATTCTTCAATCCAAAAGGCATTACCTTGTAACAAAAGGCACCCCACAATGTTATGAAGGTGGTTTTGTCCATGTCCTCGGGATGCATCTTTATCTGATTGTACCCTGAGAATCCATCCATGAAAGAGAATAATAAATATCCCGCTGTATTGTCTACCAAAGTGTCTATGTGCGGTAGAGGGAAATTATCTTTTCGACTAGCTTTATTCAAATTTCTGTAATCAACACACATTCGTACCTTCCCATCTTTCTTAGGAACTGGTACAATGTTAGCTACCCATTCGAAGTACTTCACCTCTTGCAAGAATCTTGCATCGAACTGCTTCTTGACTTCATCTTTTATTTTCAACACGCTATCTAGCCTCATTCTTCGAAACTTCTGTTGAACTGGCTTACAATCTTGTCTTATTGGAAGAGGATGCACCACGATATCTGTATTTAACCTTAGCATATCTTGATAAGACCATGCGAAGATATCCTTGAACTCACGTAGCAATTTGATCAGCCTTTGCCTCGTAACTTCAGCAATATGCGTGCCAATTTTCACTTCTTTTCCTTCCTCTAGGGCTACACTCTCTATTGCCTCTTTCTCATGCGGCATGATTTGTTTCTCCTCCTGTTTTACCATCCTCAAAATATCCAAAGACACATCACAGTCCTGAACATCCTCAAAATCCTGAGATTCTTCTAAACACATGTCTTGCTCGTGAGAGAAATCAGGATTTGATATATTAGTGCTCATGTCATTGATATCTAGGGATCTGTGAAGTATAAAGAATATACAAAGAATGAATGAATTTAAAATGATTATTTATGAACTATGAATGAAAGAATAAGAATTGTCAAAATTTGACGGAATATTGATTGACAAAAATGAAACAATATTCGTTGAATTGATAAAAGTTATGTTTTATTAAAAAATGATAGATGATCATAAGCCTATTTCATAAATGTAGTTCTATTACTCCTAGGCTCTAAAGTAACAAGAATGTTTTGAGAATTACTCTAAAAAATTCCTAAAGACTACAGAAAGTTCCTCCGCAGTCCAATTGTTCAGAGAGCTTCCTGATTCGTAAGGGCGAAGGCCCTCAAGGTTTCTTTGCTTTGATCCTTCCTCTTGTACAACATTAATCTGATGACTTCTTTCTATGAGTAACCCTCTCGATATAAAGGTTCGGGATATTGGAGGGAATGTCATTGGCTCCCACTCCACTTCCCTTCTATTGAGACGTGCCCTTCTTTCCTCTTGGCGCCTCTCAATCTCCTTCTTCCTTTGCTTATAATCTAGTTTGAAACCCAGCCCAAAGTGATCTCTCTTCTCTTTAAGTTCAGGGATTTGAGTCCCTTCTTGAAAATATTTTCCTAACCCCCTTTTTAGTGAGGCTCCCTTTCTTGCCATCACTTATAGAGCCATCCTCGTAGCTCTTGCTATCTTTGGCATTGGTAACTCACTCTCTTCTGAAATGAAGGCTGCATTTACAAACTCTAAAGAGCAAAACGAACACTCCATAGATTCTTCATTCGTCTCGACATAAGGGACCTTGCTAGTGACTGCAGCTATAATGTCCTCCTCTGCATTGATGGTTACTAACCGTCCATCTGTCATTAACTTTAATTTCTGGTGCAATGATGAGGGCACCGCTCCCACAGAATATATCCATGGCCTACCTAATAAGCAATTGTAGGAAGGCTTGATATCCATTACCAAGAAGTCTACTTCGTATATGTTTGGCCCAATTTCTAAAGGAATGTCAATTCATCCCATCACCCTCCTTTCTGTACCGTCAAAAGCTCTTACCACATTCTGACATGTCTTCATGTGAGAATCATCAATAGGTAATCTGTTCAGAGTAGACAATGGTAGAACATTCAAAGCTGATCCATTGTCAACAAACACACTTGGGAGTGTATATCCCTTGAATCGAGTAGTAATATGCAAGGCCTTAGTTGACCCCTTGCCCCCAGTGGGATTTCATCATCATTAAAGTAGATCAAATTATCAGCACTTATATTATTCACCAACCGATCTAGCTTATTAACGGATATGTCATGGGTGACATATGTCTCGTTGAGCACCTTTATTAATGTATCCCTATGCACTTCAGAACTTAGAAGTAGTGCCAATACTGATATACAATCCGACTGCTTACGCAATTGCTCGACTACATTATACTCGCTATGTTTGAGGAACTTTAAGAATTCCTTAGCCTCCTCCTCCTTCACCGGCTCATTGATGGGTACTTTGGTCTCTTTCTCCTTCTCAACCTCGACACCTTTTGTTTTTGTAGACTCCACTCTAACGCCCCCGTATTATAACGCTTCCCACTCCGCGTATGGGAACCTTTAACTTGCACGTCTTTAGATGCGCTGGCCATATTTTCCTCCTCCGGCATTGTCATACTACAGTCATAACTCCATGGTACTCTCTTGCTATCCTTGTAAGGGAAGGGAGTAGGCTTATGGATAATGACCTTGGGCACTGCTGGTGTCCCCATTTTGTTATTCCCTAGCAGGGAGATAATAATCCTTGGCCGGCTAGTTCCTTTTTGTTCATCTTCCAACATATTTATTTCTCTTTTATAAGAGCTACCTTCACAAATTTGTAGCTCTTTATTATCTACGAAGCCTTGCACCAAGGCTCTGAATCCTTCACAATTTTGGATCTTATGACCCTCTTCTCCATGGAACTTACAGTAGTTCCCCGTCTTTTTTCTTTCTCTCCTAGAGGTTATCATCCCTTTCTTCATCATTTCCTCCAAAATTACCTTCATAGGCATCCTTACCTCAGCAACATTTTCCTTCATCTTTCTCTCACTAGCTTCGCTAATGGCATTCACTCCTTGATTGTCATGATTTGGCAGAGGGTTTTCAGTATTTAGGGTACTGTCAAATTTCACAACCCCCATCTTGATCAATCTTTCCACGGCCTTCTTGAATCCGGTATAATTTTCAATTGAGTGCCCTGATATCCCAGCGTGGTACTCGCATCTGGCATTTGCATCATACCATTTAGGATATGGAGGCTGTAATGGCTTCAAGTGAAAAGGAGCAATAGCATGTGCATCGTATAAGCTTTCATAAAGCTCACGATACGTCACAGGGATAGGTGTGAATTGCATCCTCTCATGCCTTGTGCTAGATTCCTGCCTTTGAGAACCCTATTGCCCAATCGCAGCTACTTTGGGTTGACCAACTGTGACTGCCTTCGAGTTGAAACTACTTGTATTGTTCACCTCATTGCCTTTTCTCCTTGGGGCCGATCTTTTGGTTGCTTCCCCTTAAATTTTACCACCTCTTATGGCGTTCTCAATCATTTCACCTACCATGACTATGTCCGCAAAACTTTTGGTAGTGCTTCCAGTCATGTGAGTAATGAATGGAGCCTTTAGAGTGTTGATGAACAACATGGTGATCTCTTTCTCTAATAATGGTGGTTGAACCTGCATTGCCAATTCTCATTAGGCCTTTTCTCCATGTTTTGCAGAGTGATCCTATCAGGAGTCATGTCAGTCACATGATTGTACTGCTGCATGAAGGCTTGCGCGAGATCCCTCCATGAATTTATTCTAGCTCGGCTTAACTGATTGTACCACCTGGCTGCTGCTCCCATTAAGCTATCTTAGAAACAATGAATCAATAGTTGATCATTGTTCACATATCCGGTCATCCTTCTACAGAACATCGTAATGTGGGCCACTGGGCAAGTAGTCCCGCTGTATTTTCAAACTCTGGCATTTTGAATTTATGGGGAAGCACCAAGTCTGGGACCAAACTCAAGTCTTTGGCATCAACTCCATGATGGCCCTCAGCGTTCTCTAAAGCTTTAAATTTCTCCTTCAACCATCGACAACGTTCCTCCAACTGTTTTGCAGCTTCGGTTCTCAAATCTTCTTTTTCAGTTATATCCAAGTCAGGAATGAGAGGATTGGTAGGGTTATCACCCAAATTGAATCCCGAACCAGTTGGGTAATTCATATGGATCCCAGCATCAACCAGCCCATGTTGAGGCCTTATATTGACAGATGGTTTTTTAGGAGGTGCCTCGATTTGTGTAGGCCCGTGCGGTGGGGTGAAACCAGGAGGATGACCCTCATCTTTAGTGATTGCCATAGGGGCTTTTCCCTTATCAGTGGCCCTCAACAACTGAGCCATCTCAGTCATTATATTCCTCTGAGCCTCTAGCATTTGCTCCCTCACGTCGTTTTGCATCTTGGCCAATTGCTCTTGCAATTGGTCCTGCATGTCCTTTTGTAGCTGTTCAAACCTTGATCCATATTCTTAGATTTTGCATGAGTTCCGTACTGATGCGTGGTTTCTAGATTTTCTTTTCTACTTCTATGGTGATTTTAACTAATTGGGGGTCTTTCTATAACTTTGAATGCAAACGATGCGATGAAATGCTATGATATGCAAATGCATGGATGCAAAAAAGGACATCGATTCTAATTCAATCTCATTTAGAAAACTTTATTTAGAAAAATAATATCTTTACATATAAGATGATTACAAATAAGCTTTCGCCCTAATGCCCAAAGTTTTAACTCTATCTAATAAAAGGGCTAACTTTCGACCTACATTCGACGATGACTCATGCATCATACTCAATACGTCAGCTCGTACTGCCAATTCTCGAACGTATTTAGCTACCTCTCGGATCTGAATTATGGCTTCTCTAATAAGGTAATCTCTATCTCTGACTTGTTCTTTAGATTGGCACAGTTCTCCTTTTAAATAATCCTTTCGTACCTCAAGCTGCTCGATAAAAAGCTTACTATTTTGCAGCGCTGATTCCAAATCCTCAACTTTGCCTTTTAGCTTCCTTACCTCTATAGTGGAATCACGACTTCGTTGCAGATGAAGGGATCGCCCAAGTTCAGTCACCTTAGTTTTTAACCCTTGATTTTCTTTCTCTAAGGTCAAATTCCATAATTGCATCTCTTGGAACTTCCTTTCCCAATATTCAGTTTGGACTTTTCCTCTCGGACCTCTTTCTGCAACTGATTTGAAGACCATCCTATTCTCGCTCTCTTCAAGGATACTTGTGCCTTTTTGTAATGCTCCTTTAAATCATCTCGATCTTCCTCAATCTTCTTTTTCTCCTTCCTTTCTTATTCGACCTCCCTCTTTTGAACATCAACATCGAGGCTCAAGTATATCTTTTCTTCCTCTAGCTTTGCTATCCTCTTCTCGAGCTCCAAGTTCTTTCTCTTGAACTCTTGCTTCATAATTTCTAACTCCGAGGGCATAACTTGTAAATATTCCTCCCTCGGTCGAGCTCCTTCCACGCTTGGCCTAGAAATGTTATCATTAATCCTTCTACCTCTCCATTTGACATACTTCGGAGTCGTAGCAGGGCTAATAGCTACTCCCTTTAATCGACAAGTCTTGTTCCAAGCACTAGAGATTTCACTGACTTTCCTCTTGTAGTCAGCTCCTCTATATACGAACTCACTTTAAACCAACCCGTAAGTTATTGGTATAAATTGTCTCAATACATGTTGCCTCACACAAGCAAAGGGGCATAACCAATGGCACCCCAAATTCCCAACAAAGAGACCTAATCAAAACTGCCGCATTGGTAAAGAATCTCACCAGGAATCATCCATGGAGCCCTCCACTCCACATCTTTTGACTGCAGGTTCTGAATTAGTGCTATCCAATTTTTTTCAGGAACATCCACTCTCCTAGTTGAAGCTGCTATGTTTTTCAATAGGGATTAATCCTCGAAGAAGACCCGGCAAACTACCTTATCTATCAATCAGAAGTGACTGTAGAACCAATCTAAAAGTAACTAAGCACAACCAACAAACCTGCCTGCACTGGCTCTCCTACATGCATTCAAGGATCTGAATGTCTCTGCCAAAATCGTAGGAACAGAAGTGACCTGTTTGCTAAGCCGATGGAAGAGATCTGTGGTCGCCTCATCCACATATCCCAAGGCCTTGGGGAAAACCATCAACCCCGTATAAGCTTAAAGTAGAAATGTCTACCCTCTTCGCCTCGTCTGGATGCGTTTGGATCAGATTTTTCAAAGCTCCCCACAAAATGCACTTGCTCTCACCCTTTTCCTTAATTCTGGTGTTGATCCACTGCTCACTCATCCTCATAATGATCATCAGCTTCTTACCAAAGATTGGGACACAAGCAGCTCGAGAATAAATCTTATCACACTGAAATCTAGGACACCGAAGTAAGGCTGTGTACTCCTCCACAGTTGGCACTAAATCTACCTCCCCAAAGGTGAAACAACTATATGCTGGGTTCCAAAACTGAGCGAGAGCTTGAAACAAGTTCTCATCAACCTGAATATCAGACAAATAGGGCAAATCTCTGTACTTACCGTAGAATGATTGCTTGGTCTTGTTGCCCCACTGATCCCAAATTGCCTTAAGCTCTTGCAAATTATTCTATGTGACACTGATGCGAGTGTATTCTGACAGCTCTGACATATATCCCACAGTTATGCTATCCCCCTTTTCTAGCTGAGTTTGCTCAGACCATCTATGGACGTTAGCGTCGCCCTCTACTCTATCAAGAAGTCCGTTCTCCATAATACAACTTTCTAACTTAGAAATTGACCGTGAATCGATACCTTTTAAATGCGAAATGTTATGCAACAAAAAAAAAAAAAAATTGTCAGTATCATATGATAAATAACTTATAAAGGGTGATAATCTAGAATACCACTATCCAAATTGAGCTCTTACGGTTTTTCTATATGAGGTTTTAGTTTTAAAGTTTAAGGTACCCGAACCAGCAGATTCCTCGATTCTCACCCATTATAGGCTCATTTGAATCAAGTTCAGTTCAGGGGAATACATTTCCTTATGGCTGCACGGAGATGAAAATCTCACGAAACCATAAGTACGGATGTATCCCGAAAGTGATCCACTATCCTGCACGGAGGCAAAAACCTCACGAAGGCGTAGCTTCTCACTCCCACTTAAGGGTGTGACCACAACAATCATGTAAATGCAATGCGTATATAATACATGCAATACAAACACATGTAATGCAAAGAGGATTAAATTTAAAATTTTTAATTTCCGACATTAAGACAAGAGATAATCAATTACACGGCTTGACTATCTTATTATTCCCCAGTGGAGTCTCTACGCCGTCGAAACCATTTTTAAATCGAGTTTTGGAAAATAGGAATCGACTTTAAGAAAAACGAAAACGGGAGTCGCCACCAATCTTTTTAGGTGTGATTGGATCACCTTATAAAATGTTTTTTTTTTAAAACATTAATTTTGGTCTACGAAAGTCGAGAAAATGGATTCGGGAGTCGGTTACATACGAGGAAGGGTTAGCACCCTCGTAACGCCCAAAAATTGGTACCTAATTGATTATCAAGTGTCTTTAATGTCGAAAATTTAAAAGTTTTAAGATACAGTCCTCTTTTAATTAGAATGTTTTAGTTTGAAAAATTAAGGCTCATCTAGTTCAATCAAATCAAAATACCACATCCAATAAGTTAGGATGCAATATTTTTGAGACCTTTGGTTGTAAACATGCTTTTTTGAAACTTTCTATCTTGAAACAATAAAACGCCATATCCAGTAAGTTAGGATACAATGTTTTGAAATCCCGAGATAGTTACTCGTATTTTGAAAATCTTAAAATTTAGAAGGGTGCTTGACTATTCCAACTCAACGAGAAAAGTTGCAACCCAGTAAGTTAGGGCACTAGTTTTCTTGAAGCTTCCAAACACCAAACATTGCCTTTTTATTTTTTTTTAAAAAAAAACTTTGTAATCTCGTTTTTTAATTAATGCATGAAGAATCATATTAACATTATAGGATAACATACAAGATAGCATATTATCATAATAGGTAAGTAAAAGCATGAATTTAAACAAAATTTAAACAATAAACATGGCAAACTTAAAACATGTTGTAGACACTCAATTTTGCCAGGGCCCAGAAATAAGTCCAAAAACAAAAATAATAAACCCAAAAAAAAAACGAAGTCCAAGTTCAGTCCAGAATTACAAATATAATTTGGCCCGATCGGAATGGCCCATTGCTTCAAAAGATTTAAGGTCCATCTACAAGCTTAACTCATATGGAATATAATCTTCAACGATCTGCAATCTTAGATGTGATATGCAATATTAGATATGATACAATCTTAGATATGATTGCAATCTTAGATATGATATGCAATCTTGAAGATATGATCTTGTAATCTTGGAGATTTAATTTGTAGATATCATTTAATCTTAACCGTTGATGTAATTGATCTGTACCGTTGGATTTGGGGAGGCTCAACTATAAATAGAGGCCTCTCCCTTCATTGTAAAACACTTGAGTTTTGGGAAGCAATAAGAATTCTTGAGAGCATTCACTCAAATTTCTCTCCCTCTTGCGTTCTTACTCTCTGTGGTTTGTTCTTATTTTATTCTTCGTCTATCTTAGTTTTTCAACCTTTTTTTTATTTTAATTTCTTCAATTTTCAAATATGTATATTTATTCTTATCTTTTATACATTTGATTATGTATTTTATATATTATTGTAACATCCTGAATTTGGGTCTAGAAGAATTGGGCTTTGAGTCTGGGTTCGGATAGAAGAAAATCCTGAATATTGAGAAGTTTTAAATATTATTAGTGTTTAAAAAATATATATATATATTGATAAAATATTTACATATTATTCTTGATATTTTTATGAAAATTATAGTTATTAGATACAAATATATTTATAAAATTATTGTTGTTAATTTAGTGTTTAAATTAAATTATTATTAAAAAATTTTACTGTATCTATTTTTATTGATTTATGGAAATTATAATTATTATTATTAGAAAAAAATATATATTATTGTCATTGTTATGGTTATTATTGTTATTTAAAAATATAGAAGATATTATTATTAATGTGGTGTTTAAATTTATTTTTTTCAAATAAATTTAAAAATGTTTAAAGTGTGGGAAAAATTCGATCCAAGACTCTAGCAAAAATAATTATTTTTGCCTCTTAAGGGAATCTAGGCAGTAGGCCTTATTAATAAATTGGGCTGAGTTTTAGCAGGAAGGAGAATCTGTTCTAGTGGCTAAGCATGCTAGGTAGTGGGAAGGAGAGTTGGGGTTCAACTCCCAACATGTGCAAAAGAGTTTTCTTTTTTCTTTATATCGAGGAACGAGCGCAGGAAGTGTTATATAAAGTTTGGGTTAAAAGGTAACACCAAAGGAAGCTCGGCCCAAAGGGCGGTAAAGCGCCGGGAGTGTGGTATGGTGCTTAGGTTCGAGGTTGGCACACGCAAATGCTTGTTTTTATTTTAATAAGATAGATCGCACTAAAGTAAGGTTTAAGTATAGTTGCGACCCGGTTATGCCACTAAGAGGCTTGTGGCGCAATGCAACAAATGATCGTTAGGAGTCCTAGGGTGGCTCGGGTTCGAGTCCAGCGCGGTATGTTCATTTTATTTTTAAAAGAACTCGTGACGTTAATGATAAGGTTTAAAGGTAAACGCGACGCTATTATATCAAAGAAGGAGATCTGTCCCGGTGGCTAGCGGTGTCTTTGGGCTACCTAGAGGTCCTAGGTTCGAATAGCGTTATATACAAAAAGGAAATTTCTTTTTGCTTTACGCGCGTGGAAGGACCAGCGGGAAGAGAAGAGTCTGGCCGAGCGGTGGATCTTTGCTCAAAGAAAGATGAGAGTTTGAATTAAATTCAAACTTTGAATTTGGCCATGAATTAAGGAGATAAGGAAGGAATTAAAATTGGAAAAGGATTTTATTTTATTCTAATCTTATCTTATTTCTTTTGCTCATATTTTTCTATTTTTTTTTAAAAGTGAACAATTCTCTCCTTTTCTATTTTCTTTCTTTCTCTCATCTCTTCCCCTCTTCTCTTTTCTTTCTCTTGCCGATTCTCGATCCTATCATTCTTTTCATTGCTAACCGAATAGCAACAAGCCAAATCCAAGTAGGCAAAGGAAGTCGATTTCTCCATAGAGGTATGCACTTGTTTTTTCTTTTAGCCGATTCATGTTATGTCAGAAGCCTTTCAACTCTTTTGTCAAC
Organism: Gossypium anomalum; assembly: GCA_025698475.1. NCBI lineage: Eukaryota > Viridiplantae > Streptophyta > Magnoliopsida > Malvales > Malvaceae > Gossypium > Gossypium anomalum. Next base: position 72,480,558 of record CM046968.1, read on the forward strand.
ACCCTTTTTGGTCCATAACCACTTCTTCTTCAGTCATCCAGAAGCCGAAAGCACAGCATCCTTGGGTAACTTGGTGGCCGATTTTTAGAATCCTTGTGGTGCGATTTTTGCTGGTGTTTTGAAGCTGAGACTGTGTTGAATTGGAATTGACACGGGATTAAAACCGTTTGGGTAGGTGAACCTTGGTAAGTGCTCGTAGCTTTAATCAATTCGGTATTATGGAGGTTAAGAAAAGTCGAAACCCCTCTAGTTTAGGGAGGTGGCTGAATATGGGTATAGACTTTATGGGGTTCTTCTTTTAATATTTTTATGGTTTCTATAGTGGAGGAGCAGCAAGGCATAGTGTCGATTTGGATTAGCTTGGATCACCAGGGTGGCTAGATCTCGTCATAAATCACGGCAAAGGTAAGATTCCTAAGGCCATTACGGATGGTGGCTAAATGTGTAAGTATTAGTATTAGATGATTTTTGGTTTGGTTCAATTATGGGAAGCTAATTATTAACGATGGATTATAGGAGAAATCGTGTAGAGATCTCGCGAGGAATATCGCAAAAGCAGTGTGTAAACGACACCCACTCATAGACTAGATCGGCAAAGCCGAAAAGCCAGAAAAGCCGATGTTTATGAACTTGCGGCGTCTGGCGCTTGTGAGAGGTGGTTTGGTTGTTAATTTTGATAATCGCAAGCGGTATGATTGCAGAGTGCGCAATTCGTGCGCCGGTACATTTGGGCTTAATGGGCCGAAAATAAGTTAGTGGGCCAACGGGCCCAGCGATAAAAACGCTCGGTAAGTGTTTCATTAATGTGTTAATGGTTAGAATATGTATGTAAACTCTAGAATAGTAAATTTTATTAAACTACCCCTAAGTATGAAAATTACCGCTTTACCCTAGGTGCTAAATGACCGTTATATCCCTAGGGTTAATTTTGACTAAAATACATGATATTCGATTCTGCTTGTTATATGCCATGACATGTATATCTCTGCTGCATGGGGTTGGGTTTTGTTATGGAGGAAGAACCTGCTTACGTGGCTCTCCGCCATATATTACGATATAAGCGGCTTTGCTGCAGATTATAGTTAGTGCCGCAATCGGCAACTACACCGTAAGTGTAGGGATGGCGTGGGTGATTTATTCCCCACGAAGTGTAGGGATGGACGGAGGCAAGTGCGAGGTTGGATGGGGTTATCATGCATTAATCATATGAGACTATTTTGTTATGGGCCAAGCTGTCATCAAATGGGCCCAATCAGTGTTAATATGGGCAAGGCCCAATATATCTCGACTTGTAATAGGGTCATGCGCCCGATTGATACTTGATATGGGCTAGGCCCAAGATACTCACATTATCGTAAGGGCTATGGCCCAGTTAATATTGATATGGGCTAAGGCCCGCTTAACTTTGATTTGAATAGGGCTTAGGCCCAGTAAAGCTTGAACTGATTTGGGCTCTGGTTGGGATACTTTACACACTGAGTTTTCCAAACTCACCCCCCTTTTTCCTATCTTTGCAAGTGAGCCTTAAATCGATGGACTTGGGTGGTCAAGGGATTCAGAGTGGCCACGAAGATTAAGTTTTGTTTTCTTTAAAATAAGTTTCGCATTTATTATTTTGATTATTTTTATTCTGGTTAAATTTGTAATAAGGCCGCTCTTTTTATTATTCTTAATATTTTGGGTCATTAAATAGGTTAGCTCTAGGGCGCGTTTTATAAAAGTTACTTATTTTTTTAAAATATCACGATAACCGAGTAAAGCTTCCGCAACGTAAATGTTTTCAAAGGAAATAAATATTTTAAATAGACTTAAAACTTAATTTGTTGTTCGTGGACAAGTAATAAGTTTAAAGTGTGGCAATGGATGTGAGCATGTCTAGGATTGGATCATGGAAGAGCTAGGTACTTAAGCAGTCTAATTGACTCACCTCCTCTTTTCTTGAATCCTACCTGGTGCGCAGCTTCCATTCACTTTAACCTATAACGAAATTATCTTTTAAAACACTAAGTAAGTTTTTTCTAGATCAACAATATAAAATGTTTTGAACGTTTCGATGTGGCACGTCGGATCCGGCCATAACGTCTAGGCCGGGTTTGGGGTGTTACAATTATAATATTTAACCTTTTTATATAGTTTATTTTCAAATATATATTTTCTATGCATGTATATATATTATATTATCATTTCATGTATTTTGAACTATTGCATTATATTTTTATAATTTGTAAATGTTCTATTTATTCATTTTTTTAGTGTATGTCATTTATCTTATTTGTGCATAGTTTCATTTTTTTATATGCTATGTTTAATTATTTCTTTTATGTGCTATTTTATGATATATATTGTTGGATAATTTTTGCATGTATTATGTTTTTCTTTTAGTTTACTCATGTTTTTATTTGTTTATTATCTTATATTTACCCTAGTATGATTTTTTTTCATTAAACGTATGTTCATGTTATTTAGTTTTGTCTTAATGATATTATTTATGTTTGTATGGAAATGTTAGAATATTTTGTACATCTATGCTTGATGATGTATTAATTTTTCATCCTAAAATGTCATTTAAAATAATATTCCAAGGTTTTTTTTTAAAAAATAAAAGGCAATGCTTGATGTTTGGAAACTTCGAGAAAGGTAGTGCCTAACTTCATCAAGTTGCGACTTTTCTCGTTGAATTCGAATAGTCAAGCACCCTTCTAAGTGATTTTGAGTTTTCAAAACTTAAACAATTATTTCGAGATTTCAAAACATAGTGTCCTAACTTACTAGATATGGCGTTTTGTTGTTTCGAGATAGAAATTTTTGAAAGACGAGCTTAGTTTCAAAGGTTTTAAAATGTTGCGTCCTAACTTACTGGATGTGATGTTTTGACTCGTTTGAAATAAGTGAGCCTTAATTTTCAAAATTGAGACATTCTAATTAAAAGAGGTTTGCATCTTAAAAATTTTAAATTTTCGACATTAAAGACACTTGATAATCAATTAGGTACCAATTTTTGGGCGTTACGAGGGTGCTAGCCCTTCCTCATACGTAACCGACTCCCGAATCTATTTTCTCGACTTTCGTAGACCAAAATTAATGTTTTAAAACAAAACATTTTATAAGGTGATCCAATCACACCTAAAAAGATTGGTGGCGACTCCCGGTTTCGTTTTTCTTAAAGTCGATTCCCATTTTCCAAAACATCAATTTGAAAAATGGTTTCGACAGCTTGGCGACTCCGCTGGGGACTAATAAGAGAGTCAAGCCGTGCAATTGATTATCTCTTATCTTAATGTCGGAAATTAAAAATTTTAAAATTTAATCCTCTTTACATTACATGTGTTTGTATTATTGCATGTGTTGCTATATTCTGATACGCATTGCATTTGCATGACTGATGTGGTCACACCCTTAAGTGGGAGTGAGAAGCTACGCCTTCGTGAGGTTTTCGCCTCAGTGCAGGATAGTGGATCACTTTCGAGATACATCCGTACCTATGGTTTCGTGAGATTTTCATCTCCGTGTAGCCATAGGGAAATGTATTCCCCTGAATTGAACTCGATTCAAATGAGCTTATAATGGGTGAGGATCGAGGAATCTGCTGGTTTGGGTACCTTAAACTTTAGAAACAAACCACATATAGAAAAACCGTAAGAGCTCAATATAGATAGAATTATACTTAGGTTATCTTTGTGTTTATTAATATCATATGATACTGACTGTTTTTTTTCTTTTGTGCATGTCATTTTGCATTTAAAAGGTATCGATTCACGGTCAGTTTCTAAGTTAGAAAGTTTTATTATGGAGAACGGACTTCTTGATAGAATGGAGGGCAACGCTAACGTCCATAAATGGTCAAAGGAAATGCTGAAGGATACACATCAGAATTATGGGATTACACTCGCATCAGCATGGCGCAAAATAATCTCCAGGAGTTAAAGGAAATATGGGATCAATGGAGTAATGAAGCCAAGCAGTTGTTCTACAATAACTAAGGGGACTTGCAGTATTTGCTTGACAGGAGGATAGATGAGCAATTCAAAGTGAGTGTGGGAGTATTGATGGACACTTCTACCATTATAGCATTTCTCTTTCATATGAAGATGGTTGCCATGTGGATGGTAAGGGTATTAGAAGGAAAGTGATTGATGGAGTGCATGAGACCTACAAAAATGAGTTGGATGGAAAGAATTTTGCCTATGATGGTAAAAAGCTCATTTACTATAGGACCGCTACCAAACAACAAGCTTGAGTTTACTGTTGTACTTATTAGAAACAATGGAAATGCAAGCCCCGATGGCCTGGATAGCTCAAGTAAGCATGAAAAAAAGCGACTAAAAAAGACCGTATCATACAAAGACCTTTAGAGGTTAGCTATGCTGCGAAGGTACCGAGGCAGGATGCTCTGCGTGGGTAGAAATCTGAAAGCTTTCAAGAAACATTGAGGATATAGGAAACCTTGTGCTGAAAGAGATCCTTCCCATGCAAAAAGGTGTCGAATTGGGAAGGGCCATATGTTGCGAAGAGGGCTTTCTCTAGAGGTGTACTGATTTTGACAAGAAATGGATAGGAAGAATTTATCTGATCCAGGTGAATTCGGACTTTGGCAAAGTAGTACTTTGTCTGAAGGAGAAGGGAAGCCAAGGTGAAAACCCACAAAGGGCACTTTAGAACTTCTATTTCAAAAAAGAAAGGAAAAAATAAAAGAAAAAGAGAAAAAACGAAAAAGAAAAAAGAGAAAAAAAAAGAAAAAATGGAGAGGCCAAGGTGAAAACCCGCAAATGGTGCCTTGAGACCAAAGGGGTTTTGAGTTGAAAACTCGAAAGGGCAGCTCAAATTTGGAAAGTCATACAGTGACCTTGCTATACTGGATTCGACGAGAAGTGAAGTATGTGACATATCGAGGCATCAACGAATTACTTTGGATCTTTTAAACACATGTTGAACTTAAGAAAGTATTCATAGAGCTGGTGTATAGACGCTCAAGAGGCGATATCTGGGGCATCTGATTTCTGTCCTATTTACTATCTTTGGATTCTTTTTCTTCGCAAAGATATGTTCTCAGGTTAATCTTTTTGCATTCCTTCCAATAATTTGTCAAAATCTAATTATCCTCAAGATCAATTTGTCTCCCATTATTCATAAAGCATGTTGCATTGAAATAATGATAGATGAACTAAAATATCTTCACAAACGAAGTTTTGCATATTACTCTAGAAATTTCTAGATAGTACAAGAAACTGATACAAGACAATTGTTTAAGGAATTCTCATATGTATGGGTTAGAGATACTCGAGAAATTTTCTTCTTTAGTCCAAAAGGTGGTTGGACGTTTTAAGCAATATTGATCTTAAGAAAGGATCATTTCATAAACATCTTTAGTGGGTCGTAACATTTAGGGAATGGTACGGTAGACCAAATTGATGGAGAAGATTCGAGGCATACGAGCAGAGTATGATTGATATGTTAAGAAGAACGAGGTGGAAAGCTTGATAGATGAATGAGTGATGACGTCTGAAATAGGAGTTATTTTCATAAACATTTTGCATCATAATATGTCTAATTAGGAGCATTTGACTCATTTCGGGCATCTTAATTATTTGGCATAAGCATAAATTCCAGGAAATCAATTTTACAGGTGGATTCCCCAGTGGACAATGTAGCAAGATTGATTGAAAATTACAAAATTTAGCGCCTTAATGCCCTAAGCAATAGGGTAACAGGTTAAATTTGTAGATCTTATCTCCCTAAGTAGTAGTGGATCAGATCGAAGACTCGCCTTAATCCCCTAAGTAGTAGGGTAACAGGTTAAATTTGCAGATCTTATCTCCCTAAGCAGTAGTGGAGTAGATCGAAGACTCGCCTTAATCCCCTAAGCAGTAGGGTAACAGGTTAAATTTGTAGATCTAATCTCCCTAAGCAAAGTGGAGTAGATCAAGACTCATATAATCCCCTAAGCAGTAGGATAACAGGTTAAATTTGTAGATCTTATCTCCCTAAGCAGTAGTGCAGCAGATCGAAGACTCGCCTTAATCCCCTAAGCGGTAGGGTAACAGGTTAAATTTGCAGATCTTATCTCCCTAAGCAGTGGTGGAGCAGATCGAAGACTCGCCTTAATCTCTTAAACAGTAGGGTAACAGGTTCGCAGATCTTATCTCCCTAAGCAGGAGCGGAGCAGATCGACGACGACTCACCTTAATCCCCTAAGCAGTAGGGTAACAGGTTAAATTTGTAGATCTTATCTCCCTAAGCAGTAGTGGAGCAGATCAAAGACCCGCCTTAATCCCCTAAGCAGTAGGGTAACAGGCTAAAATTACAGATCTTATCTCCTTAAGCAATAGTGGAGCAGATCGAAGATGCGCCTTAACTCCCTAAGCAGTAGGGTAACAGGTTAAAGTATAGCAGATCTGGCCTTCAGGTGTTCACTCTGAAGCAGATCTAAGATGATTTGGCATCTCTGTATTGTCAGAGAACAAATCGAAGAAACAGATTTGGCATCTCCATATTCGACGGAGAGCAGATCAAAGACATAGCAGATTTGACTTTCAGGTGTTCACGCTGAAGCAAATCCAAGATGATTTGGCATCTCTGTGTTTACAAGGAACAAATCGAAGACATAGTAGATCTGACCTTCAGGTGTTTACACTGAAGCAGATCCAAGATGATTTGGCATCTCTGTATTCGATGGGGAGCAGATCGAAGCCATAACAAATTGGACCTACATCGAAGCAGATCCAAGATAACAGATTTGGCGTCTCTGTATTAGACAGAGAACAGATCAAAGATAGCAGATATCGCCTTCTTGAGTTGCAGTGAAGCAGACTGAAGCCGTCAATAGGCCATTTAAAGAAGATCAAGGATCAAGAACTCAAGACTCGGCGAGCTCGGGCAAAATTGGTCATTTTATAGTCTTTGCTCTATTCCTGTTACACAGCAATGAGCAAAGAGGGGTAGCTGTAGACACTCAATTTTGCCCGGGCCCAAAAATAAGTCCAAAAACAAAAATAATAAACCCAAAAAAACAATGAAGTCCAAGTTCAGTCCAGAATTACAAATATAATTTGGCCCGATCGAAATGGCCCATTACTTGAAAAGATTTAAGGTCCATCTACAAGCTTGACTCATATGGAATATAATATTCAATGATATGCAATCTTAGATGTGATATGAAATCTTAGATATGATACAATCTTAGATATGATATGCAGTCTTGAAGATATGATCTTGTAATCTTGGAGATATAATTTATAGATATCCTTTAATCTTAACCGTTGATGTAATTGATCTGTACTGTTGGATTTGGGGAGACTAAACTATAAATAGAGGCCTCTCCCTTCATTGTAAAACACTTGAGTTTTGGGAAGCAATAAGAATTTCTGAGAGCATTCACTCAAATTTCTCTCCCTCTTGCGTTCTTACTCTCTGTGGTTTGTTCTTATTTTATTCTTCCTCTATATTAGTTTTTCAACCTTTTTTTTATTTTAATTTCTTCATTTTTCAAATATGCATATTTATTCCTATCTTTTATACATTTGATTATGTATTTTATATATTATAATATTTAACCTTTTTATATAGTTTATTTTCAAATATATATTTTCTATGCATGTATATATATTATATTATCATTTCATGTATTTTGAATTATTGCATTATATTTTTATAATTTGTAAATGTTCTATTTATTCATTTTTTTAGTGTATGTCATTTATCTTATTTGTGCATAGTTTCATTTTTTTATGCTATGTTTAATTATTTCTTTTATGTGCTATTTTATGATATATATTGTTGTATAATTTTTGCATGTATTATGTTTTTCTTTTAGTTTCCTCATGTTTTTATTTGTTTATTATCTTATATTTACCCTAGTATGATTTTTTTTCATTAAACGTATGTTCATGTTATTTAGTTTTGTCTTAATGATATTATTTATGTTTGTATGGAAATGTTAGAATATTTTTTACATCTATGCTTGATGATGTATTAATTTGTCATCCTAAAACGTCATTTAAAATAATATTCTAAGGTTTTTTTTAAAAAAAATAATAAAAGGCAATGCTTAATGTTTGGAAACTTCGAGAAAGGTAGTGCCCTAACTTACTGGGTTGCGACTTTTCTCGTTGAATTTGAATAGTCAAGCACACTTCTAAGTGATTTTTAGTTTTCAAAACTTAAACAATTATTTCGAGATTTCAGCACGACCACCGCCGAGATCTTCGGGGAACCTGCAAGAAAAGGAAACAAATAGCAGATACACAAAAAACAGAGCAGGAAATGGCAGGAAAATCATAGTAGACACGAAATGGAAAGATATCTTAGATTTCTTTCCCAGAATATGCAAGGGACCAAGGCTATAAAGCCTTTCATTTCACTTGTAAAGGACTTACGTTCAAAAAAATATACAGAGATAATCAATAAAGAAATAGTTTCAGCCAAAGAATTTATTCTCGCGCATATATACACTACAAACATCTCAACCGATCGAATATACAAAGGTGAAATTTTTAAATATATGTACACATATATATTGCAAATACGGAAAAGGAAGTAATACCTTTAATCGGCATTGAAAGAAGAGGTTTTTAACCTCTGACCACCGTGCCTGGTGGAGACGATGACGGCGCGTGGGCGAGTGTAGGGCCAATGACCGGAGCGTGACCTACGGAGGCCAAAGCCCGGAGCTACTCTCCTCCTTCTCTCTTTCAGAGAAAATTTTAAGTTTTTTTTAAAAACTTAAGTTTCAAATGATTTTAAAACTGAGAGATTGGCTTATATAGCCCTGATAAAACGGCGTCGTTTTTAGACCCCCAGGATCCGCGTGTTGACCCGATTACCTGGGGAGGATCCTCGCATTTTTTAGAATTGGGTTAATTGCCCAATCGGTCCTTCTACCCCTTTTTGCGTTTACAATTAAATTTTGTTTTATTTATGATTCGGCCCTATTATTTTGTTTAAGTTTTAATTTAGTCCCCACAGTGACTGTTTGAAGTCCCAGATTAAAACGCAGTCGTCTTGGGAATAGGGCAATTTGCCCAATGAGTCCCTTTTGTTTTATGCACATTCTAATCAGGGCCTTAATTCAGTTTTATTTTTAAATTCACCCTTGTGATTTTGCTGAATTTTGAATTTAACCCTACATATTTGTTTCTATTATTATTATTTATAAAACCTTTTTTTTTAATTTTTTTATTATCTAATTATTTTATTATATTTTACTGTTATTTATTATATATCACTTTTTACAAATTATTATTATTATTATTTTACATTATTATTATACTTTACTTGTATTATATACTTATTAATTATCCATATATATTGTTCATACATATATACTTTTATTATTTTTTGTTATATCTATTATATTCCTTATTTCCTATATATTTAAATTATATTTTATTATATAACGTTCATTATTTTTTATATCACTTGTTTTTTATCTTTATACATGTTATATATATCATATATTATCTATTATATTCTTTATGTTTGTATTATGCATTATATTACTTAAATTTTAAAATTCGTAAATTAAATTATATTTCTATTTCATATTATACACATATTAAACCATTAATTATTTATTTATTATGTATTATTTTAAAACGATATTTTTATATTATGTGTTATTTTATAAATTCTTTTACATGTTTTTATTTTATATTTATTTAACCGATATATTTTATTATTATTATTATTATTATTATTATTCTTTTCCAAATATTTTGTTATTATATCTCACACAATGTATAGCAAATACTATCTTAAGATTATTATTAAATATTATGTTTTTATTTGTGTTATATGTATATTCTGTTAACAATAACTCATTTCATTTTTATATATTAAATATATCATATGTTATTTTATATTTATTATTGGATATTACATTTCATGAATATGTACATAGATATTGCATTACTCTTTTTTTTATATCATGCATTATTTAATTATCACTTTGTATGTTTGTATGTTTATTCTTACTCAATACATGCTATATTTATCTTTGTATGCATATTGTTAATGTTTGCTATATATATATATTAATTTTTATATGCATATATCTAATGCACGATCTTTTTATTATTACCATTACTTTGTTTAAATGCATGTATTATTTACCTACTACAATAATATGTTACTATGTGTGATTTATAATGTAATATAATTCCCCACACATCATTTTTTTTTAAAAAAAGGCTCCAAAGTTTTCAAAAATATAAAGGCAATGCTTGATATTTGGAAATTTCGAGAAAGTAGTGCCCTAACTTATTAGGTTGCGACTCTTCTCGTTGAGTTCGAATAATCAAGTACCCTTCCAAGTTTTTAAAGGTTTTCAAAATGTAAGCGACTGTCTTGGAATTTCAAAGCAATATGTCCTAACTTACTGGATGTGTCGTTTTGTTGTTTCGAGATAGGGATTTCCAAAGGCTAACTCAAAGGTCAATATTTTGATACTGGGTGAGCTCTAATTTTCAAAATCAATAATATTTTAAAGAGGATTGCATTTTAAACTTTCAAATTTTCGATATTAAAGACACTTGATAATCAATTAGGTACCAATTTTTGGGCATTACGAGGGTGCTAACCCTTCCTCGTACGTAACCGACTCCCGAATTCATTTTTCTCGACTTTCGTAGACCAAAATTAATGTTTTAAAACAAAACATTTTATAAGGTGATCCAATCACACCTACAAAGATTGGTGGCGACTCCCGTTTTTGTTTTTCTTAAAGTCGATTCCCATTTTCCAAAACTCGATTTAAAAATGGTTTCGACAGCTTGGCGACTCCGTTGGGAATTAATAAGAGAGTCAAGCCGTGTAATTGATTATCTCTTGTCTTAATGTCAGAAATTAAAAATTTTAAAATTTAATCCTCTTTGCATTACATGTGTTTGTATTATTGCATGTTTACTATATTCTAATACGCATTGCATTTGCATGACCGCTGTGGTCACACCCTTAAGTGGGAGTGATAAGCTACGCCTTCGTGAGGTTTTCGCCTCCGTGCAGGATAGTGGATCACTTTCAGGATACATACGTACCTATGGTTTCGTGAGATTTTCATCTCCGTGTAGCCATAGTGAAATGTATTCCCCTGAACTGAACTCAATTCAAATGAGCCTATAATGGGTGAGGATCGAGGAATCATAGTTCGTACCTAAAACTTTAGAACCAACCTCATATAGAAAAAACCGTAAGAGCCCAACTTAGTTAGAGTTAAACTTTAGATATTACCCTTATAAATTATTGTTGAGATTTATTGATATCATGTGATACTGACTATTTATTTTCTTTTGTTTGCATGACATTTTGCATTTACAAAGGTATCGATTCACGGTCAGTTTCTAAGTTAGAGAGTTTTATTATGGAGAACGGACTTCTTGATAGAGTGGAGGGCAACGCCAACGTCCATAGATGGTCTGAGCAAACTCAATTAGAAAAGGGAGATAGTATAGCTGTAGGATATATGTTGGAGCTGTGTATTAGTGTCACGTAGAACAACCTCTAGGAGCTTAAGGAAATTTGGGATCAGTGGGGCAATGAGACCAAGTAGTTATTCTATGGTAATTATGGAGATTTACCTTACTTACTCGATGTTCAGGTAGATGAGCGTTTGTTCCAGCCCTTGCCCGATTTTGGAATCCGCATATATAGTTGTTTCACTTTTGGGGAAGTAGACTTGGTACCTACCGTGGAAGAGTACACTGCCTTACTTCGTTGTCCCAAATTTCAGGTTGATAGGATCAATTCTCGAGCTGCTAGTGTCCTTACTTTTGGAAGAAATTGATGACTATTATGGGGATGAGTGAGCAGTGGATTACGACCAGAATTAAAGAGAAGGGTGAGTGCAAGTGCATTTCATGGGACGCTTTGAAGGGTCTGATTTTGACACACCCTGATGAGATGAAGAAGGTAGATGTTTTTGCCTTATGTTTGTATGGATTGATGGTATTCCCCAGGGCTTTGGGATATGTGGATGAGGCAACCACGGATCTTTTCCATCGACTCGGTAAGAGGATCACTTCTGTCCCTGCGATTTTGGTGGAGACATTCAGGTCCTTAGGCACATGTAGGAAGGCTAGTGCAGGCAGGTTTGTTGATTGTGCTCAGTTACTTTTAGCTTGGTTCTATAGCCATTTTCGATTAATTGATAGGGTTATTTGTTGGGTTTTCTTCGAAGATTATTCACCCTTGAAGGACATATCAGCTTCAACTAGAAGAGTTGATGTTCTAGAAGAGAATTGGATAGCGCTACTTCAGAATCTTCAGTCGAAAGATGTTGAGTGGAGAGCTCCGTGGATTATTCCTGGTGAGATTCTTTACCGGTACGGCAGTTTCGATTGGGTCCCTCTATTGGGAATTTGGGGTGCCATTGATTATGCCCCTTACTTATGTTAAGGCAATTTGGTTTAAGTGCCAGCAACTCATGGGCTGGCTCAAAGTGAGTTCACGTATAGAGGAGCCGATTACAAGAAAAGGGTCGGAGAGATCTCCAGTGCTTGGAACAAGACGTGTTGGTTGAAAGGAGTAGCTATTAGCCCTACTACAACTCCAGAGTATGTTGAATGGAGAGGCAAAAGGATCAACGATAATATCCTTGAGCCAAGCATGGAAGAAGCTCGACCGATGGAGGAATATTTGCAAGTGATGCCCTCGGAGTTGGAAATTATGAAGCAAGAATTTGAGAGAAAGAATTTAGAGCTTGAGAAAAGAATAGCAAAGCTCGAAGAAGAAAAGATGTACTTGAGTTTAGACATTGATGTCCAGACGATAGTGGTCGAAAAAGAAAGAAAGGAAAAGAGGAAAATCGATGAGAATAGAGATGATTTGAAGGAACACTACAAAAAGGCACAGGTATCCTTGAGGAGAGCAAGAGTAGGAGGGTCTTCAGATCAATTGCAAAAAGAAGTCCAGGAAGGAAAAGCAAGAGCTGAGTATTGGGAAAAAAAGTTTCAGGAGATGCAGTCACGGAATTTGGCATTAGAGGAAGAGAATAAATGGTTGAAGTCCAAAGTAACTGAGCTTGAAAGATCCCTTCGTTGGCATCGTAGCCATGATTCTACGGTCGAATTAAAGGAACTAAAAAGTAAATTTGAAGATTTGGAAGTAGCATTGCATGAAGGTAAACTTCGGATCGAGCAACTCGAGACGCAAGAAGATTATCTAAAGGGAGAGCTTCATCAGTCTCGAGGGTAGGTCAGAGAAAGGGATCATGTCATGGGAGAAGCCATAGCCCAGATTCGAGAGGTTGCTGAATATGTGCAGGACTTGGCAGTACGAGATGATGTATTGAGTCTGATGTGTGGGTCATCGTCAGATATAGGACGAGAGGTAGCCCTTTTATTAGATAGAGTTAAAACTTTGGGCATTAGGGCGAAAGTGTACTTGTAATCCATTTATATGTAAAGATATTATCTTTCTAAATAAAGTTTTCTAAATGAGATTGAATCGAGATTGATGCCTTTGTTGCATTCATGCATTTGCATTACATCATATCATATGCATTCAAGGTTGTAGAAAGACCCTAATTAGTTAAAATTTCTTTATAAAGGTAGAAAAGAAAATATGGAAATCTCACATCCTTACCATACTCGCACTAAAACTAAGAACATGGATCAAAGGTTTGAACAGTTGCAAAAGGATATGCAAGACTAGTTGCAATAGCAGTTGGCCAAAATGCAGAATGAGTTGAGAGAGCAAATGTTGGAAGCCCAGAGAAACATGATGGCCGAAATGGCTCAGTTACTGAGGGCCACTGATAAGGGAAAGACTCCTATGACTATCACTAAATAGGAAAATGAGGGTCATACTCCAGTTTTTACTCTGACTCATATGCCATTGCAAACTGAGGCACCTCCTAGAAGGCCATCTGTCACTGTGAGGCCTCAACATGGGCCAATTGATGCCGGTATCCATATGAACTTCCCTGCTAGTTCAGGATTCAATTTAGGTGACAATCCTACTAATCCTCTCGTTCCTGATTTAGATATGGTAGAAAAGGAGGATTTGAAAGCTGAAGCTGCAAGGCAGTTGGATAAGCGCTGTAGATGGTTAGAAGAAAAGTTCAAGGCTTTGGAAGGCACTGGCAATCATCATGGGATTGATGCCAAAGATTTAAGTCTAGTCCCAAACCTAGTGCTGCCTCACAAATTCAAAATGTCAGAGTTTGAGAATTACAATGGTACTACTTGCCCGGAGGCCCACATCACAATGTTCTGCAGAAGGATGACTGGGTATGTAAACAATGATCAGCTGTTGATCCACTATTTTCAAGATAGTTTAATAGGTGCGGCAGCTAGATGGTACAATCAGTTGAGCCGAGCTAGAATAAATTCGCGGAGGGACCTTGCACAAGCCTTCATGCAGCAGTACAATCATGTGACAAACATAAGCCCTGACAGGATTACCCTACAAAACATGGAGAAGAAGCCTAATGAGAATTTTAGACAATATCCGCAGAGGTGGAGAGAGGTAGCAATGCAGGTTCAACCACCACTGCTGGAGAAGGAGACCACTATGTTATTCATCAATACTCTGAAAGCCCCATTTATCACGCATATGATTGGAAGCACTACTAAAAGTTTCGCAGACATAGTTATGGCAAGAGAGATGATAGAGAATGCCATAAGAGGGGGTAAAATTGAGGGGGAAGCGGCCAAAAGATCAGCCCCAAGAAGAAAAGACAATGAGGTGAACAATACAAGCAGTTTCAATTCAAAAGCAGTCACGGTCAGCCAGCCCAAAATAGCCACAGTTGGGCAACAGGGCTCTCAAAAGCAGGAATCTAGCACTAGGCATGAGAGGATGCAATTTACACCTATACCTGTGACGTATCAGAAGCTTTATCAAAACTTATATAATGCGCATGCCATAGCTCCTTTCCATTTGAAACCATTACAGCCTCCATATCCTAAATGGTACGATGCAAATGTCAAATGTGAGTATCATGCTAGAATATCTGGGCACTCAATTGAGAACTGCACTAGATTCAAGAAAGCCGTAGAGAGGTTGATCAAAAATGGGGTTTTGAAATTTGAGAGTACCCTAAATACTGAGAACCCTTTGCCAAACCATGACAATCAGGGAGTGAATGCCATTGGTGAAGCCGGTGGAAAAGAGGGGAAGGAAAATGTTGCTGAGATAAGGATGCCTATGAGGGTGATCTGGGAGGAGATGATGAAGAGAGGTATGTTGACCTCTAAAAATACGAGAAGAAGAACGAGGGACTACGGTGAGTTCCATGAAGATTGCGAGGAATTTAAGGCCTTGGTGCAAGGCTTTATAGATAATAAAGAGCTACAGATTTGTGAAGGTAGCTCTAGTGAAAAGCAAGTATGTACGCTGGAAAATGAACAGCAAAGAACCAGTCGGCCAAGGATCATTATCTCCCTGCCAGGGGATAATGAAGTGGGGGCACCAGCAGCGCCCAAGGTCATTATCCATAAACCTACTCCTTTCCCTTATAAGGATAGCAAGAAAGTACCATGGAGTTATGACTGTAGCGTGACAGTACCAGAGGAAGAAAATATAGCCAGCGCATCTAAAGATGTACAAGTTGAAGGTTCCCATACGCGAAGTGGGCAGCCTTATGATACGGGGGACGTTAGAGTGGAGCCCACAAAATTAAAAAGTGTTGAGATTAAAAAAGAGAAAAAGATCGAAGTACCCATTAACGAGCCGGTAAGGGAAGAGGAGGCTAACGAATTTCTAAAGTTCCTTAAGCATAGTGAGTACAGTATGGTCGAGCAGTTACGTAAGCAACCAGCACGCATATCAATTTTAGCCTTACTTCTGAGTTTTGAAGTGCATCGAGATGCATTGTTGAAGGTACTCAATGAGACATATGTCACTCACGATATATCTGTCAATAAGTTGGACCGGCTGGTAAATAATATCAGTGCTGATAATTTCATCTACTTCAATGATGATGAAATTCCACCTGGGGGCATAGGGTCAACTAAGGCCTTGCACATCACTACTCGATGCAAGGGATACACGCTTTCAAGTGTACTAGTTGATAATGGGTCTGCTTTGAACGTCCTTCCATTATCCACATTGAATAGATTACCCATTGACAGTTCGCATATGAAGACGTGTCATAATGTAGTAAGAGCCTTCGGTGGAACTGAAAGGAAAGTGATAGGACGAATCGACATCCCTTTGGAGATTGAGCCAAATACGTATGAAGTCGATTTCTTGGTGATGGATATCAAACCCTCCTATAGTTCCTTGTTGGGGAGGCCATGGATACATTCGGTAGGAGCGGTGCCCTCCTCATTACACCAAAAACTGAAGTTAGTGACAGATGGACGGTTAATAACTATCAATGCGAAGGAAGATACCAAAGCAACGGTCACTAGCAAAGCCCCTTATGTCGAGACCAATGAAGATTCCATTGAGTGTTCTTTCCACTCTCTAGAAATTATTAACGCAACCTTCATCCTGGAAGGAAGTGAGATGCCAATACCCAAAATATCTGGAGCTACAAGGATGGCCCTACAAATGATGATGGGTAGGGGAGCATTTCCAGGAAAAGGATTAGGAAGACAGTTGCAAGGAGGGATTCAAATCCCAAAATTGATTGAAAAGAAGGATCGCTTTGGTTTGGGCTTTAAGCCAGACCATAAGCACAAGAGGTAAGAAATTGAGAAGCGCCAAGCAAGAAGGAAAGTGCGTTTGAACGGAAAAGAAGTGGAGTGGGAACCGATGACATTCCCACCTATATCCAAATCCTTTAAATCAGGAGGTTGCGGGTAGAAGAGAGTTGACAAATTAATGTTGTAAATGATGGGGAATTGAAGCAAAGAAGCCTTAGGGCATTCGCCCTTACGAACCGGGGAGCTCTCTAAACAATTGGGCTGCGGAGGATCTTCCTGTAGTCTTTAGGAATTTTTCAAAGTAATTTTCGAAACATGTCTATTACTCTAGGACCTAGGAGTAGTAAGATTACATTTGTGAAAATAGGCTTATGTTCATCTCTTATTATTCAAATAAAACAAAACTTTTATCAATTTAAAAGAGTATTGTTTCATTTTTATCAACCAATATTCCTTTAAATTCTGACAATTCTTATTCTTTTATTCATAGCACATAAACGATCATTCTTGAATTGATTCATTCTTTGCATATTCTTTCATACCCTTACAGGTCTCTAGATATCAATGATATGAGCACTAATACTACCGTTCCTGATTTCTCTTGCGAGCAAGGCATGTGTTTAGAGGAACCTCAGGATTTTGAAGATGTTCAAGATTATGACGTATCTCTCGATTTGTTAAGAATGGTAAAACAGGAGGAGAAACAAATCATGCCACATGAGAAAGAGGCAATAGAGAATATAACCCTAGAGGAAGGGAAGGAGGTGAAAATTGGAACACTGATCACTAAAGACACAAGGCGTGGCTTGATTGAGTTGCTTCAGGAATTCAAGGATATTTTTGCATGGTCTTATCAGGATATGCCCGGATTGAGTACCGACATCGTAGTACATCGTCTTCCTATAAGACAAGATTGCAAACCAGTCCAACAGAAGTTGCGGAGAATGTGGCCAGATATTGTTCTGAAAATAAAGGATGAAGTCAAAAAGCAGTTTGATGCAGGATTCTAGCAAGAAGTGAAGTACTCCGAATGGGTAGCTAACATTGTACCTATTCCTAAGAAAGACGGGAAGGTACGAATGTGTGTTGATTACAGAGATCTAAACAAAGCAAGCCTAAAGGATAATTTTCCTCTGCCACATATTGACACCTTAGTAGACAATACAGCGGGATATTCGTTGTTCTCTTTCATGGATGGCTTCTCAGGATATAATCAGATAAAGATGCATCCCGAGGATATGGATAAACTACTTTCATAACCTTGTGGGGCACATTTTGTTACAAAGTAATGCCGTTTGGACTAAAGAACGCAAGGGCAACATATCAACGAGCCATGGTAAACTTGTTCTATGACATGATGCATAAGGATATTGAGGTATACGTTGATGATATGATCGCCAAGTCGCGAATAGAAAAAGAACACATTGAGGTCTTAAGAAGATTGTTCTTAAGGTTGAGAAAATTTTAGTTGAAGCTCAATCCAGCGAAGTGCACCTTTGGAGCCAGATCGGGAAAGTTATTAGGCTTTGTAGTCAGTGAAAAGGGAATTGAAGTTGACTCAGACAAGGTCAGAGCCATACGAGAGTTGCCTCTACCACGTACTCAAAAAGAAGTTCGAGGATTCCTAGGAAGTTTGAATTACATCGCTCGGTTCATTTCACAATTGACTGAGAAATGTGATCCTATCTTTCGCCTCCTCAGAAAGCACAATCAAGGTACTTGGGATGAAGAATGCTAGAATGCTTTTGAGAAAGTCAAATAGTATTTGCTGAATGCTCCAGTGTTATCTCCACCTAGTCCAGATAAACCATTAATACTGTACTTGTCAGTGTTCAGTAATTCTATGGGATGTGTGCTTGGTCAACATGATGAGTTGGGGAAAAAGGAGAAAGCAATTTATTATCTCAGTAAAAAATTCACTGACTGTGAAATGAGATATTCACCAATCGAAAAGTTGTGTTGTGCGCTAATTTGGACTACCCAGAGATTAAGACAGTGCATGTTATACCATACCACTTGGCTCATCTCAAAGCTGGATCCATTGAAATACATAATGGAGTCAACAGCTCTAAATGGGAGAATGGCAAGATGACAAATTTTGCTTTCAGAGTTTGATATAGTCTACGTAAGTCAGAAGGCTATAAAAGGAAGTGCGGTAGCTGATTTCTTGGCTAGTAGAGCTTTAGAGGATTATGAGCCATTAAATTTTGATTTTCCAAATGGGGAGTTAATGTGTATAGCAATGACTGAAGATTCTCCGTGGAAGCTTAATTTTGATGGGGCTTCTAATGTAGTTGGAAATGGAATTGGGGCAGCCTTGGTATCCCCTAATGGCGGTCACTACCCCTTCACGTGCAAGTTGGACTTTGATTGCACGAACAATATGGCTGAGTATGAAGCATGCATCATGGGATTCAAGCAGTCATAGAGCGAGGTATAAAAACCTTAGAAGTATATGGAGATTCGGCGTTGGTAATTTATCAGCTTAGGGTGAATGGGAGACGAGGGACCCTAAATTGATCAATTATTGAAAGGTAGTCTTGGGATTACTTGAGGAGTTTGATGATATCACCTTTAATTATCTCCCACAAGATGAAAATCAGATGGCAGATGCTCTAGCAACCTTGGCTTCAATGATTAAGGCCAATAAAGAGGAAGAGATAAGACCAATTCAAATGAGTGTCTATGAAGCTCCAACTAGTTGTTGTAACCTTGAAGAGGAAGAAAAGGATGATAATCCTTGGTATCAGGATATACTGCGATATGTAAGAGAACGTAAATATCCAGAGCAGGCAACTGAAAATGAAAAACGAACTTTGAGAAGGTTAGCTTGTGACTATGTCTTGGACAGGGATGTTCTGTACAAAAGAAGGAAAAACCAAGTACTTTTGAGATGTGTCGATGATGTGAAAGCCAAGCTAATTCTAGAAGAGGTTCATGAAGGTGTATGTGGTACGCATGCAAATAGGTTCACGATGGTAAGACAAATTATGAGGTTTGGTTATTACTGGGCCACTATGGAAGGAGACTACATCAACTATGCCAAAAAAAGCCATAAGCGTCAGATTTATGGGGACAAAATTCATGTGCCACCCTCACCTTTACATGTCATGACTTCTCCATGGCCGTTTTCCATGTGGGGCATGGATGTTATCGGACCAATATCACCGAAAGCTTCAAATAGACATCGGTTTATCTTCGTGGTGATTGACTACTTTACAAAATGGGTAGAGGCTGCTTCTCACACAGATGTTACTAAGTCAGCTATAAGTCGATTTTTGAAGAAGGAGATCATTTGTCGGTATGGAATGCCTGAGAAGATCATATCTGACAATGCATTGAATTTGAATAACAAAATGATAGCAGAGGTTTGCGACCAGTTCAAGATCAAGCATCACAACTCTTCACCCTATCGTCCAAAAATGAATGGGGCAGTGGAGGCCGCCAACAAGAACATTAAGAAAATAGTTGGAAAGATGACTGAAACCTATAGAGATTGGCACGAGAAACTACCGTTCACACTCCTGGCCTATCGAACATCTGTCAGAACCTCTATTGGGGCAACCCCATTCTCGTTAGTTTAAGGGATGGAAGCAGTGTTACCTATTGAGGTAGAAATACCTTCTCTCTGAATTTTAACAGAGATAAGTTTAGATGAAGCTGAATGGGTTCAGTCCCGATATGACCAGCTAAACTTGATTGAGGAAAAGAGGCTGAAAGCCATCCAACATGGTCAGATGTACCAGAAGCGTATGATGCGAGCCTATGATAAAAAGGTTCGTCTAAGGGAATTCCATGAGGGGGACCTTGTGCTAAAGAAAATCCTTCCCATTCAGAAAGACTTTAGAGGAAAATGGATGCCAAATTGGGAGGGGCCATACGTCGTGAAGAAGGCTTTCTCTGGCGGTGCATTGATTTTGACAGAAATGGATGGAAAGAGCCTACCCAATCCAGTGAACTCAGACTCAGTCAAAAAGTACTTTGTCTAAAGGAGAAAAGAATTCAAGGTGAAAACACGCAAAGGGCGCCTTGAATTTTAAAAAAAAAAAATAGAGAGGCCAAGGTGAAAACCCGCAAAGGGCGCCTTATGACCAAAAGGGTTTTGAGTTGAAAACCCGAAAGGACAACTCAAATTTTGAAGGGCATACAGCAATCTTGCTATATCTGACTTGGCAAGGAGTGAGGCACAGTGTGCATTGGGGCATCAACAAAGTACTTTGGATCTTTTAAACACATGTCAAACTCAAAAAAGATTTCATAGAACTAATGTATAGATGCTTAAGCGGCGATATTTAGAGCATCTAATTTTTATCCTGTTTGCTATCTTTAGATTCTATTTCTTCTTAAAGATATGCTATCAGACTTATTTCCTTTGTATTGTTAACGATTCATTCAAATCCAATTATTCTTAAAGATTTATTCATCTTCCGATATTCTTAAAGTATGTTGCATTGAAATAATGATAGATGAACTAAAATATTTTCACAAACGAAGTTTTGCACATTACTTTAGAATTTCTAGATAATGCAAGAAACTAAAACAGGATAATTGTTCGGGAGAAATTCACGTAAGTAAGGGATGAAGGAACTCGAGGAATTTCTTTCTTCCAGTCCAAAAGGAAATGGACAAAACCAATGATTCAATTTTTACAGACATCCTCAGTAGATCGTAGCATTGGAAAAAGGCCTACAAGCTGAGTAAGAATGAAATTTTGAGAAAAGAAAAGACAAATGAAGGAATGAATGGTGACGCCTAAGATAGGGGTCATATTCACAGCACTTTGCATCATAACATCTTTAATTAGGGACATTCGACTCACTTTGAGCATAGCATCCTAATTACCAGGCATAATCATTCTACAGGTTATCAAAGACGGCGTGCTTTAATCCCTTAAACAGTAGGGTAATAGGCTGCAGTATAGCAGATCTAGCCTTCAGACGTTTATATTGAAGTAGATCTAAGATGATTTGGTATTCTTGTGTTTACAAGGAACAAATCGAGGACAGAGCAGGTTTGACTCTCAAATGTTCTCACACATAAGGAGATCTAACCTTCAGATGTTTATACTAAAGCAGATCCAAGATGATTTGGTATTCTTGTGTTTACAAGGAACAAATTGAGGACAGAGCAGGTTTGACTCTCAAATGTTCTCACACATAAGCAGATCTAACCTTCAGATGTTTATACTGAAGCAGATCCAAGATGATTTGGTATTCTTGTGTTTACAAGGAACAATTCGAGGACAGAGCAGGTTTGACTCTCAAATGTTCTCACACATAAGCAGATCTAACATTTAGATGTTTATACTGAAGCAGATCCAAGATGATTTGGTATTCTTGTGTTTACAAGGAATAAATTGAGGACAGAGCAGGTTTGACTCTAAAATGTTCTCACACATAAGCAGATCTAACCTTCAGATGTTTATACTGAAGCAGATCCAAGATGATTTGGCATTCTTGTGTTTACAAGGAACAAATCAAGGACATAGCAGATCTGACTCTCAGATGTTCTCAAACAGACTCAAGTTGATTTGGCATCCCTACAAATCAAAAAAGCAGATTCAACATCTCTATGTTCGGCGGGGAGCAGATCAAAGATATCAACATGGCAGTCATAAAAAAGTTGAATACCATGATTTGATAGGGCCGATCAAATTTGGTTTTTCTATGAGTCTTTGCTTAATTCCTGTTACACAGCAATAAGCAAAGAGGGGCAGGTGTAGTAGCCCAAATTTGACCGTGCCTTGAAACCAAAATAGAAATACAAAAAATAAATAAATAAATGTTTGCGTGTTTATTTAAATAGTCCATGTACAAGAGTCCAAACACAAACCCAGGTACCTAAACCCATGTACCCAAATACACCCATAGCCCAACTTAAACCTACAGACCCAATAAAAACCCTAATACCTTAACCCAATTACAAGGTGACCCAAAAAGGCCCAAATGACTTCCAGATAGGGTTAGAAACCCTAACTCTCTTTCTCCTCGCGCCGCAAAGGATTCTGGAAGCTTCGGGGAACAGCTGTTCAACTTCCTAAAATCGAGGCCATCAATGCACTGTTGACGCGCCATCAATGCGCTATCCCAAGGGCCTTCAATACCCATCGGTGCCCCGATTATCGGTTGTCCCTCTATCTGGGCCCAAATCGCGCCACGAACAGGACGACCATCGCCGAGATCTTCGAGGAGCCTACAAGAAAAGGAAACAAATAGCAGATACACGAAAAACAGAGCAGGAAATGGCAGGAAAATCATAGTAGACACGAAATGGAAAGATATCTTAGATTTCTTTCCCAGAATATGTAAGGGACCAAGGCTATAAAGCCTTTCATTTCACTTGTAAAGGACTTACGTTCAAAAAAATATACAGAGATAATCAATAAAGAAATAGATTCAGCCAAAGAATTTATTCTCGCGCATATATACACTGCAAACATCTCAACCGATCGAATATACAAAGGTGAAATTTTTAAATATATGTACACATATATATTGCAAATACGGAAAAGGAAGTAATACCTTTAATCGGCGTTGAAAGAAGAGGTTTTTAACCTCTGACCACCATGCGTGGTGGAGACGAAGACGACGCGTGGGCGAGTGTTGGGCCAATGACCGGAGCGTGACCTACGAAGGCCAAAGCCCGAAGCTCCTCTCCTCCCTCTCTCTTTCAGAGAAAATTTTATGTTTTTTTTAAAAATTTAGGTTTCAAATGATTTTAAAACTGAGAGATTGGCTTATATAGCCTTGATAAAACGTCGTCATTTTTAGACCCCCAGGATCCTCTTGTTGACCCGATTACCCGGGGAGGATCCGCGCATTTTTTAGAATTAGGTTAATTGCCCAATCGGTCCTTATACCCCTTTTTACGTTTACAATTAAATTTGGTTTTCTTTATGATTCGACCCTATTATTTTTTTTAGTTTTAATTTAGTCCCCATAGTGACTGCTTGAAGTCCTAGATTAAAACGCAGTCGTCTTGGGAATAGGGCAATTTGCCCAATGAGTCCCTTTTGTTTTATGCACGTTCTAATCAGGGCCTTAATTCAGTTTTATTTTTAAATTCACCCCTGTGATTTTGCTGAATTATGAATTTAACCCTACATATTTGTTTCTATTATTATTATTTATAAAACTTTTTTTAAAATTTTTTTTATTATCTAATTATTTTATTATATTTTACTGTTATTTATTATATATCACTTTTTACAAATTATTATTATTATTTTACATTATTATTATACTTTACTTGTATTATATACTTATTAATTATCCATATATATTGTTCATACATATATACTTTTATTATTTTTGGTTATATCTATTATATTCCTTATTTCCTATATATTTAAATTATATTTTATTATATAACGTTCATTATTTTTTATATCACTTGTTTTTTATCTTTATACATGTTATATATATCATATATTATCTATTATATTCTTTATGTTTGTATTATGCATTATATTACTTAAATTTTAAAATTCGTAAATTAAATTATATTTCTATTTCATATTATACACATATTAAACCATTAATTATTTATTTATTATGTATTATTTTAAAACGATATTTTTATATTATGTGTTATTTTATAAATTCTTTTACATGTTTTTATTTTATATTTCTTTACCCGATATATTTTATTATTATTATTATTATTATTCTTTTACAAATATTTTGTTATTATATCTCACACAATGTATAGCAAATACTATCTTAAGATTATTATTAAATATTATGTTTTTATTTGTGTTATATGTATATTCTGTTAACAATAACTCATTTCATTTTTATATATTGCATATATCATATGCTATTTTATATTTATTATTGGATATTACATTTCATGAATATGTACATAGATATTACATTACTCTTTTTTTTATATCATGCATTATTTAATTATCACTTTGTATGTTTGTATGTTTATTCTTACTCAATACATGCTATATTTATCTTTGTATGCATATTGTTAATGTTTGCTATATATATATATTAATTTTTATATGTATATATCTAATGCACGATCTTTATATTATTACCATTACTTTGTTTAAATGCATGTATTATTTACCTACTACAATAATATGTTACTATGTGTGATTTATAATGTAATATAATTCCCCACACATCATTTTTTTTTTTAAAAAAAGGCTCCAAAGTTTTCAAAAATATAAAGGCAATTCTTGATGTTTGGAAATTTCGAGAAAGTAGTGCCCTAACTTATTGGGTTGCGACTCTTCTCGTTGAGTTCGAATAATCAAGTACCCTTCCAAGTTTTTAAAGGTTTTTAAAATGTAAGCGACTGTCTTGGAATTTCAAAGCAATATGTCCTAACTTACTGGATGTGTCGTTTTGTTGTTTCGAGATAGGGATTTCCAAAAGGCTAACTCAGTGTCAATATTTTGATACGAGTGAGCTCTAATTTTCAAAATCAATAATATTTTAAGGAGGATTGCATTTTAAACTTTCAAATTTCTGACATTAAAGACACTTGATAATCAATTAGGTGCCAATTTTTGGGCATTTCGAGGGTGCTAACCCTTCCTCGTATGTAACCGACTCCCGAATTCATTTTTCTCGACTTTCGTAGACCAAAATTAATATTTTAAAACAAAACATTTTATAAGGTGATCCAATCACACCTAAAAAGATTGGTGGCGACTCCCGTTTTCGTTTTTCTTAAAGTCGATTCCCATTTTCCAAAACTCGATTTGAAAATGGTTTCGACAACAGGGACCAAATCACGTTCAAGTTAAAAGGTTGAATTATAATTAATCATAAAATAAAATAGAAATAAAGGACTTAAAAAGCAATTCTACATTTGCTTAGTTGTAGTGGGATTTATATATATTATATATAAGTTGTATGTATTATGTCAACCTTAATAAATATTATGTCAAATTATAATGAAATATAATATAATAAATAAATAAATGAAAAACAAAATAAAGACAATTGGAAGATAATTGAATGAAAGAGAAAGAAACGCACGGCTTAGGGGCTTTAGGTTCAAGCTCAAAATTTGTTAGTGCAATTTAGTCATTTTCTTGTAATTTTTACATTTTGGAATCTGAGTACCTAGAGTTAGCCAACCCATGTTATAATTTTTAGTATTGTTTAAGATTGAACATGTTATCATTGTTGATTAGTTAGATTTTTAGAGATCAAATTGATAGATTTTTAAGCTAGAAATGGAAAAGGACTAAATTATGGAGTCAATTATTGATTTTGAGCAATAGGGACCAAATTGTGAAAAATTCAAAATTAAGGGGTAGAATTGAAAAATAAGGAGCTAAATTTGGCTTAGAGTGAAATTAGTATAAAAATCTTAGGTTAAATGTAGGGGTTAAATTCGTCTTGACTTAGGGACTAAACTAAAGTTTAAGTAAATGTAGTATAAAATTTGAAATTTAATGATAATTGAATTGTGTATTATTAATTTATTTTAATTATTTTATTCTGTAGCTAATGTCGTCCCGAAATCCTCGAGTAAGAAGGGGAAAGACTAGATCGACGTCGAGTAGCTCGGAATATACGGCTTATGTTTCTATAATCCGAACTAAATTATAAATTGTTGCTTAATGATTTAATTGTCATGGTAAGCATTTAAGGTGAGAATTTTATTCAACTGGACTTATGTGAATCGATGGTTGATTATGAAGACTCAATTGTGCATATTTGAGATATATATATATATATATATAATTGTATAAATGTATGAGTTGAGTATATATGTTGGAATAAATAAGGTTGTTACTAAGTTGAGTAATGTATATATACATATAAATATTGAAAATAGATGTAAATTTGATGTGTTGGTTGGTATTGAGAATACAAAATAAGAACCCCATTAACTCTTTCGAGCTAAGTCAGATATAGATGGCATGCTATAGGATAGGATGACTTCAGAGATTACTTCAACTTCAAGTCGATGAGGCACTGGGTGTCAATTTACTTTGGTTTAACTGATGAGACACTAGGTGTCAACTTATTACAGCGTTGGGCGCAGTCATGACTTCAGATTTATCCAATAAGGCACTGAGTGTCAACTGATGTGTTGGTCGGATCCGCGTATCCCTCCGAGTCCGAATTGTATTAATAGGGAAATAATTGTGAATGGCGAAGTTTAAAATATGAAATGGAAATGTAATATACGAAATGAAATGAAATGGAATCTTTGATTGAGATATGAACATAGATTAAGTATGTTCAATTGGAATATGATCTATAATGTGAATTGGATTGTGTCATTGCATGATTAAATTAACAAATGATTTATGAATGGCTATTGACATAGCAAGGGTTGTGATTTGATATGTATGTTAAAACTAAATTGGAAATGGATATTTAAATAAAGTAAAATAGGGTTACCATGAAATTTAACATTTAAATTGATAGAAAAATTTAATTTGAGCATTTACATGTATTTATATCTTGTTTTTAAATGTTTCGATTATTGAATTACCACTGTGTTTTATAAAAATGACTGAAAGCAAAATCTTAAAAAAAATTCAAAAATTTTATAAAATTAAAAAAAAAAGATTATTCTTAAGAATTTGAGAGGATTTTAGATGATATAAAAGTGGGTAAAGTATTTATAGAACTTCCACTCAATAAAGAGGTTGGTTCAGACAACAAACAAATAAATTCTCTAGCAAAAGTTCAAAATCTTGAACTCGATAACCACAAGTGTTGAGGTAGTGTTGACTACACTTCCTCGTACTTTCCTCATGGCATGCATGGCATGAACTTTTTTTGATGGTTTGACATAACTTTGAACTTTACAACCTTCCAAAAAAATATTTTTCAAGAAATAAATTTTGGAAACACTTAATTAATTAAATAATATTAAAATAGGTTATATTTAATTCAAAATATGTTCTCCCATGAATAATTATTAAAAAAGGTTAAATTCTTGTACTAATCCCTATATTTTATAAAAGTTTTGAATTTTGTCTCTGTACTTTAATTTAATCATTTTTAACCCATGTACTTTTCAAATTTTAAAATTCCAATCCTCAGAAAATGATTAAATTCATTAAGTTTTGTCATTTCCAAAATTTGATAATATGTGTAAATCTATGTCACTTGTTATTTCTACACATTACTCACTAAAAATCTAGTTAATGGAGAAATGACTGTCATTTGCGTAAAGACTGAAAGTTCAAAAATTCTAAAAGTATAGAGACTTAAACTAATGCAATTGGAGAGTATTGACTAAATAAAAATTGTATGTATAGTACAGGACTAGTAATTGAATTTAACTAAATGAGTTTAACTACTATTGTTTGGGTCAGGACTAAAATTGACCAATTCGAAAAGTAGAATGACTAAAATTATTCGAATAATAATCCCCATTCCAACACCTATAATCCAAGGTGAAAGCAACATCCAAACTTTGGTTGGAATAATTACGGTACGGAGAATTTCAAAATTGCTGCAAGACAAAATGCCATCAGTGCACCATCTGTTTAGAATCAACCTATGCCGAGGCAAAATGTCCAACAAGGTTAGTCATCATCATCATCATCAGCATCATCATCATCATCACCATCTATTGAAGACTTGTTGAAAGAATTTATGGCCAAGAATGATGCCATAATTGAGAGTCAAGTTGCATCCCTATGAGCTCTTGAGAATCAAGTGGGGTAGATAGCAAATGCTTTAAATTCGAGGCCACAAGGAGCATTGCCAAGTGATACCGAGAATTTGAGAACACAAGGGAAAGAGTAGTGCAAAGCTATCACTCTCAGAAGTGGGACTCAATTGGATGATGTTGTTCAAGATACCACGGCAGAGAAGGATGCAAGACTCAACCATGTAAAGATCCTAAGCCATCTGAAAAGCACACTGTACCTAAAAAGGTAAACAACAAAATGTTGCAGCAGAATAAAATCATGTTGTTAACAAATGCCAGAACAAAAAAATATCAAAAACTGGAAGGATGACCACCTTTACATTTTCCTAGTGATTTCACAATTCCAAGTAAGATATTCAGTTTAAAAGATTTTTGGAGGTTTTGAAGCAACTCCATATCAATATACCGGTAGTGGAAGTTTTGGAGCAAATGTCCAACTACGTGAAATTTATGAAAGACATATTGTCAAAGAAAAGCAAATTGGGAGAATTTGAGACTTTAATATGAGAATAAAGTAAATAAGGATGTGGTGAAATGAGATGTACAGTTATGTAAAATGACCTTTAGGATGTGAGTTCATGCCAGTGGAGTAGTACACCCTATAGCCATTATAGTCCCCTGGCAGCTAAATTGTGAGGAAAGTTGTTTAGGAATTAACCAAACGTGAATTAGAAGGGTAAAGGCTAAAGGAGTAATCGAGTAAGTTCTTAGAGGTGACATATTTTGATAAGGCCACTCAGTCTTGATGTGATGTTCACCAAGTTCCCAGAGAGACTCGAGTTAAGTTAAAAAGGAAACTTCATTTGGGTTAAGAAAAAAAGGTTATCTTCTTTCCCTTTCTCCTTTGAAAAACAAAAAGGATTTAGGGCTAAAGAGAGATAAAAACATGATTCTGAGTTGAGTTCAAAATCCTGGATATTTCTAGTGATTTTCTTCACTATAAGGCAGAGGAGGTTGTAGCACCCTACTAAATGATAGATTTGAAGGTTAAGCTTTCCTTTTGAGGTCATCAGATAAGTCCCTAAACTTACTTATGCATGTATCATATGCCTTATAGAAACTTCTATGCTAAGTAACCAAGTCGTGAAATAAAAACTAGTAGAGTATGATATGATGACTTTGATGAGTAATATAAGATTGATGAACTTGCATGTACGGATAACATGAAGTTCCATGGTCAAGGTATGAAACATGAATCTTGAGGTTAAATGATGCTTGTGTTTGGATAATGGAAATATGTTAATGTGTCTAAAAAGTTTGGATATGTCTGTTACGAGTAAGTTAGGATATGATGAGTTCTTGATAGATGGATCTAAGTATGAAGAGTTTGTGTCTATCGCCGGAGTCATCAAAGGAGTCCGTCGAGACTAAAAACACAAATCTTTGAAAAGACAAGTCCATGGCCATGACGCTAAAAGGAGACCATATTGTATAAAACTGTAATTAGTGGGTTATGACATCATTTGGAAGAACTTAAGGGAGATTATTACCTAATGTGGTTCCTTATGTGTCCCAAGAAGATGAGGGATAAACCTCACTAAATGTGAGTCTAGGCAAATCCCTATCGCCTAAAAGGGTTGAGATTTGGATCCTTGCTTTTGTAAGTGTGTTCTTTGTTTTTGCATTTTCTTTTTAGTTTGTCTAATGTATAGTTTGCCTTTTTTTTTTACTTACTTTCAGGTAACTTATTTGAGATCCTTGAATTCAACTAGTATTGAATGTATGAATATTCACTCATCGGAAAAACTAAAAAAATAATTAACATAAAAATGGATTCACAGATATAGAGTTTATATTGAATAGTTGATAATGTACGTCATTGATAATTTTTTATGATTAATTTTAATTAATTTTGGATATAGATGTTATTAAATTTAGTATATTTTCTATTAATTTGACATAACCTTGAACGTCACAACCTCACATGACAAGTATTCTCCAAAAATATGTTTTTTGAGAAATAAATTTTGGAAATACTTAATTAATTAAATAATATTAAAATATGTTATATTTAAGTAAAAATATAATCTCCTATGAATAATTATTAAAAAAGGATAAATTCTTGCACTAGTCCCTATACTTTGTTAAATTAGGTTCTGGTTACGTGAATTAGTTTGAATTAAGGTTAATTAGGTATAAGGATTAAATTGAATAAAGTGTGAAAGCTTAATTATGGAATAGAGAAAAGTCAAGGGACTAAATAAATAAATAAACCAAATTGTAACAATTGTATGGTAATAATAAAATACATTTGTAATAAATACATACATGCATTTGTAATACATATATGTATTTACTTATTATTTAAGTAATAATTATTATATAATAATATAATAACATAAAATAAAAGAAATAAAACAAAAGAAATAGAAAAAGAAAGAAGGAGAATGATGAAACAGAGAAGAGGAAAGGAAAAAGAAAAAGAAAAGAAAAAGTTAGGGTTTTAAGGTTCAAATTCAATTTGGTAAGTCAATTTAGCTTCATTTCTTGTAATTTTGATGTTTTTAGAATTCTAGAACAAATTACTACTTGATTTATGTTGAAATTTTGAAAGTTAGTGGATTTTTAAATGTTGTTTATGTTGAATAAATTGAATTATTAGGGGTTCAATTGATAGAATTTTAAGTTAGAATTGAGAAAATGATTGAATTGTAAAATAAACTATAAATTTTGAGTAATAGGGAATAAATTGAAAGAATTTTGAAATTAGGGTTTTATGGTGAAATTAGAGAGTTGAAATTAGTTTAAAGTGGAAATTGAATGAGATATGAAATTAGTTTTCTAAGAAAAAGAGTTAGTTTTGATTTAAGGACTAAATTAGAATTTAGGCAAAAGTTGAGTATAAATTGAAATATTCAATGTGAAATTGTGTTATATTGATAAATTTTAATTGTTTCGATTTCCGTAGGTAACATTGCGCCAGAGACATCAGCTAAAAAAGGAAAAGAGAAAGTCGACGAAGAGTAAATCAAAAATTACGGTTTGTATTTCTATAATTTGAATCTAGTAATTATTAATTGTTGTATTTTAATTTAATGATTATGGTAAATGAATAAGGTAAGTAAATAGCATTATGAGATTGAATAGAATAAATGTGGATTTGTGATTGATATGTAATTATTTGAATTGAAATGTATATTGATTGGAAATTGAAAATGTGATTGAAAGCCCTATTAACTGTATCGGGATGAGTTGAATATAGTTGGTATGCCATAGGATTAGAAGTGTTCAGGGATACTTCGATCACGAGTTGATGAGACACTGGGTGTCACATTATTACTTCGGATAAATTCGATGAGGTACTAGGTACCAACTTACTCCGGCAAGGCCGATAAGACACTAGGTGCCATACTGCTGTGTTTTGGTTGGATCCGTGAATCAGCCAAAGTCCGAGTCATGTTAATAGGGGTAAATGAATGAATTGACAATAAGTTTGATATTGAATGACATTGTATGTGAAGTGAAATGGGTAATGAATTGAATTGTACAAATGAGAAGCATGAATCATGGAATTCATGAAATGGAAATTGACATTGAAAAATGTTAGAATCAAATTTGAGAAAAGTTGTTGAGACAGTTATTGATGAGAATTGAATGTGTGATAATGATTTACATATGAATTTATTAATTGAATGGATTTGGAAATTGTATGAATTAAATGTGCATGTTTAATTATTTTATTTTAAAGTATTCGGATTATAGAAATGTCACTGAGTTTATACTCAGCATACGGTTTATTTTCGTGCGTAGGTTAGGTTAAAGCCAAATCGTTGGATCAGCATCCAAAGCCAATCCCAAACTCAAAGTGGTGAAGTATGTTTCTTTTTGGTAATGGCATGTACCTAGGATGATGCATTTATCATTTTAGGAATGTTTGTAAATGATGTTGTAATATGATAATGGTTAGTTACATATGATATGTTAAGGTTATCAAATGATAAGTTTTAGTAGAAAATTAGTATGAAATTAGAGTTGGTTTGAATGGTATTTAATTGGATTGATTTGAATAATATATGTGAAGTATCTATGAAAGTACATTGGTTAAGTCATTAGATTAATGATTTTGATAAATTTTAGATGTATTTAAATGTGTTTTGGATTGGTTGAACAATTGGTTATCGGGTTGCTTGTTGTTTAAGTTTGCAGGGTTGGTAAACTTGATGAAA
Source organism: Gossypium anomalum (assembly GCA_025698475.1). Lineage (NCBI taxonomy): Eukaryota > Viridiplantae > Streptophyta > Magnoliopsida > Malvales > Malvaceae > Gossypium > Gossypium anomalum. Next base: position 72,512,956 of record CM046968.1, read on the forward strand.
AAGACTCATTTTGAGTCCACACGGCCTGGCACACAGGCGTGTGACCAGACCGTATGAGACACATGACTTACACATGGGCGTGTGGTTAGGCCGTGTGTCCCCTGCATCTTAAAAATTTAAAACAGAATGCTTAGGTATTACCACTCGGGCAGAGACACGGGCGTGTGTCTCAGCCATATGGTCGGCCGTGTAAGGTAAGTCAAGGAGTTACACGGGTTAGAACATAGCCTGAAGCACGGGCATGTCATAGGGTCATACGGGCGTGCCTATTGACCAGACGGGCATCTAAGCCCCATACTTAAGAAAAAAATTTGAAATCTCACAAAAAATTCTCTGAGTTTCTGATTAAGTCCTGATTTGTTTCTAACATGTGTTTTGGGCCTTGAAGGTTCATAAAGGGGCTTTATAATTGAATTATGGTGTTATGTATAAATAATTATAAATTGTTCATATTTATTCTGTAATGTCCGGTAATGCTCCGTAACCTTGTTTCGGCGACGGATAAGGGTTAAGAGGTGTTACACCTTGTTGTTAAATAAAAAAGTTTTGTAAAGGGATATTTGATGAAAATGTCATTCAAGGACTTATTTGTAAAACTAATGAAATATCATGGTAAATTTGTGAAATACTGATTTGTATGGATTGCTAGAAATCCTTAATGAATTCGGCTAGTATGAAATGTGAATAAAATTACTTAAATCTTATTTTACGAGCTTTAGGACTAAATTGTGAAAAGTTAAAATATTAGGGGCAAAATTGTAATTATGCATAAATGTGGATTATGGATTGAATTGTATGTTTGAGATTGATTGAAACACTTAATTGAATATAATTATGTGAAAAATAAAATAAAATAAAAAATAAAGAACACAGATTTTTACGTGGAAACCCTTTCGGGAAAAAACCACGGGTAGAGGAGAAGAAAATTCACTATGTCGAATTCGAATTAATTACAAGAGGAATAAGCTATGTCTATTTATAGGCTTGTAAAGCCATATTCTAGTAAGACTGAAACAACTTATTCTAATCAATATCAAATAGATGGAATTTAATAAGGTTTAAAAAACCTTATTCTAAAACAAAATAAAAGAAGTGTAATTCTATATGGATTCTTCTTTTATTTTACCACTGTATTTTATTTAAATAAGGATTTGGGTCACTTAATTCTAACAATCTCCACATTGACACGAATTCTCAATGAACAAGTTCTTCATCGCGAACTCTCAACGAACAAGTTCTTCATCGCGAACTCTCAATGAACAAGTTCTCCACCTCTTCCATAAAACCCCTTAAGGGTTTAACTTCAACAATGAACACCAAAAGTTTAAGCAATGCTCAAACTTCATTATAGGAAGTGACTTAGTCATCATATCTGTAGGATTTTCATGAGTACTAATTTTGCTCACAACAATATCACCACGAGCAATAATATCACGAACAAAATGATACCGAACATCAATGTGTTTTGTTCTCTCATGAAACATTTGATCTTTTGTAAGAAAGCTGGTACCTTGACTGTCACAAAATACTATGCTAGTTTGAAGGTCTTCATTGAGTTCACTAAACAGTCCCTTCAACCAAATAGCTTCTTTACAAGCCTCAATAATCACCATGTGCTCAGCTTCAGTGGTAGACAAAGTGACTGTAGTTTGCAAAGTGGCTTTCCAACTGATTGCACAACCTCCGATTGTAAATACATAACCTGTGAGAGATCTTCTTCTATCAAGGTCTCCTGCAAAATCAGCATCAACATACCCAATGACTCCATCTTCAGTTCTTCCAAACTGTGAGCAAACATCAGTAGTACATCGTAAGTATCTTAAAATCCACTGAACTACTTTCAGTTGTTCTTTACCGTGATTCGCCATATATACACGCTAACCGCATCGATCGTGCATATGATAAATCTGGACGTGAACAAACCATAGCATATATGAGAGATCCCACTGCACTAGAGTATGGAACATGTACCATGTACTCAATCTCATCATCTGATTGTGGAGACAAAGCCGATGAAAGCCTGAAATGGGCTGCTAAAGGAGTACTAACAGGCTTAGCACTCTGTATATTGAACCTGTAAAGAACTTTCTCAATGTACCCCTTTTGACTTAGGTACAATTTACTTGTTTTTCTATCTCTGAGAATCTCCATACCAAGTATCTTCTTTTCTGGTCCTAAATCTTTCATATCAAATTCTTCACTTAGTTGGGCTTTGACCTTTCATATCTCTCCTTTATCTTTTACTGCTATCAACATGTCATCAACATAAAGAAGTAGATACACAAAAGAACCATCACTGGTTTTCTTAAAGTAAACACAACTGTCAAAACTACTTTTTTTTGAAATCATGAGAAGTCATAAAGGAATCAAACCTCTTGTATCACTGTCTTGGTGGCTGTTTCAAACTGTAAAGGGACTTTTTCAACAAGAAAACATAGTCCTCCTTTTCTAAGACTGTAAAACCCTCTGTTGTTGCATGTAAATGTCCTTCTCAAGTTCTCCAAAAAAAATGCAGTTTTTATATCTAACTGCTCAAGACTCCAAATTATGCATGGCCACAATACCAAGCAAAGCTCGAATTGAACTATGCTTCACAACTGGGGAGAACACATCTGTGAAGTCTACTCCTAAAATTTGACTGTAACCCTTTGCAATAAGCCTTGCTTTATATCTGGGTTCTTCAACTCCTAGAGTCCCTTCTTTCTTTTTAAATACCCATTTACAACAAACAACCTTTTTACCTTTAGGAAGTTTCACAAGATCCCATGTTCTATTTTTGTGGAGTGATTCCATCTTCTGTTGCATAACAAACATTCACTTTTTTGAGTCTTCACAGCTAATTGCCTCAGAATAATTAGATGGCTCTCGGTTTGCATCTATATCTTCAGCCACATTTAAAGCATAAGCAACTAGATCAGCCTCGACATACTTCTTTGGAGGTTTAATTTCTCTTCTAGTTTTGTTTTTGGCGATAGAGTATTACGGTGAAGAAGCAACTCTATTCTCAATTTTTGTACTGGCTTAAGGAGTCAACTCTGTATTAATCTGATGCTCCAACTACTTTTGATTTTCTTTATTGGAAGAGTCTTTAAGAGATAAGTTAGGTAGCATAGCAGTTTCATCAAAAACAACATCTCTGCTAATCACAACTTTTCTATTTTCAGGACACCATAACATATACCCTTTTACACCAGCTTTATAACCAAGAAAAACACATTTAATTGATCTCGGTTCCAATTTTCCATTATCAACATGAGCATACGCAGGACACCCAAAGATCTTTAAATTAGAATAGTTAGCAGGATTACCAGACCATACCTCTTGTGGAGTCTTTTTCTCAATGGAAACGGGTGGAGATCAGTTGACCAAAAAACATGCAGTAGAGGCTGCTTCTGCCCAAAACAACTTCGGTAAGTTGGCATTTGACAACATACATCGAACCTTCTCCATTATCGTTCTATTCATTCGTTCTGCAACGTCGTTTTGCTGTGGAGTATGACAAACCGTCAAGTGTCTCACGATCCCTTCTGACTTGCACAATCTATTAAACTCATCAGAACAGAACTCTAAGTTATTGTCTGTGCGAAGGTATTTTATTTGTTTTCCCGTCTATTTTTCAATCATAATTTTCCAAGACTTAAATGTGGAAAATACATCGCTTTTCTGCTTCAGGAAGAACGCCCAAACTTTTCTAGAAAAATCATCAATAAAGGTTAGCATATAATTAGCTCCACCTCTCGAAGGCACTCTAGATGGCCCCCACAGATCAGAATGAATATACTCCAACGTTCCCTTTGTGTTATGGATTCCTCTAGTGAATCAAACTCTCTTTTGCTTCCCAAAAACACAATACTCACAGAAATTTAGTTTGCAAGTTCCTTGCCCATCAAGAAGTCCTCTTTTGCTCAATTCTACCATGCCATTCTCACTCATATGCCCTAGGCGCATATGCCAAAGTTTAGTAATATCATCATCTGACAAGGAAGAGGAAGCGACAGCTGCATCACCAGTAATAGTAGAACCCTGCAAAACATATAACTTGGCAGTCTTTCTTTGCCCTTTCATCACAACAAGGGAACCTTTGGAAATCTTTAAAACCCTATTTTCAGCTGTGTATCTGTACCCTTTTGAATCAAAAGTACTCAATGAACTTAAATTTCTCTTCAATTTTGGAACATGTCGCATGTCACTAAATGTTTTAAAAACTCCATCAAACATCTTAACTTTAATTGTTCCAACACTTGCGATTTTACACGAAGTATTATTTCCCATCAAAACAACACCTTCAGACACTGTTTCGTAAGTTGTAAACCAATCCCGATTGGGACTCATGTGGAAAGTGCAACTTGAATCAAGAATCCACTTTTCGCTTACTTTAGAATCATTGATAGAAGTGACTAGAAGTTCACCATCGCTGTAGTCTTCTACAATATCAGCTTCACCAAAATTTTCTGGTTGTTTTCCCTTTTGATTCGCAGCCTCCCTTTTAATCTTGTTCTATAGCTTATAGCACTCAGATTTAATGTGCCCTTTCTTCTTGCAGAAGTTACAAATTTTACCTCTGTTTGAAGACTTCGATCTACCCTTAGATTTACAAGAAGGATTCTGTTCCTGTGTCCTTCCACGATCATTATCAACATTCCGATCTTGTCTTCCAAGAGCAATGAGACTCTCTCCCTGAGAGTCAAGTTTAACCACAAGATGCTCCATCTTATCATACGAGGTCAAAGAATCATAAACCTCATCAACTGTGAGAGACTCGCGGCTATATAAAATCATGTCTCTAAAGGTTGAATAAGACGGGGGCAACGAACAAAGTAGAATCAGCCCTAGATCTTCCTTATCATACTGAACCTCCATGGCCTCCAAGTTTGGTAGAGTTTCTTTAAACACTGTTAACTGTTCGTGTACAGACGCACCTTCCTCCAAACGATGAGCATAAAGACGCTGTTTCATATGCAACTTGCTTGTTACAGTTTTTAACATACATATTTGTTCTAGCCTCTTCCATAATGCAGTGGCGGTCTTCTCTTCCATCACATCCTGTAAAATTTCGTTGGACAAATGCAGATGTAATTGTGTTAACACCTTTCGATCCTTACGCTTCTTCTCTTCATCTGTTAAAGTCGAAGGCATCTTATCTATTCCTAGTAAGGTATCCTCCAGATCCATCTGCGCAAGAACTACTTGCATCTTAATCAGCCACAATGTAAATCTGGTGTTGTGATCCAACAGCGGAATTTCATACTTCAAAGACACCACTACAGTGATCGAGATGAACAACCCGAAAGCTCTGATACCAATTTGTGAAAAAATAAAATAAAATAAAAATAAAGAACACACAGATTTTTACGTAGAAACCCTTTTGGGAAAAAACTACGGGCAGAAGAGAAGAAAATTCACTATGTCGAATTCGAATTAATTACAAGAGGAATAGACTATGTCTATTTATAAGCTTGTAAAGCCATATTCTAGTAAGACTGAAACACCTTATTCTAATCAATATCAAATAGATGGAATTTAATAAGGTTTAAAAAACCTTATTCTAAAATAAAAGTGTAATTCTATATTGATTTTTCTTTTATTTTACCATTGTATTTTATTTAAATAACGATTCAGGTCACTTAATTCTAAAAAATTATTTATTTAGATCAAGATAAATCTCAACTGGATCTAAACCGAACAAAGGCGAAAATCACGAATTAGCTCGATTGTATTTCTGCACTCTAGTTGTCAAAGTAAGTTCATAGTATTTAAATGTGTAATTGAATTTTTACTTGTATTTACATATTATAGTTATGTAACTAAATGATTATAGTTAATTATTCCCTGAATTACACATACGTGCCCCTGTTCATTTTGAATAATGCCATGCAACTTAAACGTTAGAATTAGAAATATTGTCCTATACCACGGTTCTTAATAAAATAAAATAGAAACAATAACAACAATAATAATAATGGTACTAATAATATTTTGTTTTTAATAATTATTTTTATTATTTATTTATTTAAGAGTTTAATTAGGATTAAAATTTTTATTAAATAAATATTTAAGATTTATATTTGAAGCATTCAATTAAGAGTGAAACCCTTTTTTTGGCATATGACAATTAAGGGGATAGGGGATTTTTATTTTTTACATTTTGGTTGCTTAGGTAGGAAATTCTCTACCGTTGTTTCTTTTTTAAATTTTCAATAAAAGTTTTCATTTCTTATTTTTATTGTTATTTTTTATTATGCATAGCTAAACTTCAATTCTAATTTTAAGCCAAAAATTATTTCAATGTTACAACTATTAAATCTGAAACCATAATTACACTTTTTACTTCGGTTTTTATTAACTCTCCAGTTTATGAGGTAGATTCGACCATCTCATAATGTCATTTTAGCATCAAATCAAGAAGGGTGCCCCTTGATTCAATGTTGGACATCATACTGTTAGTGAATCAATATGATCTATAATTTTCGTATTCATCTCACTAAATAACAAATTGACGTGACAAATTGAGTGAGTAGTTGGATCCATCAAGGGAATCAATAATCAAGTTTAAACAATCGGCGCAGTTGAAGCTGTTGATTTGAGTCGGGTTCTTCTAAACCGTCAAATTGTCATGGCAAATTGAGTGAGTAGATGGGTCTAAGTATGAAGAGTCCGTGTCTATCTCCGGAGTCGTCAAAGGGGTTCGTCGGACTAAAAACACGAATCTTTGAAAAGACAAGTCCATGGCCATGGTGCTGAAAGAAGACCATATTGTATAAAACCGTAATTAGTGGGTTATGACATCATTTGGAAAAACTTAAGGAAATGTGGTTCCTTACGTGACCCAAGACGATGAGGGATAAACCTCACTAAATGTAAGTCTAGGCAAATCCCTATCGCCTAAAAGGGTTGAGATTTGGATCCTTGCCTTTGTAAGTGTGTTCTTTGTTTTTGTATTTTCTTTTTAGTTTGCCTAATGTATGGCTTGCCTTTTTTTTTTTAACTTACTTTCATGTACTTATTTGAGATCCTTGAACTCTACTTTTAGGATATTAAATCATGATTGATGTGCTTAATTCAGTGCAGTAAAAGTCCTTATTTAAGAGTAGATCTTGCATAATTGAGTGGAGTTGCATGCAATCCTAGAAATAGGACAACATAAATCTACCGGATTAGAGTAAAATCTAATAGGGGAATCCACAGATCGAAGTTAATACGACAATAGGGGTTTTAATTAGAAAGAGATTTCAATTAATCAACCTAAAGTCAGTTATTTTTACTCTCGAAAGAGATATTAATATAATTTTGGGATTTCTACGGATCAAGGCAAGTGAATAAATCGTTTAATTCAGATTCAAAATAATAAGTGAAGTCTAGGTGGAATCTTTCCTGGGTTTTGTCTCTCTCATTGGTTCGTTCGAATATTTTCTTACGTAATTCTCTATCGCGTCTTAATAATTAGTTTAAATAATTTTAGGTATAAAACAAATTTCTTCAATTTACGGGCCAGATAATAGAAAGATAGTAAGCACTTGTACTTTTAGTCCTCGTGGATACGATATTCCCAACTCACCAACTATATTATTATTCGATAGGTGCGCTTTCCTTTGTCGTGAGTTTAGTTAGTTAAGTGAATCATCATCAATTATGAGTCCTTGTTGTTAAATAAACAAGTTTTGTAAAGGGATCTTAGATGAAAATGTCATTTGAGGACTTATTTGTAAAAGTAATGAAATACCATGGTAAATTTGTGAAATATTGATTTGTATGGATTGCTAGAAATCCTTAGTGAATTTGGATAGTATGAAATGTGAATAAAATTGCTTAAATCTTATTTTACAAGCTTTAGGACTAAATTGTGAAAGGTTAAAATGTTAGGGGTAAAATTGTAATTATGCATAAATGTGGATTATGGATTGAATTGTATGTTTGAGATTGATTGAAACACTTAATTGAATATAATTATTTATTTAGATCAAGAAAAATCTCAACCGAATCTAAATCGAGCAAAGGTGAAAATCACGAATTAGCTCGATCGTATTTCTGCACTGTAGTTGTCAATGTAAGTTCATAGTATTTAAATGTGTAATTGTATTTCTACTTGTATTTTCATATTATAGTTATGTAAATAAATGCTTATAGTTAATTATTCTCTGAATTACACATACGTGCCCCTATTCATTATGAATAATGTCATGCAACTTAAACGTTTGAATTAGAAATATTATGCCATACCACGATTCTTAATAAAATAAAATAGAAACAACAACAATAACAACAATAATAATAATGGTACTAATAACATTTTGTTTTAATAATTATTATTTAATTTTTTATTAAATAAATATTTAAGATTTATATTTGAAGCATTCAATTAAGAGTGAAACCCATTTTTGGCATATGACAATTAAAGGGATAGGGGATTTTTGTTTTTTACATTTTGGTTGCTTAGGTTGGATATTCTCTACCCTCGTGTTTTTTTAATTTTCAATAAAAGTTTTATTTTCTTATTTTTATTGTTATTTTTTACTATGCATAGCTAAATTTCAATTCTAATCTTAGGCCAAAAATTATTTCAATGTTAGAACTATTAAATTTGAAACCATAATTACACTCTTTACTTTAACTCTCCAGATTATGAGGTAGATTCGACCATCTCATAATGTCATTTTAGCATCAAATCAAGAAGGGCGCCCCTTGATTCAATGTTGGACATCATACTGTTAGTGAATCAATATGATCTATAATTTTCGTATTCATCTCACTAAATAACAAATTGACGTGACAAATTTAGTGAGTAGTTGGATCCGTCAAGGGAATTAATAATCAAGTTTAAACAATCGGCGCAGTTGAAGCCGTTGATTTGAGTCAGGTTCTTCTAACCCGTCAAATTGGCATGGCAAATTGAGTGACTAGATGGGTCTAAGTATGAAGAGTTCGTGTCTATCTCCGGAGTCGTCAAAGCGGTTCGTCGGACTAAAAACACGAATCTTTGAAAAGATAAGTCCATGGCCATGGCGCTGAAAGAAGACCATATTGTATAAAATCATAAGTAGTGGGTTATGACATTATTTGGAAAAACTTAAGGAAGATTATTACCTAATGTGGTTCCTTACGTGACCCAAGACGATGAGGGATAAACCTCACTAAATGTAAGTCTAGGCAAATCCCTATCGCCTGAAAGGGTTGAGATTTGGATCCTTGCCTTTGTAAGGGTGTTCTTTGTTTTTGTATTTTCTTTTTAGTTTGCCTAATGTATGGCTTGCCTTTTTCTTTTTCTTTTTTTATTTACTTTCATGTACTTATTTGAGATCCTTGAACTCTACTAGTATTGAATATATGAATATTCACTCATCCAAAAAATTAAAAAAATAATTAACATAAAAATGGATTCACAGATATAGAGTTTATATTGAATAGTTGATAATTGCGTCATTGATATTTTTTTATGATTAATTTTAATTAATTTTGGATATAGATGCTATTAAATTTAGTATATTTTCTATTAATTTGACATAACCTTGAACTTCACAACCTCACATGTCAAGTATTCTCCAAAAATATGTTTTTCAAGAAATAAATTTTGGAAACACTGAATTAATTAAATAAAATTAAAATATGTTATATTTAAGTCAAAATATAATCTCCTATGAATAATTATTAAAAAAGGATAAATTCTTGCACTAGTCCCTATACTTTGTTAAATACGGACTAAAATTAATTGAAGAAAAATATAGGGACTAAATCCACAAATTTTGTTAAAGACGGGCACAAATAGCAAAATTTAACAAGAAAAACCTAGGTTGTTTTCTTCGAAACCTAAGATTGCGTGTGAAAGGCTTCTTTCTTTTCCTTCCTTAATTTCCATCATGTTTCTTTGTGAAAACTGCATTTTCCTTTCCCTGTTTACTCGTTTCAAGAATTGTATTATTTTATTTAATTCTTATAACATTCCCAGTCGTTTCCTTGATTTTCCGTCCTTTATTATTATATTTAAATTTCAAAGTAAATCATGAAAATGTTCAGTGGGTTTAGTAGGAAATCAAATCTGAAGGAAATATAATGTACATTTAAGTTGCGAGTTAATTAATAGTTATCAAGAAGTAAGAAATTGCATAATAAAAAAGAACAAAAAAGTTTGTAATTTCCTGTTATATTTCCTTCTTGAGAGAAAATTGCATGGATAATTCCGGTTAACTTTCCTTTCATTTGTGTAGAAATTGTGTAGCAACCTGTCGATATAAATGCACTTAAAGTAACGAAATTTGACCGCTAGTAAAAATAGACGATAGCTATATGAAAAAATATTTCTAGTGAGTGGGAAGAAAGTGGTTTTGTTTTTGCATTGAACGTGACAAATTTTTAAAAAATAACATAAATATGGATTCACAGAGATAGAGTTTGTATTCAATAGTTGATAATGTGCTTAATTTACTATTTTGTGATTAATTCTAATTAATTTCGGATATAGATACTATTAGTTTTGGTATTTTTTTCTATTTGGGTGCAACACATGTCCCTAATATTGGAATGCAAGTTGAAAGGTGAATTACTTGGACAATTTGACATGGAAGCAAAATTGGTGAAAAAGTTTCATAAAGAAAAAAAGAACGGCATACTAATTTTACTAGATTTTGGGATTATTTCGTTTTAATAGTTATTTTTTTATTTGTGTTTATTTGTAAAGATATTTATTTAAAAATTTAATTAGTATTACTTTTTTTAGTAGATAAATACTTATGATTTGTAACCTCTCCGACTCAAGCTAGACGGTAGACCCGATTCGGGAAGATTACATTAGCTATCGAGGTGGCTCGATCTTTAAAAAAAATAAATTTCATTTTAAAACATGTTTGGAACAGTGATTTCAAGACCTCAAACCTTATAAGTAAATTATTATTTTAATGTCTATGGTATGTTAGTAAGGTCGTATAAAAATTTCGTTAAGAAATTTGGATGTTTGCATGCTTAATCAAGTGAAAATGACTAAATTGTAAAAGGTGCAAAGTAGAGTTCTATAAGTTAAAGGTGTCAAATTGCTATAAATTTTTAAAATGAGAGGACTTAAATTGTAATTAGACCATTATTATTAGTAGTGGACAAAGATGGGCATGAGATACATGTTTTAATTAGTTTAAGTAAAGGTTAATTAAGTAATTTGATAAATAAATAAACTAAAATATGTAAAAGACATCATCTTCTTCAAGTGAATTTTCCACCAAAAATTAGAGGAGAGAAAGGCCATAGTTAGGGTTCATGGTTCAGCAACTTCTAATGCTTGCATGTAAGTGAAATTTGTCTCGTTTTTAATGATTTCTATATTTTCGAGATCGTTGTAGCTTAATCTAGCTAGCCTAGGGACTAATTTGCAAAACTATTAAAGTTTAGAGTTTTACCATGAACATGATTGCATGTTTCTTGAAGTTTAATGAACGATTATTGATAAGCGATAAAAGTAACATATTTTAATCCCATTCTTGATGCGTTTTTGGATGTTTTATTAATTAATTTAGTGAATTTGATGCTCCTAATCCTTTAATTTCATGTTTCTATACTTAGGAGAGCATAGGGGAGCAAAAGGAGCAGAAAACGGGCCGAAATCAGACAAAACAAGCTACTTTCAAGATCCACACGGCCTGGCATATATTTGACTTGGCATATTTCATCGCCCTCTCATTCCGCTATCAAACTGGCCGCCACAGGAAGGGCTTTATCTGTCTAGGCCCTTACGTGACTCGCCTCGCTCGACACTTTGGTCTCCTAGACACATCGGAGCAATCCTCCACGCTCACACTCGTCGGCCAGATGTCCCATCAGGGCATCTCGAGCATGATACATATGAGGATGATCGAGCGGCATCGTGGAGTGGATCATCCTTAGTACCGATTGTTTCATTCTAACACTCAGAATGAACCTGAGGACTTCACTGATGATGTCCCTCCCTATCACGAGGATCCACCACTGCCTCCACCTTCGAGTCACCGACATGTTCCTTCTACTGCTAGCTTTCGAAGAGTATCTATCGAGGAGTTCACTAGCTTCCGTCAGTACTGTGTTCATAGGTTCGACAGTATTGATGCGACGTTATAGTAGATTTGTTAGCATTTCCATATTGCTCCTCCAGTGCCGACGACTCATAATGCTGATGCTTCTAATGATAAGGACCATTGAGTCCATTTTATTTTATTTTATTTTTTTATTATTAGTTTTTATTTTTATTTTTCTATTTATTTGTATTTTCTTAGACTTTTTTGCTTTTATATTTTGAACTATATTTTATTTATTATGGTTGTTTCTAATCGAGTAACCCTTTAATCTTCTTCAGCATTGTGTTTATTTTCTTATCAGTTACTCAGAATCATGCCCTAAATCTACATTTATCTACAATTCCGCTTTTCACTATTCTGGGAATTTCATCCAATATTCAAGGCAGTTTTAATTCTCTCCCTCTTTTATGATATTTTTGTTTCTACTCTGATTATCTATTTTTGTACATTAAGGACAATGTACATCTTAAGTGTGGGGAGGTTATTTATATGATTATTAGAAAATCCTTGAATTATATCATGTGTTCAAGAAATTTCTCATTTTATTATTAGAATGGATTCTTATCGATTTGTGATTTTTATTAATATGTTTTAGATTAAATTCATAGGTAAGTGTGCATTGATTGTTTAAACTTTAATACATTAGAGAATCAAGCATGATAAGTCAATTTTCAGAATAAAAAAATTGCTAGGTTGTTTCCCTAAATTGAGGTATTACCTTGAAATTTGAGATTTTCAAGATTGATATCAAAAACCATAATTTTTGTGAGATTTTGAGCCTTTAGAGCTTACACTTTTCTTGCTCACTTTATTATTGGTTATGAGTGTGTCAATACTGATGGGTTATTCTAGAACTTGCTTCGATTATACATGTCGAGACCACACCTTTGATTTGATATACTGAGATGATAAAGGCACCTAGGTTTTAACCCACTTATCCCAAAAAGCCTACCTTCATAATTAACCCTTAGTGAAACCCTTTGAGCCTAATAAACTGTTTCTTGATCTACCCTTAATATTAAACCATAACTCATTCTTTTTGATTCATTGATGATTTTCCCTATTTTATTGATTCCTTTTTGTTGAGATTTGATTTGGCCAGTTGCCTAATTATGCCCTTTTGTTTCAGTTGTCGAGACCATTTTTAAAATCGAGTTTTAGAAAATGGGAATCGACTTTAAAAACAAAAATGGGAGTCGCCACCAATCTTTTTTTTTTTTGTGATTGGATCACCTTTAAAACATTTTGTTTTAAAGTCATTAGTTTTGGTCTACGAAATTTGAGAAAACAGATTCAGGAGTCGGTTACGTACAAGGAAGGATTAGCACCCTCATAACGCCCAAAAATTGGTACCTAATTGATTATCAAGTGTCTTTAAGGTCGGAAATTAGAAATTTTAAGATTTAATCCTCTTTACAATATTTTGATTTTGAAAATTAAGATTCACTTGTATCAAATGAATCAAAGCATTACATCCAATAAGTTAGGATGCACTATTTTAAGGTATTTGAAACTAAACTAACCATTTTTGAAAAATCCCTATCTTGAGATGTCAAAACATCATATCCAGTAAGTTTGGACACGACATTTTGAAATTTCAAGACAGTTGCCTGTATTTTGAAATCCTTTTAAAAAATTTTAGAAAGGTACTTGACTATTTGAACTCAATGAGAAAAGTGGCAATCCAATAAGTTAGGGCACTACCTTTCTCAAAGTTTCCAAACATCAAGCATTGCTTTTATTTTTATAAAAACTTTTAAATATTGTTTTGAATGATTTTTAGGGTGACAATTATGTAGTACAAAACATAAATATTCAAATAACGTATATTACAAAGTATTATAACACTTTATACAAATGCAATCACTGTCGAGGACGGAATAAAATAATGAAAATAATCATGCTAAGCAAATAAGAATTTTCCCAAAATAAAACCTAATAAACTCACTAATTACATTATAAATAAAACATTAAATAATATACAAAATACATGGTAAATATTAATGTGTAAAATATGTATGAGTAAAAATGTCATGCATAGAAAATGGATAAATAGAATCTACATAAAATATAAAAAATATACAATCCTATAATTTCATGTACACATGAATGTGTTAATAAATGAAATGATGCATAGAATACAATATATCAATCTATATACATACAAAAATATACATTTGAAAATAAATTATAAAAGTCTAAGATATTAAAAAAAAACATAACATAGCAATTAATTCTAAAGTAGAAGTAAATATTGTATAAAACGTAAGTTTAAAAGAAAATATATGTATAATATAAACAATTGATAAATAGAATGAGCATATATAAAAAATGTGATATTTAATAATATAATATATAATAAAAAAATATTTATAAAAATAATAATTATGTGAAAAATATAAAATATATTCGTATATAAAATATCAAATGTGTAAAAGAATTTATATTTATAATAAAATAATTATATAATATATATATAAGTATAAGTTTTGAATAATATGAAATAAGTAATTAACGATAAAATATATGTGCTATACAAATTATAATATTATAATATCTTCAAAATGTGTAATAATAAAATATGAGTAAAGTAATTACTAACATATAAATAAAGGTACGCATATAATACAAGTTAAAACCTTTAATGATAATAATATATAGATAAATATATATAATGGTATAAAAAAATGGCATAATGTAAAATAATTAAAATAATTTGTGAAAAATAATATATAATGAATAATAATATGAAAAAATATATTGTTACAATGTAAAATAATATAATAGTATAAGGATATATAAACATTATGTGATAAAAATATACTATAATAAATAATAAGTAATATAATAAAAATAAAAAATGAATGTTACATAATAAAATATAATATAAATATATATAGGAGAATAATATATGATAAATAAAAATTTTATATAGATATATAAATGGTATTTTTAATAATAATATATGTATAGTTTTTTTATAATAAATAAATTATATATAAGAGGATGACAAAATTTAAAATAATAAAGAAAAGGGCTAAGATTAAATTTAAATAGAATTATAAGGCTAATCTAAAAAATAAAATAAATTTAATTTTAAAAGCTGAAAATGAGGAAGGACTAAAGGGATAAATATCCCTGTAGCCAAAAAACACGCGGACCTCTAAATGTACTGGGTCGGGCAATCGGGTTGGCCCCAAAACAACGTCGTTTTGGGGCCCTTCTACACACTACGAAACGGTGCTGTATAGGGGTGCTTTAAAAACCAATTTTCTTTCAAAAACTTTCATTTTCACCTCCTCCTAAAAAAAAACTCAAGAATAATGCTCTCAAAAGCCTGCCTGACCTCTGAGCTCCGATCGAACTCCGATCATCGGGCCTCACCGTCCTCCGCCGTCTCCACCACTGTTCACGGTGGTCGGAGCTCCTAAAAGCGAGTTATACGCTCCTTAAAGCTTCCCAAAGCCCAATCCGACGGTAATATCCCTTTTCCTTTCTGTTTTAAAAGTTCTTTTGTTTCAAAAACAATTTAAATCTTTGAAATAAAAAATGAAAAAAAAATAGAAAAGAGAACGAAAGGTAGTTTCTGAAAAATCACATCAGATCTAATTTTTATTCTTTTTCTCTGTAATATCCGTATATGTTTTACATTTATTTCCTCCCTCTCTTTACTTTACAGATTCAAAAGGGCTTTTATAGCCTCTTTTTTAGTGTACAAATTTGGCATAACAAATTATTCCCCGATTCTTTGCCATGTATGTCATTCCTTTCCCTTCTTGCAGGTAAACGGCGCGAATCACGGTGACAGTAAGGGAGCTGATAGCAGCTCGACACGAGGTCTACTTGCGGCGCTGAAAGGTGCAGAAACCCTAGGGTTCCTGACCTGGGTTAAGCATTTGGGCCTTCGAAGTGCAGCTTATTGGGTCTTTGTAACGGGTTGGGTAGTGTTGGTGTTTGGGTTTAATTTGGTTAATATTTGGGCTACTGCAATCGGGTTAGGGTAATGGGTTAGTTTAGGGTTTATTGGATCTGTGTATTTGGGCTATGGGACTGTTAAAAAAAACTTTTATTACTATTTTGGACTATGCCTTGGCTTCCAATGGGCTGGGCAAAATTGAGGTATTACATCAGTTATTAAATTCTCTCTTATTATCCATAATTAAAAAAAACTAAAAAAAATATGTATATTTATTTTGATTATTATGAGTTCTATGTTATTTGAGCTTAAACGGTTAATTTCACATTTTGAGAAGAAGCTCGTTTTATTATTGATAAGTTTTCAATTGATGTAATTATTTAGTGTAGACACTCAATTTTGCCCGGGCCCAGAAATAAGTCCAAAAACAAAAATATAATTTGGCCCAATTGGAATGGCCCATTACTTGAAAAGATTTAAGGTCCATCTATAAGCTTGACTCATATGGAAATATAATCTTCAATGATATGCAAACTTAGATGTGATATGCAATCTTAGATATGATATGCAATCTTGAAGATATGATCTTGTAATCTTGGAGATTTAATTTGTAGATATCTTTTAATCTTAACCGTTGATGTAATTGATCTGTACCGTTGGATTTGGGGAGGCTCAACTATAAATAAAGGTCTCTCCCTTCATTGTAAATCACTTGAGTTTTGGGAAGCAATAAGAATTCTTGAGAGCATTCACTCAAATTTCTCTCCCTCTTGCGTTCTTACTCTCTGTGGTTTGTTCTTATTTTATTCTTCGTCTATCTTAGTTTTTCAACCTTTTTTTTTATTTTAATTTCTTCATTTTTCAAATATGTATATTTATTCCTATCTTTTATACATCTGATTATGTATTTTATATATTATAATATTTAACCTTTTATATAGTTTTATTTTCAAATATATATTTTCTATGCATGTATATATATTATATTATCATTTCATGTATTTTGAACTATTGCATTATATTTTTATAATTTGTAAATGTTCTATTTATTCATTTTTTTAGTGTATGTCATTTATCTTATTTGTGCATAGTTTCATTTTTTTTATATGCTATGTTTAATTATTTCTTTTATGTGCTATTTTATGATATATATTGTTGTATAATTTTTGCATGTATTATGTTTTTCTTTTAGTTTACTCATGTTTTTATTTGTTTATTATCTTATATTTACCCTAGTATGATTTTTTTCATTAAACGTATGTTCATTTTATTTAGTTTTGTCTTAATGATATTATTTATGTTTGTATGGAAATGTTAGAATATTTTGTACATCTATGCTTCATGACGCATTAATTTGTCATCCTAAAACGTCATTTAAAATAATATTCCAAGGTTTTTTTTTAAAAAAAAAAGGCAATGCTTGATGTTTGGAAACTTCGAGAAAGGTAGTGCCCTAACTTACTGGGTTGCGGCTTTTCTCGTTGAATTCAAATAGTCAAGCACCCTTCTAAGTGATTTTGAGTTTTCAAAACTTAAACAATTATTTCGAGATTTCAAAACATAGTGTCCTAACTTACTGGATATGGCATTTTGTTGTTTCGAGATAGAAATTTTTGAAAGACGAGCTTAGTTTCGAAGGTTTTAAAATGTTGCGTCCTAACTTACTGGATGTGATGTTTTGATTCGTTTGAAATAAGTGAGCCTTAATTTTCAAAATTGAGACATTCTAATTAAAAGAGGTTTGCATCTTAAAACTTTTAAATTTCTGACATTAAAGACACTTGATAATCAATTAGGTACCAATTTTTGGGCGTTACGAGGGTGCTAACCCTTCCTCGTATGTAACCAACTCCCGAATCCATTTTCTTGACTTTCGTAGAAC
Source organism: Gossypium anomalum (assembly GCA_025698475.1). Taxonomy (NCBI): domain Eukaryota; kingdom Viridiplantae; phylum Streptophyta; class Magnoliopsida; order Malvales; family Malvaceae; genus Gossypium; species Gossypium anomalum. Next base: position 72,530,783 of record CM046968.1, read on the forward strand.
AAAATTAATGTTTTAAAACAAAACATTTTATAAGGTGATCCAATCACACCTAAAAAGATTGGTGGCGACTCCTATTTTCGTTTTTCTTAAAGTCGATTCCCATTTTCCAAAACTCGATTTAAAAATGGTCTCGACATTTAGTATTAGTTTATTTTTCTAGTTAGGTAAATTATCAATTCGATCACAATTCTAACCCTCTATTTCAGCCTTTATCCACAACTTTAACCCAAACCCTATTACAACCCTTTAAAGACCTTTTGATTTGTGTATCATCTCATTTTACAATGGTGGAGATTTTGATTTTTATGCAAGCCTATGGTAATGACTTTTCATGTTTGACTTTTGAGTGCTTAATTTGTGAACCTTAAACACTTTGAGTGATTTGAGTGAATCTTTAGTGAGGATGTCAATTCTTGTCGGTTTTGAATTAAAGGAAATTACTTAGATAAAGGGAAATACCTATGTTTTCATGCTTTAAAATTGTGTGGCTTGGATTGTTTGAATCTTTAGTGTTCTTTTAGTTGAATTATCAATGTATGATTATTTGTGAATTATGACAAAACATTATTGATGAGAATTATGAATTGAGAAAGTTTAATTTTTAATTGTGAGTTGAGGATTTTGCTTGAAGACAAGCAAACGCTTAAGTGTGGAGATATTTTGATAAGCGATAAAAGTAACATATTTTAATCCCATTTTTTATGCGTTTTTGGTTGTTTTATTAGTTAATTTAGTGAATTTGATGCTCCTAATCCTTTAATTTCATGTTTCTATACTTAGAAGAGTATATGGGAGCAAAAGGAGCAGAAAATGGGCCAAAATCAGACAAAACGAGCTACTTTCAAGATCCACACGGCTTGGCCATTCTCACACGGGCTGAGCACACGCTCGTGTGAGCCACACGGGCTGGCCACAAGCCCATGTGCCAGCCCGTGTCAATATCGCTCCTTGTTTCCCAAACACGCCGAAAAAGCCAAATTTTAGGGTTCCTGAGCATTCTAAAGTCTATAAAAACACATTAGAAGAGGATCTAAGTGGACACGCAGAGTAGAATGAAAAAATTACTAGAAGAACACTGTCGAAATCAACTCAGAAGCAGGATATCCTTCAAGATTGAAGATCTCTAGTCAACTTCTCTAGAAGTTTTTGGGTTTCTTTATGTTTTGTCATTTTCCTAATTTTGAGATGCTTTCCTCCCATAGTATGAACTAAATTCCCTAGATACCTAGGGAAGATGAAACCTATGACGGATCTTGTTATTTAATTTTCTGAATTACATGATAAATACTTGATTTCTTGATCTCAATTATGTCTACTTATTCCATGTTTTAATGTTTTCAGGATATTAATTCATGATTGATGTGCTTAATTCAGTGGAGCAAAAGTCCCTAGTTAAGAGTAGATCTGGCATAATTGAGTGGAGTTGCATGCAATCCTAGAAATAGGACGACATAAATCTACCGGATTAGAGTAAAATCTAATAGGGGATCCATAGATCGAGTTAATACAACAATAGGGTTTTTAATTAGAAAGAGATTTCAATTAATCAACCTAAAGTCCGTTATTTTTACTCTCGAAACAGATATTAATATAATTTAGGGATTTCTATGGATTAAGGCAAGTGAATAAATCGTTTAATTCAGATTCAAAATAATAAGTGAAGTCTAGGTGGAATCTTTCTTGGGTTTTTTCTCTCTCATTGGTTCATTCGAATATTTTCTTACGTAATTCTCTATCGCGTCTTAATAATTAGTTTAAATAATTTTAGGTATAAAACAAATTTCTTCAATTTATAGGCTAAATAATAGAAAGATAGTAAGTACTAGTACTTTTAGTCCTCGTGGATACGATATTCCCAACTCACCAACTATACTATTATTCGATAGGTGCGCTTTCCTTTGTCGTGAGTTTAGTTAGTTAAGTAAATCATCAACAATTATGAGTCCTTGTTGTTAAATAAACAAGTTTTGTAAAGGGATATTAGATGAAAATGTCATTTAAGGACTTATTTGTAAAAGTAATGAAATACCATGGTAAATTTATGAAATATTGATTTGTATGGATTGCTAGAAATCCTTAGTGAATTTGGCTAGTATGAAATGTGAATAAAATTGCTTGAATCTTATTTTACAAGCTTTAGGACTAAATTGTGAAAGGTTAAAATGTTAGGGGTAAAATTGTAATTATGCATAAATATGGATTATGGATTGAATTGTATGTTTGAGATTGATTGAAACACTTAATTGAATATAATTACTTATTTAGATCAAGAAAAACCTCAACCGAATCTAAATCGAGCAAAGGTGAAAATCACGAATTAGCTCGATCTTATTTCTGCACTGTAGTTGTCAATGTAAGTTCATAGTATTTAAATGTGTAATTGTATTTCTACTTGTATTTTCATATTATAGTTATGTAACTAAATGCTTATAGTTAATTATTCCCAGAATTACACATACGTGCCCCTATTCATTATGAATAATGTCATGCAACTTAAACGTTTGAATTAGAAATATTATGCCATACCACGGTTCTTAATAAAATAAAATAGAAACAACAACAATAACAACAATAATAATAATGGTACTAATAATATTTTGTTTTAATAATTATTTATTTATTTATTTATTTATTTGAGAGTTTAATTAGGATTGAATTTTTTATTAAATAAATATTTAAGATTTATATTTGAAGCATTCAATTAAGAGTGAAACCCATTTTTGGCATATGACAATTAAGGGGATAGGGGATTTTTATTTTTTACATTTTGGCTGCTTAGGTTGGAAATTCTCTACCCTCGTTTTTTTTTAATTTTCAGTAAAAGTTTTCTTTTCTTATTTTTATTGTAATATCCCAAATTTGACCGGGCTTTAAAACCCCAAAAAAATAAATATTTTAAAAATCCATTAAAAAATAAAACAGTCCATGTTACAAAACCAATCCCTACCCAGCAAGCCCACTATTGCTACCCAAAGCCTCAAAGCAGTCCTGTAGCCCAAATACGAAAGCCCGTATCCGGTTACAATACCCAACAAACCCAACCAGCCTACCAATCCATGACCCAGCTAATTACTCGGTACCCATTACACCCTACCTAGCCCAGACCTAAACTAGACCCAAACAACTAGGCCCAAAACCTAAAATTTCCAAATAGGGTTTCCAACCCTAGCTCACGTCCCCTCGCACAAGCAATCGCTTCGGAAGATTTCGGGAGCGTCTGTCTAGCTCCCGAATCAAGGCCACCATCGATCATGCCCCATCAACGTTTCAGCTACCCTTCATCGGTGTCGTGATTTCAGGCCCCGTATCTCGTTGAGGCACAAATTGACACCGTGATCAGTGCCCTTTCTTCTCCCCGATCATCTGCAAAAGGAAAAAAAAGGGAACAGAACCAACAGATATGGCAAGGAAATAAAATAAAAATGTAAATACGCTATGAACAGTGGCTATAAAGCCTGAATATCTTCATTGTAAAGGGGGGGAGGGAATTTTTGAGCAGAGAATAAAATACATACACATATTCGTAAAGAAAAAGGATTCAAGCAGTTTCTTTGAAAGGTGATTTAAGTTTTTTTTGTTATTTTGTTGTTTTATTTTTTTTAAAAAACAGGAACATAAATCTATCTTTGGCAAAAACTGTTAAATAATCTAAAAAAGAGGTTACCTGTGACTTACCAAGGAAAGCGAAGGCTTTTAGCCTCTTAAACCTCTGTGTATGACGGCGCGTGAGAGCGTATAGGACCAATGGCCGGAGCGTGGCCTACAGAGGCCAGACCCTGGGGCTCCCTTCCTCCCTCTCTCTTTCAGAGATTTTCTCTGAGTTTTTTTTTTTTCAAAACAGGCTTCTAAATGATTTTTTTTAAAGTGAAATTTGGTTTATATAACCTTGATGAAACGACGACTTATTAGACCCCCAGGATCCGTGCGTTGACCCGATTACCCGGAGGATCCGCGTGTTTTTGAGGATTGGGTTAATTACCCGCTTAGTCCTCTACCCTTTTATGTTTACGCTTTATTTTTATTTTATTTATGATTCGGACTGATATTTTGTTTTAGTTTTAATTTAATCCCTCAAAGGATCGTTCAAGTCCGAGGTTAAAACGCAATCGTTTTGGGAATAGGGCAATTTGCCCAATAAGTCCCTTTTGCTTTATGCGTGTTTTACTTAGGACCTTAGTTCAGCTTTTTATTGTTTTAAATTACTTTCTGTAATTTTAAGCTAAACTTTAAATCTAACCCAATATATTTATTTCTATTATTATATATATAAATTTTATATTGTTATTTGTTGTTTTAAACCTTATTTTTAATTTATATATTATATAATTATTTTGTTATATATTATTTATATTATTATTATCCATTATGTATTACTTTTCTAAATTATTATTATTTTACATTATTATCTATATATTATTATACTATTTATATATTATTATATTTTTACATATTATATATTATTTTCTTACATATACACTTTTATATTATAAATTATAATTTTTTATATCATTATATTTTTATTACTATCATTATATTTTTAACTCATATTATATACATATTTAATTATTAATTAATTATTTATTATGTATTATTTTGATACTTTTTATTTTATAAAATTTTTTATATACTTTTATTTTATATGTTTTTTAACCCAATATATTTTATATATATAATTATTATTCTTTTATAAATATTTTGTTATTATATTTTATATACTATTTTAAAATCATTATTAAGTATTATGTCTTTATTTGTGTTATATGTATTTTTTGTTAACATTAACTCATTTCATTTTTTTATATATTCCATTTATTATGTGTTATATGTTACTTTATATTTATTATTTGATATTACATTTCACGAACATGTGCATTGATATTGTATTACTTTTTTTGTATATACTAAATTATATATCGTGCATTATTTTTAATTATTACTTTGTATGTTGGTATGTATTGTTTATTCATTTTCAATATATGCTGTGTATATCTTTGTATGCATGCTGTTAAGATTTGCTATATATTATTTTTACATGCATGTATCTAATGCACGATCTTTATATTATTGCTATCATTTTGTTTAAATGCATGTATTATTTACCTACTACAATAATATGTGATTTCTAATGCAATACAATTCCTCATGCACCATTTTTTTAAAAAACGAAACTTCAAATTTTTCAAAAAAAAATAAAAAGGCAATGCTTGGTGTTTGGAAATTTCGAGAAAAGTAGTGCCCTAACTTATTGGGTTGCGACTTTTCACGTTGAGTTCGAATAATCAAGTACCCTTTTAAGTTTTTAAAGGTTTTCAAAATGCGAGCAACTGTCTTGGAATTTCAAAGCATTATGTCCTAACTTACTGGATGTGGCGTTTTGTTGTTTCGAGATAAGGATTTCCAAAGAGCTAACTTAGTGTCAATATTTTGATACAAGTGAACTTTAATTTTCAAAATCAAAATACTTTAAAGAGGATTATATCTTAAAATTTTTAAATTTTCGACATTAAAGACAATTGATAATCAATTAGGTACCAATTTTTGGGCGTTACAAGGGTGCTAATCCTTCCTTGTACGTAACCGACTCCTGAACCCATTCTTCAGATTTCGTAGACCAAAACCGATGATTTTAAAACAAAAATGTTTTAAAGGTGATCTAATCACACCTAAAAAGATTGGTGGCGACTCCCATTTTCATTTTTCTTAAAGTCGATTCCCTTTTTCCAAAACTCGATTTTAAGATGGTCTCGACAGCTTGGCGACTCCGCTGGGGACTAATAAGAGAGTCAAGCCGTGTAATTGATTATCTCTTGTCTTAATGTTAGAAATTAAAAATTTTAAAATTTAATCCTCTTTGCATTACATGTGTTTGTATTATTGCATGTGTTACTATATTCTAATACGCATTGCATTTGCATGAACGTTGTGGTCACACCCTTAAGTGGGAGTGAGAAGCTACGCCTTCGTGAGGTTTTTGCCTCCGTGCAGGATAGTAGATCACTTTCGGGATACATCCGTACCTATGGTTTCGTGAGATTTTCATCTCCGTGTAGCCATATGGAAATGTATTCCCCTGAACTGAACTCGATTCAAATGAGCCTATAATGGGTGAGGATCGAGGAATTTGCTGGTTTAGGTACCTCAACTTTAGAACCAACTTCATATAGAAAAACCGTAAGAGCCCAACTTAGTTAGAGTTGAACTTTAGATATTACCCTTATAAATTATTGTCGAGATTTATTAATATCATGTGATACTGACTATTTCTTTTCTTTTGTTTGCATAACATTTTTTTTGCATTTACAAAGGTATCGATTCACGGTCAGTCTCTAAGTTAGGAAGTTTTGTTATGGAGAACGGACTTCTTGATAGAGTGGAGGGCAACGCCAACGTCCATAGATGGTCTGAGCAAACTCAACTAGAAAAGGGAGATTGTATAGCTGTGGGATATATGTCGGAGCTGTTGGAATATACTCGTATTAGTGTCACGCAGAACAACCTCCAGGAGCTTAAGGAAATTTGGGATCAGTGGGGCAATGAGACCAAGCAGTTATTCCACGGTAATTATGGAGATTTACCTTACTTACTCCATGTTCAGGTAGATGAGTGCTTGTTCCGAGCCCTTGCCCAGTTTTGGAATCTAGCATATAGCTGTTTCACTTTTGGGAAGTAGACTTGGTACCTACCGTGGAGGAGTGCACTGCCTTACTTCGTTGTCCCAAATTTCAGATTGATAGGATCTATTCTCGAGCTGCTAGTGTCCCTACCTTTTGGAAGAAATTAATGACTATTATGGGGATGAGCGAGCAGTGGATCACTGCCAGAATTAAAGAGAAGGGTGAGTGCAAGTGCATTTCGTGGGACGCTTTGAAGGGTCTGATTTTGACACACCCTGATGAGACAAAAAAGGTAGATGTTTTTGCCTTAAGTTTGTATGGATTGATGGTATTCCCTAGGGCTTTGGGATATGTGGATGAGGCAACCACGGATCTTTTCCATCAACTCGGTAAGAGGGTCACTTCCGTCCCTGCAATTTTGGCAGAAACATTCAGGTCCTTAGGCACATGTATGAAGGCTGGTGCAGGCAGGTTTGTTGGTTGTGCTCAGTTACTTTTAGCTTGGTTCTATAGCCATTTCGATTGATAGATAGGGTCATTTGTCGGGTTTTCCTTGAGGATTATTCACCGCTGAAGGACATAGTCGCTTCAACTAGGAGAGTTGATGATCCAGAGGAGAATTGGATAGTGCTACTTCAGAATCTTCAGTTGAAAGATTTTGAGTGGAGAGCTCCGTGGATGATTCCTACCGATGCGGTAGTTTCGATTGGGTCCCTCTATTGGGAATTTGGGGTGCCATTGGTTATGCCCCCTTACTTGTGTTGAGGCAATTTGGATTGAAACAGTTCATACCAGTGACTCATGGATTGGCTCAAAGCAAGTTTGTATACAAATGAGTCGATAACAAGAGGAAGGTTAGTGAGGTTTCTAGTGCTTGGAACAAAACTTTTCAGTTGAAAGGAGTAGCTATTAGCCTTGCTACGACACCAGAATATGACGAATGGAGAGGAAAAAGGATTAATGATAATATCCCTAAGCCAAGCAGAGAAAGAGCTCGACCGATAGAGGAATATTTGCGAGTGATGCCCTCGGAGCTAGAAATAATAAAGCAAGAGTTCGAGAGAAGGAACTTGGAGCTTGAGAAGAGGATAGTAAAACTTGAAGAAGAAAAGATGTACTTGAGCTTAGATGTCGATGTTCAAAAGATGGAGGTCGAGAAAGAAAGGAAAGAAAAGAGAAAGATCGAGGAGGATAGAGATGATTTGAAAGAACATTACAAAAAGGCACAAGTATCCTTGAGGAGAGCAAAAATAGGGGGGTCTTCAGATCAATTGCAGAAGGAGGTCCAAGAGGAAAAACCTAGGGCTAAGTATTGGGAGAAAAGGTTCCAAGAAATGCAATCGCAGAATTTGGCATTAGAGGAAGAAAATAAAGGGTTGAAGACCAAGGTAACTGAGCTTGGAAAATCTCTTCGTTAGCATTGAAACCATGACTCTACGGTCGAGTTAAAAGAGCTAAAAAGTAAGGTTGAAGGTTTGGAAGTGGCATTGCATAATGGTAAACTTCGGATTGAGTAGCTCGAGGCACAGGAAGATTATCTAAAAGGAGAGCTTCATCAGTCTAGAGGACAGGTCAGAGAAAGGGATCATGTCATGGGAGAAGCCATAGCCCAAATTCGAAAGGTTGCTGAATATGTGCAGGACGTGGCAGTACGAGCCGATGTATTAAGTCTGATGTGTGGGTCGTCGTCAGATATAGGACGAGAGTTAGCCTTTTTATTAGATAGAGTTAAAACTTTGGGCATTAGGGCGAAAGCGTACTTGTAATCCATTTATATGTAAAGATATTATTTTTCTAAATAAAGTTTTCTAAATGAGATTGAATCGAGATCGATGCCTTTGTTGCATTCATGCATTTGCATTACATCATATCATATGCATTCAAGGTTATAGAAAGACCCTAATTAGTTAAAATTTCTTTATAAAGGTAAAAAAAGAAAATTTGAAAGTCACACATCCTTACAACACTCGCACTAAAACTAAGAACATGGATCAAAGGTTTGAGCAGTTGCAAAAGGATATGCAAGACCAATTGCAAGATCAGTTGGCCAAAATGCAGAATGAAATGAGAGAGCAAATGTTGAAAGCTCAGAGGAACATGATGGCCAAAATGGCTCAGTTACTGAGGGCCACTGATAAGGGAAAGGCTTCTATGGCCATCACTGAAGAGGAAAATGAGGGTCCTCCTCCAGGTTTTACTCCGCTTCATGTGCCATTGCAAAATGAAGCACCTCCTAGAAGACCATCTGTCACTGTGAGGCCTTAACATGGGCAAGTTGATGTTGGGATCCATATGAATTACCCAAGTGGCTTAGGATTCAATTTTGGTGATAACCCTACCAATCCTCTCGTCCTTGATCTAGATATGGTGGAAAAGGAGGATCTGAAAGCCGAAGCTGCAAGACAGTTAGATGAACACTGCAGATGGCTGGAAGAAAAATTCAAAACTTTGGAAGGCACTGGCAATCATCATGGGATTAATGCCAAAGATTTAAGCCTAGTCCTGGACCTAGTGCTGCCTCACAAATTCAAGATGCCAGAGTTTGAGAAGTACAATGGCACTACTTGCCTGGAGGCCCACATCACAATGTTCTGCAGAAGGATGACTGGGTACGTAAACAATGATCAGCTATTGATCCATTATTTTTAAGATAGTTTGATATGAGCGGCAGCCAGGTGGTACAATCAGTTGAGCCGGGCTAGAATAAAGTCGTGGAGGGATCTTGCACAAGCTTTCATGCAACAGTATAATCATGTGACGGACATGACTCCTGATAGGATCACCTTGCAAAACATGGAGAAAAGCCTAATGAGAATTTTAGGCAATATGCGCAGAGGTGGAGAGAGGTAGCAATACAGATTCAACCACCACTACTGGAGAAGGAGACCACTATGTTATTCATCGATGCTCTAAAAGCTCCATTCGTTACTCATATAATTGGAAGCACTACGAAAAGTTTCGCGGATATAGTTATGGCAGGGGAGATGATTGAAAACGCCATAAGGGGCGGTAAAATTGAGGGGGAAGTGGCCAAAAGATCAGCCCCAAGAAGAAAAGACAATGAGGTGAACAGCACCAGCAATTTCAATTCGAAAGCAGTCACGGTTAGTCAGCCCAAAGTAGCTACAGTTGGGCAACAGGGCTATCAAAAGCAGGAATCTAGCACTAGGCATCAGAGGATGCAATTTACACCTATACCTGTGACGTATCGGGAGCTTTATCAAAACTTATATGATGCGTATGCTATAGCCCCTTTCCACTTGAAACCATTACAGCCTCCATATCCTAAATGGTACGATGCAAATGCCAGATGTGAGTATCATGCTGGAATATCGGGGCACTCAATTGAGAATTGTATTGGATTCAAGAAAGCCGTAGAGAGGTTGATCAAGAATGGGGTTTTAAAATTTGAGAGTACCCCAAATACTGAGAACCCTTTGCCAAACCATGACAATTAAGGAGTGAATGCCATTGGTCAAGCTGGTGGAAAAAAGGGGAAAGAAAACATTGCTAAGATAAGGATGCCCTTAAGGGTAATTTGGAAAGAGATGGCGAAGAGAGGGATGATAACCTCTAAGAAAGAAAGAGAAGAAACGGGGAACTACTGTGAGTTCCATGGGAAAGAGGGTCATGAGACCCAAGATTGTGAAGAATTCAAAGCCTTGATGCAAGGCTTCATTGATAATAAAGAGCTACAAATTTTTAAAGGTAGCTCTTATAAAAGAGAAATAAATGCGCTGGAAGGTGAACAACAAGGAACCAGCCGACCAAGAATTATTATATCCTTGTCGGGGAATAATGAGGTGGGGATGCCAGCAGTGCCCAAGGTCATCATCCATAAACCCACTCCTTTCTCCTATAAGGATGATAAGAAGGTGCCATGGAGCTATGACTGCAGTGTAACAGTGCCTCAGGGAGAAAGTGTAGCTAGTGCGTCTAAAAGTACGCAAGACGAAGGTTCCCATACACAAAGTGGAAAGCGTTATGATGGGGGGTATTAGAGTGGAGCCCACCAAAACAAAGGATGTTGAGATTAAAAAGGGGAAAAAGACCGAAATATCCATTAATGAGCCAGTAAAGGAGGAGGAGGCTAAGGAATTTCTAAAGTTCCTTAAGCATAGTGAATATAGTGTGGTCGAGCAATTACGCAAGCAACCGGCACTCATATCAGTTTTAGCTTTACTTTTGAGTTCTGAGATGCATCGGGATGCATTACTGAAGGTACTTAATGAGACGTATGTCACTCACGATATATCTGTTAATAAGTTGGACCGCTTGGTAAATAACATCAGTGCTGACAATTTCATCTACTTCAATGATGATGAAATTCCACCTGGGGGCATAGGGTCAACTAAAGCCTTACACATCACTACTCAATGCAAGGGATACACGCTTCCAAGTGTACTCGTTGATAATGGGTCTGCTTTGAATGTCCTTCCATTATCCATATTGAACAGGTTACCCATTGATAGTTCGCATATGAAGACATGTCACAATATGGTAAGAGCCTTTGATGGAACTAAAAGAAAAGTGATGGGACAAATTGATATCCCTTTGGAAATTGGGCCAAATACATATGAAGTTGATTTCTTAGTGATGGATATCAAACCTTCCTATAATTTTTTATTAGGAAGACCATGGATACACTCGGCAGGAGCGGTGCCCTCTTCATTGCACCAAAAATTGAAGTTAGTGACAGATGGACGGCTAATAACCATTAATGCAGAGGAGGACATTATAGCAATAGTTACTAGCAAGGCCCCTTATGTCGAGGCAAGTGAAGAGGCTATTGAATGTTCTTTTCGCTCCCTAGAAATTATCAACGCAACCTTCATTCTGGAAAGAAGTGAGGTGCCAGTACCCAAAATGTCTGGAGCTACAAGGATGGCCCTGCAAATGATGATAGGAAAGGGAGCATCACCGGGAAAAGGACTAGGAAAATAGTTGCAAGGAGGGATTCAAATCCTAAAATTGATGGAGAAGAAGGACCACTTTGGTTTGGGTTTTAATCCAGACCATAAACACAAGAGGCAAGAGATTGAAAAGTGCCAAGCGAGAAGAAAGGCACGTTTGAATGAGGGAGAAGTGGAGTGGGAACCGATGACATTCCCACATATATCTGAATCCTTTAAGTCAGAAGGGTTGTTGCTGGAAGAAAGTTATCAGATCAACGCTGTACATAATGAGAGATTGGAGTAAGAAAACCTTGAGGGCATTTGCCCTTACGAACCGGGGAGTTCTCTGAACAATTGGATTGCGGAGGACCTTCCTGTAGTCTTTAGGAATTTTTCAAAGTAATGCTCGAAACATGTCTATTACTCTAAAGCCTAGGAGTAGTAAGATTACATTTGTGAAAATAGACTTATGTTCATCTATTATTATTTAAATAAAACATAACTTTCATTAATTTAAATGAGTATTGTTTCACTTTTTATCAACCAATATTCTTTTAAATTTTGGCAATTCTTATTCTTTTATTCATAGCACATAAACAATCATTCTTAGATTCATTCATTCTTTGTATATTCTTTCATACCCCCACAGGTCCCTAGATATCAATGATATGAGCAATCGACATCGCCACTCTCGATTTCTCTTGCAGCAAGACACGTGTTTAGAGGAACTTCAGGATGTTGAAGATGTTCAAGATTATGACGTATCTCTCGATCTGTTAAGAATGGTAAAATAGGAGGAGAAACAAATCATGCCACATGAGAAAGAGGCGATAGAGAATATAGCCCTAGAGGAAGGGAAGGAGCTGAAAATTGGAACATTGATTATCGAGGACACAAGGCGTGGCTTAATTGAGTTGCTTCAAGAATTCAAAGATATTTTTGCATGGTCCTATCAGGATATGCCCAGATTGAGTACCGACATTGTAGTACATCGTCTTCTGATAAGACAAGATAGCAAACCAGTCTAACAGAAGTTGCGGAGAATGCGGTCAGATATTATTCTGAAAATAAAGAATGAAGTCAAGAAGTAGTTTGACGCAGGATTCTTGCAAGAAGTAAAGTACTCCGAATGGGTAGCTAACATTGTGCCTACTCCTAAGAAGGATGGGAAGGTACGAATGTGTGTTGATTACAGAGATCTGAACAAAGCAAGCCCAAAGGATAATTTTCCTTTGCCACACATTGATACTTTAGTAGACAATACAGTAGGGTATTCGTTGTTCTCTTTCATGGATGGTTTCTCAAGATACAGTCAGATAAAAATGCATCCAGAAGACATGGATAAAACCACCTTCATAACCTTGTGGGGCACCTTTTGTTACAAAGTAATGCCGTTTGGATTGAAGAATGCAGGGGCAACCTACCGGCGGGCCATGGTGAACTTGTTCCATGACATGATGCATAGGGACCTTGAGGTATATGTCGATGACATGATTGCCAAATCCCGAACAGAGAAAGGGCACATTGAGGTCTTAAGGAGACTGTTTTTAAGGTTGAGAAGATTTCAATTGAAACTCAATCCAGCAAAGTGTACCTTTGGAGCCAGATCGGGAAAGTTATTAGGCTTCGTAGTCAGTGAAAAGGGGATTGAAGTCGACTCAGACAAGGTCAGAGCCATACGGGAGTTACCTCCACCCTGTACTCAGAAGGAAGTTCGAGGATTCCTGGGAAGGTTGAATTACATCGCTCGGTTCATTTCACAATTGACCGAGAAATGCGATCCTATCTTTCGCCTCCTCAGAAAGCACAATCAAGGTACTTGGGATGAAGAATGCCAGAATGCTTTTGAAAAGATTAAGCAGTATTTGTTGAATGCTCCGGTATTGTCTCCACCTAGCCCAGATAAACTGTTAATACTGTACTTATCAGTGTTCAGTAATTCTATGGGATGTGTGCTTGGTCAACATGACGAGTCGGGAAAAAAGGAAAAGGCAATTTATTATCTCAGTAAAAAATTCACTGACTGTGAAATGAGATATTCACCAATTGAAAAGTTGTGTTGTGCACTGATTTGGACTAGCCGGAGATTAAGACAGTACATGCTATACCATACCACTTGGCTTATCTCAAAGCTAGATCCATTGAAATACATGATGGAATCAACGGCTCTAAATGGGAGAATGGCGAGATGGCAAATTTTGCTTTCAGAGTTTGATATAGTCTATGTAAGTCAGAAGGCTATAAAAGGAAGTCCGGTAGCTAACTTCTTGGCCAGTAGAGCTCTAGAGGATTATGAGCCATTGAGCTTTGATTTTTCAAATGAGGAGTTAATGTATATAGTAATGACCGAAGATTCTCCATGGAGGCTCAATTTTGATGGGGCTTCTAATGCAGTTGGAAATGGAATTAGGGCAGTCTTGGTATCCCCTAATGGTGATCATTACCCATTCACGTTCAAGTTGGACTTTGATTACACGAATAATATGACTGAGTATGAAGCATGCATCATGGGACTTCAAGCAGCCATAGAGCGAGGTATAAAAACCCTAGAAGTATATGGAGATTCTGCTTTGGTAATTTATCAGCTTAGAGGTGAATGGGAGACAAGGGACCCTAAATTAATCAATTATCGAAAGGTAGTTTTGGGGTTACTTGAGGAATTTGATGATATCACCTTTAATTATCTCCCACGAGATGAAAATCAGATGGCAGATGCTTTAGCAACCTTGGCCTCAATGATTAAAGCAAATAAATAGGAAGAGGTGAGACCAATTCAAATGAGTGTTTATGAGGCTCCAACTAGCTGTTGTAACACTGAATAGGAAGAAAAGGATGATAACCTGTGGTATTAAGATATATTGCGATATGTGAGAGATCATAAATATCCAGAACAGGCAACCGAAAATGACAAACGAACCTTGAGAAGGTTAGCTTGTGACTATGTCTCGAGATTTGGGATATCCTACATGCAGAAGGAAAGACCAAGTACTTTTGAGATGTGTTGATGCTGTGGAAGCTAAGCTGATTTTAGAAGAAGTTCATGAAGGTTTATGTGGGAAGCATGCAAATGGGTTCATGATGGCTAGACAAATCATGAGGTTTGGTTATTATTGGGCCACCATGGAAGGGGACTGTATCAACTATGCCAAGAAATGCCATAAGTGTCAGATTTATGGGGACAAAATTCGTGTACCACCATCACCTTTACATGTTATGACTTCTCCATGGCCCTTCTTCATGTGGGGCATGGATGTCATTTGACCAATATCGCCAAAAGTTTCGAATGGACATCAGTTTCTTTTCGTGGTAATCGACTACTTCACAAAATGGGTAGAAGCCGCTTCTTACGCAAATGTTACTAAATCCGTTGTAAGTCAATTTTTGAAGAAAGAGATTATTTGTTGGTATGGAATGCCTGAGAAGATCATATCCGATAATGCATTGAACTTAAACAACAAAACGATAGCAGAGGTTTGTGACCAGTTCAAGATCAAGCATCACAATTCTTCTCCCTATCGTCCAAAAATGAATGGGGCAGTGGAGGCGCCAACAAGAACATTAAGAAAATAGTGGGAAAGATGACTGAGACTTATAGAGATTGGCATGAGAAGCTACCATTTGAACTCCTGGCATATCGAACATCTGTCAGAACCTCTAGTGGGGCAACCTCATTCTCATTAGTTTATGGGATGAAAGTAGTGTTGCCTATTGAAGTAGAAATACCTTCTCTCCATATTTTGACCGAGATAAGGTTGGATGAAGCTAAATGGGTTCAATCCGGTATGATCAGTTAAACTTGATTGAGGAAAAGAGGCTCAGAGCCATCCGACATGGTCAGATGTATCAGAAGCGTATGATGCGAGCCTATGATAAAAAGGTTCGTCCAAGGGAATTCCATGAGGGGGATCTCGTGCTGAAAAAGATCCTTCCTATTCAAAAAGACTTTAGGGGAAAATGGATGCCGAATTGGGAAGGGCCGTACGTTGTGAAGAAAGCTTTATCTGGCGGTGCATTAATTTTGATAGAAATGGATGGGAAGAGCTTACCCAATCTAGTGAACTCAAACTCAGTCAAAAAGTACTTTGTCTAAAAGAAAGGAGAATCCAAGGTGAAAACCCACAAAGGGCGCCTTGAATTTTCGGTAAAAAAAAAATAGAGAGGCTAAGGTGAAAACCCGCAAAGGGCGCCTTGTGACCAAAGGGGTTTTGAGTTGAAAACTCGAAAGGGCAGCTCAAATTTTGAAGGGCATACATCAATTTGGCTATATTTGACTCAACAAAAAAGTAAAGCACGTTGCATATTGGGGCATCAACAAAGTACTTTGGGTCTTTTAAACGTATGTCGAACTCAAGAAAGATTTCATGGAGCTAGTGTATAGACGCTCAAACAGCGATATCTGGAGCATCTAACTTTTATCCTGTTTACTATCTTTAGATTCTATTTCTTCTCAAAGATATGCTATCAGATTTATTTCCTTTATATTTTTGACAATTCATTCAAATTCAATTATTCTTAAAGATTTATTCATCTTTTATTATTCTTTAAATATGTTGCATTGAAATAATGATAGATGAACTAAAATATTTTCACAAACGAAGTTTTGCACATTACTTTGGAATTTCTAGATAATGCAAGAAACTAAAACAGGACAATTGTTCGAGAAATTCATGTAAGTAAGGGATGAAGGAACTCGAGGAATTTCTTTCTTCCAGTCCAAAAGGAAAATGGACAAAACCAATTATTCAATTCTTACAAACATCCTCAGTAGATTGTAGTGTTGGAGGAAGGCCTACAGGCTGAGCAAGAATGAAATTTTGGATGGTGACGCTTAGGATAAGGGTCATATTCACAGCATTTTGCATCATAACACGTTTAATTAGGAACATTCGACTCACTTCGAGCATGGTATCCTAATTATCAGGCATAATCATTCTACAGGTTATCAAAGACGGCGTGCTTTAATCCCCTAAACAGTAGGGTAATAGGCCGCAGCATGACAGATCTTACCTTCAGACGATTAGACTGGAGCAGATCCAAGATGATTTGGCATTCTTGTGTTTACAAGAAACAAATCGAGGACATAGCAGATTTGACTCTCAGATGTTCTCAAACAAACTCAAGAGGGTTTGGCATCCTTGTGCTTACAAGGAACAAATCGAAGACACAGCTGATTTGGATTTCACATGTTTACGATAAAGCAAATCTAAGATGATTTGTCGTCTCTGTATTGTCAGAGAACAAATCAAAGTTTGGCATCTCCATTTCGACGGAGAGCAGACACATAGCAGATCTAACCTTCAGATGTTTATACTGAAGCAAGATCCAAGATGATTTGGCATTCTTGTGTTTACAAGAAACAAATCAAGGACATAGCAGATTTGACTCTCAAATGTTCTCAAACAGACTTAAGATGGTTTGGCATCCTTATGCTTACAAGGAACAAATCGAAGACATAGCTGATTTGGCTTTCACGTGTTTACGATAAAGCAAACCTAAGATGATTTGTCGTCTCTGTATTGTCAGAGAACAAATCGAAGTCTGGTATCTCCACTTTGACGGATAGCATATACATAGCAGATCTAACCTTCAGATGTTTATACTGAAGCAAGATCCAAGATGATTTGGCATTCTTGTGTTTACAAGAAACAAATCGAGGACATAGCAAATTGGACTCTCAAATGTTCTCAAACAGACTCAAGATGGTTTGGCATCCTTATGCTTACAAGGAACAAATCGAAGACATAGCTGATTTGGCTTTCATGTGTTTACGATGAAGCAAATCTAAGATGATTTGTCGCCTCTGTATTGTCAGAGAACAAATCGAAGTCTGGTATCTCCACTTCGACGGAGAGCAGATACATAGCAGATCTTACCTTCAGACGATTAGGCTGGAGCAGATCCAAGATGATTTGGCATTCTTGTGTTTACAAGAAACAAATCGAGGACATAGTAGATTTGACTCTCAGATGTTCTCAAATAGACTCAAGATGGTTTGGCATCCTTGTGCTTACAAGGAACAAATCGAAGACATAGCTGATTTGGCTTTCACGTGTTTACGATGAAGCAAATCTAAGATGATTTGTCGCCTCTGTATTGTCAGAGAACAAATCGAAGTCTGGTATCTCCACTTCGACGGAGAGCGGATACATAGTAGATCTTACCTTCAGACGATTAGGCTAGAGCAGATCCAAGATGATTTGGCATTCTTGTGTTTACAAGAAAAAAATCAAGGACATAGCAGATTTGACTCTCAAATGTTCTCAAACAGACTCAAGATGGTTTGGCATCCTTGTGCTTACAAGGAACAAATCGAAGACATAGCTGATTTGGCTTTCACGTGTTTACAATAAAGCAAATCTAATATGATTTGTTGTCTCTGTATAGTCAGAGAGCAAATCGAAGTCAGGCATCTTCACTTCAACGAGGAGCAGATACATAACAGGTCACACCTTCAAATAATTTCACTGAAGCATCCCTACAAATCGAAGAAGCAGATTTAACGTCTCTGTGTTCGGTGGAGAGCAGATCGCAGATATCAACAAGACAGTTATAAGTTTGCAAGAAGCAGATTGAATACCATAAGACCGGTCAAATTTGGTCTTTCTGAATCTTTGCTCAATTCCCGTTACACAGCAATGAGCAAAGAGGGGCAGCTGTAATAGCCCAAATTTGACCGGGCTTTAAAACCCAAAAACAAAAATAAATAAATAAATATTTTAAAAGTCCATTCAAAAATAAAATAGTCAGTTACCAAACCAATCCCTACCCAAAAGAAGCCCACTATTGCCACCCAAAGCCTCAAAGCGATCCAGAGCCCAAATACGAAAGCCCGTATCCTACACAATACCCAACAAACCCAACCAGTCTACCAATCCATGACACAGCTAATTACCCGGTACCCATTACACCCTACCTAGCCTAGACCTAAACTAGACCCAAAAAACTAGGCCCAAAACCTAAAATTTCCAGCTAGGGTTTCCAACCCTAGCTCTGTCTTCTCGCGCCGCAACTGCTTCTGGAAGAATTGGGGAGCGTCTATCTAGCTCCCGAATCAAGGCCACCATCGATCATGCCCCATCAATGTTTCAACTACCCTTCATCGGTCTTTGTGATTTCAGGCCCGTATCTCGTTGAGCGCAAATTGACACCGTGATCGCGCCTTTCTTCTCCCCGATCGTCGCAAAAGGAAACAAAAGGGAACAGAACCAACAGATATGGCAAGGAAATAAAATAAAAATGTAAATACGCTGTGAACAGTGGCTATAAAGCCTGAATATCTTCATTGTAAAGGGGGGAGGGAATTTTTGAGCAGAGAATAAAATACGTACACATATTCGTAAAGAAAAAGGATTCAAGCAGTTTCTTTGAAAGGTGATTTAAGTTTTTTTTGTTATTCTGTTGTTTTATTTTTTTTAAAAAAATAGGAACATAAATCGATCTTTGGCAAAAACGGTTAAATAATCTAAAAAAGAGGTTACCTATGACTTACCAAGGAAAGCGAAGGCTTTTAGCCTCTTGAACCTCCGTGTATGACGGCGCGTGAGCGCGTATAGGACCAGTGGCCGGAACGTGGCCTACAGAGGCCAGACCTTGGGGCTCCCTTCCTCCTCTCTCTTTCAGATATTTTCTCTGAGTTTTTTTTTTCAAAACAGGATTCTAAATGATTTTTTTTTAAAGTGAAATTTGGTTTATATAACCTTGATGAAACGACGATGTATTAGACCCCCAGGATCCGCGCGTTGACTCGATTACCCGGGGAGGATCCGCGTGTTTTTGAGGATTGGGTTAATTACCCAATTAGTCCCTCTACCCTTTTTATGTTTACAGTTTATTTTTTATTTTATTTATGATTCAGACCTGATATTTTATTTTAGTTTTAATTTAATCCCTACAGTGACTGTTCGAAGTCCGAGGTTAAAACGCAATCGTTTTGGGAATAGGGCAATTTGCCCAATGAGTCCCTTTTGCTTTATGCGTGTTTTAATTAGGACCTTAGTTCACTTTTTTATTGTTTTAAATTACGCCCAGTAATTTTGCTAAACTTTAAATCTAACCCAATATATTTATTTCTATTATTATTATATATATAAATTTTATATTGTTATTTGTTGTTTTAAACCTTTTTTTTAATTTATATATTATATAATTATTTTGTTATATATTATTTATATTATTATTATCCATTATGTATTACTTTTCACAAATTATTATTATTTTACATTATTATCTATATATTATTATACTATTTATATATTATTATATTTTTACATATTATATATTATTTTCTTACATATACACTTTTATATTATAAATTATAATTTTTTATATCATTATATTTTTATTACTATCATTATATTTTAAACTCATATTATATACATATTTAATTATTAATTAATTATTTATTATGTATTATTTTGATACTTTTTATTTTATAAAATTTTTTATATACTTTTATTTTATATGTTTTTTAACCCAATATATTTTATATATATAATTATTATTCTTTTATAAATATTTTGTTATTATATTTTATATACTATTTTAAAATCATTATTAAGTATTATGTCTTTATTTGTGTTATATGTATTTTTTGTTAACATTAACTCGTTTCATTTTTTTATATATTCCATATATTATGTGTTATATGTTACTTTATATTTATTATTTGATATTACATTTCACGAACATGTGCATTGATATTGTATTACTTTTTTTATATATACTAAATTATATATCGTGCATTATTTTTAATTATTACTTTGTATATTGGTATGTATTGTTTATTCATTTTCAATTATGCTGTGTATATCTTTGTATGCATGTTGTTAAGATTTGCTATATATTATTTTTACATGCATGTATCTAATGCACGATCTTTATATTATTGCTATCATTTTGTTTAAATACATGTATTATTTACCTACTACAATAATATATAATTATGTATGATTTCTAATGCAATACAATTCCTCATGCACCATTTTTTTAAAAAACGAAACTTCAAAGTTTTCAAAAAAAATAAAAAGGCAATGCTTGGTGTTTGGAAATTTCGAGAAAAGTAGTGCCCTAACTTATTGGGTTGCGACTTTTCACGTTGAGTTCGAATAATCAAGTACCCTTTTAAGTTTTTAAAGGTTTTCAAAATGCGAGCAACTGTCTTGGAATTTCAAAGCATTATGTCCTAACTTACTGGATGTGGCGTTTTGTTGTTTCGAGATAAGGATTTCCAAAGAGCTAACTTAGTGTCAATATTTTGGTACAAGTGAACTCTAATTTTCAAAATCAAAATATTTTAAAGAGGATTATATCTTAAAATTTTTAAATTTTTGACATTAAAGACACTTGATAATCAATTAGGTACCAATTTTTGTGCGTTACAAGGGTGCTAATCCTTCCTTGTACGTAACTGACTCCCGAACCCGTTCTTTTGATTTCGTAGACCAAAACCGATGATTTTAAAACAAAAATGTTTTAAAAGTGATCCAATCACACCTAAAAAGATTGGTGGCGACTCCCATTTTCGTTTTTCTTAAAGTCGATTCCCTTTTTCCAAAACTCAATTTTAAGATGGTCTCGACATTTATTGTAATTTTTTATTATGCATAGCTAAATTTCAATTCTAATTTTAGGCCAGAAATTATTTCAATGTTAGAACTATTAAATTTGAAACCATAATTACACTCTTTATTTTGGATTTCATTAACTCTCTAGTTTATGAGGTAGATTCGACCATCTCATAATGTCATTTTAGCATCAAATCAAGAAGGGCGCCCCTTGATTCAATGTTGGACATCATACTGTTAGTGAATCAATATATAATTTTCGTATTCATCTTACCAAATAACAAATTGACGTGACAAATTGAGTGAGTAGTTGGATCCGTCAAGGGAATTAATAATCAAGTTTAAACAATCGGCGTAGTTGAAGCTGTTGATTTGAGTCGGGTTCTTCTAACCCATCAAATTGGCATGGCAAATTGAATGAGTAGATGGGTCTAAGTATGAAGAGTCCGTGTCTATCTCTGGAGTCATCAAAGGGGTTCGTCGGACTAAAAACACGAATCTTTGAAAAGACAAGTCCATGGCCATGGCGCTGAAAGAAGACCATATTGTATAAAATCATAATTAGTGGGTTATGACATCATTTGAAAAAACTTAAGGATGATTATTACCTAATGTGGTTCCTTACGTGACCCAAGACGATGAGGGATAAACCTCACTAAATTTGAGTCTAGGCAAATCCCTATCGCCTAAAAGGGTTGAGATTTGGATCCTTGCCTTTGTAAGTGTGTTCTTTGTTTTTGTATTTTCTTTTTAGTTTGCCTAATGTATGGCTTGCCTTTTTTTTTTTTTTACTTACTTTCATGTACTTATTTGAGATCCTTGAACTCTACTAGTATTGAATATATGAATATTCACTCATCCAAAAAATTAAAAAAATAATTAACATAAAAATGGATTCACAAATATAGAGTTTATATTGAATAGTTGATAATGTGCGTCATTGATATTTTTTTATGATTAATTTTAATTAATTTTGGATATAGATGCTATTAAATTTAGTATATTTTCTATTAATTTGACATAACCTTGAACTTCACAACCTCACATGTCAAGTATTCTCCAAAAATATGTTTTTCGAGAAATAAATTTTGGAAACACTGAATTAATTAAATAAAATTAAAATATGTTATATTTAAGTCAAAATATAATCTCCAATGAATAATTATTAAAAAAGGATAAATTCTTGCACTAGTCCTTATACTTTGTTAAATACGGACTAAAATTAATTGAAGAAAAATATAGGGACTAAATCCACAAATTTTGTTAAATACGGGCACAAATAGCAAAATTTAACAAGAAAAACCTAGGTTGTTTTCTTCGAAACCTAAGATTGCGTGTGAAAGGCTTCTTTCTTTTCCTTCCTTAATTTCCATCATGTTTCTTTGTGAAAACTGCATTTTCCTTTCCTGCTTTACTCGTTTCAAGAATTGTATTATTTTATTTAATTCTTATAACATTCCCAATCGTTTCCTTTGATTTTCCGTCCTTTATTATTATATTTAAATTTCAAAGTAAATCATGAAAATGTTCAGTGGGTTTAGTAGGAAATCAAATCAAGGAAATATAATGTACATTTAAGTTATGAGTTAATTAATAGTTATCAAGAAGTAAGAAATTGCATAATAAAAAGAACAAAAATTTTGTAATTTCTGTTATATTTCCATCTTGAGAGAAAATGGCATGGATAATTCCTGTTAGCTTTCCTTTCATTTGTGTAGAAATTGTGTTCTTCACCATGTTGGTCTATAAATACCAAATCGGACATCTAACCAAAACTAACCACTTTGTTCTTGAATAGCAATAAGCTATAGATATAGCAGACAGAAGATGGGAGAAAAGGCAAAGACAAGTTAAAGAAAAATTTCAATGTTAGTCCCTTCCTTCTTTAAGAACTTAAGGCATAGCAAATTACGTTTTTCTTTACTTGTCTTTGCCCTTTTTTCTCTGCCATACTTCTTAACTTATTTTCTCAACATCGTATGAATATATATCGGAGGTTCAGTATTAGAATGCAACACATGTCCCTAATATTAGAATGCAAGTTGAAAGGTGAATTACTTAGACAATTTGACGTGGAAGCAAAATTGGTGAAAGAGTTTCATAAAAAAAAAAAAAAAGGCGTACTAACTTATTAGATTTTGGGTTATTTCGTTTTAGTAATTATTTTTTATTCGTATTTATTTGTAAAGATATTTATTTAAAAATTTAATTAGTATTACTTTTTTATTAGATAAATACTTATGATTTGTAACCTCCCTAACTCAGCCTAAACGTTAGACTCAATTCGGGAAGATCACATTAGTCATCAAGGTGGCTCGGTCTTTATAAAAAATAATTTTCGTCTTAAAACCTGTTTTATGCTAGTGAATATTTCTCTTTATAAAAAAAATTATTTGTTACTTTTAATTGCATGTGGAAGGGTTGTGTTTGGCGGTTTGGCAGGTGTAGATTGAGGAAGAAGAAATGAAGGAGTGAAGGTTTGTTAGGGCAAAAGGTTGGACACTTTGTCAGCACGAATACAGTGGCAATTGTCGGAAGACTGAGTCAACACTTAACGCATACTAGTTTCAACCCAATTTTACTTGTACTACACAAATCTGCCTAAAAAAGAGGAGAAGATAATTCAGGGCTGTTGGTTTTTGTCCTTGAGAAAAGAATTTAAAGAAGGAGAAGATAATATTGGGTTTTTGGATTTATCCTAGGGAAAATTCCTATAAAAAACCAATAGAGGAAACCCAAGAAGGGCGAATAACTGGGAGAGATCCTTATGTCAAAATTGTTTTATTATACAGGCGATAGCCAAATGTATCAATATAGGTTCACCATATGCTGTCAAATGTAGCAACCTGTCGATATAGATGCACTTAAACTAACGAAATTTGACCTCTAGTAAAAATAGACGTAGCTATATGAAAAATATTTCTAGTGAGTGGGAAGAAAGTTGTTTTGTTTTTGCTTTGAATATGGCAAAATTTTAAAAAATAACATAAATATGGATTCACAGAGATAGAGTTTGTATTCAATAGTTGATAATGTGCTTAATTTACTATTTTGTGATTAATTCTAATTAATTTCGGATAAAGATACTAATAATTTGGTATTTTTTTCTATTTGGGTGCAACACATGTCCCTAATATTGGAATGCAAGTTGTAAGGTGAATTACTTGGACAATTTGACATGGAAGCAAAATTGGTGAAAAAGTTTCATAAAGAAAAAAAGAACGGCATACTAGATTTTCTAGATTTTGGGATATTTCGTTTAAATAGTTATTTTTTATTTGTATTTATTTGTAAAGATATTTATTTAAAAATTTAATTAGCATTATTTTTTTTAGTACATAAATAGTTATGATTTGTAACTTCTCCGACCCAAGCTAGATGTTAGACCTGATTCAGGGAAGATCACATTAGCTATCGAGGTGGCTCGATCTTTAAAAAAAAATAATCTTCGAAACAATCACCTTCAATACATCAACTTTCTTTGCTTTCACATGCTCTTTTGTACGTCTTATTTTAAGAACTCATGCTCTTTTTTCTTTTCTTTTTTTTAAATCGAGCATTTTGCTGAATGTACTACAATTTTAGAGCATTCGACTCTTCTTTTCAACTCCCCCAAACTTATTTTAAAGAATACTTCGAATAGAATTGTGTCTAGTGTTTGGGACAATTTTAAGATAGTTAAGAGAGAAGTGATGGCTAAATTTGCAAGGGTCCAAATAAAATTAGGCCATATAGTCTCAAAGTTGGGTTTCAAAGGAAAAAAATTTCATCATGGTTGGCTTGAAAGGCTCGAACGGTCCAAACAAAAGTTGCCTAAATCATTTCCAACATTCCATGCTTCCTAGGATTTTGCCTCAAGAAACTACTAAGTTAATTCTAAAGACTTAAACTTTCATGCATGCCTAACTTTCGTAAGGAACTAAAATTTTATGGTGCGATTTGCATGCTTTATTAAAAATATATTCATATCATTATTAAGCTAACATAACAATTCATTGAAATAATAGAACTGTATTTATACTAAAGTTTAGCATACTTCACAAAATTTCAAATTATTGAACAAAATATATCCTAATCATAATTAAAAGAAAAATTTATTCTGAGTGGAAATAATTCAATTTTTTGGTCCCCCCAACTTAAAATGAACAATGTCCTCATTGTTTAAAGCGAATAGACACTATACACCAAGTAGGATTTTAGAAAAGAGGAGGTGAGTCAATTTGACTGCTTAAGTACTAAGCTCTTTCTAAATCCAATCCTACACATGTATATATCTATTGCCACACTTTATACTTTGTGACTTGCTCACATTTTATTAGTGATTTTCCTCTCTTAATTTATTATGCAAAAATAAAAAAAATTCCTATTTAACTTAATCCTAAAATGACCTAAGAACAGAAATAAAATAAAGTCAAGATCCCCCCTTTATTTATTTGCAGACCCTTCCGAATTTGGCTTATCTTTTGCTCCATCACTATCGCCTTTGCTTGAATTGCTTTTCTCCTTCTTTGATAATGGACTCCATGGTTCAAATATAAAATCTGAAAATTCAGGTACAAAAATAAATGGGTCATTGTAAATTTTCTTAAGAGCGCTTCTCATCGAGTCATCCCTTATTTTTGAGTATCTCCAGTAAGTTTGTTGCTGCCATTGCATATGCTGCATTATGTCCATTAACTTTGACAGTTCATCTCAAAGATCTGAGCTAGGCAGTTGAGCTCTGAATATTGAAGTTTCGTCATCAGGTTCAATTTCTGGTTCCGTTGGTTCTACCTTATCAGGGACTTCGGCCGATTGTATTGGCTCGATTTCTGTGGGATCTTTTTCCTCTTCATCGGGATCCTCACTTTCTTCCACTCGTTGCTGTAGACCAGATTCTCCAGCTACTCGGTAGAGGTCCCAATCTGTAATCGTGCCTTGGCTATAGCGTATCTTCTTTACGTTTGCAAGAATTTTAGCTTTCAAGCACAAAATTGTTATCGTAAAGGAAAAATAGGCTAGACCAGAACATCTAATGGCATAATTTCGCATCTCTCTTAGGACGATTTTTCCCACATCAGTGGTCTTTCCAGTTAAAATCGAGAATAACAAGACCATTTGCTCTAAGGAAGTTGTAGTCCCATGTGAGCTAGGCATAAGGTTGAAACAGATGAAATAGAACCATACCTTTGCAAGTGGTGTCAAAGATTCTCTTCGACAAGTATGGATTCCTTGCTTTGACACAATCCACTTAAAACCTAGAACTGTAAGTTCCTCAAAAATTTCTTGCAAATATTTGCAAAAAGAGGCATCTAATTTTTATTATTTACGAAAAGAGCAACCAAATTTTAAAATACTTCAATTAAGTCCCTAGACTTAATGAAAATTTGAAATTGAGTTGCAATTTAAAACTTGGGTCAAAATTGACCTTTTTATTTGAAAAACTAAAAATTTAATTTTCTATTGAGGGAATAATTTCTCAGAAAATTATGTTAAAATCAATTCCCAAGAAAGATTAGAGGGGTCACAAGTAGTCCTGCTTAAGTTCCAACCCCCTTGACAGAATTTATTTAAACATACAAATCCCGAAAATATACCCTAAATCATTTATTAAAAAGGGAAACAAGAAAATTTAAACATCCAATAAAATGAACGAAATTTCATTCTATTCAATCTTATCTCCCTAGTAATGTTTCAGACGCTGAGCATTAACTTGAAAATTACCTCCCTTGCCTTAAAGTTCAACAACTCCATATGGATAGACGCGATGAATCGTAAATGGACCGGACCAACATGATTTTAGTTTACCTGGAAAGAACTTTAATCTAGAATTAAATAACAAGACTTGCTGACCTGCTTCAAATTTTTGAACTCGAATGTGCTTGTCATGCCATATCTTAAGTCTCTCCTTGAGTAATTTGGCATTTTCGTACGAGAATGTTCAGAATTCCTTTAGCTCATTGAGTTGGAGCATCCGTTTCTCTTTAGCAAGCTTAAGATCTAAGTTGAGTTGTCGAAGGGCCCAGTAAGCTTTGTGTTCTAACTCCAAGGGCAGATGACAAGCTTTCCCAAAAACCAACCTATAGGGTGACATTCCTAAAGGTGTCTTGTATGTTGTCCTGTAAGCCCATAAAGCATCATTCAATCATTTGGACCAATCTCGTCAGTTCGGGCAAACTACCTTCTCAAGTATGCCTTTGATCTCCTTATTTGCCAGTTCAGCTTACCCATTCGTCTACGGATGGTAAGCTGTAGCGACCTTGTGTTTCACTCTATGTTTATCTAATAACCATTTCAACCACTTGTTCACAAAATGGGACCTTTCATCACTGATAATAGCTCTTGGGGTTCCAAACCTTGTGAACACGTATTTCTGCAAAAACTTTATCACAACCCTAGCATCATTTGTCGGATAAGCTTCAGCCTCGACCCACTTAGACACATAGTCTACTACTACCAATATATACTTGTGACCAAAGGACAGAGGGAAAGGATCGAGAAAATCAATACCCTAAACATCGAACAATTCTACCTTAATGATATTTGTTCGAGGCATCTCATTTTTGTTGGTAACGTTTCCAACCCTTTGACATCGATCACAACTCCTTACGTAAGCATATGCATCCTTGAATAGTGTTGGCCAAAAGAATCCGGCTTGTAATACTTTGGCTGTAGTACGTGTACCTCTAAAGTGTCCCCCACTAGGATTTGAGTGACAATGGTATTAAATCTTTTGTACTTCTTCTTCTACTACACATCTCCTAATCATTTGATCTGCACACTTCTTAAACAAGTATGGTTCTTCCTAAAAATAGTACTTTACATCGTGAAGAAACTTTTTCCTTTGAAGATATGTCTTATCAATTGGCATCAAACCACAGGCTAAAAAGTTAGCAATATCAGCAAACCAAGGGGTATTATGGACATGATTTACCTTCAGTATGTGTTCATCTGGAAATGTCTCCTAAATTGGTATAAGAGGAGAGTTTCCTTCTTGTGGCTCCAATCTGGACAAGTGATCCGCTACTTGATTTTCTACTCCCTTCCGATCTTGAATTTTTAGATCGAACTCTTGAAGTAGAAGTACCCACCGGATCAGTCTCGTCTTAGTGTCTTTCTTGGCAAGTAAATACTTAATCGCCGAGTGGTCCATATAGACAGTCACCTTAGTACCTACAAGGTAAAATCGAAACTTGTTTAAAGCAAACACAATAGTAAGTAACTCTTTCTCTGTTACCGTATAATTCAATTGAGCTCATGTCAGAGTTCGACTTGCGTAGTAGATGGGATGAAAAGCTTTGTTCCTTTGCTGGCCCACAACAGCTCCTATCGCAAAGTCACTTGCGTCACATATCAATTCAAATGGCAAATCCTAGTCTGGTGTGACTATTATGGGTGCCGTAACTAATCGACTCTTCAAATCTTTGAAAGCCTTTAAACACTCTTCATCAAATTTGAATGTCGTGTCCTTTTCCAATAATTTGCATAAGGGCTTTGAAATTTTGGAGAAGTCCTTGATGAATCTCTGATAGAAATCAGCGTGGCCCAAAAAGCTCCTATTACCCTTTACAGATGTTGGAGGTGGGAGTTTCTCAATAACATCTACCTTTGCTTTATCTACCTCGATCCCATGTCTCGTTATCCGATACCCTAGAACAATACCTTCTCGTACCATGAAATGACACTTTTCCCAGTTGAGTACTAGGTTTGTTTCTTCGCATCACCTTAGTACCTTGGCTAGATTGGCTAAGCAATTGTCATACGTATCTCTGAATACTAAAAAATCATCCATAAAAACTTCCAAATACAAAATAGACATCATACATCTTTGAAATGTAGCAGGTACATTACATAAACCAAATTGCATGCGTCTAAATGCAAATATACCGTACAGGCAGGTGTGTTGTTTTGTGCTGATCTTCTGGTGCTAATTTAATCTGATTATACCCCGAGTATCCATCAAGAAAATAGTAATAGTCTCATCCTGCGAGTCTATCCAGCATCTGGTCCAAAAACGACAAAGGAAGGTAATCTTTCCTAGTTGCCTTGTTCAACTTTTGGTAATCAATGCAAATTCTCCATCCCGTAACCGTTCTAGTCGGTATCAACTCATTATTATCATTTTCAATGACCGTGATACCTCCTTTCTTTGGCACGCACTGGATCGGACTTACCCATGAACTGTCTGAGATGGAGTAAATTATACCCGCATCTAACCACTTAATGATTTCTTTCTTTTCTATGTCCTTCATAATGGGGTTCAATCTTCATTGTCCATCAATCATCCCTTTCTCGCCATCTTCTTGTATGATCTTGTGCATGCATACAAATGGACTAATATCGCAGATATCAATATGGTCCATCCGATAGCCTTCTTGAATTGTTTCAACACCAGGATGAGTATATCTTCTCGCTTAGTAGTTAATTCTACTGAAACAATCACAGGCAGAGTAGAAGAATTACCTAAATATACATATTTTAGATGTGAAAGTAGTACATTGAGTTTTAATTTAGGTGGCCCTTCGATTGACACTGTTGGTTGGGCATAATCCCTTTTCTCTAACTCCAAAGATTCAAAGCAGGATTACGAATTAAATCCCTTTTGATTAGCTTCTAACAAAGCTAAGTATTCATCCTCCTCTTTATCATTCGGAGGATCTGATGTCAAAATTTGTTCCAACGGATCCTCAACATAGTTAAGCTCCTTTTCCACTATTAAATCCTCTAAATCGGATACTGCAGAACAATCATCAATTGTGTCAGGAAATCGTATAGACTTAAAAATGCTAAATGTTACCTAGTAATCCTGAACACGCATAGTAAGCTCGCCCTTCTGCACGTCAATAAGGGTCCTTTCGGTTGCTAAGAACGGTCTTCCTAAGATAATTGGGACTTCTTTGTCTGCTTCAAAGTCTAGAATGACAAAATCAGCAGGGAAGATAAATTTATCTACATGTACCAATACATCCTCGATCTTTCCTTTTGGATGTGCTACGGATCGATATGCTAATTGAAGTGTAACCGTAGTTGGTCTAACTTCACCTATCCCCAACTTTCCAAATATTGACATAGGCATCATGTTAATGCTCTTACCTAACTCACATAATGCCTTACCACAATATGTTGCTCCAATGTTGCAAAGGATAGTAAAACATCCAGGATCCTTCAACTTTGGGGGTAGTTTGTCTTGAAGATATGCACTGCATTCCTTCGTCAGAGCTACCGTCTCAAATTCTCCAAGTCTTTATTTTTTGGACAGGATATCCTTTATGAATTTGACGTAGTTCAACATTTGTTCAAGTGCTTCAACCAACAGGATGTTGATATGAAGTTGCATGAGTACGTTTAACGAACTTCTTGAATTGAATCTCTTGCTTCTGCTTTTGAAGACTTTGAGGGTAGGGTGCTGGTAGTTTCTTTACTGAACTGGTTGATTTGTCTTCTGTGGCAATTCTACATCTAACGAAGTTGTTAGTTGATCAGAATTAGGTGGTTCTAAGATTACCTTGTTGGTTTTATAGATTCTGGTTCTGGTGAAACTATAGTTTCAACATTCGGTTGGACTTCCTCTGAATCTTGAGCGTCAGCTAGCTCCTTTTTAACTTTGATGGTATTGGGCTTTACTTTCTTTCCACTCCTCAATGTCAACGCTTTGCAATGTTCCTTCCCCGGATTCCTCGGATTCTCCGTATCACTAGGTAAAGCACCTTGTGGTCGATTCCTGAGTTCAGTAGCAAGCTAGCCCACTTGGTTTTCCAGGTTTTTCAATATAGCTGCTTGGCTTTGGATTAAGGCATCATTCTTGGCCATGTATGCCTTCAATAGATTTTCTAAGCCATTGGATGGTTCAGCTTGGGTTGGTTTCTGAACATGTAGGGGAAAACTAGGTGGCTGGGTCAATCTAGGTTGGGCGTAAGTGGTACTGGTTCCAGCTCCTTGGTTACTCCAGGAAAAATTCAGGTGGCTTCGCCAAGATGGGTTATAAAAATTGGATTGCAGTCCTTGCCTTCCTCGATTTTGGTTTTGGTTACCTAGGTAGTACATGGATTCTGGGTTTGATGGCATTCTTCGAACAAATGTCTTTCCCTACAATAAACACATGATATATTTTTAAATTGATTTGGTGGTTGTGCTGCAAAACTATTAGACCGATTAGTAGTAAGATTTTTAAGCATTGGTGATATTGATGATACCTGAGATACGAGTGAAGTAAGAGCGTCTACTTCATGTATTCCAGCAACTTGTCTTCCTGACGCTGCTCGGTTGGTTGGCCATTGGTAATTGTCACTGGCGATCCTCTCGATAGTTTCATAAGCCTCATTATAAGACTTAGAAAGGAGAACACCATTAGCAGAAGCGTCCACTACCATCCTTGTGTGAGCATTGAGACCATATAAAATGTCTCAAGTTGGATGCAATGTGGGATTCCGTGATGAGGGTACTTTTGTAATAACTCTTTGTACCGTTCCCATGCCTCATACAAGGACTCATCATCCATTTGTTGGAAGGCAGTGATCTCATTCCTCAACTTAGCATTTTTGCTAGGCGAGAAATACTTTATAAGAAATCTTTCTGCTAACTCTTGCCATGTAGAAATTGAGTTTGGTGGCAAAGAGTTCAACCAGGCTCGAACTCTGTCCCTTAGTGAATATGGGAACAGCTTTAATCATAATGCATCGTCGAGTGCTCCGGCTAACTTGAAAGAATCGCTAACCACCATAAATAGTCTTAAGTGTAAGTGAGGATCTTCGGCAGGCATTCAACTGAATTGGCCCACTGTCTGAAGCATCTAGAACATGACTGGCTTCAACTCGAACTATTGTGCCTCGATTTTAGGTCTCCTAATACCCGGATTAAGATCATTAAACACTGGTATAACATACTGTCTTAAAGCTCTATCCCTATCATCAGCAATAAGGATAGGATTTTGAGCAGGGTTTGCTCCTTGATTCGGATTTTCAAAGTTCATCTCTTTAGTCCTTCTCTGATCCGCTTGTCTTCTTCACTCTCAAAAAGTTTGTTCTATTTCAGGCTCTACCAGGAGTAGGTCAATAATTCGGCCAATACTCATAAACACATGAAATAATCACTGTAAAAATTAATTAAGTAAAGATTAAATAGAAAAATAAACCAAATGTAAAACTAACAAGTTCACAAATAATGACTTTTAAAAACAGGTGCAAGTGTAGACAATCGCAACAAGTAATAAAGTGACAAGTAAATATCGAGTTATCGTACCCACAGGGACTGTGAAAAGAATTATTTATGAATGTAATTTAAAACACTTTGGTGAAGGAAAATATTTTGTTTAAAGAGGATGATTAAAAACTTAAGAAAATAACTAATTAAAATAATTAAAAATGAAGTAAAAAGTTCTAATGCATGATTTCAAAATAAGATTTAATCAAGATGATATAATTGTGTTGGATTAATTAAACTTCTTATCTTAGAATTATTAAACTCATGTTTATATTGTTACGAATAAAATCACGGCAAACCGGTAATTTACTAACTTATGAACATACTTACATACCAAAATCCATTCATCTCTTGACATATTCCCATGTCAATTCAACCGACTAAACAGATTCTAGTAAGCAAACATGTTATTGCACATACATACTCATTAAACTGAACTAATCTCTTTCATAACCCTATGTCAATTGAAACGATTAATTAAATCTAATAAGCATATAAAAGACTATGTGAGGTAACAAGATATCCCTACCTTGAAATAGTTTAATCACAATAATCTTGCAAGTTATGCAAGGCAATAATATCGCCAGATACATTGCTAATTTAACCTTCAGCTACCTTAGAAGAATAAACATGCACTGATTAAGTACTATGTCAATTAATTACAATTGCAATCCGTTTAAATAATTAACTCATTAGCGACCTCACAGTCGTAACGCAAGAATAACTTAGGCATGATTTTACTTAATCAAGCATCTTACCGAGGCCTATAACAACATAAACACGATTCTAACAATTTAAGATGACGAATGCAATCAACCCAACATGAATTAAATTCAAGCTAAGCTGATTAAATTAACCATTCCAACAACATAAAGATTCATAGATATGTTCATCATAACAACAAAAATTAAAGAGATAGGGAACAAGAATCAAATCTGGTGGTTTTTCGATGCTTGACTAGGTTGCTCCGTTCTTCCTTCTTGTTGTCCTTGCCAATCAATGCTTCGATGAACACTAAATTGCTGCTCCAAAATGGTTGAAGAACACCCCTTTCCCAAGGGAAGAAATAGGCACAAGATAAAGGAAATTGAAAGGGAAAAATGAGAGGAAAAAGTGGGAGAGGAGAAAAGTGTTGTGAGATGAATGAGGAGTGAATGAGATGCTTTTAATGATCAGCCAAGGGGTGCTTTTATAGCTGAGGAGGGCTACTAAAAATAGCTAAAATTAGCAGCCAAAGAACCCTCCCTTGGCCGGCCACACATGTGGCAAAGTTGAAGCTTTCAACTTTGCTAAAAATAGCTTGGGACAAACCCATAAATCCACCAATTGTAGAGGGGTTTGAATGCAGCTTTGAAAAGTCTTCAAGGGCTTCTTTGCAAGCTTAATTAATCAGGTAAAAAGCTGATTTGGGTCAGCATATGGACGGTTTTGGGCTGCCCAATTCTTGGCCGGTTCACTTCAATCTACTTTTTCCATAATTAATTAATAATAATTTATTTAGCCCAAATTAAATTGGGTATAAATTAAAATTAATTATATTATGAATTAATACACATATTTGGACCGTCTTAGGCTGGAAATTAATTCACCTTGATACTTCAAATTGCTTCTTGGTTTTGTGCTTCAAGTAGTGTCTGCCGAGCCATTTTTTGCCCTTTGTGCAATTCTGTCGAAAAGAATTAAAATTAATCAAAATTAATTATAAATTTAACTAAAATTCATCATGTTCATATTTTAAGTACAATTTAATTATTTTATAAAAATTAATTATTTTGCGACACGAATTAAATCGGAACGGTATGATTTTAAGTTAAAAAGGGCATGTAAAAATGCGTAAATTTTCATGTTTCCAGTAGTTGGATCCCTCAAGGGAATAATCAAGTTTAAACAACTGACACAGTTGAGGCCGTTGATTTGAATTGGATTCTTCTAACTCATTAGGCTATTGAGGAATTAAATTGTGGAAGTTGCTTTCAAGGGTATTCACTTGATAAGGGTTAAATGCTAGATTGCTCCCATAATTGATTTACATACAGAAGGGCTAGTGGTATAAGATTGTTCCTCGATCACTATAGACAACTTATTAATTCGAGGAGAGATTTCATCATCTGAGATCAGTTCAAAGTTGGAATCAAAATTGTGCTTGAAGCTAGAGCTTCTGTAACAACCCATTTTTAGTGAAATCGGAATAATGGTTTTGAGACCTCAAACCCTACAAGTAAATTATTATTTTAATGTATAAGGTATGTTAGTAAGGTTGTATAAAAATTTCGTTAAGAAATTTGGACGTTTGTGTAACACCCCACACCCGTGCCCTACGCCGGGATGGAAAACGATGCGTTACCGAACTTAAACACATGCATATGAACATTCTTGAGTTATCAAGACTGGATCAATTTAAAACTTTTCAGTCTTTGTCTAAAACTCTTTAACATTGGCCTACAAGGCCCAAATCACACATCAGAAATCATTCGAGACCAGCTCGGTCCTTTAACAACCTTAGAAAAATGACCTATGAAATAGGGCACACGCCCATGTGGATGGGCAACATGCCCGTGTGTAATTTTGAACATGGTCGTGCTGATGGCCCGTGTTGCCCACACGACCTAAGCATTTAGGGACATGCCCGTGCTCCCTTACCTGTGTGGATTTATTTTTCTATTCGAACCTACGGGGGTTTTCACACGGCCTGGCACACGCCCGTGTCCATGGCCCATGTCTCTCGCACGGCCACGACACGCCCGTGTCTTAGTCCGTGTGTAAAAACCTTGACATTCTGTTTCTAACATCAGTAACCCTTAAAGGTTACATAGCCAAGGCACATGCCCGTGTGCTAGGCCGTGCCTTTCACACAGCTGAGATACACGGTCGTGTCTCTACCCGTGTGTTTACTACGATGCATACTAACTTGCAAATTTAACATGTATGAGACACACGGCCATATAACACGCCCATGGGGCTGACCGTCTGCTACACGCGCTCTAGACACACGCCCATGTGTCTATCTGTGTGGACAAAATAAGGCTATTTACCAAGCCTCTTTGCCACCCTTACATACACCAATCTACACAAGGTCAACCAAGACCAATACAAGCATAACATATATAACCAAATCAGCCACAACCATTGGAAATTTGCACCAAATGCATTGAATAATAATTAGTATTAGCCAACATTTATGGCCTATACAAAATGAATATCATATCTATCATATGAGCCAACGTATTGTGGCTAACTAATAAAACACTAAACAAAAGATTCGAGTCCCTATACATACCAGAATCAAAACAGTTAAACTAGCTATACCAAGGCCTTAGGTGATAGTGTGATCGATGCTTCCGACATCACTTGACCCTCGATACTAGCTTGGAGGCACTATAAGGAAAGAAAAGAAGGAGGGTAAGCATGGGATGCTTAGTAAGTACATACATGCAAATAAAGTGTAATTAAAAACACATTCATTAAACGATAACTTGTCATACTTAAAGGATGTATAACATTTAAACCTCTCTATCTTACTCTTCACTAATAAAACACATTCATTCTCTTTAACGACATACCTCATTGGAAATATCACCAACTTACTCTTTGAGTTACTCGTTGAACACTCGGAATACTAATGGATACACGGGAAGTGTAATAGCCCATTTTTGCCCGGCCCATTTCAGTATTTAAAATAATAAACCCCTAAAAAATAAAGTCCAAGTTCTGTCCAGAATTACAAATATAATTTGGTCCGATCGGAATGGCCCATTACTTGAAAAGATTTGAGGTCCATCTACAAGCTTGACTCATATGGAAATATAATCTTCAATGATATGCAATCTTAGATGTGATATGCAATCTTAAATATGATTGCAATCTTAGATATGATATGCAATCTTAGAAGATATGACTTTGTAATCTTGGAGATTTAATTTGTAGATATCCTTTAATCTTAACCGTTGATGTAATTCATCTGTACCGTTGGATTTGGGGAGGCTCAACTATAAATAGAGGCCTCTCCCTTTACTGTAAATCACTTGAGTTTTGGGAAGCAATAAGAATTCTTGAGAGCATTCACTCAAATTTCTTTCCCTCTTGCGTTCTTACTCTCTGTGGTTTTCTTATTTTATTCTTCGTCTATCTTAGTTTTTCAACCTTATTTTTATTTTAATTTCTTCATTTTTCAAATATGTATATTTATTCCTATCTTTTATACATTTGATTATATATTTTATATATTATAATATTTAACCTTTTTATATTGTTTATTTTCAAATATATATTTTCTATGCATGTATATATATTATATTATCATTTCATGTATTTTGAACTATTGCATTATATTTTTATAATTTATAAATGTTCTATTTATTCATTTTTTTTAGTGTATGTCATTTATCTTATTTGTGCATAGTTTCATTTTTTATAGGCTATGTTTAATTATTTCTTTTATGTGCTATTTTATGATATATATTGTTGTATAATTTTTGCATGTATTATGTTTTTCTTTTAGTTTACTCATGTTTTTATTTGTTTATTATCTTATATTTACCCTAGTATGATTTTTTTCATTAAACGTATGTTCATTTTATTTAGTTTTGTCTTAATGATATTATTTATGTTTGTATGGAAATGTTAGAATATTTTGTACATCTATGCTTCATGATGCATTAATATGTCATCCTAAAACGTCATTTAAAATAATATTCCAAGGTTTTTTTTTAAAAAAAAAATAAAAGGCAATGCCTGATGTTTGGAAACTTTAAGAAAGGTAGTGCCCTAACTTACTGGGTTGCGACTTTTCTCGTTGAATTCGAATAGTCAAGCACCCTTCTAAGTGATTTTGAGTTTTCAAAACTTAAAAAATTATTTCGAGATTTCAAAACATAGTGTCCTAACTTACTGGATATGGCATTTTGTTGTTTCGAGATAGAAATTTTTGAAAGACGAGCTTAGTTTCGAAGGTTTTAAAATGTTGCGTCCTAACTTACTGGATGTGATGTTTTGACTCGTTTGAAATAAGTGAGCCTGAATTTTCAAAATTGAGACATTCTAATTAAAAGAGGTTTGCATCTTAAAACTTTCAAATTTCTGACATTAAAGACACTTGATAATCAATTAGGTACCAATTTTTGGGCGTTATGAGGGTGCTAACCCTTCCTCGTACGTAACTGACTCCAAAATCCATTTTCTCGATTTCGTAGACCAAAATTAATGTTTTAAAACAAAACATTTTATAAGGTGATCCAATCACACTTAAAAAAATTGGTGGCGACTCCCGTTTCCATTTTCATTTTTCTTAAAGTCAATTCCCATTTTCCAAAACTTGATTTAAAAATGGTTTCGACAGCTTGGCGACTCCATTAGGGAATAATAAGAGAGTCAAGCCGTATAATTGATTACCTTTTGTCTTAATGTAGAAAATTTTAAAAATTTTAAAATTCAATCCTCTTTGCATTACATGTGTTTGTATTATTGCATATGTTATATATTCTGATATGCATTGCATTTGCATGACCGTTGTGGTCACACCCTTAAGTGGGAGTGAGAAACTATGCCTTCGTGAGGTTTTTGGCTCCGTGCAGGATAGTGGATCACTTTCGGGATACATCCGTACCTATGGTTTCGTGAGATTTTCATCTTCGTGTAGCCATAGGGAAATGTGTTCCCCTAAACTGAACTCGATTCAAATGAGCCTATAATGGGTGAGAATCGAGGAATCTGCTGGTTTAGGTACCTCACCTTTAGAACTAAAACCTCATATAGAAAAATCGTAAGAGCTCAACTTAGTTAGAATTATACTTTAGATATTACCCTCACATATCATTCTTGAGTTTATTAATATTATGTGATACTGACTGTTTCCTTTTTTCATTGCATGTCATTTTGCATTTAAAAGGTATCGATTCAAGGTCAGTTTCTAAGTTAGAAAGTTTTATTATAGAGAACGGACTTGTTGATAGAGTGGAGGGCAACGCTAACGTCCATAGATGGTCTGAGCAAACTCAGCTAAGAAAAGAGGATAGCATAACTGTGGGATATATGTCGAAGCTGTCAGACTACACTCGCATCAGTGTTACACAGAATAATCTGCAGGAGTTTAAGGCGATTTGAGATCAGTGGGGCAATGAGACCAAGCAATCATTCTACGGTAAGTACGGAGATTTGCCCTATTTGTTTGATATTCAGGTTGATGAGAACTTGTTTCGAGCTCTCGCTCAATTTTGGTACCTAGCTTATAGTTGTTTTACCTTTGGGGAGGTAGATTTAGTGCCTACTGTGGAGGAGTACACAGCCTTACTTCGGTGTCCTAGATTTCAATGTGATAGGATTTATTCTCGAGCTGCTTGTGTCCCAACCTTTGGTAAGAAGTTGATTACCATTACGAGGATGAGCGAGCAGTGGATCATGGCTAGAATTAAGGAAAAGGGTGAAAGTGCATTCCATGGGGAGCTTTGAATGATCTGATCCAGACATATCCATACGAGGTAAAGAGGGTAGACATTTTTGCCTTAAGCTTATACGGATTGATGGTTTTCTCCAAGGCCTTGGGATATGTGGATGAGGCGACCACGGATCTCTTCTATCGACTTAGCAAACGGGTCACTTCTGTTCTTGCGATTTTGGCAGAGACATTCAGGTCCTTGAATGCATGTAGGAGGGCCAGTGCAGGTAGGTTTGTTGGTTGTGCTCAGTTACTTTTAGCTTGGTTCTACAATCACTTCCGATTGATAGATAGGGTGGTTTGTCGGGTCTTCTTTGAGGATTACTCCCTGTTGAAGGACATAGCAGCTTCAATAGGAGAGTTGATGTTCCCGACAAAAAAATTGGATAGCGCTACTTCAGAACCTGCAGTCAAAGGATGTGGTGCGGAGGGCTCCATGGATGATTCCTGGTGAGATTCTTTGCCGATGCTGTAGTTTTGATTGGGTCCCTTTATTGGGAATTTAGGGTGCCATTGGTTATGCCCCTTTGCTTGTGTTGAGGTAACATGGATTGAGACAGTTCATACTGGTTATTTACGGGTTGGTTCAGAGTGAGTTTGCGTATAGAGGAGCTGACTACAAGAGGAAGGTCAGTGAGATCTCTAATGCTTGGAACAAAACTTGTCGATTAAAGGGAGTAGCTATTAGCCCTGCTGTGACTCCTGAGTATGTCGAGTGGAGAGGTAGAAGGATTAATGATAACATCCCTAAGCCAAGCGTGGAAGAAGCTCGATTGATGGAGGAATATTTGCAAGTGACGCCCTCGGAGTTAGAAATTATGAAGCAAGAGTTTGAGAGAAAGAACTTGGAGCTCGAGAAGAGGATAGCAAAGCTCAAGGAAGAAAAGATATACTTGAGCCTAGACGTCGATGTGCAAAAGATAGAGGTCAAAAAGGTAAAGAAGGAAAAGAGAAAGATAGAGAAAGATCGAGATGATTTAAAAGAACACTACAAAAGGGCACAAGTATCCTTGAAGAGAGCGGGAATAGGAGGGTCTTCAGATCAGTTGCAGAAAGAGGTCCGAGGGGAAAAGTCCAAAGCCGAATATTGGGAGAGGAAGTTCCCAGAGGTGCAATTAGGAAATTTGACCTTAGAGAAAGAAAATCAAGGGTTAAAAATTAGAGTGACTGATCTTGGGCGATCCCTTCATCTGCAACGAAGTCGTGATTCCACGGTAGAGGTAAAAAAGCTAAAAGGCAAAGTTGGGGAGTTAGAATCAGCATTGCAAGATAGTAAGCTTTTTATCGAGTAGCTTGAGGCACGAGAGGATCATTTAAAGGGAGAACTGCGCCAGTCTAAAGAATTAGTTAGAGATAGAGATTACCTTATTGGAGAAGCCATAATTCAGATCCGAGAAGTAGCTGAACACGTTCGAGACTTGGAAGTACGAGCTGACGTATTGAGTATGGTGCATGAGTCATCGTCGAATATAGGTCGAGAGTTAGCCCTTTTATTAGATAGAGTTAAAACTTTGGGCATTAGGGCGAAAGCGTATTTGTAATCCATTTATATGTAAAGATATTCTTTTTCTAAATAAAGTTTTCTAAATGAGATTGAATCGAGATCGATACCTTTTGCATTCATTTGCATCTTATATCATTTCATTGCATCATTTGCATTCAAAATTATAAAAGACCCTAATTAGTTAAAGTTATTAAAAAGAGAAAGAAAAAGAGAGAGAGAGAAGAGGGTCACGGCTAAGTGAAAAAGAAGTTGAATGGGAATTAACGACGTTCCCTTACATATCCCCGAATTTTGTGTCAGGAGGGATAGCTTACCCGGAGAAGGGGTGTTTAGAAATGAAAATCATCCCATCAATGTCATACATAAGAAAAGGACTGAACAAAGAAACCTTGAGGGCATTCGCCCTTACGAACCGGGAAGTTCTTTAAACAATTGGACTGCAGAAGAACTTCCTGTAATCTTTAGGAATTTTACGGAGTAATATTCAGAACACTCT
Organism: Gossypium anomalum; assembly: GCA_025698475.1. NCBI lineage: Eukaryota > Viridiplantae > Streptophyta > Magnoliopsida > Malvales > Malvaceae > Gossypium > Gossypium anomalum. Next base: position 72,571,463 of record CM046968.1, read on the forward strand.
TGTTGCTCTAAAGCCTAGGAGTAATGAGATTTCTTTTGAGAAGTGGGCTCATGTTCAGACATTTTTATTTTCAATAAAACATACTTTTATTATTTATCCGAGTATATATTCTTTCATTCTGATTCTTTTGACCTTTGACATTCTTTATAAATTTTCATTTCATGTAAATAGTCATTCTTGAATTCATTTATTCCTTGTATATTCTTTTGTGTGCCTATCATAGATCCCTAGATATCAATGACGCGGGCAACGATACTACAAATTCAGAGTTCCTTTTGAGTGCGATATGTGTTTAGAGGAATCTCAGTACTTTGAAGGTGACAGAAATTGTGACATGTTTCTGAATTTGTTGAAAATGGTTTTTACCCATGAAGTGGTGGTAGGAAATATAGCCTTAGAGGAAGGAAAGATTGCGAAATTGGAATTAGCTGAGGAGATAAAACAAGACCTTGTTGAGACTATTATGGGAATTCAAAAATGTGGTCCAAAGATGCATGCATGAGGATTTGCAATTACCAGGATAAACATGAGGTTTTGGGGCACTGTTGGTCCACCATAGAAAGGGATCGCATCAGTTGTACAATGAATGCCAAATTTAAAGGAGTCAAGACTTATGGGGCATGTATGTTATGGGCCCGAACTCGTCAAAAGTTTCAAGCTTACAAAGACTCATCTTTGTGGACGTCAACTACTCCATTAAGAGGGGGAGATAGCTTCATATGCCAATATTACAAAGTCAAAAGTCATCCATTTCAAAAAAAAAAGATTATATATAACTGCACAATGCCAAAAGTTTGCAATCTTTTCAAATATAATACGCCATACCATAGTACAACAAAGGTTGCCAAAAGAAAAGAAAAAGAAGAAAAAAATAAATTACAGAAGATGACCGAGACTGGTAAAAATTGGCATAAGAAACTACCGCCTACTCTCTATGCTTACGCTGGGGGCAAACACCTTCAATTCCAGTTGTTTCAAAGGTTCCAACCATCATCCTTAGAATGGGTGCATTGTTTGGCTTTCCTGAGTAGTCTGATGTGCCTTCAATAGCTGCGATGGTTAGCTCCAGGCGGTGGCCATTGATTTCCAGCTATGGGGCATCACGCCGTACACAGTCTCTGAAGCTTAAAATGATAGATTCTTTCTTCAAAACTAGTTTCTGACAAAGTGGATGACGGTATCATGAAGGAAGCTCTCTTAGGCTTCTATACAAGTTCAGGGAAGAGGAAACCTGATCAAATCATTATTTTCAGGGGTGGAGTTAGCGAGTCTCAATTCAATCAAGTTTTGATCAAGTTATTGAGGCTTGCAAGTTCCTTGACGAGAAGTGGAACCCTAAAGATTGTGGTTATTGTTGTACGAAAAACCATCATACCAAGTTTTTTTTAGCAGGGATCTCCTGACAATGTGCTACATGGTACTGTCATTGACAACAAAGTATGCCATCCAAAGAACAATGATTTTTACCTTGGTACCCATTGGAATCACGAGGCAGACCCACTATCATGTTCTCTTAGACCAGGCTGGGTTTTCGGCTGATGATCTGCAAGAGTTTGTTCATTCTCTATCCTATATGTATCAAAGGAGCACCACAGCCATATTTGTTGTGGCTCTATTTGCTACGCTCATTTGGCGCCTTCACACAGCTTGGGGCAATTTATGAAGATTAGGGATGCTTCAGAAACATCATCGAGTCATGGTTGGATGTATGCTCCGGGAGTAATCTCTGTACCTCAGCTTTCCAGGTTGAAGGATAAAGTCAGTAATTTCATTCTTATCTGCTGAGAATCATTGAACCATCTTTTTGTAGGGTTTGACAAACAACAGCCAGGACTGCTGCTGAGGCAATCCCTTTCTCATGGGTTTATGAATCAAGATTTTCCTCCAAGCTTTGATGGAGTCAAGAATTGAATACCTCTAGTAAACTTAACTTGAAAGTATTAATCTTAAGCAAATGTACCAAGAATGGATGACACAAACTTATGACAAAGAAGGTTCGTCCAAAATAATTTCATAAAGGAAACCTTGTGCTGAAAAAGATCCTTCCCATGCAAAAGGATGCCGAATTGGGAAGGGCCTTATGTTGCGAAAAGGGCTTTCTCTAGAGGTGTACTAATTTTGACAAGAAATGGATAGGAAGAATTTATCTGATCCAGTGAATTCGGACTCGGTCAAGGAGTACTTTGTCTGAAGGAGAGGGGAAGCCAAGGTGAAAACCCGCAAAGGGCGCCTTGAGACTAAAAGGGTTTTGAGTTGAAAACCCGAAAGGGCAGCTCAAATTTGGAAAGTCATGCAGTGACCTTGCTATACCGGATTCGACGAGAAGTGAAGTATGTTACATATCGAGGCATTAACGAATTACTTTGGATCTTTTAAACACATGTTGAACTCAAGAAAGTCTTCATAGAGCTGGTGTATAGACGCTCAAGCGGCGATATCTAGGGCATCTGATTTTTGTCCTATTTACTATCTTTGGATTCTTTTTCTTCGCAAAGATATGTTCTTAGGTTAATCTTTTTGCATTCCTTCTAATAATTTGTCCAAATCTAATTATCCTCAGGATCAATTTATTTGTCTCCCATTATTCATAAAGGATGTTGCATTGAAATAATGATAAATGAACTAAAATATCTTCACAAACGAAGTTTTGCATATTACTCTAGAAATTTCTAGATATTACAAGAAACTGAAACAAGACAATTGTTTAAGGAATTCTCATATATATGGGTTGGAGATACTCGAGAGATTTTCTTCTTCAGTCCAAAGGTGGTTAGACGTTTTAAGCAATATTGATCTTAAGAAAGGATCATTTCATAAACATCTTCAGTGGGTCGTAACATTTGGGGAATGGTACGGTAAACCAAATTGATGGAGAAGATTCAAGGCATACGAGCAGAGTATGATTGATATGTCAAGAAGAATGAGGTGGAAAGCTCGATAGATGAATGAGTGATGACGTCCGAAATAGGAGTTATTTTCATAAACATTTTGCATCACAATATGTCTAATTAGGAGCATTTGACTCATTTCGATCATGGCATCTTAATTATTTGGCATAAGCATAAATTCCAGGAAATCAATTCTACAGGTGTATTCCCCAGTGGACAATGTAGCAAGATTGATTGAAAATTACAAAATTAAGCGCCTTAATCCCCTAAGTAGTAGGGTAACAAGTTAAATTTGTAGATCTTATCTCCCTAAGCAGTAGTGGAGCAGATCAAACACGCGCCTTAACCACCTAAGTAGTAGGGCAACAGACCAAAGCATAGCAGATCTGGCCTTTACGTGTTTACACTGAAGTAGATCCAATATAACAAGATTTGGCTTCTCTATCTTCGACAGAGAGCAAATCGAGGACATAACAAATCTGACTTTCGGATGTTCTCACATCAAAACAGATCCAAGATAACAGATCTGGCATCTCCATATTCAAATGGAGAGCAGATATATAGCAGATCTAACTTTCAGATGTTTTTACTGAAGCAGATCTAAGATGATTTGGCATTATTGTGTTTACAAGGAGCAAATTGAAGACATAGCAGATCTGAATTTTAGATGTTTTCACATCAAAGCAGATCCAAGGTAATAGATCTGGCGTCTCCATATTCGACGGAGAGCAGACACATAGCAGATCTAACCTTCAGATGTTTATACTGAAGCAGATCCAAGATGATTTGGCATCCTTGTGTCTACAAGAAGCAAATCGAAGACATAGCAGTCCGACCTTCGATGTTTATCTTTGAAGCGGATCCAAGATGATTTGGCATCCTTGTGTTTACAAGGAGCAAATTGAAGACATAGCAGATTTGGCTTTCACGTGTTTATGCTGAAGCAAATCTAAGATGATTTGGCATCTCTGTATTGTCAGGGAACAAATTGAAGAAGCAGATTTGGCATCTCTGTGTTCGACAGAGAGCAAATCAAAGATAGCAGATATTGCCTTCCTAAGTTGCAGTGAAGCAGATTGAAGCTGTCAAGAGGCCATTTAAAGAAGATCAAGGATCAAGAACTCAAGACTCGGTGAGCCCGGGCAAAATTGGTCCTTTTATAGTCTTTGCTCTATTCTCATATACAAAGAATGAGCAAAGAGGGGCGATTAGAGACACTCAATTTTGCCCGGCCTGTAAATAAGTCCAAAAACAAAAGTAATAAACCTAAAAAAACGAAGTCCAAGTTCAGTCCAGAATTACAAATATAATTTGGCCCGATCAGAATGGCCCATTACTTGAAAAGATTTAAGGTCCATCTACAAGCTTGACTCATATGGAAATATAATCTTTAAGGATATGCAATCTTAGATATGATATGCAATCTTAGATATGATACAATCTTAGATATGATATACAATCTTAGATATGATATGCAATCTTGAAGATATGATCTTGTAATCTTGGAGATTTAATTTGTAGATATCCTTTAATCTTAACCGTTGATGTAATTGATCTGTACCATTGGATTTGGGGAGGCTCAACTATAAATAGAGGCCTCTCCCTTCATTGTAAACACACTGGAGTTTTGGGAAGCAATAAGAATTCTTGAGAGCATTCACTCAAATTTCTCTCCCTCTTACGTTCTTACTCTCTGTGGTTTGTTCTTATTTTATTCTTCGTCTATCTTAGTTTTTCAACCTTTTTTTTTATTTTAATTTCTTCATTTTTCAAATATGTATATTTATTCCTATCTTTTATACATTTGATTATGTATTTCATATATTATAATATTTAACCTTTTTATATAGTTTATTTTCAAATATATATTTTCTATGCATGATATATATTATATTATCATTTCATGTATTTTGAACTATTGCATTATATTTTTATAATTTGTAAATGTTCTATTTATTCATTTTTTTAGTGTATGTCATTTATCTTATTTGTGCATAGTTTCATTTTTTTATATGCTATGTTTAATTATTTCTTTTATATGCTATTTTATGATACATATTGTTGTATAATTTTTTCATGTATTATGTTTTTCTTTTAGTTTACTCATGTTTTTATTTGTTTATTATCTTATATTTACCCTAGTATGATTTTTTTCATTAAACGTATGTTCATGTTATTTAGTTTTGTCTTAATGATATTATTTATATTTGTATGGAAATGTTAGAATATTTTATACATCTATGCTTCATGATGCATTAATATGTCATCCTAAAACGTCATTTAAAATAATATTCCAAGGTTTTTTTTAAAAATAAAAAATAAAAGGCAATGCTTGATGTTTGGAAACTTCGAGAAAGGTAGTACCCTAACTTACTGGGTTGCGACTTTTCTCGTTGAATTCGAATAGTCAAGCACCCTTCTAAGTGATTTTGAGTTTTCAAAACTTGAACAATTATTTCGAGATTTCAAAAGATAGTGTCCTAACTTATTGGATATGGCGTTTTGTTGTTTCGAGATAGAAATTTTTGAAAGACGAGCTTAGTTTCGAAGGTTCTAAAATGTTGCGTTCTAACTTACTGGATGTGATGTTTTGACTCATTTGAAATAAGTGAGCCTTAATTTTCAAAATTGAGACATTCTAATTAAAAAGGTTTGCATCTTAAAACTTTCAAATTCCCGACATTAAAGACACTTGATAATCAATTAGGTACCAATTTTTGGGCGTTATGAGGGTGCTAACCCTTCCTCGTACGTAACCGACTCCTGAATCCGTTTTCTCGACTTTTGTAGACCAAAATTAATGTTTTAAAACAAAACAATTTATAAGGTGATCCAATCACACCTAAAAAGATTGGTGGCTACTCCCGTTTTTGTTTTTCTTAAAGTCGATTCCCATTTTCCAAAACTCGATTTAAAAATGGTTTCGACAGGAAGCTTGCACCTAAGTGCCATATAAGTAGCCAAAGCTACCTCGTACTATGAAATGCTCATATTTTGAGCTACTCACGGGCCTTTTTACCAAGTCAGTACCCAGACCCCATAGTACTATCACGTATGCCATGTAAGTAGCCAAAGCTACCTCGTACTATGAAATGCTCATATTTTGAGCTACTCACGGGCCTTTTTACTAAGTCAGTACCCAGACCCCATAGTACTATCACGTACGCCCGCTCATTGGGCTACTCACGGGTCTATACACAGAATCAGCACCTGAACCCACATTATGTATAACATTTATCTCATGAACTCAGACACAACTCATGAGTTCAAACCACATAGTTCTCATGGAATACCCTTTGTATCCTATGTCGTAACCATTTTCAAATCGAGTTTTCAAAAATGGGAATCGACTTTAAGAAAAATGAAAACGGGAGTCGCCACCAATCTTTTTAGGTGTGATTGGATCACCTTTAAAATATTTTGTTTTAAAACCATTAGTTTTGGTCTACATAATAAAAAGAACAGGTTCGGGAGTCGGTTACGTACGTGGAAGGATTAGCACCCTCGTAACGCCCACAAATTGGTACCTAATTAATTATCAAATGTCTTTAAGGTCGGAAATTAAAAAATTTAAGATGCAATCCTCTTTAAAATATTTGAAAACTTGAGTTTACTTATATTAAGGTATTGACTTTAAGTTAGTCCTTTAGAAATCACTATCTCGAAACAACAAAAAGCTATATCCAGTAAGTTAGGACATATCACTTTGCAGTTCCAAAACAGTCACTTATATTTTTAAAACCTTTAAAACTTAGAAGGGTACTTGACTATTCGAACTTAACGAGAAAAGTTGCAACCCAATAAGTTAGGGCACTACTTTTTTGAAACTTTCAAACACCAAGTATTGCCTTTATATTTTTCAAAATTTGGGACCATATCTTTTAAAAGATGATTACATTATATTATAAATCCTAATGATATATTATTGTACTAAGTAGATAATACATGCATTTAATGAATACTATTGTATAAAGATCATGCATTAGGTACATGTATATAATGAATACATATAAAGCAAATATTAACAATATGCATACAACGGTATATATAGCATATATCAAGAATAAATAAACAAGATATGTAAACATACAAAATGATAATCAAATGATATATGATACTTAATATATAAAGAAAACAAAATATGTATACAATTAAGCAAGACATATTATATTAATAACAAAAATAAAGAAAAATAATTATATGATAACATATTGGTGTAGGAGCATGTAAGAGATTTCATAATATTAGCCTAAGATGAAATGATATATATAGTAAATAATTAATTAATTAATAAAAATGTATATAATGTGGGTTAAAAATATGATTTAATAATAATTCTCATTTTTTTGAAATAATATATAATATAAATGTAAATAATATAATTGACTATACATGAAATACATAACATATATAAAAAAATTATATAATAAAATGTAATATAAATATATAAGAAATATAATAGATATAATATAAAATTAAATATATATATATATAATTAATACATATAATATATGTGAAAAATATAATAATACACATAAATAGTGATAATTTGAGGAAAATAATATATATTATATATATAAAAAGAAAATAACACTTTTAATAATTTAAAAGTAAAATTAAAGTTAATCAAATATTAATAATATATATGTAGTAATAAAATAGGAGCAAATTTAAAGTTTTATAAAGCCACAGGGTAAATTTAAAAAGCTAAAGCTGAATTAAGGCTCAATTTGAAACACCCGCAAAATAAAAGGGGTTACTGAGCAAATAACCCTTTTTTTCAAAGTGTCACCGTTTTCCCCTAACGCGATTGCAAATCGTTGGGGGGTCGAATTGAAGCAGAATAAAATGTTAATGCCAAATTTCACAATAAATAAAATAGAATTGAAAGTATAAAAATAGCGAGAGGATCAATTTGGTAATTAATCCATTTTGCAAAAATGCGCGGATCCTCCCCGGGTAATCGGGTCAACGCGCGGATCCTAGGGTTACAAAACGGTGTCGCTCTACTGGGGTTATATAACCCAAAATTTAGCCCCAAAAAAACATTTTTACACTAGTTTTAAAAAAAGTTTGAGAGCCTCCACAGTAGGGAAAGCAGGTTCCCTGGTTTCGGCCTCTGGCCACCAGGTCGTATTTGCCTCACGCGCCTCATGCGCCGTCGCTAGCGGTGGTCTGAAGGTTTAGAACCTTCGTCCTTCCACAGGTAACTTATTCCCCTTTTATTTCTCTACTTTGTGTATATTAAAGCAGTTTATATGTGCTTGAAAATAAAATATAAAACATGCGGTTAGATCACCTTTTGCGACTGTTGATAAGAATATCTGTGTATATCTCTTTAAAATAAAACCTCCCCTTTTACAATGAAGGGTTCTGGCTTTTATAGCCACCACTATATTTCATAAACTGGAAAGAAATCAAGGATTTCTTTCCATTTCGTCTACTGTATCCTATCCCTGATTATGATTTGTTTTGATCCCCTTTTTTTTTGTTTCCTTTTTGTTTGCAGATAACCCACAAGAATCTCTCTCAATCACTGGTGTTCGCACGTTACCAACGCCAGATTCTGGCCTGTCTCGTGCGTTGATGGTGGTGACGGTGGCCGGTGCCAAGGCGCCGATCACTAAGTAGGACGACACGCGTAGAACCTTCTGCTGCATGCGCGCGAGAAGATAGTAAGCAGAAACCCTAGGGTTTCTCGCCTGGGGCTGCAACCATTTGGGTCAATTGGGCCTTAAGAAATTTTGGATTTGTAACGGATATAGGCATTTTGGGCTAAATGATTTAATTGGGTCTGCAGGTTTAATTAGTAGATAAATGGGTGTAATTTGGGCTTTGTAAAAGGATTTTTATGGACTGTTAAAGTTGAATAAACATTTATTTGTTTTTAATTTTTGGGTTCTAGGTTTCAAGGCCCGGTCAAATTTGGGCTGTTACAGCTGCCCCTCTTTGCTCATTGCTATGTAATAGGAATCGAGCAAAGACTTATAGAAAGACCAAATTTGACCGGCCTTACGGTTTTCAATCCCCCTTTTTTACGACTGCTATGTTGATATCTTTGATCTGCTCATTGCCGAATGGAGATGTTGAATCTGTGGCGAATCATCTTGAATCTGTTTGAGAACATTTGAGAGTTATATCTGCAATGTCCTTGATTTGTTCCTTGTAAGCATAAGGGTGCCAAATCATCTTGAGTCTGTTTGAGAACATTTGAGAGTCATATCTGCAATGTCCTCGATTTGTTCCTTGTAAGCACAAGGGTGCCAAACCATCTGGGATCTGCCTCAGCATAAACGTCTGAAATCTAGATCTGCTATCTTTTCAGAACGTTTGAGAGTCATATCTGCAACATCCTCGATTTGTTCCTTGTAAGCACAAGGATGCCAAACCATCTGGGATCTGCTTCAGCATAAACGTCTGAAATCTAGATCTGCTATCTTTTGAGAACATTTGAGAGTCATATCTACAATGTCCTCGATTTGTTCCTTGTAAGCACAAGGGTGCCAAACCATCTGGGATCTGCTTCAGCATAAACGTCTGAAGTCTAGATCTGCTATCTTTTGAGAACGTTTGAGAGTCATATCTGCAACATCCTCGATTTGTTCCTTGTGAGCACAAGGATGCCAAACCATCTGGAATCTGCTTCAGCATAAATGTCTGAAGCCTAGATCTGCTATTTTTGAGAACATTTGAGAGTTAAATCCATAACGTCCTCGATATGTTCTTTGTAAGCACAAGGATGCCAAACCATCTGGGATCTGCTTCAGCATGAACGTCTAAAGTCTAGATCTGCAATCTTTTGAGAACGTTTGAGAGTCATATCTGCAACGTCCTCGATTTGTTCCTTGTAAGCATAAGGATGCCAAACCATCTGGGATCTGCTTCAGCATAAACGTCTGAAGTCTAGATCTGCAATCTTTTGAGAACATTTGAGAGTCATATCTGCAACGTCCTCGATTTGTTCCTTGTAAGCACAAGGATGCCAAATCATCTGGGATCTGCTTCAGCATAAACGTCCGAAGTCTAGATCTGCAATCTTTTGAGAACGTTTGAGAGTCATATCTGCAACGTCCTCGATTTGTTCCTTGTAAGCACAAGGATGCCAAACCATCTGGGATCTGCTTCAGCATAAACGTCTGAAGTCTAGATCTGCTATATTGCGATCTATTATGCCATTTTTGGTAACCTGTAAAATAATTATGCCTAGTAACTAGGATGCTATGCTCAAAGTGAGTCGAATGTCCCTAATTAAACATGTTATGATGCAAAGTGATGTGAATATGACCCTTATCCTAGGCGTCACCATTCATTCCTTCATTTGTCTTTTCTTTTCGTTCTTTATTCAACTTGTAGGCTTTTTCCAATGCTTCAATCTACTAAAAATGTCTGTAAGGATCGAGTCACTGGTTTTGTCCATTTCCTTTTGGACTCGAAAAGAAATCCCTCGAGTTTCTTCATCCTTTACTTTCGTGAATTTCTCCAACAATTGTCCTGTTTTAATTTCTTGCATTATCTAGAAATTCCAAAGCAATGCACAAAACTTCACTTGTGAAAATATTTTAGTTCATCTATCATTATTTCAATGCCACACACTTTAAGAATATCGAAAGATGAATGAATTTCTGAAGATAATTGGATTTGGATTGTTAACAATACAAAGGAAATAATTCTGAAAGCATATCTTTAAGAAGAAATAGAATCTAAAGATAGCAAACAGGATATATATAAAAATAGATACTCTAAATATCGCTGCTTGAGCGTCTATACATTAATTCCAAGAAGCCTTTCTTGAGTTCGACATGTGTTTAAAGGATCCAAAGTACTTTTCTGATGCCCCAATGTACATCATGTTCTACTTTCTGTCGAGTCAGATATTGCTATATGCCCTTCAAAATTCAAGCTGCCCTTTCGGGTTTTCATCTCAAAAACCCCTTTGGTCACAAGGCGCCCTTTATGGGTTTTCACCTTGGCCTCTCCACTTTTTTTTTTTTTTAAAAATTCAAGGCGCCCTTTGCGGGTTTTCACCTTGGATTTTTTTTCTCTTTTAGACAAAGTATTTTTTGACTGAGTCTGAGTTTACTGGATTGGGTAGGCTTTTGCCATCCATTTCTGTCAAAATTAATGCACCTCCAGAGAAAGCCTTCTTCACGACATATGGCCCTTCCCAATTCGGCATCCATTTTCCTCTAAAGTCCTTCTGAATGGGAAGAATTTTCTTTAGTACAAGGTCTCCCTCATGGAACTTCCTTGGATGAACCTTTTTATTATAAGCTCGCATCATGCGCTTCTGATACATCTGACCATGTCGAATAGCTTTTAGCCTCTTTTCCTCAATCAAGTTCAGCTGGTCATATCGGGATTGAACCCATTCAGCTTCATCTAACCTTATCTCTGTTAAAATTCGGAGAGAAGGTATTTCTACCTCTATAGGTAATACTGCTTCCATACCGTAAACTAGTGAGAACGGAGTTGCCCCAGTAGAAGTTCTGACAGATGTTCAATAGGCCAAGAGTGCAAATGGTAGTTTTTCATGCCAATCTTTATAAGTCTCCGTCATTTTTCCTACTATCTTCTTAATGTTCTTATTGGCGGCCTCTACTGCCCCATTCATCTTTGGACGATAGGGCGAAGAATTGTGATGCTTGATTTTGAACTGGTCACAAACCTCTGCTATCGTTTTGTTGTTCAAATTCAACGCATTGTCGGATATGATCCTCTCGGGCATTCCATATCGACAAATAATCTCCTTCTTCAAAAATCGACTTACAGCTGATTTAGTAACATTTGCGTAAGAAGCAGCCTCTATCCATTTTGTAAAGTAGTCAATTACCACAAAGATAAATTGATGTCCATTCGAAGCCTTCGGCAATATCGGACCGATGGCATCCATGCCCCACATGGAAAACGGCCATGGAGATGTCATGACATGTAAAAGTGAGGGTGGCACGTGAATTTTGTCTCCATAGATCTGGCACTTATGGCATTTTTTGGCATAGTTAATGCAGTCCCCTTCCATAGTGACCCAATAATAGCCAAACCTCATGATTTGTCTTGCCATCGTAAACCCATTTGCATGCGTACCACATACACCTTCATGAACCTCTTCTAGAATCAGCTTCGCTTCCACAGCATCGACACATCTCAGAAGTACTTGGTCTTTCCTTCTCTTGTACAGAACATCCCCATCTAAAACATAGTCACAAGCTAATCTTCTCAGAGTTCTTTTGTCATTTTCAGTTGCCTGTTCTGGATATTTACGATCCCTCACGTATCGCAAGATATCCTGATACCAAGGATTGTCATCCTTTTCTTCTTCCTCAATATTGCAACAATGAGCTGGGGTTTCATAGACGCTCATTTGAATTGGTCTCATCTCTCCCTCCTTGTTTACCCTAATCATTGAAGCCAAGGTTGCTAAAGCATCAGCCATCTGATTCTCATCTCGTGGGAGATAGTTAAAGGTAATGTCATCAAACTCTCTTAACAACCCCAAAACTACCATTCGATAATTGATCAATTTAGGGTCTCTTGTCTCCCATTCTCCTCTTAGCTGATAAATTACCAACGCAGAATCTCCGTATACTTCTAGGGTTTTTATGCCCCTTTCTATGGCTGCTTGGAGCCCAATGATGCATGCTTCGTATTCAGCCATGTTATTTGTACAGTCAAAATCCAACTTGCATGTGAATGGGTAATGGTCGCCATTCGGGGATACCAAAACTGCCCCAATTCCATTTCCGACGGCATTAGAAGCCCTATCAAAATTTAGTGTCCATGAAGAATCCTCAGTTGCTGCTATACACATTAGCTCCTCATTTGGAAAATCAAAATTCAATGGCTCGTAATCCTCCAAAGCTCTCATCACAAAAAGTCCACCACCGCACTTCCTTTAATAGCCTTTCTCGACTCACATAGACTATATCAAATTCTGAAAGTAAAATTTGCCATCTTGCCATTCTTCCATTTAGAGCCGTTGATTCCATCATGTATTTTAATGGGTCTAGTTTTGAAATGAGCCAAGTAGTATGGTATAGCATATACTGTCTTAATCTCCTTGTGGTCCAAATCAACGCACAGCACAACTTTTCAATTGGCAAATATCTCATTTCACAATCAGTGAACTTCTTACTAAGATAATAAATTGCCCTTTCCTTTTTCCCGGACTCGTCATGCTGACCAAGCACACATTCCATGGAATTGCTGAATACTGACAAGTATAATATTAACGGTTTATCTGGACTAGGTGGCGATAACACTGGAGCATTCAACAAATACTGCTTGACTTTCTCAAAAGCATTCTGGCATTCTTCATCCCAAGTACCCTGATTGTGCTTTCTTAGAAGCGAAAAATAGGATCACATTTCTCAGTCAATTGTGAAATGAACCGAGCAATCTAATTCAACCTTCCGAGAAATCCTCGAACTTCTTTTTGGGTGCGCGGCGGAGGCAATTCTCGTATGGCTCTGACCTTGTCTGTGTCGACTTCAATTCCCTTTTCACTGACTACAAAGCCTAATAATTTCCCTGACCTGGCTCCGAAGGTGCACTTTGTTAGATTGAGCTTCAACTGAAATTTCCTCAATCTTAAGAACAATCTTCTCAAAACTTCGATGTGTTCTTTTTCTGTTCGCGATTTGGCGATCATATCATCAACGTATACCTCAATATCCTTATGCATCATGTCATGAAACAAGTTTACCATGGCCCACTGGTATGTTGCCCCTGCGTTCTTCAGCCCAATTGGCATTACTTTATAACAAAAGGTGCCCCACAATGTTATGAAAGTAGTTTTATCCATGTCCTCTGGATGCATCTTTATTTGATTGTATCCTGATAAGCCGTCCATGAAGGAGAACAGCGAATATCCCGCTGTGTTGTCTACCAAAGTGTCGATGTGTGGCAGAGGAAAATTATCTTTTGGGCTTGCTTTGTTTAGATCTCTGTAATCAACGCACATTCGTACCTTCCCATCCTTCTTAGGAACAGGTACAATATTAGCTACCCACTCAGAGTACTTTACTTCATGCAGAAATCCTACATCAAACTGCTTCTTAACCTCATCTTTTATCTTTAGGACGATGTCTGGCCGCATCCTACGTAACTTCTGTTGGACTGGTTTACATTCTTGTCTTATCGGCAGACGATGTACTACAATGTCAGTACTCAATCCGAGCATATCCTGATAAGACCATGCAAAGATATCTTTGAATTCTTGCAGTAATTCAATCAAATTATGTCTTGTGTCATTAGCGATCAGTGTTCCAATTTTCACCATCTTCCCCTCCTCTAGGGCTATATTCTCTATTACTTCCTTTTCGTGTGGCATGATTTGTTTCTCCTCCTGCTTCACCATTCTTAATAGATTGAGAGATACATCATAATCTTGGTCATCTTCAAAATCCTGAGGCTCATCTAAACACATGTCTTGCTCACAAGAGAAATCAGGAGCAGCAGTATTAGCGCTCATATCATTGATATTTAGAGACCTGTGAAGGGTATGAAAGAATATACAAAGAATAAATGAATCTTACAAAATGATTGTTTATGTAATATAAATAAAAGAATAAGAACTGTTAGAATTTAAAGGAATATTGGTCGATAAAAATGAAACAATACTCGATTAAATTGATAAAAGTTATGTTTTATTTAAAAAAAAATAATAGATGAACATAAGCCTATTTTCACAAATGTAATCTTACTACTCCTAGGCTTTAGAGTAATAGACATGTTTTGAGAATTACTCTGAAAAATTTCTAAAGACTACAGGAAGATCCTCCGCAGTCCAATTGTTCAAGGAACTCCCCGGTTCATAAGGGCGAATACCCCCAAGGTTTTCCTGTCCCAACCACTCATTATGTACAACATTGATTTGATGACTGTCTTCTACCAGCATCCCTCCTGTCTTAAAGGTTTTGGATATATGAGGGAATGTCATCAGTTCCCACTCTATTTCTTTTCCGTTCAAACGCGCCTTCCTTCTCGCTTGACGCCTTTCCATTTCCTGTCTCTTGTGTTTATGGTCTAGTTTAAAACCCAAACCAAAACGGTCCTTCTTTTCTATCACTTTTGGGATTTGAATCCCACCTTGTAACTGTTTCCCCAGTCCTTTTCCTGGCAATGCTCCCTTCCTCATCATTATTTGTAGGGCCATCCTTGCTGCTCTAGACATCCTGGGAATCGGCACCTCACCTTTCTCCGCAATGAATGTAGCATTGACAATTTCTAAGGAGCGAAAAGAACACTCGATAGCCTCCTCATTCGTCTCTACATAAGGAGCTTTACTAGTAACGGCTGCTATGATATCCTCCTCTGCATTGATGGTTATCAAGCGTCCATCTGTTACCAACTTCAATTTTTGGTGCAATGAAGAAGGCGCTGCTCCTGCCGAGTGTATCCATGGCCTCCCCAACAAACAATTATAGGAGGGCTTGATATCCATTACCAGGAAGTCGACTTCATATGTATTTGGTCCAATCTCCAGAGGGATGTCAATTCGTCCCATTACTTTCCTTTCAGTTCCGTCAAAGGCTTTTACCACATTATAACATGCCTTCATATGCGAACTGTCAATGGGTAATCTGTTCAATGTGGATAGTGGTAGGACATTCAAAGCAGAACCATTATCCACAAGTACACTTGGAAGTGTGTATCCTTTGCACCGAGTAGTGATGTGTAGGGCCTTGGTTGACCCTATGCCCCTTGGTGGAATTTCATCATCATTAAAATAGATGAAATTGTCAGCACTGATGTTGCTTACTAACCGATCCAATTTGTTAACAGATATGTCATGGGTGACATATGTTTCGTTAAGCACTTTTAATAACGCATCCCGATGTACCTCAGAACTCAGCAGTAAGGCCAACACTGATATACATGCCGGCTGTTTGCACAACTGCTCGACCACGCTATACTCACTATGCTTAAGGAACTTCAGAAATTCCTTAGCCTCCTCCTCCCTTACTGGCTCGTTAACAGGTGCTTCGCTCTTTTTCTCTTTTTCCATCTCCACGCTCTTGGCTTTTGTGGGTTCTATTCTGACATTCCCCATATCATAATGTTTCCCACTCCGTGTATGGGAACCCTCAATTTCAGATGAACTGACTGCATTTCCTTCCTCTGGCGCTGTCACGCTACAGTCATAATTCCATGGTACTTTCCTGCTATCCTTGTAAGGGAAAGGAGTAGGTGCATGAATAATGACTTTGGGTGCTGCCGGTGTCCCTACTTCATTATTCCCTGGTAAGGAAATAATAATTTTTGGTCTGCTGGTTCTTTGCTGTTCATTTTCCAGTACACATATCTGTAACTCTTTATTGTCTATAAAGCCTTGTACCAAGGCCTTAAATTCTTCGTAATCTTCACGAAACTCACCATAATCCCCTGTTCTTTCTCCCGAATTTTTAGAGGGCAACATACCTCTCTTCATCATCTCTTCATAGATAACCCTCATAGGCATCCCTATCTCATCAATATTTTCACCGGCTTCACTAATAGCATTTACACCCTGATTGTCATGGTTTGGTAAAGGATTCTCCGTATTTGAGGTATTCTCAAATTTTAAAACCCCGTTCTTGATCAATCTCTCTACAGCCTTCTTAAATCCAGTGCAATTCTCGATCGAGTGCCCCGATATTCTAGCATGATACTCACATCTGGCGTTTGCATCATACCATTTTGGATACGGAGGTTGTAATGGTTTCAAATGGAAAGGGGCTATAGCATGTGCGTCATATAAATTCTGATAGAGCTCCCTATATGACACAGGTATAGGTGTAAACTGCATCCTCTCATGCCTAATGTTGGATTCCTGCTTTTGAGAGCCCTGTTGCCCAACCGTTGCTATTTTGGGCTGGCTAACTGTGACTGCTTTTGAATTACAACCACTTGTATTGTTTACCTCGTTGTCTTTTCTTCTTGGGGCTGATCTTTTGGCTACTTCCCCCTCAATTCTTCCTCCTCTTATGGCATTCTCTATCATTTCGCCTGCCATAACTATGTTCGAAAAACTCTTAGTTGTGCTCCCAATCATGTGAATAATAAATGGGGCTTTCAAAGTATTAATGAATAGCATAGTGGTCTCCTTCTCTAGCAGTGTGGTTGAACCTGCATTGCTACCTCTCTCCACCTCTGTGCATATTGCCTAAAATTCTCATTAGGCTTTTTCTCCATATTTTGCAAGGTAATCCTGTCAAGGGTCATGTCTGTCACATGATTGTATTGCTTCATAAAGGCTTGTGCAAGATCCCTCCATGAACTTCTTCTAGCCCGACTCAACTGATTGTACCATCTAGCTGCTGCACCTATCAAGCTATCTTGAAAACAATGGATCAACATTTGATCATTGTTTACATATTCCGTCATCCTTCTGCAGAACATTGTGATGTGGGCCACAGGGCAAGTGGTGCCATTATACTTCTCAAATTCTGGCATTTTGAATTTGTGAGGTAACACTAGGTTTGGGACCAGACTTAAGTCCCTAGCATCAACCTCATGACTATTGCCAGTGCTTTCCAAAGCCCTGAACTTTTCCTCTAACCATCTGCAGTGTTCATCCAATTACCTTGTAGCTTCGGTCTTCAAATCCTCTTTTTCCATCATATCTAGATTGGGAACGAAAGGATTAGCAGGATTGTCACCCATATTGAACCCTGAACCAGCTGGGAAATTCACATGGATACCAGCATCAATTGGCCTATATTGAGGCCCCACAGTAGTAGATGGCCTTCTAGGAGGCACCTCAGTTTGCAGCGGCAGTGTAAAACCCGGAGGAGGACCCTCATTTTCCTCCTCAGTGATAGCCATAGGAGCCTTTCCTTTATCAGTAGCTCTCAGTAACTGAGCCATTTCAGCCATCATATTCCTCTGGGCTTCCATCATTTGCTCCCTCATTTTATTCTGCATTTTAGCCAACTGTTCTTGCAGCTGGTCTTGCATATCTTTTTGTAACTGCTCAAACCTTTGATCCATGTTCTTAGTCTTAGTGCGAGTACCGTATGGATGTGTGATTTCCAGATTTTCTTTTCTTCCTTTATAAAGAAACTTTAACTAATTAGGGTCCTTCTATAACCTTAAATACATATGATATGATGTAATGCAAATGCATGAATGCAACAAAGGTATCAATCTCGATTAAATCTCATTTAGAAAACTTTATTTAGAAAAAGAATATCTTTACATATAAATGGATTACAAGTACGCTTTCGCCCTAATGCCCAAAGTTTTAACTCTATCTAATAAAAGGGCTAATTCTTTTCCTATGTCTGACGACGACCCATACATCATACTTAAAACATCGGCTAGTACTGCCAGGTCCTGTACATACTCAGTAACCTCTCGAATCTGGGCTATGGCTTCTCCCATGACATGATCCCTTTCATTAATCTTCCCTCTAAACTGATAAAGCTCTCCCTTTAGATAATCTTCCTGCATCTCAAGCTGCTTGGTCCGAAGTTTACCTTCCTGTAATGCTGCTTCCAAATCTTTGACTTTTCTTTTCAACTCGACTGCAGAATCATGACTACGATGCCAACGAAGGGATCTTCCAAGCTCAGTTATTTTGGATTTCAACCCTTTATTTTCTTCTTCTAATGTCGAGTTTCGCGATTGCATCTCCTGAAACTTCTTTTCCCAATATTCAGCTCTAGCTTTTCCTTCTTGGACCTCTTTCTGCAGTTGGTCTGAAGACCCTCCTATTTTTGCTCGTCTCAAGGATATCTGTGCCTTTTTGTAGTGTTCCTTCAAATCATCTCTATCCTCTTCAATTTTTCTCTTTTCCTTCCTTTCTTTTTCGAACTCCATCTTCTGGACGTCGATATCTAAATTCAGATACATTTTTTCTTCCTCGAGCTTGGCTATCCTTTTCTCAAGCTCCAAATTTTCCCTCTCAAATTCTTGCTTCATAATTTCTAACTCTGAAGGCACCACTTGCAGGTATTCTTCCATCGTCCGAGCTCCTTCTGCATTTGGCTTAGGAATATTATCATTGATCCTTCTACCTCTCCATTCAACATATTTTGAAGTTGTGGCAGGGCCGATAGCTACTCCTTTCAACCGACACGTCTTGTTCCAAGCGCTAGAGATTTCTCCAACCCTTTTCTTATAATCGGCTCCTCTATATGCAAACTCACTTTGAGTCAGCCCATGAGTTGCTGGCACGAATTGACTTAAGCCGAATTGCCTCAACACGAGCAATGGAGCATATCCAATGGCTCCCCAAATTCCTAATAAGGGGACCCAATCGAAACTTCCGCATCGGTAAAGAATCTCACCAGGGATCATCCATGGAGCTCTCCACTCAACATCTTTTGACTGAAGATTTTAAAGTAGTGCGATCCAATTTTCTTCTAGAACATCAACTCTCCTTGTTGAAGCGATTATGTCTTTCAACGGTGAGTAATCTTTGAAGAAAACCCGACAAACAACTCTATCTATTAACCGAAAATGGCTATAGAACCAGGCCAGAAGTAACTGAGCACAACCAACAAACCTGCCTGCACCAGCCTTCCTACATGAGCCTAAAGATCTGAATGTCTCTGCCAAGATTGCAGGGACAGAAGTGACCCTCTTACTAAGTCGATGAAAAAGATCCGTGGTTGCCTCATCCACATATCCCAAAGCTCTGGGAAACACTATCAATCCATACAAGCTTAAGGCAAAAACATCTACCCTATTTGTTTCATCAGGGTGAGTCAAAATCAAACCCTTCAAAGCTTCCCATGAAATGCACTTGTATTCTCCCTTTTCTTTAATTCTGGCAGTGATCCATTGCTCGCTCATTCCCGTAATAGCCATTAATTTCTTCCAAAAGGTAGCGGCTCGAGAATAGATTCTATCAATCTGGAACCTGGGACAACGTAACAAGGCTGTATACTCCTCTACGGTAGGCACCAAATCTACCTCCCCGAAAGTAAAGCAACTATACGTTGGATTCCAAAACTGCGTAAGGGCCCGGAACAAGTGCTCATCAATTTGAACGTCGAGCAAGTAAGGTAAATCTCCGTAATTACCATAAAATAGCTGTTTAGTCTCATTGCCCCATTGATCCCAAATCTCTTTAAGCTCTTGGAGATTATTCTGTGTGACACTGATGCGAGTGTACCCCGATAGCTCTGACACATATCCTGCAACTATACTATCTCCCTTTTCTGCTTGAGTTTGCTCAGACCATCTATGGACGTTAACGTTGCCCTCCACTCTATCAAGAAGTCCGTTCTCCATAATAAAACTCTCTAATTTAGAAACTGACCGTGAATTGATACCTTTGTAAATGCAAAATGTCATGCAAACAAAGGAAAAGAAATAGTCAGTATCACATGATATCAATAGATCTCAACAATAATTTATAAGGGTAACATCTAAAGTTTAACTCTAACTAAGTTGGGCTCTTACGGTTTTTTCTATATGAGGTTGGTTCTAAAGTTTGAGATACAGAACCAAAGATTCCTCGATCCTCACCCATTATAGGCTTATTTGAATCGAGTTCGATTCGGGGACACATTTCCCTATGGCTACACTGAGATGAAAATCTCACGAAACCATAGAAATACGGATGTATCCCGAAAGTGATCCACTATCCTCGCACGGGCGAAAACCTCACGAAGGCGTAGCTTCTCACTCCCACTTAAGGGTGTGACCACAACGGTCATGCAAATGCAATGCGCATTAGAATATAGCAACACATGCAATAATACAAACACATGTAATGCAAAGAGGATTAAATTTTAAAATTTTTAATTTCCGACATTAAGACAAGGGATAATTAATTACACGGCTTGACTCTCTTATTAGTCCCTAGCGGAGTCGCCAAGCTGTCATAACCATTTTCAAATCGAGTTTTCGAAAATGGGAATCGACTTTAAGAAAAATGAAAACGGGAGTCGCCACCAATCTTTTTTAGGTGTGATTGGATCGCCTTTAAAACATTTTGTTTTAAAACCATTATTTTTGGTCTACATAATAAAAAGAACGAGGTTCGAGTCGGTTACGTTTATGGAAGGATTAGCACCCTCATGCGCCCACAAATTGGTACCTAATTAATTATCAAATGTCTTTAAGGTCAGAAATTAAAAAATTTAAGATGCAATCCTCTTTAAAATATTTGAAAACTTGAGTTTACTTATATTAAGGTATTGACTTTAAGTTAGTCCTTTAGAAATCACTATCTCGAAACAACAAAAGGCTATATCCAGTAAGTTAGGACATATCACTTTGCAGTTACAAAACAGTCACTTATATTTTTAAAACCTTTAAAACTTAGAAGGGTACTTGACTATTCGAACTTAACGAGAAAAGTTGCAACCCAATAAGTTAGGGCACTACTTTTTCGAAACTTTCAAACACCAAGTATTGCCTTTATATTTTTCAAAATTTGGGACCATATCTTTTTAAAAGATGATTACATTATATTATAAATCCTAATGATATATTATTGTACTAAGTAGATAATACATGCATTTAATGAATACTATTGTATAAAGATCATGCATTAGGTACATGTATATAACAGAATACATATAAAGCAAATATTAACAATATGCATACAACGGTATATATAGCATATATCAAGAATAAATAAACAAGATATGTAAACATACAAAATGATAATCAAATGATATATGATACGAATATATAAAGAAAACAAAATATGCATACAATTAAGCAAGACATATTATATTAATAACAAAAAATAAAGAAAAATAATTATATGATAACATATTGGTGTAGGAGCATGTAAGAGATTTCATAATATTAGCCTAAGATGAAATGATATATATAGTAAATAAATAAATAATTAATAAAAATGTATATAATGTGGGTTAAAAATATGATTTAATAATAATTCTCATTTTTTTTGAAATAATATATAATATAAATGTAAATAATATAATTGACTATACATGAAATACATAACATATATAAAAAAAATTATATAATAAAATGTAATATAAATATATAAGAAATATAATAGATATAATATAAAATTAAATATATATATATAATTAATACATATAATATATGTGAAAAATATAATAATACACATAAATAGTGATAATTTGAGGAAAATAATATATATTATATATATAAAAAGAAAATAACACTTTTAATAATTTAAAAGTAAAATTAAAGTTAATCAAATATTAATAATATATATGTAGTAATAAAATAGGAGCAAATTTAAAGTTTTATAAAGCCACAGGGTAAATTTAAAAAGCTAAAGCTGAATTAAGGCTCAATTTGAAACACCCACAAAATAAAAAGGGTTACTGAGCAAATAACCCTTTTTTTCAAAGTGTCACCGTTTTCCCCTAACGCGATTGCAAATTTTTGGGGGGTCGAATTGAAGCAGAATAAAATGTTAATGCCAAATTTCACAATAAATAAAATAGAATTGAAAGTATAAAAATAGCGAGAGGATCAATTTGGTAATTAATCCATTTTGCAAAAATGCGCGGATCCTCCCGGTGTCGGGTCAACGCGCGGATCTACAGGGTTACAAAACGGTGTCGCTCTCTTTCAAGTTATATAACCCAAAATTTAGCCCCAAAAAAACATTTTTACACTAGTTTTAGAAAAAAAAGTTTGAGAGCCTCCACAGCAGGGAAAGCAGGTTCCCTGGTTTCGGCCTCTGGCCACCAGGTCGTATTTGCCTCACGCGCCTCACGCGCCAAATGCTAGCTAGCGGTGCTCAAGGTTTAGAACCTTCGTCCTTCCACAGTAACTTATTCCCCTTTTATTTCTCTACTTACGTGTATATTAAAGCGGTTTATATGTGCTTGAAAATAAAATATAAAACATGCGGTTAGATCACCTTTTACATTGATAAGAATATCTGTATATCTCTTTTAAAATAAAACCTCCTTTTTTACAATGAAGGGTTACGGCTTTTCAAACCACCACTATATTTCATAAACCGGAAAGAAATCAAGGATTTCTTTCCATTTCGCTTCATCAGATCCTATCTCTCGATTATGATTTGTTTTGATCCCCTTTTTTTGTTTCCTTTTTGTTTGCGATAACCCACAAGAATCTCTCTCAATCACGGTGTTCGCACGTTACCAACGCCGATTCGCCTGTCTCGTGCGTTGATGGTGGTGACGGAGGCTGGTGCCAAGGCGCTGATCACGGAAGTAGGACAGACACGTCTAGAACCTTCTGCTTGCGGCGCGAGAAGATAGTAAGCAGAAATCCTAGGGTTTCTCGCCTGGGGCTACAACCATTTAGGTCAATTGGGCCTTAAGAAATTTTGGATTTGTAACGGGTATAGGCATTTTGGGCTAAATGATTTAATTGGGTCTGCAGGTTTAATTAGTAGATAAATGGGTGTAATTTGGGCTTTGTAAAAGGATTTTTATGGACTGTTAAAGTTGAATAAACATTTATTTGTTTTTAATTTTTGGGTTCTGGGTTTCAAGGCCCGGTCAAATTTGGGCTGTTACATCCTATACTATATCTAAGGTTCAACAGGATTTCGTATATAACCTGATGTCATCGCACTTGCTCACAATGTGAATTACTCTTATATCACATCATTTATACTTTTATGGTAACAAGTAAGATTATGATACATGGTAGCAATAAAACATTTAAACATGTATATTATCAAAATATTCAAAAGTAAGCTATAATGACACATTATTTACATATGTACTTACCTCGATATAAAATGATGGAAACGAGCTTAATCCTCGTAAATTTTGTTCTTACCCTGATTAAGACCCGAATCACGCTTCTCTTGATCTATATTGATAAAATTCATTCATTTCATCAGCATATCAATCTAGACACTCAAAAATTTATAATTGGGCAAAATGACCATTTTGCTTCTAGGCTTTCACAAAATGACCATTTTACCCCTAGGCTCGAAATTTGATTTTTATCACATTTTCTCACTAATCAAGCCTAGTCGAATACTTTTTATACTAGAAGTAGTCCAAAATTTTCATTATTTCATACATTTATCACCTATTTTACAACTTATGCAAAATGGTCCTTAATTAGGGTTTCCATGAAAACTTCTTCACAAAAGTTGTTTATTACCCATCCAAGACTCATTTTCTTCCATAAAAAAACCTAAATGCTCTCATGGCAAAACCCTAGACTTTCAACCCTTTTGCAAAATAGTCCCCCCAATAGAAACCTCATGTTACAAGGGTCTCAAAAGTACAAAAATATTTAAGAAAAGTCATCAAGATCACTTACTTGAAAAGGCTTAAATTTTCTGAAATTTTGAAGCTCAAAAACCCCTCTAATGTCTGAAAATTTCGGTGGTAGGATAAGAGAATGAAAAGATGAAGTCATTTTGTTTTATTTTATTCAATTAAGTCACCAAACCACCTAGATTTTTGACTTTTTGGCCAACTTGTCCCCTATGGCCAGCCACCCTTCTAACATTGGCCTAATTGTCCTTTAATGACCTCCACATTATGATTCATGGAAAATTAACACCCTTAACTATCCAAATGGGACTTTTGCACTTTATGCGATTTAGTCCTTTTTCGCAATTAAGCATGCAATCGTTAAAATAAATTCACCAAAATTTTCTTGCACTCATATAATCATGCTATAACACATAAAATAATATCAAAAATATTTTCTCCGACCTTGGGTGAGTGATTCCAAAACCACTATTCTGACTAGGCCCAAAATCAGGCTATTACAATTTGCATGCTTAATTAAGTGAAAAGGACTAAATCGTAAAAGGGGAAAAAGTATAGTTCTATAAGTTAAAGGTGTCAAATAGCTATGAATTTTTGAAGTGAGAGGACTTAAATTGTAATTAGACCATTATTATTAGTAGTGGACAAAGATGGGCATCAGATATATGTTTTAATTAGGTTAAGTGAAGGTTAATTAATTAATTTGATAAATAAATAAAGTAAAATATGTAAAATACAAGTTATCATCTTTTTCAAGTGAATTTTCCACCGAAAATTAGAGTAAAAAAAGGCCATTGTTAGGGTTCTTGGTTCGGTAACTTCTAATGCTTGCGTGTAAGTGAAATTTGTCCCGTTTTTAATGATTTCTATGTTTTCAGGGCCCTTGTAGCTTAATCTAGCTAGCCCAGGGACAAATTTGCAAAACTATTAGAGGTTTAGAGTTTTACCATGAACATGATTACAATTTTCTTAAAGTTTAATGAACGATTATGAGTCATTGTGTAACAACCCAATAGTCGAATAATTGGAAAAGTGTATTTTCAGGTCTCCATTTTCGACAAACGGATTCGTAAATATTTATTAAAAATATTTTACGAAGTTTATTGTGTGGTTTATTAGGTTTTGGTTAGGTGAATTAGTTTGAATTAAGGTTAATTAGGTATAAGGATTAAATTGAATAAAGTGTGAAAGCTTAATTATAGAATAAAGAAAAGTCAAGGGACTAAATAAATAAATAAACCAAATTGTGACAATTGTATGGTAATAATAAAATACTTGTGTAATAAAAACATACATACATTTGTAATACATATATGTATTTACCTATTATTTAAGTAATAATAATAATTATTATAATATAATAGTATAATAACATAAAATAAAAGAAATAAAACAAAAGAAATAGAAAAAGAAAGAAGGAGAAGGACGAAACAGAGATAGGGAAAGGAAAAAAGAAAAAGAAAAGAAAAATTTAGGGTTTTAAGGTTCAAATTCAATTTGGTAAATCAATTTAGCTTCATTTCTTGTAATTTTGATATTTTTAGAATCTTAGAATAAATTTCTACTTATTTATGTTGAAATTTTGAAAGTTAGTGGATTTTTACATGTTGTTTATGTTGAATAAATTGAATTATTAGGGGTTAAATTGATAGAATTTTAAGTTAGAATTGAGAAAATGATTGAATCGTAAAATAAACTATAAGTTTTGAGTAATAGGGACTAAATTGAAAGAATTTTGAAATTAGGGTTTTATGGTGAAATTAGAGAGTTGAAATTAGTTTAAAGTGGAAATTGAATGATATATGAAATTAGTTTTGAAAGAAAAAGAGTCAGTTTTGATTTAAGGACTAAATTGGAATTTAGGCAAAAGTTGAGTATAAATTGAAATATTCAGTGTGAAATTGTGTTATATTGATAAATTTTAATTGTTCTAATTTCCGTAGCTAATGTTGTGCCAGAGACATCAGCTAAAAAAGGAAAAGAGAAAGTCAACGACGAGTGAATCAGAAATTACAGTTTGTATTTCTATAATCTGAATCTAGTAATTATTAATTGTTGTATTTTAATTTAATGACTATGGTAAATGAATAAGGTAAGTAAATAGGATTATGAGATTGAATGGAATGAATGTGGATTTGTGATTTATATGTAATTATTTGAATTGAAATGTATGTTGATTGGAAATTGAAAATCTGATTAAAAATGCTATTAATTGTATCGAGCTGAGTCGGATATAGTTGGCATGCCATAGGACTAGAAGTGTTTAGGGATACTTCGACCACAAGCCGGTGAGACACTGGGTGTCACATTATTACTTCGGATAAATTTGATGAGGTACTGGGTACCAACTTACTTCAGTAAGGCCGATGAGACACTGGGTGTCAGTCTATTACTTCGAATCATCCGATGAGCCACTGGGTGCCACACTACTATGTTTTGGTTGGATCCTTGTTTCCGCCAAAGTCCGAGTCGTGTTAATAGGGGTAAATTGAATGAATTGACAATAAGTTTGATATTGACTGACACTGTATGTGAAGTGAAATGGATAATGAATTGAATTATACAAATGAGAAGCATGAATCATGGGATTCATGAAATGGAAATTGACATTGAAAAATAAGTGTGAGAATAAAATTTGAGAAAAGCTGTTCAGATAGTTATTGATTAGAATTGAATGTGTGATAATAATTTACATATGAATTGATTAATTGAATGGATTTGGAAATTGTATGAATTAAATGTGCATGTTTAATTATTTTATTTTAAAGCATTCGGATTATAGAAATGTCACTGAGTTTATACTCAGCGTACAGTTTGTTTCCGTACGTAGGTTAGGTTAAAGCCAAATCATTGGATCAACATCCAAAGCTGGTCCCGAACTCAAAGTGGAGAAGTATGTTTCATTTTGGTAATGGCATGTACCTAGGATGATGTGTTTTTCATTTTGGGAAATGTTTGTAAATGATGTTGTAATATGATAATGGTTGGTTATATATGATATGTTAAGGTTATCAAATGATAAGTTTTAGTAGAAAATTAGTATGAAATTAGAGTTGGTTTGAATGGTATTTAATTGGATTGATTTGAATAATATATGTGAAGTACCTATGAAAGTACATTGGTTAAGTCATTAGATTAATGATTTTGATAAATTTTAGATGTATTTAAATGTGTTTTGGATTGGTTGAACATTTGGTTATTGAGTTGCTTGTTGTTTAAGTTTGCAGGGTTGGTAAACTTGATGAAAAAGACTCATTTTGAGTCCACACGGCTTGGCACATAGGCGTGTGACCAGACCGTGTGAGACACACGGCTTACACATGTGTGTATGGTTAGGCCGGGTGTCCCCTGCATCTTAAAATTTTAAAACAGAATGCTTAGGTATTACCACACGGGCAGAGACACGGACGTGTGTCTCAGCCGTGTGAAGCACACGGCCTAGCACACAGGCGTGTGGCTTGGCCGTGTGAGGTAAGTCAAGGAGTTGCACGGGTTAGGACACGGCCTGAAGCACGAACATGTCATAGGGTCACACGGGCATGTCCATTGACTACACGGGCGTGTAAGCCCCGCACTTAAGAAAAAAAATTAAAATCTCGCGAAAAATTCTCTAAGTTTCCAATTAAGTCCCAATTTGTTTCTAACACGTGTTTTGGGCCTTAAAGGTTCATAAATGGACTTTATAATTGAATTATGGTGTTATGTATAAATAATTATAAATTGTTCATATTTGATCTGTAATGTATGGTAATGTTCGTAACCCTGTTCCGGCAACGGATAAGGGTTAGCCGGTGTTACACCTTGTTGTTAAACAAACAAGTTTTGTAAAGGGATATTTGATGAAAATGTCATTTAAGGACTTATTTGTAAAAGTAATAAAATACCATGGTAAATTTATGAAATACTGGTTTGTATGGATTGCTAGAAATCCTTAGTGAATTTGGCTAGTGTGAAATGTGAATAAAATTGCTTAAATCTTATTTTACGAGCTTTAAGACTAAATTGTGAAAAGTTAAAATGTTAGGAGCAAAATTGTAATTATGCATAAATGTGGATTATGGATTGAATTGTATGTTTGGGATTGATTGAAACACTTAATTGAATATAATTATTTATTTAGATCAAGATAAATCTCAACCGGATCTAAACCGAGCAAAGAAGAAAATCACGAATTAGCTCGATCGTTTTTCTGCACTCTAGTTGTCAATGTAAGTTCATAGTATTTAAATGTGTAATTGAATTTGTACTTGTATTTTCATATTATAGTTATGTAACTAAATCCTTATAGTTAATTATTCCCTGAATTACACATACGTGCCCTTGTTCATTATGAATAATGTCATGCAACTTAAACGTTTAAATTAGAAATATTACCCCATACCACGGTTCTTAATAAAATAAAATAGAAACAACAACAACAACAACAACAACAACAATGATAATGGTACTAATAATATTTTGTTTTAATAATTATTTTTATTATTTATTTATTTAAGAGTTTACTTAGGATTAAATTTTTTATTAAATAAATATTTAAGATTTATTTTTGAAGCATTCAATTAAGAGTGAAACCCTTTTTTGGTATATGACAATTAAGGGGATAGGGGATTTTTATTTTTTACATTTTGGTTGCTTAGGTTGGAAATTCTCTACCCTTGTTTTTTTTTAATTTTCAATAAAAGTGTTCTTTTCTTATTTTTATTGTTATTTTTTATTATGCATAGCTAAATTTCAATTCTAATTTTAGGCCAAAAATTATTTCAATGTTAGAACTATTAAATTTGAAACCATAATTACACTCTTTACTTTGGTTTATGATTTATAATTTTCGTATTCATCTCACTAAATAACAAATTGACGTGGCAAATTGAGTGAGTAGTTAGATCCATCAAGGGAATTAATAATCAAGTTTAAACAATTGGCGCAGTTGAAGCCGTTGATTAGAGTCGGGTTCTTCTAAACCATCAAATTGTCATGGCAAATTGAGTGAGTAGATTGGTCTAAGTATGAAGAGTCTGTGTCTATCTCCGAAGTCGTCAAAGGGGTTCGTCGGACTAAAAACACGAATCTTTGAAAAGACAAGTCCATGGCCATGGCGCTGAAAGAAGACCATATTGTATAAAACCGTAATTAGTGGGTTATGACATCATTTGGAAAAACTTAAGGAAGATTATTACCTAATGTGGTTCCTTACGTGACCCAAGACGATGAGGGATAAACCTCACTAAATGTGAGTCTAGGCAAATCCCTATCGCCTAAAAGGGTTGAGATTTGGATCCTTGCCTTTGTAAGTGTGTTCTTTGTTTTTGTATTTTCTTTTTAGTTTGCCTAATGTATGGCTTGCCTTTTTTTTTTTTTTTTTACTTACTTTCATGTACTTATTTGAGATCCTTGAACTCTACTAGTATTGAATATATGAATATTCACTCATCCAAAAAATTAAAAAAATAATTAACATAAAAATAGATTCACAGATATAGAGTTTATATTGAATAGTTGATAATGTGCGTCATTGATATTTTTTTATGATTAATTTTAATTAATTTTGGATATAGATGCTATTAAATTTAGTATATTTTCTATTAATTTGACATAACCTTGAACTTCACAACTTCACATGTAAAGTATTCTCCAAAAATATGTTTTTCAAGAAATAAATTTTGGAAACACTGAATTAATTAAATAAAACTAAAATATGTTATATTTAAGTCAAAATATAATCTCCTATGAATAATTATTAAAAAAGGATAAATTCTTGCACTAGTCCTATACTTTGTTAAATACGGACTAAAATTAATTGAAGAAAAATATAGGGACTAAATCCACAAAGTTTGTTAAATACGCGCACAAATAGCAAAATTTAACAAGAAAAACCTAGGTTGTTTTCTTCGAAACCTAAGATTGCGTGTGAAAGGCTTCTTTCTTTTCCTTCCTTAATCTCCATCATGTTTCTTAGTGAAAACTGCATTTTCCTTTCCCTGTTTACTCGTTTCAAGAATTGTATTATTTTATTTAATTCTTATAACATTCCCAGTCATTTCCTTGATTTTCCGTCCTTTATTATTATATTTAAATTTCAAAGTAAATCATGAAAATGTTCAGTGGGTTTAGTAGGAAATCAAATCAAGGAAATATAATGTACATTTAAGTTGCAAGTTAATTAATAGTTATCAAGAAGTAAGAAATTGCATAATAAAAAGAACAAAAAAGTTTGTAATTTCTGTTATATTTCCATCTTGAGAGAAAATTGCATGGATAATTCCTGTTAACTTTCCTTTCATTTGTGTAGAAATTGTGTTCTTCACCATGTTGGTCTATAAATATCGTAAATCGGACATCTAACCAAAACTAACCACTTTGTTCTTGAATAGCAATAAGCTATAGATATAGCAGAGCATGAAGATGGGAGAAAAGGCAAAAGACAAGTTAAAGAAAAATTTCAATGTTAGTCCCTTCCCTTCTTTAAGAACTTAGGCATAGCATATTACGTTTTTCTCTAACTTGTTTTTGCCCTTTTTCTCTGCCATACTTCTTAACTTATTTTCTCAACATCGTATGAATATACGTCGGAGGTTCAGTATTAGAATGCAACACATGTCCCTAATATTAGAATGCAAGTTGAAAGGTGAATTACTTAGACAATTTGACATGGAAGCAAAATTGGTGAAAGAGTTTCACAAAAAAAAAAAGGCATACTAACTTATTAGATTTTGGGTTATTTCGTTTTAGTAATTGTTTTTTATTCGTATTTATTTGTAAAGATATTTATTTAAAAATTTAATTAGTATTACTTTTTTATTAGATAAATACTTATGATTTGTAACCTCCCTTGTAAGAGCCCAAATTCGTCCGGGCCTTAAAAACCAAACAGAAAACCAAAAATAAAATAAATAAAGTCCCTATTATACAAGTCCATTTACAAAAGAAATAAAGCCCAAAAGACAAATTATACCCCATAAACCCATTACACCCGAGGCCTAATTACAACACTACCCGGCAGACTCAACCTATTACATTACAAACCCATTTCTAAGCCTACCCTTGACCCAATCTAATGAAGCCCAGGAAGGCCCAAATAGCAAACAGAACACGGAAGGCCCAAGGGTTTCAGAAACCCTAGGCGCCGCAAATGGAAAGCTCCAAAAAGCTAAATCAGTACGCCGTTCCATCTACCCCATCGACGCCGTGATTCTCGGCCCCGAATCTGGCCGAAGCTGAAGCCGAATGAAAGCAGATTAGCGCCAGCACCGTCATTAGCAGGGCCTAATCATCCTGGCTCACTGATTTCCTCGCGAGACATCTGCAAAATGAAAGAACAACAATAGAAAACAGGGGCAAAATATGGAAAGAAATCAAAAGATTTCTTTCCCAGATTGTAAATCACTTACAAAGGGTTATAAAAACCCATCTTTTTCTGATTTGTAAGACACGATTTTTCCAGAGAGAAATATACACACAGATTCAACAGAGCACAGTATTATCAACTTACAGAACCAGTAACCAATCGAGTACAAAGGTGAATATTTTTAACATATATTACAAATAATGAAAAAGGGAAAGGGTTTACCTGATTTTCGCTGAAAAGGGTGAAGGTTTTTGACCCTCTGACCACTGTTGTGCTGACGCGTGAGCGCATGAGGAGACCCCTGGACGGAGTCTCAACAGCATCGGGATCGGCCCTCAAGTCCTCCTTCAGAGGATTTCGTTTATTTTTTTTTTAAATCAGATTTCTAAATGATTTTAAAATTAAGAAGTTGACTCATATAGCCTTGATGAAACGACGACGTATTAGACCCCCAGGATCCGCGCGTTGACCCGATTACCAGGGGAGGATCCGCGCGTTTTTGAGGATTGGGTTAATTACCCAATTAGTCCCTCTACCCTTTTTATGTTTACAGTTTATTTTTATTTTATTTATGATTCAGACCTGATATTTGTTTTAGTTTTAATTTAATCCCTACAGTGACTGTTCGAAGTCCGAGATTAAAACGCAGTCGTTTTGGGAATAGGGCAATTTGCCCAATGAGTCCCTTTTGCTTTATGCACGTTTTAATTAGGACCTTAACTCGGTTTTATTTTTAAATTCACCCACAAATTTTCTTTGAACTTTGAATTTAACCTTACATATATATTTCTATTATTATTATATACATAAAACTTTTTATATTATTATTTGTTTTATTTTTAATCTTATTTTTATATTATATTATATAATTATTTTATTATATATTATTTTTATTTATTATATATCACTTTTCACAAATTATTATTATTATTTTACATTATTATTATTTTACTTGTATTATATATTTATTAATTATTTATATATATTGTTCTTACATATAGACTTTCGTTATTTTATATCTATTACATTTCTTATTTCCTATATATTTAGATTATATTTTATTATATAACATTTATTATTTTCTTTATATATTACTTATTATTTTTATTTTTATACATGTTATGTATATCATATATTATCTATTATATTATTTATGTTTATATTATTCATTATATTACTTAAATTTTAAAATTTGTAAATTAGATTATATTTTTAATTCATATTATACACATATTAAATTATTAATTAATTATTTATTATGTATTATTTTATTTTAAAATGATATTTTTATATTATGTGTTATTTTATAAATCCTTTTACATGTTTTTACTTTATATTTTTTACCCGATATATGTTATATATAATTATTATTCTTTTATAAATATTTTGTTATTATATTTCATATGTTGTATAGCCAATACTATTTTAAGATTATTATTAAATATTATGTCTTTATTTGTGATATATGTATATTCTGTTAACAATAACTCGTTTCATTTTTTTATATATTGTATATATCATATGTTATTTTATATTTATTATTACATTTCATGAATATGTACATTAATATTGTATTACCTTTTCTTTTTTGTATATAATGCATTATTTAATTATTACTTTGTATGTTTGTATGTTCATTCATTCTCAACACATGCTATGTAAATATCTTTGTATGCATATTGTTAATATTCACTATATATATATATATATATATATATATATTTTATATGTATGTATCTAATGCACTATCTTTATATTATTTCCATCATCTTGTTTAAATGCACCTATTATTTACCTACTACAATAATATGTCACTATGTACGATTTATAATGCAATACAATTCCCCACGCATCATTTTTTTAAAAAAAAGAAGGCTCCAAAGTTTTCAAAAAATATAAAGGCAATGCTTGATGTTCGAAAATTTTGAGAAAGTAGTGCCCTAACTTATCGGGTTGTGACTTTTCTCGTTGAGTTCGAATAGTTAGGTACCCTTCTAAGTTTTTAAAGTTTTTCAAAATGTAAGCAATTGTCTAGGAATTGCAAAGCAATATATCCTAACTTACTGGATGTAGCGTTTTGTTGTTTCGAGATAGGAATTTCTAAAAAAAACTAACTTAGTGTCAATACTTTGATACAAGTAAACCCAAATTTTCAAAATCAAAATATTTTAAAGAGGATTACATCTTAAATTTTTTTAGATTTTCGATATTAAAGACACTCGATAATCAATTAGGTACCAATTTTTGGGCGTTACAAGGGTGCTAACCCTTCCTTGTATGTAACCGACTCCCGAATCTATTTTCTCGACTTTCGTAGACCAAAACTAATGTTTTAAAACAAAACATTTTATAAGGTGATCCAATCACACCTAAAAAGATTGGTGGCGACTCTCGTTTTCCTTTTTCTTAAAGTCGATTCCCATTTTCCAAAACTCGATTTAAAAATGGTCTCGACAGCTTGGCGACTCCACTGAGGACTCCAAGAGAGTCAAGCCGTGCAATTGATTATCCCTTGTCTTAATGTCGGAAACTAAAAATTTTAAAATTTAATCTTCTTCGCTTTACATGTGTTTGTATTATTGCATGTGTTGTTATACGCATTGCATTTGCATGACTGTTGTGGTCATACCCTTAAGTGGGAGTGAGAAACTACGTCTTCGTGAGGTTTTCGCCTCCGTGCAGGATAGTGAATCACTTTCGGGATACGTCTGTACCTATGGTTTCGTGAGATTTTCATCTCCGTGTAGCCATAGGGAAATGTATTCCCCTGAATTGAACTCGATTCAAATGAGCCTATAATGGGTGAGGATCAAGGAATCTGCTGGTTTAGGTACCTCAAACTTTAGAACCAACCGCATATAGAAAAAACGTAAGAGCCTAACTTAGTTAGAGTTAAACTTTAAATATTACCCTTATAAATTATTGTTGAGACTTATTGATATCATGTGATACTAATTATTTCTTTCCTTTTGTTTGCATGACATTTTGCATTTACAAAGGTATTGATTCATGGTCAGTTTTTAAGTTAGGAAGTTTTGTTATGGAGAACGGACTTCTTGATAGAGTGGAGGGCAACGCCAACGTCCATAGATGGTCTGAGCAAACTCAATTAGAAAAGGGAGATAGTATATCTGTGGGATATATGTCGGAGATGTCAGATTATACTCGTATTAGTGTCACACAGAATAATCTCCAAGAACTTAAGGAAAATTGGGATTAGTGGGACAATAAGACTAAATAATTATTCTACGGTAATTATGGAGATTTACCTTACTTGCTCGATGTTCAGGTAGATGAGCACTTGTTCCGAGCTCTTGCTCAGTTTTGGAACCCAACGTATAGCTGTTTCACTTTTGGGGAAATAGACTTGGTACCTACCATGGAGGAGTACATGGCCTTACTTCATCGTCCCAGGTTTCAGATGGATAGGATTTATTCTTGAGCTGCTTGTGTCCCTACCTTTTGGAAGAAATTAATGATTATTACGAAGATGAGCGAGCAGTGGATCACGGCTAGAATTAAAGAAAAAGGTGAGTGCAAGTGCATTTCGTGGGACGCTTTGAAGGATCTGATTTTGACGCATCCTGATGAGACGAAGAAGGTGGATGTTTTTGCTTTAGGTTTGTATGGACTGATGGTTTTCCTTAGGGCTTTGGGATATGTAGACGAAGCAACCACGGATCTTTTTCATTGACTCAGCAAAAGGGTCACTTCTGTCCCTGTGATTTTGGCAGAGACGTTCAGATCTTTAGGCGCGTGTAGGAAAACTGGTGCAGGCAGGTTTATAGGGTGTGCTCAGTTACTTTTGGCTTGGTTCTACAGCCATTTTCGACTAATATATAGGGTGGTTTGTCAGTTTTTCTTCGAGGATTATTCACCATTAAAGGACATAGTAGCTTCAACTAGGAGAGTTGATGTTCCGGAAGAGAATTGGATAGCGTTACTTCAGAACCTTCAGTCAAAAGATGTTGAGTGGAGGCTCCGTGGATGTTTCCTGGTGAGATTCTTTACCGATGCGGTGGTTTCGATTGGGTTTCTCTGTTGGGAATTTGGGGTGCCATTGGTTATGCCCCTTTGCTCGTGCTAAGGCAAAGATGGATTGAGACAATTCAGACCGACTCATGGATTGGCTCAAAGTGAGTTTGTATACAAAGGAGCCGAATACAAGAGGAAGGTTAGCGAGGTTTCTAGTGCTTGGAACAAGACTTGTCAGTTGAAAGGAGTAGCTGTTAGCCCTGCTACGACACTGAAATATGACGAATGGAGAGGAAGAAGGATTAATGATAATATCCCTAAGCCAAGCAGGGAAGGAGCTCGACCGATAGAGGAATATTTGTGAGTGATGCCCTCGGAGCTAGAAATCATGAAGCAAGAGTTCGAGAGAAGGAACTTAGAGCTTCAGAAGAGGATAGCAAAAATTGAAGAAGAAAAGATGTATTTGAGCTTAGATGTCGATGTTCAAAAGATGGAGGTCGAGAAAGAAACGAAAGAAAAAAGAAAGATTGAGGAGGATAGAGATGATTTGAAAGAACATTATAAAAAGGCACAAGTATCCTTGAGGAGAGAAAAAATAGGAGGGTTTTTAGATCAATTGCATAAGAAGGTCTAAGAGGAAAAAGCTAGGGCTGAGTATTGGGAGAAAAGGTTCCAAGAAATGCAGTCGCAAAATTTGGCATTAGAGGAAGAAAATAAAGGGTTGAAGACCAAGGTAACTGAGCTTGGAAAATCTCTTCGTTGGCATCGAAACCATGACTCTACAATCGAGTTAAAAGAGCTAAAAAGTAAGGTTGAAGGTTTGGAAGTGGCATTGCATAATGGTAAACTTCAGATTGAGTAGCTCGAGACACGAGAACGTTATCTGAAGGAAGAACTTCATTAGTTTAGAGGACAGGTCATAGAAATGGATCACGTCATGGGTGAAGCCGTAGCCCAGATTTGAGAGGTTGCAGAATATGTGCAAGACTTGGCAATACGAGCTGATGTATTGAGTCTGATGTGTGGATCGTCGTCGGATATAGGACGATAGTTAGCCCTTTTATTAGAAAGAGTTAAAACTTTGGGCATTAGGGCGAAAGCGTATTTGTAATACATTTATATGTAAAGATATTCTTTTTCTAAATAAAGTTTTCTAAATGAGATTGAATCGAGATCGATGCCTTTTTGCATTCATGCATTTGCATTACATCACATCATATGCATTCAAGGTTATAGAAAGACCCTAATTAGTTGAAGTTTATTTCTAAAGGTAGAAAAGAAAATCTGGAAATCACACATCCTTACGGCACTCACACTAAAACTAAGAGTATGGATCAAAGGTTCGAACAGTTGCAAAAGGATATGCAAGACCAATTGTAAGAGCAGTTGGCCAAGATGCAGAATGACATGAGGGAGCGGATCTTTGAGGCTCGAGAGGAATATGATGGCTGAAAATGGCTCACTTTTAAGGGCCACTGATAAAGGGAAGGCCCCCATGGCTATCGCTGGTGAGGAGGGTGAAGACCATCCTCCGGGTTTTACTCCGCCTCATGTGCCATTGCAAACTGAAGCACCTCCTAGAAGACCATTGGTCACTGTGAGGCCTCAACATGGGCCAGTTGATGCTGGAATCCATATGAATTACCCAAGTGGTTTGAGATTCAATTTAGGTGATAACCCTACTAATCCCCTCATCCCTGATCTAGATATGGTGGAAAAGGAGGATTTGAAAGTCGAAGCTGCAAGACAGTTAGATGAACGCTGCAGATGGCTGGAAGAAAAATTCAAAACTTTGGAAGGCACTGGCAATCATCATGGGATTGATGCCAAAGATTTAAGCCTAGTCCCAGACCTAGTGCTGCATCACAAATTCAAGATGCCGGAGTTTGAGAAGTACAATGGTACTACTTGCCCAGGGGCCCACATTACAATGTTCTACAGAAGGATAACTGGGTATGTAAACAATGATCAGCTATTGATCTATTGTTTTCAAGATAGTTTGATAGGAGCAGCAGCCAGGTGGTACAATCAGTTGAGCCGGGCTAGAATAAATTCGTGGAGGGATCTTGCACAAGCCTTCATACAACTGTACAATCATGTGACGGACATGACCCCTGATAGGATCACTTTGCAAAACATGGAGAAGAAGCCTAATGAGAATTTTAGGCAATATGCGCTGAGGTGGAGAGAGGTAGCAATGCAGGTTCAACCACCACTACTGGAAAAGGAGACCACCATGTTATTCATCAACACTCTAAAAGCTCCATTCATTACTCATATGATTGGAAGCACTACCAAAAGTTTTGTGGATATAGTTATGGCAGGAGAGATGATAGAAAATGCCATAAGAGGGGGTAAAATTGAGGGGGAAGTGGCCAAAAGATTGCCCCCAAAAAGAGAAGACAATGAGGTGAACAATACAAGTAGTTTCAATTCAAAAGCAGTCATGGTTAGTCAGCCCAAAGTAGCCACAGTTGGGCAACAGGGCTCTCAAAAGCAGGAATCTAGCACCAGGCATGAGAGGATGCAATTTACACCTATACCTGTGACGTATCGGGAGCTTTATCAAAACCTATATGATGCGCATGCTATAGCCCCTTTTCACTTGAAACCATTACACCCTCTATATCCTAAATGGTATGATGCAAATGCCAGATGTGAGTATCATGCTGGAATATCGGGGCACTCAATTGAGAATTGTACTGGATTCAAGAAAGCCATAGAGAGGTTGATCAAGAATAGGGTTTTAAAATTTGAGAGTACCTCAAATACTGAGAATCTTTTGCCAAACCATGACAATCAATGAGTGAATGCCATTGGTGAAGCTGGTGGAAAAAGGGGGAAGGAAAATATTACTGAAGTAAGGATGCTTTTAAGGGAGATTTGGAAAGAGATGGTGAAGAGAGGGATGATAACCTCTAGTAAAGGAAGAGAAAAAATAGGGAACTATTGTGAGTTCCATGGAAAAGAGGGTCATGAGACCCAAAATTACGAAGAATTCAGAGCCTTGGTACAAGGCTTCATAGATAATAAAGAGCTATAAATTTTTGAAGGTAGCTCTTATAAAAGAGAAATAAATGCGCTGGAAGGTGAACAAAAAGGAACTAGCCGGCCAAGGATCATTATTTCCCTTCCAGGGAATAATGAAGTGGGGGCGCAAACCAGGCCCAAGGTCGTCATCCATAAACCTACTCCTTTCTCTTACAAAGATGACAAGAGGGTGCCATGGAGTTATGACTGCAGTGTGACAGTACCCAAGGGGGAGAATATAGCCAGTGCATCTAGGGATGTGCAAAATGAAGGTTCCTATACAAGAAGTGGGAAGCGTTATGATGAGGGGGGCATTAGAATAGAGCCCACGAAAACAAAGGATGTTGATGCCAAGAAGAAGAAAGAGACTGAAGTACCCATCAATGAACCAATGAGGGAGGAGGAGGCTAAGGAATTTTTGAAGTTTCTTAAGCATAGTGATTATAGTGTGGTCGAGCAGTTGCGTAAGCAGCCAGCCCGTATATCAGTATTAGCCCTACTTCTGAGTTCTGAGATGCATCAGGATGCATTGTTGAAGGTGCTTAACGAAACATATGTCACTCACGGCATATCTGTTAACAAATTAGACCGGTTGGTGAATAACATCAATGCTTACAATTTC
Source organism: Gossypium anomalum (assembly GCA_025698475.1). Classification (NCBI taxonomy): domain Eukaryota; kingdom Viridiplantae; phylum Streptophyta; class Magnoliopsida; order Malvales; family Malvaceae; genus Gossypium; species Gossypium anomalum. Next base: position 72,610,478 of record CM046968.1, read on the forward strand.
ATCTACTTCAATAATGATGAAATTCCACCTGGGGGCATAGGGTCAACCAAGCCTTGTACATCACTACTTGATGCAAAGGATACACGCTTCCAAGTGTACTCGTTGATAACGGGTCAGCTTTGAACGTCCTTCCATTATCCACGTTGAATAGACTACCTATTGACAACTCGCATATGAAAACATGCCACAATGTGGTAAGAGCCTTCAATGGAACCGAAAGGAAGGTGATGGGGAGAATTGACATTCCCTTGGAAATTGGGCCAAATACATATGAAGTCAATTTCTTAGTGATGGATATCAAACCCTCCTACAATTGCTTATTGGGGAGACCCTGGATACATTCGGCAGGAGCAGTGCCCTCCTTATTACACCAAAAGTTGAAGTTAGTAACAGATGGACGGTTAATAACTATCAATGCGGAGGAAGACATTATAGCGGCAGTTACTAGCAAGGTCCCTTACGTCGAGGCAAATGAAGAAGCTGTTGAGTGTTCTTCCCGCTCTTTGGAAATTATCAATGCAACCTTTATTTTGGAAGGAGGAGAGGTGCCGATTCCCAAAATGTTTAGAGCTACAAGGATGGCCCTGCAAATGATGATGGGGAAGGGAGCATTGCCAGGGAAAGGACTAGGAAGACAGTTGCAAGGAGGGATTCAAATCCCAAAGTTAATTGAAAAGAAAGATCGCTTGGGTTTGGGCTTCAATCCAGACCATAGGCACAAGAGGCAAGAAATTGAGAAGCGCCAAGCGAGAAGAAAGGCGCGTTTGAATGGAGGAGAAATAGAGTGGGAACCGATGACATTCCCATCTATATCCAAATCCTTTAGGTCAGGAGGGTTACTAGTAGAAGAAAGTCATCAAATTAATGCTGTACAAGAGGAGGGATTGGATCAAAGAAGCCTCGAGGGCATTCGCCCTTACGAACCGGGGAGCTCTCTGAACAATGGGACTGCGGAAGACCTTCCTATAGTCTTTAGGAATTTTTCAGAGTAAAGCTCGAAACATGTCTATTACTCTAAATCCTAGGAGTAGTAAGATTACATTTGTGAAAATAGTCTTATGTTCATCTATTATTATTTAAATAAAACATAACTTTCATCAATTTAAACAAGTATTGTTTCACTTTTTATCAACCAATATTCTTTTAAATTTTGGCAATTCTTATTCTTTTATTCATACCACATAAACAATCATTCTTAGATTCATCCATTATTTGTATGATATCAATGATATGAGCACTGATACTGCCGCTCCTGATTTCTCTTGCGAGCAAGACACGTGTTTAGAGGAACCTCAGGATGTTGAAGATGTTCAAGATTGTGACGTATCTCTCGATCTGTTAAGATTGGTAAAACTGGAGGAGAAACAAATCATACCACATGAGAAAGAGGCGATAGAGAATATAGCCCTAGAGGAAGGGAAGGAGTTGAAAATTGGAACATTGATTACCGAGGACACAAGGCGTGGCCTGATTGAGTTGCTTCAGGAATTCAAAGATATTTTTGCATGGTCCTATCAGGATATGCCTGGATTGAGTACCGACATTGTAGTACATCGTCTTCTGATAAGACAAGATTGCAAACCAGTCCAACAGAAGTTGTGGAGAATGCGGCCAGATATTGTTCTGAAAATAAAGGATGAAGTCAAGAAGCAGTTTGACACAGGATTCTTGCAAGAAGTAAAGTACTCCAAATGGGTAGCTAACATTGTGCCTGTTCCTAAGAAGGATGGGAAGGTACAAATGTGTGTTGATTACAGAGATCTGAACAAAGCAAGCCCAAAGGATAATTTTCCTTTGCCACACATTGATACTTTAGTAAACAACACAGCAGGGTATTCGTTGTTCTCTTTCATGAAAGGTTTCTCAAGATACAATCAGATAAAGATGCATCCAAAAGACATGGATAAAACTACCTTCATAACCTTGTGGGGCACCTTTTGTTACAAAGTAATGTCGTTTGGATTGAAGAACACAGGGGCAACCTACCAGCGGGCCATGGTGAACTTGTTCCACGACATGATGCATAGGGACCTTGAGGTATATGTCGATGACATGATTGCCAAATCCCGAACAGAGAAAGAGCACATTGAGGTCTTAAGAAGACTGTTCTTAAGGTTGAGAAGATTTCAGTTGAACCTCAATCCAGCAAAGTGTACCTTTGGAGCCAGATTGGGAAAGTTATTAGGCTTCGTAGTTAGTGAAAAGGGAATTGAAGTTGACTCAAACAAGGTCAGAGCCATACGAGAGTTACCTCCACCCTGTACTCAGAAGGAAGTTCGAGGATTCCTGGGAAGGTTGAATTACATCGCTCTGTTCATTTCACAATTGACCGAGAAATGCGATCCTATCTTTTGCCTCCTCAGAAAGCACAATCAAGGTACTTGGGATGAAGAATGCCAGAATGCTTTTGAGAAGGTCAAGCAGTATTTGTTGAATGCTCCACTGTTATCTCCACCTAGTCTAGATAAACCGTTAATACTATACTTATCAGTGTTCAGTAATTCTATAGGATGTGTGCTTGATCAACATGACGAGTCGGGAAAAAAGGAAAAGGCAATTTATTATCTCAGTAAAAAATTCACTGATTGTGAAATGAGATATTCACCAATTGAAAAGCTATGTTGTGCGCTGATTTGGACTACCCGAAGATTAAGACAGTACATGCTATACCATACCACTTGGCTTATCTCAAAGATTGATCCATTGAAATATATGATGGAGTCAACGGCTCTAAATGGGAGAATGGCTAGATGGCAAGTTTTGCTTTCAGAGTTTGATATAGTCTACGTAAGTTAGAAGGTTATAAAAGGAAGTACGGTAGCTGACTTCTTGGCCAGTAGAGCTTTAGAGGATTATGAGCCATTGAACTTTGGTTTTCCAAATGAGGAGTTAATGTGTATAGCAATGACCAAAGATTCTCCATGGAGGCTCAATTTTGATGGAGCTTCTAATGCAGTTGGGAATGGGATTGGGGCAGTCTTGGTATCCCCTAATGGCGATCATTACCCATTCACGTGCAAGTTGGACTTTGATTGCACGAATAATATGGCTAAGTATGAAGCATGCATCATGGGACTTCAAGCAGCCATAGGACAAGGTATAAAAACCCTAGAAGTATATGGAGATTCTGCACTAGTAATTTATTAGCTTAGGGGTGAATGGGAGACAAGGGACCCTAAATTGATCAATTATCGAAAGGTAGTTTTGGGGTTACTTGAGGAGTTTGATGATATCACCTTTAATTATCTCCCACGAGACGAAAATTAGATGGCTGATGCTTTAGCAACCTTGGCCTCAATGATTAAAGCAAATAAAGAGGAAGAGGTGAGACCAATTCAAATGAGTGTCTACGAAGCTCCAAATTTAATCATTTGTAACATTGAGGAGGAAGAAAAGGATGATGATCCCTGGTACGAGGATATATTGTGATATGTAAAAGATCATAGATATCCAGAACAGACAACAAAAAATGACAAACAAACTTTGAGGAGGTTAGCTTGTGACTATGTCTTGGATGGGGATATCCTGTACAAGAGAAGGAAAGACCAAGTACTTTTGAGATGTGTTGATGCTGAGGAAGTTAAGATGATTTTAGAAGAAGTTCATGAAGGTGTATGTGGGACGCATGCAAATGGGTTCATGATGGCAAGACAAATCATGAGGTTTGGCTATTATTGGGCCACCATGGAAGGGGACTGTATCAACTATGCCAAGAAATGCCATAAGTGTCAGATTTATGGGGACAAAATTCATGTACCACCATCACCTTTACATGTTATGACTTCTCCATGGCCCTTTTCCATGTGGGGCATGGATGTCATTGGACCAATATCGCCGAAAGCTTCAAACAGACATCGGTTTATTTTTGTGGTAATCGACTACTTCACAAAATGGGTAGAAGCCGCTTCTTACGCAAATGTTACTAAATCCGCTGTAAGTCGATTTTTGAAGAAAGAGATTATTTGCCGGTATAGAATGCCAAAGAAGATCATATCCAATAATGCATTGAACTTAAACAACAAAAAGATAGCAGAGGTTTACGACCAGTTCAAGATCAAGCATCACAATTCTTCTCCCTATCGTCCAAAAATGAATGGGGCAGTGGAGGCCGCCAACAAGAACATTAAGAAAATAGTGGGAAAGATGACTGAGACTTATAGAGATTGGCATGAGAAGCTACCGTTTGCACTCCTGGCATATCGAACATCTGTCAGAACCTCTACTGGGGCAACCCCATTCTCATTAGTTTTTGGGATGGAAGCAGTGTTGCCTATTGAAGTAGAAATACCTTCTCTCCGTATTTTGACAGAGATAAGGTTGGATGAAGCTGAATGGGTTCAATCTCGGTATGATCAGTTAAACTTCATTGAGGAAAAGAGGCTAAGAGCCATCCGACATGGTCAGATGTATCAGAAGCGTATGATACGAGCCTATGATAAAAAGGTTCATCCAAGGGAATTCCATGAGGGGGATCTCGTGCTGAAAAAGATCCTTCCTATTCAAAAAGACTTTAGAGGAAAATGGATGCCGAATTGGGAGGGGCGTACGTTGTGAAGAAAGCTTTCTCTGGCGGTGCATTGGTTCTGATAGAAATGGATGGGAAGAGCTTACCCAATCCAGTGAACTCAGACTCAGTCAAGAAGTACTTTGTCTAAAGGAGAGGAGAATCCAAGGTGAAAACCCGCAAAGGGCACCTTAAATTTTCGGCAAAAAAAAAAGAAAAAAAATAGAGAGGCCAAGGTGAAAACCCGCAAAGGGCGCCTTGTGACCAAAGGGGTTTTGAGTTGAAAACCCGAAAAGGCAGCTCAAATTTTGAAGGGCATACAACAATTTGGCTATATTTGACTCAACAAAGAAGTAAAGCACGTTGCATATTGGGGCATCAACAAAGTACTTTGGGTCTTTTAAACATATGTCGAACTCAAGAAAGATTTCATGGAGCTGGTGTATAGACGCTCAAGCGGCGATATCTGGAGCATCTAACTTTTATCCTATTTGCTAACTTTAGATTCTATTTCTTCTCAAAGATATGCTATCAGATTTATTTCCTTTGTATTTTTGACAATTCATTCAAATTCAATTATTCTTAAAGATTTATTCATCTTTTATTATTCTTTAAATATGTTGCATTTAAATAATGATAGATGAACTAAAATATTTTCACAAACGAAGTTTTGCACATTACTTTGGAATTTCTAGATAATGCAAGAAACTAAAATAGGACAATTGTTCGAGAAATTCACGTAAGTAAGGGATGAAAGAACTCGAGGAATTTCTTCCTTCCAGTCCAAAAGGAAAATGGACACCAATGATTCAATTCTTACAGATTGTAGCATTAGAAGAAGGCCTACAGGCTGAGCAAGAATGAAATTTTTAGAAAAGAAAAGACAAATAAAGGAATGAATGATGGCACTTAGGATAGGGGTCATATTCACAACATTTTGCATCATAACATGTTTAATTAGGAACATTCGACTCACTTCGAGCATAGCATCCTAATTATCAGGCATAATCATTCTACAGGTAATCGAGGACATAGCAGATTTAACTCTCAGATGTTCTCAAGCAGACCTAAGATGATTTGACATCCTTGTTCTTACAAGGAACAAATCAAAAACATAGTTGATTTAGCTTTCACGTGTTTACGATAAAGCAAATCTAAGATGATTTGTCATCTCCGTATTGTCAGTGAATAAATCAAAGCTTGGCATCTCTATTTCGACGGAGAACAGACGCATAGCAGATCTAACCTTCAGATGTTTATACTGAAGTAGATCCAAGATGATTTGGCATTCTTGTGTTTACAAGAAACAAATCGAGGACGTAGCAGATTTGACTTTCAGATGTTCTCAAGCAGACCTAAGATGATTTGACATCCTTGTGTTTACAAGGAACAAATCCAAAACATAGCTGATTTAGCTTTCACGTGTTTACGATAAAGCAAATCTAAGATGATTTATCGTCTCTGTATTGTCAGAGAACAAATCGAAGTTTGGCATCTCCATTTTGACGGAGAACAGACGCATAGTAGATCTAACCTTCAGATGTTTATACTGAAGTAGATCCAAGATGATTTGACATTCTTGTGTTTACAAGAAACAAATCGAGGACGTAGCAGATTTGACTCTCAGATGTTCTCAAGCAGACCTAAGATGATTTGACATCCTTGTGTTTAGAAGGAACAAATCAAAAACTTAGCTGATTTAGCTTTCACGTGTTTACGATAAAGCAAATCTACGATGATTTGTTGTCTCTGTATTGTCAGAGAACAAATCGAAGTTTGGCATCTCCATTCGACGGAGAATAGATGCATAGCAGATCTAACCTTCAGGTGTTTATACTGAAGTAGATCCAAGATGGTTTGGCATTCTTGTGTTTACAAGAAACTAATCGAGGACATAGCAGATTTGACTCTCAGATGTTCTCAAACAGACTCAAGATGGTTTGGCATCCTTGTGCTTACAAGGAACAAATTGAAGACATAGTTGATTTGGCTTTCACGTGTTTACGATAAAGCAAATCTAAGATGATTTGTCATCTCTGTATTGTCAGAGAACAAATTGAAATCAGGCATCTCCACTTCAACGGGGAGCAAATACATAGCAGGTCACACCTTCAGATAATTTCGCTAAAGCAAGATCCAAGATGATTTGGCATCTCTGTATTGTCAGAGAACAAATAAAAGAAGCAGATTTGGCATCTCTACGAAAAAAAGATCGAAAATATCAACATGATAGTTTTGAGTCTACAGTGAGCAGATTAAAGATCATGATCCGATAAAGCCAGACAAATTCGGTCTTTCTATGAGTCTTTGCTCGATTCCTGTTACACAAGCAATGAGCAAAGAGGGGCAGCTGTAAGAGCCCAAATTCGTCCGGGCCTTAAAAACCAAATAGAAAACCAAAAATAAAATAAATAAAGTCCCTTTTATACAAGTCCATTTACAAAAGAAATAAAGCCCAAAAGACAAATTATACCCCATAAACCCATTACACCTGAGGCCCAATTACAACACTACCTGGCAGACCCAACCTATTACATTACAAACCCATTTCTAAGCCTACACTTGACCCAATCTAATGAAGCCCAGGAAGGCCCAAATAGCAAATAGAACATGGAAGGCCTTAGGGTTTCAGAAACCCTAGGCGCTGCAAATGGAAAGCTCCAAAAAGCTAAATCAGTACGCCGTTCCATCTACCCCATCGACGCAGTGATTCTCGGCCCCGAATCTGGCCGTATTTGAAGCCAAATGAAAGCAGATTAGCGCCAGCACCTTCATTATTAGGGCCTAATCATCCTGGCTCACTGATTTCCTCGCGAGACATCTGCAAAATGAAAGAACAACAACAGAAAACAGGGGCAAAATATGGAAAGAAATCAAAAGATTTCTTTCCCAGAATGTAAATCACTTACAAAGGGTTATAAAAACCCATCTTTTTTTGATTTGTAAGACACGATTTTTCCAGAGAGAAATATACACACAGATTCAACAGAGCACAGTATTATCAACTTACAGTACCAGTAATCAATTGAGTACAAAGGTGAATATTTTTAACATATATTACAAATAATGAAAAAGGGAAAGGGTTTACCTGATTTTCGCTGAAAAGGGTGAAGGTTTTTGACCCTCTGACCACTGTTGTGGTCGCGCGTGAGTGCGTGAAGAGACCCCTGGACGGAGTCTCAACAGCACCGGGATCTGTCCTCAAGTCCTCCTTCAGAGGATTTCGTTTATTTTTTTTTAAATCGGATTTCTAAATGATTTTAAAACTAAGAAGTTGACTCATATAGCCTTGATGAAACGACGACGTATTAGACCCCCAAGATCCGCGCGTTGACCCGATTACCCGGGGAGGATCTGCGTATTTTTGAGGATTAGGTTAATTACCCAATTAGTCCCTCTACCCTTTTTATGTTTATAGTTTATTTTTATTTTATTTATGATTCAGACATGATATTTTGTTTTAGTTTTAATTTAATCCCTACAGTGACTGTTCGAAGTCCGAGATTAAAACGCAGTCGTTTTGGGAATAGGGCAATTTGCCCAATGAGTCCCTTTTGCTTTATGCACGTTTTAATTAGGACCTTAACTCAGTTTTATTTTTAAATTCACCCCTGTAATTTTGCTGAACTTTGAATTTAACCTTACATATATATTTCTATTATTATTATATATATAAAACTTTTTATATTGTTATTTGTTTTATTTTTAATCTTATTTTTATATTATATTATATAATTATTTTATTATATATTATTGTTATTTATTATATATCACTTTTCACAAATTATTATTATTATTTTACATTATTATTATTTTACTTGTATTATATATTTATTAATTATTTATATATATTGTTCTTACATATATACTTTCGTTATTTTATATCTATTACATTTCTTATTTCCTATATATTTAGATTATATTTTATTATATAACATTTATTATTTTTTTATATATTACTTATTATTTTCATTTTTATACATGTTATGTATGTCATATATTATCTATTATATTATTTATGTTTATATTATTCATTATATTACTTAAATTTTAAAATTTGTAAATTAGATTATATTTTTAATTCATATTATACACATATTAAATTATTAGTTATTTATTTATTATGTATTATTTTATTTTAAAATGATATTTTTATATTATGTGTTATTTTATAAATCCTTTTACATGTTTTTATTTTATATTTTTTACCCGATATATTTTATATATAATTATTATTCTTTTATAAATATTTTGTTATTATATTTCATATGTTGTATAGCCAATACTATTTTAAGATTATTATTCAATATTATGTCTTTATTTGTGATATATGTATATTCTGTTAACAATAACTCGTTTCATTTTTTTATATATTGTATATATCATATGTTATTTTATATTTATTATTACATTTCATGAATATGTACATTAATATTGTATTACCTTTTTTTTTGTATATCATGCATTATTTAATTATTACTTTATATGTTTGTATGTTCATTCATTCTCAACACATGCTATGTATATATCTTTGTATGCATATTGTTAATACTCGCTATATATACTATTATTTTTTATATGTATGTATCTAATGCACTATCTTATCTAATGCACTATCTTTATATTATTTCCATCATCTTGTTTAAATGCACCTATTATTTACCTACTACAATAATATGTTACTATGTACGATTTATAATGCAATACAATTCCCCACGCATCATTTTTTTTAAAAAAAGAAGGCTCCAAAGTTTTCAAAAAATATAAAGGCAATGCTTGATGTTCGGAAATTTCGAGAAAGTAGTGCCCCAACTTATCGGGTTGTGACTTTTCTCGTTGATTTCGAATAGTTAGGTACCCTTCTAAGTTTTTAAAGTTTTTCAAAATGTAAGCAACTGTCTTGGAATTGCAAAGCAATATATCCTAACTTACTGGATGTAGTGTTTTGTTGTTTCGAGATAGGAATTTCTAAAAAAAACTAACTTAGTGTCAATACTTTGATACAAGTAAACCCAAATTTTCAAAATCAAAATATTTTAAAGAGGATTACATCTTAAAGTTTTTTAGATTTTCGATGTTAAAGACACTCGATAATCAACTAGGTACCAATTTTTGGGCGTTACGAGGGTGCTAACCCTTCCTTGTATGTAACCGACTCCCGAATCTGTTTTCTCGACTTTCGTAGACCAAAACTAATGTTTTATAACAAAACATTTTATAAGGTGATCCAATCACACCTAAAAAGATTGGTGGCGACTCCCATTTTCGTTTTTCTTAAAGTCTTTCCCATTTTCCAAAACTCGATTTAAAAATGGTCTCGACATCCCTGACTCAGCCTAGATGTTAGACTCGATTCGGGAAGATCACATTAGTCATCGAGGTGGCTCGGTCTTTATAAAAAATAATTTTCGTCTTAAAACCTGTTTTATGCTAGTGAATATTTCTCTTTATAAAAAAAAATTTTTTGTTACTTTTAATTGCATGTGGAAGGGTTGTGTTTGACGGTTTGGCAGGTGCAGATTGAGGAAGAAGAAATGTAACGCCCTCATGCCTGAGACCGTCGCCAGAGTCGAGCTTGAGGTGTTACTAAACTTAATTCATTACTTAAACAGCTCAAACAACTTATTTTAAAATTTCCGATAAGTCAAGCTAATCTACATCACGATCTCTTAAAAATTCATATCTTGAGTTTCAAAACTCAAAATGTAACACCCTAAACCCGGCCCAGACGTTATGGCCGAATTCAGCATGCCACACGAAAAAAAAATTGCGATTCGTTTTATTAAAAATCTCTTTCTTAGGGTTTTAAAACGTTAATGTTATACGTTTAAGTGAATGAAAGCTGTGCACCAGGTAGGAAGCCAGAGAAGAGGAGGTGAGTCTGTTGGACTGCTTAAGTACCAAGCTCTTCCCGGATCCAATCCTAGACATGCACACATCCATTGCCACACTTAAAGTATGTTATGTGTCTACGAAAAATAAGTCATGTTTAAGTCTGGTTTAGGTTTTTATTTCCTTTGAAAACGTTTATATTGCGGAAGCTTTATACATCATCGAGATATTTTCAAAACATAGAGTTTTTATAAAACGCGTCCTAGTGCTAACCAGTTCAATAATCCATAGATGAAATAATTTAATGAGTGGCCTTATTACAACCTTAATATAAAATAATTAAAAATAAAAGAAGTGCGATCTAATTTAAAAAAAAACCAGAATTGTTCTTCATGGCCACTCTGAATCCCGCCCAGCTCCAAGTCCACCATTTAGGGCTCACCTGCAAGGATGGAAAGAAAAGGGGTGAGTTTTGGGGAAACTCGGTGTATCTGAAAACCCATCCAAAGCCCAAATCAGCTCGAGCCCATTGGGCCTAAGCCCTACTCAGATAACAGTACACAGTGGACCGAAGCCCTTTTTAGAATACAGTAACAAGGCCTTAGCCCTTTTTAACACAACAGTGTGGCCCATAGGCCCAATTCAGTAACATGGTAACAATAATAACAATGAATGCAATCCCATTTGGGGAGACTACTCAACCCACCAACCGCTACACTTCCCGCACTCACCCTACACTCCATGTGGGGAATATCTCAACCCACCCAACCCTACACTCCACAGTTGCAGCATTGCTGCTCAGTTATCAGTAAAGTGAGGCAAAGCCTCTATCAGTAAGGTGAGGCAAAGCCTCCGGTACGTGGATGAACCACTTTAAGCACTTCCTCCATCAATATCCCAATCCCATGCAATGACATTAATGAAAGCATATCATGCGAGAATCTGATTTATCAATCATGCATATTAGACAATTTAAACCCTGGGGTATATCGGTAATTTTCTCTCTAGGGTAAATTCAGTAAACTACATATCTACACAAAGTTATTTAAATAACATTTACGATTAAAGGCAATTTCGAGTCTACCAACTAACTAACAGTCGATTTGCCCATCTCTTACCCATATTGGTCCATAAGCCCATTGGGCCCGCTTTTGTTGCCCATCGAGGCCCACTTACCGATATTCACGTATTTTACACACACAACCAGCTTACCACTTTGCGATGCCGAATCTAACCATTAGTCTATGACTTGAGAGCATTCGCATACTCACAAGCCCATGAAATACCGATTTTCGCTTTTTCGCTTTTGCCGATTTGAACAGAGAAAAGGTGTTCGGTACACACTGCTTTTATGACGATCGCTACGAGATCCCTTACGATGTCCTACAATCGTTTAGCACAGTTTTTATTTACAAACCTCCATCAATAACCCTCAAAAATTGCTTAACCAAAAATCGAGCTATATCCCTAGAAAGCCTTTAAATCTTACCTTCCTGCCAAAACCAATAGCTTGCACCAATCCGATTGCTCCAATGATTTACGCCTTTGATCCAACGCTTAAGAAGACTCTAATCATCGAAAGAAAATGTTAATAACAACTCCTAGAGCCTTATGCTCAAATCGTCAGCCTCCCTATTTTTTAGGGATTTCAGTTTTTCCTAATATCGAAAAATAAAACCAAAACTAAGATGATAAGCACTTACCCACTTACCCCTCTTTGATTTCTACATAATCTGATGCAGATTTAACTTCTAAGCAGCGGCAGAGTCGAATCCAAGAGTCTTTTTTTTGAAGATTCGGCTATAAGCTCCTACACCAATGATATTTTTGGCTTTTGGGTGATGAAGAAAATAACGATGTGTGGCTATGACCTTGAAGTAGGATTACCGTTAGGTATTTAGAATTAAGAATAGATGATCGTAGTTTAATAAAAACAAAAGACATAGAAGAACCTGTTAAGCTTTCGGGATTTCAGGATTTGAGGCAATCGGCTATAGGCTTAAAAACACTGATAAAAGGTGAAGATGGGTGGAATGGGAGAGAGATTCGATAGACAAGGAAAAGAAAATAAAGTAGATGGAGAGAAGAGAAAAGTATAGAAAAGAAAAGAAAATAGAAGAAGGGAAAAAAAAAAGAATCTTAAAAGCCTAAAGTATTTGGCACTTTTTAGCTATGGACGAATGAGTGCATTTCGGCAAGAATTCTTTTCCAATTTCAATTCCCCAAATTACTCCTTGATTTTTGGCCAATTCTAGTGTTTGAATTTCATTCAAACACCCAACCGATCAGGCAGCAGGCCTTATCCACCTCCTTGCACCGCTTCAGCACGCTGCTAGGAGTCCGACTCCAACTCCTTTCCCATGCGAGCAGCAAAAACCCTGCCATTCCTGTGCGAGATGAGGCTCGAACTCTAGACCTCGTCTGCCCATGCGCCCACACTTGAGCTGCTGGCCACTGCATCACGCTTCTTTCTTCAATAATATGTGGTCACGATTAATTAAAAACCTTACCTGCTTTAGTTCTGGCCCGTTTTTTAAAAAATGAAACGGAATTTGCCTCCCCATGGGATCGAACCCATAACCTCTCGGCAAGGCTAACACTCTGCTGCCACTGCACTACAGGCGCTCCTTGTGGCATATCTTGGTCGCAACTATTCTTAAACCTTACTTTAGTGCGACCTGGCTTCTAAAAGAAAAACTAGCATTTGCGTGCGCCAACCCTCGAACCTAAGCACTATACCACACTCCCAGCGCCTCTGCCATTGGACCAAGCTTCCCTTTGTGTCTAATTTAGTCTACTTTATTATTAAACCCTTATTGCCAAGTTCCCCTAAGAAGGAAAACATTAATTTCTTTGCTAAAGTCTTGGATCGAACCAAGATTTTTCCCACACTTTAAATACTTCTAAATTTATTTAAAAACTAAATTTAAACACCACATTAATAATAATATCTTCTATATTTTTAAATAATAATTATAATTTCCATAAAAATAGATACAGTAAAATTTTCTAATAATAATTTAATTTAAACACTAAATTAACAACAATAATTTTATAAATATATTTGTATCTAATAATTGTAATTTTCATAAAAATATCATTAATAATAATAGAAATATTTTATCAATATATATATATATATATATATTTTTAAACACTAGTAATATTTAAAACTTCTCAATATTCAGGATTTTCTTCTATCCGAACCCAGACTCAAAGCCCAAATCTTCTAGACCCAATTTCAGGATGTTACACAAAATCAAGATCCGTAAATTTTCCCTGAAACTAGACTCATATATCTATCTACGAATTTTTTTCTAGAATTTTTTGTTAGATCAATTAGTACAGATTTATTAGTTAAAGTATCCCCTGTTTGAGGTTTGACCGCTCTCGACTCTCATGAATTACTTAATCGATATCTCCCTGTATAAAGTTCCAATGACTATGCCGTTTGTTTCTAATAAAAATAAAGTCAATAAGGAATCTGTAAATATAAAGAATGACTTCTAATTATATTTGTAAAATTTATGATGAATTTCCAAAATCAGAATAGGGGATCTAGAAATCTCTCTGGCCTTGTTTCACAAAAATTTAAACATCTCATAAAATATAACTCATATACCTGTTTTGTTCCATCCATATGAAAATAGACTCATAATTATTCAATTCCATATTTTATTCATTATCTAATTATATCTCTACTATTTTTAATGATTTTTCAAACTCACATCATCACTTTCTGTATCAATTTATTTTATGGTAAATTTTACCTATTTCATGGTTTCCATGGATTAGCTAGCAATTTAGCATACGTAACACCAAATATGATCATGATTAGCCATTCCAATGGCTAATCATTACCAAGCATTTCCATACCATTCAATAACCATATCATAAGACCATATACATAAAATGATTATAATGCTATACATGCCATGCTCGAAATATACAAGCCATTATGCCAAGATGAGATAGTGTGAGCGAGCCTCCGACTGTTCCCGATTTCCGAGCTGGCTTGTCAAAACTACAAGGAATGAAAAGGAGGGAGTAAGCATAAAAGCTTAGTAAGTTCACATGCAAATAGCAAGTAACACAATAAGCAAACATAAAACATCATTTGCATAATCATCACCGAGACATTCATATCACATTTTCATTTATCATCTTACCATATTGTTGTTATATCGAGTTTTCAACCCGAGGGTTAAGTACATACCTGTTCAAAGTATCCATTTCACAACACTTACCAATACGTCCCTTTCATCTCGAGTATTCCTCCATTTGAGTAGAATTTTACCCGTTGAACACATCGGAATATAATTCGGATACATGAAAAGTTTGCACATAAGTGCCACATATGTAGCCAAGCTACCATGTAACCTGCCCATAAGTGAACTCGGAATCAACTCAACGAGCTCGGGCGTTCGTATCCATAAGTGAACTCGGACTCAACTCAACGAGCTCGGATGCCTAGTTACATCTCTTGAACTCGGACTCAACTCAACGAGTTCGGACATTCGCATCCATAAGTGAACTCGGACTCAACTCAACGAGCTCGGATGCCTAGTTACATCTCTCGAACTCAACTCAACTCAACGAGTTTGGACATTCACATCCATAAGTGAACTCAGACTCAACTCAACGAGTTCGGATGCCCAGTTACATCTTTCAAACTCGGACTCAACTCAACGAGTTCGGACATTCTCATCCATAAGTGAACTCGGACTCAACTCAACGAGTTTGGATGCCCAAATATCCTAGTGACATGTCACTTGTATCCTAATCCATTCCTAATGTTCAACGGGACCATTTTCCCAATCATGTGTCACAACCATCTCCTACGGATTGCGATATCGTCGATACTCTACAATATTTCACATTTTCCAAGTATATCACATAATTTGACATATTATCAAATAATTATCACGAGTATAATATTTCATAATAAATATCATATCATTTAAATAACATAAAAACATTTAAAATAATAACTATGTTACCAACATTTACATATGAACTTACCTCGTATGCGAAAATGGCTACTTTTACCATTTCATCCACAACTTGGTATTTTCCCCATTTTAGCCCGAATTTCAGTTTTCCTTGCTCTATCATTTAAAATATAGTTTAATTAGGACTCACATTATTCAAATTGACCCAAAAACATATTTTGGCAAAATTACAGTTTTGCCCCTAAACTTTCACATATTTACACTTTTTCCCCAAAGCTCGTAAATTAAAATTCAGCCTATTTTCTTATGTTTTATGACATGCTGATCATTTTTCCCTTTTATGGCAACATCAAATGCTCACTCTAACATGTACTTATGACTATTAGGTATTTTTACCGATTAAGCCCTTTTACTCGTTTTCACTTAAAACCGAGTAGCACAAGTTGTCTAACATAATTTAAAACCTCATATTCTATCATAAAACACCAAAATACACAAATTTCACTTTTGGGTATTTTTCCAAATATAAACCCTAGGTTAAATTATTGCTAGCATAAGCTAAACCGAGCTACCGGGATTCCAAAAACGTAAAGAACTTGAAAAACGGGGCTAGAATGGACTTACAATCGAGCTTGGAAGCTTGAAAAACCCTAGCCATTGTTTCTCCTTGCTATATTCCCATGGGGTTGAAGATGGACACATTTGGGTTTTAAAATTTATCTTTTAATTCATTTTACCCCTAAATGACCAAAATGCCCTTTTTACTATTCTTTAAATTTTTACCCTTCCAAGCCCATTTTTGTCCCATTTTTTTAAAAATTGATAAAATTACTCTTTAAGGACCTCTAATTAATAATCTAATTCAATTTTATGCAAAATGCTTCTAGAACACAAGTTTTGCAATTTATTCAATTTAGTCCCTAATTTCAAACTAAACACTTTATGCATAGAATTTCTTCACGAAATTTTCACACAATCATGCAATCATTTCATAGACCTCAAAATAATTATAAAAAAATTATTTCTATCTCAGATTTGTGGTCTCGAAACCACTATTTCGACTAGGCCTAAAACTAGGATATTACAACTCTCCCCCCTTTAGGGATTTTCGTCCCCGAAAAATCTTACCGGAAAAGTGGTCTTCACTTTTAATCTCATATTCAGAGCCGAAGAACTTTCACTTAGGCTGTACCTCCAATACATCTCTTTAATTTCTCATATGATCTGAAAGCTTACAGTCTCAACTCTTAACTGTTCTTAAATTTTCAACCCTTCTCAGTTTCCCATGATATCATGACATAAAACCCGGATCTCAACTTGATTTAATGGAGACCAGAATTCCAATAAATCCAATAATCAAAGAGACTTGAGAGAAGCAATCCACCATACCGATTGAAACTCGCACTTTTATCACTTATGCCTTTACTGTTGTCAAACCTTACACGAAAATTAGAAAAATCCCAATACTGAAATCACCACATTACCCAAATCAAATCAGAAGTATAGTCATACTTGACATGATTGTCACAAGCTAAAGAACGCACTTCAAACATGAGTCGTAATTGACAAATTATGGAACAAAGATAACAAGAAAACCGAATAAAGAAATCCAAGATAGAGAAACCCAGCATAAAAAAAATCCAGAATAAAGAGATCCAGGATAAAGAAACCCAAGATACGATACTATGCCGGAGAATCGAAAACCAAACTCATAGAGAAAATACAGAATACCCCGATAATTCTTCAAAGAAAGAAAGTCCAAAAGAAAATATCATTTAATCCCACTAGAATCAAATATAACAAGAACAATATATCTTCCCATACATATATATATCAGATGAAGCATCAAGTAGAAGAAACAGAATCATAATATCATACGTATTCTCTCATCAATTCTTATCGATTTAAAATGAAATAGAATACCCGATGAAATAGAGCAATATAAATTATAAACCAGTCAGACTACCAATGCTTTCATCCAACACCAGGATTAAAAGACATTCCCATATAACAAGAATTTCTTCAGAAGATCAATAGCCATAGAAATATTTTGAGAACGGGTAAACACATAGAACATCTAAAAAGAGATCTAAAACTGTCCAGTCATAACTATCACACTCGGATAGTTCACATTTCAAATATCATTTCCTAACTAGTTCTCACATCACAAATTTCATATTAAACCATTCACTAAAGAAGGCTAGTTCTCAATAAATTTCGATTTACACTTTTCTCGACCTTGCACTGAGTAATTCGATTTACCAAAGAGAATTCCTTCTCTAATCGGGATAGTGCATAATTCCAATAATCTTTATATCAATCCGATACTTTCTTTGGATCTCGACTTTACTTATCACTCATTTTCAACCTCTGATCATACTTATAATTATTCTATCATCAACTCTTTGGGTTCTCAACCAAAACTTTTTCAATACAAATCTCATGAAATTCCATTATAAGTACCACTTCGGTAAGGGGAGGTTGTAGGACTTCCGACTCGACTTTCTTATACATACACATATGACACAACTTCTATCATCATAGCAACATCATCAAAATCATGTCATTCATTCAGGCAATGCAACATTCATGTTGGCTTACACAAATTGTCCTATTGTCCCATTTAGACAATATACTTATGCATACATTCTATGTTTTCTAGATAGCTTTACTTATCCATTCATTTAATTAAATTAATTCATGCTCATGACATCATATAAGGCCAAACAAACATAGATATTTGCATCAAAATCACAACTTTCATTTCGTGCATCATCATGTACATATCATTACAATCATATAATTCAGTCCAACAATTTAACATAGATAAGTTCATTTCATTATAATCCTTTATCTCATAAAAATTATATATCATTAACATTCATCAACATTCAACGTCAAATCAAGACAAGGACATTTTCATTCGTATCATGATATTATGACCTTTATTCATAGCTCTACTACTTTCTATTTATTTTGTTCATCTTATCAAGTAAGCCACATACACTACATCATATGAGCATTAAGCAAATATGGATATTTATCACAACATGAACTTTCATCTCACATATTATCACATATGTATCATAAACTTTTATTCATACTTTTTTGAACCGAGACTTATCTGTAACATCCTGATTTTTGAGTTTATTCGCGGTTCGCAACATTTTGGTAAATTTTTTAAAATTTGGTATTTGGTTGTAAAATTCATATTTGGAGTAGGTAAATGGGCTTATGGAAGGCCCATGTGTTGGCCAAAACCTGGTTGAATTTCTGAATTTTTGACTTAAGAGTTAGGGGTTCTGGTTAGGCGACCTTATGTAAAGATGTGAGAGGAATGTAACACAAAAAGAGCTTTAGTAAAGTGGCAAGGTGACGCCACTAAGCTCCTAAAAAGGTGGCATGTGGAGCTTAAGGGAAGGCATGGGATCGATTCTCTGTGTTGGCAAATGGATGCATTTTTTTTTATGTGCAGGAAGGGTAAGTGTTGGAGTCCAAGTGGATTCTGCTAGAGGAGTGTTTGAATCAGTCAAATGCATGGATTAGGGAGGGATAAGGGGATAGATTTTAGGGATTTGATATGGAGATAGGAGTTGGCCGAATAGGGGAATCAAGAGGGATTTCGGCAAGGGGTTATTAGGTTAGTATTTCGGCACTTAGGGATTAGTTGTGCCGTTTTCTTCCCTTTTGTCTAGTCTTTTCTCTCTTTTCCCCTTTGCAGCCGAATCCACCATCTCTCCTTGCATTCTTCTTCCCTTTTTCATTTCCAAAACCAGCCCACTATTTTTCCCCATTCAACTATCGTTTCTTCCCCTTATCTCTACTTCTGCCGAGATACCGCGAAAAGCCGAAAACTATGGAGTCAAGGTGGTGCCGATTCTTTGTTGACCAACAACCTTCTTCTTCTTCTTCTCACTTGTTGGTGATCAATTCTCTTGTCTTCTAGGCATAGAAGGATTCAAGAAGAGGAGACTGTGGTAAGTGCTCAAACTTTAAGCGATCTCTTTTATGGCTGTTGACAAGTGCCGAAACCCCTATGGTTTAGGGAGGTGGCCGAATATGGGTATAGGCCTTATGGGGTTCTTCTTTTAATATTTCATGGTTTATATAGTGAAGGAGCAGTAAGGCGTAGTATTGACTTGAATCAGCTTGGATCTCCGGAGTGGCTAGATTTAGTCAATCAATATCGGCAAGGTAAGGTTCATAGGGCCATTTTGAGGGGTGGCCGAATGTGTAAGTACTAATATAAGATGGCCTTGTTTTGGGTTAATTAATGGAAGCTAATTTATTAACGGTGAAATATAGGAGAAATCGTGTAGGAGTTCTCGTCGAGGAATATCGTAAAACAGGTGTGTAACGAACTTCTTTTGTAGCTTAACTCAATAAATGCCGAAAAGCCGAAATGCCGAAATTCTGGCATTTCGAGGACTTGTGAGCAAGCAAACGCTCATCGGATAATTAGATCCTCTAAGACGATGATCGTGAATGTTGGAAAAGGTAAGAGCATGATGTTTGGCATTTACGGTAAGTTGGGCCCCGAGGAGTTAAAATCGGGCCCATTTGGGTAAATTTGGTAGAAAATGAAAACCTATTAAATTGCACGTTGAGACTAGTAATACCATTATGGAATATAGGCTAAATGGGCCTAGATGACAAAATCGACGACGTAGGGCCCATTAGGGGTTTTGGCCCAATAACTCGGTTTCGCTAAAATGGGCCAGAATCACGGTATAAAACCTATGAATTGATAGTAACTATTAATGAACATGGAAAACCCTAATACTTGGTAAAATTGTGGAATTACCTTTATTTTATGAAAATGACTATTTTGCCCCTAGTTAAAAATGACCATTATACCCCTAGGGTTTAATTATGAATTTGATATACGAGATTTGATATACATGATTGATATGATATGCTTATGATATGTATGATATGCACATGACATGTATGATATGCACATGATATGTATGAAATGCACATGATGTATTCATAAATGCATTGGGTTGGGTTTTTATATGAATGGAGGAAGTGAAAAAGGGCTTTGCCCCAGTTTACCGAAAAGGGCTTTTGCCCCAGTTATTAAAAGAGGCTAGGCCTCCAGTAATATGTTAAAGCAGCTATGCTGCCAGTGGAGAGTTTGGTTGGGTGGGTTGAGTTATTCCCCACATGGAGAGTTTGGTTGGTACGGGTGGAGACTAGCGGCTGGTGGGTTGAGTAGTCTCCCCAAATGGGTTTGCATTCATGCTTTATTATCACATGTGATGTTGAAATGGGCCTATGGGCCATATCGTTTACAGTTAAGGCTTCGGCCCAGTGATATGAATAATGAAAAGGCTTCGGCCCAGTATATGAACAAATAAAGGCTTCGGCCCAGTATATGAATAATTAAAGGCTTCGGCCCAGTATATGTGGTAACTAAACTTGGGCTTAGGCCCAGTAGGCTGATATTGACTTGGGCTCTGAAGGGGGCTTGTTGCACACTGAGTTTTTCAAACTCACCCCCCTTTCTTTCTAATCCTTGCAGGTGAGCCTTGATATGGGGACTTGGAGCTGGAGGGGATTTGGGGTGGCCATGATGATCACGTTTGGACTTACCAATAAATAAACGGTTTTCTTCCAGTTTATCTCCACTTTTAATACTATTTATATTTGGGTTGTAAAAAGGCCATTTTAACTTTTTATTTGGGATTATCTTTAAATAACTCTATATTTTCTGATATTAATCAAAATGGGCTAGTCTTAGGATGCGTTTTCAAAATGATACCTATTTTCAAAATACCACAACGACTCACATAATTGGAATAACAAAGATAACTACTTAAAGGAAATTTTCAACTCGTTTACCAAAGTGTGGCAATGGATGTGGGCATGTCTAGGATTGGATCCATTCGGGAGCTTGGTACTTAAGCAGCCTTCATGGCTCACCTCCTCTGTTTCGGATACCTACCTGGTGCCCAGCCTCCATTCACTCTGGTTAGCCAGCAATAGGCGGTTTTTAGATAATAAAATGAACCATGGATTTTTAAACTGCGTGTGACACGTCAGATTCGGCCATAACGTCCAGGCCGGGTTTGGGGTGTTACATTATCATAATCATAACTTTACTCAAATACCTTCACATAACATTGAACATGGTCAGCGCAGCTCTGTTGGAGAGTACCCTGTCTAAATAAGACGGTACTTATACGCGTCGGAAGACATCACACTATCATAGATCAGTGGCATGTATAGCTAAACTTTTACACATGCTAAATTAGTCCGAGAACCGACTAAACCTACTCTGATACCACAAAATGTAACGCCCTCATGCCCGAGACCGTCGCCAGAGTCGAGCTTGAGGTGTTACTATACCTAATTCATTACTTAAACAGCTCAAACAACTTATTTTAAAATTTCCAGACAAGCTGGCTAACTGTGTCACAGTCGCTTAAAAATTCATATCTTGAGTTTCAAAACTCAAAATCAAGATCTGTAAATTTTCCCTAAAACTAGACTCATATATCTATCTACTAGTGTTTTTCTAGAATTTTTTTTCAAACCAATTAGTACAGTTTATTAGCTAAAATATCCCCTATTTTAGGGTTTAACTACTTTGACCTCTGTGAATTACAAATTAGATATCTCCCTGTATAAAGTTCCAATGACTATGCCATTTGTTTCTGATAAAACTACACTCAATAAGGAATCTGTACATATAAAGCATGACTTCTAATTATCTTTGTAAAATTTATGATGAATTTCCAAAGTCACAATAGGGGATCCAGAAATCTCTCTGGCCCTATTTCACAAAAATTTAAACATCTCATAAAATATAACTCATATACCTGTTTTGTTCCATCCATATGAAAATAGACTCATAATTATTCAATTCCATACTTTATTCATCATCTAATTATATCTTTACTATTTTTAATGATTTTTCAAACTCACATCATCTTTTGTGTCTCTGAATTTATTTTATGGTAAATTTTACCTATTTCATGGTTTCCATGGATTAACTAGCAATTTAGCATACATAACACCAAATAGGATCATGATTAGCCATTCCAATGGCTAATCATTACCAAGCACTTCCATACCACTCAATAACCATATCATAAGACCATATACATAAAATGATTATATTGCTATACATGCCATGCTCGAAATATACAAGCCATTATGCCAAGATGATACACGGATAGTGTGAGCGAGCCTCCGACCGTTCCTGATTTCCGAGCTGGCTTGTCAAAACTACAAGGAATGAAAAGGAGGGAGTAAGCATAAAATCTTAGTAAGTTCACATGCAAATAGCAAGTAACACAACTATATAAGCAAACATAAAACATCATTTGCATAATCATCACCGAGACATTCATATCACATTTTCATTTATCATCTTACCATATTGTTGTTATATCGAGTTTTCAACCCGAGGGTTAAGTACACACCTGTTAAAAGTATCCATTTCACAACACTTACCAATACCTCCCTTTCATCTCGAGTATTCCTCCATTTGAGTAGAATTTTACCCGTTGAACACATCGGAATATAATTCGGATACATGGAAAGTTTGCACATAAGTGCCACATATGTAGCCAAGCTACCATGTAACCCGCAAATAAGTGAACTCAGACTCAACTCAACGAGCTCGGGCATTCGCATCCATAAGTGAACTCGGACTCAACTCAACGAGCTCGGATGCCTAGTTACATCTCTCGAACTCGGACTCAACTCAACGAGTTCGGACATTCGCATCCATAAGTGAACTCGGACTCAACTCAATGAGCTCGGATGCCTAGTTACATCTCTCGAACTCGAACTCAACTTAACGAGTTCAGACTTCGCATCCATAAGTGAACTCGGACTCAACTCAACGAGTTCAGATGCCCAGTTACATCTCTCGAACTCGGACTCAACTTAACGAGTTCAGACATTCGCATCCATAAGTGAACTCGGACTCAACTCAACGAGTTCAGATGCCCAAATATCCTAGTGACATGTCACTTGTATCCTAATCCATTCCTAAGGTTCAACGGGACCATTTTCCCAATCATGTGTCTCAACCATCTCCTACGGATTGCCGATACCGATACTCGGTAGTATTTCACATTTTCCAAGTATATCACATAATTTGACATATTATCAAACAATTATCACAAGTATAATATTTCATAATAATTATCATATCATTTAAATAACATAAAAACATTGAAAATAATAACTATGTTACCAACATTTACATATGAACTTACCTCGTATGCGAAAATGGCTCCTTTTACCATTTCATCCACAACTTGGTATTTTCCCCATTTTAGCCCGAATTTCAGTTTTCCTTGCTCTATCATTTAAAATATAGTTTAATTAGGACTCAAATTATTCAAATTGACACAAAAACATATTTTGGCAAAATTACAGTTTTGCCCCTAAACTTTCACATATTTACACTTTTTCCCCAAAGCTCGTAAATTAAAATTCAGCCTATTTTCTTATGTTTTATGACATGATGATCATTTTTCCCTTCTATGGTAACATCAAATTCTCACTCTAACATGTACTTATGGCTATTAGGTATTTTTACCGATTAAGCCCTTTTACTCGTTTTCACTTAAAACCGAGTAGCACAAGTTGTCTAACATAATTTAAAACCTCATATTCTATCATAAGACACCAAAATACACAAATTTCACTTATGGGTATTTTTCAAAATATAAACCCTAGGTTAAATTATTGCTAGCATAAGCTAAATCGAGCTACCGGGATTCCAAAAACGTAAAAAACTTGAAAAACGGGGCTAGAATGGACTTACAATCGAGCTTGGAAGCTTGAAAAACCCTAGCCATTGTTTCTCCTTGCTATATTCAGCCATGGGGTTGAAGATGGACACATTTGGGCTTTAAAATTTGT
The DNA here is from genome assembly GCA_025698475.1 of Gossypium anomalum. NCBI lineage: Eukaryota > Viridiplantae > Streptophyta > Magnoliopsida > Malvales > Malvaceae > Gossypium > Gossypium anomalum. Next base: position 72,634,655 of record CM046968.1, read on the forward strand.
CTTTTAATTCATTTTACCCCTAAATGACCAAAATGCCCTTTTTACTATTCTTTAAATTTTTACCCTTCCAAGCCCATTTTTGTCCAATTTTTTTTAGAAATTGGTAAAATTACTCTTTAAGGACCTCTAATTAATAATCTAATTCAATTTTATGCAAAATACTTCTAGAACACAAGTTTTGCAATTTATTCAATTTAGTCCCTAATTTCAAATTAAACACTTTATGCATGGAATTTCTTCACAAAATTTTCACACAATCATGCAATCATATCATAGACCTCAAAATAATTATAAAAAAAAATTTCTATCTCAGATTTGTAGTCTCGAAACCACTATTCCGACTAGGCCCAAAACTAGGATATTACAAGAAATAAAGGAGTGAAGGTTTGTTAGGGCAAAAGGTTGGACACTTTGTCAGCACGAATACCGTGGCAATTCCTGGAAGACTGAGTCAACACTTAACGCATACTAGTTTCAGCCCAATTTTACTTGTACTAGACAAATCTGCCTAAAAAAGAGGATAAGATAATCTGGGGCTGTTGGTTTTTATCCTTGAGAAAAGAATTTAAAGAAGGAGAAGATAATATTGGGTTGTTGGATTTACCCTATGGAAAATTCCTATAAAAAACCAAAGGAGGAAACCCAAGAAGGGCGAATAACTGGGAGAGATCTGTAACACCCCTAACCCGTAACCGTCGCCGGAATAGGTTAAGAGGCATTACCAGACTTGTCATTCAGTTCAGAACAATTACATATAAAATATCATCACATTACAATAAATGTCATTTATTCACATTCATTATGAACTCAAAATCGAGCATACAATACTTAAAACATGCTTTAGGGACCAAATTGGTAACATATAAAAGTTTCAGAAACTTAGAAAATTTTCAACTTTTAAAATGTCACACGCCCGTGTGAACAGGCTGTGTGCCTCACACAGCTTTAGACACACCCGTGTGTCTAAGCCGTGGCAAAATAGGGCATACATACTGACTTATCCACACGGCCACAAGACACGCCCGTGTGCCAGGTCGTGTGAAAATTAAGGAAGCTACTGACTTGGCCACACAGCCGACCACACGCCCATATGCCAGCCCGTGTACCACACACGACCATTAGACACTCCCGTATGTCTAGGCCGTGTCAAAACTGGGGGGTATACTAACTTTAATTCGTAGGGTACCCCAGGGGACACACGGTCATGTTACATAATCGTGTGTCGCACACGGTTGGGACACACGCTCGTGTCTCTGCCCGTGTGGAAAAAAAATAGGTCATTTGAATAGCCAAATTTGCTACCTTAAAACACAAGCATATACATTCAAATTTGACCCCATATAAACAACTCAATTTGCAACCAAATGAACCAATTCAATATACAAATAAAACTATATCCAAACATACCATTCACATGTCCATATATCTATATAACATCATATACAATTCATCCATGAATTAAGACTACCTTTACATAATTTCATTCAAAATTATCATACTAAAAACATACCATGTTCAAACACTTGTATATATAACCAAAACATGATACCGAATAAGCCAAATTACATGGCTTAAGTTATATACAATTTTTACTCAAAACATGATTCCAAAACATGACTTATACTATCAAATTAGCCTATACATGCCATATTTACATAGGTTCAAAAGTTCAAAATACTAAACAGAAATTGGGATAGTGTGACGCGCAACTCCGACTTGTCCGGAACAAGCGAGCAACGAACCTCTAAAAGACATAGAAACAGAAACAGAGCAAGCTTTTAAGCTTAGTAAGCTCGTATAATTCAGAATTAAACTTACCATTAAAGTAATCAAAGCAATAGTATAATGCCAACCATTCAATATAAGCATCCTAATTACACAATGGCACTTTTCAAAATCTATAATAGTTTCAAAAACGAAGGTAGAAGCTAGCTAGATTAAGCTGTAACGAGCTCAAAAACGTAGAAATTATTAAAAACCGAGTCAAAACTATACCTTAATTGCTCCCTCAAGCTTGGCCGAATGTCTAGCCCTAAAATGGCTGATTTTCTTTCTCAAAATCGGTTTGGTAAGATGAATGAATAATGTAATTTTTATTTGTTTTATTATTATTAACATAAATTGACATTTTACCAAAATAACCTTAATTAACTTAAACAATTTCAACCAAGCTAACAACTTCCATTAACCCTTAATAAGGTATATTTGACATGCAAGGACTCCCACATTTCAAACTATAGCCATATAATACCTTTAAACAACAGTACTCAACTTTTACTTGGTACACAATTTAGTCCTTTTTACCGAATTAAGCATTTAAACGGTAAAATTTATTTACGAAACTTTCAAATAAATAATCTATCATGCTGTAAACCATATTAAAATAATAAAATAAATATTTTGACTTTGGATTTGTGGTCCCGAAACCACTGTTCCAATTTGACCTAAAAATGGGTTGTTACAAGATCCTTATGTCAAAATTGTTTTATCATACAGGCGATAACAAAATGTATCAATATAGGTTCACCATCTGCTGTCAAATGTAGCAACCTGTCGATATAGATGCACTTACACTAACAAAATTTGATTGCTAGTAAAAATAGACGTAGCTATATGAAAAAATATTTCTAGTGAGTGGGAAGAAAGTTGTTTTGTTTTTGCTTTGAATATGAAAAAATTTAAAAAAATAACATAAATATGGATTCACAAAGATAGAGTTTGTAGTCAATAGTTGATAATGTGCTTAATTTACTATTTTGTGATTAATTCTAATTACTTTCAGATATAGATACTATTAATTTTGGTATTTTTTTCTATTTGGGTGCAACACATGTCCCTAATATTGGAATGCAAGTTGAAAGGTGAATTACTTGGACAATTTGACATGGAAGCAAAATTGGTGAAAAGGATTCATAAAGAAAAAAAAAACGGCATACTAAATTTTCTAGATTTTGGGATTATTTCATTTTAATAGTTATTTTTTTATTTGTATTTACTTGTAAAGATATTTATTTAAAAATTTAATTAGTATTACTTTTTATTAGATAAATACTTATGATTTGTAACCTCCTTGACTTAGCCTAAACGTTAGACTCGATTTGGGAAGATCACATTAATCATCGAGGTGGCTCGGTCTTTATAAAAAATAATTTTCATCTTAAAACCTATTTTATGCTAGTGAATATTTCTCTTTATAAAAAAAATTATTTGTTACTTTTAATTGCATGTGGAAGGGTTGTGTTTGGCGGTTTGGCTGGTGCAGATTGAGGAAGAAGAAATGAAGGGGCGGTTTGGCTAGTGCAGATTGAGGAAGAAGAAATGAAGGAGTGAAGGTTTGTTGGGGCAAAAGGTTGGACACTTTATCATCACGAATACCATGGTAATTCCTGGAAGATTGAGTCAACACTTAACGCATACTAGTTTAAACCCAATTTTTCTTGTACTAGACAAATCTGCCTAAAAAAGAGGAGAAGATAATCCGGGGCTGTTGGTTTTTATCCTTGAGAAAAGAATTTAAAGAAGGAGAAGATAATATTGGGTTGTTGGATTTACCCTAGGGGAAATTCCTATAAAAAACCAAAGAAGGAAACCCAAGAAGGGCGAATAACTGGGAGAGATCCTTATGTCAAAATTATTTTATTATACCGGCGATAACAAAATGTGTCAATATAGGTTCACCATATGCTGTCAAATGTAGCAACCTGTCGATATAGATGCACTTAAACTAACGAAAATTGACCGCTAGTAAAAATAGACGTAGCTATATGAAAAAATGTTTCTAGTGAGTGGGAAGAAAGTTGTTTTGTTTTTGCTTTGAATATGACAAAATTTTAAAAAATAACATAAATATGGATTCACAGAGATAGAATTTGTATTCAATAGTTGGACAATTTGACATGGAAGCAAAATTGGTGAAAAAGTTTCATAAAGAAAAAAAGAATGGCATACTAAATTTTTTAGATTTTGGGATTATTTGGTTTTAATAGTTATTTTTTTTTTGTATTTATTTGTAAAGATTTTTATTTAAAAATTTAATTAGCATTATTTTTTTTAGTACATAAATAGTTATGATTTGTAACTTCTCCGACTCAAGCTAGACGTTAGACCTGATTTAGGGAAGATCACATTAGCTATCGAGGTGGCTCGGTCTTTAAAAAAAATAATTTTCATTTTAAAACTTGTTTTATGCTAGTGAATATCTTTTCTTTTTTTTTTTTTTTCAATTTAATCTATTATCATTATAGCAGTAGACTTTAAACAATAATTTGTAAATCTCTTTTTAAAAATAAAAAAATAAAATCAACCTATTTTTATCACATAATAATAAGTACCTTCACACATCCCTAACTGTATCGAATAAATATCTACTTAAATGCCCTTTTCATTATGAATAATGTCATGCAACCCAAACTTTTGAATTAGAAATCTTATCCCATACCACGGTTCTTATTAAAATAAAACGGGAACAATATTAATAATAATGGTACTAATAATATTTTGTTTTAATAGTTATTTTTTTATTTAAGAGTTTAATTAGGATTAATTTTTTATTAAATAAATATTTAGGATTTATATTTGAAGCATTAAGTTAAAAGTGAAGCCCTTTTCTCGCATATGACAATTAAGGGGAGAGGGGATTTTTATTTTTTACATTTTGGTTCCTTAGGTTGGGAATTCTCCACCCTTGGTTTTTTTCTTATTTAATTTTCAATAAAAGTTTTCTTTTCTTATATTTATTATTATTTTTTATTATGCATAACTAAATTTTAAATCTAATTTTAGGCCAAAAATTATTTCAATGTTAGAACTATTAAATTTGAAATCATAATTACACTCTTTACTTTGGTTTTCCTTAACTTTCCAGTTTAGAAGGTAGATTCAGCCATCTCATAACGTCATTTTAGAATCAAATCAAGAAGGGCGCTCCTTGATTCAATGTTGGACGTCATACTGTTAGTGAATCAATATGATCTATAATTTCGTATTTGTCGAAACCACCTCTGTATAAAAACGGGATATTTGAAAAGACGGGAGTCGCCACCAACCTTTTAAACTGTGATTGGATCACTTTACAAAACATTTCGGTCTACGAAGTTACGAGAAAACAGGTTCAGGAGTCGGTTACGTACGAGGAAGGATTAGCACCCTCGCAACGCCCAAAATTGGTACCAAATTGAATCATTTTGCCTTAATGTCAAAGGTTTAAAAGAATTTAGAAATAAGATCTCTTTTAAAACCGTAATAGTTTGAGTTAAAAAGAATCAAGATTCCTTTGTTTCAAAAGAATATAAACATCACATCCAGCATGATTGGACAGGATATTCTCAAACTTTCGTAACTAAATTCATCTTGTGATTTTCAAAACTTATTTAGAAGGATATTTTAGACATTTAGACAAACGGGAAATCGCAACCCAGTATGTTAGGGCACTACTTCCCGAATTCCTAACTACCAAAAAACATTGCCTTATTTTTTAAAATTCTTTTTGGATCGAATGAAATATAAAAGTTTTTTTAAAGTGATGATGCATTTAACATATTACAAAGGGTCAATATTAAATAAGTTAACCTACATAATACCTACTTTAACATTCCATGCACATATAATATAAAAAAATTGATGAATAATGGCATAAATTACACAATATACGTTATCATCTTATGCATATAAATATACGTTATCGTCTTATGCATATATGATCATAGATAATATAAATGTACATGTATTATCGTTACATGCAAAATACAACATAGAGCATAATGAATACAACAATATAAATTGCATGATATATATATATATAATAATATTTTATGCAAATGTAACTTAAATTAACATAAATAATTAATTTTTATGCGAATATGTAAAAACCAAAAAAAAAAAGAAAATTATCTATGAAAATTTAATCTAGTAAAACAATACTAAAAGAAAAGAAAACAAAAACAAATAAGCAAATTATAAACATATAAAATATAAATCAAATAAAATAAAAATAAAGATATTTAAAAATATTTAGAATAATATAAGAATGATAAAGGAGAACCCCCTTTTCTTTTAAAAAATGATTAATATATATAAATCATATTATAGGATATAATAACTTAATATGTTTAAAAAACAAGTGCTAAATATTGATATTACACATATTTATTTAACAATAAGAATTAAAAAAAACATATGTAATTAATGAGTAATAAAATAATGTACATTTTATAATAAAATAAAAGTAGTATAAGGAATAATATATAGTAAAATATATACATATAATAAAATTTATAAACCAAATATATAATAATATAAACAAGATGATAAATAATACATAAAATAATATATGTATTAAAATGTATGTAATATAATATATAATAATGTATAATAATATAATAAATAATATACAAAGAAGAAAAAAAGAATATATATACTTTTATATATATAACTAATGTTTATAAAAATATATATAGTATTAAAATAAATCAAATTTATAAAAAAAAGGGATTAAAATTTAATTTAATATTAAAAAAATTTAGGGTTAATTACAAATAAATGAAAAAATTTTGGGCCTAATCGAAAGGCGTATTAAATCAGAGGGACTCATTGGGCAATTAGCCCTAATCCCAGAAAACGACGTCGTTCCTCAGACTAGGTTTGAATGGCCATTAGGACTAAATTGAAACAAATATAAAAGTTAGGGCCAATTTAAAATAAAAATAAAATAAAATTATAAATTTCTGCAAAAACGGAAGGATCAATTGGGCAATTTGCCCATTTACCAAAACACGTGGATCCTTCCCCGGGTTACGAGTCAACACGCGGATCCTCTACTTAAACGGTGCCGTTTTAGTGCCTATTGAACTAAGCAAAACGACGCCGTTGTTGTAATGCTATATATGTCAAAATTTAGCCCAAAATTCATTTTACAATTAGCTTTTAAAAAAGGTTTTGAAATTCTCTGAAAGGGGAGAAGAGAAGAGTCCCCGGCTTCGGCCTCCGGCCACTGGGCTGCACTCACACACGCGACGCACGCTCCGCCATACACGATGACTGGAAGGCTAAAAACTTTTGTTTTCTTGGCAAATCACAGGTAACCCATTTTCCTTTTTAAACATCAATAGTTTTTTATAGAAACCATTATACATGTCGAACAATAAAGAACAAGGTATAAAATTAAATCACCTTTTAAAGAACTGCTCGTATTTCTTTGAATATATCTGTGTATCTCTTTTTTCTTTTTTATTTTAAAAAAAAGGGTCCTTTTTATAGATTTGTGAAGAGACTTTTATAGCCTTCTGTGAATCGTTACATTTAGAAAGAAATCTTTGATTTCTTTTCCATATTTGTTTCTCTTTTCTACTGTGGTTCCTTCTTCTTTTGCAGGTACCAGCGAGGAGGCTAGTAGTGAACGGGTACTAATGGCGGCACACTAGCGTTGATTCGGGCATCGATCACGGCATGATACGGAGCCTAGAATCACGGCACTGATGGTGGGTCACTGTGAGATGAACGGACGCGTCTGTTGGAGTGCTTGCGGCACCTAGGGTTTCTGAAACCCTAGGCCTTTCTGTCTTCTGTTAAAAAATTGGGCCATTTGGGCCCTGTATGTTTTGGTTTGAGGGAGTAAACGGGTATTGGGTAATTTAGGCTGATTGGGTCTTGGGTCATCTATTAGGCTACTAATGTAAACGGGTTTGGGCTATCAGGTTGTAGGGTTAATGAATTTTGGGCTAACCGAATTTTGGGATTTGTTAATGGACTGTAAATAGACTTTAAATTTTTTTTTTGTTTTTGTTGTTTTTTTATTTATTTATTATGGGCCGGGCAAATTTTGGTCATTACAGCTGCCCCTCTTTGCTTATTACTGTGTAACAGGAATAGAGCAAAGATTACAAAAGGACCAAATTTGCTCAGCCTGGCCAAGTCTCGAAATCTTTGCTCCTCATCTTCCTCAAAGGTATTCTGATAGCTTCAGGAATGTCAAATTGGCTATCTTCAACCTGCTTCTTGCAAACTTAGGAACACCAAATCTGTTATCTTCGATCTACTCCCTAACAATATGGAGACGTCAAATCCGCTATCGTCGATTTGCTCTCTGACAATTCAGAGACGCCAAATCTATTATCTTCGATATGCTCTCTGACAATACAGAGATGCCAAATCTGTTATCTTCGATCTGCTCTCTGACAATATAGAGACACAAAATCTTTTATCATTGATCTACTCTCTGACAATATAGAGACGCCAAATCTGTTATCTTCGATCTGCTCTCTGACAATACAGAGACACCAAATCTACTATCTTCAATCTGCTCTTTGACAATACAGAGATGCCAAATCTACTATCTTCGATCTGCTCTCTGACAATACAGAGACGCCCTATTATCGTTGATCTGCTCTCTGACAATACAGAGATGCCAAATCTGCCATCTTCGATCTGCTCTCTGGCAATACAGAGACGCCAAATCTGCTATCTTCGATCTGCTCTCTGGCAATACAGAGATGCCAAATCTGCTATCTTCGTTCTGCTCTCTGACAATACAGAGATGCCAAATCTGCTATCTTCGATCTGCTCTCTGACAATACAGAGACGCCAAATATGTTATCTTCTATCTGCTCTCTGACAATACAGAGATGCCAAATCTGGTATCCTCGACCTACATTATCCCCCAAGGGACATAACCTGTAGAATACGTATGTACTTATGCCTAATAATTTGGGTGCCATGATCGAAATGAGTCAAATGTCCCTAAATAGACATATTATGATGTAAGATGTTATGAAAATGATCCCTATTTCGGATGTCTTTACTCATTCATCCATCAAAATTCCACCTCAAAATATCAATCCAACTCTGCTCCTATGTTTTGAATTAGATTGGTCCTATTGTACCATTCTGCTGGAAACGATCCTCTTCAAAGATTGAATCATTTAAATTGCCCAAATATTCTTTAGACTGAAGAAATTTCCCCGAATACCTCCGACCCTTACTTATGGGAATTCTCCAAACAATTGTTCTGTTTTAGTTTCTTGTATTTTCTAGCAATTCCCAGAGTAATATGCAAAACTTCATTTGTAAAAATATTTAGTTCATCAATCATTATTTCAATACAACACACTCTAGAAGACAAATAACCTGATCTTGAGAATAGTTAGATAAATCATCAGAATACAACAAAAAATTAATCTGAAAACATATCTTTGAGAAGAAAAAGAATCTAAAGATAGAAATCAGAACAAAAATTTGACGTCCAACATATCACAGCTTGGGCTTCTGTATACAAATCCCATGAAGACTATTTTGAGTTTTAACATGTGTTTAGAAGATCAAAAGTACTTTTTTGATGCCCCGGTATGTAACACACTCCACTTCTTGTTAGATCTAGCATAACAAGGTCATTACACGCCTCTTGAAATTTGAGTAGCCCTTTCAGGTTTTCAACTCAAAACCCTTTTGGTCTCAAAGCGCCTTTTGCGGGTTTTCACCTTGGCCCCTCCATTTTTTTTCTAAAGTCTCAAAGCGCCCTTTGCGGGTTTTCACTTTGAATTTCCCTCCCTTTTAGACAAAGTATTTCTTAACTGAGTCTGAATTCACTGGATTAGGTAAACTCTTCCCATCCATTTCTGTTAAAATCAATGCACCACCAGAGTAAACCTTCTTCACAACATATGGCCCTTCCTAATTCGGCATCCATTTCCCTCTAAAGTCCTTTTGTATGGGGAGAATCTTTTTCAATACAAGATCCCCTTCGTGGAATTCTCTTGGACGAACCTTCTTGTCATAGGCTCGTATCATTCGCTTCTGATACATCTGACCATGGCGAATAGCTTTTAGCGTATATTCTTCGATCAGGTTTAGTTGGTCATACCGTGATTGAATCCATTCTGCTTCATCCAACTTTATTTCTGATAGAATTCGAAGAGAAGGTATTTCTACTTCAATGGGTAGCACCGCCTCCATTTCATAAACCAACGAGAAAGGAGTTGCCCCAGTAGAGGTTCCGAAAGACGTTTGATAGGCTAAGAGTGCAAATGGTAACTTCTCATGCCAATCTCTATAGGTTTCAGTCATTTTCCCCACTATCCTCTTAATGTTTTTGTTAGCAGCTTCCATTACCTCATTCATCTTTGGGCGATATGGAGATGAATTATGATGTTTAATCTTAAACTGGCTGTAGACTTCTGCAATCGTGCTGTTATTCAAGTTCAATGCATTGTCTGATATGATCCTCTCAGGCATTCCATACCGAAAAATGATCTCTTTTTTCAAGAATTGACCTACTGCTGACTTGGTGACACTAGCATAAGAAGCTGCCTCTACCCATTTTGTGAAGTAATCAATGACGACAAAAATGAAACGATGCCCATTCGAAGCTTTTGGTGATATTGGCCCAATGACATCTATGCCCCACATGGAAAAGGGCCATGGAGAAGTCATAACATGTAAGGGTGAAGGTGGTACATGAATCTTGTCCCCATAAATCTGACATTTATGACATTTCTTAGCATAACTGATACAATCTCCTTCCATAGTAGACCAATAGTATCCAAACCTCATGATTTGTCTTTCCATCGTAAAGCCATTAGCATGTGTACCACAAACTCCTTCATGTACTTCTTCCAGGATTTGTCTAGCTTCTACAGCGTCAACGCATCTCAAAAGTACTTGATCCTTCCTTCTTTTATAAAGGATGTCCCCATCTAGCACATATTCGCAGGCTAACCTCCTCAAAGTTCTTTTGTTATTTTCAGTTGCCTGTTCAGGATATTCACGATTTCTCACATACCGTAATATATCTTGATACCAAGGATGGTCATCCTTTTCTTCTTCTTCGATGTTACAGCAATGGGCTGGAACCTAAGAAATACTCATCTGAATTGGTTTCATATCCTCTTGTTTATTTGCTTTAATCATGGAAGCTAATGTCGCCAAAGCGTCCGCCATCTGATTTTCGTCCCGTGGGAGATAACTGAAAGTGGGAGATAACTGAAAGTGACGTTATCAAACTCTTCAAGTAACCCCAAAACTACCTTTCGATAATTAATCAATTTGGGGTCTCTTGTCTCCCATTCACCCCTAAGCTGGTAAATTACCAATGTAGAATCTCCATATACTTCCAAAGTTCTAATTTCCTGCTCTTTGGCCGCTCTGATCCCCATGATGCATGATTCATATTCAGCCATGTTGTTTGTATAGTCAAAATCCAATTTACATGTAAATGGATAATGATCACTATCTGGGGAGACCAAAACTGCCCCAATTCCATTTCCTACCGTGTTAGATGCATCGTCGAAGTTCAGCTTCCATGGATATTCTTCAATAGCTGCCACGTACATCAACTCCTCATTAGGAAAATCAAAACTCAAAGGCTCATAATCTTCTAAAGCTCTGCTAGCCAAAAATTCTACTATCGCGCTTCCTTGTATAGCTTTTTGACTTACATAGACTATATCAAACTCTGAGAGCAATACTTGCCACCCTGCCATTCTTCCATTTAGAGCTATTGACTCCATCATGTACTTTAATGGATCAACTTTTGAAATTAGCCAAGTTGTATGATATAGCATATATTGCCTCAACCTTCGAGTTGTCCAAATCAAAGCACAACACAACTTTTCAATTGGTGAATATCTCATTTTACACTCAGTGAATTTCTTACTAAGGTAATATATTGCTTTCTCCTTTCTTCCTGACTCGTCATGTTGACCAAGCACACATCCCATAGAATTACTAAACACCGATAAGTACAGAATTAATGGTTTATCTGGATTGGGTGGAGATAGTACTGGAGTGTTTAACAAGTATTGCTTGACTTTATCAAAGGCATTCTGGCATTCCTCATCCCAAGTATGTTGGTTGTGTTTTCTAAGGAGGCGAAATATAGGATCACATTTCTCAGTTAATTGTGAAATAAACCGAGCAATATAATTCAACCTTCCAAGAAAACCCCGAACTTCCTTCTAAGTACGTGGTGGAGGCAAATCTCGTATGGCTCTAACTTTGTCTGAGTCAACTTTTATTCCCTTTTCACTGACCACAAAGCCTAGTAATTTCCCCGATCTAGCTCCGAAAGTGCACTTTGTCGAATTAAGTTTTAACTGAAACTTTCTTAATCTCAGAAACAGCTTCCTCAAAACTTCAATATGTTCCTTCTCCGTTCGAGATTTGGCAATCATATCATCAACATACACCTCAATTTCTTTATGCATCATATTGTGGAATAAGGTCACCATGGCCCTTTGATATGTTGCCTCTGCATTCTTCAACCCAAAGGGCATTACCTTGTAATAGAAGGTGCCCCACAATGTTATGAGGGTGGTTTTATCCATATCTTTAGGATGTATCTTTATCTGATTGTACCCCGAGAAACCGTCCATAAAGGAGAATAACGAATATCCCGCTGTATTATCTACCAAAGTATCAATGTGCGGTAAAGGGAAATTATCCTTCGGGCTAGCTTTATTTAAATCTCTATAGTCAACACACATTCGTACCTTCCCATCCTTCTTAGGGACAGGCATGATATTAGCCACCCATTCTGAATACTTAACTTCTTGTAGGAATCCAGCATCAAACTGCTTTTTGACTTCCTCTTTTATTTTCAACACAATATCAGGCCTCATCCTTCGCAATTTTTGTTGAACTGGTTTGCAATATTGTCTTATAGGAAGACGATGTACCACGATATTAGTATTCAATCCTAGCATATTCTGATATGACCATGCAAATATATCTTTGAATTCACGTAGCAGCTCAACAAGTCCTTGTCTCATTTCCTTAGCAATATGTGTGCCAATTTTCACCTCCTTCCCTTCCTCTAAGGCTACGTTCTCTATTGCCTCTTTCTCACGGGGTAGGATTTGTTTCTTCTCTTGTTTCACCATTTTCAACAGATCTGGAGACATATCACAATCCCTGTCATCTTTAAAGTCTTGAAGTTCTTCTAAACACATGTCTTGCTCAAAAGAGAATCTAGGATTTGTAGTATCAGTACTCATGTCCTTGATATCTAGGGACCTGCAGGGTAAGAAAGAATGTACAAAGAATAAATGAATTTTTTAAATGCTACTTTTTTATGTTATGAATGAAATGAAAGAATGTAAAGGTCAAAAGAATATTGAACGGTATAAAAGAATATTCACTTGGATTGATAACAAAAGTTACGTTTTATTGAAATGTAAATATCTGAACATGAGCCTATTTTACAAATGAAATCTTACTACTCCTAGGCCTTAGAGCAATAAGAGTGTTTTGAAAATTACTCTAAAGAATCTTTAAAAACTACAGGAAGCTCCTTCGCAACCCAATTGTTCAAAGAGCTTCCCAGTTCGTAAGGGCGAATGCCCTCAAGGTTTCCTTGTCCAAATTCTTCATTATGCACAGCATTAATGTAAAAGCTTTCTTTTTCAAGCAACCCTCCTTTAGGGTTAATCATCCCTCCTGATTGGTACGATGCCTTGATATGTATATACTAGCTGATTTTTTTTATCTTTTTGGTTCTATTTGAATTAAGATGTGTGGTAAATAATTTAAGTATATGATCAATAGTTGAATGGTCAATTCGGGTTAAGCTTGATTGATGAAAGGTATATGTGATTTGTATGTATAATTTTTAAAACAAAATGAAAATGATGGTGTACATTTTGTGCTTATATTCGAATGAAGCAATTGAATTACTAATGTGATAGGTTATGTGAAATGTGTTAACATGTGAATAAATATGCAAGACAATGGAAATGTATCTGGGCTAAAGTCCCGCAGGCTTCGTGCTGGATTGGTATTTGGGTTTAAATACCCCAGGCTTTGTGATGGATTGGCATCCGGGTTAAAGACCCGCAGGCTATATGCTAGAATTGTATCCGGGTTTAAAGACCCGCAGGCTTCGTGCTGGAATGGTATCTGGGTTAAATACCCGCAGGCTTGTGCTAGAAATGTGTTTCGAGTTCTAAGACTTGGCAGGACCGATGCCAGTAAGTTAAGTAAGATTACGACATTGAATATCCATGGTAACCATCGTCGAGTAAGTAATATATATATATTTTACATGTTAAGGTACATATTATGTACTCATAAGTGAATTGATTTAAAAGTGATTTTTTTATTATTATTGAAGAACGATATATATATATGTGTGTGTGGATGAATTCGGTATTTAAGAATAAGACAATGACCTGTTCGGTTAAGGTATGTCATTATATGAAATTATGTGACTTAAAGTAATTGTATAAGCCATATAGTATTATGAAATATGTGCTGAAAATTTCTTGTGTATTCACATATATATATTCGGCCAAAAAGGTTTTATAACTAATGTACTTGTGTATGTTCAGCCAAGTGAATTACAATTAGAATATGAGTTTTGTGATATTCAATGTTTGATTTAAATGACAAGCTTTATTTGTATGAAATGCTTAACATTTACTAAGCTTCGAAAGCTTACTCTGTTTCTTATTTCTCTGTTTTATAGATTGTTAATTTTGGCCACTGACTCGGGGATCGTCAGTAGATCATCATACTATCGATTTTGTTGGTACAGTTATATTTTGGTCTCGATATGACATGTATAGGTTAGCCTGTTGACAAAATATGTTTTGTAATTGTAAATATTTTGGCCATATGAAAATGGCATGTATAACTCGAAGATTTGTATGTATTTAGCTAGATGTCTGTTTTTTTTTGTTTATAGATGTGAATGAAAAATGAAATGTTTAGCTCAGTAATACCTCATAGCCTAAACCGGCGATCGGACTCGGGCTAGGGGTGTTACATTTTTATTGGTATCAGAGCTACGGTTTAGTCGATTCTAGGACTAACATAGCATATATGAGTCTAGCTATACATGCCATTCAGTTTAATATGGTAGTGTGATGATTTCTGATAGTTGGAATGTGTTTTCGTATAGTAATGGATCCTAATCCCAATCGAGCAGTAGCTGATGATGTAGAGAGTGTAGCGCCTGCTCCCGCGCACGGGACAATGCCGATGGATTCTCAACCTATTGCGAGCAATCAAAATGACGAGGCTAGACAAGCCTTTTATAATATGATAAATGATTGGTTTAACCAATACATTCGAACAAACACGGCTGCTCCACAACCCCCACTTCCTACTAATACACCCCCTGCACCCACGATACCTCCGATAATTGATCAGATGAGGTTGAATAAGCCCCTGCTGATGTAATTCAAAGCACGGGCTATCGAATTTAAAGCTACGAGACAATGATGATGCCGAGCAAGCTGAATTTTGGTTGGACAACACTATTCGAGTACTTAATGAACTATCTTGCACACCGATGAATGCCTGAAGTGTGCTATATCCTTGCTACGTGATTCTGCCTATTATTGGTGGAATACATTGGTATCTGTTGTACCCAGAGAGCGGGTGACGTGGGAATTCTTCCAGACTGAGTTTCGAAAAAAGTATATCAGTCAGAGGTTTATCGATCAGAAACGAAAGGAATTTCTTGAGCTTAAACAGGGTTCCATGTCAGTTGCTGATTATGAATGGAAGTTTGTCAGACTTAGTAGATATGCTCGGGAATGTGTATCGTCTGAGGCTATTATGTGTAAACGTTTTGAAGATGGGATGAATGAAGATATAAAAATATTTATTGGCATTCTTGAAATACGAGAGTTCGTAGTACTTGTCGAACAAGCTTGCAAAGCCGAAAAACTTAGTAAAGAGAAAAGAAAAGCTGATGTCGGAGCTGGAGAATTTCGTAAAAGATCTTCTGGAAAGTCTTTTCAGCAATCATCGAAGAAATTTCGAGATGATTCAAGCTGATCAGAGAACACTTCGGGTTTTTCCAGACGAGACCGTGATCGACCCCCAATGAGTACACGAGCCACTTTAGTTGCCAGTGTTGGAAATAAGAGACAGGATAGGACCGAGTGTAGGTATTATGGAAAATGGCATTCAGGGAGCTGTAGATTTCATGATCGCTCCTGTTATAAATACGGATCAGCCGACCATTTTATCAAAGACTGCCCGAGATTATCCAATCAAAATGTGAACCAAAGTGGGAAAACGAGTACTACTACAGCACGAGGTAGACCACCTAGGACTACGGGAAACGCTAGCGGCGGTTAGAGAGGGTCTAGAGATGCTACAACCAAATCCGAGGCTCGTGCTCCTGCTAGAGCTTATGCTATATGCGCACGCGAGGATGCTTCTTCGCCTGATGTTATTACTGATACTTTCACTGTCTTTGATACTGATGTGATTGCTTTGATTGACCCTAGTTCTACTCATTCATATGTATGTGAGACTTTAGCATCCAGTAAGACTTTACCTGTTGAGTCTACTGAGTTCGTAATTCGAGTGTCAAATCCCTTGGGTCGACATGTACTTGTCGACAAGGTGTGTAAGAATTGTCCCCTAATAATCCGAGGTTCCTGTTTTCTGGCTGATTTGATGCTTTTACCGTTTGATGAATTTGATGTTATCCTCGGTATGGATTGGTTGACCGTGCATGATGCAGTTGTGAATTGCAAAAGAAAGATCATTGATTTTAGGTGTACAAATAATGAGATAATTCGAGTTGAGTTTACTGACTTGAATGGATTTCCAGCAATATTATCCTCGATGTTGGCTCAGAAATACGTGAGAAAGGGGTGTGAAGCATATCTTGCGTATGTACTTAATAGCAAAGAGCCAGAAAAGAAACTTGAATCAGTGCCAGTGGTTTGTAAGTATTCAGATGTTTTTCTTGAGGAATTACCGGGATTACCACCCGTTCGAGAGGTAAAATTCGGCATCAAACTTGTACCTGGTACCACACCAATTTCAATAGCTCCGTATCGTATGGCACCAACGAAATTGAAAGAATTGAAAACTTAGTTGCAAGAGTTGACGGATAGAGGTTTTGCTCGGCCGAATTTCTCACCTTGGGGTGCACCAGTATTGTTTGTGAAAAAGAAAGATGGAACCATGAGAATGTGCATCGACTATCGTCAATTAAATAAAGCGACAATAAAGAATAAATATCTGTTACCATGTATTGATGATTTGTTTGGTCAGCTGAAGGGAGCCTCAGTGTTTTCAAAGATAGATTTGAGATCAGGTTATTATCAGTTGCAAGTTCGAGACTTAGATATACCCAAAACTACTTTCAGAACGAGATACGGTCACTACGAGTTCTTAGTGATGCTGTTTGGGCTCACTAATGCCCCTGCGGTATTTATGGACTTGATGAATCAAATTTTCAGACAGTATTTGGACTGATTTGTAGTTGTGTTTATAGACGACATCTTGATTTATTCATGCGATGAAACCGAACATGCCGAGGACCTGAGATTAGTGTTGCAGATTTTACGGGATAAGCAGTTGTATGCTAAGTTCAGTAAATGTGAGTTCTGGTTGAGAGAAGTTAGCTTTTTGGGACACGTGGTATCTGCATTGGGTATTAGAGTTGATCCGAGCAAAATTTCAGCCATACACGATTGGAAGCCTCCGAGAAATATTATCAAGTTCTGAGCTTTTGGGACTTGCCGCACTACTGAGACGGTTTGTAAAGGGTTTCTCGATGATAGCCACACCAATGACGAAACTACTTCGTAAAGATGTTAAGTTTGAATGGTCGAAAAAATGTCGTAAAAGTTTCGATCAATTGAAAACTTATTTGATCAAGCTCTAGTGCTAGTGCAAATTTCAATCGTAAAGATTTTGTCATTTACAGTGATGCATCCTTACTTGGACTGGGTTGTGTATTGATGCAAGAAGGTCGAGTTGTAACTTACGCATCGAGGCAATTGAAGCCGCATGAGAAAAACTATCCGATCCATGATCTCGAATTAGCTGCCATCATTTTCGCTTTGAAAATATGGCGACACTACTTGTTTGGAGAGAGGTGTCATGTATATTCGGATCACAAAAGACTTAAATATTTGATGACTCAAAGAGATTTGAATCTGCGTCAAAGACGTTGGCTTGAGTTGTTGAAAGATTACGAGCTTGTCATTGATTATCACCTGGGAAAAGCTAATGTGGTTACCGATGCTTTAAGTTGCAAGTCACTGTTTGCCTTACGAGCAATGAATGTACACCTATCCGTTTCATCTGATAGTATGTTAGTAACAGAATTGAAAGCCAAATCCTTATTGCTTCATCAAATACGTGAATCTCAGAAAGTCGACGATGAATTGGTTGCTAAACAAGCTGAATGTGCTTCTAATGTGGAATCAGAGTTTCAAATAGACGACAATGATTGTTTGAGGTTCAGAAGTCAATTGTGTGTTCCAAGAAATTCAGAACTTATTTCAATGATTTTGAGAGAGGCACATAGTAGCTGAATGTCAATCCACCCGGGTAGTACGAAAATGTACAAATGATCCAAACATCGCTTTTGGTGGCTCGTATGAAACAAGACATTTCTGACTTTGTTTCGAAGTGTTTGATATGTCAACAAGTAAAAGAGGAACATCAAGTGCCTTCAGGGTTACTTCAGCCGATCATGATACCCGAATGGAAATGGGATCGTGTCACGATGGATTTTCTATCTGGGTTGCCATTGTCATCAAACAAGAAAGATGCGATATGGGTTGTCATGGATAGACTGACAAAGTCAGCTTATTTTATTTCCGTACGTACGGATTATTCACTTGACAAGCTAGCTGAATTATATGTTTCTCAGATTGTAAGGTTACACGGGGTACCTATTTCTATTATGTCAGATAGAGATCCGAGATTTACATCGCGATTTTGGAAGAAATTACAAGAAGCATTGGGTACCAAGTTACATTTTAGCACCGCTTTTCATCCCCAGACTGATGGTCAATCCGAGCGGATAATTCAGATACTCGAGGATATGTTGAGATGTTGCATCCTTGAGTTTGGTAGTTCATGGGAACGATATTTACCTTTGATTGAATTTGCTTACAACAATAGTTTTCAATCAAGCATTAAGATGGCACCTTACGAGGCTTTGTATGGTCGTAAATGCCGTACACCGTTGTTTTGGACTGAGCTTTGTGAAAGTAAAATCTTCGGGGTTGATTTGATTAAAGATGCTGAGCAGAAAGTAAAAGTAATCCGTGAAAGTCTGAAAGAAGCTTCAGATCGTCAGAATTCGTATGCAGATTTAAAGTGAAAAGACATTGAATATCAGTTCGGAGACAAAGTGTTCCTTAAAGTTTCACCTTGGAAAAAGGTGCTCAGATTTGGTCGTAAGGGAAAATTGAGTCCGAGATTCATCGGGCCGTATGAAATATCCGAACGAGTTAGGCCGGTTGCATATAGATTGATTTTACCCCCTGAACTTGAAAAGATTCACAACATTTTTCATGTTTCAATGCTTCGACGTTATAGATCCGATCCATCGCACATAATTAGTCCATCAGAGGTTGAGATTCAATTTGATTTGAGTTACGAAGAAGAACCGGTTCGTATTTTGGCTCGTAAAGTAAAAGAACTACGAAACAAGAAAATCACATTAGTGAAGGTACTGTGGCTTAAGCATTGGGTTGAAGAAGCTACTTGGGAACTAGAAGACTCTATGAAGGATCGGTATCCTAACTTATTTACTGGTAAGATTTTCGGGGACGAAAATTCCTTATGTGGGGGAGAGTTGTGACAGCCCTAATTTGACCCTAGTCGGAAAGTGGTTTTGGGACCACAAAACCGAGTCATAAAAATAATTAACCGTTATATTCTATTCTTATTGTATATGTACATGCATGTGTGAAAGTTTCATGCTTTAATTTTGTCATTTGTATGTGAAATTTATTAAATAGGTTATATGAGACAATTGTGAAATGTGTTAGGTTAATTTTAAAGTGGCCTATTAATGCATGATACAAAAAGGATGGACTTGCATGTCAAATATCTATTTTTGTTGTGTAATGGCCGGCCATGATGAGGTTTTATTTAGAATATATGTATTATTTATTAGTGAAATGGCTTTATATTTTATAATATTAATAAATAAAAAAATAAGAGAAAAAGAGGTGATGAAAACAAAGCTTCATTTTGGTTCTTCTTGGTCGAATTGAAGAAAGAAAAAGGGGCAAGATTTTCGATCACTTTAAGCTTGAGGAAGGTTAGTAAATTATATTAGTTTTTGAAATTTTAAGCTTGTTTTAAGTTAATTAGCTAGTTTCATACTTAGCCCATGTCAAAATTTTGAAATTGGGTAATGATTTGAGCATTCGGTTTTGGTTATTAAGGGAGGAGATTGGATTATGGTCTTTTTGTTTTATGAAGAATTGTTGAAGAGAAAGGTTTGAGTTAGTTAAGTTATAAATTTTTAATACTCATGTGTACAATAGCCAAACATAGATTTGCTTAATGACTTGAACAAATGTCATTTGGGTGTTTGAAATGAATGAATTTGAGGTTTGATCATCTTAGCGTTCGGCTTTGTGCATAACTTTTAAGAGTTTGATTTTGAATAATATGAGTATTGGAATGTAAGTAATGTTATGCATAGGTAAAATTTTTATATTCGGATTTTGTAGTCTATATGTATGATTAATCCATTTTTCTTTTGCTAATGATATATATAAGGTGATAAATATTAATACTATTGTTGACTTGTGTTTAGTGATATTCAACCAAGGACTATATGTGCTTGCTAATTCTGTTTAAGTAAAGTAAATGTGACTGGTGGATGTGATTAGGTTGTGGTTTATTATTGACTTGTTTTGATTGTATAAATTAGCTTGTGAATTGTTTTGGAAATGGTAAATAATGAGCATGCTTTGTGGCCGTAAGGTTATTTGATAATGTGTCGTGACATTTACTTAGCTAGTCGAATGGATGAGAAATGAATTGGATATATATAGGTAATATTGACGAGCTGTTTAGCATATGAGTTTTGTATATTGGTTCGGCAACTAAGCTAGAAAATAATTATTGGTAACATGGTAACTATACACTTATATAGATATATATAAGGTATCTTAAGCATATTTGTCCATTTGATAAGGTTGGCTAATAGTTCACGTAAGGATTATTCTATTTGATTTGTACATGAATTGAAGTAATAGGTTCGGTAATCAGCTTATGACATACATGTAATATCATATGTCCGATTATAAGTTAAACACTCAATAGTTGTGGTTCATTGGATATAATGTTTAAATATTACTTTGGGGAAATATATGAACGGTTGCCTATTAATTAGTTTGAAATGAATCATAATAAGTTGATATCCGTATATATTATGGTTGAATTCATGTATAAGGTAGCATAATAAGTTATGTAAATCTTTATTTGTGCATGCGAATTAGATAGAGATTAAATAAGCATGAAATTGAGTCATGGCATATTTTATAAAATATAAAATGTATTGGAGTTACATATAATTGTCAAAGATGACTACTAAGAAGTAAAGTTGAATAAGTAATTAAATAAATCTATTTGTTTTAATTAAGCTCAAGAGCAAAGAGGGTCTAAATCAGATAGGGGAAAGGAGAAAGCAATCGAGTAGCCTATCCGCAACTATTCAAAATATCCGAGGTAAGTTTTGAGTAATCCCTTTAGTATAAAATTAACGATGCCTTGATATGTATATACTAGATGAATTTTTTTTTATCTTTTTGGTTCTATTTGAATTAAGATGTGTGGTAAATAATTTAAGTATATGACCAATAGTTGAATGGTCAATTCGGGTTAAGCTTGATTGATGAAAGGTATATGTGATTTGTATGTATGATTTTTAAAACAAAATGAAAATGATGGTGTACATTTTGTGCTTATATTCGAATGAAGCAATTGAATTACTAATGTGATAGGTTATGTGAAATGTGTTAACATGTGAATAAATATGCAAGACAATGGAAATGTATCCGGGCTAAAGTCCCCCAGGCTTCGTGCTGGATTGGTATTTGGGTTTAAATACCCCAGGCTTTGTGATGGATTGGCATCCGGGTTAAAGACTCGCAGGCTATATGCTGGAATTGTATCCGGGTTTAAAAACCCGTAGGCTTCGTGCTGGAATGGTATCCGGGTTAAATACCCGCAAGCTTGTGCTAGAAATGCATTTCGAGTTCTAAGACTTGGCAGGACCGATGCCAGTAAGTTAAGTAAGATTACGACATTGAATATCTATGGTAACCAACGTCGAGTAAGTAATATATATATTTTACATGTTAAGGTACATATTATGTACTCATAAGTGAATTGATTTCAAAGTGATTTTTTTTTAGTTTCGAAGAACGATATATATATATGTGTGTGGATGAATTCGGTATTTAAGAATAAGACAATGACCTATTCGGTTAAGGTATGTCATTATATGAAATTATGTGACTTAAAGTAATTGTATAAGCCATATAGTATTGTGAAATATGTGCTGAAACTTTCTTGTGTATTCACATATATATATTCGGCCAAAAAGGTTTTATAACTAATGTACTTGTGTATGTTTAGCCAAGTGAATTACAATTAGAATATGAGTTTTGTGATATTCAATGTTTGATTTAAATGACAAGCTTTATTTGTATGAAATGCTTAACACTTACTAAGCTTCGAAAGCTTACTCTGTTTCTTATTTCTCTATTTTATAGATTGTTGATTTTGGCCACCGACTCGAGGATCGTCAGCAGATCATCATACTATCGATTTTGTTGGTACAGTTATATTTTGGTCTCGATATGGCATGTATAGGTTAGGCCGTTGACAAAATATGTTTTATAATTGTAAATATTTTGGCCATATGAAAATGGCATGTATAACTCGAAGATTAGTATGTATTTAGCTAGATGTCTATTTTTTTTGTTTATAGATGTAAATGAAAAATTAAATGTTTAGCTCAATAATACCTCATAGCCTAAATCGGCGATCGGACTCGGGTTAGGGGTGTTACATTTCTTTTATTTTGTTACATTGCAGGTAACATTAACATCTAAATGGACGAGCTCTTATGTCAAAATTGTTTTATTATACAGGCGATAACAAATGTATCAATATAGGTTCACCATATGCTGTCAAATGCAGTAACCCATCGATATAGATGCACTTTAACTAATGAAATTTGACCGCTAGTAAAAATAGGCGTAGCTATATGACAAATTTTTTGTAGTAAGTGGGGAGAAAGTTGTTCTTTTTTTGTATTGAATATGACAAAATTGAAAAAAAAAAAAAAAACATAAATATGGATTCACAGATATAGAGTTTGTATTCAATAGTTGATCATGTGCTTAATTGACTTTTTTGTATTTAATTCTAATTAATTTTGGGGCATGTATACTATTAATTTTGGTATTTTTTTCTATTTAGGTGCAACACATGTCCCTAAGATTGGAATGCAAGTTGAAAGGTGAATTACTTATACAATTTGACATAGAAGCAAAATTGGTGAAAGAGTTTCATAAAAAAAGGGCAGACTAAACTTATTAGATTTTGGGGTTATTTCGTTTTAATAATTATTTTTTATTCATATTTATTTGTAAAGATATTTATTTAAAAATTTAATTAGTATTACTTTTTTATTAGATAAATACTTATGATTTGTAGCCTCCCCGACTCAACCTAGATGCTAGACTCGATTTGGGAAGATCACATTAGTCATCGAGGTGGCTCGGTCTTTATAAAAAATAATTTTTGTCTTGAAACTTGTTTTATGCTAGTGAATATCTCTCTTTATAAAAAAAATAATTATTTGTTACTTTTAATTGCATGTGGAAGGGTTGTGTTTGGCAGTTTGGCAAGTGCGGATTGAGAAAGAAGAAATGAAGGAGTGAAGGTTTGTTGGGAGAAAAGGTTGGACACTTTGTTAGCACGAATACTGTGGCAATTCCCGGAAGACCGAGTCAACACTTAACACATACTAGTTTTAGCCCAATTGTACTTCTACTAGACAAATCTCCCTAGAAAAGAGGAGAAGATAATCGGGGGCTGTTGGTTTTTATCCTTGAGAAAAGAATTTAAAAAGAGGAGAAGATAATATTAGAAATCTTATCTAATAAACCATAAAAGTAACATGTCCTAATCCCATGCTTGGCATGTTTTTGGATGATTTATTATATAATTTAGTGAATTTGATGCTCCTAATCTTTTAATTTCATGTTTCTATACTTAGGAGAACATAGGGGAGCAAAAGGAGTAGAAAACGGGCCAAAATCAGACAAAACGAGCTAATTTCAGGATCCACATGGCCTAGCCATTCCTACACAGGCTGAGCACATGCCCATGTGAGCCACACGAGCTAGCCACACGCCCATGTGCCAGTCGGTGTCAACATCGCTCCCTGTGTCCCAAACACGCAGAAAAAAGCCAATTTTTATAGTTTTTGAGCATTGTAAAGTTTATAAATACACACTAGAAGAAGACCTAAGGGAGCAAGCAGAGAAGAACATCGTCGGAATCAACTTAGAAGAAGGATCTCCTTCAAGATTGAAGATCTCCAGTCAACTTCTCTAGAAGTTTTTGGGTTTCTTTATGTTTTGTTGTTTTCCTAATTTTGAGATGTTTTCCTCCCAAAGTAGGAAATAAACTCTCTAGATACCTAGGGAAGATGAAACCTATGAAGGATTTTGTTATTTAATTTCTGAATTACATGATAAATATTTGATTTCTTGATCTAAATGATATGTACTTATTCCATGTTTTAATGTTTTCAGGATATTAATTCATGATTGATGTGCTTATTTCAGTGGAGCAAAATTCTCTGTTTAAGTGGCATAATTAAGTGGAGCTGCATGCAATCCTAGAAGAAGGACGACATATATCTACCATATTAGAGTCAAATCTAATAGGGGAATACATAGATTGAGTTAATGTGACAATAGGGGTTTTAATTAGAAAGAGATTTCAATTAATCAACCTAGAGTCAGTTATTTTTACTCTCGAAAGAGATATTAATATAATTTAGGGATTTCTACGGTTCAAGGCAAGTGAATAAATCGTTTAATTTAGATTCAGAATAATAAGTGAAGTCTAGGTGTATTCTTTCCCAGGTATTGTCTCTCTCATTGGTTCATTCGAATATTTTTGTACTTAATTCTCTGTTGCGTCTTAATAATTAGTTTAGAAAATTTTAGATTAAAAACAAACTTCTTCAATTTACCGGCTAGATAATAGAAAGATAGTAAGTACTAGTACTTTTAGTCCTCATGGATACGATATTCCCGACTCACCATAGCTATACTATTATTTGATAGGTACGCTTGCCTTTGTCGTGATTTTAGTTAGTTAAGTGAATCATCAACATTATCCCATACCACGATTCTTAATTAAATAAAACAAAAACAATAATAATAATGGTACTAATAATATTTTGTTTTTATAGTTATTTTTATTTGTTTTAATTTAAGAGTTTAATTAGGATTAAGTTTTTTTATTAAATAAATATTTAAGATTTATATTTGAACATTCAGTTAAAAGTGAAACCCTTTTCTGGCATATGAAAATTAGGGGGAAAGGGGATTTTTATTTTTTACATTTTGGTTGCTTAGGTTGGGAATTCTCCACCATTGGTTTTTGTTTATTTAATTTTCAATAAAAGTTTTCTTTTCTTATATTTATTGTTATTTTTTATTATGCATAACTAAATTCCAAATCTAATTTTAGGCCAAAAATTATTTCAATGTTAGAACTATTAAATTTGAAATCATAATTACACTCTTTACTTTGATTTTCATTAACTTTCCAGTTTAGGAGGTAGATTCGGCCATCTCATAATGTCATTTTAGCATCAAATCAAGAAGGGCCCTCCTTGATTCAATGCTGGACGTCATACTATTAGTGAATCAATATGATCTATAATTTCGTATTCATCTCACAAAATAAAAAATTAGCATGGCAAATTGAGTTAGTAGTTGGATCTGTCAAGGGAATTAATAATCAAGTTTAAACAACCGGCACAGTTGAGGCCGTTGATTTGAGTCGGATTCTTCTAACTCGTTAGGTTGTTAAGGAATTAAATTGTGGAAGTTGCTTTCAAGGGTATTCGCTTGATAAGGGTTAAATGTCGGATTGTTCCCACAATTGATTTACATACAGAAGGGTTGGTGGTATAAGACTGTTCCTCGATCACTATAAACAACTTATTAATTTGAGGAGAAAATTCATCGTCTGAGATCAGCCTCAAAGTCGGAATCAAAATTGCGCCTGAAGCTAAAGCTTCCCTCTTATTAGTTTATTCAAATTTAATTCAGATTTGCTTATTTTTATTATTTAATTTCTATTATTTATTTACATTTAGATTTAATCCAATTTTTGTTTCATACAGATTTGCAAAAGAAACATTCTAGCTATAAAAAATTACAAGTTCAAATAGATCAGTCTTTATGGGATTGACCCTACTTCCTATACCATTAATTTATATATTTTTTAGGCGTAAAAAATTGTTTTTGATGAATTTGACTGTAACACCCCTAACCCACATCCGTCACCGGTAACATTCTGTAACCGGAGTTTATAGATTAATTACACATAATTCCACTATTTACTTATGTTTATATCAAAGTTGCCCACTCAAGTCATAGTCACTAAATTATTTATATCTTAAGCTACAGAATTCTAAATTAAGATCTACTTGAATTTTCCAAAACTAGACTCAAATATCTTCCCACCATAAAATTTTCAGAATTTATGGTTTAGCGAATAGTATAGTAAAATCTTTAAATTTACCCCTGTTCTGCTGTTTGACAGCTTCGACATTTCTTTACTAAAAATTAAGTATCTCATAGCACGGGGTTTGGATGATGTTTCTGTTTGTTTCAATTGAAATTAGACTCATTAAGAATTTATGAATATAAATTTTAACCCCTAATTATTTTTAGACAATTTTTAATGATTTTCCAAAGTCAAAACAGGGGAATCCAAAATCATTTTGACCTTATCTCATAAAAATTCAAATATCTCATAATATGAAATTCTTTTGCTTACACTGTTTCTTCTATATAAAACTAGACTCAATAGGATTTAATTTCATGTTTATTCAACCTGTAATTCATTTTTGCACAATTTTTGGTGAATTTTCAAAGTTGGACTACTGCTACTGTCCAAACTATTTTAGTGCCAAAATGTTGATAACTAAGCTTATAACACTTTTAGTTCCTTTCAATTAAACCCTCTACATGCCATATAAACCTTAAGATGCATAATAAAATTTACCGGAGTAATCTAGATAGTGTGATTTGATATGTTGATCCAATCCTCTAACCTTTTTGTTAATCTACAAAGAGCAATAAACATCACAAGTAAGCTAAATATAACTTAGTAAGTTCGTTGGCTTTAAATATAAATCTTACCGAACATTGAACACATTATAATTAAAACAAAGGGACATTTGATTAATTGACATTTATCCTATCAGCCACAACTAATTTGATAAAATCACTTAATTGAGCTCAATAATAACAATAATAACATTACCACATTTATTCTCACTTGTCTACTTACTACTTACCACTTGTCCATTCAAGGAGTGGCGTACGAATTCGAGTACATAGTGATCTGAAGCTCGAAGGCTAACTGAAGCACATAAGTGCTAAACAGAAACCCAAAAATGTTAAACGAAAGCTCACAAGAGCTGAACAGAAACCCATAAGGGTTAAACGGAAGCTCAGAAGAGCTAAAACTGAAACTCATATGAGTTAACGGAAGCTTGCGAGAGCTAAACGAAAAGCAAACACGAGAATTCAAAACAAATGTTGAATCTCCGTTTACTTGGGTAATTCACCATCAATTCATCTTTTTCACTGAACAATCGTACTCATTTCCCGTGTTCTGTTTCTCCGTAATACTCATAGCTTTAGCACATGATTTTCTTATTTTTAACAATTAATATGATTAAATACTAATTATCATTCAGAAAAAAAATTTTAAATTATTGATAATTTAACCGCATTTAACTTACCTAACGATTTGCGTGAGTTGTCGAAATTTTAGGGACTATTCGGTAACTTTATCCTTTTCTTGTTTATCTTCAATTTCTTGATCTATAATATAAAATTATTCATTTATCAGTATCTAATTTCATTCTAATTTACTTCACAATTTATGTCCCTCAATTTTCAAAATTACACATTTACCCCAAATTTTACAATTTTTATAATTTAGTCCCTACTCAATTAACCCCTCAATTGAGGTGATTTTTCTCAATTAACACTTTATTCTATCACTTTAAACTACTTCAAAACCCTTGGAAATCAGAATATCAGCACCAAACTTTAATTCTAAACTTTTTCACAATTAGGTCCTAAAAATCAATTTCTACTAAAATCACTTAATAAATCCTTAATATAATAAAATTAAAACTTCAAATCCATCCTAAATAGTCATAAACTTACAGCACTCATTCATTTCAACTTTCAGAATCATCCATAAAATAAAAAACTAATGAATTAGATAGTAGGACCTAGTTGTAAAAGTCTTAAAAACACAAAAATTACAAGAAAAAGGAAAGAATTAACTCACTTGATGCAAAAATTATGAAAAACCAGCTTATAAAACCTTTCTATGGAATTTTGGCTGATGAGAATGAAGAAAAATGAAGAGAGATCTAGATATTTCCTATTTAGTCCTATCTTTATTTAGTTAATTTTGCAATATTTCAATTTTGCCCTTTTTTCATCAATTTTTTTTATTTTTCTCTGCTTATGCCACCCAAAATATCTCCCTTGGGCTATTTTTCTCTTTAAGTCCTTCTTTGTTTGACAATTGAGCTATTTAATCCTTCTAGCAACTTTTACACCTTTTTTTAATTTAGTCCTTTTTATTTAATTGACTACCCAAATGTTAAAATTTTCTAACGAAATTTTAATAACACATTAATAACACTCCATAAATATTTATAAAAATATTTTTGGCTTGGTTTTACAAAATCGAGGTCTCTATACCTCGTTTTCAACTCAATTTATTTAATAATTTTTTTAATTCACAAAATTCACTAATTTTAAAATATTTCTAATGTCAAACTTGACTCATAAATGTTGATTTATTTAAATTTCAATCTCACTTGTTAGATTTAGTGATCTCGAATCACTATTTCTAACACCACTGGAAATTGGGCTATTACATTGACTCCCATAAATAATAACAATACTTTATTTTGTCTTTCATATATTTGGAAGAAAATATGCTTAATGTACATAACGTGAAATTATATTTTTCATCCTTTTATTATTCTCAACTTTGAGAATTTAGTCTTAGTACTTTAAGCATAATATAAGTTTTATCTGATCCTCCTTCTGTTAATAATGTTTAGTTCAAAAATCCATTAATCAACTTATATAAATTTAAAAAGTCAAAGTGTTGAATTTTTTTTTCATTTACCAATTACTAAATATAATTATTTAAATAATTATAGTTTTGAATTTCTTGTTTTAAAAATTTGACCTTAGATAAAATATGAAATATTTTATTAATGATAGTAGAAGGATTAAATTTTACCAAGTTAAAATACGAAAATTAAATTCGCAAATTAACATAATATATAGACAAAAATCACCTTTACATAATTATCCGATGCAAATGTTTTAGAGAAGGTAAAACATTATGACGAAAGAGTAAAACTTAAAAGTTAAAATCTATTGTTAGTCTTTGTATTTTTATATAACTTGACACTCAGCCTTTGTGCTTTAAGAGTTAAAAGTTCAATCCTTCTACTTTTTCAATTCAAAGATCCTAGCCCAATCATTTTCATTGTTGGTAGTTTCGATCAAAATTTACCAACTTAACATGTTTATTAGATAACATATGAAAATAGCCTAATGAACAAATGAAGTTGAAATTTTTTTACAGGAAATACTAACAACGATAATGATTGGGTTTAGATTTTTAAATAAAAAAAGTAATACTTAATTTTTATCTTTTAAACATAAGGACTGTAACACCCTAAAATATAAATTTTTGTTTTTGCGAATGTGTGACACAATTGAGTAGCTGCTTCAGTGGTTAAGTTGTTTGAGTGTCTGTGGAAGGTCCCAAGTTCAAGCCATGGCTTGGGCAAATTTTGTTATTTTTATGAATATAGGCTTTTATTTAATTGTTGATAAGCTTATATCAGAATGGGCCTAATGGTCTGGTGGTTAAGCAATGTGTTGGCTTACTGATGGTCCTGTGTTTGAATCCTTGCGTGAGCAAGAGAGATTAATTTTGCTCGGTTTGGTGGTTGAGAGTTTGAGTTGTATTGGAAATCTGAGTAGTAGAAGTTCGATGGAGAGAATTTAGGAGTGAATTAAGGGATTTTGGGGTTATCGGGATTCTTATCGAATTATTTTATTCATATTTTTTTCTTTTATTTTCTTTTCCCCAAAAATAAAATTTTCAATTTCCTCTTCTTCTTTTCTTCCTTTTTGCTGTCGTTTTCCTTTTCCATTGTTTTTCCTTGCTACTGAAATTCTTGTGCTCTCCCATTCTTTTTCTCCTCAACTTCTTTCCACTCGGTCTCGTGTCGTTCCATGATTAACTGCGATTGTTCGGTAAGTACTCATCTTTTTTACGTTTGTTTATTTCCAAAAACTATGCCGATTTTTCCATTGGGATTTCCTCTCTCTTTTGCTAAAACCTACCATTCTCTTCCCATTTTCTCTTAATTTTGCTCCCTTCTCAACTGCAATCACACTTTTTTTTCCTTATTTTAGCATTTCGGGAACAACTTCGGTAAGTGATTTTATGTGATTTGTAGTTGACAATGTTAAGTTTCTGACTAGGGGTTACTATGATGTTTGGGCAGCATCATTTTGCTAGGATCGAGACTCTTCTGGTACTACTTCGTAAGCAAATCGATTTGAAGTGTTGGGGGTAAGTTTCAATCACTCAATAGTTGAGAAACCCGCTTGGGTTGGTTTTAATTCGTTGGCTAAGTGATTAACTGAGTAGTATTTTGGTCAATTATAGGTTCGGGATTGCTTGGAGTTTCTTTTGCGTAAAAAAAAATGCAGGTGTATACCCGAAACATAGAAAATGGGGTTTTGGCGAAAGCCAAAAACCCCACTGTCAACGCCACATAGGCATGTGGTTGCCCGTGTGGTAGGCTGTGTGCGACCACACGGTCGTGTGATCGACGAGGCCAGGCCGTGCCCGTAAGACACGACCGTGTAACGGCCAAGGCCAAATTGGGCTGTGCGGGCCACATAGGCGTGTGAACCCATTTTAACTGAATTGATTGCTAAGGTTGCACGGGTCGCCCAAGTCGACTATGAACCTACTGTAAGGTCGGTAAGCATCACTTAAACCCCTAATTGTGTGAATTGGCTATTTGATTTATATATATTGAGCATGATAATAGTATGCATGTATACTGAACTAGTTATATCTACTGATATCACGAGATAGCATGTCATGATTTGTATGTTGCATTGCATGGGGTTGGGTTGATTATATTTGGAGGAAGTGTATTGAAAGGCCCTTAAGCCTAATATACTGGCAGCTTAGCAGCAAATTACTATTTTGTGCCACATTCGGTACTACCTGGAGTGTAGGGATGGATGGGTTGATTTAATCCCCACATTGAGTGTAGGGTTGGACGGAGATGGTGTGTAGAGGCTGGTTGGGTAGGACTTTATTACTGAATACTGCATGACTGCTACTGATACTGTGATGGGCTAAGGCTCTACAACATGTTTGATACTATACTAAGATGGGCTAAGGCCTAAATTGTTACTTTTACTGAAAGGGCCTTAGGCCTAAAACTGTATTTGAATATGCATTATGTCTACTATTGTTTGTTTTATGTGGGATTACACACTGGGTTTACGTAAACTCACCCCTCTCTGTTTAATGTGCACAAGTAATCCCCAGACCTAGACAGATCATCGCGGCAGAGGACTCGACAATGACCACAGTTTTTGGACTTTACATTTTTTTTAATTTATGTTTTATGATTTATTATTATTGGGATGTAATTTGAGGACTCTTGGGACTTTTTCTTAAATTTGGTTTTAATTTATTTTTTTGTGGAATTATAATTGCTAGTCGTAGGAAGTTTGGTTTTCAAAAAGCTAACGTATTTTCTAAACTCACGATCACTTAAACTGCTTTGTTTTAAAAGCTTCCGTAATAAAAAATGTTTTAAAGCAAATGTTTTAAATAAGTAAAACGATTCCCTTTAGAACTAATAAGAGATAAAGATAGGTAATGACATGGAAATAATTTTATTGTAATAATTTAGTTTTCGAACACACTATCATGTGACCTCGCCAGATTCGGCCATAACGTCTAGGCCGGATTCGGGGTGTTACAAGGACTAAAGATTAAATTTTATCAAAGTATAGGGAATAACAACTTATTTGAACCAAACTTAATATACAGTTGAATTTCTTTTTCAATATTGTTTTTCAACTCCCTCTGGAAAGAGCAATGCTTATTACAAACTGCCTAGCAATAAATTATGAAAAAGGAAAACAAAAAAAATAGATTAATAATATAAATGGAGCCTTCCATGGTTTTGAGGCGCTTACCTTTCCAAACTGTGTGATCTCTCCTTGTAACACCCCATACCCAGCCTGGTCGCCAAGCCTGAATATCAAGGTGCCACACTACCATCTCATGTCAAATACAACAAGTAAAAGCTTATTCTTAACCAAACGTCTTCCATTTTAACATTCGTACAGGTTTAGAGTCTATCTTAAGCTTTAGTTATCGTCGTTACATGTTAACATACATCAAATACCCTTAAAATAATAATTAAGCATGCATATTGTCTATTTTAGCAAAATCTCAAAACATCAACGTAGGTATCGATACTAAAGACATGGTATTGATATTTTTCTCAAGAGGTATCGATACTGTGTGGAAAATCAGAACCAAAATTGCTTATTGTTTTTCACTTAAAAACCCAAACTTCGAAAATTATCGATACCCCTGCCAAAATATCGATATTTCTTCCCCGAGTATGCCGAATCTCTATTCTGTTTTCCTATACATTTGAAAATAAAGAGGTTAAAACACGAATATCAATACCTCTGCTCCAGACTCGAAAAATACAACATTTTTAAGCATAGAAGTCATTCCAGCTCGTACCAGTTCAACATGCTAATAATTATTTCAAACATCAAACGTAAATCCAAGCAATAGTCAACATATTACAAAAAAAATCCCAAAATCCTAAGCAATTAAATCATGGAGACAACTCAAAATATCATATCCAATATTAGCACAAAGACTACAACATTGTCTTATTCCCAAAATACAACCAAATAATAAACACCTACGAATAACGAAAATAGACTGGCTTGGATCACCCATCAGAAAGCCACATCGCTCTCACTGGCACACAACTAATCTGCAAAGTTTAAGAAGGGAGTGGGTGAACTTAACAAGCTCAATGAATGCTCAGAGTAACCACAACGTACACACAATATCAAAGGTCAATCAGGAACATTCTACAGCACATTCACAACCATATTCCATTCGAGTTAGAATTACATGTTCATGCTTCATTAATTCATTTAATAATAATTTTTCAAGACTAAAACAACATATACATGCTTTAATAACTCACAAGTTTAACTTATATATTCACAGGCATTCACAAGTTATATGAAAACAACCTAATCCACAATTACATACGCAATTTACTACGAGAACATACTACCGTTTTCATGTAACTTAAATAAACTCATTTAACATATTATTCACAATTAAAAGCATCCATATCTTATTGTATTATCACAACATATAAGATCCTAATTAAATAATAAATTGACACTTGAGGCTATGAAACATAAAGTGAGCTCTATCATCACTTATCAGGTACACGGATCTCCAACACACCAATTGACTCATAGAGTCAAACATATCTCGAAAGTGAAGTATAAATCTAGCACTCTCCAACACACTAAACATGTCTCATAAGGTCACAGGGCCAAAATATTCACATCATAACTACACATTTTTAATTATTGAATTGATGCACATTGATAACATATTAATTTGCATGTATTTTGTGTTTAATTCGATTTATTTCTGAATTGATCCCTGCTAAATTAGTACTTTTTATGTTTTAATCTTATCAGAGATGCAATTAGGACGCTAAGAGACAAAAATGTGCAGAAAAGGACCAAATTGAAACACAATCAACAAAAATGAGGCCGAATAAAAAATTTGGAGAAAAGCTAAGGACTCATCAGAATTTTTGACTTTGTAAAAGCCAAAAATAGGAAAATATTTTATTTTGATTTTGATTTTATGTTAAATTAGTTAAGGTATTTTATTTTGATTTTATGTTAAATTAGTTAAGGCCAAAAATAGCAAACTCTATGTATATAAATAGGGCCTTAATGTCTTTTGGAAAGGCATCCCTTAATTTTACATTCCTACTTCAATTTGGAATAGAACAAAATTAAATTCTTTTTTCCTTTCAATTTGGGCGTGGGAATTCTGTTGTTCCATTTACATTTCTTTGTTCTTTTAAAATTGGCCTAATTGCTTTCCAAGTACTTTTTCTTCCCCATTTCCACTAGTTTTCTTACAAATCCAATCACATTCCACAACCTACAAGCATGATTAAATCCATATTACACTCAATTCTATCTAAGCTTTAGGCTGGTGTTCTTTCCGGTCGGGAATCATGAAATAAGTATTCGTGCTAAAAATCCTTACAATCGGTATTCATATTTTTCTTAAGTATTGGGATTGACAACTCATCCCTTAAGATTAACTCGATTACAAGTCAAAAAGTGTACATTGGGTTGAAATCGTGTTTGCTGACAGTTGGAGAAACGAGTCGGCCGTACTGTATTCAGATTTTCGAGAACAAATCAAGGAAGAAGTGATCGGGTTTAAACGACCCACACGGTTGAGGCTGTTAATTCGAGTTGGGTTCTTCAGAGCGCAAGGCTGCCGAAATTTTGAATCGAGTTGCAATTTATTTTTATTCTTATTTTTTATTTTAATTACTAATTTTTCTTTTATTTGCTTTTGGAAGGTTTTTATAGTTTATGACTAGAAGAAACCCGTCAAGACCTCTACTTTTTGACAGCGAAATTGAAAGCACAGCTTACAAAAATCATAGAGAAATAAGGCGAAGTCTACAGTATATAGAGGAAGAGCACGATGACGATACCAGTACTTCTGAGGAGATGGCTGAAAATCATAATAATCTGCTACCTCCTGTGGTTTTTGCGAATCCTGTAAATCATAAACCTGCTCCTCGTACTATGTACGACTATGCTAAGCCTAATTTAGTGTTTGTTCAGTTTGATTGTTTGCAGGATGAAGACCCAAATACTCATTTGGCCAACTTCTTAGAGTTCTATGATACTTTTAAGATAAATGGCGTTTCTGATGACACCATTCACCTACGATTATTTCCCTTCTCATTGAGAAATAAGGCTAAGCAGTGGTTGAACTCCTTACCACGAAGATCCATCACTACTTGGGATCAAATGACCGAGATGTTTTTATTGAAATACTTCCCACCAGCCAAGACGGCCAAATTGAGGAATGATATCTCTTCTTTTGTGCAGATGGATTTAGAAAATCTTTACGATGCATGGGAGAGGTATAAGGACTTATTGAGAAGGTTCCCTCACCATGGGTTACCACAGGTTTAGACTTTTCACAATGGTTTGAACCCTTCGACTAGGCAGATGATCGATGCAGCCACTGGTGGTACCATAAATAATAAAACACCTGAGGAGGCTTACGAGTTCATTGAAGAGATGTCACTGAATAATTATTAGTGGCAATTATGAGGACAAAGCTGACAAAATCAGCCGGTGTTTTTATTGTTGATGAGGTTACCATGTTGACAAATCAGGTAGAACTTTTAAATAAAAAGATTGATGATTTATGTGGTTCTACACAGGTACATCCAGTGATGTAATGTGACACAAGTGGAGGTGGAATGAGCAATTCAGAAAATCTACCCTACGGTCCTATCATGGAAAATGAGCAAATGAATTATATGGGTAATAATCCTAGACCTCAAAATAATCCTTACAGTAATACTTAAAATGCAAGTTGGAAGAACCACCCAAATTTTTCATGGGGAGGATAAGGAAATCAAAGAGCACCACCATCCCCTCCGGGTTTTTAGCAGCAACCTTATCGGCAAGAAAAGAAACCGAACCTTGAAGAAATATTTGAAAATTTTATTTCGGTGTCAGAAACTCATTTCCGAAACACTGAGACAGCTTTGAAAAATAAGCAAGCATGGATTCAAGGGCTCGAAACTCAAATTGGGCAGCTTGCTAAATTAGTTTCGGAAAGGCAACAAGGTAGTTTGCCCAGCAACACTGAACCTAACCCAAGAGAGCATGTAAAAGCAGTTACATTGAGGAATGGGAAAGTGTTAATTGAACCAGAAAAGAGGTTGCCACATGAATCTGATAAGGAAAAGGATGAGGAAGTAAAACTTGAAGCAAGTGTAACACCTGTGCTAAAAGAATATAAACCACCGATCCCATATCCAGCAAAGTTGAAGAAAGACCGCATGGATGCCCAATTTGGTAAATTTCTTGAACTATTTGAACAGCTATATCGAAACCATTTTTAAATTGAGTTTTAGAAAATGGGAATCGACTTTAAGAAAAACGAAAATAGGAGTCGCCACCAATCTTTTTAGGTGTGATTGGATCACCTTTAAAACATTGTGTTTTAAAATCATTAGTTTTGGTCTACGAAATCAAAAGAACGGGTTCGGGAGCCGGTTACGTACGAGGAAGGGTCAGCACCCTCGTAACACCCAAAAATTGGTACCTAATTGATCATCAAAATGTCTTTAATGTCAAAAATTTAACAAAAATTTAAGATCTAATCCTCTTTACAATATTTGATTTTGAAAATTAGGGTTCACTTATATCAAATGAATCAAAATATTACACCCAATAAGTTAGGACGTACTATTTTAAGACATTCGAGACTAAGCTAACCATTTTCTGAAAATCCCTATCTCGAGACATCCAAATGTCATATCCAGTAAGTTTGGACACAACGTTTTGAATTTTCAAGATAGTTGCTCGTATTTTGAAATCCTTTAAAAATTTTAGAAAGGTGCTTGACTATTTTGAACTCAACGAGAAAAGTGGCAACCCAATAAGTTAGGGCACTACTTTTCTCAAAGTTTCCAAACATCAAGTAATGCTTTTATTTTTTTTATAAAAATATTGTTTTAAATGACCTTTTCGAATGACAATTCTGTATTACAAAACAAAGATATTCAAATAACATATATTGCAAAGTATTATAACACTTTATACAAATGCAATTACTATATAGAGGGTAAAATAGAATAATAAAAATAATCATGCTAAGCAAATAGGAATACACCTAAAAGAAAACATAATAAACGCATTAATTATACAATATATATATAAATAAAACATAAAAGAACTTGGCAAATATTAATGTGTAAAATATGTATGAGTAAAGATAGATGACATGCATAGAAAATGAATAAATAGAATTTATAAAATATAGAATATACAATCCAATAATTTAACGTACACATGAATGGATTAATAAATGAAATGATGCATATAATATAATATATCAATGTACATATATATAAAAATATGCATAAATAAATTACAAAAATAAGATATTACATAACATATAACAAACATTAATTCTAAATAAAAATAAATATTATATAATAATAATAACATAAGTTTTAAAAATATACATATAATATAAACAATTGATAAATAGAATGAGCAATAATAAAAATGTGATATTTAATAATAAATTTAGAATATAATATATAATAAAAAAATATATTTATAAGGATGATAATTATATAAAAAATATAAAATATATTAGTTTAAAAAAATGATAGTGTATAAAATATCAAATAAGTAAGAGAATTTATATTTAAAATGAAATAATTACATAATATATATGAATATAAATGTAAAATAAGTAATTAATGATGAAATATACATATTATAAAAATTATAATAAAATATAAATAAAGTAATTATTGACATATAAATAAAAATAAGTATATAATACAAGCTAAAAACTTTTAATGATAATAATATATAGATAAAATGTATAATAATAATTTGTGAAAAATAATATATAATAAATGATAATAATATAAATAATATATAATAAAATTCTTATATTGTATACAATATAAGAATAAGGTTAAGAATAAAATAAATAACAATAAAAAATATATATAATAATAATAATATAGATATAGGATTAGATTTGAAATTCAATAAAATTACAGGGTGAATTTTAAAAAAAAACAAAACTGAATTAAAGTTCTAATTAAAACACGCGTAAAACAAAAAGGACTTATTGGGCAAATTCCCTATTCCCAAAACGGCATCGCTTTAATTTCGTGTTTTTAAAGAAGGGGTCAGGGATAATATTGAAACCAAAATAAAAATAATGGGAAAAAATTAAAAATTGCAATAAACTTAATTTAATAGATGAAAAGACAGAAGGACTAAGGGGATAAATATCCCATTTTCTTAAAACACGCGGACCCTCCGGGTCGAATCGGGTCGGATCCTGGGTCCTATATAAGTTAAAATTTTCTTTTAAAATTCATTTCTAACACCCTGTTTAAAAAAAAAAGAAAAAAAAAGCTCTGAAACCCCTTCCCCGTCCTCTGGCCTGAGTTCCAACGGCGGCCGACGACCACCGCTCACGCGCCACCGTATACGGTGGTCGAAGGTTCAAAATTCCTCCCCTTTCCAGGCGAATCTCAGGTAGTATTTCTCC
Organism: Gossypium anomalum; assembly: GCA_025698475.1. Classification (NCBI taxonomy): domain Eukaryota; kingdom Viridiplantae; phylum Streptophyta; class Magnoliopsida; order Malvales; family Malvaceae; genus Gossypium; species Gossypium anomalum. The sequence continues at coordinate 72,673,214 of CM046968.1, forward strand.
TTTTATTTTTAAAAGTATTTTTGTGTATTACAACTTAAAAATGAACTGTTTTCCCTTTGTTTTTTTTAAATCTGTTTTTGGATTATTTGTTGTATTAAAAATACATGTATATATATAAATAAAAAGAAGGGAAATAATAGAGAAAAGTAAAACCTTTGAGTTTGCCGTGAGTTTTATTTCTTCGATCTGTTTGTATATGTATGTTTAAAATTGGAAAATAAAAAAAACTCCTCCCCCTCTTCGTTACAATCCCCCTTGATTTTATAGCTTGAATACATATATAGAAAATACAATTTTTAATTTCTTTCATATTCTGCTCAGTCTTTCTTTCCTTTTCTACAGGTCTGTGGTAAGATCTCCGGTGGATTAGTACACGTTGACTATGGCATAACATGGGGCCCAGAACCACGGCACCGACGAAGGGTAGCTGTAACGACAGATTTTGAAGAGGCATAACTCCTCAGGTCCTTGCGTCGCGAGACTTCTGGAAACCCTAGGGTTTCCAGATTCTGTTTAGGTGTTGGGCCTTGTTCATTTTGGGCCGTTGTATTGGGTCAAAGATGTAATGGGCATAAGATAGGCTTACGGGGTTATTGGTATTTGGGCTACAGGTCTGCTAGGTCTAGGTTAAATGGGCTGCTGGGTGTAATGGGTCTGTTTGGGTTATTCAATTTTGTGCCTACGGGTTGGTGGGCTGTTGAATTGTAATAGGTTTGGGTTTAAACTAGTTGAGTTTTAACTTTTGGGCTGTAAAAAGACTGTTTAATAAATAAACAGTTATTTTTTTATTTTCAATTTTAAAGCCCGGGCAAATTTTGGTTATTACAGCTGCCCCTCTTTGCTCATTGCTATGTAATAGAAATCGAGCCAAGACTATAAAGGACCAAATTTGCCCAATCTGGCCCAGTCTCTGAAATCTTTTCCTCGAATGGTCTTCAACCTATCTGCTCCTTGCATCCTCAGGAATGCCATGTTGATATCTTTGATTTGCTCTCCGCCGAACACAGAGACACCAAATCTGCTTCTTTGATTTGTTCCCTAACCATACAGAGATGCCAAATCCTTTTAGATTTTCTTCAGCGCAAGCACGCGAAAGCCAAATCAGCTATGTTTTCAATCTGCTCTCCATCAAATACAGAGGGATAAGATCTGTCATCTTGGATTTGCTCCCGGTTCATTACAGAGATAAGATCCATCATATTGGATCTGCCCCGATGAAGGTTAGATCTGCTACATCTTTGATCTGCTCCCTATCGAATACAGAGAGATAAGATCAGTCATCTTGGATCTGCTCCCCGTCCATTACAGAAAGATAAGATCCATCATCTTGGATCTGCCCCGATGAAGGTCAGATCTGCTACGTCTTTGATCTGCTCCCTATCGAATACAGAGAGATAAGATCGATCATCTTGGATCTGCTCCCCGTCCATTATAGAAAGATAAGATCCATCATCTTGGATCTGCCCCGATGAAGGTCAGAGCTGCTACGTCTTTTATCAGCTCCCTGTCGAACATAGAGAGATAAAATCGGTCGTCTTGGATCTGCTCCCCGTTCATTACAGAGCGATAAGATCGGTCATCTTGGATCTGCTCCCCGTTCATTACAGAGAGATAAGATCCATCATCTTGGATCTGCCCCGATGAAGGTCAAATCTGCTACGTCTTTAATCTGCTCCCTGTCGAATACAGAGAGATAAGATCAGTCATCTTGGATCTGCGCCCCGTCCATTACAGAAAGATAAGATCCATCATCTTAGATTTGTCCCGATAAAGGTCAAATCTACTACGTCTTTGATCTGCTCCCTGTCGAATACAGAGAGATAAGATCAGTCATCTTGGATCTACTCCCCTCCATTACAGAAAGATAAGATCCATCATCTTAGATATGCCTCGATAAAGGTCAGATCTGCTATGCTGCAGCCTATTACCCTATTGCTTAGGGATTTTAAGGCGCGTTCTCTTTTGATAATCTTCAGAATAATTATACCTGATAATTAGGATGCCCTGATCGAAGTAAGTCGAATGCTCCTAATTAAACATGCTATGATGTTATGAATATGACCCCTATCCTAGACGTCATCACCCATTCCTTCATTTGTCTTTTCTTGCTCAACCTATAAGCTTGTACCCTTCCTCAAATATTATGATCTACTGAGGATGTCTGCAAAATAATCTTCCCTAGAATTGAATCATTGGTTTTGTCCATTTTCCTTTTAAACTGGAAGGAAAAAATTCCTCGAGTTCCTTCATCCCTTTCTTATGTGAATTTCTTGAACAATTGTCCTGTTTTAGTTTCTTGCATTATCTAGAAATTCCAAAGTAATGCGCAAAACTTCATTTGCGAAGATATTTTAGTTCATCTATCATTATTTTAATGCAACATACTGAAAGAATAATGAAAGATGAAAAAAAATAATTGGATTTGAATGAATTGTCAAAGAATACAAATAAATCTGATAGCATATCTTTGAGAAGAAATAGAATCTAAAGATAGCAAATAGGATAGAAGTTAGATGCTCCAGATATCGCCGCTTGAGTGTCTAACACCAGCTCCATAAAATCTTTATTGAGTTTGACATGTGTTTAAAAGATCCAAAGTACTTTGTTGACGCCCCAATATACAACGTGTTTCATTTTTTGCTAAGTCAGATATAGCAAGATTGCTGTATGCCCTTCAAAATTTGAGCTGCCCTTTCGGGTTTTCAACTCAAAACCCCTTTGGTCGCAAGGCGCCCTTTGCGGGTTTTCACCTTGGCCTCTCTATTTTTTTTTTTTTGTGAAAATTCAAGACGCCCTTTGCGGGTTTTCACCTTGGATTCTCCTCTCCTCTAGACAAAGTACTTTTTGACTGAGTCTGAATTCGCTGGATTGGGTAGACTCTTCCCATCCATTTCTGTCAAAATCAATGCTCCTCCAGAGAAAGCCTTTTTCACGACGTATGGTCCCTCTCAATTTGGCATCCATTTTCCCCTAAAGTCTTTTTGAATAGGAAGGATCTTTTTCAGCACGAGGTCCTCCTCATGGAATTCCCTTGGATGAACCTTTTTATCATAGGCTTGCATCATACGCTTCTGATACATCTGACCATGTCGGATGGCTCTCAGCCTCTTTTCCTCAATCAAGTTTAACTGATCATACCGGGATTGAACCCATTCAGCTTCATCTAACCTTATCTCTGTCAAATTTAGAGAGAAGGTATTTCTACTTCAATAGGCAACACTACTTCCATCCCATAAACTAATGAGAATGGGGTTGCCCCAGTAGAGGTTCTGACAGATGTTCGATAGGCCAGGAGTGCAAACGGTAGCTTCTCATGCCAATCTGTATAAGTCTTAGTCATCTTTCCAACTATTTTCTTAATGTTCTTGTTGGCGGCCTCCACTGCCCCATTCATTTTTGGACGATAGGGAGAAGAATTGTGATGCTTGATCTTGAACTGATCACAAACCTCTGCTATCATTTTGTTATTCAAATTCAATACATTATCAGATATGATGTTCTCAGGCATTCCATACCGACAAATGATCTCTTTCTTCAAAAATCGACTTACAGCTGACTTAGTAACATTCACATAAGAAGCGGCCTCTACCCATTTTGTGAAGTAGTCAATTACCACGAAGATAAACCAATGTCCATTCAAAGCTTTCGGCGATATTGGTCCAATGACATCCATGCCCCACATGGAGAAGGGCTATGGAGAAGTCATAACATGTAAAGGTGAAGGTGGTATATGAATTTTGTCCCCATAAATCTGACACTTATGGCATTTCTTGGCATAGTTGATACAGTCCCCTTCTATAGTGGCCCAATAATAGCCAAACCTCATGATTTGTCTTGCCATCATGAACCCATTTGCATGCGTCCCACATACTCCTTCATGAACTTCTTTTAAAATCAGCTTAGCTTCCACGGCATCAACACATCTCAAAAGTACTTGGTCTTTCCTTCTCTTGCACAGGATATCCCCGTCCAAGACATAGTCACAAGTTAACCTTCTCAAAGTTTGTTTGTCATTTTCAGTAGCCTGTTCTGGATATTTGCGATCTCTTACATATCGTAATATATCTTGGTACCAGGGATTATCATCCTTTTCTTCCTCTTCAATGTTACAATAGCTAGCTGGAGCCTCGTAGACACTCATTTGAATTGGTCTCACCTCTTCCTCTTTATTTGCCTTAATCATTAAGGCCAAGGTTGCTAAAGCATCTGCCATCTGATTTTCGTCTCGTGGGAGATAATTGAAGGTAATGTCATCAAACTCCCCAAGTAACCCCAAAACTACCTTTCGGTAATTGATCAATTTAGAGTCCTTTGTCTCCCATTCACCTCTAAGCTGATAAATTACCAACGCAGAATCCCCATATACTTCTAGGGTTTTTATACCTCGCTCTATGGCTGCTTGAAGTCCCATTATGCATGCTTCATACTCAGCCATATTATTCATGCAATCAAAGTCCAACTTACACGTAAATGGGTAATGATCGCCTTTGGGGGATACCAAGACTGCCCCAATTCCATTTCCAACTGCATTAGAAGCCCCATCAAAATTAAGCCTCCATGGAGAATCTTCGGTCATTACTATACACATTAACTCCTCATTTGGAAAATCAAAGTTCAATGGCTCATAATTCTTTAGAGCTCTACTGGCCAAGAAGTCAGCTACCACACTTCCTTTTATAGCCTTCTGACTTACATAGACTCTATCAAACTCTGAAAACAAATTTTTCATCTTGCCATTCTCCCATTTAGAGCCGTTGACTCCATCATGTATTTCAATGGATCCAGCTTTGAAATGAGCCAAGTGGTATGGTATAGCATGTACTGTCTTAATCTCCAGGTGGTCCAAATCAACGCACAACACAACTTTTCAATTGGCAAATATCTCATTTCACAGTCAGTGAATTTTTTACTAAGATAATAAATTGTCTTCTTCTTTTTCCCTGACTCGTCATGTTGACCAAGCACACATCCCATGGAATTACTGAACACTGAAAAATACAGTATTAATAGTTTATCTGGGCTAGGTGGGGATAATACCGGAGCATTCAACAAATACTGCTTGACCTTTTCAAAAGCATTCTGGCATTCTTCATCCCAAGTACCTTGATTGTGCTTTCTGAGGAGGCGGAAGATAGGATCGCATTTCTCGGTCAATTGTGAAATGAACCGAGCGATGTAATTTAATCTTCCTAGGAATCCTCGAACTTCCTTCTGAGTACGTGGTGGAGGTAACTCCCGTATGACTCTGACCTTGTCTGAGTCAACTTCAATTCCGTTTTCACTGACTACGAAGCCTAATAACTTTCTCGATCTGGCTCCAAAGGGTCACTTTGTTGGATTGAGCTTCAATTGAAACTTTCTCAACCTCAAGAACAATCTTCTTAAGACCTCAATGTGCTCTTTTTCTATATGCGACTTGGCAATCATATCATCAACATACACCTCAATATCCTTATGCATCATGTCGTGAAACAAGTTCACCATGGCTCGTTGGTATGTTACCCCTGCGTTCTTCAGTCCAAACGGCATTACTTTGTAACAAAAAGTGCCCCACAATGTTATGAAGGTAGTTTTATCCATGTCCTCTGGATGCATCTTTATCTGATTGTATCCCGAGAAGCTATCTATAAAGGAGAACAACGAATATCCTACTGTGTTGTCTACCAAAGTGTCAATGTGTGGCAAAGGAAAATTATCCTTTGGACTTGCTTTGTTCAAATCTCTGTAATCAACACATATTCGTACCTTGCCATCCTTCTTAGGAACAGGCACAATGTTAGCTACCCATTCAGATTACTTCACTTCTTGCAAGAATCCTACGTCAAACTGCTTCTTGACTTCATCCTTTATTTTCAGAACAATATCCGGCCTCATTCTTCGTAACTTCTGTTGGACTGGCTTACAATCCTGTCTTATTGGAAGACGATGTACTACAATGTCAGTACTTAATCTGGGCATATCCTGATATGACCAGGCAAAAATATCTTTGAATTCTCGAAGTAACTCCACCAGAGCATGCCTTGTGTCCTTGGTAATCAGTGTTCCAATTTTCAACTCCTTCCCTTCCTCTAGGGCTATATTCTCTGTTGCCTCTTTCTCATGTGGCATGATTTGTTTCTCCTCCTGTTTCACCATTCTTAACAGATCGAGAGATACGTCACAATCTTGAACATCCTCAAAATCCTGAGGTTCCTCTAAACACATGTCTTGCTCACAAGAGAAATCAAGAGCGGTAGTATCAGTGCTCATATCATTGATATCTAGGGACCTGTGGGGGTATGAAAGAATCTACAAAGAATGAATGAATCTAAGAATGATTGTTTATGTGCTATGAATAAAAGAATAAGAATTGCCAAAATTTAAAGGAATATTGGTTAATAAAAAGTGAAACAATACTCGTTTAAATTGATGAAAGTTATGTTTTATTTAAATAATAATAGATGAACATAAGCCTATTTTCACAAATGTAATCTTGCTACTCCTAGGCTTTTTAGAGTAATAAACATGTTTCGAGCATTACTCTGAAAAATTCCTAAAGACTACAGGAAGGTCCTCCGCAGTCCAATTGTTCAGAGAGCTTCCCGGTTCGTAAGGGCGAATGCCCTTGAGGCTTCTTTGCTCCAATCCCTCCTCGTGTACAGTATTAATCTGATGACTTTCTTCCATCAATAATCCTCCTGACTTAAAGGATTTGGATATAGGTGGGAATATCATCGGTTCCCACTCTACTTCTCCTCCGTTCAAACGCACCTTTCTTCTCGCTTGGCGCTTCTCAATTTCTTGCCTCTTGTGCCTATGGTCTGGCTTGAAGCCCAAACCAAAGAAATCTTTCTTCTTAATCAACTTTGGGATTTGAATCCCTCCTTGCAACTGTCTTCCTAGTCTTTTCCCTGGCAATGCTCCCTTCCCCCTCATCATTTGGAGGGCCATCCTTGTAGCTCTAGACATTTTGGGTACCAGCACCTCTCTTCCTTCCAAAGTGAAGGTTGCATTAATGATTTGCAAAGAGCAGAAAGAACACTCAATAACCTCTTCATTTGTCTCGACATAAAGGGCCTTGATGGTGACAGCCGCTATGATGTCTTCCTCCGCATTGATGGTTATTAAGCGTTCATCTATCACTAACTTCAATTTTTGGTGTAATAAAGAAGACACCACTCCTACCGAGTGTATCCATGGCCTCCCCAATAAATAATTATAGGAGGGCTTAATATCCATCACCAAGAAATCCATTTCATATATATTTGGCCCAATCTCCAGAGGGATGTCAATTCGTCGCATCACTTTTCTTTCCATTCCATCAAAGGCTCTTACCACATTGTGACATGTCTTCATATGCGAACTGTCAATAGGTAATCTGTTTAATGTGGATAATGGAAGGACATTCAAAGCAGACCCATTATCAACAAGTACACTTGGAAGTGTGTATCCTTTGCACCGAGTTGTGATGTGCAAGGCTTTGTTTGACCTTATATTCCCAGGTGGAATTTCATCATCGTTGAAGTAGATAAAATTGTTAGAACTGATGTTATTCACCAACTGGTCTAACTTGCTAACGGATATGTCGTGGGTGACATATGTTTCGTTAAGCACCTTTAATAATACATCTCGATGTACCTTAGAACTCAGGAGTAGGGCTAACACAGATATACGTGCTGGCTGCTTACGCAACTACTCGACCACACTATACTCGCTATGTTTGAAGAACTTTAGGAACTCCTTAGCCTCCTCCTCCTTTACCGGCTCATTGATAGGTACTTTGGTCTCCTTCTTCTTCTCAATCTCAACATCCTTTGTTTTGGTGGGCTCCACTCTAATGCCTCCCCGTCATAACGCTTCCCACTTCGTGTATGGGAACCCTCATTTTGCACATCCTTAGATGCACTGGCTATACTTTCCCCTTGGGGTACTGTTACACTGCAGTCATAGCTCCACGACACCCTCTTGTTATCCTTATAAAAAAAAAGGAGTGGGTTTATGGATAATGACCTTAGGCACTGCTAGTGTCCCTACTTCATTATTTCCTGGAAGGGAGATAATGATCCTTGGTCGACTGGTTCTTTGTCGCTCATTCTCCAGAACACATATTTGTTTTTTGCAAGAGCTACCCTCAAAAATCCGTAGCTCTTTGTTAATCATAAGGCCTTGCACCATGGCCTTGAACTCCTCACAGTTTTGGATCATATGACCCACCTTTCCATAAAATTCACAGTAGTTCTCTATTTCTTCTTTTCCTTTTCCAGAGGTCAACAAACCTCTCTTCACCATTTCCTCCCATATTACTTTCATGGGTATCTTCACCTTAGTAATATCTTCTTTGGTTCTTCCTTGCCTAGTTTCATCAAAGGCATTCACTCCTTGATTGCCATGATCTGGTAGAGGATTTTCAGCATTAGGGATACTATCGAATCTCACAACCCCTATCTTGATAAGCCTCTCCACGGCCTTCTTGAATCCAGTACAATTTTCAATTAAATACCCCTGTATTCCCGCATGATACTCGTATTTAGCATTTTTATCATACCATTTAGGGTATGATGGCTGTAACGGTTTCAAGTGAAATGGAGTAATGGCATGTGCATCGTATAAGCTTTGATAAAGCTCACGATACATCACAGGGATAGGCGTGAATTACATCCTCTTCGAATTTTGTCTTAATCCTGATTCCTATCTTTAAATATTTTGCTGCCCAACCATAGCCACTTTGGACTGACTAACCGTGACTGCCTTTGAATTGAAGCTACTTGTGTTGTTCACTTCGTTGTCCTTTCTTCTTGGGGCCAATCTTTTGGCCACTTCCCCCTCAATTTTACTGCCCCTTATGGCGTTCTCAATCATCTCCCCCGCCATAACTATATCTGCGAAACTTTTCGTGGTGTTTCCAATCATGTGAATGATGAACGGTGCTTTCAAAGTGTTGATAAACAACATGATGGTCTCCTTTTCTAACAGTGGTGGTTGTAATTGCATTGCCACCTCTCTCCATCGTTGTGCATATTGCCTAAAAATTTCGTTAGGCTTTTTTCTCCATGTTTTGAAGTGTGATCCTGTCCGGCGTCATATCAGTTACATGGTTGTACTGTTGCATGAAAGCCTGTGCAAGATCTCTCTATGAACTGATTTTTGCATGGCTCAACTGATTGTACCACCTGGCTGCCGCTCCTACTAAACTGCCTTGAAAACAATGGATCAATAGCTGATCATTGTTTACGTACCCAGTCATCCTTCTATAGAACATTGTAATGTGAGTCTCTGGGCAAGTAGTACCATTGTATTTCTCGAACTCTGGCATCTTGAATTTGTGAGGCAGTACTAAGTCTGGGACTAGACTTAAGTCTTTGGCATCAATCCCATGATGATTGTCGGCGCCTTCCAAAATTTTGAATTTTTCTTCTAGCCATCTGCAGCGTTCATCCAACTGCCTTGTAGCTTCGGCTTTCAAATCCTCTTTTTTTGCCATATCAAAATCAGGAACGAGAGGATTAGTAGGGTTATCACCCAAATTGAATCCCGAGCTATTTGGGTAATTTATATGAATCCCAACATCAGCTAAACCATGTTGAGGTCTCACAGTAACAGATGGTCTTCTGGGAGGTGCTTCAATTTGCGGAGTGAAACCTGGAGGATGATCCTCACTCTCCTCACCAGTGATAGCCATAGGGCCCTTCCCTTTATCGGTGGCCCTTAGAAGCTGAGCCATTTCAGCTATCATATTTCTCTGAGCCTCCAGCATCTGCTCCTTCATGTCATTCTGCATCTTGGCCAACTGTTCTTGCAATTGGTCTTGCATATCCTTTTGCAACTGCTCAAACCTTTGATCCATATTCTTAGTTTTAGTGCGAGTGTCGTAAGGATGTGTGATTTCTAGATTTTCCTTTCTACCTTTTAAAGAAACTTTAGCTAATTAGGGTCTTTCTATAACCTTGAATGCATATGATATGATGTAATGCAAATGCATGAATGCAAAAAAAGGCATCGATCTCGATTCATTATCATTTAGAAAACTTTATTTAGAAAAAGAATATCTTTACATATAAATGGATTACAAGTATGCTTTCGCCCTAATGCCCAAAGTTTTAACTCGATCTAATAATAGGGCTACCTCTCGTCCTATATCTGACGATGACCCATACATCAGACTCAATACATCAGCTCGTACTGCCAAGTCTTGTACATATTCAGCAACCTCTCAAATCTAGGCTATGGCTTCACCCATGACGTGATCCCTTTCCCTGACCTGTCCTCTAGACTGATGAAGCTCTCCTTTTAGATAATCTTCTTGCGCTTTGAGCTGCTCAATTACTTCATGTAATGCTACTTCCAAATCTTCAACCTTACTTTTTAGCTCCTCTAACTCGACCGTTGAATCATAGTTTCGATGCCAACGAAAGGATCTTCCAAGCTCAATTACCTTGGACTCCAACCCCTTATTCTCTTCCTCTAATGCCAAATTCCGTGACTGTATTTCTTGGAACTTACTCTCCCAATACTCGGCTCTAGCTTTTTCTTATTGGACCTCTTTCTGCAACTGATCTGAAGACCCTCCTACTCTCGCTCTCCTCAAGGATACCTGTGCCTTTTTGTAATGCTCTTTCAAATCATCTCTATCCTCCTCAATCTTCCTTTTTTCTTTCCTCTCTTTCTCGACCTCCATCTTTTGAACATCGACATCTAAGCTCAAGTACATCTTTTCTTCTTCAAGTTTTGCTATCCTCTTCTTGAGCTCCAAGTTCTTTCTCTCGAATTCTTGCTTCATGATTTCTAACTCCGAGGGTATCACTCGCAAATATTCCTCTATTGGTCGGGCTCCTTCTGTGGCTTAGGAATATTATCATTGATCCTTCTGCCTCTCCATTGGACATATTCCGATGTAGTGGTAGGGCCAATAGCTACTCCTTTCAACCGAAAAGTCTTGTTCCAAGCACTAGAAATCTCACTGACTTTCTTCTTGTAGTCAGCTCCTCTATACACGAACTCACTTTGAGCCAGCCCATGAGTCGCTGGTACGAACTGCCTCAATCCATGTTGCCTTAGCACGAGTAAAGGGGCATAACATAGGGCACCCCAAATTCCCAACAGAGGGACCCAATCAAAATTGCCGCATCGATAAAGAATCTCTCCAAGAATCATCCATGGAGCCCTCCACTCAACATCTTTCGACTGAAGATTCTGAAGTAGCGCTATCCAATTCTCTTCTGGAACATCAACTCTCCTAGTTGAAGCTAATATGTCCTTTAACGGTGAATAATCCTCGAAGAAAACCCAACAAACCACCCTATCTATCAATCGAAAATGGTTGTAAAACCAAGCCAAAAGTAACTGAGCACATCCTATAAACCTTCCTGGACGAGGCGACCACAGATCTTTTTCATCGACTCAGCAAAAGGGTCACTTCTGTCCATACAAACCTAAAGCTAAGACATCTACCTTCTTCGTCTCATCAGAGTGTGTCAAAATCAGATCTTTCAAAGCGTCCCACGAAATGCACTTGCACTCACCTTTTTCTTTTATTCTGGCCATGATCCACTGCTCGCTCATCCCCGTAGTAGTTATTAATTTCTTCCAAAAGGTAGGGACACAAGCAGCTCGAGAATAGATCCTATCAACCTGAAACTTAGGACAATAGAGTAAGGTAGTGTACTCCTTCACGATAGGTACCAAGTCTACTTCCCCAAAAGTGAAACAACTGTACGTCGGGTTCCAAAATTGAGCAAGGGCTCGGAATAAGTGCTCATCTATCTGAACATCGAGCAAGTAAGGTAGGTTTCCGTAATTACCGTAGAATAACTGCTTGGTCTTATTGTCGCACTGATCCCAAATTTCCTTAAGCTCTTGGACATTATTCTACGTGACACTAATACGAGTATAATCCGACAGCTCCGGTATCTCCCTTTTCTAGTTGAGTTTACTCAAACCATCTATGGACGTTAGCGTTGCCCTCCACTCTATCAAGAAGTTCGTTCTCTATAATAAAACTCTCTAACTTAGAAACTGACCATGAATCGATACCTTTGTAAATGCAAAATGTCATGCAAACAAAAGAAAAGAAATAATCAGTATCACATGATATCAATAAGTCTCAACAATAATTTATAAGGGTAATATCTAAAGTTTAACTCTAACTAAGTTAAGCTCTTACGTTTTTTCTATATGCGGTTGGTTCTAAAGTTTGAGGTACCTGAACCAGCAAATTCCTCAATCCTCACCCATTATAGGCTCATTTGAATCGAGTTCAGTTCAGGGGAATACATTTCCCTATGGCTACACGAGATGAAAATCTCACGAAACCATAGGTACAGATGTATCCCGAAAGTGATTCACTATCCTGCACGGAGGCAAAAACCTCACGAAGGCATAGTTTCTCACTCCCACTTGAGGGTATGACCACAACGGTCATGCAAATGCAATGCATATCAGAATATAACAACACATGCAATAATACAAACACATGTAATGCAAAGAGGATTAAATTTTAAAATTTTTAGTTTCGGACATTAAGACAAGAGATAATCAATTACACGGCTTGACTCTCTTATTAGTCCCCAGTGGAGTCGCCAAGCTGTTGAGACCATTTTTAAATCGAGTTTTGGAAAATGGGAATCGACTTTAAGAAAAATGAAAATGGGAGTCGCCACCAATCTTTTTAGGTGTGATTGGATCACCTTTAAAACATTTTGTTTTAAAATCATTAGTTTTGGTCTACGAAATCAAAAGAACGGGTTCGGGAGCCGGTTACGTCCGAGGAAGGGTCAGCACCCTCGTAACGCCCAAAAATTGGTACCTAATTGATCATCAAAATTCTTTAATGTTAAAAATTTAATAAAAAATAAGATCTAATCCTCTTTACAATATTTGATTTTGAAAATTAGGGTTCACTTATATCAAATGAACCAAAATATTACGTCCAATAAGTTAGGACGTACTATTTTAAGAAATTCGAGACTAAGCTAACCATTTTCTGAAAATCCCTATCTCGAGACATCCAAATGTCATATCCAATAAGTTTGGACACGACGTTTTGAATTTTCAAGATAGTTGCTCGTATTTTGAAATCCTTTAAAAATTTTAGAAAGGTGCTTGACTATTTTGAACTCAACGAGAAAAGTGGCAACCCAATAAGTTAGGGCACTACTTTTCTCGAAGTTTCCAAACATCAAGTAATGCTTTTATTTGTTTTTTATAAAAATATTGTTTTAAATGACCTTTTTGAATGACAATTCTGTATTACAAAACAAAGATATTCAAATAACATATATTACAAAGTATTATAACACTTTATACAAATGCAATTACTATATAGAGGGTAAAATAGAATAATAAAAATAATCATGCTAAGCAAATAGGAATACACCTAAAAGAAAACATAATAAACGCATTAATTATACAATATATATATAAATAAAACATAAAAGAACATGGCAAATATTAATGTGTAAAATATGTATGAGTAAAGATAGATGACATGCATAGAAAATGAATAAGTAGAATTTATAAAATATAGAATATACAATCCAATAATTTAACGTACACATGAATGGATTAATAAATGAAATGATGCATATAATATAATATATCAATGTACATATATATAAAAATATGCATAAATAAATTACAAAAACAAGATATTACATAACATATAACATACATTAATTCTAAATAAAAACAAATATTATATAATAAAAAAACATAAGTTTTAAAAATATACATATAATGTAAACAATTGATAAATAGAATAAGCAATAATAAAAATGTGATATTTAATAATAAATTTAGAATATAATATATAATAAAAATATATATTTATAAGGATGATAATTATATAAAAAAATTTAAAATATATTAGTTTAAAAAAATGATAGCGTATAAAATATCAAATATGTAAGAGAATTTATATTTAAAATGAAATAATTACATAATATATATGAATATAAATGTAAAATAAGTAATTAATGATGAAACATACATATTATACAAATTATAATAAAATATAAATAAAGTAATTATTAACATATAAATAAAAATAAGTATATAATACAAGCTAAAAACTTTTAATGATAATAGTATATAGATAAAATGTATAATAATAATAATTTGTGAAAAATAATAAATAATAAATGATAATAATATAAATAATATATAATAAAATAATTATATACAATATAAGAATAAGGTTAAGAATAAAATAAATAACAATAAAAAATATATATAATAATAAAAATATACATATAGGATTAGATTTGAAATTCAATAAAATTACAGGGTGAATTTAAAAAAAACAAAATTGAATTAAGGTTCTAATTAAAACACGCGTAAAACAAAAGGGACTTATTGGGCAAAACGCCCTATTCCCAAAACGGCATCGCTTTAATTCCGTGTTTTTAAAGAAGGGGTCAAGGATCATATTGAAACCAAAAGAAAAATAATGGGAAAAAATTAAAAATTGTAATAAACTTAATTTAACAGATGAAAAGACGGAAGGACTAAAGGGATAAATATCCCATTTTCTTAAAACGCGCGGACCCTCCGGGTCGGATTGGGTTGGATTGGGTCGGATTGGGTCGGATCCTGGGTCCTATATAAGTTAATTTTTTCTTTTAAAATTCATTTCTAACACCCTATTTAAAAAAAAAAGAAAAAAAAAGCTCTGAAACCCCTTCCCCGTCCTCTAGCCTGACTTCCAACAGTAGCCGACGACCACCGCTCACGCGCCTCACGCACCACCGTATACGGTGGTCGGAGGTTCAAAATTCCTCCCCTTTCCATGCGAATCACATGTAGTATTTCTCCTTTTATTTTTAAAAGTATTTTTGTGTATTACAGCTTAAAAATGAACTGTTTTCCCTTTGTTTTTTTTTAAATCTGTTTTTGGATTATTTGTTATATTAAAAATACATATATATATATATATATATATATATATATATATAAAGAAGGGAAATAATAGAGAAAAGTAAAACCTTTGAGTTTGCCGTGAGTTTTATTTCTTCGATCTGTTTGTATATGTATGTTTAAAACAAGAAAATAAAAAAAACTCCTCCCCCTCTTCATTACAATCCCCCTTGATTTTATAGCCTGAATACATATATAGAAAATACAATCTTTAATTTCTTTAATATTCTGCTCAGTCTTTCTTTCCTTTTCTGTAGGTCTGTGGCGAGATCTCCAGCAGATTAGTACACGTTGATTATGGCATAACACGGGGCCCAGAACCATGGCACCGACGAAGGGTAGCTGTAACGACGGATTTTGAAGAGGCATAACTCCTCAGGTGCTTGCGGCGTGAGACTTCTGGAAACCCTAGGGTTTCCAGATTCTGTTTAGGTGTTGGGCCTTGTCATTTTGGGCCGTTCTATTGGGTCAAAGGTGTAATGGGCATAGGATAGGCTTACGGGGTTATTGGTATTTGGGCTACCGGTCACTAGGTCTAGGTTAAATGGGCTGCTGGGTGTAATGGGTCTGTTTGGGTTATTCAATTTTGGGCCTACGGGTTGGTGGGCTATTGAATTGTAATGGGTTTGGGTTTAAACTAGTTGGGTTTTAACTTTTGGGCTGTAAAAGGACTGTTTAATAAATAAACAATTATTTTTTTGTTTTCAATTTTAAAGCCCGGGCAAATTTTGGTTACTACAAGCTACATATTAACTTACCTTTTGTTGAAGCTATTACGCAGATGCCTACATACGCTAAATTTCTAAAGGAGCTTCTAA
This sequence comes from Gossypium anomalum, assembly GCA_025698475.1. NCBI lineage: Eukaryota > Viridiplantae > Streptophyta > Magnoliopsida > Malvales > Malvaceae > Gossypium > Gossypium anomalum. The sequence continues at coordinate 72,688,921 of CM046968.1, forward strand.
CAAATAAAAGAAAGTTTGAAGAGATATCAGATGGTCGCTAAACTAACTAAAAATTCAACTTAAGGCAAGCGCACCTATCGAACAGTAGTATAGTTATGGTGAGACAGGAAATATCATATCCACGAGGACTAAAAGTCAGTATTGCACACGGCCTGTGGACACGCCCGTGTGTAGAAGCCATGTAGCCCACGCGGCCGCATCGTACGGCCATGTGGTGCTCCCTTTGTTTCTCCCACGTCTGTAGTAAGTCCAACATGCTAGTGTCAATTAATCAGGATTACACACGGCCTTCAAGCACGGCCGTGGCATTAGCCCGTGTTCTATTTTGACTTCATTGAACGTTTCATTTTTTTGGGGCAAGTTCTCACACAGCCGCATCGCACAGCCATGGCGATTTATCGCAACCCGTGTCTCTGCTGATTTATTTGGGAAATTAAAGTACAGTTTTAACACGGTCTGGGACACGCCCGTGTCTTTTGGCCGTGTGGTGCGCATGGCCGTGTCCACGGCTGTGGCTATTTATCATAGCCTGTGTTTTATCCTATTTTGGGAAAGACGTTTATCCTGTTTTAGCACTATTATGGCCACGCCTGTGTTCCCACCCGTGGGGATCCCACAACTTCAAGCATGGTCCTGTGCTAGGCTGTGTGTGCCAAGAATACCTGCAATTAGATTGCAAAACAAAAAGGAAAAACAAACTAAGTTATTTAGTGGGGTTAGTGCTCGGGTTACCTCTGGAGATGCTCTTATTTAGAGTCTAAGCTTGACTCTACCTTGTCCGTATGTTTAGGAAAGTTCGTGGAGCTGTAGCTCCTCTCTATCGTCTTTAAAATTCTCACCGTTCTAAAGTTTGAGACGATGTCCATTTACCTTGAAAGTGCCTTGCGATGGGTGACTTACCTTTACTATGCCATATGGAAATATAGTTTGGACTACGAAACGACCTGACCATCATGTTTTATGCTTCCCAGGAAATAATTTGAGCCTTGAGTTGTATAACAGGACAAGATCTCCAACTTTAAATTGCTTGCGTTGCCATAAACAAGCATCGTGGCGGCGCTTCATTGCTTCCTTGTAAAATCGTGAGTTCTCATAGGCATTAGCTCGCCATTCATCTAACTCGTTCAGTTGCATCAATCTCGTTTCTCCTATGAGTTTGGGATCAAAGTTCAGAAATTTTATAGCCCAGAATGCTTTATATTCTAATTCAAACGGTAAATGACAACTCTTCCCATAAACGAGTCTATAAGGAGATGTTCCTATGGGAGTTTTAAAGGCGGTTCTATAGGGCCATAAAGCATCACCTAGTTTCTTTCCCAATCCTTCCTATTTGACTCTACATTCTATTCTAGAATCCATTTAATCTCTCGGTTAGTGACTTTGACTTGTCCACTAGTTTGAGGATGGTAAGGGGTAGCTATTCTGTGGTAAACTCCATATTTCTTAAGGGTTTTATCAAGTTGGGCATTACAAAAAATGGGTACCCCTATCACTGATAATTGCCCTAGATGCTCCAAATCGAGAGAAAAGTATCTTTAGGAACTTCACCACTACTCTAGCATCATTAGTTGGTAAGGCTTGGGCTTCCACCCATTTAGACATATAATCAATGGCTACTAATATGTATTTATTCCCAAATGAGCTAGGGAATGGACCCATGAAATCAATACCCTATACATCAAATATTTCACATGAAAGATTGTATGTTTGGGGCATTTCGTCACGTTTAGAGATATTACCTGTTCGTTGGCATTTATCATAAGTAGCAACATACCTGTTGGCGTCTTTGAATAGTGTGGGCCAGTAAAAACCTGATTCGAGTGTTTTATTGCGGTCCTAGTTCCACTGTAATGTCCCCCAGTCGGTCCTGAATGGCAATGTTCTAATATCCTACTTGCTTCTGACTTTGTGACGCATTTTCTAATAACTTGATCTGCACATATACGAAACAGAAAAGGATCTTCCCAAAAATAGTTTTTCACATCAGTGAAGAATCGTTTCTTTTGTTGATGTGTCAACCCTTTTCGTGTAACGTTAGCAGCTAAATAATTCGCGATGTCTACAAACCAAGGTACCTTAGAGTTAGAGATAGCAAAAAATTGTTCTTCAGGGAATGAGTCGTTTATATCCTATTTGTCAAGTTCGTTGAGATGTGGGTTTTCTAGTCTGGATAGATGATCTACTCCAAGATTTTCTGCTCCTTTCTTATCTTAAATTTCTAAATCGAATTCCTCCAACAATAAAATCCATCTTATTAGTTGTAATAGTCTAGTTTAGACAGTTGTAATAGTCTAGTTTAGACCTTAGTCAGAATAGTGGTTTCGGGACCACAAATTTGAGTCTAAAAAATATTTTAATATTATTTTTCGTGTTTGTGATATGTGAATTTATATCTGGGAAATTTCTGTGATTTAAATTGTCTATTTCTGTGCCCAATTTGCAAAAAAGACCAAATTGCATAATGAGTAAAAGTTGAGTGCTAGATGGTAAAGCACCTATTAGACTTGGCTTTTAAAATAAAAGTCCTTGCATGTCTAATATACCAATTGTTTTAATGGTGGACAAAAATGCCTAAGTTAATGGAATTATAATGGTTTATAAATGAAGGTTAAAATAGTCAATTGTATAATAATATGTTTAATAATAAAGAACACATGAAATGGCCATGCATTTCATATTTGTTGGCCGATTATTTGAAAGAAAAAAGAATTTACTTCGATTTTTGATAATTTCTACGTTTCTGTGATCGTTGCTTAGTGCACTACAAAGCCCATGTCTCAATTTTTTATTTTAGTGTTGATTTTGAAATATGCCATAGATGAATTCATGAGTTTTGTGTTGTTAAATGGTGAAATATGAGAGCTTAGTGTTGGGTTTACATGTTTTATCTTTGGATTTTTGATGAATTTGAGCAATTTAGGCTAAATTGTAAAATGTTATTTTGAGGGACTAAAATGCAAAATGAATGAAATGTGTGGACTAGTATGAGTACTAGGAGAATTCGGCTAAGCTTGAGTATATACAAATTATGTATATTTTGTGATTTTGTGAAATAGGGACTAAAGTGTCAAAATGTGAAAATGTGGGGGCTAGTTTGTAAATTGCCTTAAATATGTGTTTAGGGATTAAATTGAATTAATTGGTGAATAAGAGGAAAAACCAAGGTTATCGAGTAGATAGTCTGAGTCGACAAATTTCTAGTACGAGGTAAGTTCGTACTTAAAAATGTGATGTTAAGTAAGCTTTGATGTATTACATTATATATGTGTTGTGTATAAGTGTGCGAAAATATTCTAGCTTCGGCTAACTTTATAGCACTAAGTGTGCGGGTGTTCAAAATACTGATGAATTATGGAAAGTTTGATAACGATCAATAAGAGGTGAGTATGAAAGTGAATAAGTACGGGAAGATCCAGGTATGTACGAGATCTAAGTGGTAGAGGATAGAATGTATGTGAATTTCATTGGGTTGACATACTCTTGAGGATTTATTTTGTGCAAGTACTTATATGTTTCATGTGTTGATGATGATGTGAGTACGAGCTTACTAAGCTATTTATAGCTTACTCTGTGTGATTTCTATTTGTTTTATAGTTATCGTAGCTATCGAAGACTCGGGATAGTCGAAGATTGTCATCACACCATCAAACTCTTTTTAGTACTTTTGGCAAATGTACATATTTGAAGTATGGCATGTATAGGCTAGAATGTCTAAGTTTGTAAGCTTGATGTATAAATATGTTATGCCATAAGAGTTGGCTAGTAATGATGTGTTTTGTGTTAAGATTTGGTATGGCATTGAATAAGTTATTGAACGATGATTATATAGTTGTAGTGAAGCATGTTTTGAGTATGAAATTGGATGGAATTGTTGGTGTAATTGTTTCTTATTAATGCTTGAAGGGTTGGACCTTTAAAGGGTGGCAATTTGGCTTAAACCAAGCCTGCATTGTACCACACGGCCAGGGAACACGGGCGTGCCTTGTGGCCGTATGAAGAATTCAGTAGCTAGCTAGGTTTTTACATGACTATGGCACACGACCGTGTCTGTTGGCCGTGTTAATAAGTCAGTATAGGACCTATGTTTGGCACGGTTGGACCACATGGACGTGCCTTGTGCCCGTGTGTGTCACACGGCCTAGTCACACAGGCGTGTGACTTTGTCAGTTTTGAAAAGTTTGTTTAAGTTTTAAAAATTTTGAATGAGTTCGGTTTAGTCCCGATCTTCCCTAAATGTATGTTTTGGTCTCGTAGACCATTTTAATGGATGAATTGTGGATGAATGTAAATGTATTCTGGTTGTATGATATAGATGATTTGGATTTGTTCTAGTATACTCTGTCTGTTCGGTGATGCCCCTTACCTATTCCGGAAACGGTTATGGATAGGGGTTTATATTTTATTGGTATCAGAACTATGGTTTACTCAATACTAGGACTACCATAGCATGTGTGAGTCTAGTTATACATGCCATATGTCTAAACTGTGATAGTGTGATGAATCCTGACTTTGAAATGTGCTTTTATATAGCAATAAATCCCGATAGAGCCGTAGCTAACAACGTTGAGAGTAATGTGCCCACTCCCGCGCAAGGGACAGTGCAAGATGATTCTCGACCGGCTACGAGTAGTCGTGATAGCAAGGCTAAGCAAGCCTTCTATCAAATGATGAATGATTGGTTCACTCAGTACATTAGAACCAACCCGACTGTACAACAACCTCCACCCCCGGTTAATCCTTTTCAAATTCCTATTATGCCCGCGGTAAGTCCAGTTCAGTTAAGTAGACCACCTGTTGATAAGATTAGAAAGTATGGAGCTAAAGAGTATCAACGAATAATGATACAGAAAGAGCCAAATTTTGTCTAGAGAATACAATACGAGTGTTTGATGAAATGTCTCTGAGTCCTGAGGAGCATGTAAAATATGTTGTTTCACTTCTGAGAGATATGGCATATCATTGGTGGAAAACCTTAATATCTATGGTTCCGAGCGAATGGGTTACATGGGATTTCTTCCAAGTTGAGTTTCGAAAGAAATACATTAGTCAGAGATTCATTGATCAGAAACGAAAAGAGTTTCTCGAGCTTAAATAAGACCGTATGTCTGTTACAGAATACGAGCGAGAATTTGTAAGGTTGAGTTAGTATGCCCGTGAATGTGTATCTTCAGAAGCAATAATGTGTAAAAGGTTTGAGGATGGACTAAATGAAGATATACGTCTATTAGTCAGGATTTTAGAGATTAAGGAAATGGTGGTGCTCGTTGAGCGAGCTTGTAAGGCTGAAGAATTAAGTAAAGAGAAAAGAAAAGCTAATTCTGAGGATAGAGATGCTAGAAAGAGATCTGTGAGTAAATCATTTCAGTCTGGGTCAAAGAAATTTTGAGATGAACAAAACCGATCAAATACTAATGTGGAACATTTGAACCGAGATCGAGCTAGATCGTATTCAAACTCCAGAGCTCCTGTTACTTCTGTTGCAAGTGTTGGAAATGTCCGATCTGAAAAGCCTGAATGTGAACAATGTGGAAGACGACACTTTGGTGAATACTGGGGAAAAAGTAATATCGAGCTTGCTATAGTTGTGGTTCGAGAAACCATTTTATTAAAGACTGCCCAGATTTATCTGAAAAAGATAATTTTCAGAATCTGAGACAGAGTGGTAATGTTTCTCGTGGTAGACCTCCCAGGAATTCGGGAAATGTAAGTGGTAGTCAAAGAGGAACGAAAGACACAACTGTTAGATCTAAGGCTCGTGCACCTGCTAGAGCGTATGCTATCCGAGCTCGCGAGGAAGCTTCATCGCTAGACGTGATTATTGGTACTTTCACTCTTTATGATACTTCTGTGATTGCATTGATAGACCCTAGATCAACACATTCTCATATTTGTATGAACTTAGTGAATAGTAAGACTTTACTTGTAGAGTCTACTGAATTTGTGGTTAGAGTTTCGAATCCTTTGGGCAATGTGTTCTAGTTGATAAAGTTTGCAAGAATTGTCCGTTAATGATTCGAGATATCTGTTTTCCTGCTAATTTGATGCTACTACCTTTCGACGAATTTGATATAATTCTGGGAATGGACTGGTTAACTTTACATGATGCTATTGTGAATTACAAATGAAAAGTCATTGACTCGAGATGTAAGAATAATGAGATAATTCAGATTGAGTCTAGTGATTTGAATGGGTTGCCAGCTGTGATATCTACAATTAAGGCATGGAATTATGTAAAGAAAGGTTGTGAAGCTTATTTAGCTTATGTGTTAGACTCGAAAGTGGATGATAAGAAAATTGAATCAGTGCCTGTTGTCTGTGAATTTTCTGATGTGTTTCCTGAAGAACTACCTGGTTTGCCTCCGATTCAGAAAGTTGAGTTTGGTATTGAATTGGTGCCTAGTACTACTCCGATATCCTTAGCTCTGTACAGGATGGCTCCGACTGAACTAAAAGAATTAAAGTCTCAGTTGCAAGAATTGACTGATTGAGGATTTGCTAGACCGAGTTTTTCACGATGGGGTGCTCCTGTCTTGTTTGTAAAAAAGAAAGATGGCACAATGAGAATGTGTATTGATTACCGTCAGCTTAACAAAGTAACCGTAAAGAAAAAATACCCTCTGCCCAGGATCGATGACTTATTCGATCAGTTGAAAGGTGCTACTGTGTTTTCAAAGATAGATTTGAGATCGGGTTACTATCAGTTGCGAGTAAAGGACTTTGACATACCGAAAACTGCTTTTAGAACGAGGTACAGGCATTATAAATTTTTAGTTATGCCTTTTGGACTAACGAATGCACCTGCTATCTTTATGGATTTGATGAATAGGATTTTCAGACCGTATTTCGATCAATTTGTTGTTGTATTCATTGATGACATATTGATTTATTCACGTAATGAATCTGAACATGCCGAGCATTTAAGAATAGTGTTACAGACATTGTGAGCATTTTCTGACCGTATTTCGATCAATTTGTTGTTGTATTCATTGATGACATATTGATTTATTCACGTAATGAATCTGAACATGCCGAGCATTTAAGAATAGTGTTACAGACATTGTGAGATAAACAGTTGTATGCGAAGTTTAGTAAATGTGAATTCTGGTTGCGAGAAGTTGGTTTTCTGGGTCATATTGTATCAGCCTCTGGTATCCGTGTTGATCTGAGCAAAATTTCAGCTATTATGGATTGGAAGCCTCCGAGAAATGTATCTGAAGTCCGTAGTTTTCTGCGACTTACTGGTTACTATAGAAGATTTGTAAAAGGTTTCTTGATGATAGCGACTCCGTTGACAAAATTGCTTTAGAAAGATGTGAAGTTTGAATGGTCTGAAAATTGTCAGAACAGTTTTGATCAGTTGAAAGCTTTGTTGACCGAAGCTCCAGTATTTGTACAACCTGAATTGGGTAAAGAATTTGTAATTTATAGCGATGCTTCGTTGATTGGTCTAGGATGTGTTCTGATGCAAGAAGGTAAAGTCATTGCTTATGCTTCGAGACAGTTAAAGCCACATGAAAAGAACTATCCGACACACGATATTGAGTTGGCTGCTATTGTGTTTGCTTTGAAAATCTGGCGTCACTACCTGTTTGGTGAGAAATGTCACGTGTTTTCTAATCATAAAAGTCTGAAGTATTTAATGACGCAAAAAGACTTGAATCTGCGACAGAGAAGATGGTTAGGACTGTTAAAAGACTACGAGCTAGTTATTGACTATCATCTGGGCAAAGCAAATGTAGTAGCGGATGCTCTGAGTCAGAAATCTTTGTCTGCATTGTGTGCAATGAATGCTCATTTATCATTGTCTGATAATACTCTAGTTTGTACCGAAATGAAAGCAAAACCTTTGTTTATGTAACAGATCTGCGATGCTCAAAAGTCTGACAATGAATTGAGAGCAAAACAAGCTCTGTGTAATTTTGAATTCCGGGTTGATGTTAACGATTGTTTGAGATTCAGAAATAAACTTTGTGTTCCGAGGAATCCAGAGTTAATTCAGTGATTTTGAGTGAGGCTCACAGTAGTAGATTCTCTCTACATCTAGGAAGTACGAAAATGTATAACGACTTGAAGCAACTATACTGGTGGCTGGGAATGAAAAGAGATATTTCTGATTTTGTTTCTAAATGTTTGATTTGTCAGCAAGTTAAAGCTGAGCATCAGGTGCCATGGATTTTATTTCAGGTTTGCTCTTGTCTCCGAGAAAGAAAGATTCGATCTGGCTTGTAGTCGATAGATTAACGAAGTCAGCTCACTTTATTCTGGTACGATTTGACTTCTCACTTGACAAGTTAGCTGAACTTTATATTTCTGATATTGTGAGACTGCACGGTGTTCTATTGTCGATTGTGTCTGATAGAGATTCGAGATTCACATTGCGATTCTGGAAAAGTTTGCAAGATGCTTTGGGTACTAAATTGCATTTCAGTACTGCTTTTCATCCACAAACAAATGGTCAGTCTGAGCAGATTATTCAGATACTCGAGGATATGTTGAGATGTTGCATTCTTGAGTTCAAAGGTACGTGGGAACAATATCTACCTTTGATTGAATTCGCTTATAATAATAGTTTTCAGTCAAGTATTAAAATGGCAGCATATGAAGCATTATACGGTAGAAAGTGTAGAACTCCGTTATACTGGTCTGAGCTCAGTGAGAATAAGATTTATGGTGTTGATTTGATTAAAGAAACAGAACAAAAAGTGAGAATAATCCGAAATAGTCTGAAAGCTGCCTCGATCGTCAGAAGTCTTATGCAGATTTAAAACGAAAGGAAATTATATATGAGATTGGTGATTAAGTGTTTCTGAAAGTATCTCTGTGGAAGAAACTGTTTCGATTTGGTAGAAAGGGCAAGTTGAGCCCGAGGTTTATCGGACCTTATGAAATCATTAAGTGAATTGGGCCAGTTGCTTATAGATTGAGGTTACTGTCTGAGCTAGAAAAGATTCATAATGTATTTCATGTATCAATGCTTCGACGATACAGATCTGATCCTTCGTATGTGATTTCTCCGTCTGATATAGAAATCCGGTCTGACATGACTTATTAAGAAAAACTGATTCGTATTCTGTCTCATGAGATTAAACAATTGCGTAATAAGAAAATTTCGTTGGTCAAAGTGTTGTGGCATAGACACAGAGTAGAAGAGGCTACGTGGGAGCCTGAGGATGCAATGAAATAGTAATATCCAAATCTGTTTAACGGTAAGATTTTCGTGGACGAAAATCCCTAAGGGGGAGAATTGTAACAGTCTGGTTTTGACCCTAGTCAGAATAGTGGTTTTGAGACCACAAATTCGAGTTTGAAAAATATTTTAATATTATTTTCTATGTTTGTGATATGTGAATTTATATCTGTGAAATTTCTGTGATTTAAATTGTCTGTTTCTGTGCTCAATTTGCAAAAAAGACCAAATCGCGTAATGAGTAAAAGTTGAGTGCTAGATGATAAAGCACCTATTAGGCTTGGCTTTTAAAATAAAAGTCCTTGCATGTCTAATATACCAATTGCTTTAATGGTGGACAAAATTGCCTAAGTTAATGGAATTATAATGGTTTATAAATGAAGGTTAAAATAGTCAATTGTATAATAATATGTTTAATAATAAAGAAAACATGAAATGGCCATGCATTTCATCTTTGTTGGCCGATTGTTTGAAAGAGAAAGAATAGAAATGATCAAGCTAGGGTTCGGCTAGTTGGAAGCTCAATTCGGGTATGTTTTTACTTCGGTTTTTGATAATTTCTACATTTCTGTAATCGTTGCTTAGTGCACTACAAAGCCCATGTCTCAATTTTTGATTTTAGTGATGATTTTGAAATACGTCATAGATGAATTCATGAATTTTGTGTTGTTAAATGGTGAAATATGAGACCTTAATGTTGGGTTTACATGTTTTGTCTTTGGATTTTTGATGAATTTGAGCAAGTTAGGCTAAATTGTAAAAATGTTATTTTGAGGGACTAAAATGTGAAATGAATGAAATGTGTGGACTAGTATGAGTACTAGGAGAATTCGGCTAAGCTTGAGTATATACAAATTATGTATATTTTGTGATTTTGTGAAATTGGGACTAAAGTGTCGAAATGTGAAAATGTGGGGGCTAGTTTGCAAATTGCCCTAAATATGTGTTTAGGGATTAAATTGAATTAATTGGTGAATAAGAGGGTTAATTTTGAAATTATATAGATCAAGAAAGGGGGAATTCGGACTTAGATCAAGGAAAAACCAAGGTTATTGAGTAGATAGTCTAAGTCGACAAATTTCGAGTACGAGGTAAGTTCGTACTTAAAAATGTGATGTTAAGTAAGCTTTCATGCATTACATTACATATGTGTTGTGTATAATTGGATTGGATGATATATTGATAAATCAGAAACTTTGGCACTAAGTGTGGGATTTAAACTAGCTTCGGCTACTCGAGGCACTAAGTGTGCGATACCGACTTAGTCTCGGTTATTTGAGATGGCACTCAGTGTGCGAAAATATTCTAGCTTTGGCTAAATTTATAGCACTAAGTGTACGGATGTTCAAAATACTGATGAATTATGGAAAGTTTGATAACGATCAATAAGAGGTGAGTATGAAAGTGAATAAGTACGGGAAGATCCAGGTATGTATGAGACCTAAGTGGTAGAGGATAGAATGTATGTGAATTTCATTGGGTTGACATACTCTTGAGGATTTATTTTGTGCAAGTACTTATATGTTTCATATGTTGATGATGATGTGTGTACGAGCTTACTAAGCTATTTATAGCTTACTTCGTGTGATTTCTGTCTGTTTTACAGTTATCGTAGCTATCGAAGGCTCGGGATAGTCGAGGATTGTCATCACACCATCAAACTCTTTTTGGTACTTTTGGCAAATGTACATATTTGAAGTATGGCATGTATAGGCTAGAATGTCTAAGTTTGTAAGCTTGATGTATATATATGTTATGCCATAAGAGTTGGCTAGTAATGATGTGTTTTGTGTTAAGATTTGGTATGGCATTGAGTAAGTTATTGAACGATGATGATATAGTTGTAGTGAAGCATGTTTTAAGTATGAAATTGGATGGAATTGTTGGTGTAATTGTTGCTTATTAATGCTTGAAGGGTTGGACCTTTAAAGGGTGGCAATTTGGCTTAAACCAAGCTTGCATTGTGCCACACGGCCAGGGAACACGGTCGTGCCTTGTGGCTGTGTAAAGAATTCAGTAGCTAGCTAAGGTTTTACACGACTATGGCACACGACCATATCTGTTGGCCGCGTTAATAAGTCAGTATGGGACCTATGTTTGGCACGGTTGGACCGCATGGGCGTGCCTTGTGCCCGTGTGTGTCACACGGCCTAGTCACATGGGCGTGTGACTTTGTCAGTTTTGAAAAGTTTGTTTAAGTTCTGAAAATTTTGAATGGGTTAGGTTTAGTCTCGACCTTCCCTAAATGTATGTTTTGGGTCTCGTAGACCATTTTAATGGATGAATTGTGGATGAATGTAAATGTATTCTGGTTCTATGATATAGGTGATTTGGATTTGTTCTGGTATACTCTGTCTGTCTAGTGATGCCCTTTATCTATTTCGGCAACGGTTACGGGATAGGGGTGTTACATTAGTCGAGGTTTTGCATCTGTTTTAGTAAGAAGGTATCGAAGAGCTGAATGATTAATGTAAATGACAACTTTAGATAATATTAAATATGGTCTAAATTTATCGAATGCAAAAACCATAACAAGCAATTCTTTTTCAGTCGTCGTGTAATTTTCTTGGGCGTCCGTCAAAGTTTTGCTAGCATAACAGATTGGTTGAAAATGCTTGTCTTTCCGCTGTCCAAGAACCGCACCTACTGCAAAATCACTTGCATCACACATTAGTTCAAAGGGTAAATTCCAATCAGGTGCAACTACAATCGGAGCATTAATTAATTTATCTTTAAGAGTGTTAAATGCTTCTAAACATTCCTGACTGAAATTGAAAGGTATATCTTTTTCTAGTAAATTCATTAAAGGCTTAGCTATTTTAGAAAAATCTTTTATGAATCTTCTATAAAATCCTGCATGACCTAAAAAGCTTCGAATAGCCTTAACTGAATTAGGGGGAGGTAATTTCTCAATAGTTTCGACTTTTACTTTATCAACCTCGATTCCCTTGCTAGAAATTTTGTGGCCTAACACAATCCCCTCACGAACCATAAAGTGACATTTTTCCCAATTTAGTACAAGATTTGTTTCCTCACATCTCATTAGAACTCGTTTTAAATTTTTAAGGCAAAGATGGAAAGAGTTACCGAATACCGAGAAGTCATCCATAAATACCTCCATAATGTCTTGCACAAGTTCATCAAAAATGGCCAACATGCATCGCTGAAAAGTAGCAAGATCATTACATAATCCAAAGGGAATTCATCGATAAGCAAATGTAACGTACGGACATGTAAATGTCGTTTTCTCTTGGTCCTCAGGAGCTATTGGGATTTAGAAATAACTGGAGAGTCCATCTAGGAAGCAATAACACATGTGCCCAGATAATCTTTTCAACATCTGATCAATGAATGGTAAGGGAAAGTGATCTTTTCGTGTGGCATCGTTCAATTTCCTATAATCAATGCAAACTCTCCATCCCATGACTATTCGCGTTGGAATTAATTCGTTCTTCTCATTAGCTACAACAGTCATGCCTCCTTTCTTTGGAACAACCTGCACAAGACTAACCCAAAAACTGTCAGAAATAGGATAAATAATTCCAGCATCTAGAAGTTTAATTACCTTAGCTTTTACAACTTTTTTCATGTTAGGATTTAATCGTCTTTGAGCCTACACACAGGGTTTGTATTCATCTTCCATTAAAATTTTATGTGTGCAAAAAGAAGGGTTTATCCCTCTTATGTCAGAAATCTTCCAAGCTATGGCTCTCTTATGCTCCTTCAATACTTGAAGTAATTCGTCCTTTTCTATTGGCTATAAATCTGAAGCAATAATCACTGGTAATGTGGAATTATTTCCAAGAAACGCATATTCTCGGTGATTTGGTAGTTTCTTCAATTCCAATTTAGGAGGTTCTTCAACAGAGGGTTTTAATTTTAATTCATTGTTTACTTCAATACCCTCGTAACTCTTCTGTCTCAGTGACGGTTCATTGGAATTTAGTTTAGCTTTTATCTTACCTATCCCAGAATCATTATCATCTACCTCCTCTCCTTGGGCAATACACAGTTCCAACGTGTCCTTATGTACGATTTCCTGTAAAGAATCTTGAGTAGCATGATCAATAGAGTCAATAAAATAATATGAGTCATCCTGATCCCTAGAAAATCTCATGGCATCATAAATTTTAAAAATAATCTCTTTGTCACCTACTCTAAGCTCAAGTTTACCATCACCAACATCAATAATGGCCCTAGCAGTGGCTATAAATAGGCGACCTAAAATTAAAGGCACCTCAACATCCTCATCCATGTCAAGCACAAAAAAATCAACAGGGAATATAAATTTATCTATTTTGTAACACCCCAAACCTGGCCTGGACGTTATGGCCAAATCTGACGTGTCACACACAGTTTAAAAATCTGTGTTTTGTTTTATTATCTAAAAACCGACTATTGATGGCTAACCAGAGTGAATGGAGGCTGAGCACCAGGTAGGTAACCGAAACAGAGGAGGTGAGCCATGAAGGCTGCTTAAGTACCAAGCTCTTGTTTGGATCCAATCCTAGACATGCCCACAACCATTGCCACACTTTGGTAAATCGGTTGAAATTTCCTTAAAGTGGTTATCTTTTTATACCCATTATAATGCGTCGTTGTGTTACTTTGAAAACAGTATCACTTTGAAAACGCTGTCCTAAGTCTAGCCCATTTTGATTATTATCGGAAAATATAGAGTTATTTTAAAGATAATCCCAAATAAATAGTTAAAATGGCCTTATTACAACCTAAATATAAATAATATTAAAAGTGAAGATAAACTAAAAGAAAAACCATTTATTCGTTGAAAAGTCCAAACGTGATCTTCATGGCCACCCTAAATCCCCTCCGGCTCCAAGTCCCCATATCAAGGCTCACCTGCAAATATTAGAAAGAAAGGGGGTGAGTTTGGAAAACTCGATGTGCAACAAGCCCCTTCAGAGCCCAAGTCAATATCACCATCGGGCCTAAGCCCAAATTCGATTACCATATATTTGGGCCAAGCCTTTATTTGTTCATATACTGGGCCGAAGCCTTTTCATTATTCATATCACTGGGCCGAAGCCTTTTTGCCATATTCATGTCACTGGGTCGAAGCCTTTTTCATTATTCGTATTTCATAATACTGGGCCGTAGCCTTTACAGAAATCGGTATGGCCCATAGGCCCATTTCAATGTCACATGTAATATTAATGCATGAATGCAAACCCATTTGGGGAGACTACTCAACCCACCATCCGCTACTCTCCACCCGTACCAACCAAGCTCTCCATGTGGGGAATAACTCAACCCACCCAACCAAACTCTCCACTGGCAGCCTAGCTGCTTTATCATATATAATCGAGGCCTAGCCTCTTTAAATAATCAGGGCAAAAGCCTTTTTCGAAATCGCAAAAGCCCTTTTTCACTTCCTCCATCCATATAAAAACCCAACCCAATGCATTTATGAATACATCATGTGCATATCATACTTATTATGTGCATATCATACATATCATGTGCATATCATACATGTCATGTGCATATCATACATATCATGTGCATATCATATCAATCATGTATATTAAAATCTCATATATCAAATTCGTAACTAAACCCTAGGGGTATAATGGTCATTTTTACCTAGGGGCAAAATAGTCATTTTCATATGATAAAGGTAATTTCATAATTTTACCAAGTATTAGGGTTTTCCATCTTCATTAACAGTTACTATCAATACATAGGTTTTATACCGCGATTCTGGCCCATTTTTAGCGAAACTGTGTTATTGGGCCAAAACCCCTAATGGGCCCCACATAGCCGATTTAGTCATCTAGGCCCATTTATCTCATACTCTATTATGGTATTATCAGTCTCAACGTGTAATTTAACAGGTTTTCATCTTCTACTGAATTTACTCAAATGGGCCCGAAAGCCCATTGGGCCCGATTTTAACCCCTCGAGGCCCAACTTACCGTAAATGCCAAACATCATGCTCTTACCTTTTCCAACGTTCACGATCATCATTATAGAGGATCTAATTAACCGATAAGCGTTTGCTTGCTCACAAGTCCTTAAAATGCCGTAATTTCTGATTTCGCTTTTCGGCATTTATTGAGTTAAGCTACAAAAGAAGGTTCGTAACACACCTGTTTGGCGATATTCCTCGACGAGATCTCCTACACGATTTCTCCTATAATCAACCGTTAATAAATCAGCTTCCATTAATTAAACCAAAACGAGAACCATCTATTATTAACACTTACACATTCGGCCACCATCTATAATGGCCTTAGACTCCATACCTTTACCGAAATTGATGACTAGATCTAATCACTCCGATGATCCAAGCTAATCCAAACCGATACTCCAAACCTTGCTGCTCCTCCAAAGTTGTCTATATCACCAACATACATTCACAATCAAATCCGTCAACCACACAGTCCAAGTCAGTCACTTGCCCACAAGGGCAAAATAGTCATTTAACACCCTAAGGGCAAAATGGTAATTTTACCCATAAGGGTATCTCGGTAATTCTACCCTACAACAGTATTTTGGTAATTCTAACCTACAGGGGTATTTTGGTAATTTTATAAGCCAAGGGTATTTTGGTAATTTTGCAAACCAGGGGTATTTTGGTAATTTTGTAAATTGAGGGTAAAACGGTAATTCTATAAATCAGGGGTACTTTGGTAATTTTACAAGTCGAGGGTATTTTAGTAATTTGGTGAACTAAGTATTCTAAAAATGGGGATAACCATACGAGTGGGACTAAAGCCTCTCTCTACTCAAAATGGGCCCACATGCTCGTGTGGCCCTTTTAGCCCAAATCTAGCCACAGATACGAGATTCACCTAGCCTAGTCTAATATTTACTACACAATCAAACAACTTATCCAATTGGGCCCGTAGGCCCATTGGGCCCACATGGCCCCTTTCAGCCCATCGCGGCCCGAAGTAGCCATCCTATAGCTAGAGTAGTGAGAAATACACACCTGATAGGAGACTGGAGTTAATCCACGCTCTGAGCACTCTTAGCCGATGCCCAACCCAAACGAGCACGCCATAAAGCGAAAGGGATCAGCCAAGAAAGGTACCTTTGCTCTCCTCATGGTTCTCTCTATTTAAAGCCGACAGATCCACTCTTATGTTAGCTTACCGATGTGGATCCTCCATCATCGAGTTTAAATTCAACACCAACTCTTGCCATCCCAACATAGCAAAATAATCAACCTTTGCATGCCAAGGATTCAACCAAAGTCCTCCTATATGCCAACTCACGCCACCACCACTAGGCCACAAACTCATTTGTGTCATAAATCCAACACATTAAACTTTAAAGCGCACCTACTTGCTTCTAGATTTATTGAAAAGAAAAACCAAAATATATTGCAAGAGCCAAGACTTGAACCTTGGACCCCTTGCTTCCTCTATGGCGTCACTTCCTTGTCCCCTAAATGGCGCCACCTTGCCACTACACCACACTTCTTTTTGTGTCATCTTTTCTCCAACAATATTCTTAAGGCTTACCTACTACACCTGTGGTTTGATTCACCTTAAACCAAAATTTTTGCTAGAGTCCAGGTTTGAACCCAAGACTTCTCCAACACTTCTCAGCACAATTAACCACTAAAACAAGCCTTCATTAACGAAATTTACATGCACAACAAAATTTTAAAATCTGCCTTCAACTGCTCCGATGCTCAAGGCCCAAAACTTCTAGGCCCAAATTCAGGATGTTACATACTTTAACAAGCACATCCTCAATAATTCCCCTAGGATATTTAACAGATCTATCGGCTAGTTGAATACTCATCCTAATGGGTTTTGGTTCCCTAAGACCAAGTTGCTTGAACATTTTATAGGCATCAGATTAATACTAGCACCTAAATCAGCTAGTGCCTTTTCAACATTTAAACTACCAATTAAGCAGGGAATAGTAAACTTCTTGGATCTTTCAATTTGGTTGGCAGTTTATTTTGGAGTATGGCCGAGCATTCCTCGTTGAGTTCTACTGTGGACAATTCTTCAAACTTCCTTTTGTTTGTTAGAAGCTCCTTAAAAAATTTTACGTATGTAGGCATCATCGAGATAGCTTCAACAAAAGGCAAGTTAATATGTAACTGTTTAAAGAGTTCAAGAAATTTACCGAACTGTGCATCCATGCGGTCTTTCTTCAACTTTGTTGGATATGAGATTGGTGGTTTATATTCCCTTGGCACTGAATTTTCATTGTTGTCAGGTTTTACCTCCACTCCTTCGTTTTTGTCAGCTTCTTGTGGTAGCTTCTTTTCAGATTTAGCTAACACTTTCCCACTCCTTAGTGTAACTGCTTTCACATGCTCTTTTGGATTGGGTTCGGTGTTACTGGGTAGACTTCGTAGTGGTCTCTCTGAAATCATCTTAGCCAGCTGTCCAATTTGATTCTCGAGCCCTTGGATTGATGCTTGCTGATTTTTAAGTGTAGTTTCAGTGTTCTGAAAATGGGTTTTCGCTACTAAAATTAACTTTGTCATCATCTCCTCAAGGTTCAGCCTTTCCTCTTGCTGGTAAGGTTGTTGTTGGAAGCCTGGAGGGGGTGATGGCCTCTGATTCCCTTGGCCTCCCCATGAGAAATTTGGGTGGTTCCTCCAACCTGCATTGTAAGTATTACTATAAGGATTATTTTGAGGCTGAGAATTATTACCCATATAATTCAATTGCTCGTTTTCCATGTTGTGGCCATAGGATGGATATTCTGGATTGCTCATTCCACCTCCACTTGCATCGCATTGCATTACTGGATGTACCTGCGTAGAACCAAGCAAACCATCAATCATTTTATTCAAGATTTCTACCTGATTTGATAGTATAGTAACCGAGTCGATGTTAAAAATGTCGGCTGCCTTGGTTGGTTTAGTCCTCATAACTTGTCACTGATAATTATTCAGTGACATCTCTTCTATAAACTCATAAGCATCTTCAGGTGTCTTATTATTAATGGTTCCACCAGTAGCTACGTCAATCATTTGTCTAGTCGAGGGATTCAAACCATTGTGGAAAGTTTGAACCTATAGCCAAAGGGGTAACCCATGGTGAGGGCACCTTCTCAATAAGTCATTGTATCTCTCCCATGCATCATAAAGTGTTTCTAAATCCATCTACACAAAAGAAGAGATATCATTTCTTAATTTAGCCGTTTTAGCCGGCAGGAAATATTTAAGCAAAAAATTTTCGGTCATTTGTTCCCAAGTGGTGATTGACCCTCGTGGTAACGAGTTTAACCACTATTTAGCCTTATTCCTTAATGAAAAGGGAAATAACCGAAGGCGAATGGCATCGTTAGAAATGCCATTGATCTTAAAAGTGTCGCAGAATTCCAAAAAATTCGCTAAATGGGTGTTTAGATCCTCGTCCTGCAAACCATCAAACTGAACAAACTGTTGTATCATTTGAATCAGATTAGGTTTCAGTTCAAAATTATTTGCAGCAACAGCAGGTCTAACTATACACGATTCAGTTCCTGTTAAAGTAGGTTTAGCATAATCATATATAGTACGAGGAGTAGGATTCTGATCTACTGGATTTGCAGCAACCACGGAGGTAATGGATTGTTCTGGTTATCAGCCATCCCCTCGGTTGTAGTATGGATACTGTCCTCTTGCCCTTCCTCTATATATTGTAGGCTTCGCCTTATTTCTCTTCAGTTTTTGTGAGTTGTGCTTTCAATCTCACTGTCAAAAAGTAGAGGTCCTGACGGGTTTCTTCTAGTCATAAACTTTAAAAACCTGTCAAAAGTAAATAAAAGAAAATTTAGTAATTAAAAATAGAAACAAAATTAAATAAAAATAAAAATAATGGCTAAAGTAATAAAAATTAAGCATTCCTAATATATTAGGACCCGGCAACGGTGCCAAAAACTTGATGGTTGCTAAACTAACTAAAAATTTGACTTAAGGCAAGCGCACTTATCAAACAATAGTATAGTTATGGTGAGACCGAAAATATCGTATCCACGAGGACTAAAAGTACTAGTAATTACTATCTTTTTATTATCTAGCCTAAGAATTAAAGAATGTTTTTATCTAGAACTAATTATCTAAGTAACTAAGATTACGACAGAGATTAAAGTTGGAAAATACTTTTTTAGAAAACCGATGGAGAAGACAATACCCAAGGAAGAATCCACCTAGACTTCACTTATTACCTTTGAATTAGACGATTTATTTACTTGACTTAATCCGTAGAAATCCTTGATTTATGTTAATATACCTTTCGAGACTAAAAACAACTGACTCTAGGTTGATTAATCAAAATCTCTTTCTAATTTAAACCCCTATTGTCGCATTAACTCGATCTATGGATTCCCTTATTAGATTTGACTCTAATCTGACAGATTTATGTCATCCTATCTCTAGGATTGCATTCAACTCCGCTTAATTATGAATGATCTACTCTTAAATAGGGACTTTTCCTCCAATGAATAAGCACATCAAAAACCAGAATTAATATCCTAGAATATTAAAGCAAGGATTAAAACTCACAATTAAGAATAAGAACAAGTATTTATCATATAAATCAAAGAGTAATAAGATTCGTCTTAGGTTTTATCTCCCTTAAGTATTTAGGGAGTTTAGTTCATAATAATAATGGAAAACATCTCAAATTTTGGAAAACAATAAAACATAAAGAAACCCAAAGAACTTCTAGGAAATTGGATGGAAATCTTCAGTCTTGATGTAGATCCTGCCTCCAAGGTGATTCCGATGGCTTTCCTTCAGTATTTCTGCCTTCTACTCTACGTGTCCCCTTTAATCCTTTTCTAGGGTGTTTATATAGGCTTTGGAATGCTTCAAAACCCTCAAAATTAGTCTTTTCTGAGTAGAATTAGACTTGGGCCCAACAAGGACACTACCATGTGCCACGCCCGTGTAAAAGTGCTCAGGCCATGTGCAATTCTAACTTGGATTAATGTCGACACAGCCATGACACACGAGTGTGTGGTTTACCCGTGTGTCACACACAGGCGCGTGGAACACCCGTGTGGAAGTGCCTAGACCGTGTGAAACACTATTTTAGGCCCAATTTGTCCATTTTTGGCCCGTTTCTCGCTCTTTTTGCTATCTTAAGCATTCCTGAGTATAGAACATGAAATTAAAGGATTAAGAGCATCAAATTCAATGAAAGCAAGTAAAAATCATCCATAAATATGCCAAGCATGGGGTAAAAATATGTATATATTATGGTTTATCAATATCTACTGTGGACCTCAACGAGTAATGTTGGACTATTCTTCAAAACAAGCTACCAACCAAGTTGAAAGACCTAGGAAGTTTCACTATTCCCTGTTTAATTGGTAGTGTGAATATTGAGAATGCATTAGTTGATTTAGGTGTCAGTATTAATTTGATGCCTTATAAAATGTTCAAGCAGCTTGGTCTTGGGGAACCAAAACCCACTAGGATAAGTATTCAATTAGCTGATAGTCTGTTAAGTATCCTAGGGGTATTATTGAAGATGTCCTTGTGAAAGTAGATAAATTCATATTCCTTGTTGATTTTGTTGTGCTTGACATGGATAACGATGTTGAGGTACCTTTAATTTTAGGTCGCCCATTTTTAGCTCCTACTAGAGATGTTATTGATGTGGGTGACGGTAAACTTGTGCTTAGGGTAGGTGATGAAGAAATTATTTTTAAAATCTATGATGCCATGATATTCTCTAGAGAACAAGATGATTCCTGTTATTTTATTGATTCTATTGATCATACTACTGAAGATTCTTTACAGGAAATCGTTCATAAGGACACGTTGGAACTGTGTCTTGCTTAAGGAGAGGAGGTAAATAATGATAATGCTGTGATAGGTAAGACAAAAGTTGAATTAAATTCTAATAAGTCTTCGTTGAGACAAAAGAATTATGAGGGTATTGAGGTAAACAATAAATTAAAATTAAAACCCTCTATTGAAGAACCTCCAAAATTAGAATTAAAGCAATTACCAAATCACCTAGAGTATGCATTTCTTGGAAATAATTCTACATTACCAGTGATTATTGCTTCAGATTTGCAGCCAAACAAAAAAGATGAGCTACTTCAAGTGTTGAAAGAGCATAAAAGAGCTGAGGTAAACCTTGTGTGCACCCATAAAATTTTAATGGAAGATGAATATAAACCTTGTGTGCAAGCTCAAAGATGACTAAATCCTAACATGAAAGAAGTCATGAAAGCTGAGGTAATTAAACTTCTAGATGCTGGAGTTATTTATCCTATTTCTGATAGTCCTTGGGTAAGTCCTTTGCAGGTTGTTCCTAAGAAAGGGGGCATGACTGTTGTAGCTAATGAGAAGAACGAATTGATCCCAACACGAACAATCACGGTATGGAGAGTTTACATTAACCATAGAAAGTTGAACGATGCCACAAGAAAAGATCACTTTCTCTTGCCATTCATTGATTAGGTGTTGGAAAGATTATTTGGGCATATGTATTATTGCTTTCTAGATGAACTCTCTGGTTACTTCCAAATTCCAATAGCTACTGAGGATCAAGAGAAAATGACATTTACATGTCCATACAGTACGTTCGCTTATCAACGAATGCCTTTTGGATTATGCAATGCTCCTGCTACCTTTCAGCGCTGCATGTTGGCCATTTTTGATGAACTCGTAGAAGACATTATGGAGGTATTTATGGATGACTTCTCAGTATTATCTTTGCCTTAAAAATTTAAAACAAGTTCTAATGAGATGTGAGGAAACGAACCTTGTACTTAATTGGGAAAAATGTCACTTCATGGTTTGTGAAGGGACTGTACTAGGCCATAAAATTTCTAGTAAAGGGATCAAGGTTGATAAATCAAAAATTGAAACTATTGAGAAATTACCTCCCCCTAATTCAGTTAAGGCTATTTGAAGCTTTTTAGGACATGCTGGGTTTTATAGAAGATTTATTAAGGATTTTTCTAAAATAGCTAAGCCTTTAACGAATTTGTTAGAAAAAGATGTGTCTTTCAATTTCAATCAAGAATGTTTAGAAGCATTTAATAGTCGTAAAGATAAACTAATTAATGCTCCGATTGTAGTTGCACCTAATTGAAATTTACCCTTTGAACTAATGTGTGATGCAAGTGATTTTGCAGTAGGTGCGGTTCTTGGACAGCGAAGGGATAAGCATTTTCAACCGATTTATTATGCTAGCAAGACATTGATAGCCACACAAGAAAATTACACAACTACTAAAAAAGAATTATTGGTTGTGGTTTTTACATTCGATAAATTTAGACTATATTTAATATTATCTAAAGTTATCGTCTACACTAACCATTCGGCTCTTCGTTATCTCCTTACTAAGTCAGATGCAAAGCCTCGACTAATAAGATGGATTTTATTATTGCAGGAATTCAATTTAGAAATCCAAGATAAGAAGGGAGCCGAAAATCTTATAGCAGATCACTTATCTAGGCTAGAAAACCCACATCTCAAGGAGATTGATGAAAATGAGATAAATGATTTGTTTCCTGAAGAACAACTCTTGGTTATAACTGACTCTAAAAGCCCTTGGTTTGTGGATATTGCAAATTATCTAGCTGCTAACATCCTTCCAAAAAGGTTGACACATCATCAAAAGAAGCGATTCTTTGCCGATGTGAAAAATTATTTTTGGAAGGATCATTTCCTTTTTCGTGTATACGCAGATCAAGTAATTCAAAGATATGCTGCAAAATTAGAAGCGAGAAAGATCTTGGAACACTGCCACTTAGGGCCAACAAGAGGACATTACAGTGGGACTAAGACAGCACATAAAGCACTCAAATCAGGTTTTTATTGGCCCACACTATTCAAAGATGCTAACATGTATGTTACTTCTTGTGATAGATGCCAGAGAACAGGTAATATCTCTATGAAATGCCTCAAACGTATATGCTCTCATGTGAAAGATTTAATGTTTGGGGTATTGATTTTATGGGCCCATTCCCTAGTTCGTATAGAAATGAATATATCCTAGTAGTAGTCGATTATATGTTGAAATGGGTAGAAGCTCAAGCTTTACCTACTAATGATGCTAGAGTGGTAGTTAGATTCCTTAAAAAGCTATTTTCTCGATTCGGAACACCTAGAGCAACCATTAGTGATAGGGGTACACATTTTTGTAATGCTCAATTTGATAAAATACTTAAGAAATATGGAATATATCATAGAACAGCTACCCCTTATCACCCTCAAACTAGTGGACAAGTCAAAGTCGCCAATCGAGAACTTAAATGCATCCTAGAGAAAACTGTAGAATCAAATAGGAAGGATTGGGTGACAAAACTAGATGACGCTTTATGGGCCTATAGAACAACTTTTAAAACTCCCATAGGACCTCTCCTTACAAACTTGTTTATGGGAAAAGCTATAATCTTCCATTCGAATTAGAGCATAAAGCATTTTGGGCTATAAAATTTCTAAACTTTGATCTCAAACTCGCAGGTGAAAAGAGATTGATGCAGCTGAACGAGTTAGATGAATGGTGAGCAAACGCTTATGAGAACTCACGATTATACAAAGAAACGACAAAATGATGCCACGACGCTCATTTAAAGCAGCCTAAACAATTTAAAGTTGGAGATCTTGTCCTCTTGTATAATTCAAGGCTCAAATTGTTCCCCAGAAAGCTGAAATCAAGATGGTCGGGTCCATTCGTAGTGCAAACCATTTTCCCATACGGTACGATAGAGGTAACTCCCCCAGAATTTGGCACATTCAAGGTAAACGGTCATCGGCTTAAACTTTATAATGGTGAGGATTTCAAAAATGATAGAGAGGAGCTTCAGCTCCTCGAACCTTTGTAACCATGCGCACAAGGTAAGTCTAGCTTAGACTTTAAATAAGCGCTTCTCGGGAGGCAACCTGAGTACCAACCATACTAATTTTCTTAGTTTTTACTTCATATTATGCATGTTTTCTGACCCACACGACCTGGACATACGGGTGTGTCCTAGGCCGTGTAGCTTAACATGGGGCAATAATAACATACACGGCCGTGCGATATGACCGTGTGGACCACACGGCCTGAGAACATGGGCGTTCCTAGGCCGTGTTGACCCTGGAGCTAAATTTTCCCAAATATCGACAGAAACACGGCCTAACAGAGACCACACGAGTGTGCGACACGACCATGTGAACCGCACAGCCTGGACACACAGGCGTGTCCCAAGCCGTGCGAAAACTGGAGCTAAATTTTCAAATTTTAAATAAGTTAGAGAGCTCCACGATCAAGGCACACGGCCGTGTGTTCGGACACACGGGCATGTGGGAGACCACACGAGCGTGGGAGAAATGAACAACATAGCACACGGCCATACGATACGGCCGTGTGAACCACACGACCTGGACACACGGGCGTGTTCTAGGTCGTGTGAAAATTGGAGCTTAATTTTCAAATTTTAAATAAGTCAAAGAGCTACACGAACGAGGCACACAGCCGTGTGTTCAGACACACGGGCGTGTGGGATACCACACGGGCGTGGGAGAAGCGAACAACGAAGCACACGGCTATGCGATATAGCCTGTGAACCACACAACCTAAACACAAGAGTGTGCCCAAGGCCTGTGATGAGTGGGCTATTAATTTCTCGACGAACACGGGCTGGATGTCAAGCCATACAGGCGTGTGACACAGCCGTGCGGCCCAACACAGACCGTTACACGACCGTTTTCAATTTAAAATCCCCAAACCCTAAATCCCTTTTCCATTTTTATTTTTCTTCCCTATCTTCTTCAACCCCTAGCTGACGTTACTATTCCCCTCCTTATTCTGACCACCACCCTCCCCCTCCGTTAGCCTCACCCTCGCGACCTCCTCTCCTCCCTCCTTCGTTTTCTTTTCTCCTTTTCCCCCTTCCTTCTTTCTTTCCTTTTCTTTCCTTTTCCTCCCTCCTTTTCCCTTTACCAACATGGCCACCAGCCCGCTCCCCTCTCCACCGTAGCCCCCTCGCCGTCCAATCCTTCGCCCGTCGACACCGCCGTCCGTCTAAAATTCGGTCACCAACCATCACCATCGGGTTCCCCTTGTTACTCATTACTCTTTTATTATTACAATTATTTATTTATTTATTTACTTTATAATCCTTTATTTACTGCATAAATATTATTATTAGTTATTTTATCGATTATTAGCATTATTGATTTGTCCTCTGATTATATTGGGTACTGTTTTAGACTAGTATACCAAATACTCATTGGTTGAATTCATTATTCACTGTTTCTATTAACAATTTGTTCCTACCATTAGGTTTATTCCTTCATTTAGGTATTGTTGCCTATTTCTGTTACAATTAGCTTATTTAGGTTACCTATTTTTATTCTTAACTATTATTATGTCATGACTTGTTTTTGTTCCTCATTATTTTAACACGTTATCTCATGCCAATATCACCATATTATTTTTGCATACTTGGATTTGAGTACACATTGTTTAGACACAAATTATTATTTAGGATTAATTAAACTTTTCTTTATCAGTTTTTATTTACAGAATTAGTGATTATTTACTTATTTACTGATGAACTCTTTTCTTCTTATAGGCACACTATGACGAACACACGTGGCAAGTCCAAAGTCGCTGTTCCCGCTTGGAAAAAGCGGAAAGGCCCAGGAGCGACCTTCACTTCGAGCGTATCTATCAAGCCTCGGCACCTTTATCTTTGACTTTTGGCAAGCCCCCAAGAGGAACTGTACCAGCTTCATCAGGTACGACCCCTCAATGTCGGTCACTGCATTGATTGGGCCGCGCTAAAGTAGGCCCATTTGGCTGATGATGTGCGCGCAATTATTACTACAGCCCTGTGGGATAGGTTCTTCACTATCATCGAGCCTACCTACTCAGAGCTCACCCTAAAGTTCGGGTGCCACATTTTCGGTCCAACAGGCACCATCACCTTTTACCTTGGTGGGCTGGTGCGGCACATGAGTGTCCCAGAGTTCGGTGCTGCTTTGGGACTCTACACAGAGGATTTCATGAGCACCGAGGACATTCTTCAGCTCCATCGGCATATTCATCACTCACCTTTGCACTACTGGAATGCTCTTACGAGCGGCTTGACTATCTATGACGCGAGTCGCTCGAAGGCGATGCATCTCCCTTTGACCCTATGGTATATTCACGTCCTCCTAGCTCACACTTTGACAGGATAGAGAGAGAGCACCAGAGTGGTTAGTACCTATGACACATATTTTCTATGGAGAATGACTACAGGACATGTGTTTAATTTGGCGTATTTCATCGCACTGCTTGCCACAATTAGACTGAAAGCCATAAGAAGGGCCCCATCTATCTCAGCCCTTACATGACTCGCCTTACTCGACACTTCGATTTACTCGACACATCAGAGCAATCCTCGATCCTTACCTTGGTCGGTTAGATCTCCCCTCAGGGCATTTTGAGCATGATCCACATGAGGATGATTGAGTGGCGACGTGGAGTGGACCCACCTCAGTACAGACTAGTCCAGTTTGACATTCAGTACAACCCAGAGGATGTCACTGATGATATTCCTCCCTATCACGAGGACCCACCACAGCCTCCACCATCGAGTCACCAACATGCTCCTTCTGCTGCTAGCTCTCTAGGAGTATCCTCTGAGGAGTTTGCTAGTTTCCATCAGTACTGTGCTCAGAGGTTCGACAGTATTGATGCACTCTACAACAGATCTGTCAGTATCTTCATATCGCTATTCCAGTGCCACCGACTCGTGACACTGATCAGTCAGATGATGACGACCATTGAGTCCATTTATTTTTATTTTTATTTTTATTTTTATTTTTATTTTTATGTTTATTTATGTTTATTTTGTTTTCCTATTTTGAACTTTATTTTAATTATTATGGTTGTTTCTTTACGAGTAACCCTTTAATCTTCTTCAAGCATTGTGTTTATTTTCTTATTAGGTGCTTAGAATTTTGCATTACCCCTACATTTATCTACAATTCCGCCTTTCACTATTCTGGGAAATTCATTCATCATTCAGGGCGGTTTCAATTATCTTCCTATCTTATGATATTGTTGTCTCTATTATGATTTATATTTTTTTGTACATTGAGGACAATGTACATCTTAAGTGTGGGGAGGTTATTTATATGATTATTTGAAAATCCCTGAATTATGCCTTGTGTTTAAGTAATTTGCTCATATTACTTTTAGAATGAACTCTTATTAATTTGTGGTTTTCAATGATATGTTTTAGATTAAATTCATAGATACTTGTGCATTGATGGTTTGAACTTTAAGATACTAGAGAATCAAGCTTGGCAAGTCTATTTTTCAAAATTAAAAATTTTTAGGTTGTTTCCCTAAATTTAGGTATTACCTTGAAGTTTGAAATTTGCAAGATTGACATCAAAAGCCATAATTTTTGTGAGATTTTGAGCCTTTAGAGCATACATTTTTTCATGCTCACTTTATTATTGGTTATGAGTGTGTCAATATTGAATTGTTATTCTAGAACTTGCTTCGATTATACATGTCGAGACCACACCTTTGATTTGATATACTGAGATGATAAAGGCATCTAGGTTTTAAGCCACTTATCCTATAAAAAGCCTACTTTCATAATTAACCCTTAGTGAACCCCTTTGAGCTTAACAAACCATTTCTTAATTTACCTTAAATATTAACCCATACATCATACTTTTTGATTCGTTGAGAATTTTTCATATTTTATTGACTCCCTTTTTGTTGAGATTTGATTTGGTTAACTGCCTAACTATGTTCTTTTACTTTAATTGTATAATTTTATCTTATTATTCATTCATTTGAAAAAAAAAAAAAATAATAATAATAATAATAATAATAATACATATATGTTGATTATTATTAGTTCTTTGTTTTAAGCTTAAGTAATTAATTTCATATTCTGTGAAGAAGCTCGTGGTTTTTCTTTAATAATTTCGGTTGATGCAATTATTCAACATTAGCTTATTTTCCTAGTTAGGTAATTAATCAATTTGATCTCGATTCTAATCTTCTTTTTCAGCCTTTATCCGCACCTTTAACCCAAGCCCCATTACAACCTTTTAAAGACCTTTTGATTTGTGTATCATCTCATTTATAGTGGTGGAGATTTGATTTTCATGCAAGCCTATGGTAATAACTTTTCATGCTTGACTCTTGAGTGCTTAATTTTTGAACCTTAAACACTTTGAGTGATTTGAGTGATCCTTTAGTGAGGATGTCAAATCTTGTCAGTTTTGGATTAAAGGTAATTATTTAGATAAAGGGAAATACCTATGTTTTCATGCTTTAAAAGTGCTAGACTTTGATTGCTTGTGCATTTAGTGCTCTTTTAGTTGATTTATCAATGTATGATTATTTGTGAAATTATTATAAGACATTATTGATGAGAATTATGAATTAAGAGAAGTTTAATTTTAATTGTGAGTTAAGAATTTTGCTTAAGGACAAGCAAACGCTTAAGTGTGAGGATATTTGATAAACCATAAAAGTAACACATTCTAATCCCATACTTAGCATATTTTTGGATGATTTATCATATAATTCACTGAATTAGATGCTCTTAATCCTTTAATTTCATGTTTTATAATCAGGAGAGCAAAAGGGAACAAAAAGAGCAGAAAACGGGCTAAAAACGGGCAAAATGGGCTGATTGAAGCACCCATACGGCCAAGACGAATTCCACCCGGATGGAGCACACGCCCGTGTGAGCCACACAGGCTGGTCACACGCCCATGTGGCAGCTTGTGTCGATATCACTCCAGGTTTCCCAAATACGCAAAAAAAAGCCAATTTTTAGGGTTTCTGAGAAATCTAAAGTCTATAAATACATACCAAAGGAAGACCTAAGGGAAAACGCAGAGTAGAACACAAGAATTACTCAAAGAAAGCCAACGGATTCAGCTCGGAAGCATGATCTTCTTCAAGACTGAAGACCTCCCTCCAATTTCTCTCGAAGTTTTTGGGTTTATTTATGTTTTGCTATTTTTCGATTTTTGAGATATTTTCCTAGTACAATATGAACTAAACTCCCTAAATACCTAGGGAGGATGAAACCTAAGACGAATCTTATTATTTAACATTCTGAATTTAATGATAAATACTTATTCTTGTTCTTAATTATGTTTTCTTAATTCTTGTTTTAATATTTTAGGATATTAATTCAAGTTGATGTGCTTATTCAGTGGAGCAAAAGTCCCTGTTTAAGAGTAGATCTACCATAATTAAGTGGAGTTGCATGCAACCCTAGAAATAGGGTGACATAAATCTGCCAGATTAGAGTCAAATCTAATAAGGGAATCCATAGATCGAGTTAATGCGGCAATAGGGGTTTTAATTAGAAAGAGATTTCAATTAATCAACCTAGAGTCAGTTGTTCTAATCAACCTAGAGTCAGTTGTTCTTAGTCTCGAAAGAGATATTAACATAATTTAGGGATTTCTACGGATCAAGATAAGTGAATAAATTGTTTGGTTTAGAATCAGAATAATAAGTGAAGTCTAGGTGGATTCTTCCTTGGGTATTGTCTTTATTATTGGTTTATTCGATTATTTTCTTCACTCTCTGTCGCATTCATTAGTTAATTAGTTAGTTAATTTTAAATTAAAACAAATATCTTATATTTTAGGCTAAAGAATAGAAAAAGATTTAATACTAGTACTTTTAGTCCTTGTGAATACGATACTCTGGACTCACCATAACTATACTACCATTCGATAGGTGCGCTTGCCTTAGTCATGATCGTAGTCTAGTTTAGTGCTCATAAAATGATCAGAACACGTTTATCTCGGTTAGAGAATCGGTAAGGGTTGGTTTGCAGGTCGTACCGGGACCAGCTACGAGAGGAAGAATTGGTGGTTAGGATGTTCTTAACTATTATAGCTAGCTTATCGTTTGGAGGAGAAGATTAATTTTTCAAGGATCGATTCTTAACACGGAATTTACCGAGTCTAAGGCTAAGGCTTACTATTTTTGTTTGCAAAATCCTAAATTTATTTCCAATTTACATTTATTTTCAATATTAATCAATTGTTTATTTAAGCTGATTGGATTATTTACTTTCTTAAACATTCTCAAACCCCCTCCGATTTACTTGTTTATTTTCGTTGCAGGTACATTTGGAGTCGTGGCCATGACTCGTGACATGAACCTTGACGCGATGAATATTCTATTCCTAAGTGAACACGGAAGTTGATTACGACATCCAATCCCTGTGGACTCGACCCTACTACCACTCTTTACTACAATTTAGAGTTATTTTTGTAGGAATTATTTTTAGTGGTTTTGATGCCCATCACACATCATCTTTGCTCATATTCGTCAATTCACATCACAAACTTGTACACAATGCATACATATCGAATTCACATTTAATTGCACTGAAAGTGAAAAAATAATGCTCATTGAGCCATCATATATCCATCAACATATGAGTGCATTAAGATCAATTTATCACATACAAAAACCTGTTACATTAGCATCATATTCCACAATGCAACACATACATACTTACTGGCTTTTGCACACTTTCACTGCACATCTTTCAATCGCTAACACAACATCATTATTGTCATTCGACATATTTAATATACCCACAATACAATACAATTCACAATATTTTATCATAACAATCAATTCATAGTTATTCACATATTCGCATAATTTGCCAAAAATAAAACAAGGAAAATAGAAAGCTTACACTCGGAACTTATGATAAAGGTTTGGGCTATTCCTAAGCTCCCAATCAACACTAATAATAATGTCTACAAGTAGCAATTCCAAATACTCACCAATTACGCTTTCGCCGAAAAGCTGAAAGCTTCAACTAACTTTTTCTTGTCTTTCGCCTTGCTTGTAGAAGGTTCCAATGGTTCCAATGCTTTACACATATTAACCACACAATATACACAATCAAAATTTAGCCAAAGACTCACTTAAACCAACCAAAAACGCAAGCCTAAGCTATATTTCTCAAGAAACTGAAAATTCGACTAACAAACTTAAAACTCAAATATATCGGCCTATACTTAATCTTTTTTCCTAAAATAAATTCCATTTACCTAATTATTCACCTACCACTAATTCTCAACCTTTAAACTACTCAATTCATTGTATTGAAATTTTTGACATGTTTATGGCAATTTTCACGAAAATTCATTAAATCCTTAGAAATCTTTAACAGAACTTTAAAGTAAGTTTAAAAACCTTCTAATCATGTTAAAACTAATTTAAAAACACTTTGAGGCCATATTTTTATCCACAAACCCGAAATTCACCATTAAAGGCCTAATTTTTTACTTTTATTTAAAACATGTGTTTCAATGGCTATTAATTCAGTTTATGGGACTAGATATCATTTAAAACTCATAGAAAGTCGAATGGTTACCTCCGATGGAAGAAAAATGAACTTTGACGCTAATCCGAAAAAAACACACGTTTGGAGAAGATGATGGAGATGATGAAGTTTTTGGGTGATTTTCGTGGTTTTTATAGAGGTTTATAACTTAAGAGATGGTAGAAACCAAAAGGAATTAGAATTTGGAGTTCAAAATTGAATGAAATAGAAAGAGAGAACCAAGGGACAGCAAACACAAATTTTGGTAGTTTTTACGTGAAATAACTTGGTGAAGAGAGGTTATTTAGCTTGAATTTTAAAATCTGGTTAAATTGCTTCTTAAAAACTCTCAAATTTTGACTCTTTTACAAATCAGTCCTATTTTCAAATTAAAGGGATTTAAAACTCATTTTAAGAAATTGGTTTAAGTTTCAAAAAATCATAATTGAAAACATTACCAGTATGCCATGTCACAAAATTCCGAACACTCTAAGGCTAAAATTCCTAAAATGCCCCTAAAACTCCTACGCCCTATTTTGGGGTGTTACACATCTATGCGTGAAAGACTTTCACGTGGAGTTTTTTTTATGGTTTTCCCTTTTTAAAAATAATTTTATACATCTTATATTTCGTATATATATATAGTATGTAGAGTAAGGGTGTGACATATAATTAATTTTAAAAAAAAATTAATATATAAACAAATGAGACACTTGTTATATTTTTAAGCATGCTTATGGAACCTAAAACCTTTACAAAGTGTGTATCAAATAATTACTTATCATATGTCATGCATGTAAATTTTTGAATTGATCTGATATCTATATTATATCGATCTAAAGTATTGTTTATAATTATATTTATTAAGTGATAGAAATTTTTTTACATAAAAAAATAGCTAAAAAAATTTAATTTACGTTAAATTTAACTATATATGATCTATATAAATGGAATATAATATATGACCATTAAATTGTTAAAATGTTAATAATACATAAATATGAATTTTACTGCATATCTATTTTCATACTCATCACTTTTTTTTAAATATTTTCTTTATCATTTTTTCCCTCCCCTACACTTTCTCTTCTTCTTTAGCCCTAACCTAGTCGTTACCTACTCTATCGATCGTCGATACCTTTTCAGCCAACTAAGACCACTAGACGAGAGCCCAACGCTTTGATTATTTTAGGTTTTAAGTCCTGTTATTTTTGTTTATTTTATTTTTGTTATTTGTTGTTATTTAAAACGATGTGTTTCACCAAATGTTTTAATGAAACACTGTGTAGAAGAGCTGGCCTAACAGTCTGCTAAATATGGGTTGTACAACTATTTTGGTTTCTCTCATTTCCTATAGGTTTGCATACTTTGGTTTGCTCTGATTATGAAATTACACGTGAATTGATTTCTCCTCTCTCTCAGTTCTTTCTATTCCTTCTCTAATATTTTTCTCCCTCTTTTGTTTTTTCTTTCAGAAAATTTACCACATCAAAGGTATCAGAGCCTACAATTCTCCATGACCAGTAAGGGCTCAACTACCCATCTCTAGAAAAGATGTCCCACATCCAACAGCAAATGTCTCAAATGTAGGCAGACCTTACTCAACTTAACGGTAGAATGGAAGAACTCCGTGGAGAGCTTCAAGCAAAAATCTAGGTTCTTTTTTAGCAGTATTTGGGCTATGTGAATTCATCGACAGTTTCTAAACATTATCGGGACAAGGGTAAGGGAATATGTGGGGAGGCTTCACCTAGTTCTGCCAAGAAAGCTTAGGCAAATTTGGGACCAACGAGAGTATAGTATCCTGCTCGACGAAGTCCTGATGATCAAACAATGTTATTGGAAGTAAGGCACAAAGAGTAAGGATTAAACGAATAAGACATAAGGATTTGACTAAGCATAAGAAAGTCCTCAAAAACACCTATAGGACCAAGCTCGACAGGGTCTGAAAGAAAAGTTTCGTAAGAAGTGTTATGGAGAACTAAAAGTATTTTGCCTGTGAGGCCTGCTATAATAAGAATAGTTAAGTTAAATCATGAAAGGGATAATGTATGACAAAAAAAAATAATGGTATGAATGAACGAATACATGGATATGGCGCATAGTCATAGAAGGGTATGATTGGCGAATTAGTATTTGATAACTCTTGAAAAGAGTTATAATTCATGCCTTTAGATTGGATCAATTGTCAGTACTTAAATGAACTTAGTTGCATTTTAGGATATTATTTTAACATTTTAGGACATTGCATAGGAAGCTTGGATGGTTCTTAAATATTATTATTTCTTACTTTCAATTGCATGTGGAAGGGTTGTGTTTGGTGGTTTGGCAGGTGCAGATTGAGGAAGGAGAAATGAAGGAGTGAAGGTTTGCTAGGGAAAAAGGTTGGACACTTTGTCAGTACGAATACTGTGGCAATTCCAGAAAGACCGAGTCAACATTCAACGCATACTAGTTTCAGCCCAATTGTACTTGTACCAGGAAAATCTACCTAAAAAAGAAGAGAAGATTGTAGAACCCATATTTTGCCCAGGCTTACAAAAATTAAAAAAAAAAGAAATTAAACGAAAAATAAAATTAAACAGTCCATTTAAGTCCTTTTACAGAACCCAAATACCATAGCCCACTAACCCATAGGCCCAAAATTAGATGCCTAACTCAATAACCCGTTACACCTATAACCCAGCTAAACACTAACCCAATAATTCACTTAACCCGGCAGCCCATTTACAATCAAATACCTAATACCCCTGATACCCTAAACTAGTCCAGTAACCCAAGACTTAATTGGCACAACTGGCCCAACCTATCTTCAGCTTCAGGAAACCCTAGCTAGGGTTTGCGCCATAGCTCCCAAGCCATACCAAACGTTAGAAGATCTCGCGCCGCAAGCACCAGTACGCAGTCAACGCCTGGTCCGTCGCCACCATCGTCAAGCCTTCATCACTGCCGTGATTTCCGCGCTCACCTGCACACAAATGGAAAGAAAAGCAGCATAGCAGCACAAAAATAGGAAGAAACCAAAGGAAATTATTCTTACCAAATGTAAACAGTGGCTATAAAGCCCGAGTGCTATCGTTGTAATAGGGATCACACGGACCACATACACAAACAGTTGTACGATTTACTACGCAAACAGAAACACAAACAGTGTTTTTTTTTTAAAGAAAGGTGATATTCTGTTTATTGTTATTTTTCGTTCCTGTTTTTTTTAATACATACAAAACAACATTTTTAAAGAATATTACTAAAAAGAGGGAAAGAGGGTTACCTTTGGCGCGCTTAGAAAATGA
The DNA here is from genome assembly GCA_025698475.1 of Gossypium anomalum. Taxonomy (NCBI): domain Eukaryota; kingdom Viridiplantae; phylum Streptophyta; class Magnoliopsida; order Malvales; family Malvaceae; genus Gossypium; species Gossypium anomalum. The sequence continues at coordinate 72,723,667 of CM046968.1, forward strand.
AAAATTTTAGACTCTCCAACCACCGCGTACGATGGCGCGTATGGTGACACGTGTAGCTGTCAACCGTCAGAGCTTTCGCCGAATTCCGGGCTGAGAAGAAGAACCGAAAGAGAGTTTTAGAAAAAGGGTAGGGTTTAAATGAATTTGGGTGTTAAATTTGGTTTGTATAATAGTATAAAACGACACCGTTTTGGCTTAAAACAATAACCCCTAAAACGACGTCATTTAAGCATATAACCCGTATGTTGACCTGACCCGGCCAAGGAATCCGCGTGTTTTCTATTATTGGAATAATTGTCCAATTGGTCCTTCCGCCCTTCTATCCTTTAAAATTAAATTTCTTTCATATTTAAATTTTGCCCAATAACTTTATTTTTAATTTCAATTTAGTCTCGAGCCTGTGATACCTGAACGCTGGAAACGGTGACATTTTAGGGATTAGGGTTATTTACCCAGTGAGTCCCTCTCTTTAGACGCGCACTCTAATTAGGCCTCAAATTCAGTTTTGATATTTTAAAAATTAACCCTACAGTTTTATTAATCATTAATTTTAATCCTTTTTTTATATATTTCTAAATTTTTTATTTTAAATATTTTAAATATTATTTATTTTACTATAAATATTATTCATATATAAAAAATTATTTATTCTATATTATTTTATTCTATATTTATATTATTATGTTATGTTATGTTGTCTATTATATATATTATCTATTATTTATTTATATTTTATTATATATTACTTATTATGTTGTTTATCTTTATCTTTATTATTATAATTTTAACACTTGTAAATTACTATTAAAAATTATATATTATTGAATATTTAGTATGTTATATAATCTTCTAAACTTATTACAAAATTTTGTTCCTATTTAACATATTATTATAAATATATATATTAGATTATTATACCATATAGTATTTTTTTGTATATATATTAACCTTTTTTTAAAAAAAAATCTCTTTCCACTATTTATATACGGTTTTAAATATTTGTTATACTGCACCTATTTCCTTTTTGACTTATTCTATATATGTTCATAAATTTGTTGATTTATTTTCATATGTTTTTTTTTATTTAGTGTTTTTTAGTATGCTAATTTTATCTTAAATTATTATTTTTTATGTTATTTATTGTTTTTATATATATTTACATAAAAATTGATTTTTTAAGCTATGTTTGCATATATGTTATGAAATTTAGGGTTTTCCACGTTGTGTTTTGCATGAAATGTTAATGTATGTTTTTTTTTTTAAGTATATTTGCATGAATTGCCAAAACATGTACCATGTAGTTTATGTTATTATTGATATCTTGAAATATATTAAATGCATCATCGTTTAAAATTTTTTAAACCCCAAAAGAGTTTTAAAAATGAGGCAATGTTTTTTCGTATTTAGGAATTTAGGAAATGGTGCCCTAACATGCTGGGTTACGATTTTCCGTTTGTCTAAATGCCTAAAATACCCTTCTAAATGATTTTATAAATTACGAGGTGATTTCAGTTGCAAGAATTTCAGAATATCATGTCCTATCATGCTGAATGTGATATTTATATGTTTTTGGAATGAAGGAATCTCGGTTTTAAACTCAAACTATTCTAACTTTTAAAAGGGATCCTATTTTTAAAATCTTTCAAAATTTTGACATTCAGACAGAAAACTATTCAATTTGGTACCGATTTTGGGCATTCCGAGGGTGCTAATCCTTCCTCGTACGTAATCGACTCCCGACCCTGTTTACTCAAATTTTCGTAGACCAAAATGTTTAAAGGTGATCCAATCGAACCTAAAAAGATTAGTGGCGACTCCCATTTTCATTTTTTTAAAGTCAACCCCGTTTAAAAATGGTTTCGACAGCTTGGCAACTCCGCTGGGGACTTAAGAGAGTCCAGCCAAGAAATTGATTATTTTCTATTTTAATGTCGGAAGTTTGGAAAATTTAAAAGTTGATCCTTTTTACATGTGTTTGCTGCATATGTTTGTTATTCTATTGCCGTACATTGCATTTGCATGACCGTTGTAGTTGCACCCTTAAGTGGGAGTGAGAAGCTACACTGTCGTGAGGTTTTCACCTTCGTATGAGCTAGTGGATTGCTTCCAGGATATTGTACCTATGTCTTCGTGAGATTTTCATCTCCGCATAGCTATAGGGAAATGTGTCCCCCTGAACTGAACTTGGTTTATATGAGCCTATAATGGGTGAGGACCGAGGAATCTGCTGGTTCAGGTACCCTCGCTTTAGAACTAAAACTCATATAGTGAACTTTAAGTGCTTACCCTAGGGAAATAGTGATAACCTTTAGAAAGATGCTCTTGTAAGTACTTGTTTATTATTTTTTTTATATATATGATACTGACCTATTTTGTTTTGCTGTTATTACATGTCACTCAACATTTAAAGGTGTCGATTCAAGGTTTGATTTCTAGATTAGAAAGTTCTGTAATCAGGAATGAATATCGTAATAAAGTGGAGGACAATGCCTCCGTCTGTACCTGGTCAGAGAAAACCCAGTTAGAGAAGGGAGATAGTGTCACCGAGGGGTATACATCAGAGTTATGGGACTTCACTCATATTAATTCGACATAGAATGAGTTTCAGGAGTTGAGAGACATTTGGGTCCAATGGGATGACGAGGCTAAGTAGCTTTTCTATCAGAATTATGGAGACCTTCCCTATTTGCTAGACGTCAAAGTAGATAGGCACTTGTTTCGAGCTATGGTACAGTTCTGGAACCCTGCTTATAGTTGCTTTACATTTGGTGATGTCGATCTTGTACCTACTTTGGAGGAGTATACGACTTTACTGCATTGCCCGAGGATTCAGGGTCACAAGGCTTATGTTAGGCCTGCTAGCCTTCCAACTTTTAAGAAGAAGTTGGTAATGATTACTAGGATGAGTGAGCAGTGGGCTGTAGCTCGTGTGCAGCAAAAGAGTGATAGTAAGTACATTCCATGGGTCGTTTTGATGGATTTGATATTGACACATCTAGACATAAAGAAAAGGGTTGATGTCCTCGCTTTAAGTATTTATGGTTTAGTGATCTTCCCAAAGGCTTTGGGACACATAGATGACGCAGTTGCGGATTTATTCGACCAACTTGGTAAATAGAACACACCTGTACCTGCAACCCTAGCTGAGACGTTTAGATCCTTGAATGCATGTCGAAGAGCTGGTGAAGGAAGGTTCATTGGATGTGCACAGTTGCTGTTGGTTTGGTTTCACAGTAATTTTTGGAAGGTTGATAAGGTTCCTTGCTGAGTGTTCTTCAAAGACTACTCTCCGTTAAAGGAAGCAATAGACATGCCTAGGAGAGATAACATTTCAGAGGAGAGGTGGATAGACATTCTTCAGAATCTTCGAGAGGAGGATGTTATCTGGAAGGCTCCTTGGTTGGTTCCTAGTGAAGTCCTTTACCGCTGTGGCAATTTTGATTGGGTCCCTCTGCCAGGAATTTGGGGAGTTGTTGGATATGCACCATTGCTTGTTCTAAGGCAATATCGAGCGAGGCAGTTCATACCGGCTACACAGAGTTTAGCTCAGAGTGAATTCTCATATAAAGGAGATCACTATAAGAAAAGGGTGCGAGAGATTTCTGAGGCTTGGAAGAAGCCTTTCTATATGAAGATCTTGACCGAAGGCTCGACGTCAACCCTTGAGTATAAAGGGTGGTTTAGTAGGAAAGTCAACAATAATGTCCCTAGGCCAATTTTGGGGGTGGCTCGATCATTAGAGGAAAGCTTACGAGTGATTCCATCAGAGTTGGAGATTATGAAGCAAGAGTTTGAGAGAAAGAATTCGGAGCTTGAAAAGAGGATTGAGAAGCTCGATGAGGAAAAAATGTGCTTGAGTCTCGACGTCGATGTTCAAAAGATGGAAGTCGAGAAGCTAAGAAAGGAAAAGAGAAAGATTGAGGAAGATCGAGATGATTTAAAAACGCACTACAAGAAGGCCCAGGTAACATTGAAAAGGGTCAGATTAGGGAGATCTTCAGAGCAGTGGCAACAAGAGATTCAAGAGGAAAAAGCCAAAGCCGAGTATTGGGAGAAGAAGTTCCAAGAGAGGCAGTCGCGTAATCAGACCCTTGAGAAGGAAAATCAAGAATTAAAAACCAAGGTGGCTGAACTTGGACGTCTCTTCATCTTCAACGAAGTCGTAGCTCCTCGGTTGAGATAAAAGAATTGGAGAGTAAGCTTGAAATTTTGGAGTCAGCCTTGCATAATAGTAGGCTCCGTATCGAGCAGCTCGAGGCACGAGAGGGACATTGGAAAAGAGAATTCCACCAATCTCAAGGATGAGTTAGAGATAGAGATCATGTCATGGAAGAGGCCTTAGTTCAGATTCGAGAGGTTGCTGAACACTTGCAGGATTTGGCAATACAAGCTAGAACGCTGAGTATAATGTATGAGTCATCATCAGACAGAGGACGAGAGTTATAATTGTTATTGGATAGGGTTAAGCTCTAGGCCTACGGGCGAAAGCATATTTGTAATCCATTTTATGAAAAGATTTTTGTTCCCTAAATAACATTTTCTAAAATGAAACTGAATCAGAATCGACATCTTTTTGCATTCATGCATTTGCATCTCATCACATCATATGCATTCAAGTTTATAGAAAGACCCTAATTAGTTAAACTTATTAGGGAGAAAGAGAGTAAGAGAAAGAAAATCTAGAAGCAACACATTCTTACGGTACACGCGCTAAGTCAAAGAATATGGACCAATGATTTGAACAGCTATAGAAGGATATGCAGGACCAATTGCAAGAGCAATTGGAAAAAATGCAAAACGACATGAAGGAGCAAATCTTAGAGGCTCAAAGGAACATGATGCCTAAGATGGCTCAACTACTGAGGGCCATAGATAAAGGAAAAGCCCCTATGACTATCACTGAAGAGGATAATAAGGGTCATCCTCCTGGTTTCACTCCACCTCACGTACAAACCCAACCTGAGGCATATCCCTAAGGGCTGTTTGTCACAATAAGGCCTCAACAGGGTCAAGTCGATGCTGGAATACCCATGAACTTTCAAACTGGTTTGGGATTCAATCCTAGAGACAATCTTACCAATCCGATTATCCCTGATCTAGATGTAGCTGAGAGGGAAGAAATGAGACTCGAATTATCAAGGCAATTAGAGGAACGTTACAGGTGGCTAGAGGAGAAATTTAGGGCACTAGAAAACGTTGATAATCGTTAGGGAATGGATGCTAAGGACTTAAGTTTAGTCCTAGATTTGATGCTTCCCCATAAGTTCAAAATGCCGGAATTCGAGAAGTACAGTGGGACTACTTGCCCGGAAGCCCATATTACCATGTTCTGCAGACAGATGACTCGTTATGTAAACAATGATCAATTATTGATCCATTATTTTCAGGATAGTTTGGTTGGGCCAGTGGCCGAGTGGTATAATCAACTGAGCAAGGCCAAAATAAGTCCATGGAGGGATCTTGCACAAGCCTTCATGCAGTAGTACAATCATGTGGCTGACATGACTCCGGATAGGATCACGCTGCAAAACATGGAAAAAAAGCCTAATGAAAATTTTAGGCAATATACACAGAGATAGAAAGAGGTGGCAATGTAAGTTCAACCACCGTTGTCGGAGAAGGAGACTACCATGTTGTTCATCAACACTCTAAAGGCTCCATTCATCACTCACATGATTGGGAGCACCACTAAGAGATTTGCGGATATAGTCATGGCGGGAGGATGATTGAGAATGCCATAAGGGGTGGCAAAATCGAGGGGGAAGCGACTAAAAGATTGGCCCCAAAGAGAAAGGATAGTGAAGTGAATAACACAAGCACCTACAACATGAGGGCAATCACAGTTGGTCAACCTAAAACAGTTGCGGTTGAGCAGCAGAGTTCTCAAAGGCAGGAGTCGGGTACAAGGAAGAATTCTGAAAAGATGAAATTCACACCTATCCCCGTGACGTATCGTGAGCTTTATCAAAGCTTATACGATGAACATGCTCTTTCTCCTTTTCACTTGAAACCACTATAGCCCCCATATCCCAAATGGTATGATGCAAACGCCAGATACGAATACCATGCTAGAATACCGGGGCATTCGATCGAAAACTGTGCCGATTTTAAGAAGGCCATAGAGAGGCTTATTAAGATGGGGGTAGTGAAGTTCGACAATACCCCTAATACTGAAAATTCATTGCCAAATCATAGCTATCAAGGAGTGAATGCCATTGGCGAAGCCAGTGAGAGGAGAATTAAGAAAGGCGTGGCTGAGGTAAGAACACCGATGAAGATGATTTAGGAAGAAATGGTAAAAATAGAGATGATAATCTCTAAGGAGAGAAATAAAGGAACAAGGGACTACTATGAGTTCCATGCTGAAGAGGGGCACAAGATCCAGGAATGCGATGAGTTTAAGGCCTTGATACAAAGCCTTATGGACAATAAAGAGCTAGAATTTTATGAAGCTGGCACAAATGAGGGACATATATGCACATTAGAAGGTGCACCAAAGAATCAAAACCGACCGAGGATTATTATTTCTTTACCAAGAAGTGACGAAGTTGAAACACCAACGGTACCGAAAGTCATCATTCATAAACCAATTTTCTTTCCTTATAAGGATAATAAGAGGGTACCATGGAGTTATAACTGCCATGTGTCAATACCGGAGAAGGGGGATATAGCCAGTACGTCTAAGGATGTGCAAGTTGAAGGTTTCCATACACAGATTGGGAAGCGGTATGATACGGTGGGCGTCAGAGAAGAGCCCACAAAAACAAAGAATGAGGAAGAGGCTGAAGTGCCTGTCAAGGAGCCAGTAAAGGAGGATGAGGCTAAGGAATTTCTAAAGTTCCTTAAGCATAGCGAGTATAGCGTGGTCGAGCAGTTGCGTAGGCAGTCGGCTCGTATATCAGTATTAACTCTACTTTTGAATTTTGAGGTGCATCGGGATGCATTGATGAAGGTGCTCAACGAAACATATATCACCCATGACATATCCGTTAACAAGTTGGATCGGTTGGTGAATAACATAAGTGTGGATAATTTCATCTATTTTAATGATGATGAAATCCCACTGGGGGGAATGGGGTCAACTAAGTCCTTGCACATCACCAATCTATGCAAAGGGTACACACTCCCAAGTGTGCTCGTCGATAGTGGATCGGCCATGAATGTTCTACCGTTGTCTACATTGAACAGATTACCCATTGACGATTCTCACATGAAGACATGTCAAAATATGGTAAGAGCCTTCGATGGTACAGAAAGGAAAGTGATGGGAAGGATTGACATCCCCTTGAAAATTGGGCCAAGTATATACGAAGTAAACTTCTTGGTGATGGATATCAAGCCCTCCTACAATTGTTTATTAGGGAGGCCATGGATACACTCAGCGAGAGCGGTGCCCTCATCGTTGCACCAAAAATTAAAGTTAGTAACGGATAGACGGTTAGTAACCATCAATACGGAGGAGGACATTATAGTCGCAGTCATTAGCAAGGCCCCTTATGTTGAGACGAAAGAAGAGTCTATTGAGTGTTCCTTTCACTCTTTAGAATTTGTGAATGCGACCTTCATTTCAGAAGGGAGTGAGCTACCGGTGCCAAAGATAGCAAGAGCTCCGAGGATGGCTCTACAAATGATAGTGGGAAAGGGAATCTTACCAAGAAGAGGGTTAGGAAAATACCTACAAGGAGGGACTCAAATCCTAGAGCTGAAAGAGAAGAGAGATCGCTTTGGTCTGGGCTTCAAGCCAGACAATAAGCAAAAGAGGAAAGAAGTTGAGAAGCGCCAAGAGGGAAGAACGGTGCGCCTTAATGGAAGAGAAGTGGAGTGGGAGCCGATGACATTCCCTCCAATATCCTAAACCTACATATCCAGAGGGTTACTTATAGAAGAAAGTCATCAGATTAATGCTATACACGATGAAGGATTGGAGCAAGGAAACCTTGAGGGCATTCACCCTTACGAACCGGGAAGCTCTCTGAACAATTGGACTACGGAGGAACTTCCTGTAGTCTTTAGGAATTTTTCAGAGTAATTTTCAAAACATTCTTATTACTCTAAAGCCTAGGGGTAATAGGATTACATTTGTGAAATGGGCTTACGATCATCTATTATTTTTTTTAATAAAACATAACATTTATCAATTTGAACGAGTATTGTTTCATTTTTATCAACCAATATTTCGTTAAACTTTTGCAATTCTTATTCTTTCATTCATAGCACATAAATAATCATTCCTAAATTCATACATTCTTTGTATATTCTTTATACTTCATAGGTCCCTAGATATCAATGACATGAGCACTGATATTACAAATCCCAATTTTTCTCGCGAGCAAGATATGTGTTTAGAGGAATATCAGGATTTTGGAGATGTCCAAGATTGTGATGTGCCTCTGGATCTGTTGAGGATGATAAAATAGGAGGAGAAACAATTATGCCCCATAAGAAAGAGGCAATAGAGAATGTAGCCCTAGAAGAAGGGAAAGAGGTGAAAATTGGCACGCATATTGCTAAGGACACAAGGCAAAGACTGATTGAGTTGCTACGTAAGTTCAAGGATATCTTCGTATGGTCCTATCAAGATATGCCAAGGTTAAATACCGATATTGTGGTACATCGTCTTCCAATAAGATAGGATTGTAAGCCAGTCCAACAGAAGTTGCGAAGAATGATGCCAGATATTGTATTGAAAATAAAGGACGAAGTTAAGAAGCAGTTCAATGCAAGATTCTTACAAGAGGTGAAGTACTCTGAATGGGTAGCTAACATTGTACCAGTCCCTAAGAAGGATGGGAAGGTACGAATGTGTGTTGATTACAGAGATCTGAACAAAGCTAGCCCGAAAGATAATTTCTCTCTACTACACATAGACACTTTGGTAGACAACACAGCAGGATATTCATCGTTCTCCTTCATGGATGGTTTCTCAGGGTACAATCAGATAAAGATGCATCCTGAGGACATGGATAAAACCAGATTTATAACATTGTGGGGCACCTTTTGTTACAAGGTAATGCCCTTCGGGCTAAAGAATGCAGGGGCAACATACCAAAAGGCTATGGTGACTTTATTCCACGATATGATGCACAAAGAAATTCAGGTGTATATTGATGACATGATTGCTAAATCTCGAACAGAGAAGGAACATATTGAAGTTTTGAGGAAGTTGTTCCTGAGATTAAGGAAATTTCAGTTAAAGCTTAATCCGGAAAAGTGCATCTTCGGAGCTAGGTTAGGGAAGTTATTAGGCTTTGTGGTCAGCGAAAAGGGAATAGAAGTTGACTCAGAGAAAGTTAGAGCCATACGAGAATTGCCTCCACCACATACTCAGAAGGAAGTTCGGGGTTTCCTTGGAAGATTAAATTATATCGCTCGGTTTATTTCACAATTAACCGAGAAATGTGATCTTATATTTCGCCTCCTTAGAAAACACAACCAAGGTACTTGGGATGAGGAATGCCAGAATGCTTTTGATAAGGTTAAGCAATACTTGTTAAATGCTCCAGTGTTATCTTCGCCTAGTCCAGATAGACCATTAATTCTATACTTATCAGTGTTTAGTAATTCTATGGGATGTGTGCTTGGCCAACATAACGAGTCGGGAAGAAAGGAGAAGGCAATATATTACCTTAGTAAGAAACTCACAGAGTGTGAGATGAGATATTCGCCAATTGAGAAATTGTGTTATGCTTTAATCTGGACGACTCGAAGGTTAAGACAGTACATGCTATATCATACTACTTGGCTAATTTCAAAACTTGATCCTTTGAAGTATATGATGGAGTCAACAGCTTTGAATGGGAGAATGGCAAGGTGGCAAATTCTGCTTTCAGAGTTTGACATAGTCTATGTGAGCTAGAAGGCTATAAAAGGAAGCGCGATAGCTGAATTTCTGGCTAGTAGAGCTCTAGAGGACTATGAGCCGTTGAATTTTGATTTCCCAAATGAAGAGTTGATGTGTGTAGCAACTACAGAAGATTATCCTTGGAAGCTGAACTTTGATGAGGCATCCAATGCAGTGGGAAATGGAATTGGGGCAGTCCTGGTATCCCCAAATGGCGATTATTATCCATCCACGTGCAAGTTGGATTTTGATTGCACAAACAATATGGCCAAGTATGAAGCGTGCATCATGGGACTCTGAGCGGCTATAGAGCGAGGAATAAGAACCTTGGAAGTATATGGAGACTCTGCATTGGTAATTTACCAGCTTAAAGGTAAATTGGAGACAAGGGATCCTAAATTGATCAATTATCAAAAGCTAGTTTTAGGGTTACTTGAGGAGTTCGATGACATCACTTTCAATTATATCCCACGAGACGAAAACCAGATGGCAGATGCTTTAGCAACCTTGGCTTCAATGATTAGAGCGAATAAAGAGGAGGAGATGAGACCCATTCAGATGAGTATCTTTGAGGCTCCAGCTTCCTGTTGTAACGTGGAAGAAGAAAAAAAGGATGATAACCCTTGGTATCAGGATATATTGTGATATGTGAGAGATCGTAAATACCCAGAATAGGCAACTAAAAATGATAAGTGAACTTTAAGGAGATTAGCCTGCGATTACATTTTGGATGGGGACATCTTATACAAAAGAAGAAAGGACCAAGTACTATTGAGATGTGTTGACGCCGTGGAAGCTAAGTTAATCTTGGAAGAAGTTCACGAGGGTGTTTGTGGGACACACGCTAATGGTTTCACGATGGCTAGACAAATCATGAGGTTTGGATATTATTGGTCTACTATAGAAGGGGATTGTCTCAACTACGCCAAGAAATGCCATAAATGTTAGATTTATGGAGACAAGATTCATGTACCACCTTCACCTCTAATGTTATGACTTCTCCATGGCCTTTTTCCATGTCGGGCATGGATGTCATTGGGCCAATATCACCAAAAGCCTCAAATGGGCATCGCTTTATTGTTGTGGTCATTGATTACTTCACGAAGTGGGTGGAGGCTACTTCTTATGCAAATGTTACTAAGTCGACTGTAAGTCGATTCTTGAAGAAAGAGATCATTTGTCAGTATGGGATGCCTGAAAGGATCATATCAGACAATGCATTGAACTTGAACAACAAAATGATAGCAGAAGTTTGTAGTCAGCTCAAGATTGAGCATCATAATTCATCTCCATATCGCCCGAAGATGAATGGGGCAGTAGAAGCTGCTAACAAAAACATCAAGAAGATAGTGGGGAAAATGACTGAAACCTCCAGAGATTTGCATGAGAAATAACCATTTGCACTCTTAGCCTACCGAACGTCCATCAGAACCTCTACTGGGGCAACTCCTTTCTCGTTGGTTTATGGGATGGAAGCAGTGTTACCCATTGAAGTAGAAATACCGTCTCTCTGAGTCTTGTCAGAGATAAAGTTGGATGAGGATCGCGATATGATCAGTTGAATTTGATTGAGGAAAAGAGGCTAAGGGCCATTCGTCATGGTCAGATGTACCAGAAGCGAATGATGCGAGCTTACGACAAGAAAGTACAACCAAGAGAATTCCACGAGGGGGATCTTGTGTTGAAAAAGATCCTTCCCATTCAGAAGGACTTTAGAGGAAAATGGATGTCGAATTGGGAAGGGCTGTATGTCGTGAAGAAGGCCTTCTCTGGGGGTGTATTGATCTTAATGGAAATGGATGGAAAGAGTTTACCTAATCCAGTGAATTCAGACTCAGTCAAAAAGTAATTTGTCTAAAGGAGAGGAGAATCCAGGGTGAAAACCCGCAAAGGGCGCCTTGAGTTTTCGAAAAAAAATAGAGAATCCAGGGTGAAAACCCGCAAAGGGCGCCTTGTGACCAAAGGAGTTTTGAGTTGAAAACCTGAAAGGGCAGCTCAAATTTTGAAGAGCACACGGTAATCTTGCTATATCTGATTCAACAAAGAGTGATGCGCGTTGCATATCGAGGCATCAACAAAGTACTTTGGATCTTTTAAACACATGTTGAACTCAAGAAAGTCTTCATGGAACTGGTGTATAGACGCTCAAGCGGCAATATCTAGGGCATCTAACTTTTGTCCTGTTTGCTATCTTTAGATTCTCTTTCTTCTCAAAGATAGGATATCAGATTAATTTCCTTTGTATTTTTGACAAATTCATTCAAATCTAATTATTCTCAAGATTAAATTCATCTTCCATTATTCTTAAAGTATGTTGTATTAAAATAATGATAGATGAATTAAATAATTTTCACAAATGAAGTTTTGCTTATTACTCTAGAAATTTCTAGATAATACAAGAAACTAAAACAGAACAATTGTTCGAGGAATTCACGTAAGTGAGGTTTGAAAGAACTCAAAGAAATTCTTTCTTTAGTCTAAAATGATGATTGGACAAATCAAACGATTCGATCCTAAGAGAGGATCATCTTACAAACATTTTTGGTGGGTCATAGCATTGGAAGAATGGTACAAACCCACAGGCTGAGCAGGAATGATATTTCAAGAGAAATAAGGATAAACTTTGACGAAGAAAAGAGTGGTGACGTCTGGAACAGGGGTCATATTCATAAACATTTTGCATTATAACATGTTTAATTAGGAGCATTTGACTCACTTCGATTACAGCATCCTAATCATTAGGCATGAACTCATACACATTGTACAGGTTATGTCCTTCAAGGGACAATGAACATTGATGCGCCTTAACCCTCTAAGCATAGGGTAACAGGCTAAAGCATAGCAGATCTAGCCTTCGAATTTTTTGCATCGAAGTAGATCCATGATGATTTGGCATCCTTGCATTTACAAGGAGCAGATCGAAGATAGCAGATTTGGCATCTCTGTATTGTCAGAGAGCAGATCGAAGATAACAAATTTGGCATATTTGTATTGTCAGAGAGCAGATCGAAGATAGCAAATTTGGCATCTCTGTATTGTCAGAGAGCAGATCGAAGATAGCAGATTTGGCATCTCTGTATTGTCAGAGAGCAGATCGAATATAGCAGATTTGGCATCTCTGTATTGTCAGAGAGTAGATCGAAGATAGCAGATGTATTGTCAGGGATCAGATCGAAGATAGCAGATTTGGCATCTCTGTATTGTCAGAGAGCATATTAAAGATAGTAGATTTGGCATCTTCGTATTTTGACAAGGAGCAAATCCAAGAAGTAGATTTGGCATCTCTGTATTCAATGGGGATTAGATCCAAGATCATTTGGCATCTTCGTATTTGACGAGGAGCAAATCTAAGAAGCAGATTTGGCATCTCCGTATTCGACGGGGAGCAAAACCAAGAAGATGATTTGGCATCTCTGTATTTGATGGGGAGCAAATCGAAGCCACAGCAGATCTGATCTTTGTCGAGCCAGATCTAAGATGATTTGGCATCTCTGTAATGGATGGAGAGCAAATTGAAGACATTAGTAGATCTGACCTTCATCAAGGCTGATTCAAGATGATTTGGGTATCTCTGTATTCAAGGGGGAGCAGATCGAAGAACTCAAGACTCGGCGAGCCTGGGCGAAATTGTTTTTTATATCTTTGCTCTATTCATGTTACATAGTAATAAGTAAAGAGGGACAGCTGTAGAGCCCATATTTTTCCCAGGCTTACAAAAATTAAAAAAACAAAATTAAACGAAAAATAAAATTAAACAGTCCATTTAAGTCCTTTTACAGAACCCAAATACCATAGCCCACTAACCCGTAGGCCCAAAATTAGATGCCTAACTCAATTACCCGTTACACCCATAACCCAGCTAAACACTAACCCAATAACTTGCTTAACCCAGCAGCCCATTTACAATCAAATACCCAATACCCCTAATACCCTAAACTAGTCCAGTAACCCAAGACTTAATTGGCGTAATTGGCCCAACCTATCTTCAGCTACGAGAAACCCTAGCTAAGGTTTGCGCTGCAGCTCTCAAGCCATACCAAACATCAGAAGATCTCGCGCCGCAAGCACCAGTACGCATTTAATGCTTGGTCCGTCACCACCATCGCTGCCTTCATCATCACTGCAGTGATTTCGCTCACACCGCACACAAATGGAAAGAAAAGCAGCATAGCAGCACAAAAATAGGAAGAAACCAAAGGAAATTATTCTTACCAAATGTAAACAGTGGCTATAAAGCCCGAGTGCTATCATTGTAATAGGGATCACACGGACCACATACACAAACAGTTGTACGATTTACTACGCAAACAGAAACACAAACAGTGTTTTTTTTTTAAAGAAATGTGATATTCTGTTTATTGTTATTTTTCGTTTCTGTTTTTTTTTAATACATACAAAACAACATTTTTAAAGAATATTACTAAAAAGAGGGAAAGAGGGTTACCTTTAACGCGCTTAGAAAACGGAAGATTTTAGACTCTTTGACCGCCGAGTACAATGGTGCATATAGTGACGCATGTAGTGGTCAACCGTCGGAGCTTTTGCCGGATTCCGGGCTAAGAAAAAGAACCGAGAGAGAGTTTTAGAAAAAGGGCAGGGTTTAAATGAATTTGGGTGTAAAATTTTGTTTTTATAATAGTATAAAATGGTACCATTTTGGCTTAAAACAATAACCCCTAAAACGACGCCGTTTAAGCATATAACCCGTATGTTGACCTGACCCGACCAAGGGATTCGCGTGTTTTCTGTTATTGGAATAATTGTCCAATTGGTCCTTCCGCCCTTCTATCCTTTAAAATTAAATTTCTTTCATATTTAAAATTTACCCAATAACTTTATTTTTAATTTCAATTTAGTCTCGAGCCTATGATACCTGAACGCTGGAAACGGTGACGTTTTAGGGATTAGGGTTATTTACCCAGTGAGTCCCTCTCTTTAGACGCGCACTCTAATTAGGCCCCAAATTCAGTTTTGATATTTTAAAAATTAACCCTACAATTTTATTAATCATTAATTTTAATCCTTTTTTTTATATATTTCTAAATTTTTTATTTTAAATATTTTAAATATTATTTATTTTACTATAAATATTATTCATATATAAAAAATTATTTATTGTATATTATTTTATTATATATTTATATTATTATGTTATGTTGTCTATTATATATATTATCTATTATTTATTTATATTTTATCATATATTATTTATTATGTTGTTTATCTTTATCTTTATTATTAAAATTTTAACAGTTGTAAATTATTATTAAAATTATATATTATTAAATATTTAGTATGTTATATAATCTTCTAAACTTATTACAAAATTGTGTTCCTATTTAACATATTATTATAAATATATATATTAGATTATTATACCATATAGTATTTTTTTGTATATATATTAACCTTTTTTTTTTTAAATCTCTTTTCACTATTTATATACTGTTTTAAATATTTGTTATATTGCACTTATTTCCTTTTTGACTTATTTTATATATGTTCATAAATTTGTTGATTTATTTTCATATGGTTTTTTTTATTTAGTGTTTTTTAGTATGTTAATTTTATCTTAAATTATTATTTTTTATGTTATTTATTGTTTTTATATATATATTTACATAAAAATTGATTATTTTAAGCTATGTTTGCATATATGTTATCAAATTTAGGGTTTTCCACGTTGTGTTTTGCATGACATGTTAATGTATGTTGTTTTTTTTTAGGTATATTTGCATGAATTGCCAAAACATGTACCATGTAGTTTATGTTATTATTGATATCTTGAAATATATTAAATGCATCATCGTTTAAAAATTTTTAAACCCCAAAAGAGTTTTAAAAATGAGGCAATGTTTTTTCGTATTTAGGAATTTGGGAAATGGTGCCCTAACATGCTGGGTTACGATTTCCTGTTTGTCTAAATGCCTAAAATACCCTTCTAAATGATTTTATAAATTACGAGGTGATTTCAGTTGCAAGAATTTCAGTGTAACGCCCCGTACCTGAGACCGTCGCTGGAGTCGAATACGAGGTGTTAACAGACTTAATTCATTACTTAAACAGCTCAAACAATTTAATTTTAAAATTTTCAGACAAGCTGAAAATCTGCGTCACAGTCGCTTAAAAATTCATATCTCGAGTTAATAAACTCAAAATTAAGATCCTTAAATTTTATATGAAATGAGACTCATATTTCTATCTACTAATTTTTTTCTAGAATTTTTGGTTGAGCCGAATAAAAAATTTTATTAGTTAAAATCTCCCCTGTTTCAGGGTTCGACTACTCTGACCTCTGTGTATTACGAATCATATATCTCTCTATATAAAATTTCAATGACTATGAGGTTTGTTTCTATTAAAACTAGACTCAATAATAAATCTGTACATATAAAGAAAAACTTCTAATTATTTTTGTAAAATTTATTATGGATTTTTAAATTCAGAATAGGGGATCCAGAAATCACTCTGTCCTTGTTTCACAAAAGTTTAAATATTTCATAAAATATAATTTATATGCCTATTTTGTTCATTCCATATGAAAATAGACTCATCAAGCTTCGATTCCATAACTTATTCATTATTTAATTCCATTTCTACTATTTTTAGTGATTTTTCAAATTCACGTCACTACTGCTGTCTGAATCTATTTTATGGTAAATTTTACCTATTTCATTGTTTCCATGGATTAGCTAGAAATTTGACATACATAACACAAAATATGATCATGATTAGCCATTCCAATGGCTAATCATTACCAAGAATTTTCATACCACTCAATAACCATATCATAAGACCATATATACAAAATGATTATAGTGCTATACATGCCATACTCAAAATATACAAGCCATTATGCCAAGATGGTATACTTGATAGTGTGAGCGAGCCTCCGACTGCTCCCGATTTCCGAGCTGACTTGTCAAAACTAGAAGGAATGAAAAGGAGGGAGTAAGCATAAATGCTTAGTAAGTTCACAAGCAAATAGCAAGTAACATAACCATATAAGCAAACATAAAATATCATTTGCATAATCATCATCAAGACATTCATGTCATATTTTCATTTATCATCTTACCACATTGTTGATATATCGAGTTTTCAACCCGAGGGTTAAGTACATACCTGTTCAAAGTATCCATCTCACAACACTTACCAATATGTCCCTTTCATCTCTAGTATTCCTCCATTTGAGTAGAACTTTACCCGTTGAACACATCGGAATATAATTCGGATACACGGATAATTTGCACATAAGTGCCATATATGTAATCAAGCAATCATGTAACCCGCCCATAAGTGAACTCGGACTCAACTCAACGAGCTCAGGCGTTCGCATCCATAAGTGAACTCGGACTCAACTCAACGAGCTCGGATGCCTAGTTACATCTCTCGAACTTGGACTCAACTCAACGAGTTCGAACATTCGCATCCATAAGTGAACTCGGACTCAACTCAACGAGTTCGGATGCTCAACCATCCTAGTGACATGTCACTTGTATCCTAATCTATTCCTAAGGTTCAAACGGGCTTTTTCCCTCGATCTGACATTTGCCATCTTCCACGGAATATCGGAACCGATACTCGGTAGCAATTCATATTTATCAAGTAGTAAACATAATTTGCATATTACTCAACGTTAATCATAAAGCATATTATTTCACGATTAAAAGTCAGCATATCATATAATTAACATCAATAACTTAAAAATAACAATTATGCTACATTATTTACACATGAACTTACCTCGTATGCGAAAATGGCTACTTTTACTATTTCGTCCACAACTTGGTATTTTCCCCATTTTAGCCCGAATTTTAGTTTTCCTTGCTCTATCATTTAAAATATAGTCTAATTAGGACTCACATTATACAAATTGACCCAAAATCATATTTTGGAAAAATTACAATTTTGCCCTTAAACTTTTGCATATTTACACTTTTGCCCCAAAGCTCGTAAATTAAACTTCAGCCTATTTTCTTATGTTTTATGACATGCTAATCATTTTTCCCTTCTATAGCAACATCAAATTCTCACTCTAACATGTACTTATGAACATTAGGTATTTTTACCGATTATGTCGTTTTACTCGTTTTTACATAAAATCACTTAGCAAAAGTTGTTTAACACAATTTCAAGCTTCATATTCTACCATAAAACATCAAAATAAACACATTTCACCTATGGGTATTTTTCCAAATATGAACCCTAGCTTAAATTATTGCTAGAATAAGCTTAATCGAGCTCACCGGATTCCAAAAACGTAAAGAACATTAAAAACGGGGCTTGGAATCACTTACTATTGAGCTTGGAAAGCTTGAAAACCCTAGCCATGGCTTCCCCCATGTTAATTTCGGCCTCCATGAAGAAGATGAGCAAAATTGGCTTTTAATTTTGTATTTTAATTCATTTTACCCCTAAATGACCAAAATTCCTTTACTACTAAACTTTCAAAAATTCCTTCCATGTCCTAATTTTGTCCATGAACTTAAAATTGGTAAAATTGCTATTTAATACCTCCTAATTAATATTTCAATGCAATTTCATACTAAAAACTTCTAGAATGCAAATTTTGCAACTTATTCGATTTAGTCCCTACTTTCAATTTAAACACTTTAGGCATAGAATTTCATCACAAAATTTTCACACAGTCATGCAATCATATCATAATCATCAAAATAATCATAAAATAATTATTTCTATCTCAAATTTTGTGGTCACGAAACTACTATTCTGACTAAGCCCAAAATCAGGATATTACAACTCTCCCCCCCTTTTAAGGATTTTCATCCTCGAAAAACTTACCTAAAAAGTGGTCTTCACTTTTAATCTCATATTCAGTCTGTCAAGAACTTTCACTTAGGTCAGTACCTCCAATACATCTCTTTAATTTCTCATATGATCTCAAAAGCTTACAGTCTCAACTCTCAACTGTTCTTAAATTTTCAACCCTTCTCAGTTTCCCATGATATCATGACATAAAACCCGGATCTCAACTTGATTAATGGAGACCGGAATTCCAAGAAATCCAACAATGAAAGAGACCTAAAAGTCCATGAATCTGATGAGTAGTAATTCATTCAATATAGATATGATTTATGGATCTCGCCAAACATTTAACAATAGGATACATCACATTTTCCTCTTTCCGCCATAGAAATAATTCGATATGGCCTCAAGAATAATCCTTCTCATTTTTATCCCAATATCAACACTGGCAAGGATAATTTTGATAGATCCCAATGCTCGGCTTTAACCTCTTTAACAACTCAGATTTTATGTAACATCGATGCTCTAAACTATCACATTATCTCACTTGTCTTGAAACACATCACAATTCATACAGTGAGTACATTCTTTGAAAGTCAAGAAGTTTTTACTCAATATAGGCTAGTCTAGTTCGGACGCTTGATTACCAATATTCTCATCTATCCGAACTCACAAAGATGTAATAAACTTTTCAGCTTTTCACAAAACGAAAACCTTATCATTCGTAGTGACTTTAACTAATATCCAACTCTTTCTAATAAATATACACTTCTCGTTCAGACTATTTACTCTTTTATCAGTACAAAAATGAAATTCTATTATCAGACTTGGGAAAAATAATCCTGACATAATTGTCACATAAAATCTTTCAAATAAATAATTCACCATACCGACTGAAACTCGCACTTTTATCACTTATGCCTTTACTGATGTCAAATCCTTACACAAAAATTAGAAAAAACCCCAATAATAAAATCACCACATTACCAAGATCAAATTAGAAGTATAGTCATATTTGACATGATTATCACGAGCTGAAGAATGCACTTCGAACATGAGTCATAATTGATAAATTATGGAACAAAGATAACAAGAAAATCGAATAAAGAAATCCAAGATAGAGAAACCCAGAATAAAGAAATCCAGAATAAAGAGACCCAAGATACGATACTATGCCGGAGAATCGAAAACCAAACTCATAGAGAAAATACGGAATACCCCGATAATTCTTTAAAGAAAGAAAGTCCAAAAGAAAACATCATTTAGTCCCACTGAAATCAAATATAACAAGATCAATATATCTTCTCATACATATGTATCAGATGAAGCATCAAGTAGAAGAAACAGAATCATAATATCATATGTATTCTCTCATCAATTCTTATCAGACGAAATGAAATAGAATACTTGATGAAATAGAGCAATATAATTTATAAACCAGTCAGATTACCAATGCTTTCATCCAACACCAGAATTAGAAGACATTCCCATATAACAAAAATTTCTTTAGAAGATCAATAGCCATAGAAATATTTCTAAGAACGGGTAAACACATAGAACATCTCAAAAGAGACCACTAAATCTGTCCAAATATAATCACACACACTCAGATAGTTAACATTTCAAATACCATTTCCCCAACTAGTTCTGCTGTTACAAATTTCATATTAAACCATTCACTAAAGAAAGCCAATTCTGAATAAATTTCGATTTACACTTTTCTCAACCTTGCACCTGAGTAATTCGATTTACCAAAGAGAATTCCTTCTCAAATTGGGACAAGACATAACTCCAATAATCTTTACGTCAATCCGATACTTTATCGTCTCTCGACTTTACTTATCACTCATTTTCAATCTCTGATCATACTTATAACTATTCTATCATTGAACTCTTTGGGTTCTCAACCAGAGACTTATTCAATACAGATCTCATGAAATTCCATTATAAGTACCACTTCGGTAAGGGGGAGGGGTTGTAGGACCTCTCACTCGACTTTCTTATACATACACATATGACACAATTCCATCATCATAGCAACATCATCAAAATCATGTCATTCATTCAGCAATGCAACATTCATGTTGGCTTACACAAATTTTCCTATTGTCCCATTTAGACAATATACTTATGCATACATTCTATGTTTTCTAGATAGCTTTACTTATCGATTCATTTAATTAAATTAAGTCATGCTCATGACATCATATAAGGCCAAACAAACATAGATATTTGCACCACAATTACAACTTTCATTTCGTGCATCATCATGTACATATCATTACAATCATATAATTCAAATTCAACAATTTAACATAGATAAGTTCATTTCATTATAATCCTTTATCTCATAAAAATTATATATCATTAACATTTATCAACATTCGACATCCAAATCAAGACAAGGACATTTTCATTCGTATCATGATATTATGACCTTTATTCATACCTTTACTACTTTCTATTTATTCCATTCATCTTATCAAGTAAGCCACATACACTACATCATATGAGCATTAAACAATTATGGATATTTATCACATATGCATCATAAACTTTTATTCATACTTTTCTGAACTGAGACTTATCACAATCATAACTTTACTCAAATACCTTCACATAATATTAAACATGGTCGGCGCAGCTCGGTTGGAGAGTACCCTGTCTAAATAAGATGGTACTCATACGCGTCGGAAGACATCACACTATCACAGATCAGTGGCATGTATAGCTAAACTTTTACACATGCTAGGTTAGTCCGAGAACCGACTAAACCTGCTCTGATACCACAAAATGTAACGCCCCGTACCCGAGACCGTCGCTGGATTCGAATACGAGGTGTTAACAAACTTAATTCATTACTTAAACAGCTCAAACAATTTAATTTTAAAATTTTCAGACAAGCTGAAAATCTGCATCACAGTCACTTAAAAATTCATATCTCGAGTTAATAAACTCAAAATTAAGATCCGTAAATTTTATATGAAACTAGACTCATATTTATATCTACTACTTTTTTTCCAGAATTTTTGGTTGAGCCAAATAATACAGTTTATTAGTTAAATTCTCCCCTGTTTCAGGGTTCGACTACTCTGACATCTGTGTATTACGAATCATATATATCTCTATAAAAAATTTCAATGACTATAAGGTTTCTTTCTATTAAAACTAGACTCAATAAGAAATCTGTGCATATAAAGAAAAACTTCTAATTATTTTTGTAAAATTTATTATGAATTTTTAAAGTCAGAACAGGGGATCCAGAAATCACTCTGTCCTTGTTTCACAAAAGTTTAAATATTTCATAAAATATAATTTATATGCCTATTTTGTTCATTCCATATGAAAATAGACTCATCAAGCTTCGTTTCCATAACTTATTAATTATTTAATTCCATTTCTACTATTTTTAGTGATTTTTCAAATTCACATCACTACTACTGTCTGAATCTATTTTATGGTAAATTTTACCTATTTCATGGTTTCCATGGATTAGCTAGCAATTTGACATACATAACACAAAATATGATCATGATTAGCCATTCCAATGGCTAATCATTACCAAGAATTTTCATACCACTCAATAACCATATCATAAGACCATATATACAAAATGATTATAGTGCTATACATGCCATACTCAAAATATACAAGCCATTATGCCAAGATGGTATACGGATAGTGTGAGCGAGCCTCCGACCGTTCCCGATTTCCGAGCTGACGTGTCAAAACTATAAGGAATGAAAAGGAGTGAGTAAGCATAAATGCTTAGTAAGTTCACATGCAAATAGCAAGTAACATAACCATATAAGCAAACATAAAATATCATTTGCATAATCATCATCAAGACATTCATGTCATATTTTCATTTATCATCTTACCACATTGTTGATATATCGAGTTTTCAACCCGAGGGTTAAGTACATACCTGTTCAAAGTATCCATCTCACAACACTTACCAATATGTCCCTTTCATCTCTAGTATTCCTCCATTTGAGTAGAACTTTACCCGTTGAACACATCGGAATATAATTCGGATAATGGATAATTTGCACATAACTGCCATATATGTAATCAAGCAATCATGTAACCCGCCCATAAGTGAACTCGGACTCAACTCAACGAGCTCGGGCGTTCGCATCCATAAGTGAACTCGGACTCAATTCAACGAGCTCGGATGCCTAGTTACATCTCTCGAACTCGGACTCAACTCAACGAGTTCGAACATTCGCATCCATAAGTGAACTCGGACTCAACTCAACGAGTTCGGATGCTCAACCATCCTAGTGACATGTCACTTGTATCCTAATCTATTCCTAAGGTTCAAACGGGCTTTTTCCTCGATCCGACATTTGCCGTCTTCCCCACGGAATATCGAAATCGATACTCTGTGAGCAATTCATATTTATCAAGTAGTAAACATAATTTGCATATTACTCAACGTTAATCATAAAGCATATTATTTCACGATTAAAAATCAGCATATCATATAATTAACATCAATAACTTAAAAATAACAATTATGCTACATTATTTACACATGAACTTACCTCCTATGCGAAAATAGCTACTTTTACTATTTCGTCCACAACTTGGTATTTTCCCCATTTTAGCCCGAATTTCAGTTTTCCTTGCTCTATCATTTAAAATATAGTCTAATTAGGACTCACATTATACAAATTGACCCAAAATCATATTTTAGAAAAATTACAATTTTGCCCCTAAACTTTTGCATATTTACACTTTTGCCCCAAAGCTCGTAAATTAAACTTTAGCCTATTTTCTTATGTTTTATGACATGCTAATAATTTTTCCCTTCTATAGAAACATCAAATTCTCACTCTAACATGTACTTATGAACATTAGGTATTTTTACCGATTATGTCGTTTTACTCGTTTTTACATAAAATCACTTAGCAAAAGTTGTTTAACACAATTTCAAGCTTCATATTCTACCATAAAACATCAAAATAAACACATTTCACCTATGGGTATTTTTCCAAATATGAACCCTAGCTTAAATTATTGCTAGAATAAGCTTAATCGAGCTACCGGGATTCCAAAAACGTAAAGATCATTAAAAACGGGGCTTGGAATCACTTACTATTGAGCTTGGAAAGCTTGAAAACCCTAGCCATGGCTTCCCCCATGCTAATTTCGGCCTCCATGAAGAAGATGAGCAAAATTGGCTTTTAATTTTGTATTTTAATTCATTTTACCCCTAAATGACCAAAATGCCCTTACTACTAAACTTTCAAAAATTCCTTCCATGTCCTAATTTTGTCTATGAACTTAAAATTGGTCAAATTGCTATTTAATACCTTCTAATTAATAATTCAATGCAATTTCATACTAAAAACTTCTAGAATGCAAATTTTGCAACTTATTCGATTTAGTCCCTACTTTCAATTTAAACACTTTAGGCAAGAATTTCATCACGAAATTTTCACACAGTCATGCAATCATATCATAATCATCAAAATAATCATAAAATAATTATTTCTATCTCAAATTTTGTGGTCACGAAACTACTATTCCGACTAAGCCCAAAATCAGGATATTACTTTCAGAATATCATGTCCTATCATGCTGGATGTGATATTTATATATTTTTGGAATGAAGGAATCTCGGTTTTAAACTCAAACTATTCTGGCTTTTAAAAGGGATCCTATTTTTAAAATCTTTCAAAATTTTGACATTCAGACAGAAAACTATTCAATTTGGTACCGATTTTGGGCGTTGCGAGGGTGCTAATCCTTCCTCGTACGTAACCAACTCCCGACCCTATTTACTCAAATTTTCGTAGACCAAAATGTTTAATGGTGATCCAATCGCACCTAAAAAGATTAGTGGTGACTCCCGTTTTCATTTTTTTAAAGTCAAACCCTGTTTTTCAAACCCCGTTAAAAAATGGCTTCGACAAAGATAATCCTGGGCTATTGGTTTTTATCCTTGAGAAATGAATTTAAAAAGAGGAGAAGATAATATTGGGTTGTTGGATTTACCCTAGGGAAAATGCCTATAAAAAGCCAAAGGGGGAAATCCAAGAAGGGCAAACAACTGGGAGAGATCCTTAAGCAAGAATAGAGGGTAGCAATTTTGGAGGTGAATTAAATTTTGGATAAGTAATTTACTGAGTTGTGTTAGAGGTGAATTAAATTTTGGCAATATTATTAATATTTACGGAGTTATATTAGAGGTGAATTAAATTTAGGATAAGTAATTTTCATGAGTTAAGAGTTATTAAGGTACAGGGACTAAATCGTGTTAAAGTTAAAATGTTGAATTATAATTAAATCATAAAATAAAATAGAAATAAATGACTTAAAAAGCAATTATACCTTTGCTTAGTTGTAATGGGATTTATATATATTATATATAAGTTGTATGTATTATGTCAACCTCAATAAATATTATATCAAATTATAATGAAATATAATATAATAAATAAATAAATGAAAAACAAAATAAAGACAATTGGAAGATAATTGAATGAAAGAGAATTCTTTCATGCAACCATTTTTTACGAAGCTAAGAAGAAGAAGAGAAAGAAACGCACGGCTTAGCGGCTTTAGGTTCAAGCTCAAAATTGATTAGTGCAATTTAGTCATTTTCTTGTAATTTTTACATTTTTGGAATCTCAGTACCTAGAGCTAGCCAACCCATGTTTTAATTTTTAATATTTTTTAAGTTTGAACATGTTACCATTGTTGATTAGTTAGAGTTTTAGAGATTAAATTGATATATTTTTAAGCTAGAACTGGAAAATGACTAAATTGTGGAGTCAATTATTGATTTTGAGCAATAGGGACCACATTGTGAAAAATTCAAAATTAAGGGGTAAAATTGAAAAATAAGGAGCTAAATTTGGCTTAAAGTGAAATTAGTATAAAAATTTGAGGTTAAATGTGGGGGTTAAATTAGTCTCGATTTAGGGACTAAACTGAAGTTTAAGCAAATGTAGTATAAAATTTGAAATTTAATGAGAATTGAATTGTGTATTATTAATTTATTTTAATTGTTTTATTTTGTAGCTAACGTCATCCCGGAATCCTCGAGTAAGAAGGGGAAAGACTAGGTCGACGTCAAGTAGCTCGGAATATATGGTTTATGTTTCTATAATCCGAACTAAATTATAAATTGTTCATAATGATTTAATTGTCATGGTAAGCATTTAAGGTGAGAATTTTATTCAACTGGACTTATGTGAATCGATGGTTGATTATGAAGACTCAATTGTGCATATTTGATATATATATATAATTGTATAAATGTATTAGTTGAGTATATATGTTGGAATAAATAAGTCGTTACTAAGTTGAGTAATGTATATATATGTCGAGACCATTTTAAAATCGGGTTTCGAAAAATGGGAATCGACTTTAAGAAAAATGAAAACGGGAGTTGTCACCAATCTTTTTAGGTGTGATTGGATCACCTTTAAAACATTATTGTTTTAAAATCATTAGTTTTGGTCTACGAAATAAAAGAAAGGGTTAGGGTTGGGTTGCGTGCGAGGAAGGATTAGCATCCTCATGCCCAAAAAAAATTGGTACCTAATTAATTATCAAATGTCTTTAAGGTCGGAAATTAAAAATTTTAATATGCAATCCTCTTTAAAATATTTTGATGCTTGTATCAAAATATTGATACTAAGTTAGCCTTTTTGGAAATCCCTATCTCGAAATGACAAAACGCCACATCCAGTAAGTTAGGACACAACGCTTTGAAATTCCAAGACAGTTACTCGTATTTTGAAAATCTTAAAAAACTTAGAAGGGTACTGACTATTCAAACTCAACGAGGAAAAATTGCAACCCAATAAGTTAGGGTACTACTTTTCTCGAAGCTTCCAAACACCAAGCATTGCCTTTTATTTTTGAAAACTTTGAAGTCTCGTTTTTAAAATCAATGCATGAAGGAGCATATTAACATAACATGAGAGATAAAATGTTATAATAATAGCACAACAGCATAAATATTATATACTAACCAATATCTATAAGAAATGATAACAAAATAAGAAAGATATAAAACACAATATATATTTAAGAGGAATAGGTAAAAACCCATAAACATGTAATTCAATATATATTTAAACATATAACTGATGAATGATATACAATTTTGACACATATATAATAAAAATATGCATTTGAAAATAAATTATAAAAGTCTAAGGTATTGCATAGTATATAAAATCATTAGTTCTAAAGTAAAAGCAAATATTGTATAAAACATAAGTTTTTTTTAAAAAAAACATGTATAATATAAACAATTGATAAATATAATGAGCATATAAAAATGTGATATTTAATAATAGATTTTAAAAGTATAATATATAGTAAAAATATATTTATAAGAATAACAATTACAAAAGAAATAAAATATAATTTAGAAAATTAATATATCAAATATCAAATATGTAAAAGAATTTATATTTACAGTAAAACAATTATATAATATATAAGTTTAGAATAATATGAAATAAGTAATTAATGATGAAATATACGTATTATACAAATTATAATATAATAATATCTTCAAAATATGTAATAACAAAATATGAGTAAAGTAATTATTAACATATAAATAAAGATACTTATATAATACAAGTTAAAACCTTTAA
The DNA here is from genome assembly GCA_025698475.1 of Gossypium anomalum. Lineage (NCBI taxonomy): Eukaryota > Viridiplantae > Streptophyta > Magnoliopsida > Malvales > Malvaceae > Gossypium > Gossypium anomalum. The sequence goes on from CM046968.1 coordinate 72,750,907, forward strand.
TGATAATAATATATGGATAAAAATATATAATGGTATATAAGTTGACATAATATAGAATAATTATAATTTATAATATGAAAGTGTATATATGTAAAAATAATATATAATATAAAAATAATTAATAGGTATATAAGTAAAAATATAATAATAGTATATAAATAATAATGTAAAACAATAATAATAATTTGTGAAAAATAATATATAATAAATAATAATAATATGAAATAATATTGTTAAAATGTAAAATAATATAATAGTATAAAAATATAAAAACATTATGTGATAAAAATATACTATAATAAATAATAAGTAATGATATATGTTAATATATATTAATATGATAATAGAAAGATATGAAATAATATAATATAATAAAATATAAATAAATATAAGATATATAATACGTATATTCATATTAAAATAATAGTAGATATATAAAGTTTAAAATAAATAAGTTATAAATAGATTAAAAGGAATAAAAGTGACTAAATTGAACATAAATAAAAGTCAGTGGCTAATTTAATAAAAAAATAACTGAGATCAGATCTAATTGAAATGACCATTAAAACCCTAGGGACTCATCGAGAAATTTTCCCTTGTCCCTAAACGGTGACGTTTTAATCCAAAACTTAAAACAGTTACTACAAGGACTAAATTAAAACTGAAACAAAATATCAGGGCTAAATCATAAATAAAACAAAACAAAATTGTAAACATAAGAAAGGTGGTGGAATTAATTGGGCAATTAACCCAATCTTCAAAAACACGAGGATCCTCCCCGGGTAATCGGGTCAACACGCGGATCCTGGTCCTTGGAACGACGTCGTTTTAAGCTTATTGACTTAAGCTAAAACGGCATCGTTCCTTTCGGGCTATATAAGCCAAATTCTAAACCTAAAAATCATTTTTACACCGGCCTTTAAAAAAAAAACTAAAACGCTCTGCAGAGGGGAAGAGAGAAGTCCCCTACTCTGGCCTCCAGCTACAGTGCAGTGCTTGCACACGCGCTTCACGCGCCGTCGTACGCAGTGGTCTGAAGGTTCAAAAACCTTCGTCCTTCCACAGGTAACCTCTTTCCTTTTAAACGTTACTTTTTTTTTCTTAAAAAAGCAAGAACAATTCATATATTCGTAGAGAAGAACAAAAAGTATGGAAAATAATCACCTTCTGAAATATTATTGTAGATGTTTTGTATACAATGTTTTTGTGATGTGTTTTTTTTTCTTTTTTGTGTATTCTCTCTGTATTTATCTCTCTGTGTCCCTTTTTTACAAACTTGAGAAAAGGCTTTATAGCCTTGATTTACTGCCTATTTTGGAAAGAAATCGAAAGATTTCTCTGTTCTATTCTATTTACTGCAGTCTCGCTTTGATTTCCTTCCTTTTCTTGCAGGTACCCCGAAGATCTCGGTGATGGAAGGGTTGCTGGCATTGATGGAGGCCTGTGGTGACGGTGAGGCACTGATTACGGAGGCAAAGCCTGGAATGGTGGCCTCAATTTAGGAGCTGGACAGACGCTCCCTGAACCTTCCAGAACCTGTTGCGGCGCAAGGAGAAAAAAGCTAGGGTTTCTCTGCTGCTGAAAATAAATTGGGCCGATTGGGCCAATTCAGCCTTGGGTTAGTTTAGTATATCTGGGGTAGGGTGTAAATGGGTCTGCTGTAATTCTAATTTTGGGCCTACGGGTTAGTGGTATTTGGGCTGCTGGGTTTTAGTTTTTTTGACTCTGTATATGGACTTTTAATAAATTAATATTTATTTGCCCATTTATTTTCCCCTGTTTAAGCCCGGTCAAATTTGGGCTACTACAATATACATATAAATATTGAAAATAGATGTAAATTTTATGTTGGTTGGTATTAAGAATACAAAATAAGAATCCTATTAACTGTTTTGGGCTAAGTCAGATATAGATGGCATGCCATAGGATAGGATGAGTTCAGGGATTACTTCGACTTCAAGTCGATGAGGCACTATGTGCCAATTTGCTTCGGTTTAACCGATGAGACACTAGGTGTCAACTTATTACAGTGTTGGGCGTAGTCATGACTTCAGATTTATCCGATAAGGAATTGGGTGCCAACTGGTGTGTTGGTTGGATCCGCGTATTCGTCCAAGTCTGAATTGTGTTAATAAGGAAATAATTGTGAATGGCGAAATTTAAATATGTGAAATGGAAATGTAATATACGAAATGAAATGAAATGGAATATTTGATTGAGATATGAACATAGATTAATTATGTTCAATTGGAATATGATCTATAATGTGAATTGGGTTGTGTCATTGCATGATTAAATTATCAAATGATTTATGAAAGGCTATTGACATAGCAAGGGTTGTGATTTGATATGTATGTTAAAACCAAATTGGAAATGGATATTTAAATAAAGTAAAATAGGGTTACCATGAAATTGCACATTTAAATTGATAGAAAAATTAAATTTGAGCATTTACATGTATTTATATCTTGTTTTTAAATGTTCCGATTATTGAATTACCACTGTGTTTTATAAAAATGATTGAAAGCAAAATCTTAAAAACAGTTTCAAACAAATTATAAAATTAAAAAAAAAGTTTTTTCTCAAGAATTTGAGAGTATTTTAGATGTTATAAAAGTGGATAGAGTATTTATAGAACTTCCACTCAATAAAGAGGTTGGTTCAGACAACAAACAAATAAATTCTCTAGTAAAAGTTCAAAATCTTGAACTCGATAACCACAAGAGTCGAGGTAGTGTTGACTACACTTCCTCGTACTTTCCTCACGGCATGCATGGCACAAACTTTTTTAATGACTTGACATAACCTTGAACTTTACAACCTCATGCGTCAAGTATTATCCGAAAAATGTTTTTCGATAAATAAATTTTAGAAACACTTAATTAATTAAACAATATTTGTAATAACCAAAATTTGCCCGGGCCTTAAACAAAAAATAAAAAAATAATAAATGAATGTTTATTGTTTTAAACAGTCCATATACAGAGCCCAAAATTTAAGTCTACTCGAGGCCCGTTTACATTTGACCCAAATACCTAAAACCTATGCCCGGTTACAGCCCACACCCGATAATACTTAAACCCAGTACCCATTACACCCAAGCCCTTACCCAAAATACACAGGTCCCAAGTGGCCCAAATCTGTTAACAAAGGACAGAGAGACCTAGGGTTTCTGGAACCCTAGGCGCCGCAAATGGAAGGTTCCAGAAGCTAAACGCCGCATTCAACGCGTCTGTCCATCTCACGACGTTCTAGTTACCCACCGTCAGTGCCGTGATTCCAGGCCATGATTCCAGGCCTCGAATTTGGCAATGGTTGACGCTCGAATCGACGCTGGTGCCGTCGTCAGTGCCGTTCATTACTGGCCTCCTCGCTGGTATCTGCAAAAGAAGAAGAAACCGCAGCAGAAAAGGAAAACAAATAGGGAAAAGAAATCAAAGATTTCTTTCTAAATGTAAACAATTCATAGAAGGCTATAAAAGCCTCTTTACTAATCTGTACAAAGGACTAGATTTTTTTTGAGACATATATACAAAAAGATATACACATATATTCACAGAAGAAATAAGAAGCAGTGGTTCATTTTAAAAGGTGATTTAAATTTTGTATTTGTTTTTTTTCTTGAACGAATATACGAATCGATTTTTTTAAGAAAACTAGTAATATTTTAAAAAAAAAGGAGTTACCTGTGGAAGGACGAGGGTTTTTAACCCTCCGACCACCGTGTGTGGTGGCGCGTGTGGCGCGAAGGCCCGCAGATCCGATGACCAGGGCCTGGTCCCGACGGAGACCGAAGCCAGTGAATTACCCTCTCTTTCAGAGGGTTTTCCTCTTTTTTTTTTTAAAACCGACTGCAAAAATGATTTCAAAGCTTAAGATTTGGTTTATAGAGCCCTAACGAAACGGTGTCGTATTGGTTTAGCTCAATAAGCATAAAACGGCGTCGTTTCAAGGCTTTGGATCCGCGTGTTGACCCGATTACCCGGGGAGGATCCGCGTGTTTTCGAAAAATGGGATAATTTCCCAATTGATCCTTTTGTGTTTTCTGTATTTTCAAATTCATTTTATTTTATTATAATTTGGCCCTAACAGTTTGATTGTATTTCAATTTAGTCCTAACAGCTCCTTTGAGGCTTACTTTGAAAACGGTGTCGTTTTGGGGATTAGGGCTAATTGCCCAGGGAGTCCCCCAACTTTTAATGCACGTTCTAGAAGGCCCAAATTATTTTTTTAAATTAGCCCTAAAGTTTTATCATTGCTAATTTTAATCCTTTTTCATAAATTTATTTCTTTTTAAATATCATTTATTATTTATTTTTACATATAAAAATTTATTTATTTATATATTAATTATTTTTAAGTATATTTATACATTATATTATTTGTTAATATATATTATTTTATATTTTTATATTATTATATATGTTATATTATCTTATGTTTTAATATACATTATATATTATATTATATTTTATTATATATTTATATCTTATTACATATTATCATGTATAGTTTTAAAATTTTATAAATTACTATTAAACGTTATTTTTTATATATTATTAAATATTTAAAATTCATTTATTATTACATTATTATATTTTCATATTCGATATGTTATTTTATTTATGTTATTAATATATATTATTACACTATTATGAAATTTATAAATTATTATTAAGTATTACATTTATGTGTATTAAACATGTAGTATGTATGTTATTATAAAGCTTTATTATTTATACATATATATATTATACATCGTTTTAGTATGTATTAAGCACTTTAAAATTTCCCTTATTTATTCATTGTGCCAAATATGTGATTCTTCCTAAGTTTTATATGTTCATATGTTACTAATATATTTTTGTTAATCGTTTAAATATGTAAATTCATTGCACGAGTTACTTGTTATCATTGATTTTATATGTTTACATGAAAATTATTTATTTATGTAAGATATATTGTCATGAAGTGTGATTATACATCTTATCCTCATTGTTTATTATGTCGTATTCTTGCATGAAATATTATTATATGTGTTTAATTTGTATTGATGTATTCATTATCTTTGCCATTTTGTATTTTCTTGCATGAAATAATAATGCGTTTATTAATATTATTTGTGATTATATATGCATGAAATGTCAAAGTATTGTGTGACGTATGTCGTAATTACCATTTACTACATTATATTTGCATGAATTGTTAAAGTACATAGTTTAATTAATCCGATATTGGTCTTTTGTAATAGGTTAAATACATCATCATTATTTTCAAAACAAAATATCTCATTCAATTCGAAAAGAATTTTTTTTTTAAAAAAACGAGGCAATGTTTGGATATTTAGGAATTTGGGAAGTAGTGCCCTAATGTGCTGGGTTGCGATTTCCCAGTTGTCTAAATATCTAAAATATCCTTCTAAACGAGTTTTATAAATCACAAGATGATTTTAGTTACGAAAGTTTAAAGATATCGTGTCCAATCATGCTAGATGTGATGTTTGTACTCTTTTAAAACGAATGAATCTTGATTCTTTTCTCAAAACATTATGGTTTTAAGGGAATCTCATTTCTAAATTCTTTCAAACTTCTGACACTAAGGCAAAATTATTCAATTTGGTACCAATTTTGGGCGTTACGAGGGTGCTAATCCTTCCTCGTACGTAACCGACTCCCGAACCTATCCTCTCATAATTTTGTAGACCAAACCGTTTTATAAAGTGATCCAATCACACTTTAAAAGATTGGTGGCGACTCCCGTTTTTGTTTTTTAAAAACCCGTTTTTAAGGAGGTTTCGACAGCTTGGCGACTCCGCTGGGGACTTAAGAGAGTCGAGCCAAGAAATTGATTATGTCTTAATGACGGAAGTTTGGAAGGTTTAAAATTTGATCATGTTTTACATGTGTTTGCTGCATATGTTTTTACCTTATTGCCGTACATTGCATTTGCATGACCGTTGTGGTCACACCCTTAAGTGGGAGTGAGAAGCTACACTTTCGTGAGGTTTTCACCTTCGTATGAGCTAGTGGATTGCTTCCGGGATACTGTACCTATGTCTTCGTGAAATGTGTCCCCCTGAACTAAACTTGGTCTATATGACCCTATAATGGGTGAGGACCGAGGAATCTGCTGGTTCAGGTACCCTTGCTTTAGAGCTAAAACTTATATAGTGAACTTTAAGAGCTTACTCTAGGAAAGATAGTGATAGCCTTTAGTAAGCTACCCTTATAAGTACTTGTTTATCATTTTTTTATATATATGATACTAACCTATTTATATTTTGCTATCATTGCATGTCATTTGGCATTTAAAGGTATCGATTCACGGTTCAATTTCTGAGTTAGAAAGTTTTGTAATGAGGAACAAATACCTTAATAAAGTGGAGGATAATGCTTCTGTCTGTACCTGGTCAGAGAAAACTCAGTTAGAGAAAGGAGATAGTGTCACCGAGGGGTATACGTCAGAGTTATAGGACTTCACCCGTGTTAATTCGACGCAGAATGAGTTTCATGAGATGAGAAACATTTGGGCCCAATGGGATGATGAGGCTAAGCAGCTTTTCTATCAGAATTATGGAGACCTTCCCTATTTGCTAGACGTCAAAGTAGATAAGCATTTGTTGGGAGCTATGGTACAGTTCTGGAACCCTGCTTATAGTTGCTTTGCATTTGGTAATGTTGATCTTGTACCTACTTTGGAGGAGTATACGACTTTACTGCGTTGCCCGAGGATTCAGGGTCATAAGGCTTATGTTAGGCCAGCTAGCCTTCCAAATTTTACGAAGAAGTTGGTAATGATTACTGGGATGAGTGAGCAGTGGGCTATAGCTCGTGTGCAGCAAAAGGGTGATAATAAGTGTATTCCATGGGCCGTTTTGAGGGATTTGATATCGACACATCCAGACGTGAAGAAAAGGGTCGACGTCCTGGCTTTGAGTATTTACGGCATGGTGATTTTCCCAAAGACGTTAGGGCACATAGATGAGGCAATTGCAGATTTATTCGATCGACTTGGAAAACATAACACATCTGTGCCTACAATCCTAGTTGAGACGATAAGATCCTTGAGCGCATGTCGAAGAACTGGTGAAGGAAGGTTCATTGGATGTGCACAATTGCTATTGGTTTGGTTTCATGGCCACTTCTGGAAGCTTGATAAGGTTTCTTGCCGAGTATTCTTTGAGGGTTATTCTCCCCTAAAGGAAGTAGTGGACATGCCTAGGAGAGATGACATTTCAGAGGAGAGGTGGATAGACATTCTTCAGAATCTTCGAGAGGAAGATGTTATGTGGAAGGCTCCTTGGTTGGTTCCTAGTGAAGTCCTTTACTGATGTGGCAGTTTTGATTGGGTCCCTCTGCCAGGGATTTGGGGAGTTGTTGGATATACACCATTGCTTGTTCTAAGGCAATATCGAGCGAGACAGTTCATCTCACAGCTATACTGAGTTTTTAGCTCAGTGATTTCTCTTATAAAGGAGATCACTACAAGAAGAAGATGCGAGATATTTCTGAGGCTTGGAAGAAGCCTTTCTGCATGAAAATCTTGACTGAAGGCTCGACGTCAACCCTTGAGTATAAAGGGTGGTTTAGTAGGAGAGCCAACAATAATGTCCCTAGGCCAATTTTGGGAATGGCTCGATCATTAGAGGAGAGCTTAAGAGTGATTCCATCAGAGTTGGAAGTTATGAAGCAAGAGTTCAAAAGAAAGAATTCAGAGCTTGAAAATAGGATGGAGAAGCTCGAAGAGGAAAAAAATGTGTTTGAGTCTTGATGTCTATGTTCAGAATATGAAAGTCGAGAAGGTGAAAAAGGAAAAGAGAAAGATCGAGATGATTTAAAGACGCACTACAAGAAAGCCCAGGTAACATTGAAAAGGGTTGGATCAGGGAAATCTTCAGAGCAGTGGCAACATGAGATTCAAGAGGAAAGAGCCAAAGCCGAGTATTGGGAGAAGAAGTTCCAAGAGATGCAGGCGCGTAATCAGGCCCTAGAAAAGGAAAATCAAGGATTAAAAGTTAAGGAGACAGAGCTTGGACGATCTCTTCATCATCATCGAAGTCGTAATTCTACGGCCGAGTTAAAAGTAAGTCTAAACAAGATCGAGGAAATGAAGCACAATATTGGAGGGTTTGAAGCAACACTGTAGGACTATGAGCTACGGATTGAGCAGCTTGAGGGAAGAGAAGAACAATGGAAGGGAGAACTTCACCATCTTCAGGATCAAGTGGAGGATAGAGATCATGTCATGGAACAGGCCTTAATTCAGATTCGAGAGGTTGCTGAACACCTGCAAGATTTGATAATACAAGCTAGAGCGCTGAGTATAATGTATGAGTCATCATCAGACAGAGGACGAGAGTTAGCATTGTTATTAGATAGGGTTAGGACTCTAGGCCTGATGGCGAAAGTGTATTTGTAATCCATCTTATGAAAATATTTTTGTTTCTTAAATAACGTTTTCTAAAATGAAACTGAATCAGGATCGACATCTTTTTGCATCCATGCATTTGTATTTCATCACATCATATGCATTCAAGTTTATAGAAAGACCTTAATTAGTTAAAATTATTAGGGAGAAAAGGAGTAAGAGAAAGAAAATCTGGAAGCAACACATCCTTACGGTACATGCGCTAAGTCGAAAAACATGGACCAAAGGTTTGAACAACTACAGAAGGACATGCAGGACCAATTGCAAGAGCAATTGGAAAAAATGCAAAATGACATGAGGGAGAAAATGTTGGAGGCTCAAAGGAACATGATGGCTGAGATAGCTCAACTACTGAGAGCCACTGGTAAGGGAAAGGCTCCCATGGCAATCACTGAAGAGGATAACGAGGGTCATCCTCCTGGTTTCACTCCACCTCACGTACAAACCCAACCTGAGGCATATCCCCGAGGACCGTCTGTCACAATAAGGCCTCAACAGGGTCAAGTCGATGTTGGGATCCCCATGAACTTTCAAACTGGTTTAGGATTCAATCCTAGAGACAATCCTGCAAATCCTGTCATTCCTGACTTAGACATGGTTGAAAAAGAGGATTTAAGAACTAAGGCTGCAAGACAGTTGGAAGAACGCTACAAATGGTTGGAGGAAAAATTCAAGGCTTTAGAGAATGCTGATGGGCATCATAGAGTTGATGCCAAAGATCTAAGCTTGGTCCCAGACTTGGTGCTTCCTCATAAATTCAAGATGCCAGAATTTGAAAAGTACAACGGGACTACTTGCCCAGAACCTCACATTATGATGTTCTGTAGGAGGATGACTGGGTATGTGAATAACAATCAACTATTGATCCACTGTTTCCAAGACAGTTTAATTGGGGCAGCAGCCAAGTGGTATAATCAACTGAGCTGGGCTAGAATAAGTTCATGGAGGGATCTTGCACAAGCCTTCATGCAGCAGTACAATCATGTGGCTGACATGACTCCGGATAGGATCACGCTGCAAAACATAGAGAAAAAGCCTAATGAAAATTTTAGGCAATATGCACAGAGATGGAGAGAGGTGGTAATGCAAGTTCAACCACCGTTGTTGGAGAAGGAGACTACCATGTTGTTCATCAACACTCTAAAGGCTCCATTCATCACTCACATGATTGGGAGCACCACTAAAAGCTTTGCGAATATATTCATGGCGGGAGAGATGATCGAGAATGCCGTAAGATATGGCAAAATCGAGAGGGAAGCAACCAAAAGATCGACCCCAACGAGAAAGGATGGTGAAGTGAATAACACAAGCACCTACTACACGAGGGCAATCACAGTTGGTCAACCTAAAATAGCTGCGGTTGAGCAACAAAGTTCTCAAAAGAAGGAGTCAGGTACAAGGCAGAATTCTGAAAGGATGCTATTCATACCTATCACCGTGACATATCGTGAGCTCTATCAAAGCTTATACGATGCACATGCTATTTCTCCTTTTCACCTAAAACCATTGCAGCCCCTATATCCCAAATGGTATGATGTAAATGCCAGATGCAAATACCATGCTGGAATACTGAGGCATTCAATTGAAAACTGTACTGGTTTTAAGAAGGCCGTAGAGAGGCATATTAAGATAGGGGTAGTGAAGTTCGACAATACCCCTAATACAGAAAACCCGTTGCCAAATCATAGCGACTAAGGAGTGAATGCTATTGGCGAAACCAGTAAGAGGAGAAGATGTTGTTGAGGTGAGGATGCCTATGAAAGTGATTTGGGAGGAGATGATAAAGAGAGGTATGTTAACCTCTAAAAACGAGAGAAGAGAAACGAGGAACTATGGTGAGTTCCATGAGAAAGAAGGACATGAAATTGAAGATTGTGAAGAATTCAAGGCTTTGGTGCAAGGCTTTATAGACAATAAAGAGCTACAAGTTTTTGAAGGTAGCTCTTGTGAAAAACAAGTATGTACGCTGGAGGGTGAACAGAAAGGAACTAGCCGGCCAAAGATTATCATTTCCTTGTTAGGGAACAACAGGGTGGGAGCACAAACAGTGCCTAAGGTCATTATCCATAAGCCTACGCCTTTCCCTTATAGAGATAGCAAGAGAGTACCATGGAGTTATGACTGCAGTGTGACAGTGCCGGAGGAGAAGAATATAGCCAGCACGTCTAAAGATGTACAAGTTGAGGGTTCATATACACGGAGTGGGAAGCAGTACGATACGATGGGCATCAGAGAGGAGCCCACAAAAACAAAGAATGCTAGTGCAGAGAAGGAAAAAGAGGCTAAAGTGCCTGTCAAGGAGCCAGTAAAGGAAGAGGAGGCTAAGGAATTTTTAAAGTTCCTTAAACATAGCGAGCATAGCGTAGTCGAGCAGTTGCATAAGCAGCCGGCTTGCATATCAGTATTGGTCCTACTTCTGAGTTCTGAGGTGCATCGGAATGCATTGATGAAGGTGCTCAACGAAAAATATGTCACTCATGACATATCCGTTAACAAGCTGGACCGGTTGGTGAATAACATAAGTGCGGATAATTTCATCTACTTTAATGATGATGAAATCCCACCGGGGGGCAGGGGTCAAGTAAGGCCTTGCACATCACAACTTGATGCAAGGGGTACACACTCCCAAGCATGCTTGTCGATAATGGATCAGCTTTGAATGTTTTACCATTGTCTACATTGAACAGATTACCCATTGACGATTCTCACATGAAGACATGTCAAAATGTGGTAAAAGCCTTTGACGGTACAGAAAGAAAGGTGATGGGAAGGATTGACATCCCTTTGGAAATAGGCCGAATATATACGAAGTAGATTTCTTGGTGATGGATATCAAGCCTTCCTACAATTGCTTATTGGGCAGGCCATGGATACATTCAGCGGGAGCGGTACCCTCATCATTGCACCAAAAATTGAAGTTAGTGACGGATGGACGGTTAGTAACCATCGATGCGGAAGAGGACATTATAGCTACAGTCACTAGTAAGGCCCCTTATGTCGAGACAAATGAAGAGTCTATTGAGTGTTCTTTTCGCTCTTTAGAATTTATAAATGCAACCTTCATTTCAGAAGGGAGTGAGCTATCGGTACCAAAGATAGCAAAAGCTACAATGATGGCTCTACAAATGATGGCGGGAAAGGGAGCCTTACCAGGAAAAGGGTTAGAAAAATACCTGTAAGGAGGGACCCAAATTCTAGAACTAAAAGAGAAGAGAGATCGCTTTGGTTTGTGCTTCAAACTGGACTATAAGCAAAGGAGGAAGGAAATTGAGAAGCGCCAAGAAGGAAAAAGGGCATGCCTTAATAGAAAAGAAGTTGAGTGGGAGCCGATGACATTTCCTCCAATATCCAAAACCTTCATATTGAGAGGGTTACTCATAGAAGAAAGTCATCAGATTAATGCTATACAAGATGAAGAATCGAAACAAAGAAACCTTGAAGGCATTTGCCCTTACGAACTGGGAAGCTCTTTGAACAATTGGACTGTGGAGGAACTTCCTGTAGTCTTTAGAAATTCTTTAGAGTAATTCTCAAAACATTCTTGTTAATCTAGAGCCTAGGAGTAATGGGATTACCTTTGTGAAATAGGCTTACGATCATCTATTATTTTTTTTAATAAAACATAACTTTTATCAATTTAAACGAGTGCAATTCTTATTCTTTCATTCATAGCACATAAATAATCATTCTTAAATTCATTCATTCTTTGTATATTCTTTATACTTCACAGATCCCTAGATATCAATGACATGAGCACTAATATATGAAATCTTGATTTCTCTCGCGAGCAAGACATGTGTTTAGAGGAATCTCAGGATTTTAAAAATGTCCAGGATTGTGATGTGTCTCTGGATCTTTTGAGGATGGTTAAACAGGAGGAGAAATAAATCATGCCACATGAGGGAGAGGCAATAGAGAAGGTAGCCCTAGAGGAAGGGAAAGAGGTGAAAATTGGCACGCATATTGCCAAAGGCACAAGGCCAGGACTGATTGAATTGTTACGTGAGTTCAAGGATATCTTCGCATGGTCATATCAAGATATGCCAGGGTTAAATACCGAAATTGTGGTGCATCGCCTTCCGATAAGACAGGATTGTAAGCCAGTCCAACAGAAGTTGCGAAGAATGAGGCCGATATCGTATTGAAAATAAAGGACGGTCAAGCGATTCGATGTAGGATTCTTACAAGAGGTGAAGTACTCTGAATGGGTAGCTAACATTGTACCAGTTCCTAAGAAGGATGGGAAGGTACGAATGTGCATTGATTACAGAGATTTGAACAAGGCTAGCCCAAAAGATAATTTCCCTCTGCCACACATAGATACTTTGGTAGACAACACAGTAGGATATTCGTTATTCTCTTTTATGGATGGTTTCTCGAGGTACAATCAGATAAAGATGCATTCTGAAGACATGGATAAAACCACATTCATAACATTGTAGGGTACCTTCTGTTACAAAGTAATGCCTTTTGGGTTGAAGAATGCAGGGGCAATATACCAAAGGGCTATGGTGACCTTATTTCACGATATGATGCACAAAGAAATTGAGGTGTATGTCGATGATATGATTGCCAAATCTCGAACGATGGAGGAACATATTGAAGTTTTAAGGAAACTATTCTTGAGATTAAGGAAGTTTCAGTTAGAACTTAATCCCGCAAAGTGCACTTTCAAAGCTAGTTCAGGGAAATTACTAGGCTTTGTGGTCAGCGAAAAAGGAATAGAAGTTGACTCAGACAAAGTTAAAGCCATACGAGATTTGCCTCCACCACGTACTCAGAAGGAAGTTTGGGGTTTTCTTGGAACGTTGAATTATATTGCTCGGTTTATTTCACAATTAACTGATAAGTGTGATCCTATATTCTGCCTCCTTAGAAAACACAACCAAGGTACTTGGGATGAGGAATGCCAGAATGCTTTCGATAAAGTTAAGCAATACTTGTTAAATGCTCCTGTGTTGTCTCTACCTAGTCCAAGTAGACCATTAATCCTGTACTTATTAGTGTTTAGCAATTCTATGGGATGTGTGCTTGGCCAACATGACGAGTCAGGAAGAAAGGAGAATGCGATATACTACCTCAACAAGAAATTCACAGAGTGTGAGATGAGATATTTGCCAATTGAGAAATTGTGCTGTGCTTTAATCTGGACGACTCGAAGGTTGAGGCAATATATGTTGTATCATACTACTTGGCTTATTTCAAAACTTGATCCTTTGAAGTACATGATGGAGTCAACAGCATTGAATGGGAGAATGGCGAGGTGGCAAATTCTACTTTCAGAGTTTGGCATAGTCTATGTGAGCCAGAAGGCTATAAAAGGAAGTGCGATAGAGAAATTTTTGGCTAGTAGAGCTCTAGAAGACTATGAGCCGTTGAATTTTGATTTCCCAAATGAGGAGTTGATGTGTGTAGCAACTACAGAAGATTATCCTTGGAAGTTGAGTTTTGATGGGGCATCCATTGCAGTGGGAAATGGAATTGGGGCAGTCCTGGTATCCCCAAATGATGATTATTATCTATTCACATACAAGTTGGACTTTGATTGCACGAACAATATTGCCGAGTATGAAGCATGCATCATGGGACTCCGAGCAGCTATAGAACGAGGAATAAGAACCTTGGAAGTATATGGAGACTCTGTGTTGGTAATTTACCAGCTTAAAGGTGAATGGGAGACAAGGGATCCTAAATTAGTCAATTATCGAAAGGTAGTATTGGGGCTACTTGTGGAGTTCGATGACATTACTTTTAATTATATCCCATGAGACGAAAACCAGATGGCAGATGCTCTAGCAACCTTAGCTTAAATGATTAGAGGAAATAAATAGGAGGAGATGAGACCTATTCAGAAGAGTATCTTTGAGGCTCTAGCTTGCTGTTATAATATTGAGGAAGAGGAAAAGGATGTTAATCCTTGGTATCAGGATATATTGTGATATGTGAGAGATTGTAAATACCCAGAACAGGCAACTAAAAATGATAAGCGAACTTTAAGGAGATTAGCTTGCAATTACGTTTTGGATGGGGACATCTTGTACAAAAGAAGAAAGGACCAAGTACTGTTGAGATGTGTTGACGCCGTGGAGGCTAAGTTAATCTTGGAAGAAGTTCACGAGGGTGTTTGTGGGACACACACTAATGGTTTCACGATGGCTAGACAAATCATGAGGTTTGGATATTATTGGTCTACCATGGAAGGGGATTGTATTAACTACGCCAAGAAATGCCATAAATGTCAGATTTATGGAGATAAGATTCATGTACCACCTTCACCTCTACATGTTATGACTTCTCCATGGCCCTTTACCATGTGGGGCATGGATGTCATTGGGCCAATAACACCAAAAGCTTCAAATGGGCATCGCTTTATTTTTGTGGTCATTGATTACTTCACGAAGTGGGTAGAGGCTGCTTCTTATGCAAATGTTACTAAGTCAGCTGTAAGTCAATTCTTGAAGAAAGAGATCATTTGTCGGTATGGGATGCCTGAGAGGATCATATCAGACAATGCATTGAACTTGAACAACAAAACGATAGCAGAAGTTTGTAGTCAGTTCAAGATTAAGCATCATAATTCATCTCCGAATCGCCCAAAGATGAATGGGGCAGTGGAAGTTGCTAACAAAAACATCAAGAAGATAGTGGGGAAAATGACTGAAACCTACAGAGATTGGCATGAGAAGTTACCCTTTGCACTCTTAGCCTATAGAACGTCCATCAGAACTTCTACTGGGGTAACTCCTTTCTCGCTAGTTTATGGGATGGAGGCAGTGTTACCCATTGAAGTAGAGATACCGTCTCTCCGAGTTTTGTCAGAAATAAAGCTGGATGAGCCAGAGTGGATTCAATCGCAGTATGACCAATTGAACTTGATTGAAAAGAAGAGGCTAAAAGCTATTCGCCATGGTTAGATGTATCAGAAGCTAATGATGCGAGCTTATGACAAGAAAGTACGACCAAGAGAATTTCATGAGGGGATCTTGTGCTGAAAAAGATCCTTCCCATTTAGAAAGACTTTAAAGGAAAATGGATGCCAAATTGGGAAGGGCCGTATGTCGTGAAAAAGGCTTTCTTTAGGGGTGGATTAATCTTAACAGAAATGGATGGGAAAAGTTTACCCAATCTAGTGAATTCAGACTCAGTCAAAAAATACTTTGTCTAAAGGAGAGAAGAATCCAAGGTGAAAACCCTCAAAGGGCGCCTAGAGTTTTCAAAAAAAAAAGAAGAAGAAATGGAGAGGCTAAGGTGAAAACCCGCAAAGGGCACCTTGTGATCAAAGGGGGTTTGAGTTGAAAACCCAAAAGGGCAGCTCAAATTTTGAAGGGTATACAGTAATCTTGCTATATCTGATTCAATAAAGAGCGAAGCGCGCTGCATATCGGGGCATCAAAGTACTGTGATTTTTAAACACATGTTGAACTCAAGAGAGTCTTCATAAAGCTGGTGTATAGACGCTCAAGCGGCGATATCTAGGGCATCTAACTTTTGTCATGTTTACTATCTTTAGATTCTCTTTCTTCTCAAAGATAGGCTTTCAGATTAATTTGCTTTGTATTTTTGACAAATTCATTAAAATCTAATTATTCTCAAGAGTAAATTCATCTTCCATTATTCTTAAAATGTGTTGCATTAAATAATGATAGATGAACTAAATAATTTTCGCAAATGAAGTTTTGTTCATTACTCTGGAAATTTCTAGATAATACAAAAAACTAAAACGGAATAATTGTTCGAGGAATTCACGTAAGTGAGGTTCGAAAGAACTCGAGGAAATTCTTTCTTTAGTCCAAAATGATGATTGGACAAATCAAACGATTCGATCCTAAGGGAGGATCATCTTACAAACATTTGAGGAATGGTACAAACCCATAGGCTGAGTAAGAATGATATTTCGAGAGAAATAAGGATGAGCTTTGACGAAAGAATGAGTAGTGACGTCTGGAATAGAGGTCATATTCATTTTGCATAATAACAGGTTTAATTAGGAGCATTTGACTCACTTTGATCATAGCATCCTAATCATTAGGCATGAACTCATATGCATTATACAGGTTAAATCCTTCAAAGGACCATGAAGATTGATGCGCCTCAACCCCCTAAGCAGTAGGGTAGCAAGCTAGAGATATAAGATTTGGCATCTTCGTATTCGACAGGGAGTATATCCAAGATAATTTGGCATCTTCGTATTCGACGAGGAGCAAATCCAAAAAGCAGATTTGGTATCTCTGTATTGTCAGAGAGCAGATCGAAGATAGTAGATTTGGCGTCTCTGTATTGACAGAGAACAGATCAAAGATAGTAGATTTGGCATCACTGTATTGTCAGAGAGCAAATCGAAAATAGCAGATTTGGCGTCTCTGTATTGTCAGAGAGCAGATCGAAGATAGTAGATTTGGCATCTCTGTATTGTCAGAGAGCAGATCGAAGATAGTAGATTTGGCGTCTCTGTATGGTCAGAGAGCAGATCAAAGATAGCAGATTTGGCATCTCTATATTGTCAGAGAGCAAATCGAAGATAGTAGATTTGGCGTATCTGTATTATCAGAGAGCAGATCGAAGATAGTAGATTTGGCATCTTTGTATTGTTAGAGAGCAGATCGAAGATAGTAGATTTGGTGTCTCTGTATGATCAGAGAGCAAATCAAAGATAATAGATTTGGCGTCTCTGTATTGTCAGAGAGCAGATCGAAGATAACAGATTTGGCGTCTATGTATTGTTAGAGAGCAGATCGAAGATAACAGGTTTGGCATCTCTGTATTGTCATAGAGCAGATCGAAGATAGCAGATTTGGCATTTTTGTATTGTCAGAGAGTAGATCGAAGATAGCAGATTTGGCGTCCCTATATTGTCAGAGAGCAGATCGAAGATAGCAGATTTGTCATCTCTGTATTGCCAGAGAGCAGATCGAAGAGAGCAGATTTGGTGTCTCTGTATTGTCAGAGAGCAGATCGAAATCTAAGATGATTTGGCGTCTCCGTATTGTCAGAGAGCATATCGAAGATAGTAGATTTGGCTTCTCTGTATTGTAAGAGAGTAAATCGAAGATAGCAGATTTGGCGTCTCTGTATTGTCAGAGGGCAGATCCAAAATGACAGACTTGGTATCTCCGTATTCGACAGGGAACAAATCGAAGACATAGCAGATTTGACCTTTGTCGAGGCAGATCCAAGATGATTTGGGCATTTTTGTATTCAACGGGGAGCAGATCGAAGAACTCAAGACTCGGCGAGCCCGGGCAAAATTTGTTCTTTTATATCTTAGCTCTATTCCTGTTACACAGCAATGAGCAAAGAGGGGCAGCTGTAATAACCTATATTTGCCCGGGCCTTAAACAAAAAATAAAAAAATAATAAATGAATGTTTATTGTTTTAAACAGTCCATATACAAAGCCTGTATGTTACCCAAAATACACAGGGCCCAAGTGGCCCAAATCTGTTAACAAAGGACAGAAAGACCTAGGGTTTCTGGAACCCTAGGCGCCGCAAATGGAAGGTTCCAGAAGCTAAACACCGCAATCAATGCGTCTGTCCATCTCACGACGTTCCAGTTGCCCACCGTTAGTGCAGTGATTCCAGGCCATGATTCAGGCCTCGAATCTGGCTGTGGTTGACGCCCGAATCGACGCTGGTGCCATCATCAGTGCTGTTCATTACTGGCCTCCTCGCTGGTATCTGCAAAAGAAGAAGAAACTGCAGCAGAAAAGGAAAACAAATAGGCAAAAGAAATCAAAGATTTCTTTCTAAATGTAAACAATTCATAGAAGTCTATAAAAGTCTCTTTACAAATCTGTACAAAGGACCGGATTTTTTTTTGAGACATATATACAAAAAGATATACACATATATTCACAGAAGAAATAAGAAGCAGTGATTCATTTTAAAAGGTGATTTAAATTTCGTATTTCTTTTTTTTTCTTGAACGAATATACGAATCGATTTTTTTTAAGAAAACTAGTAATATTTAAAAAAAAAAGGAGTTACCTGTGGAAGGACGAGGGTTTTTAACCCTCCGACCACCGTCTGTGTTGGCGCGTGTGGCGCGAAGGCGCGTAGATCCGATGACCAGGGCCTGGTCCCGACGGAGACCGAAGCCGGTGAATTACCCTCTCTTTTAAAGGGTTTTCCTCATTTTTTTTAAACCGACTGCAAAAATGATTTCAAAGCTTAAGATTTGGTTTATATAGCCCTAACGAAATGGTGCCGTATTGGTTTAGCTCAATAAGCATAAAACGGCGTCGTTTCAAGGCTTTGGATCCGCGTGTTGACCCAATTACCCGGGAAGGATCCGCGTGTTTTCGAAAAATGGGATAATTTCCCAATTGATCCTTCTGTGTTTTCTATATTTTCAATTTCATTTTATTTTATTATAATTTGGCCCTAACATTTTGCTTGTATTTCAATTTAGTCCTAACAGCTCCTTTGAGGCTAATTCTGAAAACGGCGTCGTTTTGGGGATTAGGGCTAATTGCCCAAGGAGTCCCCCAACTTTTAATGCGCGTTCCAGAAGGCCCAAATTATTTTTTTAAATTAGCCCTAAAGTTTTGATCATTGCTAATTTTAATCCTTTTTCATAAATTTATTTCTTTTTAAATATCATTTATTATTTATTTTTACATATAAAGATTTATTTATTTATATATTAATTATTTTTAAGTATATTTATACATTATATTATTTGTTAATATATATTATTTTACATTTTTATATTATTATATATGTTATATTATCTTATGTTTTAATGTACATTATATATTTTATTATTTTATTTTATATTTTATTATATATTTATATCTTATTACATATTATCATGTATAGTTTTAAAATTTTATAAATTACTATTAAACGCTATTTTTTATATATTATTAAATATTTAAAATTCATTTATTATTACATTATTATATTTTCATATTCTATATGTTATTTTATTTATGTTATTAATATATATTATTACACTATTATGAAATTTATAAATTATTATTAAGTATTACATTTATGTGTATTAAACATGTAGTATGTATGTTATTATAAATCTTTATTATTTATACATATATATATTATACATCGTTTTAGTATGTATTAAGCACTTTAAAATTTCCCTTATTTATTCATTGTGCCAAATATGTGATTCTTCCTAAGTTTTATATGTTCATATGTTACTAATATATTTGTGTTAATCGTTTAAATATGTAAATTCATTGCACGAGTTACTTGTTATCATTGATTTTATATGTTTACATGAAAATTATTTATTTATGTAAGATATATTGTCATGAAGTGTGATTATACATCTTATCCTCATTGTTTATTATGTCGTATTCTTGCATGAAATATCTAAAATATCCTTTTAAACGAGTTTTATAAATCACAAGATGATTTTAGTTACGAAAGTTTAAAGATATCATGTCCAATCATGCTGGATGTGATGTTTGTACTCTTTTAAAACGAATGAATCTTGATTCTTTTCTCAAAACATTATGGTTTTAAGGGAATCTCATTTCTAAATTCTTTCAAACTTCGACACTAAGGCAAAATTATTCAATTTGGTACCAATTTTGGGCGCATTACGAGGTGCTAATCCTTTCTCAAATGCAAACCGACTCCCGAACCTATTCTCTCATAATTTCGTAGACCAAAACGTTTTATAAAGTGATCCAATCACACTTTAAAAGATTGGTGGCGACTCCCGTTTTTGTTTTTTAAAAACCCGTTTTTAAGGAGGTTTCGACAATATTAAATTAGGTTGTATTTAAGTCAAAATATGATCTCCCATGAATAATTATTAAAAAAGGTTAAATTCTTGTCCTAATCCCTATACTTTATAAAACTTGTGAATTTAGTCTCTGTACTTTAATTTAATCATTTTTAATCCATGTACTTTTCAAATTTTAAAATTTTGATCCTCAACAAACGATTAAATTCATTAAGTTCTGTCATTTCCAAAATTTGATAATATGTGTAATGCTATGTCAGCTTGTTATTTCTACACATTACTCACTAAAAATCCAGTTAATGGAGAAATGATTGTCATTTACGTCAAGAGTAAAAGTTCAAAAATTCTAAAAGTATAGAGACTTAAACTAATCCAATTGGAGAATATTGACTGAATAAAAATTGTATGTATAGTACAGGACTAGTAATTGAATTTAACCAAATGAACTTAACTACTATTATTGGGTCAAGACTAAAATTTCAAATTTTAAAAAAGTATTGGGACTAAAATTGACCAATTTGAAAAGTACAATGACTAAAATTAATCGAATAATAATCCCTATTCCAACACCTATAATCCAGGGTGGAAGCAATATCCAAACTTTGGTTGGAAGAATCACGGTACGGAGAATTTTAAAATTGTTGCAAGACAGAATGCCGTCAGTGTACCACCTGTTTATAATCAACCTATGTCGAGGCAAAATGTCCAACAAGGTCAGTCATCATCATCATCATCATCATCACCATCTATTGAAGACTTGTTGAAAGAATTTATGGCCAAGAATGGTGTCATAATTCAGAGTCAACTGTGCCCCTATGAGCTCTTAAGAATCAAGTGGGGCAAATAGCATAGGCTTTAAAATCGAGGCCACAAGGAGCATTGCCAAGCGATACCGAGAATTCGAGAACACAAGGGAAAGAGTAATGCAAAGCTATCACTCTCAGAAGTGGGACTCAGTTGGATGATGTTGTTCAAGATACCACAGCAGAGGAGGACGCGAGACTCAACCATATAAAGATCCTAAAGCCATCTGAAAAGCACACTATACCTGAAAAGGGTAAACAACAAAATGTTGCAGCAGAATCAAATCGTGTTGTCAACAAGAATGCCACAGCAAAATAATATCAACAACTGGAAGGATGACCACCTTTACATTTTCCTCAATGATTTCTCAATTCCAAGCAGGATATTCAGTTTAAAAGATTTTTGGAGGTTTTGAAGCAACTCCATATCAATATACCGGTAATGGAAGTTTTGGATCAAATGTCCAACTACATGAAATTTATGAAAGACATATTGTCAAAGAAGCGCAAATTGGGAGAATTTAAGACTCCAATATGAGAATAAAGTAAATAAGGATTTCATGTCTGATTACTGTGAGTGGTTGATTGCACTCACGATAAGTTTTAATATTTATGATTGATCGTACCTGAAACTAACTATTATCACGATGAAAGCAAGCGTACCTATCGAACAGTAGTATAGTTTATAGCAAGACCAGATGTCGAACCCACAGGAACTAAAAGTACTAGTATTAACCTTCTTTTTATTATCTAGCCTAAGAATAATGGGAGTTGTTTTATCTAAACTAAATAACTAAACTAAGAATGCATAGAAAGTAAATTGGGAAAATACTCTTGGGAGAACTGATTGATTTAGACAATACCCAAGGAAGAATCCACCTAGACTTCACTTGTTATTCGACTCTGAACTAGACGATTTATTCACTTGAATTGATCCGTAGAAATCCCTAAATTATATTATCATCCCTCTCGAGACTAATAACGTCTAACCCTAGGTTGATTAATTGAAATCTCTTTCTAATTAAAACCCCTAGTGTTACATTAACTCAATTTATGGATTCCCTTATTAGATTTGACTCTAATCTGGCAGATTTATGGCGTCCTATCTCTTGGATTGCATGCAACTCCGCTTTATTATGAATGATCTACTCTTAGACAGGGACTATTCATCCTCTGAATAAGCACATCAATACTTGAATCAATATCCTAGGATATTAAAACAAGAGTTAAGAACATAATTAAGAATAAATCAAGTATAATTCAGAAAATATTAACAAGATCCATCTTAGGTTTCATCCCCCTTAGGTATTTAGGGGTTTAGTTCATAATTATAAAAGAAAACATCTCAGAAGAATAATAATGACAAAACATAAAGAAAACCCAAAAACCCTTGAAGGAAATTGAAGGGAGATATTCAGTCTTGAAGGAGAATCCGGCTTCTGAGATGGATCAATCGGCTTTTTTCGAGTAATTTCTTGCCTCCTACTTTGTGTGTCTTTTCAATCTTTCTCTCAGGTGTTTTAAATAGGCTTTAGAATGCTTCAAAACCCTTAAAGTTGCCTTTTCCGAATAGAATTAGACTTGGGCTCGTCAAGGACACGGCCGCGTGCCACGCCCGTGTGCAAATTACTTCAAATCGTGTTCAAGACTGTTAAATAGACATGCCCGTGTGAGGTGGTTTTAGGCCGTTTTAAAGTCTTCTAGAAAGACACGGGCGTGTGGTCTACCCGTTTGAGGAAGTCCAGACCGTGTTGATTTCCCACGTTGGCCTATTTTCTCTGTTTTTGGCCCGTTTCTCACTCTTTTTTCTTTTCTATGCTCACCTAAGTATAAGATGTGAAAATAAAGGATTAGGAGCATCAAATTCCACAAATATAATGATAATTCATCCAAAAATATACTAAGCATGAGATAAAAATATGTATAAATTATGACTTATCAGTGGTGAAATGAGATGGACAGTTATGTAAAATGACCTTTAGGATGTGAGTTCACGCCACTAGAGTAATACACCCTATAGCCATTATAGTTCCTTGGCAGCTAAATTGTGAGAAAAGTTGTTTAGGAATTAACCAAACGTGAATTAGAAGGGTAAAGGCTAAAGGAGTAATCGAGTAAGTTCCTAGAGGTGACAGATTTTGATAAGGCCACCCAATCTTGATATGACGTTCACCAAGTTCCTATAAAGACTTGAGTTAAGTTAAAAAGGACACTCCGGTTGGGTTAAGAAAAAAAGGTTATCTTCTTTCCCTTTTTTCTTTGAAAAATAAAAAGGATTTAGGGCTAAGGAGAGATAGAAACATTACTCTGATTAAGTTCAAAATCCTGAATATTTCTAGTGATTTTCTTCACTAGAAGGCAGAGGAGGTTGCAGCACCCTGCTAAATGATAGATTTAGAGGTTAAGTGTAACATCCTGATTTTCGGATTTATTCGCGGTTCTCAATATTTTGGTAAAGTTTTTAAAATTTTGTAGTTGGTTGTGAAATTAATATTTTGAGTAGGTAAATGGGCTTATGGAAGGCCCATGTGTTGGTCAAAACCCGGTTGAATTTTTGAATTTTGGATTTAAGAGTTAGGGGTTCTGGCTAGGTGGCCCTTATATAGAGTTATGGGGTTCTCTGTTTTCGAGGAAGAATGTGTATACCGAAGGACTCTGATTTGAGGATGATGATTTTAAAATAGGCGCATGGTGGACCTTGTGCGATGCATCCAGGAGGAAGCAAGTTGTATCGCGACTTACGAGAGCTATATTGGTGGCCTGGGCTTAAGCGAGAAGTGACTGATTTTGTGAGAAAATGTTTAACGTGTCAACAAGTAAAGGCGGAGCATCAACTGCCTTCAGGATTGTTACAGCCAGTAAAGATACCACTTTGGAAGTGGGAAAGGGTAACCATGGACTTTGTAAGTGGGTTGCCATTGGCACCATCTAAGAAGGACTCGGTTTGGGTAATTGTGGATAAGCTGACGAAGTCTGCTCATTTCATACCTGTTCGAACCGATTACTCACTCCAAAAGTTGGCCAAGTTATATGTGGCAGAGATAGTACGGTTGCATGGGGTGCCAGCGTCAATAATTTCTGACCGAGACCCAAGGTTTACATCTCGGTTTTGGCAGAAGTTGCATGAAGCATTGGGAACGCGATTAGATTTCAGTACGGCTTTCCACCCTCAAACAGATGGACAGTCAGAAAGGATTATTCAGATTTTGGAAGACATGTTGAGAGGTTGTGTTATTGAGTTTAGGGGCAGCTGGGAGGATTATTTACCGTTGGCAGAATTCGCGTATAACAACAGTTACCAAGCAAGTATTCAGATGGCTCCTTATGAGGCACTATATGGGCGAAGATGTCGTTCGCCTACTTGTTGGACAGAATTGGGGGATAGGCAAGTACTTCGGCCAGAGTTGGTGGCAGATACTGAGGACAAGATTAAGGTGATTCGGAATCGGTTAAAGGAGGCAACGGATCGACAAAAGTCTTACGCCGATCTGAAACGTAAGGACGTAGAATATGCTGTGGGGGACATGGTCTTTTTGAAAGTTTCACCTTGGAAGAAGATTTTGAGATTTGGTAAGAAGGGTAAGTTGAGCCCACGGTTTATTGGGCCTTACCAAATTGTTAAGCGGATTGGACCAGTGGCTTATCAGCTGGAATTACCACCAGAACTGCATCGTATCCACGACGTTTTCCATGTATCCATGCTGAGGCGGTATCGATCTGACCCAACTCTTATCCTGCCAGTTGCAGAAATCGAGGTACAGTCGGATTTGACTTTCGAAGAGGAACCTGTGCAAATACTTGATCGTGACGTCAAGGTGTTGAGAAGGAAGTCAGTTCCATTAGTGAAAGTACTTTGGAGAAACCATGGCAAAGAGGAAGCTACTTGGGAGACTGAGGAGGCGATACGTCAACAGTACCCTCAACTTTTCGAATAAGGTAAAATTTCGAGGCCGAAATTTCTTTAAGGAGGGTAGAGTTGTAACATCCTGATTTTCAGATTTATTCGCGGTTCTCAATATTTTGGTAAAGTTTTTAAAATTTTGTAGTTGGATGTGAAATTAATATTTTGAGTAGGTAAATGGGCTTATGGAAGGCCCATGTGTTGGTCAAAACCCGGTTGAATTTTTGAATTTTGGATTTAAGAGTTAGGGGTTCTGGCTAGGTGGCCCTTATATAGAGTTATGGGTAAAATGCATCACAAATGAGCCTCTAGTAAAGTGGCTAAGTGACGCCACTAGGGAGCTATAAGGGTGGCGTGTAAGTGGTTTGGGAAGGCATGGGATCGATTCCCTGTGTTGGCAAATAGATGCATTTATTTTTAAGTGCAGGAAGGGTAAGTGTTGGAGTCCAAGTGGATTCTGCTAAAGGAGAGTTTGGATTCGGTCAAATGCATAATTTAAGGAGTGATAAGGGGAGAGTTTTTAGGGATTTGATATGATGATAGGAGTTGGCCGAATATAGGGAGCTGGAGAGGGGATTTCGGCAGGGGTTATTAGGTTAGTATTTCGGCACCTAGGGATTAGTTGTGCCGTTTTTCCCTTTTGGCTAGTTGTTCTCTTTTTTTCTTTGACAGCCGAATCTACCATCTCTTCTTCCATCTTTTCTTTCTTCTTCTTCTTCCAAACCAGCCCAATTTTTTTCCTCGCTTCATCCATTAAATCGTTCCTTCATCTCTACTTCTGCCGTAATACCGCGAAAAGCTAAAAATTGTGAAGTCAAGGTGGTGCCGATTTTTGTTGACCAACAACCATTTTCCTTCTTTTTCTTACTTGTCGGTGATCAATTCCCTTATCTTATAGACATTGACGGATTCAAGAAGAGGAGACTGTGGTAAGTGCTCAAACTTTAAGCGATCTCTTTTATGGCTGTTAACAAGGGCCGAAACCCCTTTGGTTTAGGGAGGTGGCCGAATATGGGTTTAGGCTTATGGGTTTCTTCTTTTAATAATTTTATGATTTCTATAGTGAAGAAGCAGCAAGGCGTAGTGACGACTTGAGTCGGTTTGAATCTCTGGAGTGCCTAGATCTAGTCAATCAGTATCGGCAAGGTAAGATTTTTAAGGCTATTTTGGATGGTGGCCGAATGTGTAAGTATTAATGTAAGTTGGTTAGTGTTTTGGGTCATTAATGGAAGTTGATTTATTAATGGTGGATTATAGGAGAAATCGTGTAGGAGATCTCGTGGAGGAATATCGCCAAACAGATGTGTAACGAACCCTTTTTCATAGCTTAAAGCTATAAATGCCGAAAAGCCGAAATGCCGAAATTCTGGCAATTTGAGGACTTGTGAGTAAGCGAACGCTCACTAGTTAGTGTGAGTCGATGAGTTGAGGAACAAAAACTATGGAAACGGTAAGAATGTGATTTTTGGCATATTCGGTAAGTTGGGCCTCGAGAGGTCGAGGTAGGGCCCATTGGGTTTTCGGGCCAATCGGAAAAAGTGGGCCAGATTCATCGTTTGATCCTATGAGCTATAGTAATTGATAATGAGCATGGAAACCCTAGTATTTGGTAGAATTACGAAAATACCCTTGTAATATGAAAATGACTATTTTGCCCCTAGGTAAAAATGACCATTATATCCCTAGGGTTAATTATGAAGTATACACATGGGATTTGATAAAAGTGGTATGTATGATATGCACATGATATGTATTATATGCACATGAAATGTATGATATGCATATAAAATGTATGATATGCACATGAAATGTATGATATGCACATAAAATGTATGATATGCACATGACATGTATGGTATGCACATGATATGTATGAGATATACATGATAAATTCATTATATGCATTTGGGTTGGGTTTTATATATGGATGGAGGAAGTGCAAAAGGGCTTATGCCCCAGTTTACCGAAATGGGCTTATGCCCCAGTTATTAAAAGGGCTTATGCCCCAGTTATTAAAAGAGGCTAGGCCTCCAGTTATATGATAAAGCAGACTATCTGTGCCAGTGGAGAGTTTGTTTGGGTGGGTTGAGTTATTCCCCACATGGAGAGCTTGGTTGGTACAGGTAGAGAGTAGCGGATGGTGGGTTGAGTAGTCTCCCCAAATGGGCTTGCATTCATGCATTAATATTACATGTGATATTGAAATGGGCCTATGGGCCATACCGATTTTTGTAAAGGCTACGGCCCAGTATTATGAAATATGAATAATGAAAAAGGCTTCGGCCCAGTGACATGAATATGGCAAAAAGGCTTCGGCCCAGTGTTATGAATAATGAAAAGGCTTCGGTCCAGTTTATGTGATAATTAAATTTGGGCTTAGGCCCAGTAAGCTGATATTGTTTTGGGCTCTGAAAGGGGCTTGTTGCACACTGAGTTTCCAAACTCACCCCTTTCTTTCTATTCTTTACAGGTGAGCCTTGACTTGGGGACTTGGAGCCGGAGGGGGATTTAGGGTGGCCACGGTGATCGTTTTTGGGCTTTTGAATAAGTAATGGATTTTCACTAAGGTTACTTTATTTATCATCTATTTTTGGGTTGTAATAAGGCCATTTTAACTTTAACTTTATTTCTTTTCTTTTCTGGATTATGTTGTTTAAATTGGCTGATAACAAATAAAATGGGCTAGACTTAGGACGTGTTTTCAAAATGATACCTATTTATAAAATAACATAGCGTCACACATAAATGGTATAACAAAGATAACCACTTGAAGAAGATTACAACTCGTTTACCAAAGTGTGGCAATGGTTGTGGGCATGTCTAGGATTGGATCTATTCGGGAGCTTGGTATTTAAGCAGCCTTCATGGCTCACCTCTTCTGTTTCGGATACCTACCTGGTGCCCAGCCTCCATTCACTTTGGTTAGCCAGCATTAGGCGGTTTTTAGATAATAAAACGAAACATGGATTTTTTAAACTGCATGTGACACGTCAGATTCGGCCATAACGTCCAGGCCGGGTTTGGGGTGTTACATTAAGCTTTTTTGAGGTTATCAGATAAGTCCCTAAACTTACTTATGCATGCATCATATGCCTTATAGTAACTTCTATGCTAAGTAACCAAATCGTGAAATAAAAACTAGTAGAGTATGATGTGATGACTTTGATGAGTAATATAAGATTGATGAACTTGCATGTACGGATAACATGAAGTTCCATGGTAAAAGTACGAAAGATGAATCTTGAGGTTAAATGATGCTTGTGTCTAGATAATGGAAATATGTTAATATCTCTAAAAAGTTTGTATGTGCTTGTTACGAGTAAGTCAGGATATGATGAGTTCATATAGATGGATAGTAAGTCAGGATATGATGAGTTCATATAGATGGATCTAAGTATGAAGAGTCTGTGTCTATATCCGAAGTCGACAAAGGAGTCCGTTCGAACTAAAAACATGAATCTCTGAAAGGGCAAGTCCATGTCCATGGCGTTGAAAGAAGAAACTATTGTTTAAAACCGTAACCGAGCAAAGGCAAAAATCACCGAATTAGCTCGATCGTATTTCTGCACTCTAGTTGTCAATGTAAGTTCATAGTATTTAAATGTGTATTTTCATATTATAGTTATGTAACTAAATGCTTATACTTAATTATTCCCTGAATTACACATACGTGCCCCTGTTCATTACGAATAATGTCATGCAACTTAAACGTTTGAATTAGAAATATTACCCCATACCACGGTTCTTAATAAAATAAAATAGAAACAACAACAACAACAACACCACCAACAATAATAATAATGGTACTAATAATATTTTGTTTTAATAATTATTATTATTTATTTAAGAGTTTAATTAGGATTAAATTTTTTATTAAATAAATATTTAAGATTTATATTTGAAGTATTCAATTAAGAGTGAAACCCTTTTTTGGCATATGACAATTAAGGGGATAGGGGATTTTTATTTTTTCCATTTTGGTTACTTAGGTTGGAAATTCTCTATCCTTGTTTTTTTTTTTTAAATTTTCAGTAAAAGTTTTCTTTTCTTATTTTTATTTTTATTTCTTATTATGCATCTCTAAATTTCAATTCTAATTTTAGGCCAAAAATTATTTAAATGTTAGAACTATTAAATTTGAAACCATAATTACACTCTTTACTTTGGTTTATGATCTATAATTTTCGTATTCATCTCACTAAATAACAAATTGACTTGACAAATTGAGTGAGTAGTTGGATCCGTCAAGGGAATTAATAATCAAGTTTAAACAATCGGCGCAATTGACGCCATTGATTTGAGTCGGGTTCTTCTAACCTGTCAAATTGGCATGGGAAATTGAGTGAGTAGATGGATCTAAGTATGAAGAGTCCGTGTCTATCTCCAGAGTCGTCAAAGGGGTTCGTCGGACTAAAAACACGAATCTTTGAAAAGACAAGTCCATGGCCATGGCTCTAAAAGAAGACCATATTGTCTAAAACAGTAATTAGTGGGTTATGACATCATTTGGAAAAACTTAAGGAAGATTATTACCTAATGTGGTTCCTTACGTGACCCAAGACGATGAGGAATAAACCTCACTAAATGTGAGTCTAGGCAAATCCCTATCGCCTAAAAGGGTTGAGATTTGGATCCTTGCCTTTGTAAGTATGTTCTTTGTTTTTGTATTTTCTTTTTAGTTTGCCTAATGTATGGCTTGCCTTTTTTTTTTTTTTTTTTTACTTACTTTCATGTACTTATTTGAGATTCTTGAACTCTACTAGTATTGAATATATCAATATTCACTCATCCAAAAAATAAAAAAAATAATTAACATAAAAATGGATTCACAGATATAGAGTTTATATTGAATAGTTGATAATGTGCGTCATTGATTTTTTTTATGATTAATTTTAATTAATTTTGGATATAGATGCTATTAAATTTAGTATATTTTCTATTAATTTGACATAACCTTGAACTTCACAATCTCACATGTCAAGTATTCTCCAAAAATATGTTTTTCGAGAAATAAATTTTGGAAACACTGAATTAATTAAATAAAATTAAAATATGTTATATTTAAGTCAAAATATAATCTCCTATGAATAATTATTAAAAAAGGATAAATTCTTGCACTAGTCCCTATACTTTGTTAAATACGGACTAAAATTAATTGAAGAAAAATATAGGGACTAAATCCACAAATTTTGTTAAATACGGGCACAAATAGCAAAATTTAACAAGAAAAACCTAGGTTGTTTTCTTCGAAACCTAAGATTGCGTGTGAAAGGCTTCTTTCTTTTCCTTCCTTAATTTCCATAATGTTTCTTTGTGAAAACTGCATTTTCCTTTCCCTGTTTACTCGTTTCAAGAATTGTATTATTTTATTTAATTCTTATAACATTCCCAGTCATTTCCTTGATTTTCCGTCCTTTATTATTATATTTAAATTTCAAAGTAAATCATGAAAATGTTCAGTGGGTTTAGTAGGAAATCAAATCTGAAGGAAATATAATGTACATTTAAGTTGCGAGTTAATTAATAGTTATCAAGAAGTAAGAAATTGCATAATAAAAAAGAGCAAAAAAGTTTGTAATTTCCTGTTATATTTCCATCTTGAGAGAAAATTGCATGGATAATTCCGGTTAACTTTCCTTTCATTTGTGTAGAAATTGTGTTCTTCACCATGTTGGTCTATAAATACCAGAAATCAGACATCTAACCAAAACTAACCACTTTGTTCTTGAATAGCAATAAGCTATAGATATAGCAGACAGAAGATGGGAGAAAAAGGCAAAGACAAGTTAAAGAAAAATTTCAATGTTAGTCCCTTCCCTTCTTTAAGAACTTAGGCATAGCATATTACGTTTTTCTTTAACTTGTCTTTGCCCTTTTTCTCTGCCATACTTCTTAACTTATTTTCTCAACATCGTATGAATATACGTCGGAGGTTCAGTATTAGAATGCAACACATGTCCCTAATATTAGAATGCAAGTTGAAAGGTGAATTACTTAGACAATTTGACATGGAAGCAAAATTGGTGAAAGAGTTTCATAAAAAAAAAAAAAGGGCATACTAACTTATTAGATTTTGAGTTATTTCGTTTTAATAATTATTTTTTAAAAATTTATTTGTATTACGTTTTTAATTAGATAAATACTTATGATTTGTAACTTCCCTGACTCGGCTTAGACGTTAGACTCGATTCGGGAAGATCACATTAGTCATCGAGGTAGCTCGGTCTTTATAAAAAATAATTTTCGTTTTAAAACCTGTTTTATGCTAGTGAATATCTCTTTTTTTTCAATTTAATCTATCAGCATTATAGCAGCCAAGTTAAAACAATAATTTGTAAATCTCTTTTTAAAAATAAAAAATAAAATCAACCTATTTTTATCACATAATAATAAGTACCTTCTTACATCCTTAATTGTATAGAATAAATATCTACTTAAAAACCCTTTTCATTATGAATAATGTCATGCAACCTAAATGTTTGAATTAGAAATTTTATCCCATTAGCTATCGAGGTGGCTCGGTCTTTAAAAAAATAATTTTCATTTTAAAACTTGTTTTATGTTAGTGAATTTTTTTTTTTTCAATTTAATCTATTATCATTATAGCAGCAGAGTTTAAACAATAATTTGTAAATCTCTTTTTAAAAATAAAAAAATAAAATCAACCTATTTTTATCACATAATAATAAGTACCTTCACACATCCTTAACTGTATCGAATAAATATCTACTTAAATGCCCTTTTCATTATGAATAATGTCATGCAACCCAAACTTTTGAATTAGAAATCTTATCCCATACCACGGTTCTTATTAAAATAAAATGGGAACAACAATAATAATGGTACTAATAATATTTTATTTTAATAGTTATTATTTTTTAATCTAAGAGTTTAATTAGGATTAATTTTTTATTAAATAAATATTTAGGATTTATATTTGAAGCATTCAGTTATAAGTGAAACCCTTTTTTGGCATATGACAATTAGAGGGAGAGGGAATTTTTATTTTTTACATTTTGGTTGCTTAGGTTGGGAATTCTCCACCCTGGGTTTTTTTTCTTGTTTAATTTTCAATAAAAGTTTTCTTTTCTTTTTTTTATTGTTATTTTTTTATTATGAATAACTAAATTTCAAATCTAATTTTAGGCCAAAAATTATTTCAATGTTAGAACTATTAAATTTGAAATCATAATTACACTCTTTACTTTGGTTTTCCTTAACTTTCCAGTTTAGGAGGTAGATTCGGCCATCTCATAACGTCATTTTAGCATCAACTCAAGAAGGGCGCTCCTTGATTCAATGTTGGACGTCATACTGTTAGTGAATCAATATGATCTATAATTGCATATTCATCTCACAAAATAACAAATTGCCGTGACAAATTGAGTTGTCGTAACCATTTTTTTGAAAAAGAGAGTTGACTTGATTTTTAAAACGAAAAATGGGAGTCGCCACTGTCGAAACCATTTTTAAACCGGATTTTGGAAAATGGGAATCGACTTTAAAAAAACGAAAATGGGAGTCGCCACCAATCTTTTTAGGTGTGATTGGATCACCTTTAAAACGTTTTGCTTTAAAATCAATAGTTTTGGTCTACGAAATAAAACGAACATGTTTGGGAGTCGGTTACGTACAAGGAAGGATTACCACCCTCGTAACCCCCA
The DNA here is from genome assembly GCA_025698475.1 of Gossypium anomalum. Lineage (NCBI taxonomy): Eukaryota > Viridiplantae > Streptophyta > Magnoliopsida > Malvales > Malvaceae > Gossypium > Gossypium anomalum. The sequence continues at coordinate 72,783,416 of CM046968.1, forward strand.
AAAATTGATACCTAATTAATTATCAAATGTCTTCAAGGTCGGAAATTTAAAAATTTTAATATGCAAGCCTCTTTAAAATATTTTTGATTTTGAAAATTGGGTTCACTTGTATCAAAATATTGACATTAAGTTAGCCTTTTTGGAAATCCCTATCTCGAAATAACAAAATGCCACATCCAGTAAGTTAGGACACAACGCTTTGAAATTCCAAGACGGTTGCTCGTATTTTGAAAATCTTAAAACTTAGAAGGGTACTTGACTATTCGAATTCAACGAGAAAAATTGCAACCCAATAAGTTAGGGCACTACTTTTCTCGAAGCTTCCAAACACCAAGCATTGCCTCTTTATTTTTGAAATCTTGAATTTCGTTTTTAAATTCATACATGAGGAATCGTATTACGTTATAAATCATGCATGATAACATATTATCGTAATAGGTAAATAAAACATGCATTTAAACAAGATGATAGTAATAATATAAAGATCATGCATTAGATACATACGTATAAAAAAATAATAATAAATATAGCAAATCTTAGCAACATACATACAAAGATACACATAGCATATATTGAAGATGAATAAGCAAAACATACAAACATACAAAGTAATAATTAAAAAAATGCATGATATACAATTTAATAAAAAAGTAATATAGTATCAATATACACATTCATAAAATATAACATCAAATAATAATTATAAAATAACATTTAATACCTAAATGATATATATAACATAAAAATATAAAATAATATAAAATAAAGTGAGCAAATGTTAACAAAATATACATATAATACAAATAAAATATGATATTTAATAATAATTTTAAAATAGTATTTAATATACAATATATAATACATAATAACAAAAATTTATAAAAGAATAATAAAAATATATTGGTTTTTTTTTTAAAAATATAAAAAAAAAAATAAAATTATGTAAAAGAATTTATAAAATAATCATATAATATATAAAAGTATCAATTTAAAATGAAATAACACCTAATAAATAGATAAATAATTAATAATGAAATATGTATATAATATGAGTTAAAAATATAATTTAATAATAATAATTTACAAATTTTAAAATTGTAAATAACATAATGAATAATAATATAATAGATAATATACAATATACATAAATAAAAAAATAATAAGTAAGATATAATAAAAGTAAAAATGTAATAAATGTTATATAATAAAATATAATATAAATATATATGAAATAAAAATATAATAGTATAAAAAAATGACATAATATAAAATAATTATAATATATAATATGAAAGTATATATGTAAAAATAATATATAATAAAAATAAATGATTAATAAATATATAATTCAAGTAAAAATATATTAATAATATATAGATAATAATGTAAAATAATAGTATTTTGTGAAAAGTAATATATAATAAATAATAATAATATAAATAACATATAATAAAATAATTATATAATATATAATATAAAAATAAGGTTAAAAAATGAAAACAAATAATAATAATTAAAAAAATTATATAATAATAGAAATAAATATATAGGGTTAGATTTGAAATTCAATAAAATTACAGGGGCGAATTAAAAAAATAAAGTTGAATTAAGGTCCTAATTAAAACACGCGTAAAACGAAAAGGACTCATTGGGCAAAATGCCCTATTTCCAAAACGGCAGTGTTTTAATCCAGGTCTCAAAATGGCTACTGCAGGGACTAAATTAGAACTAAAACAAGATAATAGGGCCAAATCATAAATAAAATAAAATGAAATTATAAGAATTTAAAAAAACGAGAGGGCCAATTGGGTAATTAACCCGTTTTACGAAAACACGCGGACCCTCCCCGGGTAATCGGGTCAACACGCGGATCCTTAGTCTTAATACGACGTCGTTTTAAGCTTATTGGATTAAACTAAAACGGCGTCGTTCCATTAAGGCTATATAAGCCAAACCTTTTGTTTTTAAATCATTTTAAATCTGTTCTAAAAAAAAAAAAAGAAAAGAGTTCTCTGAAAGAGAGTTGGGGAGGGGTACTCGGAGGGTCACCGGACCTCCGTCCAGGGGTTTGCACACGCTCACGCGCCCCCGTCGTCTCCACCGCACACGGTGGTCGGAGGTTTAAAAACCTCCCCTTTCAACGCCGATTAAAGGTACCACTTCCCTTTTCCATATTTGCAGTACATATATATGTACATATATTAAAAATTTCACCTTTGTATATTCAATCGATTGAGATGTTTGCTGCGTATATATGTGCAAGAATAAATTCTTTTTGCTGAATCTCTATATTTTTATTGCTTTTCTCTGTATTTTTTCTAACGTAAGTCCTTTTTACATCGTTTGATTTGGGCTTTTATAGCCACTTTATTTATATAAATCGGGAAAGAAATCTTTTTATTTCTTTCCATCTTTGTTTGTTTGCTGTTGTGGTTCTTTCCTTCCTTTGCAGGTGTTCGCAAGAAATCTGGCGAAGACGAAGGCCTGATGATGGTCCAACGGTGGCGTTGATCTCAGCGTGACTCGGAGGTACCAAGGTCAGAGATGAAGCCTGAGATCACGGTGCTGAACGGTCGTGAGAGGAACAAGCTACTGGACAACGCATTGATGGTGTGTCAGTGTGCATTGATGTCCTCGATTTGGGAAGTCGAATAGACATTCCCCGAGGCTTCCAGAAGCTACTACGGTGCTGTAGTCTTCAGGAAACCCTAGGGTTTCCTGTTTGCTAAAGTCATTTGGGCTTTTCGGGCCGTTTTTTATTTAGGTTTGGTTGTTTGGGTCAAGGGTGTAAACGGGTTTAGCTGGATTATTTTGGTTTTGGGCCCATGGTTTGGGCTTTGTAACTTGGACTGTTTAAATAAACAAACATTTATTTTTATTTTTTTTTTTTGTATTTCTGTTTTGGTTTTAAGGCCCGGTCAAATTTGGGCTGTTACAGCTGCCCCTCTTTGCTCATTGCAGTGTAACAGGAATCGAGCAAAGACTCATAGAAAGGTCAAATTTGACCGGTCTTATTAAATTATGGTCTTCAATCTACTTCTTGCAAACTTATAAATGTCATTTTGATATCTTCGATCTACTCTCCGCCGATCATAAAGACACCAAATCGGCTTCTTCAATCTGTTCTCTGACAATATAGAAATGACAAATCATCTTAGATTTGCTTCATCGTAAACACGTGAATGCCAAATCAGCTATGTCTTCAATTTGTTGCTTATGAGCACAATGATGCCAAACCATCTTGGATCAGCTCCAGTCTAATCGTCTAAAGGTAAGACCTACTATGTACCTGCTCTCCATTGAAATGTAGATGCCAGACTTCGATTTGTTCTCGGATAATATAGAGATGCAAAATCATCTTAGATTTGCTTCATCGTAAGCAAGTGAAAGCCAAATCAGCTATGCCTTTGATTTGCTCCTTGTAAGCACAAGGATACCAAACCATCTTGGATCTGCTCCAGTCTAATCGTTTGACGGTCAGATCTGCTACGTTTTTTATCTGCTCTCTGTTGAATACAAAGAGATAAGATCAGTTATCTTGGATCTGCTCCCCGTCCATTACAGAGAGATAAGATCCATCATCTTGGATCTGCCCTGATGAAGGTCAAATCTACTACGTCTTTGATCTGCTCTCTGTCGAATACAGAGAGATAATATCGGTCATCTTCGATCTGCTCCCTGACAGAGAGATAAGATCCATCATCTTGGATCTGCCCCGATGAAGGTCAGATCTGCTACGTCTTTGATCTGCTCTCTGTCAAATACAGAGAGATAAGATCGATCATCTTGGATCTGCTCCCTGTCCATTACAGAGAGATAAGATCCATCATCTTGGACCTGCCCCGATGAAGGTCAGACTTGCTACGTCTTTGATCTGCTCTCTATCAAATACAGAGAGATAAGATCGGTCATCTTGGATCTGCTCCCCGTCCATTACAGAGAGATAAGATCCATCATCTTGGACTTGCCCCGATAAAGGTCAGATCTGTTACGTCTTTGATCTGCTCTCTATCAAATACAGAGAGATAAGATCGGTCATCTTGGATCTGCTCCCCATCCATTACAGAGAGATAAGATCCATCATCTTGGATTTGCCCCGATGAAGGTCAGATCTACTACGTCTTTGATCTGCTCTCTGTCAAATACAAAGAGCTAAGATCGGTCATCTTAGATCTGCTCCGATGAAGGTCAGATCTGCTATGCTACGGCCTATTACCCTACTGTTTAGGGGATTAAGGCACGCTATATTTGATAGCCTATAGAATGATTATGCCTGATAATTAGGATGCCATGATTGGAGTGAGTCGAATGTTCCTAATTAAACGTGCTATGATGCAAAATGTTATGAATATGACCCCTATCCTAGACGTCATCACCCATTTCTTCATTTGCCTTTTTCTTTTTTCAAAGTATTACTCTTGCTCAACTTTGAGGCCTGTACTCTTCCTTAAATGCTATGATCCACTGAGGACGTCTGCAAAATAATCTTCTCTAGAATTGAATCGTTAGTTTTATCCATCTCTCCTTTAGACTGGAAGAAAGAAATTCCTCGAGTTCCTTCATCCCTTACTTATGTGAATTCCTCGAATAATTATCTAGAAATTCCAAAATAATGCGCAAAACTTCATTTGTGAAAATATTTTAGTTCATCTATCATTATTTCAATGCAACATACTTAAAGAATAATGGAAAATGAATAAATCTTTAAGAATAATTGGATTTGAATGAATTATCAAAAATACAAAGGAAATAAATCTGATAGCATATTTTTGAGAAGAAATAGAATCTAAAGATAGCAATCAGGATAAAAGTTAGATACTCTAGATATCACAGCTTGAGCATCTATACATCAATTCCATGAAATCTTTCTTGAGTTCAACATGTGTTTAAAAGATCCAAAGTACTTTGTTGATGCCCCAATATACACCATGCTTCACTCTTTGACTAAGTCAGATGTAGCAAGATTGCTGTATGCCCTTCAAAATTTGAGCTGCCCTTTCGGGTTTTCAACTCAAAACCCCTTTGGTCACAAGGTGCCCTTTGCGGGTTTTCACCTTGGCCTCTCCACATTTTTTTTTGGGTGAAAATTCAAGGTGCCCTTTTGCGGGTTTTCACCTTGGATTCTCCTCTCCTTTAGACAAAGTACTTTTTGACTGAGTTTGAATTCACTGGATTGGGCAAGCTTTTCCCATCCATTTCTATCAAAATTAATGCTCCTCCAGAGAAAGCCTTCTTCACGACATACGGCCCCTCTCAATTTGGCATCCATTTTCCTCTAAAATCCTTCTGAATGGGAAGGATCTTTTTTAGCACGAGGTCTCCCTATGGAACTCTCTTGGACGAACCTTCTTATCATAAGCTCGCATCATGAGCTTTTGATACATCTGACCATGTCGGATGGCTCTTAGCCCCTTTTCCTCAATCAAGTTTAGCTGGTCATATCGGGACTGAACCCATTCAGCTTCATCTAACCTTATCTCTGTTAAAATTCAGAGAGAAGGTATTTCTACCTCAATAGGTAACACTACTTCCATCCCATAAACTAACAAGAATGGGGTTGCCCCAGTAGAGGTTCTGACAGATGTTTGATAGGCCAGGAGTGCAAACGGTAGCTTCTCATGCCAATCTCTATAAGTCTCAGTCATCTTTCCCACTATTTTCTTAATGTTCTTATTGGTAGCCTCTACTGCCTTATTCATTTTTGGATGATAGGGAGAAGAATTGTGATGCTTGATCTTGAACTGGTCACAAACCTCTGCTATCATTTTGTTGTTCAAGTTCAATGCATTGTCAGATATGATCTTCTCAGGCATTCCATATCGACAAATGATCTCCTTCTTCAAAAATCGAGTCACAGCTGACTTAGTAACATTCGCATAAGAAGCGGCCTCTACCCGTTTTGTAAAGTAGTTAATTACCACGAAGATAAACCGATGTCCATTCGAAGCTTTCGGCGATATTGGTCTAATGACATCCATACCCCACATGGAGAAGTCATAACATGTAAAGGTGAAGGTGGTACATGAATTTTATCCCCATAAATCTAACACTTATGGCATTTCTTGGCATAATTGATACAGTCTCCTTCCATAGTAACCCAATAATAGCCAAACCTCATGATTTGCCTTGCCATTGTGAACCCATTTGCATGCGTCCCACATACACCTTCATGAACTTCTTCTAAAATTAACTTAGCTTCCATAGCATCAACACATCTCAAAAGTACTTGGTCTTTCCTTCTCTTGTATAGGATATCCCCGTCTAAGACATAGTCACAAGCTAACCTTCTCAAAGTTCGTTTGTCATATTCGGTTGCCTGTTCTGGATATTTACGATCTCTCACATATCGCAATATATCCTGATACTAAGGGTTATCATCTTTTTCTTCCTCTTCAATGTCACAACAGCTAGCCAGAGCCTCGTAGACACTCATTTGAATTGGTCTCACCTCTTCCTCTTTATTTGCTTTGATTATTGAGGCCAAGGTTGCTAAAGCATCTGCCATCTGATTTTCGTCTCGTGGGAGATAATTGAAGGTGATGTCATCAAACTCCTCAAGTAACCCTAAAAATACCTTTCGATAATTGATTAATTTAGGGTCCCTTGTTTCCCATTCACCTCTAAGCTGATAAATTACCAACGCAGAATCTCCATATACTTCTAGGGTTTTTATACCTCGCTCTATGGCTGCTTGAAGTCCCATGATGCATGCTTCATACTCAGCCATATTATTCATGCAATCAAAGTCCAACTTGCACGTGAATGGGTAATGATCACCATTGGGGGATACCAAGACTGCCCCAATTCCATTTCCAACTGCATTAGAAGCCCTATCAAAATTGAGCCTTCATGGAGAATCTTCTGTCATTGCCATACACATTAACTCCTCATTTGGAAAATTAAAGTTCAATGGCTCATAATCCTCTAGAGCTCTACTGGCCAAGAAGTCAGCTACCGCACTTCCTTTTATAGCCTTCTGACTTACGTAGACTATATCAAACTCTAAAAGCAAAATTTGCCATCTCGCCATTCTCCCATTTAGAGACGTTGACTCCATCATGTATTTCAATGGATCTAGTTTTGAGATGAGCCAAGTGGTATGGTATAGCATGTACTGTCTTAATCTCCGAGTGGTCCAAATCAGCGCACAACACAACTTTTCAATTGGTGAATATCTTATTTTACTATTAGTGAATTTTTTTACTGAGATAATAAATTGCCTTCTCCTTTTTCCCTGACTCGTCATGTTGACCAAGCGCACATCCCATAGAATTACTGAACACTGACAAGTACAGTATTAACGGTTTATCTAGGCTAGGTGGAGATAATACCAGAGTATTCAACAAATACTACTTGACCTTCTCAAAAGCATTCTGGCATTCTTCATCCCAAGTACCTTGATTGTGCTTTCTGAGGAGGCGAAAGATAGGATCACATTTCTCGGTCAATTGTGAAATGAACCAAGCGATGTAATTCAACCTTCCTAGGAATCCTCGAACTTCCTTCTGAGTACGTGGTGGAGGTAACTCTCGTATGGCTCTAACCTTGTCTGAGTCAACTTTAATTCCCTTTTCACTGACTATGAAGCCTAATAACTTCCCCGATCTGGCTCCAAAGGTACACTTTGCTGGATTGAGCTTTAACTGAAATTTCCTCAACCTCAAGAACAATCTTCTTAAGACCTCAATGTGCTCTTTTTCTGTTCGGGACTTGGTAATCATGTCATCGACATATACCTCAAGGTCCTTATGCATCATGTCGTGAAACAAGTTTACCATGGCTAGTTGGTATGTTGCCCCTGCGTTCTTCAATCCAAACGGTATTACTTTGTAAAAAAAGGTACCCCACAAGGTTATGAAAGTAGTTTTATCCATATCCTCTGGATGCATCTTTATCTGATTGTATCTTGAGAAGCCATCCATGAAGGAGAACAATGAATATCCCGCTGTGTTGTCTACTAAAGTGTCAATGTATGGCAAAGGAAAATTATCCTTTGTGCTTGCTTTGTTCAGATCCCTATAATCAATACACATTCGTACCTTCTCGTCCTTCTTAGGAATAGGCACAATGTTAGCTACCCATTCGGAGTACTTCACTTCTTGCAAGAATCCTGCATCAAACTGCTTCTTGACTTCATCCTTTATTTTTAGAACAATATCTGGCCTCATTCTTCGCAACTTCTGTTGGACTGACTTACAATCCTGTCTTATCGGAAGATGATGTACTACAATGTCAGTACTCAATTCGGGCATATCCTGATATGACCAGGCGAAGATATCTTTGAATTCTTGAAGTAACTCAACCAGACCATGCCTTGTGTCCTCGGTAATTAGTGTTCCAATTTTCAACTCCTTTCCTTCCTCTAGGGCTATATTCTCTATTGCTTCTTTCTCATGTGGCCTGATTTGTTTCTCCTCCTGTTTTACCATTCTTAACAGATCGAGAGACACGTCACAATCTTGAACATCTTCAAAATCCTAAGGTTCCTCTAAACACATGTCTTGCTCGCAAGAGAAACCAGGAGTGGCAGTATCAGTGCTCATATCATTGATATCTAGAGACCTGCGGGGGTATGAAAGAATAACAAAGAATGAATGAATCTAAGAATGATTATTTATGTGCTATGAATAAAAGAATAAGAATTACCAAAATTTAAAGGAATATTGATTGATAAAAAGTGAAACAATACTCGTTTAAATCGATAAAAGTTATGTTTTATTTAAATAATAATAGATGAACATAAGCCTATTTTCACAAATGTAATCTTACTACTCCTAGGCTTTAGAGTAATAGACATGTTTTGAGAATTACTCTAAAAAATTTCTAAAGGCTACAGGGAGGTCCTCCGCAGTCCAATTATTCAGAGAGCTCCCCGGTTCATAAGGGTGAATACCCTCAAGGTTTTCTTGCTCCAATCTCTCATTATGTACAGTGTTGATCTGATGACTTTCTTCTACCAGTGATCCTCCTGAATTAAAGGATTTGGATATAGGCGGGAACATCATCGGTTCCCACTCTACCTCTCTTCCGTTTAGACGCGCCTTTCTTCTCGTTTGACGCCTTTCAATCTCTTGCCTCTTGTGCTTATGATCTGGCTTGAAGCCCAAACCAAAGCGATCCTTCTTCTCCACCAGTTTTGGAATCTGAATCCCTCCTTGTAACTATTTTCCTAGTCCTTTTCCTGGCCATGCTCCATTCCCCATCATCATTTGCAGGGCCATCCTTGTGGCTGTAGACATTTTGGGTACTGGCACCTCACTTCCTTCCAAAATGAAGGTTGCATTAATGATTTCCAAAGAGCGGAAAGAACACTCAATAGCTTCTTCATTTGCCTCAACATAAAGGGCCTTGCTAGTGACTGTTGCTATGATGTCCTCCTCCGCATTGATGGTTATCAACCGTCTATCTGTCACTAATATCACTTTTTGGTGCAATGAGGAGGGCACCGCTCCTATCGAGTGTATCCATGGTCTCCCTAACAAGCAATTATAGGAGGGTTTAATGTCCATCACCAAGAAATCGACTTCATACGTATTTGGCCCAATCTCTAGAGGGATGTCAATTCGTTCCATCACTTTCCTTTTAGTTCCATCAAAGGCTCTTACCATATTGTGACATGTCTTCATATGCGAACTATCAATGGATAATCTGTTTAATGTGGATAATGGAAGGACATTCAAAGTAGACCCATTATCAACGAGTACACTTAGAAGTGTGTATCCTTTGCACCGAGTAGTGATATGCAAAGCTTTGGTTGACCCTATGTTCCCAGGTGGAATTTCATCATCATTGAAGTAGATGAAATTGTTAGAACTGATGTTATTCACCAACCGCTCGACCACACTATACTCGCTATGTTTCAGGAACTTTAGGAACTCCTTAGCCTCCTCCTCCTTTACCGACTCATTGGTGGGTACTTCGGTCTCCTTCTCCTTCTCAACATCCTTTATTTTGGTGGGCTCCACTCTAATGCCCCTTCCGTCATAACGCTTCCCACATCGTGTATGGGAACCTTCATTTTGCATGCCTTTAGATGCAATGGCCACAATTTCTCCACTCGAGGTATCACACACCGCAGTCCATAGCTCCATGGCACCCTCTTGTCATCCTTATACGAGAAAGGAGTTGGTTTATGGATAATGACCTTGGGCACTGCTGGCATCCCCACTTCATTATTCCCTGGCAGGGAGATAATGATCCTTGGTTGGCTGGTTCTTTGTCGCTCATCCTCTGGCACGCATATTTGTCTTTTGTAAGAGCTACCCTCAAAAATCTGTAGCTCTTTGTTAGAAATAAGGCCTTGCACTATGGCCTTGAACTCCTCACAATTTTGGATCATATGACCCACCTCTCTATGAAATTTACAATAGTTCTCTTTTTCTTCTTTCTTTTTCCAAAGGTCAACAAACCTCGCTTCACCATCTCCTCCCATATTACTTTCATGGGTATCTTCACCTCAGCAATATCTTCTTTGGTTTTTCCTTCCCTAGTTTCATTAATGTCATTCACTCCTTAATTGCCATGATCTGGTAGTGGATTTTCAGCATTAGGGGTACTGTCGAATCTCACAACCCCTATCTTGATAAGCCTCTCCACGGCCTTCTTGAATCCAGTACAATTTTCAATTGAATGCCCCTATATTCCCGCATGATACTCGCATTTAGCATTTTCATCATACCATTTGGGGTACGGTGGCTGTAACGGTTTCAAGTGAAATGGAGCAATGGCGTGTGCATCTTATAAGCTTTGATAAAGCTCATGATACGTCACAGGGATAGGCGTGAATTACATCCTCTCTGAATTTTGTCTTGATCCTGATTCCTATCTTTGAGAACCTTGCTGCCCAACTGTAGCCACTTTGGGCTGACTAACCGTGATTGCCTTTAAATTGAATCTACTTGTGTTGTTCACCTCATTGTCCTTTCTTCTTGGGGTTGATCTTTTGGCCACTTCCCCCTTAATTTTACCGCCCCTTATGGTATTCTCAATCATCGCCACCGCCATAACTATATCCGCCAAACTTTTTGTGGTGCTTCCAATCATGTGAGTGATGAACGGCGCTTTCAAAGTGTTGATAAATAACATGGTAGTCTCCTTTTCTAATAGTGGTGGCTGTACTTGCATTGCCACCTCCCTCAATCGTTGTGCATATTGCCTAAAACTTTCATTAGGCTTTTTCTCCATGTTTTGAAGTGTGATCCTGTCCGGTGTCATATCGGTCACATGGTTGTACTGTTGCATGAAAGCCTGTGCAAGATCTCTCCATGAACCAATTTTTGCACGGCTCAACTGATTGTACCACCTGGCTACCGCTCCCACTAAATTCTCTTGGAAACAATGGATCAATAGCTGATCATTGTTTACGTACCCAGTCATCCTTCTACAGAACATTGTAATGTGAGTCTCTGGGCAAGTAGTACCATTGTATTTCTCGAACTCCGGCATTTTGAATTTGTGAGGCAGCACTAAGTCTGGGACTAGGCTTAAGTCTTTGGCATCAATTCCATGACGATTGCTGGCGCCTTCCAAAATTTTAAATTTTTCTTCTAGCCATCTGCAGCGTTCATCCAACTACCTTGCAGCTTCGGCTTCCGAATCCTCCTTTTCCGCCATATCAAAATCAGGAATGAGAGGATTAGTAGGGTTATCACCCAAATTGAATCCCGAGCTATTTGGGTAGTTCATATGAGTCCCAACATCAGCTAAACCATATTGAGGTCTCACAGTGACAGATGGTCTTCTGGGAGGTGCTTTAGTCTGTAGTGGCACATGAGGTGGAGTGAAACCTGGAGGATGATCCTCACCCTCCTCACCAGCGATAACCATGGGGGCCTTCCCTTTATCGGTGGCCTTTAGAAGCTGAGCCATTTCAACCATCATATTCCTCTGAGGCTCCAGCATCTATTCCCTCATGTCATTCTGCATCTTGGCCAATTGCTCTTGCAATTGGTCTTGCATATCCTTCTGCAATTGCTCGAACCTTTGATCCATATTCTTAGTTTCAGGTCTCAAAGTCTGTAAGAGATGTGTGATTTCCAGATTTTCTTTTCTACCTTTAAGAAATTTTAACTAATTAGGGTCTTTCTATAACCTCAAATGCATATGATATGATGTAATGCAAATGCATGAATGTAAAAAAGACATCGATCTCTATTTAATCTCATTTAGAAAACTTTATTTAGAAAAAGAATATCTTTACATATAAATGGATTACAAGTACACTTTCACCCTAATGCCTAAAGTTTTAACCCTATCTAATAAAAGGGCTAACTCTCGTCCTATATCTGACGACGACCCATACATCAGACTCAATACATCGACTCGTACTACCAAGTCCTGTACATATTCAGCGACCTCTCGAATCTGGGCTACGGCTTCACCCATGACGTGATCCCTTGCTCTGTCCTGTCCTCTAGACTGATGAAGCTCTCCCTTTAGATAATCTTCTTGCGCCTCGAGCTGCTCGATCCGAAGTTTACCTTCACGCAAGGCTACTTCCAAATCTTCAACTTTACTTTTTAGCTCCTTTAACTCGACCGTAGAATCATGATTTCGATGCCAACGAAGGGATCTTCCAAGCTCAATTACCTTGGACTTCAATCCCTTATTCTCTTCCTCTAATGCCAAATTCTGTGACTGTGTCTCCTGGAACTTCCTCTCCCAATACTCGGCTCTAGCTTTTTCCTCTTGGACCTCTTTTTGCAACTGATCTGAAGACCCTCCTATTCTCGCTCTCCTTAAGTATACTTGTGCCTTTTTGTTATGTTCCTTCAAATCATCTCTGTCCTCTTCAATCTTCCTCTTTTCTTTTCTCTCTTTCTCGACCTCTATCTTTTGAACATCGACATTTAAGCTCAAGTACATTTTTTCTTCTTCAAGTTTTGCTATCCTCTTCTCGAGCTCCAAGTTCTTTCTCTCAAACTTTTGCTTCATGATTTCTAACTCTGAGGGCATCACTCGCAAATATTCTTCTATTGGTCGAGCTCCTTCCTCACTTGGCTTAGGAATATTATCATTGATCCTTCTGCCTCTCCATTTGACATATTCTGGTGTAGTGGCAGGGCCAATAGCTACTCCTTTCAATCAACAAGTCTTGTTCCAAGCACTGGAAATCTTACTGACCCTCTTCTTGTAATCAGCTCCTCTATACACGAACTCACTTTGAGCCAGCCCATGAGTCCCTGGTACGAACTGTCTCAATCCATGTTGCCTTAGCACGAGTAAAAGGGTATAACCAATGGCACCCCAAATTCCCAACAGAGGGACCCAATTAAAACTGCCGCATCGGTAAAGAATCTCATCAGGAATCATCCATGGAGCCCTCCACTCAACATCTTTCGACTGAAGGTTCTGAAGTAATGCTATCCAATTCTCTTCTGGAACATCAACTCTCCTAGTTGAAGCCACTATGTCCTTTAGCGGTGAATAATCCTCGAAGAAAACCCAACAAACCACCCTATCTATCAATCAGAAATGGCTGTAAAACCAAGCCAAAAGTAACTGAGCACACCCTATAAACCTTCCTGTAACACCCTGAATTTGGGCCTAGAAGTTTTGGGCCTTAAGCATAGGAGCGGTTGAGGGTAGCTTGTAATATTTTTTTGTGCATGTAAATTTCGTTGATGAAGGCTTGTTTTAGTGGTTAAGTGTGCTGAGAAGTGTTGGAGAAGTCTTGGGTTCAAACCTGGACTCTAGCAAAAATTTTGGTTTAAAGTGAGTCAAACCCTGGGTGTAATAGGTAGGCCTTAAGAATATTGTTGGAGAAGTTGTGACACAAAAAGCCTTGTGGTCTAGTGGCAAAGTAGCGCCACATAAGAGGCAGGAAGGTGGCGTCATAGAGTTGGCAAGGAGGTCCAAGGTTCGAAACTCATGGCAAGCAAAGAGCATTTATTTTGCTATCAGGGGGTGGCAAGAGTTGGTGTTGAATTTAAACTCTGATGATGGAGGGATCCCACATCAGGAAGCTAACATAAGAGTGGATGTGAAGCTGGCTTTAAATAGAGAGAACCATGAGGAGAGTAAATGTACCTTTCTTGGCTGATCCCTTTCGCTTTATGGCGTACTCGTTTGGGTTGGGCATCGGCTAAGAGTGCTCAAAGCGTGGATTAACTCCAGTCTCCTATCAGGTGTGTAGTTCTCACTACTCTAGCTATAGGATGGCTACTTCGGGCCGCGATGGGTCGAAAGGGGCCATGTGGGCCCAATGGGCCTACGGGCCCAATTGGATAAGTTGTTTGATTGTGTAGTAAATATTGGACTAGGCTAGGTGAATCTCGTATCTGTGGCTAGATTTGGGCTAAAAGGGCCACACGAGCATGTGGGCCCATTTGGGCCGAGAAAGGGCTTTAGGCCCATTCGTATTGTTATCCTTGTTTAGAATACTTTAGTTCACCAAATTACTGAAAGACCCTCGACTTGTAAAATTAACAAAGTACCCCCAATTTATAGAATTACTGTTTTACCCTCGATTTACAAAATTACCAAAATACCCCTGGTTTACAAAATTACCAAAATACCCCTGGTTTGTAAAATTACCAAAATACCCCTGGTGTGTAGAGTTACCGAAATACCCCTGTAGGGTAGAATTATCGAAATACCCCTGTAGGTTAGAATTACCAAAATACCCCTGTAGGGTAAAATTACCGAGATACCCTTTGGGGTAAAATTACCATTTTGCCTTTAGGGTGTTAAATGACTATTTTGCCCTTGTGGGCAAGTGACTGACTTGGACTGTGTGGTTAACGGATTTGATTGTGAATGTATATTGGTGATATAGACAATTTTGGAGGAGCAGCAAGGCTTGGAGTATCGGTTTGGATAAACTTGGACCGAATCATCGGACCTTGCGAAGGTAAGTGATCTATGGCTATTAGGGGTTCGTTGGCCGATTATGGTAAGGTGGATCTTGGGTTTGATAAGCATGAATTGTAAACTAAGAATGATGGTGATTAATTGTAGGTTGTCGTGGGAGACTTTGTTAGCAAACATCACAAAACAGGTGTGTAATAACCCTTGTAAGATCTTAGACTAATATTCGCTGAAAAGCCGAAACGCCTAAAATCTGGCATTTTGGGGAACTTGAGATTTTGCATGTGGTTTTTGATATGATAAATATGAAATAATCGGTGTTGGATCGACGGTACAGGTAAGAGCGCAAATCTGTGCACGATGGTAAGTTGGGCCTCAATGGGCTAGAACTGGGCCCAATGGGCTTCCGGGCCCATTTGGGTAAAATTGATAGAAAATGGAACTTGGAAAAAAATTGCATGTTAACACGATTAGAACTGTTGTAAAAATTGGGTTAAGTGGGCTTAAAGGGCTAAATCGGCATTCGTAGGGCCCATTAGGGGTTTTGGGCCCAAAAGCCCTAATTTGATAAAGTGCGTTAAAAACACTGTTTAAACACTTGAGAATATTGATCATTGTTAATGAACGTGGAAAACTCTTGATATTTGGTAAATTTATGAAATTACCCTTATAATATGAAAAATGACTATTTTGCCCCTAGGTAAAAATGACTATTATATCCCTAGGGTTTGATTATGAATGTGATGCATGATATGTTGATATGACATGATATGTACAAGATATGCTATGAGAAGCACATGATATGCTATTATATATCCATTATATGCATGGGTTGGGATTTTTATATGGATGGAGGAAGTGCAAAAAGGGCTTATGCCCTGGGCTTACAAAAAAGGGCTTGTGCCCCGATTTCTCGAAAAGGGCTTTTGCCCTGGATTATTAAAAAGAGGCTAGGCCTCCAGATTATATGATAAAGCTATCTTTGCCAGTGGAGAGTTTTGGTTGGGTGGGTTGAGTTATTCCCCACATGCAGAGCTTGGTTGGTACGGGTAGAGAGTAGCGGATGGTGGGTCGAGTAGTCTCCCCAAATGGGCTTGCATTCATGCATTAATATTACATGTGATATTGAAATGGGCCTATGGGCCATCACTGTTTCTGATAAAGGCTTCGACCTAGTAACCGATTAAGCGAAAGGCTTCACCCAAAGATATCTTGATATTAGTTGGGCTCTTAAAGGGGCTTGTTGCACACTGAGTTTCCAAACTCACCCCCTTTCTTAACCTTGCAGGTGAGCCTTGATGTGGAGACTTGGAGCCGGAGGGGATTCAGAGTGGCCATGGTGATCGTTTTTTAACTTTGCAATAAATAACTGATTTCTTTTTAGTTTTATCTTATCTACTATTATTACTTGGTTTTGGGGTTGTAATAAGGACATTATAATTATTTTTCTGGAACTATTTTATACTCTATGTTTTACTGAGAATAATCTAAAATGGGCTAGGCTTAGGGTGCGTTTTCAAAATGATACTTGTTTCTAAAATAACACAATGTTACCATTAATCGGTTTATCAAAACAATGACTTAAATGAATTCCAACTTGATTTTCTTACAAAACCTAATCTCGCACCAAAGTGTGGCAATGGTTGTGGGCATGTCTAGGATTTGATCCATCCGGGAGCTCGGTACTTAAGCAGCCTTCATGGCTCACCTCCTCTGTTTCGGATACCTACCTGGTGCACAACTTCCATTCACTTTGTT
This sequence comes from Gossypium anomalum, assembly GCA_025698475.1. Classification (NCBI taxonomy): domain Eukaryota; kingdom Viridiplantae; phylum Streptophyta; class Magnoliopsida; order Malvales; family Malvaceae; genus Gossypium; species Gossypium anomalum. Next base: position 72,799,982 of record CM046968.1, read on the forward strand.
AACTTAGCAAAGACGATCTTTTAAAACACTAAGAAAGACATTGAAAAGGCATAGGTTTTTAAAACTTCAATGTGACACGTCGGATTTGGCCATAACGTCCAGGCCAGGTTTGGGGTGTTACACTTCCTGCACCGGCCTTCCTACACGCACCTAAAGATCTAAATGCCTTTGCCAAAATCGCAGGAACAGAAGTGACCCTTTTGCTGAGTCGATGAAAAAGATCCATGGTTGCCTCGTCAACATATCCCAAAGCCCTAGGGAAAACCATCAGTCCATACAAACCTAAAGCAAAAACATCTACCTTCTTTGTCTCATCAGGGTGCGTCAAAATCAGATCCTTCAAAGTGTCCCACTAAATGCACTTGCACTCACCCTTTTCTTTAACTCTAGCCGTGATCCACTGCTCGCTTATCCCCGTAATAGTTATTAATTTCTTCCAAAAGGTAGGGACACAAGTAGCTCGAGAATAGATCCTATCAACCTGAAACTTGAGACAACGAAGTAAGGCAGTGTACTCCTCCACGGTAGGTACCAAGTCTACTTCCCCAAAAGTGAAACAACTGTACGCCAGATTCCAAAACTGGGCAAGGGCTCGGAAAAAGCGCTCATCTACCTGAACATCGAGTAAGTAAGGTAAATCTCTGTAATTATCGTGGAATAACTGCTTGGTCTTATTGTCCCACTGATCCCAAATTTCCTTAAGCTCCTGGAGGTTATTCTGCGTGACACTAATACGAGTATAATCTGACAACTCCGACACATATCCCACAGCTATGCTATCTCCCTTTTCTAGTTGAGTTTGCTCAGACCATTTATGGACGTTGGCGTTGCCCTCTACTCTATCAAGAAGTCCGTTCTCCATAACAAAACTTCCTAACTTAGAGACTAACCGTGAATCGATACCTTTGTAAATGCGAAATGTCATGCAGACAAAAGAAAAGAAATAGTCAGTATCATATGATAATAAATCTCAACGATAATCTATAAGGGTAATACCTAAAGTTTTAACCCTAACTAAGTTGGGCTCTTATGGTTTTTTTTATATGAGGTTGGTTCTAAAGTTTGAGGTACCTGAACCAGTAGATTCCTCGATCCTCACCCATTATAGGCTCATTTGAATCGAGTTCAGTTTAGGGGAATACATTTCCCTATGGCTACACAGAGATGAAAATCTCACGAAACCATAGGTACGGATGTATCCCAAAAGTGATCCACTATCCTGCACCGAGGCGAAAACCTCACGAAGGCGTAGCTCCTCACTCCCACTTAAGGTTGTGACCACAACAGTCATGCAAATGCAATGCGTATCAGAATATAGCAACACATGCAATAATACAAACACATGTAATGCAAAGAGGATTAAATTTTAAAATTTTTAATTTTTGACATTAAGACAAGAGATAATCAATTACACGGCTTGACTCTCTTATTAATCCCTAGTGGAGTCGCCAAGCTATCGAAACCATTTTTAAACCAGGTTTTGGAAAATAGGAATCAACTTTAAAAAAACGAAAATAGGAGTCGCCACCAATCTTTTTAGGTGTGATTGGATCACCTTTAAAACATTTTGTTTTAAAATCATTAGACTTGGTCTACGAAATAAAAAGAACGTGTTCGGGAGTCAGTTACGTACAAGGAAGGATTACCACCCTCGTAATGCCCAAAAATTGGTACCTAATTAATTATCAAATGTCTTCAAGGTCGGGAATTTAAAAATTTTAAGATGCAAGCCTCTTTAAAATATTTTTGATTTTGAAAATTGGGGTTCACTTGTATCAAAATATTGACATTAAGTTAGCCTTTTTGGAACTCCCTATCTCGAAATGACAAAATGCCACATCCAGTAAGTTAGGACACAACGCTTTGAAATTCCAAGACGGTTGCTCGTATTTTGAAAATCTTAAAACTTAGAAGGGTACTTGACTATTCGAATTCAATGAGAAAAATTGCAACCCAATAAGTTAGGGCACTACTTTTCTCGAAGCTTCCAAACACTAAGCATTGCCTCTTTATTTTTGAAATCTTGAATTTCGTTTTTAAATTGATACATGAGGAATCGTATTACATTATAAATCATGCATGATAACATATTATCGTAATAGGTAAATAAAACATGCATTTAAACAAGATGATTGTAATAATATAAAAATCATGCATTAGATACATACGTATAAAAAAATAATAATAAATATAGCAAATCTTAGCAGCATACATACAAAGATACACATAGCATATATTGAAGATGAATAAGCAAAACATACAAACATACAAAGTAATAATTAAAAAAATGCATGATATACAATTTAATAAAAAAGTAATATAGTATTAATATACACATTCATAAAATATAACATCAAATAATAATTATAAAATAACATTTAATACCTAAATGATATATATAATATAAAAAATATAAAATAAAGTGAGCAAATGTTAACAAAATATACATATAATACAAATAAAATATGATATTTAATAATAATTTTAAAATAGTATTTAATATTCAATATATAATACATAATAACAAAAATTTATAAAAAAATAATAAAAATATATTGGTTTTTTAAAATATAAAAAAATAAAATAAAAGTATGTAAAAGAATTTATAAAATAATCATATAATATATAAAAGTATCAATTTAAAATGAAATAACACCTGATAAATAGATAAATAATTAATAATGAAATATGTATATAATATAAGTTAAAAATATAATTTAATAATAATAATTTACAAATTTTAAAATTGTAAATAATATAATGAATAATAATATAATAGATAATATAAAATATACATAAATAAAAAAATAATAAGTAAGATATAATAAAAGTAAAAATATAATAAATGTTATATAATAAAATAAAATATAAATATATAGGAAATAAAAATATAATAATATAAAAAATGACATAATATAAAATAATTATAATATATAATATGAAAGTATATATGTAAAAATAATATATAATAAAAATAAATGATTAATAAATATATAATACAAGTAAAAATATATTAATAATATATAGATAATAACGTAAAATAATAGTATTTTGTGAAAATTAATATATAATAAATAATAATAATATAAATAATATATAATAAAATAATTATATAATATATAATATAAAAATAAGGTTAAAAAATGAAAAAAAATAATAATAATTAAAAAAATTATATAATAACAGAAATAAATATATAGGGTTAGATTTGAAATTCAATAAAATTACAAGGGCGAATTAAAAAAATAAAGCTGAATTAAGGTCCTAATTAAAACACACGTAAAACGAAAGGGACTCATTGGGCAAAATGCCCTATTTCCAAAACGGCAGTGTTTTAATCCAGGTCTCAAAATGGCTACTGCAGGGCCTAAATTAGAACTAAAACAAGATAATAGGGCCAAATCATAAATAAAATAAAATGAAATTATAAGAATTTAAAAAAACGAGAGGGCCAATTGGGTAATTAACCCGCTTTACGAAAACACGCGGATCCTCTTCGGGTAATCGGGTCAACACGCAGATCCTTAGTCTTAATACGACGTCGTTTTAAGCTTATTAGATTAAACTAAAATGGCGTCGTTCCGTTAAGGCTATATAAGCCAAACCTTTTGTTTTTAAATCATTTTAAATCTATTCTAAAAAAAAAAAAGAGTTCTCTGAAAGAGAGTTAGGGAAGGGTACTCGGAGGGTCACCGAATCTCCGTCCAGGGGTTTGCACGCGCTCACGCGCCTCCGTCGTCTCCATCGCACATGGTGGTCGGAGGTTTAAAAACCTCCCCTTTCAACGCCGATTAAAGGTACCACTTCCCTTTTCCATATTTGCAGTATATATATATATGTACATATATTAAAAATTTCACCTTTGTATATTCAACCGATTGAGATGTTTGCTGCGTATATATGTGTAAGAATAAATTCTTTTTACTGAATCTCTCTATTTTTATTGCTTTTCTCTGTGTATTTTTCAGAACGTAAGTCCTTTTTACATCATTTGATTTGGGATTTTATAGCCACTATTTACATAAACTGGGAAAGAAATCTTTTTATTTCTTTCCATCTTTGTTTGTTTGCTGTTGTGGTTCTTTCCTTCCTTTGCAGGTGCTCGCGAGAAATCCGGCGAAGACGAAGGCCTGATGATGGTCCAACGGTGGCGTTGATCTCGACGCGACTCGGAGGTACCAAGGTCAGAGATGAAGCCTGAGATCACGGTGCTGAACGGTCGTGAGAGGAACAAGCTACTGGACAACGCATTGATGGTGTGTCAGTGTGCATTGATGGCCTCGATTTGGGAAGTCAAAAAGACGTTCCCCGAGGCTTCCAGAAGCTTCTACGGCGTTGTAGTCTTCAGGAAACCCTAGGCTTTCCTGTTTCCTAAAGTCATTTGGGCTTTTCGAGCCGTTTTTGATTTGGGTTTGGTTGTTTGGGTCAAGGGCGTAAACGGGTTTAGCTGGATTATTTTGGTTTTGGGCCCATGGTTTGGGCTTTGTAACTTCGACTATTTAAATAAACAAACATTTATTTTTATTTTTTTTGTATTTCTGTTTTGGTTTTAAGGCCCGGTCAAATTTGGGCTATTACAGCCACCAATCCTTTTTATTTAGGTGTGATCAGATCACCTGGTAATTCAATCGTTTTAACAAAAGTTTAATATTCATTAAAACGATGATTTTTAGTCTACAAAATTTAGAAAACGGGTTCGAGAGTCTATTACGCACGAGGAAGGGTTAGCACCCTCGATACGCCCAAAATTGGTACCTAGTCAATTACTTGGTGTTTTTAGTGTCGAAAGTTAAAAATTTGAGGAAGATTTTAAAAATACGATCCTTTTGTTAAACATTATTTAATTGAATTTTTACAAAAAAATGGTATATTTCACGTTAACCGAGGAAAAGGATTACGTCCCGTAAGTTAGGACACAATGCCTTAAATCCTCGAAACGAGAATAAACGCCAAAAATTTATTAATTTTGAAAATTGTTTAATTATCTCAATTTTAGAAAGAAATCATAATTCGTAAGTTAGAATACGATTTTTTTCTTAATTCCCGAGAATATTTAAAATTTTTTGCTAAAAAAACGTTCGTTTATTCGGATTTATCGGGAAAGTCGAAACCCCAAAAGTTAAGGAACGACTTTTCGAATTTCTAATTATGTGAAAATGAATATAACATTTGAAATGCATATTTTTTATTTATTATTCGAGACATAACAGAAACGAATAAATATTTAAAAACAGCTCATGGCATGATTGTAATAATAATAAAGTGATGGTACATACACATGAAATGATAATATAACTAAAATAAAAAATAAAAAATGGCATTAATCACTTAAATCTAATATTAATCAAGTAATAATAGTAATAAAAATAAAAAATGAAATAAAATGGTGATAAGAAAATAGATGAAATGCATACACATGAAGTTAAATTTAAGTATTTTGAAAACGAAAGAATGAAAAATAAATAAATTAGTATAAACAAATATAAAATTTAGGTAAAAAAAATGAACATCAAATATTAATAACAATAATAATAGCAAAATAATATAAATAAATAATATAAAATTTGAAAGTATATAAAAAGACATAAATATATAGATAATAAAATGATAATAATAAGGGTAAAAGTAAAAACAAAACCAATCTATAAAAAAATAATAAATAAATAAATAAATAAATAAACAATTAAATATTAAATATTAAATATTAACTAAATCAGTTTAATAATAATAATAATAATAATAATAATAATAATAATAATACAATAGTAGTGATAGTAATAATAATAAATCATAATAGTAAAAAAAATAATTATAATAGTAATAATAAAAATAAAATAATAATAATTTTAAAATTAATTAATTTAATATAATAGTTGAAATAACAAAAAAAGACTAAATTGAACTTAAAACAAAAGTTTGGGGTAAATCTAAAAATAAATAAAAGAGAAAAGGACCGAATCGAGTGCGCGAATAACAAGGAGGGACTAAAGGGGAAAATATCCCCGCCCTCCAAAACGCAGCACTTTACACGGGGCTAAAATGAAATTAAAACAAAATTCTATGGCAAAATTAAATAAAAGAAACTTAATTGCAAAACTATAAAAATTGCGGAAGGGCTAAAAGTACAATTAACCCTTCCGTTAAAAACACGCGGATCCTAGGCCTGGAGCGGGTCGGGTCGCGGGTTAATACTCAAAACGACGTCGTTTTGGTGCCTGAGAGGCCTACCCAAAACGACGTCGTTTTGGAGGCCTATTTAAACCAAAATTTTCTTTTAAAAATCACATTTCAGCCATTCTAAAAAAAAAAAAAAACTAAAACATCCCCTTTTGTTTTTCTCTCAACACTCTCTCCTCCAAATATATTCAGCTTAATCGCCATTGTGTCGCCCACCACCACCACAGCAACGACGCCGCCGTCCATGGTGGCCGGAGGCCCAAAGGTCACTTTTTTTCGGTGAAAAAGATAATTTTTCCTTTTTTTTATTTTGTTATATATACGTATATACAAAAACATATTTGAAAAGAAAAAAAGGAGAAAAATAATAATAAAGATGGAACCACCTTCGAAGATATTCTTCGTCTCTGTTTTATTGATTTCTTTTGTGAACTTTCTATATTTTTATTTCAAAAAGAAAAAGATCCCTATTACAATCTTTTTCATGGCTTTTATAGCCATTACATATTATTTTTATTACTTTTTCTACTGTTCTCGTACTTGACATTTGCGTGTTTCTTCTTCTCTTTTTGCAGTGCAGATTGGTGGCGCAGCAGGCATGGCATGGCAAAGGCAAAGTGTGCGCTCGACATCAGCAGAGAGGTTAGGGCACACTAGGTGGCTAGGGTTTTGTCTTTTTCTGAAAATAGGTTTAGGGCTAGTTGGGCTAGGGTTTGTTTGTAATTTGGGCTAATGGTTTAGTTGGTTGGGTTTTAGGTTATTTAGGCCTTGTCTGTTGGGTTTGTAATTGGTTTAGGTTTTGGTTTAGTTTGGGTTTGGGTTTTATTCTTTTATAGGCCTCGGGCAAAAATTGGGTTGTACATGAGTAGTTAGATCCGTCAAGGGAATTAATAATTAAGTTTAAACAACCAGCACAGTTGAGGCTGTTGATTTGAGTCGGATTCTTAAAACTCATTAGGTTGTTGAGGAATTAAATTGTGGAAGTTGATTTCAAGGGTATTCACTTGATAAGGGTTAAATGCCGGATTGTTCCCACAATTGATTTACATACAGAAGGGCTGGTTGTATAAGACAGTTCCTCAATCACTATAAATAAATTATTAATCCGAGGAGAAATTTCATCGTCTGAGATCAGTTCAAAGCTAGAATCAAAATTGTGCCTGAAGCTAGAGCTTCTATAACATGTTTTTAGTGAAATTGGAACAGTGGTTTTGGGACCTCAAACCCTACAAGTAAATTATTATTTTAATGTCCACGGTATGTTAGTGTGGTCGTATAAAAATTTCGTTAAGAAATTTGGACATTTGCATGCTTAATTAAGTGAAAAGGACTAAATCGTAAAAGTTGCAAAAGTAGAGTTCTACGAGTTAAATGTATCAGATTGCAATGAATTTTTAAAATGAGTGGACTTAAATTGTAATTAGACCATTATTATTAGTAGTGGACAAAGATGGGCATGAGATAGATGTTTTAATTAGTTTAAGTGTTAATTAAGTAATTTGATAAATAAATAAAGTAAAATATGTAAAAGACAAGGTATCATCTTCTTCAAGTGATTTTCCACCAAAAATTAGAGGAGAGAAAGGCCATAGCTAGGGTTCTTGGTTCGACAACTTCTAATGCTTGCAGGTAAGTGAATTTTGTCTTGTTTTTAATGATTTCTATGTTTTCGGGATCGTTGTAGCTTAATCTAGCTAGCCTAGGGACTAATTTGCAAAACTATTAAAGTTTTAGAGTTTTACCATGAACATGATTGCATGTTTCTTGAAGTTTAATGAACGATTATTGATAAGCGATAAAAGTAACATATTTTAATCCCATTCTTGATGAGTTTTTGGATGTTTTATTATTTAATTTAGTGAATTTGATGCTCCTAATTCTTTAATTTCATGTTTCTATACTTAGAAGAGCACAGAGGAGCAAAAGGAGCAGAAAACGAGTCGAAATCGGACAAAATGAGCTACTTTCAGGATCCACACGGCCTGACATATATTTGACTTGGCATATTTCATCGCCCTCTCATTCTACCATCAGACTGACTGCCACAGGAAGGGCCTTATCTGTCTAGGCCCTTACATGACTCGCCTCGCTCGACACTTTAGTCTCCTAGACACATTGGAGCAATCCTCCACACTCACACTCGTCGGCCAGATGTCTCATCAGGGTATCTCGTGCATGATACATATGAGGATGATCGAGCGACGTCGTGGAGTAGATCATCCTTAGTACCGATTGTTTCATTCTGACGCTCAGAATGAACCCGAGGACTTTATTGATGATGTCCCTCCTATCACGAGGACCCACCACCGCTTCCACCTTCGAGTCACTGACCTGTTCCTTCTGCTGCTAGCTTCCGAAGAGTATCTACCGAGAAGTTCACTAGCTTTCATCAATACTGCGTTCATAGGTTCGACAGTATTGATGCGACATTACAGCAGATTTGTTAGCATTTCCATATTGCTCCTCCAGTGTCGACGACTCATGATGCTGATGCTTCTGATGATGAGGACCATTGAGTCCATTTTATTTTATTTTAGTTTTATTATTAGTTTTTATTTTTATTTTTTTGTTTATTTGTATTTTCTTAGACTTTTTCGCTTTTATATTTTGAACTATATTTTATTTATTATGGTTGTTTCTAATCGAGTAACCCTTTAATCTTCTTCAGCATTGTGTTTATTTCCTTATCAGTTGCTCAAAATCATGCCCTAAATCTACATTTATCTACAATTCCGCTTTTCACTATTCTGGGAATTTCATCCAATATTCAGGGCAGTTTCAATTCTCTCCCTCTCTTATGATATTTTTGTTTCTACTCTGATTATCTATTTTTGTACATTGAGGACAATGTACATCTTAAGTGTGGGGAGGTTATTTATATGATTATTAGAAAATCCTTGAATTATGTCTTGTGTTCAAGAAATTTTCTAATTTTACTATTAGAATGGATTCTTATCGGTTTGTGATTTTTATTAATATGTTTTAGATTAAATTCATAAGTAAGTGTGCATTGATTGTTTAAACTTTAAGACATTAGAGAATCAAGCATGATAAGTCTATTTTCAGAATAAAAAAAATTACTAGGTTGTTTCCCTAAATTGAGGTATTACCTTGAAAATTGAGATTTGCAAGATTGATATCAAAAACCATAATTTTTGTGAGATTTTGAACCTTTAGAGCATACACTTTTCTTTCTTACTTTATTCTTGGCTATGAGTGTGTCAATACTGATGGGTTATTCTAGAACTTGCTTCGATTATACACGTCGAGACCACACATTTGATTTGATATACTAAGATGATAAAGGCACCTAGGTTTTAACCCACTTATCCCAAAAAGCCCACCTTTATAATTAACCCTTAGTGAACCCCTTTGAGCCTAATAAACCGTTTCTTGATCTACCCATAATATTAACCCATAACTCATTCTTTTTGATTTATTGAGAATTTTCCCTATTTTATTGACTCCCTTTTTGTCGAGATTTGATTTGGTCAGTTGCCTAATTATGTTCTTTTGTTTCAGTTATTAAATTATCTCTTATTATCCATAATTCAAAAAAAACTAAAAAAAATATGTATATTTATTTTGATTATTACTAGTTCTATGTTATTTGAGCTTAAACGGTTAATTTCACATTTTGAGAAGAAGCTCGTGTTATTATGGATAAGTTTTCAATTGATGTAATTATTTAGTATTAGTTTGTTTTTCTAGTTAGGCAAATAATAAATTCGATCTTGATTCTAACCTTCTATTTCAGCCTTTATCCACAACTTTAACTCAAGCCCCATTACAACCCTTTAAAGGCCTTTTGATTTGTGTATCATCTCATTTTATAATAGTGGAGATTTGATTTTCATGCAAGCCTATGGTAATAACTTTTCATGTTTGACTTTTGAGTGCTTAATTTATGAACCTTAAACACTTTGACTGATTTGAGTGAATCTTTAGTGAGGATGTCAATTCTTGTCGGCTTTGAATTAAAGGAAATTAATTAGATAAAGGGAAATACCTATGTTTTCATGCTTTAAAATTGTGTGGCTTGGATTGTTTGAATCTTTAGTGTTCTTTTAGTTGAATTATTAATGTATGATTATTTGTGAATTATGACAAAACATTATTGATGAGAATTATGAATTGAGAAAGTTTAATTTTTAATTGTTTGAAGATAAGCAAACGCTTAAGTGTGGGGATATTATGATAAGCGATAAAAGTAACATATTTTAATCCCATTCTTGATGCGTTTTTGGATGTTTTATTAGTTAATTTAGTGAACTTGATGCTCCTAATCCTTTAATTTCATGTTTCTATACTTAGGAGAGTATAGGGGAGCAAAAGGAGCAGAAAATAGGCCAAAATCAGACAAACTGAGCTACTTTCAGGATCGCACTGAGCACACGCCCGTGTGAGCCACACGGGCTGACCACACGCCTATGTGCCAGCCCGTGTTGATATCCCTCTCTATTTCTCAAACACACAGAAAAAGCCAATTTTTAGGGTTGCTGAGTATTCTAAAGTCTATAAAAACACACTAGAAGAGGATCTAAGTGGACACGCAGAGTAGAACGAAGAAATTACTCGAAGAACACCGTCGAAATCAACTTAGAAGCAAGATCTCCTTCAAGATTGAAGATCTTCAGTCAACTTCTCTAGAAGTTTTTGGGTTTCTTTATGTTTTGTCGTTTTCCTAATTTTGAGATGTTTTCCTCCCATAGTATGAACTAAATCCCCTAGATACCTAGGGAAGATGAAACCTATGACGAATCTTGTTATTTAATTTTCTGAATTACATGATAAATACTTGATTTCTTGATCTCAATTATGTCTACTTATTCCATGTTTTAATGTTTTCAGGATATTAATTCATGATTGATGTGCTTAATTCAGTGGAGCAAAAGTCCCTATTTAAGAGTAGATCTGGCATAATTAAGTGGAGTTGCATGCAATCCTAGAAATAGGACGACATAAATCTACCGGATTAGAGTAAAATCTAATAGGGGAATCTATAGATCGAGTTAATGCGACAATAGGGTTTTAATTAGAAAGAGATTTCAATTAATCAACCTAGAGTCAGTTATTTTTACTCTCGAAAGAGATATTAATATAATTTAGGGATTTCTACGAATCAAGGCAAGTGAATAAATCATTTAATTTAAATTCAGAATAATAAGTGAAGTCTAGGTGGAATCTTTCCTGGGTTTTGTCTCTCTCATTGGTTCATTTGAATATTTTCTTACGTAATTCTATATCGCGTCTTAATAATTAGTTTAAATAATTTTAGGTATAAAACAAGTTTCTTCAATTTACAGGCTAGATAATAGAAAGATAGTAAGTCTAGTACTTTTAACCAACTATACTATTATTCGATAGGTGCGCTTTCCTTTGTCGTGAGCTTAGTTAGTTAAGTGAATCATCATCAATTATGAGTCCTTGTTGTTAAATAAACAAGTTTTGTAAAGGGATATTAGATGAAAATGTCATTTGAGGACTTATTTGTAAAAGTAATGAAATACCATGGTAAATTTGTGAAATACTGATTTGTATGGATTGCTAGAAATCCTTAGTGAATTCGGCTAGTATGAAATGTGAATAAAATTTCTTAAATCTTATTTTACAAGCTTTAGGACTAAAATGTGAAAGGTTAAAATGTTAGGGGTAAAATTGTAATTATGCATAAATGTGGATTATGGATTGAATTGTATGTTTGAGATTGATTGAAACACTTAATTGAATATAATTATTTATTTAGATCAAGATAAATCTCAACCGAATCTAAATCGAGCAAAGGTGAAAATCACGAATTAGCTCGATCGTATTTCTGCACTGTAGTTGTCAATGTAAGTTCATAGTATTTAAATGTGTAATTGTATTTCTACTTGTATTTTCATATTATAGTTATGTAACTAAATGCTTATAGTTAATTATTCCCTGAATTACACATACGTGCCCCTATTGATTATGAATAATGTCATGCAACTTAAACATTTGAATTAGAAATATTATCCCATACCACGGTTCTTAATAAAATAAAATAAAAACAACAACAATAACAACAATAATAAAAATGGTACTAATAATAGTTTGTTTTAATAATTATTATTATTTATTTATTTAAGAGTTTAATTAGGATTGAATTTTTTATTAAATAAATATTTAAGATTTATATTTGAAGCATTCAATTAAGAGTGAAATCCATTTTTGGCATATGACAATTAAGGGGATAGGGGATTTTTATTTTTTACATTTTGGTTGCTTAGGTTGGAAATTCTCTACCCTCGTTTTTTTTTTTTTTTTGTAATAGCCCAAATTCACCCGGGCTTGCAAGAATTAAATTAATAAAGTCCATCTACAATAAACGGGTTTCAAAGCTTGATAAGCCCAAATACCTAAACCTTATACCATTACCTAGTCACAAACTAGCCCAAAACCACTAAGACATAAACCCAATAACCCGTACCAGACCCAAGTTAGACCCTATAGCCTAATAACAGTGTTTGGCCCGATGCCCAAAGAGTTTCAGGAGACCTAGGGTTTCTTGGGTAAACCCTCGCGCTGCAAATGGAAGGCTCCAGAAACACCGTAATCAAAGCATCGGTTCGTCTTGCACCATCAGCACCGTGATTTCAGGCCGTGATTTTAGGCTTCGAGTCATGTTCGAATCAAACACCAGTGCTAAATCTCCTCGATTACCTGAAAAAATGGAAGGGAACGACAGAAACAGAACAAATATGGCAGGGAATAACTTTAAAAATATGCAAAATACTATGTACAGTAGCTATAAAAAACCTAAATCAAAATGTTAAAGGGAGGGCTCTTTTTTGAGGAGTACAGGAAATAAAAAGGAACACACAAATATTTACAGAAGAAATAAAAAACAGTCGTTCATTTTCCAAGAGGTGATATTTTGCTTTTTCATACGGATCTATTTATTTCTTTCTATTTTTTTTTGCAAAAACTGTTAAAAATCGAAAAGAAAAGAGTACCTGTTGTTTTACCTAGCAAAACGAAAGCTTTTAGCCTTTTAAAACGCCATACTCGGCGAGATTGGCGACTGCACGTTGGCGCGTAAGCGCGAAGGGGACCCGATGACGGAGAGACCAGGGCGCTCCGAGGGTCTGCCCTCCACTCTCTTTCAGAGAGTTTTCTCTCATTTTTTAAGGAAAGTTTTTCAAATGAATTTTCGGGCTAAAATTTGGTTTATATAGCCCCTGTAATACGACGTCGTTTGGCTTAATTCAATAAGCATTTAAACGGCGTCATTTCAAACGGAAGATCCGCGCGCTGACCCGATTACCCGGGTAGGATCTGCGTTTTTTTGAAAAAGGGCAAATTGCCCAATTGATCCTTCCATGTTTTCTGTATTTCCATTTCCATTTTATTTTATTTCTTGATTTAGCCCAAATATTCTATTTCTAATTCAATTTGACCCTCACAGTGATTTTAAATCCATTCTGGAAAACGGTGTCGTTCATGGGATGAGGGCTAATTGCCCAATGAGTCCCCTGGTTTTAATCCGATTTCCAAATAAGCTTAAATTATATTTTTTTATTAAATTAACCCAAAACTTCCAATTACTTTAAATTTCAGTCCCCTTTACTTAAATTTATTTATTTAAAATTTTGTTATTTATTTAGTATATATATTAATATTTTATATTAAAATGTATATTATATTATTATATGTATTTTTTTAATTCTATATATATATATTATTTATTTCACTATATTTATCTATTATATTATTATACATTTTTAATTTCTATCATATATTTATTATATATTATTTATATCTATATTATTGTTTTTTAGCACATATTATTTCATATATTAATAGTTATATTATTCATATTATTATACATTTTATTTATAAATTTAGTATATACTATGTATTTTTACTATATGTATTAATTACTTTGCTACATTTTTATATGAAAATACTTATTAGATTATTATTATCTTATATATTCTTTAGATTATATCATATATTTCATTACATATATTATTATTGCTATACGATTTATATTATTATATTTTTAGTTGTAAATTATATTATACATTATATTTCCTTATATTACCTTATCTCTATTACAAAGTATATATTATTGCTCATTAATACATACTTCACTTTTTTTAAAAAAATACAGCAATATTAGTACATTATTTTTCTTACGTGCTAAGTTATTATGCTTTAAAACATAATCTATATATATGTATTCTATCACCTTAAAAAAAAAGGATTCTCTATTATAGGAATTATGTTATTTATTATATTTCTAAATATCTTGTTTCATTTGATTTATACTTTATATATTTTGATTTATTTATTTATTCTTTTTCTTATAATAGGTTAAATTTTACATATCATTTATTTTTGTATATTTGCAAAAAAATAATAAAGCATGTACATTGTAATTAGATTTATTTAGTTCTTTGTAATATGCAAAACACACCATTTTTTAAAACCAAAGTTATACTTCACTTAATTCAAAAAATGAATTTTAAAAAATGAGGCAATGTTTTGATATTTTAGAGATTCGGAAATAGTGCCCTAACATGCTGGGTTGCTATTTCTCGTTTGCCTAAAATATTTAAAATACCCTTTTAAACAATCTTTATAAATCACGAGATGATTTCAGTTACGAGAGTTTAAGAATATCATGTCCTATCATGTTGGATATAATGTTTGTATTCTTTCGAAGCTAAGGAATCTTGATTTTTCAACTTAAATAATTTCGGTTTTTTTAAAGAAAAGGGATCTTATTTTCAAAATTTTGACACTAAGACAGAAATCTACTCAATTTGGTACCAATTTTGGGCGTTACGAGGGTGCTAACCCTTCATCTTCCTCGTACGTAACCGACTCCTGAATCCGTTTTCTCGACTTTCGTAGACCAAAATTAATGTTTTAAAACAAAACATTTTATAAGGTGATCCAATCACACCTAAAAAGATTGGTGGCGACTCCCGTTTTCGTTTTTCAAAAGTCGATCCCCATTTTCCAAACATCGATTTTAAGAATGGTTTCGACATTTTTAATTTTCAATAAAAGTTTTCATTTCTTATTTTTATTGTTATTTTTTATTATGCATAGCTAAATTTCAATTCTAATTTTAGGCCAGAAATTATTTCAATGTTAGAGCTATTAAATTTGAAACCATAATTACACTCTTTACTTTGGATTTCATTAACTCTCCAGTTTATGAGGTAGATTCGGCCATCTCATAATGTCATTTTAGCATCAAATCAAGAAGGGCGCCCCTTGATTCAATGTTGGACATCATACTGTTAGTGAATCAATATGATCTATAATTTTCGTATTCATCTCACTGAATAACAAATTGACGTGACAAATTGAGTGAGTAGTTGGATCCGTCAAGGGAATTAATAATCAAGTTTAAACAATCGACGTAGTTGAAGCCGTTGATTTGAGTCAGGTTCTTCTAACCCGTCAAATTGGCATGGCAAATTGAATGAGTAGATGGGTCTAAGTATGAAGAGTCCGTGTCTATCTCTGGAGTCATCAAAGGGGTTCGTCGGACTAAAAACACGAATCTTTGAAAAGACAAGTCCATGGCCATGGCGCCAAAGAAGACCATATTGTATAAAATCATAATTAGTGGGTTATGACATCATTTGGAAAAACTTAAGGATGATTATTACCTAATGTGGTTCCTTACGTGACCCAAGACGATGAGGGATAAACCTCACTAAATGTGAGTCTAGGCAAATCCCTATCGCCTAAAAGGGTTGAGATTTGGATCCTTGCCTTTGTAAGTGTGTTCTTTGTTTTTGTATTTTCTTTTTAGTTTGCCTAATGTATGGCTTGCCTTTTTTTTTTTTTTTTTTTTTTTACTTACTTTCATGTACTTATTTGAGATCCTTGAACTCTACTAGTATTGAATATATGAATATTCACTCATCCAAAAAATTAAAAAAATAATTAACATAAAAATGGATTCACAAATATAGAGTTTATATTGAATAGTTGATAATGTGCATCATTGATATTTTTTTATGATTAATTTTAATTAATTTTGGATATAGATGCTATTAAATTTAGTATATTTTCTATTAATTTGACATAACCTTGAACTTCACAACCTCACATGTCAAGTATTCTCCAAAAATATGTTTTTCGAGAAATAAATTTTGGAAACACTGAATTAATTAAATAAAATTAAAATATGTTATATTTAAGTCAAAATATAATCTCCAATGAATAATTATTAAAAAAGGATAAATTCTTGCACTAGTCCCTATACTTTGTTAAATACGAACTAAAATTAATTGAAGAAAAATATAGGGACTAAATCCACAAATTTTGTTAAATACGGGCACAAATAGCAAAATTTAACAAGAAAAACCTAGGTTGTTTTCTTCGAAACCTAAGATTGCGTGTGAAAGGCTTCTTTCTTTGCCTTCCTTAATTTCCATAATGTTTCTTTGTGAAAACTGCATTTTCCTTTCCCTGTTTACTCGTTTCAAGAATTGTATTATTTTATTTAATTCTTATAACATTCCCAGTCATTTCCTTGATTTTCCGTCCTTTATTATTATATTTAAATTTCAAAGTAAATCATGAAAATGTTCAATTGGGTTTAGTAGGAAATCAAATCAAGGAAATATAATGTACATTTAAGTTAAGAGTTAATTAATAGTTATCAAGAAGTAAGAAATTGCATAATAAAAAGAACAAAAAGTTTGTAATTTCTGTTATATTTCCATCTTGAGAGAAAATTGCATGGATAATTCCTGGTTACTTTCCTTTCATTTGTGTAGAAATTGTGTTCTTCACCATGTTGGTCTATAAATACCGTAAATCGACATCTAACCAAAACTAACCACTTTGTTCTTGAATAGCAATAAGCTATAGATATAGCAGAGACAGAAGATGGGAGAAAAGGCAAAAAACAAGTTAAAGAAAAATTTCAATGTTAGTCCCTTCCTTCTTTAAGAACTTAGGCATAGCATATTACGTTTTTCTTTAACTTGTCTTTGCCCTTTTTCTCTGCCATACTTCTTAACTTATTTTCTCAACATCGTATGAATATACGTCGGAGGTTCAGTATTAGAATGCAACACATGTCCCTAATATTAGAATGCAAGTTGAAAGGTGAATTACTTAGACAATTTGACATGGAAGCAAAATTGGTGAAAGAGTTTCATAAAAAAAAAAAAAGGGCATACTAACTTATTAGATTTTGGGTTATTTCGTTTTAATAATTATTTTTTAAAAATTTATTTTTATTACGTTTTTAATTAGATAAATACTTATGATTTGTAACCTCCCTGACTCAGCCTAGACGTTAGACTTGATTCGGGAAGATCACATTAGTCATCGAGGTGGCTCGGTCTTTATAAAAAATAATTTTCGTCTTAAAACCTGTTTTATGCTAGTGAATATTTCTCTTTATAAAAAAAATTATTTGTTACTTTTAATTGCATGTGGAAGGGTTGTGTTTGGCGGTTTGGCAGGTGCAGATTGAGGAAGAAGAAATGAAGGAGTAAAGGTTTGTTGGGGCAAAAGGTTGAACACTTTGTCAGCACGAATACCGTGGCAATTGTCGAAAGACCGAGTCAACACTTAACGCATACTACTTTCAGCCCAATTGTACTTGTACTAGACAAATCTGCCTAAAACAGAGGAGAAGATAACCCGGCTGTTGGTTTTTATCCTTGAGAAAAGAATTTAAAAAGAGGAGAAGATAATATTGGGTTGTTGGATTTTCCCTAGGGAAAATTCCTATAAAAAACCAATGCAGGAAAACCAAGAAGAGCGAACAACTGGGAGAGATCCTTATGTCAAAATTGTTTTATTATACAGGCAATAACAAAATGTATCAATATTGGTTCACCATATGCTATCAAATGTAGCAACCTGTCGATATAAATGCACTTAAACTAACGAAATTTGACCGCTAGTAAAAATAGACGATAGCACGAATACCGTGGCAATTGTCGGAAGACTGAGTCAACACTTAACGCATACTACTTTCAGCCCCTAATATTAGAATGCAAGTTGAAAGGTGAATTACTTAGATAATTTGACATGGAAGCAAAATTGGTGAAAGAGTTTCATAAAAAAAAAAAAAACACATAATAAACTTATTAGAATTTGGGGTTAGATTTAGAATTACTTTTTTATTAGATAAATACTTATGATTTGTAACCTCCCCGACTTAGCCTAGACGTTAGACTCGAATCGGGAAGATCACATTAGTCATTGAGGTGGCTCGGTCTTTATAAAAAATAATTTTCGTCTTAAAACCTGTTTTATGCTAGTGAATATCTCTCTTTATAAAAAAATAATAATTATTTGCTACTTTTAATTGCATGTGGAAGGGTTGTGTTTGGTGGTTTGGCAGGTGCAGATTGAGGAAGATGATATAATTAAAAATGAAGTAAAAAGTTCTAATGCACGATTTGAAAATAATATTTAATCAAGTTGATATAATTGTGTTGGATTAATTACACTTCTTATCTTAGAATTATTAAACTCATGTTTATATTGTTACGAATAAAATCATGACAACCTGGTAATTTGCTAACTTATGAACATACTTACATACCAAAATCCATTCATCTCTTGACATATCCCTATGTCAATTCAACCGACTAAACAGATTCTAGTAAGCAAACATGTTATTGCACATACATACTCATTAAACTGAACTAATCTCTTGCATATCCCTATGTCACTTCAAACAATTAATTAAATCTAATAAGCATATAAAAGACTATGTGAGGTAAAAAGGTATCCCTACCTTGAAACAGTTTAATCACAATAATCTTGCAAGTTATGCAAGGCAATAATATTGCCAGATACATTGCTAATTTAACCTTTAGCTACCTTAGAAGAATAAACATGCACTAATTAAGTACTGTGTCAATTAATTATAATTGCAATCTGTTTAAATAATTAATTCATTAGCTACCTCAAAGTCGTAACACAAGAATAACTTAGGCATGATTTTACTTAATCAAGCATCTTACCGAGGCCTATAACAACACAAACACGATTCTAACAATTTAAGATGTCAAATGCAATCAACCCAACACGAATTAAATTCAAGCTAAGCTAATTAAATTAACCATTCCAACAACATCAATATTCATAGATATGTTCATCACATCAACAACAAAAATTAAAGAGATAGGGAACAAGAATCAAATCCGGTGGTTTTCCGAGGCTTGACTAGGCTACTCCGTTCTTCTTTCTTGTTGTCCCTGCTGATCAAGGCTTCGATGAACACTCAAGTGCTGCTCCAAAATGGTTGAAGAACACCCCTCTCCCAAGGGAGGAAATCGGCACAAGAGAAAGGAAATTGAAAGGGAAAAATGAGAGGAAAAAGTGGGAGAGGAGAAAAGTGTTGTGAGATGAATGAGGAGTGAATGAGATGCTTTGAATGATCAGCCAAGGGGTGCTTTTATAGCTGAGGAGGGCTGCTAAAAATAGCTAAAATTAGCGGCCAAATATCCCTTCCTTGGCCGGCCACACATGTGGCAAAGTTGATGCTTTCAACTTTGCTAAAAATAGCTTGGGGCAAATCCATAAATCCACCAATTGTAGAGGGGTTTGAATGCAGCTTTGAAAAGTCTTCAAGGGCTTCTTTGCAAGCTTAATTAATCAGGTAAAAAGTTGATTTGGGACAGCATATGGACGGTTTTGGGCTGCCCAATTTTTGGCTGGTTCACTTCAATCGGTTCGGTTCAACTGGACCACTTTTTCCATAATTAATTAATTATAATTTATTTAGCCCAAATTAAATTGGGTATAAATTAAAATTAATTATATTATGAATTAATACACATATTTGGACCGTCTTAGGCTGGAATTTAATTCGCCTTGATACTTCAAATTGCTTCTCGGTTTTGTGCTTCAAGCAGTGTTTGCCAAGCCATTTTTTGCCCTTTGCGCAATTCTGTCGAAAATAACTAAAATTAATAAAAATTAATTATAAATTTAACTAAAATTCATCATGTTCATATTTTAAGTATAGTTTTATTATTTTATAAAACTTAATTATTTTTCGACATAAATTTAATCAAAACAGTATGATTTTAAGTTAAAAAGGGCATGTAAAAATACGTAAATTTTCGTGTTTCCACACCCCCAAACTTAATTCATTGCTCGTCCCGAGTAATGCACAAATTTTGAAAAGAATTACTCAGAAGCACTTTTGAAAAATTCCTTCAGAACAACATTTTTCTCAAAGTTATGAATTTAATATACTTATGCTCAAAGGCAAGAAATGTGATAGTATGCTACTTAAGTATACATATTGTTCAAATTAATCTCAACAACTATTATTATAGAAAAAATTAGACTAAATGCTTCCTAATAAAGTCATGTTAAACCTTATCAATGTAATTTTATTCCCTCATTCAAGATTAAGCTGCAACCATTAAGTTTAACTTATGCCTTCATATGTTGAACGTAGCAATTTCTCTTCACTAATATAGGTAGCATTGGAACTTTTGAATAAATAGGTCTTTAACAAGGTTGTAACGTGGCTGGGCTTAAGGGTAGGTAAAAGATAGATAATTTTAGGCTTTTAAACCTTAGACTCAGCTTGAATCGGACCTTCGAAATAATCACCTTTAATACATCAACTTTCTTTGCTTTCACATGCTCTTTTGTACGTCTTATTTTAAGAACTCATGCTCTTTTTTCTTCTTTTTTTTCAAACCGAGCATTTTGCTGAATGTACTACAATTTTAGAGCATTCGACTCTTCTTTTCAACTCCCCCAAACTTATTCTAAAGAATACTTTGAATAGAACTGCGTCTAGTGTTTGGGACAATTTTAAGATAGTTAAGAGAGAAGTGATGGCTAAATTTGCAAGGGTTCAAATAAAATTAGGCCAAATAGTCTCAAAGTTCAGTTTCAAAGGAAAAAATTTCATCATGGTTGGCTTGAAAGGCTCAAACGGTCCAAACAAAAGTTGCCTAAATCATTTCCAACATTCCATGCTTCCTAGGATTTCGCCTCAACAAACTACTAAGTTAATTCTAAAGACTTAAACTTTCATGCATGCCTAACTTTCGTAAGGAACTAAAATTTTATGGTGCGATTTGCATGCTTTATTAAAATTACATTCATATCATTATTAAGATAACATAACAATTCATTGAAATAATAGAACTTTATTGATACTAAAGTTTAGCATACTTCACAAAATTTCAAATTATTGAACAAAATACATCCTAATCATAATTAAAAGAATTTTATTCTGAGTGGAAATAATTCAATTTTTCGGTCCCCCAACTTAAAATGAACAATGTCCTCATTGTTTAAAGCAAATAGATACTATACAGCAAGTAGGATTTTAGAAAAGATGAGGTGAGTCAATTTGACTGCTTAAGTACCAAGCTCTTTCTAAATCCCATCCTAGACATGTTTATATTTATTGCCACACTTTATACTTTGTGACTTGCTCACATTTTATTAGTGATTTTCCTCTCTTAATTTATTATGCAGAAATAAAAAAAATTCCTAATTAACTTAATCTTAAAATGACCTAAGAATAGAAATAAAATAAAGTCAAGATCCCCCTTTTATTTATTTGCAGACCCTTCCGAATTTGACTCATCGCTTGCTCCATCACTATCGCCTTTGCATGAATTGCTTCACTCCTTCTTCGATAATGGACTCCATGGTTCAAATATAAAATCATGAAATTCAGGCATAAAAATAAATGGGTCATTGTAAATTTTCTTAAGAACGCTTCTCATCGAGTCATCCCTTATTTTTTGAGTATCTCCAGTAAGCTTGTTGCTGCTATTGCATATGCTTCATTATGTCCATTAACTTTGACAGTTCATCTCGAAGATCTGAGCTAGGCAGTTGAGCTCTGAATATTGAAGTTTCGTCATTAGGTTCAATTTTTGGTTCCATTGGTTCCAGCTTATCAGGGACTTCGGCCGATTGTATTGGCTCGATTTCTGTGGGATCTTCTTGCTCTTCATCGGGATCCTCACTTTCTTCCACTCGTTGCTATAGAACAGATTCTTCAGCTACTCGGTAGAGGTTCCAATCTGTGATCGTGCCTTAGCTATAGCCTATCTTCTTTACATTTGCAAGAATTTTAGCTTTCAAGCACAGAATTGTTATCGTAAAGGAAAAATAGGCTGGGCTAGAACGTTTAACGGCACAATTTTACATCTCTCTTAAAATGATTTTTCCCACATCAATGGTCTTTCCAGTTAAAATCGAGTATAACAAGACCATTCGCTCTAAGGAAATTATAGTCCCATGTGAGCTAGGCATAAGGTTGAAACGGATGAAATAGAACCATACCTTTACAAGTGGTGTCAAAGATTCTCTTCGATAAGTGTGGATTCCTTGCTTTGACACAATCCACTTAGAACCTGGAACTGTAAGTTCCTCAAGAATTTCTTGCAAATATTTACAAAAAGAGGCATAAAATTTTTATTATTTATAAAAAGAGCAACCAAATTTTAAAATACTTCAATTAAGTCCCTAGACTTAATGAAAATTTGAAATTGAATTGTAATTTAAAACTTGGGTCAAAATTGACCTTTTTATTTGAAAAACTAAAAATTTAATTTTCTATTTAGGGAATAATTTCTCAGAAAATTATGTTAAAATCAATTCCCAGGAAAGATTAGAGGGGTCACAAGTGGTCCCGCTTAAGTTCCAACCTCCTTGACAGAATTTATTTAAACATACTAATCCCAAAAATATATCCTAAATCATTTATTAAAAAGGGAAACAAGAAAATTTAAACATCCGATAAAATGAACAAAATTTCATTCCATTCAATCTTATCTCCCTAGTAATGTTTCAGATGCTGAGCATTAACTTGAAAATTACCTCCCTTACCTTGAAGTTCAACAACTCCATATAAATAGACGCGATGAATCGTAAATGAACTAGACCAACGTGATTTTAGTTTACCTGGAAAGAACTTTAATCTAGAATTAAATAACAAGACTTGCTGACCTGCTTCAAATTTTCGAACTCGAATGTGCTTGTCTTGCCATTTCTTAAGTCTCTCCTTGAGTAATTTGTCATTTTCATACGAGAATGTTCAGAATTCCTCTAGCTCATTGAGTTGGAGCATCTGTTTCTCTTTAGCAAGCTTAAGATCTAAGTTGAGTTGTCGAAGGGCCCAGTAAGCTTTGTGTTCTAACTCCAAGGGCAGATGACAAGCTTTCCCAAAAACCAACCTATAGGGTGACATTCCTAAAGGTGTCTTGTATGTTGTCCTGTAAGCCCATAAAGCATCATCCAGTGTTTTAGACCAATCTCGTTGGTTCGGGCAAACTACCTTCTTAAGTATGCCTTTGATCTCCTTATTTGCCAGTTCAGCTTGCCCATTCGTCTGTGGATGGTAAGCTGTAGCGACCTTGTGTTTCACTCCATGTTTATCTAATAACCATTTCAATCACTTATTCACAAAATGGGACCCTTCATCACTGATAATAGCTCTTGGGGATTCAAACCTTGTGAACACGTGTTTCTACAAAAACTTTATCACAACCCTAGCATCATTTGTCGGATAAGCTTCAGCCTCGACCCACTTATACACATAGTCTACTGCTACCAATATATACTTGTGACCAAAGGACGAAGGGAAAGGATCGAGAAAATCAATACCCTAAACATTAAACAATTCTACCTCAATGATATTTGTTCGAGGCATCTCATTTCTGTTGGTGACGTTTCTAACCCTTTGACATCGATCACAACTCCTTTCGTAAGTGTATGCATCCTTGAATAGTGTTGGCCAAAAGAATCTGGCTTGTAATACTTTGGCTATAGTACGTGTACCTCCGAAGTGTCCCCCACTAGGAGTTGAGTGACAATGGTATAAAATCTTTTGTACTTCTTCTTCTGCTACACATCTCCTAATCATTTGATCTGCACACTTCTTAAAAAAGTATAGTTCTTCCCAGAAATAGTACTTCACATCATGAAGAAAATTTTTCCTTTGATGATATGTCTTATCAATCGACATCAAACCACAGGCTAAAAAATTAGCAATATCAGCAAACCAAGGGGTATTATAGACATGATTTACCTTCAATATGTGTTCATCTGGAGATGTCTCCTGAATTGGTATAAGAGGAGAGTTCCCTTCTTGCGGCTCCAATCTCGACAAGGGATCTGCTACTTGATTTTCTACTCCTTTTCGATCTTGAATTTCTAGATCAAACTCTTGAAGTAGAAGTACCCACCGGATCAGTCTCGACTTAGCGTCTTTCTTGGTAAGTAAATACTTAATCGCCGAGTGGTCCGTATAGACAGTCACCTTAGTACCTACAAGGTAAGATCGAAACTTGTAAAAAGCAAATACAATAGCAAGTAACTCTTTCTCTGTTATCATATAATTCAGTTGAGCTCTTGTCAGAGTTCAACTTGCGTAGTAGATGAGGTGAAAAGCTTTGTTCCTTTGCTGGCCCATAACAGCTCCTATCGCGAAGTCACTTGCTTTACACATCAATTCAAATGGCAAATCCCAGTCTGGTATGACTATTATAGGTGCCATAACTAATCGACTCTCCAAATCTTTAAAAGCTTTTAAGCACTATTCATCAAATTTAAATGCAATGTCCTTCTCTAATAATTTGCATAAGGGCTTTGCAATTTTGGAGAAGTCCTTGATGAATCTCCGATAGAAATCGCCGTGGCCCAAAAAGCTCCTAACGCCCTTTATAGATGTTGGAGGTGGGAGTTTCTCGATAACATCTACCTTTGCTTTATCTACCTCGATCCCATGTCTCGTTATTCGATGCCTTAGAACAATACCTTCTTTTCCCAGCTGAGTACTAGGTTTGTTTCTTCGCATCGCCTTAGTACCTTGGCTAGATTGGGTAAGCAATCGTCATACGTATCTCCGACTACTGAAAAATCATCCATAAAAACTTCCAAATACTTCTCAACCATGTCAGTAAAAATAGACATCATACATATTTGAAATGTAGCAGGTGCATTACATAAACCAAATGGCATGCGTCTAAATGCAAATGTACCGTACAGGCAGGTGAATGTTGTCTTGTGCTGATCTTCTAGTGCTACTGTAATCTGATTATACCCTGAGTATCCATCGAGAAAATAGTAATACTCTCACCCTGCGAGTCTATCCAACATCTGGTCCAAAAATGGCAAAGGAAAGTGACCTTTCCTAATTGCCTTGTTCAGCTTTCGGTAATCAATGCAAATTCTCCATCCCGTAACCGTTCTAGTCGGTATCAACTTGTTATTCTCATTTTCAATGACCATGATACCTCCTTTCTTTGGCACGTATTAGACCAGACTTACCCATGAACTGTCTGAGATGGGGTAAATTATACCCGCATCTAACCACTTGATGATTTCTTTCTTTACTACGTCCTTCATAATGGGGTTCAGTCTTCGTTGTCCATCAATCGTCCCTTCTCTCCATCTTCTAGTATGATCTTGTGCATGCATACAGATGGACTAATACTGCGAATGTCGGATATGGTCCATCCGATAGCCTTCTTGAATTGTTTCAACACCAGGATGAGTTTATCTTCTTGCTTAGTAGTTAATTCTACTGAAATAATCATAGACAGAGTAGAAAAATTACCTAAATACACATATTTTATATGTGAAGGTAGTACCTTGAGTTCTGATTTAGCTGGCTTTTCGATTGACACTTTTGGTTGGGCATAATCCCTTTTCTCTAACTCCAAAGATTCAAAGCAAGATTGCGGATTAAATCCCTTTTGATTAGCTTCTAACAAGGCTAAGTATTCATCCTCCTCTTCATCATTCGGCGGATCTGATGTCAAAATTTGTTCCAACGGATCCTCAACATAATTGAGCTCCTTTTCCACTATTAAATCCTCTAAATCGGATATTGCAGAACAATCATCAATTGTGTCAGGAAATCGCATAGACTTAAAAATGTTAAATGTTACCTGATCATCCTGAACACGCACAGTAAGCTCGCCCTTCTGCATGTCAATAAGGGTCCTTCCGATTGCTAAGAACAGTCATTCTAAGATAATTGGAACTTTTTTGTCTGCTTCAAAGTCTAAAATGACAAAATCTGCAAGGAAGATAAATTTATCTACACATACCAATACATCCTTGATCTTTCTTTCTGGATGTGCTAAGGATCGATCTGCTAATTGAAGAGTAACTGTAGTAAGTCTAACTTCACCTATCCCCAACTTCCTAAATATTGACATAGGCATCAAGTTAATGCTCGCACCTAAGTCACATAATGCCTTACCATAATATGTTGCTCCAATGTTGCAAGGGATGGTAAAACATCCAGGATCCTTCAACTTTGGGGGTAGTTTGTCTTGAAGATATGCACTGCATTCCTTCGTCAAAGCTACCATCTCAAATTCTCCAGGTTTTCATTTTTTGGACAAGATATCCTTCATGAATTTGACGTAGTTCGCCATTTGTTCAAGTGCTTCAACCAACAGGATATTGATATGAAGTTGCATGAGTACATCTAGGAACTTCTTGAATTGAATCTCCTGTTTCTGCTTTTAAAGTCTTTGAGGGTAGGGTGGTGGTGGTTTCTTTACTAGAACTGGTTGGTTCATCTTTTATGGCAATTCTACATCTAACGGAGTTGTTAGTTGATTAGAATTAGCTGGTTCTAACCTTATCAGGTTTTATAGATTTTGGTTCTGGTGAAACTAGAGTTTCAACACTCGGTTGAACTTTGTCTGAATCTTGAGCGTCAGCTGGCTCCTTTTTAGCTTCGATAGTGTTAAGCTTTACTGTCTTTCCACTCCTCAATGTCAACGCTTTGCAATGTTCCTTCCTTGGATTCCTCAGATTCTCCGTATCACTAGGTAAAGCACCTTGTGGTCGGTTCCTGAGTTCAGTAGCAAGCTAGCCCACTTGGTTTTCCTGGTTTTTCAATGTAGCTACTTAGCTTTGGATTAAGGCATCATTTTTGGCCATGTATGCCTTCAACAAATTTTCAAAGCCATTTGATGGTTCAGCTTAGGTTGGTTTCTGAACTTGTTGGGGAAAACTAGGTGGCTGGGTCAATCTAGGTTGAGCGTTAGTGTTACTGGTTCCAGCTCCTTGGTTACTCTAGGAAAAATTAGGGTGGCTTCACCAAGATGGGTTATAAAAATTGGATTGCAGTCCTTACCTTCCTTGATTTTGGTTCTGGTTACCTATGTAGTACATGGATTATGGGTTTGATGGACATTCTTCGAACAAATGTCCTTCCCCATAATAAACACAGGCTATATTTTTAAATTGATTTGATGGTTGTGCTGCAAAACTGTTAGACCCATTAGTAGTAAGATTTTTAAGCATTGAGGATATTGATGATACCTGAGATGCGAGTGAAATAAGAGCGTCTACTTCATGTATTCCAGCAACTCATCTTCTTGACCCTGCTCGATTTGTTGGCCATTGGTAATTGTTGCTGGCAATCCTCTCGATAATTTCATAAGCCTCATTATAAGACTTACAAAGGAGAGCATCATTAGCAGAAGCATCCACTACCATCCTTGTGTGAGCATTGAGACCATTCTAAAATGTCTTAAGTTAGATGCAATGTGGGATTCCGTGATGAGGACACTTTCATAATAACTATCTGTACCTTTCTCATGCCTCATACAAGGACTCATCATCCATTTGTTGGAAGGCAGTGATCTCGTTCCTTAACTTAGCATTCTTGCTAGGCGGGAAATACTTTATAAGGAATCTTTCTCTAACTCTTGCCATGTAGAAATTGAGTTTGGTGGCAAGGAGTTCAACCAGGCTCGAGCTCTGTCCCTTAGTGAATATGGGAATAGCTTCAATCATAATGCATCTTTGGGTACTCCGACTAACTTAAAAGAATCGCTAGCCTCCATAAATAGTCTTAAGTGTAGGTGAGGATCTTCGGTAGGCATTCCACTGAATTGGCCCACTGTATGAAGCATCTGGAACATGACTGGCTTCAGCTCAAACTATTGTGCCTCGATTTCAGGTCTCCTAATACTCGGATTAAGATCATTAAACATTGGCACAGCATACTGTCTTAAAGTTCTATCCCTATCGATTTGCTCCTTGATTCAAATTTTCAAAGTTCATCTCTTTAGTCCTTCTCTGATTCTCTTGTCTTCTTCGCTCTCAAAAAGTTTGTTCTATTTTAGTGTCTACCGAGAGTATGTCAATAATTCGGTCAATAGTCATAAACACCTGAAATAATCACAGTAAAAATTAATTAAGTAAAGATTAAACAGAAAAATACACCAAAATGTAAAACTAACAAGTTCACAAATAATGACTTTTAAAAACAGGCCTCGGCAACGGCGCCAAAAACTTGGAACGACGATAATGTGCAAGTGTACGCAATCACAACAAGTAATAAAGTGACAAGTAAATGTCGAGTTATTGTACCCTCAGGGACTGTGAAAAGAATTATTTATGAATGCAATTTAAAACACTTTGGTAAAGGAAAATATTTTGTTTAAAGAGGGTGATTAAAAACATAAGATTAAAAACTTAAGAAAATAACTAATTAAAATAATTAAAAATGAAGTAAAAAGTTCTAATGCACAATTTCAAAATAAGATTTCATCAAGATGATATAATTGTGTTGGATTAATTAAACTTCTTATCTTAGAATTATTAAACTCATGTTTATATTGTTATGAATCAAATCACAGCAACCCGGTAATTTGCTAACTTATAAACATACTTACATACCAAAATTCATTCATCTCTTGACATATCCCTATACCAATTCAACCGAACTAAATAGATTCTAGTAAGCAAACATGTTATTGCACATACATACTCATTAAACTAAACTAATCTCTTGCATATCCTATGTCAATTCAAATGATTAATTAAATCTAATAAGCATATAAAAGACTATGTGAGGTAACAAGGTATCCCTACCTTGAAATAGTTTAATCACAATAATCTTGCAAGTTATGCAAGGCAATAATATCGCTAGATACATTGCTAATTTAACCTTCAGCTACCTTAGAAGAATAAACATGCACTGATTAAGTACTGTGTCAATTAACTACAATTGCAATCTATTTAAATAATTAATTCATTAGCTACCTCACGATTAAAACATAAAGAATAACTTAGGCATGATTTTACTTAATCAAGCATCTTACCGAGGCCTATAACAACATAAACACTGTAACGCCCCCACGCCTGAAACCGTCACCGGAGTCAAGCTTGAGGTGTTACTAAACTTATCTTACCTTTTCAACAACTCTAAACCACTTATTTTAATTTTCGGAATAAACTGTTTTTCTGCATCATAGCTGCTTAAAAATTCATTTCTCGAGTTTCAAAACTCAAAATTAAGATACGTAAATTTTTCCTGAAACTAGACTCATATATCTATCTACTAATTTTTTTCTAGAATTTTTGACTTAGCCAATTAGTACAGTTTATTAGTTAAAGTTACCCCTGTTTCAGAATTTGACTGCACTGACCTCTACTTACTACGAACCACTTTTATCCCTATAAAAAATTAATATAACTATACTGTTTGTTTATATCAAAACTATATTCAATAAGGATTCTAACCATATAAATTACACCACCTAATTATTTTTTTACAATTTATGGTGAATTTCCAAAGTTGAAACAGGGGATCTAGAATTTTCTCTGACCCTGTTTCACTAAAACTAAGATATCTCATAAAATATAATACCTTTGCCTGTTTTGCTTATTCCATAAGAAAATAGACACAATAAGCTTTAATTTCATATATTATTCACCATTAAACCATGTCTCTACGATTTTTAGTGATTTTTCAAAATCACATTATTTCTGATACTTGAATCTGTTTTTAAGTTACTTTCACATTTTTCTTAGTTTTCATGTGATAGTTACTACTTATTCATACATACAATTAAACATGTATATCATCAGCCATTCTATTAGCTAATCACTAGAAAGTATTTACACATCATTCATTGATCATATCATATCAAAAGAAACCAAGTTCCTATACATGCCATACACAAAACTAAACGTCTAACTATACCAATGTGATTTCTTCGATAGTGTGATCGGGTCTCCGATGTTTCCTTCGATCCCCGAGTGGCTTGATAAAACTATAAGAAAAAGAAAATAAAGAGAGTAAGCACTAGGCTTAGTAAACTTACAAGCAAATAAATTACAACATTCAAAGATAATGAATGATTATACATAATGTCACCTAGCCTCATAAACTTTCTTTACTTCTCATTTTCTACCTTCTTCTTTACTTACTTACCTTCTTTCTTACCCCGACCTTTCACTATTCATAAATATAATCTACCTTCCTTTTTGCTGATAATTCATTGTAATTTAACGTGTACAATGACCCATTGAACCACTCGGAATACTAAGGATACTGGGGTCGTTCTGTCTATCAATATCTCGCCAATGCCATGTCTTCGACATGGACTTACATGAATTATTCCTGCCTCCAATGCCATATATATATAATATGGGCTTACATGGCTCATTCCTGTCTCCAAAGCCATATAACTGATATGGACTTACATGGCTCATTTCTCATCTGTCTGTCTTTCACAACCCCAATATCCTAATATTCCTAAGGTTCAAACGGCTTCCTAATGCTTTTCTCTGTCACTTACTTTTAATTCGACTTTAAATATCCTCATAAAATAAGTATATAAATTTTGAAATTAACAATAATAATGTAAAATAAAAGAATATTGTATTTATTTCTCAAACTTACCTCGTATGCAAAAATAGCTACTTTTACCATTTCGTCCACAACTTGGTATTTTCTCCATTTTAGCCCGAATTTCAGTTTTCCTTGCTCTATCATTTAAAATATAGTCTAATTAGGACTCACATTATTCAAATTGACTCAAAATCATATTTTGGCAAAATTACAATTTTGCCCCTAAACTTTTGCATATTTACACTTTTGCCCCAAAGCTCAGAATTAAACTTCAGCCTATTTTCTTATGTTTCATGACATGCTGGTCATTTTTCCTTCTATGGCAGCATCAAATTCATACTCTAACAAGCACTTATGACTACTAGGTATTTTTACCAATTAAGTCCTTTTACTCGTTTTTGCTTAAAACCGAGTAGTACAAATTGTCTAACATAATTTAAAACCTCATATTCTATCATAAAACACCAAAATACACAAATTTCACCTATGGGTATTTTTCCAAATATGAACTCTAGGTTGAATTATTACTAGCATAAGCTTAATCGAGCTACCGGGATTCCAAAAACGTAAAGAACATTAAAAACGGGGCTTGGAATCACTTACTATTGAGCTTGGAAAGCTTGAAAACCCTAGCCATGGCTTCCCCCATGCTAATTTCGGCCTCCATGAAGAAGATGAGCAAAATTGGCTTTTAATTTTGTAGTTTAATTCATTTTACCCCTAAATGACCAAAATGCCCTTACTACTAAACTTTCAAAAATTCCTTCCATGTCCTAATTTTGTCCATGAACTTAAAATTGGTCAAATTGCTATTTAAGACCTCCTAATTAATATTCTAATTCAATTTTATGCAAAATACTTCTAGAACACAAGTTTTGCAATTTATTCAATTTAGTCCCTAATTTCAAATTAAGTACTTTATGCATAGAATTTCTTCACGAACTTTTCACACAATCATGCAAACATATCATAGACCTCAAAATAATAATAAAATAAATTTTTCTACCTCAAATTTGTGGTTTCGCAACCACTGCTCATTTAGGCCCTATTTCGGGATGTTACATTTCTCCCCCTTTAGGGATTTTAGTCCCCAAAATCTTACCTGTGAGGAGATTTGGGTACTATTTTCGTATAGCCTCTTCGAGTTCCCATGTAGCCTCGTCTACCCCATGTAGTCCGACTATCTCTCAAATATACAACTCGGCCAACTTGTCAAGTGAAAAATCCATACTGAATCGGGATAAAATGAGCCGACTTCGTTAACTTATCAATCACAACCCATCTGCATCTTTCTTTCTCGATGTAAATGGCAATCCTGGCGACAGATCAAGCATCTAGAAACAAACTGAAATGTCCCTTTCATTCCTACCCACCAAGTACATTTCTTCAAATCATTATACATCTTTGTACTACTGGATGAATAGACAAAAACTACTATGTGCTTCTGTAAGATCTTTCGAATAAGCTCATCATTCTTCTGGTACACATACCCCAGGTGATAATCAATCACTAGCTCATAATCTTTAATCAACTCTAGCCATCTTCTTTGCTTCAATTTCAAACTTTTGTGATCGGTGAATATGTGGCACTTCTCACCGTACAAATGATGTCTCCAAATCTTCAACGCAAAAATAATGGCAACTAGCTCTAAATCATGTGTCGGATAGTTCTTCTCATGTGGCTTTAGCTGTCTAGAAGCATAAGCAATTACCTTTCCTTCCCCATAAGTACACAACCAAGTCCATTCATGGACGCATCATCAGTAAATCACAAACTCCTTACAGTTCTCGTTTGTACTAAAACAGGAGCTTTAGTCAACGATGCTTTTAACTTGTCAAAACTCTGTTGACACTTCTCGATCTATTCAAACTTGATATCCTTTCCTTTGAAAATCTTGTCAACGGGTAGCTATCATGGAAAATCCCTCTACAATATCCTGGCAAGACCAAGAAAACTTCTAACTTCGATACATTTCTAGGAGGCTTCCAATCAACAATGGTCAAATCTTGCTCGGATCAACCTTAATACCTTCACTTAAACAATATGTCCAAGAAAACCAACTTCGTAAACTAACTAACTCACTTTTGCTAAACTTGGCATACAACCGATTATCTCTCGAGAATCAGAAAGCTGTTCTCAAATGCTCTGCATGCTCGGTCCTCATCATGAGAATAAATCAAGATATCATCAATGAACACAACTACAAACTTATCCAAGTGCGGTCCAAAATTCGTTCATTAAGTCCATGAAAATGGCAGGAGCATTAGTCAAGCCAAATGGCATCACAAGGAACTCATAATGACCATACCTAGTCCGGAAAAGCGATCTTGGGACATCGACTCTTTAACTCATGAATCGATAGTATCCGGATCTCAAATCTATCTTGGAGAACACAGTAGCTC
This sequence comes from Gossypium anomalum, assembly GCA_025698475.1. Classification (NCBI taxonomy): domain Eukaryota; kingdom Viridiplantae; phylum Streptophyta; class Magnoliopsida; order Malvales; family Malvaceae; genus Gossypium; species Gossypium anomalum. The sequence goes on from CM046968.1 coordinate 72,833,186, forward strand.
CTTTGTTTCAATTCCAGAATTCCTTTCTCTTACGGTCAATAAACCCCGACTGATATACTTTTTACGAAATTCCTCCTGAAAGAAATCCCAAGTGATCCTCTCCTTTGGTACAACTGATACAAGTGTCTTCCACCAGTAGTAGGCTGAGTCTCTAAGAAGTGATATTACACATTTCATACATTCCTCGGGTGTACAGATAATTCATCAAAGACTCGATAGTATTTTCTAACCAAAATTTTGCTCTTTCTGCATCATCATGTTTTGTTGCTCTGGAACTCTTTTGCCCCTTGTTTCCAGATTCTATCAACTGGTGGCTTTTCTCTTATCATTGTACTGTGGATCGGGAAGCTTGAGCTACATGGGTAGCCCGAGAGTCATGAGGAGTGGAGGTCTAACTCACCAATCCGTCATGAGCGAACTCGGCAAACCAATTATTCAAAGCTTCAAGAGAGCTTCTCGAGTCACTCCTCCACGATTAATCATTCATCGGCCTATTCTCGGATGGCGCTACCCTTCAGCGAGCAGCGCATTACTTTCTACATCATCATCACCACCGCTTTCGGGATCCATTACAATAAAACAAAATATTTAAAAATCGTCGAGTCGTCACACTATCAAAATACGGTGTATGGCATGTATAGCTAGACATTTACTCACACTAACTGCTTAGAGAACCGACTAAACTCGCTCGATATACCAATAAATGTAACGCCCCACGCTTGAAACCGTCACCGAGTCAAGCTTGAGGTGTTACTAAACTTATCTTACCTTTTAAACAACTCTAAACCACTTATTTTAATTTTCTAATAAATCTTTTTTTCGCATCATATTTTGCTTAAAAATTCATTTCTCGAGTTTCAAAACATGTATATCATCAGCCATTCTATTAGCTAATCACTAGAAAGTATTTACACATCATTCATTGATCATATCATATCAAAAGAAACCAAGTTCCTATACATGCCATACACAAAACTAAACGTCTAACTATACCAATGTGATTTCTTCGATAGTGTGATCGGTCTCTCAGCGTTTCCTTCGATCCCCGAGTGGTTTGATAAAAACTATAAGAAAAAGAAAATAAAGAGAGTAAGCACTAGGCTTAGTAAGCTTACAAGCAAATAAATTACAACATTCAAAGATAATGAATGATTATACATAATGTCACCTAGCCTCATAAACTTTCTTTACTTCTCATTTTCTACCTTCTTCTTTACTTACTTACTTTCTTTCTTACCTCGACCTTTCACTATTCATAAATATAATCTACCTTCCCTTTTGCTAATAATTCATCAGTAATTTAACGTGTACAATGACCCATTGAACCACTCGGAATACTAAGGATACTGGGTCGTTCTGTCATCAATATCTCGCCAATGCCATGTCTTCGACATGGACTTACATGAATTATTCTGCCTCCAATGCCATATATATATAATATGGGCTTACATGGCTCATTCCTGTCTCCAAAGCCATATAACTGATATGGACTTACATGGCTCATTTCTGTCTGTCCCGTCCTGTCAACCCCAATATCCTAATATTCCTAAGGTTCAAACAGGGCTTCCTAATGCTTTTTCTCTGTCACTTACTTTAATTCGACTTTAAATATCCTCATAAAATAAGTATATAAATTTTGAAATTAACAATAATAATGTAAAATAAAAGAATATTGTATTTATTTATCAGAAACTTACCTCGTATGCAAAAATAGCTACTTTTACCATTTCGTCCACAACTTGGTATTTTCTCCATTTTAGCCCGAATTTCAGCTTTTCCTTGCTCTATCATTTAAAATATAGTCTAATTAGGACTCACATTATTCAAATTGACTCAAAATCATATTTTGGCAAAATTACAATTTTGCCCCTAAACTTTTGCATATTTACACTTTTGCCCCAAAGCTCGTAAATTAAACTTCAGCCTATTTTCTTATGTTTCATGACATGCTGGTCATTTTTCCCTTCTATGGCAACATCAAATTCATACTCTAACAAGCACTTATGACTACTAGGTATTTTTACCAATTAAGTCCTTTTACTCGTTTTTGCTTAAAACCGAGTAGTACAAATTGTCTAACATAATTTAAAACCTCATATTCTATCATAAAACACCAAAATACACAAATTTCACCTATGGGTATTTTTCCAAATATGAACTCTAGGTTGAATTATTACTAGCATAAGCTTAATCGAACTCTCTGGGATTCCAAAAACGTAAAGAACGTTAAAAACGGGGCTTGGAATCACTTACTATTGAGCTTGGAAAGCTTGAAAACCCTAGCCATGGCTTCCCCCATGCTAATTTCGGCCTCCATGAAGAAGATGAGTAAAATTGGCTTTTAATTTTGTAGTTTAATTCATTTTACCCCTAAATGACCAAAATGCCCTTACTACTAAACTTTCAAAAATTCCTTCCATGTCCTAATTTTGTCCATGAACTTAAAATTGGTCAAATTGCTATTTAAGACCTCCTAATTAATATTCTAATTCAATTTTATGCAAAATACTTCTAGAACACAAGTTTTGCAATTTATTCAATTTAGTCCCTAATTTCAAATTAAGTACTTTATGCATAGAATTTCTTCACGAACTTTTCACACAATCATGCAAACATATCATAGACCTCAAAATAATAATAAAATAAATTTTTCTACCTCAAATTTGTGGTTTCGCAACCACTGTTCTGTTTAGGCCCTATTTCGGGATGTTACAAACACGATTAAAATAATTTATGATGTCGAATGCAATCAACCCAACATGAATTAAATTCAAGCTAAGCTAATTAAATTAACCATTCCAACAACATTAATATTCATAGATATGTTCATCACAACAACAACAAAAACTAAAGAGATAGGGAACAAGAAATCAGCACAAGAGAAAGGAAATTGAAAGGGAAAAATGAGAGGAAAAAGTGGGAGAGGAGAAAAGTATTGTGAGATGAATGAGGAGTGAATGAGATGCTTTGAATGATCAGCCAAGGGGTGCTTTTATAACTGAGGAGGGCTGCTAAAAATAGCTAAAATTAGCAGCCAAAGAGCCCTCCCTTGGCCGGCCACACATGTGGCAAAGTTGATGCTTTCGACTTTGCTAAAAATAGCTTGGGGCAAATCCATAAATCCACCAATTGTGGAGGGGTTTGAATGCAGCTTTGAAAAGTCTTCAAGGGCTTCTTTGCAAGCTTAATTAATCAGCTAAAAAGCTTATTTGGGTCAGCATATGGACGGTTTTGGGCTGCCAAATTCGTGGCCGGTTCACTTCAATCGGTTCGGTTCAACTGGACCACTTTTTCCATAATTAATTAATAATAATTTATTTAGCCCAAATTAAATTGGGTATAAATTAAAATTAAGTATATTATGAATTAATACACATATTTGGACCGTCTTAGGCTGGAAATTAATTCACCTTGATACTTCAAATTGCTTCTTGGTTTTGTGTTTCAAACAGTGTCTGCCGAGCCATTTTTTGCCCTTTGTGTAATTTTGTCGAAAAGAACTAAAATCAATCAAAATTAATTATAAATTTAACTAAAATTCATGATGTTCATATTTTAAGTAAAATTTAATTATTTTATTAAAAGTAATTATTTTTCAACACGAATTTAATCGAAACGGTATGATTTTAAGTTAAAAAGGGCATGTAAAAATGCGTAAATTTCCGTGTTTCCAGTAGTTGGATCTGTTAAGGGAATTAATAATTAAGTTTAAACAACCGACACAGTTGAGGCCGTTGATTTGACTCGGACTCTTCTAACTCGTTAGGCTATTGAGGAATTAAATTGTGGAAGTTGCTTTCAAGGGTATTCACTTGATAAGGGTTAAATGCTGGATTGTTCCCACAATTGATTTACATACAGAAGGGCTAGTGGTATAAGATTGTTCCTCGATCAATATAGACAACTTATTAATTCGAGGAGAAATTTCATCGTCTGAGATCAGTTCAAAGTTGGAATCAAAATTGTGCCTGAAGCTGGAGCTTCTGTAACAACCTATTTTTAGTGAAATCGGAACAGTGGTTTTGAGGCCTCAAACCCTACAAGTAAATTATTATTTTAATGTATAAGGTATGTTAGTAAGGTCATATAAAAATTTCGTTAAGAAATTTGGACGTTTGTGTAACACCCCACACCTGTGCCCTACGCCGGGATGGAATACGAGGTGTTACCGAACTTAAACACATGTATACGAACATTCTCTAGTTACCAAGACTGGATCAATTTAAAACTTTTCAATCTTTGTCTAAAACTCCTTAACATTGGCCTACGAGGCCCAAATCACACCTCAGAAATCATTCAGGACCAGCTCGGTCTTTAACAACCTTAGAAAAATGACCTATGAAACAGGGCACATGCACGTGTGGATGGGCAACACGCCCGTGTGTAATTTTGAACATGGTCGTGCTGATGGCCCGTGTGGCCTACACGGCCTAAGCATCTAGGGACACACTCGTGCCCCCTTACCTGTGTGGATTTATTTTTCTATTCGAACCTACAGGGGTTTTCACATGGCATGGCACACGCCCGTGTCCATGGCCCATGTCTCTCACACTGCCATGACATGCCCGTGTCTTAGCCCATGTGTAAAAACCTTGACATTATATTTCTAACAGTAGTAACCCTTAAGGGTTACACGGCCAAGGCACATGCCCGTGTGCTAGGCCGTGCCCTTCATACGGCTGAGATACACGGCTGTGTCTCTACCCGTGTGTTTACTACCATGCATACTGACTTGCAAATTTAATGTGCAGGGGACATACGGCCATATAACACACCCATGGGGTTGACCGTGTACAACACACGATCTAGACACACGCCCGTGTGTCTATCCGTGTGGACAAAATAAGGCTATTTACCAAGCCTCTTTGCCACCCTTACATACACCAATCTACACAAGGTCAACCAAGACCAATACAAGCATAACATATATAACCAAATCACCCACAACCATTGGAAATTTACACCAAATGCATTGAATAATAATTGTATTAGCCAACATTTATGGCCTATACAAAATGAATATCATATCTATCATATGAGCCAACATATTGTGGCTAACTAATAAAACACTAAACAAAAGATTCGAGTCCCTATACATGCCAGAATCAAAATAACTAAACTAGCTATACCAAGGCCTTAGGTGATAGTGTGATCGATGCTTCTGACGTCACTTGACCCTCGATACTAGCTTGGCGGCACTATAAGGAAAGAAAAGAAGGAGGGTAAGCATGGGATTCTTAGAAAGTACATACACGCAAATAAAGTGTAATTAAAAACACATTCATCAAACGATAACTTGTCATACTTAAAGGATGTATAACATTTAAACCTCTCTACCTTACTCTTCACTAATAAAACACATTCATTCTCTCTAACGACATACCTCATTGGAAATATCACCAACTTACTCTTTGAGTTACTCGTTGAACACTCAGAATACTAATGGATACACGGGAAGCTTGCACCTAAGTGCCATATAAGTAGCCAAAGCTACCTCGTACTATGAAATGCCCATATTTTAAGTTACTCACAAGCCTTTTTACCAAGTCAGTACCCAAACCCCATAGTACTATCACGTACGCCCGCTCATTGGGCTACTCACGGGTCTGTACACAGAATCAGCATCTGGACCCACATTACATATAACATTTATCTCATGAACTCAGACACAACTCATGGGTTCAGACCACATAGTTCTCATGGCATACCCTTTGTATCCTATACTATATCGGAGGTTCAACGGGATTTCGTATATAACCTGATGTCATCGCACTTGCTCACAATGTAAATTACTCTTATATCACATCATTTATACTTTTATGGTAACAAGTAAGATTATGATACATGGTAGCCATAAAACATTTAAACATGTATATTATCAAAATATTCAAAACTAAGCTACAATGACACATTATTTACATATGTACTTACCTCGGTACGAAATGATGGAAACGAGCTTAACCCTCGTAAACTTTGTTCTTACCCAGATTAAGCCCTGAATCATGCTTCTCTTGATCTATATTAATCAAATTCATTCATTTCATCAGCATATCAATCTAGATACTCAAAAATTTATAATTGCGCAAAAAGACCATTTTACCCCTAGGCCCAAAATTTGATTTTTATCACATTTTCTCACTAATAAAGCCTAGCTGAATACTTTTTATACTAGAAGCAGTCCAAAATTTTAATTATTTCATTCATTTATCACCTATTTTACAACTTATGCAAAATGGTCCGTAGTTAGGGTTTCCATAAGTTGTTTATTACCCATCCAAGACTCATTTTCTTCCATAAAAAATTCAGCAAACAACCTAAATGCTCTCATGGCAAAACCTAGACTTTCAACCCTTTTACAAAATAGTCCCCCCATTAGAAAGCTCATGTTTCAAGGGTCTCAAAAGTACAAAAATATTCAAGAAAAGTCATCAAGATCACTTACTTGAAAAGGCTTAAATTTTCTGAAATTTTGAAGCTCAAAAACCCCTCTAATGGCTGAAAATTTCAGTGGTAGGAGAAGAGAATGAAAAGATGAAGTCATTTTGTTTTATTTTATTCAATTAAGTCACCCAACCACCTTGATTTTTGACTTTTTAACCAACTTGTCCCCCATGGTCAGCCACTCTTCTAAAATTGGCCTAATTGTCCTTTAAAGACCTCCACATTATGATTCATGGCAAATTAACACCCTTAGCTATCAAAATGGGACTTTTGCACTTTATGCGATTTAGTCCTTTTTCGCAATTAAGCATGCAATCGCTAAAATAAATTCACCAAATTTTTCCTGCACTCATATAATCATGCTATAACACATAAAATAATATCAAAAATATTTTCTCTGACCTCGGGTCAGTGGTTCCAAAACCACTGTTCCGACTAGGCCCAAAATCAGGTTGTTACAATTTGCATGCTTAATTAAGTGAAAAGGACTAAATTGTAAAAGGTGTAAAACTAGAGTTCTATAAGTTAAAGGTGTCAAATTACTATGAATTTTTAAAATGAGAGGACTTAAATTGTAATTAGACCATTATTATTAGTAGTGGACAAAGATGGGCATCAGAAAGATGTTTTAATTAGTTTAAGTAAAGGTTAATTGATTAATTTGATAAATAAATAAAGTAAAATATGTAAAAGACAAGGTATCATCTTCTTCAAGTGAATTTTCCACCGAAAATTAGAGCAAAAAAAGGCCGTTGTTAGGGTTCTTGGTTCGGTAACTTCTAATGCTAGCGTGTAAGTGAAATTTGTCCCGTTTTTAATGATTTCTATGTTTTCGGGGTCGTTGTAGCTTAATCTAGCTAGCCCAGGGACAAATTTGCAAAACTATTAAAGGTTTAGAGTTTTACCATGAACATGATTACAATTTTCTTGAAGTTTAATGAACGATTATGAGTCTTTGTGTAATGACCCAATAGTCGAGTAATGGGAAAAGTGTATTTTCAGGTCTCCATTTTTGATAAACGGATTCGTAAATATTTATTAAAAATATTTTACGAAGTTATTGTGTGGTTAATTAGGTTTTGGTTAGGTGAATTAGTTTGAATTAAGGTTAATTAGGTATAAGGATTAAATTGAATAAAGTGTGAAAGCTTAATTATAGAATAGAGAAAAGTTAAGGGACTAAATAAATAAATAAACGAAATTGTGACAGTTGTATGGTAATAATAAAATACATGTGTAATAAAAAAATACATACATTTGTAATACATATATGTATTTACTTATTATTTAAGAAATAAAACAAAAGAAATAGAAAAAGAAAGAAGGAGAAGGATGAAACAGAGATAGGGAAAGGAAAAAGAAAAAAAAAAGAAAAATTTAGGGTTTTAAGGTTCAAATTTAATTTGGTAAGTCAATTTAGCTTCATTTCTTGTAATTTTGATGTTTTTAAAATCCTAGAATAAATTACTACTTTATTTATGTTGAAATTTTGAAAGTTAGTGGATTTCTATATGTTGTTTATGTTGAATAAATTGAATTATTAGGGGATAAATTGATAGAATTTTAAGTTGGAATTTAGGAAATGGTTGAATTGTAAAATAAAATATAAGTTTTGAGTAATAGGGACTAAATTGAAAGAATTTTGAAATTAGGGTTTTATAGTGAAATTAGAGAGTTGAAATTAGTTTAAAGTGGAAATTGAATAAGATATGAAATTAATTTTGTAAGAAAAAGAGTTAGTTTTGATTTAAGGACTAAATTGGAATTTAGGAAAAAGTTGAGTATAAATTGAAATATTCAATGTGAAATTGTGTTATATTTATAAATTTTAATTGTTCCAATTTTTGTAGCTAATGTTGTGCCGAAGACATCAGCTAAGAAAGGAAAAGAGAAAGTCAACGACGAGTGAGTAAGAAATTACGGTTTGTATTTCTATAATCTGAATCTAGTAATTATTAATTGTTGTATTTTAATTTAATGACTATGGTAAATGAATATGGTAAGTAAATAGGATTGTGAGATTGAATGGAATGAATGTGGATTTGTGATTTATATGTAATTATTTGAATTGAAATGTATGTTGATTGAAAATTAAAAATGTGATTGAAAACCCTATTAACTGTATGGAGTTGAGTCGGATATAGTTGGCATGCCATAGGATTAGAAGTGTTCAGGGATACTTCGACCACGAGTCGGTGAGACACTGGATGTCACATTATTACTTAGGATAAATTCGATGAGGTACTGGGTACCAACTTACTTCAGCAAGGCCGATGAGACACTTGGTGTCAATCTATTACTTCGAATTATCCGATGAGGTACTGGGTGCCATACTGCTGTGTTTTGGTTGGATCCGTTTATCTGCCAAAGTCTGAGTCGTGTTAATAGGGGTAAATTGAATTAATTGACAATAAGTTTGATATTGAATGACATTATATGTGAAGTGAAATGGATAATGAATTGAATTGTACAAATGAGAAGCATGAATCATGGAATTCATGAAATGGAAATTGACATTGAAAAATAAGTGTGAGAATCAAATTTGAGAAAAGCTGTTCAGATAGTTATTGATTAGAATTGAATGTGTGATAATGATTTACATATGAATTGATTAATTGAATGGATTTGGAAATTGTATGAATTAAATGTGCATGTTTAATTATTTTATTTTAAGGCATTCAGATTATAGAAATGTCACTGAGTTTATACTCAGCGTACAGTTTGTTTCCGTGCGTAGTTTAGGTTAAAGCCAAATCATTGGATCAGCATCCAAAGCCGATCCCGAACTCAAACTGGAGAAGTATGTTTCTTTTTGGTAATGGCATGTACCTAGGATGATGTGTTTTTCATTTTGGGAAATGTTTGTAAATGATGTTGTAATATGATAATGGTTGGTTATATATGATATGTTAAGGTTATCAAATGATAAGTTTTAGTAGAAAATTAGTATGAAATTAGAGTTGGTTTGAATGGTATTTAATTGGATTGATTTGAATAATATATTTGAAGTACCTATGAAAGTAAATTGGTTAAGTCATTATATTGATGATTTTGATAAATTTTAGATGTATTTAAATGTGTTTTGGATTGGTTGAACATTTGGTTATTGATTTTCTTGTTGTTTAAGTTTGCAAGGTTGGTAAACTTGAATAAAAAAAATCATTTTGAGTCCACGCGGCCTGGCACACAAGCGTGTAACCAGACCGTGTGAGACACACGGCTTACACATGGGTGTGTGGTTAGGCTGGGTGTCCCCTGCATCTTAAAATTTTAAAACAGAATGCTTAGGTATTACCACACGGGCGTGTGTCTCAGCCATGTGAAGCACACAGCCTAGCACATAGGCGTGTGGCTTGGCCGTGTGAGGTAAGTCAAGGAGTTACACAAGTTAGGACACGGCCTGACGCACGGACATGTCATAGGGTCACACGGGCATGTCTATTGACCACACGGGGTGTGAGCCCTGCACTTAAGAAAAAAAATTAAAATCTAGCGAAAATTTCTCTGAGTTTCCAATTAAGTCCCAATTTGTTTCTAACACGTGTTTTGGGCCTTAAAGGTTAATAAATGGACTTTATAATTGAATTATGGTGTTATGTATAAATAATTATAAATTGTTCATATTTGATCTGTAATGTATGGTAATGCTCTGTAACCCTGTTCCAGCGACGAATAAGGGTTAAGGGGTGTTACACGTTGTTGTTAAACAAATAAGTTTTGTAAAGGGATATTTGATGAAAATGTCATTTAAGGACTTATTTGTAAAAGTAATTAAATACCATGGTAAATTTGTGAAATACTGATTTGTATAGATTGCTAGAAATCCTTAGTGAATTCGGCTAGTATGAAATGTGAATAAAATTGCTTAAATCTTATTTTACGAGCTTTAAGTCAAAATTGTGAAAAGTTAAAATGTTAGGAGCAAAATTGTAATTATGCATAAATGTGGATTATGGATTGAATTGTATGTTTGGGATTGATTGAAACACTTAATTGGATATAATTATTTATTTAGATCAAGATAAATCTCAAACGGATCTAAACCGAGCAAAGGCAAAAATCACGAATTAGCTTGATCGTATTTCTGCACTCTAGTTGTCAATGTAAGTTCATAGTATTTAAATGCGTAATTAAATTTCTACTTGTATTTTCATATCATAGTTATGTAGCTAAATCCTTATAGTTAATTATTCCCTGAATTACACATACGTGCCCCTATTCATTGTGAATAATGTCATGCAACTTAAACGTTTGAATTAGAAATATTACCCCATACCACGGTTCTTAATAAAATAAAATAGAAACAACAACAACAACAATGATAATGGTACTAATAATATTTTTTTTAATAATTATTTTTATTATTTATTTATTTAAGAGTTTACTTAGGATTAAATTTTTTATTAAATAAATATTTAAGATTTATTTTTGAAGCATTCAATTAAGGGTGAAACCCTTTTTTGGTATATGACAATTAAGGGGATAGGGGATTTTTATTTTTTACATTTTGGTTTCTTAGGTTGGAAATTCTCTACCCTTGTTTATTTTTTTAATTTTCAACAAAAGTGTTCTCTTCTTATTTTTATTGTTATTTTTTATTATGCATAGCTAAATTTCAATTCTAATTTTAGGCCAAAAATTATTTCAATGTTAGAACTATTAAATTTGAAACCATAATTACACTCTTTACTTTGGTTTATGATTTATAATTTTCGTATTCATCTCACTAAATAACAAATTGACGTGACAAATTGAGTGAGTAGTTGGATCCATCAAAGGAATTAATAATCAAGTTTAAACAATTGGCGCAGTTGACGCTGTTGATTTGAGTCGGGTTCTTCTAACCCATCAAATTGGCATGGCAAATTGACTGAGTAGATGGGTCTAAGTATGAAGAGTCCGTGTCTATCTCCAGAGTCGCCAAAGGGGTTCGTCAGACTAAAAACACGAATCTTTGAAAAGACAAGTCCATGGCCATGGCACTAAAAGAAGACCATATTATATAAAACCGTAATTAGTGGGTTATGACATCATTTGGAAAAACTTAAGGAAGATTATTACCTAATGTGGTTCCTCACATGTCTCAAGACGATGAGGGATAAACCGCACTAAATGTGAGTCTAGGCAAATTCCTATCGCCTAAAAGGGTTGAGATTTGGATCCTTGCCTTTGTAAGCGTGTTCTTTGTTTTTGTATTTTCTTTTTAGTTTTTCTAATGTATGGCTTGCCTTTTTTTTTTTTTTTACTTACTTTCATGTACTTATTTGAGATCCTTGAACTCTACTAGTATTGAATATATGAATATTCACTCATCGGAAAAATTAAAAAAATAATTAACATAAAAATGGATTCACAAATATAGAGTTTATATTGAATAGTTGATAATGTGCGCCATTGATATTTTTTTATAATTAATTTGAATTAATTTTGGATATAGATGCTATTAAATTTAGTATATTTTCTATTAATTTGACATAACCTTGAACTTCACAACCTCACCTGTCAAGTATTCTCCAAAAATATGTTTTTCAAGAAATAAATTTTGGAAACACTGAATTAATTAAATAAAATTAAAATATGTTATATTTAAGTCAAAATATAATCTCCTATGAATAATTATTATTTTAATGAAATCAAAACAAGGATTTTGAGACCTCAAACCCTACAAGTAAATTATTATTTTCATGTCTACAGTATGTTAGCAAGGTCGTATAAAAATTTCGTTAAGAAATTTGGACATTTGCATGCTTAATTAAGTGAAAAGGACTAAATCATGTGAAAAAGTAGAGTTCTATAAGTTAAAGGTATCAAATTGCAATGAATTTTTAAAATGAGTGGACTTAAATTGTAATTAGACCATTATTATTAGTAGTGGACAAAGATGGGCATGAGATAGATGTTTTAATTAGTTTAAGTAAAGGTTAATTAAGTAATTTGATAAATAAATAAAGTAAAATATGTAAAAGACAAGGTATCATCTTCTTCAAGTGAATTTTCCACCAAAAATTAGAAGAGAGAAAGGCCATAGTTAGGGTTCATGGTTCCGCAACTTCTAATGCTTGCATGTAAGTGAAATTCGTCTCGTTTTTAATGATTTCTATATTTTCGAGATCGTTGTAGCTTAATCTAGCTAGCCTAGGGACTAATTTACAAAACTATTAAAGTTTTAGAGTTTTACCATGAACATGATTGCATGTTTCTTGGAGTTTAATGAACGATTATTGATAAGCGATAAAAGTAACATATTTTAATCCCATTCTTGATGCGTTTTTTGATGTTTTATTATTTAATTTAGTGAATTTGATGCTCCTAATCCTTTAATTTTATGTTTCTATACTTAGGAGAACATAGGTGAGCAAAAGGAGTAGAAAATGGGTCGAAATCAGACAAAACGAGCTACTTTCAAGATCTACACGGCCTGGCATATATTTGACTTGGCATATTTCATTGCCCTCTCATTCTGCCATCAGACTGGCTGCCACGGGAAGGGCTTTATCTATCTAGGCCCTTACGTGACTCGCCTCGCTTGACACTTTAGTCTCCTAGACACATCGAAGCAATCCTCCACACTCACACTCATCGACCAGATGTCCCATCAGAGCATCTCGAGCATGATACATATGAGGATGATCGAGCGGCATCATGGAGTGGGTCATCCTTAGTACCGATTGTTTCATTCTAACGCTCAGAATGAACTTGAGGGCTTCACTGATGATGTCCCTCCCTATCAAGAGGATCCACCACCGCCTCTACCTTCGAGTCACTGACATGTTCCTTCTGCTGCTAGCTTCCTAAGAGTATCTATCGAGGAGTTCACTAGCTTCTGTCAGTACTGCGTTCATAGGTTCGACAGTATTGATGCGATGTTACAGAAGATTTGTTAGCATTTCCATATTGCTCCTCCAGTGCCGACGACTCATGATGCTGATGCTTCTGATGATAAGGACCATTGAGTCTATTTTATTTTATTTTATTTTATTTTTATTTTTCTATTTATTTGTATTTTCTTATACTTTTTCGGTTTTATAGTTTGAACTATATTTTATTTATTATGGTTGTTTCTAATCGAGTAACCCTTTAATCTTCTTCAGCATTGTGTTTATTTTCTTATCAGTTGATCAGAATCATGCCCTAAATCTACACTTATCTACAATTCCCTTTTTACTATTCTGGGAATTTCATCCAATATTCAGGGCAGTTTCAATTCTCTCCCTCTTTTATGATATTTTTGTTTCTACTCTGATTATCTATTTTTATACATTGAGGACAATGTACATCTTAAGTGTGGGGAGGTTATTTATATGATTATTAGAAAATCCTTGAATTATGTCATGTGTTCAAAAAAAATTTCTCATTTTACTATTAGAATGGATTCTTATCGATTTGTGATTTTTATTAATATGTTTTAGATTAAATTCATAGGTAAGTGTGCATTGATTGTTTAAACTTTAACACATTAGAGAATCAAGCATGATAAGTCTATTTTCAGAATAAAAAAATTGCTAGGTTGTTTCCCTAAATTGAGGCATTACCTTGAAATTTGAGATTTGCAAGATTTATATCAAAAACCATAATTTTTGTGAGATTTTGAGCCTTTAGATCATACACTTGTCTTGCTCACTTTATTATTGGTTATGAGTTTGTCAATACTGATGGGTTATTCTAGAACTTGCTTCGATTATACATGTCGAGACCACACCTTTGATTTGATATACTGAGATGATAAAGGCACCTAGGTTTTAACCCATTTATCCCAAAAAGCCTACCTTCATAATTAACCCTTAGTGAACCCCTTTCAGCCTAATAAACTGTTTCTTGATCTACCCTTAATATTAACCCATAACTCATTCCTTTTGATTCATTGAGAATTTTCCCTATTTTATTGATTCCCTTTTTGTCGAGATTTGATTTGGTCAGTTGCCTAATTATGCTCTTTTGTTTCAGTTATTAAATTATCTCTTATTATCCATAATTAAAAAAAATTGAAAAAAAATATGTATATTTATCTTGATTATTACTAGTTCTATGTTATTTGAGCTTAAACGGTTAATTTCACATTTTGAGAAGAAGCTTGTGTTATTATTGATAAGTTTTCAATTGATGTAATTATTTAGTATTAGTTTATTTTTGTAGTTAGGTAAATTATCAATTCAATCTCGATTCTAACCTGCAATTTCAGCCTTTATCCACAACATTAACCCAAGCCCCATTACAACCCTTTAAAGACCTTTTGATTTGTGTATCATCTCATTTTACAATGGTGGAGATTTGATTTTCATGCAAGCCTATGGTAATGACTTTTCATGTTTGACTTTTGAGTGCTTAATTTGTGAACCTTAAACACTTTGAGTGATTTGAGTGAATCTTTAGTGAGGATGTCAATTCTTGTCGGTTTTGAATTAAAGGAAATTATTTAGATAAAGGGAAATACCTATGTTTTCATGCTTTAAAATTGTATGGCTTGGATTGTTTGAATCTTTAGTGTTCTTTTAGTTGAACTATCAATGTATGATTATTTTTGAATTATGATAAAACATTATTGATGAGAATTATGAATTAAGAAAGTTTAATTTTTAATTGTGAGTTGAAGATTTTGCTTGGAGACAAGCAAACGCTTAAGTGTGGGGATATTTTGATAAGTGATAAAAGTAACATATTTTAATCCCATTCTTGATGCGTTTTTGGCTGTTTTATTAGTTAATTTAGTGAATTTGATACTCCTAATCCTTTAATTTCATGTTTTTATACTTAGGAGAGTATAGGGGAGCAAATGGAGCGGAAAACGGGCCAAAATCAGACAAAACGAGCTACTTTCAAGATCCATACGGCCTGGCCATTCTCACACGGGTTGAGCACATGCCCATGTGAGCCACACGGGCTGGCCACACGCCCATGTGCAAGCCCGTGTTGATATCGCTCCCTGTTTCCCAAACACGCAAAAAAAGCTAATTTTTAGGGTTGCTGAGCATTCTAAAGTCTATAAAAACACATTAGAAGAGGATCTAAGTGGACACGCAGAGTAGAACAAAGAAATTACTTGAAGAACACCGTCGAAATCAACTCAGAAATAGGATCTCCTTCAAGATTGAAGATCTCCAATCAACTTCTCTAGAAGTTTTTGGGTTTCTTTATGTTTTGTTGTTTTCCTAATTTTGAGATGTTTTCCTCCCATAGTATGAACTAAATCCCCTAGATACCTAGGGAATATGAAACCTATGACGGATCTTGTTATTTAATTTTCTGAATTACATGATAAATACTTGATTTCTTGATCTCAATTATGTCTACTTATTCCATGTTTTAATGTTTTCAGGATATTAATTCATGATTGATGTGCTTAATTCAGTGGAGCAAAAGTCCCTATTTAAGAGTAGATCTGGCATAATTGAGTGGAGTTGCATGTAATCCTAGAAATAGGACGACATAAATCTACCGGATTAGAGTAAAATCTAATAGGGGAATCCATAGATCGAGTTAATGCGACAATAGGGGTTTTAATTAGAAAGAGATTTCAATTAATTAACCTAGAATCAGTTATTTTTACTCTCAAATATTCAGATTCAGAATAATAAGTGAAGTCTACGTGGAATCTTTCCTGGGTTTTGTCTCTCTTATTGGTTCATTCGAATATTTTCTTACGTAATTCTCTATCGCGTCTTAATAATTAGCTTAAATAATTTTAGGTATAAAACAAATTTCTTCAATTTACAGGCTAGATAATAGAAAGATAGTAAGTACTGGTACTTTTAGTCCTCGTAGATACGATATTCCCAACTCACCAACTATACTATTATTCGATAGGTGCGCTTTCCTTTGTCGTGAGTTTAGTTAGTTAAGTGAATCATCATCAATTATGAGTCCTTGTTGTTAAATAAACAAGTTTTGTAAAGGGATATTAGATGAAAATGTCATTTGAGGACTTATTTGTAAAAGTAATGAAATACCATGGTAAATTTGTGAAATACTGATTTGTATGGATTGCTAGAAATCCTTAGTGAATCCGGCTAGTATGAAATGTGAATAAAATTGCTTAAATCTTATTTTACAAGCTTTAGGACTAAATTGTGAAAGGTTAAAATGTTTGGGGCAAAATTGTAATTATGCATAAATGTGGATTATGGATTGAATTTTATGTTTGAGATTGATTGAAACACTTAATTGAATATAATTATTTATTTAGATCAAGATAAATCTCAACCGACTCTAAATCGAACAAAGGTGAAAATCACGAATTAGCTCGATCGTATTTCTACACTATAGTTGTCAATGTAAGTTCATAGTATTTAAATGTGTAATTGTATTTCTACTTGTATTTTCATATTATAGTTATGTAACTAAATGCTTATAGTTAATTATTCCCTGAATTACACATACGTGCCCCTATTCATTATGAACAATGTAATGCAACTTAAACGTTTGAATTAGAAATATTATGCCATACCACGGTTCTCAATAAAATAAAATAGAAACAACAACAATAACAACAATAATAATAATGGTACTAATAATATTTTTTTTAATAATTTTTATTTATTTATTTATTTAAGAGTTTAATTAGGATTGAATTTTTTATTAAATAAATATTTAATATTTATATTTGAAGCATTCAATTAAGAGTGAATTCCATTTTTGGCATATGACAATTAAAGGGATAGGGGATTTTTATTTTTTACATTTTGGTTGCTTAGGTTGGAAATTCTCTACCCTCGTTTTGTTTTTTTAATTTTCAATAAAAGTTTTCTTTTCTTATTTTTATTGTTACTTTTTATTATGCATAGCTAAATTTCAATTCTAATTTTAGGCCAGAAATTATTTCAATGTTAGAACTATTAAATTTGAAACCATAATTACACTCTTTACTTTGGATTTCATTAACTCTCCAGTTTATGAGGTAGATTCGACCATCTCATAATGTCATTTTAGCATCAAATCAAGAAGGGCGCCCCTTGATTCAATGTTGGACATCATACTGTTAGTGAATCAATATGATCTATAATTTTCGTATTCATCTTACTAAATAACAAATTGAGCTGACAAATTGAGTGAGTAGTTGGATCCGTTAAGGGAATTAATAATCAAGTTTAAACAATCGGTACAGTTGAAGCCGTTGATTTGAGTCAGGTTCTTCTAACCTATCAAATTGGCATGGCAAATTGAGTGAGTAGATGGGTCTAAGTATGAAGAGTCCGTGTCTATCTTCGGAGTTGTCAAAGGGGTTCGTCAAACTAAAAACACGAATCTTTGAAAAGACAAGTCAATGGCCATGGCACTGAAAAAGGACCATATTGTATAAAACCATAACTAGTGGGTTATGACATCATTTGGAAAAACTTAAGGAAGATTATTACCTAATATGGTTCCTTACGTGTCCTAAGACGATGAGGGATAAACCTCACTGAATGTGAGTCTAGACAAATCCCTATCGCCTAAAACGGTTGAGATTTGGATCCTTGCCTTTGTAAGTGTGTTCTTTGTTTTTGCATTTTCTTTTTAGTTTGCCTAATGTTTGTGGCTTGGCCGTGTGAGGTAAGTCAAAGTGTTACACGGGTTAGGACACAGCCTAAAGCACGGACACGTCATAGGGTCACACGGGCACGTCCATTGACTACACGGGCGTGTGAGCCCTGCACTTAATTGTTCCGATTTCCGTAGCTAATGTTGTGCTGGAGAAATCAGCTAAGAAAGGAAAATAGAAAGTCAACGACGAGTGAGTCAGAAATTACAGCTTGTATTTTTATAATCTGAATCTAGTAATTATTAATTGTTGTATTTTAATTTAATGACTATGGTAAATGAATAAGGTAAGTAAATAGGATTATGAGATTGAATGGAATGAATGTGGATTTGTGATTTATATGTAATTATTTGAATTGAAATGTATGTTGATTGGAAATTGAAAATGTGATTGAAAACGCTATTAATTGTATCGAGCTGAGTCGGATATAGTTGGCATGCCATAGGATTAGAAGTGTTCAGGGATACTTCGACCATGAGCCGGTGAGACACTAGGTGTCACATTATTACTTCGGATAAATTCGATGAGGTACTGGGTACCAACTTACTTCGGCAAGGCCGATGAGACACTGGGTGTCAGTCTATTACTTCGAATCATTCGATGAGGCACTGGGTGCCATACTACTGTGTTTTGGTTGGATCCGTGTTTCTGCCAAAGTCTGAGTCATGTTAATAGGGGTAAATTGAATGAATTGACAATAAGTTTGATATTGAATGACACTGTATGTGAAGTGAAATGGATAATGAATTGAATTATACAAATGAGAAGCACGAATCATGGAATTCATGAAATGGAAATTGACATTGAAAAATAAGTGTGAGAATAAAATTTGAGAAAAGCTGTTTAGATAGTTATTGATTAGAATTGAATGTGTGATAATTATTTACATATGAATTGATTAACTGAATGGATTTGGAAATTGTATGAATTAAATGTGCATGTTTAATTATTTTATTTTAAAGTATTCAGATTATAGAAATGTCACTGAGGTTATACAGCGTACAGTTTGTTTCCGTGCGTAGGT
This sequence comes from Gossypium anomalum, assembly GCA_025698475.1. Classification (NCBI taxonomy): domain Eukaryota; kingdom Viridiplantae; phylum Streptophyta; class Magnoliopsida; order Malvales; family Malvaceae; genus Gossypium; species Gossypium anomalum. The sequence continues at coordinate 72,852,166 of CM046968.1, forward strand.
TAGGTTAAAGCCAAATCGTTGGATCAGCATCCAAAGTCGATCCCTAACTCAAAGTGGAGAAGTATGTTTCTTTTTGGTAATGGCATGTACCTAGGACGATGTGTTTTTCATTTTGGAAAATGTTTGTAAATGATGTTGTAATATGATAATGGTTCGTTATATATGATATGTTAAGGTTTTCAAATGATAAATTTTAGTAGAAAATTAGTATGAAATTAGAGTTGGTTTGAATGGTATTTAATTGGATTGATTTGAATAATATATGTGAAGCACCTATGAGAGTACATTGGTTAAGTCATTAGATTAATGATTTTGATAAATTTTAGATGTATTTAAATGTGTTTTGGATTGGTTGAACATTTGGTTATTGAGTTGCTTGTTGTTTAAGTTTGCAGGGTTGGAAAAATTGATGAAAAAGACTCATTTTGAGTCCACACGACTTGGCACACAGGCGTGTGACCAGACTGTGTGAGACACACAGCTTACACATGTGTGTGTGGTTAGGCCGGGTGTCCCCTGCATCTTAAAATTTTAAAACAGAATGCTTAGGTATTACCACACGGGCAGAGACACGGACATGTGTCTCAGCCATGTGAAGCACACGGCCTAGCACACAGGCATGTGGCTTGGCCGTGTGAGGTAAGTCAAGGAGTTACACAGGTTAGGACACGGCCTAAAGCACGGACATGTCATAGTGTCACACAGGCATGTCCATTGTAATAGCCCAAATTTAACCGGGCCTTAAAACCAAATGAAATAAATAAATAAATAATTGTTTATTTAACAGTCCATATAAAGTCCAAAGCCCAAACACAGGACCAAATACCTCAGACCTGTTATACCCAAATAGACCGGTTACTACCCAGCAGGCCTAAAACTACCCAGCAGGCCTAAAACTACCCATGACTCAATTAAAGTTAACATTACACGGCAGTTTTAACTCATCTACTAGGCTAGCCCAAACTTAAGACAACCCAAAAGGCCCAAATGACCTAAGGGAAGCAGGAAACCCTAGGGTTTCCTAAACAATGTGGCGCCGCAATAGGTTCTAGAGGATTCGGGGAGCGTCTGTTCAGTCCCCGAAATTGAGGCCGCCATTAATGCATTACACTGAGGCCCTTCAATGCCCACGACCGGTCCCGATCACTGCGCCGCCCCCTGAATCGCGTCACGAACAGCAACCATCACCGAGATTTTCGGGTACCTGCCAAATGAAAAAGGAAACACAGTAGATACGAAAAAGAAGAGCAAGAAAAAGGAAACTAAATCAAAGGGATCTTAGCAGATCACGGTCAAAGATACGGTGGATATAGTAGACAAGAAATCGAAGATTTCTTTCCCGGTTTATGTAGTAAAATAGTGGCTATAAAAGCCAAAATCAAATGATGTAAAAAGGGGGGACTTACGTTCAAAAAGATATACACAGAGAGAATCAATAAAAAATATCAAGATTCAGCAAAAGAATTTATTCTTGCACATATATACATAGCAAGCATCTCAATCGATTGAATATATAAAGGTGAATTTTTTTAAATATATGTACATATATATATACTGCAAATATGAAAAAGGAAAGTGGTACCTTTAATCGGCGTTGAAAGGGGAGGTTTTCAAAACCTCCGACCACCATGCGCGGTGGAGATGACGGGGGCGCGTGAGCGCGTGCAAACCCCTGGTTGGAGGTCCGGTGACCCTCCGAGTACCCCTCCCCAACTCTTTTTCAGAGAGTTTTTATTTTTTCTTTCTTTAGAACAGATTTAAAATGATTTAAGACCAAAGGCTTGGCTTATATAGCCTTAACAGAACGACGTCGTTTTAGTTTAATCCAATAAGTTTAAAACGACGCCGTATTAAGACTACAGATCCGCGCGTTGACCTGATTACCCAGGAAGGATCCGCGTGTTTTTAAATATTGGGTTAATTACCCAATTAGTCCTTCTGCCTTTTTTTTGTATTTACAATTATGTTTTATTTTATTTATGATTTAGCCCTAATATTTTGTTTTAGTTTTGATTTAGTCCCTGCAATAGTAATTTTAAGTCTAGAATTAAAACGCTGCCGTTTTGGGAATAGGGCAATTTGCCCAATGAGTCCCTTTTGTTTTACATGTGTTTTAATTAGGACCTTAATTTAGCTTTATTTTTTTTAAAAATTCCCCCTGTAATTTTATTAAACTTCAAATTTAATCCTATATATATATATTATTATATATATATATATATATATAAATTTTATTGTTATTTGTTTTATTTTTTAATCTTATTTTTTATATTATATATCATATAATTATTTTATATATTACTTATATATATTATATATTATTCTTACATATATACTTTCATATTATTATGTCATTTTTATACTACTATATAATTTTTTTATCCATATATTATTATCATTAAAAGTTTTAACTGGTATTATATACTTATTTTTATTTATATGTTAATAATTAATTTACTTATATTCTATTATTTTTGAAGATATTATAATATAATAATTTGTATAATACGTATATTTCATTATTAATTACTTATTTCATTTTATTCTAAACTTATATTATATAATTATTTTATTTTAAACATAAATTCTTTCACATATTTGATATTTTATACATTATTTTTTCTAAACCAATATATTTTTATTTTATACATAATTATTAATATTTTATATTTTTTTTGTTATTATATATTATATACTAAATACTATTTTAAAATTATTATTAAATATCGTATTTTTTATTATAAGTATATTTTGTTAACAATTACTCACTTTATTTTATATTTCTATTCTTTTATATATTTTTATTGTGTATATATCATTTATGTATCAAATGTTATTTTTTAAATTTGATGGTATATTTTATGAATCTGTACATTGATATTACTACTCTTTTTTATATATATTAAGTTGTATATCGTACATCATTTTTAATTATTACTTTGTATATTTGTATGTTTGGCTTATTCATATTCAATATATATGCTATGTGTATCTTTGTATATATGATGTTATTTAATTTTAAATATGTATGTATCTAGTATATGATCTTTGTATTATTTCCATTGTATCGTTTAAATGCATGTTTTATTCACTTATTATTGCAATATTCTATTCCATAATGTTAATATGCTCCTTCATGCATCGGTTTTAAAAACAAAACTTCAAAGTTTTCAAAAATAAAAAGGCAATGCTTGGTATTTGGGAGCTTCGAGAAAAGTAGTGCCCTAACTTATTGGGTTGCGATTTTTCCTCGTTGAGTTCGAATAGTCAAGTACCCTTCTAAGTTTTTAAGATTTTCAAAATACGAGCAACTGTCTTGGAATTTCAAAGCGTTGTGTCCTAACTTATTGGATGTGGCGTTTTGTCATTTCGGGATAGGGATTTTCAAAAAGGTTAACTTAGTATCCATATTTTGATACAAGCGAGCCCCAATTTTTAAAAAAGAAAAATCAAAATATTTTAAAGAGGATTGCATCTTAAAAATTTTAATTTCCGACCTTAAAGACATTTGATAATTAATTAGGTACCAATTTGTTGGGCATTACGAGGGTGCTAATCCTTCCTCGTACGTAACCGACTCCCGAATCCGTTCTTTTTATTTTTTTCGTGGACCAAAACTAATGATTTTAAAACAAAATGTTTTAAAAGTGATCCAATCACACCTAAAAAGATTGGTGGCGACTCCCATTTTCGTTTTTAAAGTTGATTGCCATTTTCCAAAAATCGGTTTTAAAAATGGTCTCGATGGCTTGGCGACTCCACTGGGGACGAATAAGAGAGTCAAGCTGTGTAATTGATTATTTCTTGTCTTAATGTCGAAAATTAAAAAATCTTCAAATTTTAATCCTCTTTGCATTACATGTGTTTGTATTATGGCAAGTGTTACTATATTCTGATACGCATTGTATTTGCATGACCGTTGTGGTCACACCCCTAAGTGGGAGTGAGAAACTACGCCTTCGTGAGGTTTTCACCTCCGTGCAGCCATAGGGAAATGTATCCCCTGAACTGAACTCGATTTAAGTGAACCTATAATGGGTGAGGATCGAGGAATCTGCTGGTTCAGGTACCTCAAACTTTAGAACCAACCTCATATAGAAAAAACCGTAAGAGCCCAACTTAGATAAGAGTTAAACCATAGATATTACCTTTATTATCATTGAGATTTATTGATATTATGTGATACTGACTATTTCTTTTCTTTTGTTTGCATGACATTTTTGCATTTACAAAGGTATCGATTCATGGTCAGTCTCTAAGTTAGAAAGTTTTGTTATGGAGAACGGACTTCTTGATAGAGTGGAAGGCAACGCTGATGTTCATATATGGTCTGAGGAAACTCATCTAGAAAAGGGAGACAGCATAACTATAGGATACGTGTCGGAGTTGTCAGATTATACTCGTATTAGTGTCACACAAAATAATCTCCAAGAGCTTAAGGAAATTTGGGATCAGTGGGGCAATGAGACCAAGCAGTTATTCTACGATAATTATGGAGATCTACCTTACTTGCTTGATATTCAGGTAAATGAGCACTTGTTCCGAGCCCTTGCCCAGTTTTGGAATCTGGCGTATAGTTGTTTCACTTTTGGGGAAGTAGACTTGGTACCTACCGTGGAGGAGTACACTGCCTTACTTCGTTGTCCCAGGTTTCAAAGCGACAGGATCTATTCTCGAGCCGCTTGTGTCCCTACCTTTTGGAAGAAATTAATGACTATTACGGGGATGAGCGAGCAATGGATCACGGCCAGAATTAAAGAAAAGGGTGAGTGCAAGTGCATTTCGTGGGATGCTTTGAAAGATTTGATTTTGACACACCCCGATGAGACAAAGAAGGTAGACATTTTTGCCTTAAGTTTGTATGGATTGATGGTTTTCCCTAGGGCTTTGGGATATGTAGACGAGGCAACCACAGATCTTTTTCATCGACTCAGTAAAAGGGTCACTTCCGTTCCTGCGATTTTGGCAGAGACGTTCAAGTCCTTAGGTGCGTGTAGGAAGACTGGTGCAGGCAGGTTTATAGGGTGTGCTCAGTTACTCATGGCTTGGTTCTAGAGTCACTTTTGGTTGATCGATGGGATTGTTTGTCGGGTTTTCTTCGAGAATTATTCCCCGTTGAAAGATATAGTAGCATCATCTAGGAAAGTGGATGTACCAGAAGAAAATTGGATAACGTTGCTTCGAAATCTTCAGGCGGGGGATGTTGAGTGGAGAGCTCCATGGATGGTTCCTGGAAAGATACTTTATCGATGCGGTAGCTTTGATTGGGTTCCCCTGTTGGGAATTTGGGGTGCCATTGGTTATGCCCCTTTGCTCGTATTGAGGCAGCATGGATTGATACAGTTTGTACCAGTGACTCATGGGTTGGCTCAAAGCGAGTTTGTATACAGAAGAGCTAATTACAAGAGGAAGGTTAGCGAGGTTTCTAGCGCTTGGAACAAGACTCGTTGATTGAAGGGAGTGCCTATTGGTCCTGTTACGACTCCAGAATATGTTGAGTGGAGGAAACAAATGATCAATGATAATGTCCCTATGACAAAAATAGAGGAAACTCGACCAATGAAGGAATACTTGCAAGCGATACCATCGGAGCTTGATATCATAAAGCAAGAATTTAAGGAAAAGAATTTAGAACTCGAAAAGAAGATAGAAAAGCTTGAGGAGGAGAAGATGTACCTGAGTCTAGATGTTGACCTACAAAAGAAGGAGGTTGAAAAAGTTAGGGAGGAAAAGAGGAAGGTGGAGGAAGACCGAGATGATTTAAAAGAGGAGTATAAGGAAGCACAAGTATCTTTAAATCGAGTGGGGTTAGGAAAATCTTCAGAACAGTGGCAGAAAAAAGTTCAAGAGGAAAAAGCTAGAGCCGGGTATTGGGAGAGAAAGTTCCAAGAGATGCGGGCACAAAATTCGGCATTAGCGAAAGAGAATAAAGGGTTGAAGACTAAGGTAAATGAGCTTGGAAGATCCCTTCGTTGGCACCGAAACCATGATCCTACGATCGAGTTAGAGGAGCTAAAAAGTAAGGTTGAAGATTTGGAAGTGGCATTGCATGATGGTGAACTTCGGATTGAGCAACTCGAGGCGCAAAAAGATTGTATAAAAGGAGAACTCCATCAAGTTAAAGGTCAAGTCATGGATAGGGATTACATTATTGGTGAAGCTATAGCCCGATCTTGAGAGATTGTTGAATATATTCGAGACTTAGCATTACGAGCTGATGTGTTGAGTATAATGTACGAGTCAGCGTCTGATAAAGGTCAAGAGTTAGCCCTTTTATTAGACAAAGTTAGAACTTTGGGCATTAGGGCAAAGGCGTATTTGTAATCCATTTATATGTAAAGATATTCTTTTTCTAAATAAAGTTTTCTAAATGAGATTGAATCGAGATCGATGCCTTTTTGCATTCATGCATTTGCATTACATCTCATCATATGCATTCAAAGTTATAGAAAGACCCTAATTAGTTAAAGTTTACTTCAGAAGGTAGAAAAGAAAATCTGGAAATCACACATCCTTACGGCACCCGCACTAAAACTAAGAGTATGGATCAAAGGTTCGAGCAATTGCAAAAAGATATGCAAGACCAATTGCAAGAGTAGTTTGCCAAGATGCAGAATGACATGAGGGAGCAAATGCTAGAGGCTCAGAGGAATATGATGGCTGAAATAGCTCAGCTTTTAAGGCCACTGGTAAAGCGAAGGCCCCCATGGCTATCACTGGTGAGGAGGGTGAGGATCATCCTCCGGGTTTTACTCCGCCTTATGTGCCACTGCAAGCCGAGGCACCTCCTAAAAGGCCATCTGTCACTGTAAGGCCTCAACATGGGCCGGTTAATGCTAGAATCCCCGTGAATCTCCCATCTGGATCGGGAAATGACTTGGGCAATGGCCTGATCAACCCTATCATTCCTGACCTAGATATGATGGAGAGAGAAAGAATGGCAACTGAATCCTCAAAACAATTGGAGGATCGTTGCAAGTGGTTAGAGGAAAAATTTAAGACTTTGGAAGGCGCCAGCAATCATCATGGGATTGATGCCAAAGACTTAAGTTTGGTCCCAGACTTAGTGTTGCCTCACAAATTCAAGATGCTAGAGTTTGAGAAGTACAATGGTACTACTTGCCCAGAGGCTCACATCACAATGTTCTGTAGAAGGATGACTGGATACGTAAATAATGATCAGCTGTTGATTCATTATCTTCAAGATAGTTTAGTGGGAGGGGCAGCCAGGTGGTACAATCAGATGAGCAGAGCTAGAATAAATTCATGGAGGGATCTTGCGCAAGCCTTCATGTAGCAGTACAATCATGTGACTGACATGACCCCCGATAGGATTACTTTAAAAACATGGAGAAGAAGCCTAATGAGAGTTTTAGGCAATACGTGCAATGTTGGAGGGAGGTGGCAATGCAGGTTCAACCACCACTATTGGAGAAAGAAACTACCATGTTGTTCATCAATACTCTGAAGGCTCCATTCATCACTCAAATGATTGGAAGCACTGCCAAAAGTTTTACGGACATAGTTATGACAGGAGAGATGATAGAGAATGCAATAAGGGGTAGCAAAATTGAGGGGGAAGCAGCTAAAAGATTGGCCCCGAGAAGGAAAGACAATGAGGTGAACAATACAAGTAGATTCAATTTGAAAGCAGTCACAGTTAGTCAACCCAAAGTAGCCACAGTTGGGCAACAGGGCTCTCAAAGGCAGGAATCTGGCACCAGGCATAAGAGGATGCAATTTATGCCTATACCTGTGACGTATCGGGAGCTTTATCAAAGCTTATATGATGCACATGTTATAGCCCCTTTCCACTTGAAACCATTACAGCCTTCATATCCTAAATTGTATGACGCAAATGCCAAATGCGAGTACCATGCTGGAATATTGGGGTACTCAATTGAGAACTGTACCGTATTCAAAAAAGTCGTAGAGAGGTTGATCAAGAACGGGGTTTTGAAATTTGATAGTACCCCAAATACTGAGAACCCTTTGCCAAATCATGACAATCAAGGAGTGAATGCCATTGGCGAAGCTAGTGAAAGAAGAATGAAGGAAAATGTTGCGGAGGTAAAGATGCCTTTGAGGATAGTTTGGAAGAAATGGTAAAGAGAGGGATGATAACCTCTGAGAAAAGAAGAGAGGAAATGGGGAACTACTGTGAGTTCCATGGAAAAGAGGGTCATGAAACCCAAAATTGTGAAGAATTCAAAGCCTTGGTGCAAGGCTTTATTGATAATAAAGAGTTACAAGTTTTTGAAGGTAGCTCTTATAGAAGAGAAATAAATGCGTTGGAAGGTGAACAACAAGGAACCAGCCGACCAAGAATTATTATTTCCTTGCCGGGGAATAATGAAGTGGGGACGCCAGCAGTGCCCAAGGTCATTATCCATAAACCCATTCCTTTCTCCTATAAGGATGATAAGAGGGTGCCATGGAGCTATGACTGTAGTGTAACAGTTCCTCAGGGAGAAAGTGTAGCCAGTGCGTCTAAAGGCATGCAAAATGAAGGTTCCCATACACGAAGTGGGAAGCGTTATGACGGGGGGCATTAGAGTGGAGCCCAGCCAAACAAAAGATGTTGAGATTGAGAAAAAGACTGAGGTACCCATCAATGAGCCGGTAAGAGAGGAGGAGGCTAAGGAATTTCTAAAGTTCCTTAAGCATAGTGAATATAGTGTGGTCGAGCAATTGCAAAAGTAACCGGCGCGCATATCAGTATTAGCCTTACATCTGAGTTCTGAGGTGCATCGGGATGCATTGTTGAAGGTACTTAACGAGACGTATGTCACCCACGACATATCTGTCAATAAGTTAGACCGGTTGGTAAATAACATCAGTGCTGACAATTTCATCTACTTCAATGATGATGAAATTCCACCTGGAGGCATAGGGTCAACTAAGCCCTTACACATCACTACTCGATGCAAGGGATACACGCTTCCAAGTGTACTTGTTGATAATGGGTCGGCTTTGAATGTCCTTCCATTATCCATATTGAACAGATTACCCATTGACAGTTCACATATGAAAACACGTCATAATGTGGTAAGAGCCGTCGATGGAACCGAAAGGAAGGTGATGGGGCGAATTGACATCCCCTTGGAAATTGGGCCAAATACATATGAAGTCAATTTCTTGGTGATGGATATCAAACCCTCCTATAATTTCTTATTGGGGAGACCTTGGATACACTCGACAGGAGCGGTGCCCTCCTCGTTACAACCAAAATTTAAGTTAGTGATAGATGGACGGTTAATAACCATCAATGCAGAGGAAGACATTATAGCAGCAGTCACTAAAAAGGCCCCTTGCGTCGAGGCAAATGAAGAGGCTATTGAGTGTTCTTTCCGCTCTTTGGAGATCATCAATGCAACCTTTCTTTTGGAAGGAGGTGAGGTGTCGGTTCCTAAAATGTCTAGAGCTACAAGGATGGCCCTGCAAATGATAATGGGGAAGGGAGCATTGCCAGGGAAAGGGCTAGGAAGACAGTTGCAAGGAGGGATTCAAATCCCAATGTTGATTGAGAAGAAAGATCGCTTTGGTTTGGGCTTCAAGCCAGACCATAGGCACAAGAGGCAAGAAATTGAGAAGCGTCAAGCGAGAAGAAAAGGCGCATTTGAATGGAGGAGCAGTGGAGTGGGAACCGATGACATTTCCATCTAGATCCAAATCCTTTAGGTCAGGAGGGTTACTGGTAGAAGAAAGTCATCAAATTAATGCTGTACACGAGGAGGGATTGGAGCAAAGAAGCCTCAAGGGCATTCGCCCTTACGAACCAGGGAGCTCTCTGAACAATTGGACTGCGGAGGACCTTCCTGTAGTCTTTAGGAATTTTTCAGAGTAATGCTCGAAACATGTCTATTACTCTAAAGCCTAGGAGTAGTAAGATTACATTTGTGAAAATAGGCTTATGTTCATCTATTATTATTTAAATAAAACATAATTTTCATCAATTTAAACGAGTATTGTTTCACTTTTTATCAACCAATATTCCTCTAAATTTTGGCAATTCTTATTCTTTTATTCATAGCACATAAACAATGATTCTTAGATTCATTCATTCTTTGTATATTCTTTCATACCCCCACAGGTCCCTAGATATTAATGATATGAGCACTGATACTACCGCTCTTGATTTCTCTTGCGAGCAAGACATGTGTTTAGAGGAACTTTAGGATTTTAAAGATGCTCAAGATTGTGACGTATCTCTCGATCTATTAAGAATGGTGAAACAGGAGGAGAAACAAATCATGCCACATGAGAAAGAGGCAATAGAGAATATAGCCCTAGAGGAAGGGAAAGAGTTGAAAATTGGAACACTGATTACCAAGGACACAGGGCATGTTCTGGTTGAGTTACTTCGAGAGTTCAAAGATATCTTCGTCTGGTCATATCAGGATATGCCCGGATTGAGTACTGACATTGTAGTACATCGTCTTCTGATAAGACAGGATTGTAAGCCAGTCCAACAGAAGTTGCGAAGAATGAGGCTAGATATTGTTCTGAAAATAAAGGATGAAGTCAAGAAGCAGTTTGACACAGGATTCTTGCGAGAAGTGAAGTACTCTGAATGGGTAGCTAACATTGTGCCTGTTCCTAAGAAGGACGGAAAGGTACGAATATGTGTTGATTACAGATATCTGAACAAAGCAAGCCCAAAGGATAATTTTCCTTTGCCACACATTGACACTTTAGTGGACAACACAGCGGGATATTCGTTGTTCTCCTTCATGGATGGCTTCTCGGGATACAATCAGATAAAGATGCATCTAGAGGACATGGATAAAACTACCTTCATAACCTTGTGGGGCACCTTTTGTTACAAAGTAATGCAGTTTGGACTGAAGAACACAGGGGCAACATACCAACGAGCCATGGTGAACTTGTTTCACGACATGATGCATAAGGATATTGAGGTGTATGTTGATGATATGATTGCCAAGTCGCATACAGAAAAAGAGCACATTGAGGTCTTAAGAAGATTGTTCTTGAGGTTGAGAAAATTTCAGTTGAAGCTCAATCCAGCAAAGTGTACCTTTAGAGCCAGATCGGGAAAGTTATTAGGCTTCGTAGTCAGTGAAAAGGGAATTGAAGTTGACTCAGACAAGGTCAAAGCCATACGGGAGTTACCTCCACCACGTACTCAGAAGAAAGTTCGAACACTATATACGTTATCATCTTATGCATATAAATATATGTTATCGTCTTATGCATATATGATCATAGATAACATAAATGTACATGCATTATCGTTACATGCAAAATACAACATAGAGCATAATGAATACAACAATATAAATTGCATGATATATATATATATATATATAATAATATTTTATGCAAATGTAACTTAAATTAACATAATTAATTAATTTTTATGCGAATATGTAAAAACAAAAAAAGCATATTATCTATGAAAATTTAACCTACTAAAACAATACTAAAATAAAAGAAAACAAAAATAAATAAGCAAATTATAAACATATAAAATATAAATAAAATAAAATAAAAATAAAGATATTTAAAAATATTTAGAATAATATAAGAATGATAAAGGAGAACCCCCTTTTCTTTTAAAAAATGATTAATATATATAAATAATATTATAGGATATAATAACTTAATATATTTAAAAAACAAGTGCTAAATATTGATATTACACATATTTATTTAATAATAAGAATTAAAAACATATGTAATTAATGAGTAATAAAATAATGTATATTTTATAATAAAATAAAAGTAGTATAAGGAATAATATATAGTAAAATATATACATATAATAAAATTTATAAACCAAATATATAATAATATAAACAATATGATAAATAATACATAATGTAATATATATATTAAAATGTATGTAATATAATATATAATAATGTATAATAATATAATAAATAATATACAAAGAAGAAAAAAATAATATATATACTTTTATATATATAACTAATAGTATTAAAATAAATCGAATTTATAAAAAAAAGGGATTAAAATTTAATTTAATATTAAAAAAATTAGGGTTAATTACAAATAAATGAAAAAAATTTTGGGCCTAATCGAAAGGCGCGTTAAATCAGAGGGGCTCATTGGGCAATTAGCCCTAATCCTAGAAAACAACGTCGTTCCTCAGACTAGGTTTTAATGGCCATTAGGACTAAATTGAAACAAATATAAAAGTTAGGGCCAATTTAAAATAAAAATAAAATGAAATTATAAATTTATGCAAAAACGGAAGGATCAATTGGGCAATTTGCCCATTTACCAAAACACGCGAATCCTTCCCCAGGTCACAGGTCAACACGCGGATCTCTGCTTCAACAGTGTCGTTTTAGTGCCTATTGAACTAAGCAAAACGACACTGTTTTTGTAATGCTATATATGTCAAAATTTAGCCCAAAATTCATTTTACAATCAGCTTTTAAAAAAGGTTTTGAAATTCTCTTGAATGGGAGAAGAGAGGAGTCTCAGCCTCAGGCCTCCTCCGCCACTAGGGTCGCACTCACACACGTGCCGCAGTTCACCGCATACACACGGTTGGAAGGCTAAAAGTTACTGCTTTTGGCGAATCGCAGTAACCCATTTTCCTTTTTAAACATCAACGATTTTTACAAAAACGATTCATATACATGTCGAACAATAAAGAACAAGGTATAAAATTAAATCACCTTTTAAAGAACTGCTCGTATTTCTTTGAATATATCTGTGTATCTCTTTTTTCTTTTTTATTTTCAAAAAAAAGGATCCTTTTTACAGATTTGTGAAGAGGCTTTTATAGCCTTCTGTGAATCGTTACATTTAGAAAGAAATCTTTGATTTCTTTTCCATTTTTGTTTCTCTTTTCTGCTGTGGTTCCTTCTTCTTTTCCAGGTACCAGCGAGGAGGCTAGTAATGAACGGGTACTGATGACGGCACACTGGCGTTGATTCGGGCGTCGATCACGGCATGATACGAAGCTTGAAATCACGGCACTGATGGTGGGTCACTGCGAGACGAACGGACGCGTCTGTTGGAGTGCTTGCGGCGCTTAGGATTTCTGAAACCCTAGGCCTTTTCTGTCTTCTGTTAACAAATTGGGCCATTTGGGCCCTGTATGTTTTGGGTTGAGAGTGTAAATGGGTATTGGGTAATTTAGGCTGATTGGGTCTTGGGTCATGTATTAGGCTAACCGAATTTTGGGCTTTGTTAATGGACTGTAAATAGACTTTAAATTTTTTTTTGTTTTTGTTGTTTATTTATTTATTTATTATGGGCCGGGCAAATTTTTGTCATTACAGTATTCATCTCACAAAATAATAAATTGGTGTGACAAATTGAGTGAGTAGATGGATCCGTCAAGGGAATTAATAATCAAGTTTAAACAACCAACACAGTTAAGGCCGTTGATTTGAGTTAGATTCTTCTAACTCGTTAGGCTGCTGAGGAATTAAATTGTGGAAGTTGCTTTCAAGGGTATTCACTTGATAAGGGTTAAATGTCAGATTGTTCCCACAATTGATTAGTATAAACAGTTTATTAATTCGAGTAGAAATTTCATCGTCTGAGGTCAGTTCAAAGTTGGAATCAAAATTCTGCCTGAAGCTAGAGCTTCTGTAATAACCCATTTTTAATGAAATCGGAACAGTGATTTCAAGACCTCAAACCCTATAAGTAAATTATTATTTTAATGTCTATGGTATGTTAGTAAGGTCGTATAAAAATTTAGTTAAGAAATTTGGATGTTTGCATGCTTAATCAAGTGAAAATGACTAAATCGTAAAAGGTGCAAAAGTAGAGTTCTATAAGTTAAAGGTGTCAAATTGCTATAAATTTTTAAAATGAGAGGACTTAAATTGTAATTAGACCATTATTATTAGTAGTGGACAAAGATGGGCATGAGATAGATGTTTTAATTTGTTTAAGTAAAGATTAATTAATTAATTTGATAAATAAATAAAGTAAAATATGTAAAAGACAAGGTATCATCTTCTTCAAGTGAATTTTCCACCGAAAATTAGAGCAAAAAAAGGCCATTGTTAGGATTCTTGGTTCGGCAACTTCTAATGCTTGCGTGTAAGTGAAATTTGTCCTGTTTTTAATGATTTATATGTTTTCGGGGTTGTTGTAGCTTAATCTAGCTAGCCTAGGGACAAATTTGCAAAAATATTAAAGGTTTAGAGTTTTACCATGAACATGATTTCATTTTTCTTGAAGTTTAATGAATGGTTATGAGTCCTTGTGTAGCGACCCAATAGTCGAGTAATCAGAAAAGTGTATTTTCAGGTCTCCGTTTTTGACAAACGGATTCGTAAATATTTATTAAAAATATTTTACGAAGTTTATTGTGTGGTTAATTAGATTTTGGATAGGTTAATTAGGTATAAGGATTAAATTGAATAAAGTATGAAAGCTTAATTATAAAATAGAGAAAAGTCAAGGGAGTAAATAAATAAATAAACTAAATTGTGACAATTGTATGGTAATAATAAAATACATGTGTAATAAATACATATATACATTTGTAATATATATATACTTATTATTTAAGTAATAATTATTATTATAATATAATAATATAATAACATAAAATAAAAGAAATAAAACAAAAGAAATAGAAAAAGAAAGAAGGAGAAGGACGAAACAGAGAAGGGGAAAGGAAAAAGAAAAATAAAACAAAAATTTATGGTTTTAAGGTTCAAATTCAATTTGGTAAGTCAATTTAGCTTCATTTTTTGTAATTTTGATGTTTTTAGAATCCTAGAATAAATTACTACTTGATTTATGTTGAAAATTTGAAAGTTAGTGGACTTTTAGATGTTTCTTATGTTGAATAAATTGAATTATTAGGGGTTAAATTGATAAAATTTTAAGTTAGAATTGAGAAAATGATGGAATCGTAAAATAAACTATAAGTTTTGAGTAATAGGGACTAAATTGAAAGAATTTTGAAGTTAGGGTTTTATGGTGAAATTAGAGAGTGGAAATTAATTTAAAGTGGAAATTGAATGAGTTATGAAATTTGTTTTGTAAGAAAAAGAGTTAGTTTTGATTTAAGGACTAAATTGGAATTTAGGCAAAAGTTGAGTATAAATTGAAATATTCAATGTGAAATTGTGTTATATTGATAAATTTTAATTGTTTTCATTTCAGTAGCTAACGTTTTGCCGGAGACATCAGCTAAGAAAGGAAAAGAGAAAGTCGACGACGAGTGAATCAGAAATTACGGTTTGTATTTCTATAGTCTGAATCTAGTAATTATTAATTGTTGTATTTTAATTTAATGACTATGGTAAATGAATAAGGTAAGTAAATAGCATTATGAGATTGAATGGAATGAATGTGGATTTGTCATTCTCTCAATCTACTATTTCTTTCATAAAAAAGTGTTTAGGTTTAAATATTAATTCGCTTTTCTTGCTGGAAATGGTAAGCCACACACATATGTTAGCTCAAATCAATAATTTTTAAACTTTATATTTATATCCCACTACTTAAATTAATTTGTTCAAATATACCTTTCTTTTATTTTGTTACATTACAGGTAACATTAACATATAAATGGACGAGCTCTTATGTCAAAATTGTTTTATTATACAGGCGATAACGAAATGTATCAATATAGGTTCACCATATGCTGTCAAATGCAGCAACCCGTCGATATAGATGCACTTTAACTAATGAAATTTGACCGCTAGTAAAAATAGGCGTAGCTATATGACAATTTTTTGTAGTGAGTGGGGAGAAAGTTGTTCTGTTTTTGTATTGAATATGACAAAATTGAAAAAAAAAAAAAACATAAATATGGATTCACAGATATAGAGTTTGTATTCAATAGTTGATAATGTGCTTAATTGACTTTTTTGTATTTAATTCTAATTAATTTTGGGGCATGTATACTATTAATTTTGGTATTTTTTTCTATTTAGGTGCAACACATCCCTAATATTGGAATGCAAGTTGAAAGGTGAATTACTTATACAATTTGACATGGAAGCAAAATTGGTGAAAGATTTTCATAAAAAAAGGGCATACTAAACTTATTAGATTTTGGGGTTATTTCGTTTTAATAATTATTTTTTATTCATATTTATTTCTAAAGATATTTATTTAAAAATTTAATTAGTATTACTTTTTTATTAGATAAATACTTATGATTTGTAGCCTCCCCGACTCAACCTAGATGTTAGACTCGATTTGGGAAGATCACATTAGTCATCGAGGTGGCTCGGTCTTTATAAAAAATAATTTTTGTCTTGAAACTTGTTTTATGCTAGTGAATATCTCTCTTTATTAAAAAAAACAATTATTTGTTACTTTTAATTGCATGTGGAAGGGTTGTGTTTGGTGGTTTGGCAAGTGCGGATTGAGGAAGAAGAAATGAAGGAGTGCAGGTTTGTTGGGGCAAAAGGTTGGACACTTTGTTAGCACGAATACCGTGGCAATTCCCAGAAGACCGAGTCAACACTTAACGCATACTAGTTTTAGCCCAATTGTACTTGTAGACAAATCTGCCTAGAAAAGAGGAGAAGATAATCGGGGGCTGTTGGTTTTTATCCTTGAGAAAAGAATTTAAAAAGAGAAGAAGATAATATTAGAAATCTTATCTAATAAACCATAAAAGTAACATGTCCTAATCCCATGCTTGGCATGTTTTTGGATGATTTATTATATAATTTACTGAATTTAATGCTCCTAATCCTTTAATTTCATGTTTCTATACTTAGGAGAACATAGGGGAGCAAAAGGAGTAGAAAACGGGCCAAAATCGGACAAAACGAGCTACTTTCAGGATCCACATGGCCTGGCCATTCCCACACGGGTTGAGCACATGCCCATGTGAGCCACACGAGCTAGCCACACGCCCATGTGCCAGTCGGTGTCAACATCGCTCCCTGTGTCCCAAACACGCAGAAAAAAGCCAATTTTTATGGTTTTTGAGCATTGTAAAGTTTATAAATATACACTAGAAGAAGACCTAAGGGAGCAAGCAGAGAAGAACGAAGAAATTACTCGAAGAACATCGTCGGAATCAACTTAGAAGAAGGATCTCCTTCAAGATTGAAGATCTCCAGTCAACTTCTCTAGAAGTTTTTGGGTTTCTTTATGTTTTATTGTTTTCCTAATTTTGAGATGTTTTCCTCCCAAAGTAGGAACTAAACTCCCTAGATACCTAGGGAAGATGAAACTATGATGGATCTAGTTATTTAATTTCTGAATTACATGATAAATATTTTATTTCTTGATCTAAATTATGTGTACTTATTTCATGTTTTAATGTTTTCAGGATATTAATTCATGATTGATGTGCTTATTTCAGTGGAGCAAAATTCCCTATTTAAGTGGTGTCGAGACCATTTTTAAATCGAGTTTTAGAAAATGGCAATTGACTTTAAGAAAAACGAAAACGGGAGTCGCCACCAATCTTTTTAGGTGTGATTGGATCACCTTATAAAATATTTTGTTTTAAAACATTAATTTTGGTCTACGAAAATTGAGAAAACAGATTCGGGGAGTCGATTACGTACGTGGAAGGGTTAGCACTCTCGTAACGCCCAAAAATTGGTACCTAATTGATTATCAAGTGTCTTTAATGTCAGAAATTTGAAAGTTTTAAAATACAATCCTCTTTTAATTAGAATGTTTTAGTTTGAAAAGTTAAGGCTCATCTATTTCAATCGAATCAAAATACCACATCCAATAAGTTAGGGCGCAATATTTTTGAGACCTTTGATGCTAAACATGCTTTTTTTGAAATTTCTATCTCAAAACAATAAAACGCCATATCTAGTAAGTTAGGATACAATGTTTTGAAATCCCGAAATAGTTACTCGTATTTTGAAAATCTTAAAATTTAGAAGGGTGCTTGACTATTCGAACTCAACGAGAAAAGTTGCAACCCAGTAAGTTAGGGCACTACTTTTCTTGAAGCTTCCAAAGACCAAACATTGCCTTTTTATTTTTTTTTAAAAAAAACTTTGTAATCTCTTTTTTTAATTAATGCATGAGGAATCATATTAGCTGTCAAAACCATTTTTAAATCGAGTTTTGGAAAATGGGAATCGACTTTAAGAAAAACGAAAACGGGAGTCGCCACCAATCTTTTTAGGTGTGATTGGATCACCTTTAAAACATTTTGTTTTAAAATCATTAGTTTTGGTCTCTGAAAATCAAAAGAACGGGGTTGGGAGCCAGGTTCACGTCGAGGAAGGGTCAGCACCCTCGTAACGCCCAAAAATTGGTACCTAATTGATCATCAAAATGTCTTTAATGTCAGAAATTTAACAAAAATTTAAGATCTAATCCTTTTTTACAATATTTGATTTTGAAAATTAGGGTTCACTTATATCAAATGAATCAAAATATTACATCCAATAAGTTAGGACGTACTATTTTAATACATTCGAGACTAAGCTAACCATTTTCTGAAAATCCCTATCTCGAGACATCCAAATGTCATATCCAGTAAGTTTGGACACAACGTTTTGAATTTTCAAGATAGTTGCTCGTATTTTGAAATCCTTTAAAAATTTTAGAAAGGTGCTTGACTATTTTGAACTCAATGAGAAAAGTGGCAACCCAATAAGTTAGGGCACTACCTTTCTCGAAGTTTCCAAACATCAAGCATTGCTTTTATTTTTTTTATAAAAATATTGTTTTAAATGACCTTTTAGAATGACAATTCTGTATTACAAAACAAAGATATTCAAATAACATATATTACAAAGAATTATAACACTTTATACAAATGCAATTACTATATAGAGGGTAAAATAAAATAATAAAAATAATCGTGCTAAGCAAATAGGAATACCTATAAAAGAAAACATAATAAACCCATTAATTATACAATATATATATAAATAAAACATAAAAGAACATGGAAAATATTCATCTGTGAAATATGTATGAGTAAAGATAGATGACATGCATAGAAAATGAATAAATAGAATTTATAAAATATAGAATATACAATTCAATAATTTAACGTACACATGAATGGATTAATAAATGAAATGATGCATATAATATAATATATCAATGTACATATATATAAAAATATGCATAAATAAATTACAAAAATAAGATATTACATAACATATAACATACATTAATTCTAAATAAAAACAAATATTATATAATAATAAAAACATAAGTTTTAAAAATATACATATAATATAAACAATTGATAAATAGAATGAGCAATAATAAAAATGTGATATTTAATAATAAATTTAGAATATAATATATAATAAAAAATATATTTATAAGGATGATAATTATATAAAAATATAAAATATATTAGTTTAAAAAAATGATAGTGTATAAAATATCAAATATGTAAGAGAATTTATATTTAAAATGAAATAATTACATAATATATATGAATATAAATGTAAAATAAGTAATTAATGATGAAATATACATATTATACAAATTATAATAAAATATAAATAAAGTAATTATTAACATATAAATAAAAATAAGTATATAATACAAGCTAAAAACTTTTAATGATAATAATATATAGATAAAATGTATAATAATAATAATTTGTGAAAAATAATATATAATAAATGATAATAATATAAATAATATATAATAAAATAATTATATACAATATAAGAATAAGGTTAAGAATAAAATAAATAACAATAAAAAATATATATAATAATAATAATAATATACATATAGGATTAGATTTGAAATTCAGTAAAATTACAGGGTGAATTTAAAAAAAAAAACTGAATTAAGGTTCTGATTAAAACACGCGTAAAACAAAAGGGACTTATTGGGCAAAATGCCCTATTCCCAAAACGGCATCGCTTTAATTCCGTGTTTTTAAAGAAGGGGTCAGGGATCATATTGAAACCAAAATAAAAATAAGGGCAAAAATTAAAAATTGCAATAAACTTAATTTAACAGATGAAAAGACGGAAGGACTAAAGAGATAAATATCCCCTTTTTTTTAAACAAGCGGACCCTCCGGGTCGGATCGGATCAGATCCTGGGTCCTATATAAGTTAAATTTTGATTTTAAAATTCATTTCTAACACCCTGTTTAAAAAAAAAAAGCTCTGAAACCCCTTCCCAGTCCTCTAGCATGAGTTCCAACGGCGGCCGACGACCATTGCTCACGCGCCTCACGCGCCACCGTATACGGTGGTCGGAGGTTCAAAATTCTCCCTTTCGAAAGAATCACGGTGTAGTATTTCTCCTTTTATTTTTAAAAGTATTTTTGTGTATTACAGCTTAAAAATGAACTGTTTTCCCTTTGTTTTTTTTTTAATTTTTTTTTGGATTATATGTTATATTAAAAATACATGTATATATATAAATAAAAAGAAGGGAAATAATAGAGAAAAGTAAAACCTTTGAGTTTGCTGTGAGTTTTATTTCTTCGATCTGTTTGTATATGTATGTTTAAAACAGGAAAATAAAAAAACTCCTCCCCCTCTTTGTTACAATCCCCCTTAATTTTATAGCCTGAATACATATATAGAAAATACAATCTTTAATTTCTTTCATATTCTGCTCAGTCTTTCTTTCTTTTTCTGCAGGTCTGTGGCGAGATCTCCGGCGGATTAGTACACGTTGATTATGGCATAACACGGGGCCCAGAACCACAGCACCGACGAAGGGTAGCTATAACGACGGATTTTGAAGAGGCATAACTCCTCAGGTGCTTGCGGCGCGAGACTTCTGGAAACCCTAGGGTTTCCAGATTCTGTTTAGGTGTTGGGCCTTGTTCATTTTGGGCCGTTGTATTGGGTCAAAGGTGTAATGGGCATAGGATAGGCTTACGGGGTTATTGGTATTTAGGCTACCGGTCTGCTAAGTCTAGGTTAAATAGGCTGCTGGGTGTAATGGGTCTGTTTGGGTTATTCAATTTTGGGCCTACGGGTTGGTTGGCTGTTGAATTGTAATAGGTTTGGGTTTAAACTAGTTGGGTTTTAACTTTTGGGCTGTAAAAGGACTATTTAATAAATAAACAATTATTTTTTTGTTTTCAATTTTAAAGCATGGGCAAATTTTGGTTATTACAGCTGCCCCTCTTTGCTTATTGTTATGTAATAGGAATCGAGCAAAGATTATAAAAGACCAAATTTGCCCGGTCTGGCCCAGTCTCTGAAATCTTTTCCTCAAATGGTCTTCAACGTATCTGCTCCCTGCATCCTCAGGAATGCCATGTTGATATCTTCGATTTGCTCTCTGCCGAACACAGAGACACCAAATCTGCTTCTTTGATTTGTTCCCTAACCATACAGAGATGCCAAATCCTCTTAGATTTGCTTCAGCACAAGCACGCGAAAGCCAAATCAGCTATGTTTTCAATCTACTCTCCGTCAAATACAGAGAGATAAGATCTGTCATCTTGGATCTGCTCCCCGTTCATTACAGAGATAAGATCCATCATCTTGGATCTGCCCCGATGAAGGTCAGATCTGCTACATCTTTGATCTGCTCCCTGTCGAATACAGAGAGATAAGATCAGTCATCTTGGATCTGCTCCCCGTCCATTACAGAAAGATAAGATCCATCATCTTGGATCTGCCCCGATGAAGGTCAGATCTGCTACGTCTTTGATCTGCTCCCTGTCGAATACAGGGAGATAAGATCGGTCATCTTGGATCTACTCCCCGTCCATTACAGAAAGATAAGATCCATCATCTTGGATCTACCCCGATGAAGGTTAGAGCTGCTACGTCTTTGATCTGCTCCCTATCGAACACAGAGAGATAAGATCGGTCATCTTGGATCTGCTCCTCGTTCATTAGAGAGAGATAAGATCAGTCATCTTGGATCTGCTCCCCATCCATTACAGAGAGATAAGATCCATCATCTTGGATGTGCCCCGATGAAGGTCAAATCTGCTACGTCTTTAATCTGCTCCCTGTCGAATACAGAGAGATAAGATCGGTCATCTTGGATCTGCTCCCCGTCTATTACAGAAAGATAAGATCCATCATCTTAGATCTGCCTCGATGAAGGTCAAATCTGCTACGTCTTTGATCTGCTCCCTACCAAATACAGAGAGATAAGATCAGTCATCTTGGATCTGCTCTCCATCCATTAGAGAAATATAAGATCCATCATCTTAGATCTGCCCCGATGAAGGTCAGATCTATCATGCTGCGGCCTATTACCCTATTGCTTAGGGATTTTAAGGCGCGTTCTCTTTTGATAATCTTCAGAATAATTATACCTGATAATTAGGATGCCCTGATCGAAGTGAGTCGAATGCTCCTAATTAAACATGCTATGATGCAAAAAATGTTATGAATATGACCCCTATCCTAGATGTCATCACTCATTCCTTTATTTGTCCAAGTATTACTTTTGCTCACCAGGCACCTGCACTTTCCTCAAATACTATGATCCACTGAGGACGTCTGCAAAATAATCTTCCCTAGAATTGAACTGTCGGTTTTGTCCATAAACTGGAAGAAAAAAATTCCTCGAGTTCCTTCATCCCTTACTTATGTGAATTTTTCGAATAATTGTCCTGTTTTAGCTTCTTGCATTATCTAGAAATTCCAAAGTAATACGTAAAACTTCGTTTGCGAAGATATTTTAGTTCATCTATCATTATTTTAATGCAACATACTTAAAGAATAATGGAAGATGAAAAGAATAATTGGATTTGAATGAATTGTCAAAGAATACAAATAAATCCGATAGCATATCTTTGAGAAGAAATAGAATCTAAAGATAACAAACAGGATAGAAGTTAGATGTTCCAGATATCGCCGCTTGAGTGTCTAACACCAGCTCCATGAAATCTCTCTTGAGTTTGACATGTGTTTAAAAGATCCAAAGTACTTTGTTGATGCCCCAATATGCAACGTGCTTCACTCTTTGATAAGTCAGATATAGCAAGATTGCTGTATGCCCTTCAAAATTTGAGTGGCCCTTTCGGGTTTTCAACTCAAAACCCCTTTGGTCACAAGGCGCCCTTTGTGGGTTTTCACCTTGGCCTTTCTTTTTTTTTTTTTGTAAAAATTCAAGGCGCCCTTTGCGGGTTTTCACCTTGAATTCTCCTCTCCTTTAGCCAAAGTACTTTTCGACTGAGTTTGAATTAACTGGATTGGGTAGACTCTTCCCATCCATTTCTGTCAAAATCAATGCTCCTTCAGAGAAAGCCTTCTTCATGACGTATGGCCTCTCCCAATTTGGCATCCATTTTCATCTAAAGTCCTTCTGAATAGAAAGGATCTTCTTTAGCACCAGGTCCCCCTCATGGAATTCTCTTGGGCGAACTTTCTTGTCATAAGCTCGCATCATGCGTTTCTAGTACATCTGACCATGTCGAATGGCTCTTAGCCTCTTTTCCTCAATCAAGTTTAACTGGTCATATCAGGATTGAACCCATTCAGCTTTATCTAACTTTATCTCCTCAAAATTCGAAGAGAAGGTATTTCTACTTCAATAGGCAACACTGCTTCCATCCCATAAACTAACGAGAATGGGGTTGCCCCAGTAGAGGTTCTGACAGATGTTTGATAGGCCAGGAGTGCAAATGGTAACTTCTCATGCCAATCTCTATAGGTCTCAGTCATCTTTTCCACTATTTTCTTAATGTTCTTGTTGGCGGCCTCCACCGCCCGATTCATTTTTGGACGATAGGGAGAAGAATTGTGATGCTTGATCTTGAATTGGTCGCAAACTTCTGCTATCGTTTTGTTGTTCAAATTCAATGCATTGTCAGATATGATTTTTTCAGGCATTCCATACTAACAAATGATCTCCTTCTTCAAGAATCGACTCACAGCTGACTTAGTAACATTCGCATAAGAAGCGACCTCTACCCATTTTGTGAAGTAGTTAATTACCACGAAGATAAACTGATGTCCATTCGAAGCTTTCGGTGATATTGGTCCAATGACATCCATGCCCCACATGGAGAAGTCTTAACATGTAAAGGTGAAGGTGGTATATGAATTTTGTCCCCATAAATCTGACACTTATGGCATTTCTTGGCATAGTTAACATAGTCCCCTTCCATAGTGGCCCAATAATAGGCAAACCTCATGATTTGTCTTGCCATCATGAACCCATTTGCATGCGTCCCACATACTCCTTCATGAACTTCTTCTAAAATCAGCTTAGCTTCCACAGCATCAACACATCTCAAAATTACTTGGTCTTTCCTTCTCTTGTATAGGATATCCCCGTCCAAGACATAGTCACAAGCTAACCTTCTCAAAGTTTGTTTGTCATTTTCAGTATCCTATTCTGGATATTTACGATCTCTTACATATCGCAATATATCCTGGTACCAGGGATTATCATCATTTTCTTCCTCTTCAATGTTACAACAGCTAGTTGGAGCCTCGTAGACACTCATTTGAATTGGTCTCACCTCTTCCTCTTTATTTGCCTTAATCATTGAGGCCAAGGTTGCTAAAGCATCTGCCATCTGATTTTCGTCTCGTGGGAGATAATTGAAGGTGATGTCATCAAACTCCTCAAGTAACCCCAAAACTACCTTTCGATAATTGATTAATTTAGAGTCTCTTGTCTCCCATTCGCCTCTAAGCTGATAAATTACCAACGCAGAATCCCCATATACTTCTAGGGTTTTTATACCTCGCTCTATGGCTGCTTAAAGTCCCATGATGCATGCTTCATACTCAGCCATATTATTCGTGCAATCAAAGTCCAACTTACACATAAATGGGTAATGATCGCCTTTGGGGGATACCAAGACTGCCCCAATTCTGTTTCCAACTGTATTAAAAGCCCCATCAAAATTAAGCCTCCATGGAGAATCTTCGGTCATTGCTATACACATTAAGTCCTCATTTGGAAAATCAAAGTTCAATGCCTCATAATCCTCTAGAGCTCTACTGGCCAAGAAGTTAGCTATCACACTTCCTTTTATAGCCTTCTGACTTACGTAGACTATATCAAACTCTGAAAGTAAAATTTGCCATCTCACCATTCTCCCATTTAGAGTCGTTGACTCCATCATGCATTTCAATGGATCCAGCTTTGAGATGAGCCAAGTGGTATGGTATAGCATGTACTATCTTAATCTCTGAGTGGTCCAAATCAACGCAAAACACAACTTTTCAATTGGCGAATATCTCATTTCACAGTCAGTGAATTTTTTACTGAGATAGTAAATTGCCCTCTCCTTTTTCCCCGACTCGTCATGTTGACCAAGCACACATCCCATGGAATTACTGAACACTGACAAATATAGTATTAATGGTTTATTTGGGCTAGGTAGGGATAATACCGGAGCATTCAACAAATACTGCTTGACCTTTTCAAAAGCATTCTGGCATTTTTCATCCCAAGTACCTTGATTGTGCTTTCTGAAGAGGCGGAAGATAGGATCGCATTTCTCGGTCAGTTGTGAAATGAACCGAGCGATGTAATTCAACCTTCCTAGGAATCCTCGAACTTTCTTCTGAGTACATGGTGGAGGTAACTCCCGTATGGCTCTGACCTTGTCTAAGTCGACTTCAATTCCCTTTTCACTGACTACGAAGCCTAATAACTTTCCCGATCTGGCTCCAAAGGTACACTTTGTTAGATTGAGCTTCAACTGAAACTTTTTCAACCTCAAGAACAATCTTCTTAAGACCTCAATATGCTCTTTTTCTGTATGTGACTTGGCAATCATATCATCAACATACACCTCAATATCTTTATGCATCATGTTGTGAAACAAGTTCACCATGGCTCGTTGGTATGTTGCCCCTGCGTTCTTCAGTCCAAACGGCATTACTTTGTAACAAAAGGTGCCCCACAATGTTATGAAGGTAGTTTTATCCATGTCCTCTGGATGCATCTTTATCTGATTGTATCCTGAGAAGCCATCCATGAAGGAGAACAACGAGTATCCCGCTGTGTTGTCTACCAAAGTGTCAATGTGTGGCAAAGGAAAATTATCCTTTAGACTTGCTTTGTTCAGATCTCTGTAATCAACACACATTCGTACCTTCCCATCCTTCTTAGGAACAGGCACAATGTTAGCTACCCATTCAGAGTACTTCACTTCTTGTAAGAATTCTGCGTCAAACTGCTTATTAACTTCATCCTTTATTTTCAGAACAATATCCGGCCTTATTCTTCGCAACTTCTGTTGGACTGGCTTACAATTCTGTCTTATTGGAAGATGATGTACTACAATGTCAGTACTCAATCCGGGAATATCCTAATATGACCAAGCGAAAATATCTTTGAACTCTCGAAGTAACTCCACCAGAGCATGCCTTGTGTCCTTGGTAATCATTGTTCCAATTTTCAACTCCTTCCCTTCCTCTAGGGCTATATTCTCTGTTGCCTCTTTCTCATGTGGCATTATTTGTTTCTCCTCATGTTTCACCATTCTTAACAGATCGAGAGATACGTCACAATCTTGAACATCCTCAAAATCTTGATGTTCCTCTAAACACATGTCTTGCTCGCAAGAGAAATCAGGAGCAGTAGTATCAGTGCTCATATCATTGATATCTAGGGACCTGTAGGGGTATGAAACAATATACAAAGAATGAATGAATCTAAGAATGATTGTTTATGTGCTATAAATAAAAGAATAAGAATTTCCAAAATTTAAAGGAATATTGGTTGATAAAAAGTGAAACAATACTCATTTAAATTGATGAAAGTTATGTTTTATTTAAATAATAATAGATGAACATAAGCCTATTTTCACAAATGTAATCTTACTACTCCTAGGATTTTAGAGTAATAAACATGTTTCGAGCATTACTCTGAAAAATTCCTAAAGACTACAAGAAGGTCCTCCTCAGTCCAATTGTTCAGAGAGCTTCCTGGTTCGTAAGGGCGAATGCCCTCGAGGTTTCTTTTCTCCAATACCTCCTCATGTACAGCATTAATCTGATGACTTTCCTCCATCAATAATTCTCTTGACTTAAAGGATTTGGATATAGGTGGGAATGTCATCGGTTCCCACTCCACTTCTCCTCTGTTCAAACGCGCCTTTCTTCTCGCTTGGCACTTCTCAATTTCTTGCCTCTTGTGCCTATGGTCTGGCTTGAAGCCTAAACCAAAGAGATCTTTCTTCTCAATCAACTTTGGGATTTGAATCCCTCCTTGCAACTGTCTTCCTAGTCCTTTCCCTGGCAATGCTCCCTTCCCCATCATCATTAGCAGGGCCATCCTTGTAGCTCTAGACATTTTGCGTACCGGCACCTCTCTTCCTTCCAAAATGAAGGTTGCATTAATGATTTCCAAAGATCGAAAAGAACACTCAATAGCCTCTTTATTTTTCTTAACATAAGGGGCCTTGCTGGTGACAGTCGCTATGATGTCTTCCTCTGCATTGATGGTTATTAAGCGTTCATCTGTCACTAACTTTAATTTTTGGTGTAATGAAGAAGGCACCACTCCTGCCGAGTGTATCCATGGGAACAATTATAGGAGGGCCTGATATCCATTAACAAGAAATCCACTTCATATATATTTGGACCAATCTCCAGAGGGATGTCAATTTGTCCCATCACTTTTCTTTCCGTTCCATCAAAGGCTCTTACCACATTGTGACATGTCTTCATATGCGAACTGTCAATGGGTAATCTGTTTAATGTGGATAATGGAAGGACATTCAAAGCAAACCCATTATCAACAAGTACACTTGGAAGTGTGTATCCTTTGCACCTAGTTGTGATATGCAAGGCTTTGTTTGACCCTATGTTCCTAGGTGGAATTTCATCATCATTGAAGTAGATGAAATTGTTAGCACTGATGTTATTCACCAACCGGTCTAACTTGCTAACGGATATGTCATGGGTGACATATGTTTCGTTAAGCACCTTTAATAATGCATCCCGATGCACCTCGGAACTCAGGAATAGGGCTAACACAGATATACGCGCTGGCTGCTTACGCAACTGCTCGACCACACTATACTCGCTATGTTTCAAGAACTTTAGGAACTTCTTAGCCTCCTTCTCCTTTACTGGCTCATTGATGGGTACTTCGGTCTCCTTCTCCTTTTCAATCTCAACATCTTTTGTTTTGGTGGGCTCCACTCTAATGCCCTCCCCGTCATAACGCTTCCCACTTCGTGTATGGGAACCCTCATTTTGCATATCCTTAGATGCACTGGCTATACTTTCCCCTGGGGTATCTGCACACATCATGCATAGCATAGCTCCACGACACCCTCTTGTCATCCTTATAAGAAAAATGAGTGGGTTTATGGATAATGACCTTAGGCACTGCTGGTGTCCCCACTTCATTATTCCCTGGCAGGGAGATAATGATCCTTGGTCGGCTGGTTCTTTGTCGCTCATTCTCCAGAACACATATTTGTTTTTTAGGAGAGCTATCCTCAAAAATCTGTAGCTCTTTGATAATCATAAGGCCTTGCACCATGGCCTTGAACTCTTGACAATTTTGGATCCTATGACCCACCTTTCCATGAAATTCACAGTAGTTCTCTATTTCTTCTTTTCCTTTTCCAAAGGTCAACAAACCTCTCTTCACCATTTCCTCCCATATTACTTTCATGGGTATCTTCACCTCAGTAATATCTTCTTTGGTTCTTTCTTCGCTAGTTTCATCAATGGCATTCACTCCTTGATTGCCATGATCTGGTAGCGGATTTTTAGCATTAGGGGTACTGTCGAAGCTCACAACCCCTATCTTGATAAGCCTCTCCACAGCCTTCTTGAATCCAGTACAATTTTCAATTGAATGCCCCTGTATTCCCGCATGATACTCACATTTAGCATTTTTATCATACCATTTGGGGTACGGTGGCTGTAACAGTTTCAAGTGAAATGGAGCAATGGCGTATGCGTCGTATAAGCTTTGATAAAGTTCACGATACGTCACAGGGATAGGCATGAATTGCATCCTCTCTGAAATTTGTCTTGATCCTGATTCCTGTCTTTGAATATTTTGCTGCCCAACCGTAGCCACTTTGGACTGACTAATCGTGACTGCCTTTCAATTGAAGCTACTTGTGTTGTTCACTTCATTGTCCTTTCTTCTTGGGGCCGATCTTTTGGCCACTTCCCCCTCAATTTTACCGCCTCTTATAGCGTTCTCAATCATCTCCCCCGCCATAATTATATCCGTGAAACTTTTCGTGGTGTTTCTATTCATGTGAGTGATGAACGGAACTTTCAAAGTGTTGATAAACAACATGGTGGTCTCCTTTTCTAACAGTGGTGGTTGTACTTGCATTGCCACCTCTCTCCATTGTTGTGCATATTGCCTAAAACTTTTATTAGGCTTTTTCTCCATGTTTTGAAGTGTGATCCTGTCTGGCGTCATATCAGTCACATAGTTGTACTGTTGTATGAAAGCCTGTGCAAGATCTCTCCATGAACCGATTTTTGCACGGCTCAACTGATTGTACCACCTGGCTGCCGCTCCTACTAAACTGTCTTGAAAACAATGGATCAACAGCTGATCATTGTTTACGTACCCAGTCATCCTTCTACAAAACATTGTCATGTGAGTCTCTGGGCAAGTAGTACCATTGTATTTCTCGAACTCCGACATCTTGAATTTGTAAGGCAGTACTAAGTTTGGGACTAGACTTAAGTCTTTGGCATCAATCCCATGATGATTGTTAGCGCCTTCCAAAATTTTGAATTTTTCTTCTATCCATCTGCAGTGTTCATCCAACTGCCTTGCAGCTTCGGCTTTTAAATCCTCCTTTTCTGCCATATCAAAATTAGGAACGAGAGGATTAGTAGGGTTATCACCCAAATTGAATCCCGAGCTATTTGGGTAATTCATATGAATCCCAACATCAGCTAAACCATGTTGAGGTCTCACAAAGATGATGGTCTTCTAGAGAGGTGCTTCTGGTTTGTGGAGTGAAACTTGGAGGATGATCCTCACTCTCCTCACCAGAGATAGCCATGGGGGCCTTCCCTTTATCGGTGGCCCTTAGAAGCTGAGCCATTTCAGCCATCATATTTCTCTGAGCCTCCAGCATTTGCTCCCTCATGTCATTCTGCATCTTGGCCAACTACTCTTGTAATTGGTCTTGCATATCCTTTTGCAACTGCTCGAACCTTTGATTCATATTCTTAGTTTTAGTGTGAGTGCCGTAAGGATGTGTGATTTCCAGATTTTCTTTTCTGCCTTTTAAAGAAACTTTAGCTAATTAGGGTCTTTCTATAACCTTGAATGCATATGATATAATGTAATGCAAATGCATGAATGCAAAAAGGCATCGATCTCGATTCAATCTCATTTAGAAAACTTTATTTAGAAAAAGAATATCTTTACATATAAATGGATTACAAGTACGCTTTCGCCCTAATGCCCAAAGTTTTAACTCGATCTAATAATAGGGCTAACTCTCGTCCTATATCTGACGACGACCCATACATCAGACTCAATACATCAGCTCGTACTGCCAAGTCTTGCACATATTCAGCAACTTTTCGAATCTGGGCTATGGCTTCACCCATGACGTGATCCCTTTCCCTGACCTGTCCTCTAGACTAATGAAGCTCTCCCTTTAGATAATCTTCTTGTGCTTCGAGCTGCTCAATCCGAAGTTTACCATCATGTAATGCTACTTCCAAATCTTCAACCTTGCTTTTTAGCTCTTCTAACTCGACCGTTGAATCACAGTTTCGATGCCAATGAAGGGATCTTCCAAGATCAATTACCTTGGACTCCAACCCCTTATTCTCTTCCTCTAATGCCAAATTCCGCGACTGCATTTCTTGGAGCTTCCTCTCCTAATACTCGGCTCTAGCTTTTTCTTCTTGGACCTCTTTCTGCAACTGATCTGAAGACCCTCCTACTCTCGCTCTCCTCAAGGATACCTGTGCCTTTTTGTAATGCTCCTTCAAATCATCTCTATCCTCCTCAATCTTCTTTTTTTCTTTCCTCTCTTTCTCGACCTTCATCTTTTGAACATCGACATCTAAGCTCAAGTACATCTTTTTTTCTTCAAGTTTTGCTATCCTCTTCTCGAGCTCCAAGTTCTTTCTCTCGAATTCTTGCTTTATGATTTCTAACTCCGAGGGCATCACTCGTAAATATTCCTCTATTAGTCGGGCTCCTTCTATGTTTGGCTTAGGAATATTATCATTGATCCTTCTGCCTCTCCATTCGACATATTCCGATGTAGTGGTAGGGCCAATAGCTACTCCTTTCAACTGACAAGTCTTGTTCCAAGCACTAGAAATCTCACTGACTTTCTTCTTGTAGTCAGCTCCTCTATACACAAACTCACTTTGAGCCAACCCATGAGTCGCTGGTACGAACTGCCTTAATCCATATTGCCTTAGCACGAGTAAAGGCACATAACCTATGGCACCCCAAATTCCCAACAGAGGGACCCAATCAAAACTGTCGCATCGGTAAAAAATCTCACCAAGAATCATCCATGGAGCCCTCCACTCAACATCTTTCGACTGAAGATTCTGAAGTAGCGCTATCCAATTCTCTTCTAGAACATCAACTCTCCTAGTTGAAGCTACTATGTCCTTTAACGGTGAATAATCCTCGAAGAAAACCCTACAAACCACCCTATCTATCAATCGGAAATGGCTGTAAAACCAAGCTAAAAGTAACTGAGCACATCCTATAAACCTTCCTGCACCGGCCTTCCTGCACGTACCTAAGGATCTAAATGTCTCTGCCAAAATAACAGGGACAGAAGTGACCTTTTTGCTGAGTCGATGAAAAAGATCCGTGGTCGCCTCGTCCACATATCCCAAAGCCCTAGGAAAAACCATTAGTCCATACAAACCTAAAGCAAAGACATCTACCTTCTTCGTCTTATCAGGGTGTGTCAAAATCAGATCTTTCAAAGCGTCCCATGAAATGCACTTGCACTCACCTTTTTCTTTTATTCTGGCCGTGATCCACTGCTCGCTCATCCCCGTAATAGTCATTAATTTTTTCCAAAAGGTAGGGACACAAGCAGCTCGAGAATAGATCCTATCAACCTGAAACTTGGGACAACGGAGTAAGGCAGTGTACTCCTCCATGGTAGGTACCAAGTCTACTTCCCCAAAAGTGAAACAACTGTATGCCAGGTTCCAAAACTGAGCAAGGGCTCGGAATAAGTGCTCATCTATCTGAACATCGAGCAAGTAAGGTAGGTCTTCGTAAGTACCATAGAATAACTGCTTGGTCTTATTGTCCCACTGATCCCAAATTTCCTTAAGCTCTTGGAGATTATTCTGCGTGACACTAATACGAGTATAATCTGACAGCTCCGACGTATATCCCACAACTATACTATCTCCCTTTTCTAGTTGAGTTTGCTCAGACCATCTATGGACGTTAGCGTTGCCCTCCACTCTATCAAGAAGTCCGTTCTCCATAATAAAACTCTCTAACTTAGAAACTGACCGTGAATTGATACCTTTGTAAATGCAAAATGTCATGCAAACAAAAGAAAAGAAATAATCAGTATCACATGATATCAATAAGTCTCAACATTAATTTATAAGGGTAATATCTAAAGTTTAACTCTAACTAAGTTAGGCTCTTACGTTTTTTCTATATGCAGTTGGTTCTTAAAGTTTGAGGTACCTGAACCAGCAGATTCCTCAATCCTCACCCATTATAGGCTCATTTGAATCGAGTTCAGTTCAGGGGAATACATTTCCCTATGGCTACACGGAGATGAAAATCTCACAAAACCATAGGTACAGATGTATCCCAAAAATGATTCACTATCCTGCAAGGAGGCAAAAACCTCACGAAGGCATAGTTTCTCACTCCCACTTAAGGGTATGACCACAACGGTCATGCAAATGCAATACGTATCAGAATATAAGAACACATGCAATAATACAAACACATGTAATGCAAAGAGGATTAAATTTTAAAATTTTTAGTTTTCGACATTAAGACAAGGGATAATCAATTACATGGCTTGACTCTCTTATTAGTCCCCAGTGGAGTCGCCAAGCTGTCGAAACCATTTTTAAATCGAGTTTTGGAAAATAGGAATCGACTTTAAGAAAAACGAAAACGGGAGTCGCCACCAATCTTTTTAGGTGTGATTGGATCACCTTTAAAACATTTTGTTTTAAAATCATTAGTTTTGGTCTACGAAATCAAAAGAACGGGTTCGGGATCCGGTTACATACGAGGAAGGGTCAGCACCCTCGTAACGCCCAAAAATTAGTACCTAATTGATCATCAAAATGTTTTTAATGTCAGAAATTTAACAAAAATTTAAGATCTAATCCTCTTTAAAATATTTGGTTTTGAAAATTAGGGTTCACTTATATCAAATGAATCAAAATATTACATCCAATAAGTTAGGACGTACTATTTTAAGACATTCGAGACTAAGCTAACCATTTTCTGAAAATCCCTATCTCGAGACATCCAAATGTCATATCCAGTAAGTTTGGACACAACGTTTTGAATTTTCAAGATAGTTGCTCGTATTTTGAAATCCTTTAAAAATTTTAGAAAGGTGTTTGACTATTTTGAACTCAACGAGAAAAGTGGCAACCCAATAAGTTAGGGCACTACCTTTCTCGAAGTTTCCAAACATCAAGCATTGCTTTTATTTTTTTTTTATAAAAATATTGTTTTAAATGAGCTTTTAGAATGATAATTCTGTATTACAAAACAAAGATATTCAAATAACATATATTACAAAGTATTATAACACTTTATACAAATGCAATTACTATATAGAGGGTAAAATAGGATAATAAAAATAATCATGCTAAGCAAATAGGAATACACCTAAAAGAAAACATAATAAACGCATTAATTATAATATATATATATATATATAAATAAAACATAAAAGAACATGGCAAATATTAATGTGTAAAATATGTATGAGTAAAGATAGATGACATGCATAGAAAATGAATAAATAGAATTTATAAAATATAGAATATACAATCCAATAATTTAACGTACACATGAATGGATTAATAAATGAAATGATGCATATAATATAATATATCAATGTACATATATATAAAAATATGCATAAATAAATTACAAAAATAAGATATTACATAACATATAACATACATTAATTCTAAATAAAAACAAATATTATATAATAATAAAAACATAAGTTTTAAAAATATACATATAATATAAACAATTGATGAATAGAATGAGCAATAATAAAAATGTGATATTTAATAATAAATTTAGAATATAATATATAATAAAAAATATATATTTATAAGGATGATAATTATATAAAATATATAAAATATATTAGTTTAAAAAATGATAGTGTATAAAATATCAAATATGTAAGAGAATTTATATTTAAAATGAAATAATTACATAATATATATGAATATAAATGTAAAATAAGTAATTAATGATGAAATATACATATTATATAAATTATAATAAAATATAAATAAAGTAATTATTAACATATAAATAAAAATATATATAGATAAAATGTATAATAATAATAATTTGTGAAAAATAATATATAATAAATGATAATAATATAAATAATATATAATAAAATAATTATATAAAATATAAGAATAAGGTTAAGAATAAAATAAATAACAATAAAAAATATATATAATAATAATAATATACATATAGGATTAGATTTGAAATTCAATAAAATTACAGGGTGAATTTAAAAAAAAAAAACTGAATTAAGGTTCTAATTAAAACACGCATAAAACAAAAGGGACTTATTGGGCAAAACGCCCTATTCCCAAAACAGCATCGCTTTAATTCTGTGTTTTTAAAGAAGGGGTCAGGGATCATATTGAAACCAAAATAAAAATAATGGGCAAAAATTAAAAATTGCAATAAACTTAATTTAACAGATGAAAAGGCGAAAGGACTAAAGGGATAAATATCCCATTTTCTTAAAACACGCGGACCCTCCGGGTCGGATCGGGTCGGATCCTGGGTCGTCTGGCCTGAGTTCCAATGGCGGCCGACGACCACCGCTCACGCGCCACCGTATACGGTGGTCGGAGGTTCAAAATTCCTCCCCTTTCTAGGCGAATCACAGGTAGTATTCCTCGTTTTATTTTTAAAAGTATTTTTGTGTATTACAGCTTAAAAATGAACTGTTTTCCCTTTTTTTTTAAATCTGTTTTTTGATTATTTGTTATATTAAAAATACATGTATATATATAAATAAAAAGAAGGGAAATAATAGAGAAAAGTAAAACCTTTGAGTTTGCCATGAGTTTTATTTCTTCGATCTGTTTGTATATGTATGTTTAAAATAGGAAAATAAAAAAAACTCTTCCCCCTCTTCTTTACAATCCCCCTTGATTTTATAGCCTGAATACATATATAGAAAATACAATCTTTAATTTCTTTCATATTCTACTCAGTCTTTCTTTCCTTTTCTGCAGGTCTGTGGGAGATCTCTGGCGGATTAGTACACGTTGATTATGGCATAACATAGGGCCCAGAACCACGACACCGACGAAGGGTAGCTGTAACGACGGATTTTGAAGAGGCATAACTCCTCAGGTGCTTGCGGCGCGAGACTTCTGGAAACCCTAGGGTTTCCAGATTCTGTTTAGGTGTTGGGCCTTGTTCATTTTGGGCCGTTGTATTGGGTCAAAGGTGTAATGGGCATAGGATAGGCTTACGGGGTTATTGGTATTTGGGCTACCGGTCTGCTAGGTCTAGGTTAAATAGGCTGCTGGGTGTAATGGGTCTGTTTGGGTTATTCAATTTTGGGCCTACGGGTTGGTGGGCTGTTGAATTGTAATGGGTTTGGGTTTAAACTAGTTGGGTTTTAACTTTTGGGCTGTAAAAGGACTGTTTAATAAATAAAAAATTATTTTTTTGTTTTCAATTTTAAAGCCCGGGCAAATTTTGGTTATTACATTAACATTATAGAATAACATACAAGATAGCATATTATCATAATAGGTAAGTAAAAGCATGAATTTAAACAAATTTTAAACAATAAACATGGCAAACTTAAAACATGTAAAACATACATACAAAAATATACGACATACATTAAAATGAATAAATAAGCATAGAAACATATAAGTGTTAGAATTAAGTGACCCTAATTCTTATTTAAATAAAATACGATGGAAAATAAAATAAAAGTAAAATCCATATAGAACTAGACTTCTTTTATTTTATTTTAGAATAAGGTTTTTTAAACCTTATTAAACTCCATCTATTTTATATTTACTAGGATAAGGTGTTTCAATCCTACTAGAATATGGCTTTACAAGCCTATAAATAGACATAGTCTATTCCTTTTGTATTGATTCAAATTTTCGACATAGTGAATTTTCTTCTCCTCTGCCCGTGGTTTTTTCCCGAAAGGGTTTCCACGTAAAATTTTGTGTTCTTTATTTTTTATTTTATTTTATTTTTTCACAATTGGTATCAGAGCTTCCGGGTTGTTCATCTCGATCACGGTAATGGCGTCTTTGAAATATGAAATTCCGTTGTTGGATCGCAACACCAGATTTGCGTTGTGGCAGATTAAGATGCAAGCAGTTCTTGCGCAGATGGATCTAGAGGATGCCCTGCTAGGGATAGATAAGATGCCTTCGACATTACCGGATGAAGAGAAGAAGCGTAAGGATCGAAGGCATTAACACAATTGCATCTGCATTTGTCCAATGAAATTTTGCAGGATGTGATGAAAGAGAAGACTGCCGCTGCATTATGGAAGAGGCTAGAACAAATATGTATGTCGAAAACTCTAACAAGCAAGTTGCATATGAAGCAGCGTCTTTATGCTCATCGTTTGGAGGAAGGTGCGTCAGTACACGAACACTTAACAGTGTTTAAAGAAATTCTCTCAAACTTGGAGGCCATGGAGGTTCAGTATGATAAGGAAGATCTAGGGTTGATTCTACTTTGTTCGTTGCCTCCGTCTTATTCAACCTTTAGAGACACGATTTTATATAGCCGCGAGTCTCTCACAGTTGATGAGGTTTATGATTCTTTAACCTCGTATGATAAGATGAAACATCTTGTGGTTAAACCCGACTCTCAGGGAGAGGGTCTCATTGTTCGTGGGAGACAAGATCGAATCACGATGATGATCGTGGTAGGACACAGGAAAGAAATCATCGTGGTAAATCTAAGGGTAGATCAAGTCTTCAAATAGAGGTAAAACTTGTAACTTCCAGTAAGAAGAAAGGGCACATTAAATCTGAGTGCTATAAGCTACAAAATAAGATTAAAGGGGAGGTCTGCGAATCAAAGGGAAAACAACCGAGAAAATTCTGGTGAAGTCGATGTTGTAGAAGACTACAAATGATGGTGAACTTCTAGTCGCTTCACAATGATTCTAAAGTAAGTGAGAGTGGATACTTGATTCAGCCGCACCTTCCATATGAGTCCCAATCGGGATTGGTTTACAACTTACGAAACAATTATCTCGAAGGTGTTGTTTTGATGGGAAATAATGCTTCGTGTAAGATCGCAGGTGTTGGAACAATTAAAGTTAAGATGTTTGATGGAGTTGTCGTAACACTTAGTGACGTTTGGTATGTTCCGTAATTGAAAAGAAATTTAATTTCGTTGAGTACTCTTGATTCAAAAGGGTGCAGATACACAAAAAAGTGGGGTTTTAAAGATTTCCAAAGGTTCCTTGTTGTGATGAAAGGGCAAAGAAAAAAGCGCCAAGTTATATGTTTTGCGGGGTTCTATCATATCGTGATGCAAATTGCCGCTTCTCTTCCTTGTCGGATGATGATATTACTAAACTTTGGCATATGCGCCTAGGGCATATGAGTGAGAATGGCATGGTAGAATTGAGCAAAGAGGACTTCTTGATGGGCAAGGAATTTGCAAACCGAATTTCGTGAGCACTGTGTTTTTGGGAAGCAAAAGAGAGTTCGATTCACTAGAGGAATCCATAACACGAAGGAAACGTTGGAGTATATTCATTCTGATCTATGGGGACCATCCAGAGTGCCTTCGAGAGGTGGAGCTAATTATATGCTAACCTTTATTGATGATTTTTCCGAAAAGTTTGGGCGTTCTTCACGAAGCGAAAAAGCGATGTGTTTTCCGCATTTAAGTCTTGGAAAATTATGATTGAAAAAACAGACGGAAAAAGCAGATAAAATACCTCCGCATGCATAATGGCTTAGAGTTACGCTCGATGAGTTTAATAGATTGTGCAAGTCGGAAGGGATCGTGAGACACTTGACGATTCGTCATACTCCACAAAGAAAGCGGCGTTGCGAGCGAATGAACGAACGATCATGGAGAAGGTTCGATGTATGTTGTCAAATGCCAACTTACCAAGTCGTTTTGGCGCGAAGCGACCTCTCGCATGT
The DNA here is from genome assembly GCA_025698475.1 of Gossypium anomalum. Taxonomy (NCBI): domain Eukaryota; kingdom Viridiplantae; phylum Streptophyta; class Magnoliopsida; order Malvales; family Malvaceae; genus Gossypium; species Gossypium anomalum. The sequence goes on from CM046968.1 coordinate 72,890,364, forward strand.
TTTTGATCAACCGATCTCCATCCGCTGCCATTGAGAAAAAGACTCACAAGAGGTATGGTCCGTAATCCCGCTAATTATTCGATTTAAAGATCTTTGGGTGTCTGCGTATGCTCATGTTAATAATGGAAAATTGGAACCGAGATCCATTAAATGTGTTTTTATTGGTTATAAAGTGGTGTAAAAGGGTATAAGTTATGGTGTCTGAAAATAGGAAAGTTGTGATTAGCAGAGATGTTGTTTTTGATGAAACTGCTATGCTTCCTAACTTATCTCTTAAAGATCTGCTCCAATAAAGAAAATCAAAAGCGGTGGAGCATCGATTAATACTGAGTCGACTCCTCAAGTCAAGTACAAAATTGAGAATAGAGTTGCTTCTTCGCCTCAATACTCTATCGCCAAAAATGTAGAACTAAAAGAGAAATTAAACCTCCAAAGAAGTATCTTTGAGGCTGATCTAGTTGCTTATGCTTTAAATGTGGTCAAGATATAGATGCGAATCAAGAGCCATCAAATTATTCTCGAGGCGATTAGTGTGAAGACTCGTAAAAATGGATGTTTGCTATGCAAGAGGAGATGGAATCACTCCACAAAAAACAAAACATGGGATCTTGTGAAACTTCCTAAAGGTAAGAAGACTGCTCGTTGTAAATGGGTGTTTAAAAAGAAAGAAGGGACTCAGGGAGTTGAAGAACCTAAATATAAAGCAAGGCTTGTTGCAAAGGGTTACAGATCAAGTTCCAGAGTGGACTTCACGAGATGTGTTCTCCCAGTTGTGAAGCATAGTTCGATTCGAGCTTTGCTTGGTATTGTGGCCATGCATGATTTAGAGCTTGAGCAGATTAGATGTAAAAAGCGCATTTTTGCATGGAGAACTTGAGGAAGATATTTACATGCAACAACGAGAGGGTTTTACAGATTTGAGAAAAGAGGATTATGTTTGCTTGCTTTGAAAAAGTCCCTTTACGGTTTGAAACAATCACCAAGGCGATGGTACAAGAGGTTTGATTCCTTTATGACTTCTCACGATTTCAAAAGAAGTAGTTTTGATGTTTGTGTTTACTTTAAGAAAAACAATGATGGTTCTTTTGTGTATCTACTTCTTTACGTTGATGACATGTTGATAGCAAACAAAAGACAAAGGAGAGATAAGAAAGGTCAAAGCCCAACTAAGTGAAGAATTTGAGATGAAAGATTTGGGACCAAAGAAAGAAGATACTTGGTATGGAGATTCTTAGAGATAGAAAAACAAGTAAATTGTACCTAAGTCGGAAGGGTACATTGAGAAACTTCTTTGCGGAGTTCAATATGCGAGTGCTAAGCTCATTAGTACTCCTTTAGCGACCATTTTTTAGACTTTCATCGGCTTTGTCTCCACAATCGATGATGAGATTAAGTACATGTCACATGTTCCATACTCTAGTGCAATGGGATCTCTCATGTATGCTATGGTTTGTTCACGTCCGATTTATCATATGCGATCGATGCAGCTTAGCGGATATATGGCGAATCCTTTAAAGAACACTGGAAAGCGATTCAAATGGATTTTAAGATACTTACGAGTACTATCGATGTTTGCTTACGGTTTGGAAGAATCAAGATGGAGTTATTGGATATGTTGATGCTGATTTTTTCTTGGAGACCTTGATAGAAGAAGATCTCTCACGAGTTACGTCTTTACAATCGGAGGTTGTGCAATAAGTTGGAAAGCCACTTTGCAAACTACAATATCGCTTTGTCTACCATCAAGCCGAGAGTACATGGCGATTCTTGAGGCTTGTAAAGAAGCTATTTGGTTGAAGGGACTCTTTAGTGAACTAAATGAAGACCTTCAAATCAAAGACACGATATTTTGTGATGATCAGTGCCATCTTTCTTACAAAAGATCAAATGTTTCATGAGAGAACAAAACACATTGATGTTCGGTATCATTTTGTTCGTGATATTATTGCTCGTGGTGATATTGTTGTGAGCAAAATTAGTACTCATGAAAATCCTGCGAGATATGATGACCAAGTCACTTCCTATAACCAAGTTTGAGCATTGCTTAGACTTGGTTGGTGTTCATTGTTGAAGTTAAACCCTTAAGGGGTTTTATGGAAGAGGTGGAGAACTTGTTCATGATTAAGAACTTGTTCATTGAGAATTTGTGTCAAGGTGGAGATTGTTAGAATTAAGTGACCCTAATTCTTATTTAAATAAAATACGATGGAAAATAAAATAAAAGTAAAATCCATATAGAACTAGACTTCTTTTATTTTATTTTAGAATAAGGTTTTTTAAACCTTATTAAACTCCATCTATTTTATATTTACTAGGATAAGGTGTTTCAATCCTACTAGAATATGGCTTTACAAGCCTATAAATAGACATAGTCTATTCCTTTTGTATTGATTCAAATTTTCGACATAGTGAATTTTCTTCTCCTCTGCCCGTGGTTTTTTCCCGAAAGGGTTTCCACGTAAAATTTTGTGTTCTTTATTTTTTATTTTATTTTATTTTTTTCACAATAAGGTATAACTTCATATACATTTTAATAAATTAATAGACAAAAGATGATGTATGGCATACAATTTAACATAAACATGCCCAAAATAATATCAACATACATGTCAATTCTAAAATATGACCTTTAATAATCATAAATATATAAATGATATGTTCAACATATATAAAAGAATTAGTGTATATTAAAATGTAATATAAAGTAAGTAAGTATTGATAAAATATACCTAAAATATAAATTAAAGGACAATGTTTAAAATAAGTTATGTATAATAATATAATATAAATAGAATATAAGGAAATAATAATAATATGATAAGTATTTTGCATATAAAAATATGGTAAAATAAATAGTATATAATATATAACATAAAAAAATATATATATATAATAAAATATATAAATAAGATATATATATATAAGAAAGATAAATATTATAAGGAATATTATATAATAAAATATGGTATGTGATAAAAATACATAATGAAATATAATATGATATATGTATAATAATAATAATGTAATAGATATTTTACATATAGTTATATGATTAAGTAAATAATAAAATAAAAATATACAACATATAATGAAATTTATAAACATATATATAATGTTATAAATAATATAAATAAAATAATATATTATTAAATATAACTAATATTTAAAATATATATATATATATATAAGGTATCTTAAAAAAATTAAATTAAAGGTATATAAGGATGAAAATTAAAATTAATTAGAAAATTTAGGGTTAATTTTAAATTAACAAAAAGAATTTGGCCTGATTTGAAAGAATTAAAAAAATGACAAGGGACTCACTGGGCAATTTGCCCTAATCCCAAAACGATACCGTTTCCCGAATATCGTTTTAAAATCACTGAGAGGACTAAATTGAAACAGAATTAAAAAATTAGAGCTAAAATAAAAAATAAATAAAATGGAATTATAAATATTAAAAATGTAAGATGACCAATTGAGTAATTAACCCAATCCTCAAAAACACGCGAATTCTCCCCGGGTAATTGGGTCAACGCGTGGATCCTTAGTTTAATACGACGTCGTTTTAAGCTTATTGGATTAAGCTAAAACGGCGTCGTTCCATTAAGGCTATATAAGCCAAATATTAAGTTCAAAAATCATTTCCGTTGTCCTTTAAAAAAAATAAAGAAACTCTTTGAAAGAGAGTTGAGGTAGGGCTCTCAGAGTGTCACCGAACCTCCGTCCCAGGGTTGCACGCGCTCACGCGCCACCATCGTCTCTACCGCATATGATGGTCGGAGGTTGAAAAACCTCGCCTTCTAACGCCGATTAAAGGTATATCCCTTTCCTTTTTCTTTTCTACAATATTTACACGTATTTAAAGAGAAAATCACCTGAGTATTCTTTCTTGACTGTCGATTTTTAAATATAAAAAATGAGTTCTCCTTTTTTTTATTTTTAGTATGTGTCCTTTTTTTACAAATCAGAAGAAAGGCTTTATAGCCTTTAGATTACATATGTTAGGAAAGAAATTAAAGATTTCTTTCCTTGTTTGTTTTAGTTTAATCTACTGCTATTTCTTACCATCCTCTGTCTGTTTAGTTTCCTTTTCTACTTCATTTTTTTCTTTCTCGTGTCTGTTGGTCTCCTTTTTTGCCTTGCAGGTACCAAGAATCAGGCGAAGATCGCGCTGTGGATGCGAATCTTGCCCGGTGACCACATGACAGCCTCTACTGCGAAGATCTCAGCGTCGGCAGCAGAACGATCGGTGGCTGGGATGATACGCTGAAAAGTCGCTGGATAGGCGTTGATGGGGGCACGATCAGTAGCCTCGAATTCGAGAGTTGCAACGTTACTGGTACAGCATTGAAAGGGCCTTGATTCGGGAGCCAGACAGACACTCCCCGAATCTTCCAGAAGCAGTGGCGGCTCGAGGAGAAAAAAAAGGCAGAAACCCTAGGGTTTCCTGCCTTGGTGTAATAGGCTGGGCCAGTTGGGCCACTTTAGTCCTGGGCTAGGTAGGGTGTAATGGGTACCAGGTAATGAGTTATTTAGGTTTTGGATTGTAACCGGTCTTGCTGGGTCTTAGGCTTTTGGGCTTATCAGGCTTTGAAACCTGTTTATTGTAAATGGACTGTATAAATGGACTTTTATTTATTTATCAATTTATCATTTTTGGTTTTAAAGCCCGGACAGATTTGGGCTATTACAGCTGCCCCTCTTTGCTCATTGCTATATAATAGAAATCGAGCAAAGACTATAAAAGGACCAAATTTGCCTGGCCTTATCGAATCATGGTCTTCAATTTGCTCATTGCTGACTCAAGACTGTCATGCTGATATCTTCGATTTGCTCTCCGTTGAACACAGAGATGCCAAATCTGCTTTTTCGATTTGTTCCCTGACAATACAGAGATGCCAAATTATCTTAGATCTGCTTCAGCGTATACACGTGAAAGCCAAATCTGCTATGTCTTTGATTTGCTCCTTGTGAACACAAGGATGCCAAATCATCTTGGATTCGCTTCAATAAAATCATCTGAAGGTTAGATCTGTTATGTATCTGCTCTCTGTTGAAATGGAAATGCCAGATCTGTTGTCTTGGATCTGCTTTGGTGTGAGAACATTCAAAAGTCAAATCTACTATGTCTTCGATTTGTTCCTTGTAAACACAAGAATGCCAAATCATCTTAGATCTGCTTCAGTATAAACATCTGAAGGTTAGATCTGCTATGTCTTCAATTTGTTCCTTGTAAACACAAGAATGCCAAATCATCTTGGATCTGCTTCAATATAAACATCTGAAGGTTAGATCTGCTATGTATCTACTCTCCATCGAAATAGAGATGCCAGATCTGTTATCTTGGATCTATTTTGGTGTGAGAACATCTGAAAGTCAAATCTACTATGTCTTCGATTTGTTCCTTGTAAACACAAGAATGCCAAATCATCTTGGATATGCTTTAGTATAAACATCTGAAGGTTAGATCTGCTATGTATCTGCTCTCCGTCAAAATAAAGATGCCAGATCTATTATCTTAGATTTGCTTTGGTGTGAGAACATCCGAAAGTCAAATCTGCTATGTCTTCGATTTGCTCTCTGTCGAAGATAGAGAAACCAAATCTTGTTATCTTGGATCTACTTCAGTGTAAACACGTGAAAGCCAGATCCGCTATGCTTTGGCCTATTGCCCTACTGCTTAGGGGATTTAAGGCACACCAATCTTCATTGTCCCTTAAAGGACATGACCTGTATAATGCTTAGGGGATCGAAATGAATCAAATGCTCCTAATTAAACCTGTTATAATACAAAATGTTTATGAATATGACCCCTATTTAGATGTCACTACTCATCCTTATTTCTCTCGAAATATCATTCTTTACTCAGCCCATGGGTTTTTACCATTCTTCAAATGCTATGACCCATCAAAAATGTTCGTAAGATGATCCTCTCTTAAAATCGAACCATTTGATTTGTCCAATCATTATTTTGGACCAAAGAAGGAATTTCCTCGAGCTCTTTCAAACCTCACTTACGTGAATTCCTCGAACAATTGTTCTGTTTTAGTTTCTTGTATTATCTAGAAATTTCCAGAGTAATGAGCCAAACTTTATTTGTGAAAATTATTTAGTTCATCTATCATTATTTAATACAACAAACTTTAAGAACAATGGAAAATGAATTTAATTCTGAGAATAATTAGATTTGAATGAATTTGTCCAAAAAATACAAAGAAAATTAATCTGAAAGCCAATTTTTAAGAAGAAATAGAATCTAAAGATAGTAAACAGGTGTAACAGCCCAAATTTGACCGGGCTTTAAAATAAATAGAGTGTTTATTTAAACAGTCCATTTAAACCTTCACAGGACCCAAATACCATGGCCCACTAACCCGTAGGCCCAAAAATTAAATAAACCTAAACCCGGTTACAACCCAATACCCGTTACAGACCTAGACCTAAACTAGACCCAATTGACCTAAGCTCTCAGAGGCCCAGAACCTAACACCACCAACTAGGGTTTCTAAACCTAGCTCTCTCCCCCTACAGCACCGCAACAGCTTCTAGAAACTTCGGGGAGCGTCGGTTCAACTCCCCAGATCGTGGCCATCAATGCATTGACGCGCCATCAATGCATTCGTCCCCCTTGCAACCGTCCAGTACCGCGATCTCAGGTCTCCCTTCTGGTTTTGGTACCACCGTTAACGCCGAGATTGTCGAGGTACCTGCAAAACGAAAAGGAAACTTAGCAGATAATGGCCAAAGATACAATAGACAAGAAATCAAAGATTTCTTTCCTTATGTAACAAATCAGTAGGCTATAAAAAGCCTTTGTAACCCTTGTAACGAGGAGGCATACAGAAATAAAAAGAGAATACAAGCAGTTTCAAAGAAAAGGTGATTTAACTGTGTGTTTTTTATTTTAGAACATATGCATGTATATACATCATTTTAGCAAAAAAATAGTAACTTTTAAAAAGGGGAAGAGATTACATGTGGAAGGACGAGGATTTTAACCTCGGACCACCGTGCAGACAGACTGCGCGTGTGGCGCGTGAGAGACTCCTTGACGGAGGCTCAGCAGCTCCGAGATCGGCCCCCGAATCCTCTTCCAGAGGATTTTTCTTTTTTTTTTTCTTAAAAAAGGATGTTAAAATGATTTTTAGGGGCGAAGTTTGACTTATATAGTCTATTTAAGACGGTGTCGTTTTACAACTATAGGATCCGCGCGTTGACCCGATTACCCAGGGAGGATCCGTGCATTTTTGAGAATTGGGTTAGTTACCCAATTGGTCCTCTCGCAATTTTTATACTTTTAATTTCATTTTATTTATTTTTTAATTTGGTATTAATATTTTAATTCTATTTCAATTCGACCCTCCCAATGATTTACAATCGTATTAGGGGAAACAGTGACGTTTTAGGAATAGGGCTATTTGCCCAGTGACCCCCTTTGATTTTGCGGATGTTTCAAATCGGGCCTTAATTCAGTTTTAGCTTTTTAAATTTACCCCGTAATTTTACAAAACCTTAAATTTAGTCCTAATTTTTTATTTCTATATATTTTTATATTAATATTTGATTTATTTTAATTTTACTTTTATACATTAAAATTATTAAAAGTGTTATTTTTATATATATTACTATTATATATTATTTTCCTCAAATTATTATTATTTTTATATATTATTATATTTTCACATATATTATATATTTATTAATTATTTATATATATATATATATTGTTTTACATGTTATTTTATATTATATCTATTATATTTCTTATATATTTATATTACATTTTATTATATAATATTTTTTTATTGTTTTTTTATATATATGTTATGTATATCATGTATCGCCAATTATATTATTTATGATTACATTATATATATTATTTTAAAAAATGTAAATTATTATTATTAAATCATATTTTTAACTCACACTATATACATATTTTTATTTATTTACTATATATTATTTCATTTTAAACTAATATTGTTATATTATGAAATCTCTTACATACTCCTAAACCAATATATTATCATATAATTATTATTCTTTGATTCTTGTTATTATATTATCTATTAAATACTATTTTAAAATGGTTATGAAATGTCTTGTTTTTAATTGTATGTATATTTTGTTAGCAATCAATTACTTTTTTTTTTATATTAGTTATTCTATATGTTTTATATTGTATGTATCATGTATGTGTTAAGTTTATTTTTATTATAATTATATGCAAATTGACACTATATTTCTTCTATTTGTATATCATACATTATTTGATTATGTTTTTTTATATCATGCATCATTTAAATATTATTTCGTATGTTTATATACTTTGTTTATTCATTTTCAATACATGCTATATATATATATATATATATCTTTGTTTGCATTTTTTTGCTTTATATGTATTATTCTTTTTATTGTAGTATTCATTTTTTGTCTACCTAGTACAATAATATATTATTATGATTTATAATGTAGTACAATTCTCCACACATCATCTTTAAAAATGAGACTCTAAAGTTTTCAAAAAATAAAAAGGCAATGCTTGGTGTTTGGAAACTTCGGGAAAAATAGTGCCCTAACTTATTGGGTTGCAATTTTTCTCGTTGAGTTCGAATAGTCAAATACCCTTCTAAACTTTTAAAATTTTCAAGATACAAGCAACTATCTTGGAATTTCAAAGCGTTGTGTCCTAACTTCTTTGGATGTGGCGTTTTGTCGTTTGAGATAGGAATTTTCAAAAGGCTAACTTAGTGCCAAATATCCTAAAAATATGGTGTCCTAACTTATTGGGCGAAATATTTTGATTTATTTGATATAAGTGAACCCTAATTTTCAAAACAAAAAAATCAAAAATATTAAAAGAGGATTACATCTTAAAATTTCTAATTTCCGACCTTAAAGACATTTGATAATTAATTAGGTACCAATTATTGGGCGATACGAGAGTGCTAATCCTTCCTCGTACGTAATCGACTCCTGAACTCGTTCTTTTTATTTCGTAGACCAAAACTAATGATTTTAAAACAAAATGTTTTAAAGGTGATCCAATCACACCTAAAAAGATTGGTGGCGACTCCCGTTTTCGTTTTTCTTAAAGTCGATTCCCATTTCCTAAAACTCGATTTAAAAATGGTTTCGACAGCTTGGCGACTCCGCTGGGGACGTTTATAAGAGAGTCAAGCAGTGTAATTGATTATCTTTTGTCTTAATGTCAGAAATTAAAAATTTTAAAATTTAATCCACTTTGCATCACATGTGTTTGTATTATTGCATGTGTTGCTATATTCTAATACGCATTGCATTTGCATGGCCGTTGTGGTCACACCCTTAAGTGGGAGTGAGAAACTACGCCTTCGTGAGGTTTTCACCTCCGTGTAGGATAGTGGATCACTTTCGGGATACATCCGTACCTATGGTTTCGTGAGATTTTCATCTCCGTGTAGCCATAGGGAAATGTATTCCCCTGAACTGAACTCGATTCAAATGAGCCTATAATGGGTGAGGATCAAGGAATCTGCTAGTTCAGGTACCTCAAACTTTAGAACCAACCTCATATAGAAAAAACCGTAAGAGCCCAACTTAGTTAGTGTTAAACTTTAGATATTACCCTTATAAATTATTGTTGAGATTTATTGATATCATGTGATACTGACTATTTCTTTGCTGTTGTGTGCATGACATTTTGCATTTACAAAGGTATCGATTCACAGTCAGTGTCTAAATTAGAGAGTTTTATTATGGAGAACGGACTTCTTGACAGAGTGGAGGGCAACGCCAACGTCCATAGATGGTCTGAGCAAACTCAGTTAGAAAAGGGAGATAGTATAGCTACAGGATATATGTCGGAGCTGTCAGGATATACTCGCATCAGTGTTACGCAGAATAATCTCCAAGAGCTTAAGGAGATTTGGGATCAATGGGGCAACGAGACTAAACAATTATTCTACGGTAATTACGGAGACTTACCTTACTTGCTCGATGTTCAAATAGATGAGCACTTGTTCCGAGCCCTCGCTTAGTTTTGGAATTCAGCGTACAGTTGCTTTACTTTTGGGGAGGTAGACTTGGTGCCTACCGTAGAGGAGTACACTGCCTTGTTACGTTATCCCAGGTTCCAGGTTGATAGAATCTATTCTCGAGCTGTTATTGTCCCTACCTTTTGGAGAAAATTGATGGCTATTACAGGGATGAGCGAACAGGGGATTACTGCCAGAATTAAAGAGAAGGGCGAGTGCAAATGCATTTCATGGAATGCTTTGAAGGGTCTGATTTTGACACACCCTGATGAAGCAAAGAGGGTAGATGTTTTTGCCTTAAGTTTGTACGGATTGATGGTGTTCCCTAGGGCTTTGGGATATGTGGATGAGGCAACCACGGATCTTTTCCATAGACTCAGTAAGAGGGTCACTTCTGTCCCTGCAATTTTGGCAGAGACATTCTGGTCCTTAGGCACATGTAGGAAAGCTGGTGCATGCAGGTTTGTTGGTTGTGCACAATTGCTTCTTGCTTGGTTCTATAGTCATTTTCGGTTGATAGATAAGGTCGTTTGTCGGGTTTTCTTCGAGGATTACTCACCGTTAAAGGAGATAATCGCTTCAACTAGGAGAGTTGATGTTCTAGAGGAGAATTGGATTGCACTACTTCAAAATCTTCAGTCGAAAGATGTTAAGTGGAGAGCTCCATGGATAATTCCTGGTGAGATTCTTTACCGTTGCGGCAGTTTTGATTGGGTCCTTTATTGGGAATTTGGGGTGCCATTGGTTATGCCCCCTTGCTCGTGTTGAGGCAATTCGGTTTGAGGTAGTTCGTGCCAGCAACTCATGGGCTAACTCAAAGTGAGTTTGCATATAGAGGAGCCGATTACAAAAAAAGGGTCGGTGAGATCTCTAGCGCTTGGAACAAGACATGTCAGTTGAAAAGAGTAGCTATTGGCCCTGCTACGACTCCAGAATATGTTGAATGGAAAGGTAGAAGGATTAATGATAATATTCCTAAGCCAAATATGGAAGGAGCTCGACCGATGGAGGAATATCTGTAAGTGATGCCCTCGGAGTTAGAAATTATGAAGCAAGAATTTGAGAGGAAAAATTTGGAGCTTGAGAAAAGGATAGCAAAGCTCGAAGAAGAAAAGATGTACTTGAGTTTAGATATCGATGTCCAGAAGATGGAGGTCAAAAAAGAAAGAAAGGAAAAGAGGAAAATTGAAGAGAATAGAGATGATTTGAAGGAACACTACAAAAAGGCACAGGTATCCTTGAGAAGAGTGAAAATAAATGGTCTTCAGATCAGTTGCAGAAAGAGGTCCAAGAAGGAAAGGCTAGACCTGAGTACTGGGAGAAGAAGTTTCAGAAGATGCAATCGCGGAATTTGGCATTAGAAGAAGAGAATAAAGGGTTGAAGTCTAAAATAACTGAGCTTGGAAGATCCCTTCGTTGGTATCGCAACCATGATTCTACGGTCGAGATAAAAAAGCTAAAGTGTAAAGTTGAAGATTTGAAAGCAGCATTGCAGGAAGGTAAACTTCGGATCGAGCAACTCAAGACGCAAGGAGATTATCTAAAGGGAGAGCTTCATCAGTCTAGAGGGCAGGTTAGAGAAAGAGATCATGTCATGGGAGAAGCCATAGCCTAGATTCGAGAGGTTGCTAAATATGTGCAGGACTTGGCAGTACGAGTCGATGTATTGAGTTTGATGTGTGGGTCTCGTTAGACATAGGAAGAGAGTTAGCCCTTTTATTAGATAGAGTTAAAACTTTGGGCATTAGGGCGAAAGCGTACTTGTAATCCATTTATATGTAAAGATATTCTTTTTCTAAATAAAGTTTTCTAAATGAGATTGAATCGAGATTGATGCCTTTGTTGCATTTATGCATTTGCATTACATCATATCATATGCATTCAAGGTTATAGAAAAACCCTAATTAGTTAAAGTTTCTTTATATAAAGGTAGAAAAGAAAAACTGGAAATTACACATCCTTACGGCACTCGCACTAAAACTAAGAACATGGATCAAAGGTTTGAGCAGTTGCAAAAGGATATGCAAGACCAGTTGCAAGAGTAGTTGGCTAAAATGCAGAATGAGATGAGGGAGCAAATGATGGAAGCTCAGAGGAATATGATGGCCAAAATGGCTCAGTTACTAAGGGCCACTGGTAAAGGAAAGGCTCTCATGGCCATCACTAAAGAGGAAAATGAGGGTCCTCCTCCAGGTTTTACACTGCCGCATGCGCCATTGCAAACTGAGGCACCTCCTAGAAGGCCATCTACTACTGTGAGGCCTCAGCATAGGCCAATTGATGCTGGTGTCCAAGTGAATTTCCCGGTTGGTTCAGGGTTTAATATGGGTGACAATCCTACTAATCCTCTTGCTCCCGATCTAGATATGGTGGAAAAGGAGGATTTGAAAGCCGAAGCTGCAAGGCAATTGGATGAACACTGCAGATGGTTAAAAGAAAAGTTCAAGGCTTTGGAAGGTACTGGCAATAATCATGGGATTGATGCCAAGGACTTAAGTCTGGTCCCAAACCTAGAGTTACCTTACAAATTCAAAATGCCAGAATTTGAAAAGTACAATGGCACTACTTGCCCAGAGGCCCACCTCACAATGTTTTGCAGAAGGATGACGGGGTATGTAAACAATGATCAACTGTTGATCCATTGTTTTTAGGATAGTTTGATAGGAGCGGCAGCCAGATGGTACAATCAGTTGAGCCGGGCTAGAATAAGTTCATGGAGGGATCTTTCACAAACCTTCATGCAACAGTACAATCATGTAACAAACATGACCCCTGACAGGATTACCCTGCAAAACATAGAGAAGAAGCCTAATGAGAATTTTAGGCAATATGCACAGAGATGGAGAGAGGTAGCGATGCAGGTTCAACAACCACTGTTGGAGAAGGAGACCACTAAGTTATTTATTAATACTCTGAAAGCCCCATTTATTACTCATATGATTGGAAGCACTACTAAAAGTTTTGCAGACATAATTATGGCAAGAGAGATGATAGAGAATGCCATAAGAGGGGGAAGAATTGAGGGGGAAGTAGCCAAAAGATCAGCCCCAAGAAGAAAAGACAACGAGGTAAACAATACAAGTGGTTTTAATTCAAAAGCAGTCACAGTTAGCCAGCCCAAAGTAGCCACAGTTAGGCAACAAGGCTCTCAAAAGCAGGAATCCAACACTAGGCATGAGAGGATGCAATTTACGCCTATACCTGTGACATATAGGGAGCTTTATCAAAATCTATATGATGCGCATGCTATAGCCCCTTTCCATTTAAAACCATTACAACCTCCGTATCCTAAATGGTATGATGCAAATGCCAGATGTGAGTATCATGCTGGGATATCGGGGCACTCAATCGAGAATTGTACTGGATTCAAGAAAGCCGTAGAGAGGTTGATCAAGAATGGGGTTTTAAAATTTGAGAGTACCTCAAATACCGAGAATCCTTTGCCGAACCATGACAATCAGGGAGTAAATGCCATTTGTGAAGCCGATGGAAAGAGGGAAAAGGAAAATGTTGATGAGATAAGGATGCCTATGAGGATAATCTGGGAGGAGATGATGAAGAGAGGTATGTTGACCTCTAAAAATATGAAAGAAAGAGCGTGGGACTACGGTGAGTTCCGTGAAGATTGCGAGGAATTTAAGGCCTTGGTGCAAGGCTTTATAGACAAAAAAGAGCTACAGGTTTATGAAGGTAGCTCTAGTGAAAAGCAAGTATATGCGCTGGAAAATGAACAGCAAAGAACCAGCAAACCAAGGATTGTTATCTCCGACAGGAATAATGAAGTGGGGACACCAAGAAGACTCCAAAGTCATTATCCATGCACTTACTCCTTTCCCTTACAAGGATAGCAAGAAGGTACCATGGAGTTATGACTGTAGCGTGACAGTACCGGAGGAAGGAAATGTAGCCGGCGCATCTGAAGATGTACAAATTGAAGTTTCCCATACGCGGAGTGGGAAACGTTATGATACGGGGAATGTCAGAGTGGAGCCCACAAAATCCAAAAGTGTTGAGGTAGAAGAAAAGAAAAAGAGCGAAGTACTTGTTAATGAGCCAGTGAGGGAGGAGGAGGCTAAGGAATTTCTAAAGTTCCTTAAGCATAGTGAGTACAGTGTGGTCGAGCAGTTGCGTAAGCAACCAGCACGCATATCGGTTTTAGCCTTATTGTTAAGCTCTGAAGTACATCGGGAAGCGTTGATGAGGGTACTCAACGAGACATATGTCACTCACAATATATCTGTCAATAAGTTGGACCGGTTGATAAATAACATCAGTGCTGATAATTTCATCTACTTCAATGATGATGAAATTCCACCTAGGGGCATAGGGTCAACTAAGGCTTTGCACATCACCACTCGTTGTAAAGGATACACACTTCCAAGTGTACTTGTGGATAATGGTTCTGCTTTGAATGTCCTGCTGCTATCCACCTTGAATAGGTTGCCCATTGACAGTTCGCATATGAAGGCATGTGACAATGTGGTAAAAGCCTTTGACGGAACTAAAAGGAAAGTAATGGGACGAACTGACATCCCTCTGGAGATTGGACCAAATACGTATAAAGTTGACTTCCTAGTAATGGATATCAAGCCCTCCTATAATTGTTTGTTAGGGAGGCCATGGATACACTCTGCAGGAGTGGTGCCTTCTTCACTGCACCAAAAATTGAAGTTGGTGACAGATGGACGCTTGATAACCATCAATGCAGAGGAGGACATCATAGCAACTGTCACCAGTAAAGCCCCTTATGTGGAGACAAATGAGGAGGCTATCGAGTGTTCTTTTCGTTCCCTGGAAATTGTTAATGCTACCTTCATTTCAGAGGGAAGCGAGGTGCCGGTTCCTAGAATGTCTAGAGCAATAAGGATGGCCCTACAAATAATGATAGGGAAAGGAGCATTGCCAGGAAAAGGACTAGGAAAACAGTTGCAAGGAGGGATTCAAGTCCCAAAATTGATGGAGAAGAAGGATCGCTTTGGTTTGGGTTTTAAGCCAGACCATAAACAAAAGAGACAGGAGATGGAAAAACGTCAAGCAAGAAGGAAGGCGCGTTTGAACGGAGGAGAAGTAGAGTGGGAACTGATGACATTCCCACCTATATCAAAAACCTTTAAGTCAGGAGGGTTGCTGGTAGAAGAGAGTCATCAAATCAATGTTGTACATAATGAGTGGTTTGGACAGGAAAACCTTGAGGGTATTCGCCCTTACGAACTGGGGAGCTCTCTGAGCAATTGGACTGCGGAGGATCTTCCTGTAGTCTTTAGAAATTTTTCAGAGTAATTCTCGAAACATGTTTATTACTCTATGGCCTAGGAGTAGTAAGATTACGTTTGTGAAAATAGGCTTATGTTCATCTGTTATTATTCAAATAAAACATAACTTTTATCAATTTAAAAGAGTATTGCTTCATTTTTATCAACCAATATTCCTTTAAATTCTAACAACTCTTATTCTTTTATTCATAGCACATAAACGATCATTCTTAAATTCATTCATTCTTTGTATAGTCTTTCATACCCCTCACAGGTCTCTAGATATCAATGATATGAGCGCTAATACTGCCGCTCTTGATTTCTCTTGTGAGCAAGACATGTGTTTAGAGGAGCCTCAGGATTTTGAAGATGTTCAAGATTGTGACGTATCTCTTGATCTATTAAGAATGGTAAAACAGGAGGAGAAACAAATCATGCCACATGAAAAAGAGGCAATAGAGAATATAGCCCTAGAGGAAGGGAAGGAGGTGAAAATTGGAACACTGATCACCAAAGATACAAAGCATAGCTTGATTGAGTTGCTTCAGGAATTCAAGGATATTTTTGCATCGTCTTATCAGGATATGCCCGGATTGAGTACTGACATTGTAGTACATCGTCTACCTATAAGACAAGATTGCAAACCAGTTCAACAGAAGTTACGGAGAATGCGACCGGATATTGTTCCTGAAAATAAAAGATGAAGTCAAAAAGCAGTTTGATGCAGGATTCTTGCAGGAAGTGAAGTATTCCGAATGGGTAGCTAACATTGTACCTGTTCCTAAGAAGGACGGGAAGGTACGAATGTGCATTGATTACAGAGATTTAAACAGAGCAAGCCTAAAGGATAATTTTCCTCTACCACATATTGACACTTTAGTAGACAACACAGCGGGATATTCATTATTCTCTTTCATGGATGGCTTCTCAGGATACAATCAGATAAAGATACATCTAGAGGATATGGATAAAACTACTTTCATAACATTATGGGGCACCTTTTGTTACAAAGTAATGCCGTTTGGGCTGAAGAACGCAGGGGCAACATATCAACGAGCCATGGTAAACTTGTTTCACGACATGATGCATAAGGATATTGAGGTATACGTTGATGATATGATCGCTAAGTCGCGAACAGAAAAAGAACACGTTGAGGTCTTGAAAAGATTGTTCTTAAGGTTGAGAAAATTTCAGTTGAAGCTCAATCCAGTAAAGTGCACCTTTAGAGCCAGATCGGGAAAGTTATTAGGCTTCGTAGTCAGTGAAAAGGGAATTGAAGTTGACTCAGACAAGGTCAGAGCCATACGAGAGTTGCCTCCACCACATACTCAAAAAGAAATTCGAGGATTCCTAAGAAGGTTGAATTATATCGCTCGGTTCATTCACAATTGATCGAGAATTTCACAATTGACCGAGAAATGTGATCTTATCTTTCGCCTCCTCAGAAAGCACAATCAAGGTACTTGGGATGAAGAATGCCAGAATGCTTTTGAGAAAGTCAAGCAGTATTTGTTGAACGCTTCAGTGTTATCTCCACCTAGTCCAGATAAACCGTTAATACTATACTTGCCAGTGTTCAGCAATTCTATGGGATGTGTGCTTGGTCAACATGACGAGTCGGGAAAAAAAGAGAAATCAATTTATTATCTCAGTAAAAAATTCACTGACTGTGAAATGAGATATTCGCCAATTGAAAAGTTGTGTTGCGAGCTAACCTGGACTACTCGGAGATTAAGACAGTACATGCTATACCATACTACTTGGCTCATCTCAAAATTAGATCCATTAAAATACATGATGGAATCAACTGCTCTAAATGGAAGAATGGCGAGATGGCAAATTTTGCTTTCAGAATTCGATATAGTCTATGTAAGTCAAAAGGCTATCAAAGGAAGTGCGGTGGCAGACCTCTTGGCCAATAGAGCTTTGGAGGATTACGAGCCATTGAATTTTGATTTTCCAAATGAGGAGCTAATGTGTATAGCAGCAACTAAAGATTCTCCATGGAAGCTAAATTTTGATGGGGCTTCTAATGCAGTCGGAAATGGAATTGGGACAGTCTTGGTATCCCCGAATGGCAACCATTACCCGTTCACGTGCAAGTTGGATTTTGACTGTACAAATAATATGGCTGAATACGAACATGCATCATGGGGCTCCAAGCAGCCATAGAAAGAGGCATAAAAACCCTAGAAGTATATAGAGATTCTGCGTTGGTAATCTATCAGCTAAGAGGTGAATGGGAGACAAGAGACCCTAAATTGATCAATTATCGAATGGTAGTTTTAGGTTTACTAAGAGAGTTTGATGACATCACCTTCAACTATCTCCCATGAGATGATAACCAGATGGCAGATGCTTTAGCAACCTTGGCTTTAATGATTAAGGCAAACAAAGAGGAAGAGATGAGACCAATTCAAATGAGTGTCTATGAATTTCCAGCTAGCTGTTGTAACCTTGAAGAGGAAGAAAAGGATGACAATCCTTGGTATCAAGATATATTGCGATATGTAAGAGATCGTAAATATCGAGCACAGGCATCCGAAAATGACAAACGAACCTTGAGAAGGTTAGCTTGTGACTATTTTTTGGACGGGGATGTTCTGTACAAGAGAAGGAAAGACCAAGTACTTTTGAGATGTGTCGATGCTGTGGAAGCCAAGCTAATTCTAGAATAGGTTCATGAAGGTGTATTTGGTACGCATGCAAATGGGTTCACGATGGCAAGACAAATCATGAGGTTTGGCTATTACTGGGCCACTATGGAAGGAGACTGTATCAACTATGCCAAAAAATGCCATAAGTGTCAGATTTATGGGGACAAAATTCATGTACCACCCTCACCTTTACATGTCATGACGTCTCCATGGCCATTTTCCATGTGGGGTATGGATGTCATTGGACCAATATCGCCGAAAGCTTCGAATGGACATCGGTTTATTTTCGTAGTGATTGACTACTTTACAAAATGGGTAGAGGCTGCTTCTTACGCAAATGTTACTAAGTCAGCTGTAAGTCGATTTTTGAAGAAGGAAATCATTTGTCGGTATGGAATGCCTGAGAAGATCATATTCGAAAATGCATTGAATTTGAACAACAAAACGATAGCAGAGGTTTGCGACCAGTTCAAAATCAAGCATCACAACTCTTCACCCTATCGTCTAAAGATGAATGGGGTAGTGGAGGCTGCCAATAAGAACATTAAGAAAATAGTGGGAAAGATGACTGAGACTTATAGGGATTGGCATGAAAAGCTACCGTTTGCACTCTTGGCCTATCGAACATCTGTTAGAACTTCTACTGGGGCAACTCCATTCTCGTTAGTTTATCGGATGGAAGCAGTTTTACCTATTGAAGTGGAAATAACTTCTCTCCGAATTTTAACAGAGATAAGGTTAGATGAAGCTGAATGGGTTCAGTCTCGATATGACCAGCTAAACTTGATTGAGGAAAAGAGGCTGAAAGCTATCCGACATGGTCAGATGTACCAGAAGCATATGATGCGAGCTTATGATAAAAAGGTTCATCCAAGGGAATTTCATGAGGGGGACCTTGTGCTAAAGAAAATCCTTCCCATTCAGAAGCACTTTAGAGGAAAATGGATGCCAAATTGGGAGGGGCCATATGTCGTGAAGAAGGTTTTTTCTGGTGGTGCATTGATTTTGACGGAAATGGATGGAAAGAGTCTACCAATCTGGTGAACTCAGACTCAGTCAAAAAGTACTTTGTCTAAAAGAGAAAAGAATCCAAGGTGAAAACCCGCAAAGGGCGCCTTGAATTTTGAAAAAAAAAAATGAAGAGGCCAAGGTGAAAACCCACAAAGGGCACCTTCTGACCAAAGGTATTTTGAGTTGAAAACCCAAAAGGGCATATCAAATTTTGAAGGGCACACAGCAACCTTGCTATATTTGACTTGGCAGAGAGTGAGGCACAGTGTACATTGGGGCATCAACAAAGTACTTTGGATCTTTTAAACACATGTCGAACTCAAGAAAGGCTTCGGGGAACTAATGTATAGACGTTCAAGCGGCGATATTTAGAGCATCTAATTTTTATCCTGTTTGCTATCTTTAGATTCTATTTCTTCTTAAAGATATGCTATCAGACTTATTTACTTTGTACTGTTAATAATTCGAATCCAATTATTCTCAAAGATTTACTCATCTTCTGATATTTTTAAAGTATGTTGCATTGAAATAATGATAGATGAACCAAAATATTTTCACAAACGAAGTTTTGCACATTACTTTGGAATTTCTAGATAATGCAAGAAACTAAAACAGGACAATTGTTCGAGAAATTCACGTAAGTGAGGGATGAAAGAACTCGAGGGACTTCTTTTTTCCAGTCCAAAAGGAAATGGATGATTCAATTCTTACAGACATCCTCAGTAGATCATAGCATTGGAGGAAGGCCTACAAGCTGAGTAAGAATAAAATTCTGAGAAAAGAAAGACAAATGAAGGAATGAATGATGACACTTGAGATAGGGGTCATATTCACATCACTTGGCATCATAACATGTTAAGGACATCCGGCTCATTTCAATCATAGCATACTTAGGCATAGGCACATACTCATTCTACAGGTCATGTCCTCTAGGGGACAATGAAGATCAAAGATTTCAACATGGCATCCCTGTGCTTATGGGAAACAAATTGAAAATAGCAGATCTAACCTTCAGATGTTTATACTGAAGCAGATCCAAGATGATTTGGTATTCTTGTGTTTACAAGAAACAAATCGAGGACATAGCAGATTTGACTCTCAGACGTTCTCAAATATAGCAGATCTAACCTTCAGATGTTTATACTAAAGCAGATCCAAGATGATTTGGCATTCTTGTGTTTACAAGGAACAAATCGAGGACATAGCAGATTTAACTCTCAGACGTTCTCAAATATAGTAGATCTAACCTTCAGATGTTTATACTGAAGCAGATCCAAGATGATTTGGCATTCTTGTGTTTACAAGGAACAAATCGAGGACATAGCAGATTTGACTCTCAGACGTTCTCAAATATAGCAGATCTAACCTTCAGATGTTTATACTGAAGTAGATCCAAGATGATTTGGTATTCTTGTGTTTACAAGGAACAAATCGAGGACATTGCAGATATGACTCTCAAATGTTCTCAAACAAACTCAAGATGGTTTGGCATCCTTGTGCTTACAAGGAACAAATCGAGGACATTGCAGATATGACTCTCAAATGTTCTCAAACAAACTCAAGATGGTTTGGCATCCTTGTGCTTACAAGGAATAAATCGAGGACATTGCAGATATGACTCTCAAATGTTCTCAAATAGCAAGATGGTTTGGCATCCTTGTGCTTACAAGTAACAAATCGAGGACATTGCAGATATGACTCTCAAATGTTCTCAAACAAACTCAAGATGGTTTAACATCCTTGTGCTTACAAGGGACAAATCGAGGGCATGGCAGATATAACTCTCAAACATTCTCAAACGGATTCAAGTTGATTCGGCATCCCTACAAATTGAAGAGGCAGATTCGACATCTCTATGTTCGATAATGAGCAGATCGAAAATATCAACATGGCAGTCATAAAAAAGGTTGAATACCATAAGGCCGGTTAAATTTGGTTTTTTCTATGAGTCTTTGCTCGATTCCTAT
Source organism: Gossypium anomalum (assembly GCA_025698475.1). Taxonomy (NCBI): domain Eukaryota; kingdom Viridiplantae; phylum Streptophyta; class Magnoliopsida; order Malvales; family Malvaceae; genus Gossypium; species Gossypium anomalum. The sequence continues at coordinate 72,911,273 of CM046968.1, forward strand.
TACATAGCAATGAACAAAGAGGGGCAGTTGTAACAGCCCAAATTTGACCGGACTTTAAAATAAATAGAGTGTTTATTTAAACAGTCCATTTAAACCTTTACAGGACCCAAATACCATGGCCCACTAACCCGTAGGCCCAAAAATTAAATAAACCTAAACTCGGTTACAACCCAATACCTGTTACAGACCTAGACCTAAACTAGACCAATTGACCCAGGCTCTCAGAGGCCCAGAACCTAACACCATCAACTAGGGTTTCTAACCCTAGCTCTCTCTCCCTACAGAGCCGCAACAGCTTCTGGAAACTTCGGGGAGCGTTAGTTCAACTCCCTAGATCGTGGCCATCAATGCATTGACGCGCCATCAATGCATTCATCCTCCTTGCGACCGTCCAGCACCGCGATCCCAGGTCTCCCTTCTGGTTTTGGTACCATCGTTAACGCCGAGATTGTCAGGGTACCTGCAAAACGAAAAGGAAACTTAGCAGATAATGGCCAAAGATACAATAGACAAGAAATCAGAGATTTCTTTCCTTATGTAACAAATCAGTAGGCTATAAAAAGCCTTTGTAACCCTTGTAACGAGGAGGCATACAGAAATAAAAAGAGAATACAAGTAGTTTCAAAGAAAAGGTGATTTAACTGTGTGTTTTTTATTTTAGAATATATGCATGTATATACATCATTTTAGCAAAAAAATAGTAACTTTTAAAAAGGGGAAGAGATTACCTGTGGAAGGACGAGGATTTTAACCTCGGACCACCGTGATGACAGACGGCAGCGCGTGGCGCGTGAGAGACCCCTGAGACGAGAGGCTCAGCGACTCGGGATCGGCCCCCGAATCCTCTTCCAGAGGATTTTTCTTTTTTTTCTTAAAAACGGACGTTAAAATGATTTTTAGGGGTGAAGTTTGACTTATATAGTCTATTTAAAATGGTGTCGTTTTACAACTATATGATCCGCGCGTTGACCCGATTAGCCGGGGAGGATCCGCGCATTTTTGAGAATTGGGTTAATTACCCAATTGGTCCTCTCGGAATTTTATACTTTTAATTTCATTTTATTTATTTTTTAATTTGGTATTAATATTTTAATTCTATTTCAATTCGACCCTTCTAATGATTTACAATCGTATTAGGGGAAACGGTGACGTTTTGGGAATAGGGCTATTTGCCTAGTGACCCCCTTTGATTTTGCGGGTGTTTCAAATCGGGCCTTAATTTAGTTTTAACCTTTTAAATTTGCCCCGTAATTTTACAAAACCTTAAATTTAGTCCTAATTTTTTATTTATATATATTTTTATATTAATATTTGATTTATTTTAATTTTACTTTTATACATTAAAATTATTAAAAGTGTTATTTTTATATATATTACTATTATAAATTATCTTCCTCAAATTATTATTATTTTTATATATTATTATATTTTCACATATATTATATATTTATTAATTATTTATATATATATATATATATATTGTTTTACATGTTATTTTATATTATATCTATTATATTTCTTATATATTTATATTACATTTTATTATATAATATTTTTTTATTGTTTTTTTTATATATATGTTATGTATATCATGTATCGCCAATTATATTATTTATGATTACATTATATATATTATTTTAAAAAATGTAAATTATTATTATTAAATCATATTTTTAACTCACAATATATACATATTTTTATTTATTTACTATATATTATTTCATTTTAAACTAATATTGTTATATTATGAAATCTCTTACATACTCCTAAACCAATATATTATCATATAATTATTATTCTTTTATTCTTGTTATTATATTATCTAATAAATACTATTTTAAAATGGTTATGAAATGTCTTGTTTTTAATTGTATGTATATTTTGTTAGCAATCAATTACTTTTTTTTTTATATTAGTTCTTCTATATGTTTTATATTGTATGTATCATGTATGTGTTAAATTTATTTTTATTATAACTATATTCAGATTGACACTATATTTCTTCTATTTGTATATCATACATTATTTAATTATGTTTTTTTATATCATGTATCATTTAAATATTATTTCGTATGTTTATATATTTTGTTTATTCATTTTCAATACATGCTATATATATATATATATATATATATATATATATATATATCTTTGTTTGCATTTTTTGCTTTATATGTATTATTCTTTTTATCGTAGTATTCATTTTTTATCTACCTAGTACAATAATATATTATTATGATTTATAATGTAGTACAATTCTCCACACATCATCTTTAAAAATGAGACTCTAAAGTTTTCAAAAAATAAAAAGGCAATGCTTGGTGTTTGGAAACTTCGGGAAAAATAGTGCCTTAACTTATTGGGTTGCAATTTTTCTCGTTGAGTTCGAATAGTCAAATACCCTTCTAAACTTTTAAAATTTTCAAGATACAAGCAACTATCTTGGAATTTCAAAGCGTTGTGTCCTAACTTACTGGATGTGGCGTTTTGTCATTTCGAGATAGGAATTTTCAAAAAGGCTAACTTAGTGCCAAATATCCTAAAAATATGGTGTCCTAACTTATTGGACGAAATATTTTGATTTATTTGATATAAGTGAACCTTAATTTTCAAAACAAAAAAATCAAAAATATTAAAAGAGGATTACATATTAAAATTTCTAATTTCCGACCTTAAAGACATTTGATAATTAATTAGGTACCAATTATTGGGCGATATGAGAGTGCTAATCCTTCCTCGTATGTAACCAACTCCCGAACCCGTTCTTTTTATTTCGTAGACCAAAACTAATGATTTTAAAACAAAATGTTTTAAAGGTGATCCAATCACACCTAAAAAGATTGGTGGCGACTCCCGTTTTCGTTTTTCTTAAAGTCGATTCCCATTTTCTAAAACTCGATTTAAAAATGGTTTCGACAATAGGACAAGGGTGAGATTCCCTAGATATCGCCGCTTGAGCATTTATACACCAACTCCATGAAGTCTTTCTTGAGTTCAACATGTGTTTAAAAATTAAAGTACTTTGTTGATGCCCCGATTTGCAACACACTTCTCTCTTAGTTGAATCAGACATAGCAAGATTACTGTATATCCTTCAAAATTTGAGCTGCCCTTTCGGGTTTTCAACTCAAAACCCCTTTGGTCACAAGGCGCCCTTTGCGGGTTTTCACCTTGGCCTCTTCATTTTCTTTTCTTTTCTTTTCTTTTTTTTTTTGTGAAAATTCAAGGCGCCCTTTGCGGGTTTTCACCTTGAATTCTCCTCTTCTTTAGACAAAGTACTTTTTGACTGAGTCTGAATTTACTGGATTGGGTAAACTCTTCCCACCCATTTCTGTTAAAATCAATGCACCTCCAGAGAAAGCCTTCTTCATGACATACGGCCCTTCCCAATTCAGCATCCATTTTCCTCTAAAGTCTTTCTGAATGGGAAGGATCTTTTTTAGTACAAGGTCCCCCTCACCTAGGCTCTAGAGTAACAACAATGTTTTGAGAATTACTCTAAAAATTCCTAAAGACTACTGGAAGTTCCTCCGTAGTCCAATTATTCAGAGAGCTTCCCGATTCGTAAGGGCGAATACCCTCAAGGTTTCTTTGCTTTGATCCTTCTTCTTGTACAACATTAATCTGATGACTTCTTTCTATGAGTAACCCTCTCGATATGAAGGTTTGGGATATTAGAGGGAATGTCATCTGCTCCCACACCACTTCCTTTCTATTGAGACGTGCCCTTCTTTCCTCTTGGCGCTTTTCAATCTCCTTTTTCTTTTGCTTATAATCTGGTTTGAAACCCAGACCAAAGCGATCTCTTCTCTTTAAGTTCAGGGATTTGAGTCCCTCCTTGCAAATATTTTCCTAACCCCCTTTTTAGTGAGGCTCCTTTTCCTGCCATCATTTGTAGAGCCATCCTCGTAGCTCTTGCTATCTTTGGCATCGGTAACTCACTCCCTTCTGAAATAAAGGCTGCATTTACAAACTCTAAAGAGTAAAAGGAACACTCCATAGATTCTTCATTCGTCTCGACATAAGGGACCTTGCTAGTGACTGCAGTTATAATGTCCTCCTCTGCATTGATGGTTACTAACCGTCCATCTGTCACTAACTTCAATTTCTGGTGCAATGATGAGGGCACCGCTTCCGCAGAATGTATCCATAGCCTGCCTAATAAGCAATTGTAGGAAGGCTTGATATCCATTACCAAGAAGTCTACTTCGTATATGTTTGGCCCAATTTCTAAAGGAATGTCAATTCGTCCCATCACCCTCCTTTCTGTACCTTCAAAAGCTCTTACCACACTCTGACATGTCTTCATGTGAGAATCATCAATGGGTAATCTGTTCAAAGTAGACAACGGTAGAACATTCAAAGCTGATCCATTGTCAACAAGCACACTTGGGAGTGTATACCCCTTGCATCGAGTAGTAATATGCAAGGTCTTAGTTGACCCCCTGACCCCCGGTGGGATTTCATCATCATTAAAGTAAATAAAATTATCAGCACTTATATTATTCACCAACCGGTCCAGCTTATTAACAGATATGTCATGGGTGACATATATCTCGTTGAGCACCTTCATTAATGCATCCCTATGCACTTCAGAACTTAGAAGTAGCGCCAATACTGATATGCGAGCCGGCTACTTACGCAATTGCTCGACCACACTATACTCGCTATGTTTAAGGAACTTTAAGAATTCTTTAGCCTCCTCCTCCTTCACAGGCTCATTGATGGGTACTTTGGTCTCTTTCTCCTTCTCAACCTCGACACCTTTTGTTTTTGTGGACTCCACTCTAACGCCCCCCGTATCATAACGCTTCCCACTCCGCGTATGGGAACCTTCAACTTGCAAGTCTTTAGATGCGCTAGCTATAGTTTCTTCCTCCCAAGATCGCATCATACTACTGATCACTCTCCATGGTACTCTCTTGCTATCCTTGTAAGGGAAGGGAGTAGGCTTATGGATAATGACCTTGGGCACTCTTGTGTCCCCCCTTCTTCGTTATTCCCCAGCGGGGAGATAATAATCCTTGGCCATTGGTTCCTTTTTGTTCATATTCCAAAGACACTTATTTCTCTTTTATAAGAGCTACCTTGAAAATTTGTAGCTCTTTATTATCTATGAAGCCTTGCACCAAGGCTCTGAATCCTTCACAATTTTGGATCTTATGACCCTCTTCTCCATGGAACTCACAGTAGTTCCCCGTCTTTTCTTTTTCTCTCCTAGAGGTTATCATCCCTCTTTTCATCATTTCCTCCCAAATTACCTTCATAGGCATCCTCAGCTCAGCAACATTTTCCTTCATCCTTCTCTCACTAGCTTCACCAATGGCATTCACTCCTTGATTATCATGATTTGGTAAAGGGTTTCAGTAAATTTCACAACCCCCATCTTGATCAACCTTTCCACGGCCTTCTTGAATCTGGTACAATTTTTAATTGAGTGCCTCGATAGTCCAGCGTGGTACTCGGATCTGGCATTTGCATCATACCATTTAGGATATGGAGGCTATAATAGTTTCAAGTGAAAATGAGCAATAGCATGTGCATCGTATAAGCTTTGATAAAGCTTACGATACGTCACAGGGATAGGTGTGAATTGCATCCTCTCATGCCTTGTGCTAGATTCCTGCCTTTGAGAACCCTGTTACCCAACCGCAGCTACTTTGTGTTGACCAACTGTGACTGCCTTCGAGTTGAAGCTACTTGTGTTGTTCACCTCATTGTCTTTTCTCCTTGGGGCTGATCTTTTGGTTGCTTGCCCCTCAATTTTACCACCTCTTATGGTGTTCTCAATCATCTCTCCCACCATGACTATGTCCGCAAAAATTTTGGTAGTGCTTCCAACCATGTGAGTAATGAATGGAGCCTTCAGAGTGTTGATGAACAACATGGTGATCTCTTTCTCCAATAGTGGTGTTTGAACCTGCATTGACATTTCTCTCCACCTCTATGCATATTGCCTAAAATTCTTATTAGGCTTTTTCTCCATGTTTTGCAGAGTGATCCTATCAGGAGTCATGTCAGTCACATGATTGTACTGCTGCATGAAGGCTTGCGCGAGATCCCTCCATGAATTTATTCTACCTCGGCTCAACTGATTGTACCACCTGGCTGCTGCTCCCACTAAGCTATCTTAGAAACAATGAATCAACAGTTGATCATTGTTCACATATCCGGTCATCCTCCTACAGAACATCGTAATGCGGGTCACTGGGCAAGTAGTCCCGTTGTATTTTTCAAACTCTGGCATTTTAAATTTATGGGGAAGCACCAAGGCTGGGACGAAACTCAAGTCTTTCGCATCAACTCCATGATGCCCCTCAGCATTCTCTAAAGCTTTGAATTTCTCCTCTAACCATCGGCAACTTTCCTCTAACTATTTTGCAGCTTCGGTTCTCAAATCTTCTTTTTCAGCTATATCCAAGTCAGGAATGAGAGGATTGGTAGGGTTATCACCCAAGTTGAATCCCAAACCAGTTGGGTAATTCATATGGATCCCAGTATCAACTGGCCCATGTTGAGGACTTATATTGACAGATGGTCTTTTAGGAGGTACCTCGATTTGTGTAGGCCTGTGGGATGGAGTGAAACCAGAAGGATGACCCTCATCTTCAGTGATTGCCATGGGGGCTTTTCCCTTATCAGTGGCCCTCAGCAACTGAGTTATCTCAGTCATCATATTCCTCTGAGCCTCTAGCATTTGTTCCCTCATGTCGTTTTGCATCTTGGCCAATTGCTCTTGCAATTGGTCCTGCATGTCCTTTTGTAGCTGTTCAAACCTTTGATCCATATTCCGAGATTTTTCACGAGTTCTGTACTGATGCGTGGTTTCCAGATTTTATTTTTCACTTTTGTGGTGATTTTAACTAATTAGGGGTCTTTCTATAATTTTGAATGCAAACGATGCGATGAAATGCCATGTTATGCAAATGCATGAATGCAAAAAGGACATCGATTCTGATTCAATCTTATTTAGAAAACTTTATTTAGAAAAAGAATATCTTTACATATAAGAGGATTACAAATAAGCTTTCGCCCTAATGCCCAAAGTTTTAACTCTATCTAATAAAAGGGCTAACTCTCGACCTATATCCGACGATGACTCATGCATCATACTTAATACGACAGCTCGTACTGCCAAGTCTCGAACATGTTTAGCTACCTCTCGGATCTGAATTATGGCTTCTCTAACAAGGTAATCTCTATCTCTGACTTGTTCTTTAGACTGGCACAGTTCTCCCTTTAAATAATCCTCTCGTGCCTCAAGCTACTCGATAAAAAGCTTACTATCTTGCAATGCTGATTCCAACTCCTCAACTTTGCCTTTTAGCTTCCTTACCTCTATAGTGGAATCACGACTTCGTTGCAGATGAAGGGATCGCCCAAGTTCAGTCACCTTTGTTTTTAACCCTTGATTTTCCTTCTCTAAGGTCAAATTTCGTAATTGCATCTCTTGGAACTTCTTTTCCCAATATTCAGTTTTGGACTTTTCCTCTCGGACCTCTTTCTACAACTGATCTGAAGACCCTCCTATTCTCACTCTCTTCAAGGATACTTGTGCCTTTTTGTAATGCTCCTTTAAATCATCTCGATCTTCTTCAATCCTTTTTTTCTCCTTCTTTTTTTTTGACCTCCCTCTTTTGAACGTCGACATGGAGGCTCAAGTATATCTTTTCTTCCTCGAGCTTTGTTATCCTCTTCTCGAGCTCCAAGTTCTTTCTCTCGAACTCTTGCTTCATAATTTCTATCTCTGAGGGCATCACTTGCAAATATTCCTCCATCGGTCGAGCTTCTTCCACGCTTGGCCTAGGGATGTTATCATTAAACCTTCTACCTCTCCATTCGATATACTCTGGAGTCGTAGCAGGGCTAATACCTACTCCCTTTAATCGACAAGTCTTGTTCCAAGCACTAGAGGTTTCACTGACTTTCCTCTTGTAGTCAGCTCCTCTATATACGAACTCACTTTGAACCAACCCGTAAGTTGTTGGTATGAACTGTCTCAATCCATGTTGCCACAACACAAGCAAAGCGGCATAACCGATGGCACCCCAAATTCCCAACAAAGGGACCCAATCGAAACTGCCACATCAGTAAAGAATCTCACCAGGAATCATCCATGGAGCCCTCCACTCTACATCTTTTGACTACAGGTTCTGAAGTAGCGCTATCCAATTTTTTTCAGGAATATCCACTCTTCTAGTTAAAGCTGCTATGTCTTTCAACGGGGAGTAATCCTCAAAGAAGACCCAAAAAACTACCCTATCTATCAATCGAAAGTGACTGTAGAACCAAGCTAAAAGTAACTGAGCACAACCAACAAACCTGCCTGCACTGGCCCTTCTACATGCATTCAAGGATATGAACGTCTCTGCCAAAATCGCAGGAATAGAAGTGACCTATTTGCTAAGTCGATGGAAGAGATCCGTGGTCACCTCATCCACATATCCCAAGGCCTTGGGGAAAACCATCAACCCGTATAAGCTTAAAGCAAAAATGTCTACCCTCTTCGCCTCATCTGAATGCATCTGGATCAGATCTTTCAAAGCTCCCCACGGAATGCACTTACTTTCACCCTTTTCCTTAATTCTGGTGTTGATCCACTGCTCACTCATCCCCGTAATGATCATCAGCTTCTTACCATAGGTTGGGACATAAGCAGCTCGAGAATAAATCCTATCACACTAAAATCTGAGACACCGAAATAAGGCTGTGTACTCCTCCGCAGTAGGCACTAAATCTACCTCCCCAAAGGTGAAACAACTGTATGCTAGGTTCCAAAACTAAGCGAGAGCTCAAAACAAGTGCTCATCAACCTGAATATCAAACAAATAGGGCAAATCTCCATACTCACCGTAGAATGATTGCTTGATCTCGTTGCCCCACTGATCCCAAATTGCCTTAAGCTCCTATAGATTATTCTGTGTGACACTGATGCGAGTGTATTCTGACAGCTCCGACATATATCCCACAGTTATGCTATCCCCTTTTTTTAGCTGAGTTTGCTCAGACCATCTATGGACGTTAGCGTTGCCCTCCACTCTATCAAGAAGTCCATTCTCCATAATACAGCTTTCTAACTTAGAAACTGACCGTGAATCGTTACCTTTTAAATGCGAAATGACATGCAACAAAACAAAAAAAAAAATTGTCAGTATTATATGATAAATAACTTATAAAGGGTAATAATCTAAAATACCACTATCCAAATTGAGCTCTTACAGTTTTTCTATATGAGGTTTTAGTTCAAAAGTTTAAGGTACCTGAACCAGCAAATTCATCGATTCTCACCCATTATAGGCTCATTTGAATCAAGTTCAGTTCAGGGGAATACATTTCCCTATGGCTGCACGGAGATGAAAATCTCACGAAACCATAAGTACGTGTGACAGCCCTAATTTGACCTTAGACGGAATGTGGTTTCGGGACCACAAAATCGAGTCAAAAGTGATTTTAAAAATTTTAATTTGCATATCTTTATGTGTGGAAGTGCATGTGTGAAAATTTGATATTGTTAATTTAGTCTCATGAATGTGAATTTCATTTGATTGACTTAGTTGAGAACTTAAGAAAATATGATAGGTGAATATGTAAGGACCAAATAGGATTAAAATAGGAAAGTTTGGGTTTGCATGTCAAAATGCCAAGTTTATACAAAGTGGCCGGCCAAGTAATGATTTTCTCCACTAAGTTTATATTATTTATAATTAAATATTGGTAAGTAATTTAAAATAGATGAAAAATAAAGATGAATAAAAGAGAAAATAGAAGAGGGGTGTTCATCTTCTTCTCCACCTTGCCAAAACTGAAACAAAAAGGAAGGAAATAGGGAAGTTTTCATTAAGGCAATTTGGCAACCCTTTTTCTAGTTGGAGGTAAGTTTTGAAATGTTGGTTTTAACTTCCTTTGTATGTTGAGCTAATTGTTAAAATGCATTTCGGCAATGTCATGAAAAAAATCAAACTTTTATGGTGGTTTGGGCATTAAGCCGTATATCAAGAGGTTAGGAGTAGAGGTTGTTTCATGTTGTATTGAATAAGTAGAGATTATTATGAGGTTGAAATTTGTGGAATTTTAGTTAAGTAATGCTTGGTACATTCGGCCATATGGGTTAATGGAATGTTTATTTTATTTGTTAATTTCTTTTATGAGAAATGGGTAATTGTTAAAGCCGAATGAGTTAGGATGGATAAGAGAGTACAAAATTTATGTTATGTGATAATTTAAGTAGTTGACCGAGACATGGAAGAAGGAATAAATTGATATTCTTATGTTTTGAGAGTGAAAGGTCTAATGAAGATATAGTAAATTTAAATGCATATTCTAGTTTAAATGTTAAGTAGAATTTGGTTAAAATAGCTTGATATATGTGTGTTTGCCGATTATTTTGTTTATCAAGATAGTTGAGTGACCTAATTTTTGTATTTGAAATTTTGTTTGATTAATTAAAATGGGCATTAAGATGTCAAATTCATGAAATTAGAAGTTTATGAGCTTGATAGATTTTAAATGATTGCTAACCGAAAATGAACTTAGCTACTAAAATATGAAAACGTGAGTTACCGAAGTTGATCTTGTAATGTGTCGAATTATTAGAATAGATGAAAAGTATGTTTGGATATGCATTAATTTTAAAAGTTAAATTTTAAATTATGAATGGGAAAATACCGAATCTCTATGTGTGTGACTATGAGGAAGAAGTATAAATTGGGGTTATGATGATTGAGTTATTTTATTTGCTTAGCTGGAGTTGAAGTTCAAGATCAGAGGGAGCCAAGTTCGTTCAAAGGGAAAGTGAAAGCGGTGGAGTAGCCTATCGGAGTTGTTCATCCGATTAAAAAGGTAAGTCCTTAGGCAAATTAAGCTAGATAAGATATTTTAGTATGTATGAGTTATTGGGAAGAGAATGTGAAATTTTTGATCAATCTATGTCAATGGGATGATTAAAGGTAAGAAAATACAACACTATGTGTGCTAGATTATGTGGCACTATGTATGCGAGAAAACATTGCACTATGTGTGCAAATAAGTAAGAGCACTATGTGTGCGGGCTTTCAAATCGAGCACTAATTGTGCAATGTTGATTATGGAGTATTATTTGTGGAAATCTAAAATGCACTTGGAAATTTAATTGGAAATTTGATTGATAGATGGAGTGACTTGGCTTACGCTTTAAATTTTTGGTTTGTATACTATATATATACATATATATACACGTCAATGGTAGTATATGACAATTGCCATGGTATTTTAATTATGTATATTTAGATTAGGAGTACATGGTGAATTCGGGTAAGTATGTACCAAATGCATAAGGTACGTTTGTGACCTAATGTTTCCTTGTGATATCATGGTTGAATTCAGATAATATGGAGTTAATTATTTAGTTTATATATGATTGAATTATTATAGTATTAAATTTTCTTAGGACTTCTTGAGTTAACAACTCACTCGGTGTGTTTTTTTGTTTTGACATAGATCATCTTATCAAGGAGAGCTTGGGAACCATCACGAAGTCATCACAACTTTTGTCAACCTTTTTGGTACTTTTGTTTTAAACTTTAGTAGACATTATGGCATGTATAGGATAGAAATTTTTGGGAGGTTTGCTATTTTGGTATAATTGTATATAAAGCCATACGAATATGGCTAAAGTTCTATGTATGAAATTAAAAATGTTTGGTTACAAATCTCAAAACATAAATTAACTTGATTTAGAACTTCATAATTGTGATAGGATTGAATCATATATTTTTACATTATGTATGTGTATTCGGTCAATAGGGGATAAATCGTTAAACGAACAGAAGGGTTTTAATCTGTAATATTATTCGTTAGGTTTAAGGTTTCACTATTAAATATTCTTTTGTATCTCAAGTGTTCTACTGAAGAGTTGAGCAGGTTATGTTATATGACCCTATTTTAGTAATCGACTTGGATGTTGGGGTGTTACAGTACGGATGTATCCCGAAAGTGATCCATTATCCTGCACGGAGGCGAAAACCTCACGAAGGCGTAGCTTCTCACTCCCACTTAAGGGTGTGACCACAACGGTCATGCGAATGCAATGCGTATCAGAATATATAATACATTCAATACAAACACATGTAATGCAAAGAGGATTAAATTTTAAAATTTTTAATTTCCAACATTAAGACAAGAGATAATCAATTACACGGCTTGACTCTCTTATTAGTCCCCAGTAGAGTCGCCAAGCTGTCAAGACCATTTTTAAATCGAGTTTTAGAAAATGGGAATCGACTTTAAGAAAAATGAAAACGGGAGTCGCCACCAATCTTTTTAGGTGTGATTAGATCACCTTATAAAATGTTTTGTTTTAAAACATTAATTTTGGTCTACGAAAATTGAGAAAACGGATTCAGGAGTTGATTACATACGAGGAAGGGTTAGCACTCTCGTAACGCCCAAAAATTGGTACCTAATTGATTATCAAGTGTCTTTAATGTCGAAAATTTGAAAGTTTTAAGATACAATCCTCTTTTAATTAGAATGTTTTAGTTTGAAAAATTAAGGCTCATCTATTTCAATCGAATCAAAATACCACATCCAATAAGTTAGGACGCAATATTTTTGAGACCTTTGATGCTAAACATTCTTTTTTTGAAAATTTCTTTCTCGAAACAATAAAACGCCATATCCAGTAAGTTAGGATACATTGTTTTGAAATCCCGAGATAGTTGCTCGTATTTTGAAAATCTTAAAATTTAGAAGGGTGCTTGACTATTCGAACTCAATAAGAAAAGTTGCAACCCAGTAAGTTAGGGTACTACTTTTCTCGAAGCTTCCAAACACCAAACATTGCCTTTTTATTTTTTTTAAAAAAAACTTTGTAATCTCGTTTTTTAATTAATGCATGAGGAATCATATTAACATTATAGAATAACATACAAGATAGCATATTATCATAATAGGTAAGTAAAAGCATGAATTTAAACAAATTTTAAACAATAAACATGGCAAACTTAAAACATGTAAAACATACATACAAAAATATACGACATACATTAAAATGAATAAATAAGCATATAAACATATAAGGTATAACTTTATATACATTTTAATAAATTAATAGACAAAAGATGATGTATGGCATACAATTTAACATAAACATGCCCAAAATAATATCAACATACATGTCAATTCTAAAATACGACCTTTAATAATCATAAATATATAAATGATATGTTCAACATATATAAAAGAATTAGTGTATATTAAAATGTAATATAAAGTAAGTAATTATTGATAAAATATACCTAAAATATAAATTAAAGGACAATGTTTAAAATAAGTTTTGTATAATAATATAATATAAATAGAATATAAGGAAATAATAATAATAATAATATGATAAGTATTTTGCATATAAAAATATGGTGAAATAAATAGTATATAATATGTAACATAAAAAAACAAAATAGATATATATATAATAAAATATATATATATATAAGAAAGATAAATATTATAAGGAATATTATATAATAAAATATGGTATGTGATAAAAATACATAAATAAATATAATGAAATATAATATGATATATGTATAATAATAATGTAACAAATATTTTACATATAGTAATATGATTAAAAAAATAATAAAATAAAAATATACAACATATAATGAACTTTATAAACATATATATATAATGTTATAAATAATATAAATAAAATAATATATTATTAAATATAACTAATATTTAAAATATATATATAAGGTATCTTAAAAAAAATTAAATTAAAGGTATATAAGGATGAAAATTAAAATTAATTAGAAAATTTAGGGTTAATTTTAAATTAACAAAAAGAATTTGGCCTGATTTGAAAGAATTACAAAAAAGACAAGGGACTCACTGGGCAATTTGCCCTAATCCCAAAACGTCATCGTTTCCCGAATATCGTTTTAAAATCACTGAGAGAACTAAATTGAAACAGAATTAAAACATTAGAGCTAAAATAAAAAATAAATAAAATGGAATTATAAATATTAAAAATGCAAGAGGACCAATTGAGTAATTAACCCAATCCTCAAGAACACGCGGATTCTCCCCGGGTAATTGGATCAATGCGCAAATCCTTAGTTTTAATACGGCGTCGTTTTAAGCTTATTGGATTAAGCTAAAACGGCGTCGTTCCATTAAGGCTATATAAGCCAAATATTAAGTTCAAAAATTATTTCCGTTGTCCTTTAAAAAAAATAAAGAAGCTCTCTGAAAGAGAGTTGAGGTGGGGCTATCGGAGTGTCACCGAACCTCTGTCCTGGGGTTGTATGCGCTCACGCGCCACCGTCGTCTCTACCGCATACGGTGGTCGGAGGTTGAAAAACCTCGCCTTCTAACACCGATTAAAGGTATAACCCTTTCCTTTTTCTTTTCTACAATATTTACATGTATTTAAAGAGAAAATCACCTAAGTATTCTTTCTTGAATGTCGATTTTTCAGTATAAAAAATGAGTTCTCCTTTTTTTATTTTCAGTCTGTATCCCTTTTTACAAATCAGAAGAAAGGCTTTATAGCCTTTAGATTACATATGTTAGGAAAGAAATTAAAGATTTCTTTCCTTGTTTGTTTTAGTTTAATCTACTGCTATTTTTTGCCATCCTCTGTCTGTTTAGTTTCCTTTTCTGCTTCGTTTTTTCTTTCCCGTGTCTGTTGGTATCCTTTTTTGCCTTGCAGGTACCAAGAATCCGACGAAGATGGCGTTGTGGATGCGAATCTTGCCCGGTGACCATAGGACAGCTTCTGCTGCAAAGATCTTGGCGTCGGCAGCGGAACGATCGGTGGCTAGGATGATACGCTGAAAGGTCGCTGGAGAGGCGTTGATGGGGGCACGATCAGTGGCCTCGATTTCGAGAGTTGCAACGTTATTGGTACAGCATTGAAGGGGCCTTGATTCGGGAGCCAGACAGACACTCCCCGAATCTTCCAGAAGCAGTGGCGGCTCGAGGAGAAAAAAAAGGCAGAAACCCTAGGGTTTCCTACCTTGGTGTAATAGGCTGGGCCAGTTGGGCCACTTTAGTCCTGGGCTAGGTAGGGTGTAATGGGTACCGGGTAATGAGTTATTTAGGTTTTGGGTTGTAACCGGTCTTGCTGGGTCTTAGGCATTTGGACTTATCAAGCTTTGAAGCCTGTTTATTGTAAATGGACTGTATAAATGGATTTTTATTTATTTATCAATTTATCATTTTTGTTTTTAAGGCCCGGGCAGATTTGGGCTATTACAAGTGGTATAGTTAAGTGGGGTTGCATGCAATCCTAGAAGTAGGATGACATAAATCTACCATATTAGAGTCAAATCTAATAGGGGAATCCATAGATGGAGTTAATGCAACAATAGGGGTTTTCATTAGAAAAAGATTTCAATTAATCAACCTAGAGTAAGTTATTTTTACTCTCAAAAGAGATATTAATATAATTTAGGGATTTATAAATCGTTTAATTTAGATTCAGAATAATAAGTGAAGTCTAGGTGTATTCTTTCCCGGGTATTGTCTCTCCCATTGGTTCATTCGAATATTTTTGTACTTAATTCTCTGTTGCGTCTTAATAATTAGTTTAGAAAATTTTAGATTAAAAACAAACTTCTTCAATTTACCGGCTAGATAATAGAAAGATAGTAAGTACTAGTACTTTTAGTCCTCAAGGATACGATATTCTCGACTCACCATAGCTATACTATTATTTGATAGGTGCGCTTGCCTTTGTCGTGATTTTAGTTAGTTAAGTGAATCATCAACATTATCCCATACCACGATTCTTAATTAAATAAAACGAAAACAATAATAATAATGGTACTAATAATATTTTGTTTTTATAGTTATTTTTATTTGTTTTAATTTAAGAGTTTAATTAGGATTAAGTTTTTTTATTAAATAAATATTTAAGATTTATATTTGAACATTCATTAAAAGTGAAACCCTTTTACTCGGCATATGAAAATTAGGGGAAAGGGGATTTTTATTTTTACATTTTGGTTGCTTAGGTTGGGAATTCTCCACCATTGGTTTTTTTATTTAATTTTCAATAAAAGTTTTCTTTTCTTATATTTATTGTTATTTTTTATTATGCATAACTAAATTCCAAATCTAAATTTAGGCCAAAAATTATTTCAATGTTAGAACTATTAAATTTGAAATCATAATTACACTCTTTACTTTGATTTTCATTAACTTTTCAGTTTAGGAGGTAGATTCGGCCATCTCATAATGTCATTTTAGCATCAAATCAAGAAGGGCCCTCCTTGATTCAATGTTGGACGTCATACTGTTAGTGAATCAATATGATCTATAATTTCGTATTCATCTCACAAAATAAAAAATTGGAATGGCAAATTGAGTTAGTAGTTGGATCTGTCAAGGGAATTAATAATCAAGTTTAAACAACCGGCACAGTTAAGGCCGTTGATTTGAGTCGGATTCTTCTAACTCGTTAGGTTGTTAAGGAATTAAACTGTGGAAGTTGCTTTCAAGGGTATTCACTTGATAAGGGTTAAATGTCAGATTGTTCCCACAATTGATTTACATACAGAAGGGTTGGTGGTATAAGACTGTTCCTCGATCACTATAAACAACTTATTAATTTGAGGAGAAAATTCATCGTCTGAGATCAGTTCAAAGCTGGAATCAAAATTGCGCCTGAAGCTAAAGCTTCCCTCTTATTAGTTTATTCAAATTTAATTCAGATTTGCTTATTTTTATTATTTAATTTCTATTATTTATTTACATTTAGATTTAATCCAATTTTTGTTTCATATAGATTTGCAAAAGAAACATTCTAGTTATAAAAAATTACAAGTTCAAATAGATCAGTCTTTATGGGATTGACCTACTTCTTCCTATACTATTAATTTATATATTTTTAGGCGTAAAAATTATTTTTGATGAATTTGACTGTAACACCCCTAACCCACATCCGTCACCGGTAACATTCTGTAACCAGAGTTTACAGATTAATTACACATAATTCCACTATTTATTTATGTTTATATCAAAGCTACCCACTTAAGTCATAGTCACTAAATTATTTATATCTTGAGCTACAGAATTCTAAATTAAGATCTACTTGAATTTTCCAAAACTAGGCTCAAATATCTTCTCACCATAAAATTTTCAGAATTTATGGTTTAGCCAATAGTATAATAAAATCTTTAAATTTACCCCTGTTCTGCTGTTTGACAGCTTCGACATTTCTTTACTAAAAATTAAGTATCCCATAGCACGGGGTTTGGATGATGTTTCCATTTGTTTCAATTGAAATTAGACTCATTAAGAATTTATGCAATTTTTATACAATTTTAACCCCTAATTATTTTTATACAACTTTTAATGATTTTCCAAAGTCAAAACAGGGGAATCCAAAATCATTTTGACCTTATCTCAAAAAAATTAAAATATCTCATAATATGAAATTCTTTTGCTTACACTGTTTCTTCTATGTAAAACTAGACTCAATAGGATTTAATTTCATGTTTTATTCAACCTGTAATTCATTTTACACAATTTTTGGTGAATTTTCAAAGTTGGACTACTGCTACTGTCCAAACTATTTTAGTGCCAAAATGTTGATAACTAAGTTTATAACACTTTCACTTCCTTTCAATTAAACCCTCTACATGCCATATAAACCTTAAGATGCATAATAAAATTTACCAGAGTAATCTAGATAGTGTGATTTGATGTGTTGATCCGATCCTCTAACCTTTTCGTTAATCTACAAAGAACAATAAACATCACAAGTAAGCTAAATATAACTTAGTAAGTTCGTTGGCTTTAAATATAAATCTTACTGAACATTGAACACATTATAATTAAAACAAAGGGACATTTTATTAATTGAAATTTATCCTATCAGCCACAACTAATTTGATAAAATCACTTAATTGAGCTCAATAATAACAATAATAATATTACCACATTTCTTCCCACTTGTCTACTTACTACTTACCACTTGTCCATTCAAGGAACGGCTTACGAATTCGAGTACATTGTGATCTGAAGGTTGAAGGCTAACTGAAGCACATAAGTGCTAAACGGAAACCCAAAAATGTTAAACGGAAGCTCACAAGAGCTGAACAGAAACCCATAAGGGTTAAACGGAAGCTTAGAAAAGCTAAAACTAAAACTCATATGAGTTAACGGAAGCTCGTGAGAGCTAAACGAAAAGCAAACACGAGAATTCGCAAAAAATGCTGAATCTCTATTTACTTGGTTAATTCACCATCAATTCATCTTTTTCACTGAACAATCGTACTCATTTCCCGTGTTCCATTTCTCCGTAATACTCAATTCAATTTCATAGCTTTAGCACATGATTTTCTTATTTTTAACAATTAATATGATTAAATACTAATTATCATTCAGAAAAAATTTAAATTATTGATAATTTAACTGTACGAACTTACCCAGAACGATTTGCAGTAGTTGTAGAAATTTTAGGGACTATTCGGTAACTTTATCCTTTTCTTGTTTATCTTCAATTTCTTGATCTATAATATAAAATTATTCATTTATCAGTATCTAATTTGATTCTAATTTACTTCACAATTTAAGCCCCTCAATTTTCAAAATTACATATTTACCCCAAATTTTACAATTTTTATAATTTAGTCCTTACTCAATTAACCCCTCAATTGAGCTGATTTTTCTCAATTAACACTTTATTCTATCACTTTAAACTTCTTCAAAACCCTTGGAAATCAGAATATCAGCACCAAATTTTAATTCCAAACTTTTTCACAATTAGGTCCTAAAAATCAATTTCTACTAAAATCACTTAATAAATCCTTAATATAATAAAATTAAAACTTCAAATCCATCCTAAATAGTCATAAACTTACAGCACTCATTCATGTCAACTTTCAAAATCATCCATAGAATCAAAAACTAATGAATTAGATAGTAGGACCTAGTTGTAAAAGTCTTAAAAACACAAAAATTACAAGAAAAAGGCAAGAATTAACTCACTTGATGCAAAAATTATGAAAAACCAGCTTATAAAACCTTCCTATGGCATTTTGGCTGATGAGAATGAAGAAAAATGAAGAGAGATCTAGATATTTCCTATTTAGTCCTATCTTTATTTAGTTAATTTTGCAATATTCCAATTTTGCCCTTTTTTCATCAATTTTTTTGATTTTTCTCTGCTTATGCCACCCAAAATATCTCCCTTACGCTATTTTTCTCTTGAAGTCCTTCCTTGTTTGACAATTGAGCTATTTAATCCTTCTAGCAACTTTTACACCTTTTTTAATTTAGTCCTTTTTATTTAATTGACTACCCAAACGTTAAAATTTTCTAATGAAATTTTAATACCACATTAATAACACTCCATAAATATTTATAAAAATATTTTTGGCTTGGTTTTACAAAATCGAGGTCTTTATACCTCGTTTTCAACTTAATTTATTTAATAATTTTTTTAATTCACAAAATTCACTAATTTTAAAATATTTCTAATGTCAAACTTGACTCATAAATGTTGATTTATTTAAATTTCAAACTCACTTGTCAGATTTAGTGATCTCGAATCACTATTTCTAACACCGTTGAAAATTGGGCTATTACATTGACACCCATAAATAATAACAATACTTTATTTTGTCTTTCATGTATTTGGAAGAAAATATGCTTAATGTACATAACGTGAAATTATATTTTTCATCCTTTTATTATTCTCAACTTTGAAAATTTAGTCTTAGTACTTTAAGCATAATATAAGTTTTATCTGATCCTCCTTTTGTTAATAATGTTTAGTTCAAAAATCCATTAATCAACTTATATGAATTTAAAAAGTCAAAGTGTTGAATTTTTTTTTCATTTACCAATTACTGAATATAATTATTTCAATAATTATAGTTTTGAATTTCTTGTGTTAAAATTTTGACCTTAGATAAAATATGAAATATTTTATTAATGATAGTAGAAGGATTAAATTTTACCAAGTTAAAATATGAAAATTAAATTCGCAAATTAACATAATATATAGACAAAAATCACCTTTACATAATTATCCGATGCAAATGTTTCAGAAAGGTAAAATATTATGATGAAAGATTAAAACTTAAAAGTTAAAATCTGTTGTTAGTCTTTGTATTTTTATATAACTTGACACTCAGCCTTTGTGCTTTAAGAGTTAAAAGTTCAATCCTTCTACTTTTTCAATTCAAAGATCCTAGCCCAATCATTTTCATTATTGGCAGTTTTGATCAAAATTTACCAACTTAACATGTTTATTAGATGACATATGAAAATAGCCTAATGAACAAATGAAGTTGAAATTTTTTTTACAGGAAATACTAACAACGATAATGATTGGGTTTAGATTTTTAAATAAAAAAAAGTAATACTTATTTTTTATCTTTTAAACATAAGGACTGTAACACCCTAAAATATAAATTTTTGTTTTTGCAAATGTGTGACACAATTGAGTAGCTGCTTTAGTGGTTAAGTGGTTTGAGTGTGTGTGGGAGGTCCCAAGTTCAAGCCCATTGCTTGGGCAAATTTTGTTATTTTTATGAATAAAGCCCAATATTTGGTCAATAGGCTTTTATTTAATTGTTGATAAGCTTATATTAGAATGGGTCTACTGGTCTGGTGGTTCAGCAATGTGTTGGCTTACTGATGGTCCTATGTTTGAATCCCTACGTAAGCAAGGGAGATTAATTTTGCTCGGTTTGGTGGCTGAGAGTTTGAGTTGTATTGGAAATCTGAGTAGTAGAAGTTCGATGGAGAGAATTTAGGAGTGAATTAAGGGATTTGGGGTTATCGGGATTCTTATCGAATTATTCTATTCATATTTTTTTCTTTTATTTTCTTTTCCCCAAAAATAAAATTTTCGGTTTTCTCTTCTTCTTTTCTCCCTTTTTGCTGTCATTTTCCTTTTCCATTGTTTTTCCTTGCTGCTAAAATTCTTGTGCTCTCCCATTCTTTTTCTCCTCAACTTCTTTCCACTCGGTCTCGTGTCGTTCCACGATTAACTGCGATCGTTCGGTAAGTACTCATCTTTTTTATGTTTGTTTATCTCTAAAAACTCTGTCGATTTTTCCATTGGGATTTCCTCTCTCTTTTGCTAAAACCTACCATTCTTTTCCCATTTTCTCTCGATTTTGCTCCCTTCTCGACTGCAATCACACTTTTGTTCCTTATTTTAGCATTTCGGGAACAATTTCAGTAAGTGATTTTATGTGATTTGTAGTTGAGAATGTTAAGTTTCTGACTAGGGGTTACTCTGATGTTTGGGCAACATCATTTCGCTAGGATCGAGACTCTTCTGGTACTACTTCGTAAGCAAATCAATTTGAAGTGTTGGGGGTAAGTTTCAATCACTCAATAGTTGAGTAACCCGCTTGGGTTGGTTTTAATTCGTTGGCTAAGTGATTAACTGAGTAGTATTTTGGTCAATTATAGGTTCGGGATTGCTTGGAGTTTCTTTTGAATAAAAACGATACAGGTGTGTACCCGAAACATAGAAAATAGGGTTTTGGCGAAAGCCAAAAACCCCACTATCAACGCCACACGGGCATGTGGTTGCCCGTGTGGTAGGCTGTGTGCGACCACACGGTCGTGCGATCGATGAGGCCAGGCCGTGCGTGCAAGACACGGCCGTGTGACGGCCAAGGCCAAATTGGGCCGTGCGGGCCACGGCCAAATTGGGCCGTGCGGGCCACATGGGCGTGTGAACCCATTTTCACTGAATTGATTGCTAAGGTTGCACGGGTCGCCCAAGTCGATTGTAAACCTACTGTAGGGTCGGTAAGCATCACTTAAACCCCTAATTGTGTGAATTGGCTATTTGATTTATATATATTGAGCATGATGATAGTATGCATGTATACTGAACTAGTTATATGTACTGATATCACGAGATAGTATGTCATGATTTGTATGTTGCATTGCATGGGGTTGGGTTGATTATATTTGGAGGAAGTGTATTGAAAGGCCCTTAAGCCTAATATACTGGCAGCTTAGCTGCAAATTACTATTTTGTGCCACATTCGGTACTACCTGAAGTGTAGGGATGGGTGGGTTGATTTAATCCCCACATGGAGTGTAAGGTTGGACGGAGATGGTGTGTAGAGGCTGGTTGGGTAGGACTTTGTTACTGAATATTGCATGACTGCTACTGATACTGTGATGGGCTAAGGCTCTACAGCATATTTGATACTGTACTAAGATGGGCTAAGGCCCCAATCGTTACTGATACTGAAAGGGGTTTAGGCCGAAAACTGTATTTGAATGTGCATTATGTCTACTATTGTTTGTTTTATGTGGGATTACACACTGAGTTTACGTCAACTTACCCCTCTCTGTTTAATGTGCACAAGTAACCCCCAGACCTAGACGGATCGTCGCGGCAGAGGACTCGACAGTGACCATAATTTTTGGACTTTATATTTTTTTTAATTTATGTTTTATGGTTTATTATTATTGGGATGTAATTTGAGGACTCTTGGGACTTTTGCTTAAATTTGGTTTTAATTTATTTTTTTGTGGAATTATAATTGCTAGTCGTAGGAAGTTCGGTTTTCAAAAAGCTAACGTATTTTTTAAACTCACGATCACTGAAACTGCTTTGTTTTAAAAGCTTCTGTAATGAGAAATGTTTTAAAGCAAATGTTTTAAATAAGTAAAATGATTCCCTTTAGAACTAATAAGAGATAAAGATAGGTAATGACATAGAAATAATTTTATTGTAATAATTTAGTTTTCAAACACACAATCATGTGACCTCGCCAGATTCGGCCATAAC
Source organism: Gossypium anomalum (assembly GCA_025698475.1). Lineage (NCBI taxonomy): Eukaryota > Viridiplantae > Streptophyta > Magnoliopsida > Malvales > Malvaceae > Gossypium > Gossypium anomalum. The sequence goes on from CM046968.1 coordinate 72,934,038, forward strand.
GTCTAGGCTGGGTTTGGGGTGTTACAAGGACTAAAGATTAAATTTTATCAAAGTATAGGGAATAAAAACTTATTTGAACCAAACTTAATATACAGTTGAAGTTCTATTTCAATATTGTTTTTCAACTCCTTCTGGAAAGAGCAATGCTTATTACAAACTGCTAGCAATAAATTATGAAAAAGGAAAAAAAAATAAAAAAACAGATTAATAATATAAATGGAGCCTTCTATGGTTTTGAGGCGTTTACCTTTCCAAACAGTGTGATCTCTCCTTGTAACACCCAATACCCAGCCTGGTCGCCAAGCCTGAATATCAAGGTGCCACACTACCATCTCATGTCAAATACAACAAGTAAAAGCTCATTCTTAACCAAACGTCTTCCATTTTAACATTCGTATAGGTTTAGAGTCTATCTTAAGCTTTAGTTATCGTCGTTACATGTTAACATACATCAAATACCCTTAAAATAATAATTAAGCATGCATATGGTCTATTTTAGCAAAATCTCAAAACATCAACGTAGGTATCGATACTAAAGACATGGTATTGATATTTTGCTCAAGAGGTATCGATACTGCATGGAAAATCGGAACCAAAATTGCTTATTGTTTTTCACTTAAAAACCCAAACTTCAAAAATTATCGATACGCCTGCCAAAGTATCGATATTTCTTCCCCGAGTATGCCGAATCTCTATTCTGTTTTCTTGTACATTTAAAATAAAGAGGTTAAAACACGAATATCGATACCTCTGCTCTAGACTCAAAAAATACAACATTTTTAAGCATACAAGTCATTCCAGCTCGTACCAGTTCAACATGCTATCATATCATCATCAAATAAACACCGAAACGACCATAATAATTGTTTCAAACATCAAACGCAAATCCAAGCAATAGTCAACATCTTACGAAAAAAATCCTAAAATCCTAAGAGCAATTAAATCATGGAGACAACTCAAAATATCATATCCAATATTAGCACAAAGACTACAACATTGTCTTATTCCCAAAATACAACCAAATAATAAACACCTACAAATAACGAAAATGGATTTGCTTGGATCACCCATCAGAAAGCCACACCGCTCTCACTGGCACACAACTAATCTGCAAAGTTTAAGAAGGGAGTGGTTGAACTTAACAAGCTCAATGAATGCTCAGAGTAACCACAACGTACACACAATATCAAAGGTAAACTAGGAGCATACTACAGCACATTCACAACCATATTCCATTCGAGTCAGAATTACATGTTCATGCTTCATTAATTCATTTAATAATAATTTGTCAAGACTAAGACAACATATACATGCTTTAATAACTCACAAGTTTAACTTATATATTCACAAGCATTCACAAGTTATATGAAAACAACCTAATCCACAATTACATACGCAATTTACTACGAGAACATACTAACGTTTTCATGTAACTTAAATAAACTCATTTAACATATTATTCACAATTAAAAGCATCCATACCTTATTGTATTATCACAACATATAAGATCCTAATTAAACAATAAATTGACACTCGAGGCTATGAAACATAAAGTGAGCTCTATCATCACTCATCGGGTACACGGATCTCCAACACACCAATTGACTCATAGAGTCAAACATATCTCGAAAGTGAAGCATAAATCTAGCACTCTCCAACACACTAAAGCTTGGCTCACATTCCTTTATCTCTCCAACATGTCCCAGGGCCTCAATGCCCAAATCACATAACACATATAGGTGAGTACTCACAATCCTATGGCATGCCAACTATATCCAACAGTCTCATAAGGTCACAAGGCCAAAATATTCACATCATAACTACACATTTTTAATTATTGAATTGATGCACATTGATAACATATTAATTTGCATGTATTTTGTGTTTAATTCGATTTATTTCTGAATTGATCCTTGCTAAATAAGTACTTTTTATGTTTTAATCTTATCAGAGATGCAATTAGGACGCTAAGAGACAAAAATGTGCAGAAAAGGACCAAATTGAAACACAATCAACAAAAATGAGGCCGAATCAAAAATCTAGAGAAAAGCTAAGGACTCATCAGAATTTTTGACTTTGTAAAAGCCAAAAACAGGAAAAAATATTATTTTATTTTATTTTTATTTTATGTTAAATTAGTTAAGGCCAAAAATAGCAAAATCTATGTATATAAATAGGGCCTTAATGTTTTTTGGAAAGGCATCCCTTAGTTTTACATTCCTACTTCAATTTGGAATAGAACAGAATTAAATTCTTTTTCCTTTCAATTTGGGCGTGGGAATTCTGTTGTTCCATTTACATTTCTTTGTTCTTTTAAAATTGGCCTAATTGCTTTCCAAGTACTTTTTCTTCCCCACTTCCACCAGCTTTCATACAAATCCAATCACATTCCACAACCTACAAGCATGATTAAATCCATACTACACTAAATTCTATCTAAGCTTTAGACTGGTGTTCTTTCCGGTCGGGAATCATGAAATAAGTATTCGTGCTAAAAATCCTTCCAATCGGTATTCATATTTTTCCTAAGTATCGGGATTGACAACTCATCCCTTAAGGTTAACTCAATTACAAGTCAAAAAGTGCACATTGGGTTGAAATTGTGTTTGCTGACAGTTGGAGAAATGAGTCGGCCATGCTGTATTCAGATCTCCAAGAACAAATCAAGGAAGAAGTGATCAGGTTTAAACGACCCACATGGTTGAGGCTGTTAATTCGAGTTGGGTTCTTCAGAGCGCAAGGCTGCCGGAATCTTAAATCGAGTTGCAATTTATTTTTATTCTTATTTTTTATTTTAATTACTAATTTTTCTTTTATTTGCTTCTGGAAGGTTTTTATAGTTTATGACTAGAAGAAACCCGTCAAGACCTTTACTTTTCGACAGTGAAATTGAAAGCACAGCTCACAAAAATCATAGAGAAATAAGGCGAAGTCTACAGTATATAGAGGAAGAGCACGATGATGATACCAGTACTACTGAGATGGCTGAAAATCATAATAATCTGCTACCTCCTGTGGTTACCGCGAATCCTGTAAATCATAATCCCACCCCTCGTACTATGTACGACTATGCTAAGCCTAATTTAGCATTTGTTCAGTTTGATTGTTTGCAGGATGAAGACCCAAAATATTCATTTGGCCAACTTCTTAGAATTCTATGATACTTTCAAGATAAATGGCATTTCTGATGACACCATTCACCTACGATTATTTCCCTTCTCATTGAAAAATAAGGCTAAGCAGTGGTTAAAATCCTTACCACGAGGATCCATCACTACTTGGGATCAAATGACCGAGATATTTTTATTGAAATGCTTCCCACCAGCCAAGACAGCCAAATTGAGGAATGATATCTCTTCTTTTGTGCAGATGGATTTAGAAACTCTTTACGATACATGGGAGAGGTATAAGGACTTATTGAGAAGGTTCCCTCACCATGGGTTAGCTCTATGGTTACAGGTTTAGACTTTTCACAATGGTTTGAACCCCTCAACTAGGCAGATGATCGATGCAGCCGCTGGTGGTACCATAAATAATAAAACACCTGAGGAGGCTTACGAGTTCATTGAAGAGATGTCAATGAATAGTTATCAATGGCAAGTTATGAGGACAAAGCCGGCAAAATCAGCCAGTGTTTTTAATGTTGATGCGGTTACCATGTTGACAAATCAGGTAGAACTTTTAAATAAAAACATTGATAGTTTATGTGGTTCTACACAAGTACATCCAGTGATGTAATGTGACACGAGTGGAGGTGGAATGAGCAATTCAGAAAATCTACCCTACGGTCCTATCATGGAAAATGAGAAAATGAATTATATGGATAATAATCCTAGACCTCAAAATAATCCTTACGGTAATACTTACAATGCAAGTTGGAAGAACCACCCAAATTTTTCATGGGGAGGATAAGGAAATCAAAGACCACCACCATCCCCTCCGGGTTTTTAGCAGCAACCTTATTGGCAAGAAAAGAAACCGAACCTTGAAGAAATATTTGAAAATTTTATTTCGGTGTCAGAAACTCATTTCCAAAATACCGAGACAGCTTTGAAAAATCAGCAAGCATCGATTCAAGGGCTCAAAACTCAAATTGGGCAGCTTGCTAAATTAGTTTCAGAAAGGCAACAAGGTAGTTTGCCTAGTAATGCTGAACTTAACCCAAGAGAGCATGTAAAAGCAGTTACATTAAGGAATGGGAAAGTGTTAATTGAACCAGAAAAGAGGTTGCCACATGAATCTGATAAGGAAAAGGATAAGGAAGTAAAACCTGAAGCAAGTGTAACACCTGTGCTAAAAGAATATAAACCACCGATCCCATATCCAGCAAAGTTGAAGAAAGACCGCATGGATGCCCAATTTGGTAAATTTCTTGAACTTTTTAAACAGCTACATATTAACTTACCTTTTGTTGAAGCTATTACGCAGATGCCTACATACGCTAAATTTCTGAAGGAGCTTCTAACAAATAAAATGAAGTTTGAAGAGATATCTGATGGTCGCTAAACTAACTAAAAATTCAACTTAAGGCAAGTGCACCTATCAAACAGTAGTATAGTTATGGTGAGACTGAAAATATCATATCCACGAGTACTAAAAGTCAGTATCGCACACAGCTTGTGGACACGCTTGTGTGTCGAAGCCATCTGGCCCACACGGCCGCATCGTACGGCCATGTGGTGCTCCCTCCGTTTCTTCCACGTCCGTGGTAAGTCCAACACGCCCATGTCAATTAATCAGGATTACACACGGCCTTCAAGCATGGCCGTGGCATTAGCCCGTGTTCTATTTTGACTTCATTAAATGTTTCATTTTTTTTGGGCAAGTTCTCACACGGCTGCATTACACAGCCATGACGATTTATCGCAACCCATGTCTCTGCTGATTTATTTGGGAAATTAAAGTACAGTTTTAACACAGTCTGGGACACGCTCGTGTCCTTTGGCCGTGTGGTACGCACGACTGATTCGCACAGCCGTGGCTATTTATCATAGCCTGTGTTTTATCCTATTTTATGAAAGATGTTTGTCCTATTTTAGCACGGTTATGGCCACGCCCGTGTTCCCACTCGTGGGGATCCCACGGCTTCAAGCACGGTCCTGTGCTAGGTTATGTGTGCCAAGAATACCTACAATTAGATTTTAAAACAAAAAGGAAAAACAAACTAAGTTATTTAGTGGGGTTAGTGCTCGGGTTACCTCTCGATAAGCGCTTATTTAGACTCTAAGCTTGACTCTACCTTGTGCGTATGTTTAGGAAAGTTCGTGGAGCTGTAGCTCCTCTCTATCGTCTTTAAAATTCTCACTGTTCTAAAGTTTAAGACGATGTCTATTTACCTTGAAAGTGCCTTGCGATGGGTGACTTACCTCTACTGTGCCATATGAAAATATAGTTTGGACTATGAAACGACCTGACCATCGTGATTTATGCTTCCCAGGAAACAATTTGAGCCTTGAATTATATAACAAGACAAGATCTCCAACTTCAAATTGCTTGCATTGCCATAAACAAGCATCGTGGCGGCGCTTCGTTGCTTCCTTGTATAATCGTGAGTTCTCATAGGCATTAGCTTGCCATTCATCTAACTCGTTCAGTTGCATCAATCTCTTTTCTCCTGCAAGTTTGGGATCAAAGTTCAGAAATTTTATAGCCCAGAATGCTTTATGTTCTAATTCAAACGGTAAATGACAACTCTTCCCATAAACGAGTCTGTAAGGAGATGTTCCTATGGGAGTCTTAAAGGCGGTTCTATAGGCCCATAAAGCATCATCTAGTTTCTTTTCCCAATCCTTCCTATTTGACTCTACATTCTTTTCTAGAATCCGTTTAATCTCTCGGTTAGCGACTTTGACTTGTCCACTAGTTTGAGTACAAGGTAAGCTGGTACTTAAAAATGTGATGTTAAGTAAGCTTTGTTACATTACATTATATATGTGTTGTGTATAATTGAATTGGATGATATATTGATAAATCAGAAACTTTGGCACTACGTGTGAGATTTAAACTAGCTTCAGCTACTCGAGGTGCTAAGTGTGCGATACTGACTTAGTCTCGGTTATTTGAGATGGCACTAAGTGTGCGGAACTATTCTAGCTTTAGCTAACTTTATAGCACTAAGTGTACGGATGTTCAAAATACTGATAAATTATGGAAAGTTTGATAACGATCAATAAGAGGTGAGTATGAAAGTGAATAAGTACAGGAAGATCCAGGTATGTACGAGACCTAAGTGGTAGAGGATAGAATGTATGTGAATTTCATTGGGTTGACATACTCTTGAGGATTTATTTTGTGCAAGTACTTATATGTTTCATGTGTTGATGATGATGTGTGTACGAGCTTACTAAGCTATTTATAGCTTACTCTGTGTGATTTCTGTCTATTTTACAGTTATCGTAGCTATCGAAGGCTCAGGATAGTCGAGGATTGTCATCACACCATCAAACTTTTTTTGGTACTTTTGGTAAATGTACATATTCGACGTATGGCATGTATAGGCTAGAATGTCTAAATTTTTAAGCTTGATGTATATATATGTTATGCCATAAGAGTTGGCTAGTAATGATGTGTTTTGTGTTAAGATTTGGTATGGCATTGAATAAGTTATTGAACGATGATGATATAGTTGTAGTGAAGCATGTTTTGAGTATGAAATTGGCTGGAATTGTTGGTGTAATTGCTGCTTATTAATGCTTGTAGGGTTGGACCTTTAAAGGGTGGCAATTTGGCTTAAACTAAGCTTGGATTGTGCCACACGGCCAGGGAACACGGGCGTGCCTTGTGGCCGTGTAAAGAAGTTAGTAGCTAGCTATGTTTTTACACAGCTATGGCACACGGCCGTGTTTGTTGGCTGTGTTAATAAGTTAGTATAGGACTTATGTTTGGCACAGTTGGACCACATGGGCGTGCCTTGTGCCCGTGTGTGTCACACGGCCTAGTTACACGGGCGTGTGACTTTGTCGGTTTTGAAAAGTTTGTTTAAGTTTTAAAAATTCTGAATGGGTTCGGTTTAGTCTCGACCTTCCCTAAATGTATGTTTTGGGTCTTGTAGACCATTTTAATGGATGAATTGTGGATGAATGTAAATGTATTCTGGTTGTATGATATAGGTGATTTGGATTTGTTCTGGTATACTCTGTCTGTTAAGTGATGCCCTTTACCTATTCCGGCAACAGTTACGGGATAGGGGTATTACATTAGTCGAGGTTTTGCATCTGTTTTAGCAAGAAGGTATCGAAGAGCTAAATGATCAATGTAAATGACAACTTTAGATAATATTAAATATGGTCTAAATTTATCGAATGCAAAAACCACAACCAGCAATTTTTTTTAGTCGTCGTGTAATTTTCTTGGGCGGCCGTCAAAGTTTTGCTAGCATAATAGATTGGTTGAAAATGCTTGTCTTTCCGCTGTCCAACGCACCTACTACAAAATAACTTGCATCACACATTAGTTCAAAGGGTAAATTCTAATCAGTTGCAAACTACAATCGGAGCATTAATTAATTTATCCTTAAGAGTGTTAAATGCTTCTAAACATTCCTGACTGAAATTGAAAGGTACACCTTTTTCTAGTAAATTCATTAAAGGCTTAGCTATTTTAGAAAAATCTTTTATGAATCTTCTATAAAATCCTGCATGACCTAAAAAGCTTCGAATAGCCTTAACTGAATTAGGGGGAGGTAATTTCTCAATAGTTTTGACTTTTGCTTTATCAACCTCGATTCCCTTGCTAGAAATTTTGGGGCCTAATACAATCCCCTCACGAACGATAAAGTGACATTTTTCCCAATTTAGTACAAGATTTGTTTCCTCACATGTCATTAGAACTCGTTTTAAATTTTTAAGGCAAAGATGGAAAGAGTTACCGAATACCGAGAAGTCATCCATAAATATCTCCATAATGTCTTGCACGAGTTCATCAAAAATGGCCAACATGCATCGCTGAAAAGTAGCAGGATCATTACATAATCCAAAGGGCATTTGTCGATAAGCAAACGTACCGTATGGACATGTAAATGTCATTTTCTCTTGGTCATCAGGAGCTATTGGGATTTGGAAATAACCGGAGAGTCCATCTAGGAAGCAATAATACATGTGCCCAGATAATCTTTTCAACATCTGATCAATGAATGGTAAGGGAAAGTGATCTTTTCTTGTGGCATCATTCAATTTCCTATAATTAATGCAAATCCCATGACTGTTCGCGTTGGAATTAATTCGTTCTTCTCATTAGCTACAACAGTCATGCCTCCTTTATTCGGAACAACCTGCACAGGACTCACCCAAAAACTGTCAGAAATAGGATAAATAATTCCAGCATCTAGAAGTTTAATTACCTTAGCTTTTACGACTTTTTTCATGTTAAGATTTAATCGTCTTTGAGCTTGCACACAGGGTTTGTATTCATCTTTCATTAAAATTTTATGTGTGCAAAAAGAAGGGTTTATCCCTCTTATGTCAGAAATCTTCCAAGCTATGGCTCTCTTGTGCTCCTTCAATACTTGAAGTAATTCGTCCTTTTCTATTAGCTATAAATCTGAAGCAATAATCACTGGTAATGTGGAATTATTTCCAAGAAACGTATATTCTAAGTGATTTGGTAGTTTCTTCAATTCCAATTTAGGAGGTTCTTCAACAGAGGGTTTTAATTTTAATTCATTGTTTACTTCAATACCCTCGTAACTCTTCTGTCTCAGTGACGGTTCATTGGAATTTAGTTCATCTTTTATCTTACCTATCCCAGAATCATTATCATCTACCTTCTCTCCTTGGGCAAGACACAGTTCCAACGTGTCCTTATGTACGATTTCCTGTAAAGAATCTTGAGTAGCATGATCAATAGAGTCAATAAAATAACATGAGTCATCCTGTTCCCTAGAAAATCTCATGGCATCATAAATTTTAAAAATAATCTCTTTGTCACCTACTCTAAGCACAAGTTTACCATCACCCACATCAATAACGGCTCTAGCAGTGGCTAAAAATAGGCGACCTAAAATTAAAGGCACATCAACATCCTCATCCATGTCAAGCACAAAAAATCAACACGGAATATAAATTTATCTACTTTAACAAGCACATCCTGAATAATTCCCCTATGATATTTAACAGATCTATCAGCTAGTTGAATATTCATCCTAATGGGTTTTGGTTCCCTAAGACCAAGTTGCTTGAACATTTTATAAGTCATCAGATTAATACTAGCACCTAAATCAGCTAGTGCCTTTTCAACATTTAAACTACCAATTAAGCAGGGAATAGTAAACTTCCTGGATCTTTCAATTTGGTTGGCAGTTTATTTTGGAGTATGGCCGAGCATTCCTCGTTGAGTTCTACTGTGGACAATTCTTCAAACTTCCTTTTGTTTGTTAGAAGCTCCTTAAAAAAATTTACGTTTGTAGGCATCATCGAGATAGCTTCAACAAAAGGCAAGTTAATATGTAACTATTTAAAGAGTTCAAGAAATTTACCGAATTGTGCATCCATGCGGTCTTTCTTCAACTTTGTTGGATATGAGATTGGTGGTTTATATTCCCTTGGCACTGAATTTTCATTGTTGTCGGGTTTTACCTCCTCTCCTTCATTTTTGTCTACTTTTTGTGGTAGCTTCTTTTCAGATTTAGCTAACACTTTCCCACTCCTTAGTGTAACTGCTTTCACATGCTCTTTTAGATTGGGTTCGGTGTTACTAGGTAGACTTCCTAGTGGTCTCTCTGAAATCATCTTAGCCAGCGGTCCAATTTGATTCTCGAGCCCTTGGATTGATGCTTGCTGATTTTTAAGTGCAGTTTCAGTATTCTGAAAATGGGTTTCCGCTACTGAAATAAACTTTGTCATCATCTCCTCAAGGTTCAGCCTTTCCTCTTACTGGTAAGGTTGTTGTTGGAAGCCTGGAGGGGGTGGTGGCCTCTGATTCCCTTGTCCTCCCCATGAGAAATTTGGGTGGTTCCTCTAACCTGCATTGTAAGTATTACCATAAGGATTATTTTGAGGCCGAGAATTATTACCCATATAATTCAATTGCTCGTTCTCCATGTTGTGGCCATAGGATGGATATTCTGGATTACTCATTCCACATCCACTTGTATCGCATTGCATTACTGGATGTACCTACGTAGAACCAAGCAAACCATTAATCATTTTATTCAAGGGTTCTACCTGATTTGACAGCATAGTAATTGAGTCGACGTTAAAAATGTCGGCTGCCTTGGTTGGTTTAGTCCTCATAACTTGTCACTGATAATTATTTAGTGACATCTCTTCGATAAACTCATAAGCATCTTCAGGTGTCTTATTATTGATGGTTCCACCAGCAGCTACGTCAATCATTTGTCTAGTCGAGGGATTCAAACCGTTGTGGAAAGTTTGAACCTATAGCCAAAGGGGTAACCCATGGTGAGGGCACCTTCTCAATAAGTCATTGTATCTCTCCCATGCATCATAAAGTGTTTCTAAATCCATCTACACAAAAGAAGAGATATCATTTCTTAATTTAGCCGTTTTAGCTGGCAGGAAATATTTAAGCAAAAAATTTTCAGTCATTTGTTCCCAAGTGGTGATTGACCCTCGTGGTAATGAGTTCAACCACTGTTTAGCCTTATTCCTTAATGAAAAGGGAAATAACTGAAGGTGAATGGCATCGTCAGAAACACCATTGATCTTAAAAGTGTCACAGAATTCCAAAAAATTCACTCAATGGGTGTTTGGATCCTCGTCCTGCAAACCATCAAACTGTTGTATCATTTGAATCGTATTAGGTTTTAGTTCAAAATTATTTGCAGCAACAGCAGGTCTAACTATACATGATTCAGTTCTTGTTAAAATAGGATTAGCATAATCATATATAGTACGAGAAGCAGGATTCTGATCTACTAGATTTGCAGCAACCACGGGAGGTAACGGATTGTTCTGGTTATCAGCCATCTCCTTGGTTGTAGTATGGATACTGTCCTCTTGCCCTTCCTCTATGTATTGTAGGCTTCGCCTTATTTCTCTTCAGTTTTTGTGATTTGTGCTTTCAATCTCACTGTCAAAAAGTAGAGGTCCTGACGGGTTTCTTCTAGTCATAAACTTTAAAAACCTGTCAGAAGTAAATAAAAGAAAATTTAGTAATTAAAAATAGAAACAAAATTAAATAAAAAATAAAAATAATGGCTAAAGTAATAAAAATTAAGCGTTCCCCATATCTTAGTCCCCGGCAACGGTGCCAAAAACTTGATGGTCGCTAAACTAACTAAAAATTCGACTTAAGGCAAGCGCACTTATCAAACAGTAGTATAATTATGGTGAGACCGGAAATATCGTATCCACGAGGACTAAAAGTACTAGTAATTACTATCTTTTTATTATCTAGCCTAAGAATTAAAGAATGTTTTTATCTAAAACTAATTATCTAATTAACTAAGATTACGACAGAGATTAAAGTTGGAAAATACTTTTTTAGAAAACCGATGGAGGAGACAATACCCAAGGAAGAATCCACCTAGACTTCACTTATTACCTTTGAATTAGACGATTTATTTACTTGACTTAATCCGTAGAATACCTTTTGAGACTAAAAACAACTGACTCTAGGTTGATTAATCGAAATCTCTTTCTAATTTAAACCCTTATTGTCGCATTAACTCGATCTATGGATTCCCTTATTAGATTTGGCTCTATCCGGCAAATTTATGTCGTCTTATCTCTAGGATTGCATTCAACTCCGCTTAATTATGAATGATCTACTCTTAAATAGGGGCTTTTCCTCCACTGAATAAGCACATCAAAAACCAGAATTAATATCCTAGAATATTAAAGCAAGGATTAAAACTCACAATTAATAATAAGAACAAGTATTTATCATATAAATCAAAGAGTAATAAGATTCATCTTAGGTTTTATCTCCCTTAAGTATTTAAGGAGTTTAGTTCATAATAATAATGGAAAACATCTCAAATTTTGGAAAACAACAAAACATAAAGAAACCTAAAGAACTTCTAGGAAATTGGATGGAAAATCTTCAGTCTTGATGTAGATCCTGCCTCCAAGGTGATTCCGATGGCTTTCCTTCAGTATTTCTGCCTTCTACTCTGCGTGTCCCCTTTAATCTTTTTCTAGGGTGTTTATATAGGCTTTGGAATGCTTTAAAACCCTCAAAATTAGCCTTTTCTGAGTAGAATTAGACTTGGGCTCGACAGGGACACTGCCGTGTGCCACGCTCGTGTAAAGGTGCTTAGGCCATGTGCAATTCTAACTTGGATTAATGTCGACACGGCCATGACACACGAGAGTGTGGTTTACCCGTGTGTCACACACAGGCGTGTGGAACACCCGTGTGGAAGTGCCTAGACCGTGTGAAACACTATTTTAGGCCCAATTTGTCTGTTTTTGGCCCGTTTCTCACTCTTTTTGCTATCCTAAGCTTTCCTGAGTATAGAACATGAAATTAAAGGATTAGGAGCATCAAATTCAATGAAACCAAGGAAAAATCATCCATAAATATGCTAAGCATGGGGTAAAAATATGTATATATTATGGTTTATCAATATCTACTGTGGAACTCAACGAGGAATGTTCGGCTATTCTTCAAAACAAGCTACCAACCAAGTTGAAAGACCTAGAAAGTTTCAATATTCCCTGTTTAATTGGTAGTTTGAATATTGAGAATGCATTAGTTGATTTAGGTGTCAGTATTAATTTGATGGCTCAGTATTAATTTGATGCCTTATAAAATGTTCAAGCAGCTTGGTCTTGGGGAACCAAAACCCACTAGGATAAGTATTCAATTAACTGATAGATCTGTTAAGTATCTTAGGGGTATTATTGAAGCTGTCCTTGTGAAAGTAGATAAATTCATATTCCTTGTTGATTTTGTTGTGCTTGACATGGATAACGATGTTGAGGTACCTTTAATTTTAGGTCGCCCATTTTTAGCTCCTACTAGAGTTGTTATTGATATGGGTGACGGTAAACTTGTGCTTAGGGTAGGTGACGAAGAAATTATTTTTAAAATCTATGATGCCATGATATTCTCTAGAGAACAAGATGATTCCTGTTATTTTATTGATTCTATTGATCATGCTACTGAATATTCTTTACAGGAAATCGTTCATAAGGACACGTTGGAACTGTGTCTTGCTTAAGGAGAGGAAGTAAATGATGATGATGCTGTGACAGGTAAGACAAAAGTTGAATTAAATTCTAATGAGTCTTTGTTGAGACAAAAGAATTATGAGGGTATTGAGGTGAACAATGAATTAAAATTAAAACCCTCTATTGAAGAACCTCCTAAATTATAATTAAAGCAATTACCAAATCACCTAGAGTATGCATTTCTTAAAAATAATTCTACATTACCAGTGATTATTGCTTCAGATTTGCAGCCAAACAAAAAAGATGAGCTACTTCAAGTGTTGAAAGAGCATAAAAGAGCCATAGCTTGGAAGATTTCCAACATTAGAGGAATCAGTCCCTCTTTTTGCACCCATAAAATTTTAATGGAAGATGAATATAAACCTTGTGTGCAAGCTCAAGGATGACTAAATCCTAACATGAAAGAAGTCATGAAAGCTGAGGTAGTTAAACTTCTAGATGCTGGAGTTATTTATCCTATTTCTGATAGTCCTTGGGTGAGTCCTCTGCAGGTTGTTCCTAAAAGGCATGACTGTTGTAGCTAATGAGAAGAACGAATTGATCCCAACACGAACAATCACGGGATAGAGAGTTTGCATTAACTATAGAAATTTGAAGATGCCACAAGAAAAGATCACTTTCTCTTGCCATTCATTAATCAGGTGTTGGAAAGATTATCTGGGCATATGTATTATTTCTTTCTAGATGAACTCTCTGGTTACTTCCAAATTCCAATAGCTCCTGAGGATCAAGAGAAAACGACATTTACATGTCCATACAGTACGTTCGCTTATCGACGAATGCCTTTTGGATTATGCAATGCTCCTGCTACCTTGCAACGCTGCATGTTGGCCATTTTTGATGAACTCGTAGAAGACATTATAGAGGTATTTATGGACGACTTCTCGGTATTCGTTAATTCTTTCCATATTTGCCTTAAAATTTTAAAACAAGTTCTAATGAGATGTGAGGAAACGAACCTTGTACTTAATTGGGAAAAATGTCACTTCATGGTTTGTGAAGAGATTGTACTAGGCCACAAAATTTCTAGTAAAGGGATCAAGGTTGATAAAGCAAAAATTGAAACTATTGAGAAATTACCTCCCATTAGTTCAGTTAAGGCTATTCGAAGCTTTTTAGGACATGCTGGGTTTTATAGAAGATTTATTAAGGATTTTTCTAAAATAGCTAAGCGTTTAAAGAATTTGTTAGAAAAAAATGTGCCTTTCAATTTCAATCAAGAATGTTTAGAAGCATTTAATACTCGTAAAGATAAATTAATTAATGCTCCGATTGTAGTTGCACCTAATTGGAATTTACCTTTTGAACTAATGTGTGATGCAAGTGATTTTGCAGTAGGTGCAGTGCTTAGACAGCGAAGGGATAAGCATTTTCAACCGATTTATTATGCTAGCAAGACATTGATAGCCACACAAGAAAATTACCCAACTACTAAAAAAGAACTATTGGCTGTGGTTTTTACATTCGATAAATTTAGACTATATTTAATATTATCTAAAGTTATCGTCTACACTAACCATTCGGCTCTTCTTTATCTCCTTACTAAGTCAGATGCAAAGCCTTGACTAATAAGATGGATTTTATTGTTGCATGAATTCGATTTAGAAATCCAAGATAAGAAGGGAGCCGAAAATCTTATAGCAGATCACTTATCCAGGCTAGAAAACCTACATCTTAAGGAGATTGATGAAAATGAGATAAATGATTCGTTTCCTGAAGAACAACTCTTGGTTATAACTGACTCTAAAAGCCCTTGGTTTGTGGATATTGCGAATTATCTAGCTGCTAACATCCTTCCAAAAAGGTTGACACATCATCAAAAGAAGCGATTCTTTGCCGATGTGAAAAATTATTTTTGGGAGGATCATTTCCTTTTTCGTGTATACGCAGATCAAGTAATTCAAAGATGTGCTGCAAAATCAAAAACGAGAAAGATCTTGGAACACTGCCACTTAGGGCCAACAGAAGGACATTACAGTGGGACTAAGACAGCACATAAAGCACTCGAATCAGGTTTTTATTGGCCCACACTATTCAAAGATGCTAACAGGTATGTTACTTCTTGTGATAAATGCCAGAGAACAGGTAATATCTCTAATCGTAATGAAATGCCTCAAACGTATATGCTCTCATGTGAAATATTTGATGTTTGGGGTATTGATTTTATGGGCCCATTCCCTAGTTTGTATAGAAATAAATATATCCTAGTAGTAGTCGATTATATGTTGAAATGGGTAGAAGCTCAAGCTTTACCTACTAATGATGCTAGAGTGGTAGTTAGATTCCTTAAAAAGCTATTTTCTCAATTCGGAACACCTAGAGCAACCATTAGTGATAGGGGTACACACTTTTGTAATGCTCAATTTGATAAAATACTTAAGAAATATGGAGTATATCATAGGACAACTACCCCTTATCACCCTCAAACTAGTGGACAAGTCAAAGTCGCCAATCGAGAACTTAAACGCATCCTAAAGAAAACTGTAGAATCAAATAGGAAGGATTGGGCGATAAAACTAGATGACGCTTTATAGGCCTATAAAACAGCTTTTAAAACTCTCATAGGACCTCTCTTTACAAACTTGCTTATGGGAAAAGCTGTCATCTTCCATTCGAATTAGAGCATAAAGCATTTTGGGCTATAAAATTTTTAAACTTTGATCTCAAACTCGCAGGTGAGAAGAGATTGATGCAGTTGAACGAGTTAGATGAATGGCGAGCAAACGCTTATGAGAACTCACGATTATACAAATAAGCGACAAAGTGACACCACGACGCTCATTTAAAGCAGCCTAAACAATTTAAAGTTGGAGATCTTGTCCTCTTGTATAATTCAAGGCTCAAATTCTTCCCCGGAAAGCTGAAATCAAGATGGTCGGGTCCATTCATAGTGCAAACCATTTTCCCATATGGTACGATAGAGGTAACTCCCCCAGAATTTGTCACATTCAAGGTAAACGGTCATCAGTTTAAACTTTATAATGGTGAGGATTTCAAAAATGATAGAGAGAAGCTTCAGCTCCTCGAACCTTTGTAACCATGCGCACAAGGTAAGTCTAGCTTAGATTTTAAATAAGCGCTTCTCGGGAGGCAACCTGAGTACTAACCATACTAATTCTCTTAGTTTTTACTTCATATTATGCATGTTTTCTGACCCACACGACCTGGACACACAGGCTTGTCCTAGGCCGTGTAGCTTAACATGGGGTAATAATAACATACACGGTTCTGCGATATAACCGTGTGGACCACACAGCCTGAGAACATGGGCGTGTCCTAGGCCGTGTTGACCCTGGAGCTAAATTTTCCCAAATATCGACAGAAACACGGCCTAACAGAGACCAGACGGGCGTGTGACATGACCATGTGAACCGCACAGCCTGGACACATAGGCGTGTCCCGGGTCGTGTAAAAACTGGAGCTAAATTTCTAAATTTTAAATAAGTTAGAGAGCTCCACAGGCAAGCACACGGCTGTGTGTTCGGACACACGGGCGTGTGGGAGACCATACGGGCTTGGGAGAATTGAACAACATAGCACACGACCGTACGATACGGCTGTGTGAACCACACGACCTAAACACGTGGGCGTGTTCTAGGTCGTGTTAAAATTGGAGCTTAATTTTCAAAATTTAAATAAGTTAAAGAGCTACACGGGCGGGCACACAGCCGTGTGTTCAGACACACGGGTGTGTGGGATACCACACGGGCATGGGAGAAGCAAACAATGAAGCACACAGCCATGCGATACAGCCGTGAACCACACAACCTAAACACAAGAGCGTGCCCAAGGCCGTGTGATGAGTGGGCTATTAATTTTTCGACGAACACGGGCCTGAAGTCGAGCCACACGGGCGTGTGACACAGCCGTGTGGCCCAACACAGACCGTTACACAATCGTTTTCAATTTAAAACCCTCAAACCCTAAATCTCTTTTCCATTTTTATTTTTCTTCCCCATCTTCTTCAACCCCTAGCCAACGTTACTATTCCCTTCCCTTATTTCGACCACCACCCTCCCCCTCCGTTAGCCTCACCCTCGCGACCTCCTCTCCTCCCTCCTTCGTTTTCTTTTCTCCTTTTCCCCATTCCTTCTTTCTTTCCTTTTTTATTCCTTTTCCTCCCTCTTTTTCCCCTTACCTGCACGACCACCAGCCTACTCCCCTCTCCACCGTAGCTCCCTCACCGTCCAACCCTTCGCCCGTCGACACCGCTGTCCGTTCGAAGTCCGGTCACCAACCATCACCGTCGGGTCCCCCTTGTTACTCATTACTCTTTTAGTATTACTATTATTTATTTATTTATTTACTTTATAATCCTTTCTTTATTGCATAAATATTATTATTAATTATTTTATCGATTATTAGCATTATTGATTTGTCATCTGATTATATTGGGTACTATTTTAGACTAGTATACCAAATACTTATTGGTTTAATTCATTATTCACTGTTTCTATTAACAATTTGTTCCTACCATTAGGTTCATTCCTTCATTTAGGTATTGTTGCTTATTTCTGTTATAATTAGCTTATTTAGGTTACCTATTTTTATCCTTAACTATTATTATGTCATGACTTGTTTTTGTTCCTTATTATTTTATCACGTTATCTCATGCCAATATCACCATATTATTTTTGCATACTTGGATTTGAGTACACATTGTTTAGACACAAATTATTATTTAGGATTAATTAAACTTTGCTTTATCAGCTTTTATTTACAGAATTAGTGATTATTTACTTATTTACTGATGAACTCTTTTCTTCTTATAGGCATACTATGACGAACACACGTGGCAAGTCCAAAGTCGTTGTTCCCGCTTCGAAAAAGCAGAAGGGCCCAGGAGCGACCTCCTCCTCGAGCGCATCTGTCGAGCCTCGGCCCCCTTATCTTTGATTTTTGGCAAGCCCCCAAGAGGAATTGTACCAACTTCATCGGGTACGACCCCTCAGTGTCGGTCGCTGAATTGATTGGGCTGCGCTAGAGCAGGTCCATTTGGCTGATGATATACGCGCGATTATTACCACAGCCCCGTGGGATAGGTTCTTCACTATCATCGAGCCTACCTACTCGGAGCTCACCCTAGAGTTCGGTGCCACATTTTCGGTCCAATAGGCACCATCACCTTTCGCCTTGGTGAGTTGGTGCGGCACATGAGTGTCCCAGAGTTCGGTGCTACTTTGGGACTCTACATAGAGGATTTCATGAGCGCTGAGGACTTTCTTCAGCTCCATCAGCATATTCATCACTCACCTTCGCACTATTGGAATGCTCTTACGGGCGGCCTGACTATCTATGACGCAAGTAGCTCGAACGCGATGCATCTCCCTTTGACCCTACGGTATATTCACGCCCTCCTAGCTCACACTTTGACAGGACAGATAGAGAGCACCGGAGTGGTTAGTACCTATGACGCATATTTTCTGTGGAGCATGACTACAGGACATGTGTTTAATTTGGCATATTTCATCGCACTCACTTGCCACAATTAGACTGAAAGCCATAAGAAGGGCCCCATCTATCTCGGCCCTTACATGACTCGCCTTACTTGACACTTCAATTTACTCGACACACCGGAGCAATCCTCGACCCTTACCTTAGTCAGTCAGATCTCCCCTCAGGATATCTTGAGCATGATCCACATGAGGATGATTGAGTGGCGACATGGAGTGGACCCACCTCAGTAGAGACTAGTACAGTCTGACATTCAGTACAACCCAGAGGATGTCACTGATGATATTCCTCCCTATCACGAGGACCCACCACAGCCTCCACCATCGAGTCACCAATATGCTCCTTCTGCTGCTAGCTCTCTAGGAGTATCCTCCGAGGAGTTTGCTAGTTTCCGTCAGTACTGTGCTCAGAGGTTCGACAGTATTGATGCACTCTGCAGCAGATCTATTAGTATCTTCATATCGCTCCTCCAGCGCCACCGACTTGTGACACTGATCAGTCAGATGATGACGACCATTGAGTCCATTTATTTTTATTTATTTTTATTTATTTATTTTTATTTTTATTTTTATGTTTATCTTTATTTATGTTTATTTTGTTTTCCTATTTTGAACTTTATTTTAATTATTATGGTTGTTTCTTTACAAGTAGCCCTTTAATCTTCTTCAAGCATTGTGTTTATTTTCTTATTAGTTGCTCAAAATTTTGCACTACCCCTACATTTATCTACAATTCCGCCTTTCACTATTCTGGGAAATTCATCCACTATGCAGGGCGGTTTCAATTATCTTCCTATCTTATGATATTGTTGTCTCTATTATGATTTATATTTTTTTGTACATTGAGGACAATATACATCTTAAGTTTTGGGAGGTTATTTATATGATTATTTGAAAATCTCTGAATTATGCCTTGCGTTTAAGTAATTTGCTCATATTACTTTTATAATGAACTCTTATTAATTTGTGATTTTCAATGATATGTTTTAGATTAAATTCATAGATACTTTTGCATTGATGGTTTAAACTTTAATATACTAGAGAATCAAGCTTGGCAAGTCTATTTTTCAAAATTAAAAATTTTTAGGTTGTTTCCCTAAATTTAGGTATTACCTTGAAGTTTGAAATTTGCAAGATTGACATCAAAAGCCATAATTTTTGTGAGATTTTGAGCCTTTAGAGCATACATTTTTTCATGCTCACTTTATTATTGGTTATGAGTGTGTCAATATTGAATTGTTATTCTAGAACTTGCTTCGATTATAAATGTCGAGACCACACCTTTGATTTGATATACTGAGATGATAAAGGCACCTAGTTTTAAGCCACTTATCCCATAAAAAGCCTACCTTCATAATTAACCCTTAGTGAACCCCTTTGAGCTTAACAAACCATTTCTTAATTTACCCTAAATATTAACCCATACATCATACTTTTTGATTCGTTGAGAATTTTTCATATTTTATTAACTCCCTTTTTGTCGAGATTTGATTTGTTTAACTGCCTAACTATGTTCTTTTCTTTAGTTGTATAATTTTATCTTATTATTCATTCATTTGAAAAAGAAAAGAAAAGAAAAGAAAATAATAATAATAATAATAATAATAATAATAATACATATATGTTGATTTTTATTAGTTCTTTATTTTAAGCTTAAGTAATTAATTTCATATTCTGTGAAGAAGCTCGTGGTTTTTCTTTAATAATTTCGGTTGATGCAATTATTCAACATTAGCTTATTTTTCTAGTTAGGTAATTGATCAATTTGATCTCAATTCTAATCTTCTTTTTCAGCCTTTATCCGCACCTTTAACCCAAGCCCCGTTACAACCCTTTAAAGACCTTTTGATTTGTGTATCATCTCATTTATAGTGGTGGAGATTTGATTTTCATGCAAGCCTATGGTAATAACTTTTCATGCTTGACTCTTGAGTGCTTAATTTTTGAACCTTAAACACTTTGAGTGATTTGAGTGATCCTTTAGTGAGGATGTCAAATCTTGTCAGTTTTAGATTAAAGGTAATTATTTAGATAAAGGGAAATACCTATGTTTTCATGCTTTAAAAGTGCTAGACTTTGATTGCTTGTGCATTTAGTGCTCTTTTAGTTGAGTTATCAATGTATGATTATTTGTGAAATTATGATAAGACATTATTGATGAGAATTATGAATTAAGAGAAGTTTAATTTTAATTGTGAGTTAAGAATTTTGCTTAAGGACGAGCAAACGCTTAAGTGTGGGGATATTTGATAAACCATAAAAGTAACACATTCTAATCCCATTCTTAGCATATTTTTGGATGATTTATCATATAATTCATTGAATTAGATGCTCTTCATTCTTTAATTTCATGTTTTATACTCAGGAGAGCATAGAGGAACAAAAGGAGCAGAAAACGGGCCAAAAAGGGCAAAACAGGCTGATTGAAGCACCCACACGGCCAAGACGAATTCCACATGGATGGAGCACACCCATATGGCAGCTCGTGTCGATATCACTCCAGGTTTTCTCAAATACGCGAAAAAAGCCAATTTTTAGGGTTTCTGAGTAGTCTAAAGTCTATAAATACATACCAGAGGAAGACCTAAGGGAAAACGCAGAGTAGAACACAAGAATTACTCAAAGAACACCAACGGATTCAGCTCGGAAGCAGGATCTCCTTCAAGACTGAAGATCTCCCTCCAATTTCTCTCGAAGTTTTTGGGTTTATTTATGTTTTGTTATTTTTCAATTTTTAAGATATTTTCCTACTACAATATGAACTAAACTCCCTAAATACCTAGGGAGGATGAAACCTAAAACGAATCTTATTATTTAATATTCTGAATTTAATGATAAATACTTGTTCTTGTTCTTAATTATGTTTTCTTAATTCTTGTTTTAATATTTCAGGATATTAATTCAAGTTGATGTGCTTATTCAGTGGAGAAAAAGTCCCTGTTTAAGAGTAGATCTACCATAATTAAGTGGAGTTGCATGCAACCCTATAAATAGGGTGACATAAATCTGCCGGATTAGAGTCAAATCTAATAAGAGAATCCATAGATCGAATTAATGCGACAATAGGGGTTTTAATTAGAAAGAGATTTCAATTAATCAACCTAAAGTCAGTTGTTCTTAGTCTCGAAAGAGATATTAACATAATTTAGGGATTTCTACGGATCAAGATAAGTGAATAAATTGTTTGGTTTAGAATCAGAATAATAAGTGAAGTCTAGGTGGATTCTTCCTTGGGTATTGTCTTTATTATTGGTTTATTCGATTATTTTCTTCACTCTCTGTCGCGTTCAGTAGTTAATTAGTTAACTAATTTTAGATTAAAACAAATCTCTTATATTTTAGGCTAAATAATAGAAAAAGAGTTAATACTAGTACTTTTAGTCTTTGTGGATACGATACTCTGGACTCACCGTAACTATACTACCATTCGATAGGTGCGCTTGCCTTAGTCATGATCGTAGTCTAGTTTAGTGTTCATAAAACGATCAGAACATGTTTATCTCGGTTAGAGAATCGGTAAGGGTTGGTTTGCAGGTCATACCGAGACTAGCTACGAGAGGAAGAATTGGTGCTTAGGACGTTCTTAACTATTATAGCTAGCTTATCGTTTGGAGGAGAAGATTAATTTTTTAAGGATCGATTCTTAACACGGAATTTACCAAGTCTAAGGCTAAGGCTTATTATTTTTGTTTGAAAAATCCTATTATTTTTGACACGATGAATATTCTATTCCTAAGTGAACACAGAAGTTTATTACGACATCCAATCCCTGTGGACTCGACCCTACTACCACTCTTTACTACAATTTAGAGTTATTTTTGTAGGAATTATTTTTGGTGGTTTCGACGCCCATCACACATCATCTTTGTTCATATTCGTCAATTCACATCACAAACTTTTACACAATACATACATATCGAATTCACATTTAATTGCACTTGAAGTGCAAAAATAATGCTCATTGAGCCATCATATATCCATCAACATATGAGTGCATTAAGATCAGTTTATCACATACAAAAACCTGTTACATTAGCATCATATTCCACAATGCAACACATACATACTTACCGACTTTTGCACACTTTCACTGCACATCTTTCAATTGCTAACACAACATCATTATTGTCATTCGACATATTTAATATACCCACAATACAATACAATTCACAATATTGTATCATAACAATCAATTCATAGTTATTCACATATTCGCATAATTTGCCAAAAATAAAACAAGAAAAATAGAAAGCTTACACTCGGAACTTATGATAAAGGTTTGGGCTATTCCTAAGCTCCCAATCAATACTAATAATAATGTCTACAAGTAGCAATTCCAAACACTCACCAATTACGCTTTCACTGAAAAGCTGAAAGCTTAAACTAACTTTTCTTGTCTTTCGCCTTGCTTGTAGAAGGTTCCAATGGTTCCAATGCTTCACACATATTAACCACACAATATACACAATCAAAATTCAGCCAAAGACTCACTTAAACCAACCAAAAATGCAAGCCTAAGCTATATTTCTCAAGAAACTGAAATTTCGACTAACAAACTTAAAACTCAAATATATCGGCCTATACTTAATCTTTTTTCCTAAAATAAATTCCATTCACCTAATTATTCACCTACCACTAATTCTCAACCTTTAAACTACTCAATTCATTGTATTGAAATTTTTGACATGTTTATGGCAATTTTCACGAAAATTCATTAAATCCTTAGAAATCTTTAACAGAACTTTAAAGTAAGTTTAAAAACCTTCTAATCATGTTAAAACTATTTTAAAAACACTTTGAGGCCATATTTTTATCCACAAACCCGAAATTCACCATTAAAGGCCTAATTTTTTACTTTTATTTAAAACATGTGTTTCAATGGCTATGAATTCAGTTTATAGGACTAGATATCATTTAAAACTCATAAAAAGTCGAATGGTTACCTCCGATGGAAGAAAAATGAACTTTGACGCTAATCCAAAAAAAACACACGTTTGGAGAAGATGATGGAGATGATGAAGTTTTTGGGTGATTTTCGTGGTTTTTATAGAGGTTTATAACTTAAGAGATGGTAGAAACCAAAAGGAATTAGAATTTGGAGTTCAAAATTGATTGAAATAGAAAGAGAGAATCAAGGGACAGCAAACACAAATTTTGGTAGTTTTTACGTGAAATAACTTAGTGAAGAGAGGTTATTTAGCTTGAATTTTAAAATCTGGTTAAATTGCTTCTTAAAAACTCTCAATTTTGACTCTTTTACAAATCAGTCCTATTTTCAAATTAAAGGTATTTAAAACTCATTTTAAGAAATTGGTTTAATTTTCAAAAAATCATAATTAAAAACATTACCGATATGTCATGTCACAAAATTCCGAACACTCTAAGGCTAAAATTCCTAAAATGCCCCTAAAACTCCTACGCCCTATTTTGGGGTGTTACACATCTATGCGTGAAAGAATTTCACGTGGAGTTTTTTTTATGGTTTTCCCTTTTTAAAAATAATTTTATACATCTTATATTTCGTATATATATATATATAGTATGTAGAGTAAGGGTGTGACATATGTACAATAAGATATAGTTAATTTTTTAAAAAATTAATATATAAACAAACGAGACACTTGTTATATTTTTAAGCATGCTTATGGAACCTAAAACCTTTACAAAGTGTGTATCAAATAATTACTTATCATATGTCATGCATGTAAATTTTTGAATTGATCTGATATCTATATTATATCGATCTAAAGTATTGTTTATAATTATATTTATTAAGTGATAGAAATTTTTTTACATAAAAAATAGCTAAAAAAATTTAATTTACGTTAAATTTGACTATATATGATCTATATAAATGGAATATAATATATGACCATTAAATCGTTAAAATGTTAATAATACATAAATATCAATTTTACTGCAGATCTATTTTCATACTCATCACTTTTTTTTTTAATATTTTCTTTATCATTTTTTCCCTTCCCTACACTTTCTCTTCTTCTTTAGCCCTAACCTAGTCCTTACCTACTCCATCGATCGTCGATGCCTTTTCAGCCAACTAAGACCACCAGACGAGAGCCCAACACTTTGATTATTTTGGGTTTTAAGTCCTGTTATTTTTGTTTATTTTATTTTTGTTATTTGTTGTTATTTAAAATGATGTGTTTCACCAAATGTTTTAATGAAACACTGTGTAGAAGAGCTGGCCTAACGGTCTGCTAAATATGGGTTGTACAACTATTTTGGTTTATCTCATTTCCTATAGGTTGCATACTTTGGCTGCCACAGTTATGAAATTACACGTGAATTGATTTCTCCTCTCTCTCAGTTCTTTCTATTCCTTCTCTAATATTCTTCTCCCTCTTTTGTTTTTTCTTTTAAAAAATCTACCACATCAAAGGTATCAAAGCCTACAATTCTCCATGACCAGTAAAGGCTCAACTACCCATCTCTAGAAAAGATGTCCCACATCCAATAACAAATGTCTCAAATGTAGGCAGACCTTTCTCAACTTAACGGTAGAAGGGAAGAACTCCGTGGAGAGCTTCAAGCAAAAATCTAGGTTCTTTTTTGGTAGTATTTGGGCTATGTGAATTCATCGACAGTTCCTAAACATTATCAGGACAAGGGTAATGGAATATGTGGGGAGGCTCCACCTTGTTCCACCAAGGAAGCTTAGGCAAATTTGGGGCCAACGAGAGTATAGCATCCTGCTCGACGAAGTCCTGATGATCAAACAATGTTATTGGAAGCAAGGCACAAAGAGTAAAGATTAAGCGAATAAGACATAACGATTTGACTAAGCATAAGAAAGTCCTCAAAAACGCCTATACGTCCAAGCTCGACAGGGTCTGAAAGAAAAGTTTCGTAAGAAGTGTTATGGAGAACTGAAAGTATTTTGCCTGTGAGGCCTGCTATAATAAGAATAGTTAAGTTAAATCATGAAAGGGATAATGTATGACAAAAAAAAAAGAATAATGGTATGAATGAATGAATACATGGATATGGCGCATAGTCATAGAAGGGTATGATTGGTGAATTAGTATTTGATAACTCTTGAAAAGAGTTATAATTCATGCCTTTAGATTGGGTCAATTGTCAGTACTTAAATGAACTTAGTTGCATTTTAGGATATTATTTTAACATTTTAAGACATTGAATAGGAAGCTTGGATGGTTCTTAAATATTATTATTTCTTACTTTCAATTGCATGTGGAAGGGTTGTGTTTGGTGGTTTGGCAGGTGCAGATTGAGGAAGGAGAAATGAAGGAGTGAAGGTTTGCTGGGGAAAAAAGTTGGACACTTTGTCAGCACGAATACCGTGGCAATTCCAGAAAGACTGAGTCAACACTCAACGCATACCAGTTTCAGCCCAACTGTACTTGTACCAGGAAAATCTGCCTAAAAAATAAGAGAAGATAATCTTGGGCTATTGGTTTTTATCCTTGAGAAATGAATTTAAAAAGAGGAGAAGATAATATTGGGTTGTTGGATTTACCCTAGGGAAAATGCCTATAAAAAGCCAAAGGGGGAAATCCAATAAGGGCAAACAACGGGGAGAGATCCTTAAGCAAGAATAAAGGGTAGCAATTTTGGAGGTGAATTAAATTTTGGATAAGTAATTTACTGAGTTGTGTTAGAGGTGAATTAAATTTTGGCAATATTATTAATATTTACGGAGTTATATTAGAGGTGAATTAAATTTAGGATAAGTAATTTTCATGAGTTAAGAGTTATTAAGGTACAAGGACTAAATCGTGTTAAAGTTAAAATATTAAATTATAATTAAATCATAAAATAAAATAGAAATAAAGGACTTAAAAAGCAATTATACCTTTGCTTAGTTGTAATGGGATTTATATATATTATATATAAGTTGTATGTATTATGTCAACCTTAATAAATATTATATCAAATTATAATGAAATATAATATAATAAATAAATAAATGAAAAACAAAATAAAGACAATTGGAAGATAATTGAATGAAAGAGAATTCTTTCATGCAACCATTTTTTACGAAGCTAAGAAGAAGAAGAGAAAGAAACGCACGGCTTAGGGGCTTTAGGTTCAAGCTCAAAATTGGTTAGTGCAATTTAGTCATTTTCTTGTAATTTTTACATTTTTGGAATCTCAGTACCTAGAGCTAGCCAACCCATGTTTTAATTTTTAATAATTTTTAAGTTTGAACATGTTACCATTGTTGATTATTTAGAGTTTTAGAGATTAAATTGATAGATTTTTAAGCTAGAAGTGAAAAAGGACTAACTTGTGGAGTCAATTATTGATTTTGAGCAATAGGGACCAAATTGTGAAAAATTCAAAATGAAGGGGTAAAATTGAAAAATAAGGAGCTAAATTTGGCTTAAAGTGAAATTAGTATAAAAATTTGAGGTTAAATGTGGGGGTTAAATTAGTCTCGATTTAGGGACTAAACTGAAGTTTAAGCAAATGTAGTATAAAATTTGAAATTTAATGAGAATTGAATTGTCTATTATTAATTTATTTTAATTGTTTTATTTTGTAGCTAACGTCATCCCGGAATCCTCGAGTAAGAAGGGGAAAGACTAGGTCGACGTCAAGTAGCTCAGAATATATGATTTATGTTTCTATAATCCGAACTAAATTATAAATTGTTCATAATGATTTTATTGTCATGGTAAGCATTTAAGGTGAGAATTTTATTCAACTGGACTTATGTGAATCGATGGTTGATTATGAAGACTCAATTGTGCATATTTGATATATATATATATATAATTGTATAAATGTACTAGTAGAGTATATATGTTGGAATAAATAAGGTCGTTACTAAGTTGAGTAATGTATATATACATATAAATATTGAAAATAGATGTAAATTTGTATGTTGGTTGGTGTTGAGAATACAAAATAAGAATCTCAGATATAGATGGCATGCAATAGGATAGGATGAGTTCAGGGATTACTTCGACTTCAAGTCTGTCGAAACCATTTTTAAATCGAGTTTTGGAAAATGGAAATCGACTTTAAGAAAAATAAAAATGGGAGTCGCCACCAATCTTTTTATGTGTGATTGGATCACCAATAAAACATTTAAAATTGTTAGTTTTGGTTTACGAAATCAAGAAAATGGGTTCGGGAGTCGGTTACGAACGAGGAAGGGCTAGCATCCTTGTAATGCCCAAAAATTGGTACCTAATTGATTATCAAGTGTCTTTAATATCGGAAATTTGAAAGTTTTAAGATGCAATCCTCTTTTAATATTTTTGATTTTGAAGATTAGGGTTCACTTGTATCAAATGAATCAAAATATTACATCCAATAAGTTAGGACACAATATTTTTAAGATATTTGACACTAAGTTAGCCTTTTTGGAAATCCTTATCTCGAAACGACAAAATGCCATATCCAGTAAGTTAGGACACAACGCCTTGAAATTCCGAGACAATTACTTGCACTTTGAAAACCTTAAAAACTTAGAAGGGTGCTTGATTATTTGAACTTAACGAGAAAAGTTGCAACCCAATAAGTTAGGGCACTACTTTTATCGAAATTTCCAAACACCAAGTATTGCCTTTATTTTTATAAAACTTTTAAATATTGTTTTAAATGACCTTCTAGAGTGACAATTCTATATTACAAAACATAGATATTCAAATAACGTATATTACAAAGTATTATAACACTTTATACAAATGCAATCACTATATAGAGGGCAAAATAGAATAATAAAAATAATCATGCTAAGCAAATAGGAATATACCCAAAGGAAAACATAATAAACGCACTAATTATACAATATATATCATAAATAAAACATTAAATAATATAAAAAAAACATGGTAAATATTAATGTGTAAAATATGTATGAGTAAAAATAGATGACATGCATAGAAAATGGATAAATAGAATCTACATAAAATGTAAAATATACAATCCAATAATTTAATGTACACATGAATGGATTAATAAATGAAATGATGCATATAATATAATATATCAATGTACATATATATAAAATATGCATAAATAAATTATAAAAACCTAAGATATTACATAACATATAAAATACATAACATAACAACAATACATTAATTCTAAAGTAAAAACAAATATTATATAATAATTAAAAAAACATAAGTTTTAAAAAATATATATATAATATAATCAATTGATAAATAGAATGAGCATATAAAAAAATGTGATATTTAATAATAAATTTAGAATATAATATATAATAAAGAATATATTTATATGAATAATAATTATAAAAAAATATAAAATATATTGGTTTTAAAAAATAATGTATAAAATACCAAACATGTAAAAGAATTTATATTTATAATGAAATAATTATAATATATATAAATATAAGTTTAGAATAATATAAAATAAGTAATTAATGATGAAATATACATATTATACAAATTATAATATTATAATATCTTCAAGATGTGTAATAACAGAATATAAATAAAGTAATTATTAACATATAAATAAAAATAAGTATATAATACAAGTTAAAAACCTTTAATGATAATAATTTCTAGATAAAAATGTATAATAATAATAATTTGTGAAAAACAATATATAATAAATAATAATATAAATAATATATAATAAAATAATTATAATATATAATATAAAAATAAGGTTAAAAATAAAACAAATAACAATATAAAAATATATATATAATAATAAAATATATACATAGGGTTAGATTTGTAGTTCAATAAAATTACAGGGCGAATTTTTTAAAAAATAAAGCTGAATTAAGGTCCTAATTAAAACATGCATAAAACGAAAGGGACTCATTGGGCAAAACACCCTATTCCCAAAACGTCAGCGTTTTAATTCTGTGTTTAAAAGGGTCAGGGATCAAATTGAAACCAAAATAAAAATAGTGGGCAAAATTTAAAAATTACAATAAACTTAATTTAAAAGATAAAAAGACAGAAGGACTAAAGGGATAAATATCCCATTTTCTTAAAACATGCGGACCCTCCAGGTCGGATCGGGTCGGCACACGGGTCCTTTTGTTTAAACGACACTGTTTTAATGCTTATTGAATTAAGCAAAACGACGCCGTTTTAATAAAGCTATATAAGCTAAAAAAACACCAAATATTTCATTTCTAAATCATTTTTAAAAAAACAACAAAAAAATGAGCCTAGAATGCTCTCCCCCTCCTCGACCTGAACTCTGGTGGTGATTGTCGGCCACCGCTGCACGCGCCTCGCGCACCACCGTACACGGTGGTCGGAGGTTCAAAATTTCTCCCCTTTCCAGGCGAATCACAGGTAATATCTTTTATTTTTTATTTTTTAAATATTTGTGTATGAAATTCTTAAAAAAAGTGGACTGCTTTTCTTTCATTTTTCAAACCTCTTTTTTACTATGTTTTGCATGTATAAAAGAAAAGTAAATAAATAAAGAACATTTGAACGACAAAATAAATCACCTTTGTTCTGACTCAAAATGCTGTGTTTTATTCTATGATCCTCCTCCTTTCTATTATAACGATAGCATTCGGGCTTTATAGCCACTGTTTACATTTGGTAAGAAATATTTCCTTTAGTTTCTTCCTATTTTGTGTTGCTATGCTATTTTCCCTTCCATTTATGTGTAGGTGAACACGGAAATCATGGCGGTGATGAAGACTTGATGATGGTGGCGACAGACCCGGCCTTGACTGCATGCTGGTGCTTACGGCGTGAGGTTTTCTGACGCTTCGTATGGCTTGGGAGTTGTGGCGCAAACCCTAGCTAGGGTTTCCCAAAACTGAAAATATGTTGGGCCAATTGGGCCAATTTAGTCTTGGGCTAAAGTGTAATGGGTATAGTGTAAATGGGCTGCTGGGTGTAACGGGTCTGTTGGGTTTAGGCTAAATGGGTCTATTGGTTTTTAACATTTGTAAAGGGACTGTTAAAAAACTTTTCTTATTATTTTTTGATACTTTGGACTATGCCTTGGCCTCCAATAGGCCAGGCAAAATTGAGGTATTACAGCTGCCCCTCTTTGCTTATTGTTGTGTAACAGGAATAGAGCAAAGATATAAAAGAACCAATTTTGCCCGGGCTCACCGAGTCCTGCATTCTTTGATCTGCTCCCCGTCGAATACAGAGATGCCAAATCATCTTGGATCTATTAACATTTGAAATTCAAATCTGCTATGTCCTCGATTTGTTCCTTGTAAACACAAAAATGCCAAATCATCTTGGATCTACTTCAATATAAACATCTGAAGGTTAGATCTGCTATGTGTCTGCCCTCCGTCGAGCATGGAGATGCCGAACTTTGATTTTTCCTCTGACAATATAGAGATTCCAAATCATCTTAGATTTGCTTCAGCGTAAGCACGCAAAAGCCAAATCAGCTATGTCTTCGATCTGCTCTCCGTCAAATACAGAGAGATAAGATCCGTCATCTTGGATCTGCCCCGATGAAGGTCAGATCTGCTATGTCTTCAACTTGTTCCCTATAAGCACAAGATGTCATGTTGAAATCTTCGATCTTCATTGTCCCCTAGAGAACATAGCCTGTAGAATGTGTATGTGCCTATGCCTAATGATTAGGATGCCATGATTGAAATGAGTCAAATGCTCCTAATTATGATGCAAAATGAAAATGACTTTTATTTTGGACATCTTGATTCATTCAAGTTTCATTTTGCTTCACTCGAAGTACCAACCCTATTTTGCTCGTATGCTTAGAACCCTCTCCATTGATTTGGTCCACTGTACCATTCCCACATGTTACAACCCACTGGAGATGTTTATGAAATGATCCTTTCTTAGGATCAACATCGTCTAATCACCATTTGAATCGAAGAAGAAAATTTCTTGAGTACCTCCAATCCTCACTCAATGGGAATTCCTTAAACAATTGTTATGTTTCAGTTTCTTTGTATTATCTAGAAATTTCCAGAGTGATATGCAAAACTTTGTTTGTGAAGATATTTTAGTTCATCCATTATTATTTCAATGCAACATACTTTATGAATAATGGATAATAAATTGATCTTGAGGAAAATTAGAGTTTGAATGATTTATCAAAAGAAGAATAAAGGAGATTAATCTAGGAATCTATCTTTGAGAAGAAAGAAAATCCAAAGATAGTAAACAAGACAAAAATCAAATGCCTTAGATATCGCAGCTTGGGCTTCTATATACAAATTCCATGAAGACTGTTTTGAGTTTAACATGTGTTTAGAAGACCCAAAGTACTTTGTTTATGCCCCAGTTTGTAACATACTTCACTATTTGTTGACTCTAGTATAGCAAGGTCATTGCTGCACACCAAAATTTAAGCCGCCCTTTCGGGTTTTCAGCTCAAAACCCCTTTGGTCTCAAGGCGCCCTTTACGGGTTTTCACCTTGGCCTCTCCATTTTCTCCTTTTTATTTTTTTTTGAAATAGAAGTCCCAAAGTGCCCTTTGCGAGTTTTCACTTTGGCTTCCCTTTATTTTAGATCAAATACTCCTTAATTGAGTCTGAATTCACTGTATTGGGTAAATCTTTTGCAACACTAGAGGAGGCTTTTTCAGAATCTTTGGTCTTTCCCATTTGGTATCCATTTCCCTTTGAAATCCTTTGCATGAGAAGAATCTTTTGTAATACAAGTTCCCCCTTATGAAATTCTTTTGTCCCAGCAAAAATCGGGGCTGACGGTTGTTAAACAAAGAAAGTGAATAGTAGCTAAAATCCAGAAGCTCTAGATAAAAATAGTTCAATGGTGCTGCTGTCATTATTTTTCATTCTGGGAAGCTGAAGTACAGAAATTGCTCCTGGAGTTGTCATTCCACCATAGCTTGATGATGTTTCTCAAGTATCTTTAAACTCTATAAACTGCTCTAACTATGAAGTTACCAAATGAGCTTAGCGAATAGGGGCCACAATCGATATGTCTGTGGCTTTTCTTTGATATAGCATGGACTAGCTCCTACAGATCATCAGTCGAAAACCCAATCTGACCTAAGAGAACATGATAATGAGTAGGTCTCGTGGTTCCACTCATTCCCGTATGGGCACAAAGATAGGATGACAAATTTTGTTATCTATAATGGTTCTAGGCGAGACATTGTTAAAAAAAAAAATCCCTGCTGAAAAACTTAGTATGATGATTTTTCTGTGCCATAATGACCACAAACTTGGAGTTTCAACTCCTATCAAGAAATTTGCAAGCCTCAATTACTTGATCCAGCTCAATGTTCAATACTTGATTGAACTGTGACTTGCTAACTCCATCCCTGAATATGATAATATGATCAGGCTTCTTTTTCCCTAAACTTGTATAGAAGTCTAAGAAAGCTTTCCTTACGATACCCCCATCCACTTTGTCAGAAACTGGTTTGAAGAGAAAATCTATCATTTCAAGCTTCAGAGACTGTGTACGGCCTGATGCTCTATAACTGGAAATCAATAGCCACTTCATGAAACTAACCACCGCAGCTATTGACGGTATAACAGACTGCTCAAGAGAGCCAAATAGTGCATCCATTCCAAGGATGATAGTTGGAACCTTTGAAACAACTGGAATTGAAGGTTTTTGCTCAATTACTAACACGGAATTCAGTCCTCCAAGCTTTGCATTGATTTTTAGAAGCAGTTTTGTAAAGCACTGATCCTTCACCCTAACTAGCGCCATACACTGAGTCACGATGTCATACTTAGACATATTGTTCTGCTTCCATGGCCTATAAAAATTGGAGTTTTTCTTATTGAGAAGCAAAGAAAGAAGGAACTGTGGAGCTCCGAGTATCCAGCACTATTGTCCACCAAAGCATCAATGTGAGGTACAGGAAAACTAGCTTTGTTCCAACTTACAGCCTTTCCTTTCTTCTGAGGCTATATCTTTTACCTTCTCCTCATGGGGTAGAATTTATTTCTTCTTGCTTTACCATTTTCAACAAATTCAGAAACAAATCACAATCTTTGTCATCTTCAGAGTACTGAGATTCCTCTAAACACATGTAGCGCTCAAAAGGAACTCTGAATCTGTAGTATTGTTGCCCCTGTCATTGATATCTAGAGATTTTCGATAGGCACAAAAGAATGTACAAGGAATAAATGAATTCAAGAATAACTATTTACGTTATGAATGAAAAAAAATGAGGGAACAATTGCTCAAACTAATCATGAAAGATATGTTTTATTGAAACAACAATGTCCAAACATGAGCCTATTTCACAAATGAAATCTTATTGTTTCTAGGCTTTAAAACAATAAGTGTGTTCTGAACATTACTCTAAATTAACTTTAGAATACAAGGATCACTTCCACAATTTTATTGTTCAAAACATTCCCAAATGTGCAAGGGCTCACAAGTTTTATTCCTTGGTTTCCTCTTCAGATACGTTATTCAGATTCCCTGACATCAAGTCCTGCTCCAAAGCCCTAAAACTTGGCGCATTCTTGGATCCCATGCCCCTTTCCATCATGGAATTCACTTCCCCATCTAAATGATTAGGTAATAAATTCTCTACCCCAGAGGGATGATCAAAGCTTATAACACCTATTTTGATGAGTTTTTCGATCATTTTTTTAAAGGCAGTGCAATTCTCAATTGAGTGTCCTGTGCGTCCTGCATGATACTCACATTGAGCGTTCAAATCATACCATTTGTGGTATGGGGGCTGCAACAGTTCTATGTAAAACGGGGACACTATATGTGCGTCAAATAATCTATGATATAGCTCCTTATACGACACTGGAATTGACGTAAAGGGAAGCTTTTTAGGATTCGGTCTTGGATTGGATTCTTGCTTTTGAGGAACCTGATGGCTAGTAGTTGACATTCTTGGTTGTCTTACAGTCAACAGCTTCACCTCATTTTCTTTTCTCGTCATTGCCTTCGAGGTATTGTGTCGGGAGCTCCACTCCTGCTTTTTAAGAGCTTCGCACTGTTTCGGACATTCCACACTGGCCTTCCTTACTTCTCTAATAACGACAAAACTGGCTGAATTGCTCCCTAAATTAGGACTTGAGCCTACTAAATTATTTACTGGTGTCAACATACTGGCTTGATGCTGTTGGGGTTTGATAATAACTGGTATCTCTTACGGATGTGCGTCTAGTTGAGTCTGGACCTCTATTGGAGTAAAATTTGGGGAATAAATGATGACCTCATTATCATCTTCAGTGTTGACCACTGGGCTTTTCCTCTTTTTAAGCCCTTCGACTAGTAACTGTCCCAGCTGGCCAATTATATTTCTTTAGAGCTCCAACATTTGATCACTTATATCTTGTTGAATTTTGATCAACTGCTCTTGCATCTGTATTTGCCTTTGCTCCAATCTCTCCAACCTTTGTTCCATATCCCCGATTAACTCTTTGAAATAATTTTTGCCTAATTAGGGTATTTTTATGGACTTAAATGCATATGATGCGATGTGATGTAATGAAAATGCATGAATGCAAAAAGGTATTGATCTCGACTCAATTTCATTTAGAAAACTTTATTTAGAAAAAGAATATCTTTACATATGAATGGATTACAAATACGCCTTCATCCTATGGCCCAAAGTTTTAACTCAACAAAGCTAACTCTTGACTATGATCTGACTGTAGCTTGTATTTCGTGCTCAATGTATCAGCTTGTACCTTCACCTATGAGATAATCCCTACATCTATGGACACCTCTTCCAATGTCTGTGAAGTTGTTCTGATTATCTTGAAAGAAAGATTGGCAATCAAGTAGGCATTCCTGCTTAACATGCTTCCTTAAAATGATATCTAGCACCTTTAGTGTTTCTTGAGAGCTTTCAGATTCCTGTCCACGCAAAGCATTTTGAAATGCTTACATGGGTATCTTCTCAGCATATTTAATCTCTATCTTAAAGGTCTTTTAAATGATATGAACTTCTTTAATCTTATTGTTTCGCGTCCATTTTGACAGACCATCAGGGCTTGCATTTCCATTGTCTCTGATAAATGCAACATAGTAAATTCATGCTTGTTATTTGGCCCTATAATAGATAAGCCTTTTACCATCATAGGCACAATCACTTTCCTTCCAAATCACCTTTGTCAGTCCATGCATTCTGTCAATCACTTTTCTTCTAACATTTTTACTATCGGCCATCTTCATATGAAAGAAAAATGTTGTGATGGTGGAAATGTCCATCAGTACTCTTCTTGTTCACTTTGAAATGATTGGTGAGTACATTACCTTCTACCCTTTAGTTCCTGAAGCACACATTGCCATAGGATGTCGAACAATCTTCCTCGTATCCAATCCTGCTTTGATTGGAAACAACATTAAAACGCACAAGTGGCGGAAGAGACAGGAATTCCAAGACTGCCCCTGGCGGAAGAGACAGGAATTCCAAGACTGCCCCTTTTTCTCTTACTCTTTCCATTTTAGCTCACTCCCTCTCCCCATGACGTTCATTAACTTCCTCACAAAAGTTGAAATACAGTCAGCCCTTGAGTAAACTTTACCAACTTGAATCATAGGACAACACCACAAAACCAAATATTCCTCCACCACGGGTATCATATCGGCTTTTCCAATCGTAAAGCAACTGTATACAAGATTTCAATACTGAGTGATGGCCCGAAACAAATTCTCATCTATTCCCAAGTCAAGCAAGTACTGCAAGTCCCCATGATTGTTGTAGAACAAATGCTTGGCTTCGCTACCCCGTTGATCCCATATTTCCTTTAACTCATGCTGATTATCCTGTGTGACGCTGATACGAATGTAGTCTGACAGCTCTAACATATATCCCATCGCTAGACTATTTTCCTTTACTAATTGAGTTTGCTCTGATCATATATGGACGTTAACGTTGTCTTCCACTCTATCAAGAAGTCCATTCTCCATAATAAAACTCCTTAACTTAGAAACTGACCGAAAATCGATATCTTTTAAATGCGAAATGATATGCAACAAAAGAAAGGAAATAGTTAGTATCACATGATAACAATAAACTCAAAGATAACCTGCAAGGGTAATAATTACGGTATAATTCTATCTAGGTTGAGCTCTTACAGTCCCTCTATATGTGGTTTAGTTCTAAAGTTGAGGTACCTGAACCAGCAGATTCCTCGATCTTCACCCATTATAGGCTCATTCGAATCGAGTTTAGTTCAGGGGGAAACATTTCCCTATGGCCTCACGGAGATGAAAATCTCACAAAGACATAGGTACAGAGGTATCTCGAAAGTGATCCACTACCCTGCACAGAGTTAAAAACCTCACGAAGGCGTAGTTTCTCACTTCCACTTAAGGGCGTATCAGAATATAGCAACACATGCAATAATACAAATACATGTAATGCAAAGAGGATTAAATTTTAAAATTTTAGTTTCTGACGTTAAGACAAGAGATAATCAATTACACGGCTTGACTCTCTTATTAGTCATCAGCGGAGTCGCCAAGCTGTCGAAACCATTTTTAAATCAAGTTTTGGAAAATGGAAATCGACTTTAAGAAAAATGAAAACGGGAGTCGCCACCAATCTTTTTAGGTGTGATTGGATCACCAATAAAACATTTAAAATCGTTAGTTTTGGTCTACGAAATCAAGAAAATGGGTTCGGGAGTCAGTTACGAACGAGGAATGGCTAGCATCCTCGTAACGCCCAAAAATTGGTACCTAATTGATTATCAAGTGTCTTTGATGTCGAAAATTTGAAAGTTTTAAGATGCAATTTTTTTTTAATATTTTTGATTTTGAAGATTAGGGTTCACTTGTATCAAATGAATCAAAATATTACATCCAATAAGTTAGGACACAATATTTTTAAGATATTTGACACTAAGTTAGCCTTTTTGGAAATCCTTATCTCGAAACGACAAAATGCCATATCCAGTAAGTTAGGACACAACGCCTTGAAATTCCGAGACAATTGCTGGCACTTTGAAAACTTTAAAAACTTAGAAGGGTGCTTGATTATTTGAACTTAACGAGAAAAGTTGCAACCCAATAAGTTAGGGCACTACTTTTATCGAAATTTCCAAACACTAAGTATTGCCTTTATTTTTATAAAACTTTTAAATATTGTTTTAAATGACCTTCTAGAGTGACAATTCTGTATTACAAAACATAGATATTCAAATAACGTATATTACAAAGTATTATAACACTTTATACAAA
This sequence comes from Gossypium anomalum, assembly GCA_025698475.1. NCBI lineage: Eukaryota > Viridiplantae > Streptophyta > Magnoliopsida > Malvales > Malvaceae > Gossypium > Gossypium anomalum. Next base: position 72,971,710 of record CM046968.1, read on the forward strand.
TGCAATCACTATATAGAGGGCAAAATAGAATAATAAAAATAATCATGCTAAGCAAATAGGAATATACCCAAAAGAAAACATAATAAACGCACTAATTATACAATATATATCATAAATAAAACATTAAATAATATAAAAAAAACATGGTAAATATTAATGTGTAAAATATGTATGAGTAAAAATAGATGACATGCATAGAAAATGGATAAATAGAATCTACATAAAATGTAAAATATACAATCCAATAATTTAATGTACACATGAATGGATTAATAAATGAAATGATGCATATAATATAATATATCAATGTACATATATATAAAATATGCATAAATAAATTATAAAAACCTAAGATATTACATAACATATAAAATACATAACATAACAATAATACATTAATTCTAAAGTAAAAACAAATATTATATAATAATAAAAAAACATAAGTTTTAAAAAATATATATAATATAATCAATTGATAAATAGAATGAGCATATAAAAAAATGTGATATTTAATAATAAATTTAGAATATAATATATAATAAAGAATATATTTATATGAATAATAATTATAAAAAAATATAAAATATATTGGTTTAAAAAATAATGTATAAAATACCAAATATGTAAAAGAATTTATATTTATAATGAAATAATTATAATATATATAAATATAAGTTTAGAATAATATAAAATAAGTAATTAATGATGAAATATACATATTATACAAATTATAATATTATAATATCTTCAAGATGTGTAATAATAGAATATATATAAAGTAATTATTAACATATAAATAAAAATAAGTATATAATACAAGTTAAAAACCTTTAATGATAATAATTTCTAGATAAAAATGTATAATAATAATAATTTGTGAAAAACAATATATAATAAATAATAATGATATAAATAATATATAATAAAATAATTATAATATATAATATATAATATAAAAATAAGGTTAAAAATAAAACAAATAACAATATAAAAATATATATATATAATAATAAAATATATACATAGGGTTAGATTTGTAGTTCAATAAAATTACTGGGCGAATTTTTTAAAAAATAAAGCTGAATTAAGGTCCTAATTAAAACATGCATAAAACGAAAGGGACTCATTGGGCAAAACGCCCTATTCCCAAAACTATGCAAATTTTTATTGCACGTGTTTAAAAGGGTCAGGGATCAAATTGAAACCAAAATAAAAATAGTGGGCAAAATTTAAAAATTACAATAAACTTAATTTAAAAGATAAAAAGACGGAAGGACTAAAGGGATAAATATCCCATTTTCTTAACACACGCGGACCCTCCGGGTCAGATTGGGTCGGCACATGGGTCCTTTTGTTTAAACGACGCCGTTTTAATGCTTATTGAATTAAGCAAAACGACACCGTTTTAATAAAGCTATATAAGCTAAAAAAACACCAAAATTTTCATTTCTAAATCATTTAAAAAAAAAACAAAAAAATGAGCCTAGAATGCTCTCCCCCTCCTCGGCCTGAACTTTGGTGGCGATTGTCGGCCACCGCTGCACGCGCCTCACGCACCACCGTACGCGGTGGTCGGACGTTCAAAATTTCTCCCCTTTCCAGGCGAATCACAGGTAATATCTTTTATTTTTTATTTTTTAAATATTCGTGTTTGAAATTTGTCGAGACCCTTTTTAAATCGAGTTTTAGAAAATGGGGTTCGACTTTAAGAAAAACAAAAACGGGAGTCGCCACCAATCTTTTTAGGTGTGATTGGATTACCTTATAAAATGTTTGTTTAAAAATCATTAGTTTTGGTCTACGAAATCAGAAGATGGGTTCGGGAGCCGGTTACGTACGAGGAAGGGTTAGCACCCTCGTAACGCCCAAAAATTGGTACCTAATTGATTATCAAGTGTCTTTAATGTCGGAAATTTAAAATTTTTAAAATGTAATCCTCTTTAAAATATTTTTATTTTGTAAATTGGAGTTCACTCGTGTCGAAGTATTGACACTAAGTTAGCTTTTTAGAAATCCCTATCTCGAAACAACAAAACGCTACATCCAGTAAGTTAGGACATATTGCTTTGCAATCCCAAGATAGTTGCTCACATTTTGAAAACCTTTAAAATCTTAGAAGGGTACTTGATTATTCGAACTCAACGAGAAAAGTCGCAACCCAATAAGTTAGGGCACTACTTTTTTGAAATTTCCAAACACCAAGAATTGCATTTATATTTTTTGAAAACTTTGGAGCCTTGTTTTTTAAAAATGATGCGTGGGAAATTGTATTGTATTATAAATCATGCATAGTAACATATTATTATAGTAGGTAAATAATACATGCATTTAAACAGAATGATGGCAATAATATAAAGATCGTGCATTAGATACATACATATAAAAATAATATATATAGCAAATATTAACAATATGCATACAAAGATATATATATATATATAGCATGCATTGAGAGTGAATAGACAAAACGTACAAACATACAAAGTAATAATTAAATAATGCATGATATACAAAAAAGAGTGATACAATATCAATGTACATGTTCATGAAATGTAATATCAAATAATAAATATAAAACAACATATAACACATTATATATGCAATATATATATATATATATATAAAATGAAATGAGTTATTGTTAACAAAATATACATATAATACACATAAAGACATAATATTTAATAATAATCTTAAAATAGTATTTTTACATAATAAATAATTAATTAATAATTTAATATGTGCATAATATGAGTTAAAAATATAATTTAATTTACAAATTTACAAATTTTAAATAATATAATGAATAATATAAACATAAATAATATAATAGATAAAAAAATAAGTAATATAGAATAAAAATAAAAATACAATAAATGTTATATAATAAAATATAATTTAAATATATAGGAAATAAGAAATATAATATATATAATATAAAATAACGAAAATATATATGTAAGAAAAATATATATAAATAATTAATAAATATATAATACCAGTAAAATATGATAATAATATAAAAATAATGATGTAAAATAATAATAATTTGTGAAAAATAATATATAATAAATAATAATAATATATATAATAAAATAATCTTGTAATGTATAATATAAAAGTAAGGTTAAAAAACAAATAACAATATATAAAAATATATATATAGAATAATAAAAAAATAAATATAGGGCTAAATTTAAAGTTCAGCAAAATTACGGGGCGAGTTTAAAGGAAATGAAACTGAATTAAGGCCTTAATCAAAACGCGCGTAAAACAAAAGGGACTCATTGGGCAAATTTCCCTATTCCCAAAATGGCGACATTTCCTAGAATGTAATTTAATAACCGTTGGGACTAAATTGAAACAATTGTAAAATATTAGGGCCAAATTAAAAATAGAATAACACGTAATTATAAATTAAACGAGCTGGAAGGACCGATTGGGTAATTAACCCAATTTAAAAAAATCATGCGAATCCTTCCTGGGTAATCGGGTCAACGCGCGGACACCGTTTCGAGCTTATTAAGTTAAGCAGAAACGATGTCGTTTCAAGTAGGCTATATAAGCCAATTTTACAGCTTAAAAAATCATTTTAACACCGGTCTTTAAAAAAAAAAAAAAAAACCAAATGCTCTACGAGGGGGAAGAGAGGCCTCGGCTCGGCCTCCACCATGGTGCGAGATGCTTACACACGCGCCTCACGCGCCATCGTACACGGTGGTCTGAAGGCTTAAAAACCTTCGTCCTTCCACAGGTAATCTCTTTTTCCTTAGATCCTTACTCGTACATGCTAGAACAGTTCATATATGTTCAAAATAAAGCACGAGGTATGCGATTAAATCACCTTTTGAGAGACTGTTGATATTTTCGAATGAATATCTGTAAGTATCTTTTTATTCTGTTCCAAAAAAAAGGTCCTTTACATCGTTTTGATTCGGGCTTTTTATAGCCACTGTTAGGGAAGAAATATTTTTATCTCTTTCCATATTTGTTTTGTTTGCTGCTATGGTTCCTTCTTTGCAGGTATCAACGGAGAATCTGGCAGTGAATATGCTGGTGTGGATTCGCGCGCTGATTACGGAGGCAGAGTTACGGCGTTGATGGCGGGTAGTGAGAACGACGAAAACCGAAGGATCGTGGCTTACCTTCTGGAACTTTGAGCTTACGGCACCTAGGGTTTCCCCATCTGTTAACACATTAGGCCATTTGGGCCGTTTCTGCTAGTGGGTTGAGGGTGTAAATGGGTCTGCTGGGTAGGGATGGTTTAGATTTGTTAATTTGAGTTAAGTTTGGCTGATGGATCTGTGTATTTGGGCTATGGGACTGTTTTGGGGTTTTGGGTAGCAACAGTGGGCCTGCTGGGTAGGGATGGTTTATTAGGTTTTAACATTTGTAAAAGGACTGTTTTAAAAAACTTTTATCATTTTTTGATATTTTGGACTATGCCTTGGCTTCCAATGGGCCGGGCAAAATTGACGTGTTCATACCCTCTCTTGCTCATTCTTTGTATAACAGAATAGAGCAAAGATATAAAAGAACCAATTTTGCTCAGGCTTGCCAAATCTTGAATTCTTCAATCTGCTCACTGTCAAATACAGAGATGCCAAATTTGCTTCTTCGATTTGTTTTCTGACAATACAAAGATGCCAAATCATCTTAGATTTTGTTTCAGCGTAAGCATACGAAAACCAGATCAGCTATGTCTTTGATTTGCTCCTTGTAAGCACAAAGATGCCAAACCATCTTGAGTCTGTTTGAGAACATCTGAGAGTCAAATCTGCTATGTCCTCGGTTTGTTTCTTGTAAACACAAGAATGGCAAATAATCTTGGATCTGCCCTGATAAAGGTCAAATCTGCTACGTCTTTGATCTGCTCCCTGTCAAATGCAGAGAGATAAGATCGGTCATCTTGGATCTGCTCCCCATCCATTACAGAGAGATAAGATCCATCATCTTGGATCTGCCTCGATGAAGGTCAGATCTGCTACGTCTTTGATCTGCTCCCTGTCAAATACAGAGAGATAAGATCGGTCATCTTGGATCTGCTCCCCGTCCATTACAAGGAGATAAGATCCATCATCTTGGATCTGCCTCGATGAAGGTCAGATCTGCTACGTCTTTGATCTGCTCCCTTCCGAATACAGAGAGATAAGATCGATCATCTTGGATCTGCTCCCCATCCATTACAGAGAGATAAGATCCATCATCTTGGATCTGCCCCGATGAACGTCAGATCTGCTACATCTTTGATCTGCTCCCTATCGAATACAGAGAGATAAGATCGGTCATCTTGGATCTGCTCCCTATTCATTATAAAGAGATAAGATCCATCATCTTGGATCTACCCCGATGAAGGTCAGATCTGTTACGTCTTTGATCTACTCCCTGTCGAATACAGAGAGATAAGATCGGTCATCTTAGATCTGCTCCCCGTCCATTACAGAGAGATAAGATCCATCATCTTGGATCTGCCCTGATGAAGGTCAGATCTATTATGCTGCGGCCTATTACCCTACTGCTTAGTAGATTGAAGCGCGCTATATTTGATAACCTGTAGAATGATTATGCCTGATAATTAGGATGCCATGATCAAAGTGAGTCGAATGTTCCTAATTAAACATGCTATGATGCAAAAATGTTATGAATATGACCCCTATCCTAGACATCATCACTCATTCCTTTGTTTGTCTTAAAGTTTCATTCTTGCTCAGCCTGTAGGCCTTCCTCCAATGTTACGATCTACTGAAGATGTCTGTAAGAATTGAATCATTGGTTTTGTCCATTTTCCTTTTAGACTGGAAGAAAGAAATTCCTTGAGTTCCTTCATCCCTTACTTACGTGAATTTCTTGAACAATTGTCCTGTTTTAGTTTCTTGTATTATCTAAAAATTCCCAAAGTAATGCGCAAACCTTCGTTTATGAAGATATTTAGTTCATCTATCATTATTTCAATGCAACATATTTAAAGAATAATAAAAGATGAATAAATCTTTAAGAATAATTGAATTTGAATGAATTGTCAAAAATACAAAAGAAATAAATCTGATAGCATATCTTTGAGAAGAAATAGAATCTAAAGATAGCAATCAGGATAAAAGTTAGATGCTCTAGGTATCGCCGCTTGAGCGTCTATACACTAGCTCCATGAAATCTTTCTTGAGTTCGACATGTGTTTAAAAGACCCAAAGTACTTTGTTAATGCCCCAATATGCAACGTGCTTTACTTCTTTGTTGAGTCAAATATAGCCAGATTGCTGTATGCCCTTCAAAATTTGAGCTGCCCTTTCGGGTTTTCAACTCAAAACCCCTTTGGTCACAAGGCGCCCTTTACGAGTTTTCACCTTGGCCTCTCTATTTTTTTTTTTTGCCGAAAATTCAAGGCACCTTTTGCGGGCTTTTACCTTGGATTCTCCTCTCCTTTAGATAAAGTACTTTTTGACTAAGTCTGAGTTCACTGGATTGGGTAAGCTCTTCCCATCCATTTCTGTCAAAATCAATGCACCACCAGAGAAAGCTTTCTTCACAATGTACGGCCCCTCCCAATTCGGCATCCATTTTCCCCTAAAGTCTTTTTGAATAGGAAGGATCTTTTTCAGCACGAGGTCCCCCTCATGGAATTCCTTTGGATGAACCTTTTTATCATAGGCTCGCATCATATGCTTCTGATACATCTGGCTATGTCGGATGGCTCTCAGCCTCTTTTCCTCAATCAAGTTTAACTGATCATACCGGGACTGAACCCATTCAGCTTCATCCAACCTTATCTCTGTCAAAATACGGAAAGAAGGTATTTCTGCTTCAATAGGCAACATTGCTTCCATCCCATAAACTAATGAGAATGGGGTTGCCCCAGTAGAGGTTCTGACAGATGTTCGATAGGCCAGGAGTGCAAACGGTAGCTTCTCATGCCAATCTCTATAAGTCTCAGTCATCTTTCCCACTATTTTCTTAATGTTCTTGTTGGCGGCCTCCACTGCTCCATCCATTTTTGGACGATAGGGAGAAGAATTGTGATGCTTGATCTTGAACTGGTTGCAAACCTCTGCTATCGTTTTGTTGTTTAAGTTCAATGCATTATCGGATATGATCTTCTCAGGCATTCCATACCGACAAATAATCTCTTTCTTCAAAAATCGACTTACAGCAGACTTAGTAACATTTGCGTAAGAAGCGGCTTCTACCCATTTTGGGAAGTAGTCGATTACCACAAAAATAAACTGATGTCTGTTCGAAGCTTTCGGCAATATTGGTCCAATGACATCCATGCCCCACATAGAGAAGGGCCATGGAGAAGTCATAACATGTAAAGGTGATGGTGGTACATGAATTTTGTCCCCATAAATCTGACACTTATGGCATTTCTTGGCATAGTTGATACAGTCCCCTTCCATGGTAGCCTAATAATAGCCAAACCTCATGATTTGTCTTGCCATCATGAACCCATTTCCATATGTCCCATATACACCTTCATGAACTTCTTCTAAAATCAGCTTAGCTTCCACAGCATCAACACATCTCAAAAGTACTTGGTCTTTCCTTCTCTTGTACAGGATATCCCCATCCAAGACATAGTCACAAGCTAACCTCCTCAAAATTCGTTTATCATTTTCAGTTGCCTGTTCTGGATATTTACGATCTCTTACATATCGTAATATATCCTGGTACCATGGATTATCATCCTTTTCTTCCTCCTCAATGTTACAATATTTAGCTGGAGCTTTGTAGACACTCATTTGAATTGGTCTTACCTCTTCTTCTTTATTTGCTTTAATCATTAAGGTCAAGGTTGCTAAAGCATCTGCCATCTGATTTTTGTCTCGTGGGAGATAATTGAAGGTAATATCATCAAACTTCTCAAGTAATCCCAAAACTATCTTTCGATAATTAATCAATTTAGGGTCTCTTGTCTCCCATTCACCTCTGAGCTGATAAATTACCAATGCAGAATCTTCATATACTTCTAGGGTTTTTATACCTCGCTCTATGGCTGCTTGAAGTCCCATGATGCATGCTTCATACTCAGCCATATTATTCGTGCAATCAAAGTCCAACTTGCACCTGAATGGGTAATGATCGCCTTTGAGGGATACCAAGACTGCCCCAATTCCATTTCCAACTGCATTAGAAGCCCCATCAAAATTGAGCCTCCATGGAGAATCTTCGGTCATCACTATACACATTAACTCCTCATTTGGAAAATCAAAGTTCAACGGCTCATAATCCTCTAGAGCTCTACAGGCCAAAAAATCAGCTACCGTACTTCCTTTTATAGCCTTCTGACTTACGTAGACTATATGAAACTCTGAAAGCAAAATTTTCCACCTAGCCATTCTCGCATTTAGAGCTGTTGACTCCATCATGTATTTCAATGGATCAAGCTTTGAGATAAGCCAAGTGGTATGGTATAGCATGTATTGTCTTAATCTCCGGGTGGTCCAAATCAGCACACAACACAGCTTTTCAATTGGTGAATATCTCATTTCACAGTTAGTGAATTTTTTATTGAGATAATAAATTGCCTTCTCCTTTTTTCCCGACTCGTCATGTTGACCAAGCACACATCCCATAGAATTACTGAATACTGATAAGTACAGTATTAACGGTTTATCTGGGCTAGGTGGGCACAATACCGGAGCATTCAACAAATACTACTTGACCTTTTCAAAAGCATTCTGGTATTCTTTATCCCAAGTACCTTGATTGTGCTTTCTGAGGAGGTGAAAGATAGGATCGCATTTCTCGGTCAGTTGTGAAATGAACCGAGTGATGTAATTTAACTTTCCCAGGAATCCTCGAACTTCTTTCTGAGTACAGGGTGGAGGTAACTCCTGTATGGCTCTGACCTTGTCTGAGTCGACTTCAATTCCCTTTTCACTGACTACGAAGCCTAATAACTTTCCTGATCTGGCTCCAAAGGTACACTTTGCTGGATTGAGCTTCAACTGAAATCTTCTCAACCTTAAGAACAATATTCTTAAGACCTCAATGTGCTCTTTCTCTATTCGGGATTTGGCAATCATGTCATCGACATATACCTCAAGGTCCCTATGCATCATATCGTGGAACAAGTTAACCATGGCCCACTGGTAGGTTGCCCCTGCGTTCTTCAATCCAAACAGCATTACTTTGTAACAAAGGTGCCCCACAAGGTTATGAAGTAGTTTTATCCATGTCTTCTGGATTCATCTTTATCTGATTGTCTCTTGAGAAACCATCAATGAAGGAGAACAACAAATACCCTGCTGTGTTGTCTACTAAAGTATCAAAGTGTGGCAAAGGAAAATTATCCTTTGGGCTTGCTTTGTTTAGATCTCTGTAATCAACACACATTCGTACCTTCCCATCCTTCTTAGGAACAGGCGCAATGTTAGCTACCCATTCAGAGTACTTCACTTCTTGGAAGAATCCTGCGTCAAACTGCTTCTTGACTTCATCCTTTATTTTTAGAACAATATCTGGCCGCATTCTCCGCAACTTCTGTTGGACTGCCTTACAATCCTGTCTTATCGGAAGACGATGTACTACAATATCAGTACTCAATCCGGGCATATCCTAATATGACCAGGTGAAGATATCTTCGAACTCTAGAAGTAATTCATCCAGAGCATGCCTTGTGTCCTTGGTAATCAGTGTTCCAATTTTCAACTCCTTCCCTTCCTCTAGGACTATATTCTCTATTGCCTCTTTCTCATATGGCATGATTTGTTTCTCCTCTTGTTTCACCATTCTTAACAGATCGAGAGATACGTCACAATCTTGAACATCTTCAAAATCCTGAGGTTCCTCTAAACACATGTCTTACTCACAAGAAAAATCAGAAACGGTAGTATCAGTGCTCATATCATTGATATCTAGGGACCTGTGGGGGTATGAAAGAATATACAAAGAATGAATGAATGATTGTTTATGTGCTAGGAATAGAAGAATAAGAATTGTCAAAATTTAAAGGAATATTGGTCGATAAAAAGTGAAACAATACTCGTTTAAATTGATAAAAGTTATGTTTTATTTGAATAATAATAGATGAACATAAGCCTATTTTCACAAATGTAATCTTACTACTCCTAGGCCTTAAAGTAATAGACGTGTTTTGAGAATTACTCTGAAAAATTCCTAAAGACTACAGGAAGGTCCTCTGCAGTCCAATTGTTCAGAGAGCTCCCCGGTTCGTAAGGGCGAATGCCCTCGAGGCTTCTTTGCTCCAATCCCTCCTCGTGTACAGCATTAATTTGATGACTTTCTTATACCAGTAACCCTCCTGACCTAAAGGATTTGGATATAGATGGGAATGTCATCGGTTCCCATTCTACTTCTCCTCCATTCAAACGCGCCTTTCTTCTCGCTTGGCGTTTCTTAATTTCTTGCCTCTGGTGCCTATGATCTGGTTTGAAGCCCAAACCAAAGCGATCTTTTTTCTCAATCAGCTTTGGGATTTGAACCCCTCCTTGTAACTGTCTTCCTAGTCCTTTCCCTGGCAATGATCCATTCCCCATCATCATTTGCATGGCCATCCTTGTAGCTCTAGACATTTTGGGAATTGGCACCTCTCCTCTTTCCAAAATAAAGGTTGCATTGATGATTTCCAAAGAGCGGAAAGAACACTCAATAGCCTCTTCATTTGCCTCGATGTAAGGGGCCTTGCTAGTGACTACCGCTATAATATCTTCCTCCGCATTGATGGTTATTAAGCGTCTATCTATCACTAACTTTAATTTTTGGTGTAATGAAGAAGGCACCACTCTTGCCGAGTGTATCTATGGCCTCCCTAATAAATAATTATAGGAGGGCTTGATATCCATCACCAACAAATCCACTTCATATATATTTGGCTCAATCTCCAGAGGGATGTCAATTCGTCCCATCACTTTTTTTTCCATTCCATCAAAGGCTCTTACCACATTGTGACATGTCTTCATATGCGAACTGTCAATGGGTAATCTGTTTAATGTGGATAATTGAAGGACATTCAAAGTAGACCCATTATCAACAAGTACACTTGGAAGTGTGTATCCTTTGCACCGAGTTGTGATGTGCAAGGCTTTGTTTGACCCTATGTTCCTAGGTGGAATTTCATCATCATTAAAATAGATGAAATTGTCAGCACTGATGTTATTCACCAATTGGTCTAATTTGCTAACAGATATGTCGTGGGTGACATATGTTTCTTTAAACACCCTTAATAATGCATCCCGATGCACCTCGAAACTCAAGAGTAGGGCTAACACAGATATACATGCTGGCTGTTTACGCAACTGCTCGACCACACTATACTCTCTATGTTTCAAGAACTTTAGGAACTCCTTAGCCTCCTCCTCCTTTACCAGCTCATTGATAGGTACTTCAGTTTCCTTTTCCTTCTCAATCTCAACATCCTTTGTTTTGGTGCGCTCTACTCTAATGGCCCCCGTCATAACGCTTCCCACTTCGTGTATGGGAACCCTCATTTTGCACATCCTTAGATGCACTGGCTATACTTTCCCCTTGGGGTACTGTTACACTGCAGCCATAGCTCCACGGTACCCTCTTGTCATCCTTATAAGAAAAAGGAGTGGGTTTATGGATAATAACCTTGGGCACTGCTGGTGTCCCCACTTCATTATTTCTTGGCAGGGAGATAATGATCCTTGGTCGACTGGTTCTTTGTTGCTCATTCTCTAGAACACATATTTGTTTTTTGCAAGAGCTACCCTCAAAAATCTGTAGCTTTTTGTTAATCATAAGGCCTTGCACCATGGCCTTGAACTCCTCACAATTTTGGATCATATGACCCACCTTTCCATGAAATTCACAGTAGTTCTCTATTTCTTCTTTTCCTTTTCCAGAGGTCAACAAACCTCTCTTCACCATTTCCTCCCATATTACTTTCATAGGTATCTTCACCTCAGTAATATCTTCTTTGGTTTTTCCTTCCCTAGTTTTATCAATGGCATTCACTCCTTGATTGCCATGATCTGGTAAAGGTTTTTCAGCATTAGGGGTACTGTCGAATCTTACAACCCCTTTCTTGGTAAGCCTCTCCACGGCCTTCTTGAATCCAGTACAATTTTCAATTGAATGCCCCTGTATTCTCGCATGATACTCGTATTTAGCATTTTCATCATACCATTTGGGGTACAGTGGCTGTAACAGTTTCAAGTGAAATGGAGCAATGGCGTGTGCATTGTATAAGCTTTGATAAAGCTCACGATACATCATAGGAATAGGCATGAATTGCATCCTCTTCGAATTTTGTCTTGATCCTGATTCCTGTCTTTGAATATTTTGCTGCGCAGCCGTAGCCACTTTAGACTGACTAACCGTGACTGCCTTTGAATTGAAGCTACTTGTGTTGTTCACTTCATTGTCCTTTCTTCCTGGGGCCGATCTTTTGGCCACTTCCCCCTCAATTTTACAGCCCCTTATGGCGTTCAATCATCTCCCCCGCCATAACTATATCCGTGAAACTTTTCGTGGTGTTTCCAATCATGTGAGTGATGAATGGCACTTTCAAAGTGTTGATAAACAACATAGTGGTCTCCTTTTCTAACAGTGGTGGTTGTACTTGCATTGCCACCTCTCTCCATCGTCGTGCATATTGCCTAAAACTTTCATTAGGCTTTTTCTCCATGTTTTGAAGTGTGATCCTGTCTAGCGTCATATTAGTCACATGGTTGTATTGTTGCATGAAAGCCTGTGGAAGATCTCTCCATGAACCAATTTTTGCATGACTCAACTGATTGTACCACCTGGCTGCCACTCCTACTAAACTGTCTTGAAAACAATGGATCAACAGCTGATCATTTTTTACGTACCCAGTCATCCTTCTACAGAACATTGTAATGTGAGTCTCTGGGCAAGTAGTACCATTGTATTTCTCGAACTTCAGCATCTTGAATTTGTGAAGCAGTACTAAGTCTGGGACTAGACTTAAGTCTTTGGCATCAATCCCATGATTATTACCGGCGCCTTCCAAAATTTTAAAATTTTCTTCTAGCCATCTGCAGCGTTCATCCAACTGCCTTGTAGCTTCGGCTTTCAAATCCTCCTTTTCCGCCATATCAAAATCAAGAACGAGAGGATTAGTAGGGTTATCACCCAAATTGAATCCCGAACTATTTGGGTAATTCATATGAATCCCAACATCAGCTAAACCATGTTGAGGTCTCACTGTGACAAATGGTCTTCTAGGAGGTGCTTCAGTTTGCGGAGTAAAACCTGGAGGATGATCCTCACTCTCCTCACTAGTGATAGCCATGGGGGCCTTCCCTTTATCGGTGGCCCTTAGAAGCTAAGCCATTTCAGCCATCATATTTCTCTGAGCCTCCAGCATCTGCTCCCTCATGTCATTCTGCATTTTGGCCAACTGCTCTTGCAATTGCTCTTGCATATCCTTTTGCAACTGTTCGAACCTTTGATCCATACTCTTAGTTTTAGTGCGGCTGCCGTAAGGATGTGTGATTTCTAGATTTTCTTTTCTATCTTTTGAAATAAACTTCAACTAATTAAGGTCTTTCTGTAACCTTAAATGCATATGATGTGATGCAAATGCGTGAATGCAAAAAGGTATCGATCTCGATTCAATCTCATTTAGAAAACTTTATTTAAAAAAAGAATATATTTACATATAAATGGATTACAAGTACGCTTTTGCCTTAATGCCCAAAGTTTTAACTCTTTCTAATAAAAGGGCTAACTCTAGTCCTATATCCGACGATGATCCACACATCAGACTCAATACATCAGCTCGTATTTCCAAGTCTTGCACATATTCCGTGACCTCTCGAATCTGGGCTATGGCTTCACCCATGACGTGATCCCTTTCTATGACCTGTCCTCTAGAATGATGAAGTTTTTCCTTCAAATAATCTTCTCGCGCCTTGAGTTGCTCAATCCGAAGTTTACCATTATGCAATGCCACTTCCAAACCTTCAACCTTACTTTTTAGCTCTTTTAACTCGACCGTAGAGTCATGGTTTCGATGCCAACGAAAAGATCTTCCAAGCTCAGTTACCTTGGTCTTCAACCCTTTATTTTCTTCTTTTAATGCCAAATTATGCTACTGCATTTCTTGGAACCTTTTCTCCCAATACTCGGCCCTAACTTTTTCCTCATGGACCTCCTTCTGCAATTGATCTGAAGACCCTCCTACTCTCGCTCTCCTCAAGGATACTTGTGCCTTTTTGTAATACTCTTTCAAATCATCTCTATCCTCCTCAATCTTCCTCTTTTCTTTCCTTTCTTTCTCAACCTCTATCTTTTGAACATCGATATCTAAGCTTAAGTACATCTTTTCTTCTTCAAGTTTTGCTATCCACTTCTCGAGCTCCAAGTTCCTTCTCTCAAACTCTTGTTTCATGATTTCTAGCTCCGAGGGCATCACTCGCAAATATTCCTCAACCGGTCGAGCTCCTTCCACGCTTGGCTTAGGGATGTTATCATTAATCCTTCTTCCTCTCTATTCGTCATATTCTGGTGTTGTAGCAAGGCTAATAGCTACTCCTTTCAACCGACAAGTCTTGTTCCAAGCACTAGAAACCTCGCTAACCTTCCTCTTGTAATCGGCTCCTTTGTATACAAACTTACTTTGAGCCAATCCATGAGTCGCTGGTATGAACTGTCTCAATCCATGCTACCTTAGCACGAGCAAAGGGGCATAACCAATGGCACCCCAAATTCCCAATAGAGGAACCCAATCGAAACTACTGCATCGGAAAAGAATCTCACCAGGAAACATCCACGGAGCCCTCCACTCAACATCTTTCGACTGAAGGTTCTAAAGTAGCGCTATCCAATTCTCTTCTGGAACATCAACTCTCTAGTTGAAGCTACTATGTCCTTTAACGGTGAATAATCCTCGAAGAAGACTTGACAAACCACCCTATCTATTAGTCAAAAATGGCGGTAGAACCAAGCCAAAAGTAACTGAGCACACCCTATAAACCTGCCTGTGCCAGTTTTCTTACACGCGCTTAAAGATCTGAATGTCTCCGCCAAAATCGCAGGGAGAGAAGTGACCCTTTTACTGAGTCGATGAAAAAGATCCATGGTCGCCTCGTCCACATATCCCAAATCCCTAGGGAAGACCATCAATCCATACAAACCTAAAGCAAAAACATCTACCTTCTTCGTCTCATAAGGGTGCGTCAAAATCAGATCCTTCAAAGCGTCCCACGAAATGCACTTGCACTCACCTTTTTCTTTAATTCTAGCAGTGATCCACTGCTCGCTCATCCCCGTAATAGTCATTAATTTCTTCCAAAAGGTAGGGACACAAGCAGCTCGAAAATAGATTCTATCAATCTGAAACTTAGGACAACGGAGTAAGGCAGTGTATTCCTCCACGATAGGTACCAAGTCTACTTCCCCAAAAGTGAAACAACTGTACGCCGGGTTCCAAAACTGAGCAAGGGCTCAAAATAAGTGCTCATCTATCTGAACATCGAGCAAGTAAGGTAGGTCTCCATAATTACCATAGAATAACTGCTTGGTCTTATTGTCCTACTGATCCCAAATTTCTTTAAGCTCTTGAAGATTATTCTGCGTGACACTAATACGAGTATAATCTGACAGCTCCGATGTATATCCCACAGCTATACTATCTCCCTTTTCAAGTTGAGTTTTCTCAGACCATCTATGGACGTTAGCGTTGCCCTCCACTCTATCAAGAAGTCCGTTCTCCATAATAAAACTTTCTAACTTAGAAACTAACCGTGAATCGATACCTTTGTAAATGCAAAATGTCATGCAAACAAAAGAAAAGAAATAATCAGTATCACATGATATCAATAAGTCCCAACAATATTTTATAAGGGTAATATCTAAAGTTTAACTCTAACTAAGTTAGGCTTTTACGCTTTTTCTATATGCGGTTGGTTCTAAATTTTGAGGTACCTGAACCAGCGGATTTCTCGATCCTCACCCATTATAGGCTCATTCGAATCGAGTTCAGTTCAAGGGGATACATTTCCCTATGGCTACACGGAGATGAAAATCTCATGAAACCATAGGTACGGATGTATCCTGAAAGTGATCCACCATCCTACACGGAGGCGAAAACCTCACAAAGGCGTAGCTTCTCACTCTCACTTAAGGGTGTGACCACAACGGTCATGTAAATACAATACGTATCAGAATATAGCAACACATGCAATAATACAAACACATGTAATACAAAGAGGATTAAATTTTAAAATTTTTAATTTCTGACATTAAGACAAGAGATAATCAATCACACGGCTTGACTCTCTTATTAGTCCCCAGTGGAGTCGCCAAGCTGTCGAGACCCTTTCTAAATCGAGTTTTGGAAAATGGGGTTCGACTTTAAGAAAAACGAAAACGGGAGTTACCACCAATCTTTTTAGGTGTGATTGGATTACCTTATAAAATGTTTTGTTTAAAAATCATTAGTTTTGGTCTACGAAATCAGAAGATGGGTTTGGGAGCCGGTTACGTACGAGGAAGGGTTAGCACCCTCGTAACGCCCAAAAATTGGTACCCAATTGATTATCAAGTGTCTTTAATGTCGAAAATTTAAAATTTTTAAGATGTAATCCTCTTTAAAATATTTTTATTTTTGTAAATTGGAGTTCACTCGTGTCGAAGTATTGACACTAAGTTAGCTTTTTAGAAATCCCTATCTCGAAACAACAAAACGCTACATCCAGTAAGTTAGGACATATTGCTTTGCAATTTCAAGATAGTTGCTCACATTTTGAAAACCTTTAAAATCTTAGAAGGGTACTTGATTACTCGAACTCAACGAGAAAATTCGTAACCCAATAAGTTAGGGCCTTAATCAAAACGCGCGTAAAACAAAAGGGACTAATTTGGGCAAATTTCCCTATTTCCAAAACGGCGACGTTTCCCAGAATGTAATTTAATAACTGTTAGGGCTAAATTGAAACAATTGTAAAATATTAGGGCCAAATTAAAAATAGAATAACACATAATTATAAATTAAACGAGCTGGAAGGACCGATTGGGTAATTAACCCAATTTAAAAAAATCACGCAGATCCTTCCTGGGTAATCGGGTCAACGCGCGGACACCTTTTCGAGCTTATTAAGTTAAGCAGAAACGATGTCATTTCAAGGAGGCTATATAAGCCAATTTTACAACTTAAAAAATCATTTTAACACCGATCTTTAAAAAAAAAACCTGAAATACTTTACAGAAGGGAAGAGAGGCCCTCAGCTCTGGCCTCCAGCCACGGTGCAGTGCTTGCACACGCGCCTCACGCGCCGTCGTACACGATGGTCTGAAGGCTTAAAAACCTTCGTCCTTCCACAGGTAATCTCTTTTTCCTTAGATCCTTACTCGTACATGCTAGAACAGTTCATATATATTCAAAATAAAGCACGAGGTATGCGATTAAATCACCTTTTGAGAGACTGTTGATATTTTTGAATGAATATCTGTAAGTATCTTTTTATTTCGTTCCAAAAAAAGGTGCTTTACATCATTTTGATTCGGGCTTTTTATAGCCACTGTTGTTGTTACATTTTAGAGAAGAAATATTTTTATCTCTTTCCATATTTGTTTTGTTTGCTACTGTGGTTCCTTCTTTGTAGGTATCAACGGAGAATCTGGCAGTGAATATGCTGGTGTGGATTCACGTGTTGATTACGGAGGCAGAGTTACGGCGCTAATGGCGGGTAGCGAGAACGACGAAAACCGAAGGGTCGTGGCTTGCCTTCTGGAACTTTCAACTTACGGCGCCTAGGGTTTCCCCATCTGTTAACACATTAGGCCATTTGGGTCGTATCTGCTAATGGGCCGAGGGTGTAAATGGGTCTGCTGGGTAGGGATGGTTTAGATCTGTTAATTTGAGTTAAGTTTGGCTAATGGATCTGTGTATTTGGGCTATGGGACTGTTTTGGGGTTTTGGGTAACAACAGTGGGCCTGCTGGGTATGGATGGTTTATTAGGTTTTAACATTTGTAAAAAGACCGTTTTAAAAAAATTTTATCATTTTTTGATATTTTGGACTATGCCTTGGCTTCCATTGGGCCGGGCAAAATTGAGGTATTACAAAATTCTTAAAAAAGTGGACTACTTTTCTTTCGTTTTTCAAACCTCTTTTTTACCATGTTTTTGCATGTATAAAAGAAAAGAAAATAAATAAAGAACGTTTGAACAACAAAATAAATCACCTCTGTTCTGACTCAAAATGTTGTGTTTTATTCTATGATCCTCCTCCTTTCTATTATAACGATAGCATTTGGGCTTTATAGCCACTGTTTACATTTGGTAAGAAATATTTCCTTTAGTTTCTTCCTATTTTGTGCTGCTATGCTGTTTTCCCTTCCATTTATATGCAGGTGAACATGGAAATCACGGCGGTGATAAAGACTTCGATGATGGTCGCGACGGACCCGGCCTTGACTGCGTGCTGGTGCTTACGGTGCGAGGTTTTCTGACGCTTGTTATGGCTTGGGAGTTACGACGCAAACCCTAGCTAGGGTTTCCCGAAACTGAAAATATTGTGGGCCAATTGGGCCAATTTAGTCTTGGGCTAGGGTGTAATGGGTATAGTGTAAATGGGCTGTTGGGTGTAACGGGTCTGTTGGGTTTAGGCTAAATGGGTCTATTGGTTTTTAACATTTGTAAAGGGACTATTAAAAAAACTTTTATTATTATTTTTTTATATTTTGGACTATGCCTTGGCCTCCAATGGGCCGGGCAAAATTGAGGTATTATAAAGTCGATGAGGCACTAGGTGCCAATTTGCTTCAGTTTAACCGATGAGACACTAGGTGTCAACTTATTACAGCGTTGGGCGCAGTCATGGCTTCAGATTTATCCAATAAGGCACTGGGTGCCAACTGGTGTGTTAGTTGGATTTGCGTATTCGTCCGAGTCTGAATTGTGTTAATAAGGAAATAATTGTGAATGGCTAAATTTAAATATGTGAAATGGAAATGTAATATACGAAATGAAATGAAATGGAATATTTGATTGAGATATGAACATAGATTAATTATGTTCAATTGGAATATGTAGATTAATTATGTTCAATTGGAATATGATCTATAATGTGAATTGGATTGTGTCATTGCATGATTAAATTATCAAATGATTTATGAAAGGCTATTGACATAGCAAGGGTTGTGATTTGATATGTATGTTAAAACCAAATTGGAAATGGATATTTAAATAAAGTAAAATAGGGTTACCATGACATTGCACATTTAAATTGATAGAAAAATTAAATTTGAGCATTTACATGTATTTATATCTTGTTTTTAAATGTTCCGATTATTGAATTACCACTGTGTTTTATAAAAATGATTGAAAGCAAAATCTTAAAAATAGTTTCATAAAAATTATAAAATTAAAAAAAAAAGTTTTTTCTCAAGAATTTGAGAGTATTTTAGATGATATAAAAGTGGATAGAGTATTTATAGAATTTCCACTCAATAAAGAGGTTGGTTCAGACAACAAACAAATAAATTCTCTAGTAAAAGTTCAAAATCTTGAACTCGATAACCACAAGTGTCGAGGTAGTGTTGACTACACTTCCTCGTACTTTCCTCATGGCATGCATGGCACAAACTTTTTTTAATGATTTGACATAACCTTGAATTTTACAACCTTATGCGTCAAGTATTATCCGAAAAATGTTTTTCGAGAAATAAATTTTAGAAACACTTAATTAAATAAATAATATTAAATTAGGTTATATTTAAGTCAAAATATGATCTCCCATGAATAATTATTAAAAAAGGTTAAATTCTTGTCCTAATCCCTATACTTTATAAAAGTTGTGAATTTAGTCCCTGTACTTTAATTTAATCATTTTTAATCCATGTACTTTTCAAATTTTAAAATTTCAATCCTCAACAAACGATTAAATTCATTAAGTTTGTCATTTCCAAAATTTGATAATATGTGTAATGCTATGTCAGCTTGTTATTTCTACACATTACTCACTAAAAATCCAGTTAATGGAGAAATGATTGCCATTTACGTCAAGACTAAAAGTTCAAAAATTCTAAAAGTATAGAGACTTAAACTAATCCAATTGGTGAATATTGACTGAATAAAAAATTGTATGTATAGTACAGGACTAGTAATTGAATTTAACCAAATGAACTTAACTGCTATTATTGGGTCAGCACTAAAATTTCAAATTTTAAAAAAGTATTGGGACTAAAATTGACCAATTCGAAAAGTACAATGACTAAAATTAATCGAATAATAATCCCCATTCCAACACCTATAATCTAGGGTGGAAGTAATATCCAAACTTTGGTTGGAAGAATCACGGTACGGAGAATTTCAAAATTGTTGTAAGACAGAATGTCGTCAGTGCACCACCTGTTTATAATCAACCTATGTCGAGGCAAAATGTCCAACAAGGTCAGTCATCATCATCACCATCATCACCATCTATTGAAGACTTGTTGAAAGAATTTATAGCCAAAAATGATGTCATAATTGAGAGTCAAGCTGTGCCCCTATGAGCTTTTGAGAATCAAGTGGGGCTGATAGCATAGGCTTTAAAATCGAGGCCACAAGGAGCATTGCCAAGCGATACCGAGAATTTGAGAACACAAGGGAAAGAGTAATGCAAAGCTATCACTCTCAGAAGTGGGACTCAGTTGGATGATGTTGAGGAGGACGCGAGACTCAACTATGTAAAGATCCTAAAGCCATCTAAAAAGCACACTATACCTGAAAAGGGTAAACAACAAAATGTTGTAGCAGAATCAAATCATGTTGTCAACAAGAATGCCACAGCAAAAAAATATCAACAACTGGAAGGATGACCACCTTTACATTTTCCTCAGTGATTTCTCAATTCCAAGCAGGATATTCAGTTTAAAAGATTTTTGGAGGTTTTGAAGCAACTCCATATCAATATACCGGTAATGGAAGTTTTGGATCAAATGTCCAACTACGTGAAATTTATGAAAGACATATCATCAAAGAAGCGCAAATTGGGAGAATTTGAAACTCCAATATGAGAATAAAGTAAATAAGGATTTCATGTCCGATTACTATGAGTGGTTGATTGCACTCGCGATAAGTTTTAATATTTATGATTGATCGTACCTGAAACTAACTATTATCACAATGAAGGCAAGCGTACCTAATGAACAGTAGTATAGTTTATAGCAAGATCGGATGTCGAACCCACAGGAACTAAAAGTACTAGTATTAACCTTCTTTTTATTATCTAGCCTAAGAATAATGGGAGTTGTTTTATCTAAACTAAATAACTAAACTAAGAATGTATAGAAAGTAAATTGGGAAAATACTTTTGGGAGAACTGATTGATTTAGACAATACCTAAGGAAGAATCCACCTAGACTTCACTTGTTATTCGACTCTGAACTAGATGATTTATTCACTTGACTTGATCTGTAGAAATCCCTAAATTATATTATTATCCCTCTCGAGACTAATAACGTCTAACCCTAGGTTGATTAATTGAAATCTCTTTCTAATTAAAACCCCTAGTGTCACATTAACTCGATCTATGGATTCCCTTATTAGATTTGATTCTAATCCGGCAGATTTATGGTGTCCTATCTCTTGGCTTGCATGCAACTCCGCTTAATTATGAATGATCTACTCTTAGATAAGGACTATTCATCCTCTGAATAAGCACATCAATACTTGAATCAATATCCTAGGATATTAAAACAAGAGTTAAGAACATAATTAAGAACAAATCAATTATAATTCAGAAAATATTAACAAGATCCATCTTAGGTTTCATCCTCCTTAGGTATTTAGGGGTTTAGTTCATAATTATAAAAGAAAACATCTCAGAAGAATAATAATGACAAAACATAAAGAAAACCCAAAAACCCTTGAAGGAAATTGAAGGGAGATATTCAGTCTTGAAGGAGAATCCGGCTTCTGAGATGGATCAATCGGCTTTCTTCGAGTAATTTCTTGCCTCCTACTCTGTGTGTCTTTTCAATCTTTCTCTCTGGTGTTTTAAATAGGCTTTAGAATGCTTCAAAACCCTTAAAGTTGCCTTTTCCGAATAGAATTAGACTTGGGCTCGTCAAGGACACAGCCGCGTGCCACGCCCGTGTGCAAATTACTTCAAATCGTGTTCAAGACTGTTAAATAGACAGCCCGTGTGAGGTGGTCTTAGGCCGTGTTGAAGTTTTCTAGAAAGACACGGGCGTGTGGTCTACCCGTGTGAGGAAGTCCAGACCATGTTGATTTCCCACGTTGGCCTATTTTCTCTGTTTTTGGCCCGTTTCTCACTCTTTTTTCTTTTCTATGCTCACCTAAGTATAAGATGTGAAAATAAAGGATTAGGAGCATCAAATTCCACAAATATAATGATAATTCATCCAAAAATGTGCTAAGCATGAGATAAAAATATGTATAAATTATGACTTATCAGTGGTGAAATGAGATGTACAGCTATGTAAAATGGCCTTTAGGATGTGAGTTCACGCCAGTAGAGTAGTACACCCTATAGCCATTATAGTTCCTTGGCAACTAAATTGTGAGAAAAGTTGTTTAGGAATTAACCAAACGTGAACTAGAAGGGTAAAGGCTAAAAGAGTAATCGAGTAAGTTCCTAGAGGTGACAGATTTTGATAACGCCACTCAATCTTGATGTGACGTTCACCAAGTTCCAATAGAGACTTGAGTTAAGTTAAAAAGGACACTCCAGTTGGGTTAAGAAAAAAAGGTTATCTTCTTTCCCTTTTTTCTTTGAAAAGTAAAAAGGATTTAGGGCTAAAGAGAGATAGAAACATTACTCTGAGTTAAGTTCAAAATCCTGGATATTTCTAGTGATTTTCTTCACTAAAAGGCAGAGGAGGTTGTAGCACCCTGCTAAATGACAGATTTGGAGGTTAAGCTTCCCTTTTGAGGTCATCAGATAAGTCCCTAAACTTACTTATGCATGCATC
The DNA here is from genome assembly GCA_025698475.1 of Gossypium anomalum. NCBI lineage: Eukaryota > Viridiplantae > Streptophyta > Magnoliopsida > Malvales > Malvaceae > Gossypium > Gossypium anomalum. The sequence continues at coordinate 72,994,578 of CM046968.1, forward strand.
ATATGCCTTATAGAAACTTCTACGCTAAGTAACCAAATCGTGAAATAAAAACTAATAGAGTATGACGTGATGACTTTGATGAGTAATATAATATTGATGAACTTGCATGTACGGATAACATGAAGTTCCATGGTAAAAGTACGAAAGATGAATCTTGAGGTTAAATGATGCTTGTGTCTAGATAATGGAAATATGTTAATATCTCTAAAAAGTTTGTATGTGCTTGTTACGAGTAAGTCAGGATATGATGAGTTCATATAGATGGATCTAAGTATGAAGAGTCTGTGTCTATATCCGAAGTCGACAAAGGAGTCCGTCCGAACTAAAAACATGAATCTCTGAAAGGACAAGTCCATGGCCATGGCGTTCAAAGAAGAAACTATTGTTTAAAACCGTAACCGAGCAAGGCAAAAATCACGAATTGGCTCGATCGTATTTCTGCACTCTAGTTGTCAATGTAAGTTCATAGTATTTAAATGTGAAATTGAATTTCTACTTGTATTTTCATATTATAGTTATGTAACTAAATGCTTATAGTTAATTATTCCCTGAATTACACATATGTGCCCCTGTTCATTACGAATAATGTCATCAACTTAAATGTTTGAATTAGAAATATTACCCCATACCACGGTTCTTAATAAAATAAAATAGAAACAACAACACCAACAATAATAATAATGGTACTAATAATATTTTGTTTTAATAATTATTATTATTTATTTAAGAGTTTAATTAGGATTAAATTTTTTATTAAATAAATATTTAAGATTTATATTTGAAGCATTCAATTAAGAGTGAAACCCTTTTTTGGCATATGACAATTAAGGGGATATGGGATTTTTATTTTTCCATTTTGGTTGCTTAGGTTGGAAATTCTCTATCCTTGTTTTTTTTTAAAAAAAATTTCAATAAAAGTTTTCTTTTCTTATTTTTATTGTTATTTCTTATTATGCATCTCTAAATTTCAATTCTAATTTTAGGCCAAAAATTATTTCAATGTTAGAACTATTAAATTTGAAACCATAATTACACTCTTTACTTTGGTTTATGATCTATAATTTTCGTATTCATCTCACTAAATAACAAATTGACGTGACAAATTGAGTGAGTAGTTGGATTCGTCAAGGGAATTAATAATCAAGTTTAAAAAATCGGTGCAGTTGACGCCATTGATTTGAGTCGGGTTCTTCTAACCTGTCAAATTGGCATGGGAAATTGAGTGAGTAGATGGATCTAAGTATGAAGTGTCCGTGTCTATCTCCAGAGTCGTCAAAGGGGTTCGTCGGACTAAAAACACGAATCTTTGAAAAGACAAGTCCATGGCCATGGCGCTAAAAGAAGACCATATTGTATAAAACCGTAATTAGTGGGTTATGACATCATTTGGAAAAACTTAAGGAAGATTATTACCTAATGTGGTTCCTTACGTGACCCAAGACGATGAGGGATAAACCTCACTAAATGTGAGTCTAGGCAAATCCCTATCGCCTAAAAGGGTTGAGATTTGGATCCTTGCCTTTGTAAGTGTGTTCTTTGTTTTTGTATTTTCTTTTTAGTTTGCCTAATGTATGGCTTGCCTTTTTTTTTTTACCTTACTTTCATGTACTTATTTGAGATCCTTGAACTCTACTAGTATTGAATATATGAATATTCACTCATCCAAAAAATTAAAAAAATAATTAACATAAAAATGGATTCACAGATATAGAGTTTATATTGAATAGTTGATAATGTGCGTCATTGATTTTTTTTTATGATTAATTTTAATTAATTTTGGATATAGATGCTATTAAATTTAGTATATTTTCTATTAATTTGACATAACCTTGAACTTCACAACCTCACATGTCAAGTATTCTCCAAAAATATGTTTTTCGAGAAATAAATTTTGGAAACACTGAATTAATTAAATAAAATTAAAATATGTTATATTTAAGTCAAAATATAATCTCCAATGAATAATTATTAAAAAAGGATAAATTCTTGCACTAGTCCCTATACTTTGTTAAATACGGATTTAAATTAATTGAAGAAAAATATAGGGACTAAATCCACAAATTTTGTTAAATACGGGCACAAATAGCAAAATTTAACAAGAAAAACCCAGGTTGTTTTCTTCGAAACCTAAGATTGCGTGTGAAAGGCTTCTTTCTTTTCCTTCCTTAATTTCCATAATGTTTCTTTGTGAAAACTGCATTTTCCTTTCCCTGTTTACTCGTTTCAAGAATTGTATTATTTTATTTAATTCTTATAACATTCCCAGTCATTTCCTTGATTTTCCGTCCTTTATTATTATATTTAAATTTCAAAGTAAATCATGAAAATGTTCAGTGGGTTTAGTAGGAAATCAAATCTGAAGGAAATATAATGTACATTTAAGTTGCTAGTTAATTAATAGTTATCAAGAAGTAAGAAATTGCATAATAAAAAAGAACAAAAAAGTTTGTAATTTCCTGTTATATTTCCATCTTGAGAGAAAATTGCATGGATAATTCCGGTTAACTTTCCTTTCATTTGTGTAGAAATTGTGTTCTTCACCATGTTGGTCTATAAATACCAGAAATCAGACATCTAACCAAAACTAACCACTTTGTTCTTGAATAGCAATAAGCTATAGATATAGCAGACAGAAGATGGGAGAAAAAGGCAAAGACAAGTTAAAGAAAAATTTCAATGTTAGTCCCTTCCCTTCTTTAAGAACTTAGGCATAGCATATTACGTTTTTCTTTAACTTGTCTTTGCCCTTTTTCTCTGCCATACTTCTTAACTTATTTTCTCAACATCGTATGAATATACGTCGGAGGTTCAGCATTAGAATGCAACACATGTCCCTAATATTAGAATGCAAGTTGAAAGGTGAATTACTTAGACAATTTGACACGGAAGCAAAATTGGTGAAAGAGTTTCATAAAAAAAAAAAGGGCATACTAACTTATTAGATTTTGGGTTATTTCGTTTTAGTAATTATTTTTTATTCGTATTTATTTGTAAAGATATTTATTTAAAAATTTAATTAGTATTACTTTTTTATTAGATAAATACTTATGATTTGTAACCTCCCTGACTTAGCCTAGACGTTAGACTCGATTCGGGAAGATCACATTAGTCATCGAGGTGGCTCGGTCTTTATAAAAAATAATTTTCGTCTTAAAACTTGTTTTATGCTAGTGAATATTTCTCTTTATAAAAAAAATTATTTGTTACTTTTAATTGCATGTGGAAGGGTTGTGTTTGGCGGTTTGGCAGGTGCAGATTGAGGAAGAAGAAATGAAGGAGTAAAGGTTTGTTGGGGCAAAAGGTTGAACACTTTGTCAGCACGAATACCGTAGCAATTGTCGGAAGACCGAGTCAACACTTAACGCATACTACTTTCAGCCCAATTATACTTGTACTAGACAAATCTGCCTAAAAAAGAGGAGAAGATAATCCGGACTGTTAGTTTTTATCCTTGAGAAAAGAATTTAAAAAGAGGAGAAGATAATATTGGGTTGTTGGATTTTCCCTAGGGAAAATTCCTATAAAAAACCAATGCAGGAAACCCAAGAAGAGCGAACAACTGGGAGAGATCATTATGTCAAAATTGTTTTATTATACAGGCAATAACAAAATGTATCAATATTGGTTCACCATATGCTGTCAAATGTAGCAACCTGTCGATATAAATGCACTTAAACTAACGAAATTTGACCGCTAGTAAAAATAGACGATAGCTATATGAAAAAATATTTCTACTGAGTGGGAAGAAAGTGGTTTTGTTTTTGCATTGAACGTGACAAATTTTTAAAAAATAACATAAATATGGATTCACAGAGATAGAGTTTGTATTTAATAGTTGATAATGTGCTTAATTTACTATTTTGTGATTAATTCTAATTAATTTCGGATATAGATACTATTAGTTTTGGTATTTTTTTTCTATTTGGGTGCAACACATGTCCCTAATATTGGAATGCAAGTTGAAAGGTGAATTACTTGGACAATTTGACATGGAAGCAAAATTGGTGAAAAAGTTTCATAAAGAAAAAAAGAACGGCATACTAATTTTACTAGATTTTGGGATTATTTCGTTTTAATAGTTATTTTTTTATTTGTGTTTATTTGTAAAGATATTTATTTAAAAATTTAATTAGTATTACATTTTTTTAGTAGATAAATACTTATGATTTGTAACCTCTCCGACTCAAGCAAGACGGTAGACCTAATTCGGGAAGATCACATTAACTCTTTAAAAAAAAAAAATTCATTTTAAAACATGTTTTATGCTAGTGAATATCTATTCTTTTTTTTTTTTTCAATTTAATCTATTATCATTATAGTAGCAGAGTTTAAACAATAATTTTTAAATCTCTTTTTAAAAATAAAAAATTAAACTCAACCTATTTTTATCACATAATAATAAGTACCTTCAAATATCCTTAACTGTATCGAATAAATATCTACTCAAATGCTCTTTTCATTATGAATAATGTCATGCAACCCAAACTTTTGAATTAGAAATCTTATCCCATACCACGGTTCTTATTAAAATAAAATGGGAACAACAACAATAATAATGGTACTAATAATATTTTATTTTAATAGTTATTTTTTTTAATCTAAGAGTTTAATTAAGATTAATTTTTTATTAAATAAATATTTAGGATTTATATTTGAAGCATTCAGTCATAAGTGAAACCCTTTTTTGGCATATGACAATTAGAGGGAGAGGGAATTTTTTATTTTTTACATTTTGGTTGCTTAGGTTGGGAATTCTCCACCCTGCTGGGTTTTTTTTCTTGTTTAATTTTTAATAAAAGTTTTCTTTTCTTTTTTTTATTGTTATTTTTTTGTTATGCATAATTAAATTTCAAATCTAATTTTAGGCCAAAAATTATTTCAATGTTAGAACTATTAAATTTGAAATCATAATTACACTCTTTACTTTGGTTTTCCTTAACTTTCCAGTTTAGGAGGTAGATTCGGCCATCTCATAACGTCATTTTAGCATCAACTCAAGAAGGGCGCTCCTTAATTCAATGTTGGACGTCATACTGTTAGTGAATCAATATGATCTATAATTGCATATTCATCTCACAAAATAACAAATTGGCATGACAAATTGAGTTGTCGTAACCATTTTTTTGAAAAAGGGAGTTGACCTGATTTTTAAAACGAAAAATGGGAGTCGCCACCAATCCTTTTTATTTAGGTGTGATCGGATCACCTGGTAATTCAATCGTTTTAACAAAAGTTTAATATTCATTAAAACGATGATTTTTAGTCTACAAAATCCAGAAAACGGGTTCGAGAGTCTATTACGCACGAGGAAGGGTTAGCACCCTCGATACGCCCAAAATTGGTACCTAGTCGATTACTTGGTGTTTTTAGTGTCGAAAGTTAAAAATTTGAGGAAGATTTTAAAAATACGATCCTTTTGTTAAATATTATTTAATTGAATTTTTACAAAAAAAAATGGTATATTTCACGTTAACCGAGGAAAAGGATTACGTCCCGTAAGTTAGGACACAATGCCTTAAATCCTCGAAACGAGAATAAACGCCAAAAATTTATTAATTTTGAAAAATGTTTGATTATCTCGATTTTAGAAAGAAATCATAATTCGTAAGTTAGAATACGATTTTTTTCTTAATTCCCGAGAATATTTAAAATTTTATGCTAAAAAAACGTTCGTTTATTCGGATTTATCGGGAAAGTCGAAACCCCGAAAGTTAGGGAACGACTTTTCGAATTTCCAATTATGTGAAAATGAATATAACATTTGAAATGCATATTTTTTATTTTTTATTCGAGACATAATAGAAACGAATAAATATTTAAAAACGGCTCATGGCATGATTGTAATAATAATAAAGTGATGGTACATACACATGAAATGATAATATAACTAAAATAAAAAATAAAAAATGGCATTAATCACTTAAATCTAATATTAATCAAGTAATAATAGTAATAAAAATAAAAAATGAAATAAAATGGTGATAAGAAAATAGATGAAATGCATATACATGAAGTTAAATTTAAGTATTTTGAAAACGAAAGAATGAAAAATAAATAAATTAGTATAAACAAATATAAAATTTAGGTAAAAAAAATGAACATCAAATATTAATAACAATAATAATAGTAAAAATAATAAAAATAAACAATATAAAATTTGAAAGTATATAAAAAGACATAAATATATAGATAATAAAATGATAATAATAAGGGTAAAAGTAAAAACAAAACCAATCTATAAAAAAATAATAAATAAATAAATAAACAAACAATTAAATATTAAATATTAAATATTAACTAAATCAGTTTAATAATAATAATAATAATAATAATAATAATAATAATAATAATACAATAGTAGTGATAGTAATAATAATAATAATAATAATAATAATAAATCATAATAGTAAAAAAATAATTATAATAGTAATAATAAAAATAAAATAATAATGTTAAAATTAATTAATTTAATATAATAGCTGAAATAACAAAAAAAGACTAAATTGAACTTAAAACAAAAATTTGGGGCAAATCTAAAAATAAATAAAAGAGAAAAGGACAAAATCGAGTGCACGAATAACAAGGAGGGACTAAAGGGGAAAATATCCCTGCCCTCCAAAACGCAACACTTTACACTGGGCTAAAATGAAATTAAAACAAAATTCTATGGCAAAATTAAATAAAAGAAACTTAATTGCAAAACTATAAAAAAATGCGAAAGGGCTAAAAGTGCAATTAACCCTTCCGTTAAAAACACGCAGATCCTAGGCTTGGAGCGGGTCGGGTCGCGGGTTAAGACTCAAAACGACGTCGTTTTGGTGCCTGAGAGGCCTACCCAAAACGACGTCGTTTTGGAGGCCTATTTAAACCAAAATTTTCTTTTAAAAATCTCATTTCAGCCATTCTTAAAAAAAAAAAAAAAAAAACATCCCTTTTTGTTTTTCTCTCAACACTCTCTCCTCCAGCCATATTCCAGCGAACCGCCGTCGTGTCATCCACCAACCATCGGCAACGACGCCACTATCCACGGTGGCCGGAGAGCCCAAAGGTCACGTTTTTTTTCGGCGAAAAAGATAATTTTTCCTTTTTGTTATATATACGTATATACAAAAACATATTCGAAAAGAAAAAAAGGAGAAAAATAATAATAAAGATGGAACCACCTTCGAAGATATTCTTCTTCTCTGTTTAATTGATTTCTTTTGTGAACTTTCTGTATTTTTATTTCAAAAAGAAAAAGATCCCTATTACAATCTTTTTCATGGCTTTTATAGCCATTGCATATTATTTTTATTACTTTTTCTATTGTTCTTGTACTTGACGTTTGCGTGTTTCTTCTTCTCTTTTGCAGGTGCAGTTGGTGGCAGAGTACTTGGCATGGCAGTGGCAGCAGGCGGCGCTGACATCGGCAGAGGCTAGGGGCAGCACTAGGTGGCTAGGGTTTTGTCTTTTTCTGAAAATAGGTTTAGGGCTAGTTGGGCTAGGGTTTGTTTGTAATTTGGGCTAATGGTTTAGTTGGTTGGGTTTTAGGTTATTTGGGCCTTGTCTGTTGGGTTTGTAATTGGTTTAGGTTTTGGTTTAGTTTGGGTTTGGGTTTTATTCTTTTATAGGCCTCGGGCAAAAATTGGGTTGTACGTGAGTAGTTAGATCCGTCAAGGGAATTAATAATTAAGTTTAAACAACCAGCACAGTTGAGGCTGTTGATTTGAGTCGGATCCTTAAAACTCATTAGGTTGTTGAGGAATTAAATTGTGGAAGTTGATTTCAAGGGTATTCACTTGATAAGGGTTAAATGTCGGATTGTTCCCACAATTGATTTACTTACAAAAGGGCTGGTGGTATAAGACAGTTCCTCAATCACTATAAATAACTTATTAATTCGAGGAGAAATTTCATCGTCTGAGATCAGTTCAAAGCTAGAATCAAAATTGTGCCTGAAGCTAGAGCTTCTATAACAACATGTTTTTAATGAAATTGGAATAGTGGTTTTGAGACCTCAAACCCTACAAGTAAATTATTATTTTAATGTCCACAGTATGTTAGTAAGGTCGTATAAAAATTTCGTTAAGAAATTTGGACATTTGCATGCTTAATTAAGTGAAAAGGACTAAATCGTAAAAGGTGCAAAAGTAGAGTTCTATGAGTTAAATGTATCAAATTGCAATGAATTTTTAAAATGAGTGGACTTAAATTGTAATTAGACCATTATTATTAGTAGTGGACAAAGATGGGCATGAGATAGATGTTTTAATTAGTTTAAGTGTTAATTAAGTAATTTGATAAATAAATAAAGTAAAATAGTAAAAGACAAGGTATCATCTTCTTCAAGTGAATTTTCCACCAAAAATTAGAAGAGAGAAAGGCCATAGTTAGGGTTCATGGTTCCGCAACTTCTAATGCTTGCATGTAAGTGAAATTCGTCTCGTTTTTAATGATTTCTATATTTTCGATATCGTTGTAGCTTAATCTAGCTAGCCTAGGGACTAATTTGCAAAACTATTAAAGTTTTAGAGTTTTACCATGAACATGATTGCATGTTTCTTGGAGTTTAATGAACGATTATTGATAAGCGATAAAAGTAACATATTTTAATCCCATTCTTGATGCGTTTTTTGATGTTTTATTATTTAATTTAGTGAATTTGATGCTCCTAATCCTTTAATTTTATGTTTCTATACTTAGGAGAACATAGGTGAGCAAAAGGAGCAGAAAACGGGCCGAAATCAGACAAAACGAGCTACTTTCAAGATCCACACGGCCTGGCATATATTTGACTTGGCATATTTCATTGCCCTCTCATTCTGCCATCAGACTGGCCGCCACGGGAAGGGCATTATCTGTCTATGCCCTTACGTGACTCGCCTCGCTCGACACTTTAGTCTCCTAGACACATCGAAGCAATCCTCCACACTCACACTCATCGGCCAGATGTCTCATCAGGACATCTCGAGCATGATACATATGAGGATGATCGAGCGATATCGTGGAGTGGATCATCCTTAGTACCGATTGTTTCATTCTGACGGTCAGAATGAACCTGAGGACTTCACTAATGATGTCCCTCCTATCACGAGGACCCACCACTGCTTCCATCTTCGAGTCACCGACCTGTTCCTTCTGCTGCTAGCTTCCGAAGAGTATCTACCGAGAAGTTCACTAGCTTTCGTCAGTACTGTGTTCATAGGTTCGACAGTATTGATGCGACATTACAGCAGATTTGTTAGCATTTCCATAATGCTCCTCCAGTGTCGACGACTCATGATGCTGATGCTTCTGATGATGAGGACCATTGAGTCCATTTTATTTTATTTTATTTTATTTTATTTTTATTATTAGTTGTTTTTTATTTTTTTGTTTATATGTATTTTCTTAGACTTTTTCGCTTTTATATTTTGAACTATATTTTATTTATTATGGTTGTTTCTAATCGAGTAACCGTTTAATCTTCTTCAGCATTGTGTTTATTTCCTTATTAGTTGCTCAAAATCATGCCCTAAATCTACATTTATCTACAATTCCGTTTTTCACTATTCTGGGAATTTCATCCAATATTCAAAGCAATTTCAATTCTCTCCCTCTCTTATGATATTTTTGTTTCTACTCTGATTATCTATTTTTGTACATTGAGGACAATGTACATCTTAAGTGTGGGGAGGTTATTTATATGATTATTAGAAAATCCTTGAATTATGTCTTGTGTTCAAGAAATTTTCTAATTTTACTATTAGAATGGATTCTTATCGGTTTGTGATTTTTATTAATATGTTTTAGATTAAATTCATAGGTAAGTGTGCATTGATTGTTTAAACTTTAAGACATTAGAGAATCAAGCATGATAAGTCTATTTTCAGAATAAAAAAATTTACTAGGTTGTTTCCCTAAATTGAGGTATTACCTTGAAAATTGAGATTTGCAAGATTGATATCAAAAACCATAATTTTTGTGAGATTTTGAACCTTTAGAGCATACACTTTTCTTGCTTACTTTATTATTGGCTATGAGTGTGTCAATACTGATGGGTTATTCTAGAACTTGCTTCGATTATACACATCGAGACCACACATTTGATTTGATATACTAAGATGATAAAGGCACCCAGGTTTTAACCCACTTATCCCACAAAGCCTACCTTTATAATTAACCCTTAGTGAACCCCTTTGGGCCTAATAAACCGTTTCTTGATCTACCCTTAATATTAACCCATAACTCATTCTTTTTGATTCATTGAGAATTTTTCCTATTTTATTGACTCCCTTTTTGTCAAGATTTGATTTGATTAGTTGCCTAATTATGTTATTTTGTTTCAGTTATTAAATTATCTTTTATTATCCATAATTCCAAAAAAAACTGAAAAAAATATGTATATTTATTTTGATTATTACTAGTTCTATGTTATTTGAGCTTAAACGGTTAATTTCACATTTTGAGAAGAAGCTCGTGTTATTATTGATAAGTTTTCAATTGATGTAATTATTTAGTATTAGTTTGTTTTTCTAGTTAGGTAAATTATCAATTCGATCTCGATTCTAACCCTCTATTTCAGCCTTTATCCACAACTTTAACTCAAGCCCCATTACAACCCTTTAAAGACCTTTTGATTTGTGTATCATCTCATTTTATAATAGTGGAGATTTGATTTTCATGCAAGCCTATGGTAATGACTTTTCATGTTTGACTTTTGAGTGCTTAATTTGTGAACCTTAAACACTTTGAGTGATTTGAGTGAATCTTTAGTGAGGATGTCAATTCTTGTCGGTTTTGAATTAAAGGAAATTACTTAGATAAAAGGAAATACCTATGTTTTCATGCTTTAAAATTGTGTGGCTTAGATTGTTTGAATCTTTAGTGTTCTTTTAGTTGAATTATTAATGTATGATTATTTTTGAATTATGACAAAACATTATTGATGAGAATTATGAATGTCGAGACCTGTTTTAAATCGGGTTTTGGAAAATGAGAACTGACTTTAAAAAACGAAAACGGGAGTCGCCACCAACCTTTTTTGGTGTGATTGGATCACCTTTAAAACATTTTGTTTTAAAATCATCAGTTTTGGTCTACGTAATAAAAAGAACGGGGTTCGAGTCGATTCGCATTTGAGGAAGGATTAGCACCCTCGTAACGCCCAAAAATTGGTACCTAATTGATTATCAAGTGTCTTTAATGTCAAAAATTTTAAAATTTTAAGATGCAAACCTTTTTTAAAATATTTTGATTTTTGAAAATTGGGGTTCACTTGTATCAAAATATTAACACTAAGTTAGCCTTTTTGGAAATCCCTATCTCGAAACGACAAAACACCATATCCAGTAAGTTAGGACACAACGCTTTGTAATTCCAAAACAGTTGCTAGTATTTTAAAAATTTTAAAAACTTAGAAGGGTACTTGACTATTCGAACACAACGAGAAAAATCGCAACCCAATAAGTTAGGGCACTATTTTTCTCGAAGCTTCCAAACACCAAGCATTGCCTTTTTATTTTTGAAAACTTTGGAATTTTGTTTTTTGTTAATGCATGAGGAATCGATTATCATTATGGAATGAAATATTGCAATAATAAGTGAATAAAACATGCATTTAAACGATACTACGGCAATAATATAAAGATCATATACTAGATACATACATGTTTAAAAAGACATAACATCATATATATAAAGATATACATAGCATATATTGAAGATGAATAAGCGAAACATACAAACATACATAATAATGATTAAGAAATGATGCATGATATACAATTTAATATATGAAAAAGAATAGTAATATAATATCAATGTATATGTTCATAAAATATAACATCAAATAAAAATTATAAAATAACATTTAATACATAAATGATATATACAATATAAAAATACATAAAAGAATTAGTATATATAAAAATATAAGATAAAGTGAGTAATTGTTAACGAAATATACTTATAATACAAATAAAATACGATATTTAATAATAATTTTAAAATAGTATTTAATATACAATATGATACATGATAACAAAAATATACAAAAGAATAATAATTAGATATAAAATAAAAATATATTGGTTTTTAACAAAATAATATAAAAAGTATGTAAAAAAATTTATAAAATAATTATATAATATATACAAATATGAAATAAGTACTTAATGATGAAATATATGTATTATACAAATTATAATATTATAACATCTTCAAAATGTGTAATAATAGAATATAAGTAACGTAATTGTTAATATATAAATAAAAATAAGTATATAATACAAGTAAAAATATAACAATAATATATATATAATAATGTAAAATAATAATAATAATTTGTGAAAAATATATAATAAATAATAATAATATGAAATAATATATTATTAAAATGTAAAATAGTATAAAGGTATATAAACATTATGTGATAAGAATATACTATAATAAATAATAGGTAATAATATATGTTAAAATACATATATTAATATGATAATAGAAAGATATGAAGTAATATAATATGATAAAATATAAGTAAATAATTATAAGATATATATGTATATTCATATTAAAATATAATAGTATATATATAAAGTTTAAGATAAATAGGCTATAAATAGATTAAAAAGGATAAAAGGGACTAAAATGAACATAAATAAAAGTCAGTAGCTATTTTGATAAGAAAATAACTGAGATTAGGCCTAATTGAAATGGCCATTAAAACCCTAGGGACTCATCGGGAAATTTTCCCTTGTCCTTAAACGGCATCGTTTTAATCCAGGACTTAAAACAGTTACTGCAAGGACTAAATTAAAACTGAAGCAAAATATCTGGGCTAAATCATAAATAAAATAAAACAAAATTGTAAACATAAAAAAGGTGGAGGGACTAATTGGGTAATTAATCCAATTTTCAAAAACATGCGGATCCTCCCCGGTTAATCGGGTCAACGCGCGGATCTTGGGGCCCTAAGACGTCGTCATTTTAAGCTTATCGGACTAAGCTAAAACGATGTCGTTTCTGTAGGGCTATATAAACCAAAACCTAAGCCCAAAATTCATTTTTACACCGGTCCAAAAAAAAAGTTTGTAAATCCTCTGAAGAGGACTGGGGGTTGGTCTGGCCTTCGGTCCCCGACTATGGTGCAGTACCTGCACACGCGCCTCACGCGCCTCATGCGCCGTCGTATACGGTGGTCTGAGGGTTAAAAACCCTCGTCCTTCCACAGGTAAATCCTTTTCCTTTTAATCGTTACTGTTTTTTTTTTTAAAAATGATTCATATATTCGTAAAAGAGAAAAGAAATTAAAGTATGAGAAAAAAAATCACCTTCTGAAATATTATTGCAAAGGTTTTGTGTACAATGATTTTGTGATGTGTTTCTCTCTATCTCTTTTGTGTATTCTCTCTGTCTCCATCTATGTGTGTATTAGAGTCCGTTTTTACAGACTTGAGAAAAGGCTTTATAGCCTTGATTTACTGCCTATTTTGGAAAGAAATTGAAAGATTTCTCTGTTCTAATCTATTTACTGCAATCTTGCTTTGATTTCCTTCCTTTTCTTGTAGGTACCCCGAAGATCTCGGTGATGGAAGGGTTGCTGGCGTTGATGGAGGCCTGAAGTCTAGTGGTGAGGATTCGTGGTGACGGTGAGGCGCTGATTACGGAGGCAAAGCCTTGAATGGTGGCCTCGATTCAAGAGCTGGACAGACGCTCCCTGAACCTTCCAGAACCTGTTGCGGCGCGAGGAGAAAGAGCTAGGGTTGGAAACCCTAGCTGGTAATTTTAGGTTTTGGGCCTCTGTTATTTGGGTCTGGTTTAGTCCTGGGCTAGGTAGGGTGTAACCGATCTTAGGAGTAGGCTTTTAGAAATGGGTCTGTAATGTAACGGGTTTGGGTCTGCTGGGTTGTAACCGGGCACAAGGTTTAGGCCAATTGATTTTGGGCTTACAGGTTAGTGGGCCATTGTAAATGGACTATGGACTGTTAAATAAATATTTATTTAAGCCCGGTCAAATTTGGGCTATTACAATGAATTGAGAAAGTTTAATTTTTAATTGTTTGTAGACAAGCAAACGCTTAAGTGTGGGGATATTTTGATAAGCGATAAAAGTAACATATTTTAATCCCATTCTTGATGCATTTTTGGATGTTTTATTAGTTAATTGAGTGAACTTGATGCTCCTAATCCTTTAATTTCATGTTTCTATACTTAGGAGAGTATATGGGAGCAAAAGGAGCAGAAAACAGGCCAAAATCAGACAAAATGAGCTACTTTCAGGATCCACACGGCCTGGCCATTCTCACACGGGCTGAGCACATGCCTGTGTGAGCCACACGGGCTGGCCACACGCCTATGTGTCAGCCCGTGTCGATATCCCTCCCTATTTCTCAAACACACAGAAAAAGCCAATTTTTAGGGTTGTTGAGCATTCTAAAGTCTATAAAAACACACTAGAAGAGGATCTAAGTGGACACGCAGAGTAGAACGAAGAAATTACTCGAAGAACACCATCGAAATCAACTCAGAAGCAGGATCTCCTTCAAGATTGAAGATCTCCAGTCAACTTCTCTAGAAGTTTTTGGGTTTCTTTATGTTTTGTCGTTTTCCTAATTTTGAGATGTTTTCCTCCCATAGTATAAACTAAATCCCCTAGATACTTAGGGAAGATGAAACCTATGACGGATCTTGTTATTTAATTTTCTGAATTACATGATAAATACTTGATTTCTTGATCTCAATTATGTCTACTTATTCCATGTTTTAATGTCTTCATGATATTAATTCATGATTGATGTGCTTAATTCAGTGGAGCAAAAGTCCTTAGTTAAGAGTAGATCTGGCATAATTGAGTGGAGTTGAATGCAATCCTAGAAATAGGACGACATAAATCTACCAGATTAGAGTAAATTCTAATAGGGAAATCCATAGATCGAGTTAATGCGACAATAGGGGTTTTAATTAGAAAGAGATTTTAATTAATCAACCTAGAGTCAGTTATTTTTACTCTCGAAAGAGATATTAATATAATTTAGGGATTTCTCGGATCAAGGCAAGTGAATAAATCGTTTAATTTAGATTCAGAATAATAAGTGAAGTCTACGTGGAATCTTTCTTGGGTTTTGTCTCTCTCATTGGTTCATTCGAATATTTTCTGACTTAATTCTCTATCGTGTCTTAATAATTAGTTTGAATAATTTTAGGTATAAAAAAAATTTCTTCAATTTACAGGCTAGATAATAGAAAGATAGTAAGTCTAGTACTTTTAGTCCTCGTGGATACGATATTCACAACTCACCAACTATACTATTATTCGATAGGTGCGCTTTCCTTTGTCGTGATCCCATACCACGGTTCTTAATAAAATAAAATAGAAACGACAACAATAACAACAATAATAATAATGGTACTAATAATAGTTTGTTTTAATAATAATAATTATTTATTTATTTAAGAGTTTAATTAGGATTGAATTTTTTATTAAATAAATATTTAAGAATTATATTTGAAGCATTCAATTAAGAGTGGAACCCATTTTTGGCATATGACAATTAAGGGGATAGGGGATTTTTATTCTTTACATTTTGGTTGCTTAGGTTGGAAATTCTCTACCCTCGTTTTTTTTTTAATTTTCAATAAAAGTTTTCTTTTCTTATTTTTATTGTTATTTTTTATTATGCATAGCTAAATTTCAATTCTAATTTTAGGCCAGAATTTATTTCAATGTTAGAACTATTAAATTTGAAACCATAATTACACTTTTTACTTTGGATTTCATTAACTCTCCAGTTTATGAGGTAGATTCGACCATCTCATAATGTCATTTTAGCATCAAATTAAGAAGGGCGCCCCTTGATTCAATGTTGGACATCATACTATTAGTGAATCAATATGATCTATAATTTTCGTATTCATCTCACTAAATAACAAATTGACGTGACAAATTGAGTGAGTAGTTGGATCCGTCAAGGGAATTAATAATCAAGTTTAAACAATCGGCGCAGTTGAAGCCGTTGATTTGAGTCAGGTTCTTCTAACCCGTCAAATTGGCACGGCAAATTGCGTGAGTAGATGGGTCTAAGTATGAAGAGTCCGTGTCTATCTCCGGAGTCATCAAAGGGGTTCGTCGGACTAAAAACACGAATCTTTGAAAAGACAAGTCCATGGCCATGGCGCTGAAAGAAGACCATATTGTATAAAATCATAATTAGTGGGTTATGACATCATTTGGAAAAACTTAAGGAAGATTATTACCTAATGTGGTTCCTTACGTGACCCAAGACGATGAGGGATAAACCTCACTAAATGTGAGTCTAGGCAAATCCCTATCGCCTAAAAGGGTTGAGATTTGGATCCTTGCCTTTGTAAGTGTGTTCTTTGTTTTTGTATTTTCTTTTTAGTTTGCCTAATGTATGGCTTGCCTTTTTTTTTTTTTTACTTTCATGTACTTATTTGAGATTCTTGAACTCTACTAGTATTGAATATATCAATATTCACTCATCCAAAAAATAAAAAAAATAATTAACATAAAAATGGATTCACAGATATAGAGTTTATATTGAATAGTTGATAATGTGCGTCATTGATTTTTTTTATGATTAATTTTAATTAATTTTGGATATAGATGCTATTAAATTTAGTATATTTTCTATTAATTTGACATAACCTTGAACTTCACAATCTCACATGTCAAGTATTCTCCAAAAATATGTTTTTCGAGAAATAAATTTTGGAAACACTGAATTAATTAAATAAAATTAAAATATGTTATATTTAAGTCAAAATATAATCTCCTATGAATAATTATTAAAAAAGGATAAATTCTTGCACTAGTCCCTATACTTTGTTAAATACGGACTAAAATTAATTGAAGAAAAATATAGGGACTAAATCCACAAATTTTGTTAAATACGGGCACAAATAGCAAAATTTAACAAGAAAAACCTAGGTTGTTTTCTTCGAAACCTAAGATTGCGTGTGAAAGGCTTCTTTCTTTTCCTTCCTTAATTTCCATAATGTTTCTTTGTGAAAACTGCATTTTCCTTTCCCTGTTTACTCGTTTCAAGAATTGTATTATTTTATTTAATTCTTATAACATTCCCAGTCATTTCCTTGATTTTCCGTCCTTTATTATTATATTTAAATTTCAAAGTAAATCATGAAAATGTTCAGTGGGTTTAGTAGGAAATCAAATCTGAAGGAAATATAATGTACATTTAAGTTGCGAGTTAATTAATAGTTATCAAGAAGTAAGAAATTGCATAATAAAAAAGAGCAAAAAAGTTTGTAATTTCCTGTTATATTTCCATCTTGAGAGAAAATTGCATGGATAATTCCGGTTAACTTTCCTTTCATTTGTGTAGAAATTGTGTTCTTCACCATGTTGGTCTATAAATACCAGAAATCAGACATCTAACCAAAACTAACCACTTTGTTCTTGAATAGCAATAAGCTATAGATATAGCAGACAGAAGATGGGAGAAAAAGGCAAAGACAAGTTAAAGAAAAATTTCAATGTTAGTCCCTTCCCTTCTTTAAGAACTTAGGCATAGCATATTACGTTTTTCTTTAACTTGTCTTTGCCCTTTTTCTCTGCCATACTTCTTAACTTATTTTCTCAACATCGTATGAATATACGTCGGAGGTTCAGTATTGGGAGAGAGAATGACTAAGGCAAGTTAAAGAAAAAAATTATCAAATTACCGAGACATATTCATTTAAAAAAAACAAATCTTTTTCTTTAACTTGCCTTTGTCATTCTCTGAATCTACTATTTCTTTCATAAAAAAGTGTTTAGGTGTAAATATTAATTCGCTTTTCTTGCAGGAAATGGTAAGCCACACACATATGTTAGCTCAAATCAATCATTTTTAGACCTTATATTTATATCTAAAAAGTTTGTATGTGCTTGTAACGAGTAAGTCAGGATATGATGAGTTCATATAGATGGATCTAAGTATGAAGAGTCTGTGTCTATATCCGAAGTCGACAAAGGAGTCCGTCCGAACTAAAAACATGAATCTCTAAAAGGACAAGTCCATGGCCATGGCGTTCAAAGAAGAAACTATTGTTTAAAGCCGTAACCGAGCCAAGGCAAAAATCACGAATTGGCTCGATCGTATTTCTGCACTCTAGTTGTCAATGTAAGTTCATAGTATTTAAATGTGAAATTGAATTTCTACTTGTATTTTCATATTATAGTTATGTAACTAAATGCTTATAGTTAATTATTCCCTGAATTACACATATGTGCCCCTGTTCATTACGAATAATGTCATCAACTTAAACGTTTGAATTAGAAATATTACCCCATACCACGGTTCTTAATAAAATAAAATAGAAACAACAACAACAACAACACCAACAATAATAATAATGGTACTAATAATATTTTGTTTTAATAATTATTATTATTTATTTAAGAGTTTAATTAGGATTAAATTTTTTATTAAATAAATATTTAAGATTTATATTTGAAGCATTCAATTAAGAGTGAAACCCTTTTTTGGCATATGACAATTAAGGGGATAGGGGATTTTTATTTTTTCCATTTTGGTTGCTTAGGTTGGAAATTCTCTATCCTTGTTTTTTTTTTTAAATTTTCAATAAAAGTTTTCTTTTCTTATTTTTATTGTTATTTCTTATTATGCATCTCTAAATTTCAATTCTAATTTTAGGCCAAAAATTATTTCAATGTTAGAACTATTAAATTTGAAACCATAATTACACTCTTTACTTTGGTTTATGATCTATAATTTTCGTATTCATCTCACTAAATAACAAATTGACGTGACGAATTGAGTGAGTAGTTGGATCCGTCAAGGGAATTAATAATCAAGTTTAAACAATCGGCGCAATTGACGCCATTGATTTGAGTCGGGTTCTTCTAACCCGTCAAATTGGCATGGGAAATTGAGTGAGTAGATGGATCTAAGTATGAAGACTCTGTGTCTATCTCCAGAGTCGTCAAAGGGGTTCGTCGGACTAAAAACACGAATCTTTGAAAAGACAAGTCCATGGCCATGGCGCTAAAAGAAGACCATATTGTATAAAACCGTAATTAGTGGGTTATGACATCATTTGAAAAAACTTAAGGAAGATTATTACCTAATGTGGTTCCTTACGTGACCCAAGACAATGAGGGATAAACCTCACTAAATGTGAGTCTAGGCAAATCCCTATCGCCTAAAAGGGTTGAGATTTGGATCCTTGCCTTTGTAATTGTGTTCTTTGTTTTTGTATTTTCGTTTTAGTTTGCCTAATGTATGGCTTGCCTTTTTTTTTTTTAAACTTACTTTCATGTACTTATTTGAGATCCTTGAACTCTACTAGTATTGAATATATGAATATTCACTCATCCAAAAAATAAAAAAAATAATTAACATAAAAATGGATTCACAGATATAGAGTTTATATTGAATAGTTGAAAATGTGCGTCATTGATTTTTTTTATAATTAATTTTAATTAATTTTGGATATAGATGCTATTAAATTTAGTATATTTTCTATTAATTTGACATAACCGTGAACTTCACAACCTCACATGTCAAGATTCTCCAAAAATATGTTTTTCGAGAAATAAATTTTGGAAACACTGAATTAATTAAATAAAATTAAAATATGTTATATTTAAGTCAAAATATAATCTCCAATGAATAATTATTAAAAAAGGATAAATTCTTGCACTAGTCCCTATACTTTGTTAAATACGGACTAAAATTAATTGAAGAAAAATATAGGGACTAAATCCACAAATTTTGTTAAATACAGGCACAAATAGCAAAATTTAACAAGTAAAACCTAGGTTGTTTTCTTCGAAACCTAAGATTGCGTGTGAAAGGCTTTTTAACTTATTTTCTCAACATCGTATGAATATACGTCGGAGGTTCAGTATTAGAATGCAGCACATGTCCCTAATATTAGAATGCAAGTTGAAAGGTGAATTACTTAGACAATTTGACATGGAAGAAAAATTGGTGAAAGAGTTTCAAAAAAAAAAAAAAGGGCATACTAACTGTAATTATTTCGTTTTAGTGATTATTTTTTATTCGTATTTATTTGTAAAGATATTTATTTAAAAATTTAATTAGTATTACTTTTTTATTAGATAAATACTTATGATTTGTAACCTCCCTGACTCAGTCTAGACATTAGACTCGATTCGGGAAGATCACATTAGTCATCAAGGTGGCTCGGTCTTTATAAAAAATAATTTTCATCTTAAAACTTGTTTTATGCTAGTGAATATTTCTCTTTATAAAAAAAATTATTTGTTACTTTTAATTGCATGTGGAAGGGTTATGTTTGGCGGTTTGGCAGGTGCAGATTGAGGAAGAAGAAATGAAGGAGTAAAGGTTTGTTGGGGCAAAAGGTTGAACACTTTGTCAGCACGAATACCGTGGCAATTGTCGGAAGACCGAGTCAACACTTAACGCATACTACTTTCAGCCCTTAATATTAGAATGCAAGTTGAAAGGTGAATTACTTAGACAATTTGACATGGAAGCAAAATTGGTGAAAGAGTTTCATAAAAAAAAAAAAACAGCATAATAAACTTATTAGAATTTGGGATTAGAATTAGTATTACTTTTTAATTAGATAAATACTTATGATTTGTAACCTCCCCGACTTAGCCTAGACGTTAGACTCGAATCGGGAAGATCACATTAGTCATTGAGGTGGCTCGGTCTTTTTAAAAAATAATTTTCGTCTTAAAACCTGTTTTATGCTAGTGAATATCTCTCTTTATAAAAAAATAATAATTATTTGCTACTTTTAATTGCATGTGGAAGGGCTGTGTTTGGTGGTTTGGCAGGTGCAGATTGAGGAAGATGATATAATTAAAAATGAAGTAAAAAGTTCTAATGCACGATTTGAAAATAATATTTAATCAAGATGATATAATTGTGTTGGATTAATTACACTTCTTATCTTAGAATTATTAAACTCATGTTTATATTGTTACGAATAAAATCATGGCAACCTGGTAATTTGCTAACTTATGAACATACTTACATACCAAAATCCATTCATCTCTTAACATATCCCTATGTCAATTCAACCGACTAAACAAATTCTAGTAAGCAAACATGTTATTGCACATACATACTCATTAAACTGAATAATCTCTTGCATATCCCTATGTCACTTCAAACGATTAATTAAATCTAATAAGCATATAAAAGACTATGTGAGGTAAAAAGGTATCCCTACCTTGAAACAGTTTAATCACAATAATCTTGCAAGTTATGCAAGGCAATAATATCGCCAGATACATTGCTAATTTAACCTTCAGCTACCTTAAAAGAATAAACATGCACTGATTAAGTACTATGTCAATTAATTACAATTGCAATCTGTTTAAATAATTAATTCATTAGCTACCTCACAGTCGTAACGCAAGAATAACTTAGGCATGATTTTACTTAATCAAGCATCTTACCGATAACAACATAAACACGATTCTAACAATTTAAGATGACGAATGCAATCAACCCAACACGAATTAAATTCAAGCTAAGCTGATTAAATTAACCATTCCAACAACATAAATATTCATAGATATGTTCATCATAACAACAAAAAAAAAAAAAATTAAAGAGATAGGGAACAAGAATAAAATCCGGTGGTTTTCCAAGGCTTGACTAGGCTGCTCCGTTCTTCCTTCTTGTTGTCCTTGCTGATCAAGGCTTCTATGAACACTCAATTTCTGCTCCAAAATGGTTGAAGAACACCCCTTTCCCAAGGGAAGAAATCGGCACAAGAGAAAGGAAATTGAAAGGGAAAAATGAGAGGAAAAAGTGGGAGAGGAGAAAAGTGTTGTGAGATGAATGAGGAGTGAATGAGATGCTTTGAATGATCAGCCAAGGGGTGTTTTTATAGCTGAGGAGGGCTGCTAAAATAGCTAAAATTAGCAGCCAAAGATCCCTTCCTTGGCCGGCCACACATGTGGCAAAGTTGATGCTTTCAACTTTGCTAAAAATAGCTTGGGGCAAATCCATAAATCCACCAATTGTAGAGGGGTTTGAATGCAGCTTTGAAAAGTCTTCAAGGGCTTCTTTGCAAGCTTAATTATCAGGTAAAAAGTTGATTTGGGTCAGCATATGGATGGTTTTGGGCTGCCCAAATTTTGGCCGGTTCACTTCAATCGGTTCGGTTCAACTGGACCACCTTTTCCATAATTATTTAATAATAATTTATTTAGCCCAAATTAAATTGGGTATAAATTAAAATTAATTATATTATGAATTAATACAAATATTTGGACCGTCTTAGGCTGGAATTTAATTCGCCTTGATACTTCAAATTGCTTCTCGGTTTTGGTCTGCCGAGCCATTTTTTGCCCTTTGCGTAATTCTGTCGAAAATAACTAAAATTAATCAAAATTAATTATAAATTTAACTAAAATTCATCATGTTCACATTTTAAGTACAGTTTTATTATTTTATAAAACTTAATTATTTTTTGACATAAATTTAATCAAAACAGTATGATTTTAAGTTAAAAAGGGCATGTAAAAATGCGTAAATTTCCGTGTTTCCACACCCCCAAACTTAATTCATTGCTCGTCCTGAGTAATGCACAAATTTTGAAAAGAATTACTCGGAAGCACTTTTGAAAAATTCCTTTAGAATAAAATTTTTCTCAAAGTTATGAATTTAATATACTTATGCTCAAAGACAAGAAATGTGATAGTTATGCTACTTAAGTATACATATTGTTCAAATTAATCTCAACAACTATTATTATAGCAAAAATTAGACTAAATGCTTCCTAATAAAGTCATGTTAAACCTTACCAATGTAATTTTATTCCCTCATTCAAGATTAAGCTGCAACCATTAAGTTTAACTTATGCCTTCATATGTTGAACGTAACAATTTCTCTCCACTAATATAGGTAGCATTGGAACTTTTGAATAAATAGGTCTTTAACAAGGTTGTAACGTGGCTGGGCTTAAGGGTAGGTAAAAGATAGATAATTTTAGGCTTTTAAACCCTAGACTCAGCTTGTATCGGACCTTCGAAATAATCACCTTTAATACATCAACTTTCTTTGCTTTCACATGCTCTTTTGTACGTCTTATTTTAAGAACTCATGCTCTTTTTTCTTCTTTTTTTTCAAACCAAGCATTTTGCTAAATGTACTACAATTTTAGAGCATTCGATTCTTCTTTTCAACTCCCCCAAACTTATTCTAAAGAATACTTCAAATAGAACTGTGTCTAGTGTAACTCCTCCATGCCCGAAACCGTCACCGGAGTCAAGCTTGAGGTGTTACTAAACCTATCTTACCTTTTAAACAACTCTAAACCACTGATTTTAATTTTTGGAATAAACTATTTTTCTGCATCATGGTTGCTTAAAAATTCATTTCTCGAGTTTCAAAACTCGAAATTAAGATCCTTAAATTTTTCCTGAAACTAAACTCATATATCTATCTACTAATTTTTTTCTAGAATTTTTGACTTAGCCAATTAGTACAGTTTATTAGTTAAAGTTACCCCTGTTTCAGAATTCGACTGCACTGACCTCTACTTACTACGGACCACTTTTCTCCCTATAAAAAATTCATATTACTATAACGTTTGTTTCTATTAAAACTATATCAATAAGGATTCTAACAATATAAATTACACCACCTAATTATTTTTTTAAAATTTATGGTGAATTTATAAAGTTGAAACAGGGGATCCAGAAATTGCTCTGGCCTTATTTCACTAAAACTCAGATATCTTATAAAATTCAAAACCTTTACCTATTTTGCTTATTCCATATGAAAATAGACACAATGAGTTTTAATTTCGTATATTATTCACCATCAAACCATGTCTCTACGATTTTTAGTGATTTTTCAAAGTCACGTTATTTCTGATACTTGAATCCGTTTTTAAGTCACTTTCACATTTTTCATAGTTTTCATGTGATAGTTACTACTTAATCATACATACTATTAAACATGTATATCATCAGCCATTCTATTAGCTAATCAATAGCAAGTATTTACACATCATTCATTGATCATATCATATCAAAAGAAACCAAGTTCCTATACATGCCATACACAAAACGAAATGTCTAACTATACCAATGTGATTCCTTCGATAGTGTGATCAGGTCTCCGACGTTTCCTTCGATCCCCGAGTGGCTTGATAAAAACTATAAGAAAAAGAAAATAAAGAGAGTAAGCACTAGGCTTAGTAAGCTTACAAGCAAATAAATTATAACATTCAACATAATGAATAATTATACATAATGTCACCTAGTCTCATAAACTTTCTTTACTTCTCATTTTCTACCTTCTTCTTTACTCACTTACCTTCTTTATTACCTGACCTTTCACTATTCATAAATATAATCTACCTTCCCTTTTGCTGATAATTCACTGTAATTTAACGTGTACAATGTCCCGTTGAACCACTCGGAATACTAAGGATACTAGAGTCGTTCCTGTCTATCAATATCCTGCCAATGCCATGTCTTCGACATGTACTTACATGAATTTTTCCTGTCTCCAATGCCATATATATATCTAATATGGGCTTACATGGCTCATTCCTGTCTCCAAAGCCATATATCTGATATGGACTTACATGGCTCATTTCTGTCCTGTCCTGTCCTATCAACCCCAATATCCTAACATTCCCAAGGTTCAAACGGGGCTTCCTAATGTTTTTTCTCTGTCACTTCGCCTTCAATTCGACTTCAAATATTCTCATAAAATAAGTATATAAATGCTGGAAATTTACAATAATAATGTAAAATAAAAGAATATTGCATTTATTTCATCAGAAACTTACCTCGATACAAAATGTGACTAAACTTTTCAATTTAGTCCTTTACTTTTTCTTTTCCCCGATCTACTCCCGAATTTCGCTCTTCTTGATCTATAATAGCAAATTTAATTTATGTAATATTCACATTTATCAAAACAGTCCTTTACTCATACTTTAGAAAAATTACATTTTTGCCCCTAAACTTTTGCATATTTACACTTTTGCCCCAAATCTTGTAAATTAAACTTCAGCCTATTTTCTTATGTTTTATGACATGCTGATCGTTTTTCCCTTCTATAGCAAAATCAAATTCTCACTCTAACATATACTTATGACTATTAGGTATTTTTACCGATTAAGCCCTTTTATTCGTTTTTACCTAAAACCGAGTAGCACAAGTTGTCTAACATAATCTAAGACCTCATATTCTATCATAAAACATCAAAATAAACACTTTTCACCTATGGGTATTTTTCCAAATATGAACCCTAACTTAAATTATTGCTAGCATAAGTTTTATCGAGCTACCGGGACTCCGAAAATGTAAAGAACATTAAAAACGGGGCTTGGAATCACTTACTATGGAGCTTGAAAGCTTGAAACAAACCCTAGCTATGGAGAACCCTTTAAATTTCGTGCTAATGAAGAAGATGATGAATTTTGTGTTATTTTTTTTCCTTTTTATTTCATTTAATATCTAAATGACCAAAACGCCCTTCCTTATTAAACTTTCAAAAATTCCATCCATGTCCTATTTTGTCCATGAACTTAGAAATTGGTCAAATTTTTATTTAAACCCTCATAATTAATATTCCAAAGCAATTTCATACTAAAAACTTCCAGAATGCAAGTTTTGCAAATTATTCGATTTAGTCCCTAATCTCAACTTAAGCACTTTATGCATAGAATTTCATCACGAAATTTTCACACAATCATGCAATCATATCATGAACCTCAAAATAATAATAAAATAAATTTTTCTACCTCGGATTTGTGGTTTCACAACCACTGCTCCGTTTAGGCCCTATTTCGGGATGTTACATTTCTCCCCCCTTTAGGGATTTTCTTCCCCGAAAATCTTACCTGTGAAAAGATTTGGGTACTGTTTTCGTATAGCCTCTTCGGGTTCCCATGTAGCCTCGTCTACCCCATGTCTATTCCATAGTACTTTCTCAAGTGCAATACTTTTGTTCCTTAATTGCTTTACCTCTCGAGCTAGAATCTTTACCGATTCTTCACCGTAAGTCATGTCTGGCTGAATCTCAACCTCTGTCTGAGAAATCACATGTGACGGATCTGAATGATAATGACATAGCATAGACACATGAAATACATTATGAATCTTCTCTAACTCAATCGGCAAAGCTAACCGATATGCTAATGGTCCGACTCTCTCAATCACTTCAAATAAATCCAATAAAACGTGGACTTAGTTTGCCTTTCTTGCCAAATCGAGAACTTTCTTCCACGGGATACTTTCAAAAAAAAAAAAAACTTTGTCACCAATTTGACACTCAATCTCTTTTCTCTTCAAATCGCATACGACTTTTGTCCATGCTGTTTCTTTCAAGCAATCTCTGATGATTTTTACTTTCTCTTGCTTTCCTTAACTAGATCAACCCGTAAATCGATTTTTCCTTAAGCTCTGTCCAATACAAAGGTGTGCGACATTTACGTCCATACAAAGCTTCATAAGGTGCCATCTTCAAACTCGATCGATAACTATTATTGTAGGTAAACTCTACTAATGGTAAATATTTTTCCCAATCGCCTTGAAATTCCAAAGACACAAAGATCTAAGCATATCTTCAAGTACTGAATAACTCTCTACGATCGATTGTCGGTTTGAGGATGGAAAGTCAGTACTAAAACTCAACTTTGTGCCCAAAGCCTTCTGTAATTTCTTCGAAAACCGTGAAGTAAATCTTGGATCTCTGTCTAAAATGATCGATAATGGTACCCTTTGTAGTCCGACTATCTCTCAAATATACAACTCGCCCAACTTGTCAAGTGAATAATCCATACTGATCGATAAAAATGAGCCGACTTCGTTAACTTATCAATCACAACCCATATTACATCTTTCTTTCTCGGTGTAAACGACAATCCTGTCACAAAATCCATAGTAACTCGATCCCATTTCCACTCAGGGACTAGCACAGGCTGCAATAAACTTAAAGGTACCTGATGTTCGGCCTTTACTGTTGCATGATCAAGCATCTAGAAACAAACTCTGAAATGTCCCTTTTCATTCCTACCCACCAGTACATTTTCTGCAAATCATTATACATCTTTGTACTACCTGGATGAATAGATAAAAAACTACTATGTGCTTCCTGTAAGATCTTTCGACTAAGCTCATCATTCTTCGGTACAAATACCCTGTCTCGGAACATCAAACAACCGTCAGAACTGATCTGAAAATCTGACTCTATATCTGACTCACACTGATCTCTTTTGGCTAACAACTCACTGTCATTTTTTGAGCTTCAAAAATTTCTTCAAGAAACATCGGTTTAGCTCTCAACTCAGCTAAGATAAAACCATCATCTGATAAGGCTAGACTAGTGTTCAAAGCTCTTAATGAAAATAAAGATTTCCTACTCAAAGCATCAGGAACAACGTTTGCCTTACAGGTGATAATCGATCACTAGCTCATAATCTTTAATCAACTCGACCATCTTCTTTGCCTCAAATTCAAATCTTTTGAGTCATCAAATATTTCAAACTTTTGTGATCAGTGAATATGTGGCACTTCTCACCGCATACAAATGATGTCTCCGAATCTTCAACGCAAAAATAATGGCAACTAGCTCTAAATCATGTGTCGGATAGTTCTTCTCATGTGGCTTTAGCCGTCTAGAGGCATAAGCAATTACCTTCCCTTCCCCGCATAAGTACACAACCAAGTCCATTCATGGACGCATCACTCAGAAATCACAAACTCCTTACTTGGTTCTCGGTTGTACTAAAAACAGAGCTTTAGTCAATAATGTTTTCAACTTGTCAAAACTCATGACACTTCTCACCCCATTCAAACTTGATATCCTTTCGCGCAAATCTTGTCACGGGGTAGCTATCATGGAAAATCCTCTACAAATCGTCTATAATATCCTAGCAAGACCAAGAAAACTTCTAACTTCGATACATTTCTAGGAGGCTTCCAATCAACAATGGCTGAAATCTTGCTCGAATCAACCTTAATACCTTCACCGAGACAATATGTCCAAGAAAACCAACTTCTCGTAACCAAAACTCACTTTCTCAACTTGGCATACAACCGATTATCTCTCGAATCTATAAAATCGTTCTCAAATGCTCTGCATGCTTAGTCTTATCATGAGAATAAATCAAGATATCATCAATGAACACAACTACAAACTTATCCAACTACGGTCTGAAAATTCGGTTCATTAAGTCCATGAAAATGGCAGGAGCATTAGTCAAGCCAAATGGCATCACAAGGAACTCATAATGACCATACCTAGTCCGGAAGCGATCTTGAGACATCGACTCTTTAACTCGCAACTGATAGTATCCGGATCTCAAATCTATCTTGGAGAACATAGTAGCTCCCTTCAATTGATCAAACAGATTATCAATTCTAGGTAATGGATACTTGTTCTTTACTGTTACCTTGTTTCAATTCCAGAATTCCTTTCTCTTACGGTCAATAAACCTCATCGATGTACTTTTCTGAAATTCCTCCCGAAAGAAATCCCAAGTGACCCTCTCCTTTGGTACAATTGATACAAGTGTCCTCCACCAGTGGTAGGCTAAGTCTCTAAGAAGTGATACTACACATTTCATACATTCCTTGGGTGTACAAGATAATTCGTCAAAGACTCTGATAGTATTTTCTAACCAAAATTTTGCTCTTTCTGTATCATCATCTTTTGTTGCTCGGAACTCTTCTGCCCCTTGTTTCTTGATTCTATCAACTGGTGGCTTTTCTCTTATCACTGTACCTATGACTGGGGGA
Source organism: Gossypium anomalum (assembly GCA_025698475.1). Taxonomy (NCBI): domain Eukaryota; kingdom Viridiplantae; phylum Streptophyta; class Magnoliopsida; order Malvales; family Malvaceae; genus Gossypium; species Gossypium anomalum. Next base: position 73,023,292 of record CM046968.1, read on the forward strand.
GCTTGAGCTACATGGGTAGCCGGAGAATCATGAGGGGGTAGAGGTTTAACTGCCGGATTCGTACGAACAAACTCGGCAAACCAATCATTCAAAGCTTGGAAGAGAGCCTCTCGAGTCACTCCTCCCTGATCAACTTTTACTGGCCTATTCTCAGATGGCGTTGCCCCTTCCGTGGGAGCAGGCCCATTACTTTCTACATCATCATCACCAGCTCGCTCGGGATCCATTACAATAAAATAAAATATTTAAAAATCGTCAGGAGTCGTCACACTATCAAAATACAAGTATGGCATGTATAGCTAGACTTTTACTCACACTAACTGTTCTGAGAACCGACTAAACCTACTCTGATACCAATAAATGTAACGCCCCCACGCCCAAAACCGTCACCGGAGTCAAGCTTGAGGTGTTACTAAACTTATCTTACCTTTTAAACAACTCTAAACCACTGATTTTAATTTTCGAAATAAACTGTTTTTCTGCATCATGGTTTCTTAAAAATTCATTTCTCGAGTTTCAAAACTCAAAATTAAGATCTGTAAATTTTTCCTAAAACTAGACTCATATATATATCTACTAGTTTTTTTCTAGAATTTTTGACTTAGCCAATTAGTACAGTTTATTAGTTAAAGTTACCCCTGTTTCAGAATTCAACTCCACTGACCTCTACTTACTACGAACCACTTTTCTCCCTATAAAAAATTCATATGACTATGCCGTTTGTTTCTATTAAAATTAGATTCAATAAGGATTCTAAATATATAAATTACACCACCTAATTATTTTTTTAAAATTTATGGTGAATTTATAAATTTGAAACAGGAGATTCAGAAATTGCTCTGGCCCTATTTCACTAAAACTCAGATATCTTATAAAATACAAAACCTTTACCTGTTTGGTTATTCCATATGAAAATAGACACAATGAGTTTTAATTTCATATATTATTCACCATTAAACCATGTCTCTACGATTTTTAGTGATTTTTAAAATTCACATTATTTCTGATACTTGAATTCGTTTTTAAGTTACTTTCACATTTTTCATAGTTTTCATGTGATAGTTACTACTTAATCATACATACTATTAAACATGTATATCATCAGCCATTCTATTAGCTAATCACTAGCAATTATTTACACATCATTCATTGATCATATCATATCAAAAGAAACCAAGTTCCTATACATGCCATACACAAAACGAAACGTCTAACTATACCAATGTGATTCCTTCGATAGTGTGATCGGGTCTCCAACGTTTCCTTCGATCCCCGAGTGGCTTGATAAAAACTATAAGAAAAAGAAAATAAAGAGAGTAAGCACTAGACTTAGTAAGCTTACAAGCAAATAAATTATAACATTCAACATAATAAATAATTATACATAATGTCACCTAGCCTCATAAACTTTCTTTACTTCTCATTTTCTACCTTCTTCTTTACTCACTTACCTTCTTTATTACCTGAACTTTCACTATTCATAAATATAATCTACCTTCCCTTTTGCTAATAATTCACTATAATTTAACGTGTACAATGTCCCGTTGAACCACTCGGAATACTAAGGATACTAGAGTCGTTCCTGTCTATCAATATCTCGCTAATGCCATGTCTTCGACATGGACTTACATGAATTTTTCTGTCTCCAATGCCATATATATATCTAATATGGGCTTACATGGCTCATTCCTGTCTCCAAAGCCATATATCTGATATGGACTTACATGGCTCATTTCTCTGTCTGTCTGTCTGTCAACCCCAATATCCTAACATTCCTAAGGTTCAAACTGGGCTTCCTAATGCTTTTTCTCTCACACTTCGCTTTAATTCGACTTCAAATATTCTCATAAAATAAGTATATAAATGCTGAAATTTACAATAATAATGTAAAATAAAAGAATATTTCATTTATTTACTGTAAACTTACCTCGATACAAAATGTGACTAAACTTTTCAATTTAGTCCTTTACTTTTTCTTTTCCCCGATCTACTCCCGAATTTCTATCTTCTTGATCTATAATAGAAAATTTAATTTATTTAATATTCACATTTATCAAAACAGTCCTTTACTCAAACTTTGGAAAAATTACATTTTTGCCCCTAAACTTTTGCATATTTACACTTTTGCCCCAAATCTTGTAAATTAAACTTCAGCCTATTTTCTTATGTTTTATGACATGCTGATCGTTTTTCCCTTGTATAGCAAAATCAAATTCTCACTCTAACATATACTTATGACTATTAGGTATTTTTACCGTTTAAGCCCTTTTACTCGTTTTTACCTAAAACCGAGTAGCACAAGTTGTCTAACATAATCTAAGACCTCATATTCTATCATAAAACATCAAAATAAACACTTTTCACCTATGAGTATTTTTCCAAATATGAACCCTAACTTAAATTATTGCTAGCATAAGTTTTATCGAGCTACTAGGACTCCGAAAATGTAAAGAACATTAAAAACGGGGCTTGGAATCACTTACTATGGAGCTTGAAAGCTTGAAACAAACCCTAGCTATGAAGAACCCTTGAAATTCGTGCTAATGAAGAAGATGATGAATTTTGTGTTATTTTTTTCCTTTTTATTTCATTTAATATCCAAATGACCAAAATGCCCTTCCTTATTAAACTTTCAAAAATTCCATCCATGTCCTATTTTGTCCATGAACTTAGAAATTGGTCATATTGTTATTTAAACCCTCCTAATTAATATTCCAAAGCAATTTCATACTAAAAACTTCTAGAATGCAAGTTTTGCAAATTATTCGATTTAGTCCCTAATCTCAACTTAAGCACTTTATGCATAGAATTTCATCACGAAATTTTCACACAATCATGCAATCATATCATGAAGCTCAAAATAATAATAAAATAAATTTTTCTACCTCGAATTTATGGTTTCGTAACCACTGTTCCGTTTAGGCCCTATTTCGGGATGTTACATCTAGTGTTTAGGACAATTTTAAGATAGTTAAGAGAGAAGTGATGGCTAAATTTGCAAGGGTTCAAATAAAATTAGGCCGAATAGTCTCAGAGTTCGATTTCAAAGGAAAAAAATTCATCATGGTTGGCTTGAAAGGCTCAAACGGTCCAAACAAAAGTTGCCTAAATCATTTCCAACATTCCATGCTTCCTAGGATTTCGCCTCAACAAAATACTAAGTCAATTCTAAAGACTTAAACTTTCATGCATGCCTAACTTTCGTAAGGAACTAAAATTTTATGGTGCAATTTGCATGCTTTATTAAAATTACATTCATATCATTATTAAGCTAACATAACAATTCATTGAAATAATAGAACTTTATTCATACTAAAGTTTAGCATACTTCACAAAATTTCAAATTATTGAGCAAAATATATCCTAATCATAATTAAAAGAAAATTTTATTCTGAGTGGAAATAATTCAATTTTTTGGTCCCCCCCAACTTAAAATGAACAATGTTCTCATTGTTTAAAGCAAATAGATACTATACACCAAGTAGGATTTTAGAAAAGATGAGGTGAGTCAATTTGACTGCTTAAGTACCAAGCTCTTTCTAAATCCCATCCTAGACATGTATATATCTATTGCCACACTTTATACTTTGTGACTTGCTCACATTTTATTAGTGATTTTCCTCTCTTAATTTATTAGCAGAAATAAAAAAAAATTCCTAATTAACTTAATCCTAAAATGACCTAAGAATAGAAATAAAATAAAGTCAAGATCCCCCCTTTATTTATTTGCAGACCCTTCCAAATTTGACTCATCGTTTGCTCCATCACTATCACCTTTGCATGAATTGCTTCGCTCCTTCTTCGATAATGGACTCCATGGTTCAAATATAAAATCTGGAAATTCAGGCACAAAAATAAATGGGTCATTGTAAATTTTCTTAAGAGCGCTTTTCATCGAGTCATCCTTTATTTTTGAGTATCTCCAGTAAGCTTGTTGCTGCCATTGCATATGCTTCATTATGTCCATTAACTTTGACAGTTCATCTCGAAGATCTGAGCTAGGCAGTTGAGCTCTAAATATTGAAGTTTCGTCATCAGGTTCAATTTCTGGTTCCATTTGTTCCACCTTATCAGGGACTTCGGCCGATTGTATTGGCTCTATTTCTGTGGGATCTTCTTCCTCTTCACCGAGATCCTCACTTTCTTCCACTCGTTGCTATAGAACAGATTCTCCAGCTACTCGGTATAGGTTCCAATATGTGATCGTGCCTTGGCTATAGCCTATCTTCTTTACGTTTGCAAGAATTTTAGCTTTCAAGCACAAAATTGTTATCGTAAAGGAAAAATAGGCTGGACTAGAACGTTTAACGGCACAATTTTGCATCTCTCTTAGGATGATTTTTCCCACATCAATGGTCTTTCCAGTTAAAATCGAGTATAACAAGACTATTCGCTCTAAGGAAATTGTAGTCCCATGTGAGCTAGGCATAAGGTTGAAACGGATGAAATAGAACCACACCTTTGCAAGTGGTGTCAAAGATTCTCTTCGACAAGTGTGGATTCCTTGCTTTGACACAATCCACTTAGAACCTGGAACTGTAAGTTCCTCAAGAATTTCTTGCAAAGATTTACAAAAAGAGGCATATAATTTTTATTATTTACAAAAAGAGTAACCAAATTTTAAAATACTTCAATTAAGTCCCTAGACTTAATGAAAATTTGAAATTGAGTTGCAATTTAAAACTTGGGTCAAAATTAACCTTTTTATTTGAAAAACTAAAAATTTAATTTTCTATTTAGGGAATAATTTCTCGAAAAATTATGTTAAAATCAATTCCCAGGAAAGATTAGAGGGTAACAAGTGGTCCCGCTTAAGTTCAACCTCCTTGACAAAATTTATTTAAACATACTAATCCCAAAAATATATCCTAAATCATTTATTAAAAAGGGAAACAAGAAAATTTAAACATCCAATAAAATGAACGAAATTTCATTCCATTCAATCTTATCTCCCCAGTAATGTTTTAGATGCTGAGCATTAACTTGAAAATTACCTCCCTTACCTTGAAGTTTAACAACTCCATATGGATAGATGCGATGAATCGTAAATGGACCAGACCAACGTGATTTTAGTTTACCTGGAAAGAACTTTAATCTAGAATTAAATAACAAGACTTGCTGACCTGCTTCAAATTTTTGAACTCGAATGTGCTTGTCTTGCCATTTCTTAAGTCTCTCATTGAGTAATTTGGCATTTTCATACGAGAATGTTCAGAATTCCTCTAGCTCATTGAGTTGGAGCATCTGTTTCTCTTTAGCAAGCTTAAGATCTAAGTTGAGTTGTCGAAGGGCCCAGTAAGCTTTGTGTTCTAACTCCAAGGGCAGATGACAAGCTTTCCCAAAAACCAACCTATAGGATGACATTCCTAAAGGTGTCTTGTATGTTGTCCTGTCATCATCCAGTCTTTTGGACCAATCTCTTCGGTTCGGGCAAACTACCTTCTTAAGTATGCCTTTGATCTCCTTATTTGCCAGTTCAGGTTGCCTATTTGTCTGCGGATGGTAAGCTGTAGCGACCTTGTGTTTCACTCCATGTTTATCTAATAACCATTTCAACCACTTGTTCACAAAATGGGACCCTTCATCACTAATAATAGCTCTTGGGGATTTAAACCTTGTGAACACGTGTTTCTGCAAAAACTTTATCACAACCCTAGGATCATTTGTCGGATAAGCTTCAGCCTCGACCTACTTAGACACATAATCTACTGCTACCAATATATACTTGTGACCAAAGGACGAAGGGAAAGGATCGAGAAAATTAATACCCTAAACATTAAACAATTCTACCTCAATGATATTTGTTCGAGGCATCTCATTTCTGTTGGTGACGTTTCCAACCCTTTGACATCGATCACAACTCCTTTCGTAAGCATATGCATCCTTGAATAGTGTTGGCCAAAAAAATCTAGCTTGTAATACTTTGGCTATAGTACGTGTACCTCCGAAGTGTCCCCCACTAGGAGCTGAGTGACAATGGTATAAAATCTTTTGTACTTCTTCTTCTGCTACACATATCCTAATCATTTGATCTGCACACTTCTTAAACAAGTATAGTTCTTTCCAGAAATAGTACTTCACATCATGAAGAAGCTTTTTCCTTTGATGATACGTCTCATCAATCGACATCAAGCCACAGGCTAAAAAGTTAGCAATATCAGCAAACTAAGGGGTTTTATAGACATGACTTACCTTTAGTGTGTGCTCATCTGGAAATGTCTCCTAAATTGGTATAAGAGGAGAGTTCTCTTCTTACTGCTCCAATCTCGACAAGGGATCTGCTACTTGATTTTCTACTCCTTTTCGATCTTGAATTTTTAGATTGAACTCTTGAAGTAGAAGTACCCACCAGATCAGTCTCGACTTAGCTTCTTTCTTGGCAAGTAAATACTTAATCGCCGAGTGGTCCGTATAGATAGTCACCTTAGTACCTACAAGGTAAGATCGAAACTTGTGAAAAGTAAACACAATAGCAAGTAACTCTTTCTCTGTTATCATATAATTTAGTTGAGCTCCTGTCAGAGTTCGACTTGCGTAGTAGATGGGATGAAAAACTTTGTTCCTTTGCTGGCCCATAACAGCTCCTATTGCGAAGTCACTTGTTTCACACATCAATTCAAATGGCAAATCCAGTCTGGTATGACTATTATAGGTGCCGTAACTAATCGACTCTCCAAATCTTTGAAAGCCTTTAAGCACTATTCATCAAATTTGAATGCCATGTCCTTCTCCAATAATTTGCATAAGGGCTTTGCAATTTTGGAGAAGTCCTTGATGAATCTCCGATAGAAATCGGCGTGGCCCAAAAACCTCCTAACGCCCTTTACAAATGTTAGAGGTGGGAGTTTCTCGATAATATCTACCTTTACTTTATCTACCTTGATCCCATGTCTCGTTATCCGATGCCCTAGAACAATACCTTCTTTTCCTAGTTGAGTACTAGGTTTGTTTCTTCGCATCGCCTTAGTACCTTGGCTAGATTGGCTAAGCAATTGTCATACGTATCTCCAAATACTGAAAAATCATCCATAAAAACTTCCAAATACTTCTCAACCATGTCAGTAAAAATAGACATCATACATCTTTGAAATGTAGCAAGTGCATTACATAAACCAAATGGCATACGTCTAAATGCAAATGTACCGTACAGGCAGGTGAATGTTGTCTTGTGCTGATCTTCTAGTGCTACTGTAATCTGATTATACCCTGAGTATCCATCGAGAAAATAGTAATAGTCTCACCCTGCGAGTCTATCCAGCATCTGGTCCAAAAATGGCAAAGGAAAGTGACCTTTCCTAATTGCCTTGCTCAGCTTTCGATAATCAATACAAATTCTCCATCCCGTAACCGTTCTAGTCGGTATCAACTCATTATTCTCATTTTCAATGACCATGATACCTCATTTCTTTGGCATGCACTAGACCGGACTTACCCATGAACTGTCTGAGATGGGGTAAATTATACCCGCATCTAACCACTTGATGATTTCTTTCTTTACTATATCCTTCATAATGGGGTTCAGTCTTCGTTGTCCATCAATCGTCCCTTTCTCGCCATCTTCTAATATGGTCTTGTGCATGCATACAGATGGACTAATACTGCAGATATCAGATATGGTCCATTCGATAGCCTTCTTGAATTGTTTCAACACTAGGATGAGTTTATCTTCTTACTTAGTAGTTAATTCTGCTGAAACAATCATAGACAGAGTAGAAGAATGACCTAAATACACATATTTTAGATGTGAAGGTGGTACCTTGAGTTCTAATTTAGCTGGCTCTTCGATTGACACTTTTGGTTGGGCATAATCCCTTTTCTCTAACTCCAAAGATTCAAAGCGGGATTGCGGATTAAATCCCCTTTGATTAGCTTCTAACAAAGCTAAGTATTCATCCTTCTCTTCATCATTCGGAAGATCTGATGTTAAAATTTGTTCCAATGGATCCTCAACATAGTTGAGCTCCTTTTCCACTATTAAATTCTCTAAATCGGATACTGCAGAACAATCATCAATTGTGTCAGGAAATCGCATAGACTTAAAAATGTTAAATGTTACCTGATCATCCTAAACACGCACAGTAAGCTCGCCTTTTTGCACATCAATAAGGGTCCTTCCGGTTACTAAGAATAGTCATTCTAAGATAATTGGAACTTCTTTATCTGCTTCAAAGTCTAGAATGACAAAATCTGCAAGGAAGATAAATTTATCTACACATACCAATACATCCTCGATCTTTCCTTCTGGATGTGCTAAGGATCGATCTGCTAATTGAAGTGTAACTGTAGTAAGTCTAACTTCACCTATCCCCAACTTCCTAAATATTGACATAGGCATCAAGTTAATGCTCGCACCTAAGTCACATAATGCCTTACCACAATATGTTGCTCCAATGTTGCAAGGGATGGTAAAACATCCAGGATCCTTCAACTTTGGGGGTAGTTTGTCTTGAAGATATGCACTGCATTCCTTCGTCAGAGCTACCGTCTCAAATTCACCAAGTCTTCGTTTTTTGGACAAGATATCCTTAATGAATTTGACGTAGTTTGCCATTTGTTCAAGTGCTTCAACCAACAGGATATTGATATGAAGTTGCATGAGTACATCTAGGAACTTCTTGAATTGATTCTTCTGTTTCTGCTTTTGAAGTCTTTAAGGGTAGGGTGGTGGTGGTTTTTTTACTAGAACTGGTTGATTCATCTTTTATGGCAATTCTACATCTAACGGAGTTGTTAGTTGATTAGAATTAGCTAGTTCTAAGACTACCTTATCGGGTTTTATAGATTTTGATTCTGGTGAAACTAGAGTTTCAACACTCGGTTGTACTTCGTCTGAATCTTGAGCGTCAGCTGGCTCCTTTTTAGCTTCGATGGTGTTGGGCTTTACTGTCTTTCCACTCCTCAATGTCAACACTTTGCAATGTTCCTTCCCCAGATTCCTCGGATTCTCCGTATCACTAGGTAAAGCACCTTGTGGTCAGTTCCTGAGTTCAGTAGCAAGCTAGCCCACTTGGTTTTCCAGGTTTTTCAATGTAGCTACTTGGCTTTGGATTAAGGTATCATTCTTAGCCATGTATGCCTTCAACAGATTTTCTAAGCCATTTGATGGTTCATCTTAGGTTGGTTTCTGAACTTGTTGGGGAAAACTAGGTGGCTAGGTCAATCTAGGTTGAGCGTAAGTGTTACTGGTTCCAGCTCCTTGGTTACTCCAGGAAAAATTTGGGTGGCTTCGCCAAGATGGGTTATAAAAATTGGATTGCAGTCCTTACCTTCCTTGATTTTGGTTCTGGTTACCTATATAGTACATGGATTCTGGGTTTGATGGACATTCTTCGAACAAATACCCTTTCCCATAATAAACACAGGCTATATTTTTAAATTGATTTGATGGTTGTGCTGCAAAACTGTTAGACCCATTAGTAGTAAGATTTTTAAGCATTGAGGATATTGATGATAGCTGAGATGTGAGTGAAGTAAAAGCGTCTACTTCATGTATTCCAGCAACTCGTCTTCTTGACCCTGCTCGGTTGGTTGGCCATTGGTAATTGTTGTAGGCAATCTTCTCGATAATTTCATAAGCCTCATTATAAAACTTACAAAGGAGAGCACCATTAGCAGAAGCGTCCACTACCATCCTTGTGTGAGCATTGAGACCATTCTAAAATGTCTCAAGTTGGATGAAATGTGGGATTCCGTGATGAGGGCACTTTCATAATAACTATTTGTACCTTTCTCATGCCTCATACAAGGACTCATCCTCCATTTGTTGGAAAGCAGTGATCTCGTTCCTTAACTTAGCATTCTTGCTAGGTGGGAAATACTTTATAAGGAATATTTCTCTAAGTCTTGCCATGTAGAAATTGAGTTTGGTGGCAAGGAGTTCAACTAGGCTCGAGCACTGTCCCTTAGTGAATATGGGAATTGTAACATCCTGATTTTCGAGTTTATTCGCGGTTCGCAACATTTTGGTAAAATTTTTAAAATTTGGTATTTGGTTGTGAAATTCATATTTGGAGTAGGTAAATGGGCTTATGGAAGGCCCATGTGTTGGCCAAAACTCGGTTGAATTTCTGAATTTTTGACTTAAGAGTTAGGGGTTCTGGCTAGGCGACCTTATGTAAAGATGTGGGAGGAATGTAACACAAAAAGAGCTTTAGTAAAGTGGCAAGGGTGACGCCACTAAGCTCCTAAAAAGGTGGTGTGTGGAGCTTAAAGGAAGGCATGGGATCGATTCTCTGTGTTGGCAAATGGATGCATTTATTTTTTATGTACAAGAAGGGTAAGTGTTGGAGTCCAAGTGGATTCTGCTAGAGGAGTGTTTGAATCGGTCAAATGCATGGATTAGGGAGGGATAAGGGGAGAGATTTTAGGGATTTGATATGGAGATAGGAGTTGGCCGAATAGGGGGAACTGAAGAGGGGATTTCGGCAAGGGGTTATTAGGTTAGTATTTCGGCACTTAGGGATTAGTTGTGCCGTTTTCTTCCCTTTTGTCTAGTCTTTTCTCTCTTTTCCCCTTTGCAGCCGAATCCACCATCTCTCCTTGCATTCTTCTTCCCTTTTTCATTTCCAAAACCAGCCCACTATTTTTCCCCATTCAACTATCATTTCTTCCCCTTATCTCTACTTCTACCGAGATACCACGAAAAGCCAAAAACTGTGGAGTCAAGGTGGTGTCGATTCTTTGTTAACCAACAACCTTCTTCTTCTTCTTCTTCTTACTTGTTGGTGATCAATTCTCTTATCTTCTAGGCATAGGGGGATTCAAGAAGAGGAGACTGTGGTAAGTGCTCAAACTTTAAGTGATCTCTTTTATGGCTGTTGACAAGTGCCGAAACCCCTATGGTTTAGGGAGGTGGCCGAATATGGGTATAAGCCTTATGGGGTTCTTCTTTTAATATTTTCATGGTATATATAGTGAAGGAGCAGCAAGGCGTAGTATTGACTTGAATCAGCTTGGATCTCCGGAGTGGCTAGATATAGTCAATCAATATCGGCAAGGTAAGGTTCATAGGGCCATTTTGAGGGGTGGCCGAATGTGTAAGTACTAATATAAGATGGCCTTGTTTTGGGTTAATTAATGGAAGCTGATTTATTAACGGTGAAATATAGGAGAAATCGTGTAGGAGATATCGTCGAAGAATATCGCAAAACAGGTGTGTAACGAACCTTCTTTTGTAGCTTAACTCAATAAATGCCGAAAAGCCGAAATGTCGAAATTCTGGCATTTCGAGGACTTGTGAGCAAGCAAACGCTCATCAGATAATTAGATCCTCTAAGACGATGATCGTGAATGTTGGAAAAGGTAAGAGCATGATGTTTGGCATTTACGGTAAGTTGGGCCTCGAGGGGTTAAAATCGGGCCCAATGGGCTTTCGGGCCCATTTGGGTAAATTTGGTAGAAAATAAAAACCTATTAAATTACACGTTGAGACTAGTAATACCATTATGGAATATAGGCTGAATGGGCCTAGATAACAAAATCGACGACGTAGGGCCCATTAGGGGTTTTGGCCCAGTAACTCGGTTTCGCTAAAATGGGCCAGAATCGCGGTATAAAACCTATGAATTGATAGTAACTATTAATGAACATGGAAAACCCTAATACTTGGTAAAATTGTGGAATTACCTTTATTTTATAAAAATGACTATTTTGCCCCTAGGTAAAAATGACCATTATACCCCTAGGGTTTAATTATGAATTTGATATACGAGATTTGATATACATGATTGATATGATATGCTTATGATATGTATGATATGCACATGACATGTATGATATGCACATGATATGTATGAAATGCACATAATGTATTCATAAATGCATTGGGTTGGGTTTTTATATGAATGGAGGAAGTGAAAAAGGGCTTTGCCCAAGTTTATCGAAAAGTGGAAAACCCTAATACTTGGTAAAATTGTGGAATTACCTTTATTTTATAAAAATGACTATTTTGCCCCTAGGTAAAAATGACCATTATACCCCTAGGGTTTAATTATGAATTTGATATACGAGATTTGATATACATGATTGATATGATATGCTTATGATATGTATGATATGCACATGACATGTATGATATGCACATGATATGTATGAAATGCACATAATGTATTCATAAATGCATTGGGTTGGGTTTTTATATGAATGGAGGAAGTGAAAAAGGGCTTTGCCCAAGTTTATCGAAAAGGGCTTTTGCCCCAGTTATTAAAAGAGGCTAGGCCTCCAGTAATATGTTAAAGCAGCTATACTGCCAGTGGAGAGTTTGGTTGGTGGGTTGAGTTATTCCCCACATGGAGAGCTTGGTTGGTACGGGTGGAGAGTAGCGGTTGGTGGGTTGAGTAGTCTCCCCAAATGGGTTTGCATTCATGCTTTATTTTCACATGTGATGTTGAAATGGGCCTATGGGCCATATCGTTTACAGTTAAGGCTTCGGCCCAGTGATATGAATAATGAAAAGGCTTCGGCCCAGTATATGAACAAATAAAGGCTTCGGCCTAGTATATGAATGATTAAAGGCTTCGGCCCAATATATGTGGTAACTGAACTTGGGCTTAGGTCCAATAGGCTGATATTGACTTGGGCTCTGAAGGGGGCTTGTTGCACACTGAGTTTTTCAAACTCACCCCCCTTTCTTTCTAATCCTTGTAGGTGAGCCTTGATATGGGGACTTGGAGCCGGAGGGGATTTGGGGTGGCCATGATGATCACGTTTGGACTTACCAATAAATAAACGGTTTTCTTCCAGTTTATCTCCACTTTTAATACTATTTATATTTGGGTTGTAAAAAGGCCATTTTAACTTTTTATTTGGGATTATCTTTAAATAACTCTATATTTTCTGATATTAATCAAAATGGGCTAGTCTTAGGACGCGTTTTCAAAATGATACCTGTTTTCAAAATACCACAACGACTCACATAATTGGAATAACAAAGATAACCACTTAAAGGAAATTTTCAACTCGTTTACCAAAGTGTGGCAATGGATGTGGGCATGTCTAGGATTGGATCCATTTGGGAGCTTGGTACTTAAGCAGCCTTCATGGCTCACCTCCTCTGCTTGGATACCTACCGGTGCCCACCTCCATTCACTCACAGTTAGCCAAGAATAGGCGGTTTTTAGATAATAAAACGAAACATGGATTTTTAAACTGCGTGTGACACGTCAGATTCGGCCATAACGTCCAGGCCGGGTTTGGGGTGTTACAGGAATAGCTTCAATCGTAATGTATCTTCGGGTACTCCAACTAACTTGAAAGAATTGCTAGCCTCCATAAATAGTCTTAAGTGTAGGTGAGGATCTTCAATAGGTATTCCACTGAATTGGCCTACTGTTTGAAGCATTTGGAACATGACTGGCTTCAGCTTGAACTATTGTGCCTAGATTTTGGGTCTCCTAATACTCAGATTAAGATCATTAAACATTGGCACAACATACTGTCTTAAAGCTCTATCCCTATCATCAACAATAAGGATAGGATTTTGAGCAGGGTTTGCTCCTTGATTCAGATTTTCAAAGTTCATTTCTTTAGTCCTTCTCTGATTCGCTTGTCTTCTTCGCTCTCAAAAAGTTCGTTCTATTTCAGGGTCTACCGAGGGTAGGTCAATAATTCGGTCAATACTCATAAACACCTGAAATAATCACAGTAAAAATTAATTAAGTAAAGATTAAACAGAAAAATACACCAAAATGTAAAACTAACAAGTTCACAAATAATGACTTTTGAAAACAGGCCTCAGCAACGGCGCCAAAAACTTGGAACGACGAAAATGTGCAAGTGTACACAATCACAGCAAGTAATAAAGTGACAAGTAAATGTCGAGTTATTGTACCCACAGGGACTGTGAAAAGAATTATTTATGAATGCAATTTAAAACACTTTGGTGAAGGAAAATTTTTTGTTTAAAAAGGGTGATTAAAAACTTAAGATTAAAAACTTAAGAAAATAACTAATTAAAATAATTAAAAATGAAGTAAAAAGTTCTAATGAACAATTTCAAAATAAGATTTCATCAAGATGATATAATTGTGTTGGATTAATTAAACTTCTTATCTTAGAATTATTAAACTCATGTTTATATTGTTATGAATCAAATCACGGCAACCCGGTAATTTGCTAACTTTTGAACATACTTACATACCAAAATTCATTCATCTCTTGACATATCCCTGTACCAATTCAACCGACTAAATAGATTCTGGTAAGCAAACATGTTATTGCACATACATACTCATTAAACTGAACTAATCTCTTGCATATCCCTATGTCAATTCAAACGATTAATTAAATCTAATAAGCATATAAAATACCATGTGAGGTAACAAGGTATCCCTACCTTGAAACAGTATAATCACAATAATCTTGCAAGTTATGCAAGGTAATAATATCGCCAGATACATTGCTAATTTAACCTTCAGCTGCCTTAGAAGAATAAACATGCACTGATTAAGTACTGTGTCAATTAACTACAATTGCAATCTATTTAAATAATTAATTCATTAGCTACCTCACAGTCGTAATGCAAGAATAACTTAGGCATGATTTTACTTAATCAAGCATCTTACCGAGGCCTATAACAACATAAACACGATTCTAACAATTTAAGATGTCGAATGCAATCAACCCAACACAATTAAATTCAAGCTAAGCTAATTAAATTAACCATTCCAACAACATAAATATTCATAGATATGTTCATCACAACAACAACAAAAATTAAAGAGATAGGGAACAAGAATCAAATCTGGTGGTTTTCCGAGGCTTGACTAGGTTACTCCGTTCTTCCTTCTTGTTGTCCTCGCCGATCAAGGCTTCGATGAACAATCAATTGCTACTCCAAAATGGTTGAATAACACCCCTTTCCCAAGGGAAGAAATCAACACAAGAGAAAGGAAATTGAAAGGGAAAAATGAGAGGAAAAAGTGGGAGAGGAGAAAAGTGTTGTGAGATGAATGAGGAGTGAATGAGATCCTTTGAATGATCAGCCAAGGGGTGCCTTTATAACTGAGGAGGGCTGCTAAAAATAGCTAAAATTAGTAGCCAAAGAGCCCTCCCTTGGCCGGCCACACATGTGGCAAAGTTGATGCTTTCGACTTTGCTAAAAATAGCTTGGGGCAAATCCATAAATCCACCAATTGTGGAGGGGGTTTGAATGCAGCTTTGAAAAGTCTTCAAGGGCTTCTTTGTAAGCTTAATTAATTAGATAAAAAGCTGATTTGGGTCAGCATATGGACCGTTTTGGGCTGCCCAATTCTTGGCCGGTTCACTTCAATCGATTTGGTTCAGCTGGACCACTTTTTCCATAATTAATTAATAATAATTTATTTAGCCCAAATTAAATTGGGTATAAATTAAAATTAATTATATTATGAATTAATACACATATTTGGACCGTCTTAGGCTAGAAATTAATTCATCTTGATACTTCAAATTGCTTCTTGGTTTTGTGTTTCAAGCAGTTGTAGTAGCCCAAATTTGACCGAGCTGAAAATAGAATAAAAGAATTAAATAAATAAGTATTTTTTTATTTAAAATGTCCATTTAATAGTCTAGCTTACAAGAGCCCAAACACTATTGGCCCAACATTAAAACCTTCAGAACTAAGTACCACTACCCGTGTGCCCAAATACACTCGTAGCCCAAATCTAAACCAGACTCATCACAAAGACCCAAACAGACCCACCTAATACCAATAAACCCGAAGGCCCAAATAGCAGGGGCCCAAATGACTTTCAGATAGGGTTAGAAACCCTAACTCTCTTTCTCCTTGCGCCGTAAAGGATTCTGAAAGCCTCGGGGAACAGCTGTTCAACTTCCCAAATCGAGGCCATCAATGCACTGTTGACACGCCATTAATGCGCTGTCCCAAGGGCCTTCAATGCCCACCAGTGCCCCGATCACCGGTCGTCCCTCTGTCTGGCCCCGAATCACATCACGAACAGCACAACCATCACCGAGATCTTCGGGGTACCTGCAAAATGGAAAAGGAAACACAGTAGATACGAAAAAGTAGAGCCAGAAAAAGAAAACTAAGATAAAGGAATCTCAGCAAATCACGGTCAGAGATACGGTGGATACAGTAGATAAGAAATGGAAAGAAATCGAAGATTTCTTTCCCAACTTATGTAATGAAATACTGGCTATAAAGCCATCTTTTGTAACCTGTAAAAGAGGGGGGGACAGTTTATGAAAACACACACAAAGATTGAATAAAAGCATAGGTTTTTACAAAGTCACAGTACCAGCAATAGAGGTGATATATCTTTTATTTTTTCTCTCCGAATAACATGCAAATATTATTAATCAAAAATGAACTTACTGTTAGAATCGCATCGAAAAGTCGAGACTTTTCGACTTCTGGCCACCGTACATGGCGGCGTTAGTGGTGGCGCGTGGGCGCGTGTTTGCCCGATGACCGGAGCTTGGCCTGACAGAGGCCAGAGCCCGGAGGGCCTATCCTCTCTCCTCTTTCAGAGGATTTTAAATTTTTTTCTGAAACAATCTCTAAAATGATTTTTGAAACCAAAAATTGACTTATATAAGGTAATCGATACAGTGCCGTTTTGCTTAAGTCTAATAAACACTGAAACGGCACCGTTTAAGCCATGATCCGCGTGTTGACCCGATTACCCGGGGAGGATCCGCGTGTTTTTGAAAATGGGCAAATTGCCCAATTACTCCTTTCATGTTTTTAAAATTTTTAATTTCATTTTACTTTTATTTTTAATCTGACCCTAATTTTTTATATTCGTTTCAATTTAATCCTACGGCCTTGAAAATCCATTCTGGATATGGTGTCGTTTTGGGATTAGGGTTTAATTCCCCAATGAGTCCCTCGACTTTCAGTGAGTATCTCAATCAGGCCCAGAGTTTTTATTGTTTTGCTAATTAACCCTAAATTTTCTAATTAACTTTAATTTTCATCCTTATATACCTTTAATTTAATTTATTTAAGATACCTTATGTATATGTATTTATAAATACTAATTCTATTTAGTAACATATTATTTTACTTATATTATTTGTAATAATATATATTCATAAATTTCATTATATGTTGTACATTTTTTATTTTTTTAATTATTTAATCATGTTTTCATATAAATATATGTTACATTGTTATTATTATACATGTACTATATTATATTTCATTATAATTATTTATGTATTTCTATTACTTGATATTTCTTATAACATTTATCTTACTTATATATCTTTATTATATATTTTATTATTCAAATATATTTAATTGTTTTTTTATGTTATATATCATATATTAATTATTTTACCATATTTTTATATGCAAAATATTTATTATATTATTATTTTATATTATATTTCTTTATATTTTATTCATATTATATTGTTATACATAACTTGCTTTGAACATTATTTTCAATTTAAGGTGTATTTCAGCAATAATTGCTCACTTTATTTTATATTTTAATACGAATTAAATTTTCTATATAAAATTATATTTTATATTAATGATATATTAGATGTTGGTTACATAATATTATTAAATGTTGTTTGATTAATATGTATATGTTGCTACATTTTTATTATCGCATTTGTTTATTTATATATATGTGTCAAATCGTATATCATGCATCATTTTTTATTATTAATATGTTTAAATATATATGGAATTACATGTTTATTTGTTTTTACCTATTCTTCTTAAATATATATATTGTGTTTTATGTATATTTTGTTTATCTAAAATTTGTCATGTTTTATTACTTACATATATATTAGTTAATGTATGATATTTATGCTATTGTGCTTTTATTTCCCTATTATTATAACATGTTATCTTGAATGTTATGTTAATATGCTCCTTCATGCATCGACTTTAAAGAAACGAGACTCTAAAGTTTTCAAAAATAAAGGCAATGCTTGGTGTTTGGAAATTTCGAGAAAAGTAGTGCCTTAACTTATTGGGTTGCAACTTTTCTCGTTAAGTTCAAATAATCAAACACCCTTCGAAGTTTTTAAGGTTTTCAAAGTGCAAGCAACTGTCTCAGAATTTCAAGGCGTTGTGTCCTAACTTACTGGATATGGCGTTCTGTTGTTTCGAGATAGGGATTTCCAAAAAAGGCTAACTTGGTGTCAAATATCTTTAAAATATTGTGTCCTAACTTATTGGATGTAATATTTTGATTCATTTGATACAAGTGAACCCTAATTTTTCAAAATAAAAAAATATTAAAAGAGGATTGCATCTTAAAATTTTCAAATTTCTGACATTAAAGACATTTTGATAATCAATTAGGTACCAATTTTTGGGCATTATGAGGGTGCTAACCCTTCCTCGTACGTAACCGACTCCCGAATCCATTTTCTCAACTTTCGTAGACCAAAATTAATGTTTTAAAACAAAACATTTATAAGGTGATCCAATCACACCTAAAAAGATTGGTGGCGACTCCCGTTTTCGTTTTTCTTAAAGTCGATTCCCATTTTCCAAAACTTGATTTTAAAAATGGTTTCAACAGCTTGGCGACTCCACTGGGGAATCATAAGAGAGTCAAGCCGTGTAATTGATTATCTTTTGTTTTAATGTTAGAAATTAAAAAATTTTAAAATTTAATCCTCTTTGCATTACATGTGTTTGTATTATTGCATGTGTCGCTATATTCTGATACGCATTGCATTTGCATGACCATTGTGGTCACACCCTTAAGTGAGAGTGAGAAACTACGCCTTCGTGAGGTTTTCGCCTCTGTGCAGGATAGTGGATCACTTTTGGGATACATCCGTACCTATGGTTTCGTGAGATTTTCATATCCGTGCAGCCATAGGGAAATGTATTCCCTTGAACTGAACTCGATTCAAATGAGCCTATAATGGGTGAGGATCGAGGAATCTGCTGGTTCAGGTACCTCAAACTTTAGAACCAACCTCATAAAGAAAAACTGTAAGAGCCCAATTTAGTTAGAATTAAACTTTAGATGTTACCCTTATAAATTACCGTTGAGATTTATTGATATCATGTGATACTGACTATTTCTTTTCTTTTGTTTGCATGACATTATGCATTTATAAAGGTATCGATTCACGGTCAGTTTCTAAGTTAGGAGGTTTTATTATGGAGAACGGACTTCTTGATAGAGTGGAGGGCAATGCCGATGTTTATAGATGGTTAGAGCAAACTCAGCTAGAAAAGGTAGACAGTATAATTATGGGATATGTGTCAGAGCTGTCAGATTATACTCGTTTTAATGTCACACAGAATAATCTCCAAGAGCTTAAGGAAATTTGGGATCAGTGGGGCAATGAGACCAAGCAGTTATTTTACGATAATTACGGAGATTTACCTTACTTGCTTGATATTCAGATAAATGAGCACTGGTTCCGAGCCCTTGCCCAGTTTTGGAACCTGGCGTACAGTTGTTTCACTTTTGGGGAAGTAGACTTGGTACCTACCATGGAGGAGTACACTGCCTTACTTCGTTGTCCCAGGTTTCAGAGTGACAGGATTTATTCTCGAGCTGCTTGTGTCCCTACCTTTTGGAAGAAATTAATGACCATTACGGGGATGAGCGAGCAGTGGATCACAGCCAGAATTTAAGAAAATGGTAAGTGCAAGTGCATTTCGTGGGACGCTTTGAAAGAT
Organism: Gossypium anomalum; assembly: GCA_025698475.1. Lineage (NCBI taxonomy): Eukaryota > Viridiplantae > Streptophyta > Magnoliopsida > Malvales > Malvaceae > Gossypium > Gossypium anomalum. Next base: position 73,042,907 of record CM046968.1, read on the forward strand.
CTGATTTTGACACACCCCGATGAGACGAAGAAGGTAGACATTTTTTCCTTAAGTTTGTATGGACTGATGGTTTTCCCTAGGGCTTTGGGATATGTGGATGAGGCAACCACGGATCTTTTTCATCGACTCAATAAAAGGGTCACTTTCGTCCCTACGATTTTGGCGGAGACATTCAGGTCCTTAGGTACGTGTAGGAAGGCTAGTGCCGGCAGGTTTATAGGGTGTGCTCAGTTACTCATGGCTTGGTTCTACAGTCACTTCTGATTGATTGATGGGATTGTTTGTCGGGTTTTCTTTGAGAACTACTCCCCGTTGAAAGATATAGTGGCCTCATCTAGGAAAGTGGATGTGCCAGAAGAGAATTGGATAGCATTACTTCAGAATCTTCAGTCGGGTTATGTTGAGTGGAGAGCTCCATGGATGGTTCCTGGTGAGATACTTTATCGATGTGGTAGCTTTGATTGGGTTCCCCTATTGGGAATTTGGGGTGCCATTTGTTATGCCCCTTTGCTCGTGCTGAGGCAGCATGGATTGAGACAGTTCGTACCAGCAACTCATGGGTTGGCTCAAATTGAGTTTGTATACAGAGGAGCCGATTACAAGAGGAAGGTTAGCAAGGTTTCTAGTGCTTGGAACAAGACTTGTCGGTTGAAGGGAGTGGCCATTAGTCCTGATACAACCCAGGAATATGTCGAGTGGAGGAGTCGAAAGATTAATGATAATGTCCCTATGACAAAAATGGAGGAAGCTCAACCAATGGAGGAATATTTGCAAGTGATACCCTCGGAGTTTGATATCATAAAGCAAGAATTTAAGAGAAAGAATTTGGTACTCGAAAAGAAGATAGAAAAGCTTGAAGAGGAGAAGATGTACCTAAGTCTAGATGTTGACCTACAAAAGAAGGAGGTTGAAAAAGTTAGGAAGGAAAGAGGAAGGTTGAGGAAGACCGAGATGATTTAAAAGAGGAGTATAAGAAGGCACAAGTATCTTTAAAGCGACTGGGGTTAGAAAGGTCTTCGAAACAGTGGCAGAAAGAAGTTCAAGAGGAAAAAGCTAAAGCTGAGTATTGGGAGAGGAAGTTCCAAGAGATGCGGTCACAGAATTTGGCATTAGAGAAATAGAATAAAGGGTTGAAGACTAAGGTAACTGAGCTTGGAAGATCCCTTCGTTGGCACCAAAACCATGATCCTATGGTCGAGTTAGAGGAGCTAAAAAGTAAGGTTGAAGATTTGGAAGTGGCATTGCATGACGGTGAGCTTCGGATTGAGCAGCTCGAGGCGCAAAGAGATTGTATAAAAGGAGATCTCCATCAAGTTAAAGGTCAAGTCATGGACAGGGATTACATTATTGGGTAGGCTATAGTCCAGATCCGAGAGATTGCTGAATATGTTCGAGACTTAGCAGTACGAGCTGATGTATTGAGTATGATGTATGAGTCAGCGTCTGATAAAGGTCGAGAGTTAGCCCTTTTATTAGATAAAGTTAGAGCTTTAGGCATTAGGGCAAAGGCGTATATGTAATCCATTTATATGTAAAGATATTCTTTTTCTAAATAAAGTTTTCTAAATGAGATTGAATAGAGATCGATGCCTTTTTGCATTCATGCATTTGCATTACATCACATCATATGCATTCAAGGTTATAGAAAAACCCTAATTAGCTAAAGTTTCTTTAAAAGGTAGAAAAGAAAATCTGCAAATCACACATCCATGCGGCACCCGCACTAAAACTAAGAGTATGGATCAAAGGTTCGAGCAATTGCAAAAGGATATGCAAGACCAATTGCAAGAGCAGTTGGCCAGGATGCAGAATAACATGAGGGAGCAAATGCTAGAGGCTCAGAGGAATATGATGGCTGAAATGGCTCAGCTTCTAAGGGCCACTGACAAAGGGAAGGCCCCTATGGCTATCACTGGTGAGGAGGGTGAGGATCATCCTCCGGGTTTTACTCCGCCTCATGTGCCACCGCAAGCTGAGGCACCTCCTAGAAGGCCATCTGTCACTGTAACCTCAACATGGGCCGGTTGATGCTGGAATCCCCGTGAATTTCCCATCTGGATCGGGAAATAATTTGGGCGATAGCCTGATCGACCCTATCACTCTTGATCTGGATATGATGGAGAGGGAAAGAATGGCAACTGAATCCTCAAAACAATTGGAGGATCGTTGCAGGTGGTTGGAGGAGAAGTTTAAGGTTTTGGAAGGCGCTGGCAATCATCATGGGATTGATGCCAAAGACTTAAGTTTGGTCCCAGACTTGGTGCTTCCTCACAAATTTAAGATGCCGGAGTTTGAAAAGTACAATGGGACTACTTGCCCAGAGGCATACATAACAATGTTTTGTAGAAGAATGACTGGGTATGTGAACAATGATCAACTATTGATCCATTGTTTTCAAGACAGCTTAGTAGGAGCAGCGGCTAGGTGGTACAATCAGTTGAGCCGTGCAAGAATTGGTTCATAGAGAGATCTTGCACAAGCCTTCATGCAACAGTACAACTATGTGACTGATATGACGCCGGACAGGATCACGCTTCAAAACATGGAGAAAAAGCCTAATGAAAGTTTTAGGCAATACGCACAACGATGGAGGGAGGTGGCAATACAAGTACAACCACCATTGTCAGAAAAGGAGACCACCATGTTATTTATCAACACTTTGAAGGCGCCGTTCATCACTCACATGATTGGAAGCACCACGAAAAGTTTCGCGGATATAGTTATGGCAGGAGAGATGATTGAGAACGCCATAAGGGGCAATAAAATTAAGGGGGAAACGGCTAAAAGATTGGACCCAAGGAGAAAGGACAACGAGATGAATAACATGAATAGTCTTAACTCGAGGGCAATCACAGTTGGTCAACCCAAAGCAGCTGCAGTCGAGCAACAAAGTACTCAAAGATAGGAATCGAGCACAAGACAGAATTCGGAGAGGATGCAATTCACGCCTATCCCTGTGACTTATCGTGAGCTTTATCAAAGCTTATACGATGCACATGCCATTGCTCCATTTCACTTGAAAATGCTACAGCCACCGTACCCTAAATGGTATGATACAAATGCTAAATGCAAATATCATGCGGGAATACCGGGGCATTCGATTGAAAATTGTACAGGATTCAAGAAGGCCATAGTGAGGCTTATCAAGATGGGGGTTGTGAAATTTGACAGTACCCCTAATGTTGAAAATCCGTTACTAGATCATGGCAATAAAGGAGTGAATGCCATTGACGAAACTAGGGAAGGAATAATTAAAGAAGATATTGCTAAGGTAAAGACACCCATGAAAGTAATATGGGAGGAGATGGTAAAAAGAGGTATGTTGACCTCCGGAAAAGGTGGAGAAAGAATGGGGAACTACTGTGAGTTCCATGGAAAAGAGGGTCATGAGACCCAAAATTGTGAAGAATTCAGAGCCTTGGTGCAAGGCTTTATAGATAATAAAGAGCTACAAATTTTTGAAGGTAGCTCTTATAAAATAGAAATAAGCGCGTTGGAAGGTGAACAACAAGGAACCAGCCGACCAAGAATTATTATTTCCTTGCCGAGGAATAATGAAGTGGGGGCGCAAACAAGGCCCAAAGTTGTCATCCATAAACCCACTCCTTTTCCTTACAAGGATGTCAAGAGGGTGCCATGGAGCTATGACCGCAGTGTGACAGTACCTGAGGGGGAGAGTATAGCCAGTGTGTCTAGAGGCGTGCAAAATGAAGGTTCCCATACACGAAGTGGGAAGCATTATGATGAGGAGGGCATCAGAGTGGAGCCCACAAAAATAAAGGATGTTGAGAAGAAGAAAGAGAATGAAGTATCCATCAATGAACCAGTAAGAAAAGAGGAGGCTAAGGAATTTCTAAAGTTCCTTAAGCATAGTGAATATAGTGTGGTCGAAAGCGCCATGCGTGCACGACCATCGATATATCAAGATGTTAGCCCTACTGAAGTTCGAGGTGCATCAGGATGCATTGTTGAAAGTAGTGAACGAAACATATGTCACCCACGACATATCCGTTAACAAGTTAGACCGGTTGGTGAATAACATCAGTGCTGACAATTTCATCTACTTCAATGATGATGAAATTCCACCTGGGGGCATAGGGTCAACCAAGGCCTTGCACATCACTACTCGGTGCAAGGGATACACGCTTCCAAGTGTACTCGTTGATAACGGGTCGGCTTTGAACGTCCTTCCATTATCCACATTGAACAGACTACGCATTGACAGCTCGCATATGAAAACATGTCACAATGTGGTAAGAGCCTTCGATGGAACCGAAAGGAAAGTGATAGGGCGAATTGACATCCTTTTGGAAATTGGGCCAAATACTATGAATTTGATTTCTTGGTGATGGATATCAAGCCCTCCTATAATTTTTTATTGGGGAGACCATGGATACACTCGGCAGGAGTGGTGCCTTCCTCATTGTATCAAAAATTGAAGTTAGTGATAGATGGACGGTTAATAACTATCAATGTAGAGGAAGACATTATAGCAACAGTCACTAGCAAGGCCCTTTATGTCGAGGCGAGTGAAAAGGCTATTGAGTGTTCTTTTCGCTCTTTAGAAATCATCAATGCAACCTTCATTTTGGAAGGAAGTGAGGTGTCAATACCCAAAATGTCTAGAGCCACGAGGATGGCCCTGTAAATGATGATGGGGAAGGGAGCATTACCAGGAAAAGGACTAGAAAGACAGTTGCAAGGAGGGTTCAAATCCCAAAACTGGTTAAGAAGAAAGATCACTTTGGTTTGGGCTTCAAGCCAGACCATAAGCATAAGAGGCAAGAAATTAAGAAGCGCCAAGCAAGAAGAAAGGTATGTTTGAACGGAGGAGAAGTGGAGTGGGAACCGATGACATTCCTACCTATATCCAAATCCTTTAAGTCAGGAGGATTATTGATAGAAGAAAGTCATCAGATTAATGTTGTACACAATGATGGATTAGAGCAAGGAATCCTTGAGGGCATTCGCCCTTACGAACCAGGGAGCTCTCTGAACAATTGGACTGCGGAGGACCTTCCTGTAGTCTTTAGGAATTTTTCAGAGTAATTCTCGAAACATGTCTGTTACTCTAGGGCCTAGGAGTAATAAGATTACGTTTGTGAAAAGGCTATTGATCATCTATTATTATTTTAATAAAACATAATTATCAATTTGGACGAATATGATTTCTTTTTATCAATCAATATTTCATTAAAATTTTTCTTTCATAGCATATAAACAACCATTCTTTGATTCATTTATTTTTTGTATACTCTTTCATACCCACACAGGTCTCTAGATATCAATGATATGAGCACTGATACTGCAACTCCTGATTTCTCTTGCGAACAAGACATGTGTTTAGAGGAATCTCAGGATTTTGAAGATGTTCAAGATTGTGATGTGTCTCCTGATCTGTTAAGAATGGTGAAATAGGAGGAAAAACGAATTATGTCGCATGAGAAAGAGGCAATAGAAAATATAGCCCTAGAGGAAGGGAATGAGTTAAAAATTTGAACACTGATTACCAAGGACACAAGGAATGGCTTGATTGAGTTGCTTCGAGAGTTCAAAGATATCTTCGCATGGTCATATCAGGATATGCCCGGATTGAGTACCAACATTGTAGTACATCGTCTTCCGATAAGACAAGATTGCAAACCAGTCCAGCGGAAGTTGCGGAGGATGCGGCCAGATATTGTTCTAAAAATAAAAGATGAGGTTAAGAAGCAGTTCGATGCATGATTCTTACAAGAGGTCAAGTACTCCGAATGGGTAGCTTATATTGTGCCAGTCCCTAAGAAGGACGGGAAGGTATGAATGTACGTTGACTACAGAGATCTGAATAAAGATAGCCCAAAAGACAACTTTCCTTTGCCGCACATCAGCACTTTGGTAGATAACACGGCGAGATATTCATTGTTTTCCTTTATGGATGGTTTCTCGGGGTATAATCAGATAAAGATGCATCCAGAGGACATGGATAAAACTACCTTCATAACCTTGTGGGGCACTTTTTGCTACAAAGTAATGCCGTTTGGACTGAAGAACGCAGGGGCAACCTACCAGCGGGCCATGGTGAACTTGTTCCACGACATGATACATGGGGACATTGAGGTATATGTTGATGACATGATTGCTAAGTCCCGAATAGAGAAATAGTATATTAAAGTTTTGAGAAGACTATTCTTGAGGTTGAGGAAGTTTCAGTTAAGGCTCAATCCTGCAAAATGCACTTTCGGAGCTAGATCGGGAAAACTATTGGGTTTCGTAGTCAGTGAAAGGGGAATAGAAGTTGATTCAGACAAAGTCAGAGCAATACGAGAATTGCCTCCACCACAAACTCAAAAAGAAGTTTGAGGATTCCTAGGAAGGTTGAATTACATCGCTCGGTTCATTTCACAACTGACCGAGAAATGTGATCCTATCTTTCGCCTCCTCAGAAAGCACAATCAAGGTACTTGGGATGAGGAATGCCAGAATGCTTTTGAAAAGGTCAAGCAATATTTGTTAAATGCTCCGGTATTATCTCCACTAGCCCAGATAAACCATTAATACTGTACTTGTCAGTGTTCAGTAATTCTATGGGATGTGTGCTTGGTCAGCATGACGAGTCAGGAAAAAAGGAGAAGGCAATTTATTATCTCATTAAAAAATTCACTGACTGTGAAATGAGATATTCACCAATTGAAATGGTGTGCTGTGTGCTGATTTGGACAACTCAGAGATTAAGATAGTACATGCTATACCGTACCACTTGGCTCATCTCAAAGCTTGATCTATTGAAATATATGATGGAGTCAACGGCTCTAAATGAAAGAATGGCGAGATGGTAAATTTTGCTTTCAGAGTTTAATATAGTCTACGTAAGTCAGAAGGCTATAAAAGGAAGTACGGTAGCAAACTTCTTGGCCAGTAGAGCTCTAGAGGATTATGAGCCATTGAACTTTGATTTTCCAAATGAGGAGTTAATGTGTATAGCAACGACTAAAGATTCTGCTTGGAAGCTCAATTTTGATGGGGCTTCTAATGCAGTCAGAAATGGAATTGGGGCAGTCTTGGTATCCCCGGATGGCGATCATTACCCATTCACGTGCAATTTGGATTTTGATTGCACGAACAATATGGCTGAGTATGAAGCATGCATCATGGGACTTCAATCAGCTATAGAGCAAGGTATAAAAACCCTAGAAGTATATAGGGATTCTGCGTTGGTAATTTATCAACTTAGAGGTGAATGGGAGACAAGGGACCCTAAATTGATCAATTATCGAAAGGTAGTTTTGGGGTTACTTGAGGAGTTCGATGACATCACCTTCAATTATCTCCCACGAGACAAAAATCAGATGGCAGATGCTTTAGCAACCTTAGCCTCAATGATTAAGGCGAATAAAGAGGAAGAGATGAGACCAATTCAGATGAGTGTCTACGAAGCTCTAGCTCATTGTTGTAACATTGAGAAGGAAGAAAAGGATGATAACCCTTGGTATTAGGATATATTACGATATGTAAGAGATCGCAAATACCCTGAACAGGCCAATGAAAATGATAAACGATCTTTGAGAAGGTTAGCTTGCGACTATGGCTTGGACGGGAATATCTTGTACAAGAAAAGGAAAGACCAAGTACTTTTGAGATGTGTCGATGCTGTGGAAGCTAAGCTAATTTTAGAAGAAGTTCATGAAGTTGTATGTGGGACGCATGCAAATGGGTTCACGATGGCAAGGCAAATCATAAGGTTTGGCTATTATTGGGCCACTATGGAAGGGGACTGTATCAACTATACCAAGAAATGCCATAAGTGTCAGATTTATGGGGACAAAATTCATACACCACCTTCACTTTTGCATGTTATGACTTCTCCATGGCCCTTCTCCATGTGGGGCATGGATGTCATTGGACCAATATCACCGAAAGCTTCGAATGGACATTGTTTATCTTTGTGGTAATTGACTACTTTACAAAATGGGTAGAGGCTGCTTCTTCTGCGAATGTTACTAAGTCAGTTGTAAGTCAATTTTTGAAGAAGGAGATCATTTGTCGGTATGGAATGCCTGAGAAGATCATTGTCGAGACTATTTTTAAATCGAGTTTTGGAAAATGGGGATCGATTTTAACAAAACGGGAGTCGCCACCAATCTTTTTAGGTGTGATTGGATCACCTTATAAAATGTTCTGTTTTAAAACATTAATTTTAGTCTACGAAAGTCGAGAAAACGGATTCGGGAGTCGGTTACGACAAGGAAGGGTTAGCACCCTCGTAACGCCCAAAAATTGGTACCTAATTGATTATCAAGTGTCTTTAATGTCGGAAGTTCGAAAGTTTTAAGATGCAATCCTCTCTAAAATATTTTGATTTTTGAAAATTCGGGTTTGATTGTATCAAAATATTAACACTAAATTAGCCTTTTTGGAAATCCCTATCTCGAAACGACAAAACACCATATCCAGTAAGTTAGGACATAACGCTTTGAGATTCCAAGACAGTTACCCATATTTTGAAAATTTTAAAAACTTAGAAGGGTACTTGACTACTTGAACTCAACGAGAAAAGTTGCAACCCAGTAAGTTAGGACACTACTTTTCTCGAAGCTTCCAAACACCAAGCATTGCTTTTTTATTTTTGAAAAATTTGAAGTCTTGTTTTTAAAACCAATGCATGAAGGAGCACATTAACATTATGGAATAGAATATTGCAATAACTGAATAAAACATGCATTTAAACGATACGATGGTAATAATACAAAAATCATATACTAGATACATATATGTTTAAAATTATATAACATCATATATATGAAGATACACATAGCATATGTTGAAGATGAATAAGCAAAGCATACAAACATACAAAGTAATAATTAAGAAACGATGCATGATGTATAATTTTATATGCATAAAAAATATCAATGTACATGTTCATAAAATATAACATTAAATAATAATTATAAAATAACATTTTATACATAAATGATATATACAAAATATATAAAAGAATTAATATATCTAATAATATAAAATAAAGTGAGTAATTGTTAGCGAAATATACTTATAATACAAATATGATATTTAATAATTTAAAAATAATATTTTATATATAGTATATAATAAAAAAATTTACTGAAAGAATAATTATTATATATAAAATGAAATATATTTGTTTTTTAAGAAAAATAATATATAAAATAGAAAGTATATAAAATAATTTACAAAATAATTATATAATAAATAAAAATATCGCATAATAAGTAATTAATAATGAAATATATATTTAATATGAGTTAAAATTTAATTTAATAATAATTTCAAAATTTCAAAATTGTAAATAATATAATGCATAATATAAAACATATATAATATGATAGATAATATATAATATACATATCATATAAAAATAATAACATATAATAAATATTGTATAATAAAATATAATATATATAGGAAAATAATATATGATAAAAGATTTTAAATGTATGCATGGTATTTTAATAATAATATATGTATAGTTTTATTAAAAAATAAATTATACATATATAAAATAAAATAACAAAATTTTAAAATAATAAAGAAAGGATTAAAATTGAATTTAAACAAATTATAAGGCTAATTGCAAAATAGTATAAATTCTGGGCCTGATTTGCAAGAGTTAAAAATGACATAGGACTCACTGGACAATTTGCCCTATTCCTAAACGACGCCGTTTCCCAGAATGTAATTTAATAACCGTTGGGACAAAATTGAAATAATTATAAAATATTAGGGTCAAAATAAAAAAATAAAATCAAACTAAAAATTCAGAAGACACGGGAGGATCAATTGGGCAATTTACCCATTTTCCAAAAACGCGGATCCTCCTCCGTGTCACGGTCAACGCTACGGATCCGTGCTTTAAAACGACACCGCTTTGTGCTCATCGATTAAGCAGAAACGATGCCGTTTCATTGAGGCTATATAAGCCAAATTTACAGCTTAAAAAATCATTTTAACACCGTTTTTAAAAAAAATGCCTAAAACGCTCTGCTGAGGGGAAGAGAGAGGTTCCTGGCTCTGGCTTCCGGCTACGGTGCAGTGCTTACACACGTGCCTCACGCACCGTCGTACGCGGTGGTCTGAAAGGTTAAAACTTTCTTCCTTTTCGGTCAAACGTAGGTAAGCTTTTATTCCTTTTAAACTGAACTGTTTTTCTTTTTTAAAAAAATGATTTCTATGTGTTGAACAGAGACTAAAAAGAATATAGTAAAATCACCTTTAAGTAAATAAGTACTTCTTGTATTCCTATGTAAATATGTGTATTTTGTCGTATATTTCTCTCAAAAAATCCTCTGGTCCTCCTTACAATGTAATCTTTCGGCTTTTATTGCCTTTGTAAATGATTTACAGTTTTTGGAAAGAAATCTTTGATTTCTTTCCCTATTTCTACTATCGTGCTTTCTGTTATTTGTTTGCTCTTCTGTTCGCAGACAAACCGCGAGGATCTTGCTTGATTACTGATGTCTGCATGCTGATGGAGCCAACACCGTATCATAACGCAAGGAGATCTGATGATTCCGGCGTGATTTGTACGTTGATGGTGGCACAATGTATGATGACAGAGCTGAGAAATCACGGCGTGCTTTGTGGCGATGATCGGGCCGTTGAATCTGTGAGATGAAAGGTCACGTCGTTTGGAGTGCCCGAAGCTTCCAGAAACTCCTTGTGGCGCTGCGCTCTCAAGAAACCCTAGGGTTTCCTTGTCTGTTTTTACCATTTTGTGCTTTTTGGGCTACTTTAGTCCTGGGTCTGTTATTTGGGCTTGGGCATAACCTGGTTTCGTTTAAGTTGGGCTACAGGTGTATTTTGGGTATACGGGTAGTGGGCTAGCTAGTTTTTTAAGCTGTAACCGGTATATGCTTCAGGTGTAATTATATTTGGGCTACTGGGTTTTAATTTTTTTGGGCTCTTTATTGTAACTGGACTGTGGACTATTAAATAAATAATTATTTATTTATTCTCTTTTTTTTTATTTAAGCCCGATCAAATTTGGGCTACTACAATCATATCCGACAATGCATTGAATTTGAACAACAAAATGATAGCAGAGGTTTGCGACCAGTTCAAGATCAAGCATCACAATTCTTCTCCCTATCGTCCAAAAATGAATGGGGCAGTGGAGGCCGCCAACAAAAACATTAAGAAAATAGTGGGGAAGATGACTAAGACTTATAGAGATTGGCATGAGAAGTTACCATTTGCACTCCTGGCCTATCGAACATCTGTCAGGACCTCTACTGGGGCAACCCCATTCTCGTTAGTTTATGAGATGGAAGTAGTGTTACCTATTGAAGTAGAAATACCTTCTCTTCAAATTTTGACGGAGATAAGGTTAGATGAAGCTGAATGGGTTCAATCTCGATATGACGAGTTGAACTTGATTGAGGAAAAGAGGCTAAGAGCCATTCGACATGGGTAGGTGTATCAGAAGCGAATGATGCGGGCTTATGATAAGAAAATTCGACCAAGAGAGTTCCATGAGGGAGACTTGGTACTGAAAAAGATCCTTCCTATTCAAAAAGACTTTAGGGGAAAATGGATACCGAATTGGAAGGGGCCATATGTCGTGAGGAAAGCTTTCTCTGGCGGTGCATTAATCTTAAAGGAAATGGATGGGAAAATTTTACCCAACCTAGTGAACTCAGACTCAGTCAAAAAGTACTTTGTCTAAAGGAGAGGAGAATCCAAGTTGAAAACCCGCAAAAGGGCGCCTTGAATTTTCACAAAAAAAAAGGGAGAGGCCAAGGTGAAAACCCGCAAAGGGCGTCTTGTGACCAAAAGGGTTTTGAGTTGAAAACCCAAAAGGGCAGCTCAAATTTTGAAGGGCATATAGTAATCTGATTCAACAAAGAGTGAAGCACATTGTATATTGGGGCATCAACAAGGTACTTTGGATCTTTTAAACACATGTTGAATTCAAGAAAGATTTCATGGAGCTGGTGTATAGACGCTCAAGCGGCGATATCTAGAGCATCTAACTTATCCTGTTTGCTATCTTTAGATTCTATTTCTTCTCAAAGATATGCTATCAGATATATTTCCTTTGTATTTTTGACAATTCATTTAAATCTAATTGTTCCCAAGATTGAATTCATTTTTATTATTCTTTAAGTATGTTGCATTGAAATAATGATAGATGAATTAAATATGTTCACAAATGAAGTTTTGTGCATTACTTTGGAATTTCTAGATAATACAAGAAACTAAAACAGGACAATTGTTCGAGAAATTCACATAAGTAAGGGATGAAGGAACTCGAGGAATTTCTTTCTTCCAGTCCAAAAGGAAAATGGACAAAACCAACGATTCAATTTTAAGGAAAGATTATCTTACAAACATTCTCAGTGGATTGTAGCATTTAAGGAAGGGTACAGGCCTACAGGCTAAGTAAGAATAATACTTTGAGAAAAGAAAAGACAAATGAAGGAATGAGTGGTAACGTCTAGGATAGGGGTCATGTTCACAGCATTTTGCATTATAACATGTTTAATGAGGAACATTCGACTCACTTCGATCATATCATCTTAATTATCAAGCATAATCATTCTACAGGTTATCAAAGACAACGTGCCTTAATCCCCTAAGCAGTAGGGTAATAAGCTGCAGCATAGCAGATTTGGTCTTCAGATGTTTATACTGAAGCAAGATCTAAGATGGTTTGGCATCCTTGTGCTTACAAGGAACAAATCGAAGACATAGCTGATTTGGCTTTCACGTGTTTACGTTGAAGCAAATCTAAGATGATTTGGCATCTCTGTATTGTCAGAGAACAAATCAAAGTTTGGCATCTCCATATTCGACGGGGGGCAGACACATAGCAGATCTAACCTTCAGATGATTAGGCTGAAGCAGATCCAATATGGTTTGGCATCCTTGTGCTTACAAGGAACAAATTGAAGACATAGCTGATTTGGCTTTCACGTGTTTACGTTGAAGAAAATCTAAGATGATTTCGCATCTCTGTATTGTCAGAGAACAAATCAAGTTTAGGCGTCTCCATATTCGACGTAAGCGGACACATAGCAGATCTAACCTTCAGATGATTAGGCTGAAGCAGATCCAAGATGGTTTGGCATCCTTGTGCTTACAAGGAACAAATCGAAGACATAGCTGATTTGGCTTTCACATATTTGCGTTGAAGCAAATCTAAGATGATTTGGCATCTTTGTATTTTCAGAGAACAAATCGAAGTTTAGAGCCTCCATATTCGACGGAGGACAGACACATAGCAGATCTAACCTTCAGATGTTTATACTGAAGTGGATCCAAGATGATTTGGCATTCTTGTGTTTACAAGCAACAAATCGAGGACATAGCAGATTTGACTCGCAGATGTTCTCAAATAGATCCAAGATGATTTGGCATCCTTGTGCTTACAAGGGGCAAATCGAAGACATAGCTGATTTGGCTTTCGCGTGCTTACGCTGAAGCAAATCTAAGATGATTTGGCATCTCTGTATGGTTAGGGAACAAATCGAAGAAGCAGATTTGGCGTCTCTGTGTTTGACAGAGAGCAGATCGAAAATATCGACATGACAGTCTTGGGTTTGCAAATGAGCAGATTAAGGACCATGATCTGATAAGGCCGGACAAGTTTAGTCTTTCTATGAGTCTTTGCTCGATTCCTATTACACAGCAATGAGCAAAGAGGGGCAGTTGTCGTAGCCCAAATTTGACCGGGCTGAAAATAGAATAAAAGAATTAAATAAATAAGTATTTATTTATTTAAAATGTCCATTTAATAGACCAGCTTACAAGAGCCCAAACACTATTGGCCCAACATTAAAACCTTCAGAACTAAGTACCACTACCCGTGTGCCCAAATACACCCGTAGCCCAAATCTAAACCAGACCCATTACAACAGACCCAAACAGACCCACCTAATACCAATAAACCCGAAAGCCCAAATAGCAGGGGCCCAAATGACTTTCAGATAGGGTTAGAAACCCTAACTCTCTTTCTCCTCGCGCCGCAAAGGATTCTGGAAGCCTCGGGGAATAGCTGTTCAACTTCCCAAATTGAGGCCATCAATGCACTGTTGACAGCCATTAATGCGCTATCCCAAGAGCCTTCAATGCCCATCAGTACCCCGATCACCGGTCGTCCCTCTGTCTGGCCCCGAATCACGTCACGAACAGGACAACCATCGCCGAGATCTTCGGGGTACCTGCAAAATGGAAAAGGAAACACAGTAGATACGAAAAAGCAGAGCAAGAAAAAGGAAACTAAACAGTCAGAGATACGGTGGATACAGTAGATAAGAAATGGAAATAAATCGAAGATTTCTTTCCCAACTTATGTAATGAAATACTGGCTATAAAGCCATCTTTTGTAACCTGTAAAAGGGGGGGACAGTTTATGAAAACACACACAAAGATTGAATAAAAGCATAGGTTTTTACAAAGTCACAGTACCAGCAATAGAGGTGATATATCTTTTATTTTTTCTCTCCGAATAGCATGCAAATATTATTAATCAAAAATGAACTTACCCTTAGAATCGCATCGAAAAGTCGAGACTTTTCGACTTCTAGACACCGTACATGGCGGCCTTAGTGGTGACGCGTGGGCGCGTGTTTGCCCGATGACTGGAGCTTGGCCTGACAGAGGCCAGAGCCCGGAGGGCCTCTCCTCTCTCCTCTTTCAGAGGATTTTAATTTTTTTTTCTGAAACAGTCTCTAAAATGATTTTTGAAACCAAAAATTGACTTCTATAAGGTAATCGATATGGTTTCGTTTTGCTTAAGTCCAATAAACACTGAAACGGCACCGTTTAAGCTAGGATCCGCGTGTTGACCCGCTTACCCGGGGAGGATCTGCGTGTTTTTGAAAATGGGCAAATTGCCCAATTAATCATTTCATGTTTTTAAATTTTTAAATTTCATTTTACTTTTATTTTTAATCTGATCCTAATTTTTTATATTCGTTTCAATTTAATTCTAACGGCCTTTAAAAGCCATTCTGGATACGGTGTCGTTTTGGGATTAGGGTTTAATTCCCCAATGAGTCCCTCGACTTCCGGTGAGTATCTCAATCAGGCCCAGAGTTTTTATTGTTTTGCAAGTTAACCCTAAATTTTCTAATTAACTTTAATTTTCATCCTTATATACCTTTAATTTAATTTATTTAAGATACCTTATGTATATGTATTTATAAATACTAATTCTATTTAGTAACATATTATTTTACTTATATTATTTGTAATAAGATATATTCATAAATTTCATTATATGTTGTACATTTTTTTATTTTTTTAATTATTTAATCATATTTTCATATAAATATATGTTACATTGTTATTATTATACATGTACTATATTATATTTCATTATAATTATTTATGTATTTCTATTACTTGATATTTCTTATAACATTTATCTTACTTATATATCTTTATTATATATTTTATTATACAAATATATTTAATTGTTTTTTTATGTTATATATCATATATTAATTATTTTACCATATTTTTATATGCAAAATATTTATTATATTATTATTTTATATTATATTTCTTTATATTTTATTCATATTATATTGTTATACATAACTTACTTTGAACATTATTTTCAATTTTAGGTGTATTTCAGCAATAATTGCTCACTTTATTTTATATTTTAATACCAATTAAATTTTCTATACAACATTATATTTTATATTAATGATATATTAGATGTTGGTTTCATAATATTATTAAATGTTGTTTGATTACTATGTATATGTTGCTACATTTTTATTATCGCATTTGTTTATTTATATATATGTGTCAAATCGTATATCATGCATCATTTTTTATTTTTAATATGTTTAAATACATATGGAATTACATATTTATGTTTTTTTACCTATTCTTCTTAAATATATATTGTGTTTTATGTATATTTTATTTATCTAAAATTTGTCATGTTTTATTACTTACATATATATTAGTTAATGTATGATATTTATGCTATTGTGTTTTTATTTCCCTATTATTATAACATGTTATCTTGAATGTTATGTTAATACGCTCCTTCATGCATCAACTTTAAAGAAACGAGACTCTAAAGTTTTCAAAAATAAAGGCAATGCTTGGTGTTTGGAAATTTCGAGAAAAGTGGTGCCCTAACTTATTGGGTTGCAACTTTTCTAGTTAAGTTCAAATAATCAAACACCCTTCAAAGTTTTTAAGGTTTTCAAAGTGCAAGCAACTGTCTCAAAATTTCAAGGCGTTGTGTCCTAACTTACTAGATATGGCATTCTGTTGTTTCGAGATAGGGATTTCCAAAAAAGGCTAACTTGGTGTCAAATATCTTAAAAATATTGTGTCCTAACTTATTGGATGTAATATTTTGATTCATTTGATACAAGTGAACCCTAATTTTTCAAAATCAAAAATATTAAAAGAGGATTGCATCTTAAAATTTTCAAATTTCTGACATTAAAGACATTTTGATAATCAATTAGGTACCAATTTTTGGGCGTTACGAGGGTGCTAACCCTTCCTCGTACGTAACCGACTCCCGAATCCATTTTCTCGACTTTCGTAGACCAAAATTAATGTTTTAAAACAAAACATTTTATAAGGTGATCCAATCACACCTAGAAAGATTGGTGGCGACTCCCGTTTTCATTTTTCTTAAAGTCGATTCCCATTTTCCAAAACTCGATTTTAAAAATGGTTTCGACAGCAGTGTCTGCCAAGCCATTTTTTGCCCTTTGTGCAGTTCTGTCGAAAAGAACTAAAATCAATCAAAATTAATTGTAAATTTAACTAAAATTCATGATGTTCATATTTTAAGTAAAATTTAATTATTTTATTAAAATTAATTATTTTTTGACACGAATTTAATCGAAACGGTATGATTTTAAGTTAAAAAGGGCATGTAAAAATGCGTTAATTTCCGTGTTTCTAGTAGTTGGATCCGTCAAGGGAATTAATAATCAAGTTTAAACAACCGACACAGTTGAGGCCGTCGATTTGAGTCGGATTCTTCTAACTCGTTAGGCTATTGAGGAATTAAATTGTGGAAGTTGCTTTCAAGGCTATTCACTTGATAAGGGTTAAATGCTGGATTGTTCCCACAATTGATTTACATGCAGAAGGGCTAGTGGTATAAGATTGTTCCTCGATCACTATAGACAACTTATTAATTCGAGGAGAGATTTCATCGTCTAAGATCAGTTCAAAGTTGGAATCAAAATTGTGCCTGAAGCCGGAGCTTCTGTAACAACCCATTTTTAGTGAAATCGGAACAGTGGTTTTGAGACCTCAAACCCTACAAGTAAATTATTATTTTAATGTATAAGGTATGTTAGTAAGGTCACATAAAAATTTCGTTAAGAAATTTGGACGTTTGTGTAACACCCCATACCTGTGCCCTGCACCGGGATGGAATACGAGGCGTTACCGAACTTAAACACATGCATACAAACATTCTCGAGTTACCAAGACTGGATCAATTTAAAAATTTTCAATCTTTGTCTAAAACTCCTTAACATTGGCCTACGAGGCCCAAATCACACATCAGAAATCATTCAGGACCAGTTCGGTCCTTTAACAACCTTAGAAAAATGACCTATGAAACAGGGCACACGCATGTGTGGATGGGCAACACGCCCGTGTGTAATTTTGAACATGGTCGTGCTGATGGCCCTTGTGGCCCACACGGCCTAAGCATCTAGGGACACACTTGTGCCCCCTTACCTGTGTGGATTTATTTTTCTATTCGAACCTACAGGGGTTTTCACACGGCCTGGCACACGCCCGTGTCCATGGCCCATGTCTCTCACACGGCCACGACATGCCCGTGTCTTAGCCCATGTGTAAAAACCTTGACATTCTGTTTCTGACATTAGCTACCCTTAAGGGTTACACGGCCAAGGCACATACCCGTGTGCTAGGCCTTGCCCTTCACATGGCTGAGATACACGGCTGTGTCTCTACCCGTGTGTTTACTACCATGCATACTGACTTGCAAATTTAACGTGTAGGGGACATACGGCCATATAACACGCCCATGGGGCTGACTGTGTACAACACACGATCTAGACACACACCTGTGTGTCTATTCATATGGACAAAATAAGGCTCTTTACCAAGCCTCTTTGCCACCCTTACATACACCAATCTACACAAGGTCAACCAAGACCAATACAAGCATAACATATATAACCAAATCACCCACAACCATTGGAAATTTGCACCAAATGCATTGAATAATAATTGTATTAGCCAACATTTATGGCCTATACAAAATGAATATCATATCTATCATATGAGCCAACATATTATGGCTAACTAATAAAACACTAAACAAAAGATTCGAGTCCCTATACATGCCAGAATCAAAACAGTTAAACTAGCTATACCAAGGCCTCAGGTGATAGTGTGATCGATGCTTCCGATGTCACTTGACCCTTGATACTAGCTTGGCGGCACTATAAGGAAAGAAAAGAAGGAGGGTAAGCATGGGAAGCTTAGTAAGTACATACACGCAAATAAAGTGTAATTAAAAACACATTCATCAAATGATAACTTGTCTTACTTAAAGGATGTATAACATTTAAACCTCTCTATTACTCTTCACTAATAAAACACATTCATTCTCTCTAACGACATACCTCATTGGAAATATCACCAACTTACTCTTCGAGTTACTCGTTGAACACTCGGAATACTAATGGATACACGGGAAGCTTGTACCTAAGTGCCATATAAGTAGCCAAAGCTACCTCGTACTATGAAATGCTCATATTTTGAGCTACTCACGAGCCTTTTTACCAAGTTAGTACCCAGACCCCATAGTACTATCACGTACGCCCGCTCATTGGGCTACTCACGGGTCTATACACAGAATCAGCACCCGGACCCACATTACGTATAACATTTATCTCATGAACTCAGACACAACTCATGGGTTCAGACCACATAGTTCTCATGGCATACCCTTTGTATCTTATACTATATCTGAGGTTCAACAGGATTTCGTATATAACCTGATGTCATCGCACTTGCTCACAATGTAAATTACTCTTATATCACATCATTTATACTTTTATGGTAACAAGTAAGATTATGATACATGGTAGCCATAAACCATTTAAACATGTATATTATCAAAATATTCAAAAGTAAGCTACAATGACACATTATTTACATATGTACTTACCTCGGTACAAAATGATGGAAACGAGCTTAATCCTCGTAAACTTTGTTCTTACCCCGATTAAGATCCGAATCACGCTTCTCTTGATCTATATTAATCAAATTCATTCATTTCATCAGCATATCAATCTAGACACTCAAAAATTTATAATTGCGCAAAATGACCATTTTACCCCTAGGCTTTCACAAAATGACCATTTTACCCCTAGGCCCAAAATTTGATTTTTATCACATTTTCTCACTAATCAAGCCTAGCCGAATACTTTTTATACTAGAAGCAGTCCAAAATTTTAATTATTTCATTCATCTATCACCTATTTTACAACTTATGCAAAATGGTCCTTAGTTAGGGTTTCCATGAAAACTTCTTCACAAAAGTTGTTTATTACCCATCCAAGACTCATTTTCTTCCATAAAAAATTCAGCAAACAACGTAAATGCTCTCATGGAAAAACCCTAGACTTTCAACCCTTTTACAAAATAGTCCCCCCATTAGAAAGCTCATGTTACAAGGGTCTCAAAAGTACAAAAATATTCAAGAAAAGTCATCAAGATCACTTACTTGAAAAGGCTTAAATTTGCTGAAATTTTGAGGCTCAAAAACCCCTCTAATGGCTGAAAATTTCGGTGGTAGGAGAAGAGAATGAAAAGATGAAGTCATTTTGTTTTATTTTATTCAATTAAGTCACCCAACCACCTAGATTTTTGACTTTTTAACCAACTTGTCCCTTATGGCCGGCCACCCTTCTAAAATTGGCCTAATTGTCCTTTACAGACCTCCACATTATGATTCATGGCAAATCAACACCCTTAGCTATCAAAATGGGACTTTTGCACTTTATGCGATTTAGTCCTTTTTCGCAATTAAGCATGCAATCGCTAAAATAAATTCACCAAAATTTTCCTGCACTCATATAATCATGCTATAACACATAAAATAATATCAAAAATATTTTCTCTGACCTCGGGTCAGTGGTTCCAAAAACCACTGTTCTGACTAGGCCCAAAATCGGGTTGTTACAATTTGCATGCTTAATTAAGTGAAAAGGACTAAATCGTAAAAGGTGCAAAAGTAGAGTTCTATAAGTTAAAGGTGTCAAATTTCTATGAATTTTTAAAATGAGAGGACTTAAATTGTAATTAGACCATTATTATTAGTAGTGGCCAAAGATGGGCATCAGAAAGATGTTTTAATTAGTTTAAGTAAAGGTTAATTGATTAATTTGATAAATAAATAAAGTAAAATATGTAAAAGACAAGGTATCATCTTCTTCAAGTGAATTTTCCACCGAAAATTAGAGCAAAAAAAGGCCATTGTTAGGGTTCTTGGTTCGGCAACTTCTAATGCTAGCGTGTAAGTGAAATTTGTCCTGTTTTTAATGATTTCTATGTTTTCGGGGCCGTTGTAGCTTAATCTAGCTAGCCCAGGGACAAATTTGCAAAACTATTAAAGGTTTAGAGTTTTACCATGAACATGATTACAATTTTCTTGAAGTTTAATGAACGATTATGAGTCCTTGTGTGACGACCCAATAGTCAAGTAATGGGAAAAGTGTATTTTTAGGTCTCCATTTTCGACAAACGAATTCATAAATATTTATTAAAAATATTTTACGAAGTTTATTGTGTGGTTAATTAGGTTTTGGTTAGGTGAATTAGTTTCCATTTTCGACAAACAAGTTCATAAATATTTATTAAAAATATTTTATGAAGTTTATTGTGTGGTTAATTAGGTTTTGGTTAGGTGAATTAGTTTGAATTAAGGTTAATTAGGTATAAGGATTAAATTAAATAAAGGGTGAAAGCTTAATTATAGAATAGAGAAAAATTAAGAGACTAAATAAATAAATAAACCAAATTGTGACAATTGTATGGTAATAATAAAATACATGTGTAATAAAAAAATACATACATTTGTAATACATATATGTATTTACTTATTATTTAAGAAATAAAACAAAAGAAATAGAAAGAAGAAAGAAGGAGAAGGACGAAACAGAGATAGGGAAAGGAAAAAGAAAAAAAAAAAGAAAAATTTAGGGTTTTAAGGTTCAAATTCAATTTGGTAAGTCAATTTAGCTTCATTTCTTATAATTTTGATGTTTTTAAAATCCTAGAATAAATTACTACTTGATTTATGTTGAAATTTTGAAAGTTAGTGGATTTTTATTGTAATAACCAAAATTTGCCCGGGCTTCAAATTTGAAAACAAAAATAATAATAAATAAACAAATGTTTATTTATTAAACAGTCCTTTTACTGAACCGAAACCCAAACAGACCGGTTATAGCCTAAATTACCCTATACCCGTTACACCCAAGCCCAAATTTTAAAACACATTACTCAAAAGCAGCCCAAAAGGCCCAAATGACTTAAGAGAAACAGGAAAACCTAGGGTTTCACGAAGATTGTAGCACCATGACATATATTCTGAAACCTCAGGGAGCATCTGTTCAACTCCCCAAATCGAGGCCATCAATGCACTGTTGACACGCCATTAATGTGCTGTCCAGAAGCTTGTTTCTCTCACGACCGTCTAGCTCCTGAATCAAGGCACGATCGGTTCTATTCCAGTGACCTTTTTCACTGCGGAGATCATTGCCCTCGTAGCAGTCCTAGCCTTGGATTGTGCCACCATCGGTGCTTCAGCATTCATCATGCCAGCGGCCCTTGAATCACTGAGATCCTCGCGGTCATCTGTAGGAAAAGGAAAGAAATCAAAGAAAAATTGTAGCAAATAGATTAGAACAAGGTTTGGAAAGAAATCTTTTGATTTCTTTCCGAAATAGGCAATAGATTAAGGCTATAAAGCCTTTTCTCAAATATGTAAGAACAGAGGACACACACATATACAGAGAGAAAAACACCACAAAGATATTGTACACCAAATATTTTTGCAATAATATATCAGAAAGATTTCACGAGAAATGAAGGTGATTTATTGTTCTCTTTCTACTTTTTATTTTTTACTTTATTATAAACATCCTCCATATAATACATTAAAAAAGAGAAGGAGGAAGTACCTTCTAGATTCACCGAGAAAAGTGAAGCTTTTCGGACCCCGACCACCGTGTGTGGCAGAGTTGGTGACGGCGCGTGAGGCTGAGCACGTAGGTCCGATGAACGGAGAAGACCGGCCTAGGGCCAGAGCTCAGAGGGCTGGGAAGAATTTCAGAGGATCTCTCTCATTTTTTTTTTTTTAAAACTGGGTGCAAATTGATTTTAAAGCTTAACATTTGGCTTATATAGCCCTAACGAAATGGTGCCGTTTTGGTTTAATTTAATAAGCATAAAATGGCATCGTATCAAGGCTTTGGATCAGCGTGTTGACCCGATTACCCGGAGAGGATCTGTGTGTTTTTGGAAAATGGGTTAATTTCACAATTGGTCCCCCCGTGTTTTTAATTTTTTATAATTTTATTTATTATTTTTAATTTAACCCCAATACTTTAATTTTGATTCAATTTGGTCCTCACAGTAACATTTCATTTTGGGATTAGGGCAAATTTCCCAGTGAGTCCCTCGACTTTAGTCCGTGTTCCAATTTGGCCCAGTTTTCTTTATTTATTTGTCATTAACCCTAAATTTCTTAATTAAATTTAATCTTAATCCCTATATCTTTTTAATTTAATTTATTTTTTAAAGAAACTTTATATATCTATAAACATTAGTTATGTACATAATAATATATTATTTTATTTTTATTACTTACACTATATATATAAATTTTATTATGTGTCATATATTTTTATTATATTATTTATTTCACTATAATTTTTATATATTTGTTACATCATTATTATTATACATTATATTCTATTTGTTACATATTATATTTTACTATACATCATAATATATTTTTATATATTATGTTATATTTTTATATTTTTATTTGTAAATTATGTTATACATTATCTATTATACTATATTTCGTTACATTACCTATACATCATTTTATTATTTATTAATTATATACATTTTTAAAGTTTTATAAATAAATGTAATATTAATACTTAATAAATTTTTATATATAGATATTATACCCTATAATATAACTTATATGCATATATTTTTTTAAAAAAAGGGATGGGGTTCTCTTTTATCGCTCTTATATTATTCAATATATTTCAAAATATCTTGTTTTCATTGGATTTATATTTTATACATTTTAATTAATTAATTTATCTTTAGTTTTCTCTTATTCTGATATAGTAGGTTAAACTTCTACATATCATTTGTTTTTGTATATTTGCATGAAATTAATTATTTATTGTGATTTGTATTACCATATATGTATCCTGTGATTTCATATTTGTTGTATTCATTATGCACTTCATTATGTTTTGTATGTAGCAATAATATATGAACCTTTAGATTATTTATGATGATATATGCCCAAATTGGTAATGTTTAATTTATGTCAAATTGTATATCATGCATCACTTTTGAGATAATTATTTTGCATGTTTGTATGTTTTGCTTATTCATTTTCAATATACGCTATGTGTATCTTTGTGGGTATGATGTTATGTAATTTTAAACATGTATATACCTAGTGTATGATCTTTGCATTATTGCCGTTGTATTGTTTAAATGCATGTTTTATTTGCTTATTATTGCAATATTCTATTTTATATGATTCTTCATGCATCAATAAAAATGAGATTTCAAAATTTTCAAATAAAAAGGCAATGCTTGGTATTTGGAAACTTCGAGAAAGGTAGTGCCCTAACTTACTGGGTTGCAACTTTTCTCGTTGAGTTAGAATAGTCAAGCACCCTTCTAGGTTTTAAGGTTTTCAAAATACGAGTAACTGTCTTGAAATTTCAAAGCGTTGTGTCCTAACTTACTGGATATGGCGTTTTGTCGTTGTAAGATAGGGATTTTCAAAAGGGTCTAGCTTAGCTTCGAATGTCTTAAAAATATTGCTTCCTAACTTATTGGATGTATATTTGATTCATTTGATACAAGTGAACCATAATTTTCAAAATTAAAATATTTTAAAGAGGATTGCATCTTAAAAATTTCAAATTTCCGACATTAAAGACACTTGATAATCAATTAGGCACTAATTTTTGGGCGTTACGAGGGTGCTAACCCTTCCTTGTACGTAACCGACTCCCGAATCTATTTTCTCAAATTTCGTAGACCAAAATTAATGTTTTAAAACAAAACATTTTATAAGGTGATCCAATCACACCTAAAAGGATTGGTGGCGACTCCCGTTTTCGTTTAAAAATGGTTTCGACATTTATATGTTGTTTATATTGAATAAATTGAATTATTAGGGGTTAAATTGATTGAATTTTAAGTTAGAATTGAGAAAATGATTGAATTGTAAAATAAACTATAAGTTTTGAGTAATAGGGACTAAATTTAAAGAATTTTGAAATTAGGGTTTTATGGTGAAATTAGAGAGTTGAAATTAGTTTAAAGTGGAAATTGAATGAGATATGAAATTAGTTTTGTAAGAAAAAGAGTTAGTTTTGATTTAAGGACTAAATTGGAATTTAGGCAAAAGTTGAGTATAAATTGAAATATTCAATGTGAAATTGTGTTATATTGATAAATTTTAATTGTTCCAATTTTAGTAGCTAATGCTGTGCCGAAGACATCAGCTAAGAAAGGAAAAGAGAAAGTCAACGACGAGTGAGTAAGAAATTACGGTTTGTATTTTTATAATCTGAATCTAGTAATTATTAATTGTTGTATTTTAATTTAATGACTATGGTAAATGAATATGGTAAGTAAATAGGATTATGAGATTGAATGGAATGAATGTGGATTTGTGATTTATATGTAATTATTTGAATTGAAATGTATGTTGATTGGAAATTAAAAATGTGATTAAAAACCCTATTAACTGTATCGAGCTGAGTCGGATATAGCTGGCATGCCATAGGATTAGACGTGTTTAGGGATACTTTGACCACGAGTCGGTGAGACACTGGATGTCACATTATTACTTCGGATAAATTCGATGAGGTACTGGGTACCAACTTACTTCGGCAAGGCCGATGAGACACTGGGTGTCAATCTATTACTTCGAATTATGCGATGAGGCACTGGGTGCCATACTGCTGTGTTTTGGTTGGATCCGTGTATCCGTCAAAGTCTGAGTCGTGTTAATAGGGGTAAATTGCATTAATTGACAGTAATTTTGATATTGAATGACATTGTATGTGAAGTGAATTGGATAATGAATTGAATTGTACAAATGAGAAGCATGAATCATGGAATTCATGAAATGGAAATTGACATTGAAAAATAAGTGTGAGAATCAAATTTGAGAAAAGCTGTTCAGATAGTTATTGATTAGAATTGAATGTGTGAAAATGATTTACATATGAATTGATTAATTGAATGGATTTGGAAATTGTATGAATTAAATGTGCATGTTTAATTATTTTATTTTAAAGCATTCGGATTATAGACATGTCACTGAGTTTATACTCATCGTACAGTTTGTTTCCGTGTGTAGGTTAGGTTAAAGCCAAATCGTTGGATCAGCATCCAAAGCCGATCCCGAACTCAAAGTGGAGAAGTATGTTTCTTTTTGGTAATGGCATGTACTTAGGATGATGTGTTTTTCATTTTGGGAAATGTTTGTAAATGATGTTGTAATATGATAATGGTTGGTTATATATGATATGTTAAGGTTATCAAATGATAATTTTAGTAGAAAATTAGTATGAAATTAGAGTTGGTTTGAATAGTATTTAATTGGATTGATTTGAATAATATATGTGAAGTACCTATGAAAGTACATTGGTTAAGTCATTAGATTAATGATTTTGATAAATTTTATATGTATTTAAATGTGTTTTGGATTGGTTGAACATTTGGTTATTGATTTGCTTGTTGTTTAAGTTTGCAAGGTTGGTAAACTTGATGAAAAAGACTCATTTTGAGTCCACACGGCCTGGCACACAAGCATGTGACCAGACCGTGTGAAACACACAGCTTACACATGGGTGTGTGGTTAGGCTGGGTGTCCCCTGCATCTTAAAATTTTAAAACAGAATGCTCAGGTATTACCACACGGGCGTGTGTCTCAGCCATGTGAAGCACACGGCCTAGCACATAGGCGTGTGGCTTGGCCGTATGAGGTAAGTCAAGGAGTTACATAGGTTAGGACACGGCCTGAAGGACGGACATGTCATAAGGTCACACGGCCATGTCCATTGACCACTCGGGCATGTGAGCCCTGCACTTAAGAAAAAAAATTAAAATATCGCAAAAATTTCTCTGAGTTTCCAATTAAGTCCCAATTTGTTTCGAATACGTGTTTTGGGCCTTAAAGGTTCATAAATGGACTTTATAATTGAATTATGGTGTTATGTATAAATAATTATAAATTGTTCATATTTGATCTGTAATGTATGGTAATGCTCCGTAACCTTGTTCCGGCGACAAATAAGGGTTAGGGGGTGCTACACCTTGTTGTTAAACAAACAAGTTTTGTAAAGGGATATTTGATGATAATGTCATTTAAGGACTTATTTGTAAAAGTAATGAAATACCATGGTAAATTTGTGAAATACTGATTTGTATGGATTGCTAGAAATCCTTAGTGAATTCGGCTAGTATGAAATGTGAATAAAATTGCTTAAATCTTATTTTACGAGCTTTAAGTCGAAATTGTAAAAAGTTAAAATGTTAGGAGCAAAATTGTAATTATGCATAAATGTGGATTATGGATTGAATTGTATGTTTGGGATTGATTGAAACACTTAATTGGATATAATTATTTATTTAGATCAAGATAAATCTCAACCGAATCTAAACCGAGCAAAGGCGAAAATCACGAATTAGCTCGATCGTATTTCTGCACTCTAGTTGTCAATGTAAGTTCATAGTATTTAAATGTGTAATTGAATTTCTACTTGTATTTTCATATTATAGTTATGTAACTAAATCCTTATAGTTAATTATTCCCTGAATTACACATATGTGCCCTGTTCATCATGAATAATGTCATGCAACTTAAACGTTTGAATTAGAAATATTACCCCATACCACGGTTCTTAATAAAATAAAATAGAAACAACAACAACAACAACAATGATAATGGTACTAATAATATTTTGTTTTAATAATTATTTTTATTATTTATTTATTTAAGAGTTTACTTAGGATTAAATTTTTTATTAAATAAATATTTAAGATTTATTTTTGAAGCATTCAATTAAGAGTGAAACCCTTTTTTGGTATATGACAATTAAAGGGATAAGGGATTTTTATTTTTTACATTTTGGTTGCTTAGGTTGGAAATTCTCTACCCTTGTTAATTTTTTTAATTTTCAATAAAAGTGTTCTTTTCTTCTTTTTATTGTTATTTTTTTATTATGCATAGCTAAATTTCAATTCTAATTTTAGGCCAAAAATTATTTCAATGTTAGAACTATTAAATTTGAAACCATAATTACACTCTTTACTTTGGTTTATGATTTATAATTTTCGTATTCATCTCACTAAATAACAAATTAACGTGACAAATTGAGTGAGTAGTTGGATCCGTCAAAGGAATTAATAATCATGTTTAAACAATTGGCGCAATTGACGCTGTTAATTTGAGTCGGGTTCTTCTAACCCATCAAATTGGCATGGCAAATAGACTGAGTAGATGGGTCTAAGTATGAAGAGTCCGTGTCTATCTCCAGAGTCGCCAAAGGGATTCGTCGGACTAAAAACACGAATCTTTGAAAAGACAAGTCCATGGCCATGGCGCTAAAAGAAGACCATATTATATAAAACCGTAATTAGTGGGTTATGACATCATTTGGAAAAACTTAAGGAAGATTATTACCTAATGTGGTTCCTTACATGTCCCAAGACGACGAGGGATAAACCTCACTAAATGTGAGTCTAGGCAAATTCCTATCGCCTAAAAGGGTTGAGATTTGGATCCTTGCCTTTGTAAGTGTGTTCATTGTTTTTGTATTTTCTTTTTAGTTTTCCTAATGTATGGCTTGCCTTTTTTTTTTTACTTACTTTCATGTACTTATTTGAGATCCTTGAACTCTACTAGTATTGAATATATGAATATTCACTCATCGAAAAAATTAAAAAAAAATAATTAACATAAAAATGGATTAACTGATATAGAGTTTATATTGAATAGTTGATAATGTGCGTCATTGATTTTTTTTATAATTAATTTGAATTAATTTTGGATATAGATGCTATTAAATTTAGTATATTTTCTATTAATTTGACATAACCTTGAACTTCACAACCTCACATGTCAAGTATTCTCCAAAAATATGTTTTTCAAGAAATAAATTTTGGAAACACTGAATTAATTAAATAAAATTAAAATATGTTATATTTAAGTCAAAATATAATCTCATATGAATAATTATTATTTTAATGAAATCAAAACAGGGATTTTGAGACCTCAAACCCTACAAGTAAACTATTATTTTAATGTCTACGGTATGTTAGTAAGGTCGTACAAAAATTTCGTTAAGAAATTTGGACATTTGCATGCTTAATTAAGTGAAAAGGACTAAATCATAAAAGGTGCAAAAGTAGAGTTATATAAGTTAAAGGTATCAAATTGCAATGAATTTTTAAAATGAGTGGACTTAAATTGCAATTAGACCATTATTATTAGTAGTGGACAAAGATGGGCATGAGATAGATGTTTTAATTAGTTTAAGTAAAGGTTAATTAAGTAATTTGATAAATAAATAAAGTAAAATATGTAAAAGACAAGGTATCATCTTCTTCAAGTGAATTTTCCACCAAAAATTAGAAGAGAGAAAGGCCATAGTTAGGGTTCATGGTTCGGTAACTTCTAATGCTTGCATGTAAGTGAAATTTGTCTCGTTTTTAATGATTTCTATGTTTTCGAGATCGTTGTAGCTTAATCTAGCTAGCCTAGGGACTAATTTGCAAAACTATTAAAGTTTTAGAGTTTTACCATGAACATGATCGCATGTTTCTTGAAGTTTAATGAATGATTATTGATAAGCGATAAAAGTAACATATTTTAATCCCATTCTTGATGCATTTTTTGATGTTTTATTATTTAATTTAGTGAATTTGATGCTCCTAATCCTTTAATTTCATGTTTCTATACTTAGGAGAGCATAGGGGAGCAAAAGAAGCAGAAAACAGGCCGAAATCGGACAAAACGAGCTACTTTCAAAATCCACACGGCCTGGCATATATTTGACTTGGCATATTTCATCGCCCTCTCATTCCGCCATCAGACTGGCCGCCACAAGAAGGGCTTTATCTGTCTAGGCCCTTACGTGACTCGCCTCGCTCGACACTTTAGTCTCCTAGACACATCGGAGCAATCCTCCACACTCACACTCATCGACCAGATGACCCATCAGGGCATCTCGAGCATGATACATATAAGGATGATTGAGCGGCATTGTGGAGTGGGTCATCCTTAGTACCGATTGTTTCATTCTAATGCTCAGAATGAACCTGAGGGCTTCACTGATGATGTCCCTCCCTATCACGAGGATCCACCATCGCCTCCACCTTCGAGTCACCGACATGTTCCTTCTGCTGCTAGCTTCCGAAGCTAGCTTCCGAAGAGTATCTATCGGGGATTTCACTAGCTTCCGTCAGTACTGCGTTCATAGGTTCGACAGTATTGATGCGATTTTACAGCAGATTTGTTAGCATTTCCATATTGCTCCTCCAGTGCCGACAACTCATGATGCTGATGCTTCTGATGATAAGGACCATTGAGTCCATTTTATTTTATTTTATTTTATTATTATTAGTTTTTATTTTATTTTTCTATTTATTTGTATTTTCTTAGACTTTTTCGCTTTTATATTTTGAACTATATTTTATTTATTATGGTTGTTTCTAATCGAGTAACCCTTTAATCTTCTTCAGCATTGTGTTTATTTTCTTATCAGTTGCTCAGAATCATGCCCTAAATCTACATTTATCTACAATTTCGCTTTTTACTATTCTGGGAATTTCATCCAATATTCAGGGTAGTTTCAATTCTTTCCCTCTTTTATGATATTTTTGTTTCTACTCTGATTATCTATTTTTGTACATTGAGGACAATGTACATCTTAAGTGTGGGGAGGTTATTTATATGATTATTAGAAAATCCTTGAATTATGTCATGTGTTCAAGAAATTTTCTCATTTTACTATTAGAATGGATTTGTAATAGCCCAAATTTGACCGGGCCTTAAAACCAAAACAGAAATACAAAAAAATAAATAAATAAATGTTTGTTTATTTAAACAGTCCAAGTTACAAAGCCCAAACCATGGGCCCAAAACCAAAACAATCCAGCTAAACCCGTTTACACCCTTGACCCAAACAACCAAACCCAAATAAAAAACGGCCGAAAAAGCCCAAATGACTTTAGCAAACAGGAAACCCTAGGGTTTCCTGAAGACTACAGCGCCGTAGCAGCTTCTGGAAGCCTCGGGAAACGTCTGTTCGACTTCCCAAATCGAGGCCATCAATGCACACTGACACACCATCAATGCATTATCCAGTAGCTTGTTCCTCTCACGACCGTTCAGCACCGTGATCTCAGGCTTCATCTCTGACCTTGGTACCTCCGAGTCGCGTCGAGATCAATGCCACCGTTGGACCATCATCAGGCCTTCGTCTTTGTCGGATTTCTCGCGAACACCTGCAAAGGAAGGAAAGAACCACAACAGCAAACAAACAAAGATGGAAAGAAATAAAAAGATTTCTTTCCCAGTTTATGTAAATAGTGGCTATAAAAGCCCAAATCAAACGATGTAAAAAGGACTTACGTTCTGAAAAATACACAGAGAAAAGCAATAAAAATATAGAGATTCAGCAAAAAGAATTTATTCTTGCACATATATACGCAGCAAACATCTCAATCGATTGAATATACAAAGGTGAAATTTTTAATATATGTACATATATATATATATATATATATATATATATATATATATATATATATATATATATATATATACTGCAAATATGGAAAAGGGAAGTGGTACCTTTAATCAACGTTGAAAGGGGAGGTTTTTAAACCTCCAACCACCGTGTGCAGTGGAGACGACGGGGGCGTGTGAGCGCGTGCAAACCCCTGGACGGAGGTCCGGTGACCCTCCGAGTACCCCTCCCCAACTCTTTTTCAGAGAACTCTTTTCTTTTTTTTTTTTAGAACAGATTTAAAATGATTTAAAAACAAAAGGTTTGGCTTATATAGCCTTTACGGAACGACGCCGTTTTAGTTTAATCCAATAAGCTTAAAACGACGTCGTATTAAGACTAAGGATCCGCGTGTTGACCTGATTACCCGGGGAGGATCCGCGTGTTTTCATAAAGCGGGTTAATTACCCAATTGGCCCTCTCGTTTTTTTTAAATTCTTATAATTTCATTTTATTTTATTTATGATTTGGCCCTATTATCTTGTTTTAGTTCTAATTTAGTCCCTGCGGTAGCCATTTTTAGACCTGGATTAAAACACTGCCGTTTTGGAAACAGGGCATTTTGCCCAATGAGTCCCTTTCGTTTTACGCGTGTTTTAATTAGGACCTTAATTCAGCTTTTTTTTTTAATTCGCCCCTGTAATTTTATTGAATTTCAAATCTAACCCTATATATTTATTTCTATTATTATATAACTTATTATTATTATTTATTTACATTTTTAACCTTATTTTTATATTATATATTATATAATTATTTTATTATATATTATTTATATTATTATTATTTATTATATATTACTTTTCACAAAATACTATTATTTTACATTATTATCTATATATTATTAATATATTTTTACTTGTATTATATATTTATTAATCATTTATTTTTATTATATATTATTTTTACATATATACTTTCATATTATATATTATAATTATTTTATATTATGTCATTTTTTATACTATTATATTTTTATTTCCTATATATATATATTATATTTTATTATATAACATTTATTATATTTTTACTTTTATTATATCTTGCTTATTATTTTTTTATTTATGTATATTGTATATTGTCTATTATATTATTATTCATTATATTATTTACAATTTTAAAATTTGTAAATTATTATTAAATTATATTTTTAACTCATATTATATACATATTTCATTATTAATTATTTATCTATTTATCTATTTATTAGGTGTTATTTCATTTTAAATTGATACTTTTATATATTATATGATTATTTTATAAATTCTTTTACATACTTTTATTTTATTATTTTTATATTTTAAAAAAAAAACCAATATATTTTTATTATTCTTTTATAAATTTTTGTTATTATGTATTATATATTGAATATTAAATACTATTTTAAAATTATTATTAAATATCATATTTTATTTGTATTATATGTATATTTTGTTAACATTTGCTCACTTTATTTTATATTTTTTTATATATTTTTATGTTATATATATCATTTAGGTATTAAATGTTATTTTATAATTATTATTTGATGTTATATTTTATGAATGTGTATATTGATACTATATTACTGTTTTATTAAATTGTATATCATGCATTTTTTTAATTATTACTTTGTATGTTTGTATGTTTTGCTTATTCATCTTCAATATATGCTATGTGTATCTTTGTACGTATGTTGCTAAGATTTGCTATATTTATTATTTTTTTTATACGTATGTATCTAATGCATGATCTTTATATTATTACTATCATCTTGTTTAAATGCATATTTTATTTACCTATTACGATAATATGTTATCATGCATGATTTATAATGTAATACGATTCCTCATGTATCAATTTAAAAAAAAAATTCAAGGTTTCAAAAATAAAGAGGCAATGCTTGGTGTTTGGAAGCTTCGAGAAAAGTAGTGCCCTAACTTATTGGGTTGCGATTTTTCTCGTTGAATTCGAATTGTCAAGTACCCTTCTAAGTTTTAAGATTTTCAAAATACGAGCAACCGTATTGGAATTTCAAAGCGTTGTGTTCTAACTTACTAGATGTGGCGTTTTGTCATTTCGAGATAGGGATTTCAAAAAAAGGCTAACTTAATGTCAATATTTTGATACAAGTGAACCCCAATTTTCAAAATTAAAAATATTTTAAAGAGGCTTGCATCTTAAAATTTTTAAATTTCCGACCTTGAAGACATTTGATAATTAATTAGGTACCAATTTTTGGGCGTTACGAGGGTGCTAATCCTTCCTTGTACGTAACCGACTCCCGAACACGTTCTTTTTATTTCGTAGACCAAAACTAATGATTTTAAAACAAAATGTTTTAAAGGTGATCCAATCACACCTAAAAAGATTGGTGGCGACTCCCATTTTCGTTTTTTTAAAGTCGGTTCCCATTTTCCAAAACCCGATTTAAAAATGGTTTCGACAGCTTGGCAACGCCACTGGGGATTAATAAGAGAGTCAAGCCGTGTAATTGATTATCTTTTGTCTTAATGTCGGAAATTAAAAATTTTAAAATTTAATCCTCTTTGCATTACATGTGTTTGTATTATTGCATGTGTTGCTATATTCTGATACGCATTGCATTTGCATGACTGTTGTGGTCACACCCTTAAGTGGGAGTGAGAAGCTACGCCTTCGTGAGGTTTTCTCCTCCGTGCAAGATAGTGGATCACTTTTGGGATACATCTGTACCTATGGTTTCGTGAGATTTTCATCTCCATGTAGCCATAGGGAAA
This sequence comes from Gossypium anomalum, assembly GCA_025698475.1. Classification (NCBI taxonomy): domain Eukaryota; kingdom Viridiplantae; phylum Streptophyta; class Magnoliopsida; order Malvales; family Malvaceae; genus Gossypium; species Gossypium anomalum. Next base: position 73,076,724 of record CM046968.1, read on the forward strand.
TGTATTCCCCTGAACTGAACTCGATTCAAATGAGCCTATAATGGGTGAGGATCGAGGAATCTGCTGGTTCAGGTACCTCAAACTTTAGAACCAACCTCATATAAAAAAAACCCATAAGAGCCCAACTTAGTTAGGGTTAAAACTTTAGGTATTACCCTTATAGATTATCATTGAGATTTATTATCATATGATACTGACTACTTCTTTTCTTTTGTCTGCATGACATTTCGCATTTACAAAGGTATCGATTCACGGTCAGTCTCTAAGTTAGGAAGTTTTGTTATGGAGAACGGACTTCTTAATAAAGTGGAGGGCAACGCCAACGTCCATAAATGGTCTGAGCAAACTCAACTAGAAAAGGGAGATAGCATAGATGTGGGCTATGTGTCGGAGTTGTCGGATTATACTCGTATTAGTGTCACGCAGAATAACCTTCAAGAGCTTAAGGAAATTTGGGATCAGTGGGACAATAAGACCAAGCAGTTATTCTACGATAATTACGGAGATTTACCTTACTTACTCGATGTTCAGGTAGATGAGTACCTGTTCCGAGCCCTTGCCCAATTTTGGAATCCGGCGTACAGTTGTTTCACTTTTGGGGAAGTAGACTTGGTACCTACCGTGGAGGAGTACACTGCCTTACTTCGTTGTCCCAAGTTTCAGGTTGATAGGATTTATTCTCGAGCTGCTTGTGTCCCTACCTTTTGGAAGAAATTAATGACTATTACGGGGATAAGCGAGCAGTGGATCACGGCTAGAATTAAGGAAAAGGGTAAGCAAGTGCATTTCGTGGGATGCTTTGAAGGATCTGATTTTGACGCACCCTGATGAGACAAAGAAGGTAGATGTTTTTGCTTTAGGTTTGTATGGACTGATGGTTTTCCCTAGGGCTTTGGGATATGTCGATGAGGCAACCATGGATATTTTTCATCGACTCAGCAAAAGGGTCACTTCTGTTCCTGTGATTTTGGCAGAGACATTTAGATCCTTAGGTGCGTGTAGGAAGGCCGGTGCTGGAAGGTTTATAGGGTGTGCTTAGTTACTTTTGGCTTGGTTTTACAGCCATTTCTGATTGATAGATAGGGTGGTTTGTTGGGTTTTCTTCGAGGATTATTCACCGTTAAAGGACATAGTGGCTTCAACTAGGAGAGTTGATGTTCCAGAAGAGAATTGTATAGCATTACTTCAGAACCTTCAGTCGAAAGATGTTGAGTGGAGGGCTCTATGGATGATTCTTGGTGAGATTCTTTACCGATGCGGCATTTTTTATTGGGTCCCTCTGTTGGGAATTTGGGGTGCCATAGGTTATGCCCCTTTACTCGTGCTAAGGCAACATGGATTGAGATAGTTCGTACCAGCGACTCATGGGCTGGCTCAAAGTGAGTTTGTGTATAGAGGAGCTGATTACAGGAAGAGGGTCAGTGAGATCTCCAGTGCTTGGAATAAGACTTGTCGATTGAAAGGAGTAGCTATTGGCCCTGCTACTACATTGGAATATGTCGAATGGAGAGGCAGAAGGATCAATGATAATATCCCTAAGCCAAGCGAGGAAGGAGCTCGACTAATAGAAGAATATTTGCGAGTGATGCCCTCGGAGTTAGAAATCATGAAGCAAGAGTTTGAGAGAAAGAACTTGGAGCTCGAGAAGAGGATAGCAAAACTTGAAGAAGAAAAGATGTACTTGATCATAGATGTTGATGTTCAAAAGATGGAGGTCGAAAAAGAGAGAAAAGAAAAGAGGAAGATCGAAGAGGATAGAGATGATTTGAAAGAATATTACAAAAAGGCACAAGTATACTTGAAGAGAGCGAGAATAGGAGGGTCTTCAGATCAATTGCAAAAAGAGGTCCAAGAGGAAAAAGCTAGAGCCGAGTATTGGGAGAGGAAGTTCTAGGAGACACAGTTGCAGAATTTGGCATTAGAGGAAGAGAATAAGGGATTGAAGTCCAAGGTAATTGAGCTTGGAAGATCCCTTCGTTAGCATCGAGATCATGATTCTACGGTTGAGTTAAAGGAGCTAAAAAGTAAAGTTGAAGATTTAGAAGTAGCCTTGCATGAAGGTAAACTTCGGATCGAGCAGCTCGAGACGCAAGAAGATTATCTAAAGGGAGAGCTTCATCAGTCTAGAGGACAGGTAGGGATCACGTCATGGGTGAAGCCGTAGCCCAGATTTGAGAGGTCGTTGAATATGTACAGGACTTGGCAGTACGAGCCGATATATTGAGTCTGATGTATGGGTCGTCATCAAATATAGGACGAGAGTTAGCCCTTTTATTAGATAGAGTTAAAACCTTGGGCATTAAGGCGAAAGCGTACTTGTAATCCATTTATATGTAAAGATATTCTTTTTCTAAATGAGATTGAATCGAGATCGATGCCTTTTTTGCATTCATGCATTTGCATTACATCATATCATATGCATTTGAGGTTATAGAAAGACCCTAATTAGTTAAAATTTTTTAAAGGTAGAAAAGAAAATCTGGAAATCACACTTTCTTACGGCATTCGCACTAAAACTAAGAATATGGATCAAAGATTCGAGCAATTGCAGAAGGATATGCAAGACCAATTGCAAGAGCAATTGGCCAAGATACAGAATGACATGAGGGAACAGATGCTGGAGGCTCAGAGGAATATGATGGTTGAAATGGCTCAGCTTCTAAGGGCCACTGATAAAGGGAAGGCCCCCATGGTTATCACTGTGAGGAGGGTGAGGATCATCCTTCAGGTTTCACTCTGCCTCATGTGCCACTGCAAACTGAAGCACCTCCCAGAAGACCATCTGTCACTGTGAGACCTCAACATGGTTTAGCTGATGTTGGGACTCATATGAATTACCCAAATAGCTCGGGATTTAATTAGGGTGATAACCCTACTAATCCTCTCGTTCCTGATTTTGATATGGTGGAAAAGGAGGATTTGAAAGTTGAAGCTGCAAGGCAGTTGGATGAACGCTGCAGATGGCTAGAATAAAAATTCAAAATTTTGGAAGGCGCCGGCAATCATCATGGGATTGATGCCAAAGATTTAAGTCTAGTCCCAGACTTAGTGCTACCTCACAAATTCAAAATGCCAGAGTTCGAGAAATACAATGGTACTACTTGCCCAAAGACTCACATTACAATGTTCTGCAGAAGGATGACTGGGTACGTAAACAATGATCAGCTGTTGATCCATTGTTTTCAAGACAGTTTAGTGGGAGCGACAGCTAGGTGGTACAATCAGTTGAGCCGTGCAAAAATCAGTTCATAGAGAGATCTTGCACAGGCTTTCATGCAACAGTACAACCATGTGACCGATATGACGCCGGAGAAGATCACACTTCAAAACATGGAGAAAAAGCCTAATGAAAGTTTTAAGCAATATGCACAATGATGGAGGGAGGTGGCAATGCAAGTACAACCACCACTGTTAGAAAAGGAGACTACCATGTTATTTATCAACACTTTGAAAGCGCCGTTCATCACTCACATGATTGGAAGCACCACGAAAAGTTTCGCAGATATAGTTATGGCGGGGGAGATGATTGAGAACGCCATAAGGGGCGGTAAAATTGAGGGGGAAGTGGCCAAAAGATCGACCCCAAGAAGAAAGGACAATGAGGTGAACAATACAAGTAGCTTCAATTCAAAGGCAGTCACGGTTAGTCAGCCCAAAGTGGCTATAGTTGGGTAGCAGGGTTCTCAAAGACAGGAATCAGGATCAAGAGAAAATTCAGAGAGGATGCAATTCACGCCTATCCCTGTGACGTATCGTGAGCTTTATCAAAGCTTATACGATGCACACGCCATTGCTCCATTTCACTTGAAATTGTTACAGCCACCGTACCCCAAATGGTATGATGAAAATGCTAAATGCGAGTATCATGCGGGAATATAGGGGCATTCAATTGAAAATTGTATTGGATTCAAGAAGGCCGTGGGGAGGCTTATCAAGATAGGGGTTGTGAGATTCGACAGTACCCCTAATGCTGAAAATTCGCTACCAGATCATGGCAATCAAGGAGTGAATGCCATTGATGAAACTAGGGAAGGAAGAACCAAAGAAGATATTGCTGAGGTGAAGATACCCATGAAAGTAATATGGGAGGAGATGGTGTAGAGAGGTTTGTTGACCTCTGAAAAAGGAAAAGAAAAAAAAGAGAACTATTGTGAATTTCATGGAGAGGTGGGTCATATGATCCAAAATTGTAAGGAGTTCAAGGCCATGGTGCAATGCCTTATTTCTAACAAAGAGCTGCAGATTTTTGAGGGTAGCTCTTACAAAAGACAAATATGTGTGCTGGAGGATGAGCGACAAAGAACCAGCCGACCAAGGATCCTTATCTCCCTGCCAGGGAATAATGAAGTGGGGACGCCAGCAGTGCCCAAGGTCATTATCCATAAACCTACTCCTTTCTCGTATAAAGATGACAAGAGGGTGCCATGAAGCTATGACTATAGTGTGACAGTACCTCAGGGAGAAATTGTGGCCATTGCGTCTAAAGGCATGCAAAATTAAGGTTTCCATACACGAAGTGGGAAGCGTTATGACGGGAGGGGCATTCGAGTGGAGCCCACCAAAACAAAGGATGTTGAGAAGGAGAAGGAGACCGAAGTACCCACCAAATGTTGAGAAGGAGAAGGAGACCGAAGTACCCACCAATGAGCCGGTAAAGGAGGAGGAGGCTAAGGAGTTCCTAAAGTTCCTGAAACATAGTGAGTATAGTGTGGTCGAAGCGATTTGCGTTGGCGACAGTAGCAGATATCGATGTTATCCCTACTCCTAAGTTCTGAGGTACATCAGGATGCATTGTTAAAAGTGCTTAACGAAACATATGTCACCCACGACATATCTGTTAGGAAGTTAGACCGGTTGGTGAATAACATCAGTGTTGACAATTTCATCTACTTCAATGATGATGAAATTCCACCTGGGAACATAGGGTCAACCAAAGCTTTGCATATCACTACTCGGTGCAAAGGATACACACTTCCAAGTGTACTCGTTGATAATGGGTCTGCTTTGAACGTCCTTCCATTATCCAAATTAAACAGATTACCCATTGATAGTTCGCATATGAAGACATGTCACAATGTAGTAAGAGCCTTTGATGGAATTGAAAGGAAAGTGATGGGACGAATTGACATCCCTCTGGAGATTTGGGCCAAATACGTATGAAGTCGATTTCTTGGTGATGGGTATCAAACCCTTCTATAATTGCTTGTTGGGGAGACCATGGATACACTCGGCAGGAGCGGTGTCCTCCTCATTACACTAAAAAGTGAAATTAGTGAAAGATGGACGGTTGATAACCATCAATGCGGAGGAGGACATCATAGCAACAGTCACTAGCAAGGCCCCTTATGTCCAGGCAAATGAAGAAGCTATTGAGTGTTCTTTCTGCTCTTTGGAAATTATTAATGCAACCTTCATTTTGGAAGGAAGTGAGGTGCTGGTACCCAAAATGTCTAGAGCCACAAGGATGGCCCTGCAAATGATGATGGGGAATAGAGCATGGCCAGGAAAAGGACTAGGAAAACAGTTGCAAGGAGGGATTCAGATTCCAAAACTGGTGGAGAAGAAGGATCGCTTTGGTTTGGGCTTCAAGCCAGATCATAAGCACAAGAGGCAGGAGATTGAAAGGCGCCAAGCGAGTAGAAAGGCGCGTCTAAACCGAAGAGAGGTGGAGTGGGAACCGATGACATTCCCACTTATATCCAAATCCTTTAAGTCAGGAGGATCGCTGGTAGAAGAAAGTCATCAGATCAACGCTGTACATAATAAGAGATTGGAGCAAGAAAACCTTGAGGGTATTCGCCCTTATGAATCGGGGAGCTCTCTGAATAATTGGACTGCGGAGGACCTTCTTGTAGCCTTTAGGAATTTTTTAGAGTAATTCTCAAAACATGTCTATTACTCTAAAGCCTAGGAGTAGTAAGATTACATTTGTGAAAATAGGCTTATGTTCATCTATTATTATTTAAATAAACCATAACTTTTATCAATTTAAACGAGTATTGTTTCACTTTTTATCAATGAATATTTCTTTAAATTCTAGAAATTCTTATTATTTTATTCATAGCACATAAACAATCATTCTTAGATTCATTCATTCTTTGTATATTCTTTCGTACCCCCGCAGGTCTCTAGATATCAATGATATGAGCACTGATACTGCCGTTTCTGATTTCTCTTGTGAGCAAGACAAGTGTTTGGACGAACCTCAGGATTTTGAAGATGTTCAAGATTGTGACGTGTCTCTCGATCTGTTAAGAATGGTAAAACAGGAGGAGAAACAAATCAGGCCACATGAGAAAGAAGCAATAGAGAATATAGCCCTAGAAGAAGGGAAGGAGTTGAAAATTGGAACACTAATTATCGAGGAAACAAGGCATGGTCTGGTTGAGTTACTTCGAGAATTCAAAGATATCTTCGCCTGGTCATATCAGGATATGCCCGAATTGAGTACTGACATTGTTGTACATCGTCTTCCGATAAGACAGGATTGTAAGTCAGTCCAACAGAAGTTGCGAAGAATGAGGCTAGATATTGTTCTGAAAATAAAGGATGAAGTCAAGAAGCAGTTTGATGCGAGATTCTTGCAAGAAGTGAAGTACTCCGAATGGGTAGCTAACATTGTGCCTGTTCCTAAGAAGGACGGGAAGGTACGAATGTGTGTTGATTACAGGGATCTGAACAAAGCAAGCCCAAAGGATAATTTTCCTTTGCCACACATTGACACTTTAGTAGACAACACAGCGGGATATTCATTGTTCTCCTTCATGGATGGCTTCTAAGGATAGAATCAGATAAAGATGCATCCATAGGATATGGATAAAACTACTTTCATAACCTTGTGGGGCACCTTTTGTTACAAAGTAATGCCGTTTGGATTGAAGAACGCAATGGCAACATACCAACGAGCCATGGTAAACTTGTTTCACAACATGATGCATAAGAACCTTGAGGTATATGTCGATGACATGATTGCCAAGTCCCGAACAGAAAAAGAGCACACTGAGGTCTTAAGAAGATTGTTCTTGAGGTTGAGAAAATTTCAGTTAAAGCTCAATCCAGCAAAGTGTACCTTTGGAGCCAGATTGGGGAAGTTATTAGGCTTCGTAGTCAGTAAAAAGGGAATTGAAGTTGACTCAGACAAGGTCAGAGCCATACGAGAGTTACCTCCGCCACGTACTCAGAAGGAAGTTCGAGGATTCTTAGAAATGTTGAATTACATCACTCGGTTCATTTCACAATTGACCGAGAAATGCGATCCTATCTTTCGCCTCCTTAGAAAGCACAATCAAGGTACTTGGGATGAAGAATGCCGAATGCTTTTGAGAAGGTCAAGCGAAGATTGTTGAATGCTCCAAAGATTATCTCCACCTAGCCCGGATAAACCGTTAATCTTGTACTTGTCGTTGTTCAAGAATTCTATGGGATGTGTGCTTGGTCAACATGACGAGTCAGGGAAAAAAGAGAAGGCAATTTATTATCTTAGTAAAAAATTTACTGACAGTGAAATGAGATATTCACCAATTGAAAAGTTGTGTTGTGCGCTAATTTGGACCACTCGGAGATTAAGACAGTACATGCTATACCATACCACTTGGCTCATCTCAAAACTAGATCCATTGAAATACATGATGGAGTCAACGGCTCTAAATGGGAGAATGGCGAGATGGCAAATTTTACTTTCAGAGTTTGATATAGTCTACGTAAGTCAGAAGGCTATAAAAGGAAGTGCGGTAGCTGACTTCTTGGCTAGTAGAGCCCTAGAGGATTATGAGCCATTGAACTTGGATTTTCCAAATGAGGAGTTAATGTGTATAGTAATGACAGAAGATTCTCCATGGAGGCTCAATTTTGATGGGGCTTCTAATGCAGTTGGAAATGGAATTGGGGCAGTCTTGGTATCCCCCAATGGTGATCATTACCCATTCACGTGCAAGTTGGACTTTCATTGCACGAATAATATGGCTGAGTATAAAGCATGCATCATGGGACTTCAAGCAGCCATAGAGCCAGGTATAAAAACCCTAGAAGCATATGGAGATTCTGCGTTGGTAATTTATCAGCTTAGAGGTGAATGGGAGACAAGGGACCCTAAATTAATCAATTATCGAAAGGTAGTTTTGGGGTTACTTAAGGAGTTTGATGACATCACCTTCAATTATCTCCCATGAGACGAAAATTAGATGGCAGATGCTTTAGCAACCTTGGCCTCAATGATCAAAGCAAATAAAGAGGAAGAGGTGAGACCAATTCAAATGAGTGTCTAGGAGGCTCCGGCTAGCTGTTGTGACATTGAAGAGGAAGAAAAAGATGATAACCCTTGGTATCAGGATATATTGCGATATGTGAGAGATCGTAAATATCCAGAACAGGCAACCGAAAATGACAAACGAACTTTTAGAAGGTTAGCTTGTGACTATGTCTTAGACGAGGATATCCTGTACAAGAGAAGGAAAGACCAAGTACTTTTGAGATGTGTTGATGCTATAGAAGCTAAGTTAATTTTAGAAGAAGTTCATGAAGGTGTATGTGGGACGCATGAAAATGGGTTCACAATGGCAAGTCAAATAATGAGGTTTGGCTATTATTGGGCTACTATGGAAGGAGACTGTATCAATTATGCCAAGAAATGTCATAAGTGTCAGATTTATGGGGAAAAAATTCATGTACCACCTTCACCTTTACATGTTATGACTTCTCCATGGCCCTTCTCCATTGGGGTATGGATGTCATTCGACCAATATCGCCGAAAGCTTCGAATGGACATCGGTTTATCTTCGTGGTAATTGAATACTTTATAAAATGGGTAGAGACCGCTTCTTACGCGAATGTTACTAAGTCAGCTGTGAGTCAATTTTTGAAGAAGAGATCATTTGTCGGTATAGAATGCCTGAGAAGTTCATATCTGACAATGCATAGAACTTGAACAACAAAATGATAGCAGAGGTTTGTGACCAGTTCAAGATCAAGCATCACAATTCTTCTCCCTATCGTCCAAAAATGAATGGGGCAGTGGAGGCTGCCAATAAGAACATTAAGAAAATAGTGGGAAAGACGACTGAGACTTATAGAGATTGGCATGAGAAGCTACCGTTTGCACTCTTGGCCTATCGAACATCTGTCAGAACCTCTACTGGGGCAACCCCATTCTCGTTAGTTTATGGGATGAAAGCAGTGTTACCTATTGAGGTAGAAATACATTCTCTCCGAATTTTAACAGAGATAAGGTTAGACAAAGCTGAATGGGTTCAGTCCTGATATGACCAGCTAAACTTGATTGAGGAAAAGAGGCTAAGAGCCATCCGACATGGTCAGATGTATCAGAAGCGCATGATGCGAGCTTATGATAAGAAGGTTCGTCCAAGAGAGTTCCACGGGGAAGACCTCGTGCTAAAAATGATTCTTCCTATTCAGAAGGATTTTAGAGGAAAATGGATGCCAAATTGGCAGGGGCCGTATGTCGTGAAGAAGGCTTTCTCTGGAGGAGCATTAATTTTGATAGAAATGGATGGGAAAAGCTTGCCCAATCTAGTGAATTCAGACTCAGTCAAAAAGTACTTTGTCTAAAGGAGAGAAGAATCCAAGGTGAAAACCCGCAAAGGGCGCCTTGAATTTTTACAAAAAAAATGTGGAGAGGCCAAGGTGAAAACCCGCAAAGGGCACCTTGTGACCAAAGGGGTTTTGAGTTGAAAACCCGAAATGGCAGCTCAAATTTTGAAGGGCATACAGCAATCTTGCTACATCTAACTTAGCAAAGAGTGAAGCACGGTGTATATTGGGGCATCAATGGATCTTTTAAACACATGTTGAACTCAAGAAAGATTTCATGGAATTGATGTATAGATGCTCAAGCAGCGATATCTAGAGTATCTAACTTTTATCCTGATTGCTATCTTTAGATTCTATTTCTTCTCAAAGATATGCTATCAGATTTATTTTCTTTGTATTTTTGATAATTCATTCAAATCCAATTATTCTTAAAGATTTATTCATTTTCCATTATTCTTTAAGTATGTTGCATTGAAATAATGATAGATGAACTAAAATATTTTCACAAATGAAGTTTTGCGCATTACTTTGGAATTTATAGATAATTATTCGAGGAATTCACATAAGTAAGGGATGAAGGAACTCGAGGAATTTCTTTCTTCCAATCTAAAGGAGAGATGGATAAAACTAACGATTCAATTCTAGGGAAGATTATTTTGCAGACGTCTTCAGTGGATCATAGCATTTGAGGAAGAGTACAGGCCTACAAGTTGAGCAAGAGTAATACTTTGAAAAAAGAAAAAGGCAAATGAAGAATTGAGTGATGACGTCTAGGATAGGGGTCATATTCATAACATTTTGCATCATAGCACGTTTAATTTAGAACATTCGACTCACTCCAATCATGGCATCCTAATTATCAGGCATAATCATTCTACAGGTTATCAAATATAGCACGCCTTAATCCCCTAAACAGTAGGGTAATAGGCCGTAGCATAGCAGATCTGACCTTCATCGGAGCAGATCCAAGATGACCGATCTTAGCTCTCTGTATTCGACAGGGAGTAGATCAAAGACATAGCACATCTGACATTCATCGTGGCAGATCCAAGATGATGGATCGTATCTCTCTGTAATGAAGGGGGAGCAGATCCAAGATGACCGATCTTATCTCTCTGTATTTGACAGAGAGCAGATCAAAGCCGTAGCGGATCTGACCTTTATCGGGGTAAATTCAAGATGATGGATCTTATCTCTCTGTAATGGACGGGGAGCAGATCCAAGATGACCGATCTTATCTCTCCGTATTTGACAGAGAGCAGATCAAAGACGTAGCAGATCTGACCTTCATCGGGGCAGGTCCAAGATGATGGATCTTATCTCTCTGTAGTGGACGGGGAGCAGATCCAAGATGACCGATCTTATCTCTCTCAGATTTGACAGAGAGCGAGATCAAAGACGTGCGATCCGACCTTCATCGGGGCAGGTCCAAGATGATGGATCTTATCTCTCTGTAATGGACGGGGAGCAGATCCAAGATGACCGATCTTATCTCTCTATATTTGACAGAGAGAAGATCAAAGACGTAGCAAATCTGACCTTCATCGGGGTAGATCCAAGATGATGGATCTTATCTCTTTGTAATGGACGGGGGGCAGATCCATGATGACTGATCTTATCTCTCTGTATTTGACAGAGAGCAAATCAAAGACGTAGTAGATCTGACCTTTATCGGGGCAGATCCAAGATGATGGATCTTATCTCTCTGTAATGGACGGAGAGCAGATCCAAGATAACCGATCTTATCTCTTTGTATTCAATAGAGAGCAGATAAAAAACGTAGCAGATTTGACCGTCAGACGATTAGACTGGAGTAGATCCAAGATGGTTTGGTATCCTTGTTCTTACAAGGAACAAATCAAAGACATAGCTGATTTGGCTTTCACGTACTTACGATGAAGCAAATCTAAGATGATTTTGCATCTCTGTATTGTCCGAGAACAAATCGAAGTTTGGCATCTACATTTCAATGGAGAGCAGGTACATAGCAGGTCTTACCTTTAGACGATTAGACTGGAGCTAATCCAAGATGGTTTGGCATCCTTGTGCTTATAAGGAACAAATTGAAGACATAGCTGATTTGGCATTCACGTGTTTACGATGAAGCAAATCTAAGATGATTTGTCATTTCTATATTGTCAGAGAACAGATTGAAGAAGCCGATTTGGTGTCTTTATGATCGGCGGAGAGTAGATCGAAGATATCAACATGACAGTTATAAGTTTGAAAGAAGCAGATTGAAGACCATAATTTAATAAGACCGGTCAAATTTGGCCTTTCTATGAGTTTTTGCTCGATTCCTGTTACACTGCAATGACCAAAGAGGAAAAGCTGTAATAGCCCAAATTTGACCGGGCCTTAAAACCAAAATAGAAATACAAATAAATAAATGTTTGTTTATTTAAACAGTCCAAGTTACAAAGCCCAAACCAGGGCCCAAAACCAAAACAATCCAGCTAAACCCGTTTACAGCCTTAACCCAAACAACCAAACCCAAATCAAAAACGGCCCAAAAAGCCCAAATGACTTTAGCAAACAGGAAACCCTAGGGTTTCCTGAAGACTACAGTGCCGTAGCAGCTTCTGGAAGCCTCGGGGAACGTCTGTTCGACTTCCCAAATCAAAGCCATCAATGCACACTGACACACCATCAATGCGTTGTCCAGTAGCTTGTTCCTCTCACGACCGTTCAGCACCATAATCTCAGGCTTCATCTCTGACCTTGGTACCTCCGAGTCGCGCCGAGATCAATGCCACCGTTGGACTATCATCAGGCCTTCGTCTTCGCCGGATTTCTCGCGAACACCTGCAAAGGAAGGAAAGAACCACAACAGCAAACAAACAAAGATGGAAAGAAATAAAAATATTTCTTTCCCAATTTATGTAAACAGTGGCTATAAAAGCCCAAATCAAACGATGTAAAAAGGACTTACGTTCTGAAAAATGAACAGAGAAAAGCAATAAAAATATAGAGATTCAGCAAAAAGAATTTATTCTTGCACATATATACGCAGCAAACATCTCAATTGATTGAATATACAAAGGTGAAATCTTTAATATATGTACATATATATATATATATATATATATACTGCAAATATGGAAAAAGGGAAGTGGTACCTTTAATCGGCGTTGAAAGGGGAGGTTTTTAAACCTCCGACCACCGTGTGCGGTGGAGACGACGGGGGCGCGTGAGCGCGTGCAAACCCTTGGACGGAGGTCCGGTGACCCTCCGAGTACCCCTCCCCAACTCTTTTTCAGAGAACTCTTTTCTTTTTTTTTTAGAATAGATTTAAAATGATTTAAAAACAAAAGGTTTGGCCTATATAGCCTTAACGGAACGACGTCGTTTTAGTTTAATCCAATAAGCTTAAAACGACGTCGTATTAAGACTAGGGATCCGCGCGTTGACCCGATTACCCGGGGAGGATCCGCGTGTTTTCTTAAAGCGGGTTAATTACCCAATTGGCCCTCTCGTTTTTTTAAATTCTTATAATTTCATTTTATTTTATTTATGATTTGGCCCTATTATCTTGTTTTAGTTCTAATTTAGTCCCTGCAGTAGCCATTTTGAGACCTGGCTTAAAACACTGCCGTTTTGGAAATAGGGCATTTTGCCTAATGAGTCCCTTTCGTTTTATGCGTGTTTTAATTAGGACCTTAATTCAGCTTTTTTTTTAATTCGCCCTGTAATTTTATTGAATTTCAAGTCTAACCCTATATATTTATTTCTATTATTATATAATTTATTATTATTATTATTTGTTTTCATTTTTTAACCTTATTTTTATATTATATATTATATAATTATTTTATTATATATTATTATTATTATTATTTATTATATATTACTTTTCACAAAATACTATTATTTTACTTTATTATCTATATATTATTAATATATTTTTACTTGTATTATATATTTATTAATCATTTATTTTTACTATGTATTATTTTTACATATATACTTTCATATTATATATTATAATTATTTTATATTATGTCATTTTTATACTATTATATTTTTATTTCCTATATATTTATATTATATTTTATTATATAACATTTATTATATTTTTACTTTTATTATGTCTTACTTATTATTATTTTTATGTATATTGTATATTATCTATTATATTATTATTCATTATATTATTTACAATTTTAAAATTTGTAAATTATTATTATTAAATTATATTTTTAACTCATATTATATACATATTTCATTATTAATTATTTATCTATTTATTAGGTGTTATTTCATTTTAAATTGATACTTTTATATATTATATGATTATTTTATAAATTCTTTTACATACTTTTATTTTATTTTTTTTATATTTTTTAAAAAAAACCAATATATTTTTATTACTCTTTTATAAATTTTTGTTATTATGTATTATATATTGAATATTAAATACTATTTTAAAATTATTATTAAATATCATATTTTATTTGTATTATATGTATATTTTGTTAACATTTGCTCACTTTATTTTATATTTTTTTATATATTTTTATGTTATATATATCATTTAGGTATTAAATTTTATTTTATAATTATTATTTGATGTTATATTTTATGAATGTGTATATTGATACTATATTACTTTTTTATTAAATTGTATATCATGCATTTTTTTAATTATTACTTTGTATGTTTGTATGTTTTGCTTATTCATCTTCAATATATGCTATGTGTATCTTTGTACGTATGTTGCTAAGATTTGCTCTATTTATTATTATTTTTTTATACGTATGTATCTAATGCATGATCTTTATATTATTACTATCATCTTGTTTAAATGCATGTTTTATTTACCTATTACGATAATATGTTATCATGCATGATTTATAATGTAATACGATTCCTCATGTATCAATTTAAAAACGAAATTCAAGATTTCAAAAATAAAGAGGCAATGCTTGGTGTTTGGAAGCTTCGAGAAAATAGTGCCCTAACTTATTGGGTTGCAATTTTTCTCGTTGAATTCGAATAGTCAAGTACCCTTCTAAGTTTTAAGATTTTCAAAAATACGAGCAACCGTATTGGAATTTCAAAGCGTTGTGTCCTAACTTACTGGATGTGGCGTTTTGTCATTTCGAGATAGGGATTTCCAAAAAGGCTAACTTAATGTCAATATTTTGATACAAGTGAACCCCAATTTTCAAAATCAAAAATATTTTAAAGAGGCTTGCATCTTAAACTTTTTAAATTTCTGACCTTGAAGACATTTGATAATTAATTAGGTACCAATTTTTGGGCGTTACGAGGGTGCTAATCCTTCCTTGTACGTAACTGACTCCCGAACATGTTCTTTTTATTTCGTAGACCAAAACTAATGATTTTAAAGCAAAATGTTTTAAAGGTGATCCAATCACACCTAAAAAGATTGGTGGCGACTCCCATTTTCGTTTTTTTAAAGTCTGTTCCCATTTTCCAAAACCGCATTTAAAAATGGTTTCGATAGGATTCTTATCGATTTGTAATTTTTATTAATATGTTTTGGATTAAATTCATAGGTAAGTGTGCATTGATTTTTTAAACTTTAACACATTAAAGAATCAAGCATGATAAGTCTATTTTCAGAATAAAAAAAATTGCTAGGTTGTTTCCCTAAATTGAGGTATTACCTTGAAATTTGAGATTTGCAAGATTGATATCAAAAACCATAATTTTTGTGAGATTTTGAGCCTTTAGATCATACACTTTTCTTTCTTACTTTATTATTGGTTATGAGTGTATCAATACTGATGGGTTATTCTAGAACTTGCTTCGATTATACATGTCGAGACCACACCTTTGGTCTGATATACTAAGATGATAAAGGCACCTAGGTTTTAACCCACTTATCCTAAAAAGCCTACCTTCATAATTAACCCTTAGTGAACCCCTTTCAGCCTAATAAACCATTTCTTGATCTACCCTTAATATTAACCCATAACTCATTCTTTTTGATTCATTGAGAATTTTCCTTATTTTATTGATTCCCTTTTTGTCGAGATTTGATTTGGTCAGTTGCCTAATTATGCTCTTTTGTTTCAGTTATTAAATTATCTCTTATTATCCATAATTCAAAAAAAAACTGAAAAAAATATGCATATTGATTTTGATTATTACTAGTTTTATGTTATTTGAGCTTAAACGGTTAATTTCACATTTTGAGAAGAAGCTTGTGTTATTATTGATAAGTTTTCAATTGATGTAATTATTTAGTATTAGTTTATTTTTCTAGTTAGGTAAATTATCAATTCGATCTCGATTCTAACCCTCTATTTCAGCCTTTATCCACAACTTTAACCCAAGCCCCATTACAACCCTTTAAAGACCTTTTGATTTGTGTATCATCTCATTTTACAATGGTGGAGATTTGATTTTTATGCAAGCCTATGGTAATGACTTTCATGTTTGACTTTTGAGTGCTTAATTTGTGAACCTTAAACACTTTGAGTGATTTGAGTGAATCTTTAGTGAGGATGTCAATTCTTGTTGGTTTTGAATTAAAGGAAATTATTTAGATAAAGGGAAATACCTATGTTTTCATGCTTTAAAATTGTATGGCTTGGATTGTTTGAATCTTTAGTGTTCTTTTGTTGAATTATCAATGTATGATTACTTTTGAATTATGACAAAACATTATTGATGAGAATTATGAATTGAGAAAGTTTAATTTTTAATTGTGAGTTGAGGATTTTGCTTGGAGACAAGCAAACGCTTAAGTGTGGGGATATTTTGATAAGCGATAAAAGTAACATATTTTAATCCCATTCTTGATGCGTTTTTGGCTGTTTTATTAGTTTATTTAGTGAATTTGATGCTCCTAATCCTTTAATTTCATGTTTCTAGACTTAGTAGAGTATAGGGGAGCAAAAGGAGCAGAAAACGGGCCAAAATCAGACAAAACGAGCTACTTTCAAGATCCACATGGCCTGGCCGTTCTCACATGAGTTGAGCACATGCCCGTGTGAGCCACATGGGCTGGCCGCACGCCCATGTGCAAGCCCGTGTCAATATTGCTCCCTGTTTCCCAAACACGCAGAAAAAGCAAATATTTAGGGTTGCTGAACATTCTAAAGTCTATAAAAACACATTAGAAGAGGATCTAAGTGGACACGCAGAGTAGAATGAAGAAATTACTTGAAGAACACCTTCGAAATGAACTCAGAAGCAGGATCTCTTTCAAGACTGAAGATCTCCAATCAGCTTCTCGAGAAGTTTTTGGGTTTCTTTATGTTTTGTTGTTTTCCTAATTTTGAGATGTTTTCCTCCCATAGTATGAACTAAATCCCCTAGATACCTAGGGAATATGAAACCTATGACGGATCTTGTTATTTAATGTTATTTCTTGATCTCAATTATGTCTACTTATTCCATGTTTTAATGTTTTCAGGATATTAATTCATGATTGATGTGCTTAATTCAGTGGAGCAAAAGTCCCTATTTAAGAGTAGATCTGGCATAATTGAGTGGAGTTGCATGTAATCTTAGAAATAGGACGACATAAATCTACCGGATTAGAGTAAAATCTAATAGGGGAATCCATAGATCGAGTTAATGCGACAATAGGGGTTTTAATTAGAAAGAGATTTCAATTAATTAACCTAGAGTCAGTTATTTTTACTCTCGAAAGAGATATTAATATAATTTAGAGATTTCTACGAATCAAGGCAAGTGAATAAATCGTTTAATTCAGATTCAGAATAATAAGTGAAGTCTACGTGGAATCTTTCCTGGGTTTTGTCTCTCTCATTGGTTTATTCGAATATTTTCTTACGTAATTCTCTATCGCGTCTTAATAACTAGTTTAAATAATTTTAGGTATAAAACAAATTTCTTCAATTTACAGGCTAGATAATAGAAAGATAGTAAGTACTAGTACTTTTAGTCCTCGTGGATACGATATTCCCAACTCACCAATTATACTATTATTCGATAGGTGCATTTTCCTTTGTCGTGAGTTTAGTTAGTTAAGTGAATCATCATCAATTATGAGTCCTTGTTGTTAAATAAACAAGTTTTGTAAAGGGATATTAGATGAAAATGTCATTTGAGGACTTATTTGTAAAAGTAATGAAATACCATGGTAAATTTGTGAAATACTGATTTGTATGGATTGCTAGAAATCCTTAGTGAATTCGACTAGTATGAAATGTGAATAAAATTGCTTAAATCTTATTTTACAAGCTTTAGGACTAAATTGTGAAAGGTTAAAATGTTTGGGGCAAAATTGTAATTATGCATAAATATGGATTATGGATTGAATTGTATGTTTGAGATTGATTGAAACACTTAATTGAATATAATTATTTATTTAGATCAAGATAAATCTCAACCGAATCTAAATCGAGCAAAGGTGAAAATCACGAATTAGCTCGATCGTATTTCTACATTGTAGTTGTCAATGTAAGTTCATAGTATTTAAGTTTGTAATTGTATTTCTACTTGCATTTTCATATTATAGTTATGTAGCTAAATGTCTATAGTTAATTATTCCCTGAATTACACATACGTGCCCCTATTCATTATGAATAATGTCATGCAACTTAAACGTTTGAATTAGAAATATTATGCCATACCACGGTTCTCAATAAAATAAAATAGAAACAACAACAATAACAACAATAATAATAATGGCACTAATAATATTTTGTTTTAATAATTATTATTTATTTATTTATTTAAGAGTTTAATTAGGATTGAATTTTTTATTAAATAAATATTTAATATTTATATTTGAAGCATTCAATTAAGAGTGAAACCCATCTTTGGCATATGACAATTAAGGGGATAGGGGATTTTTATTTTTTACATTTTGGTTGCTTAGGTTGGAAATTCTCTACCCTCGTTTTTTTTTTAATTTTCAATAAAAGTTTTCTTTTCTTATTTTTATTGTTATTTTTTATTATGCATAGCTAAATTTCAATTCTAATTTTAGGCCAGAAATTATTTCAATGTTAGAACTAGTAAATTTGAAACCATAATTACACTTTTTACTTTGGATTTCATTAACTCTCCAGTTTGTGAGGTAGATTCGACCATCTCATAATGTCATTTTAGCATCAAATCATGAAGGGCGCCCCTTGATTCAATATTGGACATCATACTGTTAGTGAATCAATATGATCTATAATTTTCGTATTCATCTCACTAAATAACAAATTGACATGACAAATTGAGTGAGTAGTTGGATCCGTCAAGGGAATTAATAATCAAGTTTAAACAATCGGCACAGTTGAAGCCGTTGATTTGAGTCAGGTTCTTCTAACCCGTCAAATTGGCATGGCAAATTGAGTGAGTAGATGGGTCTAAGTATGAAGAGTCCGTGTCTATCTTCGGATTCGTCAAAGGGGTTCGTCAAACTAAAAACACGAATCTTTGAAAAGACAAGTCCATGGCCATGGCGCTAAAAGAAGACCATATTGTATAAAATCGTAATTAGTGGGTTATGACATCATTTGGAAAAACTGAAGGAAGATTATTACCTAATGTGGTTCCTTACGTGTCCCAAGACGATGAGGGCTAAACCTCACTAAATGTAAGTCTAGGCAAATCCCTATCGCCTAAAACGGTTGAGATTTGGATCCTTGCCTTTGTAAGTGTGTTCTTTGTTTTTGCATTTTCTTTTTAGTTTGCCTAATGTTTGTCTAGGCGTGTGGCTTGGTCGTGTGAGGTAAGTCAAGGAGTTACACAGGTTAGGACACGGCCTAAAGCACGGACATGTCATAGGGTCACACGGGCATGTCCATTGACCACATGGGCGTGTGAGCCCTGCACTTAATTGTTTCAATTTCCGTAGCTAATGTTTTGCCAGAAACATTAGCTAAGAAAGGAAAAGAGAAAGTCAACGATGAGTGAGTCAGAAATTATAGTTTGTATTTCTATAATCTGAATCTAGTAATTATTAATTGTTGTGTTTTAATTTAATGACTATGGTAAATGAATAAGGTAAGTAAATAGGATTATGAGATTGAATGGAATGAATGTGGATTTGTGATTTATATGTAATTATTTGAATTGAAATGTATGTTGATTGGAAATTGAAATTGTGATTGAAAATGCTATTAATTTTATCGAGCTGAGTCGGATATAGTTGGCATGCCATAAGATTAGAAGTGTTTAGGGATACTTCGACCACGAGCCGGTGAGACACTGGGTGTCACATTATTATTTCGGATAAATTCGATGAGGTACTGGGTACCAACTTACTTCGGCAAGGCCTATGAGACACTGGGTGTCAATCTATTACTTCGAATCATCCGATGAGGCACTGGGTGCCATATTGCTGTGTTTTGGTTGGATCTGTGTTTCCGCCAAAGTCCGAGTCGTGTTAATAGGGGTAAATTGAATGAATTGACAATAAGTTTGATATTGAATGACACTGTATGTGAAGTGAAATGGATAATGAATTGAATTATACAAATGAGAAGCATGAATCATGGAATTCATGAAATGGAAATTGACATTGAAAAATAAGTGTAAGAATAAAATTTGAGAAAAGCTGTTCAGATAGTTATTGATTAGAATTGAATGTGTGATAATGATTTACATATGAATTGATTAATTGAATGGATTTGGAAATTGTATGAATTAAATGTGCATGTTTAATTATTTTATTTTAAAGCATTCGGATTACAGAAATGCCACTGAGTTTATACTCAGCGTACAGTTTGTTTCCGTGCATAGGTTAGGTTAAAGCCAAATCGTTGGATCAGCATCCAAAGCTGATCCCGAACTCAAAGTGGAGAAGTATGTTTCTTTTTGGTAATGGCATGTACCTAGGATGATGTGTTTTTCATTTTGAGAAATGTTTATAAATGATGTTGTAATATGATAATGGTTGGTTATATATGATATGTTAAAGTTATCAAATGATAAGTTTTAGTAGAAAATTAGTATGAAATTAGAGTTGGTTTGAATGGTATTTAATTGGATTGATTTGAATAATATATGTGAAGTACCTATGAAAGTACATTGGTTAAGTCATTAGATTAATGATTTTGATAAATTTTAGATGTATTTAAATGTGTTTTGGATTGTTTGAACATTTAGTTATTGAGTTGTTTGTTGTTTAAGTTTGCAGGGTTGGTAAACTTGATGAAAAAGACTCATTTTGAGTCCACACGGCTTGGCACACAGGCGTGTGACTAGACCGTGTGAGGCACACGGCTTACACATGTGTGTGTGGTTAGGCCAGGTGTCCCCTGCATCTTAAAATTTTAAAACAGAATGCTTAGGTATTACCACACTGGCAGAGACACAGACGTGTGTCTCAGCCATGTGAAGCATACGGCCTAGCACACAGGCGTGTGGCTTGGCCGTGTAAGGTAAGTCAAGGAGTTACACGGGTTAGGACACGACCTAAAGCACGGACATGTCATAGGGTCACACGGGCATGTCCATTGACCACACGGGCGTGTGAGCCTTGCACTTAAGAAAAAAATTAAAATCTCGCGAAAATTTTTCTAAGCTTCCAATTAAGTCCCAATTTGTTTCTAACACATGTTTTGGGCCTTAAAGGTTCATAAATGGACTTTATAATTGAATTATGGTGTTATGTATAAATAATTATAAATTGTTCATATTTGATCTGTAATGTATGGTAATGCTCCGTAACCCTGTTCCGGTGATGAATAAGGGTTAGGGGGTGTTACACCTTGTTGTTAAACAAACAAGTTTTGTAAAGGGATATTTGATGAAAATGTCATTTAAGGACTTATTTGTAAAAGAAATGAAATACCATGGTAAATTTGTGAAATACTGATTTGTATGGATTGCTAGAAATCCTTAGTGAATTCGGCTAGTATGAAATGTGAATAAAATTGCTTAAATCTTATTTTACGAGCTTTAAGTCGAAATTGTGAAAAGTTAAAATGTTAGGAGCAAAATTGTAATTATGCATAAATGTGGATTATGGATTGAATTGTATGTTTGGGATTGATTGATACACTTAATTGAATATAATTATTTATTTAGATCAAGATAAATCTCAACCAGATCTAAACCGAGCAAAGGCGAAAATCACGAATTAGCTCGATCGTTTTTCTGCACTCTAGTTGTCAATGTAAGTTCATAGTATTTAAATGTGTAATTGAATTTGTACTTGTATGTTCATATTATAGTTATGTAACTAAATCCTTATAGTTAATTATTCCTTGAATTACACATACGTGCCCCTGCTCATTATGAATAATGTCATGCAACTTAAACGTTTAAATTAGAAATATTACCCCATACCACGGTTCTTAATAAAATAAAATAGAAACAACAACAACAACAATGATAATGGTATTAATAATATTTTGTTTTAATAATTATTTTTATTATTTATTTATTTAAGAGTTTACTTAGGATTAAATTTTTTATTAAATAAATATTTAAGATTTATTTTTGAAGCATTCAATTAAGAGTGAAACCCTTTTTTGGTATATGACAATTAAGGGGATAGGGGATTTTTATTTTTTACATTTTGGTTGCTTAGGCTGGAAATTCTTTACCCTTGTTTGTTTTTTTAATTTTCAATAAAAGTGTTTCTTTACCCTTGTTTGTTTTTTTAATCTTCAATAAAAGTGTTTTTTCTTATTTTTATTGTTATTTTTTATTATGCATAGCTAAATTTCAATTCTAATTTTAGGCCAAAAATTATTTCAATGTTAGAACTATTAAATTTGAAACCATAATTACACTCTTTACTTTGGTTTATGATTTATAATTTTCGTATTCATCTCACTAAATAACAAATTGACGTGACAAATTGAGTGAGTAGTTAGATCCGTCAAGGGAATTAATAATCAAGTTTAAACAATTGGCACAGTTGAAGCCGTTGATTTGAGTCGGGTTCTTCTAAACCGTCAAATTGTCATGGCAAATTGAGTGAGTAGATGGGTCTAAGTATGAAGAGTCCGTGTCTATCTCCAGAGTCGTCAAAAGGGTTCGTCGGACTAAAAACACAAATCTTTGAAAAGACAAGTCCATGGCCATGGCGCTGAAAGAAGACCATATTGTATAAAATCATAATTAGTGGGTTATGACATCATTTGGAAAAACTTAAGGAAGATTATTACCTAATGTGGTTCCTTACGTGACCCAAGACGATGAGGGATAAACCTCACTAAATGTGAGTCTAGGCAAATCCCTATCGCCTAAAAGGGCTGAGATTTGGATCCTTGCCTTTGTAAGTGTGTTCTTTGTTTTTGTATTTTCTTTTTAGTTTGCCTAATGTATGGCTTGCCTTTTTTTTTTTTTACTTACTTTCATGTACTTATTTGAGATCCTTGAACTCTACTAGTATTGAATATATGAATATTCACTCATCCAAAAAATTAAAAAAATAATTAACATAAAAATGGATTCACAAATATAGAGTTTATATTGAATAGTTGATAATGTGCGTCATTGATATTTTTTTATGATTAATTTTAATTAATTTTGGATATATATGCTATTAAATTTAGTATATTTTCTATTAATTTGACATAACCTTGAACTTCACAACCTCACATGTCAAGTATTCTCCAAAAATATGTTTTTCGAGAAATAAATTTTGGAAACACTAAATTAATTAAATAAAATTAAAATATGTTATATTTCAGTCAAAATATAATCTCCAATGAATAATTATTAAAAAAGGATAAATTCTTGCACTAGTCCCTATACTTTGTTAAATACGGATTTAAATTAATTGAAGAAAAATATAGGGACTAAATCCACAAATTTTGTTAAATACAGGCACAAAATAGCAAAATTTAACAAGAAAAACCAGTTGTTTTCTTTGAAACCTAAGATTGCGTGTGAAAGGCTTCCTTCTTTTCCTTCCTTAATTTCCATAATGTTTCTTTGTGAAAACTGCATTTTCCTTTCCCTGCTTTACTCGTTTCAAGAATTGTATTATTTTATTTAATTCTTATAACATTCCCAGTCATTTCCTTGATTTTCCGTCCTTTTATTATTATATTTAAATTTCAAAGTAAATCATGAAAATGTTCAATGGGTTTAGTAGGAAATCAAATCAAAGGAAATATAATGTACATTTAAGTTGTGAGTTAATTAATAGTTATCAAGAAGTAAGAAATTGCATAATAAAAAGAACAAAAAGTTTGTAATTTCTGTTATATTTCCATCTTGAGAGAAAATTGCATGGATAATTAGGTTAACTTTCCTTTCATTTGTGTAGAAATTGTGTTCTTCACCATGTTGGTCTATAAATACCAGTAAATCGACATCTAACCAAAACTAACCACTTTGTTCTTGAATAGCAATAAGCTATAGATATAGCAGATGTAAGATGGGAGAAAAAGGCAAAGATAAGTTAAAGAAAAATTTCAATGTTAGTCCCTTCCTTCTTTAAGAACTTAGGCATAGCATATTACGTTTTTAACTTGTCTTTGCCCTTTTCTCTCGCCATACTTCTTAACTTATTTTCTCAACATCGTATGAATATACGTCGGAGGTTCATATTAGAATGCAACACATGTCCCTAATATTAGAATGCAAGTTGAAAGGTGAATTACTTAGACAATTTGACATGGAAGCAAAATTGGTGAAAGAGTTTCATAAAAAAAAAAGGGCATACTAACTTATTAGATTTTGGGTTATTTCGTTTTAGTAATTATTTTTTATTCGTATTTATTTGTAAAGATATTTATTTAAAAATTTAATTAGTATTACTTTTTTATTAGATAAATACTTATGATTTGTAACCTCCCTGACTCAGCCTAGACGTTAGACTCGATTCAGGAAGATCACATTAGTCATCGAGGTGGCTCGGTCTTTATAAAAAATAATTTTCGTCTTAAAACCTGTTTTATGCTAGTGAATATTTCTCTTTATAAAAAAATTATTTGTTACTTTTAATTGCATGTGGAAGGGTTGTGTTTGGCGGTTTGGCAGGTGCAGATTGAGGAAGAAGAAATGAAGGAGTGAAGGTTTGTTGGGGCAAAAGGTTGGACACTTTGTCAGCACGAATACCGTGGCAATTCCCGGAAGACTGAGTCAACACTTAACGCATACTAGTTTCAGCCCAAATTTACTTGTACTAGACAAATCTGCCTAAAAAATAGGAGAAGATAATTTGAGGCTGTTGGTTTTTATCCTTGAGAAAAGAATTTAAAGAAGGAGAACATAATATTGGGTTGTTGGATTTACCCTAGGGAAAATTCCTATAAAAAACCAAAGGAGGAAACCTAAGAAGGGCGAATAACTAGGAGAGATCTGTAACACCCCTAATCCATAACCGTCGCCGGAATAGGTTAAGAGGCATTATCCGACTTGTCCTTTAGTTCAGAACAATTACATATCAAATATCATCACATTGCAATAAATGTCATTCATTCACATTCATTATGAACTTAAAATCGAGCATACAATACTTAAAACATGTTTTAGGGACCAAATCGGTAACATATAAAAGTTTCAGAAACTTCAAAAATTTTCAAATTTTAAAATGTCACACAACTGTGTGAACAGGCCGTGTGTCTCACACGGCTTTAGACACACCCGTGTGTCTAAGCTGTGGCAAAACAGGGCATACATACTGACTTATCCACACGGTCACAAGACACGCCCGTGTGCCAGGTCGTGTGAAAATTAAGGAAGCTACTGACTTGGCCACACAGCCGACCACACACCCATGTGCCAGCCCATGTGCCACACATGACCATTAGACACGCTCGTATGTCTAGGCCGTGTCAAAACTGGAGGGTATACTGACTTTAATTCGTAGGGTACACCAGGGGACACACGGTCATGTCACATAATCGTGTGTCGCACACGGCTGGGACACACGCTCGTGTCTCTGCCCATGTGGAAAAAAAAGGCCATTTGAATAGCCAAATTTGCCACCTTAAAACACAAGCATATACATTCAAATTTGACCCCATATAAACAACTCAATTTGCAACCAAATGATCCAATTCAATACACAAATAAAACTATATCCAAACATACCATTCACATGTCCATATACCTATATAACATCATATACAATTCATCCATGAATTAAGCCTACCTTTGCATAATTTCATTCAACATTATCATACTAAAAACATACCATGTTCAAACACTTGTATATATAACCAAAACATGATATCGAATAAGCCAAATCACATGGCTTAAGTTATATACAATTCTTACTCAAAACATGATTCCAAAACATGACTTATACTATCAAATTAGCCTATACATGCCATATTTACATAGGTTCAAAAGTTCAAAATACTAAATAGAAATTGGGATAGTGTGACGCGCAACTCCGACTTGTCCGGAACAAGCGAGCTAACAAACCTCTAAAAGACATAGAAACAGAAACAGAGCAGGCTTTTAAGCTTAGTAAGCTCGTATAATTCAGAATTAATCTTACCATTAAAGTAATCAAAGAAATAGTATAATGCCAACCATTCAATATAAGCATTCTAATTACACAATGTCACTTTTCAAAATCTATAACAGTTTCAAAAACGAAGGTACAAGCTAGCTAGATTAAGCTGTAACGAGCTCAAAAACGTAGAAATTATTAAAAATCGAGTCAAAACTATACCTTAGTTGCTCCCTCAAGCTTGGCCGAATGTCTAGCCCTAAAATGGCTGATTTTCTTTCTCAAAATCGATTTGGGAAGATGAATGAATAATGTAATTTTTTTTTGTTTTATTATTATTAACATAAATTGCCATTTTACCAAAATAACCTTAATTAACTTTAACAATTTCAACCAAGCTAACAACTTCCATTAACCCTTAATAAGGTATATTTGACATGCAAGGACTCCCACATTTCAAACTATAGCCATATAATACCTTTAAACAATAGTACTCAACTTTTACTCGTTACACAATTTAGTCCTTTTTACCGAATTAAGCATTTAAACGGTAAAATTTCTTTACGAAACTTTCACATAAATAATCTATCATGTTGTAAACCTTATTAAAATAATAAAATAAATATTTTGACTTTAGATTTGTGGTCCCGAAACCACTGTTCCAATTTGACCTAAAAATGGGTTGTTACAAGATCCTTATGTCAAAATTGTTTTATCATACAGACGATAACAAAATGTATCAATATAGGTTCACCATATGCTGTCAAATGTAGCAACCTGTCGATATAGATGCACTTAAACTAACAAAATTTGATCGCTAGTAAAAATAGATGTAGCTATATGAAAAAATATTTCTAGTGAGTGGGAAGAAAGTTGTTTTGTTTTTACTTTGAATATGAAAAAATTTAAAAAAATAACATAAATATGGATTCACAAAGATAGAGTTTGTAGTCAATAGTTGATAATGTGCTTAATTTACTATTTTGTGATTAATTCTAATTACTTTCAGTTATAGATACTATTAATTTTGGTATTTTTTTCTATTTGGCTGCAACACATGTCCCTGATATTGGAATGCAAGTTGAAAGGTGAATTACTTGGACAATTTGACACGGAAGCAAAATTGGTGAAAAGGTTTCATAAAGAAAAAAAAAACGGCATACTAAATTTTCTAGATTTTGGGATTATTTCGTTTTAATAGTTATTTTTTTATTTGTATTTATTTGTAAAGATATTTATTTAAAAATTTGATTAGTATTACTTTTTTATTAGATAAATACTTATGATTTGTAACCTCCCTGACTCAGCCTAAACGTTAGACTCGATTCGGGAAGATCACATTAGTCATCGAGGCGGCTCGGTCTTTATAAAAAATAATTTTCATCTTAAAACCTGTTTTATGCTAGTGAATATTTCTTTTTATAAAAAAAATTATTTGTTACTTTTAATTGCATGTGGAAGGGTTGTGTTTGGCGGTTTGGCAGGTGCAGATTGAGGAAGAAAAAATGAAGGAGTGAAGGTTTGTTGGGGCAAAAGGTTGGACACTTTGTCAGCACGAATACTGTGGCAATTCCCGGAAGACTGAGTCAACACTTAATGCATACTAGTTTCAACCCAATTTTACTTGTACTAGACAAATCTACCTAAAAAAGAGGAGAAGATAATCTGGGGCTGTTGGTTTTTATCCTTGAGAAAAGAATTTAATGAAGGAGAAGATAATATTGGGTTGTTGGATTTACCCTAGGGAAAATTCCTATAAAAAACCAAAGAAGGAAACCCAAGAAGGGCGAATAACTGGGAGAGATCCTTATGTCAAAATTGTTTTATTATACAGGCGATAACAAAATGGGTCAATATAGGTTCACCATATGCTGTCAAATGTAGCAACCTGTCGATATAGATGCACTTAAACTAACAAAATTTGACCGCTAGTAAAAATAGACGTAGCTATATGAAAAAATATTTCTAGTGAGTGGGAAGAAAGTTGTTTTGTTTTTGCTTTGAATATGAAAATTTTTTAAAAAATAACATAAATATGGATTCACAGAGATAGAATTTATATTCAATAGTTGAAAATGTGCTTAATTTACTATTTTGTGATTAATTCTAATTAATTTCAGATAAAGATACTAATAATTTTGGTATTTTTGTCTGTTTGGGTGCAACACATGTCCTTAATATTGGAATGCAAGTTGAAAGGTGAATTACTTGGACAATTTGACATGGAAGCAAAATTGGTGAAAAAGTTTCATAAAGAAAAAAAGAATGGCATACTAAATTTTCTAGATTTTGGGATTATTTTGGTTTTAATAGTTATTTTTTATTTGTATTTATTTGTAAAGATTTTTATTTAAAAATTTAATTAGCATTATTTTTTTTAGTACATAAATAGTTATGATTTGTAACTTCTCCGACTCAAGCTAGACGTTAGACCTGATTTAGGGAAGATCACATTAGCTATCGAGGTGGCTCGATCTTCAAAAAAATTAATTTTCATTTTAAAACTTGTTTTATGCTAGTGAATATCTTTTCTTTTCTTTTTTTTCAATTTAATCTATTATCGTTATAGCAGCAGAGTTTAAACAATAATTTATAAATCTCTTTTTAAAAATAAAAAAAATAAAATCAACCTATTTTTATCACATAATAATAAGTACCTTCTGTAAGAGCCCAAATTCGTCCGGGCCATAAACTAAAAATAAAAGTCCATTTATACAGTCCATTTACAAAATAAACAGGCTTCAAAGCCTGATAAGCCCAAAGCCCGTTACACTTATAACCCAATCAGGCCTAAACTGCCCAGCAGACCCACAAACACCCGTGATCCAATTAAACTAGCTAGCCCAAATTCAAAAAGTCCAATTGGCCCAGCTTGTTACACCAAGGCAGGAAACCCTAGGGTTTCTGCCTTTCTCCTCGCACCGTAAATAGAAGCTTTCAGAAGCAATTTTCAACGGACGCGTCTGCTCGTCTCTCACGACGTTTCAGTAACCCTCCATCAACGTCGTGATTCGACCTCCGTGATCAGCGCGCGCATCTACACCAGCACGGTCACTATCGGATCCCTCGCTTGATTGCCTGCAAGAAAAGGAAACAAACAGCAGATAGGCGAAAAAGCAGAGCATAAAATGGCAAGAAAATCACAGCATAGCAATCAGAGATACAGTAGACAAGGAATAGAATCGGAGATTTCTTTCCTTATGTAATGAATCCGTGGCTATAAAAAGCCCTTTGTAACCCTTGTAACGATTACGCATATAGAAAACAAGAAAGCAAATACAAACAGTTTGAAAGAAAATGTAACACCCCAAACCCGGCCTAGATGCTATGGCCGAATCTGACGTGTCACATGTGTTTAAAAATTCGTGTTTCGTTTGGTTGATTAGGAAATCGCCTAAAGCTGGCTAACCAAAGTGAATGGAGGCTGGGCACCAGGTAGGCATCCGAAACGGAGGAGGTGAGCCATGAAGGCTGCTTAAGTACCAAGCTCCCAGATAGAACCAATCCTAGACATGCCCACAACCATTGCCACACTTTGGTAAACGAGTCGGAAAATTCATTTGAGTAGTTATCTTTGTTAACCAATTATGTGTGACGTTGTGTTATTTAAAAGTAGGTATCATTTTGAAAACGCGTCCTAAGTCTAGCCCATTTTATTTATTTATTATCAGCCATTTAACAAAATAATCCAGAAAAGCAAGGAAATAAAGTTAAGGTTAAAATGGCCTTATTACAACCCCAAAATAAATGATAAATAAAAAAAAAAAACCCATTTACTTATTGAAAAGTCCAAATACGATCATCATGGCCACTCTGAATCCCCTCCAGCTCCAAGTCCCCCAAGTCAAGGCTCACCTGTAAGATAAGAAAGAAAAGGGGGTGAGTTTGGGAAAACTCAGTGTGCAACAAGCCCCTTTCAGAGCCCAAATCAATATCAGCTTACTGGGCCTACGCCCAAACTTAATTACCACCTTTACTGGGCCGAAGCCTTTTATAATTCATATCATAATACTGGGCCGAAGCCTTTTCATATCACACATATCATAATACTGGGCCGAAGCCTTTTCATATAACACATATCATAATACTGGGCCGAAGCCTTTTCATATAACACATATCATAGTCTTCAGTCAAGCCTTTTCTTTATTACTCATGTTACTGGGCCGAAGCCTTATTCTGTAGACAGTATGGCCCATAGGCCCATTTCAATATCACATGTAAAATTAATGCATGAATGCAAGCCCATTTGGGGAGACTACTCGACCCACCAACCGCTACTCTCCACCCGTACCAACCAAGCTCTCCATGTGGGGAATAACTCGACCCACCCAACCAAACTCTCCACCGGCAAAGATTGCCGCTTTATCATATAATCGAGGCCTAGCCTCTTTTAATAATCCAGGGGCAAAGCCCTTTGTATAAGCGGGGCATAAGCCCTTTTCGTAAACCCAGGGCATAAGCTCTTTTGCACTTCCTCCATCCACATATAAAACCCAACCCAAATGCATATCATAAATCTATCATTTACATCTCATACATATCATGTGCATACCATACATGTCACGTGCATATCATACATTTCATGTGCATATCATACATATCATGTACATATCATACATATTTTTATCAAAACCCATGTATAAACCTCATAATTAACCCTAGGG
This sequence comes from Gossypium anomalum, assembly GCA_025698475.1. Lineage (NCBI taxonomy): Eukaryota > Viridiplantae > Streptophyta > Magnoliopsida > Malvales > Malvaceae > Gossypium > Gossypium anomalum. The sequence continues at coordinate 73,107,243 of CM046968.1, forward strand.
TATAATGGTCATTTTCATGTTATAAGGGCATTCTCGTAATTTTACCAAATATTAGGGTTTTCCATGTTCATCATCGATTACTAACATTTCAAGTGTTTAAACAATGATTCAGTGCCCATTTCTAGCGAAACCGAAAGTTATTGGGCCAAAAACCCTAATGGGCCCTACGTAGTCGATTTAGTCATCCAAGCCCACTTATCTTATATTCCATAATAATATTATCGGTGTCAACATGCAATTTAACAGTTTTCATTTTCTATCAAATTTACCCAAATGGGTCCGAAAGCCCATTGGGCCCGATTTAAGCCCTCGAGGCCCAACTTACCGTGAATACGTAAATTTGCGCCATTACTGCTTCAATGGTCCCGATCATCAAACTTAACGTATCTACCTAACCTATGAGCTTTGCATGCTCACAAGTCCTCAAGATGCGAGAATTTGGCATTTCGCTTTTCGGCATTTATTGAGTTAAGCCACGAAAATTGGGTTTATTACACACTGTTTGGCGATATTCCTCCACGAGATCTCCTACACGATTTCTCCTATAACCAACCGTTAATAAATCAGCTTCCATAGATGAAACCAAAACGGAAACCATTTAATACTAACACTTACACATTCGGCCACCCTCTAAAGTAGCCTAAAAACCTTACCTTGTCGACACTTTGATTCCCTTAGATCCTGCGCCACTCCAAGATTCAACCGACTCAAGCCGTCAATACGTGTTGCTGCTCCTTTACCATAAAAATCATAACATTAATAAAAGAATCATCCCATGAGCCTATACCCATAATCGGCCACTTCCTAAAAACATAGGGGTTTCTGCCCCTTGTTAATAGTCCTACATAAAATTGCTTAAGGTTTTGATCACTTACCACCGTCTCTTCTTCTTGAATCTATCTAGCCCTAGGAGATAGGAGAGTTGATCACCGATAAACAAAATAAAGAAAGAAGATGGTGTTGGTAACCAAAAGTCGGCACCACTTTGACTTGCACAACTTTTCTGGCTTTTGCAGGTGTTTTGGTAAAAGTAGAGATAAGGGAAGAACAATGGTGAAAGAAAGGGAATAGTGGGCTGATTTGGAAGAAGGAGAAGGATAAAAGATGGTAGGAAGATGATAGGTTCGGCTGCAAAAGAGAAAAAAAAAGAAGAAAGACCAATCTCTCTCGAGAAAAACGCAGCATGAGAAAATACTTAAGTGCCGAAATTCCTAACTAAACCTCTTAGCCGAATTTTCCCTCTCGCACTCCCTTATTCGGCCAACTCTCTCCCCTTATCAAATCCCTAAAATCTCTCCCCTTATCACTCCTTAAATCAAGCATCCGACCGAATCCAAACTCCTCCTTGCGAATCCATTTGGACTCCACCACCTTCCCTTCCTGCACTTAAAAATAAATGCTTCTATTGCCAACACAGGGAATCGATCCCATGACCTCCCAAACCTCTTACACGCCACCCTTATAGCTCCCTAGTGGCGTCACTTAGCCACTTTACTAGAGGCTCTTTTGTGATGCATTTTATCCATAACTTTACATAAGGGCCAACTAGCCAGAACCCCTAACTCTTAAATCCAAAATTCAACAATTCAACTGGGTTTTTTGACCAACACATGGGCCTTCCATAAGCCCATTTATCTACTCAAAATATTAATTTCACATCCAACTACAAAATTTAAACAACTTTACCAAAATATTGAGAATCGCGAATTAACCGAAAATCAGGATGTTACAACTCTACCCTCCTTAAAGAAATTTCGGCCTCGAAATTTTACCTTATTCGAAAAGTTGAGGGTACTGTTGACGTATCGCCTCCTCAGTCTCCCAAGTAGCTTCTTCTTTGCCATGGTTTCTCCAAAGTACTTTCACTAGTGGAACTGTCTTCCTTCTCAACACCTTGACGTCACGATCAAGTATTTGCACAGGTTCCTCTTCAAAAGTCAAATCCGACTGTACCTCGATTTCTTCAACTGGCAGGACATGAGTTGGGTCAGATCGATACCGCCTCAGCATGGATACATGGAAAACGTCGTGGATACGATGCAGTTCCGGTGGTAATTCCAGCTGATAAGCCACTGGTCCAATCCGTTTAACGATTCGGTAAGGCCCAATAAACCGTGGGCTCAACTTACCCTTCTTACCAAACCTTAGAATCTTCTTCCAAGGTGAAACTTTCGAAAAGACCATGTCCCCTACAAATATATTCCACGCCCCATACGTTTCAAATCGGCGTAAGACTTTTGTCGATCCGTTGCCTCCTTTAACCGATTCCTAATCACCTTAACCTTGTCCTCGTGATTCGCCACCAACTCTGGCCCAAGTACTTGCCTATCCCCCCACTTCTGTCAACAAGTAGGCGAACGACATCTTCGCCCATATAGTGCCTCATAAGGAGCCATCCGAATACTTGCTTGGTAAATCATTGTTATACGCGACTCGCCAATGGTAAGTAATCCTCCCAACCGCCCCCAAACTCAATAACACAACCCCTCAACATGTCTTCCAAAACTCAATAATCCTCTCTCGATGCCCATCCGTTTGAGGTGAAAAGTCAGATCTTGAAATCAATCGCGTTCCCAACGCCTCATGCAACTTCCGCCAAAACCGAGATGTAAACCTTGGGTCTCGGTCCGAAATGATTGACACTGCACCCCATGCAACCGCACTATCTCCGCCACATATAACTTGGCCAACTTTTGGAGTGAGTAATCGGTTGAATAGGTATGAAGTGAGCGGACTTCGTCACCTATCCACAATTACCCAAACCGAGTCCTTCTTAGATGGTGTCAATGGCAACCCACTTACAAAATCCATGGTTACCCTTTCCCACTTCCAAAGTGGTATCTTTCTTGGCTGTAGCAATCTCGAAGGTAATTGATGCTCTGCTTTCACTTGTTGACACGTTAAACATTTCCTCACAAATTCGGTCACCTCTCGCTTAAGCCTGTGCCACCAATATAGCTCTCGCAAGTCTCGATACAACTTGCTTCCTCCTGGATGCATCGCACAAGGCCCACCATGTGCCTCTTTTAAAATCATCATCCTCAAATCGAGTCCTTGGTATACACATTCTTCCTCGAAAACAGAGAACCCTTCACTATTCAAATCAAAGTCCGAATTCTCACCGCCTCAACTTGTCAAACCGAGAACCCAACGATTCATCCATCAATCGTTGCCTCTTAATTTGCTCTCTACCCAAGTCGGTCTCACTTGCAACTCGCCAATAAGCTTCCATCATCATACAAGCTTAGGCGAGCAAACATCGCCTTCAACTCGCCACCGTTTCTACGACTCAACGATCATCAGCTACAACATTTGCCTTACCGGATGATATTCAATCGAATAGTCATAGTCTTTTAATAGCTCGATCCACCTTCGTTGTCTAAGATTCACTCTTTCTCGAGTCGCCAAGTACTTAAGACTCTTATGATCCGTGTAAATGATGCATCTCTCTCCATACAAGTAGTGCCTCCATATCTTAAGTGCGAAAAATCACCGCCGCCAACTCCAAGTCATGAGTAGGATAATTCACTCATGAGGCTTAAGTCGTCGTGAAGCATAAGCGACCACTTTGCCCTCTTGCATCAACACATAGCCCAAACCTACATGTGATGCATCACTATACACAAGATGAAATCTTTACTGGATTCTCGTGAATCAACACCGCAGGTGCCTCGATCGAAACTCTTTTAACTTTTCAAAAGCCTCTTGCTGCTTATTCGTCCCAAACGAACGGTGCTCCCTTCCTTATAAGTTTCGTTAATGGCGCTGCCAACACGTAAAATCCTTCCACAAACCTTCTATAATATCCTCGCCAACCCCAAAAGCTTGAATTTACATTACTGACCTTGGTGGCTTCCACTCCAAAATCGCCTCAATCTTCCTAGGGTCAACCTTAATCCCTTCTGCAGACACAACATGCCCTAAGAAGGTTACTTCATTCAAATTAACTCGCACTTACTAAACTTTGCATAAAGTTGCTTTTCCTTAGCACTTGTAGCACAATCCGCAAATGCTCATCATGCTTCTCTTCTACTTTTGCGAGTACACCAAGATATCATCAATAAAAACAACAACAAACCGATCCAAGTATGGTTTGAAACACTCGATTCATCAAATCCATGAATGCCGCCATGGTGCGTTAGTCAAGCCAAAAGGCATAACCAAAAACTCGTAATGACCATATCGAGTTCGAATGCCGCCTTATGGATATCCTCTTTTTGACCCTTAAATCGATGATACCGACCAAGGTCAATCTTGAGAACACCAAGCTCCTTTCGCTTGATCAAACAGATCGTCGATCCTTGGTAACGGATACTTGTTCTTAATTGTCACTTGTTCAATTGGCGATAATCAATACACATTCGCATGGTCCCATCTTTCTTCTTTACGAACAATCACTGGGCACCCCATGGAGAAATACTGGTCTTATAAACCCTCATCCCAACAGGATTCTTGAATCGAGCCTTGAGCCCCACCAACTCTTTTAGTGCCATCCTATAAGGTGCAATAGACACCGGAGCCGTTCCAGCAACAAGTCGATTCCAAACTCGACTTCTCTATTCGAGGTAGTCGGAAGTTCCTCCGAAATACATCTTGGAACTCCTTAATGGTCCTAATCGACTCCACGGTTATCACTGCGAGTTCAACTTGACTCACAAACGCCAAGAATGCCTCACAACCTTCCGAATCAACTTCTCCGCCCTTAATGCCGAAACAACATTAGATAAGTAATTCCTTCGCTCCCCAATGACCATTACCTCCTCATCTTTATCGATTCTTAGCACCATCCTCTTAATAAAGACAATCCAAATACGCCTCTATGCTTAGTCACCACCCATCCCCAAAATAAGGTCAAACTCTCGAAATGGTAGCTCCATCGATCCCCTACAAATATCTCACCTTGCGTCTCTAAAGGCACTTCCTTAAAGAGTTTATCCACCCTAACCGAGTGTCCTAAAGGGCTTATTACCGATACCCCACTCACAAACTCTTCAGAAGCACACACCCAATGCCCCGATACATCACAAGCAACATACGAGTGGGTAGAACCCACATCAATCAAAGCAGTGTAAGGCTTGCTATGAATGAGGAACGTGCAGCTTATAACATCGGGCGCGCCACCCTCTTCACGACGTCGTGCGGATAGACCGTCTTGCGTTGTCGAGCCTCGGCTTGTCCAAGACTTCGCCAGTGCCCCACGTCCTCGTCCATTACCGTTGCCACCTCTACCTTGCCCACGACCCCTCTGTGGCGGTGGTCCCCCTCGCTGTGGTTGAACTCCTCTTTGCTCCGCCGCTTGATCCTGAGCTGCTCTCCGAGGACAATCTCTAAACTTATGCTCCTTGGACCCACATCGGAAACACGCTCCAAAGACGCTTTCAACACTCCCCATATGTGCTCTACCACAATCTTTGCACACCTGATGTTTAAAAGTATTCCCCGGAGCTGGCTCCACTCTAGCTCTTTTAGCATTTCTATCTGCAGTACCAGAGGGTCTAGGATCTTTTCTGAATCTGGGTCGATCCTTCTCACGGTTCCGCCGTTCCGTCTGTTTCACTTCCTCGGCTATCTTGGCCTTCTCTACCAGTGCAAGCGAAGTCACGTTCCCTTTGTGGAGCTATCAAGACTTCTAAGCTCATCGCGAGGCCATCCTCAAATCGAACAGCTGCGCTCATATTCATTGCAACTATTCCGCTAGCATATCGACTCACCCTCAAGAATTCGCCTCATACTCCGCAATGCCTTATTACCACCGAGCCAAATTCAGAAATTCTTTTCATGAGCATCCACATAACTCGCCTCCAACATATCTCCCTTAAAAGCGCACTTGAATAGTCCCAAGTCACACGCTTCGATCGGTACTACTCTCATCGTGATCCACCACCGGTATGCCTCATCTCTTAGCAATGACACGGCTCCCTTCAATTTTTGCTCCATCGAGCAATCGAGGTCGCCCATAATCCGCTCTGTCGCCTCTAACCAATACTCGGCCACACTTGGGGCTACTCCAGACACGCCTTAAAAACCTGCGCTCCGTTAGCCCGAGTCGCTCGAGAGATAGATCCTCTGCATTTCGTCCCAATCTTTGCTCCAAAGAACCCTTTCTAGAACCCTTAACATTGCTTGGGACAAAGCATCGCCCCGCGCACCCGATCATATGACCCGTCTCGTTGTCTCGTGGCACAAATGTCTCTCGCTTGGCCTATGCCTTGAGGATGATGATTCACTTGTGCTCTACCACGATCGCGCCCACGCCGCGCGCCTCGCCCACGCGTTCCCCTTGTACTCATATCGAATTTTCTGATTACGAGTTTTATGAAATTAGTCAAATATTTCAGCTTTCTTTTAAGAGATGTTTTATGGAAATATGGCAATTCAAAGATTTGTTTTCGCGACGAAAATAGCCTAGCTACATCCCCAATCCCATCTGTTTCATAGTTCGCCTAACTACTACGATTATAATAGGGCCTCGCTTTAACATTTTATCCGAATTTACCAATACAAAAGTAGGGTACTTACAGGACTTGGTGCCGGGATTGATGTAGCTACATCCTTCTTCAAACCATTCAAAAATTTAAACATACATTTGGTGAAAATTTTTCCAAAATTATTTTATAATACCTCCGTTTTACAATTTTCGATTTTAAACCCATTAAAAGAACAAAGAAAATTTAAACATCTTAAAAAAATCTACCGTTTCCAAAAATACCCTTCTTAGGCCTAAGTTTTCAAAAATTTTCGACCGATCCACACCGAGTTGTTGCAACCGGCTCGATATTACTAAATGTAACACCCAAAACCGGCCTAGACGCTATGGCCGAATCTGACGTGTCACATGTGTTTAAAAATTCGTGTTTCGTTTGGTTGATTAGGAAATCGCCTAAAGTCGGCTAACCAAAGTGAATGGAGGTGGGCACCGTAGGCATCCGAACGGAGGAGGAGGTGAGCCATGAAGGCCGCTAAGTACCAAGCTCCCAGATAGAACCAATCCTAGACATGCCCACAACCATTGCCACACTTTGGTAAACGAGTCGGAAAATTCATTTGAGTAGTTATCTTTGTTAACCAATTATGTGTGACATTGTGTTATTTAAAAGTAGGTATCATTTTGAAAACGCGTCCCTAAGTCTAGCCCATTTTATTTATTTATTATCACCCCATTTAACAAAATAATCCAGAAAAGCAAGGAAATAAAGTTAAGGTTAAAATGGCCTTATTACAACCCCAAAATAAATGATAAATAAAATAAAAAAAAACCCATTTACTTATTGAAAAGTCCAAATACGATCATCATGGCCACTCTGAATCCTCTCCACTCCAAGTCCCCCAAGTCAAGGCTCACCAGTAAGATAAGAAAGAAAAGGGGGTGAGTTTGGGAAACTCAATGTGCAACAAGCCCTTTTAGAGCCCAAATCAATATCACTTTCATCGGGCCTACGCCCAAACTTAATTACCACCTTTCTCAACCAAGCCTTTTATAATTCATATCATAATATCTTTGGGCAAGCCTTTTCATATCACACATATCATATCTTCGGGCGAAGCCTTTTCATATAACACATATCATAATATCGGGGCGAAGCCTTTTCATATAACACATATCATAGTATCGGGCCAAGCCTTTTCTTTATTACTCATGTTATCGGGCCAAGCCTTATTCTCAGAGACAACATGGCCCATAGGCCCATTTCAATATCACATGTAAAATTAATGCATGAATGCAAGCCCATTTGGGGAGACTACTCGACCCACCAACCGCTACTCTCCACCCGTACAACCAAGCTCTCCATGTGGGAATAACTCACCCACCCAACCAAACTCTCCATCGCAAAGATTGCCGCTTTATCATATAACCGAGGCCTAGCCTCTTTTAATAATCAGGGCAAAAGCCCTTTGTATAATCAGGGCATAAGCCCTTTTCGAAATCTGGGCATAAGCTCTTTTGCACTTCCTCCATCCACATATAAAACCCAACCCAAATGCATATCATAAATCTATCATTTACATCTCATACATATCATGTGCATACCATACATGTCACGTGCATATCATACATTTCATGTGCATATCATACATATCATGTACATATCATACATATTTTTATCAAAACCCATGTATAAACCTCATAATTAACCCTGGGGTATAATGGTCATTTTCATGTTATAAGGGCATTCTCGTAATTTTACCAAATATTAGGGTTTTCCATGTTCATCATCGATTACTAACATTTCAAGTGTTTAAACAATGATTCAGTGCCCATTTCTAGCTAAACTGAGTTATTGGGCCAAAACCCTAATGGGCCCTACGTGAGTCGATTTAGTCATCCAAGCCCACTTATCTTATATTCCATAATAATATTATCGGTGTCAACATGCAATTTAACAGTTTTCATTTTCTATCAAATTTACCCAAATGGGTCCGAAAGCCCATTGGGCCCGATTTAGCCCCTCGAGGCCCAACTTACCAGAACGCAGAAATTTGCGCCATTACCTGCTTTAATGGTCCCGATCATCAAACTTAATGTATCTACCTAACCTATGAGCTTTGATGCTCACAAGTCCTCAAGATGCCGAATTTCGCATTTCGGCTTTTCGGCATTTATTGAGTTAAGCCACGAAATTGGGTTTATTACACACCTGCTTGGCGATATTCCTCCACGAGATCTCCTACACGATTTCTCCTATAACCAACCATTAATAAATCAGCTTCCATAGATGAAACCAAAACGGAAACCATTTAATACTAACACTTACACATTCGGCCACCCTCTAAAGTAGCCTAAAACCTTACCTTGTCGACACTTGATTCCCTTAGATCCCGCCACTCCAAAGATTCAACCGACTCAAGCCACAATACGTGTTGCTGCTCCTTTACCATAAAAATCATAACATTAATAAAAGAATCATCCCATGAGCCTATACCCATAATCGGCCACTTCCTAAAACATAGGGGTTTCGGCCTCTTGTTAATAGTCCTACATAAAATTGCTTAAGGTTTTGATCACTTACCACCGTCTCTTCTTCTTGAATCTATCTAGCCCTAGGAGATAGGAGAGTTGATCACCGATAAACAAAATAAAGAAAGAAGATGGTCATGGTAACCAAAAGTCTCAAGACCACTTTGACTTGCACAAACTTTTCTGGCTTTGCAGTTGTTTTGGTAAAAGTAGAGATAAGGGAAGAACAATGGTGAAAGAAAGGAAATAGTGGGCTGATTTGGAAGAAGGAGAAGGATAAAAATATGGTAGGAAGATGATAGGTTCATTGCAAAAAGAGAAAAAAAGAAGAAAGACCAATCTCTCGAGAGAAAAACTAGCACGTAAAATACTTAAGTGCCGAAATTCCTAACTAAACCTCTTAGCCGAATTTCCCCTCTCAGACTCCCTTATTCGGCCAACTCTCTCCCCCTTATCAAATCCCTAAAATCTCTCCCCTTATCACTCCTTAAATCAAGCATCTGACCGAATCCAAACTCCTCCTTAGCAGAATCCATTTGGACTCCACCACCTTCCCTTCCCCGCACTTAAAAATAAATGCTTCTATTGCCAACACAGGAATCGATCCCATGACCTCCCAAACCTCTTACACGCCACCCTTATAGCTCCCTAGTGGCGTCACTTAGCCACTTTACTAGAGGCTCTTTTGTGATGCATTTTATCCATAACTTTACATAAGGGCCAACTAGCCAGAACCCCTAACTCTTAAATCCAAAATTCAACAATTCAACTGGGTTTTTGACCAACACATGGGCCTTCCATAAGCCCATTTATCTACTCAAAATATTAATTTCACATCCAACTACAAAATTTAAACAACTTTACCAAAATATTGAGAATCGCGAATTAACCGAAAATCAGGATGTTACAGAAAAGGTGATTTAACCGTGTGTTTTTATCTTCTGCAACATATGCATGTATATAAACTGTTTTAGCAAAAATATAGGACTTTTTAGAGGAGAAGAGATTACCTTGGGAAAGACGAGGGTTTTAACCCTCAAACCTCCATGTATGACGGCGCATGAGGCGCGTGTGCAGGCCCTGCATCACAGTCGGGGGCTGAAGACTAGACCGACCCCAATCCTCTTCAGAGGATTTCTAAATTTTTTTTATGAACGGTGTAAAAATGAATTCAAAGCTTTAAGTTTTGACTTATATAGCCCAACGGAAACGACACCGTTTTAGCTTAGTCTGATAAGCTTAAAACCACGACGTTTTAGACCTCAGGATCCTCGTGTTGACCCGATTACCCAGGGAGGATCCGCGCATTCTTGAGAATTGGGTTAGTTACCCAATTGATCCTTCTTCCCCTTTTTGTGTTTACAATTAAGCTTTATTTTGTTTATGATATAGCCCTATTATTTTCTTTTAGTTTTAATTTAGTCCTAACGGTTATTACATATTGGAAATGGCGTCGTTTAGGATTAGGGCAAATTGCCCAGTGAGTCCTTAGCCGTTTTAATTCCTGCGAATCAGGCCCAGAACTTATACTATTTCATAAATTGGCCTTATAATTCTATTTAAATTCAATTTTTACCCTTGTTTTACTACTTTTAAATTTTGTTATTTTATTTTATATAATTTATTTATTATTTTCTAAAAAAACTACACATATATTATTATTAAAATATTACATATATTTTTATCATATATTATTTTCCTATATATATCTATACTATATTATATCATTTAATGTTTTAATATCCTATTCTTTATATTATCTTTCATTTTAACAATATATTATTATTATTTTACATTATTATTTATATGGTTAGTATATTTTTATCTATGTCATATATTAATAATTTATACATATATGTATACTATATATTATACATACATATTATATATTATTTTATATTTTTATGTCACTTTTTTATACTATTATTTTTACCTATATGATATTATCATTAAAGATTCTAACTTGTATTACATACTTACTTTTATATATTAATAATTACTTTATTCATATTCTATTATTACATATTTTAAGGATATTGCGACATTATAATTTGTATAACATGTATATTTCATCATTAATTATTTATTTTATCTTATGCTAAACTTACATTATAATTATTATTATAAATATAAATTCTTATATATTATTTTTCTAAAACAATATATTTTTTAAATTACATTATTATGTATTACATATTATATAAAATACTATTTTGAAATTATTAATATCACATTTTAATTATATGCATACTTTGTTAATGATTATTAATTTTATTTATATATATTAGTTCTTTTATATATTTTTATATTGTATGTATCATGGAAAGCGTTAAATGTTATTTTTATTATTATATGTTATATTTTGTAAACATGCATATTGATATTATATTTCTTCTATTTGTATGTCATACATTATCTAATTATTACTTTCTTATATATCATGCATTATTTAATTATTACTTTGTATGTTTGTATATTTTGTTTGTTCATTCTCAATACATGCTAGATATATCTTTGTATATATATTGTTAATATTTGCTTTATATGTATTATTTTATATGTATGTATCTAATACACGATCTTTTTATCATTGCCTTCATTTTTGTTTAAATGCACGTATTATTTACCTTCTACAATAATATATTATTATGATTTATAATGCAATACAATTCTCCACACATCATCTTTAAAAAGATAAGGCTCCAAAATTTTCAAAAAATATAAAGGCAATGCTTGGTGTTTGGAAATTTTGAAAAAGTAGTGCCCTAACTTATTGGGTTGCAACTTTTCTCGTTAAGTTCGAATAGTCAAGTACCCTTCTAAGTTTTTAAGGGTTTTCAAAATATAAGTGACTGTCTTGGATCCGCAAAGTGATATGTCCTAACTTACTGGATGTAGCATTTTGTTGTTTTGAGATAGGGATTTCTAAAAAGGCTAACTTATAGTAAATACTTTGGTATAAGTGAACCCAAATTTTCAAATATTTCAAAGAGGATTACATCTTAAATTTTTAATTTTCGACATTAAAGACATTTTGATAATCAATTAGGTACCAATTTTTTAGGCGTTACGAGGGTGCTAACCCTTCCTCGTAAGTAACCGACTCCCGAACCCATTCTTTTGATTTAGTAGACCAAAACCAACGATTTTAAAACAAATGTTTTAAAGGTGATCTAATCACACCTAAAAAGATTGGTGGCGACTCTTGTTTTTCATTTTTTTAAAGTCGATTCCCATTTTCCAAAAACCCGATTTAAAAATGGTTTCGACAGCTTGGCGACTCCGCTGGGGACTAATAAGAGAGTCAAGCCGTGTAATTAATTATCTCTTGTCTTAATGTCGGAAATTAAAAATTTTAAAATTTAATCCGCTTTGCATTACATGTGTTTGTATTATTGCATGTGTTGCTATATTCTAATACGCATTGCATTTGCATGACCGTTGTGGTCACACCCTTAAGTGGGAGTGAGAAGCTACGCCTTCATGAGGTTTTCGCCTCCGTGCAGGATAGTGGATCACTTTCGGGATACATCCGTACCTATGGTTTCGTGAGATTTTCATCTCTGTGTAGCCATAGGGAAATGTGTCCCCCTGAACTGAACTTGATTCAAATGAGCCTATAATGGGTGAGGATCGAGGAATCTGCTGGTTCAGGTACCTTAAACTTTAGAACCAACCTCATGTAGAAAAAACCGTAAGAACCCAACTTAGATAGAGTTAAACTTTAGATATTACCCTTATAAATTATTGTTGAGATTTATTGATATCATGTGATACTGACTATTTCTTTTCTTTTGTTGGCATGACATTTTGCATTTACAAAGGTATCGATTCACGGTCAGTTTCTAAGTTAGAGAGTTTTATTATGGAGAACGGACTTCTTGATAGAGTGGAGGGCAACGCCAACGTCCATAGATGGTCTGAGCAAACTCAATTAGAAAAGGGAGATAGTATAGCTGTGGGATACATGTCGGAGCTATCGGAGTACACTCGCATTAGTGTCACACAGAATAATCTCCAAGAGCTTAAGGATATTTGGGATCAATGGGGCAACGAGACCAAACAGTTATTCTACGGTAATTATGGAGACTTACCTTACTTGCTCGATGTTTAGGTAGATGAGCATTTGTTCTGAGCCCTCGCTCAGTTTTGGAACCCACCGTACAGTTGTTTCACTTTTTGGGAGGTAGACTTGGTGCCTACCGTAGAGGAGTACACTGCCTTGTTACGTTGTCCCAAGTTCCAGGTTGATAGAATCTATTCTCGAGCTACTAATGCCCCTACCTTTTGGAAGAAATTGATGGCTATTACAGGGACAAGCGAGCAGTGGATTACTGCCAGAATTAAAGAGAAGGGCGAGTGCAAGTGCATTTTATGGGATGCTTTGAAGGGTCTGATTTTGACACACCCTGATGAAACAAAGAGGGTAGATGTTTTTGCCTTAAGTTTGTACGGATTGATGGTGTTCCCTAGGGCTTTGGGATATGTGGATGAGGCAACCACGGATCTTTTCCATCGACTCAGTAAGAGGGTCACTTCTGTCCCTGCGATTTTGGCAGAGACATTCAGGTCTTTAGGCACATGTAGGAAAGCTGGTGCAGGTAGGTTTGTTGGTTGTGCACAAGCTTCTAGCTTGGTTCTATAGCCATTTTTGGTTGATAGATAAGGTCGTTTGTCGGGTTTTCTTCGAGGATTACTCACCGCTGAAGGACATAGTCGCTTCAACTAGGAAAGTTGATGTTCCAGAGGAGAATTGGATAGCACTACTTCAAAATCTTCAGTCGAAAGATGTTGAGTGGAGAGCTCTGTGGATGATTCCTGGTGAGATTCTTTACCGTTGCGGCAGTTTCAATTGGGTCCCTTTATTGGGAATTTGGGGTGCCATTGGTTATGCCCCCTTGCTTGTGTTGAGGCAATTTGGTTTGAGGCAGTTCGTGCCAGCAACTCATGGGCTAGCTCAAAGTGAGTTCGCATATAGAGGAGCCGATTACAAGAAAAGGGTCAGTGAGATCTCTAGCGCTTGGAATAAGACGTGTCGGTTGAAAGGAGTAGCTATTAGCCCTGCTACGACTCCAGAGTATGTTGAATGGAGAGGTAGAAGGATCAATGATAACATCTCCAAGCCAAGCGTGGAAGTAGCTTGATCGATGGAGGACTATTTACAAGTGATGCCCTCGGAGTTAGAAATTATGAAGCAGGAATTTGAAAAGAAAAATTTAGAGCTTGAGAAAAGGATAGCAAAGCTCGAAGAAGAAAAAATGTACTTGAGTTTAGACATTGATGTCCAGAAGATGGAGGTCGAAAAAGAAAGAAAGGAAAAGAGGAAAATCGAAGAGGATAGAGATGATTTGAAGGAACACTACAAAAAGGTACAGGTATCCTTGAGAAGAGCGAGAGTAGAAGGGTCTTCAGATCAGTTGCAGAAAGAGGTCCAAGAAGGAAAGGCTAGAGCTGAGTACTGGAGAAGAAGTTTCAGGAGATGCAATCGCGAAATTTGGCATTAGAAGAAGAGAATAAATGGTTGAAGTCTAAAATAACTGAGCTTGGAAGATCCCTTCGTTGGCATCGCAACCATGATTCTACGGTCGAGTTAAAAGAGCTAAAGAGTAAAGTTGAAGATTTGGAAGCAGCATTGCAGGAAGGTAAACTTTGGATCGAGCAACTCGAGACGCAAGGAGATTATCTAAAGGAAAAGCTTCATCAGTCTAGAGGGCAGATTAGAGAAAGGGATCATGTCATCGGAGAAGCCATAGCCCAGATTTGAGAGGTTGCTGAATATGTGCAGAACTTGTCAGTACGAGCCGATGTATTGAGTCTGATGTGTGGGTCATCGTCAAACATAGGAAGAAAGTTAGCCCTTTTATTAGATAGAGTTAAAACTTTGGGCATTAGGGCGAAAGCGTACTTGTAATCCATTTATATGTAAAAATATTCTTTTTCTAAATAAAGTTTTCTAAATGAGATTGAATCGAGATTGATGCCTTTGTTGCATTCATGCATTTGCATTACATCATATCATATGCATTCAAAGTTATAGAAAGACCCTAATTAGTTAAAGTTTCTTTATAAAGGTAGAAAAGAAAATCTGGAAATCACACATCCTTACGGCACTCGCACTAAAACTAAGAACATGGATCAAAGGTTTGAGCAGTTGCAAAAGGATATGCAAGACTAGTTGCAAGAGCAGTTGGCTAAAATGCAGAATGAGATGAGGGAGCAAATGATGGAAGCTCAGAGGAATATGATGGCCGAAATGGCTCAGTTACTGAGGGCCACTGATAAGGGAAAGGCTCCTATGGCCATCACTGAAGAGGAAAATGAGGGTCCTCCTCTAGGTTTTACACCACCGCATGTACCATTGCAAACTGAGGCACCTCCTAGAAGGCTATCTACTACTATGAGGCCTTAGCATGGGCCAATTGATGCTGGTGTCCATGTGAATTTCCCGGTTGGTTCAGGGTTTAATATGGGTGACAATCCTACTAATCCTCTTGTTCCCGATCTAGATATGGTGGAAAAAGAGGATTTGAAGGCCGAAGCTGCAAGGCAATTGGATGAACGCTGTAGATGGTTAGAAGAAAAGTTCAAGGCTTTGGAAGGCACTGGCAATAATCATGGGGTTGATGCCAAGGAATTAAGTCTAGTCCCAAACCTAGTGTTACCTCACAAATTCAAAATGCTAGAATTTGAAAAGTACAATGGCACTACTTGCCCAAAGGCCCACATCACAATGTTTTGCAGAAGGATGATGGGGTATGTAAATAATGATAAGCTGTTGATCTCTTGTTTTCAAGATAGTTTGATAGGTGCGGCAGCCAGATGGTACAATCAGTTGAGCCGGGCTAGAATAAGTTCATGGAGGGATCTTGCACAAGCCTTCATGCAACAGTACAATCATGTAACAGACATGACCCCCGACAGCGGAGATTACCCAAAAACATGGAGAAGAAGCCTAATGAGAATTTTAGGCAATATGCACAGAGGTGGAGAGAGGTAGCGATGCAGGTTCAACCACCACTGTTGGAGAAGGAGACCACTATGTTATTCATTAATACTCTGAAAGCCCCATTTATTACTCATATGATTGGAAGCACTACTAAAAGTTTTGCGGACATAGTTATGGCAGGAGAGATGATAAAGAATGCCATAAGAGGGGGAAGAATTGAGGGGGAGGTAGCCAAAAGATCAGCCCCAAGAAGAAAAGACAATGAGGTAAACAATACAAGTAGTTTTAATTCAAAAGCAGTCACAGTTAGCCAGCCCAAAGTAGCCACAGTTGGGCAACGAGGCTCTCAAAAGCAGGAATCCAACACTAGGCATGAGAGGATGCAATTTACATGTATACCTGTGACGTATAGAGAGCTCTATCAAAATCTATATGACGCGCATGCTATAGCCCCTTTCCATTTAAAACCATTACAACCTCTGTACCCTAAATGGTATGATGCAAATGCCAGATATGAGTATCATGCTGGAATATCGGGGCACTCAATCGAGAATTGTACTGGATTCAAGAAAGTCGTAGAGAGGTTGATCAAGAATGGGGTTTTGAAATTTGAGAGTACCTCAAATACTGAGAACCCTTTGCCGAACCATGACAATCAGGGAGTAAATGCCATTGGTGAAGCAGGTGGAAAAAGGGAAAAGAAAAATATTAATAAGATAAGGATGCCTATGAGGGTAATCTGGGAGGAGATGATGAAGAGAGGTATGTTGACATCTAAAAATACGAGAGAAAGAATGAGGGACTACGGTGAGATCCATGAAGATTGCGAGGAATTCAAGGCCTTGGTGCAAGGCTTTATAGACAACAAAGAGCTGCAGGTTTATGAAGGTAGCTCTAGTGAAAAGCAAGTATATGCGCTGGAAAATGAACAGCAAAGAACTAGAAGACCAAGGATCATTATTTCCCTGATAGGGAATAATGAAGTGGGGACACCAGCAGCACCCAAAGTCATTATCCATGCACCTACTCCTTTCCCTTACAAGGATAGCAAGAAAGTACCATGGAGTTATGACTGTAGCTTGATAATGCCGGAGGAAGGAAATGTAGCCAGCGCATCTGAAGATGTACAAATTGAAGGTTCCCATACGCGGAGTGGGAAACGTTATGATACGAGGAACGTCAGAGTGGAGCCCACAAAATCCAAGAGTGTGGAGGTAGAAAAAGAGAAAAAGAGTGAAGTACTTGTTAACGAGCCAGTGAGGGAGGAGGAGGCTAAGGAATTTATAAAGTTCCTTAAGCATAGTGAGTACAGTGTGGTCGAGCAGTTGCGTAAGCAACCAGCACGCATATCGATTTTAGCCTTATTGTTAAGCTCTGAAGTACATCGGAAAGCATTGATGAGGGTACTCAATGAGACATATGTCACTCACGATATATCTATCAATAAGTTGGACTGATTGATAAACAACATCAGCGCTGATAATTTCATCTACTTCAATGATGATGAAATTCCACTTGGGGGCATAGGGTCAACTAAGGCTTTGCACATCACCACTCGTTGCTAAGGATACACATTTCCAAGTGTACTTGTGGATAATGGTTCTGCTTTGAATGTCCTGCCGCTATCCACCTTGAATAGGTTGCCTATTGACAGTTCGCATATGAAGGCATGTCACAATGTGGTAAAAGCCTTTGACGGAACTGAAAGGAAGGTAATGGGACGAATTGACATCCCTCTGGAGATTGGACCAAATACGTATGAAGTTCACTTCCTGGTAATGGATATCAAGCCATCCTATAATTGTTTGTTGGGGAGGCCATGGATACACTCGGCAGGAGCGGTGCCTTCTTCACTGTACCAAAAATTGAAGTTGGTGACAGATGGACGCTTGATAACCATCAATGCAGAGGAGGACATTATAGCAGCCGTCACCAGTAAAGCTCCTTATGTGGAGACAAATGAGGAGGCTATCGAGTGTTCTTTTCATTCCTTGGAAATTGTTAATTCTACCTTCATTTCGGAGGGAAACGAGGTGCCGGTTCCTAGAATGTCTAGAGCAACAAGGAGGCCCTGCAAATGATGATGGGGAAAAGAGCATTGCAAGGAAAAGGATTAGGGAGACAGTTGCAATGCAGGATTCAGATCCCAAATCTGATTGAAAAAAATGACCGTTTTGGCTTAGGCTTCAAGCCAGACCATAAACATAAGAGGCAGGAGATGGAAAAACGTCAAGCAAGAAGGAAAGCGCGTTTGAATGGAGGAGAAGTGGAGTGGGAACCGATGACATTCCCACCTATATCCAAAACCTTTAAGTCAAGAGGGTTGCTGGTAGAAGAGAGTCATCAAATCAATGTTGTACATAGTGAGTGGTTGGGACAAGAAAACCTTGAGGGTATTTGCCCTTACGAACCGGGGAGCTCTCTAAACAATTGGACTGCGGAAGATCTTCCTGTAGTCTTTCAGAGTAATTCTCAAAACATGTTTATTACTCTAGGGCCTAGGAGTAGTAAGATTACATTTGTGAAAATAGGCTTATGTTCATCTATTATTATTCAAATAAAACATAACTTTTACCAATTTAAAAGAGTATTGCCTCATTTTTATTAACCAATATTCCTTTAAATTCTAAACAAACTCTTATTTTTTTATTCATAGCACATAAACGATCATTTTTAAATTCATTCATTCTTTGTATATTCTTTCATACCCCTCACAGGTCTCTAGATATCAATGATATGAGCGCTAATATCGCGCTTCGATTTCTTTGTGAGCAAGACATGTGTTTAGAGGAGCCTCAGGATTTTGAAGATGTTCAAGATTGTGACGTATCTCTCGATCTATTAAGAATGGTAAAACAAGAGGAGAAACAAATCATGCCACATGAGAAAGAGGCAATAGAGAATATAGCCCTAGAGGAAGGGAAGGAGGTGAAAATTGGAACACTGATCACTAATGACACAAGGCGTAGCTTGATTGAGTTGCTTCAGGAATTCAAAGATATCTTTGCATGGTCTTATCAGGATATGCCCGGATTGAGTACTGACATTGTAGTACATCGTATTCCGATAAGACAAGAATGTAAACCGATCCAACAGAAGTTGCGAAGAATGCGGCCAGACATTGTCCTGAAAATAAAAGATGAGGTCAAGAAGCAGTTTGATGCAGGATTCTTGCAGGAAGTGAAGTACTCTGAATGGGTAGCTAATATTGTACCTATCCCTAAGAAGGACGGGAAGGTACGAATGTGCATTGATTACAGAGATCTAAACAAAGCAAGCCCAAAGGATAATTTTCCTCTCACCACACATTGACACTTTAGTAGACAACACAATGGATATTCGTTGTTCTCCTTCATGGACTGGCTTCTCGTGATACAATCGATAAAGATGCATCCAGAGGATATGGATAAAACTACTTTCATAACATTGTGGGGCACCTTTTGTTATAAAGTAATGCCGTTTGGGCTGAAGAACGCAGGGGCAACATACCAACGAGCCATGGTAAACTTGTTTCATGACATGATACATAAGGGCATTGAGGTATACGTTAATGATATGATTGCGAAGTCGCAAACAAAAAAAGAACACATTGAGGTCTTGAGAAGATTGTTCTTAAGGTTGAGAAAATTTCAGTTGAAGCTCAATCTAGCAAAGTGCACTTTGGAGCCAGATCGGGGAAGTTATTAGGCTTCGTAGTCAGTGAAAAGGGAAATGAAGTTGACTCAGACAAGGTCAGAGCCATACGAGAGTTGCCTCCGCCACGTACTCAAAAAGAAGTTCAAGGATTCCTAGGAAGGTTGAATTACATTGCTAGGTTCATTTCACAATTGACCGAGAAATGTGATCCTATCTTTCGCCTCCTCAGAGAGCACAATCAAGGTACTTGGGATAAAGAATGCCAGAATGCTTTTGAGAAAGTCAAGCAGTATTTGTTGAATGCTCCAATGTTATCTCCACCTAGTCCAGATAAACCGTTAATACTATACTTGTCAGTGTTCAGCAATTCTATGGGATGTGTGCTTGGTCAGCATGATGAGTCGGGGAAAAGGGAAAAGGCAATTTATTATCTCAGTAAGAAATTCACTGACTGTGAAATGAGACATTCGCCAATCGAAAAGTTATGATGTGCGTTGATTTGGACCACACAGAGGTTAAGACAGTACATGCTATACCATACTACTTGGCTCATCTCAGAACTGGATCCATTAAAATACATGATGGAATCAACGGCTCTAAATGGAAGAATGGCGAGATGGCAAATTTTGCTTTCAGAGTTCGATATAGTCTACGTGAGTCAGAAGGCTATCAAAGGAAGTGCGGTGGCAGACTTCTTGGCCAGTAGAGCTTTGGAGGATTACGAGCCATTGAATTTTGATTTTCCAAATGAGGAGCTAATATGTATAGCAGCAACTGAAGATTCTCCATGGAAGCTAAATTTTGATGGGGCTTCTAATGCAGTCAAAAATGGAATTGGGGCAGTCTTGGTATCCCCGAATGGCGACCATTACCCGTTCACGTGCAAGTTGGATTTTGACTGTACAAATAATATGGCTGAATACGAAGCATGCATCATGGGGCTTCAAGTAGCCATAGAAAGAGGCATAAAAACCCTAGAAGTATATAGAGATTCTGTGTTGGTAATCTATCAACTAAGAGGTGAATGGGAGACAAGAGACCCTAAATTGATCAATTATCGAATGGTAGTTTTGGGGTTACTAAGAGAGTTCGATGACATCACCTTCAATTATCTCCCACGAGATGAGAATCAGATGGCAGATGCTTTAGCAACCTTGGCTTCAATGATTAAGGCAAACAAAGAGGAAGAGATGAGACCAATTCAAATGAGTGTCTATGAGGCCCCAGCTCATTGTTGCAACATTGAGGAGGAGGAAAAGATGATAACCCTTGGTATCAAGATATATTGCGATATGTAAGAGATCGTAAATATCCAAAGCAGGCAACTGAAAATGACAAATGAACTTTGAGAAGGTTAGCTTGTGACTATGTTTTGGATGGGGAAGTTCTGTACAAGAGAAGGAAAGACTAAGTACTTTTGAGATGTGTCAATGCTGTGGAAGCCAAGCTAATTCTAGAAGAGGTTCATGAAGGTGTATGTGGTACGCATGCAAATGGGTTCACGATGGCAAGACAAATCATGAGGTTTGGCTATTACTGGGCCACTATGGAAGGAGACTGCACCAACTATGCCAAAAAATGCCATAAGTGTCAGATTTATGGGGACAAAATTCATGTGCCACTCTCACCTTTACATGTCATGACGTCTCCATGGCCGTTTTCCATGTGGGGCATGGATGTCATCGGACTAATATCACCGAAGCTTCGAATGGACATCGGTTTATCTTCGTGGTGATTGACTACTTTACAAAATGGGTAGAGGCTGCTTCCTACGCAAATGTCACGAAGTCAGCTGTAAGTCAATTTTTGAAGAAGAAAATCATTTGTCGTTATGGAATGCATGAGAGGATCATATCCGACAATGCATTGAATTTGAACAATAAAACGATAGCAGAGGTTTGCGACCAGTTCAAAATCAAGCATCAAAACTCTTCACCCTATCGTCCAAAGATGAATGGGGCAATGGAGGCTGCCAATAAGAACATTAAGAAAATAGTGGGAAAGATGACTAAGACTTATAGGGATTGGCATGAAAAGCTACCGTTTGCACTCTTGGCCTATCGAACATCTGTTAGAACTTCTATTGGGGCAACTCCATTCTCGTTAGTTTACGGGATGGAAACAGTATTACCTATTGAAGTAGAAATACCTTTTCTCCGAATTTTAACAGAGATAAGGTTAGATGAAGTTGAATGGGTTCAGTCCCGATATGACCAGCTAAACTTGATTGAGGAAAAGAGGCTGAAAGCTATCCGACATGGTCAGATGTACTAGAAGCGTATGATGTGAGCTTATGATAAAAAGGTTCGTCCAAGGGAATTCCATGAGGGGGACCTTGTGCTAAAGAAAATCCTTCCCATTTAAAAGGACTTTAGAGGAAAATGGATACCAAATTGGGAGGGGCCATACGTCGTGAAGAAGGCTTTTTCTAGTGGTGCATTGATTTTGACAGAAATGGATGGAAAGATACTACCCAATCCGGTGAACTCAGACTCAGTCAAAAAGTACTTTGTATAAAGGAGAAAAGAATCCAAGGTGAAAACCCGCAAAGGGCACCTTGAATTTTCAAAAAAAAAAATGGAGAGGCCAAGGTGAAAACCCACAAAGGGCACCTTGTGACCAAAGGGATTTTGAGTTGAAAACCCAAAAGGGCAGCTCAAATTTTGAAGGGCACACAGCAACCTTGCTATATCTGACTTGGGAAAGAGTGAGGCACAGTGTACATTGGGGCATCAACAAAGCACTTTGGATCTTTTAAACACATGTCGAACTCAAGAAAGGTTTCATGAAGCTAATGTATAGACGCTCAAGCTGCGATATTTAGAGCATCTAATTTTTATCCTGTTTGCTATCTTTAGATTCTATTTCTTCTTAAAGATATGCTATCAGACTTATTTCCTTTATATTGTTAACAATTCATTCAAATCCAATTATTCTTAAAGATTTATTCATCTTCCGATATTCTTAAAGTATGTTGCATTGAAATAATGATAGATGAACTAAAATATTTTCACAAATGAAGTTTTGCACATTACTTTGGAATTTCTAGATAACACAAGAAGCTAAGACAGGACAATTGTTCGAGAAATTCACGTAAGTAAGGGATGAGGGAACTCGAGGGTAGATCGTAACATTGAAGGAAGGCCTACAAGCCAAGCAAGAATGAAATTTTGAATGGTGACGCTTAGGATAGGGGTCATATTCACAGCATTTTGCATCATAACACATTTAATTAGGAACATTCGATTCACTCCAATCATAGCATCCTAATTATCAAGCATAATCATTCTACAGGTTATCAAAGACGGTGTGCTAAACAACAGGGTAATTGGCCACAGTATAGCAGATCTGACCTTCAGACAATTAGACTGAAGCAAGATCCAAGATGATTTGACATCCTTGTGCTTACAAGGAATAAATCGAGGACATGGCAGATATGACTCTCGAATGTTCTCAAACAGACTGAAGATGGTTTGGAATCCTTGTGCTTACAAGGAACAGATCGAGGACGTAGCAGATATGGCTCTCAAATGTTCTCAAACAGACTCAAGATGATTTGGCATCCTTGTGCTTACAAGGAACAAATCGAGGACGTAGCAGATATGACTCTCAAATGTTCTCAAGTAGATCAAAGATGGTTTGGTGTCCTTGTGCTTACAAGGAACAAATCGAGGACATAGCAGATTAGACTCTCAGATGTTCTCAAACAAGATCTAAGATGATTTGGTATTCTTGTGTTTACAATAAACAAATCGAGGACATAGCAGATTTGACTCTCAGATGTTCTCATATATAGTAGATCTAACCTTCAGATGTTTATACTGAAGCAGATCTAAGATGGTTTGGCATCCTTGTGCTTACAAGGAACAAAACGAGGACATGGTAGATATGACTCTCAAATGTTCTCAAATAGATCAAAGATGACTTGGCATCCTTCTTCTTACAAGGAACAAATTGAGGACGTAGCAGATTTGACTCTGAGATGTTCTCAAACCGACTCAAGATGATTTGGCATCCTTGTGCTTACAAGGGACAAATCGAAGACAGGGCAGATATGACTCTCAAATGTTCTCAGATAGATTCAAGTTGATTTGGCATCCCTACAAATCGAAGAGGCAGATTCGACATCTCTAGGGAGCAGATCAAAGATATCAACATGGCAGTCATGAAATTTTGAATACCATAATTCGATAAGGCTGGACAAATTTGGTCTTTCTATGAGTCTTTGCTCGATTCCTGTTACACAGCAATGAGCAAAGAGGGGCAGCTGTAAGAGCCCAAATTTGTCCAGGCCATAAACTAAAAATAAAAGTCCATTTATACACCATTTACAAAATAAAACGAAGCTTCAAAGCCCGATAAGCCCAAAGCCTGCATACACTTATAACCCAATCAGGCCTAAACTACCCAAAGGACTCCACAAACACCGTGACCCAATTAAACTAGCTAGCCCAAATTCAAAAATTCCAATTGGCCCAGCTTGTTACACCAAGGCAGGAAACCTTAGGGTTTCTGCCTTTCTCCTCACACCGTAAACAGAAGCTTCCAGAAGCAATTTCAAACGGACACGTCTGCTCGTCTCTCACGACGTTTCATTAACCCTCCATCAGCGTCGTGATTCAACCTCCATGATCAGCGCGCGCATCTACACTAGCACGGTCACTACCGGATCCCTCGCTCGATTGCCTGCAAGAAAAGGAAACAAACAGCAGATATGTGAAAAAGTAGAGCATAAAATGGCAAGAAAATCACAGCATAGCAATCAGAGATATAGTAGACAAGGAATAGAATCGGAGATTTCTTTCCTTATGTAATGAATCCGTGGCTATAAAAAGCCCTTTGTAACCCTTGTAACGATTACGTATATAGAAAACAAGAAAGCAAATACAAACAGTTTCAAAGAAAAGGTGATTTAACCGTGTGTTTTTATCTTCTGCAACATATGCATGTATATAAACTGTTTTAGCAAAAATATAGGACTTTTTAGAGGAGAAAAGATTACCTGGGGAAAGACGAGGGTTTTAACCCTCGAACCTCCGTGTATGACGGTGCATGAGGCGCGTGTGTGCAGCCTCGCATCACGATCGGGGTCAAGACTGATCGACCCCAATCCTCTTCAGAGGATTTCTAAATTTTTTTTATGAACGGTGTAAGAATGAATACAAAGCTTTAAGTTTTGACTTATATAGCCCAACGGAAATGACACCGTTTTAGCTTAGTCTGATAGGCTTAAAACTGCGACGTTTTAGACCCCAGGATCCGCGTGTTGACCTGATTACCCGGGAAGGATCCGCGCTGTAACACCTCAAACCCGACCTAGACGTTATGGCCGAATCTGACGTGTCACACGCAGTTTAAAAATCCATGTTTCGTTTTATTATCTAAAATCGCCATCTGCTTTGCAACCAGAGTGAATGGAGGCTGGGCACCAGGTAGGTATCCGAAACAGAGGAGGTGAGCCATGAAGGCTGCTTAAGTACCAAGCTCCCGAATGGATCCAATCCTAGACATGCCCACATCCATTGCCACACTTTGGTAAACGAGTTGAAAATTTCCTTTAAGTGGTTATCTTTGTTATTCCAATTATGTGAGTCGTTGTGGTATTTTGAAAACAGGTATCATTTTGAAAACGCGTCCTAAGACTAACCCATTTGGATTAATATCAGAAAATATAGAGTTATTTAAAGATAATCCCAAATAAAAAGTTAAAATGGCCTTTTTACAACCCAAATATAAATAGTATTAAAAGTGGAGATAAACTGGAAGAAAACCGTTTATTTATTGGTAAGTCCAAACGTGATCATCATGGCCACCCCAAATCCCCTCCGGCTCCAAGTCCCCATATCAGGGCTCACCTGCAAGAATTAGAAAGAAAGGGGGGTGAGTTTGAAAAACTCAGTGTGCAACAAGCCCCCTTCAGAGCCCAAGTCAATATCAGCCTACTAGGCCTAAGCCCAAGTTCAGTTACCACATATACTGGGCCGAAGCCTTTAATCATTCATATACTGGGCCGAAGCCTTTATTTGTTCATATACTGGGCCGAAGCCTTTTCATTATTCATATCACTGGCCGAAGCCTTAACTGTAAATGATATGGCCCATAGGCCCATTTCAACATCACATGTGATAATAAAGCATGAATGCAAACCCATTTGGGGAGACTACTCAACCCACCAACCGCTACTCTCCACCCGTACCAACCAAACTCTCCATGTGGGGAATAACTCAACCCACCCAACCAAACTCTCCACTGGCAGCATAGCTGCTTTAACATATTACTAGAGGCCTAGCCTCTTTTAATAACTGGGGCAAAAGCCCTTTTCGGTAAACTGGGGCAAAGCCCTTTTTCACTTCCTCCATTCATATAAAAACCAAACCCAATGCATTTATGAATACATCATGTGCATTTCATACATATCATGTGCATATCATACATATCATAAGCATATCATATCAATCATGTATATCAAATCTCGTATATCAAATTCATAATTAAACCCTAGGGGTATAATGGTCATTTTTACCTAGGGGCAAAATAGTCATTTTCATAAAATAAAGGTAATTCCACAATTTTACCAAGTATTAGGGTTTTCCATGTTCATTAATAGTTACTATCAATTCATAGGTTTTATACCGCGATTCTGGCCCATTTTAGCGAAACTGAGTTATTGGGCCAAAACCTTTAATGGGCCCCACAAGCCGATTTAGTCATCTAGGCCTATTTATCTTATACTCTATTATGGTATTATCAGTCTCAACGTGCAATTTAACAGGTTTTCATCATCTACTGAATTTACCCAAATGGGCCCGAAAGCCCATTGGGCCCGATTTTAACCCCTCGAGGCCCAACTTACCGTAAATGCCAAACATCATGCTCTTACCTTTTCCAACATTCACGATCATCGTCTTAGAGGATCTAATTATCCGATGAGCATTTGCTTGCTCACAAGTCCTCGAAATGCCAGAATTTCGGCGTTTCGGCTTTTCGACATTTATTGAGTTAAGCTACAAAAGAAGGTTCGTTACACACCTATTTTGCGATATTCCTCGACGAGATCTCCTACACGATTTCTTCTATATTTCACCGTTAATAAATCAGCTTCCATTAATTAACCCAAAACAAGGCCATCTTATATTAGTACTTACATATTCGGCCACCCCTCAAAATGGCCCTATGAACCTTACCTTGCCGATATTGATTGACTAGATCTAGCCACTCCGGAGATCCAAGCTGATTCAAGTCAATACTACGCCTTGCTGCTCCTTCACTATATAAACCATGAAAATATTAAAAGAAGAACCCCATAAGGCCTATACCCATATTCGGCCACCTCCCTAAACCATAGGGGTTTCGGCACTTGTCAACAGCCATAAAAGAGATCGCTTAAAGTTTGAGCACTTACCACAGTCTCCTCTTCTTGAATCCACCTATGCCTAGAATATAAGAAAATTGATCACCAACAAGTGAGAAGAAGAAGAAGAAGGTTGTTTGTCAACAAAGAATCGGCACCACCTTGACTCCACAGTTTTCGACTTTTCGCGGTATCTCGGCAGAAGTAGAGATAAGGGGAAGAAACGATAGTTGAATGGAGAAAAATAGTGGGCTGGTTTTGGAAATGAAAAAAGGAAGAAGAATGCAAGGAGAGATGGTGGATTCAGCTGCAAAGGGGAAAAGAGAGAAAAGACTAGACAAAAGGGAAGAAAACGGCACAACTAATCCCTAAGTGCCAAATACTAACCTAATAACCCCTTGCAGAAATCCCTCTTGATTCCCCCTATTCGCCAACTCCTATCTCCATATCAAATCCCTAAAATCTCTCCCTTATCCCTCCCTAATCCATGCATTTGACCGATTCAAACACTCCTCTAGCAGAATCTACTTGGACTCCAACACTTACCCTTCCTGCACATAAAAATAAATGCATCCATTTGCCAACACAGAGAATCGATCCTGTGCCTTCCCTTAAGCTCCACACGCCACCTTTTTAGGAGCTTAGTGGCGTCACCCATGCCACTTTACTAAAGCTCTTTTTGTGTTGCATTCCTCCCACATCTTTACATAAGGTCGCCTAGCCAAAACCCCTAACTCTTAAGTCAAAATTTCAGAAATTCAACCGGGTTTTGGCCAACACATGAGACTTCCATAAGCCCATTTACCTACTCCAAATATGAATTTCACAACCAAATACCAAATTTTAAAAATTTTACCAAAATGTTGCGAACCGCGAATAAACTCGAAAATCAAGATGTTACAACTCTACCCTCCTTAAAGAAATTTCGGCCTCGAAATTTTACCTGATCCAAACAGTTGAGGGTATTGTTGACGCATCGCCTCTTCGGTCTCCCAAGTAGCTTCTTCCTTGCCATGGTTCATCCAAAGTACTTTCACTAGTGGAACTGACTTCCTTCTCAACACCTTGACATCACGATCCAATATTTGCACAGGTTCCTCTTCAAAAGTCAAATCCGGTTGTACTTCGATTTCTGCAACTGGTAGGATATGAGTTGGGTCAGAAAGATATCACCTTAGCATGGACACATGAAAAACGTCGTGGATACGATGCAGTTCCGATGGTAACTCTAGCTGATAAGCCACTGGTCCAATCCGCTTAACAATTCGGTAAGGCCCAATAAATCGTGGGCTCAACTTACCCTTCTTGCCAAATCTCAATATCTTTTTCCAAGGTGAAACTTTCAAAAAGGCCATATCCCCTACAGCATATTCTATATCCTTACGTTTCAGATCAGCGTAAGACTTTTGTCGATCCGCTGCCTCCTTTAACTGATTCCTAATCACCTTAATCTTGTTTTCAGTATCTGCCACCAACTCTGGCCCGAGTACTTGCCTATCCCCCAATTCTGCCCAACAAGTAGGCGAACGACACCTTTGCCCATATAGTGCCTCATAAGGAGCCATCTGAATACTTGCTTGGTAACTGTTGTTATATGCGAACTCTGCCAATGGCAAATAATCCTCCCAGCTGCCCCTAAATTCAATAACACAACCCCTCAACATGTCTTCCAAAATCTGAATAACCCTCTCTGACTGCCCATCTGATTGAGGGTGAAATGCCGTACTGAAATCTAATCGCGTTCCCAATACCTCATGCAACTTCTGCCAAAACTGAGATGTAAACCTTGGGTCTCGGTCAGAAATTATTAACGCTGGCACCCCATGCAACCGTACTATCTCTGCCACATATAACTTGGCCAACTTTTGAAGTGGGTAATCGGTTTGAACAGGTATGAAATGAGCAGACTTTGTCAGCCTATCCACAATTACCCAAACTGAGTCCTTCTTGGAAGGTGTTAATGGCAAACCACTTACAAAATCCATGGTTACCCTTTCCCACTTCCAAAGTGGTATCTTTACTAGCTGTAACAATCCTAAAGGCAGTTGATGCTCAGCCTTTACTTGTTGACACGTTAAACACTTTCTTACAAATTCAGTCACTTCTCGTTTAAGCCCAGGCCACCAATATAGCTCCCGCAGGTCTCGATACAACTTGCTTCCTCCTGGATGCATAGCACAAGGTCCACAATGCGCCTCCTTTAAAATCATCAACCTCAAATCAGAGTCCTTCGGTATACAAACTCTTCCTCAAAAACAAAGAACCCCATCACCATTTAGTCCAAAATCTAGATTTTCGCCTTTCTCAACTTGCTAAAATCGAGGAACCAACGACTCATCCATCAACTGTTGCCTCTTAATCTGCTCTACCCAAGTCGGTCTCATTTGCAACTCCACCAATAAGCTTCCATCATCATACAAGCTTAAGAGAGCAAACATCGCCTTCAACTCCGCCACAGTTCTACGACTCAATGCATCAGCCACAACATTTGCCTTAACTGGGTGGTATTCAATCTAACAATCATAGTCTTTTAACAGCTCTATCCACCTTCGTTGTCTAAGATTTAGCTCTTTTTGAGTCAGCAAGTACTTAAGACTCTTGTGATCAGTGTAAATAATGCATCTCTCTCCATATCTTAAGTGCAAAAATCACCGCTGCCAACTCCAAGTCATGAGTAGGATAATTTAGCTCATGAGGCTTAAGCTGTCGTGAAGCATAAGCAACCACTTTGCCCTCTTGCATCAACACACAGCCCAAACCTACATGTGATGCATCACTGTACACAGTGAAATCTTTGCCAGATTCTGGCTGAATCAACACCGGTGCCTTAGTCAGAACTTTCTTTAACTTTTCAAAAGCCTCTTGCTGCTTATTCGTCCAAACGAAAGGTGCTCCCTTCCTTATAAGTTTTGTTCATGGCGCTGCCAACACAGAAAATCCTTCCACAAACCTTCTATAATAACCTGCCAACCCCAGAAAGCTTAGAATTTCTGTTATAGACCTTGGTGGTTTCCACTCTAAAATCGCCTCAATCTTCCGAGGGTCTACCTTAATCCCTTCCGCAGACACAACATGCCCTAAGAAGGTTACTTCATTCAGCCAAAACTCGCACTTACTAAACTTCGCATAAAGTTGCTTTTCCCTTAGTACTTGTAACACAATCCGTAGATGCTCATCATGCTTCTCTTCCGTTTGCGAGTACACCAAGATATCATCAATAAAAACAACAACAAACTGATCCAGGTATGGCTGAAACACCCGATTCATCAAATCCATGAATGCTGCCAGTGCGTTAGTCAAGCCAAAGGGCATAACCAAAAACTCATAATGACCATATCGAGTTCTGAATGCCGTTTTATGGATATCCCCCTCTTTGACTCTCAACTGATGATATCCTAACCGAAGGTCAATCTTGGAGAACACTGAAGCTCTTTTCAGTTGATCGAACAGATCATCGATTCTTGGCAACGGATACTTGTTCTTGATTTTCAGTTTGTTCAACTGGCGATAATCAATACACATTCGCATGGTCCCATCTTTCTTCTTTACGAACAACACTGGGGCACCCCATGGAGAAGTACTGGGTCTTATAAACCCTCTGTCCAACAGTTCTTGAATCTGAGCTTTCAGTTCTACCAACTCTTTTGGTGCCATCCTATAATGTGCAATGGACACTGGAGCCGTTCCAGGTAACAAGTCGATTCCAAACTCGACTTCTCTGTTCGGAGGTAGTCCAGGAAGTTCCTCCAGAAATACATCTTGGAACTCCTTAATGGTCCTAACTGATTCCACGGTCATCTCTGCAGGTTCAACTTGACTTACAAATGCCAAAAATGCCTCACAACCTTTCTGAATCAACTTCTCTGCCCTTAAAGCCGAAACAACATTAGACAAGTAATTCCTCCACCAATGACCATTATTTCCTCATCTTTAACAGTTTTTAGCGCCATTCTCTTAACAGCACAATCCAGCGTCGCCCTATGCTTGGTCAGCCAGTCCATCCCCAAAATAAGAACAAACTCCCCAAATGGCAGCTCTATCAAATCCCCTACAAATATCTCACCTTGTGTCTCTAAAGGTACTTCCTTAAAGAGTTTATTTACCTTAACCGAGTGTCCCAAAGGACTTATTACTGATACCCCACTCAGATCTCCTCAGGAAGCACATCCAATGCCCCAGATACATCACAAGCAACATACGAGTGGGTAGAACCCACATCAACCAAAGCAGTGTAAGGCTTGCTATGAATAAGGAACGTACCAGTTATAGCATCAGGAGCGTCACCTTCCTCACGACATCGTGCAACATAAACCAACGCCGACTGTCGAGCCTCAGCTTGTCCAGCACCCCTGCCAGATGCTCCACGTCCTCGTCCACCACCATTTCCACCTCTACCTTGCCCACGGCCCATCGGTGGCGGTGGTCCTTCTCGCTGTGGTTGAACACCTCTCTGCTCCGCAACTTGATCCTGAGCTACTCTCCGAGGACACTCTCTGAACTTATGCTCCTTTGACCCACATCGAAAACACGCTCCAGTTTGCTTCCAACACTCCCCCATATGTGCTCTACCACAGTCCTTGCAAACCTGTAGCTTAAAAGTATTTCCCGGAGCTGGCTCCTCCACTCTAGCTCTTTTAACATTTCTATCTGCGATGCACAAAGGTCCAGAGTCCCTTCAGATCTGGGTCGATCCCTCTCACGATTTCGTCGTTCAGTCTGTTTTACTTCCTCGGCTATCTTAGCCTTCTCCACTAATGTAGCGAAATCACGCTCCCTCTGTGGAGCTATCAACACTCTAAGCTCATCGCGGAGACCATCCTCGAATCGAACGCTGCGCTCATATTCAGTCGCAACTATCCCGCTAGCATATCGACTCACCTCAAGAATTCCGCTAATACTCCGCAATGATCCCTATTACCCTCGAGCCGATTCAAAATTTCCTTTCTACGGGCATCCACATAGCTCGCCTCCAACATACCTTCCTTAAAAGCGGACTTGAACAGCTCTCAAGTCACACGCTCGATTGGAGTACTCTCCTCATACGATGATCCACCACCGATATGCCTCATCTCTTAGCAATGACACGGCTCCTTCAGCTTTTGCTCCACAGAGCAATCGAGGTTATCCATAATCCGCTCCGTTGCCTCTAACCAATACTCAGCCACGTTTGGGGCTACTCCGGATACGCCCCTAAAAACCTCTGCTCTATTACCCCTGAGTCGCTCGGAGATGGATCCTCTATTTATCTTGTCCCTCTGCTAGCTCCAAAGAAACCCTTTCTAGGACCCTTAGCATTGCTTGGGACAAAGCATCGTCCCCATGGCCTTGGTCCATATGACCCGATCTCGCTTGTCCAGGCACAAATGTCTCTCACCGGCCTATGCCTTAAGGATGAAGATTCAGCTTTCACTCTTCCACGACCAAGTCTACTTCCACGGCCTCGTCCACGCGTACCCCTTGTACTCATATCGAATTATCTGATTACGAATTTTATGATATTAGTCAATTATTTCAGTTTTTTATTAAGAGATGTCTTCTGGTAGTTCAGGGATTGTTTACAGCCTCAATCCTACTATTTTACAGCTCTACCCTATCTACAGTATCATAGTAGGGCTTCAGTTTTATCCACAACATTTTATCAAAATTCACTAACGTAAAAGTAAGGGTACTTACAGACTTGGTGCCGGGGATTCTGTGTGCCACGTCTTTCTTCAAACTATTTAGAAAATAAAAACATGCATTTCGTTAAAAATAATTTTTTTTCCAAAACTGATTTAAAGTACCTCAGTTTTAAAATTCTCGATTTTAAACCCATTTAAAAATAGAAAAACTTGAACATCTTTGAAAAACTTACCATTTCCCAAATATACCCTTCTTAGGCCTAAGTTTAAAAAAAAAATTCAGACCCGATCTACAGCGGAGTTGTTGCAACTTGGCTCTGATACCACTAAATGTAACACCTCAAACCCGGCCTGGACGTTATGGCCGAATCTGACGTGTCACACGCAGTTTAAAAATCCATGTTTCGTTTTATTATCTAAAAACCGCCTATTGCTGGCTAACCAGAGTGAATGGAGGCTGGGCACCAGGTAGGTATCTGAAACAGAGGAGGTGAGCCATGAAGGCTACTTAAGTACCAAGCTCCCGAATGGATCCAATCCTAGACATGCCCACATCCATTGCCACACTTTGGTAAACGAGTTAAAAATTTCCTTTAAGTGGTTATATTTGTTATTCCAATTATGTGAGTCGTTGTGGTATTTTGAAAACAGGTATCATTTTGAAAACGCATCCTAAGACTAGCCCATTTTGATTAATATCAGAAAATATAGAGTTATTTAAAGATAATCCCAAATAAAAAGTTAAAATGGCCTTTTTACAACCCAAATATAAATAGTATTAAAAGTGGAGATAAACTGGAAGAAAACCGTTTATTTATTGGTAAGTCCAAACGTGATCATCATGGCCACCCCAAATCCCCTTCGGCTCCAAGTCCCCATATCAAGGCTCACCTGCAAGGATTAGAAAGAAAGGGGGGTGAGTTTGAAAAACTCAGTGTGCAACAAGCCCCCTTCAGAGCCCAAGTCAATATCAGCCTACTAGGCCTAAGCCCAAGTTCAGTTACCACATATACTGGGCCGAAGCCTTTAATCATTCATATACTGGGCCGAAGCCTTTATTTGTTCATATACTGGGCCGAAGCCTTTTCATTATTCATATCACTGGTCCGAAGCCTTAACTGTAAACGATATGGCCCATAGGTCCATTTCAACATCACATGTGATAATAAAGCATGAATGCAAACCCATTTGGGGAGACTACTCAACCCACCAACCGCTACTCTCCACCCGTACCAACCAAACTCTCCATGTGGGGAATAACTCAACCCACCCAACCAAACTCTCCACTGGCAGCATAGCTGCTTTAACATATTACTGGAGGCCTAGCCTCTTTTAATAACTGGGGCAAAAGCCCTTTTGATGGCTCAGGGCAAAAGCCCTTTTTCACTTCCTCCATTCATATAAAAACCCAACCCAATGCATTTATGAATACATCATGTGCATTTCATACATATCATGTGCATATCATACATGTCATGTGCATATCATACATATCATAAGCATATCATATCAATCATGTATATCAAATCTCGTATATCAAATTCATAATTAAACCCTAGGGGTATAATGGTCATTTTTACCTAAGGGCAAAGGTAATTCCACAATTTTACCAAGTATTAGGGTTTTCCATGTTCATTAATAGTTACTATCAATTCATAGGTTTTATACCGCGATTCTGGCCCATTTTAGCGAAACCGAGTTATTGGGCCAAAACCCCTAATGGGCCCCACAAGCCGATTTAGTCATCTAGGCCTATTTATCTTATACTCTATTATGGTATTATCAGTCTCAACGTGCAATTTAACAGGTTTTCATCTTCTACCGAATTTACCCAAATGGGCCCGAAAGCCCATTGGGGCCGAGTTTAACCCCTCGAGGCCCAACTTACCGTAAATGCCAAACATCATGCTCTTACCTTTTCCAAAATTCACGATCATCGTCTTAGAGGATCTAATTATCCGATGAGTGTTTGCTTGCTCACAAGTCCTCGAAATGCCAGAATTTTGGCATTTCGGCTTTTCGGCATTTATTGAGTTAAGCTACAAAAGAAGGTTCGTTACACACCTGTTTTGCAATATTCCTCGACGAGATCTCCTACACGATTTCTCCTATATTTCACCGTTAATAAATCAGCTTCCATTAATTAACCCAAAACAAGGCCATCTTATAATAGTACTTACACATTCGGCCACCCCTCAAAATGGCCCTATGAACCTTACCTTGCCGATATTGATTGACTAGATCTAGCCACTCCGGAGATCCAAGCTGATTCAAGTCAATACTATGCCTTGCTTCTCCTTCACTATATAAACCATGAAAATATTAAAAGAAGAACCCCATAAGGCCTATACCCATATTCGGCCACCCCCCTAAACCATAGGGGTTTCGGCACTTGTCAACAGCCATAAAAGAGATCGCTTGTTTGAGCACTTACCACAGTCTCCTCTTCTTGAATCCGCCTATGCCTAGAAGATAAGAGAATTGATCACCAACAAGTGAGAAGAAGAAGAAGAAGGTTGTTGGTCAACAAAGAATCAGCACCACCTTGACTCCACAGTTTTCGGCTTTTCGCGGTATCTCGGCAGAAGTAGAGATAAGGGGAAGAAACGATAGTTGAATGGGGAAAAATAGTGGGCTGGTTTTGGAAATGAAAAAGGGAAGAAGAATGCAAGGAGAGATGGTGGATTCGGCTGTAAAGGGGAAAAGAGAGAAAAGACTAGACAAAAGGGAAGAAAACGGCACAACTAATCCCTAAGTGCCGAAATACTAACCTAATAACCCCTTGCCGAAATCCCTCTTGATTCCCCTATTCGCCAACTCCTATCTCCATATCAAATCCCTAAAATCTCTCCCCTTATCCCTCCCTAATCCATGCATTTGACCGATTCAAACACTCCTCTAGCAGAATCCACTTGGACTCCAACACTTACCCTTCCTGCACATAAAAATAAATGCATCCATTTGCCAACACAGAGAATCGATCCCATGCCTTCCCTTAAGCTCCACACGCCACCTTTTTAGGAGCTTAGTGGCGTCACCCTTGCCACTTTACTAAAGCTCTTTTTGTGTTACATTCCTCCCACATCTTTACATAAGGTCGCCTAGCCAGAACCCCTAACTCTTAAGTCAAAAATTCAGAAATTCAACCGGGTTTTGGCCAACACATGGGCCTTCCATAAGCCCATGTACCTACTCCAAATATGAATTTCACAACCAAATACCAAATTTTAAAAATTTTACCAAAATGTTGCGAACCGAAAATAAACTAGAACATCAGGATGTTACACGCGCATTCTTGAGAATTGGGTTAATTACCCAATTGATCCTTCTTCCCCTTTTTTTGTTTACAATTAAGCTTTATTTTGTTTATGATATAGCCCTATTATTTTGTTTTAGTTTAAATTTAGTCCTAATGGTTATTACATATTGGAAACGGCGTCGTTTAGGATTAGGGCAAATTGCCCAGTGAGTCCTTAGCCATTTTAATTCTTGCGAATCAGGCCCAGAACTTATACTATTTCATAAATTGGCCTTATAATTCTATTTAAATTCAATTTTTACCCTTGTTTTACTACTTTTAAATTTTGTTATTTTATTTTATATAATTTATTTATTATTTTCTAAAAAAACTACACATATATTATTATTAAAATATTACTTATATTTTTATCATATATTATTTTCCTATATATATCTATACTATTTTATATCATTTAATGTATTAATATCCTATTCTTTATATTATCTTTCATTTTAACAATATATTATTATTATTTTACATTATTATTTATATGGTTATTATATTTTTATCTATGTCATATATTAATAATTTATACATATATGTATACTATATATTATACATACATATTATATATTATTTTATATTTTTATGTCATTTTTTTATACTATTATTTTTACCTATATGTTATTATCATTAAAGATTCTAACTTGTATTACATACTTACTTTTATATATTAATAATTACTTTATTCATATTCTATTATTACATATTTTAAGGATATTGCGACATTATAATTTGTATAACATGTATATTTCATCATTAATTATTTATTTTATCTTATGCTAAACTTACATTATAATTATTATTATAAATATAAATTCTTATATATTATTTTTCTAAAACAATATATTTTTTAAATTCTGTTATTATATATTACATATTATATAAAATACTATTTTGAAATTATTAATATCACATTTTAATTATATGCATACTTTGTTAATGATTATTAATTTTATTTATATATATTAGTTCTTTTATATATTTTTATATTGTATGTATCATGGGTGTGTTAAATGTTATTTTTATTATTATATGTTATATTTTGTAAACATGCATATTGATATTATATTTCTTCTATTTGTATGTCATACATTATCTAATTATTATTTTCTTATATATCATGCATTATTTAATTATTACTTTATATGTTTATATATTTTGTTTGTTCATTCTCAATACATGCTATATATATCTTTGTATACATATTGTTAATATTTGCTTTATATGTATTATTTTATATGTATGTATCTAATACACGATCTTTTTATCATTGCCTTCATTTTTGTTTAAATGCACGTATTATTTACCTCCTACAATAATATATTATTATGATTTATAATGTAATACAATTCTCCAAACATCATCTTTAAAAAGATAAGACTCCAAAATTTTCAAAAAATATAAAGGCAATGCTTGGTGTTTGGAAATTTCGAAAAAGTAGTGCCCTAACTTATTGGGTTGCAACTTTTCTCGTTAAGTTCGAATAGTCAAGTACCCTTCTAAGTTTTTAAGGGTTTTCAAAATATAAGTGACTGTCTTAGAACCGCAAAGTGATATGTCCTAACTTACTGGATGTAGCATTTTGTTGTTTCGAGATAGGGATTTCTAAAAACGCTAACTTATAGTAAATACTTTGATATAAGTGAACCCAAATTTTCAAATATTTCAAAGAGGATTACATCTTAAATTTTTAATTTTCGACATTAAAGACATTTTGATAATCAATTAGGTACCAATTTTTTAGGCGTTACGAGGGTGCTAACCCTTCCTCGTATGTAACCGACTCCCGAACCCATTCTTTTGATTTCGTAGACCAAAACCAACGATTTTAAAACAAATGTTTTAAAGGTGATCCAATCACACCTAAAAAGATTGGTGGCGACTCCTGTTTTTCGTTTTTTTAAAGTCGATTCCGATTTTCCAAAAACTTGATTTAAAAATGGTTTCGACACCTTTAGACATCCTTAACTGTATCGAATAAATATCTACTTAAATGCCCTTTTCATTATGAATAATGTCATGCAACCCAAACTTTTGAATTAGAAATCTTATCCCATACCACGGTTCTTATTAAAATAAAACGGGAACAATATTAATAATAATGGTACTAATAATATTTTTTTTAATAGTTATTTAAGAGTTTAATTAGGATTATTTTTTTATTAAATAAATATTTAGGATTTATATTTGAAGCATTCAGTTAAAAATGAAACCCTTTTCTCGCATATGACAATTAAGGGGAGAGGGGATTTTTATTTTTTTCTTATTTAATTTTCAATAAAAGTTTTCTTTTCTTATATGTATTTTTTTTATTATGCATAACTAAATTTTAAATCTAATTTTAGGCCAAAAATTATTTCAATGTTAGAACTATTAAATTTGAAATCATAATTACACTCTTTACTTTGGTTTTCCTTAACTTTCCAGTTTAGGAGGTAGATTCAGCCATCTCATAACGTCATTTTAGAATCAAATCAAGAAGGATGCTCCTTGATTCAATGTTGGACGTCATACTGTTAGTGAATCAATATGATCTATAATTTCATATTTTTCGAAACCACCTCTGTATAAAAACGGGATATTTGAAAAGACAGGAGTCGCCACCAACCTTTTAAAGTGTGATTGGATCACTTTACAAAACATTTTGGTCTACGAAGTTATGAGAAAATAGGTTCGGGAGTCGGTTACACACGAGGAAGGATTAGCACCCTCGCAACGCCCAAAATTGGTACCAAATTGAATCATTTTGCCTTAATGTCAAAGGTTTAAAAGAATTTAGAAATAAGATCTCTTTTAAAACCGTAATAGTTTGAGTTAAAAAGAATCAAGATTGCTTTGTTTCAAAAGGATATAAACATCACATCCAGCATGATTGGACACGATATTCTCAAACTTTCGTAACTAAAATCATCTTGTGATTTTCAAAACTTATTTAGAAGGATATTTTAGGCATTTAGACAAACGGGAAATCGCAACCCAGCATGTTAGGGCACTACTTCCCGAATTTCTAACTACCAAAAAACATTGCCTTATTTTTTAAAAAATCTTTTTGGATCAAATGAAATATAAAAGTTTTTTAAAATGATGATGCATTTAATATATTACAAAGGGTCAATATTTAATAAGTTAACCTACATAATACCTACTTTAACATTCCATGCACATATAATATAAAAAAATTGATGAATAATGGCATAAATTACACAATATACATTATCATCTTATGCATATTAATATACATTATCGTCTTATGCATATATGATCATAGATAACATAAATGTACATGCATTATCGTTACATGCAAAAGACAACATAGAGCATAATGAATACAACAATATAAATTGCATGATATATATATATATAATAATATTTTATGCAAATGTAACTTAAATTAACATAAATAATTAATTTTTATGCGAATATGTAAAAACAAAAAAAAAAAAGCAAATTATCTAGGAAAATTTAACCTACTAAAACAATACTAAAAGAAAAGAAAACAAAAATAAATAAGCAAATTATAAACATATAAAATATAAATAAAATAAAATAAAAATAAAGATATTTAAAAATATTTAGAATAATATAAGAATGATAAAGGAGAACCCCCTTTTCTTTTAAAAAATGATTAATATATATAAATCATATTATAGGATATAATAACTTAATATATTTAAAAAACAAGTGCTAAATATTGATATTACACATATTTATTTAATAATAAGAATTAAAAAACATATGTAATTAATGAGTAATAAAATAATGTATATTTTATAATAAAATAAAAGTAGTATAAGGAATAATATATAGTAAAATATATACATATAATAAAATTTATAAACCAAATATATAATAATATAAACAATATGATAAATAATACATAAAATAATATATATATTAAAATGTCTGTAATATAATATATAATAATGTATAATAATATAATAAATAATATACAAAGAAGAAAAAAATAATATATATACTTTTATATATATAACTAATGTTTATAAAAATATATATAGTATTAAAATAAATCGAATTTATAAAAAAAAGGGATTAAAATTTAATTTAATATTAAAAAAATTTAGGGTTAATTACAAATAAATGAAAAAATTTTGGGCCTAATTGAAAGGCGCGTTAAATCAGAGGGACTCATTGGGCAATTAGCCCTGTAGTAACCCAAATTTGACCGGGCTGAAAACAGAATAAAAGAATTAAATAAATAAGTATTTATTTGTTTAAAATGTCCATTTAAAAGTCTAATTACAAAGCCCAAGTGTTTTTGGTTCAATACAGAAGCACTACCCGTGTACCCGGTTACACCCAAATACAATCTAAACCCAATACTTACGAGACCCAATACCTACTGAGACCTAATACCCTAACCCAATTACAAGGTGGCCCATTGGCCCAAATTTTTAAAGCGAGGAACCTAGGGTTTCGCCTTTTCCCTCAAATGCCAGAACAGGATCCGTAAGGCGCGTGCACGTCATCGTGGCCGTTCCAACTCCCGACGCAAGAGCCATCAATGGCCTGTCCCCTCACGTCACCCCACCGCCCTAATCAATGAGTCAGTCCGAAGCGCTGTACTTGCTTGAACGTCACCACCGCCGATGCACCGTAATACTAGGCCTCACCTCCAACCTCGGTACCTCCTTTGACGCCGAGATCTCTGCAAAAGAGACTATCTTCTGGTCATCAGTGCACAAATGGGCATCTTCCGAGATTCGAATCCATGACAGCAAGCCCAGCCACCGAGATCTTTGTGAGTTACTTGCAAGAAAAGGAAACAAACAGCAGATACGCGAAAAAACAGAGCAGGAAATGGCAAGAAAACCACAGCATATCAGTCAAAGATACAGAAGACACGAAATGGAAAGAAATCGTAGATTTCTTTCCCAGAATATGTAAGGGACTAAGGCTATAAAGCCTTCCCTTTCACTTGTAAAGGGGGATATATACACACAAATAGATAGACAGAGAAAAAACAAGAGGCATAGATAGACAAATATACACAGAAAACGTCATAAAAAATTTTGTATTCGATCAAAAGGCAGAGAAATAAAGCAGATCTTTTTGAAAGGGTAATAGATCGTCTCTTTTATTTTGTTTTCAGTTTTATTGGTTTACTTCTTTTGCATGCATAACATATTTAAGTTTTTTTTTTAAAAAACAAAAAGGAAAGAAATAAAGAAAAGAAGAACAGTACCTTCTGTTTCACCTCGGAAAGACGAACCTTTTAAGTCCCGAACGCTATACACGGCAGAGTCGGTAACAGCGCGTAAGGGGAAACACGGTGGTCCGATGAACGGAGGACCACTGGGTAAGGGCCAAAGCTCAGGAGAGCCAGGAAGGCTCAGAGAGAATTCTCAGATTTTTTAAAAAGGGGGACCGAGATGATTTTTTGGCCTAATATCGGGCTTATATAGCCCTTTTAAAATGGTCCCGTTTTGATTTAGTCCCATAAGCCAAAAACGATGTCGTTTTAAGGCCCAAGGATCCGCGTGTTGACCCGTGACCCGGGAAGGATCCGCGTGTTTTTTAGTAGAGGTTTAATTTCCCTAATGGTCCTTCCAAATTTTTTAATTTTTTAATTTCATTTTTAATTCTTTATAAATTATCCCTAAGGTTTTATTTCGGTTTTAATTTAATCCTAATTGTGGCCACTTTAAGGTCTAGGTTAAAACGGTACCGTTTTGGGACAAGGGAAAATTTCCCGATGAGTCCGTAATATTTTAATGGGCATTTCAATTAAGTCCCAATCCGTTTCTTTTATTATCAAATTAACCACTGATTTTTATTTACATTTAATTTTAGTCCCTTTATCCCTTTTAAATTATTTATAACTTATTTATTTTAAATTGTATATATGATTTTATTTTAATATAAATATATGTATTATATTTTATATTATTATTTACTTATATTATTATTATATTTTAAACTTTATTATATTACTTCATATTTTTATATTATCATATTAATATATATTTTAACATATATCATCACTTATATTATATTTTTGTCAAATAATGGTTATATACTTTTATATTATTATTATTTTACATTATAATACATATTATTTCATATTATTATTATCTATTATATATTTTCATATATTATTATTCACATTATCATTTTTATATCTAATTGGTATTGAATATTTTACTAATTATATTTATATTCTTAAAAAAAAAACCTATGTATTTTTTTTATAATCCCAAAACTAAAGTTATTTATATTACGTTGCTAGAAATTGAATTTTAATTATATTCACACATTTTTTTAAAAAATTACTCACTTTATTTTATATTTTAATATATATATTAAACCTTTTTTTATATTATTTCAATATATTAAATGTTGGTCTCATAATTTTATTAAATGTTGAGTGCTTGACATATTATTATTTTTATTGTATTTTTTATATATATATGTGTCAAATTGTATATTGTAATAGCCCAAATTTGACTGGGCTTTAAAATCCAAAAGCAAAAATAATAAAATATTTCAAAAGTCCATTCAAAAATAAACAGTCCAGGTTACAAAACCAAATAAACTATCCCTACCTAGCAAGCCCACTATTGCTATCCAAAACCTTAAAGCAGTCCCGTAGCCCAAATACAAAAGCCCCTACCCGATTACAATACCCAACAAGCCCAGACCTAAACCCAAAACCTAAAATTTCCAGCTAGGGTTTCCAACCCTAGCTCTGTCCCCTCGCGCCGCAATTGCTTCTGGAAGATTCAGGGAGCGTCTGTCTAGCTCCCGAATCAAGGCCACCATCGATCATGCCCCCATCAATGTTTCAGCTACCCTTCATCGGTGCCGTGATTTCAGGCCCCGTATCTCATTGAGGCGCAAATTGACACCGTGATCAGTGCCCTTTCTTCTCCCCGATCGTCTGCAAAAGGAAACAAAAGGGAACAGAACCAACAGATATGGTAAGGAAATAAAATAAAAATGTAAATACGCTGTGAACAGTTGCTATAAAGCCTGAATATCTTCATTGTAAAAAAGAAAAAAAGGAGGGAATTTTTGAGCATACATACACATATTCGTAAAGAAAAAGGATTCAAGCAGTTTCTTTGAAAGGTGATTCAAGTTTTTTTGTTATTCTGTTGTTTTATTTTTTTTTTTTAAAACAGGAACATAAATCGATCTTTGGCAAAAAACTGTTAAATAATCTAAAAAAGAGGTTACCTGTGACTTACCAAGGAAAGCGAAGGCTTTTAGCCTCTTGAACCTCCGTGTATGACGGCGCGTGAGCCCGTGTAGGACCAATGGCCGGAGTGGCCAGACCCCTGGGCTCCCTTCCTCCCTCTCTCTTTCAGAGATTTTCTCTGAGTTTTTTTTTTAAACAGGCTTCTAAATGATTTGTTTTAAGTGAAATTTGGTTTATATAGCCCTAGAGAAATGACGCCATTTTAGCTTAGTCTGATAAGCTTAAAACGACGACGTTTTAGGACCCTAGGATCCACGCGTTGACCCGATTACCCGGGGAGGATCTGCGCATTTTTAAAGATTGGGTTAATTTCCCAATTGGTCCTTCCACCTTTTTGCATTTATAATTATGCTTCTATTTCTAATTTAGCCCTAATGAATTAATTTTATGTTTAATTTAGTCCTTTTTGTCCCTTTTAATTAATTTATAGCTTATTTATTTTAAGCTTTATACATATATTATTCTTTATTATCTATTACATTTTGTTTATATATATCCTATATTATATTTTAACAATATATTATTTCTTATTATTATATATTATTTTTCACAAATTATTATTATTATTTTACATTATTATTTCTATATTATT
Source organism: Gossypium anomalum (assembly GCA_025698475.1). Taxonomy (NCBI): domain Eukaryota; kingdom Viridiplantae; phylum Streptophyta; class Magnoliopsida; order Malvales; family Malvaceae; genus Gossypium; species Gossypium anomalum. Next base: position 73,150,868 of record CM046968.1, read on the forward strand.
ATTATAGTTTTACTTGTATTATGTATTTATTAATTATTTATATATATTATTTTTACATATATATACTTTCATAATTTTATAGTACGTCATTTTTGTATATTTCTTATTTCCTATATATATTTATATTTTATTTTATTATATAACATTTATTTTTATTTTTATTCTATATTACTTTTTTTATATATATTATGTATATCATATATTATCTATTATGTTATTTATGTTTATATTATTCATTATATTATTTAAAATTTGTAAATTTGTAAATTAAATTATATTTTTAACTCATATTATACACATATTAAATTATTAATTAATTATTTATTATGTATTATTTTAAAATGATATTTTTATATTATGTGTTATTTTATAAATTCTTTTACATACTTTTATTTTATATTCTTTTAAAACCCAATATGTTTTATCATTCCTTTATAAATATTTTGTTATTATGTTTTATATATTGTATAGCAAATACTATTTTAAGATTATTATTAAATATTACGTCTTTATTTGTGTTATTTGTATATTTTGTTAACAATAACTCATTTCATTTTTTTTATATATATATTGCATATATCATGTGTTATATGTTATTTTATATTTATTATTCGATATTACATTTCACAAACATGTACATTGATATTGTATTACTCTTTTTTTTTTTTGTATATCATGCATTATTTAATTATTACTTTGTATGTTTGTATGTTTTGCTTATTCATTCTCAATACATGCTATATATATATATATCTTTGTATGCATATTGTTAATATTTGCTATATATTATTTTTATATGCATGTATCTAATATATGATCTTTATATTATTGCTATCATTTTGTTTAAATGCATGATTTATTTACCTACTACAATAATATGTAATTATGTATGATTTATAATGCAATACAATTCCTCACGCACCATTTTTTTTAATAAACGAAACTTCAAAGTTTTAAAAAAATAAAAAGGCGATGCTTGGTGTTTGGAAATTTCGAGAAAAGTAGTGCCCTAACTTATTGGGTTGCGACTTTTCATGTTGAATTCGAATAATCAAGTACCCTTCTAAGTTTTTAAAGGTTTTCAAAATGCGAGCAACTGTCTTGGAATTTCAAAGCAATATGTCCTAACTTACTGGATGTGGCGTTTTGTTGCTTCAAGATAGGGATTTCCAAAAAGCTAACTTAGTGTCAATATTTTGATATGAGTGAACTCCAATTTTCAAAATCAAAATATTTTAAAGAGGATTATATCTTAAAATTTTTGAATTTCTGACATTAAAGACACTTGATAATCAATTAGGTACCAATTTTTGGGCGCTACAAGGGTGCTAATCCTTCCTTGTACGCAATTGACTCCCGAACCTGTTCTTTTGATTTCGTAGACCAAAACTGATGATTTTAAAACAAAAATGTTTTAAAGGTGATCCAATCACACCTAAAAATATTGGTGGCTACTCCTATTTTCGTTTTTAAAATCGATTCCCATTTTTCAAAACTCGATTTTAAAAGTGTCTCGACAGCTTGGCGACTCCACTGGGGACGTTTAAGAGAGTCAAGCCGTGTAATTGATTATCTCTTGTCTTAATGTCAGAAATTAAAAATTTTAAAATTTAATCCTCTTTGCATTACATGTGTTTGGATTTTTGCATGTGTTGCTATTTTCTAATACGCATTGCATTTGCATGACCGTTGTGGTCACACCCTTAAGTGGGAGTGAAAAGCTACGCCTTCGTGAGGTTTTTGCCTCCGTGCAGGATAGTGGATCACTTTCGGGATACATCCGTACCTATGGTTTCGTGAGATTTTCATCTCCGTGTAGCCATAGGGAAATGTATTCCCCTGAACTAAACTCGATTCAAATGAGCCTATAATGGGTGAGGATCGAGGAATCTGCTAGTTCGGGTACCTCAAACTTTAAAACCAACTTCATATAGAAAAACCGTAAGAGCCCAACTTAGATAGAGTTGAATTTTAGATATTACCCTTATAAATTATTGTCGAGATTTATTGATATCATGTGATACTAACTATTTCTTTTCTTTTGTTTGCATGACATTTTTGCATTTACAAAGGTATCGATTCACGGTTAGTCTCTAAGTTAAGAAGTTTTGTTATGGAGAACGGACTTCTTGATAGAGTGGAGGGCAACGCCAACGTCCATAGATGGTCTGAGCAAATTCAATTAGAAAAGGGAGATAGCATATCTGTGGGATATATGTCAGAGCTGTTAGATTATACTCGTATTAGTGTCACACAGAATAATCTCCAAGAGCTTAAGGAAATTTGGGATCAGTGGGACAATAAGACTAAACAGTTATTCTACGGTAATTATGGAGATTTACCTTACTTGCTCGATGTTCAGGTAGATGAACACTTGTTCCGAGCTCTTGCTTAGTTTTGAAACCCGGCGTACAGCTGTTTCACTTTTGGGGAAGTAGACTTGGTACCTACCGTGGAGGAGTACACGGCCTTACTTCATTGTCCCAGGTTTCAGATGGATAGGATCTATTCTCGAGCCGCTTGTGTCCCTACCTTTTGGAAGAAATTAATGACTATTATGGGGATGAGCGAGCGGTGGATCACGGCCAGAATTAAAGAAAAAGGGGAGTGCAAGTGCATTTCGTAGGACGCTTTGAAGCATTTGATTTTGACGCACCCTGATGAGACGAAGAAGGTAGATGTTTTTGCTTTAGGTTTGTATAGACTGATGGTTTTCCCTAGGGCTCTGGGATATGCGGACGAGGCAACCACGGATCTTTTTCATCGACTCAGCAAAAGGGTCACTTCTGTCCCTGCGATTTTGGCGGAGACATTCAAATCCTTAGGCGCGTGTATGAAAGCTGGTGCAGGCAGGTTTATAGGGTGTGCTCAGTTACTTTTGGCTTGGTTCTACAACCATTTTCGATTGATAGATAGGGTGGTTTGTCGGGTCTTCTTTGAGGATTACTTACCGTTAAAGGACATAGTAGCTTCAACTAAGAGAGTTGATATTCCAGAAGAGAATTGGATAGCACTGCTTCAGAACCTTCAGTCGAAAGATGTCGAGTGGAGGGCTCCGTGGATGATTCCTGGTGAGATTCTTTACCGATGTGGCAGTTTCGATTGGGTCCCTCTGTTGGGAATATGGGGTGCCATTGGCTATGCCCCTTTGCTCGTACTAAGGCAGCATGGATTGAGACAGTTCATACCAGTGACTCATGGATTGGCTCAAAGCGAGTTTTTATACAAAGGAGCCGATTACAAGAGGAAGGTTAGTGAGGTTTCTAGTGCTTGGAATAAAACTTGTCGGTTGAAAAGAGTAGCTATTAGCCCTGCTACGACACCGGAATATGACGAATGGAGAGGAAGAAGGACTAATGATAATATCCCTAAGCCAAGCAGAGAAGGAGCTCGACCGATAGAGGAATATCTGCGAGTGATGTCCTCGAAACTAGAAATCATGAAGTAAGAGTTCGAGAGAAGAAACTTGGAGCTTGAGAAGAGGATAGCAAAACTTGAAGAAGAAAAGATGTACTTGAGCTTAGATGTCGATGTTCAAAAGATGGAGGTCGAGAAAGAAAGGAAAGAAAAGAGGAAGATTGAGGAGGACAGAGATGATTTGAAAGAACATTACAAAAAGGTACAAGTATCCTTGAGAAGAGCGAGAGTACGAGGGTCTTCAGATAAATTGCAGAAGGAGGTCCAAGAGGAAAAAGCTAGGGCCAAGTATTGGGAAAAAAGGTTCCAAGAAATGCAGTCGCAGAATTTGGCATTAGATGAAGAAAATAAAGGGTTGAAGACCAAGGTAATTGAGCTTGGAAAATCTCTTCGTTGGCATCGAAACCGTGACTCTACGATCGAGTTAAAAGAGCTAAAAAGTAAGGTTGAAGGTTTAGAAGTGGCATTGCATAGTAGTAAACTTCGGATTGAGCAGCTCGAGGCGTGAGAAGGTTATCTGAAGGAAGAACTTCATCAGTCTAGAGGACAGGTCATAGAAAGGGATCACGTCATGGGTGAAGCTGTAGCCCAGATTCGAAAGGTTGTGGAATATGTGCAAGACTTGGCAATATGAGCTGATGTATTGAGTCTAATGTGTGGATCGTCGTTGGATATAGGATGAGAGTTAGCCCTTTTATTAGAAAGAGTTAAAACTTTGGGCATTAAGGCAAAAGCGTATTTGTAATCCATTTATATGTAAAGATATTCTTTTTCTAAATAAAGTTTTCTAAATGAGATTGGATCGAGATCAATGCCTTTTTGCATTCATGCATTTGCATTACATCACATTATATGCATTCAAGGTTATAGAAATACTCTAATTAGTTGAAGTTTATTTCTAGAGGTAGAAAAGAAAATCTGGAAATCACACATCCTTACGGCACCCGCACTAAAACTAAGAGTATGGACCAAAGGTTCGAACAGTTGCAAAAAGATATGCAAGACCAATTGCAAGAGCAGTTGGCCAAGATGCAGAATGACATGAGGGAGCAGATGCTGGAGGCTCAGAGAAATATGATGGCTGAAATGGCTCAGCTTTTAAGGGCCACTGATAAAGGGAAGGCCCCCATGGCTATCGCTGGTGAGGAAGGTGAGGACCATCCTCTGGGTTTTACTTCGCCTCATGTGCCATTGCAAACTGAAGCACATCCTAGAAGACCATCGGTCACTGTGAGGCCTCAACACATGCCAGTTGATGTTGGAATCCATATGAATTACCCAAGTGGCTTGGGATTCAATTTAGGTGATAACCCTACCAATCCTCTCATCCCTGATCTAGATATGGTGGAAAAGGAGGATTTGAAAGCCGAAGTTGCAAGACAGTTAGATGAACGCTGCATATGGCTGGAAGAAAAATTCAAAACTTTGGAAGGCGCCGGCAATCATCATGGGATTGATGCCAAAGATTTAAGCCTAGTCCCAGACCTAGTGCTGCCTCACAAATTCAAGATGTTGGAGTTTGAGAAATACAATGGTACTTCTTGCCCGGAGGCCCACATCACAATGTTCTGCAGAAGGATGACTGGGTACGTAAACAATGATCAGCTGTTGATCTATTGTTTTCAAGATAGTTTGATAGGAGCGACAGCCAGGTGGTACAATCAGTTGAGCCGGGCTAGAATAAATTCGTGGAGGGATCTTGCACAAGCCTTCATGCAACAGTACAATCATGTGACGAACATGACCCCTGATAGGATCACCCTGCAGAACATGGAAAAGAAGCCTAATGAGAATTTTAGGCAATATGCGCAGAGGTGGAGAGAGGTAGCAATGCAGGTTCAACCACCACTACTGGAGAAGGAGACAACCATGTTATTCATCAACACTCTAAAAGCTCCATTCATTACTCATATGATTGGAAGCACTACCAAAAGTTTTACGGATATAGTTATGGCAGGAGAGATCATAGAAAACACCATAAGAGGGGGTAAAATTGAGGGGAAAGCGACCAAAAGATCGACTTCAAGAAGAAAAGACAATAAGGTGAACAATAAAAGTAGTTTCAATTCGAAAGCAGTCACGGTTAGTCAGCCCAAAGTAGCCACAGTTGGGCAACAGGGCTCTCAAAAGCAGGAATCTATCACCAGGCATGAGAGGATGCAATTTACACCTATACTTGTGTCGTATCGGGAGCTTTATCAAAACCTATATGATGCGCATGCTATAGCCCCTTTCCACTTGAAACCATTACAGCCTCCATATCCTAAATGGTATGATACAAATGCCAGATGTGAGTATCATGCTGGAATATCGGGGCACTCAATTGAGAATTGTACTGGATTCAAGAAAGCCGTAGAGAGGTTGATCAAGAATAGAGTTTTGAAATTTGAGAGTACCCCAAATACTGAGAATCCCTTTCCAAACCATGACAATCAAAGAGTGAATGCCATTGGTGAAGCTGGTGGAAAAAAGAGGAAGAAAAATGTTGCTGAGGTAAGGATGCCTTTAAGGGAGATTTGGAAAGAGATGGTGAAGAGAGGGATGATAACCTCTGGTAAAGGAAGAGAAAAAACGGGGAACTATTGTGAGTTCCATGGAAAAGAGGGTCATGAGACCCAAAATTGCGAAGAATTCAGAGCCTTGGTATAAGGCTTTATAGATAATAAAGAGCTACAAATTTTTAAAGGTAGCTCTTATAAAAGAGAAATAAATGCGCTGGAAGGTGAACAAAAAGGAACCAGCCGGCCAATGATCATTATTTCCCTGCCAGGGAATAATGAAGTGGGGGCGCAAACCAGGCCCAAGGTCATCATCCATAAACCCACGCCGTTCCCTACAAAGATAACAAGAGGGTGCCATGGAGTTACGACTGCAGTGTAACAGTACCCAAAGAGGAAAGTATAGCCAGTGCATCTAAGCATAGTGAATATAGTGTGGTCGAGCAGTTGCGTAAGCAACCGGCGCGCATATCAGTTTTAGCCTTACTTCTGAGTTCTGAGGTGCATCGGGATGCATTGTTGAAGGTACTTAACAAGATGTATGTCACTCACGATATATCTATCAATAAATTAGACCGGTTGGTGAATAACATAAGTACTGACAATTTCATCTACTTCAATGATGATGAAATTCCACCTGGGGGCATAGGGTCAACTAAGGCTTTACATATCACTACTCAATGCAAGCGATACACGCTTCCAAGTGTACTCGTTGATAATGGGTTTGCTTTGAACGTTCTTCCGTTATCCACGTTGAATAGACTATCTATTGACAGCTCGCATATGAAAACATGCCACAATGTGGTAAGAGCCTTCGATGGAACCGAAAGGAAGGTGATGGGGCGAATTGACATTCCCTTGGAAATTGGGCCAAATACATATGAAGTCAATTTCTTAGTGATGGATATCAAACCCTCCTACAATTGCTTATTGGGGAGACCCTGGATACATTCGACAGGAGCAGTGCCCTCCTCATTATACAAAAAGTTGAAGTTAGTAACAGATGGACGGTTAATAACTATCAATGCGGAGGAAGACATTATAGCGACAGTCACTAGCAAGGTCCCTTACGTCGAGGCAAATGAAGAGCCTGTTGAGTGTTCTTTTCGCTCTTTGGAAATTATCAATGCAACCTTTATTTTGGAAGGAGGAGAGGTGCCGATTCCCAAAATGTCTGGAGATACAAGGATGGCCCTACAAATGATGATGGGAAAGGGAGCATTGCCAGGAAAAGGACAGTTGCAAGGAGGGATTCAAATCCCAAAGTTAATTGAGAAGAAAGATCACTTTGGTTTGGGCTTCAAGTCAGACCATAGGCACAAGAGGTAAAAAATTGAGAAGCACCAAGCGAGAAGAAAGGCGCGTTTGAATGGAGGAGAAATAGAGTGGGAACCGATGACATTCCTATCTATATCCAAATCCTTTAGGTCAGGAGGGTTACTGGTAGAAGAAATTCATCAAATTAATACTGTACACGAGGAGGGATTGGATCAAAGAAGCCTCGAGGGCATTCACCCTTACAAACTGGGGAGCTCTCTGAACAATTGGACTACGGAGGACCTTCTTGTAGTCTTTAGGAATTTTTCAGAGTAACGCTCGAAACATGTCTATTACTCTAAAGCCTAGGAGTAGTAAGATTACATTTGTGAAAATAGGCTTATGTTCATATATTATTATTTAAATAAAACATAACTTTCATCAATTTAAACGAGTATTGTTTCACTTTTTATCAACCAATATTCTTTTAAATTTTGGCAATTCTTATTCTTTTATTCATAGCACATAAACAATCATTCTTAGATTCATTCATTCTTTGTATATTCTTTCATACCCCCACAGGTCCCTAGATATCAATGATATGAGCACTGATACTGCCGCTCCTAATTTCTCTTGCGAGTAAGACACGTGTTTAGAGGAACCTCAGGATGTTGAAGATGTTCAAGATTGTGACGTATCTCTCGATCTGTTAAGAATGGTAAAACAGGAGGAGAAACAAATCATGCCACATGAGAAAGAGGCGATAGAGAATATAGCCCTAGAGGAAGGGAAGGAGTTGAAAATTAGAACATTGATTACCGAGGACACAAGGCGTGGCTTGATTGAGCTGTTTCGGGATTTCAAAGATATTTTTGCATGGTCCTATCAGGATATGCCCGGATTGAGTACTGACATTGTAGTTCATCGTCTTCCAATAAGACAAGATTGCAAACCAGTCCAACAGAAGTTACGGAGAATGCGGCCAGATATTGTTCTGAAAATAAAGGATGAAGTCAAGAAGCAGTTTGACGCAGAATTCTTGCAAGAAGTAAAGTACTCCGAATGGGTAGCTAACATTGTGCCTGTTCCTAAGAAGGATGGGAAGGTATGAATGTGTGTTGATTATAGAGATCTGAACAAAGCAAGCCCAAAGGATAATTTTCCTTTGCCACACATTGATACTTTAGTAGACAACACAGCAGGGTATTCGTTGTTCTCTTTCATGGATGGTTTCTCAAGATACAATCAGATAAAGATGCATCCAGAAGACATGGATAAAACTACCTTCATAACCTTGTGGGGCACCTTTTGTTACAAAGTAATGCCGTTTGGATTGAAGAACGCAGGGGCAACCTACCAGCGGGCCATGGTGAACTTGTTCCACGACATGATGCATAGGGACCTTGAGGTATATGTCGATGACATGATTGCCAAATCCCGAACAAAGAAAGAGCACATTGAGGTCTAAAGAAGACTGTTCTTATGGTTGAGAAGATTTCAGTTGAAGCTCAATCCAGCAAAGTGTACATTTGGAGCCAGATCGGGAAAGTTATTAGGCTTCATAGTCAGTGAAAAGGGAATTGAAGTCGACTCAGACAAGGTCAGAGCCATACGGGAGTTACCTCCACCCTGTACTCAGAAGGAAGTTTGAGGATTCCTGGGAAGGTTGAATTACATCGCTCGGTTCATTTCACAATTGACCGAGAAATGCAATCCTATCTTGCGCCTCCTCAGAAAGCACAATCAAGGTACTTAGGATGAAGAATGCCAGAATGCTTTTGAAAAGATCAAGCAGTATTTGTTGAATGCTCCGGTATTGTCTCCACCTAGTCCAGATAAACTATTAATACTGTACTTATCAGTGTTCAGTAATTCTATGGGATGTGTGCTTGGTCAACATGACGAGTCGGGAAAAAAGGAAAAGGCAATTTATTATTTCAGTAAAAAATTCACTGACTGTGAAATGAGATATTCACCAATTGAAAAGCTGTGTTGTGCACTGATTTGGACCACCTGGAGATTAAGACAGTACATGCTATACCATACCACTTGGCTTATCTCAAATCTTGATCCATTGAAATACATGATGGAGTCAACGGCTCTAAATGGGAGAACGGCTAGATGGCAAATTTTGCTTTCAAAGTTTGATATAATCTACGTAAGTCAGAAGGCTATAAAAGGAAGTGCAGTAGCTGACTTCTTGGCCAGTAGAGCTCTAGAGGATTATGAGCCGTTGAACTTTGATTTTCCAAATGAGGAGTTAATGTGTATAGCAATGACCGAAGATTCTCCATGGAGGCTCAATTTTGATGGGGCTTCTAATGCAGTTGGGAATGGAATTGGGGCAGTCTTGGTATCCCCTAATGGCGATCATTACCCATTCACGTGCAAGTTGGACTTTGATTGCATGAATAATATGGCTGCGTATGATGCATGCATCATGGGACTTCAAGTAGCCATAGGATGAGGTATAAAAACCCTAGAAGTATATGGAGATTCTGCGCTAGTAATTTATCAGCTTAGAGGTGAATGGGAGACAAGGGACCCTAAATTGATCAATTATCGAAAGGTAGTTTTAGGGTTACTTGAGGAGTTTGATGATATCACCTTTAATTATCTCCCACGAGACGAAAATTAGATGGCAGATGCTTTAGCAACCTTGGCCTCAATGATTAAAGAAAATAAAGAGGAAGAGGTGAGACCAATTCAAATGAGTGTCTACGAAGCTCCAGCTAACTGTTGAGGAGGAAGAAAAGGATGATGATCCCTGGTACCAGGATATGTTGTGATATGTAAAAGGTCGTAAATATCCAGAACAGGCAACTGAAAATGACAAACGAACTTTGAGGAGGTTAGGTTGTGACTATGTCTTGGACGGGGATATCCTGTACAAGAGAAGGAAAGACCAAGTACTCTTGAGATGTGTTGATGCTGTGGAAGCTAAGCTGATTTTAGAAGAAGTTCATGAAGGTGTATATGGGACGCATGCAAATGGGTTCATGATGGCAAGAGAAATCATGAGGTTTGGCTATTGTTAAGCCACCATGGAAGGGGATTGTATCAACTATGCCAAGAAATGCCATAAATGTCAGATTTATAGGGACAAAATTCATGTACCACCATCACCTTTACATGTTATGACTTCTCCATGGCCCTTCTCCATGTGGGGCATGGATGTCATTGGACCAATATCGCCGAAAGCTTCGAACGGACATCAGTTTATTTTCGTGGTAATCGACTACTTCATAAAATGAGTAGAAGCCGCTTCTTACGCAAATGTTACTAAATCCGCTGTAAGTCGATTTTTGAAGAAAGAGATTATTTGTCGGTATGGAATGCCTGAGAAGATCATATCCGATAATACATTGAATTTAAACAATAAAACGATAGCAGAGGTTTGCGACCAGTTCAAGATCAAGCATCACAATTCTTCTCCCTATCGTCCAAAAATGAATGGGGCAGTAGAGGCCGCCAATAAGAACATTACGAAAATAGTGGGAAAGATGACTGAGACTTATAGAGATTGGCATGAGAAGCTACCGTTTGCACTCCTGGCTTATCGAACATCTGTCAGAACCTCTACTGGGGCAACCCCATTCTCGTTAGTTTATGGGATGGAAGCAGTGTTACCTATTGAGGTAGAAATACCTTCTCTTCGAATTTTAATAGAGATAAGGTTAGATGAAACTGAATGGGTTCAGTCCCGATATGACCATCTAAACTTGATTGAGAAAAAGAGGCTAAGAGCCATCCGACATGGTCAGATGTATCAGAAGCGCATGATGCAAGCTTATGATAAGAAGGTTCGTCCAAGAGAATTCCATGAGGGAGACCTCATGTTAAAAAAGATCCTTCCTATTCAGAAGGACTTTAGAGGAAAATGGATGCCAAATTGGGAGGGGGCGTATGTTGTGAAGAAGGCTTTCTCTGGAGGAGCATTGATTTTGTCAGAAATGGATGGGAAAAGTTTGCCCAATCCAGTGAATTCAGACTCAGTCAAAAAGTACTTTGTCTAAAGGGGAGGAGAATCCAAGGTGAAAACCCGCAAAGGGCGCTTTGAATTTTCAAAGAAAAAGGAAAAATGGAGAGGCCAAGGTGAAAACCTGCAAAGGGCGCCTTGTGACCAAAGGGGTTTTGAGTTGAAAACCCAAAAAGGCAGCTCAAATTCTGAAGGGCATACAGTAATCTTGATATATCTGACTTGGCAAAGAGTGAAACACGGTGTACATTGGGGCATCAACAAAGTATTTTGGGTCTTTTAAACACATGTTGAACTCAAGAAAGATTTCATGGAACTAATGTAGAGACGTTCAAGTGGCGATATTTAGAGCATCTAATTTTTATCCTGTTTGCTATCTTTAGATTCTATTTCTTCTTAAAGATATGCTATAAGATTTATTTCCTTGGTATTGTTAACAATTCATTCAAATCTAATTATTCTTAAAGATTTATTCATCTTCCGTTATTCTTTAAGTATGTTGCATTGAAATAATGATAGATGAACTAAAATATTTTCACAAACGAAGTTTTGCACATTACTTTGGAATTTCTAGATAATGCAAGAAACTAAAACAGGACAATTGTTCGAGAAATTCACGTAAGTGAGGGATGAAGGAACTCGAGAAATTTCTTTCTTCCAGTCCAAAAGAAAAATGGACAAAACCAATGATTCAATTCTTACAGACATCCTCAGTAGATCGTAGCATTGGAAGAAGGCCTACAGGCTGAGCAAGAATGAAACTTTGAGAAAAGAAAAGACAAATGAAGGAATGAATGGTGGCGCCTAGGATAGGGGTCATATTTACAGCATTTTGCATCATAACATGTTTAATTAGGAACATTCGACTCACTTCGAGCATAGCATCCTAATTATTAGGCATAATCATTTTACAGGTTATCAAAGACGGCGTGCTTTAATTCCCTAAACAGTAGGGTAATAGGCATGACATAGTAGATCCGACCTTGATTTATTAGACTGGAGCGGATCCAAGATGGTTTGGCATCCTTGTGCTTACAAGGAGCAAATCGAAGACATAACTGATTTGGCTTTCACGTGTTTATGATGAAGCAAATCTAAGATTATTTGTCGTATCTGTATTGTCAGGGAAAAATAAAATTCCAACATCTCCATTTCGACGGAGAGCAGACACATAGCAGATCTAACCTTCAGATGTTTATACTGAAGCAAGATCCAAAATGATTTGGCATTCTTGTGTTCACAAGGAACAAATCGAGGACATAGCAGATTTGACTCTCAGATGTTCTCAAACAGATCCAAGATGATTTGGCATTCTTGTGTTTACAAGAAACAAATCGAGGACATAGCAGATTGGACTCTCAGATGTTCTCAAACAGACTCAAGATGATTTGGCATCCTTGTGCTTACAATGAGCAAATCGAAGACATAGCTGATTTGGCTTTCACGTGTTTACGATGAAGCAAATCTAAGATGATTTGTCATCTCTGTATTGTCAAAGAACAAATCAAAGTTTGACATCTCTATTTCGATGGAGAGCAGACACATAGCAGATCTAACCTTCAGATGTTTATACTGAAGCAAGATCCAAAATGATTTGGCATTCTTGTGTTCACAAGGAACAAATTGAGGACATAGTAGATTTGACTCTCAGATGTTCTCAAACAGACTCAAGATGGTTTGGCATCCTTGTGCTTACAAGGAACAAATCAAAGACATAGCTGATTTGGCTTTTACGTGTTTACGATAAAGCAAATCTAAGATGATTTGTCATCTCTGTATTGTCAGAGAACAAATCGAAGTCTGGCATCTTCATGGAAGGTAGACACATAGTAGATCTCACCTTCAGATGATTATGCTGAAGCAGATCCAAGATGGTTTAGTATCCTTGTACTTACAAGGAACAAATCGAAGATATAGCTAATTTAGCTTTCACGTGTTTACGCTGAAGCAAATCTAAGATAATTTGTCGTCTCTGTATTGTCAGAGAACAAATCGAAGTCTGATATTACCACTTTGATGGAAGGCAGACACATAGTAGATCTCACCTTTAGATGATTATGCTGAAGCAGATTCAAGATGGTTTAGTATCCTTCTACTTACAAGGAACAAATCGAAGACATAAGAAGATTTGGCTTAACTTAGCATCTCTGTATCATCAAGAAGCGAACCGAATAAGTGGATTTGGCATCTTCGTGTTCGGCGGAGACCAAATCAAAGATATCAACATGGCAGTCATAAGTTGGCAAAAAGCAGATTGAAGACCATGATTTGATAAGACTAGTCAAATTTGGTCATTCTAAATCTTTGCTCAATTCCCGTTACACAGCAATGAGCAAAGAGGGGCTGCTGTAATGGCCCAAATTTGACCGGGCTTTAAAATCCAAAAGCAAAAATAATAAAATATTTCAAAAGTCCATTCAAAAATAAACAGTCCAAGTTACAAAACCAGATAAACTATCCCTACCCAGCAGGCCCACTATTGCTACCCAAAATCTCAAAGTAGTCCCGTAGCCCAAATACAAAAGCCCCTACACGGTTACAATACCTAACAGGCCCAGACCTAAACTAGACCCAAACAACTAGGCCCAAAACCTAAAATTTCCAGCTAGGGTTTCCAACCCTAGCTCTCATCCCCTGACAAGAATCGCTTACGGAAGATCGGGGGCGTCTGCTAGCTCCCGAATCAAGGCCACCATCGATCATGCCCCCATCAACGTTTCAGCTACCCTTCGTCGGTTCCGTGATTTCAGGCCCCGTATCTCATTGAGGCGCAAATTGACACCGTGATCAGTGCCCTTTCTTCTCCCCGATCGTCTGCAAAAGGAAACAAAAGGGAACAAAACCAACAGATATGGCAAGGAAATAAAATAAAAATGTAAATACGCTGTGAAAAGTGGCTATAAAGCCTGAATATCTTTATTGTAAAAAAAAAAGGAGGGAATTTTTGAACAAAGAATAAAATACTTACACATATTCGTAAAGAAAAAGGATTCAAGCAGTTTCTTTGAAAGGTGATTCAAGTTTTTTTGTTATTCTGTTGTTTTATTTTTTTTTAAAACAGGAACATAAATTGATCTTTGGCAAAAAACTGTTAAATAATCTAAAAAAGAGGTTACCTGTGACTTACCAAGGAAAGCAAAGGCTTTTAGCGTCTTGAACCTCCGTGTATGACAGCACGTGAGCGCGTGTAGGACCAATGGCCGGAGCGTGGTTTTATATATTGTATAGCAAATACTATTTTAAGATTATTATTAAATATTATGCCTTTATTTGTGTTATATGTATATTTTGTTAATAATAACTCATTTCATTTTTTTTATATATATATTGCATATATCATGTGTTATATGTTATTTTATATTTATTATTCGATATTACATTTCACGAACATGTACATTGATATTGTATTACTCTTTTTTTTTTTTGTATATCATGCATTATTTAATTATTACTTTGTATGTTTGTATGTTTTGCTTATTCATTCTCAATACATGCTATATATATATATATATATCTTTGTATGCATATTGTTAATATTTGCTATATATTATTTTTTATATGCATGTATCTAATGCATGATCTTTATATTATTGCTATCATTTTGTTTAAATGCATGTATTATTTACCTACTACAATAATATGTAATTATGTATGATTTTTAATGCTTAATGCAATACAATTCCTCACGCACCATTTTTAAAAAAAAAAGAAACTTCAAAGTTTTAAAAAAATAAAAAGGCAATGCTTGGTGTTTGGAAATTTTGAGAAAAGTAGTGCCCTAACTTATTGGGTTGTGACTTTTCACGTTGAATTCGAATAATCAAGTACCCTTCTAAGTTTTTAAAGGTTTTCAAAATGCGAGCAACTGTCTTGGAATTTCAAAGTAATATGTCCTAACTTACTGGATGTGGCGTTTTATTGCTTCAAGATAGGGATTTCCAAAAGGCTAACTTAGTGTCAATATTTTGATACGAGTGAACTCCAATTTTCAAAATCAAAATATTTTAAAGAGGATTATATCTTAAAATTTTTAAATTTCTGACATTAAAGACACTTGATAATCAATTAGGTACCAATTTTTGGGCGCTACAAGGGTGCTAATCCTTCCTTGTATGTAACTGACTCCCGAACCCGTTCTTTTGATTTCGTAGACCAAAACCGATGATTTTAAAACAAAAATGTTTTAAAGGTGATCCAATCACACCTAAAAAGATTGGTGGCGACTTCTGTTTTCCTTTTTAAAATCGATTCCCATTTTCCAAAACTCGATTTTAAAAGTGTCTCGACATATATCATGCATCATTTTTTATTATTAATATGTTTTAATATATGTTGAATTACATGTTTATGTGTTTTTACCTATTCTTCTTAAATATATATTGTGTTTTATGTATATTTTACTTATTCAAAATTTTCCATGTTTCATTTATTATATATATGTGTTAGTTAATGTATGATATTTATGCTATTGTGTTTTTATTTAGCTATTATTATAACATGTTATCTCATATGTTATGTTAATATGCTCCTTCATGCATCGATTTTAAAAACGAGACTCTAAAGTTTTCAAATATAAAGGCAATGCTTGGTGTTTGGAAATTTCGAGAAAAGTAGTGCCCTAACTTATTGAGTTGCAGTTTTTCTCGTTGAGTTCGAATAGTCAAGCACCCTTCTAAGTTTTTAAGGTTTTCAAAGTGCCAGCAACTGCCTCGAAATTTCAAGGCGTTGTGTCCTAACTTACTGGATATGGTGTTTTGTTGTTTCGAGGTAGGGATTTCTAAAAAGGCTGACTTAGTGTCAAATATCTTAAAAATATTGTGTCCTAACTTATTGGATGTAATATTTTGATTCATTTGATACAAGTGAACCCTAATTTTCAAAATCAAAAATATTAAAAGAGGACTACTTCTTAAAATTTTTAAATTTTCGACATTAAAGACATTTTGATAATCAATTAGGTACCAATTTTTGGGCGTTAGGAGGGTGCTAACCCTTCCTCGTACGTAACCAACTCCCGAATCCATTTTCTCGACTTTCGCAGACCAAAATTAATGTTTTAAAACAAAACATTTTATAAGGTGATCCAATCACACCTAAAAAGATTGGTGGCGACTCCCGTTTTCATTTTTCTTAAAGTCGATTCCCATTTTCCAAAACTCGATTTAAAAAATGGTTTCAACAACTTGGCAACTCCGCTGGGGAAGAATAAGAGAGTCAAGCTGTGTAATTGATTATCTCTTGTCTTGATGTCGGAAATTAAAAATTTTAAAATTTAATCCTCTTTGCATTATATGTGTTCGTATTATTGCATGTGTTTCTATATTCTGATATGCATTGCATTTGCATGACCGTTGTGGTCACACCCTTAAGTGGGAGTGAGAAGCTACGCCTTCGTGAGGTTTTCGCCTCCGTGCAGGATAGTGGATCACTTTTGGGATACATCCGTACCTATGGTTTCGTGAGATTTTCATCTCCGTGTAGCCATAAATGTATTCCCCTTAACTGAACTCGATTCAAATGAGCCTATAATGGGTGAGGATCGAGGAATTTGCTGGTTCGGGTACCTCAAACTTTAGAAACAAACCACATATAGAAAAACTGTAAAAGCTCAATATAGATAGAATTATACTTAGGTTATCTTTGTGTTTATTAATATCATATGATACTGACTGTTTTCTTTCTTTTGTGCATGTCATTTTGCATTTAAAAGGTATCGATTCACGGTCAGTTTCTAAGTTAGAAAGTTTTATTATGGAGAACGGACTTCTTGATAGAATGGAAGGCAACGTTAACATCCATAAATGGTTAAAGGAAACGCTGAAGGATACACATCAGAATTATGGGGTTACACTCGCATCAGCGTGGCGCAAAATAATCTCCAGTAGTTAAAGGAAATATGGGATCAATGGAGTAATGAAGCCAAGCAGTTGTTCTACAATAACTAAAGGGACTTGTAGTATTTGCTTGACAGGAGGATAGATGAGCAATTCAAAGTGAGTATGGGAGTATTGATGGACACTTCTACCATTATAGCATTTCTCTTTCATATGAAGATGATTACCATGTGGATGGTAAAGGTATTGGAAGGAAAGTGATTTATAGAGTGCATGAGACCTACAAAAATGAGTTGTATGGAAAGAATTTTGCCTATGATGGTAAAAAGCTCGTTTACTATAAGACCGCTACCAAACAACAAGCTTGATTTTACTGTTGTACTTATCAGAAACAATGGAAATGCAAGCCCCGATGGCCTGGATAGCTCAAGTAAGCGTGAAAGAAAGTGATTAAAGAAGATCGTATCATACAAAGACCTTTAGAGATTAGCTATGCTGCGAAGGTGCTGAGGCAGGATACTCTGCGTGGGTAGAAATCTGAAAGCTCTCAAGAAACATTGAGGATATAGGATATTCTTTTAAGGTAGCACACTACAGAATGGGATACCTACCTGTTCGCTAATCTATCTCAAAATAATCAGAACAACTTCATAGGTATTGGAGGAGGTGCCCTTAGCTGCACGGATTACCCCACAGGTGAGGTCGTAGCTCAAACTCAGGAAGCAGCTGATTATTTACAGACATTGGCGGCACAGGCTGACATATTGAGCACCAATATGAGCTACAATCTGATCGTGGCCAAGAGTTTATTTTGTTGTTAAAACTTTAGGCATTAGGGCAAAAGCGTATTTGTAATCCATTTATATGTAAAGATATTCTTTTTCTAAATAAAGTTTTCTAAATGAGATTGAATCGAGATCGATACCTTTTACATCATTTGCATCTTATAGCATTTCATTGCATCATTTGCATTCAAAATTATAAAAAGACCCTAATTAGTTAAAGTTATTAAAAAGAGAAATAAAAAGAGAGAGAGAGAAGAGGGTCACGACTAAGTGAAAAAGAAGTTGAATGGGAATTAACGACGTTCCCTTACATATCCCCGACTTTTGTGTCAGGAGGGATAGCTTACCCGGAGAAGGGGGTGTTTGGAAATGAAAATCATCCCATTAATGTCATACATGAGGAAAGGACTGAACAAAGAAACCTTGAGGGCATTCACCCTTACGAATCGGGAAGTTCTTTAAACAATTGGACTGCATAAGAACTTCCTGTAATCTTTAGGAATTTTACGGAGTAATATTCAGAACACTCTTGTTGCTCTAAAGCCTAGGAGTAATGAGATTTCTTTTCAGAAGTGGGCTCATGTTCAGACATTTTTATTTTTAATAAAACATACTTTTATTATTTATCCAAGTAAATATTTTTTCATTCTGATTCTTTTGACCTTTGACATTCTTTATAAATTTTCATTTCATGTAAATAGTAATTCTTGGATTCATTTATTCCTTGTATACTCTTTTGTGTGCCTATCATAGATCCTTAGATATCAATGACATGGGCAACGATACTACAGATTTAGAGTTCCTTTTGAGTGTGATATGTGTTTAGAGGAATCTCAGTATTTTGAAGGTGACAAAAATTGTGACTTGTTTCTGAATTTGTTGAAAATGGTTTTTACCCCATGAAGTGGGGGTAGGAAATATAGCCTTAGAGGAAGGAAAGATTGTGAAAATGGAATTATCTGAGGAGACAAAACAAGACCTTGTTAAGACTATTATGGGAATTCAAAAATGTGGTCCAAAGACGCATGTAGGAGAATTTGCAATTGCAAGGATAAACATGAGGTTTTGGGGCACTGTTGGTCCACCATGGAAAGGGATCGCATCAGTTGTACAATGAATGCCAAATTTAAAGGAGTCAAGACTTATAGGGCATGTATGTTATGGGCTCGAGCTCGTCAAAAGTTTCAACCTGACAATGACTCATCTTTGTAGATGTCAACTACTCCATTAAGAGGGGGAGATAGCTTCATATGCCAATATTACAAAGTCAAAAGTCATCCATTTTAAAAAAAAAAAGATTATATATAACTGCACAATGCCAAAAGTTTGCAGTCTTTTCAAATATAATGCGCCATTCCACAGTACAACAAAGGTTGCCAAAAGAAAAGAAAAAGAAGAAAAAACAAATTACAGAAGATGACCGAGACTGGTAAAAATTGGCATAAGAAACTACCGCCTACTTTCTATGCTTACACTGGGGAAAACACCTTCAATTCCAGTTGTTTCAAAGGTTCCAACCATCATCCTTGGAATGGGTGCATTGTTTGGCTTTCCTAAGCAGTCTGATGTGCCGTCAATAGCTGCGATGGTTAACTCCAGGCGGTGGCCATTGCTTTCCAGCTATGGGGCATCAGGCCATACACAGTCTCTGAAGCTTAAAATGATAGATTCTTTCTTCAAAACCAGTTTCTGACAAAGTGGATGATGGTATCATGAAGGAAGCTCTCTTAGACTTCTATATAAGTTCAGGGAAGAGGAAACCTGATCAAATCATTATTTTCAGGGATGGGGTTAGCGAGTCTCAATTCAATCAAGTTTTGATCAAGTTATTGAGGCTTGCAAGTTCCTTGACGAGAAGTGGAACCCTAAGGATTGTGGTTATTGTTGTACGAAAAACCATCATACCAAGTTTTTTCAGCAGGGATCTTCTGACAATGTGCTACATGGTACTATCATTGACAATAAAGTATGTCATCCAAAGAACAATGATTTTTACCTTGGTACCCATGCTGGAATGATTGGAATCACGAGGCAGACCCACTATCATGTTCTCTTAGACCAAGCTGGGTTTTCGGCTAATGATCTGCAAGAGTTTGTTCATTCTCTATCCTATGTGTATCAAAGGAGCACCACAGCCATATTTGTTATGGCTCCTATTTGCTACGCTCATTTGGCAGCTTCACAGTTGGGGGCAATTTATGAAGATTAGGGATGCTTTAGAAACATCATCGAGTCATGGTGGGATGTATGCTTCGAGAGTAATCTCTGTACCTCAGCTTTCTAGGTTGAAGGATAAAGTCAGCAACTTCATTATTGTCTGCTGAGAATCATTTAACCATCTTTTTGTAGGGTTTGACAAACAACAGCAAGGACTGCTGCTGGGGCAATCCCTTTCTCATGGGTTTATGAATCAAGATTTTTCCTCCAAGCTTTGATGGAGTCAAGAATTGAATACCTCTAGTAAACTTAACTTGAAAGTATTCATCCTAAGCAAATATACCAAGAATGGATGACACAGACTTATGACAAAGAAGGTTCGTCCAAAAAAATTTCATAAAGGAAACCTTGTACTGAAAGAGATCCTTCCCATGCAAAAGGATGCCGAATTGGGAAGGGCCATATGTTGCGAAAAGGGCTTTCTCTAGAGGTGCACTAATTTTGACAAGAAATGGATAGGAAGAATTTATCTGATCCAGTAAATTCGGACTTGGTCAAGGAGTACTTTGTCTGAAGGAGAAGGGAAGCCAAGGTGAAAACCCGCAAAGGGCACTTTGGGACTTCTATTTCAAAAAAAAAAGAAAAAAAAGAAAAAAAAGAAGAGAAAAAGAAAAAAAGAAAAAAGAAAAAAAAAAGAAAAATGGAGAGGCCAAGGTGAAAACCCGCAAAGGGCGCCTTGAGACCAAAAGGGTTTTGAGTTGAAAACTCGAAAGGGCAGGTCAAATTTGGAAAGTCATGCAGTGACCTTGCTATACCGGATTCGACGAGAAGTGAAGTATGTTACATATCGAGACATCAACGAATTACTCTGGATCTTTTAAACACATGTTGAACTCAAGAAAGTCTTCATGGAGCTGGTGTATAGGCGCTCAAGCGGCGATATCTAGGGCATCTGATTTTTGTCCTATTTACTATCTTTGGATTCTTTTTCTTCGCAAAGATATGTTCTCAGGTTAATCTTTTTGCATTCCTTCCAATAATTTGTCCAAATCTAATTATCCTCAGGATCAATTTATTTGTCTCCCATTATTCATAAAGCATGTTGCATTGAAATAATGATAGATGAATTAAAATATCTTCACAAACGAAGTTTTGCATATTACTCTGGAAATTTCTAGATAATACAAGAAACTGAAACAAGACAATTGTTTAAAGAATTTCTATATTTGATGGACGGATGTGCTCGGGGAAATTTTTTCTTCAGCCCAAAAGATGGTTGGACGTTTTAAGCAATATTGATTTTAAGGATCATTTCATAAACATCTCCAGCAGGTCATAACATTTGGAGAATGGTACAATAGGACAAAGTTGATTCAAAGCATATGAGCAGAGTATGATTGATACATCAAGATAAAACTTCAATGAGGGAATGAGAGATGACGTCTGGAATAGAAGTCATATTCATAACATTTTACATTATAACATGTCTAATTAGGAGAATTTGACTCACTTCGATCATAGCATCCTAATTATTAGGCATGAACTCATACGCATTCTACAGGTTATGTCTTTTATGGGACAATGTAGATCAAAGAAACAATATTTGGCATCCCTGTGTTTATAGGGAACAAGTTAAAGATAGCAGATTTGGCATCCCTGTGTTTATAGGGAACAGATCGAAGATAGCAGATCTGACATTCCTATGCTTACAGCGAAGCAGATCAAAGATTTTAGCATGGCATCCCTATGTTTATAGGGAACAAGTTGAAGATAGTAGATTTGGCATCCCTGTGTTTATAGGGAATAGATTGAAGATAGCAGATCTGACATTCCTGTGCTTATAGTGAAACAGATCAAAGATTTTAACATGGCATCCCTATGTTTATAGGGAACAAGTTGAAGATAACAGGTTTGGCATCTCCATTTCGACGGAGAGCAGATACATAGCAGATCTAACCTTCAGATGTTTATACTGAAGCAGATCCAAGATGATTTGGCATTCTTGTGTTTACAAGGAACAAATCGAAGACATAGCAGATTTGACTTTCGGATGTTCCCACATCAAAGCAGATCCAAGATGATTTGGCATTCTTGTGTTTACAAGGAGCAAATCGAAGACATAACAGATCCGCCTTCGAGATGTTTATACTCGGCGCATCCAAGATGATTTGGCATCCTTGTGTTTACAAGGAACAAATCCAAACCGCTGATTTAGCTTTCACGTGCTTACGCTGAAGCAAGTCTAAGATGATTTGGCATCTCTGAATTGTCAGAGAACAAATCGAAGTTTAAGCGCTCCATATTCGGACGGAGGGCGGACACATAGCGCATCTAACCTTCGATGATTAGATCAAGCGCATCCAAGATGGTTTGGTATCCTTGTGCTTACAAGGAGCAAATCGAAGACATAGCTGATTTGGCTTTCGCGTGCTTACGCTGAAACAAATCTAAGATGATTTGGCATCTCTGTGTTCGGCGGAGAGCAGATCGAAGATATCAACATGACAATCATAAGTTGGCAAGAAGCAGATTGAAGACCATGATTTGATAAGACTGGTCAAATTTGGTCTTTCTAAGTCTTTGCTCGATTCCCGTCACACAGCAATGAGCAAAGAGGGGCAGCTGTAGTAGCCCAAATTTGACCGAGCTGAAAACAGAATAAAAGAATTAAATAAATAAGTATTTATTTATTTAAAATGTCCATTTAAAAGTCCAATTACAAAGCCCAAGTATTTTTGGTTCAATACAGAATCACTACCCGTGTACCCGGTTACACCCAAATACAATCTAAACCCAATACTTACCAGACCCAATACCTACCAGACCCTAATACCCTAACCCAATTACAAGGTGGCCCAGTTGGCCCAAATTTTTTTAAGGCAGGGAACCCTAGGGTTTCTGCCTTTTCCCTCAGCGCCGTAACGGGATCCAGAAGCTGCACCACGTCATCAGGGTCGTTCTAACTCCCAAAGTAAGAGCCATCAATGGCCCTGTCCGCTCACGTCACCCCAGTTGGCCCTAATCAATGAGCTGTCTAGAAACGTTGGGGTACTCTGAACGTCACCACCATCGGTGCATCGTAATACTAGGCCTCACCTCTGACCTCGGTACCTCCTTTGACGCCGAGATCTCCGCAAAAAGAGACTATCTTCTGGTCATCAGTGCACAAATGGGCATCTACCGAGATTCGAATCCATGACAGCAAGCCCAGCCACTAAGATCTTCGCGAGTTACCTGCAAGAAAAGGAAACAAATAGCAGATACGCAAAAAAGCAGAGCAGGAAATGGCAAGAAAATCACAGCATATCAGTCAAAGATACAGAAGACACGAAATGGAAAAAAATCGTAGATTTCTTTCCCAGAATCTGTAAGGGACAAAGGCTATAAAGCCTTCCCTTTCACTTGTAAAGGGGGATATATACGCACACATAGATAGACAGAGAAAAAACAAGAGGCATAGATAGACAAATATACACAGAAAACGTCATAAAATTTTTTGTATTCGATCAAAAGGCCGAGAAATAAAGCAGATCTTTTTGAAAGGGTAATAGATCGTCTCTTTTATTTTGTTTTCGGTTTTACTAGTTTACTTCTTTTGCATGCATAACATATTTAAGTTTTTTTTTAAAAAAAAACAAAGGAAAGAAATAAAGAAAAGAAGAACAGTACCTTCTGTTTCACCTCGGAAAGACGAACCTTTTAGGTCCCGACCGCTATACACGGCAGAGTCGATGATAGCGTATGAGGGGAAACACGGTGGTCTGATGAACGGAGGACCACCGGCTAAGGGCCGGATCTCAGGAGAGCCAGGAAGGCTTAGAGAGAATTCTCAGATTTTTTAAAAGGGGGACCGAGATGATTTTTTGGCCTAATATCGGGCTTATATAGCCCTTTTAAAACGGTCCCGTTTCGGTTTAGTCCCATAAGCCAAAAACGATGTCGTTTAAGCCCAAGGATCCGCGTGTTGACCCGTGACCCGGGAAGGATCTGCGTGTTTTTTAATAAAGGTTTAATTTCCCTAATGGTCCTTCCAAATTTTTTAATTTTTTAATTTCATTTTTAATTCTTTATAAATTATCCCTAAGGTTTTATTTCAGTTTTAATTTAATCCTAATTGTGGCCACTTTAAGGTCTAGGTTAAAACGGTACCGTTTTGGGACAAGGGAAAATTTCCCGATGAGTCCGTAAGATTTTAACGGGCATTTCAATTAAGTCCCAATCCGTTTCTTTTATTATCAAATTAACCACTGATTTTTATTTACACTTAATTTTAGTCCTTTTATCCCTTCTAAATTATTTATAACTTATTTATTTTAAATTGAATATATTATTTTATTTTAATATAAATATATCTATTATATTTTATATTATTATTTACTTATATTTTTATTATATTTTAAATTTTATTATATTACTTCATATTTTTATATTATCATATTAATATATATTTTAACATATATCATCACTTATATTATATTTTTGTCAAATAATGTTTACATACTTTTATATTATTATTATTTTACATTATAACACATATTATTTCATATTATTATTATCTATTATATATTTTCATATATTATTATTCACATTATCATTTTTATATCTAATTGGTATTGAATATTTTACTAATTATATTTATATTCTTAAAAAAAGACCTATGTATTTTTTTTTTATAATCCCAAAACTAAAGTTATTTATATTACGTTGCTAGAAATTGAATTTTAATTATATTCAACATTTTTTTAAAAAATTACTCACTTTATTTTATATTTTAATATATATATTAAACCTTTTTTTATATTATGTCAATATATTGAATGCTGGTCTCATAATTTTATTAAATGTTGAGTGCTTGACATATTATTATTTTTATTGTATTTTTTTATATATATGTGTCAAATTGTATATCATGCATCATTTTTTATTATTAATATGTTTTAATATATGGTGAATTACATGTTTATGTGTTTTTACCTATTCTTCTTAAATATATATTGTGTTTTATGTATATTTTACTTATTTAAAATTTGCCATGTTTCATTTCTTATATATATATGTTAGTTAATGTATGATATTTATGCTATTGTGCTTTTATTTACCTATTATTGTAACATGTTATCTCATATGTTATGTTAATATGTTCCTTCATGCATCGATTTTAAAAACGAGACTCTAAAGTTTTCAAAAATAAAGGCAATGCTTGGTGTTTGGAAATTTTGAGAAAAGTAGTGCCCTAACTTATTGGGTTGTAGCTTTTCTCTTTGAGTTCGAATAGTCAAGCACCCTTCTAAGTTTTTAAGGTTTTCAAAGTGCCAGCAACTGCCTCGAAATTTCAAGGCGTTGTGTCCTAACTTACTGGATATGGTGTTTTGTTGTTTCGAGGTATGGATTTCTAAAAAGGCTAACTTAGTGTCACATATCTTAAAAATATTGTGTCCTAACTTATTGGATGTAATATTTTGATCCATTTGATACAAGAGAACCCTAATTTTCAAAATCAAAAATATTAAAAGAGGATTACATCTTAAAATTTTTAAATTTTCGACATTAAAGACATTTTGATAATCAATTAGGTACCAATTTTTGGGCGTTAGGAGGGTCCTAACCCTTCCTCGTACGTAACAGACTCCCGAATCCATTTTCTCGACTTTCGCAGAGCAAAATTAATGTTTTAAAACAAAGCATTTTATAAGGTGATCCAATCACACCTAAAAAGATTGGTGGCGATTCCCTGTTGAGACCATTTTTAAATCGAGATTTGGAAAATGGGAATTGACTTTAACAAAATGAGAGTCGCCACCAATCTTTTTAGGTGTGATTGGATCACCTTATAAAATGTTTTATTTTAAAAAATTAATTTTAGTCTACGAAAGTCGAGAAAACAGATTCGGGAGTCGGTTACGTACAATGAAGGGTTAGCACCCTCGTAACGCCCAAAAATTGGTGCCTAATTGATTATCAAGTGTCTTTAATGTCGGAAGTTTGAAAGTTTTAAGATGCAATCCTCTCTAAAATATTTTGATTTTTGAAAATTGGGGTTTGCTTGTATCAAAATATTGACACTAAATTAGCCTTTTTGGAAATCCCTATCTCTAAACGACAAAACACCATATCCAGTAAGTTAAGACAGAACGCTTTCTGATTCCAAGGCAGTTACCCATATTTTAAAAATTTTAAAAACTTAGAAGGGTACTTGACTACTTGAACTCAACGAGAAAAGTTGCAACCCAGTAAGTTAGGGCACTACTTTTCTCGAAGCTTCCAAACACCAAGCATTGCCTTTTTATTTTTGAAAACTTTGAAGTCTTGTTTTTAAAACCAATGCATGAAGGAGCACATTAACATTATGGAATAGAATATTGCAATAAGTGAATAAAACATGCATTTAAATGATACGATGGTAAGAATACAAAAATCATATACTAGATACATATATGTTTAAAATTATATAACATCATATATATGAAGATACACATAGCATATGTTGAAGATGAATAAGCAAAGCATACAAACATACAAAGTAATAATTAAGAAACGATGCATGATGTATAATTTTATATGCATAAAAAATATCAATGTACATGTTCATAAAATATAACATTAAATAATAATTATAAAATAACATTTTATACATAAATGATATATACAAAATATATAAAAGAATTAATATATATAATAATATAAAATAAAGTGAGTAATTGTTAGCGAAATATACTTATAATACAAATATGATATTTAATAATTTAAAAATAATATTTTATATACAGTATGTAATAAAAAAAATTTACGAAAGAATAATTATTATATATAAAATGAAATATATTTGTTTTTTAAGAAAAATAATATATAAAATAGAAAGTATAAGTAATTAATAATGAAATTTATATGTAATATGAGTTAAAATTTAATTTAATAATAATTTCAAATTTTCAAAATTGTAAATAATATAATGCATAATATAAAACATATATAATATGATAGATAATATATAATATACATATCATATAAAAATAATAACATATAATAAATATTGTATAATAAAATATAATATATATAGGAAAATAATATATGATAAAAGATTTTAAATGTATGCATGGTATTTTAATAATAATATATGTATAGTTTTATTAAAAAATAAATTATACATATATAAAATAAAATAACAAAATTTTAAAATAATAAAGAAAGGATTAAAATTGAATTTAAACAAAATTATAAGGCTAATTTGCACAATAGTATAAATTTTGGGCCTGATTTGCAAGAGTTAAA
The DNA here is from genome assembly GCA_025698475.1 of Gossypium anomalum. Taxonomy (NCBI): domain Eukaryota; kingdom Viridiplantae; phylum Streptophyta; class Magnoliopsida; order Malvales; family Malvaceae; genus Gossypium; species Gossypium anomalum. The sequence continues at coordinate 73,178,064 of CM046968.1, forward strand.
AATAACATAGGACTCACTGGACAATTTGCCCTATTCCTAAACGACGCCGTTTCCCAGAATGTAATTTAATAACCGTTGGGACTAAATTGAAATAATTATAAAATATTAGGGTCAAAAAAATAAAATAAAACCAAACTGAAAATTCAGAAGACACGGGAGGATCAATTGGGCAATTTACCCATTTTCCAAAAACGCGCAGATCCTCCCCGGGTCATGGGTCAACGCGCGGATCCTGTGCTTTAAAACGACACCGTTTTGTGCTCATTAGATTAAGCAGAAACGATGCCGTTTCATTGAGGCTATATAAGCCAAATTTACAGCTTAAAAAATCATTTTAACACCGTTTTTTAAAAAAATGCCTAAAACGCTCTGCTGAGGGGAAGAGAGAGGTTCTTGGCTCTGGCCTCCGGCTACGATGCAGTGCTTACACACGCGCCTCACGCGCCGTCGTACGCGGTGGTCTGAAAGGTTAAAACCTTCTTCCTTTTCGGTCAAATGCAGGTAAGCTTTTATTCCTTTTAAACTCAACTGTTTTTCTTTTTTAAAAAAATGATTTTTATGTGTTGAATAGAGACTAAAAAGAATATAGTAAAATCACCTTTAAGTAAATAAGTATTTCATGTATTCCTATGTAAATATGTGTATTTTGTCGTATATTTCTCTCAAAAAATCCTCTGGTCCTCATTACAATGTAATCTTTCGGCTTTTATAGCCTTTGTAAATGATTTACAGTTTTTGGAAAGAAATCAATTTCTTTCCCTATTTCTACTGTCGTGCTTTCTGTTATTTGTTTCCTCTTCTGTTCGCAAACAAACCGCTAGGATCTTGCTTGATTACTGATGTCTGCATGCTGATAGAGCCAACACCGTATCATAACACAAGGAGATCTGATGATTCCAGCTGCGTTGATGGTGGCACAATGTATGATGACAGAGCCAAGAAATCACGGCGTGCTTGGTGGCGATGATCGGGCCGTTGAATCTGTGAGATGAAAGGTCACGTCGTTTGGAGTGCCCGAAGCTTCCATAAACTCCTTGCGGCACTGCGCTCTCAGGAAACCCTAGGGTTTCCTTGTCTGTTTTTACCATTTTGTGCTTTTTGGGCTACTTTAGTCCTGGGTCTGTTAGTTGGGCTCGGGCATAACCTGGTTTGGTTTAAGTTGGGCTACAGGTGTATTTTGGGTATACGGGTAGTGGGCTAGCTAGGTTTTTAAGCTGTAACCGGTATAGGCTTTGGGTGTAATTATATTTAGGCTACTGGGTTTTAATTTTTTTGGGCTCTTTATTGTAACTAGACTGTGGACTATTAAATAAATATTTATTTATTTATTCTCTTTTTTTTTTTTATTTAAGCCCGGTCAAATTTGGGCTACTACAGCTGCCCCTCTTTGCTCATTGCTGTGTTATAGAAATCGAGCAAAGACTCATAGAAAGACCAAATTTGTTCGGCCTTACCGGATTATGGTCTTTAATCTGCTCACTTGCAAACTCAAAACTGTCATGTCAACATCTTTGATCTGCTCTCCATCAAACACAGAGACGCCAAATCTGCTTCTTCGATTTGTTCCCTGACCATACAGAGATGCCAAATTAGCTATGTCTTCGATTTGCTCCTTGTAAGCACAAAGATGCCAAATCATCCTGGATCTTTTTGAGAATATCTGAGAGTCAAATCTGCTATGTCCTCGATTTGTTCCTTGTAAACACAAGAATGCCAAATCATCTTGGATCTACTTCAGTATAAACATCTGAAGATTAGATCTGCTATGTGTCTGCCCTCCGTCGAATATGGAGATGCCAAAATTTGATTTGTTCTCTAACAATACAGAGATGCCAAATCATCTTAGACTTGCTTCAACGCAAACACGTGAAAGCCAAATCAGCTATGTCTTCAATTTTTTCCTTGAAAGCACAAGGATACCAGAACATCTGAGAGTCAAATCTGCTATGTCCTCGATTTGTTCCTTGTAAGCACAAGGATGCCCAAATCATCTTGGATCTACTTCAGTATAAATATCTGAAGGTGAGATCTGCTATGTGTCTGCTCCCGTCAAAATAGAGATGCCAGACTTCGATTTTTTCTCTGAAAATACAGAGATGCCAAATCATCTTAGATTTTCTTCAACATAAACACATAAAAGTCAAATCAACTATGCCTTCGATTTGTTCCTTGTAAGCACAAGGATGCCAAACCATCTTGAATCTGCCTGAGAACATCTGAGAGTCAAATCAGCTATGTCCTCGATTTATTCCTTGTAAACACAAGAATGCCAAATCATCTTAGATCTACTTCAGTATAAACATCTGAATGTCAGATCTGCTATGCTGCGGCCTATTACCCTACTGTTTAGGGGATTAAAGCACGCCATCTTTGATAACCTGTAGGATAATTATGCCTGATAATTAGAATGCTATGCTCGAAGTGAGTCGAATGTTCCTAATTAGACATGTTATGATGCAAAATGTTGTGAATATGACCCCTATCCTAGGCATCACCATTTATTCCTTCATTTTTCTTTTCTTTTCTCAAAGTTTCATTCTTGCTCAGCCTGTAGGCCTTCCTCCAATGCTACGATCCATTGAGGATGTCTATAAGAATTGAATCATTGGTTTTGTCCATTTTCCTTTTAGACTGGAAGAAAGAAATTCCTCGAGTTCTTTCATCCCTTACTTATGTGAATTTCTCGAACAATTGTCCTGTTTTAGTTTCTTATATTATCTAGAAATTCCAGAGTAATACACAAAAATTCATTTGTGAAGACATTTTAGTTCATCTATCATTATTTCAATGTAACATACTTAAAGAATGATGGAAAATGAATAAATCTTTAAGAATAATTGAATTTGAATGAATTGTCAAAATACAAAGGAGATAAATCTAATAGCATATCTTTGAGAAGAAATAGAATCTAAAGATAGCAATCAGGATAAAAGTTAGATGCTCCAGATATCGCCGCTTGAGCATCTATACACCAGCTCCGTGAAATCTTTCTTGAATTCGACATGTGTTTAAAGGATCTAAAGTACTTTGTTGATGCCCCAATATGTGACATGCTTCACTCTTTGGTGGAGTTAGATATAGCCAAATTGTTGTATGCCCTTCAAAATTTAAGCTGCCCTTTCGGGTTTTCAACTCAAAATCCCTTTGGTCACAAGGTGCCCTTTGCGGGTTTTCACCTTGGCCTCTCCATTTTTTTTTTAAAAATTCTAGGCGCCCTTTACGAGTTTTCACCTTGGATTCTCTTCTCCTTTAGACAAAGTACTTTTTGACTGAGTCTGAGTTCACTGTATTGGGTAGGCTCTTCCCATCCATTTCTGTCAAAATCAATGCACCACCAGAGAAAGCTTTCTTCACAACGTATGGCCCCTCCCAATTCGCCATCCATTTTCCCCTAAAGTCTTTTTGAATAGGAAGAATCTTTTTCAGCATGAGATCTCCCTCATGGAATTCCCTTGGACGAACCTTTTTATCATAGGCTCGTATCATACGCTTCTGATACATCTAACCATGTCGGATGGCTCTCAGCCTCTTTTCCTTAATCAAGTTTAACTGATCATACCAGGATTGAACCCATTCAGCTTCATCTAACCTTATCTCTGTCAAAATTCGGAGAAAAGGTATTTCTACTTCAATAGGCAACACTGCTTCCATCCCATAAACTAACGAGAATGGGGTTGCCCCAGTAGAGGTTCTGACAGATGTTCGATAGGCCAGGAGTGCAAACGGTAGCTTCTCATGCCAAACTCTATAAGTCTCAGTCATCTTTCCAACTATTTTCTTAATGTTCTTGTTGGCGGACTCCACTGCCCCATTCATTTTTGGACGATAGGGAGAAGAATTGTGATGCTTGATCTTGAACTGATCGCAAACCTCTGCTATCATTTTTTTATTCAAATTCAATGCATTGTCGGATATGATCTTCTCAGGCATTCCATACCGACAAATGATCTCCTTCTTCAAAAATCGACTTACAGCTGACTTAGTAACATTCGCATAAGAAGCAGCCTCTACCCATTTTGTGAAGTAGTCAATTACCACAAAGATAAATCAATGTCCATTCGAAGCTTTCGACGATATCGGTCCAATGACATCTGTGCCCCATATGGAGAAGGGCCATGGAGAAGTCATAACATGTAAAGGTGAAGGTGGCATATGAATTTTGTCCCCGTAAATCTGACACTTATGGCATTTCTTGGCATAGTTGATACAGTCCCCTTCCATAGTGGCCCAATAATAGCCAAACCTCATGATTTGCCTTGCCATCATGAACCTATTTGCATGCGTCCCACATACTCCTTCATGAACTTCTTCTAAAATCAGCTTAGCTTCCACAGCATCAACACATCTCAAAAGCACTTGGTCTTTCCTTCTCCTGTACAGGACATCTCCGTCCAAGACATAGTCACAAGCTAACCTTCTCAAACTTCATTTGTTATTTTTAGTTGCCTATTCTGGATATCTACGATCTCTTACATATCGCAATATATCCTGATACCGAGGGTTATCATCGCTTTCTTCCTCTTCAATGTTACAACAGCTAGCTGGAGCCTCATAGACACTCATTTGAATTGGTCTCACCTCTTCCTTTTTATTTACCTTAATCATTGAGGCCAAGGTTGCTAAAGCATCTGCCATCTGATTTTCATCTCGTGGGAGATAATTGAAGGTGATGTTATCGAACTCCTCAAGTAACCCCAAAACTATCTTTCGATAATTGATCAATTTAGGGTCTCTTGTCTCCCATTCACCTCTGAGCTGATAAATTACCAACGCAGAATCTCCATATACTTCTAGGGTTTTTATACCTCGCTCTATGGCTGCTTGAAGTCCCATGATGCATGCTTCACATTCAGCCATATTATTCGTGCAATCAAAGTCCAACTTGCACGTGAATGGGTAATGATCGCCTTTGAGGGATACCAAGACTGCCCCGATTCCATTTCCAACTGCATTGGAAGCCCCATCAAAATTGAGCCTCCATGAAGAATCTTTGGTCATCGCTATATACATTAACTCCTCATTTGGAAAATCAAAGTTCAATGGCTCATAATCCTTTAGAGCTCTACTGGCCAAGAAGTCAGCTACCACACTTCCTTTTATAGCCTTCTGACTTACGTAGACTATATCAAACTCTGAAAGCAAAATTTGCCATCTAGCCATTCTCCCATTTAGAGCCATTGACTCCCTCATGTACTTCAATGGATCAAGCTTTGAAATGAGCCAAGTGGTATGGTATAGCATGTACTGTCTTAATCTTTGAGTTTTCCAAATTAGTGCACAACACAACTTTTCAATTAGGGAATATCTCATTTCACCGTCAATGAATTTTTTACTGAGATAATAAATTACCCTCTCTTTTTTCCCTGACTCGTCATGTTGACCAAGCATACATCCCATAGAATTACTGAACACTGACAAGTACAGTATTAACGGTTTATCTAGGCTAGGGGGAGATAATACCGGAGCATTCAATAAATACTGCTTCACCTTTTCAAAAGCATTCTGGCATTCTTCATCCCAAGTACCTTGATTGTGCTTTCTGAGGAGGCGAAAGATATGATCACATTTCTCGGTCAATTATAAAATGAACCGAGCGATGTAATTCAACCTTCCCAGGTGTAACACCCCAAACCCGGCCTGGACGTTATGGCTGAATCTAACGTGTCACACGCAGTTTAAAAATCCATGTTTCGTTTTATTATCTAAAAACCGCCTATTGCTGGCTAACCAGAGTGAATAGAGGCTGGGCACCAAGTAGGTATCCGAAATAGAGGAGGTGAGCCATGAAGGCTACTTAAGTACCAAGCTCCCGAATGGATCCAATCCTAGACATGCCCACATCCATTGCCACACTTTGGTAAACGAGTTGAAAATTTCCTTTAAGTGGTTATCTTTGTTATTCCAATTATGTGAATCGTTGTGGTATTTTGAAAACAGGTATCATTTTGAAAACGCGTCCTAAAACTAGCCCATTTTGATTAATATCAGAAAATATAGAGTTATTTAAAGATAATCCCAAATAAAAAGTTAAAATGGCCTTTTTACAACCCAAATATAAATAGTATTAAAAGTGGAGATAAACTGGAAGAAAACCGTTTATTTATTAGTAAGTCCAAACGTGATCATCATGGCCACCCCAAATCCCCTTCGGCTGCAAGTCCCCATATCAAGGCTCACCTGCAAGGATTAGAAAGAAAGGAGGGTGAGTTTGAAAAACTCGATGTGCAACAAGCCCCCTTCAGCCCAAGTCAATATCGATCACTCTCGGGCCTAAGCCCAAGTTCAGTTACCACATATACTGGGCCGAAGCCTTTAATCATTCATATACTGGGCCGAAGCTTTTATTTGTTCATATACTTGGCCGAAGCCTTTTCATTATTCATATCACTGGGCCGAAGCCTTAACTGTAAACGATATGGCCCATAGGCCCATTTCAACATCACATGTGATAATAAAGCATGAATGCAAACCCATTTGGGGAGACTACTCAACCCACCAACCGCTACTCTCCACCTGTACCAACCAAACTCTCCATGTGGGGAATAACTCAACCCACCCAACCAAACTCTCCACTGGCAGCATAGCTGCTTTAACATATTACTGGAGGCCTAGACTCTTTTAATAACTGGGGCAAAAGCCCTTTTCGGTAAACTGGGGCAAAGCCCTTTTTCACTTCCTCCATTCATTTAAAAACCCAACCCAATGCATTTATGAATACATCATGTGCATTTCATACATATCATGTGCATATCATACATGTCATGTGCATATCATACATATCATAAGCATATCATATCAAAAATGTATATCAAATCTCGTATATCAAATTCATAATTAAACCGTAGGGGTATAATGGTTATTTTTACCTAGGGGCAAAATAGTCATTTTCATAAAATAAAGGTAATTCCACAATTTTACCAAGTATTAGGGTTTTCCATGTTCATCAATAGTTACTATCAATTCATAGGTTTTATACCGCGATTCTGGCCAATTTTAGCGACACCGAGTTATTAGGCCAAAACCCCTAATGGGCCCCACAAGCCGATTTAGTCATCTAGGCCTATTTATCTTATACTCTATTATGGTATTATCAGTCTCAACATGCAATTTAACAGGTTTTCATCTTCTACCGAATTTACCCAAATGGGCCCAAAAGCCCATTGGGCCTGATTTTAACCCGTCAAGGCCCAACTTACCGTAAATGCCAAACATCATTCTCTTACCTTTTCCAACATTCACGATCATCGTCTTAGAGGATCTAATTATCCGATGAGCATTTGCTTGCTCACAAGTCCTCGAAATGCCAGAATTTCGGCATTTCAGCTTTTCGGCATTTATTGAGTTAAGCTACAAAAGAAGGTTCGTTACACACCTATTTTACGATATTCCTCGATGAGATCTCCTACACGATTTCTCCTATATTTCACCGTTAATAAATCAGCTTCCATTAATTAACCCAAAACAAGGCCATCTTATATTAGTACTTACACATTCGGCCACCCCTCAAAATGGCCCTATGAACCTTACCTTACCGATATTGATTGACTAGATCTAGCCACTCCGGAGATCCAAGCTGATTCAAGTCAATACTACACCTTGCTGCTCCTTCACTATATAAACCATGAAAATATTAAAAGAAACCCCCCATAAGGCCTATACCCATATTCGCCACCTCCTAAACCATAGGGGTTTCTGGCTTTGTCAACAACCATAAAAGAGATCGCTTAAAGTTTGAGCACATACCACAGTCTCCTCTTCTTGAATATGCCTATGCCTAGAAGATAAGAGAATTGATCACCAACAAGTGAGAAGAAGAAGAAGAAGGTTGTTGGTCAACAAAGAATCGGCACCACCTTGACTCCACAGTTTTCGGCTTTTCGCGGTATCTCGGCAGAAGTAGAGATAAGGGGAAGAAACGATAGTTGAATGGGGAAAAATAGTGGGCTGGTTTTGGAAATGAAAAAGGGAAGAAGAATGCAAGGAGAGATGGTGGATTAATTTGCAAAGGGGAAAAGAGAGAAAGACTAGACAAAGGGAAGAAAACGGCACAACTAATCCCTAAGTGCCAAATACTAACCTAATAACCCCTTGCCGAAACCCCTCTTCGATTCCCTATTCGCCAACTCCTATCTCCATATCAAATCCCTAAAATCTCTCCCCTTATCCCTCCCTAATCCATGCATTTGACCGATTCAAACACTCCTCTAGCAGAATCCACTTGGACTCCAACACTTACCCTTCCTGCACATAAAAAATAAATGCATCCATTTGCCAACACAGAGAATCGATCCCGTGCCTTCCCCTAAGCTCAACACGCCACCTTTTGAGGAGCTTAGTGACGTCACCCTTGCCACTTTACTAAAGCTCTTTTTGTGTTACATTCCTCCTACATCTTTACATAAGGTCGCCTAGCCAAAACCCCTAACTCTTAAGTCAAAAATTCAGAAATTCAACCGGGTTTTGGCCAATACATGGGCCTTCCATAAGCCCATTTACCTACTCCAAATATGAATTTCACAACCAAATACCAAATTTTAAAAATTTTACCAAAATGTTGCGAACCGCGAATAAACTCGAAAATCAGGATGTTACAACTCTACCCTCCTTAAAGAAATTTCGGCCTCGAAATTTTACTTGATCCAAACAGTTGAGGGTACTGTTGACGCATCACCTCTTCGGTCTCCCAAGTAGCTTCTTCCTTGCCATGGTTCCTCCAAAGTACTTTCACTAGTGGAACTGACTTCCTTCTCAACACCTTGACATCACGATCCAATATTTGCACAGGTTCCTCTTGAAAGTCAAATCACAGTACATTTCGATTTACTCGCAATCGGTAGGATATGAGTTGGGTCAGAACGATATCGCCTTAGCATGGACACATGAAAACGTCGTGGATACGATGCAGTTCTGATGGTAACTCTAGCTGATAAGCCACCGGTCCAATCTGCTTAAAAATTCGGTAAGGCCCAATAAACCAGGGGCTCAACTTACCCTTCTTGCCAAATCTCAATATCTTTTTCCAAGGTGAAACTTTCAAAAAGACCATATCCCCTACAGCATATTCTATATCCTTACGTTTTAGATCAGCGTAAAACTTTTGTCGATTCGCTGCCTCCTTTAATCGATTCCTAATCACCTTAATCTTGTCTTCAGTATCTGCCACCAACTCTGGCCCAAGTACTTGCCTATCCCCCAATTCTGCCCAACAAGTAGGCGAACGACACCTTCGCCCATATAGTGCCTCATAAGGAGCCATCTGAATACTTGCTTGGTAACTGTTGTTATATGCGAACTCTGCCAGTGGCAAATAATCCTCCAGCTGCCCCTAAATTCAATAACACAACCCCTCAACATGTCTTTCAAAATCTCAATAACCCTCTCTGACTGCCCATCTGATTGAGGGTGAAATGCCGTACTGAAATCTAATCGCGTTCCCAACGCCTCATGCAACTTCTGCCAAAATCGAGATGTAAACCTAGGGTCTCGGTCAGAAATTATTGACGTTGGCACCCCATGCAACCGTACTATCTCTGCCACATATAACTTGGCCAACTTTTGAAGTGGGTAATCGGTTTGAACAGGTATGAAATGAGCAGACTTCGTCAGCCTATCCACAATTACCCAAACTGAGTCCTTCTTGGAAGGTGTTAATGGCAAACCACTTACAAAATCCATGGTTACCCTTTCCCACTTCCAAAGTGGTATCTTTACTGGCTGTAACAATCCTGAAGGTAGTTGATGCTCAGCCTTTACCTGTTGACACATTAAACACTTTCTCACAAATTCAGTCACTTCTCGTTTAAGCCCAGGCCACCAATATAGCTCCCGCAGGTCTCGATACAACTTGCTTCCTCCTGGATGCATAGCACAAGGTCCACAATGCGCGTCCTTTAAAATCATCAACCTCAAATCAGAGTCCTTCGGTATACAAACTCTTCCTCGAAAACAAATAACCCCATCACCATTTAGTCCAAAATCTAGATTCTCGCCTTTCTCAACTTGCTGAAACCGAGGAACCAACGACTCATCCATCAACTGTTGCCTCTTAATCTGCTCTACCCAAGTCGGTCTCATTTGCAACTCCGCCAATAAGCTTCCATCATCATACAAGCTTAAGCGAGCAAACATCGCCTTCAACTCTGCCACAGTTCTACGACTCAACGCATCAGCCACAACATTTGCCTTACCTGGGCGGTATTCAATCGAACAATCATAGTCTTTTAACAGCTCATCCACCTTCGTTGTCTAAGATTCAGCTCTTTTTGAGTCAGCAAGTACTTAAGACTCTTATGATCCGTGTAAATAATGCATCTCTCTCCATACAGGTAGTGCCTCCATATCTTAAGTGCAAAAATCACCGCTGCGAACTCCAAGTCGTGAGTAGGATAATTCAGCTCATGAGGCTTAAGCTATCGTGAAGCATAAGCGACCACTTTGCCCTCTTGCATCAACACACAGCCCAAACCTACATGTGATGCATCACTGTACACAGTGAAATCTTTGCCAAATTCCGGCTGAATCAACACCGGTGCCTCAGTTAGAACTTTCTTTAAATTTTCAAAAGCCTCTTGCTGCTTATTCGTCCAAATGAAAAGTGCTCCCTTCCTTATAAGTTTTGTTAATGGCGCTGCCAACACAGAAAATCCTTCTACAAACCTTCTATAATAACCTGCCAACCCTAGAAAGCTTCGAATTTCTATTACAGACCTCGGTGGTTTCCACTACAAAATCGCCTCAATCTTCCGAGGGTCTACCTTAATCCCTTCCGCAGACACAACATGCCCTAAGAAGGTTACTTCATTCAGCCAAAACTCGCACTTACTAAACTTCGCATAAAGTTTCTTTTCCCTTAGTACTTGTAGCACAATCCGCAGATGCTCATCATGCTTCTCTTCCGTTTGCGAGTACACCAAGATATCATCAATAAAAACAACAACAAACTGATCCAAGTATGGCTGAAACACCCGATTCATCAAATCCATGAATGCTGCCGGTGCGTTAGTCAAGCCAAAGGGCATAACCAAAAATTCGTAATGACCATATCGAGTTCTGAATGCCGTTTTATGGATATCCCCCTCTTTCACTCTCAACTGATGATATCCTGACAGAAAGTCAATCTTGGAGAACACTGAAGCTCCTTTCAGTTGATCGAACAGATCGTCGATTCTTGGTAACGGATACTTGTTCTTGATTGTCAGTTTGTTCAACTAGCGATAATCAATACACATTTGCATGGTCCTATCTTTCTTCTTTACGAACAACACTGGGGCACCCCATGGAGAAATACTGGGTCTTATAAACCCTCTGTCCAACAGTTCTAGAATCTGAGCTTTCAATTCTACCAACTCTTTTGGTGCCATCCTATAAGGTGCAATGGACACTGGAGCCGTTCCAGGTAACAAGTCGATTCCAAACTCGACTTCTCTGTTCAGGGGTAGTCCAGGAAGTTCCTCCGGAAATACATCTTGGAACTCCTTAATGGTCCTAACTGACTCCACGGTCATCTCTGCAGGTTCAGCTTGACTCACAAATGCCAAAAATGCCTCACAACCTTTCTGAATCAACTTCTCTGCCCTTAAAGCCGAAACAACATTAGACAAGTAATTCATTCGCTCCCCAATAACCATTATTTCCTCATCTTTAGCAATTTTTAGCGCCATTCTCTTAACAGCACAATCCAGCGTCGCCCTATGCTTGGTCAGCCAGTCCATCCCCAAAATAAGATCAAACTCCCCAAATGGCAGCTCCATCAAATCCCCTACAAATATCTCACCCTGTGTCTCTAAAGGCACTTCCTTAAAGAGTTTATTTACCTTAACCGAGTGTCCCAAAGGACTTATTACTGATACCCCACTCATGATCTCCTCAGAAAGCACATCCAATGCCCCAGATACATCACAAGCAACATACGAGTGGGTGGAACCCACATCAACCAAAGCAGTGTAAGGCTTGCTATGAATAAGGAATGTACCGGTTATAACATCAGGAGTGTCACCTTCCTCACGACGTCGTGCAGCATAAACCAACGCCGGCTATCGAGCCTCAGCTTGTCCAGCACCCTTGCCAGGTGCTCCACGTCCTCGTCCACCACCATTTCCACCTCTACCTTGCCCACAGCCCCTCGGTGGCGGTGGTCCTCCTCGCTATGGTTGAACACCTCTCTGCTCCGCAGCTTGATCCTGAGCTGCTCTCCGAGGACACTCTTTGAACTTATGCTCCTTTGACCCACATCGAAAACACGCTCCAGTTCGTTTCCAACACTCCCCCATATGTGCTCTGCCACAGTCCTTGCAAACTTGCTGCTTAAAAGTATTTCCTGGAGCTGGCTCCTCCACTCTAGCTCTTTTAACATTTCTATCTGCAGTACTTGAGGGTCTAAAATCCCTTCTGTATCTGGGTCGATCCCTCTCACGATTCCGCCGTTCAGTCCGTTTTACTTCCTCGGCTACCTTATCCTTCTCCACTAATGCAGCGAAACCACGCTCCCTCTGTGGAGCTATCAACACTCTAAGCTCATCGCGGAGACCATCCTCGAATCGAACGCTGCACTCATATTCAGTCGCAACTGTAACACCCGTGTAGCATACAACCCAAGTATAAGTTTCTTGTCTACGAGTGAGCTAAATAAGGAAGTGATTTCATTTTAAAAATGCTAGAACGGTACATCACATTTACACCTATATCATCAATACGTTTTAGTACTCAAACGGCCGAACCACAACTTCAAGATCATTTACGCAAATGCTTAATTATACTTTTAAAATTTTCTTTGTGATTTCATATTATCAAACCCTAGACGTATTCACTAGACATTGGTTACATAAATATAAAACTACACATGAGATTTCATGCCAAACCGAACCTAGATTTATATATACATATCAAGCCATTTTCACATGGCTTCGAGTACATAAACAAAATATACACTTCAAAACACATAATCAAGCCTATACATGCCGTAATGTCTGCCTAAATAACTAAGAAGAGATACCAAATGTAGCACACGGGCGTGATAGCTTTGATGATGATCCGAACTCGCAAATGATTCAGGAAATCTATGTGGATAGCAACAAAACACAAAGAAAGATAGAATGAGTATACAACCCAGTAAGTCATAAGAAATTTTTATACATACCATTGATATAAGAAGAGGAAATGTATAAAATTCACCTATTTAGGTCATGCCGAACCATATTACAACCATATAATTAAGTAAACCATCCACAAGCCAAGGACAATAAAAAAAAAATCATCTACCAACCAACCAAATAGCTTTAAACATCACTCAATATACGTACAACAATGTCAACCTCATACATACACACATATTCATTTTATATCTCAACTTACAACACCATGTCTCTTCCTTATACTACATATACCATTAATCACAGTCGCACACATAGTGCCCAAAGGTTTTTCCGCACACATAGTGCCAAGATACATCGCACACTTAGTGCCTCAAAACTATCTCACGAGTTGGCTTTCAATTCAGCACACACAGTGCCTTTTAATTCACACACATAGTGTTAGTATAGGATACTTACAAGAAGACAACTTAATTAACTACATTAGCATATATGGCCACGAATTTAAATACATGTATATTTGTATATGAGTCTATAATCACTTTTATAGAAAAGAACTTATGGACTTACTTGATAGTTCGAAATGATCCTCAATCACCTATTCAATTTCTTTGTTTTTGCCTTTGCTTGATTCCCCTCCCTTGAGTTCTTGAGCTAAAATAAATGAATTTAACAATTTAATTACCTCACTAGTTAATCATACCCTACACTATTAAAATTTCACATCACACAAAGAAAGAAAATGACACAACACTTATGTTTTCATCATAATTAACCATTCGACTATTGATCATTCAATAATTATTCACTATCATTAGCTAATCCATACTTCAATGAAATTCACCTATATACATATACATGTCTTTACGGTAACCACATCTTGTTAAAATACTCAATTATACCATTCGATGATTTCCTCATTAACTTATAATTATCCTTGTTCATTATTTTAAACCTTCAATTTATGCCTATATAAGGTCTCAAGGCCGAATGCAATTCATCATTTTAATATCTAGTTTCACTTCACAACCACTTTGGCCGTGTACTTCTAATTTGGCCAAAAGCCTTCCATTTATTCGCACCTTCATATAGACATCATCTAGCTCATCTACTTCTAATTCCATAAGTTCAACCTTATATTGCTCATTAAAACCCTCATGGTCTAAGTTTAGAGATTGTCAAACACACACATTTTCCAACTCTCTTAGCCGAATTCTCCACAATACTTAGACCTAAGTAAATACACTAAACTAAATCTTTTTTTTTTTTTTGTATCTTAATTAATCCAACAAGAGCATTCGGCTATACTAAAATACCATTTCTTTCCTAGGATGACAATTTAAATCAAATAAGCATTCAATTAAAACCCCATATAACCGAATACCCAAATATCATCCAAGTATAATTTCAACAATTTCATATCATCCTAACATCTAATTCTTCAACAATGCAAGAAAACAAATCACAAAACTTAGCAAGTTGTACACGGCTTAGTGCCCAATCACTACAAAACAATTTATAATTTCCTTAACATTTCCAAGCTACTTTGCAATTTAATTTAAACATGTGAGAATATATATAACTAATAATTCAAACTCACCTCCAATTAGCAAGTAGCCAAAGCCAATTCTCTTAATGAAGATTTCCTATTTTCCTCTCTTTAGTTTCGGCTCTTAGAGGTAGAAGAAGATGAACATCTTTTTCTTTTCTAAATTATTTTCTTTAGTCTTTTGTTTTACAATTTTTATTATTATTTTATAATCAAAAATTATAAATAATTAGACTTAGTGGAGAGCCATCATCACTTGGCCGGCCACTTAATGGAATTTGGGAAAATTGACATGCAAAACCACTCATTTCCATGCATGCACTAATAGACCATTATAAGATTAACCTATTACATTTTACAATGTTTCATATAAGTCCTTTCTTTATAAATTCTCTTAGAGATGATCAAATTAATGCATGAAACTTTCACTCCCGCGTCTACTCACATTGTAAACACCAAAATAAATATATTTTAATTACTTAATACTCGGTCTCGTGGTTCCGAAACCACTTCCCGACTAGGGTCAATCTAGGGCCGTTACAGCAACTATCCTGCTAGCATATCGACTCAGCCTTAAGAATTCTGCCTCATACTCCGCAACAGTCCTATTATCCTGAGCCAGATTCAAAAATTCCTTTCGGCGGGCATCCACATAGCTCGCTCCAACATACCTCCCCTTAAAAGCAGACTTGAACAGCTCCCAAGTCACACGTTCGATCGGAGTACTCTCCCTTACAGTAATCCACCACTGATATGCCTCATCTCTTAGCAATGACACGGCTCCCTTCAGCTTTTGCTCCATAGAGCAATCGAGGTCATCCATAATCCGCTCTATTGCCTCTAACCAATACTCAGCCACGTTTGGGGCTACTCCGGATACGCCCCTAAAAACCTCTGCTCCATTAGCCCAGAGTCACTCGGAGATGGATCCTCTATTTACTGTCCCGGTGCTAGCTCCAGCAACCCTTTCTAGGACTCTTAGCATTGCTTGGGACAAAGCATCGTCCCCCGCAGCCTGGTCATATGACCCAGTCTCAGTTGTCTGTGGCACAAATGTCTCCTCAGCTGGCCTATGCCTTGAGGATGAAGATTCAGCTTGTACTCTTCCACGACCACGTCCACGTCCGCGGCCTCGTCCACGCGTACCCCTTGTACTCATATCGAATTATCTGATTACGAATTTTATGATATTAGTCAATTATTTTAGTTTTTTATTAAGAGATGCCTTATGGTAGTTCAGGGATTGTTTTCACAGCGACGTAGCCTAATTGCAGTCTAAATCCTACTATTTTACAGTTCTACCCTATCTACAGTATCATAGTAGGGCTTAAGTTTTATCCATAACATTTTATCAAAATTTACTAACGTAAAAGTAAGGGTACTTACAAACTTGGTGCAGGGGATTCAGTGTGCCACGTCTTTCCTCAAACCATTTAGAAATTAAAAACATGCATTTGGTCAAAAATAAAAATTTTTCCAAAACTGATTTAAAGTACCTCTGTTTTGAAATTCTCGATTTTAAACCCATTTAAAAATAGAAAAACTTGAACATCTTTGAAAAACTTACCATTTCCCAAAAATGCCCTTCTTAGGCCTAAGTTTTCAAAAAAAATTTAGACCCAATCCACAGTCGAGTTGTTGCAACCTGGCTCTGATACCACTAAATGTAACACCCCACACCCGGCCTTGACGTTATGGCCGAATCTGACGTGTCACACGCAGTTTAAAAATCCATGTTTCGTTTTATTATCTAAAAACCTTTATTGTCTTTGGCTAACGAGTGAATGGAGGTCGGGCACCAAGTAGGTATCCAAAGCAGAGAGGAGGTGAGCCATGAAGGTCGCTTAAGTACCAAGCTCCCGAATGGATCCAATCCTAGACATGCCCACATCCATTGCCACACTTTGGTAAACGAGTTGAAAATTTCCTTTAAGTGGTTATCTTTGTTATTCCAATTATGTGAGTCGTTGTGGTATTTTGAAAACAGGTATCATTTTGAAAACGCATCCTAAGACTAGCCCATTTTGATTAATATTAGAAAATATAGAGTTATTTAAAGATAATCCCAAATAAAAAGTTAAAATGGCCTTTTTACAACCCACATATAAATAGTATTAAAAGTGGAGATAAACTGGAAGAAAACCGTTTATTTATTGGTAAGTCCAAACGTGATCATCATGGCCACCCCAAATCCCCTCCGGCTCCAAGTCCCTATATCAAGGCTCACCTGCAAGGATTAGAAAGAAAGGGGGGTGAGTTTGAAAAACTCAGTGTGCAACAAGCCCCCTTCAGAGCCCAAGTCAATATCAGCCTACTGGGCCTAAGCCCAAGTTCAATTACCACATATACTGGGCCGAAGCCTTTAATCATTCATATACTGGGCCGAAGCCTTTATTTGTTTATATACTGGGCTGAAGCCTTTTTATTATTCATATCACTGGGCCGAAGCCTTAACTGTAAACGATATGGCCCATAGGCCCATTTTAACATCACATGTGATAATAAAGCATGAATGCAAACCCATTTGGGGAGACTACTCAACCCACCAACCGCTACTCTCCACCCGTACCAACCAAACTCTCCATGTGGGGAATAACTCAACCCACCCAACCAAACTCTCCACTCGCGGCAAAGATAGCCGCTTTAACATATTCTTGAGGCCTAGCCTCTTTTTAATAATCAGGGCAAAAGCCCTTTTGATAAATCAGGGCAAAGCCCTTTTCACTTCCTCCATTCATATAAAAACCCAACCCAATGCATTTATGAATACATCATGTGCATTTCATACATATCATGTGCATATCATACATATCATAAGCATATCATATCAATCATGTATATCAAATCTCGTATATCAAATCATAATTAAACCCTAAGGGTATAATGGTCATTTTTACCTAGGGGCAAAATAGTCATTTTCATAAAATAAAGGTAATTCCATAATTTTACCAAGTATTAGGGTTTTCCATGTTCATTAATAGTTACTATCAATTCATA
The DNA here is from genome assembly GCA_025698475.1 of Gossypium anomalum. Taxonomy (NCBI): domain Eukaryota; kingdom Viridiplantae; phylum Streptophyta; class Magnoliopsida; order Malvales; family Malvaceae; genus Gossypium; species Gossypium anomalum. The sequence goes on from CM046968.1 coordinate 73,195,698, forward strand.
GGTTTTATACCACGATTCTGGCCCATTTTAGCAAAACTGAGTTATTGGGCCAAAACCCCTAATGGGCCCCACAAGCCGATTTAGTCATCTAGGCCTATTTATCTTATACTCTATTATGGTATTATCAGTCTCAACGTGTAATTTAACAGGTTTTCATCTTCTACCGAATTTACCCAAATGGGCCCGAAAGCCCGTTGGGCCCGATTTTAACCCCTCGAGGCCCAACTTACCGTAAATGCCAAACATCATGCTCTTACCTTTTCCAACATTCACGATCATCGTCTTAGAGGATCTAATTATCCGATGAGCGTTTGCTTGCTCACAAGTCCTCGAAATGCCAGAATTTCGGCATTTCGGCTTTTCGACATTTATTGAGTTAAGCTACAAAAGAAGGTTCGTTACACACCTCTTTTGAGATATTCCTCGACGAGATCTCCTACACGATTTCTCCTATATTTCACCGTTAATAAATCAGCTTCCATTAATTAACCCAAAACAAGGCCATCTTATATTAGTACTTACACATTCGGCCACCCCTCAAAATGGCCCTATGAACCTTACCTTGCCGATATTGATTGACTAGATCTAGCCACTCCGGAGATCCAAGATGATTCAAGTCAATACTACGCCTTGCTGCTCCTTCACTATATAAACCATGAAAATATTAAAAGAAGAACCCCATAAGGCCTATACCCATATTCGGCCACCTCCCTAAACCATAGGGGTTTCGGCACTTGTCAACAGCCATAAAAGAGATCGCTTAAAGTTTGAGCACTTACCATAGTCTCCTCTTCTTGAATCCGCCTATGCCTAGAAGATAAGAGAATTGATCACCAACAAGTGAGAAGAAGAAGAAGAAGGTTATTGGTCAACAAAGAATCGGCACCACCTTGACTCCACAATTTTTGACTTTTCGCGGTATCTCGGCAGAAGTAGAGATAAGGGGAAGAAACGATAGTTGAATGGGGAAAAATAGTGGGCTGGTTTTGGAAATGAAAAAGGGAAGAAGAATGCAAGGAGAGATGGTGGATTCGGCTACAAAGGGAAAAAGAGAGAAAAGACTAGACAAAAGGGAAGAAAACGGCACAACTAATCCCTAAGTGCCGAAATACTAACCTAATAACCCCTTGCCGAAATCCCCTCTTCAGTTCCCCCTATTCGGCCAACTTCTATCTCCATATCAAATCCCTAAAATCTCTCCCCTTATCCCTCCCTAATCCATGCATTTGACCGATTCAAACACTCCTCTAGCAGAATCCACTTGGACTCCAACACTTACCTTTCCTGCACATAAAAAATAAATGCATCCATTTGCCAACACAGAGAATCGATCCCGTGCCTTCCCTTAAGCTCCACACGCCACCTTTTGAGGAGCTTAGTGGCGTCACCCTTGCCACTTTACTAAAGCTCTTTTTGTGTTACATTCCTCCCACATCTTTACATAAGGTCGCCTAGCCAGAACCCCTAACTCTTAAGTCAAAAATTCAGAAATTCAACCGGGTTTTGGCCAACACATGGGCCTTCCATAAGCCCATTTACCTACTCCAAATATGAATTTCACAACCAAATACCAAATTTTAAAAATTTTACCAAAATGTTGCGAACCACGAATAAACTCGAAAATAAGGATGTTACACCAGGAATCCTCGAACTTCCTTCTGAGTACGTGGTGGAGGTAACTCCCGTATGGCTCTGACCTTGTCTGAATCAACTTCAATTCCTTTTTCACTGACTATGAAGCCTAATAACTTTCCCGATCTGGCTCCAAAGGTACACTTTGCTGGATTGAGCTTCAACTGAAATCTTCTCAATCTTAAGAACAGTCTTCTTAAGACCTCAATGTGCTCTTTTTCTATACGCGACTTGGCAATAATATCATCAACATACACCTCAATATCCTTATGCATCATGTCCTGAAACAAGTTCACCATGGCTAGTTGGTATGTTGCCCCTGCGTTCTTTAGTCCAAATGGGATTACTTTGTAACAAAAGGTGTCCCAAAAGGTTACGAAGGTAGTTTTATCCATGTCCTCTGGATGCATCTTTATCTAATTGTATCCTGAGAAGCCATCCATGAAGGAGAACAACGAATATCCCGCTGTGTTGTCTACTAAAGTGTCAATGTGTGGCAAAGGAAAATTATCCTTTGGGCTTGCTTTGTTCAGATCTCTGTAATCAATACACATTCGTACCTTTCCATCCTTTTTAGGAACAGGCACAATGTTAGCTACCCATTCGGAGTACTTCACTTCTCGCAAGAATCCTGCATCAAACTGCTTCTTGACTTCATCCTTTATTTTCAGAACAATATCTGGCCTCATTCTTCGCAACTTCTGTTGGACTGGCTTATAATCCTGTCTTATCGGAATACGATGTACTACAATGTTAGTACTTAATCCGGGCATATCCTAATATGACTAGGCGAAGATATCTTTGAACTCTCAAAGTAACTCAACCAGAGCATACCTTGTGTCCTTGGTAATCAGTGTTCCAATTTTCAACTCCTTCCCTTCCTCTAGGACTATATTCTCTATTGCCTCTTTCTCATGTGGCATGATTTGTTTCTCCTCCTGTTTCACCATTTTTAACAGATCGAGAGATACGTCACAATCTTGAATATCTTCAAAATCCTGAGGTTCCTCTAAACACATGTCTTGCTCGCAAGAGAAATCAGGAGCTGTAGTATCAGTGCTCATATCATTGATATCTAGGGACCTGTGGGGGTATGAAAGAATATACAAAGAATGAATGAATGATTGTTTATGTGCTATGAATAAAAGAATAGAATTCCCAAAATTTAAAGGAATATTGGTTGATAAAAAGTGAAACAATACTCGTTTAAATTGATGAAAGTTATGTTTTATTTAAATAATAATAGATGAACATAAGCCTATTTTCACAAATGCAATCTTACTACTCTTAGGCTTTAGAGTAATAGACGTGTTTTGAGAATTACTCTGAAAAATTCCTAAAGACTACAGAAAGGTCCTCCACAGTCCAATTGTTCAGAAAGCTCCCTGGTTCGTAAGGGCGAATGCCCTCGAGGCTTCTTTGCTCCAATCCCTCCTCGTGTACAGCATTAATTTGATAACTTCCTTCTACCAGTAACCCTCCTGACCTAAAGGATTTGGATATAGATGGAAATGTCATCGGTTCCCACTTTATTTCTCCTCTATTCAAACGCGCCTTTCTTCTCGCTTGGCGCTTCTCAATTTCTTGCCTTTTGTGCCTATGGTCTGGCTTGAAGCCCAAACCAAAGTGATCTTTCTTCTCAATCAACATTGGATTTGAATCCCTCCTTGCAACTGTCTTCCTAGTCCTTTCCCTAGCAATGCTCCCTTCCCCATCATCATTTGTAGGGCCATCCTTGTAGCTCTAGACATTTTGGGAACCGATACCTCACCTCTTTCCAAAATAAAGGTTGCATTGATGATATCCAAAGAGCGGAAAGAACACTCAATAGCCTCTTCATATGCCTCGACGTAAGGGGCCTTGCTAGTGACTGCTGCTATAATGTCTTCCTCTTCATTGATGGTTATTAACCGTCCATCTGTCACTAACTTCAATTTTTGGTGTAACGAGGAGGGCACTGCTCCTGTCGAGTGTATCCAGGGTCTCCCCAATAAGCAATTATAGGAGGGATTGATATCCATCACCAAGAAATCGACTTCATATGTATTTGGCCCAATTTCCAAAGAGATGTCAATTTGCCCCATCACCTTCCTTTCGGTTCCATCGAAGGCTCTTACCACATTATGGCATGTTTTCATATACGAGCTATCAATGGGTAGTCTATTCAATGTGGATAATAGAAGGACGTTCAAAGCTAACCCGTTATCAACGAGTACACTTGGGAGGGTGTATCTTTTGCTCCGAGTAGTGATGTGCAAGGCCTTAGTTGACCCTATGCCCCCAGTCGAAATTTAATCATCATTGAAGTAGATGAAATTGTCTGCACTGATGTTATTCACCAACCGGTCCAATTTGTAAACAGATATGTCGTGGGTAACATATGTTTCGTTCAATACCTTCAACAATGCATCCTGATGCACCTCAGAACTTAGAAGTAAGGTTAATACTGATATACGTGCTGGCTGCTTACAAAACTGCTCGACCACACTATATTCACTATGCTTAAGGAACTTCAGAAATTCCTTAGCCTCTTTCTCTCTCACCGGTTCATTGATGGGTATTTCAGCCTTTTTTTTCTTCTTGTTATCAACATCCTTTATTTTCGTGGGCTCTATTCTAATACCTCCCTCATCATAACGCTTCCCACTTCTTGTATAGAAACCTTCATTTTGCACATCCTTAGATGCACTGGCTATACTTTCCCCCTTGGGTACTGTCATACTGCAATCATAACTCCATGGCACCCTCTTGTCATCTTTGTAAGGGAAAGGAGTAGGTTTATGAATGACAACCTTGGGCCTGATTTGCGCCCCCACGTCATTATTCCCTGGTAAGGAAATAATAATTCTTGGCCGTCTGGTTCCTTACTGTTCATCTTCCAACGCGCTTATTTCTCTTCTATAAGAGCTACCTTCAAAAACTTGTAGCTCTTTATTATCAATGAAGCCTTGCACCAAGGCTTTGAATTCTTCACAATTTTGGGTTTCATGACCCTCTTTTCCATGGAACTCACAGTAGTTCCCCATTTCTTCTCTTCCTTTCTCAGAGGTTATCATTCCTCTTTTCACCATTTCTTTCCAAACTATCCTCAAAGGCATCTTTACCTCTGCAACATTTTCCTTCATTCTTCTTTCACTAGCTTTGCGAATGGCATTCACTCCTTGATTGTCATGATTTAGCAAAGGGTTCTCAGTATTTGGGGTACTATCAAATTTTAAAACCCCATTCTTGATCAACCTCTCTACGGCTTTCTTGAATCCGATGCGATTCTCAATTGAGTGCCACGATATTCCAAAGATGGTACTCGCATCTGGCATTTGCGTCATACCATTTAGATATGGAGGCTGTAATGGTTTCCAGTGGAAAGGGGCTATAGCATGCGCATCATATAAGCTTTGATAAAGCTTACGATACGTCATAGATATAGGCGTAAATTGCATCCTCTCATGCCTGGTGCCAAATTCCTGCCTTTGAGAGCCCTGTTGCCCAACTGTGGCTACTTTGGGTTGACTAACCGTGACTGCTTTTGAGTTGAAGCTACTTGTATTGTTCACCTCATTGTCCTTCCTTCTTGGGGCCGATCTTTTAGCTGCTTCCCCCTCAATTTTACCACCCCTTATGGCATTCTCTATCATCTCTCCTGCCATAACTATGTCTGCAAAACTTTTGGTAGTGCTTCCAATTGTGTGAGTGATGAATGGAGCCTTCAGAGTATTGATGAACAACATGGTAGTTTCTTTCTCCAATAGTGGTGGTTGAACCTGCATTGCCACCTCCCTTCAATATTGCACGTATTGCCTAAAACTCTCATTAGGCTTCTTCTCCATGTTTTACAGAGTAATCCTATCGGGGTCATGTCGATCCACGTGATTGTCTTTTGCTTTGCATGAAGGCTTGCAAGATCCTTCCATGAATTTATTCTCGCCCTACCAACCGATTGTACCACCGGCTGCCGCTCCCCTACTAAACTATCTTGAAAACAATGGATTAACAAATGATCATTGTTTACGTGCCTTGGTCATCCTTCTACGAACATTGTGATGTGGGCCTCCGAACAAGTAGTACCATTGTACTTCTTAAACTCCCATCATCTTGAATTTATGAGGCGAAGACTAGGTGCAGGACTAGACTTAAATCTTTGGCATCAATCCCATGATGATTGCGGCGCCTTCCAAAGTCTTGAATTTTTCTTCCAGCCATCTGCAGCGTTCATCTAACTGTCTTGCAACTTCGGCTTTCAAGTTCTCCTTTTCCACCATATCTAGATCAGGGACGAGAGGATTGGTAGAGTTATCACCTAAATTGAATCCCAAGCCACTTAGGTAATTCATATGGATCCCAGCATCAACTGGCCCATGTTGAGGCCTTATAGTGACAGATGGTCTTCTAGGAGGTTCTTCAGTTTGCAATGGTACATGAGACGGAATAAAACCCGAAGGATGATCCTTACCCTCCTCACCAGCGATAGCCATGGGGGCCTTCCCTTTATTAGTGGCCCTTAAAAGCTGAGCCATTTCAGCCATCATATTCCTCTGAGCCTCCAGCATCTGCTCCCTCATGTTATTTTGCATCTTGGCCAACTGCTCTTGCAATTGGTCTTGTATATCCTTTTGTAACTGCTCGAACCTTTGATCCATACTCTTAGTTTTAGTGCGGGTGCCGTAAGGATGTGTGATTTCTAGATTTTCTTTTCTACCTTCTGAAGTAAACTTTAACTAATTAGGGTCTTTCTATAACATTGAATGCATATGATGTGATGTAATGCAAATGCATGAATGCAAAAAGGCATCGATCTCGATTCAATCTCATTTAGAAAACTTTATTTAGAAAAAGAATATCTTTACATATAAATGGATTACAAGTACGCTTTCGCCCTAATGCCCAAAGCTTTAACTCTATTTAATAAAAGGGCTAACTCTCGTCCTATATCTGGCGACGATCCATACATCAGACTCAATACATCAGCTCGTATTGCCAAGTCTTGCATATATTCTGTGACCTCTCGAATCTGGGCTACGGCTTCACCCATGACGTGATCCCTTTCTCTGACCTGTCCTCTAGACTGATAAAGTTCTTCCTTCAGATAATCTTCCCACGCCTCGAGCTGCTTATCCTGAAGTTTACCATCATGCAGTGCCACTTCCAAACCTTCAACCTTACTTTTTAACTCTTTTAACTCAACCGTAGAGTCACGATTTCGATGCCAACGAAGAGATCTTTCAAGCTCAGTTACCTTGGCCTTCAACCCTTTATTCTCTTCCTCTAATGCCAAATTCTGTGACTGCATTTCTTGGAACCTTTTCTCCCAATACTTGGCCCTAGCTTTTTCCTCTTGGACTTCTTTTTGCAATTGATCTGAAGACCCTCCTACTGTCGCTCTTCTCAAGGATACTTGTGCCTTTTTGTAATGTTCTTTCAAATCATCTATATCCTCCTCAATCTTCCTCTTTTCTTTCCTTTCTTTCTCAACCTCCATCTTTTGAACATCGACATCTAATCTCAAGTACATCTTTTCTTATTCTAGTTTTACTATCCTTTTCTCGAGCTCTAAGTTCTTTCTCTCAAACTCGTGGTTCATGATTTCTAACTCTGAGGGCATCACTCGTAAATATTCCTCTATCGGTCGAGCTCCTTCCACGTTTGGCTTAGGGATGTTATTATTAATCCTCCTGCCTCTCCATTCGACATATTCTGGTGTTGTAACAGGGCTAATAGCTACTCCTCTCAACCGATAAGTCTTGTTCCAAGCACTAGAAGCTTCACTAACCTTCCTCTTGTAATCGGCTCCCTTGTATACAAACCACTTTGAGCCAATCCATGAGTCACTGGTACGAACTGTCTCAATCCGTACTGCCTTAGCACGAGCAAAGGGGCGTAACCAATGGTAGCCCAAATTCCCAACAGAGGAACCCAATCGAAACTGTTGCATCGGTAAAGAATCTCACCAGGAATCATTCACGGAGCCTTCCACGCAACATCTTTCGACTGAAGGTTCTGAAGTAGTGCTATCCAATTCTTTTCTAGAACATCAACTTTCTTAGTTGAAGCTACTATGTCCTTTAATGGTGAATAATCCTCAAAGAAGACCCGAAAAACCACGCTATCTATCAATCAAAAATGGCTGTAGAACCAAGCCAGAAGTAACTGAGCACAACCTATAAACCTGCCTGCACCAGCCCTCCTACATGCTCCTAAGGATCTGAATGTCTCCGCCAAGATTGCAGGGACAGAAGTGACCCTTTTGCTGAGTCGATGAAAAAGATCCGTGCTCGCCTCGTCCACATATCCCAAAGCCCTAGGGAAAACCATCAGTCCATACAAACCTAAAGCAAAAACATTTACCTTCTTCGTCTCATCAAGGTGTGTCAAAATCAAAACTTTCAAAGCATCCCACGAAATGCACTTGCACTCACCTTTTTCTTTAATTCTAGCCGTGATCCACTGCTCACTCATCCCTGTAATAGTCATTAATTTCTTCCAAAAGGTAGCGACACAAGCAGCTCGAGAATAGACCCTATCAATCTCAAACCTGGGACAACTAAGTAAAGCAGTGTACTCCTCCACGGTAGGTACCAAGTCTACCTCCCCAAAAGTGAAACAACTGTACGCCGGGTTCCAAAACTGAGCAAGGGCTCGGAACAAGTGCTCATTTACCTGAATATCAAGCAAGTAAGGCAAATCTTCGTAATTATCGTAAAATAACTGCTTTGTCTCATTGCCCCACTGATCCTAAATTTCCTTAAGCTCTTGGAGATTATTCTGTGTGACACTAATACAAGTATAATCTGACAGCTCCAACATATATCCCACAGATATACTATCTCCCTTTTCTAGTTGAGTTTGCTTAGACCATCTATGGACGTTAGCGTTGCCCTCCACTCTATCAGGAAGTCTATTCTCCATAACAAAACTTCCTAACTTAGAGACTGACCGTGAATCGATACCTTTGTAAATACAAAAATGTCATGCAAACAAAGGAAAAGAAATAGTCAGTATCACATGATATCAATAAATCTCGACGATAATTTATAAGGGTAATACCTAAAGTTCAACTCTAACTAAGTTGGGCTCTTACAGTTTTTCTATATGAAGTTGGTTCTAAAGATTAAGGTACCCGAACCAGCAGATTCCTCGATTCTCACCCATTATAGGCTCATTTGAAACTAGTTCAGTTCAGGGGAATACATTTCCCTATGGCTACACGGAGATGAAAATCTCACAAAACCATAGGTACGGATGTATCCCGAAAGTGATCCACTATCCTGCACGAAGGCAAAAACCTCACGAAGGCGTAGCTTCTCACTCCCTTTTAAGGGTGTGACCACAACGGTCATGCAAATGCAATGCGTATCAGAATATATAACATATGCAATAATACAAACATATGTAATGTAAAGAGGATTACATTTTAAAATTTTAAAATTTTCGATATTAAGATAAAAGATAATCAATTATACGACCTCACCCTCTTATTAGTCCCTAGTGGAGTCGCCAAGCTGTCGAGACCATTTTTAAATCGAGTTTTGGAAAATGGGAATCGACTTTAACAAAACGGAAGTCGCCACCAATCTTTTTAGGTGTGATTGGATCACCTTATAAAATGTTTTGTTTTAAAACATTAATTTTAGCCTACGAAAGTCGAGAAACCAGATTAGGGAGTCGGTTACGTACAAGAAAGGTTAGCACCCTCGTAACGCCCAAAAATTGGTACCTAATTGATTATCAAGTGTCTTTAATGTCGAAAGTTTAAAAGTTTTAAGATGCAATCCTCTCTAAAATATTTTGATTTTTGAAAATTGGGGTTTGCTTGTATCAAAATATTGACACTAAATTAGCCTTTTTGGAAATCCCTATCTCGAAATGACAAGACACCATATCCAGTAAGTTAAGACATAACGCTTTGAGATTCCAAGACAGTTACCCATATTTTGAAAACTTTAAAAACTTAGAAGGGTACTTGACTACTTGAACTCAACGAGAAAAGTTGCAACCCAGTAAGTTAGGGTACTACTTTTCTCGAAGCTTCCAAACACCAAGCATTGCCTTTTTATTTTTGAAAACTTTGAAGTCTTGTTTTTAAAACCAATGCATGAAGGAGCACATTAACATTATGGAATAGAAGATTGCAATAAGTGAATAAAACATGCATTTAAACGATACGATGTAATAATACAAAAATCATATACTAGATACATATATGTTTAAAATTATATAGCATCATATATATGAAGATACACATAGCATATGTTGAAGATGAATAAGCAAAGCATACAAACATACAAAGTAATAATTAAGAAACAATGCATGATGTATAATTTTATATGCATAAAAAATATCAATGTACATGTTCATAAAATATAACATTGAATAATAATTATAAAATAACATTTTATACATAAATGATATATACAAAATATATAAAAGAATTAATATATATAATAATATAAAATAAAGTGAGTAATTGTTAGCGAAATAATACTTATAATACAAATATGATATTTAATAATTTAAAAATAATATTTTATATACAGATATAATAAAAAAAATTTACGAAAGAATAATTATTATGTATAAAATGAAATATATTTGTTTTTAAGAAAAATAATATATAAAATAGAAAGTATATAAAATAAATTACAAAATAATTATATAATAAATAAAAATATCGCATAATAAGTAATTAATAATGAAATATATATGTAATATGAGTTAAAATTTAATTTAATAATAATTTCAAAATTTCAAAATTGTAAATAATATAATGCATAATATAAAACATATATAATATGATAGATAATATATAATATACATATCATATAAAAATAATAACATATAATAAATATTGTATAATAAAATATAATATATATAGGAAAATAATATATGATAAAAGATTTTAAATGTATGCATGGTATTTTAATAATAATATATGTATATTTTTATTAAAAAATAAATTATACATATATAAAATAAAAAAACAAAATTTTAAAATAATAAAGAAAGGATTAAAATTGAATTTAAACAAAATTATAAGGCTAATTTGCAAAATAGTATAAATTCTGGGCCTGATTTGCAAGAGTTAAAAACGGCATAGGACTCACTGGACAATTTACCCTATTCTTGAACGACGCCGTTTCCCAGAATGTAATTTAATAACCGTTGGGACTAAATTGAAATAATTATAAAATATTAGGGTCAAAATAAAAAAATAAAATAAAATCAAACTGAAAATTCAGAAGACATGGGAGGATCAATTGGGCAATTTACCCATTTTCCAAAAACGCGCGGATCCTCCCCGGATCACCGGTCAACGCGCGGATCCTGTGTTTTAAAACGACACCGTTTTGTGCTCATTAGATTAAGCAAAAGCGATGTCGTTTCATTGAGGCTATATAAGCCAAATTTACAGCTGAAAAAATCATTTTAACACTGTTTTTTTAAAAAAAAGCCTAAAACGCTCTGCTGAGGGAAAGAGAGAGGTTTACGCTCGCCCTCGCCACTGCAGATGCAAAGGCTTACACACGCACCTCATGCGCCGTCGTACGCGGTGGTCTGAAAGGTTAAAACCTTCTTCCTTTTCGGTCAAACGCAGGTAAGCTTTTATTCCTTTTAAACTGAACTATTTTTCTTTTTTAAAAAAATGATTTTTATGTGTTGAACAGAGACTAAAAAGAATATAGTAAAATCACCTTTAAGTAAATAAGTACTTCTTGTATTCCTATGTAAATATGTGTATTTTGTCGTATATTTCTCTCAAAAAATCCTCTGGTCCTCATTACAATGTAATCTTTCGACTTTTATAGCCTTTGTAAATGATTTACAGTTTTTGGAAAGAAATCTTTGATTTCTTTCCCTATTTCTACTGTCGTGCTTTTTGTTATTTGTTTCCTCTTCTGTTTACAGACAAACCGCGAGGATCTTGCTTGATTACTGATGTCTGCATGCTGATGGAGCCAACACAGTATCATAACGCAAGGAGATCTGATGATTCCGGCGTGATTTGTGCGTTGATGGTGGCACAATGTATGATGACAGAGCCGAGGAATCACGGCATGCTTGTTGGGGACGATCGGGCCATTGAATCTGTGAGATGAAAGGTCACGTCGTTTAGAGTGCCCGAAGCTTCCAGAATCTCCTTGTGGCGCTGCGCTCTCAGGAAACCCTAAGGATTCCTTGTCTGTTTTTACCATTTTGTGCTTTTTGGGCTACTTTAGTCCTGGGTCTGTTATTTGGGCTCAGGCATAACCTGGTTTGGTTTAAGTTGGGCTACAGGTGTATTTTGGGTATACGGGTAGTGGGCTAGCTAGGTTTTTAAGCTGTAACCGGTATAGGCTTCGGGTGTAGTTATATTTGGGCTGCTGGGTTTTAATTTTTTTGGGCTCTTTATTGTAACTAGACTGTGGACTATTAAATAAATAATTATTTATTTATTCTCTTTTGTTTTATTTAAGCCCGGTCAAATTCTACTACACTCCCATTTTTGTTTTTCTTAAAGTTGATTCCCATTTTCCAAAACTCGATTTAAAAATGGTTTCGACAAGCCCTAATCCCAGAAAACGACGTCGTTCCTCAAACTAGGTTTTAATGGCCATTAGGACTAAATTGAAACAAATATAAAAGTTAGGGCCAATTTAAAATAAAAATAAAATGAAATTATAAATTTCTGCAAAAACGGAAGGTTTAATTGGGCAATTTGCCCATTTACCAAAACACGCGGATCCTCTACTTAAACGGTGTCGTTTTAGTGCCTATTGAACTAAGCAAAACGACGCCGTTTTTGTAATGCTATATATGTCAAAATTTATCCCAAAATTCATTTTACAATCAATTTTTAAAAAAGGTTTTGAAATTCTCTCAGGGAGAGAAGAGAGAGTCCTCGGCCTCCGCCCCCAAACCACTCGGTCGCACTCATACACGCGCGCGCTCCATTTGTACACACAGCAGTTGGAAGGCTAAAAGCTTCTGTTTTCTTGGCGAATCGTAGGTAACCCATTTTCCTTTTTAAACATCAACAGTTTTTTACAAAAACGATTCATATACATGTCGAACAATAAAGAACAAGGTATAAAATTAAATCACCTTTTAAAGAACTGCTCCTATTTCTTTGAATATATCTGTGTATCTCTTTTTTCTTTTTTATTTTCCAAAAAAAGGGTCCTTTTTACAGATTTGTGAAGAGGCTTTTATAGCCTTTTGTGAATCGTTACATTTAGAAAGAAACCTTTTATTTCTTTTCCATATTTGTTTCTCTTTTCTGCTGTGGTTCCTTCTTCTTTTGTAGGTACCAGCGAGGAGGCTAGTAATGAGTGGGTACTGATGATGGCACACTGGCATTGATTCGGGCGTCGATCACAGCATAATACGGAGCCTAGAATCACGGCACTGATGGTGGGTCACTGCGAGACGAACGGACGCATCTGTTGGAGTGCTTGCGGCGCCTAGGGTTTTTGAAACCCTAGGCCTTTCTGTCTTCTGTTAACAAATTGGGCCATTTGGGCCCTGTATGTTTTGGGTTGAGGGTGTAAACGGGTATTGGGTAATTTAGGCTGATTGGGTCTTGGGTCATCTATTAGGCTACCAATGTAAACGGGTTTGGGCTATCAGGTTGTAGGGTTAATGAATTTTGGGCTAACCAAATTTTGGGCTTTGTTAATGGACTGTAAATAGACTTTAATTTTTTTTTTTTTGTTTTTGTTGTTTATTTATTTATTTATTATGGGCCGGGCAAATTTTTGTCATTACAGTATTCATCTCACAAAATAATAAATTGGTGTGACAAATTGAGTGAGTAGCTGGATCCGTCAAGGGAATTAATAATCAAGTTTAAACAACCAACACAGTTGAGGTTGTTGATTTGAGTTAGATTCTTCTAACTCGTTAGGCTGTTGAGGAATTAAATTGTGGAAGTTGCTTTCAAGGGTCTTCACTTGATAAGGGTTAAATGTCGGATTGTTCCCATAATTGATTTACATACAGAAGGGCTAGTGGTATAAGATTGTTCCTCGATCACTATAAACAATTTATTAATTCGAGTAGAAATTTCATCGTCTGAGATCAGTTCAAAGTTGGAATCAAAATTGTGCCTGAAGCTAGAGCTTCTGTAATAACCCATTTTTAATGAAATCGGAACAGTGATTTCAAGACCTCAAACCCTATAAGTAAATTATTATTTTAATGTCTATGGTATGTTAGTAAGGTCGTATAAAAATTTCGTTAAGAAATTTGGATGTTTGCATGCTTAATCAAGTGAAAATGACTAAATCGTAAAACGTGCAAAAGTAGAGTTCTATAAGTTAAAGGTGTCAAATTGCTATCAATTTTTAAAATGAGAGGACTTAAATTGTAATTAGACCATTATTATTAGTAGTGGACAAAGATGGGCATGAGATAGATGTTTTAATTAGTTTAAGTAAAGATTAATTAATTAATTTGATAAATAAATAAAGTAAAATATGTAAAAGACAAGGTAGCATCTTCTTCAAGTGAATTTTCCACCGAAAATTAGAGCAAAAAAAGGCCATTGTTAGGATTCTTGGTTCGGCAACTTCTAATGCTTGCGTGTAGGTGAAATTTGTCCCGTTTTTAATGATTTATATGTTTTCAGGGTCGTTGTAGCTTAATCTAGCTAGCCTAGGGACAAATTTGCAAAAATATTAAAGATTTAGAGTTTTACCATGAACATGATTGCATTTTTCTTGAAGTTTAATGAACGGTTATGAGTCCTTGTATAGCGACCCAATAGTCGAGTAATCGGAAAAGTGTATTTTTAGGTCTCCGTTTTTGACAAACGGATTCGTAAATATTTATTAAAAATATTTTACGAAGTTTATTGTGTGGTTAATTAGATTTTGGATAGGTGAATTAGTTTGAATTAAGGTTAATTAGGTATAAGGATTAAATTGAATAAAGTATGAAAGCTTAATTATAAAATAGAGAAAAGTCAAGGGAGTAAATAAATAAATAAACTAAATTGTGACAATTGTATGGTAATAATAAAATAATGTGTAATAAATACATACATACATTTGTAATATATATATTTACTTATTATTTAAGTAATAATTATTATTATAATATAATAACATAAAATAAAAGAAATAAAACAAAAGAAATAGAAAAGAAAGAAGGAGAAGGACGAAACAGAGAAGGGGAAAGGAAAAAGAAAAAGAAAAGAAAAATTTATGGTTTTAAGGTTCAAATTCAATTTGGTAAGTCAATTTAGCTTCATTTTTTGTAATTTTGATGTTTTTAGAATCCTAGAATAAATTACTACTTGATTTATGTTGAAAATTTGAAAGTTAGTGGATTTTTAGATGTTGCTTATGTTGAATAAATTGAATTATTAGGGGTTAAATTGATAAAATTTTAAGTTAGAATTGAGAAAATGATGGAATTGTAAAATAAACTATAAGTTTTGAGTAATAGGGACTAAATTTAAAGAATTTTGAAATTAGGGTTTTATGGTGAAATTAGAGAGTGGAAATTAATTTAAAGTGGAAATTGAATGAGTTATGAAATTTGTTTTGTAAGAAAAAGAGTTAGTTTTGATTTAAGGACTAAATTGGAATTTAGGCAAAAGTTGAGTATAAATTGAAATATTCAATGTGAAATTGTGTTATATTGATAAATTTTAATTGTTTTGATTTTCGTAGCTAACTTTGTGCCGGAGACATCAGCTAAGAAAGAAAAAGAGAAAGTCGACGACGAGTGAATCAGAAATTACGGTTTGTATTTCTATAGTCTGAATCTAGTAATTATTAATTGTTGTATTTTAATTTAATGACTATGGTAAATGAATAAGGTAAAAAAAATAGCATTATGAGATTGAATGGAATGAATGTGGATTTGTCATTCTCTCAATCTACTATTTCTTTCATAAAAAAGTGTTTAGGTTTAAATATTAATTCGCTTTTCTTGCTGGAAATGGTAAGCCACACACATATGTTAGCTCAAATCAATTATTTTTAAACTTTATATTTATATCCCACTACTTAAATTAATTTGTTCAAATATACCTTTCTTTTATTTTGCTACATTGCAGGTAACATTAACATATAAATGGACGAGCTCTTATGTCAAAATTGTTTTATTATAGAGGCGATAACAAAATGTATCAATATAGGTTCAACATATGCTGTCAAATGCAACAACCCGTCGATATAGATGCACTTTAACTAATGAAATTTGACCGCTATTAAAAATAGGCGTAGCTATATGACAAATTTTTTGTAGTGAGTGGGGAGAAAGTTGTTCTGTTTTTGTATTGAGTATGACAAAATTGAAAAAAAAAACATAAATATGGATTCACAGATATAGAGTTTGTATTCAATAGTTGATCATGTGCTTAATTGACTTTTTTGTATTTAATTCTAATTAATTTTGGGGCATGTATACTATTAATTTTGGTATTTTTTTCTATTTAGGTGCAACACATGTCCCTAATATTGGAATGCAAGTTGAAAGGTGAATTACTTATACAATTTGACATGGAAGCAAAATTGGTGAAAGAGTTTCATAAAAAAACGGCATACTAAACTTATTAGATTTTGGGGTTATTTCGTTTTAATAATTATTTTTTTATTCATATTTATTTGTAAAGATATTTATTTAAAAATTTAATTAGTATTACTTTTTTATTAGATAAATACTTATGATTTGTAGCCTCCCCGACTCAACCTAGATGTTAGACTCGATTTGGGAAGATCACATTAGTCATCGAGGTGGCTCGGTCTTTATAAAAAATAATTTTTGTCTTGAAATTTGTTTTATGCTAGTGAATATCTCTCTTTATAAAAAAAATAATTATTTGTTACTTTTAATTGCATGTGGAAGGGTTGTGTTTGGCGGTTTGGCAAGTGCGGATTGAGGAAGAAGAAATGAAGGAGTGAAGGTTTGTTGGGGCAAAAGGTTGGACACTTTGTTAGCATGAATACCGTGGCAATTCCCGGAAGACCGAGTTAACACTTAACGCATACTAGTTTTAGCCCAATTGTACTTGTACTAGACAAATCTGCCTAGAAAAGAGGAGAAGATAATCGGGGGCTGTTGGTTTTTATCCTTGAGAAAAGAATTTAAAAAGAGGAGAAGATAATATTAGAAATCTTATCTAATAAACCATAAAAATAACATGTCCTAATCCCATGCTTGGCATGTTTTTGGATGATTTATTATATAATTTAGTGAATTTGATGCTCCTAATCCTTTAATTTCATGTTTCTATACTTAGGAGAACATAAGGGAGCAACAGGAGTAGAAAACGGGCCAAAATCGGACAAAACGAGCTACTTTCAGGATCCACATGGCCTGGCCATTCCCACACGGGCTGAGCACATGCCCATGTGAGCCACACGAGCTAGCCACACGCCCATGTGCCAGTCGATGTCAACATCGCTCCCTGTGTCCCAAACACACAGAAAAAGGCCAATTTTTATGGTTTTTGAGCATTGTAAAGTTTATAAATACACACTAGAAGAAGACCTAAGGGAGCAAGTAGAGAAGAACGAAGAAATTACTCGAAGAACATCGTCGGAATCAACTTAGAAGAAGGATCTCCTTCAAGATTGAAGATCTCCAGTCAACTTCTCTAGAAGTTTTTGGGTTTCTTTATGTTTTGTTTTTTTCCTAATTTTGAGATGTTTTCCTCCCAAAGTAGAAACTAAACTCCCTAGATACCTAGGGAAGATGAAACTTATGATGGATCTTGTTATTTAATTTCTGAATTACATGATAAATATTTGATTTCTTGATCTAAATTATGTGTACTTATTCCATGTTTTAATGTTTTCAGGATATTAATTCATGATTGATGTGCTTATTTCAGTGGAGAAAAATTCCCTGTTTAAGTGGCATAATTAAGTGGAGTTGCATGCAATCCTAGAAGTAGACGACATAAATCTACCATATTAAAGTCAAATCTAATAGGAGAATCCATAGATTGAGTTAAGGTGACAATAGGGGTTTTAATTAGAAAGAGATTTCAATTAATCAACCTAGAGTCGGCTATTTTTACTCTCGAAAGAGATATTAATATAATTTAGGGATTTCTACGATTCAAGGCAAGTGAATAAATCGTTTAATTTTGATTCAGAATAATAAGTGAAGTCTAGGTGTATTCTTTCCCGGGTATTGTCTCTCTCATTGGTTCATTCGAATATTTTTGTACTTAATTCTCTGTTGCGTCTTAATAATTAGTTTAGAAAATTTTAGATTAAAAACAAACTTCTTCAATTTACCGGCTAGATAATAGAAAGATAGTAAGTACTAGTACTTTTAGTCCTCATGGATACGATATTCCCGACTCACCATAGCTATACTATTATTTGATAGGTGCGCTTGCCTTTGTCGTGATTTTAGTTAGTTAAGTGAATCATCAACATTATCCCATACCACGATTCTTAATTAAATAAAACGAAAACAATAATAATAATGGTACTAATAATATTTTGTTTTTATAGTTATTTTTATTTGTTTTAATTTAAGAGTTTAATTAGGATTAAGTTTTTTTATTAAATAAATATTTAAGATTTATATTTGAACATTCAGTTAAAAGTGAAACCCTTTTCTGGGATATGAAAATTAGGGGGAAAGGGGATTTTTATTTTTTACATTTTGGTTGCTTAGGTTGGGAATTCTCCACCATTGGTTTTTTTATTTAATTTTCAATAAAAGTTTTCTTTTCTTATATTTATTGTTATTTTTTAATTATGCATAACTAAATTCCAAATCTAATTTTAGGCCAAAAATTATTTCAATGTTAGAACTATTAAATTTGAAATCATAATTACACTCTTTACTTTGATTTTCATTAACTTTTCAGTTTAGGAGGTAGATTCGGCCATCTCATGATGTCATTTTAGCATCAAATCAAGAAGGGCCATCTTTGATTCAATGTTGGACGTCATACTATTAGTGAATCAATATGATCTATAATTTCGTATTCATCTCACAAAATAAAAAATTGGCATGGCAAATTGAGTTAGTAGTTGGATCTATCAAGGGAATTAATAATCAAGTTTAAACAACCGGCACAGTTGAGGCCGTTGATTTTAGTCAGATTCTTCTAACTCGTTAGGTTGTTAAGGAATTAAATTGTGGAAGTTGCTTTCAAGGGTATTCACTTGATAAGGGTTAAATGTCAGATTGTTCCCACAATTAATTTACATACAGAAGGGTTGGTGGTATAAGACTGTTCCTCGATCACTATAAACAACTTATTAATTTGAGGAGAAAATTCATCGTCTGAGATCAGTTCAAAGCTGGAATCAAAATTGCGCCTGAAGCTAAAGCTTCCCTCTTATTAGTTTATTCAAATTTAATTCAGATTTGCTTATTTTTATTATTTAATTTCTATTATTTATTTACATTTAGATTTAATCCAATTTTTGTTTCATACAGATTTGCAAAAGAAACATTCTAGTTATAAAAAATTACAAGTTCAAATAGATCAGTCTTTATGGGATTGACCCTACTTCCTATACTATTAATTTATATATTTTTTAGGCGTAAAAAATTGTTTTTGATGAATTTGACTGTAACACCCCTAACCCACATCCGTCACCGGTAACATTCTGTAACCGGAGTTTACAGATTAATTACACATAATTCCACTATTTACTTATGTTTATATCAAAGCTGCCCACTCAAGTCATAGTCACTAAATTATTTATATCTTAAGTTACAAAATTCTAAATTAAGATCTACTTGAATTTTCCAAAACTAGACTCAAATATCTTCTCACCATAAAATTTTCAAAATTTATGGTTTAGCCAATAGTACAGTAAAATCTTTAAATTTACCCCTATTCTGCTGTTTGACAGCTTTGACATTTCTTTACTAAAAATTAAGTATCTCATAGCACGGGGTTTGGATAATGTTTCCGTTTGTTTCAATTGAAATTAGACTCATAAAGAATTTATGCATATAAATTTTAACCCTAATTATTTTTATACAATTTTTAATGATTTTCCAAAGTCAAAACAGGGGAATCCAAAATCATTTTTGACCTTATCTCACAAAAATTCAAATATCTCATAATATGAAATTCTTTTGCTTACACTGTTTCTTCTATGTAAAACTAGACTCAATAGGATTTAATTTCATGTTTTATTCAACCTGTAATTAATTTTTCACAATTTTTGGTGAATTTTCAAAGTTGGACTACTGCTACTATCCAAACTATTTTAGTGCCAAAATGTTGATAACTAAGTTTATAACACTTTCACTTCCTTTCAATTAAACCCTCTACATGCCATATAAACCTTAAGATGCATAATAAAATTTACCGGAGTAATCTAGATAGTGTGATTTGATGTGTTGATCCGATCCTCTAACCTTTTCGTTAATCTACAAAGAACAATGAACATCACAAGTAAGCTATGTCGAAACCATTTTTTAAAGGGGTTTTGGAAAATGGGGATCGACTTTTGAAAAACGAAAACGGGAGTCGCCACCAACCTTTTTAGGTGTGATTGGATCACCTTATAAAATGTTTTGTTTTAAAACATTAATTTTGGTCTACGAAAGTCGAGAAAACGGATTCGGGAGTCGATTACGTTTGAGGAAGGGTTAGCACCCTCGTAACGCCCAAAAATTGGTACCTAATTGATTAGATTTCTGTCTTAATGTCAAAAATTTGAAAGGATTTAAAAATAAGATCCATTTTTTAAAACCAAAATTATTTAAGTTGAAAAATCGAGATTCCTTAGCTCCGAAAGAATACAAACATCACATCTAACATGATAGGACACGATATTCTTAAACTCTCGTAACTGAAATCATCTCGTGATTTATAAAATCTATTTAGAAGGATACTTTAGGCATTTAGACAAATGGGAAATCGCAACCCAGCATGTTAGGACACTATTTCCCGAATTCCTAAATACGAAAAACATTGCCTCATTTTAGAAAAACTTTTGGATAAAATATGACAATTAAATGAAATATATTTTTTAAAATAATGATTTGAGTAAAATTTAAAAAATAATTTACTAAGAGTAATACTAAAAAAAAATTATTAAAATGAAATAGTTTGATATGATACTAAAATTATTAAAAAAATTAAAATATATAAAAAAATTAGGGAAACATGGATTAAATCAAAATAAAAAGGGTTGAAAAACAATAATATAATATAATATAAAATAATATAATATAATATATATGCATAGAAAATATATATTTGAAAATAAACTATATAAAAAGGTTAAATATTATAATATATAAAATACATAATCAAATGTATAAAAGATAGGAATAAACATACATATTTGAAAAATGAAGAAATTAAAATAAAAAAAAGGTTGAAAAACTAAGATAGACGAAGAATAAAATAAGAACAAACCACAGAGAGTAAGAACGCAAGAGGGAGAGAAATTTGAGTGAATGCTCTCAAGAATTGTTATTGCTTCCCAAAACTCAAGTGTCCTTTACAATGAAGGGAGAGGCCTCTATTTATAGTTGAGCCTCCCCAAATCCAACGGTACAGATCAATTACATCAACGGTTAAGATTAAAGGATATCTACAAATTAAATCTCTAAGATTACAAAATCATATCTTCTAAGATTGTATATCATATCTAAGATTGCAATCATATCTAAGATTGTATCATATCTAAGATTGCAATCATATCTAAGATTGCATATCATTGAAGATTATATTTCCATATGAGTCAAGCTTGTAGATGGACCTTAAATCTTTTCAAGTAATGGGCCATTCTAATCGGGCCAAATTATATTTGTAATTCTGGACTGAACTTTGGATTTCGTTTTTTTTTTGGGTTTATTATTTTTGTTTTTGGACTTATTTCTGGGCTCGGGCAAAATTGAGTGTCTACAGGTGCCCCTCTTTGCTTATTGCTGTGTAACAGGAATAGAGCAAAGACTATAAAAGGACCAATTTTGCCCGGGCTCGCCGAGTCTTGAATTCTTAATCCTTGATCTTCTTTAAATAGACTCTTGACGGCTTCAATCTGCTTCACTGCAACTCAGAAAGGCGATATCTGCTATCTTTGATCTACTCTCCGTCGAACACAGAGACACCAAATATGCTTCTTCGATTTGTTTCCTGACAATACAGAGATGCCAAATCATCTTAGATTTACTTCAACGTAAACACATGAAAGCCAAATCTGCTATTGCTTCAATTTGCTCCTTGTAAGCACAAGGATACCAAATCATCTTGGTTCTATTTGAGAACATCTGAGAGTTAAATATGCTATGTCCTCGATTTGTTCCTTGTAAACACAAGAATGCCAAATCATCTTGGATCTGTTCCAGTCTAATCGTCTGAAGGTAAGTTCTGCCATGTATCTGCTTCCCATCGAAGTGGAGATGCCTGACTTTGATTTGTTCTCTAACAATACAGAGACGACAAATCATCTTAGATTTGCTTCATCATAAACACGTGAAAGCCAAATCAGCTATGTCTCGATTTGTTCCTTGTAAGCACAAGGATGCCAAATCATCTTGAGTCTGTTTGAGAACATCTGAGAGTCAAATCTGCTATGTCTTCAATTTGTTTCTTGTAAACACAAGAATGCCAAATCATCTTGAGTCTGTCTGAGAACATCTGAGAGTCAAATCTGCTATGTCCTCGATTTGTTCCTTGTAAGCACAAGGATGCCAAACCATCTTGAGTCTGTTTGAGAACATCTGAGAGTCTAATCTGCTATGTCCTCGATTTGTTCCTTGTAAGCACAAGGACTCCAAACCATCTTGAGTCTGTTTGAGAACATCTGAGAGTCTAATCTGCTATGTCCTCGATTTGTTCCTTGTAAGCACAAGAATGCCAAACCATCTTGAGTCTGTTTGAGAACAACTGAAAGTCTAATCTGCTATGTCCTCGATTTGTTCCTTTTAAGCACAAGGATGCCAAACCATCTTGAGTCTGTTTGAGAACATCTGAGAGTCTAATCTGCTATGTCCTCGATTTGTTCCTTGTAAGCACAAGGACGCCAAACCATCTTGAGTCTGTTTGAGAACATCTGAGAGTCTAATCTGCTATGTCCTCGATTTGTTCCTTGTAAGCACAAGGATGCCAAACCATCTTGGATCTGCTTCAGTATAAACATCTGAAGGTTAGATCTGCTATGTGTCTGCCCTCCGTAGAATATGGAGATGCCAAACTTCGATTTGCTCTCTGACAATACAGAGATGACAAATCATCTTAGACTTGCTTCAACGTAAACACGTGAAAGCCAAATCAGCTATGTCTTCGATTTGCTCCTTGTAAGCACAAGGATACCAAACCATCTTGGATCTGCTTCAGTCTAATCATCTGAAGGTTAGATCTGCTATGTGTCTGAGAACATCTGAGAGTCAAATCTACTATGTCCTCTATTTGTTCCTTGTAAACACAAGGATGCCAAATCATCTTGGATCTGCTTCAGTATAAACATCTGAAGGTTAGATCTGCTTACGTGTCTGAGAACATCTGAGAGTCAAATCTGCTATGTCCTCGATTTGTTCCTTGTAAACACAAGAATGCCAAATCATCTTGGATCTGCTTTAGTATAAACATCTGAAGGTTAGATCTGCTTATGTGTCTGAGAACATCTGAGAGTCAAATCTGCTATGTCCTCGATTTATTCCTTGTAAACACAAGAATGCCAAATCATCTTGGATCTGCTTCAGTATAAACATCTGAAGGTTAGATCTGCTATGCTTTGGTCTATTACCCTAATGCTTAGGGGTTAAAGTGCATCGTCTTCGATCTGTTCTCACATCGCGTAGGGATAAGATCTCAGAAATTTAACTCATTACCCTACCGCTTAGGGGATTAAGGCGGGTTTTGATCTGCTCCACTACCGCTTAGGAGATAAGATCTGCAAATTTAACTGTTACCCTCCCTACCGCTTAGGGGATTAAGGTGCTGAATTTTGTAATTTTCAATCAATCTTGCTACATTGTCCACTGGGGAATCCACCTGTAGAATTGATTTCCTGGAATTTATGCTTATACCAAATAATTAAGATGCCATGATCGAAATGAATCAAATGCTCCTAATTAGACATATTATGATGCAAAATGTTTATGAAAATAACTCCTATTTCAGACGTCATCACTCATTCATCTATCGAGCTTTCCACCTCGTTCTTCACGACATATCAATCATACTCTGCTCGTATGCCTCGAATCTTCTCCATCAATTTGGTCTACCGTACCATTCCCCGAATGTTACGACCCACTGAAGATGTTTATGAAATGATCCTTTCTTAAAATCAATATTGCTTAAAATGTCCAACCACCTTTTGGACTGAAGAAAAAAAATCTCACGAGTATCTCCAACCCATACATATGAGAATTCCTTAAACAATTGTCTTGTTTCAGTTTCTTGTATTATCTAGAAATATTCAGAGTAATATGCAAAACTTCGTTTGTGAATATATTTTTGTTCATCTATCATTATTTCAATGCAACATACTTTATGAATAATAGGAGACAAATAAATTGATCCTGAGGATAATTAGATTTGGACAGATTATTGGAAGGAATGCAAAAAGATTAACGTGATAACATATCTTTGCGAAGAAAAAGAATCCAAAGATAGTAAATAGGATGGAAATTAGATGCCCCAGATATCGCCGCTTGAGCGTCTATACACCAGCTCCATGAAGACTTTCTTGAGTTCAACATGTGTTTAAAAGATTCAAAGTAATTCATTGATGCCTTGATATGTAACATACTTCACTTCTCGTTGAATCCGGTATAGCAAGATTACTGCATGACTTTCCGAATTTGAGCTGCTCTTTCGGGTTTTCAACTCAAAACCCCTTTGGTCTCAAGGCGCCCTTTGCAGGTTTTCACCTTAGCCTCTCCATTTTTCTTTTTCTTTTTTCTTTTTTTTTCTTTTCTTTTTTCCTTTTTGTTTTTTAAAATAGAAGTCCCAAAGTGCCCTTTGAGGGTTTTCACCTTGGCTTCCGTTCTCCTTCAAACAAAGTACTCCTTGACCGAGTCTGAATTCACTGGATCAGATAAAAAATTAGGGCACTCTAGAGAAAGCCCTCTTCGTGATATATGGCCCTTTCCCAATTCGGTATCCTTTTGCATGGGAAGTATCTCTTTTAGCACAAGGTTTCCTTTATGAAATTCTTTTGGACGAACCTCCTTTGTCATAAGTCTGTGTCATCCATTCTTGGTACATTTGCTTAGGATGAATACTTTCAAGTTTACTAGAGGTATTCAATCCTTGACTCCATCAAAAGCTTGGAGGAAAAATCTTGATTCATAAGCCCATGAGATAGCAGTCCTGGCTGTGGTTTGTCAAACCCTACAAAAAGATGGTTCAATGATTCTCAGCAGATAAGAATGAAGTTGCTGACTTTATCCTTCAACTTGGAAAGCTGAGGTACAGAGGTTACTCCCGGAGCGTACATCCCACCATAACTCGATGATGTTTCTGAAGCATCCCTAATCTTCATAAATTGCCTCCAATTGTGAAGCTGCCAAATGAGCATAGCAAATAGGAGCCAAAACAAATATGGCTGTGGTGATCCTTTGATACATATAGGATAGAGAATGAACAAACTCTTGTAGATCATCAGCTAAAAACCCAGCTTGGTCTAAGAGAACATGATAGTAGGTCTGCCTCATGATTCCAATCATTCCAGCATAGGTACCAAGGTAAAAATCATTATTCTTTGGATGACATACTTTGTTGTCAATGACAGTACCATGTAGCACATTGTCAGGAGATCCCTGCTGAAAAAACTTAGTATGATAGTTTTTCGTACAACAATAACCACAATCCTTAGGGTTCCACTTCTCATCAAGGAACTTGCAAGCCTCAATAACTTGATCAAAACTTAATTGAATTGAGACTCGCTAACCCCATCCTTGAAAATAATGATTTAATCAGGTTTCCTCTTCCCTGAAGAAGTCTAAGAGAGCTTCCTTCATGATACCGTCATCAACTTTGTCAGAAGCTGGTTTTGAAGAAAAAATCTATCATTTTAAGCTTCAGAGACTATGTATGGCATGATGCCCCATAGCTAGAAATTAATGGCCACCGCCTGTAGCTAACCATCGCAGCTATTGATGGTACATTAGACTGCTCTAGAAAGCCAAACAATGCACCCATTCCAAGGATGATGGTTGGAACCTTTGAAACAACTGGAATTGAAGGTGTTTACCCCAGCATAAGCATAGAGAGTAGGCGGTAGTTTCTTATGCCAATTTTTACCAGTCTCGGTCATCTTCTATAATTTATTTTTTCTTCTTTTTCTTTTCTTCTGGCAACCTTTGTTGTACTGTGGTATGGCGCATTCTCTTTGAAAAGACTGCAAACTTTTGGCATTGTGCAGTTATATATAATCCTTTTTTCTTTCTTCCTTTTTTTTGAAATGGATGACTTTTGACTTTGTAATATTGGCATATGAAACTATCTCCCCCTCTTAATGGAGTAGTTGACGTCCACAAAGATGAGTCATTGCCAGCTTCAAACTTTTGACGAGCTCGGGCCCATAACATACATGCCTCATAAGTCTTGACTCCTTTAAATTTGGCATTCATTGTTCAACTGATGCGATCTCTTTCCATGGTAGGCCAACAGTGCCCCAAAACTTCATGTTTATCCTAGCAATTACAAATCCTCCTGCATGCGTCTTTGGACCACATTTTTGAATTCCCATAATAGTCTCAACAAGGTCTTGTTTTGTCTCCTCAGCTAATTCCAATTTCGCAATCTTTCCTTCCTTTAAGGCTATATTTCCTACCACCACTTCATAGGGTAAAAACCATTTTCAACAAATTTAGAAAGAAGTCACAATTTCTGTCACCTTCAAAGTACTGAGATTCCTCTAAACACATATCGGACTCAAAAGGAACTCTAAATCTATAGTATCGTTGCCTGTGTCATTGATATCTAGGGATCTATGATAGGCACACAAAAGAATATACAAGGAATAAATGAATTCAAGAATAACTATTTACATGAAATGAAAATTTATAAAGAATGTCAAAGGTCAAAAGAATTAGAATGAAAGAATATTTACTCGGATAAATAATAAAAGTATGTTTTATTGAAAATAAAAATGCCTGAACATGAGCCCACTTCTCAAAAGAAATCTCATTACTCCTAGGCTTTAGAGCAACAAGAGTGTTCTTAATATTACTCTGTAAAATTCCTAAAGATTACAGGAAGTTCTTCTGCAGTCCAATTGTTTTAAGAACTTCCCGGTTCGTAAGGGCGAATGCCCTTAAGGTTTCTTTATTCAGTCCCTTCCTCATGTATGACATTGATGGGATGATTTTCATTTCCAAACACCCCCTTCTCCGGGTAAGCTATCCCTCCTGACATAATAGTCGAGGATATGTAAGGGAACATCGTTAATTCCCATTCAACTTCTTTTTCACTCAGCCGTGACCTTCTTCTCTCTTTCTCTCTTTCTTTCTCTTTTTAACCTTAATTAGGGTCTTTTTATGAATTTAAATGCATGTGATGTGGTGCAATGCAAATGCATGAATGCAAAAGAAAAGGAGATGTTGATCTTGAATTCAATTCCATTAGAATAACTTTTCTAGAAAACAAATTTCTTTACATGAAAATAGATTACATATATGGTCTTGCCCTTCATTGTCCAAGTAAACGCTGATCTTTTCTTCATGGTCGAATCCTGTAAATTCTCTAAAAGATGCCTTTGCTAACTCCCTACTGCTTAATCTGAGCCTCGATCTCTTGCTCGCTTATCTCCATGATACTAATCAAAAAGTGCCAGCTCTTGGATAATCTTCGTTGGCAATCAAGTCATGTATTCCTTCGTGGACTTCCGGCTTTCTCTTGTCACACCTTTGTTGGCTTGAATCTCTGGCAATTACATCATGTATTCCTCCATGGACTACCAGCTTTCTCTCATTGTGTTTACTTGGACTATATTCAGACGACCGCACTATAATCCACTTTATCAAGAAATTCGTTTCCTTATGACAAAATTTTTTATTTAGGAATCAAATTTTGAATCAACACCTTCTTTTCTTTGATGTAATGTAATGTAAATGCATGAATGCAAAAAGGTGTCGATCTCGACTCAGTTTCATTTTAGAAAATGTTATTTAAGGAACAAAAGTCTTTTCATAAAACGGATTACAGATACGCTTTCGCTCGTAGGCCTAGAGTCTTAACCCTATCTAATAACAAAGCTAACTCTCGACCTCTATATGAACTGCCCCGTTTTATATTGCTTTAGGACGAGTAACGGTGCATAGCCAATGACTCTCCAAATCCCAAGAAGAGGTACCCAATCAAAACTGCCGCAGTGATAAAGGACTTCATTAGGAGTCATCCAAGATGCTTTCCACAAAACCTCCTCCTCTTGAAGATTATGAAGAATATCCATCCACCTTTCTTCTGTAATATCGTCTCTCCTTGATGTAGTTGCTGCTTCCTTTAAGGGGGAATAACCCTCAAAGAACACTCGGCAAGGAACCTTCTCAAGCTTCCAAAAGTGACTATGGAACCATACTAACAACAACTGTGCGCATCCAATAAATCTACTTCACTTGCTCTCCGACATGTACTTAAAGATCTTATCATCTCAGCTAAGATTGCAGGCACAGGTGTGTTCTGTTTACCAAGTCGATCAAATAAATCTGCAACCGCCTCATCTATATGCCCCAATGCCTTTGGGAAAATTCTCATGCCGTAAATACTCAAAGCTAGGACGTCGACCCTTTTCTTCACATCTGGATGCGTCAATATCAAAATCCTCAACACAGTCCATGGAATACCCTTACTATCACCCTTTTGCTGCACACGAGCTACAGCCCACTGCTCACTCATTCCAGTAATCATTACCAACTTCTTCGTAAAAGTTGGAAGGTTAGTAGGCCTAACGTAAGCCTTGTAACCCTGAATCCTCGGGCAACGCAGTAAAGTCGTATACTCCTCTAAAGTAGGTACAAGATCAACATCACCAAATGTAAAGCAACTATAAGCAGGGTTCCAGAACTGTACCATAGCTTGGAACAAGTGCCTATCCACCATAATGTCTAGCAAATAAGAAAGATCTCTATAAGTCTGAAAGAAAAGCTGTCTAGCCTCGTCATCCCATTGGGCCCAAATGTCCTTCATCTCCCAAAAATATTCTATGTTGCACTGATACAAGTAAAGTCCCACAACTCTGATGTATATCCCTCGGTGACACTATCTCCTTTCTCTAACTGGGTTTTCTCTGACCACGCACAAACGGAAGATTTGTCCTCCACTTTATTAAGGTATTCGTTCCTCATTACAAAACTTTCTAATCTAGAAATCGAGCCGTGAATCGACACCTTTAAATGTCAAATGATATGCAATGACAGCAAAATAAAAATAGGTCAATATCATATATATAAGAAAATCATAAACAAATATTTATAAGGGTAATTTTCTAAAGGTTATCATTATTTCCCTAGGGTAAGCACTTAAAGGTTCACTATATGAGTTTTAGCTCTAAAGCAAGGGTACCTGAACTAGCAGATTCCCCGGTCCT
Organism: Gossypium anomalum; assembly: GCA_025698475.1. Lineage (NCBI taxonomy): Eukaryota > Viridiplantae > Streptophyta > Magnoliopsida > Malvales > Malvaceae > Gossypium > Gossypium anomalum. The sequence continues at coordinate 73,224,791 of CM046968.1, forward strand.
CACCCATTATAGGATCATATAGACCAAGTTCAGTTCAGGGGGACACATTTCCCTATGGCCATACGGAGATGAAAATCTCACGAAGACATAGGTACAGTATCCCGGAAGCAATCCACTAGCTTATACAAAGGTGAAAACCTCACGAAAGCTTAGCTTCTCACTCTCATTTAAGGGTGTGACCACAACGGTCATGCAAATGCGATGTGTGCGAGAAAAATAACAAACATATGCAGCAAACACATGAAAAAAAAAGATCATAGTTTTCAAATCGAGTTTTCAAATTTTGATAAAGGACAGAAATCAATCAATTTTACGGCTTGACTCTTTTATTGTCCCCAGCGGAGTCGCCAAGCTGTCGAAACCATTTTTTAAAAGGGTTTTGGAAAATGGGGATCGACTTTTGAAAAACGAAAACGGGAGTCGCCACCAACCTTTTTAGGTGTGATTGGATCACCTTATAAAATGTTTTGTTTTAAAACATTAATTTTGGTCTACGAAAGTCGAGAAAACGGATTCGAGAGTCAGTTACGTACGAGGAAGGGTTAGCACCCTCGTAACGCCCAAAAATTGGTACCTAATTGATTAGATTTCTGTCTTAATGTCAAAAATTTGAAAGGATTTAAAAATAAGATCCCTTTTTTAAAACCGAAATTATTTAAGTTGAAAAATCGAGATTCCTTAGCTCCGAAAGAATACAAACATCACATCTAACATGATAGGACACGATATTCTTAAACTCTCGTAACTGAAATCATCTCGTGATTTATAAAATCTATTTAGAAGGATACTTTAGGCATTTAGACAAACGGGAAATCGCAACCCAGCATGTTAGGGCACTATTTCCCGAATTCCTAAATACGAAAAACGTTGCCTCATTTTAGAAAAACTTTTGGATAAAATATGACAATTAAATGAAATATATTTTTTAAAATAATGATTTGAGTAAAATTTAAAAAATAATTTACTAAGAGTAATACTAAAAAAAATTATTAAAAATGAAATAGTTTGATATGATACTAAAATTATTAAAAAAAATTAAAATATATAAAAAAATTAGGGAAACATGGATTAAATCAAAATAAAAAGGGTTGAAAAACGATAATATAATATAATATAATATATAAGCATAGAAAATATATATTTGAAAATAAACTATATAAAAAGGTTAAATATTATAATATATAAAATACATAATCAAATGTATAAAAGATAGGAATAAACATACATATTTGAAAAATGAAGAAATTAAAATAAAAAAAGGTTGAAAAACTAAGATAGACGAAGAATAAAATAAGAACAAACCACAGAGAGTAAGAACGCAAGAGGGAGAGAAATTTGAGTGAATGCTCTCAAGAATTGTTATTACTTCCCAAAACTCAAATGTCCTTTACAATGAAGAGAGAGGCCTCTATTTATAGTTGAGCCTCCCCAAATCTAACGGTACGGATCAATTACATCAAAGGTTAAGATTAAAGGATATCTACAAATTAAATCTCCAAGATTACAGAATCATATCTTCTAAGATTGTATATCATATCTAAGATTGCAATCATATCTAAGATTGTATCATATCTAAGATTGAAATCATATCTAAGATTGTATCATATCTAAGATTGCAATCATATCTAAGATTGTATTATATCTAAGATTGCATATCATATCTAAGATTGCATATCATTAAAATTATATTTCCATATGAGTCAAGCTTATAGATGGACCTTAAATCTTTTCAAGTAATGGGCCATTCCAATCGGGCCAAATTATATTTGTAATTCTGGACTGAACTTTGGACTTCGTTTTTTTTTGGGTTTATTATTTTTGTTTTTGGACTTATTTCTGGGCCCGGGCAAAATTGAGTGTCTCCAAGCTAAATATAACTTAGTAAGTCCGTTGGCTTTAAATATAAATCTTACCGAACATTGAACACATTATAATTAAAAAAAAGGGACATTTGATTAATTGACATTTATCCTATCAGCCACAACTAATTTGATAAAATCACTTAATTGAGCTCAATAATAACAATAATAATATTACCACATTTCTTCTCACTTGTCTACTTACTACCTGCCACTTGTCCATTCAAGGAACAGCTTACGAATTCGAGTACATCGTGATCTGAAGCTCGAAGGCTAAATGAAGCACATAAGTGCTAAACGGAAACCCAAAAATGTTAAACGGAAGCTCACAAGAGCTGAACAGAAACCCATAAGGGTTAAACGGAAGCTTAGAAGAGCTAAAACTGAAACTCATATGAGTTAACGGAAGCTCGTGAGAGCTAAACGAAAAGCAAACATGAGAATTCACAACAAATACTGAATCTCTGTTACTTGGATAATTCACCATCAATTCATCTTTTTCACTGAACGGTCGTACTCATTTCCCGTGTTCCGTTTCTCCGTAATACTCAATTCAATTTCATAGCTTTAGCACATGATTTTCTTATTTTTAACAATTAATATGATTAAATACTAATTATCATTCAGAAAAAAATTTTAAATTATTGATAATTTAACCATACGAACTTACCCAGAACGATTTGCAGTAGTTGTAGAAATTTTAGGGACTAGTCGGTAACTTTATCCTTTTCTTGTTTATTTTCAATTTCTTGATCTATAATATAAAATTATTCATTTATCAGTATCTAATTTCATTCTAATTTACTTCACAATTTATGCCCCTCAATTTTTGAAATTACACATTTACCCTAAATTTTACAGTTTTTATAATTTAGTCCTTACTCAATTAACCCCTCAATTGAGCTGATTTTCCTCAATTAACACTTTATTATATCACTTTAAACTACTTCAAAATCCTTGGAAATCAGAATATCAGCACCAAACTTTAATTCCAAACTTTTTCACAATTAGGTCCTAAAAATCAATTTCTACTAAAATCACTTAATAAATCCTTAATGTAATAAAATTAAAACTTCAAATCCATCCTAAATAGTCATAAACTTACAGCACTCATTCATGTCAACTTTCAAAATCATCCATAGAATCAAAAACTAATGAATTAGATAGTAGGACCTAGTTGTAAAAGTCTTAAAAACACAAAAATTACAAGAAAAAGGCAAGAATTAACTCACTTGATGCAAAAATTATGAAAAACCAGCTTATAAAACCTTCCTATGGCATTTTGGCTGATGAGAATGAAGAAAAATGAAGAGAGATCTAGATATTTCCTATTTAGTCCTATCTTTATTTAGTTAATTTTACAATATTCCAATTTTGCCCTTTTTTCATCAATTTTTTTGATTTTTCTCTGCTTATGCCACCCAAAAGATCTCCCTTGGGCTATTTTTCTCTTTAAGTCCTTCCTTGTTTGACAATTGAGCTATTTAATCCTTCTAGCAACTTTTACACCTTTTTTAATTTAGTCCTTTTTATTTGATTGACTACCCAAACGTTAAAATTTTCTAACAAAATTTTAATACCCACATTAATAACACTCCATAAATATTTATAAAAATATTTTTGGCTTGGTTTTACAAAATCGAGGTCTCTATACCTCGTTTTCAACTCAATTTATTTAATTTTTTTAATTCACAAAATTCACTAATTTTAAAATATTTCTAATGTCAAACTTGACTCATAAATGTTGATTTATTTAAATTTCAAACTCACTTGTCAGATTTAGTGATCTCGAATCACTATTTCTAACACCACTGGAAATTGGGCTGTTACATTGACACCCATAAATAATAACAATACTTTATTTTGTCTTTCATATATTTGGAAGAAAATATGCTTAATGTACATAACGTGAAATTATATTTTTCATCCTTTTATTATTCTCAACTTTGAGAATTTAGTCTTAGCACTTTAAGCATAATACAAGTTTTATCTGATCCTCCTTCTGTTAATAATGTTTAGTTCAAAAATCCATTAATCAACTTATATGAATTTAAAAAGTCAGAGTGTTGAATTTTTTTTTCATTTACCAGTTACTGAATATAATTATTTCAATAATTATAGTTTTGAATTTCTTGTTTTAAAAATTTGACCTTAGATAAAATATGAAATATTTTATTAGTGATAGTAGAAGGATTAAATTTTACCAAGTTAAAATACGAAAATTAAATTCGCAAATTAACATAATATATAGACAAAAATCATCTTTACATAATTATCCGATGCAAATGTTTCAGAGAAGGTAAAACATTATGACAAAAGAGTAAAACTTAAAAGTTAAAATCTGTTGTTAGTCTTTGTATTTTTATATAACTTGACACTCAGCCTTTGTGCTTTAAGAGTTAAAAGTTCAATCCTTCCACTTTTTCAATTCAAAGATCCTAGCCCAATCATTTTCACTGTTGGTAGTTTCGATCAAAATTTACCAACTTGACATGTTTATTAGATGACATATGAAAATAGCCTAATGAACAAATGAAGTTGAAATTTTTTTACAGGAAATACTAACAACGATAATGATTGGGTTTAGATTTTTAAATAAAAAAAAGTAATACTTAATTTTTATCTTTTAAACATAAGGACTGTAACATCCTAAAATATAAATTTTTCTTTTTGCGAATGTGTGACACAATTGAGTAGCTACTTCAGTGGTTAAGTGGTTTGAGTGTGTGTGGGAGGTCCCAAGTTCAAGCTATAGCTTGGGCAAATTTTGTTATTTTTATGAATAAAGCCCAATCTTTGGTCAATAGGCTTTTATTTAATTGTTTATAAACTTATATCAGAATGGGCCTACTAGTCTGGTGGTTAAGTAATGTGTTGGCTTACTGATGGTCCTGTGTTTGAATCCCTACGTAAGCAAGGAAGATTAATTTTGCTGCTTGATTTGGTGGCTGAGAGTTTGAGTTGTATTGGAAATCTGAGTAATAGAAGTTCGATAGAGTGAATTAAGGGATTTTAGGGTTATCGGGATTCTTATCGAATTATTCTATTCATATTTTTTTCTTTTATTTTTTTCCCTAAAAATAAAATTTTCGGTTTTCTCTTCTTCTCTTCTCCCTTTTTGCTGTCGTTTTTGTTTTCCATTATTTTTCCTTGCTGAAATTCTTGTGCTCTCCCATTCTTTTTCTCCTCAACTTCTTTCCACTCAGTCTCGTGTCGTTCCACGATTAACTGCGACCATTTGGTAAGTACTCATCTTTTTTACATTTGTTTATCTCCTAAAACTCTGCCGATTTTTCCATTGGGATTTCCTCTCTCTTTTGCTAAAACCTACCATTCTCTTCCCATTTTCTCTCGATTTTGCTCCTTTCTCGAATGCAATCACACTTTTGTTCCTTATTTTAGCATTTCGGGAACAACTTCGGTAAGTGATTTTATGTGATTTGTAGTTGAAAATGTTAAGTTTCTGACTAGGGGTTACTCTGATGTTTGGGCAGCATCATTTCGCTACGATCGAGACTCTTCTGGTACTACTTCGTAAGCAAATCGATTTGAAGTGTTGAGGGTAAGTTTCAATCACTCAATAGTTGAGTAACCCGCTTGGGTTGGTTTTAATTCATTGGCTAAGTGATTAACTGAGTAGTATTTTCGTCAATTATAGGTTTGGGATTGCTTGGAGTTTCTTTTGCATAAAAAACGATACAGGTGTGTACCCGAAACATAAAAAACGGGGTTTTGGCGAAAGCCAAAAACCCCACTGTCAACGCCACACGGGCATGTGGTTCCCCGTGTGGTAGGCTGTGTGTGACCACACGGTTGTACGATTGACGAGGCCAGGCAGTGCTCGCAAGACACGGCTGTGTGACGGCCAAGGCCAAATTGGGTCATGCGGGCCACATGGGCATGTGAACCCATTTTCACTAAATTGATTGCTAAGGTTGCACGGGTCGCCCAAGTCGATTGTGAACCTACTGTAGGGTCGGTAAGCATCACTTAAACCCCTAATTGTATGAATTGGTGATTTGATTTATATATATTGAGCATGATGATAGTATGCATGTATACTGAACTAGTTATATGTATTGATATCATGAGATAGCATGTCATGATTTGTATGTTGCATTGTATGGGGTTGGGTTGATTATATTTGGAGGAAGTGTATTGAAAGGCCCTTAAGCCTAATATACTGGCAGCTCAGCTGCAAATTACTATTTTGTGCCACATTTGGTACTACCTGGAGTGTAAGGATGGGTGGGTTGATTTAATCCCCACATGGAGTGTAGGGTTGGATGGAGATGGTATGTAGAGGCTGGTTGGGTAGGACTTTGTTATTGAATACTGCATGACTACTACTGATACTGTGATGGGCTAAGGCTCTACAGCATATTTGATACTGTACTAAGATGGGCTAAGGCCCAAATCGTTATTGATACTGAAAGGGGTTTAGGCCTAAAACTATATTTGAATGTGCATTATGTCTACTATTGTTTGTTTTATGTGGGATTACACACTGAGTTTACATAAACTCACCCCTCTCTATTTAATGTGCACAAGTAATCCCCAGACCTAAACGGATCGTCGCGGCAGATGACTCGACAGTGACCACAGTTTTTGGACTTTACATTTTTTTTAATTTATGTTTTATGGTTTATTATTATTGGGATGTAATTTGAGGACTCTTGGGACTTTTTCTTAAATTTTGTTTTAATTTATTTTTTTGTGGAATTATAATTGCTACTCGTAGGAAGTTCGGTTTTCAAAAAGCTAACGTATTTTCTAAACTCACGATCACTTAAACTGCTTTGTTTTAAAAGCTTCCGCAATGAGAAACATTTTAAAGCAAATGTTTTAAATAAGTAAAACGATTCCCTTTAGAACTAATAAGAGATAAAGATAGGTAATGACATGGAAATAATTTTATTGTAATAATTTAGTTTTCGAACACACTATCATGTGACCTCGCCAGATTTGGCCATAACGTCTAGTCCGGGTTTGGGGTGTTACAAGGACTAAAGATTAAATTTTATCAAAATATAGGAAATAACAACTTATTTGAACCAAACTTAATATACAGTTGAAGTTCTATTTCAATATTGTTTTGCAACTCCCTCTGGAAAGAGCAATGCTTATTACAAACTGCCTAGCAATAAATTATGAAAAAGGAAAACAAAAATAAAAAAAATAGATTAATAATATAAATGGAGCCTTCCATGGTTTTGAGACGTTTACCTTTCCAAACCGTGTGATCTCTCCTTGTAACACCCCATACCCAGCCTGGTCGCCAAGCCTGAATATCAAGGTGTCACACTACCGTCTCATGTCAAATACAACAAGTAAAAGCTCATTCTTAACCAAACGTCTTCCATTTTAACATTCGTACAGGTTTAGAGTCTATCTTAAGCTTTAGTTATCGTCGTTACATGTTAACATACATCAAATACCCTTAAAATAATAATTAAGCATGCATATGGTCTATTTTAGCAAAATCTCAAAACATCAACGTAGGTATCAATACTAAAGACATGGTATTGATATTTTGCTCAAGAGGTATCGATATTGCATGGAAAATCGAAACCAAAATTACTTATTGTTTTTCACTTAAAAACCCAAACTTCGAAAATTATCGATACCCCTACCAAAGTATCGATATTTCTTCCCCGAGTATGCCGAATCTCTATTATGTTTTCCTGTACATTTGAAAATAAAGAGGTTAAAACACGAATATCGATACCTCTGCTCTAGACTCGAAAAATACAACATTTTTAAGCATACAAGTCATTCTAGCTTGTACCAGTTCAACATGCTATCATATCATCATCAAATAAACACCGAAATAGCCATAATAATTGTTTCAAACATCAAACGCACACCCAAGCAATAGTCAACATATTACGAAAAAAATTCCAAAATCCTAAGAGCAATTAAATCATGGAGACAACTCAAAATATCATATCCAATATTAGCACAAAGACTACAACATTGTCTTATTCCCAAAATACAACCAAATAATAAACACCTACGAATAACGAAAATGGACTTGCTTGGATCACCCATCAGAAAGCCACACTGCTCTCACTGGCACACAACTAATCTCCAAAGTTTAAGAAGGGAGTGGGTAAACTTAACAAGCTCAATGAATGCTCAGAGTAACCACAACGTACACACAATATCAAAGGTCAATCAGGAGCATACTACAGCACATTCACAACCATATTCCATTCGAGTCAGAATTACATGTTCATGCTTCATTAATTCATTTAATAATAATTCGTCAAGACTAAAACAACATATACATGCTTTAATAACTCACAAGTTTAACAGGCATTCACAAGTTATATGAAAACAACCTAATCCACAATTACATATGCAATTTACTACTAGAACATACTAACGTTTTCATGTAACTTAAATAAACTTGTAAGAGCCCAAATTTGACCAGGCTGAAAACTAAATAAATAAATAAACAATTGTTTATTTAACAGTCCAAGTTCATGTTACAAAGCCCAAAAGTTACCAGAGCCCAAACACAGACCAGGCCCAAATGCCCCGTAAGCCTATCCTATGCCCATTACACCTTTGACCCAATACAACATTAAAATGAATTAGGCCCAAAACCCAAAATTTCCAAATAGGGTTTCCAACCCTAGCTCTTTCCTCGCGCATAATGTTTTACGGAAGGTTCGGGAGCGCCTCATCCAGCTCCCCAATCGAGGCCATCACTCAAGGCTCTGCCTCCGTAATCATCGCCTCGCTGACACCACACCAGACTTTAGGCCTCCATCAACGCCAGCGATCCTTCCATCGCCAAATTTTCCGCTAGCACCTGCAAGGAAAGAAAGAGCCACAGCAACAAAACAAATATAGAAAGAAAGAAAAAGATTTCTTTCCAGAAATGTAATGATAACAGTGGCTATAAAAGCCCGAATCAAAATAGTGTAAAGGACTTCTTTTTTAAGAGAGGGAATAATAAAAATACTCACAGATATTGACTCAAACACGAACAGTCTCTCAAAAGGTAATTTAGTCGCATATTTCATGTTTTATTTTGAGCATATATAAACTGTTTTAATATATACGAGTGAGGATGAAAAAGGAAAATAGGTTACCTGTGGAAAGACGAAGGTTTTTAAACCTTCAGACCACCGCAAGCGGCGGCGCGTGAGGCGCGTGAGGCAAATACGGCCCGGTGGCCGGAGGCCAAAGCCGGGGAGCCTTCCTTCTGCAGAGAATTCCAAACCCTTTTTTTTATATAGCCAGTGTAAAATGATTTTTTGGGCTAAAGCTTTGGTTTATATAGCTCCAGCAGAACGACGACGTTTTTAGACCCCCAGGATCCGCGCGTTGACCCGATTACCCGGGAAGGATCCGCGTGTTTTTTAGAATTGGGTTAGTTACCCAATTGGTCCTTCCACTTTTCTTTGCGTTTATAATTATGTTTCATTCTATTTCTAATTTATCCCTAATGAATTAATTTTATTTCAATTTAGTCCCAACAGAAAGCATTCTAAGGCTTATAATGAAACGCCGCCGTTTTGGGAATAGGGCAATTTGCCCAATGAGTCCCTCTTGTTTATGCACGTTTTAATTAGGGCCTTGATTCACTATTATTTCTTTTAAATTTGCCCTGTGATTTTATGGAACTTCAAATTTAACCCTATATATTTATTATATTATTATTTGTTTTATTTTTAACCTTATTTTTTATATTATATATTATAAAATCTTTTTATATATCATTTATATTATTATTATTTATTATATGTTATTTTTCACAAGTTATTATTATTTTACATCATTATTTATATATTATTATATTATATGTTTATTATATATTATATATTATTTTTATATATATGATTTTATATTATAATATAATTATTTTATATATTATTAAGTCATTTATTGTATTATTATATATTTTTATCTATATATCATTATCATTAAAGGTTTTAAACTTGTACTATATATTTATTTTTATGTTAACAATTATTTTTATATTCTATTATTACATATTTGGAAGATATTATAATATTATAATACATAGACTTCATTATTGATAATTCATTTTAAACTTATATTTATATATTATATAATTATTTTATTTTAAATATAAATTCTTTTACATATTTTATATTCTATACATTATTTTACTAAACCAATATCTTTTGTATTTTTTTATGTAATTATTATTCTTATAAATACAATTTTATTGTATATTATATTTTCAATTTATTATTAAATATCACATTTTTACTATTTGTTTATATTATACATATATTTTTTTATTATTGTACAATATTTATTTTTACTTTAGAATTAATGTACTTTTGTTATGTTATATGTTATATCATAGACTTTTATATTTTATTTTCAAATGCATATTTTTTTTTTGATATTGTATATCATGCATCATTTACATGATTAAAATATATGTTGAATTATATTTAGGGATTTTTACCTATTTCTTCTTAAATATGTACTCCATTTTATGTATATTTTTCTTACTTAAAAATTGTCATGTTTTTATTTCTTGTATACGTTGGTTAATGTATGATATTTATGCTGTTATACTCTTACTTTCCTATCATTGTAATATGTAATCTCGTATGTTATATTAATATACTCCTCCATGCATCGGTTTTAAAAAAGACTTCAAACTTTTCAAAAATAAAAGGCAATGCTCGGTGTTTGGAAGCTTTGAGAAAAGTAGTGCCCTAACTTATTGGGTTGCGATTTTTCTCGTTGAGTTCGAATAATTAAGTACCCTTCTAAGTTTTTTAAAAAGGTTTTCTAAATGCAAGCCACTATTTTGGAACTTCAAAGCAATATGTCCTAACTTATTGGATATAGCGTTTTATGTTTCGAAATAGGAATTTCAAAAAGGTTAACTTTATGTCAATACTTTGATACGAGTGAATCCCAATTTTCAAAGTTAAAATATTTTAAAGAGGACTACATCTTAAAATGTTTTGAATTTCCGACATTAAAGACACTTGATAATCAATTAGGTACCAATTTTTGGGCGTTACGAGGGTGCTAACCCTTCCTTGTACGTAACCGACTCGCGAATCCATTTTCTCGACTTTCGTAAACCAAAATTAATGTTTTAAAACAAAACATTTTATAAGGTGATCCAATCACACCTAAAAAGATTGGTGGCGACTCCCATTTTCGTTTTTCTTAAAGTCGATTCCCATTTTCCAAAACCCGATTTAAAAATGGTCTCGACAAAACTCATTTAACATATTATTCACAATTAAAAGCATCCATATCTTATTGTATTATCACAACATATAAGATCCTAATTAAACAATAAATTGACACTCGAAGCTATGAAACATAAAGTGAGCTCTATCATCACTCATCGGGTACATGGATTTCCAACACACCAATTGACTCATAGAGTCAAACATATCTCGAAAGTGAAGCATAAATCTAGCACTCTCCAACACACTAAACATGGCCCGTTGAAAGGAGCTTGGCTCACATTCCCTTATCTCTCCAACATGTCCCAGGGCCTCAACGCCCAAATCACATAACACATATAGGTGAGTACCCACAATCCTATGGCATGCCAATTATATCCAACGGTCTCATAAGGCCACAAGGCCAAAATATTCACATCATAACTACACATTTTTAATTATTGAATTGATGCACATTGATAACATATTAATTTGCATGTATTTTGTGTTTAATTCGGTTTATTTCTGAATTGATCCCTATAAATTAGTACTTTTTATGTTTTAATCTTATCAGAGATGCAATTAGGATGCTAAGAGACTAAAATGTGCAGAAAAGGACCAAATTGAAACAAATCAACAAAAATGAGGCTGAATCAAAAATTTAGAGAAAAGCTAAGGACTCATCAGAATTTTTGACATTGTAAAAGCCAAAAATAGGAAAAAATATTATTTTTATTTTTATTTTAATTTATTTTGGTTTTATGTTAAATTAGTTAAGGCCAAAAATAGCAAACTCTATGTATATAAATAGGGCCTTAATGTCCTTTGGAAAGGCATCCCTTAATTTTACATTCCTACTTCAATTTGGAATAGAACAGAATTAAATTCTTTTTCCTTTCAATTTGGGAGTGGGAATTCTATTGTTCCATTTACATTTTTTTGTTCTTTTAAAATTGGCCTAATTGCTTTCCAAGTACTTTTTCTTCCCCACTTCCACCAGCTTTCATACAAATCCAATCACATTCCACAACCTACAAGCATGATTAAATCCATACTACACTAAATTCTATCTAAGCTTTAGGCTGGTGTTCTTTCCGGTCGGGAATCATGAAATAAGTATTCGTGCTAAAAATCCTTCCAATCGGTATTCATATTTTTCCTAAGTATCAGGATTGAAACTCATCCGTTAAGGTTAACTCGATTACAAGTCAAAAAGTGCACATTAGGTTGAAATTGTGTTTGCTGATAGTTGGAGAAACGAGTCGGCCGTGCTGTATTCAGATTTCCGAGAACAAATCAAGGAAGAAGTGATCGGTTTAAACGACCCACACGATTGAGGCTGTTAATTCGAGTTGGGTTTTTCAGAGCACAAGGCTGCCGGAATCTTGAATCGAGTTGCAATTTATTTTTATTCTTATTTTTTTATTTTAATTACTAATTTTTCATTTATTTGCTTCTGGAAGGGTTTTATAGTTTATGACTAGAAGAAACCCGTCAGGACCTCTACTTTTCGACAGCGAAACTGGAAGCACAGCTCACAAAAATCATAGAGAAATAAGGCGAAGTCTACAGTATATAGAGGAAGAGCACGATGATGATACCAGTACTACTGAGGAGAAGGCTAAAAATCATAATAATCTGCTGCCTCATGTGGTTGCCGCGAATCCTGTAAATCATAATCCTGGCCCTCGTACTATGTACGACTATGCTAAGCCTAATTTAGCGTTTGTTCAGTTTGATTGTTTGCAGGATGAAGACCCAAATACTCATTTGGCCAACTTCTTAGATTTCTATGATACTTTCAAGATAAATGGTGTTTCTGATGACTCCATTCACCTACGATTATTGCCCTTCTCATTGAGAAATAAGGCTAAGTAGTGGTTGAACTCCTTACCACGAGGATCCATCACTACTTGGGATCAAATGACCGAGATGTTTTTATGAAAATACTTCCCACCAGCCAAGACGGCCAAATTGAGGAATGATATCTCTTCTTTTGTGCAGATGGATTTAGAAACTCTTTACGATGCATGGGAGAGGTACAAGGACTTATTGAGAAGGTTCCCTTACTATGGGTTACCTATATGGTTACAGGTTTAGACTTTTCACAATGGTTTGAACCCCTCGACTAGGCAGATGATTGATGCAGCCGCTGGTGGTACCATAAATAATAAAACACCTGAGGAGGCTTACGAGTTCATTGAAGAGATGTCACTGAATAATTATCAGTGGCAAGTTATGAGGACAAAGCTGACAAAATCAGCCGGTGTTTTTAATGTTGATGCGCTTACCATGTTGACAAATTAGGTAGAACTTTTAAATAAAAAGATTGATGGTTTATGTGGTTCTACACAGGTACATCCAGTGATGTAATGTGACACGAGTGGAGGTGGAATGAGCAATTCAGAAAATCTACCCTACGGTCCTATCATGGAAAATAAGAAAATGAATTATATGGGTAATAATCCTAGACCTCAAAATAATCCTTACAGTAATACTTACAATACAAGGTGGAAGAACCACCCAAATTTTTCATGGGGAGGATAAGGAAATCAAAGACCACCACCATCCCCTCCGGGTTTTCAGTAGCAACCTTATCGGTAAGAAAAGAAACCGAACCTTGAAGAAATATTTGAAAATTTTATTTCGGTGTCAGAAACTCATTTCCAAAACACCGAGGCAGCTTTGAAAAATCAGTAAGCATCGATTCAAGGGCTCGAAACTTAAATTGGGCATCTTGCTAAATTAGTTTCAGAAAGGCAACAAGGTAGTTTGCCTAGTAACACTGAACTTAACCCAAGAGAGCATGTAAAAGCAGTTACATTGAGGAATGGGAAAGTGTTAATTGAACCAGAAAAGAGGTTGCCACATGAATCTGATAAGGAAAAGGATGAGGAAGTAAAACCTAAAGCAAGTGTAACACCTGTGCTAAAAGAATATAAACCACCGATCCCATTTCCAGCAAAGTTGAAGAAAGACCGCATGGATGCCCAATTTGGTAAATTTCTTGAACTTTTTAAACAACTACATATTAACTTACCTTTTGTTGAAGCTATTACACAGATGCCTACATACGCTAAATTTCTGAAGGAGCTTCTAACAAATAAAAGGAAGTTTGAAGAGATATCTGATGGTCCTTAAACTAACTAAAAATTCAACTTAAGGCAAGTGCACCTATTGAACAGTAGTATAGTTATGGTGAGATCGGAAATATCATATCCACGAGGACTAAAAGTCAGTATCGCACATGGCTTATAGACACGCCCGTGTGTCAAAGCCATGTGGCCCACATGACCGCATCGTACGGCCATGTAGTGCTCCTTTCATTTCTCCCACGTCCGTGGTAAGTCCAACACCCCGTGTCAATTAATCAGGATTACACATGGCCTTCAAGCACGGCCGTGGCATTAGTCTGTGTTCTATTTTGACTTAGTTGAACGTTTCATTTTTTTTGGGCAAGTTCTCACACAACCGCATCACACAGCCATGATGATTTATCGCAACCCGTGTCTCTGCTGATTTATTTAGGAAATTAAAGTACAATGTTAACACGGTCTGGGACACGCCCGTGTCCTTTGGCCGTGTGGTGCGCACGGTCGTGGCTATTTATTGCAGCCTGTGTTTTATCCTATTTTGGGAAAGATGTTTGTCCTATTTTAGCACGGTTATGGCCACGCCCATGTTCCCACCCGTGGGGATCCCACGGCTTCAAGCACGGTCCTGTGTTAGGCTGTATGTGCCAAGAATACCTGCAATTAGATTGCAAAACAAAAAGGAAAAATAAACTAAGTTATTTAGTGGGGTTAGTGCTCGAGTTACCTCTCGAGAAGTGCTTATTTAGAGTCTAAGCTTGACTCTACCTTGTGCGTATGTTTAGGAAAGTTCGTGGAGCTGTAGCTCCTCTCTATCATCTTTAAAATTCTCACCGTTCTAAAGTTTGAGACGATGTCCATTTACCTTGAAAGTACCTTGTGATGGGTGACTTACCTCTACTGTGCCATATGGAAATATAGTTTGGACTACGAAACGACCTGACTATCGTGATTTATGCTTCCCAGGAAACAATTTGAGCCTTGAGTTGTATAACAGGATAAGATCTCCAACTTCAAATTGCTTGCATTGCCATAAACAAGCATTGTGGCGGTGCTTCGTTGCTTCCTTGTATAATCATGAGTTCTCATAAGCATTAGCTCACCATTCATCTAACTCGTTCAGTTGCATCAATCTCTTTTCTCCTGCGAGTTTGGGATCAAAGTTCAGAAATTTTATAGCCCAGAATGCTTTATGTTCTAATTCAAACGGTAAATGACAACTCTTCCCATAAACGAGTCTGTAAGGAGATATTCCTATGGGAGTCTTAAAGGCGGTTCTATAGGCCCATAAAGCATCATCTAGTTTCTTTGCCCAATCCTTCCTATTAGACTCTACATTCTTTTCTAGAATCCGTTTAATCTCTCAGTTAGCGACTTCGACTTGTCCATTAGTTTGAGGATGGTAAGGGGTAGCTGTTCTGTGGTAAACTCCATATTTCTTAAGGGTTTTATCAAGTTGGGCATTACAAAAATGGGTACCCCTATCACTGATAATTGGCCTAGGTGCTCCAAATCGAGAGAAAAGTATCTTTAGGAACTTCACCACTACTCTAGCATCATTAGTTGGTAAGGCTTGGGCTTCCACCCATTTAGACATATAATCAATGGCTACTAATATGTATTTACTCCCAAATGAGCTAGGGAATGGACCCATGAAATCAATACCCCATACATCAAATATTTCACATGAAAGCATGTATGTTTGGGGCATTTCATCACGTTTAGAGATATTACCTGTTCGTTGGCATTTATCACAAGTAGCAACATACCTGTTGGCGTCTGTGAATAGTGTGGGCCAGTAAAACCTTGATTTGAATGTTTTATGTGCAGTCCTAGTTCTACTGTAATGTCCCCCAGTCGGTCCTGAATGGCAATGTTCCAATATCTTACTTGCTTCTGACTTCGTGACGCATTTTCTAATAACTTGATCTGCACATATACGAAATAGAAAAAGATCTTCCCAAAAATAGTTTTTCACATCAGTGAAGAATCGTTTCTTTTGTTGATGTGTCAACCCCTTTCGTGTAATGTTAGCAGCTAAATAATTCACGATGTCCACAAACCAAGGTACCTCAGAGTTAGAGATAGCAAAAAATTATTCTTCAGGGAATGAGTAGTTTATCTCCTATTTGTCAAGTTCGTTGAGATGTGGGTTTTCTAGTCTGGATAGATGATCTACTGCAAGATTTTCTGCTCCTTTCTTATCTTGAATTTCTAAATCGAATTCATCCAACAATAAAATCCATTTTATTAGTTGTAACAGTCTGGTTTAGACCCTAGTTAGAATAGTGGTTTCGGGACCACAAATTCGAGTCTAAAAAATATTTTAATATTATTTTCTGTGTTTGTGATATGTGAATTTATATCTAGGAAATTTCTGTGCTCAATTTGCAAAAAGGACCAAATTGCATAATGAGTAAAAGTTGAGAGCTAGATGATAAAGCACCTATTAGGCTTGGTTTTTAAAATAAAAGTCCTTGCATGTTTAATATACCAATTGTTTTAATGGTGGACAAAAATGCCTAAGTTAATGGAATTATAATGGTTTATAAATGAAGGTTAAAATAGTCAATTGTATAATAATATGTTTAATAATAAAGAAAACATGAAATGGCCATGCATTTCATCTTTTTTGGTCGATTTTTTGAAAGAAAAAATAATAGAAAAGATCAAGCTAGGGTTCGGCTAGTTGAAGCTCAATTCGGGTATGTTTTTACTTCGATTTTTAATAATTTCTACGTTTCTGTGACCGTTGCTTAGTGCACTACAAAGCCCATGTCTCAATTTTTTATTTTAGTGATGATTTTGAAATATGCCATAGATGAATTCATGAGTTTTGTGTTGTTCAATGGTGAAATATGAGAGCTTGATGTTGGGTTTACATGTTTTGTCTTTGGATTATTTATGAATTTGAGCAATTTAGGCTAAATTGTAAAAATGTTATTTTGAGGGACTAAAATGTGAAATGAATGAAATGTGTGGACTAGTATGAGTACTAGGAGAATTCAGCTAAGCTTGAGTATATACAAATTATGTATATTTTGTGATTTTGTGAAATAGGGACTAAAGTGTCGAAATGTGAAAATGTGGGGGCTAGTTTGCAAATTACCCTAAATATGTGTTTAGGGATTAAATTGAATTAATTGGTGAATAATAGGGTTAATTTTGAAATCATATATATCAAGAAAGGTGGAATTCAGACTTAGATCGAGGAAAAACCAAAGTTATCGAGTAGATAGTCTGAGTCGACAAATTTCGAGTACGAGGTAAGTTCATACTTAAAAATGTGATGTTAAGTAAGCTTTGATGTATTACATTATATATGTGTTGTGTATAATTGGATTGGATGATATATTGATAAATCTGAAACTTTGGCACTAAGTGTGCGATTTAAACTAGCTTCGGCTACTCGAGGCACTAAGTGTGCGATACTGACTTAATCTCAGTTATTTGAGATGGCACTAAGTGTGCAAAAATATTCTAGCTTCGATTAACTTTATAGCACTAAGTGTATAGATGTTCAAAATACTAATGAATTATGGAAAGTTTGATAACAATCAATAAGAGGTGAGTATGAAAGTGAATAAGTACGGGAAGATCCAGGTATGTACGAGACCTAAGTGGTAGAGGATAGAATGTATGTGAATTTCATTGGGTTGACATACTCTTGAGGATTTATTTTGTGCAAGTACTTATATGTTTCATGTGTTAATGATGATGTGAGTACGAGCTTACTAAGCTATTTATAGCTTACTCTGTGTGATTTCTATCTGTTTTTTAGTTATCGTAGCTATCGAAGGCTCGGGATAGTCGAGGATTGTCATCACACCATCAAACTCTTTTTGGTACTTTTGGCAAATGTACATATTTGAAGTACGGCATGTATAGGCTAGAATGTCTAAGTTTGTAAGCTTGATGTATATATATGTTATGCCATAAGTGTTGGCTAGCAATGATGTGTTTTGTGGTAAGATTTGGTATGGCATTTAATAAGTTATTGAACGATGATGATATAGTTGTAGTGAAGCATGTTTTCAGTATGAAATTGGCTAGAATTGTTGGTGTAATTGTTGCTTATTAATGCTTGTAGGGTTGGACATTTAAAGGGTGGCAATTTGGCTTAAACCAAGCCGGTATTGTGCCACACGGCCAGGGAACACGGGCGTGCCTTGTGGCCGTATGAAGAATTCAGTAGCTAGCTCAGTTTTTATACGACTATGGCATACGACCGTGTCTATTAGCCGTGTTAATAAGTCAGTATAGGACCTATGTTTGGCACAGTTGGACCACATGGGTGTACCTTGTGCCCGTGTGTGTCACACGGCCTAGTCACACGGGTGTGTGACTTTGTTAGTTTTGAAAAGTTTGTTTTAGTTCTGAAAATTTTAAATGGGTTCGATTTAGTCCTGACCTTCCCTAAATGTATGTTTTGGGTCTCGTAAACCATTTTAATGGATGAATTGTGGATGAATGTAAATGTATTCTGGTTGTATGATATAGATGATTTGGATTTGTTCTGGTATACTCTGTCTGTTCGGTGATGCCCCTTACCTATTTCGACAACGGTTACAAGATAGGGGTGTTACATTTTATTGGTATCAGAGCTATAGTTTAGTCAATACTAGGACTACCATAGCGTGTGTGAGTCTAGCTATACATGCCATATGTCTAAACTGTGATAGTGTGATGAATCCTGACTTTGAAATGTGCTTTTATATAGCAATGAATCTCGATAGAGCCGTAGCTGACGACATTGAGAGTAATGCACCTGCTCCTGCGCAAGGGACGGTACAAGATGATTCTCGACCAGCTACGAGTAGCCGTGATAGCAAGGCTAAGCAAGCCTTCTATCAAATGATGAATGACTGGTTCACTTAGTACATTAGAACCAACCCAGCTGTACAACAACCTCCACCCCCGGTTAATCCTTTTCAAATTCTTGTTATGCCCACAGTGAGTCTAGTTCAGTTAAGTAGACCACCTGTTGATAAGATTAGAAAGTATGGGGCTGAAGAGTTTCAAGCTACAACGAATGATGATGCGAAAAGAGCCGAATTCTGGTTAGAGAATACGATACGAGTGTTTGATGAAATGTCTTTGAGTCCTGAGAGCGTGTAAAATATGTTGTTTCACTTCTGAGAGATACGGCGTATCATTGGTGGAAAACCTTAATATCTGTGGTTCCGAGCGAATGGGTTACATAGGATTTATTCCAAGTTGAGTTTCGGAAGAAATACGTTAGTCAGAGATTCATCGATCAGAAACAAAAAGAGTTTCTCGAAACAAGACCGTATGTCTATTACAGAATATGAGCGAGAATTTGTAAGGTTGAGTCGGTATGCCCGTGAATGTGTACCTTCGAAAGCAATAATGTGTAAAAGGTTTGAGGATGGACTAAATGAAGATATACGTCTATTAGTAGGGATTTTAGAGATTAAAGAAATGGTGGTGCTCGTTGAGCGAGCTTGTAAGGCTGAAGAATTGAGTAAAGAGAAAAGAAAAGCTGATTCTGATGCTAGAGATGCTAGAAAGAGATCTGTGAGTAAATCATTTCAGTTTGGGTCAAAGAAATTTCGAGATGAACAAAACTGTTCAAATACTAATGTGGGACATTCGAACCGAGATTGAGCTAGATCGTATTCAAACACCAGAGCTCCTGTTACTTCTGTTGCAAATGTTGGAAATGTCAGATCTGAAAAGCCTGAATGTGAACAATATGGAAGACGACACTTTGGTGAATGCTGGGGAAAAAGTAATAATCGAGCTTGTTATAGTTGTGGTTCGAGAAACCATTTTATTAAAGATTGCCCAGATTTATCTGAAAAAGATAATATTCAGAATCTGAGACAGAGTGGTAATGTTTCACATGGTAGACCTCCCAGGAATTTGAAAAATGTAAGTGGTAGTCAAAGAGGAACGAAAGACACAACTGTTAGATCTGAGGCTCGTGCACCTACTAGAGCGTATGCTATCTGAGCTCGTGAGGAAGCTTCATCGCTAAACGTGATTACTGGTACTTTCACTCTTTATGATACTTCTATGATTGCATTGATAGACCCTGGATCAGCACATTCTTATATTTGTATGAACTTAGTGAACAGTAAGACTTTACCTGTAGAGTCTACTAAATTTGTGGTTAGGGTTTCGAATCCCTTGGGCAGATGTGTTCTAGTTGATAAAGTCTGCAAGAATTGTCCGTTAATGATTCGAGATATCTGTTTTCTTGCTAATTTGATGCTACAGCCTTTCGACGAATTTGATATAATTCTGGGAATGGCATGATGCTATTGTGAATTGCAAACGAAAAGTCATTGACTTGAGGTGTAAGAATAATGAGATAATTCGGATTGAGTTTAGTGATTTGAATGGGTTGCCAGCTGTGATATCTACAATTAAAGCACGGAATTATGTAAAGAAAGGTTGTGAAGCTTATTTAGCTTATGTGTTAGAGTCGAAAGTGGATGATAAGAAAATTGAATCAGTGCCTGTTATCTGTGAATTTTCTGATGTATTTCCTGAAGAACTACTTGGTTTGCCTCCG
This sequence comes from Gossypium anomalum, assembly GCA_025698475.1. Classification (NCBI taxonomy): domain Eukaryota; kingdom Viridiplantae; phylum Streptophyta; class Magnoliopsida; order Malvales; family Malvaceae; genus Gossypium; species Gossypium anomalum. Next base: position 73,245,465 of record CM046968.1, read on the forward strand.
ATTCGGGAAGTTGAGCTTGGTATTGAATTGGTGCCTGGTACTACTCCGATATCCTTAGCTCCGTACAGGATGGCTCCGACTGAACTAAAAGAATTAAAGTCTTAGTTGCAAGAATTGACCGATAGAAGATTTGCTAGACCGAGTTTTTCACCATGGGGTGCTCCTGTCCTATTTGTGAAAAAGAAAGATGGCACAATGAGAATGTGTATTGATTACCGTCAGCTTAACAAAGTAATCGTAAAGAAAAAATACCCTCTGCTCAGGATCGATGACTTATTCGATCAGTTGAAAGGTGCTACTGTGTTTTCAAAGATAGATTTGAGATCGGGTTACTATCAGTTGTGAGTAAAGGACTCTGACATACTAAAAACTACTTTTAGAACGAGGTACAGGCATTATAAATTTTTAGTTATGCCTTTTGGACTAACAAATGCACCTGCTATCTTTATGGATTTGATGAATAAGATTTTCAGACCGTATTTAGATCAATTTGTTGTTGTATTCATTGATGACATATTGATTTATTCACGTAATAAATCTGAACATGCCGAACATTTGAGAATAGTGCTACAGATACTATGAGATAAACAGTTGTATGCGAAGTTCAGTAAATGTGAATTCTGGTTGCGAGAAGTTGGTTTTTTGGGTCATATTGTATCAGCCTCTGGTATCCGTGTTGATCTGAGCAAAATTTCAGCTATTATAGATTGGATGCCTCCGAGAAATGTATTTGAAGTCCATAGTTTTCTGCGATTTGCTGGTTACTATAGAAGATTTGTAAAAGGTTTCTCGATGATAGCGACTTCGTTGACAAAATTGCTTCGGAAAGATGTGAAGTTTGAATGGTCTGAAAAGTGTTAGAACAGTTTTGATCAGTTGAAAGCTTTGTTGACCGAAGCTTCAGTATTAGTACAACCTGAAACGGGTAAAGAATTTGTAATTTACAGCGATGCTAAATTGATTGGTCTGGGATGTGTTCTGATGCAAGAAGGTAAAGTCATTGCTTATGCTTCGAGATAGTTGAAGCCACATGAAAAGAACTATCCGACACACGATCTTGAGTTGGCTGCTATTGTGTTTGCTTTGAAAATCTGGCGTCACTACTTGTTTGGTGAGAAATGTCATGTGTTTTTTGATCATAAAAGTCTGAAGTATTTAATGACGCAAAAAGACTTGAATCTGCGACAAAAAAGATAGTTATAACTGTTAAAAGACTATGAGCTAATTATTGACTATCATCCGGAGCAAATGTAGTAGCGGATGCTCTGAGTCAAAAATCTTTGTCTGCATTGTGTGCAATGAATGCTCATTTAGCATTGTCTGATAATACTCTGGTTTGTACCGAACTGAAAGCAAAACCTTTGTTTATGCAATAGATCTGCGATGCTCAAAAGTCTGACAATGAATTGAGAGCAAAACGATCTCTGTGTGATTTTGAATTACGGGTTAATGTTAACGATTGTTTGAGATTCAGAAATAGACTTTGTGTTCCGAGGAATCCAGATTTAATTCAGTTGATTTTGAGTGAGGCTCACAGTAGTAGATTCTCTGTACATTTGGGGAGTACGAAAATGTATAATGACTTGAAGCAACTATACTGGTGGCTGGGAATGAAAAGAGATATTTCTGATTTTGTTTCTAAATGTTTGATTTGCCAGCAAGTTAAAGCTAAACATCAGGTGCCATCAGGTCTATTGCAACCAATTATGACTTCAGAATGGAAATGGGATCGTGTGACCATGGATTTTGTTTCAGATTTGCCCCTGTCTCTGAGAAAGAAAGATTTGATCTGGGTTGTGGTCGATAGATTAACGAAGTCAGCTCACTTTATTTTGGTACGATCTGACTTCTCACTTGACAAGTTAGCTGAACTTTATATTTCTAATATTGTGAGACTGCACAGTGTTCCATTATCGATTGTGTCTGATAAAGATCCGAGATTCATATTGCGACTCCGGAAAAGTTTGCAAGATGCTTTGGGTAATAAATTGCATTTCAGTACTGCTTTTCATCCACAAACAAATGGTCAGTCTAAGTGGATTATTCAGATACTCGAGGATATGTTGAGATGTTGCATTCTTGAGTTTGAAGGTACATGGGAACAATATCTACCTTTGATTGAATTCGCTTATAATAATAGTTTTTAGTCAAGTATTAAAATGGTAGAATATGAAGCATTATACGGTAGAAAGTGTAGAACTCCGTTATACTAGTCTGAGCTCAGTGAGAATAAGATTTATGGTGTTGATTTGATTAAAGAAACAGAACAAAAAGTGAGAATAATCCGAAATAGTCTGAAAGCTGCCTCCAATCGTCAGAAGTCTTATGTAGATTTAAAACGAAAGGAAATTATATATGAGATCGGTGATTAAGTGTTTCTGAAAGTATCTCCGTAGAAGAAACTGTTCCGATTTTGGTAGAAAGGGCAAGTTAAGCCCGAGGTTCATTGGACCTTATGAAATCATTAAGTGAGTTGGGCCGGTTACTTATAGATTGAGCTTACTGTCTGAGCTAGAAAAGATTCATAATGTATTTCACGTATCAATGCTTCAACAATACAGATCTGATCCTTCGCATGTGATTTCTCTGTCTGATATAGAAACCCGGTCTGACATGACTTATGAAGAAAAACTGATTCGTATTCTGTCTCGTGAGATTAAACAATTGCGTAATAAGAAAATTCCGTTGGTCAAAGTGCTGTGGCATAGACACGGAGTAGAAGAGGCTATGCGGGAGCTTGAGGATGCAATGAAACAGTAATATCTGAATCTGTTTAAAGGTAAGATTTTCGGGGATGAAAATCCCTAAGGGAGAGAATTGTAACAGTCTGGTTTTGACCCTAGTCAGAAAAGTGGTTTCGGGACCACAAATCTGAGTCTGAAAAATATTTTAATATTATTTTCTGTGTTTGTGATATGTGAATTTATATCTGTGAAATTTCTGTGATTTAAATTGTCTGTTTCTGTGCTCAATTTGCAAAAAAGACCAAATCGCGTAATGAGTAAAAGTTGAGTGCTAGATGATAAAGCACCTATTAGGCTTGGCTTTTAAAATAAAATTCCTTGCATGTCTAATATACCAATTGCTTTAATGGTGGACAAAAATGCCTAAGTTAATGGAATTATAATGGTTTATAAATGAAGTTTAAAATAGTCAATTGTATAATAATATGTTTAATAATAAAGAAAACATGAAATGGCCATGCATTTCATCTTTTTTGGTCGATTGTTTGAAAGAAAAAGAATAGAAAAGATCAAGCTAGGGTTCGGCTAGTTGGAAGCTCAATTCGGGTATGTTTTTACTTCGATTTTTGATAATTTCTACGTTTTTGTGATCGTTGCTTAGTGCACTACAAAGCCCATGTCTCAATTTTTGATTTTAGTGATGATTTTGAAATATGTCATAGATGAATTCATGAGTTTTGTGTTGTTAAATGGTGAAATATGAGAGCTTGATGTTGGGTTTACATGTTTTGTCTTTGGATTTTTGATGAATTTGAGCAAGTTAGGCTAAATTGTAAAAATGTTATTTTAAGGGACTAAAATGTGAAATGAATGAAATGTGTGGACTAGTATGAGTACTAGGAGAATTCGGCTAAGCTTGAGTATATACAAATTATGTATATTTTGTGATTTTGTGAAGTAGGGACTAAAGTGTCAAAATGTGAAAATATGGGGGCTAGTTTGCAAATTTCCCTAAATATGTGTTTAGGGATTAAATTGAATTAATTGGTGAATAAGAGGGTTAATTTTGAAATCATATAGATTAAAAAAGGAGGAATTTGGACTTAGATCGAGGAAAAACCAAGGTTATCGAGTAGATAGTCTGAGTCGACAAATTTCGAGTACGAGGAAAGTTCGTACTTAAAAATGTGATGTTAAGTAAGCTTTGATGCATTACATTATATATTTGTTGTGTATAGTTGGATTGGATGATATATTGATAAATGGGAAACTTTGGCACTAAGTGTGGGATTTAAACTAGCTTCAGCTACTCGAGGCACTAAGTGTGTGATACCGACTTAGTCTCGGTTATTTGAGATGGCACTAAGTGTGCGAAAATATTCTAGCTTCAGCTGACTTTATAGCACTAAATGTGCGGATGTTCAAACTACTGATAAATTATGGAAAGTTTGATAACGATCAATAAGAGGTGAGTATGAAAGTGAATAAGTACGGGAAGATCCAGGTATGTACGAGACCTAAGTGGTAGAGGATAGAATGTATGTGAATTTCATTGGGTTGACATAATCTTGAGGATTTATTTTGTGCAAGTACTTATATGTTTCATGTGTTGATGATGATGTGTGTACGAGCTTACTAAGCTATTTATAGCTTACTCTGTGTGATTTCTGTCTGTTTTACAGTTATCGTAGCTATCGAAGACTTGGGATAGTCGAGGATTGTCATCACACCATCAACCTCTTTTTGGTACTTTTGGAAAATGTACATATTTGAAGTATGGCATGTATAGGCTAGAATGTCTAAATTTTTAAGCTTGATGTATATATATGTAATGCCATAATAGTTGGCTAGTAATGATGTGTTTTGTGCTAAGATTTGATATGGCATTGAATAAGTTATTGAACGATGATGATATAGTTGTAGTGAAGCATGTTTTCAGTATGAAATTGGCTGGAATTGTTGGTGTAATTGTTGCTTATTAATGCTTGTAGGGTTGGACCTTTAAAGGGTGGCAATTTGGCTTAAACCAAGCCTGTATTGTGCCACACGGCCAGGGAACACGGGCATGCCTTGTGGCCGTGTGAAGAATTCAGTAGCTAGCTAAGTTTTTACATAGCTATGGCACACGGCCGTGTCTATTGGCTGTGTTAATAAGTTAGTATAGGACCTATGTTTGGCACGGTTGGACCACATGGGCGTGCTTTGGGCCCGTGTGTGTCACACGGCCTAGTCACACGGGCGTGTGACTTTGTCAGTTTTGAAAAGTTTGTTTAAGTTTTGAAAATTCTGAATGAGTTCGGTTTAGTCTCGACCTTCCCTAAATGTATGTTTTGGGTCTCGTAGACCATTTTAATGGATGAATTGTGGATTGTATTCTGGTTGTATGATATAGGTGATTTGGATTTGTTCTGGTATACTCTGTCTGTTTAGTGATGCCCTTTACCTATTCCGACAACGGTTACGGGATAGGAGTGTTACATTAGTCGAGGTTTTGCATCTGTTTTAGTAAGAAGGTATCGAAGAGCTGAATGATCAATGTAAATAACAACTTTAGATAATATTAAATATGGTCTAAATTTATCGAATGCAAAAATCACAACCAACAATTCTTTTTCAGTCGTCGTGTAATTTTCTTGGGCAGCCATCAAAGTTTTGCTAGCATAATAGATTGGTTGAAAATGCTTGTCTTTCCGCTGTCCAAGAATCGCACCTACTGCAAAATCACTTGCATCACACATTAGTTCAAAGGGTAAATTCCAATCAGGTGCAACTACAATCGGAGCATTAATTAATTTATCCTTAAGAGTGTTAAATGCTTCTAAACATTCCTGACTGAAATTGAAAGGTACATATTTTTCTAGTAAATTCATTAAAGGCTTAGCTATTTTAGAAAAATCTTTTATGAATCTTCTATGAAATCCTGGATGACCTAAAAAGCTTCGAATAGCCTTAACTGAATTAGGGGGAGGTAATTTCTCAATAGTTTCGACTTTTGCTTTATCAACCTCGATTCCCTTGCTAGAAATTTTGTGGCCTAACACAATCCCCTCACGAACCATAAAGTGACATTTTTCCCAATTTAGTACAAGATTTGTTTCCTCACATCTCATTAGAACTCGTTTTAATTTTTAAGGTAAAGATAGAAAGAGTTACCGAATACTGAGAAGTCATCCATAAATACCTCCATAATGTCTTGCATGAGTTCATAAAAAATGGCCAACATGCATCGTTGAAAAGTAGCAGGATCATTACATAATCCAAAGGGCATTCGTCGGTAAGCAAACGTACCGTATGGTCATGTAAATGTCATTTTCTCTTGGTCCTCAGGAGCTATTGGGATTTGGAAATAACCAGAGAGTCAATCTAGGAAGCAATAATACATATGCCCAGATAATCTTTTCAACATCTGATCAATGAATCATAAGGGAAAGTGATCTTTTCTTGTGGCATCGTTCAATTTCCTATAATCAATGCAAACTCCCCATCCCATGACTGTTCGCGTCGGAATTAATTTGTTCTTCTCATTAGCTACAATAGCCATGCCTCCTTTCTTCGGAACAACCTGCACAGGACTCACCCAAAAACTGTCAGAAATAGGATAAATAATTCTAGCATTTAAAAGTTTAATTACCTTAACTTTTACGACTATTTTCATGTTAGGATTTAATTGTCTTTGAGCTTGCACACAGGGTTTGTATTCATCTTCCATTAAAATTTTATGTGTGCAAAAAGAAGGGTTTATCCCTCTTATGTCAGAAATCTTCCAAGCTATGGCTCTCTTGTGCTCCTTCAATACTTGAAGTAATTCGTCCTTTTCTATTGGCTATAAATCTGAAGCAATAATCACTGGTAATGTGGAATTATTTCCAAGAAACACATATTCTAGGTGATTTGGTAGTTTCTTCAATTCCAATTTAGAAGGTTCTTCAACAGAGGGTTTTAATTTTAATTCATTGTTTACTTCAATACCCTCATAACTCTTCTGTCTCAGTGACGGTTCATTGGAATTTAGTTCAGCTTTTATCTTACCTATCCCAGAATCATTATCATCTACCTCCTTTCCTTGGGCAAGACACAATTCCAACGTGTCCTTATGTACGATTTCCTGTAAAGAATCTTGAGTAGTATGATCAATAGAGTCAATAAAATAACATGAGTCATCCTGTTCCCTAGAAAATCTCATGGCATCATAAATTTTAAAAATATTATCTTCGTCACCTACTCTAAGCACAAGTTTACCATCACCCACATCAATAACGGCCCTAGCAGTGGCTAAAAATAGGCAACCTAAAATTAAAGGCACCTCAACATCTGCATCCATGTCAAGCACAAAAAAATCAACAGGGAATATAAATTTATCTACTTTAACAAGCACATCCTCAATAATTCCCCTAGGATATTTAACAGATCTATCAGCAAGTTGAATACTCATCCTAATGGGTTTTGGTTCCCCAAGACCAAGTTGCTTGAACATTTTATAAGGCATCAGATTAATACTAGCACCTAAATCAGCTAGTGCCTTTTCAACATTTAAACTACCAATTAAGTAGGGAATAGTAAACTTCCTGGATCTTTCAATTTGGTTGGCAGTTTATTTTGGAGTATGGCAGAGCATTCCTCATTGAGTTCTACTGTGGACAATTCTTCAAACTTCCTTTTGTTTGTTAGAAGCTCCTTAAAAAATTTTACGTATGTAAGCATCATTGAGATAGCTTCAACAAAAGGCAAGTTAATATGTAACTGTTTAAAGAGTTTAAGAAATTTACCGAATTGTGCATCCATGCGGTCTTTCTTCAACTTTGTTGGATATGAGATTGGTGGTTCATATTCCCTTAGCACTGAATTTTCATTATTGTCGGGTTTTACCTCCTCTCCTTCATTTTTGTCTACTTCTTGTGGTAGCTTCTTTTTAGATTTAGCTAACACTTTCCTACTCCTTAGTGTAACTGCTTTCACATGCTCTTTTGGATTGGGTTTGGTGTTACTAGGTAGACTTCCTAGTGGTCTCTTTGAAATCATCTTAGCCAGCTGTCCAATTTGATTCTCGAGCCCTTGGATTGATGCTTGCTGATTTTTAAGTGCAGTTTCAGTGTTCTGAAAACGGGTTTCCGCTACTGAAATAAACTTTGTCCTCATCTCCTCAAGTTTCAGCCTTTCCTCTTGCTGTTAAGGTTGTTGTTGGAAGCCTGGAGGGGGTGATGGCCTCAGATTCCCTTGTCCTCCCCATGAGAAATTTAGGTGGATCCTCCAACCTGCATTGTAAGTATTACTATAAGGATTATTTTGAGGCCGAGAATTATTACCCATATAATTCAATTGCTCGTTCTTCATGTTATGGCCATCGGATGGATATTCTGGATTGCTCTTTCCACCTCTACTTGTATTGCATTGCATTACTGGATGGACCTACGTAGAACCGAGCAAACCATCAATCATTTTATTCAAGAGTTCTACTTGATTTGATAGTATAGTAATCGAGTCGACGTTAAAAATGCCGGCTGCCTTGGTTGGTTTAGTCCTCATAACTTATCACTGATAATTATTCAGTGACATCTCTTCTATAAACTCATAAGCATCTTCAGGTGTCTTATTATTGATGGTTCCACCAGCAGCTACGTCAATCATTTGTCTAGTCGAGGGATTCAAACCGTTGTGGAAAGTTTGAACCTACAGCCAAAGGGGTAACCCATGGTGAGGGCACCTTCTCAATAAGTCATTGTATCTTTCCCATGCATCATAAAGTGTTTCTAAATCCATCTACACAAAAGAAGAGATATCATTTCTTAATTTAGCCGTTTTAGCCGGCAGGAAATATTTAAGCAAAAAATTTTTCGTCATTTGTTCCCAAGTGGTGATTGACCCTCGTGGTAACGAGTTCAACCACTGTTTAGCCTTATTCCTTAATGAAAAGGGAAATAACCGAAGGTGAATGGCATCGTTAGAAACGCCATTGATCTTAAAAGTGTCGCAGAATTCCAAAAAATTCGCTAAACGGGTGTTTGGATCCTCGTCCTACAAACCATCAAACTGAACACACTGTTGTATCATTTGAATCGTATTAGGTTTTAGTTCAAAATTATTTACAGCAACAGCAGGTCTAACTATACACGATTCAGCTCCTGTTAAAGTAGGTTTAGCATAATCATATATAGTACGAGGAGCAGGATTCTGATCTACTGGATTTGCAGCAACCACGGGAGGTAACGGATTGTTTTGGTTATCAGCCATCTCTTCGGTTGTAGTATAGATACTGTCCTCTTGCCCTTCCTATATGTATTGTAGGCTTCGCCTTATTTCTCTTCAGTTTTTATGAGTTGTGCTTTCAATCTCACTGTAAAAAAGTAGAGGTCCTAATGGGTTTCTTCTAGTCATAAACTTTAAAAACCTGTCAGAAATAAATAAAAAAATTTAGTAATTAAAAATAGAAACAAAATTAAATAAAAATAAAAATAATGGCTAAAGTAATAAAAATTAAGCGTTCCTAATATCTTAGTCCCCGGCAATGGTGCCAAAAACTTGATGGTCGCTAAACTAACTAAAAATTTGACTTAAGGCAAGTGCACTTATCAAACAGTAGTATAATTATGGTGAGACCGGAAATATCGTATCCACGAGGACTAAAAGTACTAGTAATTACTATCTTTTTATTATCTAGCCTAAGAATTAAAGAATGTTTTTATCTAAAACTAATTATCTAATTAACTAAGATTACGACAGAGATTACAGTTGGAAAATACTTTTTTAGAAAATCGATGGAGAAGACAATACCCAAGGAAGAATCCACCTAGACTTCACTTATTACCTTTGAATTAGACGATTTATTTACTTGACTTAATCCGTAGAAATCCTTGATTTATGTTAATATACCTTTCGAGACTAAAAACAATTGACTCTAGGTTGATTAATCGAAATCTCTTTCTAATTTAAACCCCTATTGTTGCATTAACTCGATCTATGGATTCTCTTATTAGATTTGGCTCTAATCCGGTAGATTTATGTCGTCCTATCTCTAGGATTGCATTCAACTCTGCTTAATTATGAATGATCTACTCTTAAACAGGGACTTTTCCTCCACTGAATAAGCACATCAAAAACCAGAATTAATATCCTAGAATATTAAAGCAAGGATTAAAACTCACAATTAAGAATAAGAACAAGTATTTATCATATAAATCAAAGAGTAATAAAATTCGTCTTAGGTTTTATCTCCCTTAAGTATTTAGGGAGTTTAGTTCATAATAATAATGGAAAACATCTCAAATTTTGGAAAACAACAAAACATAAAGAAACCCAAAGAACTTCTAGGAAATTAGATGGAAATCTTCAGTCTTGATGTAGATCCTGCCTCCAAGGTGATTCCGATGGCTTTCCTTCAATATTTCTGCCTTCTACTCTGCGTGTCCCCTTTAATCCTTTTCTAGGGTGTTTATATAGGCTTTGGAATGCTTCAAAACCCTCAAAATTAGCCTTTTCTGAGTAGAATTAAACTTGGGCTCGACAGGGACACTGCCGTGTGCCACGCCCGTGTAAAGGTGCTTAGGCCATGTGCAATTCTAACTTGGATTAATGTTGACACGGCCATGACACACGAGCGTGTGGCTTACCCGTGTGTCACACACAGGCGTGTGAAACACCCGTGTGGAAGTGCCTAGACCATGTGAAACACTATTTTAGGCCCAATTTGTCTGTTTTTGGCCCGTTTCTCGCTCTTTTTGCTATCCTAAGCTTTCCTGAGTATAGAACATGAAATTAAAGGATTAGGAGCATCAAATTCAATGAAACCAAGAAAAAATCATCCATAAATATGCCAAGCATGGGGTAAAAATATGTAAATATTATGGTTTATCAATATCTACCGTGGAACTCAACGAGGAATGTTCGGCTATTCTTCAAAACAAGCTACCAACCAAGTTGAAAGACCTAGGAAGTTTCGCTATTCCCTGTTTAATTGGTAGTTTGAATATTGAGAATGCATTAGTTGATTTAGGTGTCAGTATTAATTTGATGCCTTATAAAATGTTCAAGCAGCTTGGTCTTGGGGAACCAAAACCCACTAGGATAAGTATTCAATTAGCTGATAGATCTGTTAAGTATCCTAGGGGTATTATTGAAGATGTCCTTGTGAAAGTAGTTAAATTCATATTCCTTATTGATTTTGTTGTGCCTGAAATGGATAACGATATTGAGGTACCTTTAATTTTAGGTCACCTATTTTTAGCTCCTACTAGAGCTGTTATTGATGTGGGTGACGGTAAACTTGTGCTTAGGGTAGGTGGCGAAGAAATTATTTTTAAAATCTATGATGCCATGATATTCTCTAGAGAACAAGATGATTCCTGTTATTTTATTGATTCTATTGATCATGCTACTGAAGATTCTTTACAGGAAATCATTCATAAGGACACGTTGGAACTGTGTCTTACTTAAAGAGAGGAGGTAAATGATGATGATGCTGTGATAGGTAAGACAAAAGTTGAATTAAATTCTAATGAGTCTTCGTTGAGACAAAAGAATTATGAGGGTATTGAGGTAAACAATGAATTAAAATTAAAACCCTCTATTGAAGAACCTCCTAAATTAGAATTAAAGAAATTACCAAATCACCTAGGGTATGCATTTCTTGGAAATAATTCTACATTGCCAGTGATTATTGCTTCAGATTTGCAGCCAAACAAAAAAGATGAGCTACTTCAAGTGTTGAAAGAGCATAAAAGAGCCATAGCTTAGAAGATTTCCGACATTAGAGGAATCAGTCCCTCTTTTTACACCCATAAAACTTTAATGGAAGATGAATATAAACCTTGTGTGCAAGCTCAAAGATGACTAAATCCTAACATGAAAGAAGTCATGAAAGCTGAGGTAATTAAACTTCTAGATGCTAGAGTTATTTATCTTATTTCTGACAGTCCTTGGGTGAGTCATCTGCAGGTTGTTCCTAAGAAAGGGGGCATGACTGTTGTAGCTAATGAGAAGAATGAATTGATCCCAACACGAACAATCACGGGATGGAGAGTTTGCATTGACTATAGAAAGTTGAACGATGCCACGAGAAAAGATCACTTTCTCTTACCATTCATTGATCAGGTGTTGGAAAGATTATCTGGGCATATGTATTATTGCTTTCTAGATGAACTCTCTGGTTACTTCCAAATTCCAATAGCTCTTGAGGATCAAGAGAAAATGACATTTACATGTCCATATAGTATGTTCACTTATCGACGAATGCCTTTTGGATTATGCAATGCTCCTGCTACCTTTTAGCGCTGCATGTTGGCCATTTTTTATGATCTCGTAGAAGACATTATGGAGGTATTTATGGACGGCTTCTCAGTATTAGTTAATTCTTTTCATCTTTGCCTTAAAAATTTAAAACAAGTTCTAATGAGATGTGAGGAAACGAACCTTGTACTTAATTGGGAAAAATGTCACTTCATGGTTTGTGAAGGGATTGTACTAGGCCACAAAATTTCTAGTAAAGGGATCAAGGTTGATAAAGCAAAAGTCAGAACTATTGATAAATTACCTCCCCCTAGTTCAGTTAAGGCTATTTGAAGCTTTTTAGGACATGCTGGGTTTTATAGAAGATTTATTAAGGATTTTTCTTAAATAGCTAAGCCTTTAACGAATTTGTTAGAAAAAGATCTACCTTTCAATTTCAATCAAGAATGTTTAGAAGCATTTAATACTCGTAAAGATAAATTAATTAATGCTCTGATTGTAGTTGCACCTAATTGTAATTTACCCTTTGAACTAATGTGTGATGCAAGTGATTTTCCAGTAGGTGCGGTTCTTGGACAGCGAAGGGATAAGCATTTTCAACCGATTTATTATGCTAGCAAGACATTGATAGCCATACAAGAAAATTACACAACTACTAAAAAAGAATTATTGGCTGTGGTTATTACATTCGATAACTTTAGACTATATTTAATATTATCTAAAGTTATCGTCTACACTAACCATTCGGCTCTTCGTTATCTCTTTACTAAGTTAGATGCTAAGCCTCGACTAGTAAGATGGATTTTATTATTGCAGGAATTCGATTTAGAAATCCAAGATAAGAAGGGAGCCGAAAATCTTATAGCAGATCACTTATCCAGGCAAGAAAACCCACATCTCAAGGAGATTGATGAAAATGAGATAAATGATTTGTTTCCTGAAGAACAACTCTTGGTTATAACTGACTCTAAAAGCCCTTGGTTTGTGGATATTGTGAATTATCTAGCTGCTAACATCCTTCCAGAAAGGTTGACACATCATCAAAAGAAGCAATTCTTTACCGATGTGAAAAATTATTTTTGGGAGGATCATTTCCTTTTTCGTGTATACGCAGATCAAGTAATTCAAAGATGTGCTGCAAAATCAGAAGCGAGAAAGATCTTGGAACACTATCAGTAAGGGCCAACAGGAAGACATTACAGTGGGACTAAGACAGCACATAAAGCACTCGAATCAGGTTTTTATTGGCCCACACTATTCAAAGATGTTAACAGGTATGTTACTTCTTGTGATAAATGCCAGAGAACAGGTAATATCTCTAATCGTAATGAAATGCCTCAAACGTATATGCTCTCATGTGAAATATTTAATGTTTGGGGTATTGATTTTATGGGCCCATTCCCTGATTCGTATAGAAATAAATATATCCTAGTAGTAGTCGATTATATGCTGAAATGGGTAGAAGCTCAAGCTTTACCTACTAATGATGCTAGAGTGGCAGTTAGATTCCTTAAAAAGCTATTTTCTCGATTCCGAACAACTAGAGCAACCATTAGTGATAGGGGTACACATTTTTGTAATGCTCAATTTGATAAAATACTTAAGAAATATGGAGTATATCATAGGACAGCTACCCCTTATCACCCTCAAACTAGTGGACAAGTCAAAGTCGCCAATCGAGAACTTAAACGTATCCTAGAGAAAACTCTAGAATCAAATAGGAAATATTGGGCGACAAAACTAAATGACGCTTTATGGGCCTATAGAACAGCTTTTAAAACTCCCATAGGACCTCTCCTTACAAACTTGTTTATGGGAAAAGCTGTCATCTTCCATTCGAATCAGAGCATAAAGCATTTTGGGCTATAAAATTTCTAAACTTTGATCTCAAACTCGCATGTGAGAAGAGATTGATGCAGCTAAACAAGTTAGATGAATGGCGAGCAAACGCTTATGAGAACTCACGATTATACAAAGAAGCGACAAAGTGACGCCACGACGCTCATTTAAAGCAGCCTAAACAATTTGAAGTTGGAGATCTTGTCCTCTTGTATAATTCAAGGCTCAAATTGTTCCCCGAAAAGCTGAAATCAAGATGGTCGGGTCCATTCGTAGTGCAAACCATTTTCCCATACGGTACGATAGAGGTAACTCCCCCAGAATTTGACACATTCAAGGTAAACGGTCATCGGCTTAAACTTTATAAGGGTGAGGATTTCAAAAATGATAGAGAGGAGCTTCAACTCCTTGAACCTTTGAAACCATGCACATAAGGTAAGTCTTAGACTTTAAATAAGCACTTCTCGGGGGCAACCTGAGTACTAACCATACTAATTTTCTTAGTTTTTACTTCACATTATGCATGTTTTCCAACACACACGACCTGGACACACGGGCGTGTCCTAGGCCGTGTAGCTTAACATGGGGCAATAATAACATACACGGCCGTGCAATATGATCGTGTGGACCACACGGCCTCAGAACATGGGCATGTCCTAGGCCGTGTTGACCCTGGAGCTAAATTTTCCCAAATATCGACAGAAACACGGCCTAACAGAGACCACACGGGCGTGCGACACGACTATGTGAACCGCACAGCCTGGACACACAGGCGTGTCCCAGGCCGTGTAAAAACTGGAGCTAAATTTTCAAATTTTAAATAAGTTAGAGAGCTCCACAGGCAAGGCACACAGCCATGTGTTCGGACGCACGGGCGTGTGAGAGACTACACGGGTGTGGGAGAAATGAACAACATAGCACATGGCCGTATGATACGGCCGTGTGAACCACAAGACCTGGACACACGGGCGTGTTCTAGGTCGTGTAAAAATTGGAGCTTAATTTTCAAAATTTAAATAAGTCAAAGACCTACATGGGTGAGGCACACAGCAGTGTGTTCAGACACACGGGCGTGTGGGATACCACACGGGCGTAGGAGAAGTGAACAACGAAGCACACGGCCGTGCGATACAGTCGTGTGAACCACACAACCTAAACACAAGAGCGTGCCCAAGGCCGTGTGATGAGTGGGCTATTAATTTCTCTACGAACACGTGCTGGAAGTCGACCCACAAGGGCGTGTGACACGGTCGTGTGGCCCAAGACAGACCGTTACATAATCGTTTTCAATTTAAGACCCCCAAACCCTAAATCCCTTTTCCATTTTTATTTTTCTTCCCCATCTTCTTCAACCCCTAGCCGACGTTACTATTCCCCTCCCTTATTTCGACCACCACCCTCCCCCTCCGTTAGCCTCACCCTCGCGACCTCCTCTCCTCCCTCTTTCGTTTTCTTTTCTCTTTTTCCCCCTTCCTTCTTTCTTTCCTTTTCCTCCCTCCTTTTCCCATTACGTACACGGCCACCAGCCCACTCCCCACTCCCCTCTCCACCGTAGCCCCCTCGCCATCCAACCCTTCACCCGTCGACACCGTCGTCCGTCCAAAGTTCAGTCACCAACCATCACCGTCGGGTCCCGCTTGTTACTCATTACTCTTTTATTATTACTATTATTTATTTATTTATTTACTTTATAATCCTTTATTTACTGCATAAATATTATTATTAGTTATTTTATCGATTATTAGCATTATTGATTTGTCCTCTGACTATATTGGGTACTGTTTTAGACTAGTATACCAAATACTCATTGGTTGAATTCATTATTCACTGTTTCTATTAACAATTTGTTCCTACCATTAGGTTTATTCCTTCATTTAGGTATTGTTGCTTGTTTCTGTTATAATTAGCTTATTTAGGTTACCTATTTTTATCCTGAACTATTATTATGTCATGACTTGTTTTTGTTCCTTATTATTTATCACGTTATCTCATGCCAATATCACCATATTATTTTTGCATACTTGGATTTGAGTACACATTGTTTAGACACAAATTATTATTTAGGATTAATTAAACTTTGCTTTATCAGCTTTTATTTATAGAATTAGTGATTATTTACTTATTTACTGATGAGCTCTTTTCTTCTTATAAGCACATAATGATGAACACACGTGGCAAGTCCAAAGTCACTGTTCTCGCTTCGAAAAAGTAGAAGGGCCCAGAAGCGACCTCTTCCTCGAGCGCATCTGTCGAGCCTCGGCACCCTTATCTTTGATTTTTGGCAAGCCCCCAAGAGGAACTGTACCAGCTTCATCGAGTACGACCCCTCAGTGTCGGTCGCTGCATTGATTGGGCCGCGCCAGAACAGGTCTATTTGGATGATAATGTGCGTGCAATTATTACCACAGCCCCGTAGGATAGGTTCTTCACTATCATCGAGCCTACCTACTCGGAGCTCACCCTAGAGTTCGGTGCCACATTTTCGGTCCAACAGGCACCATCACCTTTCACCTTGGTGGGCTGGTGCGGCACATGAGTGTCCCAGAGTTCGGTGCTACTTTGGGACTCTACACAAAGGATTTCATGAGTGCCGAGGACTTTCTTCAGCTCCATCGGCATATTCATCACTCACCTTCGCACTGTTGGAATGCTCTTACGGGCGGCCTGACTATCTATGACGCGAGTCACTCGAAGGCGATGCATCTCCCTTTGAACCTATGGTATATTCACGCCCTCCTAGCTTACACTTTGACAGGACAGAGAGAGAGCACCGGAGTGGTTAGTACCTATGACGCATATTTTCTGTGGAGCATGACTACAGGACATGTGTTTAATTTGGCGTATTTCATCGTAGTCGCTTGCCACAATTAGACTGAAAGCCATAAGAAGGGCCCCATCTGTCTCGGCCCTTTCATGACTCGCCTTACTCGACACTTCGATTTACTCGACACACCGGAGCAATCCTCGACCCTTACCTTAGTCGGTCAGATCTCCCCTCAGGGCATCTCGAGCATGATTCACATGAGGATGATTGAGTGGCGACGTGGAGTGGACCCACCTCAGTACAGACTAGTCCAGTCTGACATTCAGTACAACCCAGAGGATGTCACTGATGATATTCCTCCCTATCACGAGGACCCACCGCAGCCTCCATCATCGAGTCACCAACATGCTCCTTCTGCTGCTAGCTCTCTAGGAGTATCCTCCAAGGAGTTTGCTAGTTTCCGTCAGTACTGTGCTCAGAGGTTCAACAGTATTGATGCACTCTACAGTAGATCTATCAGTATATTCATATCGCTCCTCCAACGCCACCGACTCGTGACACTGATCAGTCAGATGATGACGACAATTGAGTCCATTTATTTTTTTTTATTTTTATGTTTATCTTTATTTATGTTTATTTTGTTTTCCTATTTTGAACTTTATTTTAATTATTATGGTTGTTTCTTTACAAGTAACCCTTTAATCTTCTTCAAGCATTGTGTTTATTTTCTTATTAGTTGCTCAGAATTTTGCACTACCCCTACATTTATCTACAATTCCGCCTTTCACTATTCTGGGAAATTCATCCACCATTCAGGGCGGTTTCAATTATCTTCCTATCTTATGATATTGTTATCTCTATTATGATTTATATTTTTTTGTACATTGAGGACAATGTACATATTAAGTGTGGGGAGGTTATTTATATGATTATTTGAAAATCCCTGAATTATGCCTTGTGTTTAAGTAATTTGTTCATATTACTTTTAGAATGAACTCTTATTAATTTGTGATTTTCAATGATATGTTTTAGATAAAATTCATAGATACTTGTGCATTGATGGTTTAAACTTTAAGATACTAGAGAATCAAGCTTGGCAAGTCTATTTTTCAAAATTAAAAATTTTTAGGATGTTTCCCTAAATTTAGGTATTACCTTGAAGTTTGAAATTTGCAAGATTGACATCAAAAGCCATAATTTTTGTGAGATTTTCAGCCTTTAGAGCATACATTTTTTCATGCTCACTTTATTATTGGTTATGAGTGTGTCAATATTGAATTGTTATTCTAGAACTTGCTTCGATTATACATGTCGAGACCACACCTTTGATTTGATATACTGAGATGATAAAGGCACCTAGTGTCGAAACCTCTTTAAAACGGGTTTTTAAAAATGAAAACGGGAGTCGCCACCAATCTTTTAAAGTGTGATTGGATCACTTTATAAAACATTTTGGTCTACGAAATTACGAGAAAATAGGTTCAGGAGTCGGTTACGTACGAGGAAGGATTAGCACCCTCGTAACGCCCAAAATTGGTACCAAATTGAATAATTTTGTCTTAACGTCAGAAATTTGAAAGAATTTAGAAATAAGATCCCTTTTAAAACCGTAATAATTTGAATTAAAAAAGATTCTTTTGTTTTGAAAGAATATAAACATCATATTCAGCATGATTGAATACGATATTTTTTAACTTCCGTAACCAAAATCATCTTGTAATTTTCAAAACTTATTTAGAAGGATATTTTAAATATTTAGGCAAAAAGGAAATCGCAACCCAGCATGTTAGGGCACTATTTCCCGGATTCATAACTATCAAAAACATTGCCTTATTTTTTTTAAAAAAATCTTTTGGATTGAATGAAATATAAAGGTTCTTTAAAATAATGATGCATTTAACATATTATGACATTGATACTAACAATATAAACTACATACTTTAATACTTCACACAAATATAACAAAGTAAATGATGAATGACGACATAAATTATGATATACATTATCATTCCATGCAATTATAATCATAGAGAACCATGAGAATAACAATATAGATTACAGAATACATACATAATAATATTTCATACAAAATATATCATAGAAAACAATGAATCTAGTTATTACATAATAATATTCTATGAAAATACTACTTAAAACAATATAAATAATCAATTCTTAATAGATATAAAAATAATAAATAGGTGATGAGATATTATTACTATTTTTAAAATAATATTGAATAAATATAATGAGATACATAAAATAAATAAAATTATGAACGTACAAATCAAAAATGAAAATAAGAAAACGAATACAAAAATTTTTTAAAAATGAAGTATTTAATAAAATATTAAGATTAAGTATAAATGATGAAGGTAAGTTTTCTTAGAGATGATTAATATATATATATATATATATAAAACATATTACATAATATAATAATTTAATATACTCTTAAAAATATATGTTATTTGTAATAAATTTTAAAATACTAAACATTAAAAATATAATAATATATGTATTATTCTATAAATATTTATAAATTTAATTTTTATATACAAAAAAAAATAATAAAGAAATAATATATATAAAAATAATATATAATATATAATATATGATATGTAATAAATATATAAATAAAATATAATGAACTATAAATAACACAATAAATATAAATAAGGATAATTTATATGTACTATTATTTAGTAATAATTTTTAAAATATTTAATATTTTGGACAATTAATGAGTAATAAAATAATATATAATTTATAAAAAAAATAAAAGTAATGTAGGGAAATATGGTAAAATTTATAAAATATAATAAATTTGTAAACCAAAATACATATATAATGATATAAACTATATAATAAATGAAATATAAAATAATAAGAATGATATATTAAGTAAATTTACATACAAACATATAATAAAATAATTTGTAATAACCCGTTTCTGCCCGGGCCCATAAATAAAACCAAAAATAAAATAAATAAATAAATGTTTATTTATTATAGTCCAGTTACAATAAATAGCCCAAAATTAAATAACCCAATAACCCATTTTAGTCTAAACCCAGCAGACCCATTACACCCAGGGCCCAAAAAGCCCAAATGGTTAACAGAATACGGAAGGGCCTAGGGTTTCAGAAACCCTAGGCGCCGTAAGCACCAGCAGGCGTGACTGTTCTTCTCACAGTGACCCGCCATTAACGCCGTGACTTCAGCCTCGGATCACGACGCAATCAACGCATCTGTTCATCTCACGACGTTCCAGCTACCCTCCATCAGCGCCGCAAGCCAAGGCACAGTCAATGCCCGGTCTGTCGCCACCATCGTCAAGCCTTCATCACTGCTGGATTTCTCGTCGTTACCTGCAAAAGAAGAAAGAGCCAACAGCAACCAAAGAAATAGATTTGGAAAGATATCAAATGATTTCTTTTCCTAAAATGTAGCAAAGGGTTATAAAAACCCCTTTTTTTTCTAATCTGTAAGGACAATTTTTTGGATAAATACACAAATACAAACAGTCGAAAAACAAGAGAAATATTGGCAGATTATCAAAGAATACAGAGGTGAATACTCAATTTATTTTTATGAAATATATACTGGTAACATAAAAAGAAGAAAGGGAGACGAACCTTTTAATCTACGCTGAAGGAGGAAACTTTCCAATTTCCGACCGCCGTAAGTGGCGGCGATTGGCGGAGGCACGTGACCGCGTGCAAGCCTCAGACGGAGTCCCGATAGAACTCCGGAGGCACCTTCCCTAACCCTCTCAGAGGGTTTTCTTTCTTTTTTTTTAAGACAGGTTGAAAAATGGTTTTACAACTAAAAATTTGGTTTATATAGCCCTAACGAAATAGTGTCGTTTTGGTTTAATCCAATAGGCATAAAATGGCATCGTATTGATGCTTAGGATCCACGCGTTGACCCGTGACCCGGGGAGGATCCGCGTGTTTTTGGAAAATGGACTAATTGCCCGATTAGTCCTCCCGTGTTTTCTGTATTTTCAATTTGATTTGATTTTATTTCTTAATTTAGCTCTAATATTCTAATTTTGTTTCAATTCGGTCCTTACAGTGATTTTAAAACGGTATTCAAGAAACGGTGTCGTTTTGGGATTAGGGCAAAATGCCCAGTGAGTCCCTCTGGTTTGGCGAGTCTTTTAATTTGGCCCAAAATTTTAAATTTTTTTATAATTAACCCTAAAATTTTAAAATTAAATTAAATTTAAGTTTCTTCTAAAAAAATTCAATATATTTTAAATACTATATATATTCTTTATATTAATTTATTTATATTATTTATAATACTATATATATTTATATAAATTTTATTATATGTTATATTTTTATTATATGTTATTCATACTTTATTATATATTTTCATATTATATATTATTATATTATTTTATATGGTATATGAATTATTTATATTTTATTAATTAAATATTTTTTATATATATGTATTATATATTCTTTAAGTGAAAAGTATATATAAAAATAATAAAATTATTTGTGTTATTATATTATTACATATGTTTTTATAAATTCTATATATATTTTATATATTTCACTAGATTTTTATATATATGTTATATCATTTTTGTTATTTATTTTCATATTATTTTATTATTAACTATTTATTATATATGTTTCTTATAAATTTTATATATATTATTTTATTTTATATCTTAATACATATCATCATGTATAGTTTTTAAATTTTTTTAAATTACTATTAAACATTATTTATATATATTATTAAATATTTAAAATTCATTTATCGTTACATTATTTTATTATTTTTATATTTTATATGTTATTTTATTAATATATATTATACTATTATGAAATTTTTTATTATTAAGTATTATGTTTATGTGTACTAAACATGTAATATGTATATTATCATAAAGTTTTATTATTTATATATATCTTTCTATGTTTTAGTATTTATTAAACACTTTAAAATTTCCCTTATTTATTTATTGTGTCAAATATATGATTCTTTTTAAGTTTTATTTTCTTTATATATGTTCATATGATACTAATATATTTTTGTTAGTATGTAAATTCATTGCACGAGTTATTTGTTATCATTGATTTTATATGTTTACATGAAAATTATTTATTTATGTAGGTTATTGTCATAAAGTATGGTTGTACATTTTATCCTCATTATTTATTATGTTGTATTCTTGCATGAAATATTATTATCTTTGCCATTTTGTATTTGCTTGCATGAAATAATAATGTGTTTATTAATATTATTTGTGATTACATATGCATGAAACATCGAAGTATTATGTGACGTATGTCGTAATTACCATTTATTTGTATGAAATACTAAATACGTAGTTTAATTAATCCAATGTTGACTTTTTTGCAATAAGTTAAATGCATCATTTATTATTATTATTTTTAAATTTCATTTAACCTAAAGGAATCTTAAAAAACAAGGCAATGTCTTTTGTATTTAGGAATTCGAGAAATAGTGCCCTAACATGCTGGGTTGCAATTTCTCGTTTGTCTAAATATCTAAAATATCCTTCTAAACGAGTTTTACAAATCAAAAGATGATTTCAGTTACGAAAGATTAAAGATATTGTGTCCAATCATGCTGGATGTGATATTTATACTCTTTTAAAACAAAGGAATCTTGATTCTTTTTAGCTCAAAGATTACGGTTTTAAGGGAATATCATTTCTAAATTCTTTCAAATTTCTGATATCAAGACAAAATTATTCAATTTGGTACCAATTTTGGGCGTTACGAGGGTGCTAATCCTTCCTCGTACGTAACCAACTCCCGAACCTATTTTCTCATAATTTCGTAGACCAAAATGTTTTATAAAGTGATCCAATCACACTTTAAAAGATTGGTGGCGACTCCCGTTTTTCATTTTTTTTTAAAAAAACCCGTTTTTAAAGGAGGTTTCCACATAATTAATATATATAATATGAAAATATATAATAAAATATAAATGGAATAACTAACATATAATAAAAATATAACAGATAATAAATTTTATAAAAAAATGTATATAATATTATAAATAATATAAATAAAATAATATAAAGAATATATATATAGTATTTAAAATATATTGGATTTACAAAACAAAACTTAAATTTAATTTAATTTTAAAATTTTAGGGTTAATTATAAATAAATTTAAAATTTTGGGCCAAATTAAAAGACTCGCTAAACCAGAGGGACTTATTGGGCAATTTAGCCCTAATCCCAAAACGACACCGTTTCCATGAACTCGATTTTAAAGCCACTTATGAGGACCAAATTGAATCAAAATTAAAATATTAGGGTTAAATTAAAAATAAAATAAAATAAAATTGAAAATATAAAAAACACGGAAGGACCAATTGGGAAATTATCCCAATTTACAAAAATACGCGGATCCTCCCCGGGTAATCCGGTCAACGCGAGGATCCTCTTCCTAATACGGTGCCGTTTTAGTGCTTATTGAATTAAGCAAAAAGACACCGTTTTTGTAGGGTTATATAAGCCCCGATTTCAGCTTTAAAATCATTTTAACCCAGTTTTTGAAAAAAAAAAGGAAAGAAATCCTTTAAAAGAGGATCTGAGGGCCGACCAAGGGGCTCTGTCGAGCCTCCGTTCTCAAGCGCCCACGCGCCATCGTCAATGTCGCCACATACGGCGGTCAGAGACCGAAAAAACTTCACCACTTACCCCGTATCAAAAAGGTAATCCGTTTTTCATCTATTTTAATGTTTTTCATATACAAAATGCAGATATTTAAAGTAAAAAAACCAATCACCTTTGCTTTCTGGTAAAAATATATAATCTGTGAATCTGTAATCTGTTTTCCTTGTGTATTAAAAAACCCCCCCTCTTTACAAATCGGAAGAAAGGCTTTATAGCCTTTTGACTATACATGTTTAGGAAAGAAATCTTTGATTTCTTTCCTTATTGGTTTCAGTTTATCTGCTGCTGTTTGGTTTCCTTTTCTACTCCGTGTCTGTTGGTTTCTTTGGTTCTATCTTGCAGGTATTCGCGAGAATATCACGGTGGTGTCAATTCATGTGTTGATCGCGGCGTGGTACGAGGCCAAAGTCACGGCGCCGATGGAGCCCACTGGAACGGTATGAGACGAACGGTCATGACGCTTGGGATGCTTGCGGCACCTAGGGTTTCTGAAACCCTAAGTCTCTCTGCTTCCCGTTAACAGATTGGGTGTAACACCCCTTACCCGTATCTGACGCCGGAACAGGGTACAAGGTATTACCGGACTTGAGTACTTGTAATCATTTAAAACCGAGACAAAAAATTTCATCAAATTTTAAACTTTTCAAACATATATAATTTTTCCCTTAAAAGGGCCTACGAGGCCCAAAACAATAATTGAAATTGGTTCGGGAACAAACCAAAATCTTTCAGACACTTATAAATTTTTTTTTATACATAAAATAGGTTTACATAACTTTAACCATTATGAGCCAAATCTTATGTCTATATACAATGAAGCAAAAATGAGCCTATACATTTGGCTAAATCATAATATTACTTAATATCAATAACTAATTATCTATACATGCCACTTATTTGACAATAAATAAGAATTACCATTATTCTAATTTGATAAACTAATAGTGTGATGATACTTTCGACGATCTCCAACCCCGAGCCAACCTGACAACACTAAGAGAAATGGGAAAATGGTGTAAGCTTAAAAGCTTAGTAAGTTGGCATATTAATAATAATAAGCAATTTAATTAACAATGTTATCCCATTCCTCAATAAATATGCTCAAGAAAATAGAATCAATAATCACATGATTTCATCTTTTTACACAAGATCAGCTAAGGCTGTTTTCCTGAATCATAGTCGCTAATTTAATTATTTCTTAAGCTACAGAACTCAAAATTTAGTTTCGTAAATTTTACTTGAAACTAGACTCATGTAAATTTCTACCATAAAATTTTCAGAATTTTTGGTTTTACCAATCAATACCAGATTTTTCTTAAAGTTTCCTCTATTTCACTGTCTGACAATTCTGACCTCTCTATATAAAAACTCAGTTATCTGATTGTACAAAATTAAAATAATGTTTTTGATTATTCCAATCCAAAATAGACTCATTAGGGTTTCTAAGCATATAAACCATGCCCCATAATTATTTTTGTACAATTTATGATGATTTTACCAAGTCAGAACAGGGGATCACGTAATCATTCTGAACCAGTCTCACAAAAATATAAATATCTCAAATATAGATTTCCTTTGCTTGCTCTGTTTCTTTTATATGAAAAGAGACTCATTAAGCTTTAATTTCATATCTCATTCAGCCTCTAATTAAATTCCTACTATTTTTGTTGATTTTTCAAAGTCACGTCACTGCTACTGTCCAAAACAATTTTATTGCTAATTCACTGTTTCACACTTTCTTTGTATTAACCTCATTTTAACATACATATCACAAATCATTTTCACCACATTTCATACATCACAAGTATAGGCCCATGATTACAAGGTCACCACAAAACCATCCTCATGTATAACTTACTTGTTTATAACCTTACCACATCCCGGTTACTTAATGAACACATCATTCACATAACCAAGTTCCTGCACTTATTCATCACAAAACTCACAAGCAGTACATAGTAAGTCTCCCTTTGAATACTTCGGATCAATCCTCAATACTTGGTGGTTTCAGCACATAGCTCCACCCATCATAAAGTTCGGCTCTCTTGTACACATGGTGAACACTTAGTACCACCCATGTGACCTAGCCAGTTTATCTCGTAGCTCTCTTGTCTACATGGTGTCCTTCACCTGGAACCACGCATGCGACCTAGCTACATATATCCCCTAGCTCTCTTGTCTACATGGTGTACACATAGTATCACCCATGCGACCTAGCTACAAACCATCTGTATCATCCAATCTTTCCGAAGGTTCAACCGGGGTTCCTCTCTCTTTTCCAACAATTTCACCAATCAAGTAATTATCAACAAACATATTTCTGATATTATTATAAAATATCATAATACAAGTAAAATTGATGTATTACTTACATATAAACTTACATCTAATTTAATATCAAGGCAATAACATTAAATTACACAGTGCATTATTAAAAATCATATGAACTTACAATTGCTCATAATATCCATAATCATAGAAATCACATTTATGTATGATAATTCAATGCACTTCATGTACCATAGACATATTTTTAAATCAATTCATAAACTTAGCACCATAACATTTAATTTAACATAATTCAATTAATTCAACAAATTTAACTTTCAATATAAATTACAACATTATTACAGTATTATTATCATACCAACTTACCTCAAATGCCGAAACGGCTAACTTTCTTGACTTAGCACACAACTTTGTTCTTCCCCGATCTTAATCCAAAATTTTATGTTTTCTTGATCTAACATGTCAAACAACACTTATTCAATTCATATATCAAATTTTGTAAAATTTATAATTATGCCCCCTAACTTTTCAAAAATTACACTTTTACCCCTAGGCTCGTAAAATAATTTTTATTCAATTTCTATAAGGTTTAAGACATGCTGAACATTTTTCTCTTCTATGACAACTCCAAATTTTCACTAATTCACACACTTATGACCAATTTATAACTTTTAAAATTTAACCCCTTTTTGACATTTTTACCGAAATTCATCGAATAAAACTCGTATTTAACGCATCAAACATTCATTATCTACTATAAATCATCAAAACACACCCATATCATGAATGGGTAAATTTTTAAACTCTAATTTCTGTTCAATCAATTGGTAGAAATAAAAAATTTAAGCTTCGGGGATCTCAAAAATACGAAAATCATTAAAAACGGGACAAAAACCGTACCTATATAAGCCATAGAATCTTGGCCGAATGGAGCTCATCCATGGCTGCCATTTTTGGTTCTTTCCCACGGTTGAAGAAGAAAGAATGAAAAAAAAATGATAGCTTTTATCATTTTTGTCTTATTAGGTCATTTTAATTAATTTACAAAATTACCCTTCTTATTTCAACCAAATTTCAAAAATATCAAACAAATATTCATCCACTAACTTATTAAAGGACTAATTATCACATAAGGACTTTCAATTTAAAACTCATAACAATTAGGCACCTCATATATAAAGAACTCAACTTTTACACCTTTTACAATTTAGTCCTTTTGACTAAATTGAGTACCCAAATGTCAAAATTTTCGAACGAAATTTTTACGAAATATTTCCATAAATTTGTAGACTATAAAAATATAATAAAAATAAATTTTTTCTCCTCGGGTTTGTGGTCCCGAAACCACTGTTCCGACTAGACTCAATTTTGGGCTGTTACATTGGGCCACTTGGGCCATGTGTATTTTGGGTATCTCGGCTAGGACCAATTGGGTTGTAACCAGGCATAGGGTTTAGACCAATTAGGCTACCAGGTTGTAAACGGGTTTAAGGTCTTAGGCATTTGGGCTTATCAGGCCTTGAGGCCTGTTTATTGTAAATGGACTGTTTAAGTAAATAAACATTCATTTATATTTTTTATTTTTGGTTTTATTTATTTATTTATGGGCCCGGGCAGAAACGGGTTATTACAGCTGCCCCTCTTTGTTCATTGTCGTGTAATGATAATAGAGCAAAGACTACAAAAGGACCTGTTTTGCCCGGTCTGGCCCAGTCTTTGAGATCCTTTCTTCAAATGGTCTTCAACCTATCTGCAACTTCAGAGGTATTGGACCATAAATATGATAGCTTCAATTTGCTTCACTTGTAACTTCAGAGGTATTGGACCATAAATATTTGCTATCTTCAACCTGCTTCTCGAAAACTCAGGGACACCATGTTGATATCTTCGATCTGCTCTCTGACAATACAGAGATGCCAAATCTACTATCTTCTATCTACTCTCTGACAATACAGAGACGCCAAATCTACTATCTTCGATCTGCTCTCTGACAATACAAAAACGCCAAATCTACTATCATCAATCTGCTCTCTGACAATACAGAGACGTCAAATCTGCTATCTTCAATCTGCTCTCTGACAATACAGAGATGCCAAATCTACTATCTTCGATCTGCTCTCTGTCAATACAGAGATGCCAAATCTGCTTCTTGGATTTTCTCCTCGTCAAATATGAAGATGCCAAATCATCTTGGATCTGCTTCAGCGTAAACACATGAAAGCCAAACATACTATGACTTCGATCTGCTCTCTGACAATACAGAGATGCCAAATCATCTGTCTTCGATCTGCTCCCTGACAACACAGGGATGCCAAATCTGCTTCTTGGATTTGCTCCTCGTCGAATACGAAGATGCCAAATCATCTTGGATCTGCTCCCCGTCGAATACGGAGATGCCAAATCTGCTTCTTCGATCTGTTCTTTGACAAAACAGAAACGCCAAATCTGCTATCTTCGATCTGCTCTCTGTCAATACAGAGATGCCAAATCATCTTAGATCTGCTTCAGCGTAAACACGTGAAAGCCAAATCTGCTATGACTTCGATCTGCTCCTTGTAAACGCAAGGATGCCAAATCATCTTGGATCTTCTTCTGTATGAAAACATCCGAAAGTTAGATCTGCTATGCTTTAGCCTGTTACCCTACTGCTTAGGGGGTTAAGGTGCATCAATCTTCATTGTGCCCTGAAGGACATAACCTGTATAATGTGTATGAGTTCATGCCTAATAATTAGGATGCTATGATCAAAGTGAGTCAAATGCTCCTAATTAAACCTATTATAATGCAAAATGTTTATGAATATGACCCCTATTCCAGACGTCACCACTCATTCCTTTGTCGAAATTTATCTCTAAGTATCATTCCTACTCAGCCTGTGGATTTGCCATTCTCCAAATGCTATGACCCACCAAGATGATCCTCTCTTAGGATCGAATCGTTTGATTTGTCCAATCATCATTTTGGACTAAAGAAATGATTTCCTTGAGTTCTTTCAAATCCTTACTTACATGAATTCCCCAAACAATTGTTCTGTTTTAGTTTCTTGTATTATCTAGAAATTTTCAAAGTAATGAGCAAAACTTTATCTGTGAAAATTATTTAGTCCATCTATCATTATTTCAATGCAACATACTTTAAGAATAATGGAAGATGAATTTAATCTTGAGAATAATTAGATTTGAATGAATTTGTCAAAAATACAAAGAAAATTAATCTGATAGCCTATCTTTGAGAAGAAAAAGAATCTAAAGATAGCAAACAGGACAAAAGTTAGATGCCCTAGATATTGCCGCTTGATCGTCTATACACAGCTCCATGAAGACTTTTTTGAGTTCAACATGTGTTTAAAAGATCCAAAGTACTTCGTTGATGCCCTGATATGCAACGCACTTTGCTCTTTATTGGATCAGATATAGCAAGATTATCGTGTGCTCTTCAAAATTTGAGCGGCCCTTTCGGGTTTTCAACTCAAAACCCTTTTGGTCACAAGGTGCCCTTTGCGGGTTTTCACCTTGGCCTCTCCATTTTTTTTTTGAAAACTCAAGGCGCCCTTTGCGGGTTTTCACCCTGAATTTTTCTCTTTTAAACAAAGTACTTTTTGACTGAGTCTGAATTCACTGGATTGGGTAAACTCTTCCCATCCATTTCCATTAAGATCAATGCACCCCCAGAGAAGGCCTTCTTCACAACATACGGCCCTTCCCAATTCGGCATCCATTTTCCTCTAAAGTCTTTCTAAATGGGAAGGATCTTTTTTAGCACAAGATCCTCCTCGTGGAGTTCTCTTAGTCGTACTTTCTTGTTATAAGCTCGCATCATTCGCTTCTTATACATCTGACCATGGCAAATAGCTTTTAGCCTCTTTTCCTCAATCAAGTTCAACTGATTATATCGCATTTGTATCCATTCAGCCTCATCTAGCTTTATCTCTGATAAGACTTGGAGAGACGGTATTTCGACTTCAATGGGTAACACTACCTCCATCCCATAAACTAGCGAGAAAGGAGTTGCCCCAGTAGAGGTTCTGAAAGACGTTCTATAGGTAAAGAGTGCAAACGGTAACTTCTCATGCCAATCTTTGTAGGTTTCAGTTATTTTCCCCACTATTTTCTTGATATTTTTATTAGCAGCTTCCACTGCCCCATTCATCTTCGAGCGGTATGGAGATGAATGATAATGCTTAATCTTGAACTAACTACAAACTTCTGCTATTATTCTGTTGTTCAAGTTCAATGCATTGTCTGATATGATCCTTTCAGGCATCCCATATTGACAAATGATCTCTTTCTTTAAGAATCGACTTACAGCTGACTTAGTGACATTTACATAAGAAGCAGCCTCTACCCACTTCGTGAAGTACTCAATGACCACAAAAATAAAGCGATGCCCATTTGAAGCTTTTGGTGATATTGGCCCGATAACATCCATGCCCCACATAGAAAAAGGTCATGGAGAAGTCATAACATGTAGAGGTGAAGAAGGTACATGAATCTTGTCTCCATAAATCTGACACTTATGGCATTTCTTGGCGTAGTTGATACAATCCCCTTCCATAGTAAACCAATAATATCCAAACCTTATGATTTGTCTAGCCATTGTGAAACCATTAGCATGAGTCCCACAAATACCTTCGTGAACTTCTTCCAAGATTAAATTAGCCTCCACGGCGTCAACACATCTCAACAGTACTTGGTCTTTTCTTTTTTTGTACAAGATGTCCCCATCCAAAACATAATTACAAGCTAATCTCCTTAAAGTTTGCTTATCATTTTCAGTTGCCTGTTCTGGGTATTTACGATCTCTCACATATTGCAATATATCCTGATACCAAGGATTATCATCCTTTTCTTCTTCTTCAATGTTACAACAGCAAGCTGGAGCCTCAAAGATGCTCATCTGAATGGGTCTCATCTTTTTCTTTTTATTCGCTCTAATCATTGAAGCCAAGGTTGCTAGAGCATCTGCCATCTGGTTTTCATCTCGTGGGATATAATTGAAAGTAATGTCATCGAACTCCTCAAGGAACCCCAAAACTACCTTTCGATAATTGACCAATTTAAGATCATTTGTCTCCCATTCACCTCTAAGTTGGTAAATTACCAATGCAGAGTCTCCATATACTTCCAAGGTTCTTATTCTCCGTGCTATAGCCGCTCGAAGTCCCATGATGCATGCTTCATATTCGGCCATATTGTTTGTGCAATCAAAATCCAACTTGCATGTGAATGGATAATAATCGCCATTTGGAGATACCAGGACTGCCCCAATTCCATTTCCCACTACATTGGATGCCCTATCAAAGCTCAACTTCCAAGGACAATCCTCTGTAGTTGCCACACACATCAACTCCTCATTTGGGAAATCAAAATTCAATGGCTCATAGTCTTCTAGAGCTCTACTAGCCAGAAATTCCACTATCGTGCTTCCTTTTATAACCTTCTAACTCACATAAACTATGTCAAATTTTGAAAGCAAAATTTGCCATCTCGCCATTCTCCCATTCAAAGCTGTTGACTCTATCATATACTTTAAAGGATCAAGTTTTGAAATAAGCCAAGTAGTATGATATAGCATGTACTGTCTTAACCTTCGGGTCGTCCAGATTAAAGCACAACACAATTTCTCAATTGGCGAATATCTCATCTCACACTCTGTAAATTTCTTACTGAGGTAGTATATCGCCTTCTCCTTTCTTCCTGACTCGTCATGTTGACCAAGCACACATCCCATGGAATTACTAAACACTGACAAGTACAGAATTAATGGTTTATTTGGACTAGGTGGAGATAGTACTGGAGCATTTAACAAGTATTGTTTGACTTTATCAAAGGCATTCTGGCATTCCTCATCCCAAGTACCTTGGTTATGTTTTCTAAGGAGGCGAAATATAGGGTCACATTTCTCAGTTAATTGTGAAATAAATCGAGCAATTTAATTCAACCTTTCAAGAAAACCCTGAACTTCCTTCTGAGTACGTGGTGGAGGCAAATCTCGTATGGCTTTAACTTTGTCTGAGTCAACTTCTATTCCCTTTTCGCTAACCACAAAGCCTAATAATTTTCCTGACCTAGCTCCGAAAGTGCACTTTGTCGGATTAAGTTTTAACTCAAACTTCCTTAATCTCAAGAATAGTTTCCTTAAAACTTCAATATGTTCCTCTTCAGTTCGATATTTGGCAATCATATCATTGACATACACCTCAATTTCCTTGTGCATCATATCGTGAAATAAGGTCACCATAGCCATTTGGTATGTTTCCCCTGCATTCTTCAACCCAAAGGGCATTACCTTATAACAGAAGGTACCCCAAAATGTTATGAATGTAGTCTTATCCATGTCCTCAGGATGCATCTTTATCTGATTGTATCCTGAGAAACCATCCATGAAGGAGAACAATGAATATCCCGCTGTGTTGTCTACCAAAGTGTCGATATGCGGTAAAGGGAAATTGTCTTTTGGGCTAGCTTTGTTCAGATCTCTGTAATCAATGCACATTCGTACCTTCCCATCCTTCTTAGGGACTGGTACAATGTTAGCTACCCATTCAGAGTATTTCACCTCTTGTAAGAATCCTGCATCGAACTGCTTCTTGACTTCATCTTTTATTTTCAATACAATATCTGGCCTCATTCTTCGCATCTTCTGTTGGACTGGCTTACAATCCTGTCTTGTTGGAAGATAATGCACCATGATATTAGTATTTATCTCTGGCATATCTTGATAGGACCATGCGAAGATATCCTTGAACTCACGTAACAACTCAATCAGTCCTTACCTTGTATTCTCAGCAATGTGCATGCCAATTTTCACCTTTTTCCCTTCCTCTAAGGCTACATTCTCTATTGCCTCTTTCTCATGAGGCATGATTTGTTTCTCCTCCTGTTTTACCATCCTCAAAAGATCCAGAGACACATCGCAATCCTGGACATCCTCAAAATCCTGAGATTCCTCTAAACACATATCTTGCTCACGAAAGAAATCAGGATTTGTAATATCAGTGCTCATGTCATTGATATCTAGGGATCTGTGAAGTATAAAGAATATACAAAGAATGAATGAATTTAAGAATGATTACTTATGTACTATGAATGAAAGAATAAGAATGGAATATTAGTTGATAAAAAAAACAATACTCGTTCAAATTGATAAAATTTATGTTTTATTAAAAAAAATAATAAACGATCATAAGCCTTTTTCACAAATGTAATTCTATTACTCCTAGGCTCTAGAGTAACAGGAATGTTTCAGAAATTACTCTAAAAAATTTCTAAAGACTACAAGAAGTTCCTCTGTAGTCTAATTGCTCAGAGAGCTTCCCGATTCGTAAGGGCGAATGCCCTCAAGGTTTCTCTACTTCGATCCTTCATCTTGTATAGCATTAATCTGATAACTTCCTTCTATGAGTAAACCTCCCGATATGAAGGTTAGGGATATTGGAGGGAATGTCATCGGCTCCCACTCCATTTCTCTTCCATTAAGGCGCGCCCTTCTTCTCTTTTGACGCTTCTCAACTTCTTTCCTCTTTTGCTTATAGTCTGGCTTGAAGCCCAGACCAAAGCGATCTCTCTTCTCTTTAAGTTCAGGGATTTGAGTCCCTCATTGCAGGTATTTTGCTAACCTTCTTCCTGGTAAGGTTCCCTTTCCCACCATCATTTGTAGAGCCATCCTCGTAGCTCTTGCTATCTTTGGTACCGATAGCTCACTCCCTTCTGAAATGAAGGTTGCATTTACAAATTCTAAAGAGCAAAAAGAACACTCAATAGACTCTTCGTTTGTCTCGACATAAGGGGCCTTGCTAGTGACTGCAGCTATAATGTCCTCCTTCGCATCGATGGTTACTAACCGTCCATCCGTCACTAACTTCAATTTCTGGTGCAATGATGAGGGTACCTCTCTCGCTGAATGTATCCATGGCCTGCCTAATAAGCAATTGTAGGAAGGCTTGATATCCATCACCAAGAAATCTACTTCATATATATTCAGCCCAATTTCCAAAAGGATGTCAATCCTTCCAATCACCTTCCTTTCTGTACCGTCAAAGGCTCTTACCACATTTTGACATATCTTTATGTGAGAATCGTCAATGGGTAATCTGTTCAATGCAGACAATGGTAAAACATTCAAAGCTGATCCATTATCGATAAGCACGCTTGGGAGTGTGTATCCCTTGCATCGAGTTATGATGTGCAAGGCCTTAGCTGATTATACCACTTGGCTGCTACTCTAATTAAACTATCTTGGAAACAGTGGATCAACAGTTGATCGTTATTCACATACCCAGTCATCCTCCTACAGAACATCGTGATGTGGGCTTCTGGGCAAGTAGTCCCATTGTACTTCTCAAATTCTGGCATCTTGAATTTGTGAGGAAGCACCAAGTCTGGGACCAAGCTTAGATCTTTGGCATCAACTCTATGATGCCCATCAGCATTCTTTAAAGCCTTGAATTTTTCCTCCAATCATTTGCAGCGTTATTCCAACTGTCTTGCAGCCTCAGTCCTTAAATCATCTTTTTTAGCCATGTATAAATCAAGAATGACAGGATTTATAGGATTGTCACTCAAATTGAATCCTGAGCCAGTTGGGAAATTTATGGGGATCCCAGCATTAACTTGACCCTGTTGAGGCCTTATTGTGACAGACGGCCCTCGGGGATATGCCCCAAGTTGGGTTTGTACGTGAGGTGGAGTGAAACCAGGAGGATGACCCTCGTTATCCTCTTCAGTGATTGCCATGGGAGCCTTTCCCTTATCAGTGGCTCTCAGTAGTTGAGCCATCTCAGCCATCATGTTCCTTTGAGCCTCCAACATTTGCTCCCTCATGTCATTTTGCATTTTTGCCAATTGCTCTTGCAATTGGTCTTGCATGTCCTTCTGTAGTTATTCAAACCTTTGGTCCATATTCTTCGACTTAGCGCATGTACCTTAAGGATGTGTTGCTTCCAGATTTTCTTTCTCTTACTCTCTTTCTCCCTAATAATTTTAACTAATTAGGGTATTTTTATAAACTTGAATGCATATGATGTGATGAAATGCAAATGCATGAATGCAAAAAGATGTTGATTCCGATTCAGTTTCATTTTAGAAAACGTCATTTAAGGAACAAAAATCTTTTCATAAAACAGATTACAAATACACTTTTGCCCGTAGGCCCAGAGTCTTAACCCTATCCAATAACAATGTTAACTCTCGTCCTCTATCTGATGATGACTCATACATTATACTCAGCGTTCTAGCTTGTATTGCCAAATCCTGCAAGTGTTCAGCAACCTCTCGAATCTGAACTAGGGCCTTTTCCATGATATGATCTCTATCTCCCACTTGATTCTGAAGATGGTGAAGTTCTCCCTTCCACTATTCTTCTCTTGCCTCGAGATGCTCAATCCATAGCTCACAGTCTTGTAGTGCTGCTTCCAACCCACCAATATTGTGCTTCATTTCCTCGATCTTGTTTAGACTTGCTTTTAACTCGGCCGTGGAATTACAACTTCGATGATGATGAAGAGATCGTCCAAGCTCTGTCACCTTAACTTTTAATCCTCGATTTTCCTTTTCTAGGGCCTGATTACGTGACTGCATCTCTTGGAACTCTTTCTCCCAATACTCGGCTTTGGATCTTTCCTCTTGAATCTCATGTTGCCACTGCTCTGAAAATCTCCTTAATCCGACCCTTTTCAAGGTTATCTGAGCCTTCTTGTAGTGTGTCTTTAAATCGTCTCGATCTTCCTCAATCTTCTCTTTTCCTTTTTCACCTTCTCGACTTCCATCTTTTGAACATCGACGTTGAGACTTAGGCACATTTTTTCCTCTTCGAGCTTCTCAATCCTTTTTTCAAGCTCTGAATTCTTTCTCTCGAACTCTTGCTTCATAACCTCTAACTCTGATGGAATCACTCGTAAGCTCTCCTCTAATGATCGAGCCACTCCCAAAATTGTCCTAGGAACATTATCATTGATTCTTCTACTGAACCACCCTTTATACTCAAGGGTTGACGTTAAACCTTCAGTTAAGATCTTCATACAGAAAGGCTTCTTCCAAGCTTCAGAAATATCTCGCATCCTCTTCTTATAGTGGTCTCCTTTATAAGAGAAATCACTCTAAGCTAAACCCTGTGTAGCCGGTATGAACTGTCTCGCTCGATATTGCCTTAGAACAAGCAATGGTTTATATCCAACGACTCCCAAAATTCCTGGCAAAGGGACCCAATCAAAACTGTCACATCGGTAAAGGACTTTACTAGGAGCCAACCAAGGAGCCTTCCACATAACATCTTCCTCTCGAAGATTCTGAAGAATGTCTATCCAGCTCTCCTCTGAAATGTCATCTCTTCTAGGCATGTCCACTGCTTCCTTTAAGGGAGAATAACCCTCAAAGAATACTCAAAGAAGGAACCTTATCAAGCTTCCGTATGGCTATGAAACCAAACCAACAAAGAATCAGGCACATCCAATGAACCTTCCTTCACCAGCTCTTCGACATGCGCTCAAGGATCTTATCGTCTCAGCTAGGATTACGGGCACAGGTGTGTTCTGTTTACCAATTCGATCGAATAAATCCGCAACTGCCTCATCTGTATGCCCCAATGCCTTTGGGAAAATCACCATACCGTAAATACTCAAAGCCAGGACGTTGTCCCTTTTCTTCACATCTGGATACGTTGATATCAAATCCCTCAGAATGGCCCATGAAATACACTTACTATCACCCTTTTGCTGCACACGAGCTATAGCCCACTGCTCACTCATCCCAGTAATCATTAACAACTTCTTCGTAAAAGTTGGAAGGCAAGCAGGCCTAACATAAGCCTTATAACCCTGAATCCTCGGGCAATGCAGTAAAGTCGTATACTCCTCTAAAGTAGGTATAAGATCAACATCACCAAATGTAAAGCAACTATAAGCAGGGTTCCAGAACTGTATTTGTAAAAGTAATGAAATACCATGGTAAATTTGTGAAATAATAATTTGTATGGATTGCTAGAAATCCTTAGTGAATTCGGCTAGTATGAAATGTGAATAAAATTGCTTAAATCTTATTTTACAAGCTTTAGGACTAAATTGTGAAAGGTTAAAATGTTTGGGGTAAAATTGTAATTATGCATAAATGTGGATTATGGATTGAATTGTATGTTTGAGATTGATTGAAACACTTAATTGAATATAATTATTTATTTAGATCAAGATAAATCTCAACCGAATCTAAATCGAGCAAAGGTGAAAATCACGAATTAGCTCGATCATATTTCTCCACTGTAGTTGTCAATGTAAGTTCATAGTATTTAAATGTGTAATTGTATTTCTACTTGTATTTTCATATTATAGTTATGTAAATAAATGCTTATAGTTAATTATTCCCTGAATTACACATACGTGCCCCCATTTATTATGAATAATGTCATGCAACTTAAACGTTTGAATTAGAAATATTATGCCATACCACGGTTCTCAATAAAATAAAATAGAAACAACAACAATAACAACAATAATAATGGTACTAATAATATTTTGTTTTAATAATTATTATTTATTTATTTATTTAAGAGTTTAATTAGGATTGAATTTTTTATTAAATAAATATTTAAGATTTATATTTGAAGCATTCAATTAAGAATGAAACCCATTTTTGGCATATGAAAATTAAGGGGATAGAGGATTTTTATTTTTTACATTTTGGTTGCTTAGGTTGGAAATTCTCTACCCTCGTGTTTTTTTTATTTTTCAATAAAAGTTTTCTTTTCTTATTTTTATTGTTATTTTTTATTATGCATAGCTAAATTTCAATTCTAATTTTAGGCCAGAAATTATTTCAATGTTAGAACTATTAAATTTGAAACCATAATTAAGCTCTTTACTTTGGATTTCATTAACTCTCCAATTTATGAGGTAGATTCGACCATCTCATAATGTCATTTTAGCATCAAATCAAGAAGGGCGCCCCTTGATTCAATGTTGGACATCATATTGTTAGTGAATCAATATGATCTATAATTTTCGTATTCATCTCACTAAATAACAAATTGACGTGACAAATTGAGTGAGTAGTTGGATCCGTCAAGGGAATTAATAATCAAGTTTAAACAATCGGCGCAGTTGAAGCCGTTGATTTGAGTCAGGTTCTTCTAACTCGTCAAATTGGCATGGCAAATTGAGTGAGTAGATGGGTCTAAGTATGAAGAGTCCGTGTCTATCTTTGGAGTCGTCAAAGGGGTTCGTCAAACTAAAAACGCGAATCTTTGAAAAGTCAAGTCCATCGCCATGGCGCTGAAAGAAGACCATATTGTATAAAACTGTAATTAGTGGGTTATGACATCATTTGGAAAAACTTAAGGAAAATTATTACCTAATGTGGTTCCTTACGTGTCCCAAGACGATGAGGGATAAACCTCACTAAATGTGAGTCTAGGCAAATCCCTATCGCCTAAAACGGTTGAGATTTGGATCCTTGCCTTTGTAAGTGTGTTCTTTGTTTTTGCATTTTCTTTTTAGTTTGCCTAATGTTTGTCTAGGCGTGTGGCTTGGCCGTGTGAGGTAAGTCAAGGAGTTACACGGGTTAGGACACGGCCTGAAGCATGGACATGTCATAGGGTCACACGGGCATGTCCATTGACCACACAGGCGTGTGAGCGCTATACTTAAGAAAAAAATTTAAAATCTCGCAAAAAATTCTCTAAGTTTCCAATTAAGTCCCAATTTATTTCTAACACGTGTTTTGGGCCTTAAAGGTTCATAAATGGACTTATAATTGAATTATGGTGTTATGTATAAATAATTATAAATTGTTCATATTTAATCTGCAATGTACGGTAATGCTCCGTAACCCTATTCTGGCAACGGATAAGGGTTAAGGGGTGTTACACCTTGTTGTTAAACAAACAAGTTTTGTAAAGGGATATTTGATGAAAATGTCATTTAAGGACTTATTTGTAAAAGTAATGAAATACCATGGTAAATTTGTGAAATGCTGATTTGTATGGATTGCAAGAAATCCTTAGTGAATTTGGCTAGTATGAAATGTGAATAAAATTGCTTAAATCTTATTTTACAAGCTTTAAGACTAAATTGTGAAAAGTTAAAATGTTAGGAGCAAAATTGTAATTATGCATAAATGTGGATTATGGATTGAATTGTATGTTTGGGATTGATTGAAACACTTAATTGAATATAATTATTTATTTAGATCAAGATAAATCTCAACCGGATCTAAACCGAGCAAAGGCAAAAATCACGAATTAGCTCGATCGTATTTCTGCACTCTAGTTGTCAATGTAAGTTCATAGTATTTAAATGTGTAATTGAATTTCTACTTGTATTTTCATATTATAGTTATGTAACTAAATCCTTATAGTTAATTATTCCCTGAATTACACATACGTGCCCCTGTTCATTATGAATATTGTCATGCAACTTAAACGTTTGAATTAGAAATATTACCCCATACCACGGTTCTTAATAAAATAAAATAGAAACAACAACAACAACACCACTACCAACAATAATAATAATGGTACTAATAATATTTTGTTTTAATAATTATTATTATTTATTTAAGAGTTTAATTAGGATTAAATTTTTTATTAAATAAATATTTAAGATTTATATTTGAAGCATTCAATTAAGAGTCAAACCCTTTTTTGGCATATGACAATTAAGGGGATAGGGGATCTTTATTTTTTCCATTTTGGTTGCTTAGATTGGAAATTCTCTATCCTTGTTTTTTTTTTTTTAAATTTTCAATAAAAGTTTTCTTTTCTTATTTTTATTGTTATTTCTTATTATGCATCTCTAAATTTCAATTCTAATTTTAGGCCAAAAATTATTTCAATGTTAGAACTATTAAATTTGAAACCATAATTACACTCTTTACTTTGGTTTATGATCTATAATTTTCATATTCATCTCACTAAATAACAAATTGACGTGACAAATTGAGTGAGTAGTTGGATCCGTCAAGGGAATTAATAATCAAGTTTAAACAATCGGCGCAGTTGACGCCATTGATTTGAGTCAGGTTCTTCTAACCCGTCAAATTGGCATGGGAAATTGAGTGAGTAGATGGATCTAAGTATGAAGAGTCCGTGTCTATCTCCAAAGTCGTCAAAGGGGTTCGTCTGACTAAAAACACGAATCTTTGAAAAGACAAGTCCATGGCCATGGCGCTAAAAGAAGACCATATTGTATAAAACCGTAATTAGTGGATTATGACATCATTTGGAAAAACTTAAGGAAGATTATGACCTAATGTGATTCCTTACGTGACCCAAGACGATGAGGGATAAACCTCACTAAATGTGAGTCTAGGCAAATCCCTATCGCCTAAAAGGGTTGAGATTTGGATCCTTGCCTTTGTAAGTGTGTTCTTTGTTTTTGTATTTTCTTTTTAGTTTGCCTAATGTATGGCTTGCCTTTTTTTTTTTTTACCTTACTTTCATGTACTTATTTGAGATCCTTGAACTCTACTAGTATTGAATATATGAATATTCACTCATCCAAAAATTAAAAAATAATTAACATAAAAATGGATTCACGAGATATAGAGTTTATATTGAATAGTTGATAATGTGCGTCATTGATTTTTTTTATGATTAATTTTAATTAATTTTGGATATAGATGCTATTAAATTTAGTATATTTTCTATTAATTTGACATAACCTTGAACTTCACAACCTCACATGTCAAGTATTCTCCAAAAATATGTTTTTCGAGAAATAAATTTTGGAAACACTGAATTAATTAAATAAAATTAAAATATGTTATATTTAAGTCAAAATATAATCTCCAATGAATAATTATTAAAAAAGGATAAATTCTTGCACTAGTCCCTATACTTTGTTAAATACGGACTAAAATTAATTGAAGAAAAATATAGGGACTAAATCCACAAATTTTGTTAAATACGGGCACAAATAGCAAAATTTAACAAGAAAAACCCAGGTTGTTTTCTTCGAAACCTAAGATTGCGTGTGAAAGGCTTCGTTCTTTTCCTTCCTTAATTTCCATAATGTTTCTTTGTGAAAACTGCATTTTCCTTTCCCTGTTTACTCGTTTCAAGAATTGTATTATTTTATTTAATTCTTATAACATTCCCAGTCATTTCCTTGATTTTCCGTCCTTTATTATTATATTTAAATTTCAAAGTAAATCATGAAAATGTTCAGTGGGTTTAGTAGGAAATCAAATCTGAAGGAAATATAATGTACATTTAAGTTGCTAGTTAATTAATAGTTATCAAGAAGTAAGAAATTGCATAATAAAAAAGAACAAAAAAGTTTGTAATTTCCTGTTATATTTCCATCTTGAGAGAAAATTGCATGGATAATTCCGGTTAACTTTCCTTTCATTTGTGTAGAAATTGTGTTCTTCACCATGTTGGTCTATAAATACCAGAAATCAGACATCTAACCAAAACTAACCACTTTGTTCTTGAATAGCAATAAGCTATAGATATAGCAGACAGAAGATGGGAGAAAAAGGCAAAGACAAGTTAAAGAAAAATTTCAATGTTAGTCCCTTCCCTTCTTTAAGAACTTAGGCATAGCATATTACGTTTTTCTTTAACTTGTCTTTGCCCTTTTTCTCTGCCATACTTCTTAATTTATTTTCTCAACATCGTATGAATATACGTCGGAGGTTCAGTATTGGGAGAGAGAATGACTAAGGCAAGTTAAAGAAAAAAATTATCAAATTACCGAAACATATTCATTTAAAAAAACAAATCTTTTTCTTTAACTTGCCTTTGTCATTCTCTCAATCTACTATTTCTTTCATAAAAAAGTGTTTAGGTTTAAATATTAATTCGCTTTTCTTGCAGGAAATGGTAAGCCACACACATATGTTAGCTCAAATCAATCATTTTTAGACCTTATATTTATATCCCACTACTTCAATTAATTTGTTCAAATATACCTTTCTTTTATTTTGTTACATTGCAGGTAACATTAACATATAAATGGATGAGCTCTTATCTCAAAATTGTTTTATTATACAAGCGATAACAAAATGTATCAATATAGGTTCACCATATGCTGTCAAATGCAGCAACCCGTCGATATAGATGCACTTTAACTAACGAAATTTGACCGCTAGTAAAAATAGGCATAGTTATATGACAAATTTTTTGTAGTGAGTGGGAAGAAAGTTGTTCTGTTTTTGTATTGAATATGACAAAATTGAAATAAAAAAAACATAAATATGAATTCACAGATATAGAGTTTGTATTCAATAATTGATCATGTGCTTAATTGACATTTTTTTGATTAATTCTAATTAATTTTGAATATGGATACTATTAGTTTTGGTTTTTTTTTTTTTGTTTAGGTGCAACACATGTCCTTAATATTGGAATGCAAGTTGAAAGGTGAATTACTTAGACAATTTGACATGGAAGCAAAATTGGTGAAAGAGTTTCATAAAAAAAATGGCATACTAAACTTATTAGTTTTGGGGGTTATTTCGTTTTAATAATTATTTTTTATTTGTATTTATTTGTAAAGATATTTATTTAAAAATT
Organism: Gossypium anomalum; assembly: GCA_025698475.1. Taxonomy (NCBI): domain Eukaryota; kingdom Viridiplantae; phylum Streptophyta; class Magnoliopsida; order Malvales; family Malvaceae; genus Gossypium; species Gossypium anomalum. Next base: position 73,287,451 of record CM046968.1, read on the forward strand.
TAATTAGTATTACGTTTTTAATTAGATAAATACTTATGATTTGTAACTTCCCTGACTCGGCTTAGACGTTAGACTCGATTCGGGAAGATCACATCAGTCATCGAGGTAGCTCGGTCTTTATAAAAAATAATTTTCGTTTTAAAACCTTTTTATGCTAGTGAATATCTCCTTTTTTTTCAGTTTAATCTATCAGCATTATAGCAGCGAAGTTTAAACAATAATTTGTAAATCTCTTTTTAAAAATAAAAAATAAAATCAACCTATTTTTATCACATAATAATAAGTACCTTCTTACATCCTTAATTGTATAGAATAAATATCTACTTAAAAACCCTTTTCATTATGAATAATGTCATGCAACCTAAATGTTTGAATTAGAAATTTTATCCCATACCACGTTTCTTAATAAAATAAAACGGAAACAACAACAACAACAATAATGGTACTAAAAAATTAAAGGTGAGAATAAGTTGAGACCCTCTACATGTCAAATACAAACATTCAATTATGACCATCAAGAATAACAATCAGTTTTGTAACACCCCTAACCCGTCTTCGTTGCTGGATTTGGATTACGGAGCATTACCGTACAAATCAGAACAATTAACTTCAAAACAGATCAATATTGTCATTTAATATTAATCACCAAAAACTCATTACAAACCTAGCAAAATAAACATTTGGGCCTTAAATTGAGCCTTCGAGGCCCTAAAAACAGTTCAGGAGGGACTAATTTAAAATAAATCAAAAAAATTTAGGAAAAAGTTGAAAATTTTGAAAATAGGGTCATACGGCTGTGTGGCATAGCCCAGACCATGTGGACATTCAAAGTTAGGACATATGGCCGTGCCCCAGCTCGTATGTTCACTCATGTGTATATGAAGTTGGGTTACATGGTCATGTCGCCAGGCTGTGTAACTCTCTGAGTCCGTGTGGTTCATCCTGCACCTAAAATTTCAATGTCACATGGTCGTGTGTGGTGACCGTGTGTGGCACACGGCCGTGTGACAGCCTGTGTCCCAGGCCGTGTGCATCTAATTTAGCTTTTAAAACAAGTCATCTCAAATCCTATACTTGCGCATCAAGACACACCCTGCACACTTTCATATGATTAAAACACACCTAACACATTCAAAACATACCAATTCAAGCATCCTATATGTTCTAACCAATATGTCATTCAAAGGCACCATATTTCATATACAAAAGCCATTCGTAAATAAGATTACAATACCATAACTCAACCATACAACATGAATACAAAAGATCACTTCTTTTCAATCTATACCATCACAATTTACAATTTAACTAGGCATAACCAACATGACCATATTCAAAAGTGTTTAGTCATATACAAACCAAAGACAAAAGGCATTATGCATATCAAGGTTTGGTACAACTCAAAAACATTACCATATTGCCAAATTAGCAACAATTCCTATACATGTCATAACACATATCACACACACACACACACTCTATTTAGTTACTTCATTCTCAAATTATACCACCTAGCCATACTTCTTCACAAAACACACATAAAAGACCAAACAAACATATACCAACTAATTTCAAAACACATATAAACGCAAGTAGGTTAAGCATTGGCTCGAAACATATCAAATTAACATACAACCCTATACATGCCATTTATAACCATTTCAATATATTTCATAGGTTACCAAAGTGGATAGATGGATAGTGTGATCATACCTCGAGATTAATTCCAACCATTTGAGCTTTCCAATGATCTACAAAACAATTAAAACAACTATATAAGCAACTAATGCTTAGTAAGTTCGTATTAAGGAAACTCAAACTTACCGAATACATTAAATTAAGCAATCAAGCATAATTTAGCTTAGTCATAGTCCAAATTTCCTTTCCTATAAACAACGCCTCATATGGTTAGTTAATGAAGCAATACACATATAATCAAAACATGATACAAAACATGTCAACATTTCCATTTCATATTCTATATTTTATCACCTATACATGTATAATAAACCATCATTTCCTTTTAATTACACATATCATTTTAATCCATTTCATTATCCAAAATCATGAATCATTTTATATATTCATATACCCATTTAAGTTTTATTTACTCGTTGAACCAAATAGAATAACATCGGATACCCGGGAAATGCTCACACATAGTGTGCCTTTTCATGTAACTGTAATCATAACCTTTCCAATAGTGCTCACACGAGCTGTGGGTCGGGATGTTAGCTACACGATGTTGCTCACACGAGCTGTGGAGAATCTGCAACAAATGCTGGACCTCATCCATTGGTAGGACATCCAGGACTAGCACTCAAAACCGTATAATCCCTAATGACATGTCATTTGTATCCTACGTATCCACAAGGTTCAAATGAGACTCTTTCCATATCATTATACGTGACCTTCATTTTCATATTAGCATTTCAATATATTTCCATGAAGTTCACATTTCAATATATTTGATAAATACTTATGATTTGTAGCCTCCTCGACTCAGCCTAGACGTTAGACCCACTTCGGGAAGATCACATTAGCCATAGAGATGGCTCGGTCTTTAACAAAAATATATTTTTTTTAAAACCTATTTTATGCAAGTGAACATCTCATTTTTTTTCAATTTAATATATCATCATTATAGTAGCGGAGTTTGAACAATAATTTGTAAATATCTTGTTTTAATAAAAAAATCAACCTATTTTTATCACATAATAATAAGTACCTTCTTACATCCTTAACTATATCGAATAAATATATACTTAAATGCTCTTTTCATTATGAATAATATCATGCATCCTAAATGTTTGAATTAGAAATCTTAATTTGCTTTTCTTGCCGGAAATGGTAAGCCACACACATTCCACATGCATATGTTAGCTCAGCTCAATTATTTTTAGACTTTTAATCCCACTACTTAAATTAATTTGTTCAAATATACCTTTCTTTTATTTTGTTACATTGTAGGTAACATTAACATATAAATGGACAAGTTCTTATGTCAAAATTATTTTATTATATAGGCGATAACAAAATGTATCAATATAGGTTCACCATATGTTGTCAAATGTAGTAACCCGTCGATATAGATGCACTTAAACTAACGAAATTTGACCACTAGTAAAAATAGACGTAACTACATGACAAATTATTTGTAGTGAGTGCGAAGAAAGTTGTTCTTTTTTTGTATTGAATATGACAAAATAAAAAAAAATAATTAACATAAATAGGGATTCACAGATATAGAGTTTGTATTCAATAGTTGATAATGTGCTTAATTGACATTTTTTTGTGATTAATTCTAATTAATTTTGAATATGGATACTATTAGTTTTGGGTTTTTTTTTCTATTTAGGTGCAACACATGTCCCTAATCTTGGAATGCAAGTTGAAAGGTGAATTACTTAGACAATTTGACATGGAAGCAAAATTGGCGGAAAAATTTTCATAAAAAAACGACATTCTAAATTTATTAGATTTGGGATTATTTTGTTGTAATAGTTATTTTTGTCGAAACCTCCTTGAAAACGGGTTTTGATAATACTCTAAAATGACGTGTTTTTATATATTAATCATGTGTTTATTTTGAGCTTGAGCTTACTAATTTGAGCTATTTATGTCTTTTTATCTTTTAGGGACTAAATTGGAGGCGAAAAGTAAATTCAAGGGAAAAAGCGTCAATTTGGAGATTAAATGGGCCAGTATGCAACGTGGACAAATATGGTGCCAAAAGTGCGAACATGGAAGGCACAAGGACTTAAAAGCAAATAGAAGAGATTTTATTTTGGAAGACTCTATTTTATTTTATTTATATTAGGATAATTAATATTAAGATAAATATTAGGATTATTTAATTTTAGGATTTAATTTTAATTATCTTTAATTATCTTTAATTAAATGTATTTATCTTTTTAGAATTTAAGTTAAATTAGACTATCTCCCTAGCACTATAAATAGAGGGTGAAGTGACTCTATTTGGATTCATCTTTTTTGTAAACACTCTCCCCCCAAAAGTTTTTTGCTCTTTCCATATTTTTTCTTTCAATAAATTTCTTTTTCCATAATTTTATTTACTTTCCCACCATTATCATGAGCCACTAAAACCCTTCTAGCCAAAAGTTGTCAATATTTCCCAAAAAGGGTTCTTGAGGCTTAGAATCGATTTCGCCTTCTCGCCAAGTATTCATCAAGCTCACACTCTACGGCCGACGCTCTGGCCCCATGGCCCTTAAGAAATGAACTTTTCAGCATGTGCAAAGGCGGCCACTTTGTATGTTTTGGAAGGATTGCACAGCCGGTTCGTTAACTTACTGCGTCAAAGGTTGGCGAGCCAAAGAGACAAAATGGCGTGGGATTCGCCATTGAGAAGCGTTGATCTAGCATAGATTACTGGCTAGAGTCAGGTTCCCTAAAAATCGTAAGTCTAATCTTTGGAGCTGGTGGTCGTAGGCGTCCTCTTCCACTATAACTGGCTTACTTAAGTCGAGAAGGATCATCCAAAAGCTAAGGATTGAGCCCAAAGCGGAATGAGACAACCGGAGGCTGGAACTTCCCTATAAGAATTTCTTTTCTCTTAAAACTCTCTTTATTATTTTTATTATTTTCGTAATCATAATTTCAGTAAACTTTAAATTTTGTTTTTATTTTATTTTCGCTTCCAAAATCAATTCTTAAATTCTTTTTTTAATTTTTTTTCTAGGAACGTAGGTTTTCTTGGGCACGATTCTGCCCAAGATTTCGAGAAACAAGCATTCATATAATCCGGTCCCTGAGGATTCGACCCTACTTCCCCTTTACTATTTCTTTTTCATTATTTTATAGGGAATAGGATATTTTTGGTGCTCTCAACGACCGAATCAAATTTTGGCGCCGTTGCCGGGGACCGGCAACATACTAATCTTGTTTTTCTTTGTTTTCTATGACCAGATCTGCACCAGGCACTCTTGCGTTCGACTCAGAAATTGAAAAGACTGCGAGAGCTAATCGCAAGGAAACAAAGCTAAGAAAAAAGCAATCAACGGTGGTTAGAACTCAAAGCAATCCACCGCCAGAAATCAGAATCGACGACGAAAGCAGAGTCTAAGGTTAACGAAAACCCTACTCAAAATTTTGAAAGCAAAAAAGTCAAAGTCGATTCCCCTGAAGAAGTGCTTAACACTAGGGTTGACGAAAACTCTAATTTAGCACCTCAACCTATGGCTCAGACAATTAGGCAACTGGCCGAAGCGCTGACAGAACAACCGCCACTATGCATCGCATATCCTACTATGGATACTGATTTTGAATTAAAGTCAGGCTTGATTCAGCTACTGCCAACTTTTCGAGGGTTGTAGAACGAAAATCCCCACAAACATTTGAAAGAATTCCATATTGTTTGCCTTAGTATGAAAACTCAGGGGGTAACTGAGGATCAAATTAAATTGCGCGCTTTCCCTTTTTCCCTAGCAGATTCAGCTAGGGAATGGTTATTTTATTTACCTCCTGGATCCATTACAACTTGGGTTGATCTATCTCGCTTATTTCTTAACAGGTTTTTCCCTGCATCACGAGCAGCTGAGTTAAGAAGAGAAATCGTGGGCATAAGGCAAAAAGACGCAAAGACTCTGTACGACTATTAGGAGCGATTTAACAAGTTATGTGCAAGTTGCCCACAATACGGTATAACGGAACAGTCTTTGCTCCAGAACTTTTATGAAGGCCTAAAACCCATGGAAATGAATATGGTAGACGCCGCTAGTGGAGGAGCATTGGTCAACATGACTCCCCAACAAGCAAGAGACTTGATCTCTACAATGGCGGCGAATTCTTAGCAATTTCGAGCTAATCCTGAACCCCCTAGAAGGGTTCACCAACTAAGTAATTCGACCTTAGAAGATAAGGTTGATAGAATTGCTAATATTCTGAATTCTCTTGTTGCAGGAAAAGCAAAGATAGCCCGAGTATGCAGAATATGTGCTACCCCTGAACATATGACTGATGCGTGCCCTAGTCTGTGTGACGATACTATGGCCCATTTAGATGCTGTGGGAAATTTCTTGGGCCACCACAAAGGCGATACGACCCTTACACAAATACCTACAACCCAGGATGGAGGGATCACCCTAACTTAAGTTATGGGGCGAACCCACGATATAACCAACCATACCAGAACCGAGTTCCACAACAGCCACGAGATTCAGGTAATTCTCTAGAAACTTTGGTCAATAAATTAGCAGCTAACATGCTTGACTTTCAACCGAAAATCGAAGCGTCTATAAGAGAATTGACCACGTCAATTGAGAAGATGAACTCTCAAGGGAAGCTGCCATCGCAAACAGAACCAAACCCGAGGCAAATGCAAATACAGTGACGCTGAGAAGTGGAAAGGTGCTGGAACCAATTCCTAGCAGAAATCTTGGCCAAGAAAGTGCCCAGGAAAAACTCGAAAATGATGAACAGGTCCCAGTGAAACCTCCACTGCCGAAAATCCAACCTCTATTCCCAGGACGATTAAATTAGTGTCGAAAAAGTAAAGAAGACAATGAGATCCTCGAAACATTCAGGAATGTCGAGATCAATTTACCACTGATAGATGCCATCAGACAGATTCCGTGGTATGCCAAGTTCCTCAAAGAGCTTTGCACCAACAAACGAAAACTAACAGGTAATGAAAAGGTAAGTGTTGGTGAGAATGTTTCATGATGCTACAAATGAAAAATGCCTGGTTAAATGCAAAGATAGGGGTATGTTCGCTATTCCATGAAAAATTGGCCATTTAGGATTTAAAAAGGCTATGTGTGATTTAGGGGCCTCCATAAATGTAATGCATTATTCTATTTATGAATCACTTAACACGGGTTTTTTGACAAAGACAGGTGTTATTATTCAATTGGTGGAAAGGTCTATTGTGCATCCCGAAGGAATCCTCGAGGACGTCTTGGTAAAAGTTAATAAACTTATTTTCCCTACAGATTTCTACATAATAAAGATGGAGGAGGACAAAACTGCTGGAACTTCGGACCTCTTGTTGGGCCGACCCTTCCTTAGTACTGCTAGCACCAAGATCGATGTCCGAAGCGGCACTCTTACGATGGAATTTGATGGAGAGATCGTGAAATTTAATGTTTACAATGTCATTAGCCATCCAAGCGAAATCTTGAGCCTAAACCATGTCGACATGATTGACTCATTAGTAGACGAGACTTTTGAGTCAACTTATGAAGACAAATCTGAATATAGATCTGATGATTATGAATTTGTTAATACATTATTGTCCCCATCAAAAACTAAACTTCTACCTTCTGTTGTGCAGGCTCCAGATTTGAAATTGAAACCGCTTCCCGCACATCTTAAGTATTCATTTTTAGGAAAAGGTAATACCTTACCCATTATAATTTCAAATAAACTCTCTAAACCCGAGGAGCAAAGTTTGATCCAAGTACTAAAGAGTCATAAGGAGGCAATTGGCTGGACCATTGCTGACTTGAAAGGGATAAGCCCTTTGACATGCACCCATAAGATTTACTTGGAGGTGAACACGAAACCAATGAGAGAGGCACAAAGATGTTTAAACCCGAATAGGATGGAGGTGGTAAAAAAAAATAATTAAGTTGCTGGATGCTGACATCATCTTCCCCATTTCTGACAGCAGATGGGTAAGTCCGGTACAAGTCGTGCCTAAGAAAACGGGCGTGATAGTAAAGAAAAATGCTGAGGGTGACTTAGTACCGGTTCGAGTGCAGAACGGGTGGCGCGTCTGCATCGATTACAGGAAGTTGAACGTTTATACTAGAAAAGATCATTTCCCTCTTCCTTTTATAGATCAAATGCTTGAACGTTTAGCTGGTGGAACTCATTTTTGTTGTCTTGATGGATATTCAGGTTTCTTCCAAATCCCTGTTGCGCCAGAAGACCAGGAGAAGACCACTTTTACATGCTCTTTTAGCACATTTGCATACAGAAGGACGCCATTTGGGCTTTGCAACGTACCAGCTACTTTCCAAAGATGCATGATGAGTATATTTTTCGAATATGTAGAAAAATTTATTGAAGTTTTTATGGATGATTTTACCGTGTATGGAAACTGTTTTACTGAATTCCTTGAAAACCTTACGATAATTTTGAACAGGTGCATAGAATTTAATCTTGCCTTAAACTATGAAAAGTGTCATTTTATGGTAGACAAAGGTTTGATTCTAGGTCATATAGTCTCATTTAAGGGAATTGAGGTTGATAAAGCCAAAATTGACATTATAAATTCTCTGCCATATCCCTCTACTCTTAGAGAGATACGTTCTTTTCTTAGCCATGCAGGATTTTACAGGTGTTTTATAAAAAACTTCTAAAAAATAGCTGAACCATTGTGCGAGCTGTTACAGAAAGACAAGAAATTTGAGTTTGACCCAAAATGCAAAGAAGCTTTTGATACACTTAAGCAAAAGTTGGTAACCGCCCCTATAGTACAAGCACCAGATTGGAACTATCCCTTTGACATCGAGATTTGTGATAAAAAGGGGTGTGAAAACCTGGTGGCCGACCACTTGAGTAGGATAAAAACTCCATTTGATGATGTTCCCATAAAGGATGAGTTCCCTGACGAAAGCTTATTCTCGATCGAGGCTCACTATCCGTGGTATGCAGACACAGTTAATCTCTTAACCACAGGATCGTTGCCCACTGAGTTAGCTCGATCTGTAAAAAACAAGCTTAGACGCAAAGCTCAGAATTACATATGGGACGACCCATATTTATGGAAACATTGCTCAGATCAGATAATACGACGATGTGTTCCAGAAACTGAGGTAACCTCTATCCTTACTTTTTGTCATACAGAAGCTTGTGGAGGTCACTTTGGCCCTAAGCGGACAGCTCACAAGGTATTGGAATTTGGGCTATATTGGCCCACAATCTTTCGCGACGCATTTAACTTTTGTAAGTCTTGCGATAAATGCCAGCATACAGGTAATATCACTAAATGAAATCAAATGCCCCTATCCCCAATTCATGTATGTGAGATTTTTGATGTATGGGGCATTGATTTCATGGGCCACTTTATTTCTTCGTTTGGAAACATATATATACTTCTTGCAGTAGACTATGTTTCTAAGTGGATAAAAGCAAAGCCTACTCGCAATGATAATGCTAAAACTGTTGTGGAGTTTCTAAAATGAACTAGTTTTTCTAGGTTTGGCACACCTCGAGCTTTGATCAGTGATCGTGGTACCCACTTTTGCAACAAGGTCATGGAGGTACTATTATCAAAATATGGAGTTCATCATCATATAGCAACAGCCTACCATCCCCAAACGAATGGCCTAGCAGAGGTTTCAAACAGAGAGATCAAGTCAATTTTGGAAAAAACGGTTCAACCCAACCGTAAGGATTGGAGTCTTCGACTCAATGACGCGCTTTGGGCCTATCGGACGGCATATAAGGGACCAATTGGCATGACCCCAATCGACTTGTTTTTTGAAAAGCATGTCATCTAGCAATAGAGTTGGAGCATAAAGCTTATTGGGCTATTCGACAATGTAACATGGAGTTAGAGTCCGCAGGAAAGGCAAGGAAATTGGACATTCAAGAATTAGAGGAAATTCGCAATGATGCCTACGAGAATGCTCGAATTTATAAAGACAAAACAAAGCTGTTTCATGACAAAAATATAGTTCATAAGCATTTCTCGGTAGGACAAAGAGTTTTGCTTTATAACTTCGTATTAAAGCTATTCCCAGGTAAGCTTCGATCTCGATGGCAAGGACCTTTTATTGTGACTGAAGTATTTACACATGGCGCAGTTGAAATAGAAAGTGAAGAATCAGGAAACCGGTTCACAGTCAATGGTCAATGGCTGAAGCCATTTTACTAGAATTTTCAGGCCCACACGGTCGAGAAAATTCAATTAGAACCACCATAAAATCGTTCAAGGCGTCGAGCTAACGACGTTAAACAAGCGCTTGTTGGGAGGCAACCCAATTTTTATTTTTATTTTATTTATTTTATCTTATTAATTTATTATTATTTTTAGATATTAATAAAATTCTATTCTTTTGTCTAGGTAAACCGAAGCAACAATAGGGAGAACTCATTACCATAATGCGCGAACGACAATAACTACACGGGGAGTTCTTCTAAACTTTTCCTCTACCTATTTATTTATTTATTCCATATCGAGGACTATGTGGTTTAAGTAGGGGGAGGTAGTTGTTCCTGTCGTTTTAGCTGCTGAATTTTGGTTGTTGCTACTGGCTTGGTTGTTGCGAATTTTGGTTGTTGCTACTGGTTTGGTTGTTGCTATTGTTGCTGGCTCACTATTTTTTTGGAATATCTTGCCACTTTTCATGCCCAAGAATTTAACCATGACTTTGCTACTGTTTGACTTTCATGCATGATTCTTGCCTTCTAGGGAAATTATGATTTTTCCTATAATTGATGCCATCTCTACTGTTTTATTTTTATTAGGCTAAAAATAATTGTGATTAATGGAGTTAACTCTATCTTGCTTTTCATAAAATTGATCAAGTTTAATATAAAGTGAACACTTAAAATGATTGCATGCTTAATTAATGTTCATGGCTATTAGGTGATTATTGAAACTTGTTCTTGACACTTAACTTGTTTTTCCCGAAGTTCTCAAAATTTTAATTTCATTGTTAATAAATTTTTTCATGGTTATGAGTACAGCTTAGAAACGTGACTGACTGAGTAACCGAGGTAGGGTGCTTGGGTTGTCATTCTACTTCGCGTCAAAAGGTTGTGTGTAATATCCCGAATTAGGGCCTAATCGGAATAGTGGTTTCGTGACCACAAATCCGAGATAGAAATAATTATTTTATAATTATTTTGAGGTTTATGATATGATTACATGATTTTGTGAAAATTTCGTGAAGAAATTCTATGCATAAAATACTTAATTTGAAAGTAGGGACTAAATCGAATAAGTTGCAAAACTTGCATTCTAGAAGTTTTTAGTATGAAATTGCATTGAAATATTAATTAAGAGGTCTTAAATAGCAATTTGACCAATTTTAAGTTCATGGACAAAATTAGGACATGGAAGGAATTTTTGGAAAGTTTAGTAGTAAGGGCATTTTGGTCATTTAGTTATTAAAATGAATTAAAAACAAAATTAAAAGCCAATTTTTGTCCATCTTCTTCATTAGGCCGAAATTTCAAGGGTTCTCCATAGCTAGGGTTTGTTTCAAGCTTCCAAGCTCCATAGTAAGTGATTCCAAGCCCCGTTTTAATATTCTTTACGCTTTTGAGATCCCGATAACTCGATTAAGCTTATGTTAGCAATAATTTAACCTAGGGTTTATATTTGGAAAAATACCCATAGGTGAAATTTGTGTATTTTGATGTTTTATGATAGAATATGAAGTTTAAAATTATGTTAGACAACTTGTACTACTCGATTTTAAGCAAAAACGAGTAAAGGGCTTAATCTCCAGTAAAAATACCTAATAGTCACAAGTACATGTTAGAGTGAGAATTTGATGTTTCCATAGAAGAGAAAAGTGATCAGCATGTTGTAAAACATAAGAATAAGGAATAAATTTTGATCCCGAGCCTAGGGGCAAAAATGTAAATATGTAAAAGTTTAGGGGTAAAATTGTAATTTTGCCAAAATTTGAGTTAAGGATTAATTTGATAATGTGAGTATTAAATAAGCTAAATGTGTTATTTTAGATCAAGAAAGACGTGGAATCGACCTCAATCGAGGAAAAGAAAAGATTGTGGACTAAATTGCAAAATCTTTGTATTTTGGTACCAAGGTAAGTTCATGTGTAAATAATGTAGCATAATTGTTATTTTTAAGTTATTGATGTTAAATATATGTGATGCTGAATTTTATTATGAAATGTATGCTTTGTGGTTAATTTCAAATAATATGTAAATTATGTGATATACTTGGAAAATGTGAAATACTATCGAGTATCGATGTCGGCATTCTATGGAAGACGGCAAGGATAAGTGTTCGAGGAAAATCCCGCTTGAACCTTAGGAATAGATTAGGATACAAGTGACATGTCACTAGAATGGTTGAGCATCCGAACTCGTTGAGTTGAGTCCGAGTTCACTTATGGATGCGAAGGTCCGAACTCGTTGAGTTGAGTCCGAGTTCGTGAGATGTAACTAGGCATCCGAGCTCGTTGAGTTGAGTCCGAGTTCACTTATGGATGCGAACGCCCGAGCTCGTTGAGTTGAGTCCGAGTTCGCTTATGGGCGGGTTACATGATTGCTTGTTTGTATATATGGCACTTATGTGCAAGTTATCCATGTATCCGAATTATATTCCGATGTGTTCAACGGCAAAGTTCTACTCAATTGGAGGAATATTCGAGATGTAAAGAGACGTATTAGTAAGTGATGTGAAATGGATATTTTGGACAGGAATGTATTTAACCCTCGGGTTGAGTATTAATACAATCACGATAAGGTAATAAGATGATGAAAAATGATTAGAAATGTGATATGTGTTTTAGTGATGCATGCTAATGTTGATTGGTATGATCTGCTTGTTATGTTACTTATTATTTGCATATGAACTTACTAAGCATTTATGCTTACTCCTCCTTCTTACTCATTGTAGTTTTGGACAAGCCAGCTCAGAGTCGGGATAGGTCAAGGCTCACCACACTATCCTAAGACTTTTGGTAAATGGTTTGTAAATTTAAGTATGGCATGTATAGCAATATACCTATTTTGTGTAAATGATCTTATGATATGGTGATGGAATGGTTGAGAAAATGTTTGACAATGATAAATTATGAAAATGGTTAGTTTAGATTATGTTTGATGTTAAGGAAAATTATTAAGATACTTAGTGCATAAAAACTCATAAAAGGGATGAAATTTGCCATAAACAGAATACTGCAGCAACACTGACCCGAGTTTGAAAATTTACTAAAAATCATAGAAATTGAATCTGGTGATGGAATATATATCAAATTGAAGCTTATTATGTCTAGTTTCACATGAAACAAATGAAATAGGTAAAGCAATTGTATGTTAAAAGATATTTGAATTTTAGTGAAACAGGGTCGTAACAGTTTCTAAATCCCCTATTACAACTTTAGAAATTCACTATAAATTTTAAAGATATAATTAGGTGGTGTATTTTATATCCTCAGAATCATTATTGAGTCTACTTTTAGTAGAAACAAACATCATAGTCATAAGAATTTTGTACAGAGAGAAATGTGGTTCGTAGTAAAAAGAGGTCAAACCAGTCAAGTCCTGAAACAGGGGTAACTTTAACTAATAAACTGTACTAATCGGCTCAACCAAAAATTCTAGAAAAAAGTTAGTAGATAGGTATATGAGTCTAGATTCAAGGAATATTTACGGATCTTAATTTTGAGTTTTGTAACTCGAGATATGATTTTTATTGTGACTGTGACGCAAGTAGTTTAAAAGCTGTGAATGTAGAAACAAATAATCCAAAGTTCTAAAAATGTTAAATTAAGCTTAGTAACACCTCATACTCGACTCCGGCGACGGTCTCGGGCGTGGGGGCGTTACATTTAGTGGTATCAGAGTAGGTTTAATCGGTTCTTGGACTACGTGTTGTATGTACGGATTTTGCTATACATGCCATATGTATAAATTGTGATAGTGTGACGACTTCTGACCTTTTTAAATGATTTTTTTATAGTAAATGGATCCCGATCCACCGTGGGCGATGATGAGTAGAGAGTAATGCGCCACTCGCTGAAGGAGAAGCGCCGATCGAAAATCCACCTCCCACTGTTGGTCGGGAGGAGGAGAAAGGGGTCGGGAAGCCTTTCTCCAAATGATGAGTGCATGGTACACCGAGTTCGTTAGATGACGAACCCAAATGTACAACCTCCCCACCTTCCCAATTCCTCAACCTGTACTCCCGACGCCTCAAGGTATGGATCTGATGAAATTTCACGAACTCCAGCTTGATAGAATTCGGAAGCAAAAGGTAAGAATTTAAAGCAAATATTGATGATGATGCCGAGAAAGCAGAGTTCTGGCTTGAAAATTCTATCCGGGTATTTGACGAATTATCTTGTACACCTAAAAAATGTTTGAAATGCGCTATATCTTTGTTGAGGGATTCAGCTTATAATTGGTGGAAGACTTTGATTTCGGTGGTGGTACCAAAGAGAAAATAACTTGGGAATTCTTTCAAGAAGAGTTTCTGACGAAATATATTAGTGAAAGATTTATTGATCGTAAGCGTAAAGAATTTCTTGAGTGAAGCAAGGTAATATGACTGATTCTGAGAATATGAAAGAGAGTTTGTTCGATTAAGTAAGTATGCCAGAGAGTATGTTCTTACAGAGGCCAAGATGTGCCGACGATTTGAAGACGGGCTCAACGAAGACATCAAGGTATTTGTTGGAATTCTTGAATTAAAAGAAATGGTAGTATTGGTTGATCGAGCTTGTAAGGTCAAGAATTGCTTAAAGAAAAGAAAAAGGTAGAGGCTGAGACTAGAAATTGGAAGAAAAGACCGATGAACAGTTCATTTTCACAGCAACCTGGAAAGTCAAGGAATATGAATCCTCGTTCCCAAGCTTCAGCTGGACAATCATATGGGAATTATAAGAAGCAAAATGTGGGTCCTAAATCTCGGACTACTTCTAAGAATTAAAGTGTAGGGAACTCGAGATTTGTTAAACTCCGAGTGCCATGTGTGGTAGAAATCATTTTGGTCTGTGTAGAGCAAATGAATGTTTTCAATGTGGTTCTCCGGATCATTTTATTAGAGACTGCCCAAAGAGAGCTGAAAAAGAAAAATTTCAGAATACAAAAATAAGTGGGGCGGATTCGAGAGGAAGATATCCAAGAAAAGTCGGGAGCGAAGCAAGCGGAAGAATGTAGCCGAGGATGCACCAGCTTAGACTCAAGGAAGGGCTCCGCTAGAACTTATGCTATTAAAGCGCGTGAAGATGCTTCCTCACCGATGTGATTACCGGTACATTCTCTCTCTATAATGTTAATGTTATTGCTTTGATTGATCCCGTTCTACTCATTCATATGTGTGCATGAAATTGGTGTCTAGTATGAATATACCCGCTGAGAACACGTAATTTATGATTAAAGTGTCGAATCCGTTAGGCAAATGTGTGATCATTGATAAAGTATGTAAGAAATGTCCTTTAATGATTCGGGATCATTACTTTCCTACTACGACTTGATGTTGCTATCGTTTGATGAATTTGATGTTATTTTGGGTATGGATTGGTTGACATTGCATGATGCTATAGTAAATTGTAAAGAAAAGGTTATAGAATTAAAGTGTGAAAACGGTGAAACTTTGCGGGTTGAATCAGATAAATCAGAAGTATTGTCTAGTGTGATTTCTTTGATGTCGGCTCAGAGATATTTGAGAAAGGGTTATGAAGCTTATTTGGCGTATGTAATTAATACAAAAGAAGTTGAAAAGAAAGTTGAATCAGTGCCAGTTGTGTGTGAATTTGCGGATGTATTTCCTGAAGAATTGTCGGGTTTGCCTCCAGTCAGGGAAGTAGAATTTGGTATTGATTTGATACCGGGAACAGCTCCGATTTCGATTGCTCCGTATAGAATGGCACCAGCAGAGTTGAAGGAATTAAAGTCGCAGTTGCAAGAGTTGACTGATAAAGGTTTTGTGAGACCAAGTTTTTCACCTTGGGGTGCTCCCGTGTTATTTGTGAAAAAGAAGGATGGTTCTATGAGGTTGTGTGTTGATTATCGCCAGTTAAACAAGGTGACAATCAAAAACAAATATCCGTTGCCAAGAATTGATGATTTGTTTGATCAGCTAAAAGGAGCGACATGGTTTTCAAAGATTGACTTGAGATCTGGGTATTACCAACTGCGAGTAAAAGAGTCGGATGTGCCTAAAACTGCTTTTAGAACAAGGTATGGTCATTATGAATTTTTAGTTATGCCATTCGGGTTGACAAATGCTCCTGCTGTGTTTATGGATTTAATGAATCGCATATTCCGACCATACTTGGACAAATTTGTTGTGGTGTTTATAGATGATATTTTAATTTATTCAAAAGATGATACAGAGCATGCTGAGCATTTGAGGATAGTTTTGCAAACTTTGAGAGATAAGCAGTTGTATGCTAAGTTTAGTAAAAGTGAATTTTGGCTACAGGAAGTTGGATTTTTGGGTCATATTGTTTCAGGTGATGGTATACGGGTTGATCCTAGTAAAATTTCAGCCATTGTTGATTGGAAACCACCAAAAATGTAATCAAGTTAGAAGTTTCTTGGGGCTAGCTGGGTATTATCGGCGGTTTGTAAATGGATTTTCTATAATTGCTGCTCCTATAACTAAATTACTCAGAAAGGATGTTAAATTTGAATGGACGGAAGAATGTCAACAGAGTTTTGAAGAATTAAAAATTATTAACAGAGGCACCAACCGTTAGTACAAATTTTAAATCGTAAAGAATTTGTGGTGTATAGTGATGCTTCTCTAAATGGTTTGGGGTGTGTGCTCATGCAAGAAGGAAAAGTGGTGGCATATGCTTGAGAGAGTTAAAACCTCATGAAAGGAATTATCCTACTCACGATTTGGAATTGGTCATGTGGTGTTTGCTTTGAAAATTTGGCGACATTATTTGTATGGTGAAAAGTGCCGGGTATATATCACCATAAAAGTCTTAAGTACTGATGTCACAAAAGACTTGAATTTAAGACAATGAAGATGGTTGGAATTATTGAAAGATTACGAGCTTGTTATTGATTATCATCCGGAAAAGCGAATGTGGTTGCTTGATGCTTTGAGCGAGAAAGTTGTTGTTTGCTTTGAGAGTTATGAACACTCGGTTGAAAGTGTCGATGATGGTTCGATTCTAGCAGAGCTAAGAGTAAAACCGAAGTTTTTACAAGAGATTTCAAGCTCAAAAAGATGATCAAGATTTGCAAGCCAAGAGAAAACAGCAGGTGAAGTTGATACAGAGTCGATTTCAAATTGGTTCGATGGGTGCTTAATGTTTAAAGATCGGATTTGTGTACCAAAGAATGAGGAATTGATTCAAAAGATCCTACAAGAAGCACATAGTAGTTATTTCTCGATTCATCCGGTAGTACGAAAATGTATAATGACTTGAAGAAAATGTATTGGTGGAATGGAATGAAAAGAGATATATCGAGTTTGTGTCCAAATGCTTAATTTGTCAACAGATGAAAGTTGAACACCAAGTGCCTTCGGGATTACTTGACCTATTATGGTTCCCGAATGGAAATGGGATTGGATTACTATGGATTTTGTTTCGTGGATTGCCATTGACTCCGGGAAAGAAAGTTGCCATCCGGGTAATAGTTGATGATTAACTAAGTCACTCATTTTATTCCTAAGACGCATGCGGATTATTCTCTTAACAAGTTGGTGACTCAGTATATTAGAGAGATTGTTAGATTACATGGAATACCATTGTCGATTATTTCAGATAGAGATCCAAGGTTTACCTCGCGATTTTGGCAAAAATTGCAAGACGCGTTAGGTACAAAGTTAAATTTCATCTCGCCTTTCATCCACAAACCGATGGACAATCGAGAGAGTAATTCGATTCTTGAAGACATGCTCAGATGTTGTGTATTAGAATTTCAAGGAAGTTGGGAAAGATATTTGCCGTTGGTAGAATTTGCTTACAACAATAGTTATCAAATGAGCTTGAAAATGGCACCTTATGAAGCATTGTATGGTCGTAAGTGTCGAACGCCTTTGTATTGGATCAACTCAAGGAAAATCGATTTATGGAGTTGATCTAATAAAAGAAATCAAGAAAAAGTGAAAGTAATTCGAGATTGTTTGAAAGTCGCTTTAGATAGACGTAAATCTTATGCGCATCTAAAACGAAAAGACATTGAATTTCAAGTTGGTGATAAAGTATTTTTAAAGGTGTCTCCGTGGAAGAAAGTCCTTAGATTTGGACGGAAGGGCAAATTAAGTCCGCGTTTTATTGGGCCGTATGAAGTAATTGAAAAAGTTGGACCGGTAGCATATCGGCTAGCATTACCACCTGAATTAGAGAAGATTCATGATGTGTTCCACGTATCTATGTTAGGTCGGTATCGTTCGGATCCTTCACATGTAGTTTCACCGACGTAAATTGAACTACAACCGAGATATGACCTACGAAGAAGAACCGATTAAGATTTTAGCTCGAGAGGTCAAACAACTAAGGAATAAAAATGTTGCACTTGTGAAGGTGTTGTGGCAAAGGCATGGAATAAAAGAAGCTACATGGGAATCCGAAGAAACTATGAGAAATCAATACCCACATCTATTTACCGGTAAGATTTTCGAGGACGAAAATCCTTAAAGGGGGGAGAGTTGTAATATCCCGAATTAGGGCCTAATCGGGATAGTGGTTTCGTGACCACAAATCTGAGATAGAAATAATTATTTTATAATTATTTTGAGGTTTATGATATGATTACATGATTGTGTGAAAATTTCGTGAAGAAATTCTATGCATAAAATACTTAATTTGAAAGTAGGGACTAAATCGAATAAGTTGCAAAACTTGCATTCTAGAAGTTTTTAGTATGAAATTGCATTGAAATATTAATTAAGATGTCTTAAATAGCAATTTGACCAATTTTAAGTTCATGGACAAAATTAGGACATGGAAGGAATTTTTGGAAAGTTTAGTAGTAAGGGCATTTTGGTCATTTAGTTATTAAAATGAATTAAAAACAAAATTAAAAGCCAATTTTTGTCCATCTTCTTCATTAGGCCGAAATTTCAAGGGTTCTCCATAGCTAGGGTTTGTTTCAAGCTTCCAAGCTCCATAGTAAGTGATTCCAAGCCCGTGCTTTTAATATTCTTTACGTTTTTGAGATCCCGATAACTCGATTAAGCTTATGTTAGCAATAATTTAACCTAGGGTTTATATTTGGAAAAATACCCATAGGTGAAATTTGTGTATTTTGATGTTTTATGATAGAATATGAAGTTTAAAATTATGTTAGACAACTTGTACTACTCGATTTTAAGCAAAAACGAGTAAAAGGGCTTAATCGGTAAAAATACCTAATAGTCACAAGTACATGTTAGAGTGAGAATTTGATGTTTCCATAGAAGAGAAAAGTGATCAGCATGTTGTAAAACATAAGAATAAGGAATAAAGTTTGATCCCGAGCCTAGGGGCAAAAATGTAAATATGTAAAAGTTTAGGGGTAAAATTGTAATTTTGCCAAAATTTGAGTTAAGGATTAATTTGATAATGTGAGTATTAAATAAGCTAAATGTGTTATTTTAGATCAAGAAAGACGTGGAATCGACCTCAATCGAGGAAAAGAAAAGATTGTGGACTAAATTGCAAAATCTTTGTATTTTGGTGCCAAGGTAAGTTCATGTGTAAATAATGTAGCATAATTGTTATTTTTAAGTTATTGATGTTAAATATATGTGATGCTGAATTTTATTATGAAATGTATGCTTTGTGGTTAATTTCAAATAATATGTAAATTATGTGATATACTTGGAAAATGTGAAATACTATCAAGTATCGGTATCGGCATTCTATGGAAGACGGCAAGGATAAGCGTTCGAGGAAAATCCCGTTTGAACCTTAGGAATAGATTAGGATACAAGTGACATGTCACTAGAATGGTTGAGCATCCGAACTCGTTGAGTTGAGTCCGAGTTCACTTATGGATGCGAAGGTCCGAACTCGTTGAGTTGAGTCCGAGTTCGTGAGATGTAACTAGGCATCCGAGCTCGTTGAGTTGAGTCCGAGTTCACTTATGGATGCGAACGCCCGAGCTTGTTGAGTTGAGTCCGAGTTCGCTTATGGGCGGGTTACATGATTGCTTGTTTGTATATATGGCACTTATGTGCAAGTTATCCATGTATCCGAATTATATTCCGATGTGTTCAACGGGTAAAGTTCTACTCAATTGGAGGAATATTCGAGATGTAAAGAGACGTATTGGTAAGTGATGTGAAATGGATATTTTGGACAGGTATGTATTTAACCCTCGGGTTGAGTATTAATACAATCACGATAAGGTAATAAGATGATGAAAAATGATTAGAAATGTGATATGTGTTTTAGTGATGCATGCTAATGTTGATTGGTATGACTGTTTGTTATGTTACTTATTATTTGCATATGAACTTACTAAGCATTTATGCTTATTCCCTCCTTCTTACTCATTGTAGTTTTGGACAAGCCAGCTCAGAGTCGGGATAGGTCGAAGGCTCATCCACACTATCCTAAGACTTTTGGTAAATGGTTTGTAAATTTAAGTATGGCATGTATAGCAATATACCTATTTTGTGTAAATGATCTTATGATATGGTGATGGAATGGTTGAGAAAATGTTTGACAATGATAAATTATGAAAATGGTTAGTTTAGATTATGTTTGATGTTAAGGAAAATTATTAAGATACTTAGTGCATAAAAACTCATAAAAGGGATGAAATTTGCCATAAACAGAATACTGCAGCAACACTGACCCGAGTTTGAAAATTTACTAAAAATCA
This sequence comes from Gossypium anomalum, assembly GCA_025698475.1. Classification (NCBI taxonomy): domain Eukaryota; kingdom Viridiplantae; phylum Streptophyta; class Magnoliopsida; order Malvales; family Malvaceae; genus Gossypium; species Gossypium anomalum. The sequence goes on from CM046968.1 coordinate 73,307,902, forward strand.
TAGAAATTGAATCTGGTGATGGAATATATATCAAATTGAAGCTTATTATGTCTAGTTTCACATGAAACAAATGAAATAGGTAAAGGAATTATATGTTAAAAGATATTTGAATTTTAGTGAAACAGGGTCGTAACAGTTTCTAAATCCCCTGTTCCAACTTTAGAAATTCACTATAAATTTTAAAGATATAATTAGGTGGTGTATTTTATATCCTAAGAATCCTTATTTAGTCTAGTTTTAGTAGAAACAAACCTCATAGTCATATGAATTTTGTACAGAGAGAAATGTGGTTCGTAGTAAAAAGAGGTCAAACCAGTCAAGTCCTGAAACAGGGGTAACTTTAACTAATAAACTGTACTAATTGGCTTAACCAAAAATTCTAGAAAAAAATTACTAGATAGGTATATGAGTCTAGATTCAAGGAAAATTTACGGATCTTAATTTTGAGTTTTGTAACTCGAGATATGATTTTTATTGTGACTGTGACGCAAGTAGTTTAAAAGCTGTGAATGTAGAAACAAATAATCCAAAGTTCTAAAAATGTTAAATTAAGCTTAGTAACACCTCATACTCGACTCCGGCGACGGTCTCGGGCGTGGGGGCGTTACATTGTGTGACGTGATAGTTAAAGCTCCGCTAACCAGAATTAATTCTTAAGAATGCGTTAGGCTGAGTAACTGGGGTTTGGTGCTTGGGTTGTCATCACTCTTCGCGTGAAAAAGTTCGACATGTTCTTAGGAAAAATAAAAAATAAAAAGTATGTTGGGCTGAGTAACCGGGGTTTGTGCTTGGCTGTCATCACTCTTCGCGTCAAAAGGTTCAACATACATAAATACATACACACAATAAAATAAAATAAAAAGAAAAAAAGAGAAAAGAGAAAAGAGAAAGTATATGTAAATAAATAAAGTTTGGGACTAAGGAAGAAACAAAGAGGGTGTCTTGGTAGGTTTAGTAATTCACCTAATTTCCATGAAATAATTCAAATCGATTTTAATTTCTGTGTTTATTAATTGGAAAACTTTTTCTATTTTACCTAAAGCAAGCTTAGGGTTCTCTTTATTTTTCATATGCATTTTTAACTAATTCTTATAAAACTTTGGAGTGGTATTTCTTTTATGGCAGAATCTAGCTTTCACAGTCGATAGGAACCATACTTGAGGGCAAGCATGGGCTAAGTAGGGGGAATTTGATAATACTCTAAAATGACGTGTTTTTATATATTAATCATGTGTTTATTTTGAGCTTGAGCCTACTAATTTGAGCTATTTATGTCTTTTTATCTTTTAGGGACTAAATTGGAGGCGAAAAGTAAATTCAAGGGAAAAAGCATCAATTTGGAGATTAAATGGGCCAATATGCAACGTGGGACAAATATGGTGCCAAAAGTACAAACATGGAAGGCACAAGGACTTAAAAGCAAATAAAAGAGATTTTATTTTGGAATACCCTATTTTGGAAGGCACAAGCTCGCATCATTCGCTTCTGATACATCTGACCATGGCGAATAGCTTTTAGCCTCTTCTCTTCAATCAAGTTTAATTGGTCATACCGCGATTGAATCCACTCAGCCTCATCCAACTTTATTTCTGACAAGACTCGGAGAGACGGTATCTCTACTTTAACGGGTAACACTGCCTCCATTCCATAAACCAACGAGAAAGGAGTTGCCCCAGTAGAAGTCCTGACGGACGTTCTATAGGCTAAGAGTGCAAATGGTAACTTCTTATGCCAATCTCTGTAAGTTTCAGTCATTTTCCCCACTATCTTCTTGATGTTTTTGTTAGCAGCTTCCACTGCCCCATTCATCTTTAGGTGATATGGAGATGAATTATGATGCTTTATCTTGAACTGACTACAAACTTCTGCTATCGTTTTGTTATTAAAATTCAACGCATTGGCTGATATGATCCTCTCAGGCATCCTATACTGACAAATAATCTCTTTCTTCAAGAATCGACTTACAGCTGACTTAGTAACATTTGCATAAGAAGCAGCCTCTACCCACTTTATGAAGTAATCAATGACCACAAAAATAAATCGATGCCTATTTGAAGCTTTTGGTGATATTGGCCCAATGACATCCATGCCACACATGGAAAAAGGCCATGAAGAAGTCATAACATGTAGAGGTGAAGGTGGTACATGAATCTTGTCTCCGTAAATTTGGCATTCATGGCATTTCTTGGCGTAGTTGATACAATCCCCTTCTATGGTGGACTAATAATATCCAAACCTCATGATTTGTCTAGCCATCGTGAAACCATTAGCGTACGTCCCACAAACACCCTCATGTACTTCTTCCAGGATTAACTTAGCCTCCACGGCGTCAACACATCTCAACAATACTTGGTCCTTTCTTCTTTTGTACAAGATGTTTCCATCCAAAACGTAATCACAAGCTAATCTCCTTAAAGTTCGCTTATCATTCTCAGTTGATTGTTCTTGGTATTTACGATCTCTCACATATCGCAATATATCCTGATACCAAGGATTATCATCATTTTCTTCTTCCTCAATATTACAACAGCAAGCTGGATCCTCAAAGATACTCATCTGAGTGGGTCTCATCTCCTCCTCTTTATTCGCTCTAATTATTGAAGCCAAGGTTGCTAGAGCATCTGCCTTCTGGTTTTCATCTCGCGGGATATAATTGAAAGTGATGTTATCGAACTCCTCAAGTAACCCCAAAACTACCTTTCGATAATTGATCAGTTTAGGATCCCTTGTTTCCTATTCACCTCTAAGTTGGTAAATTACCAACGTAGAGTCTCCATATACTTCCAAGGTTTTTATTCCTCGCTCTATAGCCACTCGGAGTCCCATGATGCATGCTTCATGCTCAGCCATATTGTTTGTGCAATCAAAATCCAACTTGCACGTGAATGGATAATAATCGCCATTTGGGGATACCAGGACTGCCCCAATTCCATTTCCCACTGCATTGGATGCCCCATCAAAGCTCAACTTCCAAGGATAATCCTCTGTAGTTGTTACACACATCAACTCCTCATTTGGGAAATCAAAATTCAACGGCTCATAATCCTCCAGAGCTCTACTAGCCAGAAATTCTGCTATAGCGCTTCCTTTTATAGCCTTCTGGCTCACATAGACTATGTCAAACTCTGAAAGTAGAATTTGCCACCTTGCCATTCTTCCATTCAAGCTGTTGATTCCATCATATACTTCAAAGGATTAAGTTTTGAAATAAGCCAAGTAGTATGATATAGCATGTACTGTCTTAACCTTCGAGTCGTCCAGATTAAAGCACAACACAATTTCTCAATTGGCGAATATCTCATCTCACACTCTGTAAATTTCTTACTGAGTTAATGTATCACCTTCTCCTTTCTTCCCGACTCATCATGTTGACCAAGCATGCATCCCATGGAATTACTAAACACTGACAAGTACAGAATTAATGGTTTATCTGGACTAGGTGGAGATAGTACTGGAGCGTTTAACAAGTATTGCTTAACCTTGTCAAAATCATTCTGGCATTCCTCATCCCAAGTACCTTGGTTGTGTTTTCTAAGGAGGCGAAATATAGGATCACAATTCTCAGTTAATTGTGAAATAAACCGAGCAATATAATTCAACCTTCCCAGAAAACCTCGAACTTCCTTCTGAGTACGTGGTGGAGGTAAATCTTGTATAGCTTTAACTTTGTCTGAGTCAACTTCTATTCCTTTTTCACTAACTACAAAGCCTAATAATTTCCCTGATCTAGCTCCGAAGGTACACTTTACCGGATTAAGTTTTAACTAAAACTTCCTTAATCTCAAGAATAGTTTCCTTAAAACTTCAATATGTTCCTCCTCCGTTCAAGACTTGGCAATCATGTCATCGACATACACCTCAATTCCCTTGTGCATCATATCATGAAATAAAGTCACCATAGCCCTCTGGTATGTTGCCCCTGCATTCTTCAACCCAAAAGGCATTACCTTGTAACAAAAGGTACCCCACAATGTTATGAAGGTGGTTTTGTCCATGTCCTCGGGATGCATCTTTATCTGATTGTACCCTGAGAAACTATTCATGAAAGAGAACAACGAATATCCCATTGTATTATCTACCAAAGTGTCTATGTGTGGCAGAGGGAAATTATCTTTCGGGCTAGCTTTGTTCAAATCTCTTAATCAACACACATTCGTACCTTTCCATCTTTCTTAGGAACTGGTACAATGTTAGCTACCCATTCAGAGTACTTCACCTCTTGTAAGAATCCTGCATCAAACTACTTCTTGACTTCGTCCTTTATTTTCAACACATATCTGGCCTCATTCTTCGCAACTTCTATTGGACTGGCTTACAATCCTATCTTATTGGGAGACAGTGCACCACAATATCAGTATTAAACCCTGGCATATCTTGATAGGACCATGCAAAGATATCCTTGAACTTACGTAGTAACTCAATCAGTCATTGCCTTGTGTTTTTGGCAATATGCGTGCCAATTTTCACCTCTTTCCCTTCCTCTAGGGCTACATTCTCTATTGCCTCTTTCTCATGTGGCATGATTTGCTTCTCCTCCTGTTTTACCATCCTCAAAAGATCCAAAGACACATCACAGTCCTGGACATCTTCAAAATCCTGAGATTCTTCTAAACACATGTCTTGCTCGCGAGAGAAATCAGGATTTGATATATAAGTGCTCATGTCATTGATATCTAGGGATCTGAGAAGTATAAAGAATACACAAAGAATGAATGAATTTAAGAATGATTATTTATGTGCTATGAATGAAAGAATAAAAATTGTCAAAATTTAACGGAATATTAATTGATAAAAATGAAACAATACTCGTTCGAATTGATAAAAGTTATGTTTTATTAAAAAATAATAAATGATCGTAAGCCTATTTCACAAACGTAATCCTATTACTCCTAGGCCCTAGAGTAACAAGAATGTTTTAAAAATTATTCTGAAAAATTCCTAAAGACTACAGGAAGTTCCTCCACAGTCCAATTGTTCAGAGAGCTTCCCGATTCGTAAGGGCGAACGCCCTCAAAGTTTCCTCGCTCCAATCCTTCGTCTTGTATAGCATTGATCTGATGACTTTCTTCTATGAGTAACCCTCTCGATATGAAGGTTTGGGATATTTGAGGGAATGTCATCGGCTCTCACTCCACTTCTCGTCTATTAAGGCGCGCCCTTCTTCCTTCTTGGTGCTTCTCAACTTCCTTCCTCCTTTGCTTATAATCTGGCTTGAAGCCCAGCCCAAAGCGATCTTTCTTTTCTTTCAATTCTAGGATTTGAGTCTCTCCTTGCAGGTATTTTCCTAACCCTTTTCCTGGTAAGTCTCCCTTTCCTGCCATCATTTGAAAAGCCATCCTCGTAGCTTCTGTTATCTTGGGCACCAGTAGCTCACTTCCTTCTGAAATGAAGGTTGCATTTACAAATTCTAAAGAGCGAAAGGAACACTCAATAGATTCTTCGTTTGTCTCGACATAAGGGGCCTTGCTAGTGACTTCGGCTATAATCTCCTCCTCCGCATTAATAGTTATTAACCGTCCATCTGTCACTAGCTTTAATTCTTGGTGCAATGATGAAGGCACCGCTCCCGCTGAATGTATCCATGGCCTTCCTAATAAGTAATTGTAGGAAGGCTTGATATCCATCACCAAGAAGTCTATTTCGTATATGTTCGGCCCAATTTCCAAGGGATGTCAATCCTTCCCATCACCTTCCTTTCTGTACCGTCAAAGGCTCTTACCATATTTTAACATATCTTCATATGAGAATCGTCAATGGGTAATCTATTCAACGTAGACAACGGTAGAATATTCAAGGGTAATCCATTATCGATAAGTACGCTTGGGAGTGTGTACCCCTTGCATCGAGTGTTAATGTGCAAGGCCTTAGTTGACCCCCTGCCCTCGGTGGGATTTCATCATCATTAAAGTAGATGAAATTATCCGCGCTAATGTTGTTCACCAACCGGTCCAGCTTGTTAACGGATATGTCATGGGTGACATATGTCTCGTTAAGCACCTTTATCAACGCCTCCCTATGTGCCTCAGAACTCAACAGTAGAGCCAATACTGATATGCGAGCTGGTTGCCTACCCAACTGCTCGACCACGCTATACTCGCTATGCTTACGGAACTTTAGAAATTTCTTAGCCTCTTCCTCTTTTACTGGCTCCTTGACAGGCACTTTAGCTTCTTTTTCTTTTTCCGCACTAGCATTTTTTGTTTTTATGGGCTCCTCTCTGACGCCCATCGTATCATACCGCTTCCCACTCCGGGTATGGGAACCCTCAACTTGTACATCTTTAGACGTGCTGGCTACGTTCTCCTCCTCCGGCACTGTCATACTGCAGTCATAACTCCATGGCACCCTTTTGCTATCTTTATAAGGGAAAGGCGTAGGCTTATGGATAATGACCTTAGGCACCATTTGTGCCCTCACTTCATTATTCCTCAGCAAGGAAATAATAATCCTTGGTCAGCTAGTTCCTTTTTGTTCTTCCTCCAGCACACATATCTGTTTTTCATAAGAGCTTCCTTCAAAAATTTGTAGCTCTTTGTTGACTATAAAGCCCTACACCAAAGCCTTGAATTCCTCGCAATCTTTATGGAACTCACCATAGTTCTCTGTTTCATTTTTAGAGGTTAACATACCTCTCTTCATCACCTCCTCCCAAATCACCCTCATAGGCATCCTTATCTCAACAACATCTTCCTTCATTCTCCTCTTACTGGCTTCGCCAATGGCATTCACTCATTGGTCGCCATGATTTGGCAACGGGTTTTCAGTACTAGGGGTATTATCGAACTTCACTACCCCCATCTTAATAAGCCTCTCTACGGCCTTCTTGAAACCAGTATAATTTTCGATCGAATGCCTCGGTATTCTAGCATGGTATTCGTATCTGGCGTTTGCATCATACCATTTGGGATATGAGGGCTGTAGTGGTTTTAAATAAAAGGAGAAATAGCATGTGAATCGTATAAGCTTTGATAGAGGTCACGATACGTCACGGGGATAGGTGTGAATTGTATCCTTTCAGAATTCTGCCTTGTACCTGACTCCTTCTTTTGAGAACTTTGTTGCTCAAACGCAGCTGTTTTAGGTTGACCAACTGTGATTGCCCTCGTATTGTAGGTGCTTGTGTTATTCACTTTACCATCCTTTCTCCTTGGGGCTGATCTTTTGGTTGTTTCCCCCTCGATTTTGCCACCCCTTATGGCATTCTCAATCATCTCCCCTGCCATGACTATATCTGCAAAACTTTTAGTAGTACTTCCAATCATGTGAGTGATGAATGGAGCCTTTAGAGTGTTGATAAACAACATGGTGGTCTCCTTTTCCAAAACGATGGTTGAACTTGCATTGCCACCTCTCTCCATCTCTGTGCATATTGCCTAAAATTCTCATTAGGCTTTTTCTCCATGTTTGGCAGCGTGATCTTGTCCGGAGTCATGTCAGTCACATGATTGTACTATTGCATGAAGGCTTGTGCAAGATCCCTCCATGAACTTATTCTGGCCTGACTCAGTTGATTGTACCACTTAGCTGCTGCTCCAATTAAACTTTCTTGGAAACAGTGGATCAATAGTTGATCATTATTCACATACCCAGTCATTCTCCTACAGAACATCGTGATATGGGCTTCTGGGCAACTAGTCCCGTTGTACTTCTCAAATTCTGGCATCTTGAATTTGTGAGGAAGCACCAGGTCTGGGACCAAGCATAGATCTTTGGCATCAACTCTATGATGCCCATCAGTATTCTCTAAAGCTTTGAATTTCTCCTCCAACCATTTGTAGCGTCCTTCCAACTGTCTTGCAGCCTCAGTTCTTAAATCCTCTTTTTCAACCATGTCTAAGTTAGGAATGAGAGGATTTGCAGGATTATTGCCCAAATTGAATCCCAAGCCAGTTGGGAAATTTATGGGGACCCCAGCATCGACTTGACCCTGTGGAGGCCTTATTGTGACAGATGGCCCTCGGAGATATGCCTCAGGTTGGGTTTATACGTGAGGTGGAGTGAAACCAGGAGGATGACCCTCATTCTCCTCTTCAGTGATTGCCATGGGAGCCTTTCCCTTGTCAGTGGCTCTAAGTAGTTGAGCCATCTCAGCCATCATGTTCCTTTGAGCCTCCATCATTTGCTCCATCATATCATTTTGCATTTTTGCCAATTGCTCTTGCAATTGGTCCTGCATGTCTTTCTGTAGCTGTTCAAATCTTTGGTCCATATTCTTCAACTTAGCGCGTGTACCGTAAGGATGTGTTGCTTCCAGATTTTCTTTCTCCTACTCTCCTTTTCCCTAATAATTTTAACTAATTAGGGTCTTTCTATAAACTTGAATGCATATAATGTGATGAAATGCAAATGCATGAATGTAAAAACATGTTGATTCTGATTCAGTTTCATTTTAGAAAATGTTATTTAAGGAACAAAAATCTTTTCATAAAACATATTACAAATACACTTTTGCCCGTAGGCCTAGAGTCGTAACCCTATCTAATAATAATGCTAACTCTTGTCCTTTGTTTGACGATGACTCATACATTATACTCAGCGTTCTAACTTGTATTGCCAAATCCTGCAAGTATTCAGCAACCTCTCGAATCTAAACTAGGGCCTCTTTCATGACATGATCCCTATCTCTCACTTGATCCCGAAGATAGTGAAGTTCTCCCTTCCACTGTTCTTCCCTTGCCTCGAGCTACTCAATCCGTATCTCACAGTCCTGTAGTGATGCTTCTAACCCTCCAATATTGTGCTTCATTTCCTTGATCTTATCCAACCTTGCTTTTAGCTCGATCGCAGAGTTACGACTTCGGTAATGATGAAGATATCGTCCAAGCTCTGTCACCTTAACTTTTAACCCTTGATTTTCGTTTTTTAGGGCCTGATTACGTGACTGCATCTCTTGGAACTTCTTCTCCCAATACTCGGTTTTGGCTCTTTCCTCTTGAATCTCATGCTGCCACTGCTCTGAAGATCTCCCTAATCCGACCCTTTTCAACGTTACTTGGGCTTTCTTGTAATGTGTCTTCAAGTCATCTCGATCTTTTTCGATCTTTCTCTTTTCCTTTTTCACCTTCTCGACTTCTATCTTTTGAACATCGACATCAAGACTTAAACACATTTTTTCCTCTTCGAGCTTCTCCATCCTCTTTTCAAGCTCTGAATTCTTTCTTTCAAACTCTTGTTTCATAACTTCCAAATCTGATGGAATTACTCGTAAGCTCTCCTCTAATGATCGAGCCACTCCCAACGTTGGCCTAGGGACATTATCATTGACTCTCCTACTAAACCACCTTTTGTACTTAAGGGTTAACGTCGAGCCTTCAATCAAGATCTTTATACAGAAAGACTTCTTTCAAGCCTCAGAAATCTCTCGCATCCTCTTCTTGTAGTGATCCCCTTTATAAGAGAGATCACTCTGAGCCAAACCCTGTGTAGCCGGTATGAACTGCTTCCCTCGATACTACCTTAGAACAAGCAACAGTGTATATCCAACAGCTCCCCAAATTCCTAGCAAAGGGACCCAATCAAAATTGCCACAGCGATAAAGGACTTCACTAGGAACCAACCAAGGAGCCTTCCACATAACATCTTCCTCTCGAAAATTTTGAAGAATATCTATCCACCTCTCTTCTGCAATGTCATATCTCCTAGGCCTGTCCACTGCTTCCTTTAAGGGAGAATAACCCTTGAAGAACACTAGACAAGGAACCTTGTCAAGCTTCCAGAAGTGGCTATGAAACCAAACCAACAGCAACTGTGCACATCCAATGAACCTTCCTTCACCAGCTCTTCGACATGCGTTCAAGGATCTTATCATCTCAGCTAGGATTGCGGGCACAGGTGTATTCTATTTTCCAAGTCGATTGAATAAATCTACAACTACCTCATCTATGTGTCCCAACGCCTTTGGGAAAATCACCATGCCGTAAATACTCAAAGCCAGGACGTCGACCCTTTTCTTGACGTCTGGATGCGTCGATATCAAATCCCTCAAAAAGGCCTATGGAATGCACTTACTATCACCTTTTTGCTGCACACGAGCTACAGCCCACTGTTCACTCATCCCAGTAATCATTATCAACTTTTTTGTGAAAGCTAGAAGGCTAGCAGGCCTAACATAAGCCTTGTGACCCTGAATCCTCGGGCAATACAGTAAAGTCGCATACTCCTCTAAAATAGGTACAAGATCAACATCACCGAATGTAAAGCAACTATAAGTAGGGTTCCAGAACTGTACCATAGCTCAAAACAAGTGCCTATCTACCTTGACGTCTAGCAAATAGGGAAGGTCTCCATAATTCTGATAGAAGAGCTGCTTAGCCTCGTCATCCTATTGGGCCCAAATGTCTCTCAGCTCCTGTAACTCATTCTGCGTCGAATTAACACGGGTGAAGTCCCATAACTCTGAAGTATACCCTTCGGTGACACTATCTATTTTCTCTAACTGGGTTTTCTCTGGCCAAGTACAGACAGAAGCATTGCCCTTCACTTTATTAAGGTATTCGTTCCTCATTTCAAAACTTTCTAATCTAGAAATCGAGCCGTGAATTGACGCCTTTAAATGCCAAATGACATGCAATGACAGCAAAATAAAAATAAGTCAGTATCATATATAAAAGAAAATGATAAACAAATACTTACAAGGGTAATTTTCTAAAGGTTATCACTATTTCCCTAGGGTAAGCACTTAAAGGTTCAATATATGAGTTTTAGCTCTAAAGCAAAAGTACCTGAACCCCCAGATTCCTCGGTCCTCACCCATTATAGGCTCATATAGACCAAGTTCAGTTCAGGGGGACACATTTCCCTATGGCTATACAGAGATGAAAATCTCACGAAGACATAGGTACAGTATCCCAGAAGCAATCCACTAGCTCATACGAAGGTGAAAACCTCACGAAAGCGTAGTGTCTCACTCCTACTTAAGGGTGTGACCACAACGGCCATGCAAATGCAATGAACAGCAATAAGGTAACAAACATATGCAGCAAACGCATGTAAAAAGGATCAAATTTTAAATTTTCCAAACTTCCGACATTAAGACAGAAAATATTCAATTTCTTAGCTTGACTCTCTTTTGTCCCTAGCGGAGTCGCCAAGCTGTCGAAACCTCCTTGAAAACGGGTTTCTTAAAAAATGAAAACGGGAGTCGCCACCAATCTTTTAAAGTGTGATTGGATCACTTTATAAAACGTTTTGGTCTACGAAATTATGAGAAAATAGGTTTGGGAGTCGGTTATGTATGAGGAAGGATTAGCACCCTCGTAACGCCCAAAATTGGTACCAAATTCAATAATTTTGTCTTAGCGTCAGAAGTTTGAAAGATTTTAGAAATAAGATTCCTTTAAAACTGTAATGTTAAAAATCAAGATTCTTTCGTTTTAAAAGAGTACAAATATCACATCCAGCATGATTGGACATGATATCTTTAAACTTTTGTAACTGAAATCATCTTGTGATTTGTAAAAATTTATTTAGAGGGATATTTTAGATACTTAGACAAACGAGAAATCGCAACCCAGCATCTTAGGGCACTACTTCTCGAATTCCTAAATATCAAAACATTGCCTCACTTTTTAAAAAAAAAAATTTCTTATGAAATGAGATATTTTTGTTTTGAAAATGATGATGTATTTTATAAAAAATTAACATTAAATAAGCCTAGCAACATAATGCATACTTTATCATTTTATGCAAATATAGTATAGAGAATAACAAATAATAACATAAATTACACAATACACATTATCACTTTATACATGGTTATATATGACATAAATATTCATGCATTATCGTTACATGCAAATTACGAAAAAAAATGGCAAAATATATTAATACAAATTAAACATACATAATAATATTTCATGTAAATGCATTCTTAAAATAACAATATAAAATAATCGATTAGAGATAAAACAAATGATAGGTAAAATTTAACCTACTAAACAACAAAAGAAAACCAAAAACTAAGCAAATTAAAGTGTATAAAATATAAATCAAATAAAAATAAGCTATTTAGAAATGTATTAAATAATACAAGAATAATAATAGAGAACCCTTTTCCTTTTAAAAAGATATATACATATATAGATTGTACTATAAGATATAATAATTTAATATATAAGAAAAATAATGTACTAAATATTGCTATTAAAAAAATAAAGAATGTATATAATTGGTAAGCAATAAAATAATGTATACTTTATGATATAATAAAGGTAATGTAAGGAAATATGGTAAAATATAGTGTATAATATAGTTTACAAATAAATATATAATAATATAAATCATATGATAAATAATATATATAATAAAATGTATATAATATAAAACATATATATAAGAAATATTATAAGGAATAATATATAATAAGATATAGTATGTAATAAAAATACATAAATAAATATAACAAAATATAATATGATATTAAATAATAATAATAATAATAATGTAACAAATATTTTACATATAAAAATATAGTTAAATAAATAATGTAACATATTATGAAATTTATAAACATATACGTAATGTTACAAATAATATATTATTATATATAACAAATGTTTATTAAAAACATATATATAAGGTATTTTAAATAAATTAAATTAAAGGTATATAAGGACTAAAATTAAATTTAATTCAGGAATATAGGGTTAATTACAAATAAATAAAGAAAACTGGGTCAAATTGGAACATGGACTAAAGCCGAGGGACTCACTGGGCAATTTGTCCTAATCCCAAAACGACATCGTTTCTCCGAATACAGTTTCAAAGTCATTATGAGGATCAAATTGATACAAAATTAGAACATTAGAGCTAAATTAAAAAATAGATAAGATGAAATTATAAAAATTAAAAATGCGAGAGGACCAATTGGGAATTAACCCACTTTACGAAAATATGCGGATCCTTCCCGGGTAATCGGGTCAACACGCGGATCCTGAGCCTTGAAACGACGCCGTTTCATGCTTATTGAATTAAACCAAAACGACATCGTTTCATTCAGGCTATATAAGCCAAATTTAAAGCTTTGAAATCATTTTGTACTCTATCTTAAAAAAAACGAGGAAAAATCCTCTGAACAAGGGCCCAGGTGAGTTCTCGAAGTGCCATCGTGCCTCCGTCCAGTGGGCTCCACGCGCTCACGCGCCACTATCAACGCCGCCACATACGGTGGCTGGAAGCCAGAAAAACCTCATCCTTTTCCCCGCATCGAGAGGTATTCCATTTTTATCTATTTTTAATATATTTTTTATGTATAAAATGCAAATATTTAAAAGAGAAAACTAAAAAAAACAAATCACCTTTGCTTTCTGGTAAAAGTATATAATCTGTGTATCCTTTTTATTCTGTGTAAAATCTAGTCCCTTTACATCGTTCTGATTCAGGCTTTTATGGCCACTGTTTCTATTACATATTTTTGGGAAGAAATCTTTTATTTCTTTCCATATTTGTTTTGCTGCTGTGTCTTTCTCTTTTTTCTTTTGCAGGTATTCGCGAGGACAGTGGACCACCGGCGTTGATTTGGCCGTAGACCATGGCCTGATTCGAAGCCTGCAATTTCGGCTCTGATGGTGGGTAAGTGGAACGTCACAAGCCGAAGGGTCACGTTGCTTGGAATTGAAGAGACGCGTTTGTCGAAACCACTTTTAAATCGAGTTTTGGAAAATGGGAATCGACTTTAAGAAAAACGAAAACGGGAGTCGCCACCAATCTTTTTAGGTGTGATTGGATCACCTTATAAAATGTTTTGTTTTAAAACATTAATTTTGGTCTACGAAAGTCGAGAAAATGGATTCGGGAGTCGGTTACGTACGAGGAAGGGTTAGCACCCTCGTAACGCCCAAAAATTGGTACCTAATTGATTATCAAAATGTCTTTAATGTCAGAAATTTAAAATTTTTAAGATGTAATCCTCTTTTAATATTTTTGATTTTGAAAATTAGGGTTCACTTTTATCAAATGAATCAAAATATTACATCCAATAAGTTAGGACACAATATTTTTAAGATATTTGACACTAAGTTAGCCTTTTTAGAAATCCCTACCTCGAAACAACAAAACACCATATCCAGTAAGTTAGGACACAACGCCTTGAAATTCCGAGGCAGTTGCTGGCACTTTGAAAACCTTAAAAACTTAGAAGGGTGCTTGACTATTCGAACTCAACGAGAAAAGTTACAACCCAATAAGTTAGGGCACTACTTTTCTCGAAATTTCCAAACACCAAGCATTGCCTTTATTTTTGAAAACTTTAGAGTCTCGTTTTTAAAATCGATGCATGAAGGAGCATATTAACATAACATATGAGATAACATGTTATAATAATAGCATAAATATCATACATTAACTAACATATATATAAGAAATGGAACATGGCAAATTTTAAATAAGTAAAATATACATAAAACACAATATATATTTAAGAAGAATAGGTAAAAACACATAAACATGTAATTCAACATATATTTAAACATATTAATAATAAAAAATGATGCATGATATACAATTTGACACATATATATAAAAAATACAATAAAAATAATAATATGTCAAGCACTCAACATTTAATAAAATTATGAGACCAACATTTAATATATTGACATAATATAAAAAAAGGTTTAATATATATATTAAAATATAAAATAAAGTGACTAATTTTTTAAAAAAATGTGTGAATATAATTAAAATTCAATTTCTAGCAACGTAATATAAATAACTTTAGTTTTGGGATTATAAAAAAAAATACATAGGTTTTTTTTTAAGAATATAAATATACTTAGTAAAATATTCAATACCAATTAGATATAAAAATGATAATGTGAATAATAATATATGAAAATATATAATAGATAATAATAATATGAAATAATATGAGTTATAATGTAAAATAATAATATTATAAAAGTATATAAATATTATTTGACAAAAATATAATATAAGTGATGATATATGTTAAAATATATATTAATATGATAATATAAAAATATGAAGTAATATAAAATTTAAAATATAATAATATAAGTAAATAATAATATAAAATATAATACATATATTTATATTAAAATAAAATAATATATACAATTTAAAATAAATAAGTTATAAATAATTTAAAAGGAATAAAGGGACTAAAATTAAGTGTAAATAAAATCATGGTTAATTTGATAATAAAAGAAACGGATTGGGACTTAATTGAAATGCCCTTAAAAATCTTACTGGACTCATCGGGAAATTTTCCTTGTCCCAAAACAGTACCGTTTTAACCTAGACCTTAAAGTGGCCACAATTAGGATTAAATTAAAACCGAAATAAAACCTTAGGGATAATTTATAAAGAATTAAAAATGAAATTAAAAAATTAAAAAATTTGGAAGAACCATTAGGGAAATTAAACCTTTATTAAAAAACACGCAGATCATTTCCGGGTCACGGGTTAACACGCAGATCCTTAGGCCTTAAAACGACATCGTTTTTGGCTTATGGGACTAAACTAAAACGGGATCGTTTTAAAAGGGCTATATAAGCCCGATATTAGGCCAAAAAATCATCTCGATCCCCCTTTTTAAAAAAATCTGAGAATTCTCTCTGAGCCTTCCTGGCTCTCCTGAGCTCCGGCCCTTAGCCGGTGGTCCTCCGTTCATCGGACCACCGTGTTTCCCTTCACGCGCCGTCACAGACTCCGCCGTGTATAGCGGTCGGGACCTAAAAGGATCGTCTTTCTG
This sequence comes from Gossypium anomalum, assembly GCA_025698475.1. Lineage (NCBI taxonomy): Eukaryota > Viridiplantae > Streptophyta > Magnoliopsida > Malvales > Malvaceae > Gossypium > Gossypium anomalum. The sequence goes on from CM046968.1 coordinate 73,323,614, forward strand.
AGGTGAAACAGAAGGTACTGTTCCTTTTATTCATTTCTTTCCTTTGTATTTTTTTAAAAAAAAACTCAAATATGTTATGCATGCAAAAGAAGTAAACTAGTAAAACCGAAAACAAAATAAAAGAGACGATTTATTACCCTTTCAAAAAGATCTGTTTTATTACTCTGCCTTTTGATTGAATACAAAAAATTTTATGACGTTTTCTACGTATATTTCTCTATCTATGCCTCTTGTTTTTCCTCTGTCTATCTATGTGTGCCTATATATATCCCCCTTTACAAGTGAAAGGGAAGGCTTTATAGCCTTAGTCCCTTACATATTCTGGGAAAGAAATCGTAAAGAAATCTACGATTTCTTTCCATTTCGTGTCTTCTGTATCTTTGACTGATATGCTGTGATTTTCTTGCCATTTCCTGATCTGCTTTTTCACGTATTTGCTATTTGTTTCCTTTTCTTGCAGGTAACTCACGAAGATCTCGGTGGCTGGGCTTGCTGTCATGGATTCGAATCTCGGCAGATGCCTATTTGCGCACTGATGACCAGAAGATAGTCTCTTTTGCGGAGATCTCGGCGTCAAATGAGGTACTGAGGTCGGAGGTGAGGCCTAGTATTACGGTGCACCGACGGTGGTGACGTTCGGAGTACCCTAGCGTTTCTGGATAGCTCATTGATTAGGGCCAACTGGGGTGACGTGAGGGGACAGGGCCATTGGTGGCTCTTGCTTCGGGAGTTGGAACAGCCCTGATGACATGGCGCAGCTTTTGGATCCTGTTACGGCGCTGAGGGAAAAGGCAGAGACCCTAGGGTTCCCTACCTTAAAAAAATTTAGGCCAACTGGGCCACCTTGTAATTGGGTTAGGGTATTAGGGTCTGGTAGGTATTGGGTCTGGTAAGTATTGGGTTTAGATTGTATTTAGGTGTAATCGGGTACATGGGTAGTGCTTCTGTATTGAACCAAAAACACTTGTTCTTTGTAATTGGACTTTTAAATGGACATTTTAAATAAATAAATACTTATTTATTTAATTCTTTTATTCTGTTTTCAGCCCGGTCAAATTTGGGCTACTACAGCGTTGATTGCGGCGCCTAGGGTTTCTGAAACCCTAGGCCTCTCTGTCTCTTGTTTAGCAAATTAGGCCATTTGGGCCCCGTTCATTGTTGGGTTAAGGGTGTAATAAGTTAATTGGGTCTTGTACGGGTTATTGGGTAGTTTAGCTGGGCTACGGGTTAATAAGTTAGTGGGCTATAGTATTGGGTTGTAGCCGGTCTGTTGGGTTTAGGCTAAACCGGATGTAGGACTTTTGGTATTTGGGTCAAATGTAGACGGGTAATGGGCTGTAAATGAATTTTGGGCTTTGACATGGGCTGTAATAAATAAACATTTATTTTTTTTTAATTCTTGGTTTTAAAGCCCGGGCAAATTTGGGCTATTACAATTTTTATTATTTTTTTGTAAAGATATTTATTTAAGAGTTTAATTAGGATTAATTTTTTCATTAGATAAATATTTAGGATTTATATTTGAAGCATTCAATTAAGAGTGAAATCTTTTCTGTGATATGAAAATGAAAGGGATAGGGGATTTTTATTTTTTTACATTTTGATTGCTTAGGTGGGGAATTCTCCACCATTTTTTTTTTTCAATAAAAGTTTTCTTTTATTATTTTTATTGTTATTTTTTATTATGCATAGCTAAATTAGGCCAAAAATTAATTCAATGTTAGAACTATTAAATTTGAAATCGTAATTACATTCTCTACATTGCTATTCGTTAACTCTCCACTTTAGGAGGTAGATTTGGCCATCTGATAATGTCATTTTAGCATCAAATCAAAAAGGCACCCCTTGATTCAATGTTGGACGTTATACTGTCAGTGAATCAATATGATCTGTAATTTTTGTATTCATCTCATCGAATAACAAATTGACGTGACAAATTGAGTGAGTAGTTGGATCCGTCAAGGGAATTAACAATCAAGTTTAAACAACCAACGTAGTTAAGGTCGTTGATTTAAGTCGGGTTCTTCTAACTCGTCAGGCTGTTGAGGAATTAAATTGTGGCTCGGTTCGGGAAGATCACATTAGCCATCGAGGTAGCTCGGTCTTTATCAAAAATAATTTTCATTTGAACACATGTTTTATGCAAGTGAAAATCTCCTTTTTTTTTTTTTTAATTTAACCTATCATCATTATAGCAGCGGAGTTTAAACAATAATTTGTCAATCTCTTTTTAAAAAAAATTAAAATCAACCTATTTTTATCACATAATAATAAGTACTTTCTTACATCCTTAACTATATCGAATAAATATATACCTTAATTCCCTTTTCATTATAAATAATGCCATGCATCCTAAATGTTTGAATTAGAAATCTTATCCCATACCACGGTTCTTAATAAAATAAAATAGAAACAACAACAACAACAATAATAATAATAATAATAATAATAATAATAATAATAATAATAATAATAATAATAATGGTACTAATAATATTAAATGTGAGAATAAGATGAGACCCTCCACATGTCAAGCCCGTGTCCTAATCTGTAAAGTTATATGAAAAGATGAAAAATAAGATGGAGTGAATTATAAAAGCTCAATATGAGTCCCTTTACAATAAACCAATCCAAACATTCAATTATGACCATCAATAATAACAATCAATTCCACATATTAATCAATTCAATATGGTAGTTTGGCTTTGCTACTTAGACAAGCAACCATTAACATTAACATTAACACTATCACTCATATTCAATCAGACGAATTCAATTATAGAATTAATATATTGTTCAGAACAATTATATGCACATTAAATCGTTCAATCATTTCATCATGTACTTTTTATTAAGCATACACAATATGCCTTGCAACATTCGTTTTAATAATTCGTTTAACATTTGGTAATCCAATCCCACCGATACACTCCAGGATAGGGGTTCCCTAGAACTCCTTTCCACCATCACACCAATTTGTGGACTTAATACCACTTTCGGATTCGGGTAATTGTAGCTATAAGTTATCGGTAACGGCGGAATCACAGCTATCTCGCAGATAAGAGTTGTTAAAAGGACCGTGAGAGCACAGTAAAATGAACATAGTTGGAATCTACTTTTGATTTGGATACACAACACACAATTAAATGTAGTTATACTGTCGTATACTCCCTTCGATCATAACGGCCCATCCCATGCAAAGCAATACAATCAATTTAGAAGCATTCAAACATTTTGATGAAAGAGTAAAACTTAAAAGTTAAAATATGTTGTTAGGCTTTGTATTTTTATATAACTTGACACTTAGTCTTTGTGCTTTAAAAATTAAAAGTTCAATCCTTCTACTTTTCAATTCAAAGATTTTAGCTCAATCATTATCATTGTTGGTAGTTTCGATTAAAATTTACCAACTTAACATGTTTATTTTTCGCCAATCGTATGACATATGAGAATAGCCTAATTAACATATGAAGTTGAAAATTTTTTACAGGAAATACTAACAAGGATAATGATTGGATTTGAATTTTTAAATAAAGAAAGGACTTAATTTTAAATTTTATCAAAGTATAGGGACTAACAACTTAGTTTAACCAAACTTAATATACCATTGAAGTTCTATTTCAATATTGTTTTTCATCTCCCTCTGAAAAGATCAATGCTTATTACAAACTGTCTAGCAATTAATTATGAAAAAGGAAAAGAAAAATTAAAAAAAAAAAAAACAGATTAATAATATAAATGGAGCCTTCCATGGTTTCAAGGCGTTTACCTTTCCAAACCGTGTAATCTGACCTATGTGTGAAAGACTTTTACGTGGAGTTTTTTATGGTTTTCCTTTCTTTAAAATAATTTTATATATATTATCTTATATATGGAGAATTATCTCCTATATATATAGCATGTAGACTAAGGGTGTGACATATGCCCAAAAAGATATAGTTCATTTTTTAAAAAAATTGATATATATACAAACGAGACACTAATTATATTTTTAAGCATGCTTGTCAAATCTTAAATTTACAATGTGTGTATCAAATAATTATTTATCATATGTCATGCATGTAAATTTTTTAATTGATCTAATATCTGTATTATATTGATCTAAAGTATTTTTATATTAATATTTATTGAGCGATAGTGTAACACTCCAAACCAGGCCTAGACGTTATTGTTGAATCCGGAGATGTCACAAAGAATGGGTTTTGAAAATGGAGTCATTGCGTTAAATCATCTTTATTAACTCATATTCTTTTATAACCATTACCGAAAACGTAATTTATTGGTTTATTTGCCAAAAATATATTTTACAGTGGAATTCTAGTATAACCGTTATATTTTGGAAATCCAACTCGTATTTTCAGAAAAACCTTTTTGTTTGAGTAAATTCGTCATTTGCTTAAACGTTTTGTTAAACCATGCAAGTAAACAAGCAACAAACCAAAATCAAAAGTCTAAAAATAGTCCAGTCCAGAGAGTCCCAGAAATTACAAACCCTCAATCAACTCTAGAAAATATTAAGTAACCATAAAATTTACTAAGCATAACAATTCTCGGTAGAGTGGTCACCACTGAGTCTCCGCCGCGCTGATCTGCCTAAGTCTGTGGATTACCTGAACAGAACAGACAATAGATGTGAGTTTTCGTAAACTCAGTGTATAACCCAACAGAATTAAGCATGCAAATGTACAGAAATCTCATATACAATCAGATACAAATTCGAGCTCATGCCAGTTTCAAATACAGTTAACAGAATCAGATATACAGATCAGATAAACGGAATCCTACTCCCAACCTCTACACAACATCTCCGACCATCCCAACACACCATGTGGGGTTAAAACAGCCACCCAGCCCTACACACCATATTGTGTCATTACGACACGTATCAGATAATATACAGCCAAGCTGCCAGAATATAGGCGAGGGTCGCCTCTCAGAACACTTCCTCCACATATATCCAATCCCACCCCAAAACAGATACAGAAAATAGATGCAGAAATAACAAATTAAACATGCTCAACATGCTTAAATACAGTTAACAGATATACGTCTAACAGAATAATCAGACATGCATAATAGTACCATACTCAGAACAAAATATCAGACTATCAAATTCCATAGTTTTAGGGTTTGGTTAGCCTTTACCGACCTTACAGTAGGCCCAGAGTCGATCAGAACGACCCGTGCAACCCTAGGAAAAATTTTAGAAATATGGGCCCACACACCTAGATTGACCTTGCCCATGTGCCCCACACGGTCTGGCCCAAACCCACACGCCCGTGTGGCCCACACAACCACACTCGCATCACCACACGGTCGTGTCTTATGCACGGCCATGCCTTCATTGATCACACGGTCATGTCTAGCACATGGGCGACCACACGCCTGTGTGGCGTTGACAGAACAGTTTTTCAGCTTCTGCCGAAGCCTCGTTTTCTACATTCTGGGTACACACCTAGTACTTTTTAATGCGAAAACAATCCCAAGCCTCCCAAAACCTAAAAAAAAAGTACCCAACAATGAATTTAGCAATCAATTCATGAACCCCACAAAACTAAACTGAGTAAACGCACTCATTTACCGCTAACACACCCGTTCACTCTCACAAATTAGACTGTTAAAAAGAAACTACTGCTTCACTGACTTCTCCTACACAAGAGACACAGCAAAGTTCAACCTTTAGAAAACAATGCTAAAATAGAACAAATGAAAGCCCACTTACCGATTACACAAGAACCAAAGATTCGCAACGCCCAAAAGCGAAGATTAGTGACAGAAACAAATTACAAAGGGAATAGTTTAATTTCTGAGAAAGAGTAGAGAAAACGAAAATAAAAATAATGGAGATTTTGTTTGGAGGAAGCAGAAGGTCAAAAACACAGAGAAAATATTGGGAAAAATAAAAATGAAAAATAAAAATAAAATAAAACTAATTAGATATCCCCCAACTTCCCACTAACACCTCAATCTTAACCACTTCAGAATTTAAACTCTACCAAAGCTCTCTCAAACAACCGAGCAAAAATATAACATCTACACTCGCGCAGGGATTCGAACACAGGACCTCTAACACACTAACCCCTTACCACTTGAACCAACAGGCTCATTTCAATATGGATTAGCAAATAGTTTAATATAAGCCCACTCAACAATGGTAAGACTTGGTTCAATAATAACAAAAATTTGCAAACATGAGACTTGAACCCAAGACCTTACACACACCCAGAACACTTAACCACTCAAGCAGATACACAGTTGTGTCAGAATTTACAGAAACAGAATTAAGTTTATCAAGGCATTACAGATAGAAATATTTTTACATAAAATAAATGGTTAAAAAAATTATTTACATTAAATTTGACATACATTATATATATAAATGGAATATAATATATGACCATCAAATCGTTAAAATGTTAATAATACATAAATGTCAATTTTATAGCAGAAGAAGGCATATAATTGTGAGGTTATCTATTTGGCATATTATAATTAATAGATTGAACTAATGTTTGGTGCATAGAGTATCCGCCCATAGAAGTATTTAAGGATTTATTCTCATAGTATTCCTCAATAGAAGAAAGAGTATGAGAAGCTAAGAGTACACCTCGGAAGTTCTGTTTAAGTATAGCACGTCATATATGAGTTGTCACCATAATTATGGTATGCTCAATTTGTTTGAACAATGTGTATGCGGGGTTTTGTAACATGATTGGTTGAGGATCAACTGAATGGTTTGACCAGTCAAAGAGCACCGATACCATATTTTCTTTTATATTTTCTCTGATTTTTGTAGGACATTAAGTGAACCACTTCTATATACATTTGACACTTGTCAAGACCCATTAAGAGTTACTAGGTGTATATATATGGTGAAAAGGGATCATCTGGATGGTTTTTCTTCTTTCAACATTACTCTCTAGTTATTCTTCTTAAACTTAAATGCCATTTTCTTCTTTATTAAGCTGGAAGCTAAGGTTTTGAGTTAATTAGTGAATATTCTACCTCTTGGTAACTTTGATAGCTCTGTATGTGAAGTTTTTGAAAGAGTAAGGATGTTATTAAGCATATAAACAGTAAGTTATGAATAAGAGGTCTTGCATGGGAGCCATCTGTAGTTGAGATGATAGCAAATTGTCAGTTAATGGGTTTTTAATAATGGTTCCATGTTCTTTAAGCAATTGTTTTTGCTGGTTTGTGAAGGTTGCTCGAGTTTGGAACTTTAAGGTATAGTATAGGTGAGTATCAAGTAAGTCTCTATACTGACTCATGCATGTAAACTATTTAAGTAGAGATATATGATTATAACATCTTAGATAACTAGTAAGTGTGTGAAGTATAGTAATGATGTTACATGTTTGTATTTGAAGTAAATAAGTTATTGTATGACTAAAATGATGTGCGATGTAAACGCGTCTGAAATCAGGTACGGAAAGGTGAATTTTGTTAAGAAAATATGAACAAATCGGGTACAAAAATAAATTTGGGTAAGTGTCTACTATGTTGGATAAGTCAACAACCATTTGTGATGCCTCCGATAAGGCAAAGACATTGCAAACCAGACTGGCAAATCATGATGATAACAAAATATTCATAGTGATACCTCTAGTGAGATGAAGACTATACAAGCAGATCACGACATGAGGATGTGTAAGTCCATGTGGCTAAGACCCATGGCATAATATGATAATGAGAATATTCGTGGTGATGCCTTCAGTAAGATGTAAACCTGACTGGGAGATCACGACATGAAGATATGTATAAGTCCATGAGGGAGAAACTCATGGCACCTTCTATGAAAGTCTGTTGGGATAGTAAACCCTTGATTCTTTATGATGCATGAGTGGTGTGATCTGCTAAACCTTAGTGGCATATTCTATGTTGTCCTTGTAGAGAATTCTGAAACATTTTTGTAGCAAGATTTGGGCAAGTCTTGAGATTTCTTCGATAACTAACTCTATGATAAGGATCTGATAAGTCTAAAGAAGTCTTGTGAGGAAATTAAATGAGCTTTAAAGTGTGTTTCCTGAAAGAAAGTATGCATTTGTATTTCTAAAGAGAGAATTCGCCATGGCAGTCTGTCAGTATAGGATAGTGGCGTATTCGTAGTTATAAAAGGTTTAAATATTCGTTGGACTAAGTTTGTCTTGGACTAAGTTTGTCTACGCTATGTAGTGATGAAATTTGAGTTATCTAGTACCCACCATATCTGAATAGTTTTATGTCTCGTTCTGAGGTTATCTAGAATCTGAATTGATTGTCAAATTGGGTGTTCTCGCATTTTGTAACATAGTCATCTGAAATTCCTTTAGATGATTTAGTACATTTCATTATTAGTATAAGTTATGATTTGGGGTTAATTCAAGATATGATCTGATAGGTAATCTGTTAGTTACCAGATCCAGCATGAGATTCTAACAAAATTAAGATCAATATGGAGTTCAACTTAAGAGATCCATTAGTTTTACTATCCGCCAAGAGAAGTGTTTTTAAGTCATCCTGGGGAAAGAGGTATTCTATGTCTATCTAAAGGGGATTTCGTCAATGGTAAGTTCTGCATGGAAATTCTTTTAGAGAGGTACATGTGTCGAGAAGGAAATGAGATCTGTATTGGTTAATGAAATCAGGAATCAATCTACAGAATGATTTGTGAATAGATTAGTCAAGTAAGGAGGATGATGAAAATGTATATGCTGATTAGGAAGGTATAGATGATGAAAATGTATAAGCTGATTAGGAAGGTATCTGCCAAGGTAAAAAATGAAATCCAAAATTTGCAAGATGAGGAATTTAACTAGAAAGGCTCTAAGGTATTCTATATTAAAACTCACTAAGTTTTCCTGAACTTACAAATGTTTATTGTTGTTACAGGTTTGCGATAAGATTAAATTCACAAGGAGGAACCAAGCTAAGAATGCGCCAGGGAAACGGCAAGTTAGGTTATTATGCATAGAGGACATCTTAGGAGTAGGGCATATAGTATACAACACCTCAAAGAGTCTGCTTTTAATAGAATTTTATCTTATAACATTGTATGTTGTTTAATAAATTAATGTAATTATTTGATATTCTCTTTTATATTAAATAACAGTAAAAAAGTAATATGAAGTAAGTTTAGAAATAGATTACGCATGTTGTACAAATATCCTATCAAGTGTTTTGTGTTGTAACATCTGAAATCTGTATTCAATTATTAGGGTTGGGTAGTGTGTGTTACAGAACCCTTGGGCGGAAAGACGATGAAGCTAATATAAATGTATATGACAGTAAACAAGTGTATCGCCAAGTCATTTAAAGGTCAACGAACACCTAAAGTGAGTGGAAAGTGTAAAGAGGGAAAGATGAGAAGAAAGGATAAGATTCACTAATATGGCGAGGTGTCTGGATTACGGCTAGGTGGAGAGTCCGACTAGAGGAAGGTCCAATAGTGAGCCAAGTACCTCAAAGGATCGGGTAGTGTAACGCCCTGATTAATTTATTTCTGCTTCTGTGAATATCTCACACAAGTGTGTATCTGTTTCAGTAGTTTAGTGTTCTGGGTGTGTTTGAGAGGTCTTGGGTTCCAGTCTCATATTTGCTAATTTTGTAATTTTTGGATCAAGCCTTACCCTTGATCAGTGGGCTTTTATAAATTGTCTGTTGATTCATATCAGAAAGAGCCTTCTGGTTCGAGTGGTAAAGGAGTTGGTGTGTTAGAGGTCCTGTGTTCGAATCCTTACGCGAGCAAGGATGTTATATTTTTCTCGGTTATGCTTTAGAGTTTCTGTGGAGCCAAACTTCTGAGGTGGTTGAGATGTAGTGGGATAATGGGGGTTGAGAAGATAGTGGGGAGTTATCAAAATATTTTATTTTGATTTTGTTTTCAAAAAAAATCATTTCTCTCTCATCTAGGAAATTTCTGACGTGAATTCTCTTCTCCAGTTATTCTTCTTCCCCAAAATTTCCTTTCTTTGGCTTTCTTTCTCTTTTTGCCTCCCACCTTTAATTTTTATTGTTTCTCTATTTTCAGTGGAAAACTTTTGTTCAACCATCGCTACTAGGTTTTCTAATTCGTTCGGTTGGTAAGCATGTTTGGTTTTCCATTAAACTTTTGGTTGGGGTTTTAGCAATGGCAATCTGTAGTAATTGATAGCTGGTAATTTGTGTTTAAGAGTAGATTGTGGAGCAAGGAATTGCGCTTCAACGATTTAGTTTGTGTTAGAAGCATTTTGTCAACGGTGGTATGCTAGGTTCTTATCAATTCATGTGTCAGAATTGTTAATCCATCTACTAAATCAGTGTTGGGATGTTCTGTTTAGGTCTTGAAAGGTTCGGGGTAGTTTTTGCCTCAATTTGATATCAGGTGTGTACCCAAAATGCAAAAAACTGGGTTTCAAAAAAAGTCAAAAATGGCCACTGTCGACTCCACATGGGCGTGTATCGGCCGTATGGATGGCCGTGTGTGAGACGCGACTGTGTGGTCGACATAGGCATGGCCATGCGTAACACACGAACATGTGGTGGCTCGAGTGTGGTCGTGTGGGCCACACGAGCATTGCCAATCTGGGTGTGTGGGCCACACGGGCATGTGGGCCCATTAATCTAAAATTTTTTGTAGGGTCGTACAGGTTGTTCCGATCGAATGTGAGCTACTGTAGGGCCGATAAGGGCTAACCAAACCCTAAAATTATGGATCTAATAGTTTGATATTCTGTTCTGAGTATTAAAATGCTATGCATGTCTAATTATTTTTTTATTTGTATATAAGCATGTTGAGCATGTTTAGTCTGAACTTATGTCTGTTTTCTGTATCTGTTTTTGGGTGGGATTTGTATATGAGGAGGAAGTATTCTGTTAGACGTTAATCGCCTATACCCTGACAGGTTGGCTGTATATATTCTGATATGTGTCTTAATGGCACAATGTGGTATGTAAGGATGGGTGGGTGTTTTTAACCCCACATGGTGTGATGGGATGGTTGGAGTTGGTGTGTAAAGGATGGGGGTAGGATTTTACATATCTAAATCTGAATCTGTTATCTGAGACTGTGATCTGAATCTGAATCTGTATCTGACTGTGTACATGACTCTGTATGTTTACATGCTTAATTTTATTGGGTTACACACTGAGTTAATGAAAACTCACCTCTATTGTCTGTTTTGTATAAGTAATCCACAGACTTAGGCGGATTGGTGTAGCGGAGACTCAGCGGTGATCACTTGACCGTAAAACATTTCGAGTATTTAATTTATGGTTTTATTTACGATTTTGGTTTTATTATGAGAATTTGTAATTTCTGGGACTCTCTGGACTTTATGATTTTTAACTGTTGATTTTTAGCTTGATAATAATTTGCATGCCTTGAAAAATTATTTTATTGACGATTTTTACGCAAAAGAGGTATTTCTAAAAATATGAACTGGATTTCTAAAATGTATCGGTTTGTTAGGCTTCCACTGTAAAAATAGGTTTTGGCAAATAAACTAATTAATTAATGTTTTCAAAAATGGACATAAAGTATATGAGTTAAATAAATGAAATGATCTTACGGAACTAAACCCATTCTCTGTGACATCTCCGGATTAAACCATAACATCTAGGCTGGGTTTAGAGTGTTACAGGTGGAGTCCGCCACCCTGATAAAGAAAAGTCACCTCGAACGAGCAACCAGTTAATTTATGTTTATTATATTTTAAATTTTCTACCCTCATATGATAGGGTTTAATTATGGCGCAGTGAAGGAACTCATTATGTTCAATCAAACTTACAAGTGGATGGCTTATGTTCGTAGGATTTACGAAGGTGATCGAGGACTCAGAGAAGAGACCAAGCTAGATGGAACGAAGATCGGGGATCGTTGTGGATCAAGTCATGCAGATAGGAATAGGGTATTATTGGAGGCTTCACCTCAAAATCATTAACAACGAAGCTAAATAGCACAACTAGAATCTAGATTTTCAAGACAGATAGCCCTTAGCTAAATTTTAAGAATTTCCTTGTATACAAACATATTGATTAGCAATAGAAATTTGAAAACCAATTATTCAGTGGCTAGGGCCTTGGTTGTAAGAATTATTATTGTTTTATTATTAGGTTATTTTACATAGTTTGCTTATGTAACAGCCCGTTTTTAGGGATAATCAAAATAGTGGTTTCGGGACCACAATCTGAAGTCAAAATATTTACTTTATTGTTTTAATAAGGTTTACAGTATGATATAATGTTCATGTGAAAATTTCGTAAAGAAATTTTACCGTTTGAGTGGTTAATTCGATAAAAAGGACTAAATCGCGTAAAGCATAAAAGTTACGTTCTATAAGCTAAAGGTGTCAAATAGTTATAGAACTTAAATATAGAGGTCCTTATGTGGCAAATAGACCATTTATGAGATAGTGGATGATAGTGGGGTGGCAATTGGTGTAATTACTAATGTTTTTAAAGGTTAATTAAGTAAATAGTTAATAAAGGTTAATATTAATAAAACAAAAGCCAAATATCATCATCTTTCATCCATTTACAACGGAATATAGGGTTTATAATAGCCATGGATGAGCTTGATATTCAGCCATGGTGTTTTTGCTCAAATAGGTACGGTTTTAGCTCCGTTTTTAATAATTTCTACATTTTTTATATCGTTGCTTCGTGTTTTAGCTAGCCCGTACCCTAATTTTTGAATTTTTTGATGAATTTTTGAGTTTCCATTGATGATAGCTTGATGTTTTTAAGTGTTGATGATGGAAAATGAATAATTGTTGATAGATTAATATGTTTTGTTAAGTGGTTTTTGGTAAAAATGTCAAATAAGGATTAAATTGTGAAAAGTACAAATCGAGGGGTTGAAATGTGAAATAAATTGAAAATATGGGTTAATAGTAATATATGGAAAATTCGGCTAGCTTGGGTTTGTGTTTAATTTCATGAAATTGTGATTTTATGTAATAAGGACTAAATTGCAAAAATATGGAATAATAGGGGAAATGTATAATTTTGCCAAAATGTGTTAAATTGAATGAATTAATGATTAAATAAGTAAATTTTTTTATTATATAGATTGAGAAAATGAGATTCGGATCTAGAACGGAAGAAAATAAAGTATTGGACTAGTCAATCCATTCCATCATTTTAATGATTGAGGTAAGTTTGTATGTAATAAGCATTGTTATATTTATGCTTTTAATTCTTTGATATCATATAAATTGTATATACGTGACTATTGTTATGTTTGATGACATATCAGCTAAATATGGCACTTAGTGTACGATTCGATATAGCTTCGGCTAAATTTGGCACTTAGTGTGCGATTTGAGATAGCTTCGGCTATGTACAGCACTTAGTGTACGGGACATCAAATATGGCACTTAGTGTACGAGATATTGAGAATGGCACTTGTGTGAAATATCGAATGATTCAAAGGGCAAAGTCAAGACGAGAATGAAAGTACAAATGAATTAAGTGATATAGGTATGTACAGAACCTATATGAGAATCAAATGCAGGTAATTTGGTAAGTTCTTAGTGTATCATGTATATGAAAGGAGAAATATTTATGTATAAGTATGTTTCATGCCAAAATTTGTTTATTTGGCTATAATGAAGTTTGAAATGATTGATATGTGAGATATGAGTTATAGTTGTTTTAACTAAAAATACATATGGCACATAGTGTGCGAAATACCGTTATTTGCTAATATTTCTCATAAATAACTTGGCTAAAGAAAAGGTGATGAATATTGAACTGAATAAAGTTTATATTTATAATTGCTTATGCATATGAAAATATGAGTGAATTGATAAAAAGTATTCAAACCATACGTGTTTTGAATGAATAAACTTATGAAGATCTTGATTAACTATGTGCAAGAATTCAAGATAGAATGGTGAAATCATATGAATTATATCATGTTTTGAATAATTTTTTTAAATGTGGTTAGTTAATAATACGAGTTTATTACCATACGAGCTTACTAAGCTTTATAGCTTACTTTGTGTTACTTTTCTATGTTTTATAGTGATTCGGACGTTTGCTCCGGTTGGAAGTTGGAAGAGATCGTATCACACTATCCAAATTTTTAATTTCGGTATTTATACATTTGTGATTTGGTTATATGGCATGTATAGGCTTGAGTTATGTAGAAATGTGTTTGTAATGTTGAATGTGAATTTAGTTTGTATATTATGTAAATGTTGGTGTGTATTTGGCCATTTTATATGGCTTATTAATGACTTATGTTTGATGTGTAATTTGCCTTGTGAAGTGGCATAATTTTGGTATGGTTATTTGGTCATTTGGCATATGATGAGTATATACTTATGAAAAGCATGATTTTGGACTTGAGAAGTGAATGGCTAATAGATGTTTTATGAGTCAAGCTTTGTGTGTGATTGATGGTATTAAAAATACATATTGAAATAGGTTGAATTGATGAGTATGATATGTGCTTTGGTATATGATTGAATAGGTGAGTAATGAGAAATGAATCATGCTAGTTTGGTATGTGTTTGGATGTACAAATGGTATTGAATTGAGCTGATGAAATGGATAGAATTGGTGTTGTAACAGCCCTAATTTAACCCTAGTCGGGAAGTGGTTTCGGGACCACTAAACCGAGTCGTGAAAATAATTGAATGATAAATTTTGTGCTTAATTTGTGTGAAAATGCATATGTGAATTTGTGGTGCTTTGATTTTTGCCAATTAAGGTGAATTTTATTGAAAGGGACTTGTGTGAAAAATTTAATAAATGTGCTAGGTATTTATGTGATGGCTTATTACTATGGTTTAAAAATTATGAGGATGTGCATGTCAAATTGTCATTTTTTTTTATAATGGTCGGCCATGTGGTTGAGTCATTGAAAAAGTATAAATTTTATATGTATTTATATATATAAATGTATTATAATATGTAATAACAATTTTATATTATAATGAAATAAGTAAGTGGGTGAAAAGAACAAGGTTGATAACTTTTGTTCTTCATTGCCAAAAGAGGGGATAGGAGAGACCAAACTTTCGGCTATGTTAGCATCAAAATTAAGGTATGTTTCATGTGCTATCTTCAAAGTCTTGTGAAAATTTAGTTAATCACATAGTTTCCTACATAGCCCATGTTAAAAACTTTAGTTTTGGTTGAGGATACAGCATTCGGCCATTTACCTAAGTTTTTGCTAAATTATTGATAGTTGAATGTTAGTTTTAAAGAATGAATAATTGTGATTGTAATGGAGTTTCATGTTGCTTAGGTGGTGAATTAAGCATATATGTGCATTAGATGCTAAGTAGGAAATCGGCTAATATGTTGGGTGTACTCTGGCCGATTGTGACTTGGATAAAATTTAGTAATGTATGTGCTTTAAATGTGTTATGAACTATTATAAGTTAAATTAAGTTGAAGCTTGGTAAAATTGAATAATTGTGGCTTAATTTCTTAATGGCAATTGGCTATTATGGTGAAATGCAAATGTTAATATTTAGTTACTAGTGTTTATATGTGTGTTAGCTGGATTTGAACTTGAATGATGATTTGAGCACAATGTGTTGTATTGCTATTATGCTTAAGTGAAATTATAGATATATATGATGAAATTGATTGGTGATATACATGTTTAAATAATATGTATGCAAAGAATGTGTGAAAGAGTGAATTGGTAATAATCTGTTTGGGACAGCAGCAGTAAAGTGATTTTGGAAAATCACCATAAATTGTGGGAGTTGAGTTAGAAGCTGAATAAGTTATGTAATTAAAGCTTGATGAGTCTAGTTCCTTATAAAAGAAACTGTAAAAGCAAAAGAATTGCCGATAATGAGATATTTGAAGTAATGTGGGACAGAGTCAAAATGACTTCTAGATTCCCTATTCTATTTTTATAAAATCATTATAAAATGTATAAAAATATTCATATGATAAAATTTATATTCTTAGACTCCTTAATGAGCGTAGTTTCAAATGAAATAAACGATAACATATTTTGAATTCTGTACAATGAGAAATTTATTTCATAGTGAAGAGTGGTCAGATTAGTCAAACAGTGAAACAAGGGAAATTTTAGGAAAAATCTGGTATTGATTGGCTAAACTAAAAATTTTGAAAATTTTATGGATAAAAGATAAATGAGTCTATTTTCAACGAAAAGTTACGGCAATTTATTTGGAGTTTCGTAGCTCCAGTTATAAATAATTTAGTGACTATTTCTCAGGAAGTCGGCTTATAGTGAAATTGTGATTATATTGTAAACATTGATAAAAATTTGCTAATGAATTGCTTATTGATTTCTTATAAGCTTACTATAATCTGTATGTGTGAAAGTCGAATATATATGTATTATATTCTGAAAGTAATACTTGAATAGTCGAATAATGACTAGTTTAAAATTTGTTGAATTAAAGCTCAAGAGCATAGAGGGGCAACCTCGGATAAGGGAAAAGCTAAAGTCACGGAATAGCCAAGCCGAAATTTTTTTAGAAAGATACAAGGTAAGTTTTGAGCAGTCGCCTTTAGTATAAAATTTATGATGCCTTGATATGTGTATATTAGATGAATTGTGACCTTTTGATTCTACTTGAATTAAGTTGTGTGATAAATAATCTAAGAATATGTCCTATAGTCAAATGGTCAATACGGGTTAAGCTTGATTAATGAAATGTATGTGTGATATTTATGTATAACTTTTAAATCGAAATGTAAATGATGGTGTTCATATAGAGCTTATATCCAAATGTAGCAAAAGACTACTAATGTGACATGTTCAATGAGATGTGTTAAGATATGATTAAATATGCATGATATTTGATGTGAGTATCCGGGCTTAAAGACCCGCAGGCTATCTGCTGGAATTGTATCCTGGTTTAAAGACCCGCAGGCTTCGTGCTGGAATGATATCTGGGCTAAAGACCCGCAGGCTACGAGCTGGTATTATACCGGGTTTAAATTCCCGCAGGCTTGTGCTAGAAATTTGTTTTAAGTTCTAAGACTTGACAAGATTGATGCCAGTAAGTTAAGATTACGATACTGAATATCCGCGGAAAACCATCGTCAAGTAAGTACTATATATTTAAGGTGTTAAGGTACGTACCATGTACTCATATGTGAATTGATTTTAAAGTGAATTATAAAAATCAAAGAACGATATATATATGTATGGATGATTACGGTATCTACGAATAAGAGAATGATCTATTCGATCGATGTTTGTCATTATATGAAAGTATGTGACTTAAAGTAATTGTATAAGCCATATAGTATAGTGAAATATGTGCTGAAAATTTCTTTGTGTATTCATATATATATATATAGATATTCGGCCAATAGGCTTTATAATTAGTGTACTTGTGTATATTCGGCCAAGTGATTTATAATTAGAATACGAGTTTTGTGATACTTAATGTTCGAATTAAATGACAAGTTTTAATTGTTTGAAATGCTTAAAACTTACTAAGCCTTGAAAGCTTACTCTGTTCCTTATTTCTTTGTTTTATAGATTGTTGATTTTGGCCACCGACTCGGGGATCATCAGCAGTTCATCATACTATCGATCTTTTTGGTACAGTTATATTTTGGCCTTGATATGGCATGTATAGGTTAGGCCGGTGATAGTTATGTTTTGTATTGTAAATATTTTGGCCATATGAAAATGGCATTTATAACTTATAAATCAATATGTATTCAGCTCGATTTCTATTTATGTTGATTGGTGATGTGAATGAAAAATTTAATGTTTAGCTCGATAATACCTCTTAGCCTAAAACCAGCGATCTGATTCGGGCTAGGGGTGTTACATTTTATTGGTATCAGAGCTACGGTTTAGTCGATTCTAGGACTAGCGTAGAGTGTTTGAGTCTAGCTATACATGCTATATAGTATTAATACGATTGTATGATGAATTCTGACAGTTAAAAATGTGTTTTCGTATAGTAATGGATCCCGATCCCAATCGAGTGGTAGCTGATGACATAGAGAGTGTAGCGCCTGCTCCCGTGCACGGGACAGCGCCGTTAGACTCTCAACCTATTGCGAGCAATCAGAACGATGAGGCTAGACAGGCTTTTTTTAGTGTGATGAATGATTGGTTTAACCAATACATTCGAACTAATACGGCTGTTCCACAATCCCCACTTCCGAATAATACACCCCCTGCACCTACGATACCTTCGGTAATTGATCAGATGAGGTTGAATAAGCCCCCGGTTGATAGAATCCGAAAGCACGGGGCTACTGAATTTAAGGCTACAGATAGTGATGATGCTGAGCAAGCTGAATTTTGGTTGGACAATACTATCCGAGTGTTTGATGAACTGTCTTGCACACCCGATGAATGCCTAAAATGTGCTATATCTTTGCTACGTGATTCTGCATACTATTGGTGGAATACGTTGGTTTCTGTTGTGCCCAGAGAGCGAGTGACTTTGGAGTTCTTCCAAATCGAGTTCAGGAAAAATATATCAGCCAGAGATTCATCGATCAGAAATGGAAGGAATTTCTTGAACTTAAACAGGGTTCCATGTCAGTTACTGATTATGAACGAAAATTTGTGAGACTTAGTCGGTATGCCCGAGAATGTGTTTCTTCAGAAGCTATAATGTGTAAACGTTTCGAAGATGGATTGAACGAAGATATAAAACTGTTTGTTGGCATTCTTGAAATCAGAAAGTTTGTAGTACTTGTCGAGCGAGCTTGCAAAGCCGAAGAGCTCAGTAAAGAGAAAAGAAAAGCTGAAGATGGAGCTAGAGAGTTCCGTAAAAGATCTTTGGGAAAGCCCTTTCGACAGTTACCAAAGAAATTTCGAGATGATTCGGACCGATCTAAGAACACTTCGGGCTTTTCTAGACAAGACCGTGATCGACCCCCTGTGAGTACGCGAGCCACTTCAGTTGCCAGTGTTGGAAATGATCGTCGAGACAGGACCGAGTGCAAGTATTGTGGAAAATGGCATTCGGGGAGTTGTAGATTTCATGACCGCTCCTGTTATAAGTGTGGATCAGCTGACCACTTTATCAAGGACTGCCCGAGATTGTCTGAACAGAATGTGAATCAAAGTGGGAAATCGGGTACTACTACAGCTCGAGGTAGACCATCTAGGAATACGGGGAATGCTAGTGGCGGTCAGAGAGGGTCTAAAGATGTTACAACCAGATCCGAGGCTCGTGCTCCTGCTAGAGCTTATGTTATACGCGCACGCGAGGATGCTTCTTCGCCTGATGTTATTACCGGTACTTTCACTCTCTTTGATACTATTGTGATTGCATTGACCGATCCTGGTTCTACTCATTCATATGTATGTGAGACTTTAGCATCCAGTAAGACTCTACCTGTTGAGTCTACTGAGTTCGTTATTCGAGTGTCGAATCCCTTGGGTCAATATGTGCTAGTCGACAAAGTGCGCAGGAAATGTCCCCTAATAATCTGAGGTTTCTGTTTTCTGGCTAATTTGATGCTTTTACCGTTTGATGAATTTGATGTTATTCTCGGTCTAGATTGATTGACCGTACATGATGCAGTTGTGAATTGCAAAAGAAAGACTATTGATTTGAGATGTACAAATGATGAGATAATACGAGTTGAGTCTACTGACTTGAGCGGGTTACCCCAGTAATATCCTCGATGTTGGCCCAGAAATATGTAAAAAAGGGGTGTGAAGTATATCTTGCATACGTACTTGATAGTAAAGAGTCAGAAAAGAAGCTTGAATCAGTGCCAGTGGTTTGTGAGTATCCGGATGTTTTTCTCGAGGAATTACCGGGGTTACCACCTGTTCGGGAGGTAGAGTTTGGCATTGAACTTGTACCTGGGACTACACCAATTTCGATAGCTCCGTATCGTATGGCACCAACGGAATTGAAGGAATTGAAAACTCAGTTGCAAGAGTTGACGGATAGAAGTTTCGCTCGACTGAGTTTCTCACCTTGGGGTGCACCAGTATTGTTTGTGAAAAAGAAAGACGGAACCATGAGAATGTGCATCGACTATCGTCAATTGAATAAAGTGACAATAAAGAACAAATATCCGTTACCGCGTATTGATGATTTGTTTGATCAGCTGAAGGGAGCCTCAGTGTTTTCAAAGATAGATTTGAGATCGGGTTATTATCAGTTGCGAGTTCGAGACTCAGATATACCTAAAACTACTTTCAGAACGAGATACGGTCACTACGAGTTCTTAGTGATGCCGTTTGGGCTCACTAATGCTCATGCGGTATTTATGGACTTGATGAATCAAATTTTTAGACAGTGTTTGGACCGGTTTGTAGTTGTGTTTATCGACGACATTTTGGTCTATTCGCGAGATGAAACCGAACATGCGGAGCACTTGAGATTAGTGTTGCAGATTTTACGAGATAAACAGTTATATGCTAAGCTTAGTAAATGTGAGTTCTGGTTGAGAGAAGTTAGCTTTTTGGGACATGTGGTATCCGCATTGGGTATTTGAGTTGATTCGAGTAATTTCGGCCGTACTTGACTGGAAACCTCCGAGAAATGTTACTGAAGTTTGGAGCTTTTGGGGACTTTCCGGTTACTACAGACGATTTGTAAAAGGTTTCTTGATGATAGCCACACCAATGATGAAACTACTTCAGAAAGATGTTAAGTTTGAATGGTCAGAAAAATGTCAGAAAAGTTTCGATCAATTGAAAACTTATTTGACTGAAGCTCCAGTACTAGTGCAGCCTGAATCCGGTAAAGAGTTTGTCATTTACAGTGATGCATCCTTAATTGGGCTGGGTTGTGTGTTGATGCAAGAAGGTCGAGTTGTAGCTTACGCGTCGAGGCAATTGAAGCCGCATGAGAGAAACTATCTGACCCACGATCTCGAATTAGCTGCCATCGTTTTCGCTTTGAAAATATGGTGACACTACTTGTTTGGAGAGAAGTGTCATGTATATTCGGATCATAAAATCCTCAAATATTTAATGACTCAAAGAGATTTGAATCTATGACAAAAACGTTAGCTTGATTTGTTGAAAGATTATGAACTTGTTATTGACTATCACCCGAGAAAGGCTAACGTGGTTGCCGATGCTTTAAGTCGTAAATCACTGTTTACTTTGCAAGCGATGAATGTACACCTGTCCGTTTCATCCGATAATATGTTAGTAGCGGAATTAAAGGCCAAACCATTATTGATTCATCAAATACGTGAATCCCAGAAAGTCGACGATGAATTGGTTGCTAAACGAGCTGAATGTGTTTCAAATGTGGAATCAAAGTTTCAAATTGATGACGACGATTGTTTGAGGTTCAGAAGTCGATTGTGTGTTCCAAGAAATTCGAAACTTATTTCTTTGATTTTAAACGAGGCTCATAGTAGCCGAATGTCAATCTACCCAGGTAGTACGAAAATGTACAACGATCTGAAACGTTAATTTTGGTGGCCTGGTATGAAACGAGACATTTCTGACTTTGTTTCGAAGTGTTTGATATGTCAACAAGTGAAAGTGGAACATCAAGTGCCTTCAGGGTTACTTCAGCCGATCATGATACCCCGAATGGAAATGGGATCGAGTCACGATGGATTTTGTATCTAGGTTGCTATTGTCGTCAAGCAAGAAAGATGCGATCTGGGTTGTTGTTGATAGACTGACAAATCGGCTCATTTTATCCCTGTACGTACGGATTATTCCCTTGACAAGCTAGCTGAATTATATGTTTCTCAGATTGTAAGGTTACACGGAGTACCTATTTCTATTGTGTCGGATAGAGATCCGAGATTCACATCGCGATTTTGGAAGAAATTGCAAGAAGCATTGAGTACCAAGTTGCATTTTAGCACCACTTTTCATCCTCAGACTGATGGTCAATCCGAGCGGATAATTCAGATACTCGAGGATATGTTGAGATGTTGCATCGTTGAGTTTAGTGGTTTATGGGAATGGTATTTACCTTTGATTGAATTCGCTTACAACAATAGTTTTCAATCAAGCATTAAGATGGCACCTTACGAGGCTTTGTATGGTCGTAAATGTCGTACACCGTTGTTTTGGACCGAGCTTAGTGAAAGTAAAATCTTTGGGGTTGATTTGATTAAAGATGCTGATCAGAAAGTAAAAGTAATCCGTGAAAGTCTAAAAACAGTTTCAGATCGTCAGAAATCGTATGCGGATTTAAAACGAAAAGACATTGAATATCAGGTCGGAAACAAAGTGTTTCTTAAAGTTTCACCTTGGAAAAAGGTACTCAGATTTGGCCGTAAGGGCAAATTGAGTCTGAGGTTCATCGGGCCGTATGAAATATCCGAACGAGTTGGGCTGGTCGCATACAGATTGATTTTACCCCCTGAGCTTGAAAAGATTCACAATGTTTTTCAAGATTCGATGCTTCGACGTTATAGATCTGATCCATCGCATATAATTAATCCATCTGAGGTTGAGATTCAATCCAATTTGAGTTATGAAGAGGAACCGGTTCGTATTTTGGCTTATGAGGTGAAAGAATTGAGGAATAAGATAATTTCATTAGTGAAAGTGTTGTGGGTCAAACATGGGGTTGAAGAAGCCACTTGGGAGCTTGAAGACTCCATGAAAGAAAGATACCCTAATTTATTTACTGGTAAGATTTTCGGGGACGAAAATTCCTAAGGGAGGGAGAATTGTAACAGCCCTAATTTGACCCTAGTCGGGAAGTGGTTTCGGGACCACTAAACCGAGTCGTGAAAATAATTTAATGATAAATTTTGTGCTTAATTTGTGTGAAAATGCATATGTGAATTTGTGGTGCTTTGATTTTTGCCAATTAAGGTGAATTTTATTGAAAGGGACTTGTGTGAAAAATTTAATAAATGTGCTAGGTATTTATGTGATGGCTTATTACTATGGTTTAAAAATTATGAGGATGTGCATGTCAAATTGTCATTTTTTTTTATAGTGGCCGGCCATGTGGTTGAGTAATTGAAAAAGTATAAATTTTATATGTATTTATATATATAAATGTATTATAATATGTAATAACAATTTTATATTATAATGAAATAAGTAAGTGGGTGAAAAGAACAAGGTTGATAACATTTGTTCTTCAATGCCGAAAGAGGGGATAGGAGAGACCAAACTTTCGGCTATGTTAGCATCAAAATTAAGGTATGTTTCATGTGCTATCTTCAAAGTCTTGTGAAAATTTAGTTAATCACATAGTTTCCTACATAGCCCATGTTAAAAACTTTAGTTTTGGTTGAGGATATAGCATTCGGCCATTTACCTAAGTTTTTGCTAAATTATTGATAGTTGAATGTTAGTTTTAAAGAATGAATGATTGTGATTGTAATGGAGTTTCATGTTGCTTAGGTGGTGAATTAAGCATATATGTGCATTAGATGCTAAGTAGGAAATCGGCTAATATGTTGGGTGTGCTATGGCCGATTGTGACTTGGATAAAATTTAGTAATGTATGTGCTTTAAATGTGTTATGAACTATTATAAGTTAAATTATGTTGAAGCTTGGTAAAATTGAATAATTGTGGCTTAATTTCTTAATGGCAATTGGCTATTATGGTGAAATGCAAATGTTAATATTTAGTTACTAGTGTTTATATGTGTGTTAGCCGGATTTGAACTTGAATGATGATTTGAGCACAATGTGTTGTATTGCTATTATGCTTAAGTGAAATTATAGATATATATGATGAAATTGATTGGTGATATACATGTTTAAATAATATGTATGCAAAGAATGTATGAAAGAGTGAATTGGTAATAATCTGTTTGGGACAGCAGCAGTAAAGTGATTTTGGAAAATCACCATAAATTGTGGGAGTTGAGTTAGAAGCTGAATAAATTATGTAATTAAATCTTGATGAGTCTAGTTTCTTATAAAAGAAACTGTAAAGCAAAAAAATTGCCGATAATGAGATATTTGAAGTAATGTGGGACAGAGTCAAAATGACTTCTAGATTCCCTGTTCTATTTTTATAAACTCATTATAAAATGTATAAAAATAGTCATATGATAAAATTTATATGCTTAGACTCCTTAATGAGTCTAGTTTCAAATGAAATAAACGATAACATATTTTGAATTCTGTACAATGAGAAATTTATTTTGTAGTGAAGAGTGGTCAGATTAGTCAAACAGTGAAACAAGGGAAACTTTAGGAAAAATCTGGTATTGATTGGCTAAACTAAAAATTTTGAAAATTTTATGGATAAAATATAAATGAGTCTATTTTGAAGGAAAAGTTACGGCACTTTATTTGGATTTTCGTAGCTCCAGTTATAAATAATTTAGTGACTGTTGCTTAGGAAGTTAGCTTATAGTGAAATTGTGATTATATTGTAAACATTGATAAAAATTTGCTAATGAATTGCTTATTGATTTCTTATAAGCTTACTATAATCTGTATGTGTGAAAGTCGAATATATATGTATTATATTCTGAAAGTAATACTTGAATAGTCGAATAATGACTAGTTTAAAATTTGTTGAATTAAAGCTCAAGAGCATAGAAGGGCAACCTCGGATAAAGGAAAAGCTAAAGTCACGGAATAGCCAAACCGAAATTTTCAGAAAGATACAAGGTAAGTTTTGAGTAGTTGCCTTTAGTATAAAATTTATGATGCCTTGATATGTGTATATTAGATGAATTGTGACCTTTTGATTCTACTTGAATTAAGTTGTGTGATAAATAATCTAAGAATATGTCCTATAGTCAAATGGTCAATACGGGTTAAGCTTGATTAATGAAATGTATGTGTGATATTTATGTATAACTTTTAAAACGAAATGTAAATGATGGTGTTCATATGGAGCTTATATCCGAAGGTAGCAAAAGACTACTAATGTGACATGTTCAATGAGATGTGTTAATATATGATTAAATATGCATGATATTTGATGTGAGTATCTGGGCTTAAAGACCCGCAGGCTATATGCTGGAATTGTATTCGGGTTTAAAGACCCGCAGGCTTCGTGCTGGAATGATATCCGGGCTAAAGACCCGTAGGCTACGAGCTGGTATTATACCGGGTTTAAATTCCCGCAGGCTTGTGCTAGAAATTTGTTTCAAGTTCTAAGACTTGACAAGATTGATGCCAGTAAGTTAAGTAAGATTACGACATTGAATATCCGTGGAAAACCATCGTCGAGTAAGTACTATATATTTAAGATGTTAAGGTACGTATCATGTACTCATATGTGAATTGATTTTAAGTGAATTATTAAAATCAAAGAACGATATATATATGTGTGGATGATTACGGTATCTACGAATAAGAGAATGATCTATTCGGTCGATGTTTGTCATTATATGAAAGTATGTGACTTAAAGTAATTGTATGAGCCATATAGTATAGTGAAATATGTGCTGAAAATTTCTTTGTGTATTCATATATATATATATAGATATTCGGCCAATAGGCTTTATAATTAGTGTACTTGTGTATATTCGGCCAAGTGATTTATAATTAGAATACGAGTTTTGTGATACTTAATGTTCGAATTAAATGACAAGTTTTAATTGTTTGAAATGCTTAAAACTTACTAAGCCTTGAAAGCTTACTCTGTTCCTTATTTCTTTGTTTTATAGATTGTTGATTTTGGCCACCGACTCTGGGATCATCAAATGATTCAACATACTATCGATCTTTTTGGTACAGTTATATTTTGGCCTTGATATGGCATGTATAGGTTAGGCCGGTGATAGTTATGTTTTGTATTGTAAATATTTTGGCCATATGAAAATGGCATTTATAACTTATAAATCAATATGTCTTCAGCTCGATTTCTGTTTATGTTGATTGGTAATGTGAATGAAAAATTTAATGTTTAGCTCGGTAATACCTTTTAGCGTAAAACTGGCGATCGGATTCGGGCTAGGGGTGTTACAGGTGTTGTAATTTTGGTGCATGAAATAGCATGGTTTGGCTACTTATTAATGTATTGAAATGGCATGAAATGTGGTGTTTTAGGTATGCTTGAGAAGGGTGAGAAATGTGGCTTCAACCAAGCCTATTTTCACTCCACACGGGCGTGTGGCTTGACCATGTGCGACACATGGCCTTAAAACACGGTCGTGTGTCCCCTGGGGTAGCCCTTCGAATTAAGTCAGTATACCCTACAGGTTTGGCACAGCCTCGACATACGGGCGTGTCTACTGGCCGTGTGAGACACACAGGCTGACACATGGGCGTGTGGTCGGCCGTGTGACCCCAGTCAGTAGCCCCTCCAGATTTCCACGGCCAAGGCACACGGGCGTGTGGTCGGCCGTGTGACCCAAGTCAGTAACCCTCCAGATTTCCACGGCCAAGGCACACGGGCGTGTCTTCGGCCGTGTGGTGCAAGTCAGTTTGTATGCCCTGTTTTCACACGGCTTGTGACACGGGCGTGTGACCCCTAAATGCTTGAAAATTTTGAAGTGTTTCCTAAAGTTTGCAAATGTTATCGGTTTAGTCCCGAACCTCTTCCAAGCATGTTTTAAGGTCTCGCAGAGCCTTATAGGGGACATTGTGTTTATATTTGATTGATGTTTATGTGAAGATGGATTTATGTGTGAGAAATGGATGATTTATGTTGTGTTTGATCGGTAATGCCTTGTAGCCCCATTCCGGCGACGGATACAGGTTAAGGGTGTTACAGCTTAATAGTAGTTGTGTTAGCATAGATTCATTAAGTATAGGTGAACCTAATCCATTGTGATGCTTCATACCTGGGTCCAGCAATCATGTCAGGTATGAGGTGTTACACTTATTATCACATACTCTCAGGAAAACTTTGAACCAAAAGTTATCTCCTCGATTCCATGGATCTTATCCAATGGAGGCCAAAATTGGCAAGGTAGCTCATAGGTTGAAGTTGTCTGCTGGAGCACAAATTCACCACACGGTCACGTCTCATGACTCAAGAAACATATAGGTAAGTCTTCTAGTCGACTAGGCCTACCTCATACGGGACTTGATGGGACTCTACCAAAGAAACCAGTTCATGTTTTGGACCGAAGGATGGTTAAGAAGGGCTCACAAGCTGTGACTCAGGTGTTGGTCCAATGTACAAATACATTTACTAAGGATTCAACTTAGGAGGACCTACCAGATCTGGGACAACGTGTTTCAACCTTCAATCCTTGAGGACAAGGATCTTATTTTGGGCAAGACGTAGTTGATATGGAACGATTTATGCAACGACTATTTTGGGTTTTAAGTCCTATTATTTTTGTTTATTTTATTTCTATTATTTATTTTTGTCTAAACGATATGTTTCACCAAGTGTTATAATAAACACTGCGTAGAGGAGCTGGCCTAACGGTCCACTAAATACGGGTTGTACACCTGTTTTGGTTTTCTCTCCTTTCTTATACGCAGCATGCTTTGGATGCTACAATTATGAAATTACATATGAATTGATTTATCCCATCTCTCAATTCTTTCTATTCATTCTCTAATTTTCTTCTCCCTATTCTGTTTTCTATTTCGGAAAATCTACCACATACACACTTCCTTGCTCCCTTTCTTAAGTCATATTCCATGAAAAGCTACTCAAGATCTTCGAATCTTGAAACCCATTTTCGAACCTTAACCCCTCTAATATATAAATCCAGCTGTTGAAACTCCCTGAGTTCGAGGTAGGTTATTCTCCGCGTCGGAATTCCTTTCTTCACCCTCGAGATCGTCCTAAAACATCTTGGAAACCACCAAGTATGTAGCGGAGTGGTCTTCTTTTTTTTTTTTTTTTTGTTTTTTTCGTTGTTGCTTGATGATAAATGATTGTTTGTTTTAGGGGCTATGTGAGTTTGAAAGATGGTGATGGGTGAAGCAATGGAGGGTAAGGGTGGATAGGTTGTGGGTGTCGGTGAGGTCAAGAGTGGGTTGAGGGGACAGCAACGATGACCGTGGGTTGGTGGCGAGAATGTGAGTTTGAGAGTTGAAAGAGACAGTGGTCAAAGAACCGGTGGAGTTATGATGGTGGTGATAGTAGTGGTGAGGATGAAAGGAAAAAGATGGTGGTGCTACCAGGGGGCTTGGTAGGGATGAGATTGTAAGTGATTGTTGGCATTTGGGTTATTTTGTAGTTTACCAAAAATAAAATAAAGTAAAAAAAAAAGAAAGGGTTATAATTTGTTTAAATTACATGGCGAAGAAATGGAAGCAATATTAGTATTTAACGACGCAATTTGTACTATATCTAATTTCTATTACACCTTTAACGGTAGTTAATGGCACAATGATAAACTATTATAAATCGATAATGTTAATAACCAAATCATAACAATTAAAATATTACTGACGAAAGCGTAAACTTAAACAAACATAACTATTTTTCAATTTAACCTGTTCTAAAAGAAACTTTCATGTAAAATAAGAAACAATCACAGTCGGAGAAGTTCATAGTGCGGCAACTGGCAAGCCACATTAATAGACATATCAGCATTTTAATATTACTAGTATTTTATATCGAGAGCATTCATATTTATATTTTTATTATTTAATAAAAATTTATTTCGTAATTATTATTAAAAATAATTAATATAAAAATAGAAGACTTTCAAATCATAATTTAAGTAATTATACAATATTAAAAAATATATATGTATAATGTTTAAAAAACAAACATACCGTGTGGATTTATACTTTTTATTCTTCAATCTTAGTTTTTTTAAATCTCTGCAAAATTAATTTAAATTAAGTTAATGATATCATCAAAGGATTAAATAATAATGTTACTTTCAGTTATAAAATAAATGTTTTATATTTATTTGTCTTGTAGTAACACCTATTTGTATACTGCATTTTTTGTGCATATCTATTTTTGTGTTTTTGTCACCTGATAATAGAATTAATCTCAATTTAAATTAAAAATAATTTAAAATAATAAGATATTGCTTATAGTTTAAATTATAGTGAAAGTGTAATTGAAGCTGAACTATAACTCTTATTATGAGTTTCAATAAAGGTTAATATACCATTTGGTTCTTAAGTTTGGCTTTAATGTTTAATTTGGTATCCGGATCAAATGACATCATGTAACCTAATGAATATTTGACATATATGTTGTAGAGAAAAATCTAGGTACTTTATTGGGAAAAAAAAAACTAAAGTACCAAATTAAATGTCGAAGCTAAACTTAGGTACTGAATTCTCAAGTACCTAAGTGAACATTCAAGTTAAACTCAAGTACTGAATTAGGACAAAAAAAACTTTATGTACCAAATTAAACATTAAAGCTAAACTTAAGTACGAAATAGTATTTTAATCCTTTGAATAAAGATAAAACAACTCTATCTTGAAATATTAGGTAAATATCTTAAAATTTAAATTTCAAAAAATAAAAAATATATTTTTTGAGAATTGAAATTAAAGTTTAATTCAATTTGGACATGTAAACTAATAATAGATAAAATTAATTATAATTTTAATGTATTAATATTAACGAATTAACTATTCGTTTTTAAATTTAATGTTAGAAAAATCTTTTTTTTTTTGTTTTAATGTTTAAAATTATTTTTAACATTTTATATTTATTTTTTTCTAATTTAAAACCAATATCTATGTTATTAAATCTTTTTTTTTTTTTTTTGAAAATGCTTAAAGTGTGGAATATTATTTATAATGATATCTTACTTTTAACTGATATATAATTGTATTGCTAATTAAAATATAACTAATTTAAAATAATATATATTATTAATAACTAGTATACTCAATTGTGTAATCTAAGCTAATAATTTTTTTAAAAAAATAAAATTATTATTTATATGATTTTATATATTATTACCAATTAATTATAGTACTTATTCTTAGGAAATTGATTTCAATTTTAAATCAATTGTATCATTCAGATCAATAAAAAAATCTATTATTTTAAAAAATAAAAACTTATTTTTTAATGTCA
Organism: Gossypium anomalum; assembly: GCA_025698475.1. Lineage (NCBI taxonomy): Eukaryota > Viridiplantae > Streptophyta > Magnoliopsida > Malvales > Malvaceae > Gossypium > Gossypium anomalum. Next base: position 73,353,389 of record CM046968.1, read on the forward strand.
ATTTAGTAATATAATGAACAATAAAGGGTATTCTTATCAATTCAAAATTTTCTTTAAACCCATACTTATAATATATATATATATATATATATATATTATAGATAAATAAATAAATAATATCTACATTTTTCTTTTCCCTGTTTACTTGTTTTAAGAATTTAGTTGATAAATAAATGTTTTTTTTAGACATAGAAAACAGAAATTTAATTAAGTTATATGATACTTAAATAATTTAATATAATGATACATGAAACATAAATCTTAAATGCATTTTAAATAATTACTATAAATTACCTATAAAATTTATTATATATAAAATATTTTAAAAAATTAAATATAATAAATAGGATTTAAATAATTTAATATAATGATAAATAATGTTTAAATAATAAAATATATTTTAAGTAATTAATATAAATTATTTGTAAAATTAATTATATAAAATATTTTTTTAAATTAAATATAATAATAAATAAGATTTATATAATTAACTATAATGATATTTCAAAATTTTAATATAATCATGAAATATTTAAATAATTTAATATATAAAATATAAATTAATCTAATCTTTATATACTTTTCAAATAGTTAATATAAATAAAATATTTTTATTATTTTCATGACCAAATGCAAAAGCCTAAAAACAAAAGTAACTAAATCCCAACTTTTACATTTTGGTGGAAAATTACTTTTTGATCTTACTTTTAACTCTAAAAGACAAGTATTCTTCATTACTCCCATAGCTCGAAAGAACTTTTAGCTAGAATTTCATCCACCCAATGGAGACCCTAACTAGCGAACTACCCAACTATGGCCAACCAAGAGAACCCGCCCATTTTACTTAAGCTGGCTTCGATTTCAAGGAGCATTGAAAACTCGGAACAAGAAATCTAACCTTATATTTAGTTAGTTAAAAATAAAGGAGAAGAATGGAAGGGAAAAAAGTGTTAAAGAAAAAAGAAAAAAAAAGAAATATTTATTTTTTATTTGGATAACTAAAACTAATAAAAGAAAGAATGTAACGGCCCGAAAGTTAGTGACGTCGGAAAACGCAGTTTTAGGACCTCGACTTTGTGAATTGAAGTTATAAATATTTTATTAAGTATTTACAGAAGTTATATTATAGGCGTATTGAGTTTTGGATAGGTAATTTTATCGACTTAGTGACTAATTAAGGTTTAAGGACTAAATTGTAATAGTAATAAAAGTATAATTTATAGAGAATTGTTTATTAGAAACAAGAAGCAAGGGTCAAAATAATAATTAAGCCATTTCAATATGTATAGTGGAGTTGATTTCATTAAAATTTTAGTAAAAAGAAAATAAAAATAAATGAAAGTTTATGGAATTATTTTAACTTAGTGGAGAGAAAGAGAAACATTATTCTCTCTTCATCTTCTCAAAGCCGAACCTCCATACCTTGGAGGATAAAATAATTTGGCACTTCGGGGTTTGACATTGAAGCTTAAATTGGTGAGTTCAATCTAGTCATATTCTTGTATTTTTGGAATATGGGAGCTTGATCTAGTTAATTCGTGTAGTATTTTTTGGAACTGTTAAAGTTTTAGAATGATGTCATTGATGAATCTTTGAAGTTTTAGGTATTAAAAGGATAGATTTTAAGCTTAGGAGTGAAAAAAGGCTAAATTGTGAAGTTAATTTGTAGTTTTGTGCAACAGGGACTAAAATGCATAAATTCTAAAATTTGTGGTAGAAATGAGAAATATGAGATCTTAAAAGGACTGTAGTGGAATCGGCTTGAATATTTGAGTTTTAAATTGAATATTTTGTTAGTCTCGATTTTTAGGGACTAAATTGAATAAATTTCAAAATGTGTATGACTTTACAATTGATTGTGAATTGAGTTGGAAAGTAATGTTATGCATGGTTGCATTAATATTTGTAGCTAAAGATGATGCGGGAGCTTCAAAAGGAATGGGAAAAGCGAAAATCGGCTACAAGTAATTCGAGTTTCAATAAGTGTTTCTATGGATTAACACTTAATTTTTGTATTTTCTACAATATCAAACATTATTTTCTACTACAATAAACTGTGAATGGTTAGTAAAGTGAATTGGAACAATTGAAATTGAGTGTTACGATAAATACCAAAATGAATAGATGTATTATTATGGATAGAATTATATTTGTTATTGGGTACGATTTGGATAGAAATGTTTCGAGGATAAAATCAAAATATGAAAATGTATTGATTTGAGTAATTCGATAAGATATGTAGATGATCGGCGTGCTAGTGGACTAGACTTGATAATGTCATTGTCACCAGGCAACCCGGGATGGCAGGTCATCGTTGCTGAGCAATCTGAGGTGGTAAGCCATCGTCTCCTGGCAACCTAGGGTGACAATTCATTGTTGTCGGGCAATCCAAGATGACATAAAAGAATTAAAGAGCCATCGTTGCCGGGCAGTTTGAGATTGTAAGCCATTGTTTTCGGTCAACCTGGGGTGGCAATCCGAGATGACAGATTGAAAGGAGTTAAATCGAATTCACAAGTTGGGAATTTCAATAACGTATAATACAGTGTAATGCTTCTAAATATGAAAGGAAATGATAGGTGACCAACGATTCACGTTGAAGACTTAGTAGTATGAATTTTAAATCTTGATCCAAGTTAATATTCCCCATGCTATTTAGATTTTAAAAAAAGTGCTTTGAATTACTTGCTTATTGTGTAATTCACTTTCTATATGTAGGATAGATATTACCTACGTTCGTGTTTTACTTCAGCATCCAGCCGAAACCCGAGACTTCTTAAAGATTGTGTAACTTCCCCAAACTAACCTAAGAGTTATGACTGAATTTTGAATTTCACATCGATCACCGAAATAGCCTAGAAGTAACAAGCGAATTCTCATAAACTTGTTTTCAAAGCATTTGTTTATTTTCTGGAAAACAGTAGTGGGCATTTTTTTATTTTTTAAAAAAAAATTAAATTTTCCAAGTTTATTTAAGATTTCAATTAAAAATATTCTCATTAAATTTAAAAACATATTACATATTTGACCATTAATTGTTATTCAGAGTTTCCAAAAATCCGATTTTGCAATGGAAAAATCAGTGTTCACAATTTGTTACTAAAACCATAATTACTAATTTTAATGGCCAATTATTAATTCAATCTGTTATTTAACTTATCTAATTCTTAACGTTCATGCATGTAATAACTAAATATATCTCGAGAATCAATTCCATGCCACAATTCATAAAATAAATTTTTACAAACAAAATAAATAAAAATATACAATTAAATACTTTATTTAATAAAATCGAGATGAGACCTCCAAATTGACAAATCCAAGCCCTAACCTTACGGACTACCTGAAAAAAATGTTAAACTAATGGGATGAGCTTAAAAAGCCCAATGTAAGTCTTAATCAAAGGTAAACAGAGTATGCAGAACTTACAAGTCATGTAAGAAACCTATTTAACAATTGAGCATAAAAGCAAACAGATTATCGATAATTACAATAGTACAAAAAATCCACAGAATCAAGGTGCTTCCAACAATTATGCATATGCATGCTCAAGAATGGCAATGCAAAAAGATCCTACGCATCCATCCAGTACACACCACAAGCTCCCCAGAACCCGTCTACCAAATCACTAAAACAATTAGGAGTCGTACCTTGGTGTGGATAAACCACCAATAACAGTTTGCAGGCAAGCTACCAGTAATGTGGGCGATCCACTAGAAATGCAGATAAACTGCCAGTAAATTGCAGTAAACCGCCAAAAAAGCAAACAAGTTGCCAAAAAGATACAGACAATGTTGCCAATGTTGTGGCCAAGCCACCAATATCCAATACCTCCTATAATACTTTGGTGCATTGCACTGACAACAATATTACGAACTTAAATACTGCCAAAACTCCATGGAACTCCTCCGTCACCCATCAATCAAAATTTCCATGCAATGCAATATGATATGCCATGACTGAAACACAATCATGCATGACAGAAATAGTTGCAGTGTATAACAATGGCATCTTTATCATGCTTTCGGCAACAATTTTAGTGTATGACTTGCCCACTTTCAGTCAATCGATCAATGGTATCAATGGTATGTAGCAAACGAACAATGTATAATATAGTCAAAGCATACTTAATATGCAATTCAAGCAGTGTCACAGAGAGTCACATGTTATACATGCAACCAATGAACAATAACAATTTTCATAATATACAATATAATGCACATCACAATCATGCATATAATCAACCCTAATAAAGGCAAATCATTTGACAATCACATATGACAATTTCGCATTCAGGTGATCCCAAACAGGACCTTTAACATTCAACCAAATTACTTGATACATACCTTGCTCGACATTTCCCTAATTTGACTTTAGGCTATTTGGCCATGCCCAAACCAACAAGCTTAATTTATTAATTATTAATACATAATATCAAATACAAATAGTGCACACAAAGGTAAGATTCACACTTCACATTCGACATGCATCAAAATGAAATACACGTGTATTTGGTTTCCCCTCTTGTAGGGTACACACATAATTTGGCCAAATACCAAACAAAAGTATCAATCAGACAACTCTCAAAGACATATCAACATTCGACCAAATCAAACAAGAAGTACTCACATACACAATTCACATTTAACTAAGTCTCACACCTGAACCACGCAAGTTCGTAGCCCAATCACTAATCCACAATTTTCCCCGACTCAAGACCGAACGAACCTAATCATACAACATGGATAAAAAAAGGTTATAATCATCCTAAAATACCTTTATGGGGTTCATCCAATTAGTATTACATAAGCAACACTTCAAATCCAACTTCAGTAAATAAACGTACACTATTTCACTACTAAACAGAAATGTAAATTAAGTTTGCTGACACAGTTGATCCGACTAGTTTGGATTCAATCCTTCAACATGAAAAACATCAAAAATTAGTAAGTAAAAAATAATTGATTAAGGCATTAGAGGCATTCTTCCATAACAGAAAAGTAATGAGAAAGAAAGCGGTGTTAGATCACTACTGAAATAGTAGTTGTGCTTCATGATTTCTAAATCCAAGATGATGATTTAAATGAAATTGGATGCACACTTAAATGGCAACATTATGGGTTATTTTAACTAGGGAAAAGTGAAGAAAAGGGCAGCAAGGATGTGCAGCATATGGAAAGAAAAATAGCAGTCTCCTTTGGTGTTTCTAATGGGCGGTGTAACACCCTAACCCGTATTCGTAGCTGGAATAGGGTTACGAGGCATTATCGATCAATCACAACATAAATCATACATTTTCACATAAACATCAATCAAATATAATCACAATGTCCCTTATAAGGCTCTACAAAACCTTAAAACATGCTTAGAAGTGGTTCGGGACTAAACCAATAACATTTGCAAACTTTGGGAAACTTATAAAATTTTCAAGCATTTAGGGGTCACACGCCCGTGAGAACAGGCCGTGTGCCTCACACGGCCACCAGACATGCCCGTGTCTCAGACCATGTGAAAACAGGGCATACATACTGACTTGCACCACACGGTCGGAGACACGCCCATGTGCCATGGCTGTGGGAAATCTGGAGGGGTTACTAACTTGGGTCACACGGCCAGCCATACGCCCATGTGCCAGCTCGTGTGCCACACACGGCCAGTAGACACGCCCGTGTGTCTAGGCCGTGCCAAACCTATAGGGTATACTGACTTAATTCAAAAGGGTACCCTAGGGGACACACGGTCGTGTACCAAGGCCATGTGTCACACACGATCAAGCCACACGCCCTTGTGCTCAACCATGTGGAGTGAAAATAGGCTTGATTAAAGCCACATTTCTCACCTTCCTCATGCATTCCTACAACAAGACATCAATACATTTATAGGCATCCAAAACATCATCAACTCATGCACATTTCATACCATAATAATACTAGTCAATTCAATACACATTTACTACTCCAATCATATTGATTTCATATGCCAAAACAACAAGTCATAACCTTAACTTCTATAAGCATTTGCTCACCATCTTACTAACTATTTTATGTCTTATAACATACCATTTCATCATCAATATACCAATCCACAATATGCCATGACAATCATACCAAAACACATGGTATTTAATACAACACATTTCATTTGCCAAACTCATAACTTAAGCCAACTTAAATGGCCAAATACACACCAACGTTTGCGTCATATACAAGCCAAATCTCATGGCTATATCATAATTCAAAACATATCATCATATCTCTAGCCTATACATGCTATATACCATATTTACAAAGCACCAAAAGTACCAACAAGTTGATCGATAGTGGACGATGTTCCTGATGATCCTCGATGTCTGAGCTAGCCTCGATAATCTATAAAATAGGGAAAGAACACACAAAGTAAACTTTAAAAGCTTAGTAAGCTATATACAAATAAAGTCATCATATGAATATTTGCATATCAATTCAAATATGCTAAGCATAGCTAAACACATACAAGTTCACAAACCTTTCTCATTGTACACGTATTCAATATCATAATTGAATTCATCAAATACTTCCCTTTTCAATACTTGTATGAATCTTGTGCGTACCTGAGTTACTTAACTCATTAACACATTCTTTCTTGACTTAAATTTGCTCGTTAAACCATTCAAAATCCTTAAGGATACTCAAAAATCACATAAAGCTCGTACAATGCCATATCCTAGATATCGTCTTACATGTTATCACTTATCGACGCCATTGTCCCAAGCAGGGTCTTACACGAAATCGAATAACAATGCCAATGTCCCAGACATGGTCTTACATGTAATCACATCTCGGTAATCCTAATGTCATGATATTTGTATCCTATACTATTTCTAAGGTTTGTACGGGACATTCAAATGTCGTAACTCTATCGATTCTTGCTCGCATTTGCTCGTTCAACATTCATATCAATTGAATGACAATTAAACATGTATAATTCAATTTAAAGACATTTATTTGCATATGAACTTACCTCATATTAGGGATTGACGTATCGGGTCAACTATAAAACAACTTTCGATTTCCTCCGATTTAAACCTGATTTCTTTCTTTCAGGATCTATATGAATTCAAAATTAACTCATTTATTCATCGATTCATTCAATTTCATCCAAAAATACCTATTTAGGCATTTTTGCACTTTAGCCCCTAAAGTTTCACATTTATTCAATTTAGTCCTTATTTCAAAAATAAACAAAATTCATACAATTTCATTACACCCAAGCCTAGCTAAATTTCATGTAGGTCCCTCCCAAAACTTTCATTTATTTCACAATTTAATCCTATTTAGGCATTTTCATTAAAAATCATTTTACCAAAAATGTAAAACTGTCAACAAATATTCATTTTTCATCATCAAACCATCAAAAGCTCAAGCATTCATCAATGGAACTTCACAAAATCATCTACACTTTCAAAAATTAAAGCATGGGCTAACTAGAACTCAAAGCAACGATCTCAAAAACATAGAAATCATCAAAAATCGAGCAAAAATCACATACCTAATAAGCTATCAAAGTGTCGAATTTAAACAAGCTTCATGCCCTAGTTTTTCTTATCCAATTTTGGTTGTAAACAAAGATGAATGAATCTATTTTAACTTTTGTTTTTATTTAAATTTAACTTAATTACAAAATAACATAATTACCCTTAATGATTAAACATTAAAATTCCACTAACTATAGGCATAATTGTCCATCCATTATTCAAATGGTTTAATAACATCATAAGGACTTCATATCTAATAAACCATAGCTAATAAACACTTTTAACTTATAGCATGCTACTTTTACATTTTACGCGATTTAGCCCTTTCGTCAAATTAAGCACTCAAACGCTAAAATTATTTCACAAAACGTGCAAACATATATAATCACATGCTATAAACACAAAAAATAATATTAAAATAATTTTTTGACCTTGTATTTCTGGTTCTGAAACCACTGTTTTAATTTAGCTAAAACCGGGCTGCTACGGGCGGCAACACCAAAAAAGTTGGCAGCAAAGGGGGTTGTTTTGTGCAACATTAAGGACGTTAAATGAACAACAAAGGAGGAAATATCGATGACCAAAACAGCATCCAAAGAGGCTAGTAAAATGCTGGAAAATAGAAGCAAGTCGAAGAAGGAAATAGATGCAAAGTGAAGACTTTTGGGGCAGCAGCGCAAGAGAAAAATCAACAACAAAATGGGCTACAATGGTGTTATTATAAAATAATTATTGAGTAATGAATGATAATTGTATCTCTTGGTTTAACATTTCATTTTTTCATTGTATCTTTTGAAAAAAAGTATCTCTTGGTTTAATATTGAATTTTTTTCATTCATTGTCTCTATTCACTCTTGTCTATTAATTTTTCAACAAATCTCTTCATTCATTTCCTCTCTTCTATATAAAGACAAGTTAGGAGATTTCAAAAACATATCATCAAAGCTATCAATATCAAAAATTCCTTCTAAATTCATTTCTCCTGGAAATAGAGAAAGACAAGACTGTGTTCGATTGATCATTGTTGTTGTGCTACTACTGTGATCGTTTGTTGTTGTATCCTAGGAGAAAAATGTCTAACGTTACTCAAAACACCAAGGAGATGACGAATCTATCTTAAAGAAACTGTTTACACAGGCCTCGACAAAACTCTTCTTCTAATTTTTAACTTTGTTCGATTACAGGTATTATGTTGTGTTACTGCTCGATTACAGGTATTCTACTATGTTGCTGCTACTGCATTATATTGCATTGTCATTGTTACTGACATATTAATACTACATACGATATCAGATTTTCTTATAGCTGTAACATCAGATTAATTGTTGTAGTTTTAATCTAAGGCGTACAGCTTACCACCATAACTTATTTAAGATTGGTTTATACTTCTGCTTCATATTTTAATTTATTTACAGATTCTAGTTCTTTATTCTGATTACAAAAAAAATGTCTCATACGTCAAACAACTCATCCAATTCAAAAGTTGTGGCGATTGTCGCTGCTCAGGCTCAGGCTACAAGCCAAGCGTACCTTTGATTATGAGTCACAATGAAAAGCCTACGAAATTCACTGGAGAGAATTTTAAAACATGGCAACAGAAAATATTATTCTATTTGACCATGTTGAATATGGCAAAATTTTTGAATGATGATCCTCCTATTTTTAGAGAGGATAGGAAGATGCTATTATCGCCTTCAACATTGCCGAAGCATGGAACAACTCAGATTTCCTATGTCGCAACTACATTCTGAATAGTTTATCTAATGAACTTTATGAAGTATTCAGTATCAAAAAAATAGCTAAGGAATTATGGGAATCACTAGACCATAAATACAAAACTGAAGATGTTGATGCTAAGAAATTTTTAGTTGCCAAGTTCTTAAACTTTGTAATGGTTGATTCTAAAGCTGTTGTAAATTAGGTGTAGGAATTCCAACTGATCATTCATGGTATTCTCACAGAAAGGATGGAGATAAGTGAATCCTTTCAGCTAGCAGCCATTATTGAAAAACTTCCCCCTACTTGGAATGGCTTTAAGAACTATCTTAAGCGTAAGAGAAAGGAAATGATGGTGGAAGATCTGATTGTCAAACTTTGAATTGAATAAGACAATCTAGGTGCAGTTAAAAGGCTAAATAAAGAAACCAATCCTAACTTTTTCAAGGCAAATGTAGTGGAAGTCAAGGACTCCAAGAAAAGAAAACATTCTCAGACTGGGTACAAACTAGGACCAAAAGGCGGAGTTTTCAAGAAGCCAAAATTCCAAGGAAAATGCTTTAATTGCAAAAATATGGGACACAAGTCATCCGATTGTAGGCTTCCAAAGAGGGTCAGAACAAACAAGGCCAACGCTATGGAAAATATTTCTAAGGAAGTATCTAATCTTGATCTCTACGCTGTGATTTCTAAAGTCAACTTGGTTGATTCAAATCTAAGAGAATGGTGGCTTGATACTGGTGCCACACATCATATTTGTTGTGACAAGGAATCCTTTGTTGAGTTGGTTCCTTGTAAAAAATGGGAGAAACTCTATATGGGCAACGCTGCAACTTCTAAGATTAAGGGGAAAGGCACTGTGATTTTGAAGTTGACTTCTGGAAAATAGTTGAAACTTCAAAATGTGTTGTATGTGCCTAACATACGCAAGAATCTTGTCTTTGAGACCCTCCTCAGTATGCTTGGCTTTAGGATGGTATTTGAATCCCAAAAGTTAGTTTTGTCAAAATGGGGAACATTTGTGGGAAGGGGATATGTATTAAATGATATGTGGAAACTCAATGTTATCTCTGTAAAAGCTATGAATAAGAATAATGATTTTTCTTCTGTTTATATGCTTGAGTCATTTGATTTATGGTATAGTCAAATCAGACATGTTAATTCTAATACATTACATAGATTAATTAACTTAGAGCACATTCCTTCATTTCATATTAATTATAATCATAAATGTGAAACGTGCGTTGAGGCAAAACTAACAAGGTCTTCATTTCAATCTGTTGAAAGAAATAATGAATCACTTGATCTAATACATAGTGATATTTGTGACTTAAAGTTTATTCAAACTAGAGGAGGGAATAAATATTTTATTACCTTCATTGATGATAGCACAAAATATTGCTATGTATATTTTCTTAAAAGCAAAGATGAAGCTATAGAAAAATTTGTTCTCTATAAGCAAGAAGTTGAAACCCAACTTAATAAAAGAATTAAGAGGGTGAGAAGTGGTCGTGATGGTGAATATGTTGAACCATTTGGCAAATTTTATGCACAACATGATATTATTCATGAAGTGACACCACCATATTCTCCTCAATCCAATGGAGTAGTGGAGCATAAAAATCAAACCCTAAAAGAAATGATGAACGCAATGCTAGGAAGTCCTGGGTTGTGACAAAACATGTGGGGGGAAGTTATTTTATGAACGACTTACTTTTTAAATAAGGTGCCCCGTAAGAAAAAGAACAAAACACCATATGAGTTATGGAAGGGTAGGAAACATTCCTACAACTACTTGAAAGTGTGGGGGTGTCTTGCAAAGGTAATGATGGTTCCTTTGCTAAAGCAAATGAAAATAGGTCCTAAAACGGTAGATTTTATTTTCATTGGTTATGCATATCAGTTTCTTGTATATGAATCAAAGAATCCTAAAATTCACAAAAATACGATATTGGAATCTAAAAATGCCTCATTCTTTGAAAATAAATTCCCTTGTAAGACTGGAGAAGATGGGTCAAGTTCAACAAAACAAGCAGAAAATATTGATAGTGAAAACTTTCAACAAGAAGTTGAAGTCAAGGTAGAACTAAGAAGTAAAAAGGTAATGTAATAGCCCGTTTTCAATGAAATCGGAACAGTGGTTTTGGGACCACAAATCTGAGTTCGAAAGAAAAAATTATTTTAAAATTATTTTATGGTCTATGGTATGATAGGAATATCGTATAAAAATTTTGTTAAGAAAATTTTACCTATTACATGTTTAATTGATAAAAGGACCAAATTGCATGAAATGCAAAAGTTGAGTTCTAGTAGCTATAAGTATCAAATAGTTATGGAATTCAAAATCTGAGGTCCTTATATGGCAAATAGACCATTAAAAGGAGTTAGTAGATAAGTATGATGATTCATCCATGGAAAATTAAAGAAGAAAATGACTAAATTGGAAAGATGAAATAATAAAAGATGATATTTTTATTAAATAAGAAATATCATCATTTTATATCATCTTTCCCAAATTAAAGACATAGAAACCCTAGATGTGGGTGTTGAACGCAAGCAAGCTATTTTGGCTTAATTAGGTATGTTTTTTTGTTCTGTTTTTAGTATTTTTCATGTTTCCGATATCGTAATAGCTTAATTTAGTTATCTTGGGGATTTATTTGCAAAGTTATGAAGGTATTAAAGTTTTGCCATGGATGAGTATGCATGAATTATGAAGTTTTATGGTAGAAAATGAAAGGTTGTTGATAGATAAACAACTTTTTGTAAAGGGAATTTTGATGAAATTATAATTTAGGGACTAAATTGAAAATATGTGAAATTTATGGAAAAATTTTGCATTTTATGAAATACGTGGGCTGCTAATGTTATATGTAAAAATCAGTCAGGCTTGGAATAAGAATTAAGTTGCATGAATTTCATTTTTCGAGCCTAGGGACGAAATCAGAATTAATTAAAAGTATAGGGACAAAATGGTAATTTTGCCTAAGATGTGAATTGGATTGAATTGAGTATGAATTGTATTAAATTGATGTTAAATTCATTCATATAGATCCGGATAGACCAAATACGGGGTTAGATCGAGGAAAAAAAGTGTCGAATTAGTAGAATTTTGCATACACGAACAATTATCGAGGTAAGTTCGTGTAACTAAATTTTGTATATTTATATGTTTGAATTGAATGTTGTATATGTGAATGGTGTAAATGCCATATATATGAAATTGATCACATATCCGATAATGTCTGACAAATATAAAGTCTCGTTTGAATAAATAAAATTCGTTGAATATTGGGTTATCGTATTAGTTGTGGTCCTGTATATGTTGCGGACACACCATAGCTCAAAAGAGCGACCCGTTACTAACCCTCTCGAGCTTCTCGTTATATGGTTCTTACGAGCTTCCCGTTAATAGCTCTTCAGTACATCCTGATCGGTTGTGATCCTGCATGTGTTGTGGACACACCGCAGCTCTTATGAGCGTCCCAATATATGGCTTTTCAGAGTTTCCCGATTAAAGGCTCTTTGTAAGCTTCCTGATTAATGGCTCTTTGGAGCTTCCCGATATGGCTCGCTTGAACTTCCTGACATATGGCTATCCGGAGCTTCCTGATTAATGACTCTTCAGAGTTACCCATTATTGGCTCACATAAGCTTCCTGATTATGGCTCTTATGAGCTTCCCGTTATACAGCTCGAATAAGCTTCCCATTATATGACTCGAGAGAGAGATTTTCTCATTTATGTGCTCACATGAGCATTCCCGAATGTGAATTAACAGATTACAGATTTGTACACTTTGAGTGTACTACCCGGGTATCCATCGATAATTTAAATTATTCAACGGACAAAATCCTGATATGAGAAAATAAATGAATTCAAAGTGAATCATTACCTATATATACATGAATTATATGGAATTGATATATGAATACAAGAAGTAGAAAGCTATAAACATGGAAACTTGATATTGTTGAGCTCATACATGTTCCTTGACATTTATATGAAATATGTTTCTAACATGATTGATAAGGATATGTGCTAGGGCTTTTAGCTATCTTGCTTGAATATGCTTTATATGCTTACCTTAATTTTGATTAAATGGTAAGTTAAAATTTCATGTTATACGAACTTACTAAGCATTAAATGCTTACTCTGTTTTGTTTCCTCTATTTTATAATAATTCGAAAGCTCAACTTGGTTGCAAGTTGGTCGTAGCAACATCACACTATCCCTCAGCTCATTTCGGTATAATTAATAAATTACTTTTGGTTATAATGGCATGTATAGGTTAAATTAGGCCATTAATGGCATATATGTGATTTTGGTTGTAACTAGCCATTGGAATGGCTTGTGATAGATATGATTTGAAGAGTATATAAGAGTCTATACATGGTTGATATGTGTTTGAAATGGATGAGTGATGGAAATCATATGGACAAATTGATGAATGGATAAAATGGCATATTTAGTACAAAGATGTTGTTATATGTATTAGATTAATTTGATAAAAATGAAAACTTGGTCATATGTATTAATATGTCATATATGATACTTGGTATTGGCTTGATTTGGATGTATTATATAGGCTTGAGAATATGTTTAAGTGTTTATATAGGTGGAAGGCGAAATTGGGTGAGAAATATGGCTTGGAAATAGCCCTATTTCATCCACAGGGCAGGGACACGAGCGTGTGTCTCAGCCGTGTGTGACACACGGCCTAGCACATGGGCGTGTGTTTTGGCCGTGTATCCTCTGCATCTTAAAATTTTCAATATAGAATGCTCAAAATTGATCACACGGCCTAGTACACGAGCATGTGGCGTGGCCGTGTAACCCCTGCACTTATTTAATGTAAATTTTTATGCTCACACGGGCGTGTGACTTGGCCGTGTGACATAAGTCAGAGAGTTACACGGGAACAGACACGGGCTAGGATACAGCCATGTGCCCTATTTTGAATGCCCACACGGCCTGTGACACGGGCATGTCCCTTGGCCGTGTGAGCCACACGGCCTGGCTACACAGGCGTGTGTCTCCTGCACCTAGGAAAAATTTTAAAGTTTTTCGAAAAATTCTCTAAGTGCCCGGACTAGTCCCGACTTATTTCTAATGCGTATTTTGAGCCTCGATGGTTCATATAAGGGACAATATGATTGATTTTAATTGATTTCTGATATGAATGAGAAATGATATGAAATGTTTGTACTTGATCTGTAAACTCCAGTAATGCTCTGTAACCCTGTTCTAGCGACGGATATGGGTTAAGGGTGTTACAGGTAAGGGTGGAAAAGTCCTTTGGATATGATTTTCTAACCTATATGCCAGAAACTGAAGCTCAAACTTATAGTGAAGCTATATGCTCATCTAAAAGTATTTTTTGGAAAGATGCTATCAAGAGTGAAATTGATTCCATCATGAAAAATCATATATGGGAATTAGTGGATCTACCTTTGTGATTTAAACCACTAAATTCTAAATGGATTTTCAAACGAAAAATGAAAATAGATGGAATAGTTGATAAGTATAAGGCCAGATTGGTTATAAAAGGTTATAGACAAAAGGAAGGCATTGATTACTTTGATACATTTTCTCATGTATCAAGAATAACTTCTATAAGGATGATACTTGCTATTGTCGTTTTGCGGAATCTAGAAGTTCATCAAATGGATGTTAAGACAGCTTTTCTAAATGGAGATCTTGATGAGGAGATTTACATGGATCAACCTGAGGGTCATGTAGCTCTAGGGCAAGAAAGAAAAGTTTGTAAATTGGTAAGATCTTTATATGGACTTAAGCAAGCACCAAAGCAGTGGCATGAAAAGTTTGACAGTGTCATGATATCAAATGAATTTAAAATTAATGAGTGTGACAAGTGTGTGTATGTCAAAACCACTATTGATAGATATGTAATTCTACGTTTATATGTTGACGACATACTCATTGTTAGAAGTAACAATGAATTGGTAAAATGTACCAAAAACTTATTAAATTCAAGATTTTATATGAAATATATGGGACTTGTTGACGTGATATTAGACATCCAAATCAAAAGGTCATTTGTAGGTCTCATATTGACTCAATCACACTACATAGACAAGATTCTTAATAAATTTGGCAAGGATGATTTTGGTGTAGCCAGAACTCTGATAAATATAAATCAATATCTATCCAAAAACAAAGGTGAAAGTATTGACCAAGTAGAATATGCAAGAGTCATAGGCAATCTAATGTACCTTATGAGTTGCACTAGACGTGATATTGCTTTCACTGTAAGCAGTTTAAGCAGATTCACAAGTAATCTAAGGGAGAACCACTGGAAAGCAATTGTGAGGGTACTGAGATATCTCAAATATACTCAAAACTATGGATTACATTAGTCCAGAGATCCTGCTATGTTAGAAGTATTCTCCGATGCTAGTTGGATATTTGATATTCAAGATAGCAAAGGCACAAGTGGTTATATTTTCACATTAAGATGAGGAGTTGTGTCATGGAAATCCTCAAGGCAAACGATTATAACCAGATCCACAATGGAATATAAGTTGGTAGCTCTAGATAAATCTGGAGAAGAGGTAGAATGGCTACTAAACTTTTTAGAGGATATTCTTGAATGGCCAAAGCCTGTGCCCATAATATGCATATATTGTAATAACCAAGTAACAATTGGTAGAGCACAGAACGTAATGTATAATGGTAAGTCAAGACACATGTGTCGTCGACACAATATCGTTAGACAATTGATCTCAACTGGAGTTATGTTTATTGATTTTGTAAGATTAATAGATAACATTGCGGATCCACTAACCAAAGGGTTAAACCGAGATCAAGTTGATAAAACATAGAAAAGAATGGGACTAAAGCCCATGAATATTTAAGGCGCTATGTGAAGGAAAACCCAACCTAGTTGATTGGAGATCTCAAGATCTAGGTTCAATAGGACAACCTACTTGTATAAACCTTGTGAGGTCACTATGGGGGTACTTATCCCGAGTCCATTCCTATAATGAAAATAGTGATTAAAATGTAGAAAAGGTTAAGCAATGCTTTTAATGACCATTGTCTGCTTCGGTGAAACGGACAATATAAGTCACCTATGTGAGAGTGAAGTGGGGCTGCTGCAAGGAGACTATTAAGGCATAATTCTCTAAGCTCTTGTAGAACCAGAGGAGGTTCACAGCCATATGAACAAATCCATGAGAAGCAAAAATATAGTTAGGGAGGTATTTGTGTGAGGAATATCATCGTTTACGCAAACGGCAGAACAGTTCAAAGATTTCACGTCTACTGGTCAGATAGTAAAGTAAATATACTTTTACAAGGGAAGGTTCAAGGGTTGATGCCTACCTATCCTATGCAAATATCGAACGTAGAATCTATCACCTCTTTAAGTCTTTGAGTCTCGTTGGTCCATCAATTTCATCCATGTAGAGGATTGTTGGAAAATAATTATTGAGTGATGAATGATAATTGCATCTCTTAGTTTAATATTGCTTTTTTCCATACAGTTGTATCTTTTGAAAAAATGTATCTCTTGGTTTAATATTGAATTTTTTTTTCATTCATTGTCTCTATTCACTCATGTCTATTAATTTTTCAACAAATCTCTTCATTCATTTCCTCTCCTCTATATAAAGCCAAGTTTGGAGATTTCAAAAACATATCATCAAAACTATCAATATCAAAAATTCTTTCTAAACTCATTTCTCCTGGTAATAGAGAAAGGCAAGATTGTGTTCGACTGATCATTTTTATTGTGCTACTAATGTGATAGTTTGTTGTTGTATCTTGGGAGACAGACGTCCAATGTTACTCAAAGCACCAAAGAGAGGATGAATCTATCTTAAGGAAACTATTTATATAGGCCTCGACAAAATTCTTCTTCTAATTTTTAACTTTGTCTGATTACAGGTATTCTGTAGTGTTACTGCTACTGCATTGTATTGCATTATCATTATTAATGACATATTAATACTACATATGATATCAAATTTTCTTACAGTTGTAATAGCAATAAGAGATTCAGCCAAGAAAGGTGTAAAAAACTTCCAATTCACTAATTCAATTTCTTCGAACCCGATTTTTGAGATGTGACAGTTTGTGCTCTTTTTTCTATATAATTTGGCATATACTTAGGGATGTTATTGTGGAGTTTGTATTGTCTATTTACTTTGAAATTGTCAATATGATTTCTATTAAATGTTACCACTCAGCTTAAGTAAAGTTGTGTCAGTTTGAAAGAAGTAAATGAAATGGGAGAGGTTTTATGTTCATTATATGTGTTTATGAAATTATATGTATGTATATTGAGAAAGTGTTTTGATTATGTTTTGTTTGTGAAATGGTGCCATTATATGGCATATTGGTTAGAAGATTAGAGATGTTTTAAATGGTATGTTGTTAAAATGTTTTTGACGGGTTTTTTAGCAAGAACTCAATGGCCAAAAATGCATTTAGAGTCATTTTTAAGGGTAGGATTGTATCATGCATAAATGACATATTTTTGCACCACACGGCTGTATGTCGTACACGAACAAGTGACACAGCCGTGTGAACTTTGTAAATGATGAACCATATGTAGACACGGTCTCCAATTGTCACATGGGTTGGCTGCATGCCGGTATGATTACTGTAGCTTTGGTCATTTAAGTTTCCACATGATTTCAGTTTGTTACACAGCCCATCCACACAGTCGTGTGAATTTATTTTAAGGTTTGCAAATTTGACCCACACAGCCACAATAAGTTACACAGTCTAGTCACACGGTAGTGTGCCTCCAATTTTACACGGTTACAATTTGCTACACAGTCTGATCACACAACCGTACAATATTCGTTGAATTTTTGTATCTTGATGCACACGGCTTCAGAGAGTTACACAGCCTGAATACACGACCACGTAACCCCTATTTTACATTTTTGTCTTTACCTTTTTGGAAATGATGAATTTAATCCTTATTTGTTTTCGGGTCAACTTTAAAGCTTTCGTAAGCTCGGTTAAGACTCGGATTAGTTGTGAATTATATTGTGCATGGGTTATGCAGTTTTATTGTTTAATTAAATTTATTTTAAGCTTAAAATGTATGTATACTACTCTGTTAATTATTATAGCATCTTATAGCTCAGATCCGATAACTAGACCGAGTGAGGAGTATTACATATAATTTTAAAAATTATAAAACAATTAACAACAAAGTAGTAAGTATTTAAAAAAAAGGAAATTTTCAATGTATTAATTGAAGAAAAATTAAAATAAAAAAAAACAGTGAAATAAACATAGGGTAAAAATGATGTTTTAAAAATAAAATATTATTATAATTCCTTTACTCTCATTTTCTACCAAATTGAGTACTAAAAAAATTTGAAAGAACACATGAGAAAGTGAGAGATTTTCCCCTTCACTTTCCCTCCCACGTATAAAATAAACAACAATGCATCTAATCATAGGTAGCTTTTGGTATAATGGAAAGTGTTTACTTTTTTTTGAATTTAATCAGTTGGAAAGTGATTCCAATATTTTTAATATGTCAAATTTTATTTACTTTCATTCTAATCTAACTTTTCTTGGGAGTTACTTTTCCATGAACATGACAAACATGCCAATGTAATTTCTATAATAAAAGGTGAAAAAGTTATTTTTCCATGTAGATTGGAAAGTTTAAAAAATATATATTAAGATAAAAATAACCCTATTTTATATTAGTATAGAGTATTAGTCTATTAGTAAAAAAGTTATTCCCTCGTTCCTCCTTACTACTTGATTTTCTCTACTACTCCAACGAATACTCTAACGAATTCTTCAAAAGTAAGTTTTTTATATTTTATTTTTATATGCGTATTTAATAATCTATATATTATATTATTGACATATTATATTTATTTGCTTCTTTATCTTTTCTTTTTGGTATATTAATTGAAATTTTAATTTTATTATAGTATTTACAAATATTTACTAACAAAAAGGGAAAATATAAGGTCTAGATTTAGCTCTAAAATTGATTTGATCAAAAACCTTTTTGCTTGATTTACCTTTGAATTATGGTTTGTTGTATATGACACAAAATTTTACTGTAATGATTTTGGAGAATCAGCAAATGATTAACCACCCATTTAAAAGTTAAATAGAATAAGACAATTTAAAAGTAGAATAGAATAAGACAAGTGTGACTAATTTCAAAGCCCATTTAGAAATAAAATAGATAAGATAAATGTGTCAGATATGTATCAAATTTAAGTAAATTGTTTTTTTTTCAATATTCAAAATAAATTATGTTACACTAGGGTTAGAAAAGAATGTAAAAAACTTATCAATTAAATTTTAAATTTTAATATTTAATCTAAATATTTATTAAGATTAAAGTTTAATATAAAAATTAAATACATAATATTTTTATTTTATTTTATAATAGTAAATTCATAAATTATAATAACCAAAAGATGACAATGTAACTTTCTTAAAATTTTAATCAATATTCTCCATAAGATTTTAATCAATATCCTCCATGTATATCACCCATTCTAAAGTAATTTTCTTGACGAAATTATAGTATGAGAAAATAGAAAAGGAGGGATAATTTAATACGAAGACAATCACTAGCTTATAAGCAAAAGCTAAGGACATGAGGTAATCCAGAAAGACAAATAGCCCTGTGAGCTTTTGTCAAGAAACAAAACAAGATTACTATAAACAATACAATCCTTTTCAGCTATCCAACCCCAAATAGATTTCTTGTTGAGAAGCTTCCCATTCTACTCAAATACCGCCACTTGCAACCACCCTCCCCTCCATTTCTAACACACTTTTAAGATTTGTATCATTTGTTTAGCCTTGTTAACATCTTCATATACCTTGTGGATCTGAAACCTTTGTGGACCAGAGATACCCTGCAATGGACCCCCCTGCATGGGAAGCAATGCTGGGATTCCAAGGCACATTTAAATTACAATGCATCGACATCCTCTTCATCACTGTCACTCATCTCAAACACTAAAAATTTTGCCCGACATAAATTCTTGCAGCATAACAGTTTGCCATCTCTGATATTGCTAAGAGGAGTTATAGGTCTTTTTCTATCAGAAATTCTAATGTTATTCGATGCTAGGATAATTCGCTTCCCAACTCCACTGCTTCTGAACCTATCTCTTCGAATTCCGGTGGTTCGGTCCACTGGTGTCAAAAACAATGATTGCTTTGGGGGTGTTTGCACTGTAAACGGCGACAAGGCACTCAAGCAGTAACCATTGTCCGCTTTGGTTCTCAGTTGCTCTTCTGGTAGACCCTGCATGGCTCTACCACTGCCTGGAGAACTTGGATGTTGGCTCACTCCACTGCAGTTCAATAGGCATCCATCGATGACACCGTCAGCAGTTATAGCTCTCAATGACGAACCCGAATTCCACTCTGCGGCATCTGCAGATTCAGCCTCACATAGTCAGAAGTGAAGATTAAGGGATTAAAACTTGAGATTCTACCACTTGCCTCATTTTCATCATCCAGATACTGAAATGTTACTCTTTTTTCTTACCTCTACATATTGTGGTCCCTTCTCTGGTATCTCGAACAAGAGAACCGGTTAGACGGTTGCCATCGCATTTATGATCTCCAACTTCGATAGCTGCAAAGTTTGATAAGCATGGACTGCCTGAATCTTTTAAAGTTCTTGCTTCAATATTGAGGAACCATGTTCCAACTTGATGCTGGAAAGCATACTTTATAGGCATAGATGAAGGCAGATGATAAAAACATGATTTTCGCCTTACCTACTTAGAGACAAAAGGCAGAACATACAAACAAGTTATAAGTAAAATAGCAGAGGAAAACTATGCTGCTCTGATTCTTCATTATTCTTGAAGTACTGGTGTCTGACTCCGGTGCATTAGACAAGTACTTGTGTTTGAGAAAACAACCCGTCGATAGACATAAAATTAAGAAAGAAAGGATTGAATATGAACTTTACCATTAATGCATGAACTTCAATCTTTCCCAATTCAGGAAAACAAGCATGGTGTGTTCTCTCAAGTTCCCCTACACATTAAGATTTTGGCACATATTAATCGAACTGTAATAACAAAGCATTTCATCTAATGTTAAATTATCAGAATGTCTCACCATGTTTTTAACACTTTGAAGAAGCTATCATAATAACAAATCATTGCATTGATAGTAATAGTAATGTGTTGATCAAGTTTTTATGTTGTACAATTTCTAATCTACCAATGATCTATAAGCAGCAATGAAACAACACGAATGCAAAAAAAAAAAAAAAATGCAATTATCTCACAATTCTGATAAACTATTTGGAGGAGGGAAATGGGAAAATGAAAAATTTCATATGGAGTCATGAAAGGGAGGATTTTCCGGGTATCAATTTTGTTTAAAATGACTATGATCAGAAATTCCCACTTCATATAATAATAAAAATGCCTTCTTTTTTTTTTTTTTTTGGCGACTGATATCTGTAATCCATAAAGCAGCAACTTTGCAACTGGGAAACTGTAAAGAAAACCAACAAAAGAAAAACAAAAATATTCAATGGGAATCAAGAAAAGGTGATGGGGTTTTCAGGTTTTTTTGTTCTGTAAGCTTACTGTGAAAATCTCCGACAGTGGTATTGGGAGAGACAGCGATGGCCAAGTGAGTGCCTAAGTTGGTGTGCGTGAAAACTGCTACCTCATCGTCAGATGCCATTCCAGGGTCGAAGCTGGACAGTGACAGACAACCTAGGACTTCATCAACAACAAAACAAATAGGGGGAAGTTGCTTTGAGTTGAGTTACTGTATCTTAGATTAAAAACACCTTTTCTTCTTCCTTTTTCCTTTTTTTATGGAATTTTTGGAAAGATTGAGCACATTTTAAGTGACAGTTTTATGGTGTACACAAGATTTTAAATGGGTTAAAATTAGAGGCCAGTAGAGGGAGTTAATTAGCCCAGTGGGGCTGAAACCAGGAAGCTTCCAGCCTAGCCTGCTCCGTACTTTGGAGCTTTGGACAAGTTGTTGATTGAGGCTACTGGGGTTGGCTCCAAAAACTTTGGTCTGGGTTTTATCATTGTCAAAGGAATCTCCAGCTAATTGGAATTATAATACTTTAAAAAATAAGTAGCTGGCAAGATTAATTAATAATTTTTTAATTAGTATCGAAAGTTTTGTATTAGAGTTGATCTCAAGCAAAAACAAGATATTCAAATGTAAAGGAGTTTATTTTTAAAGGAGTCAAATTTAAAGTTAAATATGAAAATCAAGTTTATTTTTTATTAAAATCGAGTACAATTATATATTTTTGTGCTATGTTCAATTTATAATTTTAAAATATTAATACTTTCAAAATTCATGAATCATTTCCAAGATTCAAATTTAAATATTCGTTTAATATGTTTACCATTAAGTCTAATACTTTTAGTAAATGTTTTTTTTTTTTTTTTGGTTGTTGTTAGCAGCCAATTGAGTAGATATTTGAAGTTGAATCCAAATTTTATGACTTGAATTCCTTAGAATCAAAACATTTTAGCACTTGAATTACACCCTAATCTACATGCATCACGGATATTTAATAATTTCACGTCTTTTTAATCCCAACTCCCTCATTCACATTATAACTCAAAGCTCAGTGTAACTGGAATTTCATGGCAATTTTTTTAACCACTCCTCTCTCTACATTATTGCATAGAGAATTTCTTTTCGAAATAAATATTATATTCTACACAAAGCTTGCTCAACATATATAAACTTACCGGAAAGGGTACTAATGAAAGCAAAAGAAGTAAACTATTAGCAAATTACGACATAAACAGTCTAAAAACAACAGAAAAGCACAAATAGTTTTCTTTTTAAGAATATCAAATGAAACCAACAATATATATATATATATATATATATATAGAAACAGTTCCTATAATATTAATGACTACATGAGCAAATACATGATAACCAGCATTCCCCCAAGAGCCGTCATGAAATAAGATGCAACCGCCTGCTTGATGGTGGAATTGTGCGGTGGAGGTCCCCAAATCGAATCCCAACCATCCCCATCGTCGTTGGATCCGCCATCTTCCATGGGCGACTGCGCCGGCTGAGGAGAGCTCATCGCAGGGTGTACCATTACTCGAATGATCAGTTTCTGACCAGCTTTACAGTGACCTCGCTCCCCGCTGATGAAGTAGAAAAACCCGTACCTATCGAACTCGAAAACCGTATCCCCATCTTTGAACTTAAGGATTGGGTTCGAAACACTGCAGTTAGTGTAGCTTGTATGGTTCACCACCAACACTGAGTCATTGCTGTACTTGAAATCTAATAACATACAAGCAAACATAAGCAAAATTATATATCTATATTTGTATGTATGTAAACTTACAAAGAGAATCTCCAACGTGAAACCGGTTCCTAGACGCCCATTCGTTGTAAGTTTCAGATTCATTTCCAGTTGGTTTAGTCCATCCTCCCTCCCCACCAACTCTGAACTGAAAAGAAGCAATTGCGAGGGTGGCCATGGAGATGAAAACCACAGAAAACAATGCGAACTTGAAGAGTTTTTGAAGTGAAAAAGAAGACATTTTTTTATCAAGAAACTTGAAATGTTGTAGAATTTGAGGGAGTAGATAGATAAAGGGTGAGAAATCAAAGACTTGTTTCAAGTTTATAAGGGAAGCGAAAGTGGGAGATGGCAGTTATGTTAGTTTGCGTGGAGTTTGATTAGTGGGGTTCGACAGTTAATGACCAGATACTGATAGTGATAGTCCCACGTTGTTTTGAACTTTTTGACTTGGTCCATTGTTATCTCCTGGATCCAACTTCAGTGTATGATCGATTGATTCAACGGTTGTGATCATCGAATAACGTTGATCACACTGATCAGAGATCATATACATGCAGGCAGTAGCAATTCTTGATCAGTTCATCTAATTAAACCTCTCCCTTAACTAGCATTCGTCTTAAAACAATTCTAATCCTTAATCAAACTTAAAACACTTCTTTAAAAAAAAAAATTAATATTTTAAGAATAAAAAATTATATATTTAAATTTAAATTCACCCTATCATATCTGAATAAAAGGGTTACATACTACTACACAAGCACAACATGCGAATCAATTCTACTATGTTAAAGATATAGTAAATACCCTAAACCAATAAATCAAATGTTGGGTTCCCTCGAAGGCATTATTAGTGCCCATAACGTAGTTCCATGCCCTTCTCCTTTTTCTTATTGCATGGAAAAACCATGTATTACGGTCATGTGTATGTTTTTCATTGGATCCTAGATTTCTACATCCAATGCAACTAGTCATATTCCTTTACCAAGTTAAGTTGATCACAAAACTCCTTTTCTCTTTTTTATTTTCTATCTTCTTTCATCTCCAAGCTACTTTAAACCAAAATAGGTTTATTCTTTAAGGGTCTTCCCTCCTTTATATTGTAATGGCCAATTCCCAGGTCAGTAAACCCAAATAATAATAATAAAAGTCTAATTTATAGTCCATTTACAAATAACTCAATTACTAAACTACCCAAACCCAACAAGCCCAAAAGTCTAGAAACCCTAGCCCAATTACCCAAAATATTTCAGCAACCCTAGTCCCCATCTTTTCAACCGTCGCTCCTCACCAATGGCCACCACGCACACCACCACCGTTACACGCCTCCTCGCACGCGTCTGGTCGCTTATATCACCTATAAAACGAGACTAGCACGCAAACAAAAGGAAACAACGAACAAGAGGACAAAAATGATAGCAAACAAAAGAGAAAAAACAACGAAGAAACAGACAAAATAGAAATAGGAACAAGCATGTATTCGGCTATAAAAGCCATTTTCGTTTCCTTTTTTTTTTTTTTACGAACACTAGCAATCAACAAGTAAAGAAAACACACAAAAAGGTTGATCTTCGATTTTATTTCCTTTATTCTCATTTTGTTTTTTTCATTTCTTTAATATTTCTTTTTTAATTTTAATACAAATCTGTTAAACAAAGTGGGTATAAAACAAATAAAAGGAAAGAGGAGAAGGGAGTCTTACTAGATCCACCCTGTGGTCGCGTCGTCGGAGCTCTCTTCTCCATTTGGCGTGGTTGAGTCCAAAAGGGGGGGTTGAGCCCTTGTCTTTTGGTTTTTGGGAGCAAGCCTCCAACACGTTTAAAAAGGGGAGGGCTAAAAGAGCCCATTTTGGTGTATCGCCGGCCACAGAATGCGGTGGTGGCATGGTGGTTAGACGGCGGCAATGATGGGTTATTTTCTAACTCTGGCAGAGAAGGAATATGGGGAGAAAAGGGGGGTGTTCTGAAATTTTCAAGAGAAAATGAAACAAATTGAATATTTTTTTACTTAAATAATAAAGCAAAACGGTGTCGTTTTGCACTTGGAACCCCAACGCCGAAACGGCGCCGTTTGGACCATGCCCGTGCGCGACCCGACCCGCTCCAAGGGGTCCGCGCGTTTCCTTCAAAAGGGGAAATATCTTTGGTCCCTCCACATTTTCTATCCTTCTCATTTAATCCCATATTGCTTTGTTTCCTTTTTAAAATTTCGCCCTTTTATTTTATTTCATTTCTGCTTTGATCCTTGGCCTGGACTGCTGAAACGCGGAGCATTAGGACTTGGGATATTGTCTCATTTTGTCCTCGCAAATTCAAGCGCGTTTTGATTTAGTCCCTGATAGCCCCTTTTTGTTCTTGTAATTCAGATTCTGAATCTCATTCCAATTTCAATTTAATCCTCTTCGAAAAATTGTTTATTTATTGTTTCTATACATTATTCTCAATTTTCGTATATAGTATTTAATTTAAATTATTTTGCATGTTAGTCATTTTATTTTTTATTTATTTATTTTAAACTACTTAAGCATTATTTATTTTTATTCTCTATACATATTATTTATTCGAAATTCTTTTTATATTACTTATGTTAAGACCGGATTTATAGATTATTTATTTTAAAGCCCTTTTTCCACATATTATTTATTTTAAGTTTTCATATGTTATTTTAAATTTTTTTAAACTATTTATTTAAGGTTAATATATATATATTATTTTATTCTATCTTAAATTGAAATCATATATTAACCACTTTAAGTTATTTTATATTATTTACTCTAAACTTCCTTTATAAACTATTTTAAACTTGCTTTTATGAATTATTGTTTTGTTACTTGTTTTAAATTGTTACCTTATTTTAATCCCTTTTATTTATTTAAAGTGGTTTTATTATTATTTATTTTAGGTTTTCATATATTATTTTACACTTTTATATATACATATTATCCATTTTAAAATTATACATATTTATAATTTTTTTTAAAAAAAAAATTGCTTTGTGTATTATGGATTTTGAAATTTTTTACATTATTTGTTTTAAATTCATTTATTATCATTCTAAAATTTGTTTACATTTTATTTATTTTAATTTGCTTTGTACATTTTATCATTTAATCCATTGGTTTTTATTTATCGATGTTATTATTTGAATGTTGTATGATTATTGCCATTGTGTATATTTTAATTCATCTATTTTGTATTGGTGAATTATTGTTGTTTGATCATATAATGTTGTATTCACGTATCATTGTTCTAGGCTCGTCACTACATTTTTATTTCGTATCATCGCCTCAAGAATCAAGCTTTGTCACATTTATCCACTAAATCGTTTTACTTTGACTCTAACAAATAACACACGTCGTTTAAATATCAAATTCGCTATTGTTCAAAAACAAAAATTTCAAAATAAGGCAATGTTTCGCATTTTAGAACATCGAAGAATTGTGCCCTAACTTACGGGGTTTTGGTTCTCTCAGTGATTCTAAATAGCTAAATGTCCCTTTGAGTTTTAAAATACACGGAATTTCAACTAAATTAAAGACGACCTTGCGCTCGGGAGTTCATGGCATTGTGTTCTAACTTACGAGATGTGATACTCCAATATCTCGAGATAAGGAAATCTTTAA
This sequence comes from Gossypium anomalum, assembly GCA_025698475.1. NCBI lineage: Eukaryota > Viridiplantae > Streptophyta > Magnoliopsida > Malvales > Malvaceae > Gossypium > Gossypium anomalum. Next base: position 73,380,550 of record CM046968.1, read on the forward strand.
CAATTGTTTGGAGCCAATTCAAGAATTTTAAAATCGATGTTAATAAAAAAAGATCGTATTTCAAATCCATTCCTGATTTTCAATTTTCGACATTAAGACACTAACTAATCAATTCGGTACCAATTTTTGGGCGTGTCGAGGGTGTTAATCCTTCCTCGCACGTAACCGACTCCCGAACTTGTTCTCTTGAGTTTCGTAGACCAAAATGCCATTTTAGTAAACTAAAATTGTTTTATTAAAACAAAGGTGATCCAATCACACCAAATAAAGATCGGTGGCGACTCCCGTTTTAATTTTTGTTTTCAAACAAAGTCGATGCCCGTTTTCAAAAAATGGTTTCGACATATATTACCAAAAAATTTCTAATTCCAAATCCTTAAGGAAGAACCAGTTATTTTGATTTTACATGTTAATAATATGCTATTGAACCTACCAATGATTATTCCTACACTTTACTAATGATCTCTTTGCATCGTGGATTGGAAATCCATAACTTAAAATTGGTTGGGTCTTCTTTAAATAGTAGTTTTAAATGAAAACTCAACTCTTGTGACGCCCCAAAATCGGTCAAGATGGTCTGACCCGAATCTGACATAACACATTAGTCACCGAAGTAACCCAAAACACAACACAACATTTTTTATATATAATTAATTGTTCATTTACATGTTCAACTATCAGCGAAAGTCTCATGCATGCATAACAACTCATACATAATCATAGGAAAATGTTTAGAACCCAGTTGCATGCTTTCCTAATGTATTTTACTGGAATTAAAAGATAGGGGCACAATCGACATTTCACATCCAAACCATGTGAACATACACGTAATAGCAAGTAAAAAAGTGATTTTCAGTTCTGAAATCTTTTTAAGAAAATTAGAGAAAGAATTATTTTAATCCGATTGGTAAATCTTAGCTAATTTTGTAGCATTAAGCTAAACACTCTCCAACATACCAAACATGTCTCGCTGAATGGAGCATAACTCAACATTCCCTTATTTCTCCATCTTGTCCCAGGGCCTCAATCTCCCGATCACAAAACACAAAGGTGAGTACTTACAATCCTATGGCACGCCAACTATATCCAATGGTTTCAAGATATGACAAGGCCAAAATATTCACAATTACACATATTTATTTACCGATTATGCACATTTAGTCTGTTCACAACCAACATATTCACATGCATAACACATTCACATAGCATGCTTACCATATTCACAATTAAGGCACTTAAAAGTAATAGCACAATGCTCAAAGAGCCACAAACACATTAGATCTCATGTATGTGCATTTAACCAGTAAATTATATATCATATCTTGAATTTAACCTGTATCACATATTATTTTAACACATCAACATCACACTTAATCTCATTCGGCATTGTTTTCGCAAAAATATAGCAAAGGCAGTAGGAAGGCTTACTCTCGTACCTTATGGTAGGTGTTTAGGATAACCTAAGCTCTCGATTAACATAATGAATCGTGCATACCAGCAAAGACTCCAAAACATTCCCCAGTCTTACTTTCGCTTGCTAGCCGAAAGCTTAAACAAGCTTGACCTTGCTTGTAGAGGGCTCTGATGAATCCAAGACATCTCATACATAAAACACACAATACATACCAAGTCATTAATAGCCACAAACACAACAAGAAAAAATAGTTCCAATCTAGCTCCTCTTAAACAGAAAATTATGACTAGTTAAGTCAAAACTTAAATTTCTTGATTTGATCTCATTTTTCATTGCTTGAAAATTATTCATATCTAATTAATCAATTTAGGACAGATCTAAACCACTTAGAACACCTAGGAAGTCAAAATTAATTTCTTTCCATATGGCATAATAGAGGTAACACATCCTGAATACAACACATTCAAGATAGTCATCGACTCAAACTTTATCTTTGTGGTGATATTGAAAACAAGAGAGAGGAGCTCTGGCTCCAAAATCTGAATTCATTGTGCGCGTGAAAGAGAAATTCAAGATTAGACTCTAAATATGCGCTTCTCAAGAGGCAACCTAAGTGTTGGTTTTTTTTATTTCATTTAATTTTGATTACATACTTAGTTTCTTATTTACTTACATTTATTTTTCTTAACTTCAAAAATAAACTGCATGGCTTAGGATAGACCACACGGCCTAGAGGCACAGTCGTGCGGCGTACACGGCGTGGCACACACCTATGTGCACACGAGGAATGAAAATTTAGGAGCCACACTACCTCAGAGAGTCACACAACCTGGCAACACAGTGGTGTGACACACACGCCCTTATACACGACTGTGGGAAAAGCGAACAATACACCCACACAGGCAGAATGAATACACACAGCTTAGACACACGGGCGTGTCATGGACCGTGTGAAGACTAGAGCCAATGTTTCAATTTTATTAAACGCACAAAGTCTGAGTGAAGTCACACAGCTTGTCGACATGGCTGTGTGACCCACATGCCCTTATACACAGTCGTAAGAGAAATGAATGACGATACCACACGGTCTAGGTCACGACACATGACCTGATGACATGGTCGTGTGGGTACACAGCCTAGATGTAATGACCCAAAATTCACGGGCATCAGAAAAGTTCATTAACGGGCCTTCGTCTTAGTAAATTGAGTTCAAATATAATTGTTAGAAATATTTATGAGTTTAGCGATGTGTTAAATTAAGTTTAAATTAGGTGAATTTAGCTTAATTTAGGGTAATTAGTAAAAAAAAGGACTAAATTGAATAAGGGGTAAAAGTCTAATTATAGATTAAAAGAAAATAAAAAGGACCAAAATGGCAATTATGCCATTTGTCCTAAGTGAGGCGGCATAAACATAAAAATCTAAGATTTTTATGTGTTAAAATATATATTAAATTATTATTATTAAAAGTAAAGTAAATAAAAAGGAAATAAAAGAAAAAGAAAGATAGAAAAAAAGAACAGAGAAGCTCACGAAATAGAGAAAGAAAGAAAAGGAAGAAAGAAAAAGGAAAAATTGGAGAATTGAAGCTTGAAAGTTAAATTGTTAACAAAGAACCAAAGACATCGGCGCATAAAGAAAAGGAGAAAACGACCGAGGATTAAAACGAGAAACTCACGGTTTGTATTACTATAATTCAAATTTCTTTTTATTAAATGTTTTATATAAATTCAATACTTAATAAGAGAGTTTTAGGTAAGTATTGATATTGAGCTGAATAAGAATTGAATTGAATGGTGAATGTGTATGCATAATTGAATTGTCATTTGATTTGAATGTGAAAATTATAATTGAAAAATAATCTTGGATTGGAAATGAAAGTGAATTGAGAATTGAAATACCCTATTAACTAGTCAAGGCTAAGTCGGATATAATTGGCATGCCATAGGATCTGGAGGTGTACGGGATTTGACGGCATTATCGATCAGGCACTTTATGTGTCGTATTTTAGGCACCTCGTGTGTCGTATCAGGCACCTCGTGTGTCGTTTTAGGCACTTTATGTGTCGTGTACTGATCAGGTACTATGTACCGTTTTAGGCACAATGTGCCGTACTGGTGTGTTTGGGTTGGAATCCGTATATCCGTCAAAGTCCGGGTTTGTTAATAGAGTGAACATCTAAAGTGAGAATTAAAATAAATTGATTGATTATGTTATTGAAATATTGAAAGAAATGAGAAAATTGAGTTATGGATTGAAATTGAGATTGTAAATGGAAGGCAATGAACTTAATGTTCATGTAGTGATTGAAATTGTTACATGTGATATGTGATGGAAATTGAAGAATAGTTAAAGAAATTTTGTTGATATTATTAATTAATGAAAGTATAAGAACGAATTGATATTTGAGAAATTAAATAACTACATGTTTGGTAATTGTGATTCTTTATTGCTATTATAATTTGAATTATGGTAATACCACTGAGTATGAAATACTCAAATGATGCGATTGTTTTTAAAATGCGCGGTTAATAGGAGTCTAGTGTCTGAGCACAACATCCGAACGATCCCGACTCAAAGAAATTTTTGGTGACGTTTTCTATCTTAATTGAAAGTGGCATGTACTAGGTGTTGTATAGTTTATATAAATATGCTTATAATGTTGGTTGTAAGAATGTTATATCATATTTTGTTACTAGTTTGATAAAATAGTAAAGATTATATTATATAATTTGGTATTTAGTTAGAATGGAAAATGAATGAAGTGATTAGTTAATTTTTGATTAATATCATGAATGTTTAGTTATTAAATGATTATGTTAATGAATTGGTTATGATATTTGTATATTTAGGTTTAATTGTTTTTACTATGTCATTGGTTTGAATTAGTTGGTTTTTGGTTGGAATTTGTGGCGGGGGGTTATGTAAAAATAAGGGGATATCTTTGTCATTTAAATTTAAAAAAATCTATATATATATTTCCTAATATTCGAACAAGTCCTGCCCGTTCTATTTTAATACATGTGTTGGGCTTGAGAGTCAAATATAGGGGCTTAATTCTTAAATTTTACTATTAATGTTATAATAATTGTGAATTATTCATAAGTTGTCTGATATGTCCGGTAATGCCTCGTAACCCTGTTCCGGCGACGGTTTGGGGTTAGGAGGTATTACACTAGACACACGGATGTGTCATAGACCACGTGAACACTGGAGAAATTTTTAATTTTTTTAAAACTCACATGGCCTCATAAGTATACACAGTTGCATGCACGACCATATGGCCCAACACAAGCCAAATACATGACCATGCCTTCTTTTTAAATCTGAAACCCTAACTCTTTCATTCCCCTTTTTATTTTGTTTAAGCCCTTCACCACCATTTATCCCATTTTCTGTACCCTTTCTTCCTCACACACAATAATGTTGCTCTTCTACGCCGACCGAACCACCGCCCCTTCCATCACACACTCCTACAGGCATCCATTTCCCCCTCACCTCCCATCTTACTTGTCCCCTTTCCCCTAGCCAAAATTCATTCAAAACCTCCTCACTGTTGTAGCTTGTCCTTCTCGTTAGTCACTTGCCCTTTTACCTTTCCCTCGCACCTTCAAAACTGTCGAACAACCCAACTAAACCCAATCCCTCCTTCCTTCGTTACTCATGTCGTCATTCTCTTCGTCATCGGCCATCCCTCCATTTTCCTTCGCGCCACCGTTGAATACTACCCACTCACGCCACCATCGATACCAACAGACCTAAACATCCATTTTTTGTTTATTTTATTTATTATTCTTATTAATTTATTATTATTCTAGCTATTATTATTAATTTTAGTTTTATTTTTTTTCATCAGTTTGGCATAAATTTTAGATTAGTTTTGCTTAATTCATCGTTTGAATTTAGTTGATTTTAATATTACTACTCTATTTTAGTTGATTTTGGTGTTTCACCGATTGATGGTGCTTTCTATTATTGTTGAATATGAATCATTTAAGACATGTAGTTAGGACATTATATTGTCTTGGTTTTCATGGTTTATGATATGTATCGACAATAGCTTGATACATCTTATTGTCAATTCTTCTTTTAGGTACATAATGACAAATATACAAGGTAAAACCAAGGCCATTGTCCCTGCCTCTAAAAAATGGAAGACATCAGGTGTATTTTCATCTTCAACCCCAACCACGGTCACGAGACACCCTTATCTCCAATTTAGTCCAGGTCCACATGAGGACTAGTATCAGTGCCTTAAAGTGACCCTTGGGAATGGATCGATACATTGATTGGGAGGCTCTACAGGCAGTTTGTTTAGCTGCCAGGGTTCTGGTACTAATTGAAATGGCACCGTAGGATCGGTTATTTACCATCGTGGAGCCCACATATGTAAAACTCACACTGGAGTTCTGCTCCACTTTCTTTCTACAGACGACTATTTCATAGTGGGATGAGCCTTGTACTATTTCTTTTTGACTTGGAGGTACGACGCATTACCTTAGCGTCTCAGGCTTCGAAGCTGCCATTGGACTATATTTCGAGGAGTTTATGGATACCATTGAGTTCCTAACATTTTATAAGCACATCCATTGATCAGCCCCACTCTGTTGGTCCAACCTTGTCGAGACTAAATCACGGTATAACCCGAGTCATTCGAAGGCAACATGCTTACCTCCGGCTTTGCCCTATATTCATGTCATTTTGGCTCACACATTAATTGGTAGGAAGGAGAGCATAGAGATCGTCAGTACTTCGGACGCCTATTTCTTATGGAGTATGGAGACACGCCACTTGATCGATGTTGCTTACTTTGTGGCTCACTATTGTCGCCGCCAGTTCAATCGCCACAAGAAGGGCCATATTTGTATGTGTCCCTACATGACTCGTCTAGCGAGGGACTTCGGGCTTCTCAACACTCCGAAGTAAACAACATCCTTCACTCTGGTCGGATATATGGTCCCTCGAGGGCTGTCTATCATGACCCACATGCAGATGATTCACTGTCAACACGGAGCGGGTCTAAATCGGTATATAATATTTCATCCAGATCCTTAGGATGAGCATAAGGAGTTCCCAGACAATGATTCACTTAGACATGCGGGCCCGGCTCGACCCACTCTTCCTATGAGTCACTTCACTACTGCACATTCGATCACGCTTGAGTACATCTTTTGCATACAATAACAGTAGTCAGAGTGGATTGACCGCCTTGAGTAGCAACAATTTGAGCGGATCGACCACCTTGAGTACTGGCAGTCAGATCGGATCGATTGCCTTGAACAGCGACATTAAGAGCACTTCAGCCAGCTTCAATGCCAACAAGATCGCATCGAGGCCTATCTACATCGGATGTGCTAGCATTTTCATATTTCTTCACCCGATCCCTCTGTTTTATTTACGCCTCTCGATCTAGACATTTCACATGACGTCGATCAGTGACTTTATTTAATTTAATTTTTATTTTTATTTTATTTTATTGTTATGGTTATTTGTTTTTATTTTATTTTTCGAATTTATATGTTTTATTTTATTTTATTATTTACTTTACTGTTATGGTTTTTTTTCAACTATTTTTCTATTTGTTTTACCACCTCTTTGTCTTTTTTTTTGTTATTTTATTAGTAGTGTGCTTGGAACCATGTACTTAATTTAGAGTCTCCTACATTTCTGGATTTCTCTATTCCGGCACAATCATCCAAACTCAAGGCAATTTCACTCTCTCCCTCCCTTTCTAATGATATTTTGCTTATTGTGATTATATTTGTTTGTACATTGAGGGCGATGTACATCTTAAGTGTGGGGAGGATTTTATATGTTTATACGATATAACCCCTAAATCGTTATTTGTGTTTAATTAATTTTCTCAAACCAAACATTAAAGTTAATTTTTTTAATTTGGAATTTTTATTGATTCTATTTGGGATTAATTTAGAATTTTTATGCATTTCGTGCTTATTTTACTTTTGGTTGTGAGTATGTCAACTTGATTTGATATTCAAGAACTTGCGTCGGTTATACATGTCGAGACCACATTATTGATTTGATATACTGAGATGATAGAGGCACTTAGGATTTGACCTATTTAACCTTTAAACAACTTACCTATTGAATTAACCCCCAGTAAACTTGTAACGACCCGAAATTTACGGTTATTGGAAAATGTATTTTCGGGTCTCCATTTTCGTAAAACAGATTCGTAAATATTAATTAAAAATATTTACGAAGTTAGTTGTATGGTTAATTAGGTTTTGGCTAGGTGAATTAGCTTAAATTATGGATAATTAGGTATAAGGATTAAATTGAATAAAGTGTGAAAGTTTAATTATAGATTATAGAAAAGTGAATGGACTAAATTAGTAATTAATCTAAAAGTTAACAAGTGTATGGTAATAATAATTTACATGTGTAAAAAATATTATACATACATTTACAATATATATATATACTTACTTATTATTTAAGAAAATATTATTATATTATATTATATTATTAAAAAAATAGTTAAAAGAAATAATAAAACAAAATAGAAATAAAAGAAACAAAAGATAGAAAAGAAATAGAGAATAGGAACGAAACAGAGAAGAAGAAAGGAAAAATAGGGTTTTGAGGTTCAAAGTTTGATTGGTAAGTTAATTTAATCCATTTTCTTGTAATTTTGATGTTTTTGGAATCCTAGAACAAAATACTACTTGATTTAAGTTGAAAATTTGAAATTTAGTGAATTTTTAGAAGTTGTTTATGTTGAATAAATTGAAGAATTAGGGATTAAATTGATAGAATTTCAAGTTAGAATAAAAATATGGATTGAATTGTAAGTTAAATTATAAGTTTTGAGAATAGGGACTAAATTGAAAGAATTTCAAAATTAGGGATTTATGGTGAAATTAGAGAGTTAAATTTAGTTTTAAGTGGTAATTGAATGAAGATATGGAATTAGTTTTGTAGAAATAAAGTTAGTATTGGTTGGGGACTAAATTGGAATTTAGGCTAAATTTGAGTATAAATTGAAATATTCAATGTGAAATTGTGATGTATTGATAAATTTCAATTGTTTCGAATTCCATAGCTAACATTGAGCCGGAGACTTCGGCTAGAAAAGGAAAAGACAAAATTAACGAGGAGTAGCTCGAGAATTCTGGTTTGTATTTCTATAATCCGAATCTAATAATTATTTATTGTATTTATTATTTAATATTCATGGTAAGTGAAATTGAGGTGAGTGTTGGTATTGTGGTATTGAATTAAATTCATGAGTATATGTGATTGTTGATATTGAATTGAATATACGTGAATTTGTGATTGATGAAAATATTGATTGTTATTGAAATGTGAAAATATTGAATATTGGTTGTTTTTGAAAAGTGAATTGAAAACCCTATTAACTGTATTGGGCCGAGTCAAATATAGTTGGCATGCCATAAGATTAAAGGAGTTAAGGGATACTTCGACCTCGAATCGATGAGACATTGGGTGTCAAACTATTACTTCGGATAAATTCGATGAGGTACTAGGTACCAACTTACTTCAACATGGCTGATGAGACACTGGGTGTCACTCTATTACTTTGAATTATCTGATGAGGCACTGGGTGCCATACTGGTGTGTTTTGGTTGGATCCGTGTATCCGCCAAAGTTCGAGTCTTGTTAATAGGGGTAAATAAATGAATTGGCAATAAGATTGTTATTGAATTGTGAATTTGAAATTTGATATTGAATTGAATTGTGCAAATGATATGTATGAACCAAGAGTTCATAAAAAGAGTTTTGCTATTGCCAAATGTTATGTGAATCAAAGTGAGAAAATTTATTTGAATTAGTTATTGATGAAAAATGAAGATTAAGTGGATGAATTGAATTATTGATTGATTAATGTTTACATATGGTTAAATGTGTATGCTTTATAATATTATTTTTTTAAAGTATTCGGAGTATAAAAATACCACTGAGTTTTATACTCAACATACGGTTTGTTTCTGTGCCCAGTTTAGGTTAAAGTCAAATTGTTGAATCAACATCCAAGGCCAACCCCGAACTCATTGTGGTGAAGTACATTTCTTTTTGGTAAATGGCATGTACCTAAGATGTTATGTTTCTCATTTTGGGAAATGATTGTAATGATGCTATAATATGAAATGGGTTGAATATATATAACATATTAAGGTTATGAAATGGTATATTTTGATTGAGGTATAAATGAATTTTACATATACAAATTTTAGGTTGACATTTGGTATTAAATTTGATTTGGCTTGAATGAAGTTAAATGAATTGAGTTGGTTAATATTTGTAAAATATCTATGTTGGTACATTGATTAAATCTTTAAATTGATAAATTTGGCATATATTAGAAGTATTTGGATGTGTTTTGGATTAGTTGAATATTTGGATTATGAGTTGCTTGTTATTCAAGATTTGCAGGGTTGGTAAACTTGATGTATAAGGCTCATTTTGAGTCCACATGGCCTGGCACACAGGCGTGTGACCAGACTGTGTGAGACACACGGCTTATACATGGGCGTGTGTGCCCTGCACCTAGGAAAAACTTTAAAATTTCACGAAAAATTCTCAGAGTTTCTGATTGAGTCCCGATTTGTTTTAAATACGCGATTTGGGCTTCGAGGGCTCAATGAAGGGACATTATGATTAAATTATGATATGTATATTATATTATTATATGATTATTCGTATTTGTTTGAAATGTTCGGTAATGCTCCGTAATCTTGTTCCGGTGACGGATTAGGTTTAGGGGGTGTTACAAAACTCCGTTGATCCTAACACATTTTTTTTACTAAACAATCATTCATGTTAACCTGAAAACCCACATTAATGTTGTAAATCACCCTTTTTATTGACTCCCTTTTTTGTTGAGATTTGATTTGGTTAGTTGCCTAACTATATTTTATCTTTTGTATTGTTAAATTTTACTTTATTCTCAAAACAAAAAAAGGGAAAAAAAGTGAAAAAAAAAATGAAGTAAAATAATAGTAAAAAGAAAAAAGAAAAAATTGAGCTTAAATCTTTAGTCTCGTATTTTTTATCAAAGCTCATATTCATTCTTTATTTCTTGTTGATGTAAATTCTTTTAATTCAGCATCTGATTTTTTTTTTGTTTAGTAACTTATCAACTCGACTTTCGATTGTAACCAACTCTTTTGACTTATTCCACGCCCTTAACCTAAGTCCCATTACAACTTTGTAAAGACCTCTTGAATGGTGTATCATATCGGTCTATAGTGGTGGAGATTTGATTTTCAAGCAAACCTATGGTAATAACATTACTTTAACCTTAAACACCTTGATTACTTGAGTGAACCTTAGTGAAAGTGTTCATTCTTGTTGAGTTTAAATTTCAAGTAATGGTTGAGATAAGGGAGACACCTATGTTTTTATGCCTTAAAATTTTTGCTTGGATTGTTTGTGTTCTTTAGTGACATTTTAATTGAATTTCCAATGCATGATTATCTAAGATTATCCTGAGACATTGCCGGTGAAAACGATAAATTGAGGGAAGTTAACTTGAATTTGAGTTGAGAATTTTGCTTGAGGACAAGTAAATGCTTAAGTGTGGGGATATTTGATAAGTGCTAAAAGTAACATGTTTTAAGTTCATTCTTAATGCATTTTTTGGTGATTTTTTTATGTTAATTGTGAATTTTATACTCCTGATATTTTAAATTCATATTTTAATGCTAATAGAGCACTTGGGAGCAAAATGAGTGAAAACCGGAGCGTTGAAGCAAGCTACAAGAGCCACACGGGCTGAACCATTCCACACGGCCATGTGACCCACATAGCTGTGTGGTAGGTCATGTTGATTTCACGAGATTACGCACTGAACAACGAAAAATCATGATTTTTAAGTTTTTGGGCATTCTAAGGTGTATATATAACAAAAATAAGAAAATAGGAGACAGAAGTCAGAGAATACTCAGGAAAACAACTCAAAAAACACCATTGAAGCCGACTCTAAAGCAGATTTTCATCAAGATTAAAAATTCCAAGTTGATTTCTTAGGAAGTTATCATGATTTTCTTTAATTCTTCCGGTTATATTGTATCTTGGATGTTTTTATTTTCAAGTATGAACTAATTTTCTAAATACCTAGGAGAGAAGAACTTATGATGGATTCTATTGTTTGATTTTTTATTTTACGCAATAAATACTTAGTTTCTTGTTCTCAATTATGTGTGTTTAATTCTTGGTTTAATATTTCTAAATTATTAATCCGTGTTCAATGTGCTTAATTGGTGGTTGAATAGATCCTATTTAAGAGTAGATTTTGCTTAATTGAGTGGAGTTGCATACAATCCTAAAAATAAGACAACATAAATCTATCGAATTAGAGTCAAATCTAATAGTGAAATTTAGACCACGGGTTAATGCAATAATAGGGGTTTTAATTAGAAAAAAATTTAATTAATCAACCTAGAGTGGATTGCTCTTATGCTCAAAAGATATACTAGCATAATTTAGGGATTTCTAGGGATCAAGACACTAAGTAAAGAAATTGCACAATTTAGATTGATAGTGACAGATGAAATCTAGGCGAATTCTCTCCTAGATATTGTTTCTCTTCTTGGTTGTTACTCGATTATTTTCGTATTTTTTTCTTTGTCGTGTTTGTTAGTTAATTAATTTAGTTAATTTTAATTTTTAATCAATCACTCGAATTATTCGATTAAATAATAGAAAGACAGTAATTAATAGTACTTATAATCTTCATAGGAACAATATCTTTACTCACTGTAAGTATACTATTAATTAATAAGTGTGCTTGTTTTAATTAAATTTTTAATTAATCTGTGACCCATCGTTAAACAATATTAGTTTAGTGATGCAAACATGCAAAAAGATGGATAATATATATTGGTAGAAGCAGATAGTAGTGAGAAGAGTTGAGAATTACAATTTCAGTATACAAAATGTAAATGAATTAGGATATGGGAAATCTGAAACTTCTCATGTGAGACTGTATTATTGTTTTGCAGGGTAATTCCCTGATTTAGAGATTCTAGTGTAGTGGGTATGTGCAGCACCAATAGGTTGGTAATTGAGGTTTTCAAATAATTGGGACCAATCTTACTCAAATTAAGAATTTTATATATCTTATACATGTTCGACATCTTATATACAAAAAGTACCTGTCCAGGCCACTTCAATGAAATCAAAATGTGGATCCTTTTCTTGGAGGTTATAACATAATTACTAGTTTTCTCAATGAGTGAATCACTATTACTTTACACATTATTAACAAAATTACTGTCGAGACCATTTTAGAATCGAGTTTTGGAAAATGGGAATCGACTTTAAGAAAAACGAAAATAGGAGTCGCCACCAATCTTTTTAGGTGTGATTGGATCACCTTATAAAATTTTTTGTTTTAAAACATTAAGTTTGGTCTACGAAAGTCAAGAAAATGGATTCGGGAGTCAGTTACTAATTTCAATTTTTGGTGCAATGAGGAGGGCACTGCTCCTGCTGAGTGTATCAATGGTCTCCCCAATAAACAATTATAGGAGGGTTTGATATCCATCACCAAGAAATCAACTTCATATGTATTTGGCCCAATTTCCAAAGGGATATCAATTCGTCCCATCATTTTCCTTTCGGTTCCATTGAAGGCTCTTACCACATTGTGACATGTCTTCATATGCGAACTGTCAATGGGTAATCTGTTCAATGTGAATAATGGAATGACGTTCAAAGCAGACCCATTATCAACTAGTACACTTGAAAGCGTGTATCCTTTGCACCGAGTAGTGATGTACAAGGCTTTGGTTGACCCTATACCCCCAGGTGGAATTTCATCATCATTGAAGTAGATGAAATTGTCAGCACTAATATTATTCACCAACCGATCCAACTTGTTAACGGATATGTCGTGGGTGACATACGTTTCGTTAAGTACCTTCAACAATGCATCCCGATGCACCTCAAAACTCAGAAGTAGGGCTAATACTGATATACGCGTCGGCTGCTTACGTAACTGCTCGACCACACTATATTCACTATACTTAAGGAACTTCAGAAATTCCTTAGCCTCCTCCTCCCTTACTGGTTCATTGATAGGTACTTCGGTTTCTTTCTTCCTCTCGACATCAACATCTTTTGTTTTCATGGGCTCCATTCTGATACCCTCTTCATCATAACACTTCCCACTTCTTGTATAGGAACCTTCATTTTGCACATCCTTAGACGCACTGGCTATACTCTCTCCCTTGGGTACTGTTACACTGCAGTCATAACTCCATGGTACCCTCTTGTCATTTTTGTAAGGAAAAGGAGTGGGTTTATGGATGACAACTTTGGGCCTAGTTTGCGCCCCCACTTCATTATTCTTCGGCAAGGAAATAATAATTCTTGGTCGGCTGGTTCCTTGTTGTTCACCTTCTAACGCACTTATTTCTCTTTTATAAGAGCTACCTTCAAAAACTTGTAGCTCTTTATCATCAATGAAGCCTTACACCAAGGCTTTGAATTCTTCACAATTTTGGGTCTCATGACCCTCTTTTCCATGGAACTCACAGTAGTTTCCCATTTTTTCTCTTTCTTTCTCAGAGGTTATCATCCCTCTCTTTACTATCTCTTTCCAAACTACCTTCAAAGGTATCCTTACCTCAGCAACATTTTCCTTTATCTTTCTTTCACTAGCTTCACCAATGGCATTCCTCTTTGATTGTCATGGTTTGGCAAAGGGTTCTTAGTATTTAGGATACTATCAAATTTCACAACCCCGTTCTTAATCAACATCTCTACGGCTTTCTTGAATCCAGTACAATTTTCAATTGAATGCCCTGATATTCCGGCATGGTACTTGCATCTGGTATTTACATCATACCATTTGGGATATGAAGGTTGTAATGGTTTCAAGTGGAAAGGGGCTATAGCATGCGCGCCATATAAGCTTTGATAAAGCTCACGATATGTCACAGGTATAGGTGTAAATTGCATCCTCTCATGCCTAGTGCCAGATTCCTGCCTTTGAGAGCCCTGTTGCCCAACTGTGGCTACTTTGGGCTAACTAACCGTGACTGCTTTCGAGTTGAAGGTACTTGTATTGTTCACCTCATTGTCTTTTCTCCTTGGGGCCGATCTTTTGGCCGCTTCCCCCTCAATTTTGCCACCCCTTATGGCATTCTCTATCATCTCTCCTGCCATAACTATGTCCGCAAAACTTTTGGTAGTGCTTCCAATCATGTGAGTGATGAATGGAGCCTTCAGAGTGTTCATGAACAACATGGTGGTTTCTTTCTCCAACAGTGGTGGTTGAACCTACATTGACACCTCCCTCCAACGTTGTGCGTATTGCCTAAAATTCTCATTAGGCTTCTTCTCCATGTTTTGTAGAGTGATCCTATCAGGGGTCATGTCAGTCACATAATTGTACTGCTGCATAAAGGGTTGCGCAAGATCCCTCCATGAATTTATTCTAGTCTGGCTCAACTGATTATACCACCTGGCTGCCGCTCCCACTAAACTGTCTTGAAAACAATGGATCAGCAGCTGATCATTGTTTACGTACCCAGTCATCCTTCTACAGAACATTGTGATGTGGGCCTTTGGGTAAGTAGTACCATTGTACTTCTCAAACTCTGGCATATTGAATTTGTGAGGCAACACTAAGTCCTGGACCAAACTTAAGTCTTTGGCATCAATCTCATGATGATTGCCGACACCTTCCAAAGTCTTGAATTTTTCTTCCAGCCATCTGCAGCGTTCATCCAACTGCATTGCAGCTTCGGCTTTCAAATCTTCCTTTTCCACCATATCTAGATCAGGAACGAGAGGATTAGTAGGGTTATTACCCAAATTGAATCCCGGGCCATTTGGGTAATTCATATGGATCCCAGCATCAACTGGCCCATGTTGAGGCCTCACAGTGACAGATGGTCTTCTAGGAGATGCTTCAGTTTGCAGTGGCACATGGGGCAGAGTAAAACCCGGAGGACGATTCTCACCTCTTCATCAGTAATAGCCATGGGGGCCTTCCCTTTATCAGTGGCCCTTAGAAGCTGAGCCATTTCAGCCATCATATTCTTCTGAGCCTCTAACATTTGTTCTCTCATGTCATTTTGCATCTTGGGCAACTGCTCTTACAATTGGTCTTGCATATCCTTTTGCAATTGCTCGAACCTTTGATCCATACTCTTAGTTTTAGTGCGGGTGCCGTAAGGATGTGTGATTTCCAGATTTTCTTTTCTACCTTTAGAAGTAAACTTTAACTAATTAGGGTATTTCTATAACTTTGAATGCATATGATGTGATGTAATGCAAATGCATGAATGCAAAAAGGCATTGATCTCGATTCAATCTCATTTAGAAAACTTTATTTAGAAAAAGAATATCTCTACATATAAATGGATTACATATACGCCTTTGTTCTAATGCCCAAAGTTCTAACTTTATCTAATAAAAGGGCTAACTCTCGACCTTTATCAGACGCTGACTTATACATCATACTAAACACATCAGCTCGTACTGCTAAGTCCCGAACATATTCAGCAATTTCTAGGATCTGGGCTATAGCCTCCCCAATAATGTAATCCCTATCCATGACTTGACCTTTAGCTTGATGGAGCTCTCTTTTTATACAATCTTTTTGCGCCTCAAGCTGCTCAATCCGAAGTTCATCATCATGCAATGCTGCTTCCAAATCTTTGACCTTACTTTTTAGCTCCTCTAACTCGACCGTAGGATCATAGTTTCGGTGCCAACGAAGGGATCTTCTAAGCTCAGTTACCTTAGTTTTCAACCCTTTATTCTCTTTTTCTAGTGCTAGATTCTGCGATCGCATCTCTTGGAACTTCCTCTCCTAATACTTGGCTCTAGCTTTTTCCTCTTGGACCTCTTTCTGCAACTGATCTGAAGACCCTCCTACTCTCGCTCTCCTCAAGGATACTTGTGCCTTTTTGTAATGCTCTTTTAAATCATCTCTATCTTCCTCAATCTTCCTCTTTTCTTTCCTCTCTTTCTTGACCTCCATCATTTGAACATCGACATCTAAGCTCAAGTACATCTTTTCTTCTTCAAGTTTTGCTATCCTCTTCTCAAGCTCCAAGTTCCTTCTCTTGAACTCTTGCTTCATGATTTCTAACTCCAAGGGCATCACTCGTAAATATTCCTCTATCAGTCGAGCTCCTTCCACGGTTGGCTTAGGGATGTTATCATTAATCCTTCTGCCTCTCCATTCGACATATTCCGGTGTAGTAGCAGGGCCAATAGCTACTCCTTTCAACCGACAAGTCTTGTTCCAAGCATTAGAAACCTCGCTAACTTTCCTCTTGTAATCGGCTCCTTTGTATACAAACTCACTTTGAGCCAATCCATGAGTTACTGGTACGAACTGTCTCAATCCATGCTGTCTTAGCACGAGCAAAGGGGTATAACCAATGGCACCCCAAATTCCCAACAGAGGGACCCAATCGAAACTGCCGTATCGGTAAAGAATCTCACCAGGAATCTTCCACGGAGCTCTCTACTCAACATCTTTCGACTGAAGGTTCTGAAGTAGCGCTATCCAATTCTCTTCTGGAACATCAACTTCCTAGTTGAAGTTATTATGTCTTTTATCGGTGAATAATCCTCGAAGAAGACCCGACAAACCACCCTATCTATCAATCGAAAATGGATGTAGAACCAAGCCAAAAGTAACTGAGCACACCCTATAAACCTGCCTGCACCAGCCTTCCTACACGCACCTAAGGATCTGAATGTCTCTGCCAAGATCGCAGGGATAGAAGTGACCCTTTTACTGAGTCGATGAAAAAGATCCGTGGTTGCCTCGTCCACATATCCCAAAGCCCTAGGAAAAACCATCAGTCCATACAAACTTAAGGCAAAAATGTCTACCTTCTTTGTCTCATCAGGGTGTGTCAAAATCAGATCCTTCAAAGCGTCCCACGAAATGCACTTGCACTCACCTTTTTCTTTAATTCTGGCTGTGATCCACTGCTCGCCCATCCCCGTAATAGTCATTAATTTCTTCCAAAAGGTAGGGACACAAGCAGCTCGAGAATAGATCCTATCAACCTGAAACCTGGGACAACGAAGTAAGGCAGTGTACTCCTCAACGGTAGGTACCAAATCTACTTCCCCAAAAGTGAAACAACTATACGCTGGGTTCCAAAACTGAGCAAGGGCTCAGAACAAGTGCTCATCTACCTGAACATCGAGCAAGTAAGGTAAATCTCCGTAATTACCGTAAAATAACTGCTTGGTCTCATTGCCCCATCGATCCTAAATTTCCTTAAGCTATTGGAGATTATTTTGTGTGACATTAATACGAGTATAATCCGACAGCTCCGACATATATCCCACAGCTATACTATCTCCCTTTTCTAGTTGAGTTTGCTAAGACCATCTATGGACGTTGGCGTTGCCCTCCACTTTATCAAGAAGTCCGTTATCCATTATAAAACTTCCTAACTTAGAAACTGACCGTGAATCGATACCTTTGTGAATGCAAAATGTCATGTAAACAAAAGAAAAGAAACAGTCAGTATCACATGATATCAATAAATCTCAATGATAATTTATAAGGGTGATATCTAAATTTTGGTTCTAACTAAGTTGGGTTCTTACGGTTTTTTCTATATGAGGTTGGTTCTAAAGTTTAAGGTACCTGAACCAACAGATTCCTCGATCCTCACCCATTATAGGCTCATTTGAATAGAGTTCAGTTTAGGGGGATACATTTCATTATGGCTACACGGAGATGAAAATCTCACGAAACCATAGGTACGAATGTATCCCAAAAGTGATCCACCATCCTGCACAGAGGCGAAAACCTCACGAAGGCGTAGTTTCTCACTCCCACTTAAGGGTGTGACCAACGGTCATGCAAATGCGATGTGTATCAGAATATATAACATATGCAATAATACAAACACATGTAATGCAAAGATGATTAAATTTTGAAATTTTTAATTTCCGACATTAAGACAAGAGATAATCAATTACACGGCTTGACTCTCTTATTGGTCCCCAGTAGAGTCGCCAAGCTGTCGAGACCATTTTAGAATCGAGTTTTGGAAAATGGGAATCGACTTTAAGAAAAACGAAAACTGGAGTCGCCACCAATCTTTTTAGGTGTGATTGGATCACCTTATAAAATGTTTTGTTTTGAAACATTAATTTTGGTCTACGAAAGTTGAGAAAATGGATTCGGGAGTCTGTTACATACGAGGAAGGGTTAGCAACCTCGTAACGCCCAAAAATTGGTACCTAATTGATTATCAAGTGTCTTTAATGTCAGAAATTTGAAAGTTTTAAGATGCAATCCTCTTTTAATATTTTTGATTTTTGAAAATTAGGGTTCACTTGTATCAAATAAATTAAAATATTACGTCCAATAAGTTAGGACACAATATTTTTAAGATATTTGGCACTTAAGTTAGCCTTTTTGGAAATTCCTATCTTGAAACGACAAAACGCCACATCCAGTAAGTTAGGACACAATGCTTTGAAATTCCAAGATAGCTGCTCGTATTTTAAAAAAAAAATTTAAAAATTTAGAAGGGTACTTGACTATTTGAACTCAACGAGAAAAATTGCAACTCAATAAGTTAGGGCACTACTTTTCTCGAAGTTTCCAAACACTAAGCATTGCCTTTTTATTTTTGAAGACTTTGAAGTCTCGTTTTTTTAAAACCAATGCATGAAGGAGGATGTTAACATAACATACGAGATAACATGTCATAATAATAGGTAAACAAAAGCACAACAGCATAAATATCATACATTAGCTAACATATATAAGAAATAAAACATGGTCAATTTTAAATAAGTAAAATATACATAAGGCATAATATATATTTAAGAAGAATAGGTAAAAACATATAAACATGTAATTCAACATATATTTAAACATATTAATAATAAAAAATGATGCATGATATACCATTTGACACATATATATAAAAAAAATACAATGAAAATAATAATATATCTAACACTCATCATAAAATCATGATACCATCATTTAATATATTGACATAATATAAAAAGGTTTAATATATATATATTAAAATATAAATAAGGTGAGCATTTTAAAAATGTGTGAATTGAAATAAAATTTTTGGCAATATAGTATACTTAATAACTTTAGTTTTAGGATTATAATAAAATAATAAAATATAAATACTATGATAATGTACTATATAGAATATAAAATAATAAACATATTTAATAATACATGAAAACATAGTAATTAATAATGAATTTTAAAATAGTATAATAATATATAAAATACTAATTTTATAGTTTTGGATAAATATACATAGGAAATAATTAATAGAATAATTAATATCAATTTAATATGAAAATAATAATGTGAATAATAATATACATAAAAAAATATGATAGATAATAATAATATGAAATAATATATTGTTAAAATGCAAAATAATATAATAATAGAAAAATATATAAATATTATATAATAGTAAATAACAAGTAATGATATATGTTAAAATATATATTAATATGATAATATAAAAATATGAAGTAATATAATAAAATTGAAAATATAATATAAATATGTGTAAGTAATAATATAAAATATAATACATATATTTATATTTATATTTAAAATGAATCATAAATAATTTAAAAGAGATAAGGGACTAAATTAAATGTAAATAAAAAAATAGTGGTTGATTTAAAAATAAAAAACGGATTGGGACCTAATTGAAATGCCCGTTAAAATATTAAGGACTCATCGGGAAATTTTCCCTTGTCCCAAAACGGTACCGCTTTAACCGAGGCCTTAAAGTAGCCACAATTAGGACTAAATTAAAACAAAAATAAAACCTTAGGGATAATTTATAAACAATTAAAAATGAAATTAAAAAAATAAAAAATTTGGAAGGACCATTAGGGAAATTAGACCTTTATTGAAAAACACGCAGATCCTTCCCAGGTCACGGGTCAACACGCAGATCATCAGGTCTTAAAACGAGGCCGTTTTTAGGCTTATTAACTTAAGCCAAAACGGCACCGTTCCTTCCGGGCTATATAAGTTAAATTTTAAGTTTAAAAAAATCATTTTACACTGTTCTTTAAAAAAAAGAGTTTGAAATTCTCTGTATAGGGGGAGAGAGTGGTTCGGTCTCGGCCTTCGGCCTCCGAGCAATTGCGCCACACGCGTTACACACGCCACCGTATACGGTGGTCGGAGGGTTAAAACCCTTGCTCTTTCAAGCAAAATACAGGTAACCCACTTTTCTTTTAATATTTTGGCATTTTATTTGATATATAAATGTATCCGCAAAAAGAAAAAAATGTATAATCACCTTTACTCTCAATCGACTGTTGGTACTGTAACTTTGTAAAAATCTATGCTTTTTTATTCAGTCTTTGTGTGTGTTTCATAAACTGTAGAAATCCCCTTTGTACAATGTTTAGATCCGGGCTTTATAGCCTCTGTTGTTATTACATAAACTGGGAAAGAAATCTTTTTATTTCTTTCCATCTTTGTTTTGCTTGTTTGCTGCTGTGGTTCTTTCCTTTCTTTGCAGGTGCTCGCGAGAAATCCGGCGATGACAAAGGCCTGACGATGGTCTAATGGTGGCCTTGATCTCGGCGTAACTCGGAGCCTGGAATCGTGGCCTTGCTGGGGGTAGCTGGAACGACGGAAACTGAAGGGTCGTGAGGTTTGGCTTTTGGAACCTTCTGTTTGCGGCGCGAGGAAGAAGGAGCTAGGGTTGGAAACCCTAGCTCGTCACTTTAAGTTTTGGGCCTCTGTTATTTGGGTCTGGTTTAGGTTTGGGCTATGGGTGTATTTGGGTATACGGGTAGTCTAGACTATTGGGCTGTAACCGGTCTGCTTGGGGGTGTGTGTAGCGGGTCTGAGGTATTTGGGCTTAACGGGCCTTGGTTGTAAATGGATTGTGGACTATTAAATAAATATTTATTTATTTATTTTCCTTTGTTTTATTTAAGCTCGGTCAAATTTGGGCTATTACAATTACCATTTTGAGATACACACCTTTTAATGTAAAAGTTGGGATTCAATTAATCAACTAGTTGTGTCATCTAACATTAATTGATTATGACTAAACTTCATCAAATATAATCAAACTAGCTTTCCTCCTCACAAAAACAATCTACATACCCTTTCACCTGCATAATATAATATTTATAATTTATATCATAAAAAATTGAGACGTTTATATCGCATTTGTTACTTTTTAAGTGTTAAATCTTGCATAATATTTAATTATTTTTTATGTTGGGTCTATTAAGGTTTAATTCTTCTTTCTTAGTGTGGTAGAAAAATGTTGTGAAAATTTATGGTTTGTTAATTTCAAGTGTTTGATATAGTTATTGTGAAAAGTTAAAATATATTTTTTAGATATAATGTTGAAAAGTAAAAAATTAGCTAATTTAAATTATATTTAAATAATTTAATAGAATGATAAATGATATTTGTGAAGAGTCAAAATTTAATTACAAATTATTTAAGCCTTAACTATATATATATATATATATATATATATATATATCCAATTGATACCTCCATTAGCTCAACATGACTCTTCAAGGGATTGCATTTAATTTAAACACTTGTAAGGAACAATAAACCATGAAGAAATGATTCACTGGATTTATTCAGTGGAGTAATAGGTGTTTTTATAGTTTAATAGTTAGACTGATTTGGGGTTAATTTAGTCAATTTGGATATTTATTTAATAAGTTAAATGATGAACCTAAAGTGGAGAAAAATAAAGGGATCATAAAGTAGAATTAAAGTAGGGCTTGTGTAAATTATGTAATTGGGTATAAATGCAAGCCTTAAGATAACCCAAGTAGAGTCAAAGTAAGGCTACTGCATGTGGGGAATACCCTTGTTGCACAAGCAAGTAAGGTGGGTGGCATAGGGAGTCCTTGTTGGACTCGGTTTTCTGGTCATATGGTTGTTTTAGCCAATGATGTAATAACCTGATTTTCAGTGGCCCCACAAAATACAGTTTCGGAATCCCATTTCCATAAATTGGGTCTGTAAATATTAAAAAAATAAATATTTATAGAGTCGTTATAATAGTATATTAGAATTTGGTACGATAATTTTGTTGAATTAATTGTTAATTTAGATTTAGGGATTAAATTGTAAAAGTCTTATCGCTATAGTTTTTAATTGGTCAAAGACTTAGGGACTTAAATTGCAATTAGTCAAAGGTCTAAAATGACAATTAAACCATTTTGGAATATGTGTTAGTGGATGATGTTTCTGGAATCTACTAAGGTTAATTAAGGTTAGTTTAATATTAATTAGAGCTTGATTTGTAACACCCTATTATTTGACCCAATCGCTGGGTCTGAGCAACTGAATGTCACATTCACTGTGGGAGCAACGTTGTTTACATTTCATATTAAAACATATCATACAATGATAAATATACACTTCAAATATATTTAAACCGAGCATAGATGTACCTAAATTGGAAGTTTGAGCATGAAATATGACTAAATTGTAAAATTTCAAATTTAAAGGTCTGGTATCGATACTTGATTGTTTGGTACCGATACCTTATTGAAATTATTGATCCCATTTAAGTATCGATACATTTTTGGCATTTTGATTGTTTTAGAAAACTATTCAAATGGTCAAGTATCGATACCTAATGCCATGATATCGATACTTTCTTGCAAAATGGTTAAAAACTTCCTTTTATTGCCCATTTCATGCCCAAACCACATCTCTTCAAATGGTACTCTTAGGTACCCATATAGACCTGTAAAACTAGACAAATTCATTCATACATCCAACACCAAGACCAATTCAATTACCATGCCTTAGTTGGCACCAAAATACATCATTCTATCAAACATTACAAGCTTCTCAATCAACTATAATCACTATAACAATGGATACCGTTCTAGTCAATTTATGACCAATTCATTTCTAGCAAACTCAACCTTCATTCACAACATGATAACATACTAATTACCTTCCCAATTCAACTTCTTCTATAGTATGCATCTCACCAACTTATCTACACTTCTTACATTGCTCATAATTATGCTAACAATTATTATCGACACATTCAATCAATTCTATTTATGTATATATATACACGTACATAAATTCAAATCATATCAAAATTACATCACATATGCACAACTATACCAAACTACCAAGTTATTCATCATTTTAACATTATATAAGCATAATACTCCCTTACGTACATGCCATTAAACTACAAGAAACATCACCATTTGTTGAGTCCAAGATTACTGCTGGATGCTGATATTGTTAGACATTCATGATCAAACCTAACATGTGCACGGAAAACAAAATCGTAAGCTGAGTATGACTCAGTGATATTTCTATATTCGAAAATTAGAACATAATATAAATCGTGTAATGTATGAACCAACAAAAAAAATGCAAATGCAAATTAATATGTCAAGCTTCAAGTTCTAATACATCACTTGATTATAAAATTTATTTTGCTTATCTTAAATCGAGCTATCATAGTTGCAACATATGTATTTTGATGGCAATCTTAAAGGAACATATGATAGCTTGAACTTGTTGCTCATTTGTTAATTCATGGCAATCTTCTTTGAGTTCACTCAGCTTATTACTTATCTTAAATGCTACTTGGTATTATTTTGATGCTTCTTGAAGTATCAAAATTTTTGGTAAGTAGTCGTAGCTTAACCACTGTATTTCTTTTTCATAGAATCCAATATGTCCTTGGAAAGATCTAAATGATTGAAAGTCAGACTATGTTTGTTGCTACCTTAAGTTGCTTGTTTGCTGAAATACAAAATAGTAATGGAAGTGCTAGACTCCAATGGCCACTAAGGCTTAGCACTGCAAAAATTGTGCAGACAAAAACACAAATAACACCAAGGTTTGTTTACCCAATTCGACAACCCTATGTCTATGGAGCCTAGCTCAATAAGTAATTTCACTAACTTTAATTATAAATACGACAATTGATTGACACTCTATCACTCCCCAAGTATAGAGATCTCACCTTTGTACCTAAAGACTAAAACACTCACCTCCAAATTCTTCCCTTGAGAACTTGCACAGTAAACGCTCAACAATGTTTACAATAGTTGGCACTCTCTCATAAAAGAATAGTTCCTAAATGAACTGATTAAAGTGCTCTCAATAAGCTCTCATACAAAACTTAAACAAGCCTCAAAGCATATATCAAATTCGACTTGCTAATACAAAATCTAAGTGAATACAAAATGACTCCTTGAAAATAGCTATTACATCATGAACAGTCAAAGCACAATCAATCGAAGATATGTTCTCTAAATTTAGTAATGTAATATCGATTGAATCTCCACATTCCAAGGACTTTATTGATTCACTCGAATCTAATCCAATCTTTAAAAGCCAAGTATTAATTTTCTTAGATGGACTATAGTATTGATAAACCATAATATATACATATTTTTACCCCATGCTTGGCATATTTATAGATGAATTTTCCTTGGTTTCATTTAATTCGATGCTCCTAATCCTTTAAATTCATGTTTTTATACTTAGGTGAGCATAGGAAGGCGAAAAGAGTAAGAAACGGGCCAAAAACGGACAAAATAGGCCTAATTCAGTGTTTCACATGGCCTAGGCATTTTCACACGAGTAATCCACACGCCCGTGTGTGACACACGGGCAGGACACAAGCCCATGTGTCATGGCCGTGTCAACAATAAATCAAGTTAGAATTGCACACGGCCTGAGTACTTTCACACGGGCGTGGCACACGGCCATATCCCTGTTAAACCTAAGTCTAATTCTATTCAGAAAAGGCCAATTTTGGGTTATTTTGGGCATTCCAAAGTCTATATAAACACCTTAAAAGAGGATAAAAAGGGGGACTCAGAGTAGAAGGCAAGAAAGACTAAAGGATAGCCATCAGAATCAACTCGGAAGCAGGATCCAGATTAAGACTGAAGATTTCCATCCAATCTCCTAGAAGTTCTTTGAGTTTCTTTATGTTTTGTTGTTTTCCAAATTTTGAAATGTTTTCCATTATTATGAACTAAACTCTCTAAATACCTAAGGGAGATGAAACCTAAGGCGAATCTTATTACTATTTGAATTATATGATAAATACTTTTTCTTATTCTTAATTGTGAGTTTATCCCTTGCTTTAATATTCCAAGATATTAATTCAGGTTTTTGATGTGCTTATTCAGTGGAGGAAAAGTCCCTGTTTAAGAGTAGATCATTCATAATTAAGTGGAGTTGCATGCAATCCTAGAGATAGGACGACATAAATCTGCCGGATTGGAGCCAAATCTAATAAGGGACTCCATAGATCGAGTTAATGCGACAATAGGGGTTTTAATTAGAAAAAGATTTCAATTAATCAACCTAGAGCAGTTGTTTTTTGTCTCGAGAGAGATATTAATATAAATCAAGGATTTCTACGGATTAAGTCAAGTGAATAGATCGTCTAATTCAAAGGTAATAAGTGAAGTCTAGGTGGATTCTTCCTTGGGTATTGTCTTCTCCATCTGTTTTCCAAAAGTATTTTCCAACTTTAATCTCTGTCGCAAACTTAGTTAATTAGATAATTAGTTTTAGATAAAACATTCTCTTAATTTTTAGGCTAGATAATAAAAATATAGTAATTATTAGTACTTTATGTCCTCATGGATACGATATTTCCGGTCTCACCAAAACTATACTGCTATTTGATAGGTGCGCTTGCCTTAGTCAAATTTTTAGTTAGTTTAGCAACCATCAAATATCTTCAATATAACAACACATTAACAATTCTAAATATTTTCTTTATTAAATTGTCAAACCAAATAAGGCAATTAATAAACTGCCTCAATGGAAGCTTGTAGTGGACACTGCTAAGTGTTACTCAACTTCAATCAGCACATCTACCTCAACAATGTGAATTGTCATTACACTAGGCAATGTGAATTGTCTATGTTGAGTTGTTTGGCCATCCTCATGTTCTTCCATAATATGGGTCTGTGTCTCCGACACTTCTTAGTCTTCAAAGACATGTTGAATTTTAACGCTCCAAATATCATAATCGTCGTCAGCATTAAACTTCAAGTATTTGTTAAGCTCAACAACAATATTTTAGTATTTGTCATGTTAGAATAAAATAAAAGAGCTACACAGTCACAAATAATTAGCACATTAGTGTCTGTATTACATAAAATAAATAATAAATAAATAAAATTTGCAAATGCAAAAAAAAAAATCACTGTATGATAAAAGAAATCAGCTACAAAAGTGGATAAATATAATCACTAAATTTAAGAGTAAAAACTAACATTAACCCCTCAATTTATTCAAAATTTAAAAATAAATTCGTTTCAACCTCAAACTCAACTTTAAGCTCCAAATTTTAAGTTAATTTCGAACTCCTTATATTAAAACTTAACTCAGCTAGATTGCACAGAAAAATAAGCCTGAAGTAGATATCTTGACTATATTGTGTAAAAGACTCAATAAGGGTCCATTTGTTTGTCAGTAAAATATTTCCTATAAAATATTTTTATTGTTTTACGGTGTTTGTTTGGTGGAAAATGAATTCCCATATCAAGGTTGTTTCATTCGAGATGGGTCTGCTTATTTTTAAGTGAATTTATTATTTTTTTCTTATAGTTTTTTTGACTTTGGGCTAAATTGGTCTGCATAAGTAAAGAAAATGGGTGTTGGCTTTATTGGAATATTTTACATGTTTTAGTTTTGCTTCACCTTTAAACTGCTTTATGCAATTTTTTTTTTTTGGTGTTGTCTTTTGAAACCGATGAAAAAAAGTTCACTTTTTTGAGTTGATAGATGGAATAAATTTAGTATAAAATTGTAGTGCCACCAAAGTGTGTGTTTTTGGGTTTCAAGCTACCTAAGGCTTAGAACAAGTCTCAAGAGACAGTTTGCATATTTTGGCAACATTTTGAAGCAAATTACTAACAATTAAGGTATTAAACCACCATGTGATTGCTCTCAATTGCAAGCAGAAAGCATTTTTGTCTCTAATTTCTTAAAACTCACCTAATACTTGAAACAATGGATTGCAATGCTCATTTAATTAGGTAGCTCTGTGTTCAATTTAGGAGCTTTGTGATGGTAGCCTTGCAGACTCTATTCTTTTTTATTGAGATAGATTATTATAAAAGAAAACAAATCTTAGAAAGGCAGGGTCTTGTTTTTAGTGTTTTTGGACTTCAAGAAGTCCTTGTGAAGGTTCTATTTTTTGCTACTGTATTAACTTTTATGAAGGGATATCCAACCATTTTATAGCTTAAAATCCTAGGACATGTAGGGTAGGCTTAATGGGATAGGAGATAGTGTTACCTCCCATTGTAAAGCTTAAAAATCTCTTGTAAAAAAAAGGCAAGAATATGTTAATATGGGGAGAGAATTTCTTGTTGCACCCAGGCTTATAACATGATGTGTCGTGATATCTCATTAAGCTATAGATGTTATGTAAAACTGAGAATGTTCATCCCATTAATGATGTCTATTTTTTTCTGGCTTAGAGTTGATGCTATTGGATATGAAGATAAAGAGGTCGAAAACTTGAGAGCCAAGTTATCTACATTATTGTGTCAAGAAACTACTATTAGAGTAGGTCTCCCCATCTAGCTTGCCGTCGTTTTTGCTTTGCTTGGATTTGTATCCCTTGATTTTAAGAAAGCTAGTCCAAAGAATGGTAATCTTCTAGGCATGTCAGGTCAATATGTGCCTGCAGATCTTTTAAGAAATTGGTTTCTTCAGTTGACCGAAGAGCAACGATCAATGTCAATTAAGCTATATTCTAGGCTATTGACTGAGATAGTTGTGGTTGCAGGGGAAAGTTTCAAATTAGGATACATGTAAGAAATTTTGGTAAAACTATAGTATTTGAGAAATCAAAGTAGTTGTAGGGCTTTGCTACGCAAGTGCATCCTACAGATATGATTTTGATATAGTTGAAAAAAAAAAGAAATTAGGGGTTTGTGGAACTGGACTGTGGGTTTTGTTGCTATTGCTAGGTTGCTCTGCTGAATAATAGGGAGGAGTTGGCTACATCTCCTACCCAACTCCTAACTTATCTTGTTTATGACCCTTTGATAATTGAGAATTTATTGGTCAATCTTCAAATAGCAATTTTGGACATCTTATTATTATTTGGGATTCTTTTGTGTTCTGTAAGATTGGGCCCAACTTAGAAAGTATTTTATAAAATGCTTCATTGATGAAAATAAACAGGCCTTCTGAGTTCACTTTAGTTGTTTTCAATTTATGAATGTTAATATTCTAGCTTAATAATTGGGTACTATTATATATATGTATTTATTTATAAATAAATCATTACAATATATGTAAAAATAATGTAAAATATATATTTAATAGATAAAAAATAAACTCAATTAAACAATGAAAATACAAGAAATTCTCAAATATATGTTTGTTTCATTTTAAAACAGCTTTTTTGAAAAAATTTCAAGAAATCTGCCAAACAACAAAAAATATTTTACACAGATTCATCCAAACACTAGAAAATATTAGCTTTTCCAAAAAAGTAACTCATTTTCTAAAAATTATTTTCCGAAAACTATTTTACATGTAAACAAATAGACCCTAAGTATCAAAACCTATATACCTATATACAAAAGGCCTAAAATTGAAAAGTGGCACACCTACCCTGAAGGTTTTTGTTTTTGATAAATAGTTAAATTTTAATTTTTGTTCCTAATTTTAAATTTTAATATAATTTGATCTATATAATTTTTAATAATATTATTATTTAGTTCAAATAGTTAATATCCTTAACTTTTCAATTAAAACATTTAGTAATTATATATAATTTGAATACGTTAAGAGTCTTGAAAATTTAACATGTGGCTTCCCCTTTTTTTAGGTTTGCATTACTTTTTATTTTTTGACATTATAAGACAATGGCCAAATTTTAATTTTGGGGTCTACACTATGCTGAGCCTTGGAGATTTAATTTGTATACTTTAATTTAGACAAAATTTGTTCCCTCCACTTTTTATAATTCATTATTCCAACATAAAAAGAATTATTTTATCATAACGAGTTCGAATGAGTGGTTTTAAGGAAAAAAAAGTCCTAATTAGTATTTTCAACATTATTTTTATTGTTAATGTGATTGTCAAATGATTATTTTTTTAAATTTCAAAATGTTATATAAAAAAATCTAATAAAAAATTTTAAGAGTGGTAACAATTTGATCTCAATTTTTAAATTCAAAAAATAAAAATTATATTCATATAATTTAAAAAATAAAAAAAAATGAATGGAAAAGCAAACAATTAAAGGCCCTTTGCATGAAAAATAAAGCAAAGGAACGTGGCAGAAATTGTGAACATGTGAATTATAAATAATACAGGGAATTTATAAAATTAACCCCTTACATTAATTATGAGAAAATAACATAATTTAATAGTTTATAAAATTAACACCTATATCTTTACGTCTACTTTATTGATTAAGGAACTTCTATGGTTTTGGGAATAACTTTTAAGTAGGGTTTCTAGTTTAAAAATAACGAATGAAAAAGTTTATTTTTCATTTAAAAGTTGGGTTTTATTTAATTCTAAATTTAGTTGAGATTAAATTATGTTATGATTTCCAATAAATAAATAAAATAAGAAAGAAAAATTAGTTTTGTAAAGTTTGTAAGAAAGGTAAAAACGGAAAATGTGATTAATAAATTATGTAACCTTAATTCATATAATCTTACAACAAATCTTCACAAATAAATCTCAAATCATCACACCCCTACACTTTTTATAATTTCTTTTATACAATTAATATTCAACTATTTATACTTATCATGCATGCAAATTTTTAATCGATTCGATATCTCTATAATATAGATCTAAAATATTGTCTATATATATATAGGAAGAGATCTACGTATACCAACAATCTTATACTCTTTCATATATTTTTATATGATTAATATTTTAATGGTCTAACTGTTATACTTCGTATTCCATTCGTGTAGATCATGTACGTTAAATTTGACATAAATTAACTTTTTTAACTATTTGCTTTATGTAGTAAATATTCAACAACTCAATAAATATTGACATACATAGTATTTTAAATTAATATGATAGAGATATCGAATCAGTTAAAAAATTTACATACATAAAAAATACAATTACATTAATAAATTTAACAATTAAATTATTAAAATATTAAGCATACAAAAATATAAATAACTATTTTAATTTTATAATAGTATAAGTGATGCTCCATATATATATATATATATTGTGTTTCAAGGTTGATGATGCAAAACATTAAATTACGTAACTCCTCGACACCATCATAACTTTTTAAGCATAATAATTTTGGTTGAAAATTATTAAAAAAACACGTTTACTTTAATTTAATTGTCCATGTACATCTTCAGTCATAACATTGATTAAATAATAAAAATATAATTAAAAGTCGAGAGAATTGAAGAGATTTTAAGTATTCATTTGTTAACGTAGTTCGAAAATAATGTTACTCTGCGAAGTCACGTTTAGTAAATGGTTTCTTATTCCTCAATGGATTCAATTATTTATCGGTAAAAGTTCAATTTACCCTTACACAATATGTAGTTGCAACCCCAATAGCTAGTTCCAACTACTCATCTAGACTTCGCTTTCACAAGTTTAATTTATTCATAAATAATATCTATGTTATATTATATGTCGATAATAACTGTATGAATAATCGCAAAATAATAATAATAAAAACTTCATATTTTGTGGAAAACCTTTATCGGAAAAAACTACGAGTAGAGGAAGAAAAAATTACTAATGTTGAAAAATAACAATACAAGAGGTTTGCGGGTATGCGCGGTGTTTAAGTGTTAAACAACTCATTTAATAGAATAATTATAATTCTATGCGGATTCAACTTGTGCGGTAAGGCCCCCATAGATCTCCAATTTTACCTCTTTATTTTATTTCTTTAATAAGTGTGTTGCATCTAAAACTTTTTAAGCCAGATCAAATGAGATTCAGATCATACAACTCTAACAACTTAAAATTAAATGTGAAACCAAATAAAGAGAATACTTGGATAGGAACAATTCACAACTGTTTACCCAACAAAAAGTGAACCTTGTATCGTTCAATATATTGCCTATCTATAGGCCTCCTATGCAGCAGTGATAAGCACCAATGATTAAGATAAACTTGACTTCTGATACTTAGCATTTTTAATTAATGAAGTTCCAAATTAATAAGAAGTGTCGTTCTTGAAAATAGCAAGAAAACACGTCTTTAAAATTGAGAAAAATTATCACCATAAACCCAAGTTAAATTCAATCTCTTTAATATACTCAAATTTTTGATAAATATAACTACTTCAGCTTTGAATATTAGAATGAGAATGTTTAAAAAGGGGTTTTTACTGAAATAAATTTAAAAAAATTATATATTAAAATGGGTTTTTTTTTTAGTCGCACCTATCTGACAGGCGTGATTCTTTTTTTATATTAAAATTTATTTTTTTGTTTTTTAAATAAAATATTATTTTTTTATTTTTATTAAAAATATTTAAATTTATATACATGTAAAAATACGGTCAACGGATCAAAATACGAGTAAAAAATGCTCAAAAATGGGTCGCGCCTGTCAGATAGGTGCGACTAGTCGTGCCTAACAAGTAGACGCAAATGGCCCTGTTTCCCGCACAGTGCAACACCCCCCCGTGTGCCATCTGCTGTTGCTTGCTTGCTACTTGCTGCCGCATGCATGGCCTCCTACTGCTGGCTGCTGCATGCTGAGCAGTACATATATGTGCTGTCTCTTCAAAGGGAAAAAGAAGATTGCAAATGGGGGACCTTATAAGCATGGTCCCCAAAACCAAACACCACCCACCGAAAGAGAGAAAGAAAAGAGACAAAGAAAAAAAGAAGAAGAAGAGAAGAAGAAGAAGAAGAAGAAAAAAAAGATAATGTATTATTTTAGTAAATAATTTTGTTTATAATTTAAAGAGTTTAATTAAGTGTTGTGAAATTTTTTTGTTATTAATTATTATTTATAAGTTATTTATGTTTAGTGTTTATGGTTTTAGGTTAATATTTTGTATGAATGTAGTTTTTTTTTGTTTTTTTATAATAATTTTAAAATTAATTTGTTAGTAATTTAGAATTATGTTATTAATTTTTGTGTTTGTAATTATTTTAAAATTAATTTATTAGTAATTTAGGATTAAATTATAAATTGTTGCGTTTAGTTTAATATTTGGTGAGTTTAAAACATATAAGCTTATAAAAAATAAAAAAATCATTCCAAAATGAAAATGAACTTGGACAGATGTTTAAGCTCATTTAGTTTTTTTAAGTTGCTGTTAAGTATTGGTATGTTAATAGTTGCTGTTAACTCATTTAATTTTTTTATATCAACTTGGATATCAATTTGTCCAATTTAATCATAACAGATTCTTTTCATAAATTTATATACTTTAAAATTATTTTTATAAAAAAATGATTGTAGAAATATTGAAGAATATAAATCAATTATTAACATACTAATACTTAACATCAACTTAAAAAAATTAAAAAATTGATAATAATACATTAATAGTATCAATTAAAAGCATTCCCCAAAACTCATAATTAAGAAATATTTTGAATAATGGGAGTAGAGTTTTGCCTGTGTGAAAAAATATGGGATATGGATATTTATATCTACAATAAAAAGTAGGATATGAATCTTCAAATTCCATGTAATGCACTGTTGATTCCAAGTATGAATTAAGATATTGACAAATGCTTTTATTAAAATTATTTAAAATTTTAATTAAAAAATTTAACACCCACAAATATCAATGTTGTGTCTAGTTTAGTATCTAGTGAATTTAAGATTAAGTTATAAATTATTTTAAGCTTAATTTTTTAGTAATGTATTTGGTGAGTTTTTAGTAACTTATATGACAAGGAAGTCTTCAAGCTTTTTTTCAATCCATATAAATTGCTAGTGTTTAGTTATGTGTTTTGTGATTTTTTAGTAATGTATTTTTTAAAAAATAATTTTATAGTTATTTTGTTAGTAATTTATGATTATGTTATATAAATTGTTAGTGTTTCTAGTGTTTTGTATTTTTTAATGTTATTTTTATATAATGTAATTTTATTTGATTTTTTATTTATTTGACAATTTTTATTGATTTATTAAAATGTTGATTAAATTTGTTGTTATTTTTATATGTTGTTTGTTTGAAAGAAACTAATCAGGTATGTTTTTATTTCTATTTTTATTTTTTTAATTCGTATGTTTTTATGTTTAGATAGTTTGTATTAATTTTAATTATTATTATTATTGTAATCTAACATATTTTTTTTATTGTAGGTAAATTATGGGAAATTATTAGATATTTATCGTGTTTTGTTTCTGAAATTTGAAATAATTTATTGTATTTTTTGAAACAAATTAAATGAATTCATTTTTTTAATTATAGATTTGCAACAAATGGGTTCTTTAATTAATAAAAATAATAATCACATATCAAGTACTATTAATGAGATGGTAATAAAATTTTTATTTGATACTCATGTTATTTGCGGAATTAAATTATATTGTATTAACTATTTTGCTAATTTAATAATGTCAGGGTCCGTACCGCGTATTAAGGGGCCATGTTAATAGTGTATGGTTTCTGCCAAATGAACGCCTAATACCATACTTGGAGTTAGCCATGTTCGGATCAACGGCATTGATCCGGACTTTTGATCTGCGATACGACTTGATTTCCGCTTTAGTCGAGTGATGGCGTCCGTAGACCCACACATTTCATTTGCCGTGCAGAGAGTGCACCATCACTCTAAAGGATGTTACGCTACAGCTC
Organism: Gossypium anomalum; assembly: GCA_025698475.1. NCBI lineage: Eukaryota > Viridiplantae > Streptophyta > Magnoliopsida > Malvales > Malvaceae > Gossypium > Gossypium anomalum. Next base: position 73,414,767 of record CM046968.1, read on the forward strand.
GGGCTTCCCATCGACAGGAATATGGTCACGGGCATAAGTTTGATCTCTAGGCCGACTACCCTTTGCTATGAATTACTTGGACGCTCGCCAAGTGGGGAAATTTACCAATTTAAGGTTTTCATGGCTAAAGGCCAATTTTGAGTATTTGCCGAGTACTGCCAATGAATGGGAGGTGGTGCAGGCCGTTCGAGCTTACATTATGCACTTTATAGGGGGTGTACTCATGCCAGATGTAAACGGCAGTGCGGTCCACTTGATGTACTTACCCCTATTATCCAATTTGCATAACACCCGTTCATACAGTTAGGGGTCCGTAGTGTTAGCCATGTTGTATCGCGAACTTTTTCGGACGACAGATCCTTCTGCGATGGACATAGGTGGATGCCTCATACTGCTGCAGTTGTGGGCACTTTACCAGATGTCATTCTTGGCATCCATTAGTCACCAATCATATATATTTCCACTCGTTAATAGGTGATAAATTTTTAATCATTATAAGAATTAGTTGACTTCTTTTCGGATTATATTGTTCTAACAATTTGTTTTCGTAGATAGAGCACTAATCCGGGTATCGAGAGGTCATACACGGTTCCGATATATCGTCTGATGATTGAGAATCATGCTGAAGAGGGAGTAAGTTTTTCCAATATAAACTTAATTTTATTATTTTATCTCACTTGACCCGCGTTAATATAATAATGTTATTAAATGTGCAGTTCATTTGGATGTCGTATTCTGTTCCAAAAATTATGGTGGTTATTCCCTCATCTACCCACGTCCACTCAAACCTATGGTGCATTAGCGCACCCGTTATCAATTCTCAGATAGTGGAGTGGTATCATGGCGATCGAGTACTCCGGCAGTTCGGTTGCATACAGTATATCCCGACACTACCAGTACGATTGGAGGGGATCCATGGGATAAGCAGGAGGGAGAAGTATGGAAATAATTGGAGAGAAGTGCATGAAGAATATATTACGGTGTGGAACAACCGATTGGGAGGGTACCTTAGATAGATCGTGCTTTGGATCTGCAGCCCTCGTTAGAGCACATACAGTGGTACTGTAAGATAGGGAAACCATTTTTATTTGGTGGACGGTCGATGGTAGTCCTTCTACATACGACACGAATTGGGCAACTCCTTCCAGATCCGCATCATGCACCAGAGCCAAAGCCAGAGCCAGAGCTGGAACTACACTTTGGAGATAGTTTTTATCATCCAGAATTGAGGGCGATGACCATTTCCCGAGCTCGTCAGGCCACGGATATCATTCAGAGTTTGATATTTTCAGCCCACTACCACCTTAGTACTTCAGTCATCTTGGCTCGTATCCACCTCAGTACTCCGCTCCTTCCGGCCCGTATCCACCACCGTACTCCACTCCTACCGGCTCGTATCAATCGCCGTACTCCACTTCTCCTGACTCAAGTTCATCGATGGCGTTTAAGATATATAATTTTTCATCTATGTTTCGCACACCCCCCATATGGATGAAGAGCATGTTGATCGCTGTAATCGCCCGCAACGTAAACGTTGAACTCCACAAAAATATACCCCTAGAACAACACCATCAAACCATCAATTTTAGGGGGTTTTGTAATATAAATAACTTCATATTTATGTAATGAATATTTTAGCATTTTATTTATCATTTTAATTTTTTTTTTGCAATTTAAATAGTCAACTTTGTATTTATGTAATGACTTTTTTGCCATTTTATTTATTAATTTTATGGTTTTTTTATTTTGAAATTTAAATAAATAAACTTTATACTAACTATGTAAGTCAAATTAAATTAACTACAACAAATTGTAGAACTACAATCCTCTCAACATGTAATGAACTACATCTCAATTTCTACCCGATTACGACGATTGTCCAACATGGTAGTTTCGGAGTGAACATTTACTCCGATTATGACCAGCTAATCTGCATATGCCACACAGCTTCCCGTTAGATTTTTCCCTAATGTCTATTTCGTTATGGATTCTAGATGATTGTGGACGACCTTTCGGGTTCCTACACAACCATTTGTCTGGGACAAGCTCAAAGGTCGTCGGAGGTACCTCCCAAGTAGATAGATCAAGAAGCACGGGGAACTCGTTCTCCGATACACGCAACATGCGTTCGAGGGTGTACACTTCATCGATAAATTATTTTATATTGAGCGAGACTTTAGCACAAGCTGCCACGACATGTGCACATGGATAATAAAGTGTTTGAAACCTCCTGCAATCGCACCGTCTATTTCGAAGATCCACTTCGTAGGACCTAGGTGGTATATCGGGTCGACGACCGATGGTCTTTGTAACTCGAAACGTTTCATTACATCGTGAATATACTTCTATAGTCATCGACCTCACCATCCGATGGTTTGCAACAATTGCATCCCTAACATCTTCTACAAACACGTGTCCTGCCTCCATCTGGTTCACTTGTTGATGACCCATTCTTGGTATCAAGGTAGCCAACTTGTAGAATGTAACTGAGAAGACAGATGAAATCGAAAGATGTCATGTTTTCAACAATACAATGTTGATCCCCTCCACCAAGTTTGAGGTCATTTGACCATTACGAAAACCTTTGTCAAAACTTTGAGCCCATTACCACAACTCCATAGTACCCAACCACTATCGGAAAGATATGTTCTTTTGACCCTCCATGTCACTCTCAAGTCGAGTCATTCTTTGGTAGAAAATGTGTGGCTCTAGCTCATGCGCTGTATATGTATTAAGAAAAGATAATTTACAGTATTGCCCTAAAACATTAAAACTTATATTGAAAAGATAAGGTAATATTTTACCCATTTTCACAACTTGTCTCTTCCAGTCTGCATTCTTATAATCTGGCTAGAAGTTAGCTGCGATATACCGGATGCAGTAAACGGATCTCCACGGCACACTAGAACGCCTAATAGCGACAATTAATCCTTTCCCTCTATTGAAGATGATGCAAATATTATTGTTGCTAATAACATACCTCCGTAGGTTGGTAAGGAAGAATTCCCACGATTCCATGTTCTCCTTATTGACGATGGCAAATGCTATTGGGAGCACGTTCCTATTGTCGTCTTGAGCAACCGCAAGAAGTAGGATCTGTGTATATTTTCCATGTAGCCAGGTCCCATCTACTTGCACAAACGGCTTGCAGTGGGGAAATGCGCGCACACATGGATCAAACATCCAGAACATCTGATGGAAAATTCTTTTTCCCGATTGTAGTCAGTCATTCGGCCCGTAATAAGATCGTGTCTGCAACTCAATGACAGTCCTCGGCACGTACTCCCTCATAGCGGTTATCCATCCCTGTAACTCATTGTACGATGCATCGAAGTCTCCGTACAATTATTCCATTGCCATTTGTTTAGGTATCCATGCCTTTCAGTATGATACTCGATACTGGAATCGCGCATTTATTTCGGCAATCAATACCGAGACTTTAATGGTCGGCATGTCTTTCACCATTGGCATGATGCACGTACAGATAGTTTTGGAATCAAGTTTTCGATGATCTTCTGTCATACGTGTTGAAGTGCATGTGTGAGGCCCAACAAATTTTTGTATCTCCCACATCTGCGGCTTCTAGATAAATGCAGGTAGTATTTCAGGGTACTCTAAAAACTCGGCTACGTGTGCCGCATCAGGGTCTATCCGAGACATGTGTGCCCCAGGATTATTGTGTATCACAATACGACGAATCTGGTTCTTGACTAAAGACGCGTTAATGTTTCCATCCTCATTCACGCCTTCGTCGTCAATATTATCCGAGACCTCGTCCACGTCGGCATCATTTTCACTATCGACTTCATAATCAGAAGGATCACTACTATGGTATACATCATCACCAACCACATCAGTCTTGGGTGCAGCATTAAGATCAATATCGATCCCGTGTATAGTTGATTGACTACAACGTACGATATCGGAACCACCATACACGGCTCTTGAGCTCCATCTTCTTCACCTAATGGAGTGGAATCTTCAGTTGCCTCCACACTAGCTAACTCAGCAAATAACTGAATCGGTGCATTTTGGTTGCTCCGAGTCTCACAATAAAGAGCGACCATTGTCTCCACGTCTTCATCATCTACAAGTTCCATTTCGGTGAATTTTATGGGATCCTTTGAAACTGGAAACTTGCAGAAAAGTTTCGAGATCCTTCTTCCATAACGTCTATAATTTTTTTCACTAATTTTTTCCTTCATATTATCAAATGAGATATTTCTATTAAATCTCATTGCTACTTGTTTGCGACATTCAAATATACATCCCATGGTTGTTGTCAAAATTTCTCCATCGAAATAAACACATATGAAAAACTAATTCTCCATCTTCAATACTAAATTTGTTAAAAAAAAATTCAAAATTCTCAAAACAGTTTTGAATAGCAAAAAAATTATATAAAATTTTTAATGCAAAGTTTTTTATTCAGAAGCTAACAAAATTAATAACCTAACAAAATAGCTTTCAAATAATAAAATTACTAACAAAACTTTACATTCTATTTAAACAGAAAAAAACTAAAATACATTATCCTTCTTCTTGTTTTCCTTTCTTTTTTTCTTCTCCCTATCTTCTTATTTCCGTTCTGCTAAATTTTGTGTCTGTGCTCATTTGATTTTCGAGGGTATATATACAGAGGAAAAATTAAGCAACAGACGCTCCTGTGACGCCTCTGAGATAGGCGCAACTAGTCGCGCCTATCAGATAGGCTCAACTAGTCGCGCCTCTGAGAAAGGCTCAACTAGTCGCGCCTCTGTGATAGGCTCAACCTGTATTCGTATCTATACACGAGTCATACTGATCCAGAAAAAAAGTTAATATTTTATTTCAACAAAAAAATATTTTTTAATATAAAAAAAGGAGTCGTGCCTGTTAGATAAGCACGACTAAAAAGAAACGTACCATTTTGATAAATAATCCAGTTGACAACTTATTTTAGTATTTAATTTTTTAAATATATTTAGGAAAAAAAACCTTTAAAAAGCTCATTTGCTTATTAAAACAACATTTAATAAGACGCGCACTTAAAAAAGACCAACATATAAATATATTTAGACCATCTCGATCATCAAATCTATAATTCATCATGTCAGTAAACAAACATTGCTGAACAACTTTAATTCTTACCATGGTAGATAATTATGACAAAATTTTTATAAAAAATATAAAATAAAGATGATATAATATTTTTCAAAAAATAATTATATTTTATATTATTAGAAATTGAATTTTAATTATTTAAATCCTTCCTGCAGATATACTGAAAACAAATATATAAGAAAACGCAAAGCATTACTTTCGCCTGCAGATATACCAAGAGGAAGTTAACTTTTTTTAAATAAAAATTTAAATTTTAGTTTTATGAATATAGGAAATAGTAATTTTTTTTGGTTGAAAAATTTAATCTAATTCAATTATAAATTTAATCAAGATTTCAACATAGGACGGCCAGGAAGTTCTGAATTATACAATTAAATTGAAACATTTATGACAAATTTTAATTTTACATACAAAAAACTTTGACATTAGGAAATCAAAATTTAAAAAGATAAATATTTTCTTTGACAGTAAAAATAAATATTATCTTAAAAGTAGCTTAACCATTTATTTAAAGGTATTGAATGAGGGAGCAATCCAAAGGAGATCAAAGATTTCAGTTTGATTGTTCAATCAATGGAGTGATTCCTTTTTCCTTTCCCAATTTTTTATTTTATTTTTATGTATTTTTGTATATTTTTTAATGAGCCAATAAAAATTGGATATGTAAAAATATAATTAAGGATTATGTATTAAGAGGTAATATACATTTTAGTCCCTTTACTTAAAAAATAGATAATTTAATTTTTGCATATTAAAAAAAAAAAGAGTGTAAATGGACTCTTTTATTAAAAATTCTATCCATACGCTTTGTCAAGTGATTATTTGGATTTTCAAATTTTTTATATGAAAGTGATGTGGGACTAAAGGATGAGTAGAATTAAGTAGAAGTACCATGGAGATCTCTATATTAGGAGTTGAATTACATTTTGGCTCTTCTATTAAAAAAAATGAGCATATTGGTTCTTTTGTTGAAAATTCAATCTATTTCTATTTTTAAGCGACGATGTGATTGACCGAACAACCAAATAACAATACGTGAAGTGTTGTATGTAACTCATGCGGATGTGGCAGAAAATTAAAAAATCTAAAAAAATAAATAAATAATTTAATAATTATTTAAAAAATCACCTCTTTGTCCAAATTAATCCTCGTGGTTTTTTAAATAATTATAAAAATATTATAGAAAATTATTTAAAAAATATTAAAATTTATTAGAAATTATTTAAAAATTATAAATAAAAAAAATAATATCAAGAATGAACTTGGATGAATGTTTGTCCAGGTTTAAATGAGTCCAGACAACCATGTATCTAGATTCATTTTAGAATCATTTCTTAAATGATTATACAAAATTATAGAAAGTTATTTTAAATTTATTGTGAATTATAAGAAATTAAAAAAAAACCATCAACTTGATTAACTATAAATATCAACTAAGTAAGAAGCTACATATGTTATATTTGAATTCATTAAACATGCTAAATGTGGGTATATATAATTTTTATAATTTTTGAAAATTTTTAATAATTATTTATAATTTATAAATAATTTTCAATATTTTTTATATTTTTAAACAATTATTTAAGAAACCACACTAGAATAATCCTAAACAAATAGTTATCACTTTTGGCATTGTTTTATTTTAAAATTTTTATAATTCTTAATAAATTTTAAATAATTCTTTTATGTTCTATAATTTTTGAAGAATAATGTCCAAGATGAAATGAATTAGGAGGAACTTTTGTCTAGGTTCATTTTGGATGTAGTTTTTAAAATAATTATAAAAAAATATTTTAAGGATTTTGTTAATTTTTTAAAATATTATCACATTAGCATGAGGTACACATGGCTACACTAGCATTTAACAGTAAAAATAAATAGAATTTTTAACAAAAATGATCAATTTGCTCTTTAATCTAACGTAAGGCTAATTTACTTACTTTTTGAGTAAAGGAAGCAAAATGCATCCGGCTCCTAATACATGAGCCTCCATAATACTTTTATCTAGTCCTACTAATCGTTTAATTCCAAATCACTTATATTTAAAAAAATTTGAAAAAGCTAAATCATCACTTAACATCACACAAATGGAATTTTTAATGGAAGAGTAAATTACATTTTTTTTAACATACAAAGATTAATTAATTTATTTTTTTAATGAAAGGAGTAAAATGTAATCTGCCTTATAATGCAGGACCTCCTCAATACTTTTTCCAAATTTGATACTTCAATTTTTTAACATTTAGATTTTTTTTTTTTTTTTACCCTTTTGTCACCTTGGAATGTTGTGATTAAATGTTATCTCAAAATTGAAAAAAAGAAAGAAAAGGAGAGGGTAAATTGCATTGTTGGAAAAGAACCTTGTATATTTTTAAAGAAGATGAATAATTTAAGTGGATGAGGCGGGACCCAGATCTAAAACTGGTGCAGTCATGGATACCTCGACATTCTAATTGTATTTGCATACATGTATTGTGACTATAAAAACATCCACCAGCCTCCTTTGTTTTCTTTGCTATACCATTTCTCCGTATCCCTTTCCAAGTTGAAAACACCAGAAGCAATTTAAGAGGTTGGAAAAATGGATCAAACACAAAACCAGAAGCAACAATCTTTGTGTCGGTTTATGAGATCTCAGCTTCATAGAAAACTGGATCAAACATTGCTGCTCCTTTCAGTTTCAGTTTTCTCCCTATTCTTTTCCTATTCATATTGGCTTTCTTTGCTCCATCCCTTCAACTTCAACTTCCATAATTCACTTCCTTTCCAGTTGTTTAGCCATGCTATAGATAAGAACTGCATGTTTTTCTTGCGAAAAACTCAGGATTAATCAGTTCTTCATCTATGTATAATGATGATCACTATTTCAAGAGCTATGAATCTGATCAGTCAATTGATTTGGAGCCAAAAGCACCATTGTTGGACAATGAAGCTGCCTTGGATAGCACTACTGATCAGGCAATAGAAAATAAAAATGTGATAGAAGAAGAGAAATGGGGTTTGAAGATAACTGCGGAAGAAGAAGAAGAAGAAGCTGTTTTTATTGGAGAAGACAAGGTACTTTATGTACCAGACATTGGAGAAAGTGAAAATTATGAAGAAGAAGAAGAAGAAGAAGAGGAAGAGGAAGAAGAAGAAGAAGAAGAAGATAGGAATTCAAGTACAGAAGAGCTAAACAAAAGGTTTGATGAATTCATCACAAAAATGAAAGAAGAACTCAGGATCGAAGCTCGACAACAATTGGTCACGGTTTAAACATTATCTTTGGGATGATTCCAAGATAAATTTAAATCATCAGAAGAATCTGTTTAATATTAGTAAATTTCTCTTTTGTTTTTCTATTTCTACACTCCAGAATATTAGATACAAATATATATACTTTCTTTTTTAAAAGTTTTTTGTGAAAATTATGTGTCATATCTATATTGAACACAAATGTAGGATAAAAATATTTCAGGAAAACTGAAAAAGTCTGGATAAACTCTGGTTTATACATAAATGCCAGTAGTTGTTCTGGTTGACTATAGTTCATGTTTTCTCTCTCTTGTTAGTGCAGTATTTTTTTTCTTGCTTAGGGGATCGAGGCTTCACTTTGCTGGGCAATGTACTATGAAAGATTCAAATTCCTAATCTAAATTTAATGATTTCAAGTTTCTGGGTAACTCACAGTAACTATCCCATGATTAAAGAGAAACAAAAATTCAAGATTGCAGAGATCAATGAATAGCTAACATATTAAACACTTTGAAGTAATCTATTCCTTTTTATTCTTTTTAGTATTCAGGTTGAATGTGTATAGGAATAGAATCATTTAAAAACATTGAAAATACATGAAAGATCTTTTAAAAAAAAATTAAATGTGAAAGAGAATACCCCTAAGTCCCTATGCATATCATATGGTTCTCATCTGATATCAGGTACCTTCACTTTTTATTATAAGCATTTAATCGATATTAATTTAGTGTTACATTTCAATTAGACAAAAATGACCCTTCGAAAACGATAGCAATTATGGCATAGCTTTTATCATCAATGCCTCGGTTATAGCTATGGATTTACTTCAGATAGACAAGTTTAACTTCAAGTCTTCAACTTAATTGTTGAGGTATTTTTCTCAACGTCCTCTTTATTTGATGATGTTTGTCTATTTATATGGTATAAGTACTTCTCATTAAAATAGCAGGCTAAGTAGGTTTCATGTACACAGACACGTACTTTACTCTAGATTTAACACGTGTTACATGTTCTTATGCACGTATAACTTTGTAGGGGAGTAGGCTCAACAAACAAGCTCAGTCTGCAACTTTATGGGTTTGCGCTGATGCCAACCCAAACTCAAATAAATTTTAAATTGATGGTGGTAACTATCCTAGCAATTAGTGTTGTCCTCCATCTGGTTAAAAATGAGAGTCATAAAGTGACACCTCACAAGTTTCCTTGGGAAAATAGATAAATTAAAGTTGATATTTGATGTGGGGGCATTTCTTCCAATATGATTTTTCAAAGTAACAATAATGGCATGGAATCAATGATTCATGTCTATCCTAATCCAAGAACCCAGCCAGTTTGTTAAATGATGCAAGAACAAAATAAGTTTAAAAGTTGGTTCCCCATGGCTGAAAATAGATTGAAACTTGTCCTCTGCTTAACATTAGACAATAAGGAGAAGTTATGGTCCCTTTACACCGATGTGGTTAGAAATTGAAGACCTTTCATTTTCAATTACCTTATGTGGATTTAAATTAATGCCAAAAATTAACCAACATGTTTTTATTCACACAATCTGTATCAGAGACTGTTAGAAATTTAGAAAAGACTCATTTATAACAGAGAGTGACCCAACATGATTCTCATAAATAAGGACCAACTTCACCTATCCTCAACCCAAAGAAAAAGATTTGAAAAAGTGCAGCAAATCCTTACATGTCATATAGAAATATTAGGCTTTTTTATCTGTATAATACAAATTTAAAAATTAAATACTGAAATGGTATACAAATATCATTATTTATCAAAATGAGGTGTTTGAAACAGTTCTAATGGGTGAATGGAGAGAGATAGGCGACACCTATTTTTTTTCTGACACAATAATTAAAACATCATTACAAAATGATGTGTTTTTTTTAAAATATTTTTGTAAGGGTGGAGGGGGAGAGATGGGTGACATCAGTATAAAAAAATATTTTTTAAGGGTGGAGGGAGAGAGATGGGCGACACTTGATAAATGATAAAGGTAACATATTTTAATCCCGTTTTTAATGTGTTTTTGGATGATTATTTATGCAAATTGGTGAATTTGATGCTCCTTATCCTTTAAATTCATATTCTTATACTTAGGTGAGTATTTGAGAGCAAAAGGAGCGAAATACGAGCTAAAATCAGACAAAAAGAGAAGATTTCAGGAGCCACACGGGCTAGACACATGTCCATGTGCCAGCCCGTGTCGATTTCGCACGTTGCTTCTCAAATATATGGAAAAATGCAATTTTTAGGCTTTCTGGGCATTTTGTAATCTATAAATATCAAATAGAAGAAGAGATATAGGGGTCATTAGAGAATATTGAAGAAACAACTCGAAGATCACCATTAGAGCCAACTCTGAAGCAGATTCCCATCAAGATCGAAAACCTCCTTTTAATTTCTTTTGAACTTTTTATCAGTTTCTTTGTTTCTTGTGGTTTTTCTGACTTTGAGATGTTTTTATTCAAGATTATGAACTAATTCCCTAGATACCTAGGGAAGATGAAACCTATAATGAATTCTATTATTTAATTTCTGTTTTACGCGATAAATACTTGATTTTTGTTCTCAAATATGTGTGCTTATTTCTTGTTTTAATATTTTCGGGATATTAATTCATGTTTAATGTGCTTAATTCAGTGGAGGAATAATCCCTGTTTAAGAGTAGATATAGCATAATTGAGTGGAGTTGCATGTCGTCCTAGAAATAGGACGACATAAATCTACCGGATTAGAGTCAAATCTAATAAGGGAATCCATAGATCGAGTAATGAGACGATAGGAGTTTTAATTAGAAAGAGATTTCAATTAATCCACCTAGAGTCAGTTGTTCTTACTCGAAAGAGATATTAACATAATTTAAGGATTTCTACGGATCAAGACATCAAATGAATAAATCGTTTAATTCAGATTCATAATAATAGATGAAGTCTAGGTAGATTCTTTCCTGGATATTGTCTCTCTCATTGGTTATCTTTCGATTATTTTCCTGATTCATTCTTTGTTGAGTTCTTAGTTAAATTAATTTAGTAATTTTAGCTTAAAACCCTTCACTCTTTCAGCTAAATAATAGAAAAACTATAATTACTAATACTTTAAATCCTCGTGGATACAATATCTCTACTCACCAAAGTTATACTATTTATCGATAGGTGCACTTGCCTTAGTCGTATTTTTAGTTAGTCACGTGAGACACATCAGCACCAGTATAAAAAAATATTATTTTGGGTCGAGGGAGAGAGATGAGCGACACTAGTATTTTCTGGTGCACAATACGGACTAAATGGTGGTGGATGAATTTTGTACCGTTTTGTTATTTTTTAAAGAATTACTAATATTTTTACACATATAAACAAGTCAATAACAACATAATTTGAAGGATTACTAATATTTTTACACATATTTTTTCAAAATAATCTCATTTATTTATTTTTTTCATTTTTTATCTCAATAATAAATTTTTTATTACATAACATATCTTCAGCTTTTGTAAAATGTAGTTCTTTTACCACAATAATCCAAAAAAAAAAAAAATGGATCACCGTAAAAATTTCAAGCAAATAACCCATTTTAGTATTTATTTTTGTAACCTATTTCGGTATTTATTTTTGTGTTTTTTAAAAAAAAATATTTATACGGTGATGTCCACGAAACCAACTAAAAATACGACAAAGACGAGTGCACCTATCAATAAATAGTATAGCTATGGTGAGCTAAGATATTGTTCCCATGAGGACTAAAAGTACTAGTAATTACCGTTTTTCTATTATCTAACTGATAAATCGAAGTGAACAATTAAACTAAAACTAACTAAATCAATTAACTAAGAACTCGGCAAAGAATAAATCAAGAAAACAATCGAATAATAACCAAGAAGCAAAACAATACCCAAGAAAGAATCCACTTAGACTGCATCTGTCATTATCGATCTGAATTAAACAACTTATTCACTTAATATCTTGATCAGTACAAATCTCTAAAATATGCTAATATCTCTCTTCAAGACTAAAAGTAACTGACTCTAGGTTGATTAATTGAAATTTCTTTCTAATTAAAACCCCTATTATCGCATTAACTCGATCTATGAATTTCCCTATTAGATTTGGCTCTAATCCGGTAGATTTATGTCGTTCTATTTCTAGGATTGCATGCAACTCCACTCAATTATGCTAGACCTACTCTTAAAAAGGGTTTATTCCTCCCCTGAATTAAGAACATCAAACATGAATTAATAATCGGGAAATATTAAATCAAGAATTAAGCACACATAGCTAAGAACAAGATTCAAGTATTTATTACGTAAAACAAAAATTAAAAGACAGAATTCATCATAGGGTTCATCTCCCTTAGGCATTTAGAAAATTAGTTTATAATCGCAAATAAAAACATCTTAAAGTTAGTATAACCATAATAAATAGAAAAACTCATAATAAACTTCAAAGAAATCAAAAGGAGATCTTCAATCTTGGTGGAAATCTGCTTTAGAATCGAATTCAATGGCATTTTTCGAGTTGTTTTCTTCAATATTCTTTGACGACTCTCTTTCCTTTTATTATATTTGGTATTTATAGGTCTTAAATTGCCCGAAAAACCTAATAATTGCATTTTTCCGCTTGTCTGAAATACAGTTCACGAAATCGACATGGTTTGGCACATGGCCGTGTGGTAGCCTATATGGCTCACATGGCCATGTGTTCGGCCCTTGTGGCTCTTGAAATCTGCTCCAATTGTTTGATTTTTGCTCTATTTTTTCTTGTTTTGCTTTCAAATGCTCTCTTAGGTATAGAAACATGAATTTAAAGGATTAGGAGCATAAAATTCACCATTTTACATTGATTGATCACCAAAAAACTCATTAAGAATGGGATTATAATATATTACTTTTGACACTTATCATACGGTGATCCATTTTTGTATTTAATTATTTTAAAAAATTACGGTGATCAGCGTAAAAAGTTACGTTGTTATTGATTTGTTTATATGTGTAAAAATATTAGTAATTATTCAAAAAATAACAAAACAATACAAAATTCACCCTCTACCATTTAGACGTAATTTTGCACCAGAAAATATTAGTGCCGCCAATCTCTCCCCCTCCACCCTTAAAAAATTATTTAATAAAAAACACATCATTTTGTAATGATGTTTCAACTATTGTGTCAAAAAAAATATGGGTGCTGCCCATCTCTCTCCCTCCATCCTTGGACTGTTTCAAACACCCCATTTTAGTAAATAATGGTATTTTTTAATTTATATTATACAGATAAAAAAGCCGAAATATTATTTTGCATTCACCAAAACATAAGCTTAGCTTAATTAGTTCATGTTACGATAGCTGGTTTAGAATTCAAATCTCAACATCTGGATTCTAATAAAGACAATGGCTAAAGAATGTTCAAATGATCAATTGTAATTAAGGTCTCAACATGCAAATTTAATCTATTCCAGCGACAAAAAGAAAAAAAAAAAGCAAAAAGAATATGTACATATGTATCTATCCTTAGAGCTATTGCAAATCAATTATTTAAGTTTATGGAGAAAAGTCTTATTTAATACAAAATAAAGTTACACCTTTCATATTTGTTTACCATATTAATAGCAGAACAAGAATTCCAGGGCAAGACCTTCATACACTCTCCATAACCAAGATGTTCAATCAATATCTGCCACTTTTCGTTTAATTATATATCCAAATTCCAATATACAATTCAGTTTCACTATCAGATTTTTCTTACTCCTTGATCACGAAAGGAAAAGAGGGTGATATTACATCAGTACGATCTCTCGAGGCGCTACTAGATTATGGAACTAACTATTTGTTATGTTACTTGGAATCTGGGATTTTTTACTTCTTCTAATTATTTGTGTTTGACATTTATTGTTGATCCAGGTGAAGTCAGAAAATATTTGGGGCAGAATTAAATTGCATATTTTTGCGATAGTAAAAATTATTTTCACTATTTTAATAGCTTATATCTTTATAATTTTTAAAATATTAAATCAAAATTTTATCATTTTTGAGAGGTCAAAGTGCAATTTTACCATTACTAATTAAAATTTTTATAGATTATAAAGGGCTAAAGGGAAATTTTTTTCATTTTAGGAGGGATCGGTGACCTGCCACAAATTGTAGTGGCAATTTATGTATTTTTTGGCACTTAACAAACTAGTTTTCTAGCAATTTTAGTATCGTTTATTGCATTTTTGGTTTTATTAGTCTAGATTCAAATTATTGCAAAATAAACGTTTTTATGCATGTTTTAAGTGTTTTAATAACCTATTAGGCCAACTCGGGCTTCCAAAACAACTAATAGGCTATTTGAGTGTGTAGGGTACCATTTCAAGCGAAGGAGCACAAGGGAAGACAACCATGTCGCGACACAGGGGGCTGTGTCGCAACACAAAACTTTAAAGCTGCAAGGGCTGAAAACGACTCCACATCATGACAAGGGCTTCTCCCACGTCACGACAACACGATGAAATTTGGAAAGATTCAGTCGTATCTTAGACAGGGACGTTGTGATGAGGGTTTTCTCGGCGCCATGAAGACACGAAAAAATTTGGAAATATTCAGCCGAATTTTGGACGGCCACTTAGGGCTATTTTCCCTAACTAAACCATAATTACTCCAAGGGTATTTGAGGCACCTAACACCCTAATGTTTGCCTATTTAAACTTCATAACCTCATTAATTAGAGAGGTTGGACGTGACAGAACAGTTTTCTGTAGTTTTCTTGTGTTATGTTCCTGTTGTCGGAATCTTTTTTATTCCGATGTGAAGATGATTGCGAGCAGAGATTGCTCTGTGTTTTGAAACATGCAGGGAGTCAGAATAGAGATTTGGTATTGATACCTTTGCTCGAGTCTCGATACTTGGCGTTAAAATATCGATATTTCATAGCATGTATTGATAATTTTCAGGACTTTAGCTTTTAATTGAGAAACAAAGTGCAAATTTGGTATCATTTTTCCAGGTGGTATCAATACCACTTAAAGAAAATATCGATACCTTAGTGTCAGTATCGATACCTATGGACCTGGTTTGAGAATTTTGCTGAACAAACCTTATGCATGTCTTAATATGTTTATAAGACTAATTAATGTAAATTTAGCACCGGATAATAGAATAGACTGATAGATGTTTTGTTATAATGAGCTTTTGCTTGTTGTATATGACATGATACGGTGGTGTGGCATCCCGTATTCGGGCTTGGCAACCATGCCGGGTATAGGGTGTTACAAACGACCCAATTTTTAGCTTTTATTCAAAATTCATGATTTAATGGCTAAAAACTCAATTTTAAGAATCCAATAAAGCTAAAAACTAATAGGGAAATGAATGGTTACCTTTGGTGGAAGAAAAAAGGAGGTTTTGTCGAAAACCTGAAAAACCCACAACTTGATAATGGAGAAAACTATTGTGAGTTTTAGTGTATTTCTTAAAATTTATATTGGTTTAAGGCTTAGGTGTTGATAGAAATCAAGGTAATATAATTTTGGAATTAAAAATCAATTGGAATGTGTTTGGAGAAACAAGAGACGACACAAACCAAGCAAATGAGGAAAACTAACAAGAAAACTGTTGATGGGGTGATATTAGAATCAATTTTCAAAATTTGGTTTAACTACAACGTAAACATTCTCAATTTTGACTCTATTACAAATCAATTCTTTTTTCAAAATTAAAGGTATTTAAAACTTATTTTCAAAAATTAACTTAATTTCCTAATAGCCATTATCGAAAACATTATTGATTACCAACCTTACGAAATTCCAAGCGCATATAAGCTAAAATTCCTAAAATACTCTCAAAATTTCTAGGCCCAATTTTGGGGTGTTACATCTTAAGGTGTTGAAGTGAAGAAATTAAGACCAAATTCAATGACGTCGCAAAACTGAGACCTCCAAGATCTATGGGTTTGCTACTGTCTAGGGTGTTGTAACAACGAAGCCTGGGTGTCGCAACATTGCTCCTTGATGGGGAGAAAATAGCTACAAGGGTAGTCTTTTGTCCAACACCATCTCCAATCAACACACAGCTCTAAGGGCACTTTTGTTAACTTTTTGGATTGTAATCAGACGTTAAAAGCCACTTTTGGCTGAAAAATAATGAAGACAACTTTGTCTTTACTTTTTATCATCCTTTTAGCTAAGTCATTAGTCTTCTTTACCATTTTAGGGTTTTAGTTGTTGGTTAGTTTCTACTGTAGCTTGGTGTTATTTGCATTTTGGTACTCAAACTTCATCTTGTATTTTCATTTTCATCCAAAGCTTTTACTATAGTTCAACTCTATCTTCTTTTCAAAATGTAAAAATCTGAACTTTGTTGGTATTTCTCACCTCAATTGTTGTTGCCATCATTTTCTTCAAGCAACCACCAAGAAATCTCTAGGCGTTCTTTTAACTTATTCTTATGCTTATTTGAATGCATGTTTTGAATGTGTTAGGTTGTTTTTTGTATGAAAATGGTGTTAGGTAACCACATCTGTGGTGGTTGGCTGATGAAAATGTTGCTTGATTAGTTTTTGGTACAGAGACTAAATCGTAAAAATTAAACTAAATTGAATAAACTTCAAAACTTAAAATTGGAGCCTCTAGGTGAATATTTAGAGTAGGTGATGCCCACTAACCAAGAGCCTATAGAAGTAACCCCCTTGCTTCAACCATTTGAAAATTTTAATTTTAAAACTAAACTAAATCGTGAAAACTAGACTAAATCGAATAAACTTCAAAATTTTGAATTGGAGCCTCTAGATGAATATTTAGACCAAGAACCTGTACAAGTAACCCGTTAACTGCAACCATTTGAAACCAATCCTACTGAGCCTATAAACATTTCACATGGTTCCTCCCCTAACGAAAATCCTAAAATTAATAAAATCCCAATCCCTGAAACTATTCAAGATCTTATTACTATTTCCAAATTAAACCAATGTCGTGTCCACCAAAGCATCAACTAAAATAGGTTCACTTTCATCTCCAAATCCTCAAACAAATCAATAAGAAAATATTGAAGATTTAATTCAAGCCTTAACCACTCAGTGGGAGTTGCCCTAAACCAACCCTAATCTAACTACCAGTCTAGTTGTTGATTCGACCTTAACTAACATAAGCCCTCTACAAATTGATGACTTCCCCACCAACATCTAAGAACCGGAACCAGAGAAAGAAGAACAAGAAGGAATTGAAATCTTGTTTGAGAAAACCTCGTCTGTTGAGGTTGAAATCACTAGGGCAGTGCCCACTGTCGCTAGCACTACTTCAAGAACAGTGAGAACCAGGTCTGTAGCAACCAAGAAATTCGTAGCTTTGGCTCCTTTCGAAAAGGAAAAGGGAAAGACACCCATGGTGGCCAAACCTAGAAGTTAGAGGAAGCTTATTGTTAATAGTTCCTTAGAGTCCTCTACTGAATCCAGTTCAGACTCGAACCCTTTTGACAATGTGGATCTCATCAACATTATGAAGGCTCATACCAAGAACCTTAATCTCTCAATCACTACTGCACAAAGAAACAAGAGAATGAAGGGGGCAGGTGTGCCTAAAATATAGCCTGTTGCTACAGAGGCAATAAGAAGGTAAGAAGAAAGAATAACGGCTGAAGAACAAAAGGCGTTTTAGGACCCTAGCTACTCCAAATGTTATGCCAAGTTTATCTTAAAGGAATTTATAAATGAACAAAACATCAATGTAGGATCCTTTGGAGATCATGGAATTGATCAAATCCATGAAAATGTAGGCCTGTTTGGTTCAATCTACTATGTAGAGCCTTATGTGAAGTAGATTGTGTATGAGTTTTATGCTAACATGACTAGAGGGATCGCCATTGAAGGCCATCCATTCTTTCACGAGGTGTTTATTCAAGGAAGCGTCTAAGTTTTAGCCTAAAGGAGATTTAGAAGGTGTTGCATTGCCATACTATCTATTGGAAAAATTTCGGTTCAAAAATGGTTTTTTTTATAGTGAAAAAATAAAATTTTGAAAACTGAATAAGTTTGTGATATTTATAACAATAACTTTTTTCTTGAAATAGTACTTGTGCTTTGAGCAAGACGAATGTTAAATGTTCTCAGCTTTCGAGCGAACGACCTTCTCTACTATTCTCGTACCAGGGACTACCTCAAGTGTGGACTCGAACAATTTCGAATTAAACACAATATTAACAATAATTTTTTTACTTTCAATAGAAAACGAAATCTCTCTCTTTCTATTATAGAAACCGATAGGATTATTATTGTAAAAAAATAGAATTTATATTTAAAAATAAATTCTGGCTCACTTTCTTCTTAGGCATAGTTGTCATTCAATAATTTATCTAGTTTACAGGGGTGTCATCCTTTATTATTATTTTTCCGTTTATCTCAAAATTTTGGTGACATTTTGAATAAGTTTTTTTGGTGAGAAAATCATGCAAAATATTAAAATGATTTTGATATGTTCAAGTTCAGAATAAAATATGTTGAAAATTGCTTATCATTCTACAAAAATTGATTTTAATGCAAAAATTCTTTTGTTGATTTATGATTAATACATAAAAAAATTTAAAGGGTATTTATTTTTGAAATTGAACATATATAAGGTGGTCCCAATTCTTTACTTTCTAGTAGGATACTTCCTCCAAACTAGATGTGTTCATAGGTCGGGCCTACATAAGATATTTAGACCAAAATTTGAAGCTCAGACTCAATCTAAAAAATGAGTTTATTTTTTTCCGAAGCCCGGCCTAATTTAATAAAAGTAAACTCAGACCTGACCCACCCATATTTAATTTTTTAGATTAATTTTTATTTAAAATTATTTTAAAAATATAAAATACACTAAATGCAATAAAAAAGGTTAAAATAAAAATTTCTAACACATTAAAAAGTATTTATATTAAAAAAACTAAAATAAATATAATAAATATTTTATTATATTAAAAAAACACAAATAAATATAATAAATATTTTATTGCATTAAATATAAATTTTAAAATTTTTTATTTTGGGTTGGGTTATTTGGTTGGGTAAATTTTTTTTAGCTAATGGACAATCAGTTTAATTGTTATTTGATTAGTGATTTAATATAAATATATATATAATTATTATTTATCATATAGTATTATTTTAAAACATAATATTTGAGTCGGGCCGGGCTTTGGCAAAAAATTCTAACCCAATGTCCGGCCCATATAAAAAACGGAGCATAAATTTTACTCAAGCTCATTTTTCGAACTTTGTATTTTGTTCAAATCTTTCTATTTTTTGGGCAGACCCATGAGCAGGACACTTTAAATCATGGTATAACATTTGGGCCAAACAGAATCAATATTATTCAAATATTGTACAAATCCAAAAAATCCCAATTTTATAACTTATTCAACAACTCAAATTCTCAATGTTTTCTGTCGAATTGATTAGAACAAAAAATGAAAATATTGGAAAAAAAATCTCAGCCAAATTCACCACTAAAATTAATGGTTGCTAATATTTCGCTTACTAAAATTACCAACAAGCACATTATTATTATTATTATTTTGGTGTAAAACAAGCACCCTTTTATTTAACGATAAAGACATCAAACATTCTTGTTTTATATATTTTAAATTTGATTCCCAATTTAAATTTCCAAATCAGTTCTCATATATTCCAATTGAAAGAGGAATTGGTGTGAACTGTTAATTTTCATATATTCCAATTGAAAGAGGAACACAAGTAATTCAATCCTCCCTCAAATTATTCTCAAAATTATGCATCCCATTGATAATATATAATCGGGTGGAACCCGATGGTGGTCTATAAGTTCAAATCAAAATGTTAAGATTTTTCATGTTTATATAATAAGAGTAATTACATATTATTTACTATTATAAAAGGTTAGCTTAAATTAAAAGTGATCTAATTTAGTTAAAATTTATTTAGATTTAGTTATTAAATAAAGTATGGACCAAATATGTGTGATACTCTAGTAATTAATTTCTAATTGGCGATGGGCTGATTAGAAATTAGGATTAATGTGTAAAAGTTATATATATTAGGGTTATGATCCCTAAATTACACATCATAACTTTTTTTAATATCTCATCTTTAGAGCCACATTCTCTAGATTACTTATGCATAAAGGTGTCCATGGGCCGGACCCAACCAAAAATTTATGCCTGTTTGCTAGGCCCGTGCCCAGCCCGAAAAATGGGCCTAAAATTTTGTCCAAACCTAACCTAGATAAAAATGCTAAAACCCTGGCCTAGCCTGGCTGTTTTAATTTTTTATATTTTTTTTAAAAAATATAATACATCAAAAATACTAAAAACATTAAAATAAATGTTTCCAAACAAATTGAAAATAAATTTTTAAAAAAATATGTATACTTAAATAACACTAAGTTTGGTGCAACTTAACAAGCAAATTCCTCTAAAATAGTAACAAAATTAAGAATAAAACAAGAGTTATATAATATTCAAATGATAACAACAAAATAGTAGCAACAAATTGTGAAATTGTAGTAAAATAGTGAAAAAACAACAACAAGAAAATAGTAACAAAATTAAAAAAAAACAAGAAAATAGTAAAAAGAACAATAATTTTTTTGCATATTCAGGCCACGCTGGGCTGGGCTCGGGTAAAAAAAGCTTACCCCGAGACCAGACCCAAGCCCATTTTTTAGGCCTATATTTTTACCTAAACTCTCTTACTTTTCGAGCGGGTTGGCCCGAACCATGGACAGGTCTACTTGTGTGCTAATTTAGAATATAAAAAATATAAGATCCGAAGATTTCAAAAAATCAATGAATTCAAGTACGCTTCTACATTTAATCTTGTTCTTTATTTATTCTTAATTATTTTACATGACAGTGTTAAATTTTATGTCCGATACTATTTTCGATTCTAACAGATAAATTCAATAATGAAAAATACAACCTTTAATATCCCATTTAATTTTTGGGTAAAAATTCAAAACTTGTTGCTCTAGATCAACACATGGTGGGATTTCTACAAGCAAAGCCCAATGCTAGCATACTCTTAGCTTGGACCAAAATTAAAACAGAATACAGAAAGCTTAGGATAAAAATGTACTCAACATCCTCCATCAAGACTATAGAGCTTGAAGAAGATGTAGTCACAACAGTTACAATAGAGAAAGGAGAAAAACAATATCAATGCGGCTCAAAAGCACTTAACAAAACACTGTTTTTACAATTTTTTTAAGAAAATTAAAGCAGTGTTAACGTCGAATAGTAAAATAATGGTATGTCAGTCAATAATGTAAAGTGAATAGTGCTTGCCAAAGTAATGCATGTAGTCAAAAGTTAAATCATAGTGCTCAGTCTTCGTTAGGGGATTATATTCCAGATTAACGCTACTATAGCCCGTAATCTGTATAACTGTATATAAATCCCTCGTTAACACCTTTTTTTGCATTATATACGAAATATTCAAATTTCAATTTTGATCCCTGGGAATGTGATGCACTTGCATTTAAGATTTAATTTTTATACTTCTAACTCTTTTACATAATTTGGTATCTTAATTTTTTACAATCTCATTTATTAGCCCAAATATTTTATTTTGATTAAAATGCTAATATAACTTTTAAGAGTTGTTAACACTATTAAAATCATTTGTTAAATTTAAGTCAATTAGAATGCCATTGTTTTTGTTACATGGTTACAAAGTGAGTTTTTTTTTTTAATTTCAAAATTTTACACCAACAAATTTAACAATAGAAATTAATGATGTCGTGTTAACAATTGGATTTGAATTTTTAAATTTAAAAAATAGAGGGACTAAAATTTTAAATTTAAAAGTATAAAGACTAGATTTAAAGAGATTTGAAATATACTTTAATATTAAAATATTTACTCTATAATTTAATAAAAACTAAAAAATAATAATTAATCCAAGGGGAAGGGTAATATGATCCATAACGTAAAATAGAAAACTTGGGTTTAGAAATTTTTTTGAGAAAGTTTTAGTCAAAATGTTAGTAACTTAGATGTATATGTATATATACAAGTTCCTAACTTTGATGACAAGCCTTTCATGCTCAAATGCAGATGACTGGCCATTTTTCAGTTACCTGCAATAGCACAACAATTCAAACAACTGTGATTCAGAATCAACTTTATTTCTCAATTTTCAGTCCAAAATCTTTCAACATATGATTCCTGGAAACGAAAATATCCCAACATACTCTCATCATCATAGTTATGGCTAACTGCAGAAACACATACTTGCAGATTTCAGTCATCTCTTACATAATTAACACCAAATGACGAACATGTATAGACTTGACACACACGCAGCCAAGTGTACAACATTTACTGGATACGAAAATATTGATTGTGTCATTATCAAATCGTCACAACAGCTTTGTCTAAAAGGGGCGGGGGGGAATCCAACTTGTCACTAACTATTGAAATTTCGCATTTTGGATGTTCATGCGAAATTTCCCATAAATTCAGCACATTAGCATAAAAAACCCATCTTCACTCCAAGGTGCAAATTAATATCTTTGCATCACAAAACGACATCAACTTGTGATCTTTCCGGGAACTTTCCAATGTGGTTGGAACCCAACTCCCTTCTACTTACAACCATTTTATATTGAATTGCAAACTTGGTATCTCAGGTAAAGAATCTTAGCTTAATACCAGATTTTAAGCTTTTTCTTTCTTGAATTGTTGTAATCTCCTCGAAATCGGTAAGTTTCTAATATTCTGTATCATTGTTTGATCACTTTTTTTTTTTTTAGCTCTCTAATGTTATTTGAAGGTATATAAAGATGATATAACTATGAAATTTTACGTTGTAATTCTTCTAGCAGGTTGTCTTAATGTTGGGTCACTTCAACTCAATCATTGCAATGGCTGCCAATGCTGCAAACCAGACCAAGTTGCCAATGGCTGCTACAGATTCCCCAAACTTAACAAATGATGAAAATGGCCCCAAGAAAACCACCTTTCAGAGTTGCAAAGCCACTTCAGTAGCTACAAATTGTGATCCTCGGACCAATCTTCCGGACCTTAAGTGGCTCGGACTGTACTATGTTATCTATATAGGTGCTGGAACTTTAAGCTTTTTGGCATTGAGAAACCACATCAGAGGGAAAAAAACTAATGATTTCATTGATTCTCTGTATATGTCTGTGGTGACAATGACCACTGTTGGTTATGGAGACCTTGTCCCTCACGATTTCCTTTCACAACTGGTCTGCACTGGTTTCATCACCGTAGGGATGCTTCTGTTTGGAATAGTAGTGAAACTAGCTGCTAAATACTTGGTTTTCAAGCAACAAAAGGTGCTGATTAATGCCCTGCACACAGCTAGGAAAATGGGTCCGATGGAAGCCCTTAACGAGATTGAAAGCATAGAAATAGACTACACCAAGTGCATAATATCATTGATCGCTATGGCGGTGCATTTTGTCATCGGGGTCTTCGTTCTGGTTAACGTCGAAGGAATGGAGATCGAAGATGCAGTGTATTGTGCTTGTACCACTATGACAACCGTAGGGTTCGGAGATGAGAGTTTCTCGAGTGAATTCGGTCGAATGTTTGGCGTACTTTGGATATTCACCGGAACTTCCTGTTTAGGCCAACTATTTCTCTACGTTGCTGAGGTTTACACAGATATTGAAGCAAAGAAATTAGTGAAGTGGGTTATTGCAAGTAACATTATTGACAAGAAAGACTTTGAAGCTGCTGATAATCTTGAGAAAGGCAAAGTTCATGGGTAAAATTGCTATGAGTTTTTTACTCCCATAAAATCACTTCAATAATATATACAATGTTGTTAATTGTTTGTTTCTTCCATAGGGCTGCTGATTTCATTTTATATAAGCTAAAAGAGGTGAGAAAGATCAAGCAAGAGGATATTTCATGCGCTATGAAGGATGTTGGTGTCGATGATCGATCGGTTTTCGATGTGATTCCAGCTCAATCATCGGAAAAGAAATGACGATTATGCCGTCAAAAGATCATCAATTATACTAGATCTTATTTTTAGAGAATTAAAATCTCCCTTTACCCCTAATTTTCAACCTTCCTTAGGTTGAAATACTCTCCTTGGAGGCCATAAAATTTGCTAGGCAATCCCCGAGTATATGTTGTAAAAACTGCATGCTGCTTATGTTTTGAAACCATAATGGACGTACGTATAATGTATTTTTATTGCAATAACGATGGGTTTTTGCTTTATTCTACCTTCTTCTTCTTCTTCTTTTTTTTTTTTTTTACTTTTACAAAATTTATGATTTAATATAATCATTTAAAAATAAATGTATTTTGAGATTAAAGAAGCAATAATTAGTATTTTTATAAATGGATGTAAATCTATTGAGATTGCAGAGTCCATGTAGCGTAGACTTGTAACCAAGCAGGGCATTAAAGTGGTTGGGATGATTAAACCTTTCACCTATTGTTACTCCACGCTGTCCATCCAATTAGGGGTGAGCAAAATTTGATTTGATTCTAAAAATTCGATAATTTTTAAATTTTAAATTAAATAGTTCGAGTTATTTGAGTTAATTAAGTTATTTAGATCAACTCGAATAAAAAATTAAATTTTTCGGTTTAACTTGAATATAAATTACACAATTCGAGTTATCTAAAAATCCAGATAAGAAAAAGTAAAACTATGCCATTTTGATAAATATTTACTGTAGGGCTCAATTTAAGCCTCGGGCCCAACAAACACCAGCCCAAAATACCAAGCCTACTTATAGCCAGTTAAAACCCAAAACTTAAACCTTAGCCCAAAGTTACAAGCCCAAATAAACCTAAAACATTAGACCCAAAATTGTATCAGCCAAATGGCCCAGAGATCAAATGATTCTCAGGAACCCTAGGGTTCCATTGCGCCGCTTCCAAGTTAGTCTCCAGGCGCCGCACGTCGCGCGCCTCTCCGCGTTGTGCGCCTCTCCACCACGCCACGTCAGTGGTATGCCCGCACACGTACCTGCAAGCAAACGCAAAATGAGGGACAACAAAGAAGTTTTTTTTTTGTTCCTTTTTCTTTCGGCTATAAGACCGAATCAAATCGAGTGTAAAATGACCTTTTTTAGATACGAATACAATAGCAAAGAACACACACAAAAGCAATCAACAACAATAAAAAAAGATTTGGGATTCAAAAGGTTGTTTTTCGCTCTTTCTCTTTTCGCATCCTTGTTTTTTCCCCCCCCTTTATTTGCATTTGAATTCACACTACAAATACATAGTATAAGAGAGAAAGAAAGAGGGCTTACCAGAATACGGCCTTGAATCGGGGTCGAAAGACCCATTTCTAGGTGTTGTTGGCCGTCGAATGTGGCGGTGTTTGGTATTGCGGCGGAGGGAAGAACCATTTGGGGTATAGAGATGCGAATGAAGCCCTAATAGAGGACAAGCAACCTTTTTTTTCTTTTTTTTCCCCTGAACATTTAGTCAAAATGTTTTTGAAATAAAATTTTGTTTTAAGTAATAAAACTCAAACGACGCCGTTTTGACCGGGGCTAGGTCCGCGCGTTTTTACCCTGAATGGGGAATTTGTGCATCTGGTCCTTCCCTATTTTGCCGCCATCTGATTAAACCCTGTTTATATTTCTTTTGACTTTTTAAAACTTTCCCTGAAATTTATGTGTTGTTTTGATTTAACCCATGCATTAACGCTGCGTTTTGAGGGTAAGGATTAATTTCCTAATTGATCCATGTGTTTTACGCGCATTATATTTTGGCCCTTGTACGCAAATTTTTTTTCTCCCCTTGATTTTATTTTTCTTCTAATTTAATCTCTAGCTTGTTGGTTTTTTTTATTTATATATGGGGTATTTATTTATCTATTTTAATATTTTATGTGTTGTTTTTAAATTACTTTGTTCTTTTTACCATTGAATATTATCTTTTACGTACAGCTTTTTAAATTGCTATTCAAAATCCATGGTTTCTTTTTATCGTTTTTGTGGTTTTATTCATTTTAAACATATGTTAGTCACTTTATATTATCATAGACATACATATATTATTGATGTTATATTATTTTATATAAATATATATTTTAAAAATCTATTTATGTATAATTTATTTCCTATAAAAACTCTATTTATCATTTTTATTATTTCAAATACTTTTTTTTTTTATATTTATATTCTTATATACCAATTATTTATATTAAGTGGTTTTACTTTTTATGTAAATTGATATATGTATTATTTTGTATATTATTTACTTTATAATGTTTATTTTAAAATTCATTTGTATATTACTATATATATATATATATATATATATATATATATATATATATATATATTATTTTTCTTCTTATTTTAATTTCTTATATCTATGATTTATTTTAAAATCTTTGTATTGTTTGTATAGTAATGTTTTCAATTTTTTCTTTCTTCCCTATTATTCATTTTTATTTTATTTTGAAACTTGATATTTCATTTGTGTAATTTGCTTGGAATTTCTTTTAAATTGGCTCCTAATCCATTAGCCTTCGGTTATTAACATTTGTATTTATATAGCAGATGACATGTCGCCATTGTATGTACCCAAACTCGTTCCTTTCAAATTTCATATTACGGTCATTCATTTTTATAATATTCTATCCATGTTCCATGTTTGTAATTTTTGTTTTTTTTTTTTACATTGTTGCATCGTGACTCAAATTCCAATGTTTTAGTTGGTATTGGTTGGTTCATTCCTATCCCTAATCAAATAAAAAGTATTTTGAGCCGGTTTTATAATTGCTTATTTGGAAACTCCTCAAAACAAGGCAATGTTTTGTATTTGGAAATTTGAGGAATCGTGCCCAACGTGCTGGGTTTCGATTTATCGTTGGACCAAATAACCGAATACCATTTTAAAATTTCATTGCGTGTTTTGGAAATCATGAGGTGATCTCAGTTTTTGGAGGCTTAAAATATCATATCCTAACGTGCTGGATGTGGTATTTTATTCCTTTGGAACAAGTGAATCTTAAAATCTAACTCGAGTTGTTCACACATTTTAAAGGGATCGTATTTTAACATTTTTTCAATTTTTCAACTTTAGGACATTAATTAGTCAAATGGTACCAATTTTGGGCGTTACGAGGGTGCTAACCCTTCATCGTACGTAACTGACTCTCGAGCCTATTTTTTTTACTTTTGTGGGCCCAAATCAGTTTCTTTAATAAATCAAAATATTTTATTAGGTGATCCAATCACACCTAAACAAAAAGGATTGGTGGCGACTCCAAACTTCTGTTTTAAAAAGTCGATTCCCATTTTTCAAATAAAAATGGTTTCGACAGCTTGGCGACTCCACTGGGTACAATAAGAGAGTCAAGCCATAAAATTGATTATTTTCTGTCCTTTTGTTGAAAATTGAAATTTGATTTGAAAATCATTGTAACATCCTGATTTTCGGGTTTATCGTAATTTTCGGGGAATTGGTAAAGTTTTTAAAATTTGTTATTTAGTAGTGAAACTCATAAATGGAATATGTAAATGGGCCTAAGGAAGGCCCATGTGTTGGCCAAAACCCGGTAGAATTTTTGAATTTTAAGCTTAAGGAGTTAGGGGCTTTGGATAGGCAGCCTTTTTAAAAGATATGGGTAAATTGTAACACAAGAGAGCCCCTGGTAAAGTGGCTAAGTGACGCCATTAAGGAGCTAAAAAAGTGGCGTGTAAGTGGTTGGGGAGAGCCAAGGTTCGATTCTTTGAGCTGGCAGTTGAGGTGTTCTTTTTATGACTTGAGCAGGTAGGAGTTGGAAGCTGAATGGAACTCTGTTGGGAAGAGTTTGGAATCGGTCAAACACATGGATTAAGGAGTGATAAGGGGAGAGATTTAGGGGATTTGGAGAGAAACTAAGAGTTGGCCGAATAGTGGGAATTGGAGAGGGGATTTCGGCAGATGAGTATTAGGTTAGTATTTCAGCATTTAGGGATTAGTTGTGCCGTTTACTTTTGTGTAACCACCATACGATTTTTTCCTTCTCTTCCTTTCTTCTTTTCTAGCCGAAACTATCATCCTTTCCATCCATACTTCTTTCCTTTCTTTTTCGAAACCAATTCACTATTTCCTTCTTTTCATCTACTACTCCCTTTCCTACCTTCACTTTTGTCGAAAAACCATAAAAGCCGAAACCTGTAAAGATTAGTTGTGCCGATTTTTTCTTGACCAGTAACCTTTTTTTTTCTTTTCACTTATTCCTCATCTGCTAAACTTGAGACAGCACACAAGGAAGACTGTGGTAAGTATTCGTCCTCCAACCGATTCAGTAGTATGACTGTTAGGAAAAGCTGAAACTCCCTATAGTTTAGGGAGGCTATCGTTTTGAGGTATAGGCCTTATTGGGGCTTTTTCATTTGATTTCTATGATTTGTGTAGTGAAATAGATAACGTTGGAGGAGCAGCAAGGCTTGGGGTATCGACTTGGATAAGCTTGAATCGTATCATCGGACCTTGTGAAGGTAAGTAACTTATGGCCATTAGGGGTTCTTTGGCCAAATAAGGTAAGATGGATTTTGGGTTTGATAAGCATGGCTTGTACACTAAGAATGGTGATGATTAATTGTAGGTTGTCGTGGGAGGCTCTGTTAGCAAACGTTACAAATCAGGTGTGTAACAACCCTTGTAGTAGCTTATGCTAATATTCGCAGAAAAGCTGAAATGCCAAATTCTGGCATTTCGAAAACTTGAGATTTTGCATGTGGTTTTAGATGCGATAAAAACGATACGATCGGTGTCTGATTCGATGGAACAGGTAAGGGCACAATTCTGTGCACGTTGGTAAGTTGGGCCTTGATGGGCTAAAATTGGGCCCAATGGGCTTCCAGGCTCATTTGGGTAAAATTGATAGAAAATGGAACTTGGATAAATTGCATGTTAACATGGTTAGATCTATTGTAAAAATTGGGTTAAGTGAGCTTAAAGGGCTAAATCGGCATTCGTAGGGCCCATTAGAGGTTTAGGGCCCAAAAGCCTGAATTTGCTAAAGTGGGTTAAAAATCATTGTTTAAGCACTCGGAATTATTGTTAATTGTTAATGAACATGGAAACCCATGATAGTTGGTAAATTATGAAATTACCCTTAAAATATGAAAAATGACTATTTTACCCCTAGGTAAAAATGACTATTATACCCCTAGGGTTTAATTATGAATATGATGCATGATATGTTGATATGACATGATATGTACATGATATGCTATGAGATGCACATGATATGCTATTATATATTCATTATATGC
Organism: Gossypium anomalum; assembly: GCA_025698475.1. Lineage (NCBI taxonomy): Eukaryota > Viridiplantae > Streptophyta > Magnoliopsida > Malvales > Malvaceae > Gossypium > Gossypium anomalum. Next base: position 73,444,302 of record CM046968.1, read on the forward strand.
ATGGGTTGGGATTTTTATATGAATGGAGGAAGTGCAAAAAGGGCTTTGCCCCAGTTTACCAAAAAGGGCTTTGCCCTGATTATTAAAAAAAGAGGCTAGGCCTCCAAGTTATATGATAAAGCAAATATGCCGCCAAGGAGAGTTTGGTTGGGTGGGTTGAGTTATTCCCATATGGAGAGTTTGGTTGGTACGGTGGAGAGTAGCGGATGGTGGGTTGAGTAGTCTCCCCAAATGGGCTTGCATTCATGCATTAATATTACATGTGATATTAAAATGGGCCTATGGGCCATACCAGCTTACATGAAAGGCTTCGCCCAATGATATGTGTAATGAAAAGGCTTCTGCCCATGAATCATTAAACGAAAGGCTTTGGCCCAGTATATGTCGAGATTGAATTTTGGGCTTAGGCCCAGTATGTGGATTTTAGTTTGGGCTTCGAAAGGGGCTTGTTGCACACTGAGTTTCCAAACACACTCCCTTTTTTTCTTATCCTTACAGGTGAGCCTTGATGTGGAGACTTGGAGCCGGAGGGGATTTAGAGTGGCCATGGTGATCATTTTTGGACTATTCAATAAGTAACCGATTTTGTTTTCAGCTTATCCTCACTATTGATACTATTTATTTTTGGGTTGTAATAAGGCCGTTTTAACTATTTATTTGGGATTTTTTTTATTTTCTATAACTCTATATTTTTTTTTGATAATAATTAAAAATGGGCTAGACTTAGGACGCGTTTTCAAAATGTTATTCATTTTCAAAATAACACAACGATACAAATAATCGGTATATCAAGGACGACTACTTAAATGAAATTCAACTCGTTTACTAAAGTGTGGCAATGGTTGTGGGCATGTCTAGGATTGGATCCAATCAAGAGCTTGGTATTTAAGCAGCCTTCATGGCTCACCTCCTCTGTTTCGGATACCTACCCGGTGCACAGCTTCCATTCACTTTGTTAACTTAATAAAAGATGATCTTTTAAACACTAAAATGAAGCATGGGTTTTTTAAAACTTCAATGTGACACGTCGAATTCGGCCATAACGTCTGGGCTGGGTTTGGGGTGTTACATTTAGTGGTATCAGAGCTCGGTTGTAACAACTCGATTGTGGGTTTCTAAACGGGTTTAAAATCAAAAATTTCAAAACAAAGGTACTTTCAATCAATTTTTAAGAAATTTCTATTTTTGTGGCCAAGTACATGTTTTTAAGTTTTAAATGGTTTGGAGAAAGAAGTGGCACACTGAATCCCCGGCACCAAGTCTGTAAGTACACTTACTTTTACACTATTTAATATTGATATGATGTTATGGATAGAACTGAGGCCCTACTATGATACTTTAGATAGGGTAGAGCTGTAAAACAGTAGGATTGAGACTGTAGCTAGGCTGCGACATGGCAAAAATAATCCCTGAATTACTATATTTCCATAAGACATCTCTTAATAAAAACTAAAATATTTGACTAATGTCATAAAATTCGTAATCAGATAATTCGATATGGGTACAAGAGGAACTGGTGGACGAGGCCGCGGACGTGGTCGCGGAAGGGTGCAAGCTAAATCTTTATCCTCAGGGCATAGGCCAGCTGAGGAGGCATTTGTGCCACAAGCAACTGAGACTGGGTCGCATGATTGGGCTGCGAGGGATGATGCTTTGTCCCAAGCGATGCTAAGGGTCCTGAAAAGGGTTGCTGGAGCTAGCACCGGGACAATGAATAGAGGATCCATCTCTGAGTGACTTCGGGCTAATGGAGCAGAGGTTTTTAGGGGCATATCTGGAGTAGCCCTAAACGTGGCTGAATATTGGTTAGAGGCAACAGAGCGGATTATGGACGACCTCGATTGCTCTATGGAACAAAAGCTGAAGAGGGCCGTGTTGTTGCTAAGAGATGAGGCATACTAGTGGTGGATCACTGTAAGGGAAAGTACCCCGATCGAACGAGTAACTTGAGAACTGTTCAAGTCTGCTTTTAAGGGGAGGTATGTTAGAGCTAGTTATGTGGATGCTCGTCGAAAGGATTTTTTGAATCTGGCACAGGGTAATAAGACTGTTGCGGAGTATGAGGCAGAATTCTTGAGGCTGAGTCGATATGCTAGCGGGATAGTTACGACCGAATATGAGTACAGCGTTCAATTCGAGGATGGCCTCCGCGCTGAGCTCAGGGTGCTGATAGCTCCACAGAGGGAGCGTGACTTCGCTGCATTAGTGGAGAAGGCTAAGATAGCCGAGGAAGTAAAACAAACTGAAAGGCAGAATTGTGAGAGGGATCGACCAAGATTCAAAAGGGATTCCAGACCCTCAGGTGCTGCAAATAGAAATTTTAAAAGAGCTAGAGTGGAGGAACCAGTTCGACCAGCTCCGGTGAATACTTTTAGGCCGCAGGTTTGCAAGGACTGTGGCAGAGCACATATGGGGGAGTGCTGGAAACGAACTGGAGCATGTTTTCGATGTGGGTCAAAGGAACATAAATTCAGAGAGTGTCCTCGGAGAGCAGCTCAGGAGCAAGTTGCGGAGTAAAGAGGTGTCCAACCGTAGTGAGGAGGACCATCACCACAGAGGGGCCGTGGGCAAGGTAGAGGTGGCAATGGTAATGGACGAGGATGTGGGGCACTTGGCAGGGGTGTTGGATATGCTGAAGCTCGACAGCCAGTGTTGGTTTATGCTGCACGACGTTGTGAGGAGGAGGATGCTCCTGATGTTATAACCGGTAAGTTCCTCATTCATAGCAAGCCTTACACTACTTTGATTGATGTGGGTTTCACTCACTCGTATATTGCTTGTGATGTATTTGGGGCATTGGGTGTGCTTCCTGAGGAGACTGTGAGTAGGGTATCAGTGGTAAGCCCTTTGGGACACTCGGTTAAGGTAGATAAACTCTTTAAGGAGGTGCCTTTAGAGACACAAGGTGAGATATTTGTAGGAGATTTGATGGAGCTGCTATTTGGGGAATTTGATCTTATTTTGGAAATGGACTGGCTAACTAAGCATAGGGCGACGTTAGATTGTGCTGTTAAGAGAATGGTGCTAAGAACTGCCAATGATGAGGAGATAATAGTCATAGGAGAGCGAAGGAACTATTTGTCTAATGTTGTTTCGGCTTTAAGGGCTGAGAAGTTGATTCGGAAAGGTTGTGAGGCGTTTTTAGCATTTGTGAGTCAAGCTGAACCTGAGGGGATGACTGTGGAGTCAGTTAGGACCATCAAGGAATTCCAAGATGTATTTTCGGAGCAACTTCCTGGACTACCTCCGAACAGAGAAGTCGAGTTCGGAATCGACTTGTTACCTGGAGCGGCTCTAGTGTCCATTGCACCTTATAGGATGGCACCAAAGGAGTTGGTGGAACGGAAAGCTCAGATTCAGAAACTGTTGGACAGAGGGTTTATAAGACCCAGTATTTCTCCGTTGGGCGCACCACTGTTGTTCGTAAAGAAGAATGATGGGACCATACGAATGTGTATTGATTATCGGCAATTGAACAAACTGATGATCAAGAACAAGTATCCCTTGCCAAGAATCGACGATCTGTTCGACCAACTGAAAGGAGCTTCGGTGTTCTCTAAGATTGACCTTCGGTCAGGATATCATCAGTTGAGAGTCAAAGAAGAGGATATTCATAAGACGGCATTCAGAACTCGATATGGTCATTACGAGTTTTTGGTTATGCCCTTTGGCTTGACTAACGCACCGACAGCATTCATGGATTTATTGAAATGAGTGTTTCAGCCATACTTGGATCAGTTCATAGTTGTTTTTATTGATGATATCTTGGTGTACTCGCAAACGAAAGAGAGGCATGATGAGCATCTTCGTATTGTGCTGCAAGTGCTAAGGGAAAAACAACTTTATGTAAAGTTTAGTAAGTGTGAGTTTTGGCTGAATGAAGTAACCTTCTTGGGGCATGTTGTGTCTACTGAGGGGATCAAAGTAGACCCTCGGAAGATTGAGGCGATTTTAGAGTGGAAGCCACTGAGGTTAGTAACAGAAATTCAAAGTTTTCTGGGGTTGGCAGGTTATTATAGGAGATTTGTGGAAGGATTTTCTGTGTTGGCAGTGCCATTAACAAAACTTATAAGGAAGGGAACACCATTTGTTTGGACAAGTAAACAGCAAGAGGCTTTTGAGAAGTTAAAGAAGGTTCTGACTAAGGCACCAGTGTTAATTCAGCCAGAATCTGGCAAGGATTTCACTGTGTATAGTGGTGCGTCACATGTAGGTTTGGGCTGTGTGTTGATGCAAGAGGGTAAAGTGGTCGCTTATGCTTCACGACAGCTTAAGCCTCATGAGCTAAACTATCCTACTCATGACTTAGAGTTGGCAGCGGTGATTTTTGCGCTCAAGATATGGAGGCACTACTTGTATAGGGAGAGATGCATTATCTACACGGATCATAAGAGTCTTAAGTACTTGTTGACTCAAAAGGAGCAGAATCTTAGACAACGAAGGTGGATAGAGTTGTTAAAGGACTATGACTGTTCGATTGAGTACCATCCAGGTAAGGCAAATGTCGTGGCTGATGCGTTGAGTAGTAGGACTATGGCGGAACTGAAGGCAATGTTTGCTCGTTTAAGCTTGTATGACGATGGAAGCTTATTGGCAGAGTTACAAGTGAGACCGACTTGGGTGGAGCAGGTTAAGAAGCAGCAGTTGGTGGACGAGTCATTGGTTTCTCAGTTTCAGCAAGTTGAGAAGGGGGAGAATCCAGATTTTGGATTAAATAATGATGGGGTTCTTTGTTTTCGAGGAAGAATTTGTATACCGAAGGACTCTGATTTGAGATTGATGATTTTGAAAGAGGCGCATAGTGGACCTTGTGCTATGTATCCAGGAGGAAGTAAGTTGTATCGAGACTTACGAAAGCTATATTGGTGGCCTAGGCTTAAACGAGAAGTGACCGAATTTGTGGGAAAATGTTTGACGTGTCAACAAGTAAAGGCCGAGCATCAACTGCCTTCAGGATTGTTGCAGCCAATAAAGATACCACTTTGGAAATGAGAAAAGGGTAACTATGGATTTTGTAAGTGGTTTGCCATTGACACCTTCCAAGAAAGACTCAGTTTGGGTAATTGTGGATAGGCTGACGAAATCTGCCCATTTCATACCTGTCCGAACCGATTACTCACTTCAGAAGTTGGCCAAGTTGTATGTGGCAGAGATAGTACGGCTGCATGGGTTGCCAGTATCAATAATTTCTGGCCGAGACCTAAGGTTTACATCTCGGTTTTGGCAGAAGTTGCACGAGGCATTGGGAACGCGATTGGATTTTAGTACGGCTTTTCACCCTCAGTCGCATGGGCAGTCAGAGAGGGTCATTCAGATTCTAGAAGATATGTTGAGGGGTTGTGTTATCGACTTTAGGGGTAGTTGGGAGGATTACTTACCGTTGGCAGAATTCGCGTATAACAACAGTTACTAAGCAAGTATCCAGATGGCTCATTACGAGGCACTGTATGGGCGAAGGTGCCGATCGCCTACTTGTTGGGAGAGAGGCAAGTACTTGGACCAGAGTTAGTAGCGGAGACTGAAGACAAAGTTAAGGTAATCAGGAATCGGTTAAAAGAGGCAGCGGATCGACAAAAATCTTATGCTGATCTGAAGCGTAAGGATATTGAATATGCTGTAGGGGACATGGTCTTTTTGAAGGTTTCGCCTTGGAAGAAGATATTGAGGTTTGGTAAGAAGGGCAAGTTGAGTCCACGGTTCATTAGGCCTTATCGGAGCCCACCCAAGATAGAGCTATGTTGAACCTTAGTGGTTACCCAGATATGTGTTTGACTATTTTCTATTTCCTTTGGATTTTATTATTCGATACTAACTCGTTGTGTTTTGATGTGGCCATTATTGCATATCATTCCATATTTAGGGAGGTGTCGATTCCTATTCAGTTACTAAGTTAGAGAGCTTGCTATGGAGAACGAATTCCGTAATAAAGTGGAAGATAATGCGGCTGTCCGTATGTGGTCAGAGAAGATGCAACTTGAGAAATGGGGTAGCCTAGCTTAGGGGTATATGTCGGAGTTGTGGGACTTCACTCGTATCAGTGTGACACAAAATGAGTTCCAGGAATTGAGAGATATATGGGCTGGTTGGGACGATAAGACTAAGCAGTTGTTCTATTAAAATTTCGGCGACCTACCCTACCTGCTCGATATCAAGGTAAACAAACACTTGTTCCGGGCTATGGCTCAATTTTGGAACCTTGCATATAGTTGTTCACTTTCGGGAAGGTGGACTTGGTGCCTACTGTGGAGGAGTATACAGCTTTGCTTCACTGTCCAAAGGTTCAAGTCGATAAAGTTTATTCTAAGGCTGCTAATGCCCCAACTTTTGTAAAGAAATTAATGAGTATCACCGGGATGAGTGAACAGTGGGTTACAGCCCGAATTCAGCAAAAGGGTGATGGTAAATGCATTTCTTGGGTGAGTTTGAGGGATCTGATTGTAGCACATCCAGATATAAAGAAGAAGGTTGACATCTTCGCCTTGAGTATCTATGGTTTGGTAATTTTTCCCAAAGCTTTAAGGCATATAGATGAAGCAGTTGTCGACTTATTTGAACGACTTGACAAACGGGTCACACCGATGTCAGCAATTCTAGCCGAGACGTTCAGATCTTTGAGTGCATGTCGGAGGGCAGGTGAAGGAAGATTTATAGGGTGTGCGTAGTTATTGTTAGCTTGGTTTCACGGCCATTTCTGGAAGATAGATAAAGTATCCCATCGGGTTGTCTCCACGCCTAGGAGAGATGATATATCAGACAAGAATTGGATTGCGCTCCTTCGAAATCTCCAGGAAGAAGACGTTGAGTGGAGAGCTCCTTAGTTGGTTCTCGACGAGATCCTTTATCGGTGTAGGAGTTTTGACTGGGTACCTCTGCCTGGAATTTGGGGAGCAATTAGATATGCCCCTTTGTTGGTTCTAAGACAATACAGATCAATGTAGTTTATACCGATGACACATGGGCTAGCTCAGTGTGAGTTCTAGTATAAGGAGGACAATTATAAGAAGAAGGTTCGGGAAATACGCGATGTATGGAGCCAAACACATTGAATGAAGAGATTGCCTGTAGGTGCAATGACAACTCCTGAATATAATGGGTGGTTGAATAAAAGGGTTAATGATAATATCCCTGGGCCGAGTTTGGAGGGTGATCGTTCGATGGAAGAGTACTTGCAAGTAATTCCCTCCGAGATAGAAATTGTAAAGCAAGACTTCGAAGAGAGAAATGCAGAGTTAGGGAAAAAGATAGAACAGTTGGCGAAAGAAAAGATGCCTTTGAGGTTAGATGTCGATGTTCAAAAACTCGAGGCTGAAAAGTTGAAGAAAAGGAAAAGAAAGGTTGAAGATGACCTAGATAGTTTGAAGACTGATTACAAGAAGTTGTGTATGTCGATTAGAACTGTAGAATTAGGTAAGACGTCAGAGCAATGGCGGCAGGTAATTCAAGGGGAAAAGGCTAGAGCTAATTAGTAGGAGAAGAGGTTCCATGATGCTCGAGCACGCGAAAATGCCTTAAAGAAGAGTTTGGTTGAGGGCTAAGATGAGAAGAAGATGTTAGTAGCTCAGGTAGCGGGGTTAAAGAAGGCACTACATCAGCATAATGGTTGTAACGCCGACATTGAATTAAGAGCCAACCTGAGTAGGATCGAAGATTTGAAAGGAACGGTAGAAAAACTTGAGACTGCGCTATAGAACTGTGAACTTCGAATTGAATTCCTTGAGTCGAATAATGAACGGTGGAAGGAATAGCTCCATTGATCGTAGGACCAGGTTAGGGATAGAGATTATGTCATGGGTGAAGCTGTGGCACAGATTCGAGAAGTGGCCGATCATTTACAAACCTTAGCGGTTTAGGCTGATGTGCTAAGTGTGAAGTATGAGTTAAAGTCAGACTGAGGTCATGAGCTGACTTGCCTTCTTAAGAAAGTTAAAACTTTGAGCATTAGGGTAAAGCCGTATATATGATCTGTTTTATGTAAAGGATTTTGTTTTCTAATAAAGTTTCTAAATAGAATTGGATTAGAATCGACGTCTTTTTAGTTTTGCATTCAACTCATGCATCTGCATTTCATTACATCATATGCATTAAATTTCACAAAAAGAACCTTAATTAATTGAAAATTGTATTATAGTTACCCTGGGACATCAATACTACAAATGGAAAAAAACCAAAGCTATAGATCAAAGGCTGGAAAAATTGGAGCAAATGCAGAAGGAGATGCAGAAACAGATGCAAGAACAGTTGGCCAAGATTCAGCAATATATGAAGGATCAAATGCTGGAATCTCAAAAGAATATGATGAGCCAATTGACCCAGTTACTACTTGGAAGGCCGGAAAAAGGGAAGAGTCCCATGATCAATACTAAGGACGATAGCGAGATCCTTGCTTACCCTCCAGGTTTCACCCCAGTAAATACCCCAGTATCACCGCAAAGGGTGTCTGTCAGTATTAAACCCCAATATCAGACTGGTACTTCGGCAACGATAAATTTCCCGACGGGCTCATGTTTTAACCCCGAAGACAATCGGACAAAGCCTATAGTCCCTGACTTTGATGAGGTAGCGGAAGCAGGAAAGGCAAGAGCGAAACTTTCAAAGCAACTGGAAGACTGATATAAATGGTTGGAGGAGAAATTCAAGGCGTTGGAAAGCGTTGATTATTATTGAAGAATGGATGCTAAGGAGTTGAGCTTGGTCCCAGATTTGGTACTCCCTTCGAAGTTCAAAATGCTGGAGTTTGAAAAATACAACAGAACCAGCTGCCTTAAGGTTCACGTTACTATGTTTTGTCGGAGGATGACTGGATATGTCAACAACAACCAGTTGCTAATTCTCTGTTTTCAAGACAGTCTGACTGGGGCTGCAGCCAAATGGTACAATCCACTGAATCGTACCCAAGTTAAATCATAGAAGGACTTGGAACAGGCCTTCATGAAGTAGTATGGCCATGTGACGGACATAGCGTCTGACAGGATCATGTTACAGAACATGAAAAAAAAGTCGAGTGAAAGTTTCAGACAATATGTTGAGAGGTGGAGGGATGTTACTATACAAGTCCAACCGCCATTGCTGGAAAAGGAAATAACCATGCTCTTCATTAATACCCTGAAAATTCCTTTTATTAATCACATGCTGGGAAACGCAACTAAGAGTTTTGCGGACATAGTGATGTCTGGTGAAATGATAGAGAACGCTATAAGGTATGGAAGGATAAAGGCTGGGAAAAGCACCAGGAGGTCGGCCCCAATAAAAAGAGAAAATAAGGTCAGTAATGTGAGTATGGGTTATGCCAAACCAATCACGGTAAATTAACCGAGAACGGTAGCCAAGAGCCAGCAAGCCTCGCTAAGACAAGAGCCCAATACAAAGCAAAACACGGAGAAGCTTCAGTTTACTCCCATTCCAATAACGTATCGAGAGCTGTACAAAATTCTATTTGATGCACACATTGTATCCCCTATCTACTTAAAACTGATGCAACCCCCATACCCCAAGTGGTACGACGTAAGCACTCAGTGTGAATACCATGCCGGGATAGCGGGGCACTCGATAGGGAACTGTTTCTCTTTCAAAAGGCTAGTCGAAAGGCTCATCAACATGGGCATTGTGAAGTTCGACGATGCACCTGGTGTAGGAAATCCGTTACCCAATCATACTAACAATGGGGTGAACGCGATAGCTGGGAATATGAGGAGGAAGATCAAGTTGAATGTTGCAAAAGTAAGAACCCTTTTGAGAGAGGTTTGGAGGGAAATAGTAGAAAGAGGTTTAGTTTTGCAACACTTGGTGAGCAAATCTCGAGAAGTGAGGAACTATTGTGAGTTCCATGGAGAGGAGGATCACGAGATTCAGAGATGCAGTGAATTCAAGACCCTGGTGTAGGGTCTAATGGACAATAAGGAGCTAGAGTTCTTTGAGTTCGTTGAAGAAAAAGACGTGTGCACCGTATGAGAAGGGTCAGTAGAAAAGGTCTATGAGGCTAGTAGCCCTGTGGTAATTATCTCACGGCCAAAGATCAGCGGAGCTAGGGTAAAAGTTACACCAAGAGTTGTAATTTAGAAACCTGTGACTTTTCCTTATAAGGAGAGCAAAAAGGTACATTGGAATTATAACTGCAATGTGACAGCCCCAGGAGAAGGAAGTCCGGACATCACGCTGAACACAAAAGCTGAACCTGTAAAAAAAAAAAATCCTTGATGGTCAAATAAGGGGGAGAAAGGTCAGAACCATTGGTTAATGAACCGGTAATGGAGAATGAAGCCAATGAATTTTTGAAGTTCCTAAAACACAGTGAGTATAGTGTCGTGGAACAATTACATAAGCAGTCGGCATGTATATCAGTACTGGCTTTGCTCTTGAACTCGGAGGTACACCGTAACGCGCTGATGAAGATGTTGAACGAAACCTATGTCGCTGATGAAATTTCGGTAAACAAGCTAGATTGCCTTGTCAGTAACATAAGCACCGACAACTTCATCTCTTTCAGTGACGATGAGATACCACTAGTAGGTATGGGATCCACCAAGGCTCTTCACGTCACCACCCGCTGCAAAGGGTATACCTTGCCGGGGGTACTAATCGACAATGGATCGGCACTGAATGTTTACCTCTGTCCACATTGAATAGGTTGCCTACAAACAGCTCTCATATGAAGACTTGCTAGAGCATAGTCAGGGCATTCGATGGCACCGAAAGGAAAGTAATGGGAAGGATTGAGGTACCTCTTCAGATCGGACTAAACACATATGAGGTAGACTTGCTAGTGATAGACATCAGGCCTTCTTATAATTGTCTATTGGGAAGACCTTGGATCCACTCAGCAAGGGCAGTACCATCATCATTGCACTAAAAGCTAAATTTGGTGGCAGAGGGCCGACTAATAATAATATATACAGAGGAAGACATTATCGCATTCGTTACCAGTGATGCACCATATATAAAAAATGATGGAGAGGTAATAGAGTGTTCCTTTCGGTCATTAGAATTCGTAAATGTAACTTTCATCATCGAAAGAGCCAAGGTTCCAATGCCCAAAATATCTGAGGCTACGAGGATGAGCCTACGATTGGCGGTAGGAAAATGAGCATTGCCTGAAAAGGGACTCAGGAAATACCTCCATGGACGGACTGAAGTGCCAATCTTGGTTGACAAGCGGGATCGTTTTGGTTTGGGGCATAAGCCAGACGCCAAACAGTGGAAGGAAGAGCTAGAGAAGAGGCAAGAGAGGCGAAGGGCACGATTGAGTGGGGCAGAGGTCAAGTGGGAGTCAATGACCTTCCCCCATATACATTCGTGTCAGGAGGAATTATTCATCTTGAATCGAAGATGACAAGAGAAGGGACAGCTGAAGAGTTGATAGAAAATTTGATCATCAGCGCCATATTGGAAGAGGGAGAATTGGGAAAAGACTTATCGGGCATTCGCTCTTATGTGCCTGGAAGTGTTCTGAACAACTGGACTGTGGAAGAAATTCCTGTAGTTCTTAGAGCTAATAGGAGTAATATTCAAAACACACTTGTTGTTTTACGCCTAGAAGCAATAATAATCTTTTTTGAAATAGGCTCATGTTCAAACGTCTTTATTTTCAATAAAAAATGCACTTTTGCATCTCATTCTAGACAAATATTCTTTTATTTGTCATTTTATTCATAATCATGCTATACAAACAAGCCACTCTTAGATTCATTTCTTTTGTGCTTACAATAGGTCCCCAGATGTCAACGACACAAGTGGTGTTGCTATGGACTCAGAATCTCCTTTTAAGAGAGATATGTGTTTAGAGGGATCTCAAGATTTTGAAGATGACAAAGATGGTGAATTATCTCTACACTTGTTAAGGATGGTAGAATGGGAAAAGAAACAGATTTACCCTATAAGGAGACAATTGAGAATGTGACTGATAAATTTCAAATTATACATATTGTTACCCCAAATACTTAGCATATTTATGGATATTTACTATTAGATTTTTGGATTTTGGTGCTCTTAATCCGGTTATCTCATGTTTTGTACTCAGGAGAGCACCAAGAGTCAAAAGGAGCCAAAAACGAGTTTAAAAGAGACAAAAAGGACCAAATCAAAAATATCACACGGCCTAAGCCTAACTACACGGGCTGATCACACGCCCGTGTCTGTCGAGGGTGTCGTCTAAGGATTTCACGATTCACACGGCCTAGCCATTGACCCACACGGCCGTGTGAAATTTAGTGGAACGAACATAGCCTGGCAAACACATCACACGGCCGTGGCACACGGGCGTGTCTCTTTTTCAAAGAGTTGTATTTTATACGGAAAAAAGGATACTTAGGGAAGAAGAAAGCCAATCAAAAGCCTATATAAGCACCCTAAGTATGACCTACTAAGGGGGGCTTCTAGAACTTTTCTGGAACACAGAACCACATGCCAGGAATTACTTGAAGGAAGCCAGACGATTTATCCCAACAGCCGGAGCTACTCCAAGACTGAAGATCTCTCTCAAAATCCCTTCAGGAGTTTTTAAGAGTTTTCTTCATGCTTTGCTATTTTTATACTTTTGAGATGTACTCTTATTTCATTATGAACCAAACCCCTTAGATACCTAAGGGGGATGAAACCTATGATGGATCTTGTTATTATTATCTGAACTATATGATAAATACTTGATTTGTTCTTAATTATGTTTTTCTAATGCTTGAGTTAATATTCCGGGTATTGACTCTTGATTTAATGTGCTTATGCAGAGGGGGAATAGACCCTGCCTAAGAGTAGATTTTGCATAATTAAGCGGAGTTGATCGGACGCCTAGAGATAGGGTTACGAGATTTTCCCGAATTAGGGTGAAACCTGATATGGGAGTCCATAGATCGATTTACTGCTTCCCTAGGGTTTTTAATTAGAAAGAAATTTCAATTAATTCAACTGAGGGTTAGGCATTATTAGTCTCGAAAGAGATAATAATGTAGGTTAGAGAGTCTCACGGATCAAGTCAAGTGAATAAATCGTCTGGTTTAGAGTCAGATAACAAGTGAAATCTATGTGGATTCCTCATTGGGTGTCGTCTTTATTAATTGCTTTTCTTCAAGTCTTTTCCAAATCTTCTCTTTGCTTTAATTAATTTAGTTAATTAGTTTAGATAATTAGTTTAATAAACAAACCCTTTTTATCCCTAGGGTAGATAATAAAAAGATAGTTATTACTAGTACTTTTGGTTCCCTTGGGTACGATATCCCGGTCTTGCCATTACTATACTATTGTTTAATAGGTGTGCTTGGCAAATTTCCTAGAACTGTGCGACACTTTCAAAATTAACAACATTTCTGATGATGCCATTTGCCTTCAGTTATTCCCTTTTTCACTGAGAAATAAAGCTAAACAGTGGTTGAACTCACTACCACAAGGATCCATTACCACTTAGGAGCAAATGACCGAAAAATTTCTGTTAAAATATTTTCCACCGGAAAAAATAGCTAAGTTGCGTAATGATATTTCTTCTTTTGTGCAGATGGATTTAGAGACACTTTACGATGCATGGGAGAGATTTAAGGACCTTTTGCGAATGTGCCCACATAATGGATTACCTCTATGGCTACAAGTTCAAACGTTCTACAATGGTATGAATCCCTCGACAAGACAAATGATTGACGTAGTTGCTAGCGGAACCATCAACAATAAAACACCGGAAGATGCCTATGAATTTGTAGAGGAGATGTCACTGAATAACTATCAGTTGCAAGTTATGAGGACAAAGCCAACAGAAATAGCTGGCGTTTATAACATCGATTCGGTCACCATACTCTCTAATCAGGTAGAACTTCTAAATAAGAAAATTGATGGTTTACTTGGTTCTACACAGGTACATCCAGTGATGAGGTGCGATTCAAGTGGAGGAGGTGTGCCTACAGAATATCCACCATTCAATCCTACAACCAAAGAGGAACAAGTCAACTATATGGGTAACAATAATTTTAGATCTCAAAATAACCCATCTAGTAATACTTATAATGCAGGTTGGAAGAACCACCCAAATTTCTCTTGGGGTGGTCAACAGAATCAGAGGCCACAGAATCTTCAGAATTTTCAACAGCCACCGTATCAACAGGAAAAGAAGCCGGACCTTAAGGAGATGTTATCCAAATTCATCTCGGTGTCAGAAACTCATTTCCAGAATACCGAGACAGCACTAAAAAATCAACAAGCATCAATTCAAAGACTCAAAACTCAGATAGGCCAGCTATCCAAACTAATCTCCGAACGACCACAAGGTAGCCTACCAAGTAATACTGAACCAAACCTAAGGGAACAGGTCAATGCAATTGATATTCAAGAAGGATGCGATGAGACTGAGCCAGAACCAAGGCAAGAAAATGTGGAAAGCAAAGGTGATGGTGAGATAAGTCATAATAAAACGGTAAGTATGAAATATAAATCTTGTGTGCCATATCCTAAAGCGATGACGAAAGACAGAACAGAAGAACAATTCGGTAAGTTCGTCAAACTCTTAAAGAAATTACATATTAACTCACCTTTTATTGAAGTTCTTTCGCAGATGCCCAACTCAACAAAATTCTTAAAGGAACTTCTGACCAATAAAAGAAAATTAGACGCTACATCGCACGTGGAACTCAATGCAATCTGCTCAGCTATTCTAAAGAATAAGCTACCTAACAAATTGAAAGATCCAGGGAGTTTTACAATTCCTTGCTTAATTGGTAGTTTATCTGTGAATAATACTTTAGCTGATTTAGGGGCAAGTATAAATGTTATGCCTTATAAAATGTTTAAACAACTTGGTCTCGATAAACCCAAACAGACTAAGATGAGCATACAATTGGCTGAGAAAACAGTTAGATTTCCTAAGGGTATTATTGAAGATGTTCTCGTTAAAATTGATAAGTTTATTTACCCAGTAGACTTTGTCGTCCTAGATATGGATGAGGATAACGATGTACCTTTAATTTTAGGACGACCCTTTTTAGCAACTACCAGAACAATTATTAATGTCAGCACAGGAGAGCTAACACTTCGTGCAAGTGATGACGCAGTAACACTTCAAGAACGAGACTCAGGCAAACCCTCTAAGACTCAGGAAGATAGTATAAAACCTGTCGATGATAAAACTAATACTCAGTGGTTTTTGCAAGAACCTCCTGGAATCAAGACAACAAAGACAGTGCGCTACTATCATGAGGAAAACAAAGACGTTCATGAAGAACGAAGGCTACGAATAGAGGAGATAGACGAATGGCGAGAACACAAACTGAGAACACATGATAAACTGAAACTTCGCCAAAACATGCCCGATACCTCTCCTAATCAACTTAAGGTAGGCGATAAAGTCTTACTTGATGCCATAGATCCCCACATTGTCACTACCACACCAAATGAGGAGATCCCTCTTACGATACTTAGTATTTTCCCATTCGGTACGGTTGAGGTGAGTTATCCCAAGTTCGATACTTTTAAGGTAAACAACACCCGATTAAAACCTTATTTTAAGACTTCTATATTTAAATTGTTTAAACTACTAAATAGCATATACTAGTTTTAGGATTCTTGCTTAACCAATGATGTATCTTTGATTTCAGTAAATGTTTCTGACTAACCATATATGTTTTTCACCTCTCGCTTGATATCGTTTAATGTTAACATATCTTGGACCTACTATATCACTATTTATACATTTTCAGGTTCATTATGTCATTATCGAGAGGCAAGAAGGCTGCGGTCCCTCCCTCAAGGAGACGTAGGGGACTGGGTTCTTCTTCAGTACGTGCTACAGCCGAAGTTCAGCACCCATTTCTTAAGTTTTTGCAAGCTTCGCAGGAGGAGCTATTTCAGATACTATGCGCGCGACCCCTCACTATAGGTCGCTGTATTGACTGGGCCACCGTAGAGCAAGTCCAGCTAGCTGATGCCATCCGCACCCTCCTGTCCACAGATCCATGGGAACGGTTCTTCGCTATTACCGAGCCCACTTATTTAGAGCTAACTTTAGAATTATGTTCTACTTTTCAATTACAAGTGGCGATGACGAACAATGAAGACCCAGGCACAATTCACTTTCGATTAGGCGATCTAGTTCGTGCGATGAGTGTCCTAGAATTTAGAGTCGCTCTGGGACTTTACACCGATGAATTTATGGAGGAGGAGGACATGAATGCACTACCACGCAGTATCCACATTTCTCCATCCTTATGCAGGAAGGCTTTGACACCATTCTCTTCCACATACAATCCCAGCCACTCGAAGGCCTCAGCTCTCGCCCCTTTCCTACGCTACCTCCATGCCATATTGGCACAGGCCTTGACCGGAAAGAAAAAGAGCCCCGGCGTGGTCAATACACACGACACCTACTATTTATGGTGCATGGCGAATGCACACGTGACTGACTTGGCATACTTCATCACTTTCGCCATTGGCCATCAGACCGAGCAGCATAGGAAGGGAATGACCTCCATCGGCCCCTACGTGACGCACCTCGCCAGACACTTCGACCTCCTCAACACAGTGGCTCAGTCATCGGTACTTACACTGATAGGTCAGATGTCCTCACAGGGCATCACAACTATGTTACACATGCGGATGATTGAGCGCCGACGCAGGACCGATCCACCTCAGTACCGTCTTTCTCATGCCATTGACGAGGAGGATCTTGAGGACATGCCTGATGATGTCCCCCCACAACACGAAGAGCCTTCGACCACATCAGCTAGGGAACAACCAGTTCATGCTGCTGCTTCATTGGCACATCTTTCCGACCGACTCGCTTACTTCGAGCAGTATTGCACTACACAGTTCGAGATGATCCACAAGCAAGATCGACGACGCGATAGATAGATGGACGACATGCAGGCCATGATGCAGCAGCTGTGCCAGCACTTTCACATTGACACTCCAACACCACCACCTGAGGCTCCCACTGAAGAGGATCATTGAATCCTCCTATCTTTTTATTTTTATTCTTAATTTTTAATTTCATTTCAATTTTATTATTTTCTTATAAAAGACATATCTATATTAGTAAATTTTACTTGCTTCATCTTTTTTTTTGGTATTTCTAACAAGTAATCCCACTACACTCTCTTCCACACCAACTCTTAATAAGCTCTTCATGATTCTACAGATTTCCAAGCAAGCTGCTAGGAATATTTTACGGAATGAGGAAACAAACAGGGAACAATACAAAACGAATGCCATGTTCAACGACCCAATTTCTTCATCTAGCTAAGAACAATGGTAGCTACTAATTTCCCCAAACACTACAGCCTCAGAATCAAGCTCCGCATCCATATAACAGGGAGTTTCACCTCCTTCCCTCTTATGATTTTCTTTATTTTGAATAATCTATCTTTGTACATTGAGGGCAATGTACATTTTAAGTGTGGGGGCTGAACATAAACATGAAACCTAACTTTTTGCATTATTCTCAAATCCCTGAATGTAGTCTTGTGCTTAAGTGATTTTCTCGTAATATTGATAGAATGAATTCTGATTAATCTATAATTATTGTTGATATGTCATGAATTAGACCAAGGGGACTATGCATGAGTATTTGATTGTAGGACCTTAATGAATCAAGCATGATAAGTTGATATTTTGAGAACTAAAATTTTTAGATTTTTTTCCTGAATTGAGATATTATCTTGAAATCTTAAATATACAGGAATGACACCAAAAACCCAAATTTTTGGTGAGATTTTTTGAGCTTTTTTGAGCATGTAGCTTTCTTTCTTGCTCATTTCTTTTGTGGTTTGAGTGTGTCATCATTGAACTGTTATTCTAGAACTTGCTTCGATTATACATGTCGAGATCACACGTATGATTTGATATACTGAGATGATAAAGGCACTTAGGATTTAACCCACTTACTCCATAAAAAGCCTTTCCACATAATTAAACCCTTAGTGAACCCATTTTGAGCCTACTAACCCTTTTTCTTTATTGATTCACCCTCATCATTAACCCATTAACCCATTATTATTGAAATCCCCTTACTTAATTTGACCCTTTTTAACGAGATTGAATCTAATATTGTTACCTCACTATGATCACCAATTTTTGTTATTGAATCATGGAGTATAACTACTATATTGTATTAACTTGATTTGTTCTTAAAAAAAAACTAACCTCAGTATCATTATTGTAATTCTTAGCAAGCTAAAGTTGTCATGAAAAAAAAGAGCTCATGTAATATAGTTCTAGATTTTTGTTGTCATTCAGTAATGAAGTTTTTGATAGTGGGGTGATATATTAAAATCATTTCGATTCTAACCTTTGTTTCTTCAACTTGTATCCATACCCATAACCTAAACCCCGTTACAACCATGCAAAGACCTTTTGATTTGTGTATCATATTATTTACAAGTGGTGGAGATTTGATTTTCATGCAAGCCTATAGTGATAACACCTCATGTTAGACAATCGAGTGCTTAATTTTGAACCTTAAACACTTTGAGTGATTTGAGTGAATCCTTAGTGAAGATGTCATCTCTTGTATATTTAGGACTAAAGTTAATTACTTAGAGGAAGGAGATTACCTATAATTTTATTATCATAATATTCGATTTAAATTGTCTGAGGTTTTTAATACCCCTATGGTTGAATTCTCACTGTATGATTTTCCGTGGAATAATTTGTAACATTATCGATAATGATTATGTGATTGAAAGGAATGAATTCTTGCAGTAAATGAGAGTTTTGCTTGAAGACAAGCAAATGCTTAAGTGTGAGGGTATTTGATAAACGCCAAATTATACATATTGTTACCCCAAATACTTAGCATATTTATGGATATTTACTATTAGATTTGTGGATTCTGGTGCTCTTAATCCGGTTATCTCATGTTTTGTACTCAGAAGAGCACCAAGAGTCAAAAGGAGCCAAAAACGAACTTAAAGGGGACAAAAAAGACCAAATCAAGAAGATCACACGGCCTAAGCCTTGCCACACGGGCTGATCACACGCCTGTGTCTGTCAAGGGTGTCGTCCAAGGATTTCACAATTCACACGGCCTAGCCATTGACCCACACGGCAGTGTGAAATTTAGCGGAACGAACACGGCCTGGCAAACACGTCACACGGCCGTGGCACACGGGCGTGTCCCCTTTTCAAAGAGTTGTATTTTACACGGAAAAAAGGATACTTAGGGAAGAAGCAAGCCAATCAAAAGCCTATATAAGCACCCTAAGTATGACCTACTAAGGGGGCTTCTAGAACTTTTTTGGAACACAGAACCACACGCCAAGAATTACTTGAAGGAAGCCAGACAATCCATCCCAAAAGTCGGAGCTACTCCAAGACTGAATATCTCTCTCAGAATCCCTTCAGGAGTTTTTAAGAGTTTTCTTCATGCTTTGCTATTTTTATACTTTTGAGATGTACTATTATTTCATTATGAACTAAACCCCTTAGATACCTAAAAGGGATGAAACCTATGATGGATCTTGTTATTATTATCTGAACTATATGATAAATACTTGATTTGTTCTTAATTATGTTTTTCTAATGCTTGAGTTAATATTCCGGGTATTGACTCTTGATTTAATGTGCTTATGCAGAGGAGGAATAGACCCTGCCTAAGAGTAGATTTGGCATAATTAAGCAGAGTTGATCAGACGCCTAGAGATAGGGTTACGAGATTTTGCTGAATTAGGATGAAACCTAATATGGGAGTCCATAGATCGATTTACTGCTTCCCTAGGGGTTTTAATTAGAAAGAAATTTCAATTAATTCAACTGAGGGTTAGGCATTATTAGTCTCGAAAGAGATAATAATGTAGGTTAAGGAGTCTCACGGATCAAGTCAAGTGAATAAATCGTCTGGTTCAGAGTCAGATAATAAGTGAAATCTAGATGGATTCCTCCTTGGGTGTCGTCTTTATCAATTTCTTTTCTTCAAGTCTTTTCCAAATCTTCTCTTCGCTTTAATTAAATTAGTTAATTAGTTTAGATAATTAGTTTAATAAACAAACCCTTTTTATTCCTAAGCTAGATAATAAAAAGATAGTTATTACTAGTACTTTTGGTTCCCTTGGGTACGATATCCCGGTCTTGCCATTACTATACTACTGTTCGATAGGTGCGCTTGCCTTTTCGTCATGATAATAGTTAGTCTAGGCTTGATCTTCATTATAAATATTTATTACTTGTTACGAATCACACGATCAATGACATTAGAAGAAGGGAAAGAGGTGAAATTTGGAACTGGCATAACCGAAGAAATAAGGCAGGACCTCATTAAACTACTGCAAAAATTCAAAGATATCTTCGCATGGTCGTATCAAGACATGCCTGGGTTAAGTGTCGATATTGCGGTGCATCGCATCCCTATAAAAGAAGAGGGCAGGCCAGTTCAGCAGAAGTTCCGATGAATGAGACCTGATGTTGCAGTAAAAATAATGGAAGAAGTCAGGAAGCAGTTTGATGCTGGGTTCTTACAAGTAGTTAATTACTCAGAATGGGCAGCCAATGTTGTCCCCATCCCTAAGAAGGATGGAAAAGTGCAGATGTGCGTAGATTACAGAGACTTAAACAATGCTAGCCCAAAGGACAACTTCCCTCTTCCTCACATCGACGCTTTGGTGGATAACACGACAGGTTACTCACTGTTCTCCTTCATGGATGGTTTCTCTGGATACAATCAGATAAAGATACAGCCTGAAGACATGGAAAAGACCACATTCATAACTTTATGGGGAACTTTTTCTATAAAGAGATGCCATTTGGGTTGAAGAATGCGAGAACAACGTATCAAAGAGCCATGGTAACCTTGTTTCACGACATGATGCACAAGGAAATTGAGGTTTACGTCGACGATATGATTGCAAAATCTTGAACAGAAAAGGAGGATGTACAAGTTTTGAGAAAATTGTTCTTGAGGCTGAGGAAGTTTCAGCTAAAGCTCAATCTAACAAAATGTATTTTCGGAACTAGGTCAGGAAAATTGTTGGGTTTCATAGTCAGTGAAAAAGGAATTGAGGTCGACCCCGATAAAGTCAAGGCTATACAAAAATTACCTCCGCCGTGCGCCCAGAAAGAAGTTTGAGGTTTTTTGAGAAGACTAAATTACACTACCCGGTTCATTCCACAATTAACTGAGAAATGTGATCCCACATTTCGTCTTCTTAAGAAACACAACTCGGGTGTGCGGGATGATGAATGCTAGAAATCCTTTGACAAGGTTAAGCAATATTTGTCCAATCCCCAGTGCTAATGCCACCTAGTCCTGGTAAGCCATTGATACTGTATTTGACAGTGTTTGACAATTCAACGGGATATGTACTCGGCCAACACGATGAGAAAGGAAAGAAAGAAAGGGCAATATATTACATTAGTAAGAAATTCACTGAGTGTGAAATGAGGTACTCGCTAATTGAAAAATTATGTTGTGCCTTGGTTTGGACCACTCAGAGATTGAGGCAGTATATGTTGTACCATACGACTTGGTTAATCTCGAAATTAGACTCTTTAAAGTACATGATGGAATCAACTACTTTGAGTGGAAGGATGACCCGATAGCAAATTCTACTTTTGAATTCGACATAGTTTATGTGAACCAGAAAGCTGTAAAGGGGAGTGCAATAGCAGATTTTCTAGCCAGTAGAGCTTTAGAAGATTACGAGCCTTTGAACTTTAATTTCCCTAATGAAGATCTAATGAAGATCTAACTGAAGAAGACAATTCAGAAGATCATCCATGGAAATTGAATTTTGATGGAGCATCAAACGCCGTTGGTAATAGAATTGGGGCAGTCCTGATATCCCCAAGTGGAGATCATTATCCATTCACTTACAAATTAGATTTTGATTGCACAAATAATATGGCAGAGTACGAAGCATGTATCATGGGAATCCGTGCAGCCATAGAGCGTAAAATCACAGTGTTAGAGGTGTATGAGGATTCTACACTGGTGATCTATCAGCTCAAAGGTGAATGAGAAACAATAGACCCAAAGTTGATTAACTATCGAGAGCCAGTTCTGGATTTAATTAAGGTGTTTGATGATATCGTTTTTTATTATCTCCCGCAAGGCAAAACCAGATGACTGATGCCTTGGCTACGTTAGCTTCTATGATCAGAGTAAATAAATGAGATGATACGAAGCCGATCCAGATGAGTATTTGTGAGGCTCCAACTCATTGTTGCAATATCGATGAAGAAGAGGAGAGAGATGATTATCCTTGGTATCATGACATTCTGCGATATGTGAAGAACCGTGAGTACCTTGATTGGGCAACTGAAAATGATAAGAGAACGTTGAGAAGGCTAGCTAGTGGCTATGTCTTAGATGGAGAGATTTTGTATAAAAGGAAGAAGAATCAGGTGCTGTTAAGATGTGTTGACGCTATTGAAGCTAAGAAAATCTTAGAAAAAGTCCATGAAGGTGTCTGCGGGACGCATGCCAATGGGTTCACAATGGCCAGGCAAATCATGAGATTCAGGTATTACTGGTCCACGATAGAAGGAGATTGTATTAGTTACGCCAAGAAGTACTATAAGTGCCAAATTTATGGAGACAAGATCCATATGCCTCCTTCACCTCTTCATGTCATGACTTCTCTGTGGCCTTTCTCAATATAGGGCATAGACGTCATTGGGCCAATTTCACCGAAGGCTTCAAACGGATATCATTTTATCTTTGTGGTCATCGATTACTTCACCAAGTGGGTAGAGTCTGCTTCATACGACAATGTCACAAAGTCAGCGGTCAGTAAGTTTTTGAATAAGGAGATCATATATCGATATGGCATGCCAGAAAGGATCATATTTGACAACATGTTAAATTTGAATAACATCGTAATAGTGAAGGTTTGCAGTCAGTTAATGATTAAGCACCACAACTCGTCACCATACCGTCCGAAAATGATTGGTGCGGTTAAGGCTGCTAATAAAAATATCAAGAAGATCGTGAGGAAAATGACTGAGACCTACAAGGATTGGCATGAAAAGTTTCCATTTGCTCTCTATGCCTATCGAACATCGGTTAGAACTTCTACTGGGGCAACACCTTACTCATTGGTTTACGAGATGGAGGTAGTTTTACCCATTGAAGTTAAAATTCCTTCTCTACCGGTTTTATCAGAGTTGAAACTGGACGAAGCAGAATGGATCCAATCCTGATATGATCAACTGAACTTGATTGAGGAAAAGAGGCTAAAGGCTATCCGTCATGATCAAATGTACTAGAAGCGAATGATGCGAGCTTACAACAAAAAGGTTCATCCCAGAGTATTCCATGAGGGGGACTTGGTATTGAAAAAGATTCTCCCTATGCAAAAAGATTTCAGGGGGGAATGGATACCGAACTGGGAAGGACCTTATGTGGTAAAAAAGGTTTTTTTCTGAAGGAGCGCTGGTATTAACCGAGATGGACGGTAAGAGTCTGCCTGGCCCAGTAAATTTAGATTCAGTTAAAAGATACTTCACTTAAAGGAGAAGCCAGAGTGAAAACCCGCAAAGGGCGCCTCGAGGTAAAAAAAAAAACACGGAGAGGCCAAGGCAAAAACCCGCAAAGGGCGCCTTGAAATCAAAGGGGTTTTGAGTTGAAAACCCGAAAAAGGGTAGCTCAAATTTTGATCAAAGATGGGCATGATGTGGTCTTGTTCTACCAGAATTAGCAAGAAAGAGGAACGTTACATCTTGGGGCATCAACAAAATACCTCAGACCTCCTAAACACATATCTGGCTCCTAATGGTTTTCGAACAGTCCGAATAGAGAAGCTCATGCTGCGATATCTAGGGCACCTATTTTTCATCTTATACATTTTTGTACCTTAGCAAAATTTGTTATCTTGATTGATTTTCTACTTCGAGCTTCGCTCTCAATAAAGTTTCATCTTGTCCATTTTGATAATCCTTTTCAAGCATTTTTCATTGAAATATCGATTAATAGACTAATAACACTTTCATAAAAGGAGTTCTGCATATTACTCTAGAGGCTTCTAAGTAGTGCAAGAACCCAAAACAGGTCAATTATTCAAAACTTACCAAGCTTAAGGGTTAGAATTACTTGAAAAGTAAAGTTTAAATTATGACTATTGTTTCAGATGTTATGTTAAATATATCAGCTGAACGAGAAGACATACGCCAATGATATAATCTAGACAAACAGTGAGCAATAAAAGCCCAAACATTAAAAAAGGCATTCTCATGACATTCTACATTCATACAAATGTCATTCATAATACATCTAGTTAGGAGCATTTGACTCATTCTGATCATGACATCCTAATCATTAGGCATAAACATAGGCCCAAGAAATCGATTCTATAGGTATGTGCCCTAGAGGACGTTGTAGCAAGATTGGTTGAAGTTATAAATTTAGATTAGCCTTATCTCCCTAAGCAGTAGGGAAACAGGTTGAAAATTACAGATCTTATCTCTTTAAGCAGTAGCGAAGCAGATCGAAGGCGGTGAGCCTTATCCCCCCAAGTAGTAGGGAAACAGCTAGAAATTACAGATCTTATCTCCCTAAGCAGCAGTGGAGCAGATCAAAGACGGTGAGCCTTATCCCCCTAAGTAGTAGGGAAATAGGCTGAAAATGACATACCACCCTATCCCCCTAAGCAGTAGGGAAACAGGCTGGAAATTACAGATCTTATCTCCCTAAGTAGTAGTGAAGCAGATCGAATACGGTGAGCCTTATCCCCCTAAGTAGTATGGAAACAGGCTGAAAATTACAGATCTTATCTCCCTAAGCAGTAAAGAAATAGGCTGAAAATTACAGATCTTATCTCCCTAAATAGTAGTGGAGCTGATCGAAGACGATAAGCCCTATCTCCCTGAGCAGCAGTGGAGTAGGCTAAAGATTACAGATCATGTCTCCCTAAGAAGTAGTGGAGCAGATTGAAACGAAAATTCCTATATCCCTGAAAAGGTAGTGGGTTAAAGTGGGGCTACCTGCAGAAAGAAAACATCAAGAAGTCAAGGCTCAGCAAGACCGGGCAAAATTGGCCCTTTTAAAGTCTTTGCTTCATTCTTGTTACACGACAATGAGCAAATAGGGGCAGCTGTAGGGCCCAATTTAAGCCCGGGGCCCTACAAACAACAGCCCAAAATACCAAGCCCACTTACAGCCAGTTAAAATCCAAAACCTAAACCTTAGCCCAAAGTTACAAGCCCAAATAAACCTAAAACATTAGACCCAAAATTGTATCGACCAATATTGTCCAGAGATCAAATGATTCTCAGGAACCCTAGGGTTCCATTGCGTCGCAGCCAAGTTAGTCTCCAAGCATCGCACGTCGCGCGCCTCTCTGCGTCGTGCGCCTCTGATCGTCGATTTTCCTATGATAAGTTGATAAATTTATAATGACTCATTCTTGAAACTAACTATTATCACGACGTAGGCAAGTGTACCTATCGAACAGTAGTATAGTTTTAGAAAGACCGGATTATCGAACCCAAAGGACTATGAGTACTAGTAATGA
Source organism: Gossypium anomalum (assembly GCA_025698475.1). Taxonomy (NCBI): domain Eukaryota; kingdom Viridiplantae; phylum Streptophyta; class Magnoliopsida; order Malvales; family Malvaceae; genus Gossypium; species Gossypium anomalum. Next base: position 73,469,705 of record CM046968.1, read on the forward strand.
CTGTCTTCTTATTATCTAGCCGAAGAAAAGAGATTTGTTTTAACTAACTAATTAACTAAACTAAGAACTTGCAGAAAATAGAATTTGAGAAATTACTTTTGGGGAAGGCGATTGATTGAGACAATACCTAAGGAAAAATCCACGTAGACTTTTACTTGTTATTCTGGCTCCGAACTGGAAGATTTATTCATTTAACTTGTTCCGTACAAATCCTGACTGTATATTATTATCCTTCTCAAGACTAACAATGTCTAATCCCTAGGTTGAATAATCGAGAGTTATCTCTAATTAACACCCTAATGTTGCATTAACTTGATCTATGAATTTCTTTATTAGGTTTCATCCTAATCCGGCAAAATCTTGTCATATTATCTCTAGGCGCGGAATCAACTCCGCTTAATGATGACAAAGTTACTCTTAGCCAGGGTCTATTCCTCCTCCAACCAAGAGTAGTAACTTGAAGTGATATCCGGAAATACCAAAACAAGAATTAAGAACACATAATTAAAAACAAGTCAAATATTTATCATATGATTCAGAAATAATAACAAGGTTTTGTCATAGGTTTCATCCCCCTTAGGTATTTAGGGGTTTAGTTCATAACTAAACAAGAAAACATCTCAAAATAATAATGATTACAAAACATAAAGAAAACCCAAAACTCCTGAAGGGGAAATTGAGGAGAGATCTTCAGTCTTGATAGTGGCTCCGGCTTCTGAGATGGATCAATCGGCTTCCTTGGAGTAATTTCTTACTCCCTATTCTTCGTCCCCCTTTTCTTCCTCCTCTAGGGTGTATTTATAGGCTTTGGAATGCCTAAGAATACTTAAAAGTGGCCTTTTTCGAATTAGACTTGACTTGGGCTCGGCAAGGACACGCCCGTGTGCGATAACTTCAGGCCGTGTTCGAGGTACACGGGTGTGTGTTATACTCGTGTGAATCGTGCTTCAATTCTGCCAAATTGACAAGGCCGTGTGATCTGCTCTTGTGAAGAGGTCCAGGCCATGTTGATTTCGTGTTTTGGCCCATTTTCTCTGTTTTCGACCCGTTTCTCATTCCTTTCATTCTCCTATGCCTACCTGAGAATAAAACATGAAATTAAGGCATGAATAGCATCGAATTCACCAAATCTAAGGAGAAATCATTCATAAAATAAGTTATCAATTTGTATAAATTACGGTTTATCAAATACCCCCACACTTAAACGTTTGCTTGTCCTCAAGCAAAATCCTCAGATCACAGTTGAAATTTTCTTTTTCTCAACTTATAATTCCGATCAATATTATCTCAAATCATCTCATAAGTAATCATATATTGAGAATTCAACTAAAAGAACATTAGAGCTTCAAACATTCTAAATTGAGTATTTTAACCATGAAAAACTTAGGTCTCTCCCCTCCCCTAGATAGTTATCATTGATTTGGAACCTCACAGAGTTTAACATCCTCACCAAAGATTCACTCAAATCACTCGAAATGTTTAAGGACAATGAAATTAGCACTCATCAGTCAATATAAAAAGTTATTACCATAGGCTTGCATAAAAAATCAAATCTCTACCACTATAAATCGAGATGATACATCAATCCAAAGGTCTTTAAAGGGTTATAACGAGGCTTAGTTAGAAGGTGTGGTCACAAGCTGAAAGAAAGGGTTAGAATCGAGATTGACTTGAAAAATTACTTAACTAAAAAAAAATTAAATCATCACTTGCGTACAACAAAGCTTTCTTCTTTGACTATAGAATAAGACTTACAAGCAAAAGATAACTACTGATTTATATACATGTTTTTTTTTTTAAGAACAAGTCAAATATCATAGATTACTATTAAGAACAAGACATAGTTAAGCAATTTATTCAAATCAATTCAAGACAAAAATTGGGGATCAAATTAATTTAAGAGAATTTCAACAATAATGGGTTAATGGTTAATATTGAGAGTGGTAAAAGGAATGGCTTGTTAGGCTCAAAGGGGTTTACTAAGGGTTAATCGTGGAGGTAGGCTTTTCATGGCATGAGTGGGTTAATCCTAAGTGCCTCTATCATCTTGATATATCAAATCAAATAGCATGGTTTTGACATGCATAATCGGGCAAGTTCTAGAATAACAATTGAATATTGGCACACTCAAAGCAATAATAAAAGTGAGCATGAAAGAATTAATAAATGCTCAAAAGGCTCAAAAATCTCACAAAAATTATGACTTTTTGATGTTTCAATCTGTAGGATTCAATTCAAGATAATACCTACATTTGGGGAGATAGCCTAAAATTTAAATTCTTAAAATTCAACTTATCATGCTTGATTTTCTAGTGTCTTAAAGTTTAACAATCAATGGATGAATGCCTATGTTTTAATTCAAGATATATCAATCAAAATTATCAGTCAGTCAAAATTCATCTTAAACATGACATGAGAGATTCACAAGAGAACAAAGCAATATTCAGGGATTTTCAGATAATAAAATAATTACCCCTCACACTTAAGATGTACATTGCCCTCAATGTACAAGGTTAGATATATAAGAAAATGTAAGATCATAAGATAGGGAAAGAATTGAAACTTCCTGAGTGCTGAATGAATGTCCTAGTTTGGCGAAATAGAGGTGGAAGAGGATACTCCGATGGTAGTAGAGGTTGGATACCACAGGTGCTGTGCCAAAAGAATATTATATCTCCTTATTGAGCAGGGCATGGTAACCGTGGTGAACCTTTTCCATTGGAGTTTGAAATTCCTAAATGATTGTGAGCTTTGGAGTTCTGTGATAACTGTGATAAAAGTAGGAACTGTTTAGGGGATATTAGGAAGAATGATTTACTCATAAAAGATTAGCCGAGAGTAAAGATTGTTAGATAAATATTATAACTCCTAATAAAAATAAAATGAGAGAAAAATAAAAAGTTGTCTTAAATGAAAATAAAAGTAAAAGTAAAAACATAAAATAAGAAAAATAAAAATTTCTAAACATCTTCATCGCTGGATGGTTCGCGAGGTGGGACTGGCGATGAGATGTGGAGGTGTTGACAAATCTGCTGTAAAGTAGCATCAATGTTGTCAAATCTTTGAAAATATTGCTGCTTGAATCTGTTAAGGAGCTCAGAGATGTCAGTGTATGAAGCTGCCGCATGAACTGGCCGAGAAGGTGATGGTGGTGAGTGGTGAAGTGGGTCCTCGTGTTGGGTAGGGACATCATCAGTAATGTCCTCGGGAAACTCCTCCTCAGTGGATTGAGCGAGACGATATTGGGGAGGGTAGGTTCCTCGGCACCTCTCAATCATCCTCATACTCATCATACTCGAGATGTCTTGTGGAGACATCTGGCCAATAAGGGTCAAGGATGATGCTTGGGCGGCGATGTTAAGGAGTCCAAAGTATCACGCTAGTCGAATCACGTATGGGCCAATGGAGATGACCCCTCTCCGATGTCGCTCCGTCTGGTGGCGTATGGCAAGGGCGATGAAGTAGGCGAGGTCGATGACGTACCCGTTGGACATACACCATAAATAATAAACGTCATGGGTAGTGACGACACCGGTGCTCTCCCTCCGTCCTGTCAAAGTGTGAGATAAGAGAGAATGAAGGTACCTTAGGGACGGAGGGAGGGATGATACCTTTGTCCAACTAGGGTCATAGGTAGCCGAACGCGGGACGAGGGCGTCCCAACACCGTGAGAGAGAACGATGGATGTGGCGGTCAAAAGCATGTAAGTCATTCTCCTCTCTAAACTCCTCGGTATAGAGACCCAATACGGTACGGAACTCGGGAACACTTAGTTGGGAGACTAATCTGCCTAAGTAAAACTGGACTGTGCCGAGATCGTCATAGTTGGTCATGACGGTTTGAAGATGGAATGTCGAACACAGTTCCATTGTGAGCTCGAGGTACGTCGGCTCGATGATCCCAAAGAATGACTCCCACGGGTCGGCGGTAAGGAGGGCCCGGATCGCGTCAGCCAATTGGACTTGTTTGATAGCAGTCCAGTCTATGCAGTGGCCCGCTGCTAAGGGTCGGGCCCGTAGTATCTGATATAGTTCTTCTTGAGGTCCGTTGGGAAACTGGAGAAATGGGTGGCGAATTTTCGCGGTAAGGCCCGCGGAAGATGACGCTCCTTTCCTTTTCTTGGAAGCGGGAACGACGGTTTTCTTGCCTCATGAAGACGACATTGCGAACCTATACAAATGAAAAAAAAAGAAATAACAATAGGTATATAAATTGAAAAGCCATAACTTTGAACAAATAATTTCAGCCAAAATACGAACCAAGCATAACCAACCCAATTTCTTTTAACATCATAATTTCTTGACATTTATCAAAGTGAGGACATGTGGATGAGCATATGAATGGCATGTAAATGACAAAAGAATGAAATTTTCCTAACAACTCTCATGAACATAAAATGCGTGAAAAATTTTAACTACTCTTAATCATGAAAGTTTTATTTCTAACTAAATGAATAAAGTAAAGAATGCATGCAAGAATTTAAACTAAATGATGGGTGTGATATTTAAATGATGAAAAATATAGAAATAAAGTAAAAAACTTGCATATTATTGTGATAACTAGGCCTAAAAATCAATAAAATAGAAAATGAAGAAGTAAACAAACGCTAGGAAGAGGAGAAAATGCATCAAAAACGAAGTTAGAGGTGGCGCACGGGCATGGCGTGGAGGCCGTGTGGATTTGCAGTGGCTAGGGTTAGGGTTTTTGAGTGGGGAAGACAATGAATAGTGTAGGGTATTTATAGATTTTGGGGCACACGGCCAGGGGACACGACCGTGTGTCCTAATTTCAGGCCGTGTATTTCACGTTTTTCCCCTTTTGGCGAGTCTGAAATTCGACACACGCTCATGTTCCTTGGACGTATTGTTTAACACGGTCGTGCCGCACGACCGTGTTTTGCCTTGTTCGCTTCTCCCACGCCCGTGTATGCAATCCCCACGCCCGTGTTAATTTGACAGGTTCGCCTACGGGTGGTCGACACGGGCGTGTCGCACGCCCGTGCTAGTTTCGACCATGGTCCTCAAGCACGGGCGTGTCGCACGCCTGTGTTGTTTTGGTAGGTTCGCCCACGGCTATGTCCCATGGTCGTGGCGGTTTATCGTCGCCCGTGTTTTGGGAAAATCTTGCCCTGTTTCCACACGATCTTACACACGCCCGTGTGCTTGGCCGTGTCCTTGTGGTGAACCTATTTTCAAGAGCTCTGTTAGTCATGGTAAGTGTTAAACACTAAAATTTAAAGAAGTTAGTGCAATTAGTGCTTGGGTTTCCTCCCGAGAAGAGCTTATTTATAGTCTAAGCTCGACTTACCTCTTTGTTGAATGGTCAAGGTGGTTTAAGGAGTTCGTACTCCTCATTTCGACTATCATTCTTATCAAAATAAAGCTTTACCCGAGAATTATTTACCTTAAAAGTGCCGAACTTGGGATGACTTACCTCCACTGTACCGAATAGGGAAACACTAAGTACCGTAAGAGGGGTTTCTTCATCCAGGTTGGGAGTGACAATGTGAGGGTCTGCGGCATCTAATAAGACTTGATCTCCAACCTTAAGTTGATTTGTAGAAGTATCGAGCTTGTTTTGGCATAGTTTCAATTTATCGGGTGTTCTCGGTTTATGTGCTCGCCATTCGTCTAGCTTCTTTATCTGTAGCCTTTGTTTTTCATGAATGGGTCCCCTATTGTTGTTGGAACATGGCTCGTGTACTTCTTTCAAACTTAATTTCTGCACAGTGGATTGTGTCATATTATCAGTTTTAGTAGGATGGTGTGGATCATTACCTTTCATGTTCGATGTGATGCTAGAATTACGAGCTTGAAGGGTTATCGTTTCGTCTCTCCCGCGAAGTGTAAGTTCACCTGTGCCAACATCAATAATTGTTTTAGCAGTTGCTAAAAAGGGCCTCCTTAAAATCAAAGGGGTGTTGGTCTCCTCCTCTATGTCTAAAACAACGAAATGAACGGGAAATATGAAGTTATCCACTTCCACTAGTGCATCTTCAATAATACCCCTAGGAAATCTTATGGTTTTATCTGCCAATTGAATACTCATCCTAATTGTTTGGGTTTCCCAAGACCTAGTTGCTTAAACATTTTGTAAGGCATGAAATTGATACTTGCCCCTAAATCAGCTAATGCATTATTCACATCTAAACTACCAATTAAGCAAGGAATTGTAAAACTCTTTGGATCCATCAATTTGTTGGGTAGTTTATTCTGTAGAATAGCTGAGCAAACTGCGTTTAGCTACACATGTGACGCTTCGTCCAACTTTCGCTTGTTTGCTAGAAGCTCTCTTAAAAATTTCATTGCATTTGGCATCCGTGATAGAGCTTCAATAAACGGTAAGTTGATATGTAATTTTTTTAAAAGTTTAAGGAATTTACCAAATTGTTCATCTGAACGTTCTTTCCTTGTCGCGTTAGGGTATGGCACACGAGGTTTATATTCTTCATTCACTGATTTGTTATGACTTACCTCACTTTTACCTTTTCTTATCACAGTTTCTTGCATCAATCCTGGCTCAGGCTCAACGAATCCTTCTTGATCTTGAGTACTAATTGTGTTGAGTTGTTCCCTTGGGTTCGGTTCAGTGTTACTTGGCAAGCTACCATGTGGTCGTTTAGAAATTAATTTGGATAACTAACCTATCTGAGTTTCGAGTCCTTGAATTGATGCTTGTTGATTTTTGAGTGCTATCTCGGTATTCTGGAAACGAGTTTCTGACACCAAGATGAATTTGGATAACATCTCCTCAAGGTTTGGCTTTTTTTCCTGTTGATAAGGTTGCTGTTGAAAACCCTAAGGATTTTGTGGCCTTTGATTTCCTTGACCGCCCCAAGAGAAATTTGGGTGGTTCTTCCAACTTGGATTATAAGTATTACTGTATGGGTTATTTTGAGATCTAAAATTATTGTTACCCATATAGTTGACTTGTTCCTCTTCGGTTGAAGGATTGAATGGTGGGTATTCTGTAAGCACACCTCCTCCACTTGAATCATACCTCATCACTGGATGTACCTGCGTAGAACCAAATAAACCATCAACTTTCTTATTTAGAAGTTCTACCTGATTTGACAACATAGTGACCGAATCGACATTATAAATGCCTGCTGTTTTCATTGGCTTAGTCCTCATAACTTGCCATTGATAGTTATTCAGTGACATCTCTTTAATAAATTCATAAGCCTCTTCAGGTGTTTTGTTATTGATGGTCCCACCAGCAGCTGCATCAATCATTTGTCTTGTCGAAGGGTTCACACTGTTGTAGAATGTTTGAACTTGCAGCCATAGAGGTAATCCATGGTGTGGGCACCTTCGCAAAAGGTCCTTGTATCTCTCCCATGCATCGTAAAGTGTTTCTAAGTCCATCTGCACAAAAGAAGATATATCATTACGCAACTTAGCTATTTTTGCCAGTGGAAAATATTTTAATAAAAAATTTTCGGTTATTTGTTCCCAAGTGGTAATGGACCCTCGTGGTAGTGAGTTCAACCATTGTTTAGCTTTATTCCTCAGTGAAAAAGGGAATAACCGAAGGCGAATGGCATCATCAGAAACACCATTAATTTTAAAAGTGTCGCACAGTTCTAGGAAATTTACCAAGTGAGTGTTGGGGTTCTCATCCTGCAAACCATCAAACAGAACAAATTGCTGTATCATCTGAATCGTGTTAGGTTTCAGTTCAAAATTATTTGCAGCAATAGCAGGCCTAACAATACTTGACTCAGTTCTTATGAAATTAGGTTTAGCATAATCATACATAGTACGAGGAGTAGGATTCTGATTTACTAATTCAGCAGGTATGGCTGGAGGTAGCGGATTGTCTTGATTTTCAGCCATCTCCTCGGTTGTAGTTGAGATATCATTCTCTTGCTCTTCCTCTGTGTATCTTAAGCTACGCCTGATTTCTCGTCGGTTTCTACGAGCTGTACGATCAATTTCCTCGTCAAAAAGCAATGGTCCTGATGGGTTTCTTCTAGTCATAAACTATAAGAACCTGCCAGGAGAAAAAAGAAAGAAAATTAGTAAAATAAAATTTGAAGTTAAATTGCAAGAAAATAAATGAGTAAAGTAATAAAAATTGAGCATTCATAATATCTTAGTCCCCGGCAACGGCGCCAACAACTTGATCGTCGATTTTCCTGTAATAAGTTTTATAAATTTATAATGAATCATTCTTGAAACTAACTATTATCACGACGTAGGCAAGTGTACCTATCGAACAATAGTATAGTTTTAGCAAGACCGGATTTTCGAACCCAAAGGACTATGAGTACTAGTAATGACTGTCTTCTTATTATCTAGCCGAAGAAAAGAGATTTGTTTTAACTAACTAATTAATTAAACTAAGAACTTGCAGAAAATAGAATTTAGGAAATTACTTTTGGGGAAAGCGATTGATTGAGACAATACCTAAAGAAAAATCCACCTAGACTTTTACTTGTTATTCTGGCTCCGAACCGGATGATTTATTCATTTAACTTGTTCCGTAGAAATCCCTACTGTATATTATTATCCCTTTCGAGACTAACAACGTCTAATCCCTAGGTTGAATAACCGAGAGTTATCTCTAATTAACACCCTAAGGTTGCATTAACTCGATCTATGGATTCCCTTATTAGGTTTCACCCTAATCTGGCAAAATCTTGTCACCCTATCTCTAGGCGCGCAATCAACTCCGCTTAATTACGGCAAAGTTACTCTTAGCCCTATTCCTCCTCCAACTAAGAGTAGTAACTTGAAGTGATTCCCTTATTAGGTTTCACCCTAATCTGGCAAAATCTTCACTCTTGATAGTGGCTCCGGCTTCTGAGATGGATCAGTCGGCTTCCTTGGAGTAATTCCTTACTCCCTATTCTCCGTCCCCATTTTCTTCCTCCTCTAGGGTGTATTTATAGGCTTTGGAATGCCTAATAACCCTCAAAAGTGGCCTTTTCCGAATTGGACTTAACTTGGGCTCGGCAGGGACACGCCCGTGTGCGATAACTTCAAGCCGTGTTCGAGGTACACGGGCGTGTGTTATACCCGTGTGAATCGTGCTTCAATTCTGCCAAATTGACACGGCCGTGTGATCTGCCCGTGTGAAGATGTCCAGGCCGTGTTGATTTCATGCTTTGGCCTATTTTCTCCGTTTTCGGCCCGTTTCTCGTTCCTTTCATTCTCCTATGCCTATCTGAGAATAAAACATGAAACTAAGGCATTAGTAGCATCGAATTCACCAAATCTAAGGAGAAATCATTCATAAAATGCGTTAAGAATGGGTTATAAATATGTATAAATTACGGTTTATCAGCCTCTCCACCACGCCACGTCAGTGGTATGCCCTCACACGTACCTGCAAGCAAACGCAAAAGGAGGGACAGCAAAGAAGTTTTTTTTTGTTCCTTTTTCTTTCGGCTATAAGATCGAATCAACTCGAGTGTAAAATGACCTTTTTTTAGATACGAATACAATAGCAAAGAACACAACAAAAGCAATCAACAACAATAAAAAAAGATTCGAGATTCAAAAGGTTATTTTTCGCTCTTTCTCTTTTCGCATTCTTGTTTTTTTCCCCCTTTATTTGCATTTGAATTCACAGTACAAATACATAATATAAGAGAGAAAGAAAGAAGGCTTACCAGAATACGGCCTTGAATCGGGGTCGAAAGACCCATTTCTAGGCATTGTTGGCCGCTGAATATAGTGGTGTTTGGTATTGCGACGGAGGGAAGAACCATTTGGGGTATGGAGATGCGAATGAAGCCCTAGCAGAGAATAAGCAACCTTTTTTTTCTTTTTTTTTCCCCTGAACCTTCAGTCAAAATGTTTTTGAAATAAAATTTTGTTTTAAGTAATAAAACCCAAACGACGCCGTTTTGACTGGGGCTAGGTCTGCGCATTGACCCGACCCGCAGAGAGGGTCCTCGCGTTTTTGCCCTGAATGGGGAATTTGCACATTTGGTCCCTCCTTGTTTTGCCACCATATGATTAAACCCTGTTTATATTTCTTTTGACTTTTTAAAATTTTCCTTGAAATTTATGCGCTGTTTTGATTTAACCCATGCATTAACGCTGCGTTTTGAGGGCAGGCACTAATTTCCTAATTGATCCCTGTGTTTTACGCGCATTATATTTTGGCCCTTGTACGCATATTTCTTTTTTTTCTCCCCTTGATTTTATTTTTCTTCTGATTTAATCCCTAGCTTGTTGGTTTTTTTATTATTTATATATGGGGTATTTATTTATCTATTTTAATGTTTTTAAATTACTTTGTTCTTTTTACCATTATATATATTTTTAACTCATTGTATATTATCCTTTACGTATATTACATAGCTTTCTAAATTGCTATTCAAAATTCGTGGTTTCTTTTTATCGTTTTTGTGGTTTTATTCATTTTAAACATATGTTAGTCACTTTATATTATCATAAACATGCATATATTATTGATGTTATATTATTTTATATAAATATTTTTCTTTAAAAATCTATTTATGTATAATTTATTTCCTATAAAAACTCTATTTATCATTTTTATTATTTCAAATACTTTTTTTATATTTATATTCTTATATACCAATTATTTATATTAAGTGGTTTTACTTTTTATGTAATTTGATATATGTATTATTTTGTATATTATTTATTTTATAATGTTTATTTTAAAATTCATTTGTATATTACTATTTATATATATATTATTTTTATTCTTATTTTAATTTCTTATATCTATGATTTGTTTTAAAATCTTTGTATTGTTTGTATAGTAATGTTTTCAATTTTTTCTTTCTTCCCTATTATTCATTTTTATTTTATTTTAAAACTTGATATTTCATTTGTGTAATTTGCTTGGAATTTCCTTTAAATTGGCTCCTAATTCATTAGCCATCGATTATTAACGTTTGTATTTATATAGCATATGACATGTCGCCATTGTATGTATCCAAACTCGTTCCTTTCAAATTTCATATTATGGTTCATTTTTATAATATTCTATCCATGTTCCATGTTTGTAATTTTGTTTTTTTTTTTTACATTGTTGTATCGTGACTCAAATTCCAATGTTTTAGTTGGTATTGGTCGGTTCATTCCTATCTCTAACCAAATAAAAAGTATTTTGAGCCGGTTTTATAATTGTTTATTTGGAAACTCCTCAAAACAAGGCAACGTTTTGTGTTTGAAAATTCGAGGAATCGTGCCCTAAGGTGCTGGGTTTCGATTTATCGTTGGACCAAATAACCGAATACTCTTTTAAAATTCCGTTGCGTGTTTTAGAAATCATGAGGTGATCTCAGTTTTTGGAGGCTTAAAATATCGTATCCTAACGTGCCGGATGTGGTATTTTATTCCTTTGGGACGAGTGAATCTTAAAATATAACTCGAGTTGTTCACACATTTTAAAGGGATCGTATTTTAACATTTTTTCAATTTTTCAACGTTAGGACATTAATTAGTCAAATGGTACCAATTTTGGGCGTTACGAGGGTGCTAACCATTCCTTGTACGTAATCGACTCCCGAGCTCGTTTTCTTGACTTTCGTGGGCCCAAATCAGTTTCTTTAATAAATCGAAATGTTTTATTAGGTGATCCAATCACACCTAAACAAAAAGGATTGGTGGCGACTCCAAACTTTTGTTTTAAAAAGTCGATTCCCTTTTTCCAAATAAAAATTGTTTCGACATTTACCTTTTTTTAAGTTAAAATCAAAACCATTAAGTTAAAAGGCAAAATTACGTTGTTTTGATAAATGTTTACTCATTAAGTTAAAAGGCAAAACCATTATATTGTTTATGTAGTTAAATAACTTTATACTTCGTTTATTAGTTAAATAATCGGTTCATGTAAACGCAACATTGAGTATAAATAATAGGATTCGTTAACTCGACTCGACTTGACTCGAAATTTTTTGACTCGATTCGATCTGATTCGAAAAAAATTCAAATTGAGTTTGGTTGCTAAAATAGGATTCATTAACTCGATTAACTCAAAATTTTTTTACTCAATTCGACTCGACTTAATCGAATACTCACCCCTACATCCCACACCTTCAACCTAGGTTTTCGAATAAGGAAGAAGCATGGTTCTTTATTCAAGTCATGGTCATGGTGAAAAGCGCATCCTAGGCCGACTTTTTTTCAGCTATTTTAAGTTAGTTTTACTCCAACTTCCCTAAATATGTTAAAAAGAAAAACTTTTTCCATCGTTTAATTAAATAAATTATTAAATTTTAAAAATATTTTAAAAAATAGAAAAAAATTAGTTCAATTGGTTCAACTCATTAATTCAATCAATTTGTTGGTCAGCTGATATAATCCATTATTCTGAATCAATTTTCAATCAAATTAGTTTAATCGTAGGATCCTATTGAATTATGAAAACAATGACTTTAAGACTATTTTTAAGCTCTCTTTTTTTTTTTCTAAATTGGTAAAAAAACTTAGGATCCATCAAACATTCTACTCCACAAATTTAACACCATTAGTATTTTTAATAATATCACACGTCTAACCTATTAATAAATACATATTAAATTAAAAAGGGACAAATCTCAAAATTATATATGATTTTTGATTCCATGTGAAATTATACATATGAAACTTTAATTTTAATTCAATTATATATATTTAAGAAAATAAATACATCAAATTATTTTTATATTGGATAAATATAATTATTTGTTTATGTAGTATATAAACATAAAATGATGTTATATCAATAATTGTGTTAATAATTTGTGAGAACTGGATCACATAAAAATTTCATATAAAATTGCACAAAATCAAAATTCATGTATAAAATTACATATTAAACAAAGTTTATGTATAATTTTGAGATTTATCTAATTAAAAAAAAGTTAAACATACCACCTTATGGGTAATATTTTTATTTGAATTCTCATTCAAAAAATTATTAATTTTTCTTTAATTTTTTTAAAGACAAGGAAATTCATAAATACTCCGTGGATTTGGATTTGAAAATTTGGATTTCAATTATTATGTAAATGGTAAGAATAAAGTGGACAAACAAGTTGAGATTCAATATAACGTTTATTAAAAAAGTATAAAAATATGGATTTATCAAATCCAAAAATATTTTAAGGATTTCAAATTCATTACTAATCAAGCTTCTAACAAATCCATGGATTTGAGAAATAATTATGAATAGGGGTGAGCGTTCGATCGAATCGAATCGGATAAAAAATTTTCGAGTTAATCGAGTTGGCGAATCATATTTTATCATCCTAATTTGATTTGAAATTTTCTTGGATCGAGTCGAGTGAGATAGAATTCGAATCGAATCGAATATATTTGTTCGAGTTAAATTTTAAAAAATAATTTTGGGTCCTTGTAACCACTGTCACTGACCATAATAAAATTTGTCCACCGTACTAAATTTTTTTATTAACTTTCATCACCTCATAATTTATTTATTAATCTTTTATATACAGGTTAGCTTCTTTGATTGCTTAGTTGTTTCAATTATCTTCATATTCTTGTCACTATGTATTTTTGAAATTAAAAAATATATTAAATGTAAAAATGTAATTTTTTAATAAAAGTTATTTTAAAGACAAAATGTGAAATTGATACCAATATAAAATTTTAACACGAATATTTTATGGCATCATTAATAATTCAATTTTAATATAAATATCCAATATGACTAAACAATTCAATAATGTAAATAATATAAAATATGAAATTTAATTTAATAATATAAATAGTAGATAAAAATAAAATTATTACTATTTATGTTTAGAGATTTTTTTTGGATAATTTTGATTTTTTATTTAGGAGTAAATGGCGAGAAGTAAAAGTTTAGGGGGAAAATAAAAAGTTTTGGGGACTAAAAGTTTGAGGGAAAGTAAATAGGGGGAGTAAAATTTTGGAGGGAAAATATTAAAAAAAAATTGGGGGGGAGGGGGGAGGATGGGTAGGGGTGTTCAATCGGTTAACCGATCCGAACTACCATTAACCGAATTAATCAATCCTTTTAAACCCTTAACTATTAACCGAATCAAACTTTTTCGGTTAATTCAGTCGGTTAACCAAATTAACCGAAATTTGTATATATTTTTTGTTTTTGGTTAAAACAAGTATAAAACATATAAAAAATTAACTTACTTAACCGATCGATTAATTTATATTTCCAAAAAATTAACCGAACTGACAAATACTTATATAGATTATAATATTATTTATTAAATTCAGTTAATTCGGTTAACTGATAGATTTCGAACCGAATTCAGTCGGTTAACCGAATTAATTCGGTTTTACCCGAAATTTGCACAGCCCTAGGGATGGGTTTGGGGTAGATAGAGGGTGGGATGGGAAGGGAGTAAAAGTTTTAGGGGGAAAGTGGAAGGGAGTAAAAATTTTGGCGGAAAATAAAAAGCTTTGAGGGTTTTGGGGAGTAAAATTTTGAGAAAAAGTAAATGGGAAAGTAAAATTTTGGGGGGAAATCGATTTTGGGTAGATGCGGGGTTGGGATAGGAGGGGAGTAAAAGTTTTGGGGGGAAAATGGGCAGGAGCAAAATTTTTGAGGAAAAAATAAAAAGGTTTGGGAGTTTGGGATAAAAATGTAAAATATTATAGTTTGATATTCGGATTATTCGAGTTATTCGAGTTCGAAAACTCAACTCAATTCGAACTCGAAATTCAAAAAAAAAAAATTTGAGTTGACTCGAATAACTCGATTCGTTTAACTCGAAATTCAAAATTTTTTTTCTATTTTTTCAAGTCGAATCAAGTTTTACTCACCCCTAATTATAAATGTTATATTTCTAAAATGTTTACTACTTAATTTACATTATTTTTAAAATCTAAATTCAAATTCTGAAATAGTAGTTACCAAATGCTCCCAAAAGGAATTTTCAAAAACTGTTGGCAGCACCATTTCTAGTCACCATCACGGGTGAATTTTTCTAGCACACACAAAAAAAAAATTCCAAAACCATCAAGAAGTAGAAACCAAGGCAAGAATCAAAAATAAAATTGTAGATACTTAATTTTAGTTACTAACATTTTATTTCTTTCTTGAAATAAATAATATTATTGTTCAAGAAATTGTGCTTCCAAGCATATTTCTTCAAGAGCAACAATTCTTGTTTAGAATAATTGTTGTTCGAGAATAACTATGCCTAAAATAACTATGTTCAGAATAGGACTTTAAATAGAACAGTTATCATTCAATATAGTTGTTATTTGAAAACAACTAAAGTTCAAAATAGCTTTTGTTTAGAATAATAACGTTTCAGAAATAACTATGTTTAGAACAATCATTGTTTGAAATAATTTGTATTTAGGAAAATTGTGTTTTTTTTCTTTCCGGAAGAGCCATTATTCAGAGCAAGCTTTACCAAGAAAAACATCACCACAGAACAACTCTTATTTAGGAACAACTCTCATCCATGAACAACCATCGCCTTATGTTTCAAGAGATTTTTTGCGAAAAATGTTTCACGTAGTACCGCTTCACCAAAGTAGAAGAAGTGGAAGTAACCTTGAAATATGGCAGAGCTCTTGGGTTATCTTCACTTTTGAGATGTTCCGAATAGCTTAGCTTAATGGATCAGATATAGAGGTAGTATAACAGCCCGTTTTCGGTAAAATCAGAACAGTGGTTTCGGGACCACAAATTCGATTTCGGAAGAAAATTTATTTTTATAGTTAAGAGTTCTCCTTAACTTTTTCTTGTAACGCCGAATGTTTTTCTCTCTTTTCAAAAACATAGTAAATTCTTCTTCACTATTCATCATCACCAACAAAATCTTTCAGTGTCCCTTTCTTAATCATTAATGCAATTGTAACTGGAAAAATATATATCATTACTCTTATTAATTATTAGCTTTGTAACTCCCATTCTTGAAACATTATAAATTGGAGCCTTTCACAATGGGTGAAAGGACTTTTGACACTTTTTGACATTTTCAGCATTTTAAACTCTTAAAAGATTCTCCCTTAAATTCTCTCAATATATTTCTTTGTTAAATCTTATTGTTAGTCATATTTTCCTCTTTTTCACCTCATTGACCACCACATATTACTACGCTCAAGTGTTACTGGATTTGCTCTAATCTTCCTCTCCATATTTTTTATGTACATCTTGTTCATTTGTTTACGATAATTCCTCTCTCCATCAAAAGAGCTTTCTACTAAAATAAAAACCATATTTCCCAAAATCTTTGTTGTGGCCCATAAGTCATAGCCATATTTTTTATTGTAGAAGCCATCGCCTCAGCAGCGATTGATCCAAACTTCGAATCACCACCAACAACATTGATACCCACAATAGACAAATTTGGAGAGTGAAACTTTTATTTGATAAATCACTCTCGAAATCGACCAACACCTCAAAAGCCATCAATTGAAAACCCTGTATTAAACCAAGAAAAAATTGTTGTTTGTGAACCCAAAATATGAAATCCACACCCCATTCTATGTTGAATCACTTGTAAGCATACGAGTTATCCAACTTTGTTCAATCCACAACACGATTCATTGCAAATATCATATACCAAAATTAAAAAAAAAAAACTTAGTTACCAACATAAAAAATTTTGTCAAGTTTATCGCTTTTCAAAACAATAAGGAAATTACCACTTAGGATTTTTCGGTCATTTTGGTATCTACACTTTCATTTTTTCCACCCCATTTGGAACTCCCATTTTTTGTATTAAAACATATGATGTGACAATAAGCAACCAATAAAAACTTATCGAAACCATATTATTAGGATGATGAAATTAGGAGAGTGATGTTTGCAGTGGGGTCTCTTAAAACTCTTCGCCTGGTGGAGGGTGTCCAAGACTAATTTATCACCACTTTTACTATATCATATACGAGGATGGAACATGTGACATGGAGACAGGTTTGTTTTAAGAAAACTTAACAGTTGTACTGATTTAATGCTCTAGCAAGATCTCCGATAACTAGAACAAGGTTAATATTGAAACTGATTATAGAGACCTCATCATCACTCTTAATAGCAACTCTTGAAGACCTACTATTTTAGTTTCGGCTGAAAACATGGAATTTGTTTTTTGCCCTGCACCTTGCAAACAGAGCAATGGAACCGATGAATGGGGGCACAAGTACAACAAATTTCGATGAACAGAATTTTTCATTGTAATGGATAATTGGTCAAAATAATAAAATTATTATTCTGAGATAAACACGTCAACATAGATTCACATAAAGAATTTAACCCAAATATGAAAATAATGCTCAAATTATAGCAATTAATCACATTATCTAATCGAGTTTGAATTTGCAATTGCAAATGCAAATATTAATATGAGGGTCCTAATGCAATATCGACCCTTTAATTATGGAAATTTTAAAAATCTAATTACCGGCTTTGATTTTCTAAAAGCGAATTTTTAGATTAAACATTTTGGAAAAGCAAAATCTGAATATTAAATTTTAGGTGGAATGCTGAAAGTAAAAGTGAGTCAAAATTATTAAATAATTTTCAAAAGTTCATCCTAATATTTAAAATAGAACATAAAATAATTGAATCCAAAAGTAAAAAAGATATTTATTTGATGACATGTGAAAAGATTTGGACAGAAGGCAAATGAAACAAGGCATGACTGGTACGATCCGAAACACATGCATCACCCAAACTCAATGGTGTTACGTCAAATATTAATGGCTGAATGATTGTGTTTTTGAAAAAGGGGCCCATTTTAAACAGCGACTCCAACATCATTCTGGAAAGCTGAAACCCCTCTCTCAATTTTCCATCACACACACATAGGAACGTATATACCAGATCCAGATATTCAACGTCTCAGATTATTCGTGAAGGAGTATATGGATTACGCCTACGCTGTATCTATTTTCATATTTTCCTTAAACATTTTATTGTGATGTTAATATTTCAGAGCACTTTTTTTCTCTTTTTTTTTTTTTGTAATTTTAAACTAAAAAATTTTTAAAAACATATCTTTTACAATTTCCTTTTTCTATTTGTAAGACTGTTTATCCTTATTTTCATTTTCAATTTTATAAATTAATAAAGCAGCGTCAAATCACAATCATACTTTTTTGAATAATTTATTCATAAATTAAAAGGTATTAACAGAACTAAATACTCAAAAATGCAAAAAGGTAAAGAAAAACAGTAGTGATTAAAGTAATTAATTATTAATATTAATATTATTCCACCCGAAATTTACAGTTCAAATATAAAAAGATAAACGAAAAACGGAAAACACAGCAAAGAGAGTTAGAGATGAGACAAGTGAGTTGAAAAAGAACCTAGTCAGATTTGTAAGAATCAAGAGGTAGTTCGGGATGGCCAGCAACGTAGTCAAGGATGCCTTCACCGGGCTTATCGGCCAGGGAGTCAGCGGAGGTTTTGGCAAAGAAGATGACAACTATAAGGAAGAGGGCAGTGGAGAGGAAAAGAGGCCAAAAGTAGGTTAAAATGGTTAGAAAAGAAGGCGCAAAAATTATGAGTGAAGAAAGAGCAAGTGAAAGGGTGAGTGTTAGGATTATTGGGAACTTTAACTTCACAAGTTTTCCTGGGATCTCCATACTTGTGATGCAGAAAAGGAGGTGGAAGGAAAGAGTGTGTTTTGGGAGTTTCTTAGCAGGGTGGGTGTGATTGATTACTTTCCTTTTTACCCTTGTTGCTAATGTGCTCAAGTGTTTCCTTCCTAATATACCCCTTCTTTTTCTTTACTTTCGTTTTTATAAGAAAGGAATTCAAATCCACTTTTTTTACTTGAAATTTATTATTTTAAATATATATATATATATTTTTTTATATCAAGTGTTGAGGAAACTTTTGATGTATTGTCGCTCTGACACTCACGTTAAAAAGTTGGAAATAAAAGTTCATCCCAATTTAAAGATAATATCAATGAATTGACAACAATTTTAAGAAATTAACTTCCTCAAATTAAAGCAAAATTAGCATAATATGACGATTTTTTTAAATTAGGAATTTGGGCTTTTTTTTATTTATTTAGATAAATAGATTGATTTTAGGATATGAAAATAGGTTGATTTTAGGAGAGACGAAGAATTTAGGGGTTGGTGTATATTTTAAAGTTTTAAGGTTTTTTTAGAAGGGTTTAGGGTTTTTGACTAAAATCGTAAAAGTTCATAAGTAGATTTGAGGGGTCGGAGATGTGGCAACGCGCTTTAAAACACATACATTTCATATGTCATGGCAAGATAGGACCATCACCTTATAAACTCATCGTGGGGAAATCTAGTTTCGGAGTAATAATGTTTGATATAATTAGGGGTCGAAGTCTAAGTGGAGGTCCCAGTCAATAGCCGTGATGCAGTCACAGGTTCAAGTATAACTGGGGGGCCAAGTGACGGTCGTCACGCGATTAGGAGTTTAAGCTTTTGGATACCCATAAACGATGCCTTATATATACCATACATAAGATTGAGGCCATAATCATACGGAAAGCCCTAAGGATTTCGGGTGTAATCAACGTAAATTTTTTTCTATTTTCGAGCAGTCGATATCTTTGACCTTTTATTCTTATCCGAAGGTTGACACCGATGTGGACACAAGAGCGCTCTCATATGGAGAGCGGGTGCTCCGACGCAGTAGAGGTCAAACTCGGGTCGACGCAGTAGCAGTTGTAGTTATTAATGACTTATTTAATAAAGACAATCGTCGTCATTTCGAAAGGAGTATCATCTTTACTACACTACAACAGTCACTCTCCACTTGAGAGTCCTTTTGCGTCCACAACGGTGCTAGCCTTCGAATAAAAAGGAAGGTTAAAGGTACCAGTTGCCTGGAAATGGAGAAAAAATTACACTGATTATAGCGAGAAGCCCTAGAGTTTTTCCGTATCAATATGCCTTCAAACTTCTGTATGATCTTTAAAGGGCATCATTTTCGGGTATCCAAAATGATTGAGCTGGTGGTCGCATAACGGTTGTGCACTGGCTCCTCCTTTATACCCTGATCCCTTATTGTATAATGGTTGTCGATTGAGACATTCACGTAGACTTCTACCCTTGACCGTAAAAAGCAAAACCACCTCGAACCTGACTTCATCGGGATAGGCTTTGGAGGTAATGGCCCCTAATAGGCATGATATATGAGATGTGTGCGGCTTGGAGTGATATTTGCATTACTGAAAACTCAAGAATACCTCAAACATTAAGGAAATATTTTTAGCGACTGGAATTGTTAGCACCCAAAAATGATTTATGGAGTAGAGGTGGAGAGTGTATGGTAGAAGATGTTTAAGACGATATTGAAGCTTGGTGTGTGTGACCCCTTTTATAGCATAGGGAAAGGTCTATTTGCAAAAAAAAAGTTCTTTCGTTGAAAATGCGTTACAGGAGTGAAGAACATATTTCAAATGTGGTTAAAGCAACTAAAAAAAAATACAAAGCGTCAACATGCTTTCTCTAACAAAATTTTCTTTCCTGCTAACATTACAAACAACTTTTCAGAATACCAGAAGAGCACGTTATGAGATGCAGAATAATTGGGGAGCATGGGTGCAATAAAATTATACGACTTCTAAACGTGCTTTGAATATAGATTGCATCATAAAAAATGCTATGGATGCGTGCACTCGTAAACAAATTTTGAAGCACATATTTACTTTCTCCTTATATAATTTTCTTATAAATAGGACGTAATTTTCATAACTTAGACATGCATGAAACAACTAACAAATAAACATTGAATATTTGCGTTACAAGAGTTGTGTGTACTTATTTGGATAACCCTTTACTCTTTTTTTTTTAATTTTTCATCCAATTCGTGACCAAAATTAAAATGAGTCGACGAGTGAAATCAGTTATTTACTACAACAGTCAAATCTGTAATACAAAGGTTAGGGTGGTGTTTGTAGGAGCAAAGCTCTTGCAAACGACATTCAATACTACCATTCAATTGCATGAGTTGCAAACCAGAATCAAGATAAAAGTCGAGGGATCGACTCGAAAAAGGATTTCGAAGTTGTAATGCAGATATCTTGCGTCCGTTAACCCCTATATGTATGACCTATTCAACGTAACTAGCGAGGTCGATCTTGAGACGGTCATATCATCGCACTGCAAAAGCAGAAATGTTGTAATGGAGTTATACGTTGACTTCACCGAGGCTAATGGATTTGGCCCATCTTTGACCACTATTGCGGTGAATACGAGCCAAAACAAAAAGTCCTACTACACGGTTATGCGATTGGTTCACTAGCTTGCTACAAAGAGGCTACTACGATGTTTATGGAATATCATTGGGTAGACACTCATCGGTCTTTGGCACGGATCTAAACTTTGGTGGTTAGTACATGTCGAGGCTTGAGCATAACTCCAATCTGGACACTCAAGCTCGATATTTAATCAATGCATTCGATTTCAAGTTCGGCACTGGTCAATGTCATGGGGCGAAAGTAGTTATACGGGGGATCATTAATGTACACCGAACACCAAATCGGTTCATTTTTTGATAGGCACATAGGTAACAGGAGAACCGATGACCTACTTCTTTCGACGGAGGCCTGCGATGGTACATTTAACCTTTTACTTAAAAGTGACAATGAAAACACAAATGAGGAAGAAGATGCGACTGAGAAAGAATATACAGGTGAAAAAGTAGGGGTGACCGAAGAAGAGGATACATGTGAGGAAGAGGGTGCAACGAATACAGTTGATGGGGAGGAGTCAGATCCTGAGCCAATCTGGCTGTGCGGTTTGAATGGTTTAGAAGTGGCACTATTTTTCGAGTAGGAACTGGTTCCAACGGAACCAGAACCTTGTGGGTTCGACGATGACTCATCGAACAATGCTTTGAATCTAGATTCACGATTCAGGGCATATAAACCTCTACATGTAGAAATGTATGGATTGAGTACGCGCCTTACATCAACTATGTCTACTAACTAGAATGGATTCACAGTGTGTGGAGTCCTAAATTTTTTACTGTCCTAGATGAGAGTATATGGTTGCTGGTGTCCAATGCATTAAACGAGTTTACGTCAAACAGGGAGCTATGTCGCGTCTTGAAAGGTCACCCGAATTCTATAAGGATAAAGAATAACAATGATATTCAGGAGAGGGAAAATCAACATAGATTATGTAGGTACTAAAGAAACCCAAGGCATACGAAGACAACATATTCTCTGCATAGGGATACATTGGGGTCTTAGTGTTCATAGGATTATTTTCTTCCAAATAATATTGCAGATGCAATGTTTCCTTTATTCAAGAAATTGAAATTTGTTATGTATTGATAACTTACGTATTACTCATGTTACATAGAAATGAAGACAAATATAATGTTTGAATTAAACAGTTTATTTATTTATTTACATTTGTATATATTTACATCATAATATTAAGAACAACAAAAATATATCAACCGTGTCGTCGGGGAGAATGTGTGTCATAAGGTGATGGACGACAGTCGCATGGAGGATTTTTTACGTACAGCCGGATGTGTAATCGAAGGTACATCTGGAAGTGCAACCATAGGTGTATTCAGAGATGCGGGCCTGTAAACTTCCTCCTTAATGTAATCGTCGCTAAGAATCCCACCTACCAATGCCCCTTTGGCCTTTGTCTTTGGGTTCGCTAGTGTCATCCTTGTCCTCTGTGGTCGATTTTTGCGTGGTCTTAGCCTCCCATCATGTATTCGGCACTTTAGCAGGTAATGGTTGCGGCGATGACCCACTTTGGCAAAATAGTGATGCGGGCGGTGTTTGGGTAACTATAGGTGAATAATCGTAATGTGCCCCAAATCTTGAGTACGTTGACATTGCCCCAGACATCGGTATTGGCATCAAGTGCTGCATAGGCATCTGTATCAGCGTCGAGTGTTGCATTGACATCAGTATTATCATCGGTGGCCATGCATGCCCCAGCATCTAGCCCGACATTTAGGTCAGCAGCGAGGTGAAGTATGTAGGGGACGTCGATGCAGGGAAATATGTACCTGTGTGAATAAAAGAAACGACCATTTGCGGTGGTGGCCTGTAGTACGGTGGTGCTTGTGAAAAAAACATGGGGTCAGTGTAATGAACTGGAATAAGTTGAGTGAACTGACCCATGAATTACGTAGACACAGGCGGTATTTCTTCTACCAGGGTCGATGATGATCCAGTCGTACGACCGCATCCCATCCTATGCTATTGTTGTGGTGGTCGTTGTTACCTTTTACCAAATTTGCCTTCTCCCCTTCTCTGGTGATAGTAGATACGACTTGCCGGCGAGTCTAAACCATGGTATGTACTTAACATCTGTCTTCGTGTCTGTTGAGAAAAATGGCTCGCAAATGAGTAAAGGTTGCATCCTATGCTCCCAAGCCTCAATATGCTCCCCATGCCGCTGCGCCCAGTCGTCGTCATTTTCCCCCCGCATGTCTACCTTGTACAGCTCCTTCAGGTCTTGCGGTGTTGGCAAAATTCGTTGCCTCCACTAGAACTATCGCAACACCTGTTTCGATTCATGTATTTTCACCGTCGCATACACTACCAATGACACCTTGGCGTCCCACATCTCCTGATTGGTCAACACTTCTAGCGAGATATAAGATATGACATCAGTGTCAGCGTACGACATCCATTCAAACTGAAAAGCAAAATTGTAAATATCGTTATTTACAAATTTTCTTTTACGAATCATTACGTAATTAATATAGGTTCGAAAGAATAAGTAACTAACCTTAGCTTTCGAGCGTTGGTTTAATAACAACCTTAAATCTTGCAGCTTCTCGGGCAGTCCTACGTAACTCAACCCATGGTTCCGCCTGTACAAGCGATGTGTTAGTCGAAACGTATAATAAATAAAAAAAATTCACTGTATAAATTACGTATTTATTATTAAATGATGTTTACCTCGTCACCAACGGGAACATGTATGAGTTGGTCACTCTAGGACATATAAATAGTAGTTGCCACCAATCCCACAATTATAGCAGGAGCAAATAACCATTAATTGACATCTCTCGATATAATGTGGACAAGATGGTCGATCCTCAACTTAGTTTTTCACATTCATTAAAGTTCAGTAGATGTAGTAGCCACCTTATGTGCAACCAATTTTGAGATTTGTCGGGCATTAAAATGCCCCCAATTAACCTCATGATGAATGCTCGAATGTATTATTCTATGACTTCCTCCGTACAATTTTAAGGGAGCTTGTCGAAATTTTTCGCCAACCAGTTGATCAATACTTGACCACCTTCAAACTTGTCCGAGACCTTCCCTAACAATGCTCTACAGAGGTCCACTTTACGCGGAATGACTACTAATCTTGTGATGACTGGCCCATGCACTGGCAGACCGAGTTGTAGCGCTATGTTTTCGAGTGTGGTTGTACAGTTGTCGCATGGAAGGTGAAAAGCATGTGTTTTAGGCCTCCATCTTTCCACCAACGCGCTGATTAGTGTACGATTGAGTTTGCAGCCCCTAGTTATGCGAGACGCATGCAAGAATCCAGCCTGTTGCAAGTCACCACGAATTTCAAGGATCGTAGGCTTTCCCATATTATGAATGAAGCCCTCTAGAACACGATCATTCGCCTATTTACACAATTAAAAAATTTAAGTTAAAAACTATTTAAATTTAACATAATTGAAAATAACGAAATTTAAAATTTCAT
Source organism: Gossypium anomalum (assembly GCA_025698475.1). Taxonomy (NCBI): domain Eukaryota; kingdom Viridiplantae; phylum Streptophyta; class Magnoliopsida; order Malvales; family Malvaceae; genus Gossypium; species Gossypium anomalum. Next base: position 73,494,283 of record CM046968.1, read on the forward strand.
CTTACCATTATTGCTTGGGCAACGGAAATATGCTTATCATCGAAGTGAATTAGAGAGGCGATCATTTGTGAGAAGATGATTTGAAACGAGATAATTAAAAAAACAATATTTTTAAATGAAAATATCGAAAAATTTAAAACGAGAGAGTTGAGAGAAGGATGTGAATGAAAAATATAAAATTTGGGGGTATTTATAGGGTAAAAAAATATCATTGTTAGGGTATTAATTTTTTTACCATTGGTGTGACAACGTTCAAAAAGTCGTTTTTTACCATTAGGGGAAAGCACGTCTAGTTGGTCGCGCTTTCCCTTTCTTTCTCCTAAAATCGACCTATTTCCCTAAATAAAAAAAAAGGCCCAGAGGCCTAATTAAAAAAATTGGCATATTCTGCTAATTTTGCCCAAATTAAATTGTATCAAATTAATATTATTTTTTGATTTAAATATAATATAATTTTACCTCAGGTTAAAATATTCACGGTTTTAGTGTATCTTAAAATTTGAATTCCAACTCTCCTTTGATTGCTAGGTACTCTTTAACGTGGAAAAGCGTATCCTATTTTATTTTTTCAGATATTGACTTGGATTCCTCTTCTTATCCTCTATCGTTTATCAAATTAAGATAGTCTTCTAATTAATAAAAAATTGATAGCGATTAATTTTTATATTTTTTACAATTTAGTTCTTATGCTTTAATTACAGACTCAAACATTAAAAATGAGATTTCGAACCCACCATTTCTGATAATACTGAAAAACGGTTGTTGCAATTTTAAATAATTTGGAATGAAAGATAAATATGATAATTTAGATATCACATTTAAAAAAGGAGAAATTTTATTTTAGTTTTTTAATAAAACAAAATCAACTTAATATTTTTTACTTTTAAGTGGTAATGAGCTACCAAGCTACTTACCTTATTCAACAACTTTTTCATTGAAAATTTTATATTAAGTAAAAATTAAAATGATTATTAAACACATTTAAAATATTAAATGTTAAATTTTTTCATTTTCACTGAAATAAAAAATTTCTATAATTTATTAAACACACCCTAAATTAATATAAAAGGTAAGCCTTCAAGCTTTCATAATTTACTAAAACATTTTAAATAAAAATATAATTATACCCTTATTTATTTGTTTTTATTTTATCCATTTATTCATTTTTAATTAAAAATAAAAAAATTACATATTGAAGTACTATAAAATTACATATATTTGGCTTCTTTCATAAAAATATATGACTTCAATTAAAATAAATTATTTTAAAATAATATGTAATTTAGATATATACTAACTTTGAGATGACTTTATTAAATTATTTTTATGTAAAATCAAGTAGTTATTATTATGAGAAATTATTTGGTATACTGTCAGTAGTGGTTTTTAGACTCCACAAGCAAAATTAGGAGTTGACAAGTGTCCTATAGGAATATAGTAAAATATTAAAAAATATATATTAAAAAAAAGAGACATGTCAACTTTTCAAGGCTACTTGTAGAATAAAAAAGATATACTACTAGTGTATCAAATACTAATTCTATTATTTAAAAATTTTTACTAGAAAATAAATTGGTTAAAACATAAAAGAAAAAAAATGAATTCACCAAGTTAATATTTAATTAAAATTTAAATATTTAACGTGTATTTGTATAAAAAAATTGTTAAAAAATAAAAGTAAAAAAAATTGACAAAAACATAATAGGAATCATTGATAATTTTTTAAAAAATAAACTTATAATCAATTTCGCCTTGCTTAAGGTCAAGATTAAGGACTTAGGTTTGCTAAAAAATAAAAAATAGAAATGATTCAGAATTTTAAGATGTAAATTATATTTGGGTTATTAGTTTAAGTTTATTTTGATTTATATCCTATCATATATATATATATTGCTTAATTGAGATATTTTAGTTTTATCATACTTTATAATAATTAACTGCATTTGTATGTTTAAAAAAAAAATTACATATATTAATTTAAAAAATACGTGATGTTTAACGTATGATTATATTACAATATAATGGAATTTATAATATATTTTATTAATAATTAAAATATATTTTTGGTAAATTTATAATTTACTTACACATCCTTAACAGGTGCAAATAATTGTCAATTTAAACACCATAAATAAAATTGTTCCTACCATTTGAACAAATGACATGAGTTTTTATAATGAACACCCAATACCGTTAGATAATTGTCAACTTAAACACAATAAATAAAATTGCTCTTACGATTTGAACAAATGACATGGGTTTTTAGAATGAACACTCAATACTGCTAGGCCAAGAGTTAAGGTTTATTTTTTATTGAAGATATTGAATATAAAGATTAAATATAACAAAAATAAATAAAATAACGTGTTTTTTCTTTTTATCATTTCAACTCTAGGACAGGCCGTATGCTGGATAACAACCAAGATAGCCATACCCAAAAGAAACAAATCTTAAAAGTTGGACAAGGAAAAGCAGAACAACCAAACAAGTTTTGGGTGCTGGAGAGATATGAAGCTCTAATAAGAGCAAGTCAGCCTCTTCCGGAGAAGAAAACTTAAGGAAGCGGCGCAAATCTGAGGCAAGAAACTTGTGGGCTCGAACATAAACAAAAAATAAGAAACACAAAAAATCCTAAAGACAAAGAGACCCTTTAGCAGGCCTCACTACGAAGGCAAAAATAACATAAAAAGAAGCAGCAGCTAAATACATAATAGCTCCCAAGGGACAGTAGCGATGGGTGATCCAGCTCTAAAGTGCCATTGGGAGCTAATCCAACAAAAGATCAAGGCCGGCAAAAAAGGTCCAAAAGAATGTCAAGGTCAGAAGCCATGGCTATATTGGTCGCTTTATTTACACCCCTGATTGCCAAACGAGAATGGAAATATTAGCCAAGTTAACAACCTCAAAAGTCATTATTGAATACCAATGGTTTAAGACCTTTCAACAAGAGGCAACCACAGCAACAAGAGGTCATTCGCATCTCCAAGGTGATAACTCTAATATCTTAAGAGTTATTTGTCTTTTATTTTAATAGGATTTCACTTTATTTTATAAATTAATTTTAGTAGATTTTAAGAAATTTATTTTATTTATGTTTTTAATTAATTATATATTAGTAGTGTTAAATCTGACTCATTTTTCAAGTGATCTTTACTTTATGCAGGTCTCGCATAACATGGAGAAAGGATAGCTTGACATAGGCAATTAAAGTAAATTTTTGTCCCAGCGAACACAGACAAACAACTCTCTGCTCCAGCGGAAAAATTTATCCGCTGAAGCGGCACACGTATCTAAACAATTTTCAAGAGTTACGATTTTTGTGGATTATAAAAGAGAAAAAGAGACCTAAACTTAAGGGAGGAGAGGAGAAAAAAGAGGAGAAGACGCCAAAGCATTCAGGCATCAAGAATCAACAGATTTCATTGAGAAGACTGAGTTTCTCCATCAAATTTCTTCTTGTTTCCTTTTTTTCTATATCTAGCTATTATTTTTATTTAAAGATGTTTTTCAAATTCTCCATGAACTAAATTTTCTTTTCTAGAATCGCAATGGAGTCCGTGTTTAGTTAATTGAATTTTTCTATTTCCATCTTCTTCTTTTATAATTCTCGATAGAGATTAGATTATTTATTCATTCTTGCTCTTTATTGATAATAGTCTGATAAAACCTAAAGAAATCGGAAGAGGACTTTTCGTTTTAGATCTAGAATGAATAGTTATTAGTCTAAATTAGATGGGTGTGATTCGTAATTAGGATAGGATATACTTGATTATCTTGTGTAGCCATAATTGGGCTTTGTTCTTAATCAATTTAATCTAAATTATTGGCATAGGGATATAGCTCAATAGTTGGACTAAATTAATTCATTAATTTCTAGGAAAAGAATTAAGGGAATTTTAGTACCTCAGATTAATAATGTAACATCCCAAACCCGACCTAAACGTTATGGCCAAATTAGAGAGTGTAATAAGGAAGGGTTTTGAAAACAGTGTTACTTCGATAAAACTTGTGCAGTTGTTCGATAAGTCATCCAAGTTCATAAAACCCATATTTATTTTTATAGTTATTGCTGGAAACATTATTCAATTGTTTCATTTGCCAAAACATAAATCACAGCGAAGTTAAATAAAATCGATATATTTTGGAAATCTGACTTGTATTTTTAGAAAAACCTTTATTTGCGTAAAACCGTCGTTTTACTAAAACATTTTGTCGAAGCATGAAAATTATCAAAACATACAAAACCAAAATCAATAGTTAAAAACCATACAGTCTAGAGAGTCCTAGATATTACAAACTCTCAAATGAATCCAGAATTTTAAGTAAACCATAAATTACTAAGTTTAAACAATTTACGGTCGAGTGGTCACTTCTGAGTCTCTGTGTCACCCATTCGCCTAAGTCTGAGGATTACCTGAACGGAACAGACAAAGAGAAGTGAGTTTACGAAAACTCAGTGTGTAACTCAACAGACATAGACATGCTTACATAAAGAAATCATATGCACAGTCAGATTCAGATTCAGATTCGGACTTAAGTTCTTTACAGATTCAGATAATAGAAATAGATACGCAGAATCCTATCCCCATCCTTTACACACCAACTCCAACCATCCCATCACACCATGTGGGGTTAAAAATACCCACCCATCCCTACACACCATATCGTGCCATTACGACACATATCAGATAATGTGCAACCAAGCTGCCAGAATATAGGCGATGATTGTTGTATAGAACACTTCTTCCACATATACAAATCCCAACCCAAACAGATATATAAAATCAGAATAATCATGCTTACATGCTCATTTACAAATATCAAGTATATACATATACATCAGACTAAACAGACATGCAAAATAGTGTCATACTCAGAGCAGAACATCAGACTATCATATCATATAATTTTAGGGTTTGGTTAGCCTTTACTAACCCTATGATAGGTCCACAGTTGATCAGAACGACTCGTGCGACCCTGAAGAAAATTTGGTAATTTTGGGCCCAAATTAGGCTTGCCTGTGTGGCCCACATGGCCTGACTGAAAAACCCACGCGCCCATGTGACATGCCTGTGTAGGCCTACGTGCCTGTGTGGCCCACATGCCCAATTTGGCCTAGCCTGTGTGGTTTACATGACCACACTCAATCCACCACACGGTTGTGTCTTGCACACAACCATGCCTTCGTCGACCACACGGCAGTGTCTTGCACACAGCCATACATTGGTCGACCACACGGCCGTGTCTCGCACACGGCTAACCATACGGCCAGGTACACGCCCGTGTGGCGTCGATATAATATTTTTCTGCTTTTTCCTAAGTTTGATTTTCTGCGTTTCAAGAACACACCTGGTACGATTCCAATGCAAAAACACTCCCGAGCCACACGGCACCTAAAATTGACCATTAAACCGCCGAATTAGACGCTTTAAATGATACCAAATTAAACTACATCGAAATAGACAGAGACAAAATTCAAATGTTCAATGCTTACCTGATTCTCTGAGACTCCAACTACGATTCCACGAAAGGAGAGTCTCATTCTTCACGATTCGCTGCTACCAAAACACAAGTTCAGTTTCAACGGAAAGAATTTGACATGGCTCTAAATGGAGTTAAAGAAAACTCTCAACTCGAGCAAAACATACAACTCTTACTTACCAAATGTACGAACACCAAAGTTTAGAAAAATAGTTTTGCCAAAACGAGGAAGGAAGAAGGGAGAGAAAAAGAAAAGAAATAAAATTCTTATGGGAAGAAAAGTGCAGAGGAAAAAAAGGTCAAATTCCAAAAGTGAGGGATTTTTGGGAAAAATGAATTTTACCCAAATCCTACTACATCCACAATCATAACTACTAACTATTTAGACTTTTATCTCTACCGAAACTCTATCAGTCAACTGAGCAAAAATTAACACCCATGTCAACGTAGGGACTCAAACACAAGACCTCAAACACACTAATCCCCTTACCACTCAAACTAGCAGGCTCATTCCGATATGTATTAACAGACAGTTTTATATAAGCCAACTCAATAAGGATAAGGCTTGGATAAAAAATAACAAAATTTGGCAAAGATGAGACTTGAATCTAAGACCTCACACACACACCCCGAACACTTAACCATTGGAATAGATATATATTTATGTCAGATATTTACAGAAACAGAAATAAATTATTCAGGGTGTTACAATATTTAAATCTGTATAAGACTTCTGTCTATCAGAAGCCGCCTTTAGGCGATCCCGAATCAGTCTAACTTTATTTTTGGTCTCAAAAATCAACTCAGGACCCAAAACCCGATGCTCACCCAACTCAGTCCAACATAGCGAAGTACGACACTTACGACCATACAAAGCCTCATAAGGTGTCATCTGGATGCTAGATTGGAAACTGTTATTGTAGGTGAACTCAGCTAGCAACAGATAATCCTCCCAATTACCTCAAAAATCTATTACAGAACTCCGAAGTATATCCTCCAATATTTAAATCACCCTCTCAGATTGACCATCAGTCTGAGGATGGAATGCAGTACTGAAGTCTAATCTCAAACTCAGAGCCCCGTGCAATTTCTTTCACAACCGAGAAGTGAAGTGAAGATCTCTATCAGAAATTATCGAAACAGGAACCCAATGCAGTCTCACAATCTCAGAGATATAAAGCTTTGCTAACTTTTGTAGAGAGTAGTCTGTCCGAACCAAAATAAAATGAGCGGACTTGTTTAATCGATCCATGATGACCCCACAGAATCCTTCTTAGTGGGTGTCAAGGGCAACCCACCAACGAAGTCCATCGTCAGTCGTTCCCATTTCTATAAGAGAATCTTAATAGGTTGAAGCAAACCTGAAGGTAACTGGTACTCAGCCTTAACCTGCTGGCACATTAGACAACAAGCAATGAAATTTGTAACCTTACGTTTCGAACCCGGCCACTAATATAGTTCACGAAGATCCCGATACATTTTATTACCACCGAGATGTATAGCATAAGAGCTACTATACGCCTCTCTCAAAATCAATTGCCTCAAATCAGAATCATTCAGCACGCAGATCCAGCCTCGAAAACATAGAACTCCATCCTTATTCAACCTAAAATCTGAAGTATTGCCACTCTCAATCTGACAAAACCGCAAACCCAGAGACTCATCCCCTAACTGCTTATCCCGAATCTGATCAATCCAAGTCGATTTAACTTGCAATTCAGCTAACAGACCCCCATCATCAAACAAACTAAGACGAGCAAGCATCGCCCTTAAATCAGTCATCACTCTATGACTGAGAGTATCAGCCACCACATTAGCCTTACTTGGATAATTCTCGATCGTGCAATCATAATCTTTGAACAACTCAATCCATCGATGTTGCTTAAGATTCAACTTATTCTTAGTAAGGAGATACTTGAGGCTCTTGTGATTAGTGTAGATGCACCTCTCACCATACAGATAGTGCCTCCAAATTTTCAACGTAAAAACTACCACAACCAACTCGAGATCATGCGTCGGATAATTCCTTTCATGTGTCTTAAGCTGACGGGATGCATAAGCCACAACTTTACCATCTTGCATCAATACACATCCCAAACTGATATACGACGCATCACTGTAGACCACAAACTCTTTACCAGATTTAAGCTGTATCAGAACATGAGCCTGAGTCAGAATAGACTTGAGCTTCTTGAAGCTCGATTGTTACGTATCAGTCCAGACAAAAGGAACTCTCTTGTAGAGAAGCTTAGTCAAAGGAGCTGCAATGAGAGAGAACCCCTCGATAAATTGCCGATAATATCTCACAAGACCTAGAAAACTGCAGATTTCAGATACATTCTTAGGCTTTTTCCAGTCAATCACAGCCTCAATCTTTCTTGGATCAACTCGGATCCCCTCAGCTGAAACCACGTGCCCTAAAAAGTTACTTCTCGCAACCAGAACTGACACTTGCTCAACTTAGCATAGAGTTATTTCTCTCGGAGTATCTAAAGCACTGCTCTAATATGTTCATCATGCTCATCCTTAGTCTCAGAGTAAACTAGAATATTTTCGATGAAAACCACGATGAACTGATCTAGATATGGCTGAAAAACTCGATTCATCAGATCCATGAATGCAGCCGGAGCATTCGTTAGACCAAAAGGCATAACTAGGAACTCGCAATGTCCATAATAAGTCCTAAATGCAGTCTTATGAACATCAGCTTCTTTAACTCTAAGTTGATGGTACCCAGAACGGAGATCTATTTTCGAGAACTGATCATGGTTTTCCCATGATAAGTTTTATAAATTTATAATGAATCGTTCTTGAAACTAACTATTATCACGACGTAGGCAAGTGTACCTATCGAACAGTAGTATAGCTTTAGCAAGACCGGATTGTCGAACCCAAAGGACTAGGAGTATCTAGCCGAAGAAGAGAGATTTGTTTTAACTGACTAATTAATTAAACTAAGAACTTGCAAAAAATAAAAGTTGGGAAATTACTTTTGGAGAAGCGATTGATTGAGACAATACCTAAGGAAAAATCCACCTAGACTTTTACTTGTTATTCTGGCTCAAAACCGGACGATTTATTCATTTAACTTGTTACGTAGAAATCCTTACTGTATATTATTATCCCTCTTGAGACTAACAACGTCTAATCCCTAGGTTGAATAATCGAGAGTTATCTCTAATTAACACTCTAAGGTTGCATTAACTCGATCTATGGATTCCCTTATTAGGTTCTTGTCACCCTATCTCTAGGTGCGCAATCAACTCCGCTTAATTATAACAAAGTTACTCCTAGTCAGGGTCTATTCCTCCTCCAACTAAGAGTAGTAACTTGAAGTGATATCCTGAAGTACCAAAATAAGAATTAAGAACACATAATTAAGAACAAGTCAAATATTTATCATACGATTCAGAAATAATAACAAGGTTTCGTCATAGGTTTCATCCCCCTTAGGTATTTAGGGGTTTAGTTCATAACTAAATAAGAAAACATCTCAGAATAATAATAAATACAAAACAATAAGAAAACCCAAAACTCCTGAAGGGAAAGTTAAGGAGAGATCTTCAGTCTTGATAATGGCTCTGACCTCTGAGATGGATCAATCAGCTTCCTTGGAGTAATTCCTTACTCCTTATTCTCCGTCTCCCTTTTATTCCTCTTCTAGGGTGTATTTATAGGCTTTGGAGTGCCTAGAAACCTTCAAAAGTGGCCTTTTCTGAATTGGACTAAACTTGGGCTCGCCAGGGACACGCCCGTGTGACACGCTCGTGTGCGATAACTTTAGGCCGTGTTCGAGGTACACGGGTATGTGTTATACCCGTGTGAATCGTGCTTCAATTCTGCCAAATTGACACGGCCGTGTGATCTGCCCGTGTGAGGAGCTCCAGGCCGTGTTGATTTCGTGCTTTGGCCCATTTTCTCCGTTTTCAGCCCGTTTCCCGTTCATTTTGTTCTCCTATGCCTACCTGAGAATAAAACATGAAATTAAGACATTAGGAGCATCGAATTCACCAAATCTAAGGAGAAATCATTCATAAAAGGCGTTAAGCATGGGTTATAAATATGTATAAATTACAGTTTATCAAATACCCCCACACTTAAGCGTTTGCTTGTCCTCAAGCAAAATCCTTGAATCACAATTAAAATTTCCTTTTTCTCAGCTTATAATTCCTATCAATATTATCTCAAACCATCTCATAAGTAATCATACATTGTGAATTCTACTAAAAGAACATTAGAGCTTCAAACATTTTAATTTGAGTATTTTAATCATGAAAAACTTAGGTATCTCCCCTCCTCTAAGTAGTTACCATTAATTCGGAACATCATAGAGTTTAACATCCTCACTAAAGATTCACTCAAATCACTCGAACTGTTGAAGGACAATGAAATTAGCACTCATTAGTCAATATGAAAAGTTATTACCATAGGCTTGCATAAAAATCAAATCTCCACCACTATAAATCGAGATGATACATCAATCCAAAGGTCTTTAAAGGGTTGTAACGAGGTTTGGTTAGGGGGTGTGGTCACAGGCTGAAAGAAAGGGTCAGAATCGAGATTGACTTGAAAAATTTCTTAACTAGAAAAATATTTAATCATCACTTGTGTACAACAAAGTTTTCTTCTTTGACTACGGAGTGAGACTTACAAGCAAAAGATAACCACTAACATGTATACATGGTTTTTTTTTTTTAATTTTAAGAACAAGTCAAATAATCATAAATTAACTATTAATAACAAGACATAGTTAAGCAATTTATTCAAATCAATTCTCAAAAAAATTGGGATCAAATTAATTGAAGGGGATTTCAACAATAATGGGTTAATGGTTAATATCGAGGGTGGTGCAAGGAATGGCTTGTTAGGCTCAAAGGGGTTTACTAAGGGTTAATCGTGGAGGTAGGCTTTTCATGGCATGAGTGGGTTAATCCTAAGTGCCTCTATCATATTGAAATATCAAATCAAATAGTGTGGTTTTGACATGCATAATCAGGTAAGTTCTAGAATAACAGTTCAATATTGGCACACTCAAAGCAATAATAGAAGTGAGCATGAAAGAATTAATAAATGCTCAAAAGGCTAAAAAATCTCACAAAAAATTATGGCTTTTTGATGTTTAAATCTGTGGGATTTGATTCAAGATAATACCTAAATTTGGGGAAACAACCTAAAATTTTAAATTCTTAAAAATCAACTTATCATGCTTGATTGTCTAGTGTCTTAGAGTTTAACAATCAATGCATGAATTCCTATGTTTTAATTCAAGATATATCAATCAAAATTATCAGTCAATCAAAATTTATCTTAAACATGATATGAGAGATTCACAATAGAACAATGCAATATCCAAGGATTTTCAGATAATGAAATAATTACCACCCCCACACTTAAGATGTACATTGCCCTCAATGTACAAGGTTAGATATATAGAAAAATATAAAATCATAAGAGAGGGAGAGAATTGAAACTTCCTGAGTGTGAATGAATGTCCTATTTCGGAGTTATGGAGGTAGAGGAGGATACTTCGGTGGTAGTAGAGGTTGGATACCACAGGTGCTGTGCCAAAAGAATATTATATCTCCTTATTGAGCAGGGCATGGTAACTATGGTGAACCTTTTCAATTGGATTTTGAAGTTCCTAAATGATTGTGAGCTTTGGAGCTCTGTGATAACTGTGATAAAAGCAGGAACTGTTTAAGGGATATTAGGAAGAATGATTTACCCGTAAAAGATTAGCTGAGAGTAAAAATTGTTAGATAAATATTATAAATCCTAATAAAAATAAAATGAAATAAAAATAAAAAGTTGTCTTAAATGAAAATAAAAGTAAAAACATAAAATAATAGAAAAAATAAAAATTTCTAAACATCTTCATCGCTAGATGGTTCGCGAGGTGGGACTGGCGATGAGATGTGGAGGTGCTGACAAATCTGCTGTAGAATGGCATCAATGTTGTCAAATCTTTGGAAACACTGTTGCTCAAATCTGTTAAGGCGCTCAGAGATGTCAGCGTATGAAGCCGCCGCATGAACTAGCCGAGAAGGTGGTGGTGGTGGGTGGGGAAGTGGGTCCTCATGTTGGGTAGGGACATCATCAGTAATGTCCTCGGGAACCTCCTCCTTGCTAGCTTGAGCGAGACGATATTGGGGATGGTAGGTTCCTCAGCGCCTCTCGATCATCCTCATGCTCAGCATACTCGAGATGCCTTGTGGAAACATCTGGCCAATAAGGGTCATTGATGATTCTTAGGGCGCGGTGTTGAGGAGTCTGAAGTGTCACGCCAGTCGAGTCATGTAGGGGCCAATAGAGATAACCCCTCTCCGATGTCGCTCCGTCTGGTGGCGTATGGAAAGGGCGATGAAGTAGGCAAGGTTGATGACGTGCCCGTTGGACATACACTATATATAATAGACGTCGTGGGTAGTGACGACGCCGGTGCTCTCCCTCCGTCCTGTCAAAGTGTGAGATAAGAGAGAATAGAGGTACCTTAGGGATGGAGGGAGGGATGATGCTTTGGTGCAGCTGGGGTCGTAGGTGGCCGAACATGGGACGAGGGCGTCCCAACAACGTGAGGGAGAACGATGGATGTGGCGGTCAAAAGCGTATAAATCATTCTCTTCTCTGAACTCCTCGGTATAAAGACCCAATGCGGTACTGAACTCGGGAACTCTTAGTTGGCAGACTAATCCGCCTAAGTGAAACTGGACTGTGCCGAGATCATCGTAGTTGGTCATGACTGTTTGAAAATGGAATGTCGAGCACAGTTCCATTGTGAGCTCGAGGTACGTCGGCTCGATGATCCTAAAAAATAACTCCCATGATCGGTGGTAAAGAGGGCCCGGATCGTGTCAGCCAACTGGACTTGTTCGATAGCAGTCCAGTCTATGCAGCGGCCCGCTGCTAAGGGTCGGGCCCGTAGTATCTGATAAAGTTCCTCTTGGGGCCCATTGGGAAATTGGAGGAATGGGTGGTGAATTTTTGCGGTAGGCCCTGAGGAGGAGGATGCTCCTTTTCTTTTCTTAGAAGCGGGAACAGCGGTTTTCTTTCCTCGAAAAGACGACATCGGAAACCTGTAATTAAAATCATTGAATTGCTTTGGAGAATAAACATAAGAAAATGAAGCTAGATTGTAAGGGGAAAAAAATTGCATAGATGTTTTCAGCCACATAATTTAAAGTTCATCAACACATTCTTTAGGCTTTGTGACATGAATCAAAAGTAGCAAAGAATGTAGGGTAATATATTAAATGGATGAGAGAATGGCCACACACAAAATGCATGAAAAATTTTAACTACTCTTTATCATAAAAGTTGTACTTCTAACTAAGTGAATGGAGTAAGGAATGCATGCAAGAACTTAAACCAAATGATGAGTATTCTAGATTACAATATTTAAATGATGAAAAATATAGAAATAAAGTCAAAAACTTGCATATTATCATGATAACTAAGCCTAAAAATCAATAAAATAGAAAAGGACGAAGTAAACAAAAGCTAGAAAGAGGATAAAATGCGTCAAAAATGAAGTTATAAGCGGTGCACGGGCGTGGCGTGGAGACCGTGTGGACTTGCAACGGCTGGAGTTAGGGTTTTTGAGTGGGGAAGATAATGAATAGTGTAGGGTATTTATAGATTTTAGGGCACACGGCCAGGGGACACGCCCGTGTGTCCCAATTTCAGGTCGTGTGTTTCGCGTTTTTCCTATTTTGGCGCGTCTAAAATTCGACACACGCTCGTGTATATCAGGCGTGTTGTTGCACATGGCCGTGTCGCACGACCGTGTTTTTCCTTTTTCGCTTCTCTCACGCCCGTGTATGTGATCCTCACGCCCGTGTTAATTTGGCAGGTTCGCCCACAGGTGTTAGGCATGGGCTGTTGCACGCCTGTGCTAGCTTCTCGTTTCGACCATGGTCCTAAGGGACGGGCGTGCCGCACGCCTGTGTTGTTTTGGCAGGTTCGCCCATGACCATGTCCCATGGCCGTGGCAGTTTATCGTCGCCCTTGTTTTGGGAAAATCTTGCCCTGTTTCCACACGGTCTTACACACGCCCGTGTGCTTGGCCATGTCCCTGTGGTAAACCTATTTTCAAGAGCTCTGTTAGTCATGGAAAGTGTTAAACACTAAAATTTAAAGAAGTTAGTGCAATTAGTGCTCGGGTTGCCTTCCGAGAAGCGCTTATTTATAGTCTAAGCTCGACTTACCTATCTGTTGAATGGTCAAGGTGGTTTAAGGAGTTCGTACTCCTCATTCCTGTTATCATTCTTATCAAAATAAAACATTAGCCAAGAATTGTTTACATTAAAAGTGCCGAACTTGAGATAACTTACATCCACTGTACCGAATGGGAAAATACTAAGTACCGTAAGAGGGGTTTCTTCATCCGGGTTGGGAGTGATAATGTGAGGGTCTGGGGCATCTAATAAGACTTGATTTCTAACCTTAAGTTGATTTGGAGAGGTATCGAGCTTGTTTTGGCGTAGTTTCGGTTTATCGAGTGTTCTCAGTTTATGTGCTCGCCATTCGTCTAGCTCCTCTATCTGTAGTCTTCGTTCTTCATGAATGGGTCCTCTATTGTTGTTGGAACATGGCTCGTGTACTTCTTTCAAACTTAATTTCTGCACAGTGGATTGTGTCATATTATCAGTTTTAGTAGGATGGTGTGGATCATTACCTTCCATGTTCGATGTGATGCTAGAATTACGAGCTTGAAGGGTGATCGTTTCGTCTCCCACGCGAAGTGTAAGTTCACTTGTGCCAACATCAATAATTGTTTTAGCAGTTGCTAAAAAGAGCCTCCCTAAAATCAAAAGGGTGTTGGTCTCCTCCTCTATGTCTAAAACAACGAAATCAACGGGAAATATGAATTTATCCACTTTCACTAGTACATCTTTAATGATACCCCTAGGAAATCTTATAGTTTTATCTGCCAATTGAATGCTCATCCTAGTTTGATTAGGTTTCCCAAGGCTTAGTTGCTTAAACATTTTGTAAGGCATGACATTGATACTTGCCCCTAAATCAACTAATGCATTATTCACATCTAAGCTACCAATTAAGCAGGGAATTGTAAAACTCCCTGGATCTTTCAATTTGTTGGGTAACTTATTCTATAGAATAGCTGAGTAAACTGCGTTTAGCTCCACATGCGATGCTTCGTCCAACTTCCGCTTGTTTGCTAAAAGCTCTCTTAAAAATTTTATTGCATTTGGCATCTGTGACAGAGTTTCAATAAACGGTAAGTTGATATGTAATATTTTTAAAAGTTTAAGGAATTTATCGAATTGTTCATCTGAGCGGTCTTTTCTTATCGCGTTAGGGTATGGCACACGAGGTTTGTATTCTACATTCATCGTTTTATTATGACTTACCTCACCATCACCTTTGCTTTCCACATTTTCTTGCCTTGGTTCTGGCTCAGCCTCAACGCATCCTTCTTGAGCATCAATTGCATTGAGCTGTTCCCTTGGGTTCGGTTTAGTATTACTTGGCAAACTACCTTGTGGTCGTTCAAAAATTAATTTGGATAGCTGACCTATCTTAGTTTTGAGTCCTTAAATTGATGCTTGTTGATTTTTGAGTGCTGTCTCGTTATTCTGGAAACGAGTTTCTGACACCGAGATGAATTTGGATAGCATCTCCTCAAGGTTCGACTTCTTTTCCTATTGATAAGGTGGCTGTTGAAAACCTTGAGGATTCTGTGGCCTTTGATTTCCTTAATCGCCCCAAGAGAAATTTGGGTGGTTCTTCCAATGTACATTATAAGTATTACTATATGGGTTATTTTGAGATCTAAAATTATTGTTACCCATATAGTTGACTTGTTCCTCTTTTGTTGTAGGATTGAATGGTGAGTATTCTGTAAGCACACCTCCTCCACTTGAATTCTGTAAGCACACCTCTTCCACTTGAATCACACCTCATCATTGGATGTACCTGCGTAGAACCATGTAAACCATTAATTTTCTTATTCAGAAGTTCTACCTGATTTGACAACATAGTGACCGAATCGACGGTATAAACGCCTACTGTTTTTGTTGGCTTAGTCCTCATAACTTGCCACTGATAGTTATTCAGTGACATTTCTTCAATAAATTCAGAAGCCTCTTCAGGTGTTTTGCTATTGATGGTCCCACCAGTAGCTGCATCAATCATTTGTCTTGGTGAAGGGTTCACACCGTTGTGGAATGTTTGAACTTGCAGCCATAGAGGTAATCCATGGTGTGGGCATCTTCGCAAAAAGTCCTTGTATCTCTCCCATGCATCGTAAAGTGTTTCTAAGTCCATCTACATAAAATAAGATATATCATTACGCAACTTAGCTATTTTTGCCGGTGGAAAATATTTTAATAAAAATTTTTCGGTCATTTGTTCCCAAGTGGTAATGGACCCTCGTGGTAGTGAGTTCAACCATTGTTTAGCTTTATTCCTCAGTGAAAAAGGGAATAACCGAAGGTGAATGGCATCATCAGAAACACCATTAATTTTGAAAGTGTCGCACAGTTCTAAGAAATTTGCCAAGTGAGTGTTGGGGTTCTCATCCTGCAAACCATCAAACTGAACAAATTGTTGTATCATCTGAATCGTGTTAGGTTTTAGTTCAAAATTATTTGCAGCAATAGTAGGCCTAACTATACTTGACTCAGTTCCTGTAAAATTAGGTTTAGCATAATCGTACATGGTATGGGAGCAGGATTCTGATTTGCTAATTCAGCGGGTATGGCTGGAGGTAGTGGATTGTCCTGATTTTCAGCCATCTCCTCAGTTGTAGTTGAGATATCGTCCTCTTGCTCTTTTTCTGTGTATCTTAAGCTGCGCCTAATTTTGTCGTTGATTTCTACGAGCTATACGATCAATTTCCTCATCAAAAAGCAATGGTCCTGACCGGTTTCTTCTAATCATAAACTACAAGAACCTGCCAGGAGAAAAAGAAAGAAAATTAGTAAAATTAAAGTTAAATTGCAAGAAAATAAATAGCTAAAGTAATAAAAATTGAGCGTTCCTAATATCTTAGTCCCTGGCAATGACGCCAAAAACTTGATCGTGATTTTCCCGTGATAAGTTTTATAAATTTATAATGAATCGTTCTTGAAACTAACTATTATCATGACGTAGGCAAGTGTACCTATCGAACAGTAATATAGCTTTAGCAAGAGCGGATTGTCGAACCCAAAGGACTAGGAGTACTAGTAATGACTGTCTTCTTATTATCTAGCCGAAGAAAAGAGATTTGTTTTAACTGACTAATTAATTAAACTAAGAACTTGCAGAAAATAGAAGTTGGGAAATTACTTTTGGAGAAGCGATTGATTGAGACAATACCTAAGGAAAAATCCACCTAGACTTTTACTTGTTATTCTGGCTCCAAACCGGATGATTTATTCATTTAACTTGTTCCGTAAAAATCCCTACTGTATATTGTTATCCCTCTCGAGACTAATAACGTCTAATTCCTAGGTTGAATAACCAAGAGTTATCTCTAATTAACACCCTAAGGTTGCATTAACTCGATCTATGGATTCCCTTATTAGGTTTCACCCTAATCCGGCAAAATCTTGTCACCCTATCTCTAGGCGTGCAATCAACTCCGCTTAATTATGACAAAGTTACTCCTAGTCAAGGTCTATTCCTCCTCCAACTAAGAGTAGTAACTTGAAGTGATATCCTGAAATACCAAAACAAGAATTAAGAACACATAATTAAGAACAAGTCAAATATTTATCATACGATTCAGAAATAATAACAAGGTTTCGTCATAGGTTTCATCCCCCTTAGGTATTTAGGGGTTTAATTCATAACTAAACAAGAAAACATCTCAGAATAATAATAAATACAAAACAATAAGAAAACCCAAAACTCCTGAAGAGAAAGTTGAGGAGAGATCTCCAGTCTTGATAATGGCTCCGGCTTCTGAGATGGATCAATCGGCTTCCTTGGAGTAATTTCTTACTCCTTATTCTCCATCTCCCTTTTCTTCCTCTTCTGGGGTGTATTTAGAGGCTTTGGAATGCCTAGGAACCCTCAAAAGTGGCATTTTCCAAATTGGACTAAACTTGAGCTCGCTAGGGACATGCCCTTGTGACACGCCCGTGTGCGATAACTTTAGGCCGTGTTCAAGGTACACGGGCGTGTGTTATACCCGTGTGAATCATGATTTAATTCTGCCAAATTGACACGGCCGTGTGATCTGCCCGTGTGAGGAGCTCCAGGCCGTGTTGATTTTGTGCTTTGGCTCATTTTCTCTGTTTTTGGCCCGTTTCTCGTTCCTTTCGTTCTCCTATGCCTACCTAAGAATAAAACATGAAATTAAGACATTAGGAGCATCGAATTCACCAAATCTAAGGAGAAATCATTCATAAAAGGCGTTAAGCATAGGTTATAAATATGTATAAATTATGGTTTATCAAGAACACTGAAGCCTCTCGGAACTGATCAAACAGATCGTCGATCTTCTGAAGTGGATACTTATTCTGCACCATCAGTTTATTCAGTTGTCGATAATCAATACACATCATCATGGTCCCATCATTTTTCTTAACAAACAAATTTAATGCCCCCCCGAAGACACACTAGGAAGGATGAAACCACGATCCAGAAGCTCTTGAAGTTGAGCCTTAAGCTTTGTAAGCTCCTTCTGTACCATACGGTATGAAGCGATAGACACCTAAGTTGTATCCAGTAGAAGCTCAATGCTAAACTCAACCTCTCGATTTAGAGGTAAAACCGATAACTTCTCAGAAAATACATCCGAAAAATCCCTTATTATTCTAATATCTTCGACAGAAGAGTCCCTAGAAACAGAAACACTAACATAAGCCAAATACGTCTCACACCCTTTCCGAACCAATTTCTCAGCCAAAAGAGCGGAGATCACATTGGATAAGTAATCTCGACGCTCACCGCTCACAACCACTTCCTTATCATCCTCAATCCTCAAAACAACCCTCTTAGTCACGCAATCCAAATTGACTCGGTGCTCAACCAACCAATCCATACCCAGAATCAAGTCGAACTCTCCAAACAGTAACTCCATTAGATTTTTTAGAAATACAACTCCTTACACTTCTAACAGAACATTTCTATAAAGTTTACTAACCCAGACAGACTAGTCCAACAGACTCAGTACAGTAATCTCACTAGAAGTGCTCTCAACAGAAATCCCCAGGTTTTCAGAAACAGTACTAGCCACATAGGAGTGTGTAAAACCTATGTTTATTAGAGTAATATAAGGTACATCAAAAATAAAGAATGTACCGATGATAACATCAGGGGCATCTCTATTCTCTCAGCGTTGAGCAACTTAAACCAGTGTAGGCTGCCTCGCCTTTGTCTGACTAGCACCTCTGCTTGGTGCTCTTTGCTCTCGTCCCATACCATTACCACCCCTAGCCGGTCTATTGCCCCTAGATGGCTACTGAACTGCCCTCTGAGGCTGTATAGAACCTAGTCCTGAAGCTTGTATCTGATCAGCCCGCTATGGACACTCTCTAATACGCTGCTTCGAAGATCTGCACCTCAAATAAACCCCTAACCTCCTCCAACACTTACCCGGATGGTGCCTACCACAGTCTCTATATGGCTGAATCTCAGTAGGAGCAACAGGAACCCTCATTCTAACAGGCTCATCAGGTCTGGCCCGATTCTTAGGCCTTTGAGCTGAACTAGAGGGCTCCGAATCCTTCTTATTCTTGCCTTTTTCATTGTCCCTGTTCTGGCACTCTACGTGCTTAACCTCTTCAGCGATATTCGTTTTATCAACCAGAACTGCGAACTCTCGTTCCTTTTGCGGAGTAATCAAAACCCTCAAACTATCTTTCAGACCATCCTCAAAACGAACACATTTCTCGTACTCAGACGCCACCAGGCCTCGATCGTAGCGACTCAACCTCAGAAACTTAACCTCATACTCAGCCACAGATCTACCACCTTGAGTGAGATTCATTAGCTTACGCCTACGAGCATCCACATAGCTCGCCCCCACATACTTTCCTTGAAAGGTAGTCTTGAAGAAGTCCCAGTTCAAACGATCAGGCTGAGTACCCTCCTCAATCGATAACCACCACTGATATGCCTCGTCGCGAAGCAAAGAGACTACACCTTTAAGTTTCTACTCGGGAGTACAGTCCATATCATTCATGATCCTCTCGGTGGCCTCCAACCAATATTCGATTACAGTAGGGGCGACTCTAGTGACACCCCTAAACAGCTCCGCACCATTGGATCGGAGTCGTTCAGTTATCGACCCATAGCCCCCAGATCTAGAATAGGGCCCAACGACCCTCTCTAATACCCTTAACATGGCTTAGGATAGTGCCTAGTCCCCAGCCGAGAAGCTTTGAGACCCAATCTCAGTAGCAGGTGAAATCGATGTCTTACTCGTATCTAAATTTGGCATATTGCCTAGAGAGGAAGACTCAGCTTGAGCCCTCTTACGGCCTCTACCATGGCCACTAGTACCACGTTCGCGAGCTCCACGAGCGCTCATTGTGTATTTCAAATTTTATTTACATTATAGAATTGTATGCATCAGTTCCGGTATTAATTAACAGATATTATATGCGTAAATTATCAGAAGTTTAGAAGTGTTTTAGAGATTTTAGTCTCTAACTATTTTAGTACAGTTTCAAAAAGTACCAACTACAGTATTTTCAGAGTTTTCTATCTAAGTTCAGAAATACTTACAGGATCGATGCTGGAGACTCCTTGTACCACATACTTCCTCAAATTATCCAAATTATTTGAAAATCAGTTCTTTTTTAAATAATTTTTTTTGAACCCAAAATTTCACAGCCCGAGTTTTACAACCTGGCTCTGATACCACTAAATGTAACACCCCAAATTCGGCCTAAATGTTATGGTCAAATTAGAGAGTGTAACAAGAAAGGGTTTTGAAAACAGTGGTACTTCGATAAAACTTTCAATAGGTCATCCAAGTTCATAAAACTCATATTTATTTTTATAGTTATTGCTGGAAACGTTATTCAATTTTGTTTCATTTGCCAAAACACAAATTACGGCGAAAGTTAAATAAAAGCGATACATTTTGGAAATTTGGTCTGTATTTTTAGAAAAACCTTTATTTGCGTAAAATCGTCGTTTTACTAAAACATTTTGTCGAAGCATGCAAATTATCAAAACATACAAAACCAAAATCAACAGTTAAAAACCATACAGTCCAGAGAATCCCAGAAATTACAAACTCTCAAATGAATCTAGAATTTTAAATAAACCATAAATTACTAAGTTTAAACAATTTACGGTCGAGTGGTCACTGCTGATTCTCCTTCGCACCGATCCACCTAAGCCTGAGGATTACTTGAACGGAATAGACAAAGAGAAGTGAGTTCATGAAAACTCAGTTTGTAACCCAACAAACATAGACATGCTATACACACAGGAATCACATACATATTCAGATTCAGATTCAGATTTAGATTCGGACTTAAGTCCTTTACAGATTCAGATAACAGAAATAGATACGTAGAATCCTACCTCCATCCTCTACACACCAATTTCGACCATCCCATCACACCATGTGGGGTTAAAAACACCCACTTATCCCTACACACCATATTGTGCCATTACGACACATATTAGATAATGCGCAGCCAGCTGCCAGGATATAGGCGATGATCGCCATACAAAACACTTCCTCCACATATATAAATCTTAAGCCAAATAGATATATATAATCAGAGTAATCATGCTTACATGCTCATTTACAGATATCAAGTATATACATATACATCAGACTAAAAAAAATGCATAATAGTGTCATACTCAGAGTAAAATATCAGACTATCAGATCACATAGTTTTAGGGTTCGGTTAGCCTTTACTGACCCTACGATAGGCCCACAGTCGATCGGATAGTCTGGGATTTTTGGGAAAAATAAATTTTACCCAAATCCCACTACATCCACAATCATAACCACCCATTACTCAGAATTTTAGCTCTACTGAAACTCTATCAATCAACTGAGCAAAAATTAACACCCATGCCAACACAAGGACTCGAACACAGAACCTCTAACACACTAACCTCCTTACCACTTGAACCAGCAAGCTCATTCTAATATATATTAACAGACAATTTTATATAAGCCCACTCAACAAGTGTAAGGCTTGGATCAAAAATAAAAAAAAATTGGCAAAGATAAGACTTAAACCCAAGACCTCACACACACACCCAGAACACTTAACCACTGGAGCAAATACACATTTATGCAAAATATTTACAGAAACAGAAATAAATTATTCAGGGAGTTACAACTAATCAACTCTATTAGAATAAATTTAGTGGAAATAGAACAATTAACTAATACATTGGATAAAATTGTATTATTTGGATAAGTATTAGAGTAATATTTGTTGATTACAATTATAATTAGTAATAGTTTTTCGTGAGATCAATATTTTTGTACTACTTGTCACGATACATATACTTTTGTGTGTGATTTTTAACCAACACAAAGACAAGATTAGCAGTCCCGCATCGAAAGCCCTTAACCGTATCTTTGAGTAAATCTCTGGCGGAAGACAAAAACCTCAAGAGAAACCTTCAAATATAGATTAATTAGAAATAGATGACTAAACATTGAACAAAGATCAATAGCTCAAAGGATTGGAAAGGAAAACAGAATCGAAAGAGTCACAAAGACTAAAAAAACCTTAACTTGTGATAGCTAGACGAAGGGGAGAAGCATGAAATAATAATAAAAAAGAATTTGATTAGTTTTTAAAAATCAAATCAGTGATCAATTAATCAAGTTATTAGTTCAACGATCCTATCAATTTGATTAAAAATTTATAAAAATTTAAAATTAAAAAAATATTAAAAGGAGTAAATTAATTCAATTAGTTTGTATTAGTTTACAGATCAATCAACTTAATCTTTTATTTCGGGTTGATATTCTAACATATTCACAGCCCAACTGATCTGATCACCTAATCTAATTCCAAAAATCATGATTTTTCTTAATATAAAATAAATAAATACATAAACAAGATATGA
Organism: Gossypium anomalum; assembly: GCA_025698475.1. Taxonomy (NCBI): domain Eukaryota; kingdom Viridiplantae; phylum Streptophyta; class Magnoliopsida; order Malvales; family Malvaceae; genus Gossypium; species Gossypium anomalum. Next base: position 73,516,777 of record CM046968.1, read on the forward strand.
AGCGGATGACAGAACTCATATATTAACAAAACAAAACCCTAGTGAGGTTTTGGAAAAAAGAGGGCATGGGACATTTCAACGGTAAAATGAATGTCAAAGGCACAGAGATACTCACTGAAACTGTCGGCTACTTTTTTTTTTTTTAAATGAAACTGGTGTAATTGTTTTAGCTTTTAACTAAAGTTTTTGTAAGGTTGTGGGCAGAGGTAAGATCCAATCCAACGCATGGTGCAGAAACCAAAGGCCTGAAATTATTCCATTTTCAGAACAATTTTTATAATCCCCCACTTTTCCTTGCTAGATCTTTGCTCTCTTTTTCAAACTTGGGAAACCCCCCCTTTCTTTTGTTTTCATTCTCTTGGATTGGCTTTCCATCTTATTTTTAGTAATTTGTTTATGTATTTGTTTATGTACTTTTTGCTTTTGGAGTAGATTTTCATGTTTTCTCACCTTTCAAATATGTTTCACATCTTTGTATTTTCATCAATTTTCTCTTTTTATTTTTTTGCTATTTACTTCTTATCTTGCTCCAATCAATCATGAATAAATTTTAAACTTTTAATATTTATAATTTTATTAATTTAACCCTTATATTTCTCAAAAGTATATAAAAGTTTTACAAAAATTCATATTTTCAACCAAAAAAAAATCTTATTTTTTTTCTAAAACTTTTCAAAAATTATGAAAAAAAATTAAAAGATCTTTAAATTTTTAAAAATGAAAAATTTTAAAATCCATTTTGTTTTATAAAATAAAAAATACAAAAAGTTCCAAAAACTAAAAAATATTATTTAATCCTAAAATAATAATAAAATATTTTTAAATTTTCAATTATTTGTTCAATCCATATTAAATCGAATTTAAAAAAATATAATTCAAATAAAGTATATATAAATGTAATACAAATTAACTTTAAATTATGCACAAGTCAATTCTGCCTAACCTATATATCTAATTGGAATAACTTTTAGTAGTTTATTTTTTAAACGTATTTAATAACAAATTTGAAAATATTTTGATAAAATTTTCAATAAAAAAATCATTAAAAAAATATAAGTAGATAAGATATGACTTATCATTTAATAAAGAATACATTTAGTCAATTTATACTTTAATTTTTTCTTTTACATTATAGATTATTCTTTAATTGCAAATTAATGATTATTTTTATTATTAGTTTGAATATTGTTAAATATTTATTTATTTGTTTTAATTTTATTTTTTTAAAATATTTAACGCTAACTTTTACCAATTTTTTATTTTCAAATTAAAATTAATGATAAAAATATAAAATGATTTTTTAAAATTTAACATTTATGTTTATCAAACAATATACTTATACCTATAATAGTATATTAATATTTTTTTCTCGATTGTATTTTTTTTGACATAATGTCTAGAACTATCTATAGTCTCTCCCTATCAGAAACAAGAAATAGAGAAGAATAATCTTTGATTCATAACATTGTAGGTCCAATGAGTGTGCTCTTATACACTAATTACAATATCAAGAGAATAACTAACTAATAAAAGAATGAACTGATTAACTAAGAGTAGTTAATCTCTTTAAGTAGTTATTGCTGATATTCTCTCTATGTTTCCCTGTTGAAAATCTTCAAAAGAAACAACATTCAGCTTGTGGCGAAACCGAGAAAAAGCACCAATGTTTAGTGGCTTTGTTAACACACCAGCCACATGATAATTTCCAGGTACATGATTTACCTGAAGCTTCCCACTTAATACCTTATCTTGAACAAAATGTAAATCAAGCTCCACATGTTTGACCCAGTCATGCATAATTGGATTTGCAACAAGTGAGATGGTGCTCGAGTTATCACAAGCGATTGAAACTATGTAGCCTCTACAGTGGCATTTGCCAAACTCCTGTACTCAACCTTTGTTGTTGATCGAGAAACAACTCATTGTTTTTTTTATGACCAGCTAGATAGACACAAAAACCAGACGTTAACTTTCGATCTTAAAGAGAACTCACCCAGTCAGCGTCAGAAAACCCTATCAAAGTGACCATTGAAGGTTGAAATATTAATTCATGATCCAGTGTCCCTCGTATATGCCTCAAAATTCATTTTACTATTGTCCAGTGCACATCATGTTGCAAGTGCATGTATTGACTCGCCTTATTAACAGCAAAAGATATGTCTAGTCTCGTCAAACATAAATATTGAAGCCCTCCAACTATCTATCGATATCAAGTGCCATCTTGAAGAGGTGAACCAACTAGAGAAGATAATGTAGGTGAGCTTACCATAGGAGTGAATACTGGCTTTGCTTGTAGCTTACCATATGCGTGACTACTAGCTTTGCTTATCCTATTGTTGCCTTGCCTAATAGATCTCAGGCATACTTGTGTTGAGAAATATGCACATTATCACCGTGTTGTGTTACTTGTAGACCAAAAAAATAACTAAAATCTCCCAGGCCGTTTAGTGAAAACTGATTATGTAGAGACTGAACGATTGCATCAATGTCTGTGTTGGAATCTTTTGTGAGAACAATATCATCCACATACACAAGTAGAAACACATTGTTACTAGAGGGGGTCTTATAAAAAATAAAGAGGAATTTGCTTTGGAACTATTGAATCAAGAAGTCATGAAGCTTTTGGAACCAAGCTCTAGGAGCTTGTTTAAGGCCATAAAGTGCTTTCTTGAGTTTGCAAGCCAGTAAATTACCCTTTTCATCAACAACTTCAAACCCATGAGACTGTTTCATATAAATTTCTTCAGTGAGATCCTCGTTTAAGAAGGCATTGTTCACCTGTCGTAGCCGCCATTTGTTGGATACAACCAAAGCTAAAATTGCCTGGATAGTGTTTGCTTTCACCAGTAGACTAAAAGTTTCATGATAGTCCATACCTACAGCTTGTGAAAAACCTTGAGCTATAAGATGTACCTTGTTTTGAGCCACACTACCGTCTAGATTCTTTTTGTTCTTGAAAATCCATTTACACACAACGTGTGACCTGTTAGAAGGGGAAGACACTAGGTCCCATGTGCCATTATGAGCCAAAGAATGCAATTCATCATATACTGTATTTTTCAAGGATAAAATACTTATGGCTTAATAGATGTTGAAGGGTTTAGTGGGACTAACGGTAGTAGTCACAGTGTATGCCTTCGGTTTAAATATGCCAACCTTACTCTTGGTAACCATAGGATGAAAGTTGTTAGGAGGAGTGCTTGAAGAAACTAAGCTCGAGGGGCTTTCAGTGCAAGATAATAAAGGTTGCAATGAGGGTTGACTAGTAGCACACATATTTAGAAGAATTATTGATGTTGGTGGGACAACTGACACAGTAGGAGATGGTAGCAGAATGACAGGTAGGAAGGAGACTGGTGCTTCACCAGTTGAAGAAGGAAAAAGACTGGCTGTATCTTGAGAGGCGTATTTGGCATAAGGGAACACACCTTCATCAAATTACACATGCCTTGAGATGTTAACACGACCGTTCTTGGCAAGACACTTATATCCTTGGTAATTTGTTGCATAACCAAGAAATGTACATGGTGTAGATCTGAACTGGAGTTTATAACGGTTGTAAGTGTTTGGAAATATGCCCATATTGTAGTAAACATGTAATTGTTTTCTATTTATTTGAATGATGAATAAATAAATAAAGTTAATTTCTCATTTCACTATTATGTCTTTTGCATTTATGTCTTTTATATTTTGCATACATAGCAAAATTGTGACAAGCAAATATTAGCTTATTGATTGTCTAAAGTTCAAACTGAAAATAAGTGGCATTGTAAAGAACATTTACATTGCAAGAAAGATAGCTTACTTCTGTAGATAATCTAAATGAGTCCATAATCCCGTAAAAGAATTAAAGTGAGCATTTGATTCAAATACTGAGTATGATTATTATGTTGTCTACAATTCCAATTGGGGGAGATGACTAGTTTTGGCTATCAGAACAATTGACTCCACGGGTAGAGACATGGATGTATTCATTGGTAGAATGATACATTGGATTGGACCTAAGATGAATTAATTTTGAATCTGTTTGTGAATTAATTCACTTGTGACGTTCATGGTGTGATTTACCTGAATCCTGAGTTAGTCACTAACCATACGTATACAACTCATGTGCTTTGATATAAGTGGAGGCTTATACTCTAAAGATGATCGAGCCCATAGTCGGTATGTTGGGTACATGACTTATGTATGGCATGGCTTTACTAGCAACAGTGCAATTCATAACTCCATTACAGAGTTAATGATATCCTCTCATTGGCATTGTGTGTATTGCTAAATATGGAACGTGACCATGGATTGCTTATTCTCGAAAGAGCAATTTATCACAGTCATTTGTTAGTAATGATCATATTAATCATTAAGAAGACACAATGGTGACAATGACATAAAATAGGATTATATTGAGTGAACGGATTTAACCCAAAGGAATCAAGGATATCATATGAGGGTAACACACACATGACAAGGTCATTGGACAAAACAGTTGGATGAATTGTTTTCGTAAAAAAGTATACAATAAGGTGTTTTCAATTATAGTACTTCTTGTGGATTGAATCTATGATTAAGTAATTGCGAATTATTGGTACAATGCTTTTGGACATAATTGCAATTACTAGAGCCTAATTATATATGTCTGATTGGTCCCTTTGCTAGCTCAATAAAACCTTGATTGGACTGCATTTGAATTAGAAGAAAATTCTATGAATTTGGAAATAATTTAATTGAGTCGATTTATTCGATATGGAATTAAATTAGGTGGTCGTGAGAATTGTTCAAATAGAGAATTTGATTAAAGAATTTTCTTGAAAAATTAATTTGAAAAAGTTAAGTGATTTTTGAAAAAATTAATTTTAATCAAGTAAAATTAAATTAATCAAATTAATTAAGATTAATATGATATTTTTGAAAATTAATTTGACAATTGACCCAATAGGTAATTGAACTTGAAAATTAGATTCAGATCGTAAATTAGAACCCAAAAACTGGTTGAGCTAGGTCTGGACCAGTCGGGTTGTCATTGACCCGGACCGAACTGACAGTAGTCAAACTGACTCGGGGTGTCATAATGGTGTCACACCTGTATCATTGACACACTGCGGTCTTTGGCAAATTGTATGGATGATGGCGTCTTGGTGGCCAGCGGCAATTGGTGTTCGGTGGTTGAGCAGTGGAAGAGTTACACTCCTACTGGGACTCTACCAGAGAATTTAATTTCATATTAACTATTCCAAAAATAATATTATTTTAATAGTTTAATATTAAATTTATTTTAATACTTATCTTAGTAGTATTTTATTAATTTAATATTAAAGTGATTATCTTAATATTAAATTTAATTTAATGACAAGATAAACATTTTATTATTTTAATATTAAAGTGATTAAGTTTAATTATAGTTGAACTCTCTAAACTCTCCTTATATAAAGAGAGCATTAGGTCACTATTTTGCACACACTTGAATTCAAGAGAAAGTTGTAGAGAAAAAAAATCTGAAGAGATTATTTCATAAAATTTTAAAAATATTTTTTTGATTTATAACTTAACCCAAAGGTTTAAAGAAATTACGAAATTACCCCACTGGTAATTTTTGTGAAAAATTTTCTTATCCGAAACGAATCCATACTCGGCAAATGTGAGCTTGAGGAAAGCGGAAAAGGCTACTCGATTGAAGCGTTCATCTTAGACGAATAGAAAATATACAATGTTGATTAAGTATTTATTACTTTAGATATCACAACTAAAATTTTGATTTGGAAAATTTTTTAAAACTTTGATTTTTTCCCTAAATTTATTTTTCGCTGCGTTTTCCAAACCCATTTTTCCAACAATTGGTATCATGAGCCATGTTGTGTTCTATCTATAAGTATAACAGATAATCAAAATAAATTTCTCTTTTCTTGAATGATTTGATTACATCAAAAGTGACATTCTTTAGATCTTATGCATGTTTTTAGTTATATATGGGAATGGATGCGATATTATATATTTGTTATATAATTGTTTTTATTGCCGAGGTTGTGGTTCTTAGGAAATATACCATGGACTATCATATCCACGTAGGGCTATTTTTTTTTAAATTCATAGAATTATTGTGAGCCGGAAATGAATATAGGACTTATATGTAATTTTTCAAAATGAAGTTCATGACGAGGAAAACATGAGATGGCGGTTGAAGACTCAAGGAATGTCTTGTAGTGAAAATATTACGTAATTTTATTTTTTTCATTTATTTTCTAGAAATAGAACCACGGAAGCCTTAGCTGACAATTTTATTTTACTTATCTATCTCATTATCTATCTATTTTATAATTGTTTATAATATTTATTGTAGAAGACCCAAATTGCCCGGGCCCATTTTACAACCTTTACCCCAAAACAAAATAAAACCTAAAACTACCCAAGCCCACCAAAACCCAAAACCCAAAACTCAATACCCAATTAACCCTAGCCCACAACTTTTCAACTCAGAAAGACCAAAAAGAAACCCTAGGTGCGCCGCACCTAGGTCTGCCCTTGTCCCATCCACCGCCGACGTTTGCCACCACCTACTCAGCACCGCCCCAACTGCTCCTGCAAGAGGAACACGCAAACAACAGGAAGATAATATAAAAATATATGTAGTGGCTATATAAAAGCCTAAGAGATCATATTGTAAGGGGGTTATTTTTTTGAAATACAAAAGGAAAATATATTAGACATTGAATACCAAAAAGGAGAGACTCAAATAGCAAACAGAAATCTACAAAAACAGATTCAGGGATAAATCAAGTTAAAAGGGTATTTTTTTTTCTTTTCCTTTTTCGTTATTTTCTTTTTTACCTACTAACATGGATACATAGATATTTTTACATTGTTCTTTAAAAAATACGTATAAAAAATACAAAAAAATATAGAAAAAAATATTTTTTTTGAATTTTTGGCCACCGTGCGCAGTGGCCGGCGACTGTCGGTGACGGTGGCTGACGATGGTGACTGGCCGGATCTCTCACCGGAGCAGAACCCCCTGCAGAGAAAAAAAAAAGATGAGAGAATGAATTTTAAAAAAAAAAATTGATTTAAATAGGCCACATAAAACGACGTCGTTTTGGCCGGCGTCCAGAAGCCCCAAAACGACGTCGTTTTATCCCTTTGCCCATAGCCCGACCCGCTCCGACCCGCTCCGGCCTAGGATCCGCGTGTTTTTGTACGGAAGTGTTATTTGCGCTTTTGGCCCTTTCGCTTTTTCATTACTTTGCAATTAAGTTTTTTTAAGTTTTAAATTTGCCCCGAACTTGCGCTTGGATTCCAATTGAGTCTTGCTTGATGCTGCACGTTTTAGAGGAAGCGTTTATTACCCGATTTGGTCCCTCCCTGTTGTTTGCGCGTTCAATATGGTCCTTTTCTTCTTTATCTATTTTCAAATTAGCCCTGAACTTCTATTTTAGGTTCAATTTAGTCTTTTTTTCCACTTATTTTACCTTTTTTATTTTCAAATTAATTTATCTAACACTATTATTATTTTTATTTTTTTCATATTATTATTATTCTTCATATGTATATTATTATTTATATTATTTTTATTATTACTATTTATTATTACCATTATTATTACTATTATATTACTATAATTATTTTCATTATTTTCATTATTATTATTACTATTAGTATTTTTATTATTTACTACTATTATTTATTATCTTTATTACCATTATTATTGCTACTATTCTTATTATCTTTTTTTTACTATTATTATTATTATTTTATATATTATCGTTATTATTATTATTATTATTATTTTTTACCGCTAATATTTATTATCATTATTGTTACTATTATGTTGTATTATTATTATTATTATTATTATTATTATTATTATTATTATTATTATTATTATCATCATCATCATCATCATCATCATTTTTGTAATTACTATTACTATTGTATTATGACTATTATTATATTTTCATTTTCTTATTACTCATCTATTATATTTCTTATCTATTTATGTTTTCATTATTATAATATTTTAGGTACTATATCTATGTTTATATTTAGGTATTAATATCATTATTTTACTATTGTTATATTTATCATATTATCATTATCATCATTATTAACATATATATATATATACATGTGTATTTTTCATGTAGATATTAGTATTTTTTACTATTATTACAAATATATTATTTCTTTTATTATATTATTAGAACATTATTTTTTATTATCATTTTCTTTATTGTGAATATTATTGTTATTTTTATTCTAATATTGCATTTTAATATTTTTCATTAATTGTATCATCGTTTGCATTATTTATAAATTCCTATTGCAAATGATATTATTTTTTATGTTTTTAATTAATTTCAATAAATAAGGCAACGTACCGATTTCAACACTAAGTCACTGATTTCATCGCTATGTTGGGTGGATATCATTAGCTCGTGTTAAAAACGAGACGTCCTTCTAAAAAACCAAAAAATTTCAAATTCTCGTATTTCAACCGGATCGCGATTAAATATTAAATTAAACTTGTATTTTTGAGAATTAAGACAACGCGTGTTTAATAAGATACCAATTTTGGGCGTCGCGAGGGTGCTAATACCTTCCTCGTGCGTAACCAACTCCCGAACCATATTTTTCTTTGGATCATCGCGTAGACCCAAATTCGGCCTTCATTTTTTCAAAAATAAATTTTCTTTTAAAAAAAAAGAGAGGATTTATTAGGTGTCCGATCACACCTAGAAAAAAGATCAGTGGCGACTCCTTTTCTTTTTAAAACTGAAATTCCATTTTTAAATTTTCAAATAATAGCCTTAACTAGCGACCAAAGCGAAATTTTTACGTCGCTACAGCTAGCAACTCCACTGGGGACATTTTTGAGAGTCGAGTCTAGAATTAAACACGTGTTGTCAAAATTTTCAAAATTCCTTGTTCAAATTAATATTTATTCGTGATCCTTAAATTTTGTTTTTGAAAAGTCATGCATTTGCATCATGTTGTAAATATTCTTCTAACTTGTTTTATCTTGTTGATTTTCAGCTCTAAGTTTTTATGGTTCTAGTTTTTTTAGTTTAGTTTTTAAATAAAACGTAAAGGTTTATGAGTTTTCCCCACACACCGTGCACTTGCATTTTTGCATAACATGAGCTCTCTACCCGGGTTCCGTCCGCTTAAGTGGAAGTAAACGCTATGCCTTCGTGAGTTAACTCGTCCCTCCGCACAGGCTAGTGAATACTTCCAGGTTATATATGACTTATGCTTTCGTGATTTAACTTGTCCCTCCGCATAGGCATAAGTAAATGTAATCCCTCGAATTGAGCTCATAAGCCTGTGATGGGCAATGACCGAGGTTCTGTACTAATCTTAGCAGATGACAGTACAAACAATTCGAGTACCTGTCTAGAACCGAAACTGCATGTAGTTAACCATATAAGCCACCTAATTAGAGCCATGCTGAACCTCTGTTATTTAATAGTCACCAAAATAAGTACACGGGAGAAACGCCTTTTGCCTTTCATTTCCTATACATTTATACTGTTTATGCAAAAGAATTAAACTGGGGAGCTTAATTTGTTAGAGTTTCCATAGTTTTTCTCAGTTTATATTTATTGTGATTTCTAACCAAGGTTGTTTGTCTTTATTTTTATTTTTCATCATGCATCATAGGCATCTTGATTAGGAAGGTGTTGATTAGAGATTGGTTGCCAAAACGAGTTTCTGATGGAGGAGTCAATTACACAAGTGACCGAGAAAAATGCCGTGATTCGAGACTGGTCTTTGAAAACTCAAAAAACGAAAGAGGACAGTTAAACGAAAGGATGTATCTCCAATCTTTCCGAGCAAGAAACTTCAAATGCTCGTCAGAATAACCTCAAAGATTTGATTCGAATTTGGAAACAGTGAGATTCAGACACTGGGGGCATCTTCACCGAAAAGTACAGAGATATAGCTCACTTGATCGCCGTCAGCGTAGACGAACAATTGATTCAAGCCATAGTTCGATTCTGGGATCTAGCTTACCAATGTTTCACTTTCAATCAGGAAGATATGACTCCGACCATAGAAGAGTATGCTGCCTTGCTTCGCATTGACAATGTACAATTCAACAAGATATATGTGAAAGAGCCCAAACCAATGACCTTCAAGAAAAAGTTAGTGAGGTTGACGGGAATGACTGATACGTGGGCTGAAAAACAAATAAAGAAAAAGAACGAAGTTAGTTGTGTTCCGTGGTTTTCTCTGCGAGATTTAGTTTAAAACCATCCAGATATTGTGAAGAGGATGGATCTGTTTGCTTTGGCCATTTATCGATTAATTGTCTTCCTAAAGGGCCTCGGACATGTAAAAGTTACGGTAGTGGATTTATTCGAAAGGTTGAGGCAAGGGATCAACCCCGTCCCGACTATCTTGGCTTAGACTTTTAGATCTCTAAGTTGTTGTAGAAGGAAAGGGGAAAGACGTTTTATCGGATGCACGCAGTTACTTAATGTCTGGATTCTATGCTATTTTTGGAAAGTAGAACGCACACCTTTCCACATGTTTTCAAAAACATTCGCCCTATTGAAAGCTTACCTTAAGAAGGATTGGCCAAAGGATGTCACCGTACAGCATTGGGTTTCAGTTTTTCAGAACTTTCGCGCTGAAGAGATAACCTGAAGAGCACCATGGATCCGTCCTTCAGTTCTGTTATACAAATGTGGAAACCAAGATTGGGTGCCTTTACTAGGATTATAAGGAGGAGTTGGATATGCCTCATTAATGGTTCAAAGATAGTTTGCTTCACGACAGTTCATACCGGCTACCGGAGGATTGGCACAGTTTGAGTTTGCCTTTACAGGTGAGGGTTATATGAAAAGAGTCCGAGATACTGCAAAGTCTTGGAAGGAAATTCACCTAATGGAGTTAGCTCTCTACGTCGATACCATCACTCAAGATTATGACATATGGAGAAAACGACGAGTGAACAGTCAACAAATCTCGTCGACGGATTATACTTTCCAGAATCCTTTCTCAGAAGAAATGTCGTCCGAGTTGGAAATAGCAAGACACAAATTTGAACGTGAAAAGTCTAAGTTGTTACAAGATATCAATTCTCTTCAAGAGGAAAACTACCAGTTAAATATCGATGTTTAAATTGAAAAATCTAAAACCGGGAAAGCTCAAAGAGAGGCTGAGATCGCAAGAAACTATTTAAGGGATCTTCCTTTGGAAAATAAGAAATTAAGAAACACTATAAAAAATAGTGGTTTGGGCAAATCATCGGCAGAATGGAAGGAAGAATTAAGCAACATCAAAGGTGAGATAGAATTCTGAAAAGGGAAATCAAAGAAAGAAGAGAAAAAAGCTTCGCGTGCTATGATAGAGTTAAGGAATAAGAATACTGAGTATGAAACTGTATCTGCAGAACTAGTGACTAGTCAGTCTAAACATCAAGAGCTAAGAGGGAAAGTACGAGATTTAGAAAATACACTGCAAGCTCAACAGCAACAGTTGGATAATCTCCTAAAAGCCCTCGAAGAAAAGAATAGTCAGTACGAAAAAGACACTCACGCCTACGAAAGAGCTCTCCAAGAAAAGGAAATGCAACTCGGCTTTTTGATCAATGAAATTCGCAAGGCGGCTATGCAAGTCGTGCAATCATCAGATGAAACCGAAGCTCTCAGTTGCCAATTCCCTTCAAGTCAAAGATCAAGCATATCAGAATCTTAGAACGAGTAAAGAAAAAAGGTAATGTGGCTAGAAAATTTGTGTAATTATTGAATCAAAGGTAGCGAAATGTTTTGTAATAGACTCTTTTGATTAATGAAATGCCTAAGTAGGGGCCATATTGAAATCAACACCAAATTATTGCACATTCATTCATGACTAACAGTCATTTGTCATTCATCCATTCATCGCATGTACATATCACCATAATCAATCACTGAGGCTAAAACTGTATAATCCGCAGTTGCAACACTACAAGTATGGAACCACGTCATTCTTATAGGATACGCCGAAAAGCTAGAATTATGGAAGCCGAGTTCAATAAAATAATTAAAAGGATAGAAAGGACCCAAAGAGAATTGCAAGAGCAGTTGACCAAGTCACAACAGGAAGCAAGAGATCTAATGTTAAGACTCGAGAGGAATCGCTCGAGCAAAGAGATCAAATGGCCAAAATGATGGAGATGATGACAGATTTGGTCAAAGGAAAAGGACCTATGTAGAGCCCTAACATTATGGAGCCTCAGTCGAGAGTTAATCATGATCAGGATCCGCTCTATCCCCCAGGATTCACTCCACCTCACGTCCATGCAACGCAAAGAGGATATCCTCAAAGGGAACCTGCAAGCCTCGAGCAACGACCCTTACCCCCTGCTCATCTAGGGCAAGGTATATTCGTATCGAACCCAGGAGCTAATCCTGCCGATCCCAATATTGCAGATTTGGATGATCTGGTAGAAATAGCCAGACTAAAAATGGATGATCATGATGTTCAGGATAAGTATAGGAGTTTGGAAGAAAGACTTAAAGCGATAGAAGGTACTGAAGACTTCTCTGCATTGAGTGCCAAAAATCTCAGTTTGTTGCTCGATCTGGTTCTGCTTCTGAAATTCAAAATACTAGATTTTGAAAAATACGATGGAACAAGATATCCAAAAGTGCATCTTATCATGTTTTTTCAGAAGATGACTGGTTACGTGAATGAAGATAAATTGCTAATACACTGTTTCTAAGACAGCTTGGTCGGATAGACTCTTCAATGGTATAATCAACTTAGTAGAGAAACGATCCGATCATGGAAAGACTTGGCGTCAGCATTTTGTGAACAATACAAACATGTATCTGACATGGTGCCTGATCTGCTAACTCTGCAGATGATGGAAAAGAAGCCAACGGAGACTTTTAGGCAATACTCGTAAAGGTGGAGGGATATCTCGGCCCAAGTAGAACCCCCATTAACTAAAACTAAAATAACGGTCCTCTTCATCAATACTTTGAGAGCACCGTTTTATGATAAGTTGGTAGGAAGCGCCACGAAAGACTTCGCAGATATTGTAATATTCGGGGAACTTATAGAGAATGCCATCAAGATTGGAAAGATGGAAGGCCTCGAAAGCTCAAAAAGGGCAGCACCTGTAAAGAAAAAAGAGGCAGAAGTCCATATGGTGGGAACTGAGAGCCACCACACTTCTAATCCTTACTCAGTTCAGCCACAACCCCGATATCGCCCACCTCCAAACTTCTATTATCCTCCCCAAAACCCTTACTATCAAGCACCTCCTCCTTACCTCGTCTACGCCACAAATAACCAAAGACCATTTGCCATGTTCCCACAAAATATTATGCCTGCTCAAAACCAACCCAAAAATGAAAAAAGACCGATAAGATTCAATCCTGAAAAACCCCAGTTCACCCCAATTCCTGTGTCATACAGAAAACTGTACCCAAAACTGTTGAAAAAATAATTAATATCCCCACATTATATGGCACCCTTGAAGCCTCCATACCCAAAATGGTACGATCCTAATGCTAGTTGCATGTACCACGCTGGAAACCAGGGGCATTCTATAGAAAATTGTTTGGCCTATAAAATGAGGGTTCAAGGTCTTATTAATGCAGGCATTCTACGATTTGATGGTGCTAGCAATATGGCTGGAAATTCACTTCCTAACCACACTGAAGGGAACGTGAGCGCGGTGACAAAAGAAGACAGGTGGCATGCCAAAAGTTGTGTTTCTGAAGTAAAGACACCACTGCGAAAGATTTGGGAGGTAATGGTTGAAAATGGGCTGTTCTGTCATCCCAATAGAATTTTCAAAGAAGGAAATACAAAAAGTCAATGTTTTTGTGATTTTCATGGGATCGAGGGGCATGACATCCAGTCTTGTGAAGGATTCAGAAAACTACTTCAAGATATGATGGACAACAAGGAAGTCGAGATCTTTAACAAAATGAAAGAGGCCAATGAAGGAGAAGTATGCACTTCTGATAATCAATCATCAGGTTTCCTTTATAGTGCCGATCGACCATTGTTAGTTTATTACGATGCAAAAAAGGAGTATGTGAAACCAAAGATGATAATTGAAGTACCATCTCCTTTCCCTTACAAAGACAATAAGGCAGTACTATGGAAATATGATGTCAACATTATCATACCTGAAGGTGGAAAATCGAAAGTCATGACTGGAAATGTTGGCGAAGTAGGACGTTTCACCCGCAGTGGGAGGTGTTATTCTAAAGTGGTTGAACCAATGAAGAAGACTAATGACTTAAAGCAGAAAGGAAAGGCACCAATGCATGAGGCCGAGGTTGAACTTAAGACTCCGTCCGAACAAGAAGTTAAAAGGCCTGTGAACGAAGAGGAAACACATGAATTCTTGAAATTCATCAAACATAGTGAATATAACGTCGTGGAACAGTTAAGCAAAAAATTAGCACAAATCTCGGTATTATCCCTGCTGTTGAATTCAGAACCACATCGGAATGCTTTGTTGAAAGTGTTAAATCAAGCTTATGTGGCAAGCAATATATCTATCGAAAAACTTGATAGGTGGGTGAATAACCTGAACGCGGATAATTTTATTTCTTTTAGTGATGACGAAATACCGCCAAATGGTAGGGGCTCCGTAAAAGCATTACATATCACAACCCGTTGTAAGGGTTATATAATATCGAATGTGCTCATTGATAACGGGTCAGTACTCAATGTCATGCCTTTGGCCACGCTTTCTAGAATTCCAATTGATATATCTTATCTGAGGCCTTGTCACTCTACAGTAAGAGCATTCGATGGGACAAGACGAGCAGTCATGGGAAAAATTAAAATTCCTCTAGAAGTGGGCCCCTATATATATGACATCGAGTTTGAGGCCATTGACATCACATCTTCGTATAATTACCTTCTAAGAAGTCCTTGGATCCAGTCTGCTGGGGCAGTTCCTTCGTCTCTCTATCAAAAAGTGAAGTTTATCATGGATGGTCTTTTGGTCACTGTCGTGAGTGAGGAAGACATTGTTGCATACATCATACCTCGAAGTAAGCAAAGATGCAGTGGAATGTTCCTTCTGTTCCTTCGAATTCATCAATGCTACGTTCGTTGCTGAAGGAAATAAAATTCCTATGCCTAAGTTGTCAAGGAATACCAAGATGAGAATTAAGCTGACTGTGGGAAAGGGAGCCCGAGCGACGAAAGGTTTGGGAAGATATCATCAAGGGATAGTTAGAGCTCTAAAACCAGTGCCCCATAAGGCTCGATATGGTTTAATGTTTCAATCGGATATACGACAGAGAAGAAAACAGTTGCAGAAAGATCAAGAAATGAGGGTTTCAAGAGCCTTAGGCTGAGAATTGGAATGGGAGCCCATAACGTACCCTCCTTTGTTAAAAACATTTACATCTGCAGGAATGATATACCCCAGGCAAGATAATCTATGAAGCACGCTTTTATTAATTGAAAGGGGTTTTCAGAATGTTAGTATAAATGTCATTGACAAAGGAAATGATGCAATTAAAGATGTTTCAATGATACACCCTTGTCCTCCTGGATTCATTTTGAACAGTTGGACTGTTGTGGATCTCCTTGTAGTTTTTAAGTCTTCTCCAGAGTAACGCTCAATGTTAACACTCTTTTTTTTTATGTGTCCCTAAGTAATAGTAGGGATTCTTTTGTAAGAGCTTATGATTTGCTCTTTATCATTTAAATAAACATTAATGAAGATGTATTTTGTCATGGTCTTTTCATTCTCATTAACTTCATAATTTTTCCCTTCTCACAGCCTGTCATTGCATGTAACTCACATCATGCAATAATATTATGCTTGTCGGTCCCCATACTTTGATGCTCCTCTATAGCTTTCTTTTCCATTCAACTTTCAGGTGCTCAGATATCAACGATATGAACAAACCCGTTACAAATCTTGAAATCGATTTTAAGAAAGCTATTTGTTTAGGAGAGTTCGAAGCTGAGGAAAATGTTGAAGACTATGTCTCATCTCCTGACTTACTAAGAATGGTAGAACAAGAAGATAAATAGATTCTACCTCATCAAGAATCTGTTGATATAGTAAACTTGGGAAATGAAGAAAAGAGGCAAGAAGTGAAGATTGGGACCTCCATTTCAGATAACACCAAACATGATTTGTTCGCTTTGCTTCATGAGTACAAAGATGTATTTTCATGGTCGTATTAGGACATGCTAGGATTGGATGAGGATGTAGTGGTCCATAGACTCCCACTAAAACCAGAATGCAAACCCATTCAACAGAAGCTAAGACGAATGAGACCTGAAATGTTGTTAAAGATAAAAGAAGAAGTCAAGAAACAATTCGATGCTGGCTTCCTACAAGTCTCCAAGTACCTACAATGGGTAGCTAACATAGTCCCAGTACCGAAGAAAGATGGTAAGGTACGAATGTGTGTGGATTATCGCGATCTGAATCGAGCAAGTCCTAAAGATAATTTTCCTTTGCCACACATCGATACATTGGTGGATAATACAGCCAAACATTCATTGTTTTCGTTCACGGATGGATTCTCGGGTTATAATCAGATAAAGATGGCTTCTGAAGATATAGAGAAAACTACTTTCGTAACGATGTGGGGAACATTATGTTATAAGGTGATGCCGTTCGGATTAAAGAACGCTGGGGCAACATATCAGAGGGCCATAGTGATGTTGTTTCATGATATGATGCACAAATAAATAGAAGTTTACGTCGATGATATGATCGCCAAATCCAAGGGGGAAAGAGAACATGTTGGGAACCTCAGGAAGTTGTTCGAAAGACTGAGAAAGTGCCAGCTGAAGCTTAATCCAGCCAAATGTACGTTTGGGGCTACCTCAGGAAAATTGCTAGGCTTCATCGTCAGCGAGAGAGGCATTAAAGTTGATCCAGATAAGATAAAAGCCATACAAGAACTACATCGCTCGGTTCATTGCTCAACTTACCAACCAGTGTGACCCAATTTTTTGACTCCTTTGAAAACATAATCTGAGAGAATGGAACGAGAAGTGCCAAGTGGCTTTTGACAAGATAAAACAGTATTTGTCTAGTCCCCCGGTGCTAGTACCGCCAACTCCAGGAAGACCGTTAATATTATATCTGACTGTGTTCAAAAATTCAATGGGTTGCGTACTGGGGCAACATAATGAGTCAGGGAAAAGAGAAAAGGCGATTTACTATCTCAGCAAAAAGTTCACAGAGTATGAGGCAAAGTGCTCGTCAATTGAAAATTTTTGTTGCGCTTTGGTTTGGGTAGTCCAGAGGCTCAGGCAATATATGTTGTATCATACGACATGGTTAATTTCAAAGATGGACCCAATAAAGTACATGATGGAGTCACCTGTACTCTCAGGAAGAATGGCACGATGGCAGATCGTACTATCAAAATATGACATCGTCTATGTGAGCCAAAAGTCGATAAAAGGGAGTACAATAGCTGATTTCTTAGCAACTCGAGCAACGGAGAAATACGAGCCATTGA
This sequence comes from Gossypium anomalum, assembly GCA_025698475.1. Classification (NCBI taxonomy): domain Eukaryota; kingdom Viridiplantae; phylum Streptophyta; class Magnoliopsida; order Malvales; family Malvaceae; genus Gossypium; species Gossypium anomalum. The sequence continues at coordinate 73,534,227 of CM046968.1, forward strand.
AATTTGATTTCCCAGATGAAGACTTGATGTACATTACGGGAAAAGAATGTGAGTCATCCAAAGAGAAGTCATGGAAGATGAGCTTTAATGGTGCATCGAATACATTGGGGCATGGGATTGGAGTAGTCTTAGTATCACCAAAAGGGAACCATTATCCGTTCACTGCCAGGCTGAATTTCTTCTGTACCAATAACATAGCGGAATATGAGGCCTGTATCATGGGACTTCGTGCAACTATTGAATGAAACATCGAAATTTTAGAGGTGTACGGGGACTCAGCGTTGGTGATATACCAAATCCGTGGAGATTAAGAAGTGAGAGATTTGAAATTAGTTAAATACAGTGATCTAGTGGCAGGACTAATTAAAGAATTCAAAGAAATAACTTTTAATTACTTCCCACGAAAAGAAAACCAATTGGCTGATGCCCTGGCCACTTTGGCTTCAATGTTCAAAGCGAACAGAGAAACATAAATAATGCCTCTTCAAATGAGCATATATGAAGTCCCTGCACATTGTTTCAGCATTGAAAAAGAGCCAAATGGATGGCCATGGTTCCATGATATCTTAGAATATGTTAAGAATCAAAAGTATCCCGAACAAGCAAATGAGAACGATAAAAGAACAATCAGAAGAATGGCAGTAGGATTTGTTCTTGATGGGGACATTCTATACAAAAGAGGAAAAGATAAAGTGCTCTTGAGATGCGTAGATGCTGTTGAAGCCAGAAAAATACTTGAAGATGTCCATGAGGGAATTTGTGGGACACATGCCAATGGTTTCACTATGGCTAGGAAGATTATGAGACTCGGTTATTACTAGCTGACGATGGAAAGTGACTGCATTAGTTTTGTACGAAAATGCCACAAATGTCAAATTTATGGTGATAAAATTCATGTAGCCCCTTCGCCCCTTCATGTCATGACTTCTCCGTGGCCTTTTTCTATGTGGGGCATGGATGTTATAGGGCCAATTTCCCCAAAATCTTCTAATGGACACCGATTCATTTTTGTAGTGATAGATTACTTCACGAAATGAATAGAAGCCGTTTCATTTGCTAATGTGACGAAAACTGCAGTTTGCATGTTCTTAAAAAAGGAAATCATTTGTCGATATTGTTTGCCTGAAAGAATCATTTCAGATAACACCTTGAATTTGAACAACAAGATGATGAAGGAAGTGTGTGAACAATTACAAATAAGGCATCATAACTCCTCACCCTATCGCCCAAAAATGAATGGAGCAGTTGAAGCGGCCAACAAGAATATTAAGAAGATGATTGGGAAAATGACCGAGACATATAAAGATTGGCACGAGAAGCTACCATTCGCTTTGTATGCATATCGCACATCTGTGCAGACATCTACGGGAATAACTCCTTTCTCTCTGGTCTATGGAATGGAAGCTGTGCTACCCATCGAAGTTGAGATCCCCTCTCTATGAGTCTTAATAGAATCGAAACTAGAGGAAGCAGAGTGGGTTCGAGCTTGATATGACCAGTTAAACTTTATCGAAGAAAAATGTTTGAAGCCAATCTGTCATGGACAGATGTACCAGAAGAGAATGATCGCGGCCCATGACAAGAAAGTACGGCCAAAAGAATTCCACGAAGGAGAACTCGTGCTGAGAAAGATTCTCTCAATACAAAAAGACTTCCGAGGAAAATGGGCACCAAATTGGGAAGGACCATATGTCGTAAAGAAGGCTTTTTTAGGTGGAGTTTTAATTCTCACTAAGATGGATGGGAAAGAGTTACCTAACCCAATGAACTCAGATGCTGTAAAGAAATATTATGCCTAAAAAAAACAGAGATCAAGGTGAAAACCCGAAAAGGGCGTCTTGATAAACAAAAAGGATTAGGATGAAAACCTGATAGAGCATCCTAATGAAGCAAACCTGGGCTTAAGGAGCAAGGCAATTTGAACGGTGGGTCAAACGGCAAGGCTATAGCATTTGAAGCATCTCTGAAAGCACGAAATCTTCTACGTAAAAAGCCATGCTCGAAAAGATTCTTGATTAAGTAACGTGGAAGAGATCATGCGTTGAATATCTAGAGCATTTGTATTTACTGAATGCGATTCCCTTTTCTTTATAGCACCTTTTTACTATCCTTGGTTAACCTTTTTGTTTGTTACCTTCGAAATAAATAAATGTGAAGTACTTCTTTTGTACCTACCTGACCATTATCATGCATCTCATTGTATGTTTTATTTGAATAATAAATAGTAGAATGACATACTCTAAACAAAAGAAATATTGAGCATTATCTGGATGAGAATTCAATAAGTACAAAAGCCTCGAAGCAAGGACAAAGTTCAACAGGAGGCAAAATAGTGATATCTGAGAAACACAGATTACTCGTAAAGCTTGAGGATGGGTACAAAACCTATAAAAAAAAGGGTCAAGAATCGAAGTAATGAATTCAGATCATCACAAGAAGCGTGACGAAAAGAGATATATGACAAACAAGTCCAAGGGACATAGCATAATCATGTAGGCATACAGGCATTTAAGACAAGCATGTACATATCATGATAACATCATGCATGATATATGCAGGTACTCCAGCAGAGCGAGAGGTTTTGATGATATTCATACTGGATCAAAGAAAAAGACACCTGAAGTTCCACCAGATGATATGTTTTGGTATCCTGATATTTTTATTTATGTTTTTCAAAAAAAATCAACTCATATTGCGAAAGGTGAGTTGAGCCTCGGGTCACACGCCGAGGTATTTTCAATTTCTATTTTTCAAAAAAATCAACTCATATCGTGAGAGGTGAGTTGAGCCTCGGGTCACACGCCGAGGTATTTTCAATTTCTATTTTTAAAAAAAAAAATCAACTCATATTGCGAGAGGTGAGTGGAGCCTCGGGTCACACGCTGAGGTATTTTCAATTTCTGTTTTTCAAAAAATCAACTCATATTGTGAAAGGTGAGTTGAGCCTCAAATCACATGCTGAGGTATTTTCAATTTATGTTTTTTCAAAATAAAAAAAATCGAGTCATATTGCAAGAAGTGAGTTGAGCCTTTTAGTCTCTATTTTTCAAAAAAAAAAAATCAACTCATATTACGAGAGGTGAGTTGAGCCTCAGGTCACACACTGAGGTATTTTCAATTTTTTACTTTTTTCAAAAATTAACTCATAATCCGAGAGATGAGTTGAACGTCAGTTTGTATGCCGAGCTATTTTGGATGTTTGTTTTTCGATAAAGAATAAAGATTAGAGCTAATCGAATATGCAGATATTATCTCTCTGAAGTTGCAGTAGAACAGATCAAAACAAACCTTATCTCTCTGAAGTGGCAGTAGAGCAGGTTGAAGTTACAAATCTTTGCTCCCTGAAATGGCACTGGAGAGGCTCAAAGCCACCATTCGTATCTCCTTGAAGTTCTAGTGAATTAGATCGAAGCTACAAATCTCTTCTCCCTGAAATGGCACTGGAGAGACTCGAAGCCACCATTCGTATCTCCTTGAAATTTCAGCGGAGTAGGTTGAAGTCACAAGTCTTATTTCTCTGAAGTTGCAGTGGAGCAGAGTAAAGTGACAAGATGCAGTGGGCTGAACAAGGCTAGCTGAAGAAGAAGAGCACCAAATAATTCAAGACTCGAAGCCACCATTCGTATCTCCTTGAAATTTCAGCGGAGTAGGTTGAAGTCACAAGTCTTATTTCTCTGAAGTTGCAGTGGAGCGGAGTAAAGTGACAAGATGCAGTGGGCTGAACGAGGCTAGCTGAAGAAGAGCACCAAATAATTCAAGACTCGACGCGACCGGGCAAAATTGGCCCTTCTTTATGTCTTTGCCTTATTCTCGTTACACGACAACGAGCAAAGAGGGGCAGTTGTAGAAGACCCAAATTGCCCGGGCCCATTTTACAACCTTTACCCCAAAACAAAATAAAACCTAAAACTACCCAAGCCCACCGAAACCCAAAACCCAATACCCAATTAACCTTAGCCCACAACTTTTCAACTCAGAAAGACCAAAAAAAAACCTTAGGTGTGCCGCACCTAGGTCTGCCCTTGTCCCATCCACTGCTGACGTCTGCCACCACCTACTCAGCACCGCCCCAACTGCTCCTGCAAGAGGAACACGCAAACAACAGGAAGATAATATAAAAATATATGTAGTGGCTATATAAAAGCCTAAGAGATCATATTGTAAGGGGTTCATTTTTTTGAAATACAAAAGGAAAATATATTAGACATTGAATACCAAAAATGAGAGACTCAAATAGCAAATAGAAATCTACAAAAACAGATTCAGGAAGTTAAAAAGGTATTTTTTTTCTTTTCCTTTTTCGTTATTTTCTTTTTTACCTACTAACATGGATACATAGATATTTTTACATTGTTCTTTAAAAAATATGTATAAAAAATACAAAAATAAATATAGAAAAAAATACTTTTTTTTGAATTTTCGGCCATCGTGCGCGGTGGCCTGCGACGGTGGCTGACGGTGATGATTGGCCGGATCTCTCACCGGAGCAGAACCCCCTGCAGAGAATAAAAAAGAAAAGATGAGTTTTTTTAAAAACAGATGAGAGAATGAAATTTTTAAAAAAAATTTGATTTAAATAGGCCACATAAAACGACGTCGTTTTGGTCGGCGTCCAGAAGCCCCAAAACGATGTCATTTTATCCCTTTGCCCATAGCTTGACCCGATCCGACCCGCTCCGGCCTAGGATCCGTGTGTTTTTGTGTGGAAGGGTTATTTGCGCTTTTAGCCCTTCCGCTTTTTCATTACTTTGCAATTAAGTTTTTTTAAGTTTTAAATTTGCCCCGAACTTGCGCTTCGATTCCAATTGAGTCCTGGTTGATGCTGCGCGTTTTAGAGGGAGGGTTTATTACCCGATTTGGTCCCTCCCTGTTGTTTGCACGTTCAATATGGTCCTTTTCTTCTTTATCTATTTTCAAATTGGCCCTAAACTTCCATTTTAGGTTCAATTTAGTCTTTTTTTCCACTTATTTTGCCTTTTTTATTTTCAAATTAATTTGTCTAACACTATTATTATTTTTATTTTTTTCATATTATTATTATTCTTCATATGTATATTATTATTTATATTATTGTTATTATTACTATTTATTATTACCATTATTATTACTATTATATTACTATGATTATTTTCACTATTTTCATTATTATTATTACTATTATTATTTTTATTATTTACTACTATTATTTATTATCGTTATTACCATTATTATTGCTACTATTCTTATTATCTTTTTTTTACTATTATTATTATTATTTTATATATTATCGTTATTATTATTATTTTTATTATTTTTTACCGCTAATATTTATTATCATTATTGTTACTATTATGTTTATTATTATGTTTATTATTATTATTATTATTATTATTATTATTATTATTATCATCATCATTTTTGTAAATACTATTACTATTGTATTATGACTATTATTATATTTTCATTTTCTTATTACTCATCTATTATATTTCTTATCTATTTAAGTTTTCATTATTATAATATTTTAGGTACTATATCTATGTTTATATTTAGGTATTAATATCATTATTTTACTATTGTTATATTTATCATATTATCATTATCATCATTATTAACATATATATATATATATCTACATGTGTATTTTTCATGTACATATTAGTATTTTCTACTATTATTACAAATATATTATTTCTTTTATTATATTATTAGAACATTATTTTTTATTATCATTTTCTTTATTGTGAATATTATTGTTATTTTTATTCTAATATTGCATTTTAATATTTTTCATTAATTGTATCATCGTTTGCACTATTTACAAATTCCTATTGTAAATGATATTATTTTTTATGTTTTTAATTAATTTCAATAAATAAGGCAACGTACTGATTTCAACACTAAGTCACTGATTTCATCGCTATGTTGGGTGGATATCATTGGCTCGTGTTAAAAACGAGATGTCCTTCTAAAAAACCAAAAAATATTAAATTCTCGTATTTCAATCGGATCGCGATTAAATATTAAATTAAACTTGTATTTTTGAGAATTAAGACAACGCGTGTTTAGCAAGATACCAATTTTGGGCGTCGCGAGGGTGCTAATACCTTCCTCGTGCGTAACTGACTCCCGAACCTATTTTTCTCTGGATCTTCGCATAGACCCAAATTCGGCCTTCATTTTTTCAAAAATAAATTTTCTTTTAAAAAAAAAAGATAGGATTTATTAGGTGTCCGATCACACCTAGAAAAAAGATCGGTGGCGACTCCTTTTCTTTTTAAAACCGAAATTTCTTTTTCAAATTTTCAAATAATCACCTCAACTAGCGACCAAAGCGAAATTTTTACGTCGCTACATTTATATTATGTAATGTTATGATTGCGATATATATATGAGATGATCCATAGTTGATCGATTAAAAAAAATAAGAAGTGTGGTAATGAGAAAATACATGTGTTGTATTGTTCTATTCAGTTTTTTTAGGTTATTTGATAACTGTAAGAAGTGTGGTAATGAGAAGGTGCATGTCTAGGATTAGCTCTGGCTAGGAAATGCTTGGTTTTTAAGCAGTCAAATTTGACTTACCTCCCTTTCCTATGACCCTACCTGGTTAATGGTTCACATTCACTTCTTCGGTTTTTCCCTTAAAAGAAAAACTATGGAGAATCAAAATTGTTTGTTTTTATGATTGATTGATTCTTGTGAATGAATATTATAAAATTGTCATATCATGCTATGCATATACTGGAAGCATTTAATTAAAATTAGGTAAGAATGACACTAGGACTATTGTATGATCATTCTTGAAATTTGGGATAAAAAACCTTGCATGTTTTTTAAAATACTGAGTTGGAGAAGGTCCTTGAACAAGATCTATGACCTCTATTGATGGTCCCTGTGTGATAGCATGATAAAGTTTCGAGCTAGTTCCTACCCTTGCTGCACCCCAAGGTAAACTTTGTCATGTGGGTTCACTAGATGAGATTTCTTTTTAAGGACAACTAGTAATGCATGACTTTTAGATAGATTGTCCCAAGATGACTCACAAATGACAGCATGTTCATGATGGGTGTTGAGTCAATGGTTACACATTCAAGATCATCTCTTATTAAATAGTTTCCCAAGAAACGATATTTAAGCTAGAGATGATGACCAAACATTAAATGATCGTTAGTTCATCTAGAGTAGTATGAATTAAAATTTATGAACTGATTGAATGTAATCCATGTTCTTGCTAGTTAATTATGAGACCTTAAGGCAACATGGTTGATGGGTGTGAGAATGATCGTAGCAACAAAAAAAATATTTTTTTCATGGTTTTAATAGAAGATGCATTCATCATATTGCATTTTTGATATGTTGCTGAAATGAAAAATATTTGCTTAATATAAAGATAGTAATTAGTGAATCTTTATTTTTTTTCAGTTCAAATATGTCTCCTACTCCTCTTATAAGCATTCTTACTAAGAATAAATTAAATGGGGATAAATTTTGAGAATGTAAATGGAACTTGCTGATAGTTCTCAGTTGTGAGAAACACAAATTTGTTCTTGATGAAACGTGCCCTCCTGAAGCTTAGCCCAAAGCGAGAAATCACTGGAGAGATTCTAACTCGATTACTCGATGTTATATGTTAACGAGCATGAGTAATTTGTTGCAAAAGCAATATGAGAAGTTCTGTACTGCCAAAGAGATCATGAAAAATTTGGAGGATTTGCTCGAAGGCGAAGTCACATTGGCTCCACAATCCGCTATTACAAGTTTGATGAACTCTCAATAAAAACCCGACACTTCGGTCAAAAAACATATGCTTAAACTTATGGGATTCTTTACAGAAATGAAGGACAATGGGGCTGAACTAGATGTGAACACTCAGATTAAAATAGTGCTTAAATCCTTAACCAAGGAGTTTGCTGGTTTTAGGGCCGCTTACAACTTAGGGAATAAGGTGCTTACCTTGACTTAGCTTATGAAGAAATTACAATCCTATGAGTTGATGCTGAATGGTGGTAAGTCAGTTCAGGAGAAACCTGAAGCAAACTCAGCTGTGGGCCCTTCGTCCTCTAAGGGGAAGCAGAAAGCTAAGGGAAAGAAGAGACCTATGAAGCCTTCGGTTCCACCTCGTGTGGGTAGGAAAAAGACTAAGAAGTCAAAACATCCTAAAAAGATCAAATAGTTCTTCTGCAATAGGAATGAGTATTTCAAATCAAACTACAAAGAATATTTAGATTACCTAGCCCAAAAAGGAAAAGGTATGAAACTCTTTGTGGTTGAAGCTTGCTTAGTGGAAGAATCAATTAACAACTGGATTATTGATTTTGGAGACACTAACCATGTGTGTGTTTCTTTTACATGGGTTCAATGAGATGAGAAGTTTGCATGATAAGAGCCTCTCGTTGCGGACCGGAGATAGGAGATATGTTTCAGCCGAAGCAGTGGGAGAAGTTATTTTACACTTTGAAAATTTTAGGAAGACTATTTTAAAAAACTTATTTTATGTACCTCATCTTAAGAGGAATTTAATTTTTGTAGCATGTTTATTTTATGACGATTAGACCATGACGTTCAATAAAGGGATTGCTATTCACATAAATCATTCTTAAATCTATAATAGATGTATGGAAAACAATCTCTACTTTATCAAACCAAATAACTACTCGATGCTTAAAACTAAAATAGTAAATAAAAAGCTTAAAACTTCTCACTCTAAAGAGGGGTACCTATGGCACTTAAAACTTGATTATATTAACCAAGAAAGAATCACTAGACTTGTGAAAGATGGTCTCTTAAGTATGCTTAAGAAAGTTAGTCTTCCACAATGTGAATCTTGCTTGGAAGGTAAAATGACTAAGAGGTCTTTTAATATGAAAGGTACAAGGGCCAACCAACCTTTACAACTTGTGCACACTGATGTATGTGGTCCCATGAGCATTAGTGCCCAAGGAAGTTATGATTATTATGCGATTTTTATCGACGACTATTCTTGATATGGATATGTGTATCTAATGCACCGCAAAAGTGAAACTTTTGATAAATTTTGAGAGTTTTGTGCGGAAATAGAAAGTAATTAGATTTATCCATAAATAATCTTTGATGTAATCGAGGTAGGGAATACTTGTCCGACGAGTTGTTAGGATACCTCATAGATAATGAGATTTTATCCCAATTGATTATGTTAGGCACTCCACAGCAGAATGCCGTAGCTAAGAGAAGGAATAGAACCTTGCTTGACATGATGTTAAGCTATTTACAACTTCCTACTTCTTTCTGGGGATATGCGATACAAACGACTTGCTATATTCTAAATGATGTGCCAACCAAGTCTACTTGTAAGACATCTTATGAGCTGTGCCATGGAAAGAAACCTGCTTTAAATCACTTTAGAATATGGGGTTGTCCAACACACGTTTTAGTTAAGGATACAAAGAAGCTGGATGCACGGATAAAACTGTGCATGTTTGAAGGATATCCGAAAGGAACAAATGGAGGATGATTCTACAATTCGAAAGATAACACGATTAGAGTTTCTACTCAGGCTACTTTCTTCGAGGAAAGCTACATGGATAACTTTAAGCCTCAAAGTAAAGTTATACTCGAGTAATTTTTGGGAGTGGTAGAACATTCACCAAGTTCAATAATCAAGAAAGTTGTAGAAAAACCTGTAAACGATCAACGTCGTAGGGAAATCCATCATAGTGGGAAAGTTTCTAAGAAAGCAGACTTCTTCATCTATGATGACAGTATCTATAATACGGAATTCAATCACGAGGATAATGATCCACTCACTTATAAGGAAGCTATGTAGGACATTGATTCCAAGCTCTAGAAATAGACCATGGATGTCGAAATGGATTCTATGAAATCCAATACGGTGTAGGAATTTGTTGACTTACCGATTGGGATTAAACCCATAGGGTACAAGTGAATCTACAAGAAGAAGAGAAATGCAGAAGGGAAAGTGGAAACACAAAAAGCTAGACTTGTAGGAAAAAGCTACACATAGAAAGAAGACATCGATTATGATGAGACATTCTCTCCGGTCATACTTAAGTCTATCCACATACTCTTGTACATTGTTGCTACTCTCGATTACGAGATCTAGCAAATGGATGTCAAAACAACATTCTTGAATGGCTATCTTGATGAGACCATTTACATAGCTCAACCCATTGGTTATGTTGTTAAAGAAAAGGAGCAGAATTTTTGCAAACTACTAAGATCCATTTATTGACTTAAGCAGATATCCCACTCATGGAATAAAAGATTTGATCAAACGATCAAGAATTCTAAATCTGAGAAAAAATATGATGAACCTTGTGTATGTAAGCGTATACAGGACAAAAAGATGGTCTTCCTTATTTTGTATGTCGATGATATTCTACTTATCAGAAACGGTGTAGGAGAATTGTCATCAGTTAAATTGTGGTTAGCTCAATAGTTTAGCATGAAGGACTTGAGTGAAGTTAGTTATATTCTTAGAAGTCAAATCCTTATGGATCAATAGAATAAAATGATAGCTCTATCTCAAGCTTCATACATTGACAAGATACTGGAATGTTTTGTAATGATTGATGCGAAGCCATGCGTTTAGCCGACTGCATCAGGTTTTAATCTTTCTTTAGATGGCTGTCCTAAGGCAGCGGAAGAAAGAGAGCTTATGAGTAAGGTTCCATATGCTTCGATAGTTGGAAGCCTTATGTATTCAATGCTTTGCACATGTCCAAATATCTGTTTCGCAGTAGGAAGGGTTAGTCGATATCAGGCGAATCCAGGTCTCAGGCATTGGCAAGCTCTAAAGCATATATTAAGGTATCTTAAAAGAACCAGAGATTATATGCTTGTGTATTCATGGGAAAACCTTACTCTTGTTGGATACACAGACTCAGACTTCCAAACCTATAAAGATTTAAGGAAATTGATGTTGGGAAATGTATTCATTCTAGGTCGTGGAGCCATAGTATGGAGAAGTGTAAAACAAACTTGCATTGCTGACTCTACTATGAAGGCCGAGTATGTGGCTGCTTCTAAGGCAACGAAAGAAGCAATATGGCTTTAGAATTTCTTAACCGATCTTGAAGTCGTTCTTGGTATGAAAAAAGCTATAACACTTAGAGGTGAGCAAAACTCGATTAGACTAAAAAACATTGAAAATTTTTTGCATTTTGAGTTAAACAATTTGAGTTATTCGAGTCAATTCAATTTTTTTTTTCAAATTTCGAGTTCGAATCGAGTTTAATATTAAAATTCAAATAACTCAAATAATTTGAATAAATCGAATACCAAACTATAATATTTTATATTTTTACCCCAAACCTTTTTACTTTCCCTCAATACTTTTACCCCCCCTCACTTTCCCTCTAAAACTTTTACTCCCCTCCCCTCCCATCCCTATCTACCCCAAACCCATTTTGCCCCATTTACTTTCCCCCCAAAATTTTACTCCCCCAACCCTCAAAACTTTTTATTTCTCCCCTAAACTTTTACTTTTCACCCTTTACCCCAAAATAAAAAATTATCCAAAGAAATTCTTAAACCTAAATAGTAATAATTTTATTTATATATACTATTTATATTATTAAATTAAATTTCACATTTTGTACTATTTATATTATTAAATTGTTTAATCATATTAAACCTTTATAAATTTATGTTAAAATTGAATTATTGATGATGCCATAAAATATTCATGTTAAAATGTTATGTCGATATCAATTTCAAATTTTATCTTTAAGATAACTTTTATTAAAAAATCACATTTTTTATATTTAATAAATTTTTTAATTTCAAAATACGTAATTTGATTATGGTGGGCAAATTTGATTACGGTAGGTGACAATAGTTACAATGATCCAAAAGTAATTTTTTTAATTTAACTCGAACAAATATATTCGATTCGATTCGAATTTCATCTCACTCGACTCGATTCAACGATTCAAAGAAATTTCAAATCGAGTCAGGATGATAAAATAGAATTCATCAACTCAAAATTTTTTCATTCGATTCTATTCGATTTAATCGAATGCTCACCCATAATAACATTGTATTGTGATAACAGTGCTGCAATAGCTGATACCAAGTAAATGAGAAGTCACAAGAAGAGGAAACACATTGATCAGAAGTATCACTTGATACGAGAGGCAGTAGCCGAAGGAATTGTAGATGTGATGAAAGTAGCTTTGGAAGATAACCTTGTGGATTCGTTTCCTAAGACTCTTGTAACTAGGAGTTTTAAAAACTACGTCGAGGATATGAGAATGCCAAACATGACACATTTACTTCACTAGGGAAAGTGAGAGATTACATATTGTAGTAAACATGTAACCGTTTTTTATTTATTTGAATGATGAATAAATAAACAAAGTTAAATTCACATTTCACCATTATGTCTTTTGTATTTATGTTTTTTATATTTGCATGCATAGAGAAATTGTGACCAGCAAATATTAGCTCATAGATTGTCTAAAGTTCAAACTGAAGATAAGTGGCATTATAAATAACATTTACATTGCTAGAAAGACGACTTACTTCAATATATAATCTAAATGAGTCTGTAATCCCATAAAAGAATCAAAGTGAGCATTTGATTCAAATACTAAGAAGGATTATTATGTCGTCTACAATTCCAATTAGGGGAGATGACTATTCTTGGCTATCGGAAGAACTGACTCCATGGGTAGAGACATAGATGTATTCATTGGTAGAATGATACATTGGACTGGACCCAAGATGAATTAATTCTGAATACGTTTATGAATTAATTCACTTGTGACGTTCATGGTGTGATTTACCTAAATCCTGAGTTAGTCACTAATCGTGCGTATGCAACTCATGTGCTTTGATATAAGTGGAGGATTATGCTCTAAAGATGATCAAGCCCATAGTCGGTATGTTGGGTACATGACTTGTGTATGACATGTCTTTACTAGCAACAGTGGAATTCATAGCTAAATTAAAGAGTTAATGATATCCTCCATTGGCATTGTGTGGATTGATAAATATGGAACGTGGCCACAGGTTGCTCATTCTCGAACGAGCAATTTATCACAAACATTTGTTAACAGTGATCATATTAATCATTAAGAAAACACAATGGTGGCAACCAGAAAAATTGGATTGGATTGAGTGAACGGATTTAACTCAAAGGAATTAAGGATATCATATGAAGGTAACACACATGACGAGGTCATTGGACAAAACAGTTGGACGAATTGTTTTCGTAATGACTATACAATAAGGTGTTTTCAGTCATGGTACTTATTGGGGACTGACTCTACGATTAAGTAATTGCGAATTATCAAAACGATGCTTTTCGACAAAATTGCAATTACTAGGGCCTAATTGTATGTGTCCGATTGGTTCCTCCACTAGCTCAACAAAAGCTCGATCAGATTGCATTTGAATTAGAAGAAAATTCTACAAATTTGGAAATAATTTAATTGAGTTGATTTATTCGATGTGGAATTAAATTAGGTGGTCGTGAGAATTGTTCAACTAGAGAATTTGATTAAAGAATTTTCTTGAAAAATTAATTTGGAAAATCTAAGTGATTTTTGAAAAAAATTAATTTTAATCAAGTAAAATTAAATTAATCAAATTAATTTAAATTAATATGATATTTTTGGAAATTAATTTTCAAGTCAGACAATTGATCCAATGGGTAATTGAACTTAAAAATTGGACTTGGGGTCGTAAACTGGGCCTGGGAGCACAAAAACTTAGACCAAGACACAAAAACTAGTTGAACTGGGCCTAGTATGTGAAACCAGACTGACGGTCCAACCAGTCGTTAAATCGGACTGGTTGAGTTGTTATTAACTTGGATCGAATCGGCAGTAGTCGAATCGGCTCAGGGTGCCGTAAGGGTGTCACACCTGCATCATCGAACATAACGGTGTTGGCGGCATCTTAGTGGCCGATGGCAATTGGTCTTCGGTGGTTGAGCAGCGGAAGAGTTACAATCCTACTAGGACTCTACCAGAATATTTGATTTCAGATTAACTATTCCAAAAATAATATTATTTTAATAGTTTAATATTGAATTTATTTTAATACTTATCTTAATATTATTTTATTAATTAATATTAAAGTGATTATCTTAATATTAAATTAAATTTAATATTTATCTATAAATATTCTATTATTTTAATAAGTTTTAATATTAAATTAATATAATATTTATCTTGATAAATATTATATTAATATAATATTAAAGTGATTAAGTTTAATCATAGTTGAACTATCTAAACTCTCCCTATATAAAGAGAAGAAGGGATTGTATGAAACTGTGATTCTATGTCATCCTTATCCCTTTTCAATAGGAGAATGACAAATCAGATTTTTCCTCCTGATTTTCAGCCTTTTCCTCTTGAAAAAATTCAAATCCAACTAAAAATGCCAAAAATCAAAAGGAAAAAATCTGATTTGTCATTCTCTCATTGAAAAGGGATAAGAATGACATAAAATCACAATTCATACAATCATTTCTCATATAAAGAGAGCATTGAGTCATTATTTTACACACACTTGAATTCAAGAGAAAGTTGTAGAAAGAAAATTCTCTAAAAAGATTATTTCAGAAAATTTCTAGAGATATTTTTCTAATTTACAATTTGACCCAAAAGTTTAGAGAAATTGTGAAATTACCTCATTGGTAATTGTTGTGAAAAAAATTATGATTCGAAGCGAGCCCACACTCGGTAAACGTGAGCTTGAGGATAGCGAAAAAGACTACTCGGTCGAAGTGCTCATCTTAGACAAATAAAAAAGGTACAATTTTGATTAAGTGTTTATTACTTTAGATATCACAACCAAGATCTTATTTTAGAAAAATTCTAAAACTCTTGTTTTTCCCTAAATTTATTTTCCACTGCGTTTTCCGAACCCGTTTTTCCAACAGCAAGTTCATGTGAGAGGGTAACATAAACACCTAAAAACTTTGAGAAACTTGTAATCTGGTTTCTAATTGAATAATTTCTCCACAGGTTATATGCCATCTAGGGATTTGGTAGGCAAAACATTCATTAGATAAACTGCTGAAGTAAAGGCATCAACCCAGAATGATAGTGGTAATATCGTTTGAGCAAGCAACACCAATTCGGTCTCTACTATTTGTCTATGGCGACTTTCCACCATACCATTTTGTTCAGAAGTATGAGGACATGAGTAGTGATGCCTAATGCCAAATTTTTGAAGACTTGGATCAAAGCTTCGAAATTTACTACCCCTATCTCTTTGAAGCTGTTTAATTTTAGACTATAATTGTAACTCGACATGTTTTTTTGAAGGAGAGAAATGCAGACAAGGCATCAACTTTGTTTTTGAGAAAATATATCCAATAATGTCTTGAGTAAGCATCGACAAATGAGATATAATACTGAAAACTAGTTTACAAACAAGGAGTAGGGCCCTATAGATCAGTAATAACAAGGTCAAGTGGAGCGAAATATACAAATGTGGTTGAAGAGAATGACAATTTGTGACTCTTTCCAAGAGCGCACACATTACAAATGAAAGAAAACTCCTTAGTATGAGGCACACTAATATTACATGATCGTAACACATTATGTAATGCAGCAGAAATTGGATGACCAAGGCGTTGATACCATTAGGTGAGTTTTAAATCGAACATTGAACTCATAGAACTTGAAGAACCTTCATTTGCAGTAGGTGCTCCAGCTTGCATACAAGCCTAAAGAGCTGTGTTATTGGAAGTAATAAAAGCAAAGTTGTCAAGAGTCGATGGGAGTAGTTGATAAAAATGATTCACTTTAGGGCCTTGAAGCAAAATTCTGTGTGTGACCAGGTCCTTACATAACAATAGGAAGGATGAAATTCAAAGAAAACCTTGTTATCTTTTGCAAATTTGGACACAGACATAATATTCTTATAAATGGTAGGAACATACAACAAATCCTTTATGGGTAACTGATGAGAACCAAAATAGAGAGAAGACTCACCAACATGAGAGATGGGGCAGAGTTTCCATTACCAATAATTACATTACTAGAACCACTGTACAAGCTGCAACTCGCAAACTGAGGGGGATCATTAGTGAGGTGAGCAGTGGCAACGCTGTCAAGATACCATGCCGAGTCACCAAGTAATAATGAGTAGCAGGTGTGGAGCAAGTAACTACTTGCATCAGGTGTTGATCTCCTGCAGACGATAGAGTAGAAGGAAAACCAGTTTGATGTGTCTCAAACCCAAAACTCTTGGAAAAAGCTTGATCCAAATAGCATATATGGGTCGAAGGAAACCCAGAACCACCAGAATGTGAGGATCCAGTAGAATGCACCAAACCCAATCTGGATTGAGAAATCTCAGAGTTACAATCATAAGAAGAATCGTAACAGTAGTAGCAATGACAAGCCACATGGCCAATCTTGCCTCAAACATGGCACAGTGGTCTCGATGGACCCCTAAAATGAGCACGCCTACGGCCGCGAGAAATCCTAGACGCACAGTTGGATCTGAAAAACTGAGGAGGTTGACTAGTATACGGAAGAAGAGATGGCGTCGAGGACCTACCAGCTAGAGCAAGATTAGTCGAGATCGTTACCTGAGAAAAATGAGCTTGTTGACTTGCTTCGGCATCCAACAGAGTCGTTGTGATACCTTGAAGATCAAACGGCACTCGACTAGTGGTGATAATAGAAACAACATGGTCAAATTTTGGTGGAAGTCCATTTATAATGGCCGATTGATGCTCTTCCATGGAAACACAATGACCGCAACTCTCCAAACAAGTGCAAATATGCTTAATTCCAGCCAAGTAAGCAAACATAGAAAGATCAAATTTCTTGAAGTTATGTAAAAGGGAACGATACCACATACCTTTGGTGGTAGATTATGTGCCAAAGATTCTAGTCAGTGCTTCCCAAAGAGTAAATGCCGACGACGAACTGCCAATCAATTGATTGTGAAAAGACGCACTCACAGTGGAAAGTAGCCAAGCTGAGAGTGTTGAGTCTTGCTGCTCATATTGGACAAACGTCAGATTTTCAACCAAATGGCCAGCGTCATCAGTGATCGTATGAGGCAGAACAGAGACAGATTGCTGCAAAGGATGAGTTTTGAGTACAAGCAGAACATGCTGCTTCCAGGCCAAAAAATTGCTATCATCAACAAGAGTTGCTACCTTCTGAGTAGCAAACGCAACCGAATTAAAATCCCTCCTAGTTGTAGAATCGAAGGAACAGACAAATTCCATCACCAAAAGCAAGAAGAAAGAAAAAAAAAAAAAACCTACTCTAATACCATAACAGAAATAAGAAATAGAGAATAATAATCTTTGATTCATAACATTGTAGGTCCAATGAGTGTGCTTTTATACACTAATTACAATATCAAGAGAATAACTAACTAATAGAAGATAACTAACTAACAAAAGAATGAGCTGGTTAACTAAGAGTAGTTAATCTGTTTATGTAGTTACTTTTGATACTCTCAACCCATAAATAGGAGGATAATGCATTTCAGCATACTTGAACCCATGTCCCCCTACATTAATAACGATACCCATACTAATCGAGTTAAGACTCAATCAACTTCTCGATTGTCTTTTAATAAACTAAAATATTAAAGTGCTTCAAAAATTAAGTAAAAAGTTTTTAATATTAAGTTTATAAGCACCCAATTGCATTATAACGACTATTTTGTATATTATGGAAAACTATATTATATAATTATATTATTGATGACACTAAGAAGTAAGTAACACATTATTTTTTGGAAAAAAATATTATATATTATATATTATATATTATATATTATATATTATATATTTTAAAATTTAAAATTATTTTTATTTTTTACTTTTATTTTTTTGAATTTTAAAGAAATTTTAATTTTCACAATTTTTGAAAATTTTGAAAATATTTATAATTTTAAAAATTTTTAAGGATTTCTTATTGAGAATGTGAAAATCTTTTTTTTTTTATTCAAAAATTTTTATAGACTTTTGAAGAGTTAAGATCAAATTGAAAAAATTGTAAATATTGAAGGTTAATTTTATTTTTATTTTTGTTATCATAACCACCACATAAATAAGACTAATGGAAAAATTGGATAGCATTATCAATTAGACCAAAATTTCTAAATAAAAATATAAATACGAAAATTCAATGTCTTAAAATTAACGTGCAAGACTAAATTTTTAATTTCAATGAAGTACACGGACCTCTAACATATTATTTTTTTCGAAATAATAAAAGACACATATCTCGTAAGATTTGGTGTAAAATAAACTTATTCCTATAGTTTTAAAAATACTCATTTATGCCCTTCAAGTTTTGAAAAAAATCACATGGGTCCCTTGAGATCTTATTAAGGTGCTGTTTAATAAAATTGATGCTACATTTGGAATAAGTATTACTTTTTTACATATGTTTTAGTATATAGGCAACCATAGATCCTCAAAAGGATTAGTCTTTATAGATCATAAAACTGACATGGAGGAAACCTTGGTTATACCAAAAAATAAAATTAATTCAATTAATAATATTTAGTCACTCTCATGACTTATTTTTGAGAAAGAAAATGAAAAATTTTCGTTTATTTTGAAGAGATATTATTTTTTTACAAGAGTTATAACTTATCTTTCTAATTTCAAGTTTAATTTTGTACTAATTATTCTTTATTTTTTTGTCTAAATATTGTAATACATATGTAATAAATAAAATTTTTCCTCATATTATTACTGAGACCGTACTAAAAAATTAATGTTTAATTTAATATATATGGAACTTAGATTATAAAAATTATTTGGCATGTTTTGAAATTAACTGCTAAATATAAATATATTGTTTGGGAAATGCAAATATTAAAAGATAATTGTACTCTTGTTATTATTTATGGTAAAGTATGCAAGTAGTCATTCAACTATAATTTTTTTTTCATTTTAGGCACTAAAAAAATTGCAATTTAAGCACTCACGTTACATAATTCGATTATTTTAGTTACTCCCATTAAAATCACAAATGGCAAACTGATGTGGTAGTTAAAAAACGGGTTGGATAACAAATTTAGCCCTCAACTTTTACATATTATACCAATTTAGTCATAATTTTAAAAACAAATTAACTCTCAAATTTACAAATGGTCTCAATTTGATCCTAATTCTAAAATATTCAAAGAAATACAAAAATATTTTCAAAAAAATTCAAACATTTTTTTCAAACACGGTTTTCGACAATCACGATTTTAAATTTTAGCAAACTGAGGTGTTTGGATGATTTATAAAATCCAAAGTATCACGTAAAAGATTCAAATTGTTTTTCAAAAAATAAATATTTTTTAAAATAATTAAATCGTGCATTGTAGAATGAATTTGGATAAATAGTTGTCCAGATTAATTTTGGATGAATGCAAAACTAAAAAAACTTCAAAACTTATAAAAAATATTTAAAAAGTCTAATATATATAAATCAAATATGAAAAATCTCTAAAAAGAATATTATTTATTAAAAACTCTAAAATATATATAAAAAGTCATATTGAATATACATATGATCCATCAAGAGTATGGTGCAATAATAAACAACTTTTGTTAAAATAATGCAACCAAAGCTGTTTAACTTAATGATTTTGTTAAAATAAAGTTACTGATGAGTAATCCATAGCAACATTCATACACATTGATTAACGTGTATCACTTCACTTTATTGTTTTTCATTTATCATCTTAAACTTAGCTTCCAATTTAATAAAAATATACGTTGAAATAAAGGTACTCAAAATCAATGAATTCTCATATACCTTTAAATATAAGTTTCATTATTTTAACAAACCATAAGGTTGTATATTCAATATGAATTTCTATATTTTTTTAAATAATTTTTAATAATTATTTTACAATTTTTGAAATTTTTTAGTTTTGCACTCATTCAAAATGAACCTGAATAAAAATTCGTTAGATTTATTCTATATGCACATCCATGCGCCTATATTTATAAATATTTCATGCTAATTTAGAAATAATTACACTTTAGTGTCTGTACTCAAAACTAATAAATTTAACTCTACAAAATAACCCTTTTTTCATTTCTAAGCTTATAAATTAACATTTAAACACCAAAAACTTTAAAATCATCAATGATAATATTTTTTTAACTTTAATAATTTCTCAATTTAATCTCTGTATTACTTAAATTAAACTGTCAAGATCTCAAAAACATAAAATTCATAAAAAATGTGCTTAGAATCACTAACCATCCAAATATGACAACTTGGCCGGATTTTTCCATCTTCAACAATGATGGAATCGGTGGGGAAGGGTAAAATGAAGACGATGACTTGTTACTTTATGCCTTTAATGTTTTTATTTATTTTATAAAAATCAATTAACATTATTTTAACATATAATTCCCTTCAAAATTAAGCACTAACCGTCCATGCCAACATATTACGTTCTACTTACCTTTGAAGTCTTTTTAACTAATAAAATCAATAAGGATTAATTTTTTACGGTTTTTACGATTTAATCATTGTACCTTAATTATTAACTGTGCAATAAAATTATCGGATAAAAAATCAATATAACACTATAAGAGAGTCATAAATATTAATAAACAATATTTACTGACTTGATCATCAAAAAATAGGGTTTTGAAATCGTCGTTTCTAGTACCACTGAAAAACAAGTTATTACAATAATGTTCAAAGCTCTTTAATAAAAAAAAATAGATTGTAGAAGAGAAGGAGAATGAGAGCTTTCGATTGGTGTATGTTGCGCAAATAGAGAAGGCTATACATCAATGACTTCAATAGCCTAGTAACTTAGATAAAAACTTTCGAATAGTTCAGTGACTATTTTGTAATCTTTTGAAGTTCAATGACCAATCTACAAATAGTTTAGTGACCTTGGGTGTGTTTACCTTAATTTTATGGATAAACTATACCATTGCTCATCCAATTGTTAATATGTTTCTGCTTTGATCACCAAACTATAAAAAATTTCAATTTTGTCACTATTGTTTTATATCGTTTCTGTTTTGATCACTCTTCATTAAATGGTTAATGGAAATGATGATGTGACATTTTTCTAACTAGTATAATAACACATTTAGTCCTCAATACTTACACATTCTATCAATTTGATCCTAGTTCTAAATAATTCAATAAATTTAGCCCTCCACATTCGCAAATATTATCAATTTTATCTTCAAGCATATATAATTAAATATAAATATAATTAAATAATTATTATAAATTATGAAAAAGTAAACAATATAATATAATACCATGTTTGGGAACCTTAGGCTCTCAACTTTAATATAATATAAATATATTATGATCAATATTATTATTTTAGTATTTTTTCAAGATATATAACTTAATCTAATATAATTAATGCCTTCTTTTTCTTGTATCATTTTGACACTCAAGTTTCAAATTTTAGTGAAATCGATAGAATTTGATAAATGTGGAGGGTTATATTTATTGAATTATTTAAAATTAGGATAAAATTGATAAAATGTGTAAGTCTTAAAAATTAAATGTGTTAATATACTAGTTAGAAAAAGATCACATCATCATTTCCGTTATCCATTTAACAAAAAGTGACGAAAACTAAATGAATCTAAAATGTTAATGATGAAATTAATTTTTTTATAATTTAATGACTAAAAACGAAACACACCAATAATTAAGTGACTAATACAAACCCTTAAATTTAATAGTCACAATATATATTATATTACACTTTAAATAATGATTGGCTAACCTATCTTAAATAGAAATATTACAAAAAAAAAAATTAAATAGCAAATTGGCATGACCCAAGAATTATAACACCCTAAATCCGGCATAGACGTCCAGACCCAAGTTCGGAGAGTTAAGACATCCATACTAAAATTCCTACCACCATAACACAGTCGAACTGAACCATTCATTACATAACATCCATCACAACAATTATTTAAACATATAATCTTTAAAATACCATAACATCATAGAACATCAATCCATAGTAGTAATGCTTAAAAGGAAAAAAAAGAAAAGTTTGACCGAGCTTCCCTGACACTGACCCAATCAAGATTGGGGACCACCTAAAATCCAATCAATAATAAAGTGAGTTGTGAACTCAGTGCATAAAAAGAGTTTAATTCAATAATGTTCACTCATAAAGAAATTCCAAATTCAGAGATTCGGTTGATATAGGAGTAATTTCAGCCAAATTCAGAGTAGATGAGTTACATATATGTATATATATACGATTTCAATTCAAATATGGTTCAAATCAGATTCAGATGCAATATTCCTATTTCCATCCGCTACACACCATCTTCGGCCATCCCATTAGACCACTATGGATATTTAATGCCCACCCAACCTGCACACCTTTTGAGTGTTCATTGACACTTTCACAGAATCGCAGCTTAGCTGCTAGATTAATATGCGACAAGTGCCAGAATCAGAGTAATACTCATTGTGGCGTAGCCACGATTTCAGAACAAACTCCTTCTCCTTTCACAATATCCCAACACATGCCATTGCAAAACACAAATGCCCGTAACATATGTTCAGTCATTCTAACTCATTATACAATTAAATAAGACAGTTCAATAACAGAGTATGTATTATAGTGCACATATAATTATGTTGCTCACAGATTAGTCCTAGTTTATTAGACAGTTCTTATGTAATCAAACTCAATTATTTGTACATTGAGGAAACCAATATCAAGTTTAAGTAACATTTTCGACCTCAAAAGACAGTTTTCGGGCCCAATAACCTACCACATGGTCCAGTCACACGTCCGTGTGCCTTGGCCGTGTGATTTTTAAGTATAAACAGTGAGTTGCACAATCTGGACACACCTGTGTCCTTACCTGTGTGACTCCCACGGCCTGGGTACACGCTCATGTCCCTGCCCATGTGGCTTTTATACCACAAACCGTGAGTTACACAGCCTAGGCACACGCCCGTATCCCTGGTCGTGTGGTCTCGTTCCATAAACAGTAAGTTACACGGCCCAGACACACGCCAGTGTCCGTAGCCCATGTGAACCCTGCATTAGCATGGCCACACACGGCCTAGACACACGCCAGTGTGGCCTCAATTCAATAAACAGTAAGTTCCACAGTTGATCACACGACCTACCACACGCCCGTGTGGCCCACACAGCCTAGTCACATTCCCATGTGCCTGGCCGTGTAGCTTCGATAGCCACCATTTTCGGCGATCCGAAACTTGCGAAATTAAAGTTTTCGATACGCACCTGATTTCATTTTGACGGGTAAACAACATGAAGACTACCCGAAACCTAATTAATCATTCAACAACCAATTACACTATTAATTTCAATATTTAGCAAAATCAATCCACGGCTAAGATTATGTCAAAAGATTCGACGCAACCCCAACTCAAGTCACACACTCACCTCGCACGAAATATGAGAAATTAGACTAACACGATGGATCAACGTCTCTTGTAATATCCTTTCCTAAACAAAGTAGCCAATTGAGTGTTTAACAGAATGTTAAGTAAACAAGCAAAATCCCGTTTTGATAGAAAAATGTTAATACAATGGAAATCGTAAACGAAAGGAAATCACAATGAAACTTACACAATATCAACTTTATAGGCAACAAGACTTCCCAATTCACATAAAAATCAATTGCAGAAAGAAAAAAAATAAAAGAAAGAAGAACAAGAAAATAAAGGACAAAAAAATTTTAGAAAAAAAAAAGAACGATCACATTTTCTTAGAATGTTTTAAATTAACCACCACCCCTTCTGGCATTTGCAAAAAAAATATTTCCTAATGCATATGAAGGGACTCGAACTCGAAACCAGACATAATATAGATAGATGCTTAAACAGTGAACTAGCAGGCTCATTCCTAACACCGATTTACCTAAAATTGCACTTAACCACCTAACCTATGGATAATGGTTGTCTTATAAAAAAAAACTTTTAGCAATACAACTCGAACTTCAAACCTTAAACACAGAACCAGAGCACATAACCAGAGATACAGAAATCTACTTACTACAGATTCTCACAATTAATTTCTTAAACTTTTGAGGTATTACAACTCTCTCCCCTTAAAAGAAATTTCGGCCTCAAAATTTTTACCTGAGTCAAACAGATATGAATACAGACGTCGGATTGCTTTATCAAGTTTCCACGTGGCTTCCTCAATACCGTGGTTCTGCTACAGAACTTTTACTAAAGGAACAGTTTTCTTCCTCAGCACCTTAACATCACGTTTCAAAATCTGGACCAATTCCTCTTTAAATGTTAAATCCGGTTGCAACTCGATCTTGTCAACAATATGCGACGGATCCGAACGGTATCGTCTCAGCATCAAAAAATGAAACACATCATGAATTCGATCCAGTTTCGGCGGTAATTCCAACTAGTAAGCAATAGATTTGACGCGCTTTAGGATACAGTAAGGCCCAATGAACCTCGGGCTTAGCTTGCCATTGCGTCCAAATCGGAGGACCTTTTTTCACGGTGATACTTTCAGGAAAACTTGATCACCAACAGAAAACGCGGTATCTTTCCTCTTTAAATCAGCATAAGACTTTTGTCGATCAGATGCGGCTTTCAGTCGGTCCCGAATTACTTTCACAGTGTTCTCATTTTTAGAAACCAGCTCATGACCTAATATCCAACGTTCACTTAATTCTGTCCAACATAGCAGAGTACAACAGTTATGATCATATAAGGCCTCGTAGGGTGCCATCTGAATACTAGACTGAAAACTGTTATTGTATGCAAACTCCACTAATGGTAAGTACTCCTCCCAACTACCTCTGAAGTCTATCACATAAATCCGAAGCATATCCTCTAGAATCTGAATAACCTGCTCCGACTATCCATCGGTCTGACGGTGGTATGCACTATTGAAATAAATTCGAGTGCTTAAAGCCTCATAGAGTTTCTTCCAGAACTGTGATGTAAATCATGGATCTCTGTCCAAGATAATCGAGACCGTGTAGCCTTACAATTTTGGCGATGTACAGTCTAACTTTTGCAAAGAGTAATCCACCCGGATAGGAATGAAATGAGCCGATTTGGTCAACCGATCAATGATGACCCAAACTAAATCCTTTTTAGCAAGAGTTAAAGACAACCCCGCAACAAAATACATTGTTACCCGTTCCCATTTCCACAGTGGAATCTTAACTGGCTGAAGCAGTCCGGATGGCAACTGATGCTCAACCTTAACTTTTTGACACGTTAGACAGTGAGATACAAAAGTGACCACCTCCCGTTCAGTCTGGCCACCAATAAAGCTCTAGGAGATCCTGGTACATTTTATTCCTACCAGGATGCATAGCATAGGGACTATTATGTGCCTCCTATAGGATCGAATGCCTTAATTCCTTATCATTGGGTACACAAATCTGACCTTTGAAGTATAACACATTATAGCTATTCAAGCTAAAATCAGAATTCTCATTTGAAGCAACATGTTGCAAATGCTGCACTAAGGACTCATTGCTCAATTATTTAACTCGAATCTGCTCCACCTAAATCGGTTTAACCTGCAATTCTGCCAACAGTCCTCCATCCTCAACCAAACTCAGATGAGCAAACATTGCTCTCAGATCAGTCATCGTTCTACGGCTAAGGGCATCAGCCACTACATTAGCCTTACCCGGATGGTATACTATCATGCAATCATAATCTTTAAGTAACTTAACCCATCGGCGCTATCGGAGATTTAACTCTTTTTGGGTTAACAAATATTGGAGACTCTTGTGATCATATAAATAATACATATTTCACCATACAGATAATGTCTCCAGATCTTCAGAGCAAACACGACCGCAACTAGTTTAAAATCGTACGTAGGGTAGTTACCCTCATGTATCTTAAGCTGTCGTGATGCGTAAGTGACCACCTTATCGTCTTGCTTAAGCACACATTCTAACCTGATATGTGAAGCATCATTGTACACCACAAGCTCTTGACTCGATTCCGGTTGAACTAAAATAGGAGCCTATGTTAGAACGAACTTGAGCTTATCGAAACTAGATTGTTGTGTCTCAGACCACACAAATGGGGCATTCTTATGCAACAGCTTCGTTAAAGGTGACACAATCAGAGAAAACCCTTTGATGAACCTTCGGTAGTAACCGGCTAAACCTAGGAAACTACAAAGCTCAGATACATTTTTCAGTTGTTTCCACTCGACAATAGCTTCTATTTTCTTAAGATCAACTTGGATCCCTTCTGCTGTCACCATATGACCTAAAAAGGCGACTTCCTGCAACCAAAACTCACACTTACTGAACTTGGCATACAATTATTTTTCTTGGAGTATTTGAAGTACAATACGAAGATGATCATCATGCTTAGTTTCAGTTTTAGAGTAGATCAAGATATCATCGATGGAAACCACCACAAATTAATCTAAGTACGGTTAGAACACCCGATTCATTAAATCCACAAATGTCTTCGAGGTATTCGTTAATCCGAAAGGCATTGCTAGAAACTCATAATGTCCGTAACGATTCCTGAAGGTAGTTTTGTACACATCAGTCTCTTTCACTTTGAGCTGATGGTAACCAAAGTGTAGATCGATTTTGGAAAAGATGGACGCTCATCGAAACTGGTTGAACAAGTTGTCAATCCTCGGTAACGAGTACTTGTTCTTGATTGTCAACTTGTTCAACTGTCTATAATCAATGCACATTCTCATCGATCCATCTTTTTTCTTAACAAAAAATACCAGTGCCTCCTACGGAGACACACTCGGTCGAATAAATCCTCTATCAAGGAGTTCCTAAAGTTGCGCCTTTAATTCGGTCAACTCTTTCGGTGCCATGCGATAGGGCGCAATAGACACTGGAGCCGTACCTGGTAACAGATCAATTTCAAACTCCACCTCTCTATTCGGATGTACTCCAGACAATTCCTCGGGAAAGACGTCTGGGAATTCCCTCACGATACGTATATCTCCAATAAAAAGCTTTTCGGGAGCAAAATCGGATACGTAAGCAAGGTATGTCTCATACCCCTTTTAAACTAACTTATTGCTACAAGAGCGAAGATTACGTTAGAGAGGTGATCCCGACGCTCAACAATCATGACCACCTCGTCATTCTCAGTCGATCTCAGAGTAACCCTATTGGTTGTACAGTCTAGACTGACCCGATACTTAACGAGCCAATCTATTTCCAAAATTAAATCAAACTCATTAAAGGGTAATTCCATTAGATCAGTTGGAAACACCAAACCCTGAAGCTCCCAGGGTACCCGCCTATATACTCTATTAACTCAAATTGACTGACCCAAAGGACTAATCACAGAAAACTCTCTAGCAGTATTCTCAACAGTTAAACCCAGATTTGTAGAAACAACACTAGCTATGTACGAGTGAGTAGAGTCAATATCAATGAGAGCATAATACGGAATGGAATGAATAAAGAAGGTACCTACAATGACATTAGCATCATCACTCTCCTCGCAGCGTCTCACCACATACACCAGTGCCGGCTGACGAGCCTTAGCCTGACCTGTACCTTTACCCGGTGCTCTCTATCCTCTCCCAAATCTATTACAACCCTTACCAGTACCACGACCTTTGATTGGTTACTGAACCTATCTCGGAGGCCGAACAGAATTTAGAGCATGAGCCTATACCGTAGCTAGCACTATATCAGGTCGATGAGGGCAACCCCAAACTCGATGCTCCATGGAGCCACAACGGAGGCACACTCCTAACTTTCTGTGGCACTCACCCGGATGGCGCTTCCCACAATGACTGCACAGTTGAATCTCAGTCACTACAACTAATGTATTGACCCTCGGGGGTCTATCAAATCTCGCCCACTTCTTAGGTCACTGAGCAGAACGAGAGAGACCCGAATCTATCTTAACCTTATTCTGATCCTTCTCACGATCACACCGCTTGCGCTTAGTGCGTTTTACTTCTTCTACTATCTTTGCCTTGTCAACTAGGACTGTAAAGACCCGCTCCCTCTGAGGAACTATCAAGACCTACAAATCATATCTCAGTCCTTCCTCGAACCTCATGCACTTGTCGTAATCAGACGCTACCAAAGTCTGTGCATTCCTACTCAATCGCAGAAACTCAGCTTCATATTCTGCCACAGATCAGTCACCCTGAATTAGGCTCATAAACTCGTGTCGGTGAGCCTCTGCATAACTCACCCTCACATACTTACCTTGGAAGGCGTTCTTGGAAGGCTGAGCACATTGCTCAACGGTTAGCCACCACTAAAAAGCTTCGTCCCAGAGTAGAGACACAACACCCCTCAAATTTTGAGTAGGAGTATAGTTAAGGTCTGTCATAATATGTTCGGTAACCTCGAGCCAATATTCAGCAACAATAGGAGCGACTCTTATGACGCCCCTGAGCAGTTCAGCACCATTCGACCTGAGTCGTTTAGTAATTGACCCTTGGTTTTCTGACCCCGATTGGGTCTCAGCGACCTTCTCCAGTGCTCGAATCATGGCTTGGGACAATGCGTTGTCCCTAGCCGTCAAAGTCTCGGATTCCATCTCGGTAGTGGGAGTACCAATAGTCTCGCTGGTCTCTAGATTATGCAAACTTTCCATAAAGGATAACTCTGCTCGAGCTCCTCTTCGGCATCCTTGACGCCCCTGCATACCACGTCCACGACTACCATGCGAACTCGTTATAGCAATCTAACTACAACGTTAGAGTACACAGATCAATTTACATATCTAGCAGGATGGTTTCACCAGTTCACATAAAAATATTTTACCAATAACAGTTAAGTATCATAATCTTTATAACATAAAAGAAATACTCACAGGGTCAGCGTTGGAGGCTCGGTCGTTCACTAAGGGTTCAATGTTTCTGTATTAATTCCGATACTAAATTATCACTACACTATTTTTCTCACACATTATGAGCCCAAACATAGTCTGAGTGTTGACAAACTTGGCTCTGATACCACTAAATGTAATATCCAAAATCCGGCCTAAATGTCTAGACCCAAGTTCAAAGAGTTACGGCATCCATACTAAAATTCCTACCACCATAACACAGTCGAACTGAACCATTCATTACATAACATCTATCACAACAATTATTTAAATATATAATCTTCATAAATACTATTACATCATAGAACATCAATCCCTAGTAGGAATGCTTAAAAGGAAAGAAAAGAAAAGTTTGATCGAGCCTCCGTAACACTAACCCAATCAAGATTGTGGACCACCTAAAATCCAATAATAATAAAGTGATTTGTGAACTCAGTGTATGCAAGGAGTTTAATTCAATAATGTTCGCTCATAAAAAAATTCCAAATTCAGAGATTCAGTTGATATAGGAGTAATTTCAGTCCAAATTCAGAGTAAATGAGTTACATATATGTATATATATATATATATGATTTCAATTCAAATATGGTTCAGATCAGATTCAGATGCAATATTCTTGTTTCCGTCCACTACACACCATCTTCGGCCATCCTAACACACCACTATGGACATTTAATTCTCACCCAACTCTGCACACCTTTTGAGTGTTCATTGACACTTTCACAAAATCGTAGCTTAGCTGCTAGATTAATATGTGACAAGTGCCAGAATCAGAGTAATACTCATTGTGGCATAGCCACGATTTTAGTACAAACGCCTTCTTCTTTCACAGTATCCCAACGCATGCTATTACAAAACACAAATGCTCGTAACATATGTTCAGTCATTCTAACTCATTATATAATTAAACAAGACAGTTCAATAATAGAGTATGTATTACAGTGTACATATAATTATGTTGCTCACAGATCAGTCCTAGTGTATTAGACAGTTCATATGTAATCAAACTCAATTATTGGTACATTGAGGAAACCAATATCAAGGTTAAGTAACATTCTCGGCCTCAAAAGACAGTTCTCGGGCCCAATAACCTACTACAGGGCCTGGTGACACATCCATGTGCCTTGGCCGTATGATTTTAAGCATAAACACTAAGTTGCACAACCTAGACACACGCTTGTGTCCTTGCCTGTGTGACTCACACGGCCTGGGTACACGCCCATGTCCCTGCTCATGTGGCTTTTATACCATAAATAGTGAGTTACACGGCCTGGGCACACGTCCGTGTCCTTGGCTGTGTGGTCTCGTTCCACAAATAGTGAGTTACACGGCCCGGACACACGTCCGTGTCCGTAGCCCGTGTGAACCTTGCACTAGCATGGCCACACAGGGCCTAGACACATGCCTGTGTGGCCCTAATTCAGTAAATAGTGAGTTACACGACCGATCATAAGGCCTACCACACGCCCGTGTAGCCCACACAGCCTAGTCACACGCCTGTGTGCTTGGCCATTTGGCTTCGACAACCACTATTTTCGGCGATCCAAAACTTCCAAAATTAAAGTGTCTGGTATGCACCTAATTTTATTTTGACGGGGAAACAACACGGAGACTACCTGTAACCTAATTAATCATTCAACAACCAATTACACCATCAACTTCAATATTTACCAAAATCAACCCACTGCTAAGATTATGCCAAAGGATTTGACGCAACCCTAACTCAATTCGCACACTTACCTCACACGAAATAGGAGAAATTAGACTAACACAGTAGAGTAACGTCTCTTGCAATATCCTTGCCTAAACAAAGTAACCAATTGAGTGTTTAACAGAACGTCAAGTAAATGAGCAAAATCTCGTTTCGACAGAAAAGTCTTAACACAACAGAAATCGCAAATGAAAGGAAATCACAACGGAGCTCACACAATATCAACCTTATAGGCAACAAGACTTCCTAATTCACAAAAAAAATCAATTGTAGAAAGAACAAAAAATAAAAGAAGGAAGAACCAAAAATTTTTAGAAAAAAAATAAATGAACGATCACATTTTCTCAGAATGTTTTAAATTAACCACCACCCCTTCCGGTATTTGCAAAAAAAAAAAAATTTCCTAATGCGTACGATGGGACTAGAACTCGGAACCAGACAAAATACAGACAGATGCTTAATTAGTGAACCAGTAGACTCAGTCCTGACACCGATTTACCCAGAATTGCACATAACCACGTAACATATGGATAAGGGTTGTTTTAAAAAAACAAAACTTTTAGCAACGCAAGTCGAACTTCAAACCTTGAACATAGAAACAGAGCACAGAACCAGAGATACAAAAATCTACTTACTGCAGATTCTCACAATTAATTTCTTAAAATTTTGGGGCGTTACAAGAATAGCTTTACTTCTCAAAATTTAAAGTAGTGTTGTGACGGTGTTGTCCTCTAGCTACATAAAAGACGACCCAAAATGAAATTATCATCAAAATCCAAATTCAAATGTCTTTATAATGAATAATTATGAACCTTTTTGAATAAGTTATGGTCGGTATTATTTGAGGATAAGTTCATCAACCACTCCTAAGAATCGAATTTGGATGTTTGCTTGTAAAACCAAAGAACCAAAACCAATGTAAAATGCCATGTTTAGAGAAACAAAGATCAAGGGTGATAGGTCTTTTCCTATTGAAAAAGAATTAAAATAAGAATTTAAAATTTAAAATAGTTAAATTATATTAAAAGTGTTATTGGGCAGATAAGGTGAACTTAAGCATGATATTAATATATATATGATTGTTCAATCAGGCCCGACCTAAAATATAGGCCTAAAAGTTTATTAAAAATGGGGTTACTTGGGATCGAACTCAATTTCTCATGTCACCAACATAGTGCTTTTGCCATTAGATTAAAAGATTGTTAGCAAAATTTATTTAATATATAAAAATAACATAATATAATACAAGTTTAGAAAATGGGCCAGGTTGGCTAGAGTCTGACTCATATTTTAAAACAAGTCTTGTGATGCAATAGTAAACTAACTAAAAATTTGACTAAGGCAAGTGCACCTATCAATTAATAGTATAGCTATGGTAAGCAAAGATATCGTTCCTACAAGGACTAAAAGTACTGGTTATTACCGTCTTTCTATTATTTAACCAACAAATTGGAGTGATTGATTAAAACTAAAATTAACTAAAGAACATGATAAAGAAAAAATCAGAAAAATAAATGATTAACAACCAAGAAACGAGACAATACCCAGGAAAGAATTCACCTAGACTTCATCTGTCATTATCAATTTAAATTACGCAATTTCTTCACTTAGTATCTTGATACATAGAAATCCCTAAATTATGGTAATATCTCTCTTCAAGACTAAGAGCAACTGGCTCTAAGTTGATTAATTGAAATTTCTTTCTAATTAAAAACTTTATTGTCGCATTAACTCGATCTATGGATCCCCTTGTTAGATTTGACTCTAATCTGGTAGATTTATGTCATCTTATTTCTAGGATTGCATGCAAATCCACTCAATTATGCTAGATCTACTCTTAAATAGGTCTATTCCTCCCCTAATTTAAGCACATCAAATATGAATTAATAACCTAGAAATATTAAACCAAGAATTAAGCACACATAATTGAGAACAAGATCCAAGTATTTACTGCATAAAAATAGAAATCAAATAACAGAACCAATCCTAGGGTTCATCTCCCTAGGTATTTGGAAAAATAGTTCATGATAGCAAATAAAAGCATATCAAAGACACTATAACCACAAGAAACAAAGAACTCATAATAAACTTCAGAGAAATCAAAAGAAGATCTTTAATTTTGATGGAAATCTACTTCAGAACCAGCTTCAATGATGTTTTTCGAGTTATTTTCTTAAGTATTCTATGACAGCTCTCTCCTATCTTTTTATCTTTGTCATATATAGGTCTTAGAATGCCCCAAAAACCTAAAAATTGCGTTTCTCCACTGTTTGGAGTGCAAAATGTAATTTTGACATGGCCTGGCCTACCTTGCTTCGATTTTCTAATTTTCGCTCATTTTTCGCTCCTATTACCCCCAAATGCTCTCTTAAGTACAGAAACATGAATTTAAAGGATTATGTGTGGCCCACACTATCATGTGCCAAGCTCGTGTGGCCCTTGTATTGTTCTAATTTTCTGATTTTTACTCGTTTTTCACTCTTTTTACTCCCAAATGCTCTCTTAAGTATAGAAACATGGATTTAAAGGATTGGGAGAATAAAATTCACCATTTTACATTGACTAATCATATAAAAACGCATTAAGAATGAGGTTAAAACATGTTACTTTTATCACTTATCAAATATCCCCACACTTAAGTGTTTGCTTGTCCTCAAGCAAAATCCTCAACCCACATTGAAATTAACTTTTCTCAATTTTTCATTTTCATCAATAATTTTCCGAGATAATTTGTAAACAATCATGCATTGGAAATTAAACCAAAAGGACACTAAAGATTCAAGCAGTCCGAGCCGAAATTTTTAAAGAACAAAAATGTAGGTGCCTCCCCTTATCTAAATAATTACCTTAAATTTAAAATCAACAAGAATTGACATCCTTACTCAAGATCACTCAAAGCAATCAATGTGTTTAAGGTTCAAATATTATGCACTCAACAATCGAACAAGAAATGCTATTATCATAAGCTTGCTTGAAAATCAAATCTCCACCACTATAAAATGAGATGACACACCAATCAAGAGGTCTTTAAAAGGTTGTAATGGGGCTTAGGTTAAGGGTATGGAAAATGTTAGAAAAGTTGGTTGGAATCGAGAATCAAGTTGATAAGTTACCAAACTAGAAAAAAATTAATTGTTGAATTAAAAGAATAATAAAGAATGAAAATGAGCTTTTTTTCAACAGAATATTTTGTATTTTGATTTTTTTTTGAATAAGAATAAAATTCAGCAATACAAATGATGAAACATAGTTAGGCAACTAACTAAATCAAATCTCGACAAAAAAGTAGCCAATAAAAAGGATACATTTACAGCGTAAATTTGGGTTAAGGGTTAACATTAATGGATTAATAAAAAAACATGTTAAGAACAATGGGGTTTACTAGGGGTTAACACAACAATTAAGGTGGTTAATGGTTAAATGGGTTAAATCCTAAGTCTCTATCATCTCAGTATATCAAATCAATAACATGGTCTCGACATGTATAATCGAAGCAAGTTCTAGAATAACAAATCAAGTCGACAAACTCTCAACCAAAAATAAAATGCGCATGAAATAAAATATATGCTTTATATCTAAAAAGCTCACAAAAAGTAATATTTCAATTCAGGGAGACAACCTAAAATATTTATTTCTGAAAAACTAGTTATCATGATTGACTCTCTCGTGTCTTAAATTATAAATCAACCAATGCACAAACATCCACAAATAAATCCAAAACAACATTAATAGAAATTTCAAATAAAAAAATTCACTCTAATGGAGGGTATAAGAAAATTACTTAAACACAACAAATAATTCAAGGATTTTATCACAAATATACAAATAATCTCTCCACACTTAAGATGTACATAATCATCAATGGACAAACAAATATAATCACAGAAGAAGCACAATATCATAAGAGAGGAAGGGAACTGAAACTACCCTGAATATGAATGATTTTTTCTGAATTGGGAAAAACTGAAAATGTACGCAAGTCTAAATGAAGTGCATTTTTCCGAGCAAACTAATAAGAAGATAGACAAACATAATTAAGGCAGGTAGATAACAACTAGAAAAAGAAACAAAAACAACTAGAAAAAGAAATAAAACATAACAGTCTCAGATAAAATAAAAACAACTACGAAAGATAAAAAGAAAAAAAAAGTAAAAGTAAAAGTAAAACTAGAAATAAAAATAAAAACCGAAAACTAAATGGACTCAGTGATTGGTCGATGGTGGAAAATTCAAATCATGATGCGTAGCAAGAGGAGGAGAAAGATGGATGTGTTGACACATCCTTTAGGGAAGAAAGGGAAAAAGACGGGGTGAGAAGCGGAACGGTGATTGGCCGAAGGTGGACGATTGACGCGAGGGAAAAGGAAGAGGAGAAGATAAGTTCGGTAAGGTTGTAGACGATGGAGTGACGATATGGCCAAGGGTAAAGGGAGGAGCGGCGGCTAGGTAAAAAAACAAAAGTGAAAAGAAAATGTGAACCCTAAGGTTAAAAACAGGGACATGGTTGTGTAAAGGCACATGTTGGGCCACACAGTCGTGTCTCCTAGCAGTGTATATGATCGTAGCTCATGTGATGCTTCAAAAATAAAATAAAACTATGCCTAGTATTCACATGACCGAGGACATACCCATGTGACTAGGCCGTGTGTCAAGATCCTTCTCTTCTCCCATGCTCGTATGCGATGCCGTGCAAGGCGCACGGTCTACCACATGCCCGTATGATAGGCTGTGTGTCTCATACGAAAATTTCTCCAGAAGATGTAACTCGTTGTTGTCGTGTGTACCCAAATAAAATTGAAAAAATTAGCTCCAGTATGCACACGGTCTAGGACACGCCCGTGCTTTCAGGCCATGTGGAACACTCCAGACTGTGTGTCCACTTTTTTTTTAATTGATTATTTTTTTCTTTTTTTAAAATAAACAAAAAAAGTAAAAGAAATAACTAAAATAAAAACACTTGGTTTGCCTCTCGAGAAGTGCTTATTTAGAGTCTAACCTCAACTTTTTCCTTTTTGCGCAAACGGTTAAGGTTGATCTCGGAGCCGAAACTCCTCTCTATCATTATCATTATTACCACAATAAAATTTGAGACGGTAATTGTTTACCTCGAATGTGCCGTATTTAGGATATGTTACTTCAATTATACCATATGAAAATATGGTTTCTACCAAACATGGGTTAGGCTCTCTTAACTTAAACTCTGAAAGAAAAATTCGTGGATTCGATTTGTCTAACATCACTTTGTCCCCAAAATTAAATGGGTTCATTCTCTTCACATGCATATTATACCATTGCTTTGTTTACTCCTTGTGTTTTCTTGGTTTCTCATTAACCTTTGTTCGCTATTAATTTAGTTCGTCAAGCTGCACCATTTGCTCTTCACTTGTCTCTCGAGTTCTATCATTCTGAATAAAATATGATTCCGACATGTTTTTATAAGTGGTTTCCACCAAAAAATGTTGAGCCACAAGGTTACTAACATTAACGAAATAATTGGTATCATCTTGCTCATTAGGGATTTTAACAAAATCACGTGCCTGAAAAGTAACCTTTTCATCACCTACACCAAGTACAAGTTCAGCATTACCCACATCGATAACCGCTCTAGTAGTGGCTAAAAGGAGTCAATCTAAGATCATGGGTACCTCATTATCCTTATCCATGTCCAGTACAACAAAATCAACACAGAATATGAATTTATCTACTTTCACAAGTACATCCTCGACAATATTGTAACACCTTATACCCGGCCCAATCGTTGAGCTCGAGTATCAAGATGCCACAACACCATCACACATCACATGCAATCCAAATGGTCTCGTTATTAAGTAAACATATTTCATTTTAACTTTCATAATATTTACAAGTTATACAAATTCCAGTCATTGTTAACACATGCTAAACATTCATCAAGACAAACTTAGAACATGCATTAAACATGCTTTAGAACAACATAGCAAAATTTCAAAACAAATCACATAGGTATCGATACTGTATCAAAGGTATCGATATTTCTCCTAGATGGTATCAATATAGCTTGGAAAATCAATACCAAAGCAATATTTTGTTTCTCGTTGAAAATCAAAACCCCATAAATTATTGGTACATTTCATAAAGTGTCAATTATTTTACCTCGAGTTTTAATACTTATGATATGGTATCAATACCAAATTTCATTACTGACTTCTTCCACATTTGAAAAATAATGGAGGTATCATTTTTAAAACAAAAATATCGATACCTCTACTCCAAACCACAAAAATTCAGCAATTTAAGGCATATAATCCATTCAAAATAATAACTACTCAACATGCAGCTTTTACCTTATCAAGCAAGCACCAAAATAACCACAATAATGGTTTAATCATTGAAAACATGTCCGAGTAAGTAATCAACATAACAAGTTCCAAGTCCATATGTCCTAAGAGCAAATAAGCTATGAAAACATCCAAAACATCATGGAAATATTTTTGCAACAAATCTACCACATTATTCAACGTCCATTGACAATACATGCAGTTCATGGCACTTCAACATAGCAAATATTCAAACCAACACAATACCAATGAAATAATTATAACATCAAAAGTGTTAGCAACTAAACCCACAAAGTATCATGAGGACCACAATAATAATTGATCAGAGTCTAATCATACTGCCTTATCCCCACAATTTAAAAAATAATATTAATACCACCTACGAAAATACTAAAGCTTAACTTGGATCACTTCCTTGGTGTCCCCGCACCTGTATTACACGTAACACGTATCTGTCACTGGAATAGGGTTACGAAGCATTACTGTAAACACGTAACTCAAATCATTCATTCCCAACATTTCATAATCATTTCCAAATCCAAACAAACACATGCATAATGTCTCTAATTCGAGCCCTCGGGGCCTTAGAAACACTTTAGAAATGATTGGGGATTAAATTGAAAACATTTAAAACTTCACGGAAAAAATGGAAAAGTT
This sequence comes from Gossypium anomalum, assembly GCA_025698475.1. Classification (NCBI taxonomy): domain Eukaryota; kingdom Viridiplantae; phylum Streptophyta; class Magnoliopsida; order Malvales; family Malvaceae; genus Gossypium; species Gossypium anomalum. Next base: position 73,571,666 of record CM046968.1, read on the forward strand.
CACATTGCAGGGGTCACACGGCCGTGTAGTGGAACGGTGGAAATGTGCAAGTGTACACAATCGTAATAAGTAATAAAGTGACAAGTAAATATCGAGTTATTGTACCCACAGGGACTGTAAAAAGTAATATTTATGAAATTAATTAAAACACTTTGGTGAGGTAAAAATAATTTTGGTTTGAAAAGAGTGATTTATAAACTAAGATTTTAAAACTAAGCAAACAATTTAAAAAAAAAATAAAAGAGTTCTAGTGCACGATTTCAATTAAGATTTAATCAAGATGATATAATTGTGTTGGATTAATTATACCTTTTTAACTTAGAAATATTAAATTCATGCTTATGCTGTTATGAATAAATTTACGGCAACCCAGTAATTTGCTAACTTATGAACATATTTACTAATTAAAAAATTCCATTTATCTCTTGGACATATCCCTATGCCAATTCAACCGACTAAACAAATTTAATAAAGTAAACATGCTATCGCACATACATACTTATTGAATTAAATTATCTCTTGCATATTCTATATGTCGATTCAACCGATTAATTCAACTTAATAAACATGTAAAAGATTATGTGAAGTAACAAAGTAGCCATACCTTGAAACAATTTAATCACAACAATCTTGCAAGTTATGCAAGGCATATGTATCGCCAAATACAATGCTAATTTAATTTTCAGATTTACCTTAGAAGAATTAAACATGCACCGATTAAGTCTTTGAGTCCATTAATTGCAATTTCAATCCGCTTAAACAATTAATTCTTTAGTTATCTAAACAATTATAATGCCGGATAACCTAAGCATGATTTTACTTAATCAAGCATTTCACTTTGAGGCCTATAACAAAGATAAACACTATTTTAACAATTCAAGTAGGCAAAATATAATCAACCCAACACGAATTAAATTCAAGCTAAATTGATTAAAATAACCATTTCAACAACAATATTATTCATAGATATGTTCATCATAAAAACATCAGAAATTAAAAAGAAAGGGAACAAAAAGCAAATCTAGTGTTTCTCTGCGGCTTGACTGTTGCTCCGTTCTTTTGCCTTCGTTGTGTTCACCAAGCAAGGCTTCTATGAATCCTCGATTGCTGCCCAAGATGGCTGAAGAACACCTCTTTCTCAAGAGAGGAAATCGGAACAAGAGGAAGGGAAAATGGGATGGAAAAATGGAGAGGAAACTTTAAGAGAAGTGAAGAGAGGATGAGAGAATGTTGTGGAATGAGAGATGTTGAGGGATGCTTTGAAATGAGCAGCATAGGGTGGCTTTTATAGCTGAAGAGGGCTGCTAAAAATAGCAAATTCAGCAGCCAAGAGAGCCCTCCCATGGCCGGCCACACACATGGCAAGGTTGAAGCTTTCAACCTTGCTAAAAATAGGCTAGGGCAAATCTTCAAAGCCTAAAATAAAGGTGGGGTTTGAACGTAATTTGGAAGTTTTTCAAGGGCCTTTTTGCAAGCATATTTTACTAGCTAATTTTCTGATTTGGGTCAGCCAATGGACGGTTTTGGTCAGCCCAATTAGTGGCTGGTTCGGCTCACTTCATTCGGTTCAACTAGTACGGTTCACTAGGCCTTTTCTTCATAATTAATTAAAATTAATTCATTTAACCTAAATTAAATAGGAAATAAATTAAAATTAATTTAATTATGAATTAATACACATTTCTGGACCGTCTTGGGCTGGCAGTTAATTGGCCTTGATACTTCAAATTATTCTCGGTTTTGTTCTTCTTGCAGTGTTCACCGGGCCCTTTTTCTCCAATTGTGTAATTCTGTCAAAAATAACCAAATTTAATCAAAATTAACTATAAAATTAATTAAAATTCATAATGTTCATATTTTTAACATAATTTAATTATTTTATAATATTTAATTATTTGTCGACAAGAATTTAACCGTAATAGCTTGGTTTTAAGTTAAAAAGGGTATGAAAATGTATATAAATTTTTGTGTTCCCATATAGCCAGGCCGTATAAATCACACAGCTGAGACACACGCCCGTGTCTCAGGTCATGTGGACATTCAAAGTAGGGACTCACGGTCGTGTCCCAGCCCATGTAACACTCTGACTTGGTTCACATGGCCAATCCACATGCCCGTGTGCCAGGCCATGTAACTCTCAAAATGCAACATTTAAAAACCTACAGGGGACACACGGCTATGTCGCGTAGCCGTGTGGACAAGAAATAGGTCAAATTCAAGCCATTTCTTTTATCCAATTCAAACATACATAAATAAGCCATTTGCACATATGACCAAGGTATCCAAACATGTTCAACTATGCATAAAATGACCACTATCAAATCACCAAATTCCATTCAACCAATATACCATCAAGGCACCTCAAACACATACATTAAACATACCTAAATATGTGCATATTTAACCATTTGTTCATTTACTTGTGTCTATATCAAAACATATCAAAATGACCTTATCATTTGAACCACATCTTATATGCATCAACCATTTAAATGTTACCAATCTAGCCACTTCCAAAAGGTTCCAACAACCAACATATATACATATCAAATTAATGTCCAAATGGTCATAATTCAACTATACGTATTTGACTTAAATTCTATATCAATACATGCCATAAATGATCATTTTGCAATCATGCCAACATTTATCTGTTTAGCCACAAATCATACATCTATTTGATCTTATAAGCACCAACCACTAAGGCATCAAAATAACATAAGTTTTACAAATTCAAAACAACATTTCATGCCAATATCACATACAAGCATACCAATTTGGCCATTCAAAACATATCATATATAACACCCCTTACTCGTATTCAACACCAGAACAGGGTACGAGGCATTACTGGACTTATCACACCATCAAACATACAATTTCAGGTTATAAATTTGCGTCCAAATTAAAACCATTTGCATTTAATCATAAAGTCCCTGATAAGGGCCTACGAGGCCGAAAACGTGCATTGGAAGTGATTTGGGACTAAACCAAGAACTTTAGAAAATTTTACAAAACTTAGAAAATTTTCCACTAAAAAGGGGTCATACGCCCGTCTAGGCAGGCCGTGTGGTCACACACGCCCGTGCCCTGACCCCGTGTAACTCTCTAACTTGTAACTCATGAACAAATTGAGATCACACGGCCAAGTCGCACGCCCTTTGCTAGGCCATGTGGGAAATTAATTTTCACAAAATAGGTGCAGACTTCACACGACCAGGGCACATGCCCGTGTTCAAGGCCGTGCAGTCCACACGGCTGAGACACACGCCCGTGTGCTTAATTTTGAGCATTCTGTTTCTCAAAATTAAGGTGCAGGGGACACACGGCCTAAACACATGTCCGTGGGGCACTTAGACCACGCCCGTGTGTCTACCCGTGTGGACAAAAATAAGGCTATTTACCAAGCCATTTTTCCACCCTTTAAAGCACACACCTAAACAACATAACATAGCACCAATCCAAGCATATACATATAACCAAACATCCACAACCAAGACATCAACACATCATTCATGAAAGGCATCATTATAAGAATATACTTATAACCAATATTGGCTCATTTCAAATGGCCTTATACAAAATGAACTTCTAACCAATATAAGCCAACACATTTGGCCAAAACAATTATGACACATAACAAAATGACCAAGACTCTATACATGCCATAACTCAAAATGTTGAATTCATTAATACCAAAATAATTGTTGATAATGTGAATGGATTTTCGATGATCTTCGAAACCGAGCTAGCTTGATAACACTATAAGGCAAGGGAAAGAAAGGGGATTAAGTGAATAGCTTAGTAAGTTCATATGCAAATAACAAGCATTTTAACAACACCTTAATCATGCAATTTATATAATGTGAGATAACATAAATGTTACTAAAATCTCATAGCCATAACTTGCTCAATCACAACCTTACCAAGAGTTCATCACCCATTGAGTTTATTACTTTTGAATTCTATGTACATTCCTGTACCAACTCGTAATATAACCACATCTTTTCACATCTTTGACATTCCCGTTGAACACTTGGAATATTATCAGACACTCAAAAAATCTTGCACATAAGTGCCATATATGTAGCTAAAGCTATCTCATATCTCACAACACATATATGTACATTCACGGGCCTGCTCACAAAAGCTGTCGGTTAGGATGTAGCTACACAGTGCTACTCGCACAAGCTATCAGGTATCCGCAACATATGCCAGAATACCTAGCCAATGGTAGGACGTACGAGACCAGCACCCGGATCACATAAACACATATACACATGGGTTCCTAGTGACATGTCACCCGTATCCTATTCTATTCCTAAGGTTCAATTGGGATTTCTCGCTTGTTGAAACTTTGTCTAATACATCCAAAGAGTCAATCACACAATTCATGCAATATTAAAGCATTTAAAACATAAATATAACATTGCATTATTTACATACGAACTTACCTTGGTACAAAAATTGTAAAATTGGATCTATTCGTTAAACACTTTATTTTTCCTCCGATCTAGGTCCGAATCTTGTTTTTCTTTATCTATAATAACAAATTTAACTCATTTAATACTCACATTATTCAATTTGGCCCTAAAATCATATTATGGCAAAAATTACATTTTTTCCCCTAATGTTTCACATTTTTATGATTTAGTCCCTAGGCTCGTAAAATGAAATGTATTGAATTTCTTCAAAACCCAAGCCTAGCCGAATCATTTTCATACTCATATAAACCCACATTTTCCACTAATCACACTTTTACTACTCATTTTATAACTTTTAAAAATCCGTCCTTTTTGACATTTTTACCGAAAATCACTTAGCAAAAGTTGTTTATCTAACACCAAATATGCATTTTCTACCATTAGACATCAAAATACACAAATATCTAACATGGGTAAAATTTTAAACTTTATCTTTATTTCAAATTAGTCCTTGAAATAGCTAGATTAGGTTACAAGGGTCTTAAAAACATAAAAATCATTAAAAACAGGACAAGAACGGACTTACAATCAAGCTTGAAAGCTTGGAAAACCCTAGCTACGGAGAGCCTTGTGAATTTCGGCCATGGGGGACTATTTTGAGATGATGACATCTTTTATTTGTTAAATTTTGTCTTTATTAGCCAAATGACCAAAATGCCCTTAATGCCAAACTTTGAAATTTCACCTACCATGTCCATTTTTGTTCAACTTAAAGTATAATGGTCTAATTACCATTTAAGGACCTCCAATTTAAAATTTCATAGCAATTAGACACCTCTAACTTTTAGAACACACAGTTTACATCTATTATAAATTAGTCCTCTTAGTCGAATTAGACACTTTATCGATAAAATTTCTTAACGAAATTTTCATGCAATCATTCAATCATACTGTAGACCTTAAAACAACATCACAATAATTACTTCTACTTTGGATTCGTGGTCCTGAAACTACTGTTTTGATTTGACCCTAAAACGGGCTGTTACATCATCACTAAACCATTTCAACATTAGCTATTAAGCCCAAAAATGCCAAAATGTCATCAATCATAAAACCACTTTTACAAGCCAAACATAGTGGTCATATCATCAAGCACAAAACACCTATACATGTCATTATAATTATGACTAAAGCATAAAAATCTATCGATAAAGTCAATGGATAATGTGATGGATCTCCAACTAGCTTCTAACCCTATCGAGCTTTCGATAATATGTAAGGTAAAGGAAAATAACTATGTAAGCAACGTATGCTTAGTAAGATCATATAAACTTAAACATAGCATTCCATTTCAATAATGAACATTATAGGTTAAATATAAACCTATACCAATGCCTCAATATTTATCAAACTATAATCATTAACTCACAATGGAATAAGTCTATCAACACCATATATATATTTATCATTCTAGCATAGTATGATTTCATAAGACTTTGAACCCTTCCATTTACTTACTTTAGCTTAAATAACAACATCAATTCATTAATTAGCATAATTGTTCATGAACTAGGTATATTCATCCATAACATATGTAAACTTCACACATGCATGTACATCTTTTAACTCATCATTCCCTTTTGTTTCATCATATTTCATTTTAACTATGAACTTACCAATTTCATTACCTTTTTATACTCATTTCATTTCCTTTTCATACCCATTTCCTTTGTATAATACAATACATAACATAAAATCAACCATGACTACGGGCTAGACATAGCCCTTTTGAAATCAACCACATGATAAACCATTTTATAAGAAATTACATACTTTTAATTTATACCACCTTTTCATGAATATAAGCATATTTCCAATTGAACACTTACTGTTTCAATGTATTGCATTAAGACTAAGCATGATATAATCCAATCATAAGCTTAGCACAAGCTTAAGCATCATCCACAACTCATGTTAGAGCATTAGCTTATAAATCAATTGAAATAACATAAGGTAAGTCATATACATGAACAACATCATTTAAAATCTTCAATTTCATAAGCGTAAACATACTTTCATTGAACATTACCTTTTTATTCCTTTTCATAAATTCATGACATAAGTCATTTAAATACTTACCGTTCCTTCCCTTTTTATGCCCGTTGAACCTCTTAGAATAATAACGAATACGTCAGAAAGCTCACACAAAGTGTGCTAAACATATAGTCATAGCTCACACGATCTATAGAATGGGCCTGCTCACACAAGTTGTCGGTCGAAATGTAAACTACACGATGCGCTCACACAAACTGTCGAGTCTCCGTAACTAATGTCGAACCTTAGCCATCGGTAAGACATTCAAGACCAGCACTTGAAACATGGTAACCTGGGTCTGCTCACACAAGCTGTCGGTCGAAATGTAGCTACATAATGTTGCTTACACAAGCTGTCAAATATCCGCAACACATGCCAGAACTCAGCCACCGGTAGGACATTCAAACCAACACCCGAAACATGGTAACCCTAATGACATGTCATTTGTATCCTATATACTCCTAAGGTTCAAACGAAGCTCGATAGTCGTCGTACATCGTTGAATTTCCATCGTCTCTTTACTTGATAAATTGTATAATAACATATATATATTAACTCAATCACAATAGAACCACATACTAACTCACCATAGAACCACATACTAACATTCAATTAATCAGAATTATATAGAATATAGTTCATACGAACTTACCTGGCTAACTTACAGAAATAACAAGTATAGGGGCATTTTGGTAATTTTTTATTCTCCTCAATTTTCCACTCGATCTTGATCTAAATTAGTAATTGTATTCAATCTATTAATTTAGACAGTAAAACAATTTATTTTATGCAATTTAGTCATTTTTGACATTTTTACAAAATTGCCCCTAAAATTTTACTTTTATTCAATTTAGTCCCTAAGCCTAAAACATGCAAATTAACTATTTTTAATGCGAATTCACATCATCTGAATATTCATTGCACACAAAAAAACTCACATGTGTAATAATTTCATATCAAATCCTTGTATTTTTACTATTTCAATAATTTAGTCCCTAATCGAAAAATTTATCAAAATTACTTAAGAAAATACTTTTAAATATCAACCAATATATCAAATTCATCATTTAATAACTAAAACAACATATATTCATCAATATAAACATTCACAATCTTTAACAATTTCAAAATTGAAGGTAGGGACTAGTTGGACCTAGTTGCAACTATCTCAAAAACATAAAAATTATTAAAAACGGACTTACATACATCTACAAAGAGAAATCCGAAGCTTCAAAGCCTCCCATGGAGTTTTTATTCTTTCAATTTTGGCGAAGAAAACATGGAAATGATGATAAAACATTTTGGTTTTATTTTATTTAATTTAATTGTCAAATTACCATTTTACCCTTAAAAACTCGACCAAATTTCACCAAATGCCAAGCCACGTTCATCCACTATCCTCTAAATCTGTAGAATTACTAATTTAGGCCCTCATTTCATGCTTTTATATCCATTAGATACAAATAATGCTATTGCCATTAAATTTTACATCTTTTACGATTTAGTCCTTTTTAATTAATTAACTATCGAAACATTAAAATTTTTCAATGAAACTTTAATACCACCTTAATGACACTCTGTAAATATTTATAAAAATATTTATGGCTTGATTTATAGAAATGAGGTCCCGATACCTCATTTCCTAAAACCACTTAACCTTAGGGTCTTACTACTTGAACTTAATAAATCGCTTATATAAGTTAAATTATCAAATCAAAAACCTTTTTAAAATCACATTTGAATAATAATATTTATGAACTTACTCGTCAGGTTTGGTGGCCCCAAAACTACTATTTCAGACACCACTAAAAAATGGGCTATTACAACACCGTTCACATAACAAACGCTAAATATCTACAATGGTTAAAGAGGGTGGGTTAAATAAGAGGATGCTATAACACATTCACATCCATATTCTAACCAAGCGACAATAACATATTCACACATCATTAAATCATAACCAGCATATACTCTTACGTATAACTACACTTAACTTATATACAAATAATTCATTTTACAATAATTCGTCAAGACTAACAATGTATACATGCTTTGATAACTCACAAGTCTAGCTGATATATTCACATACATTCATAAGTTAAATGAAAATGACCAAAACCACAATTACATACGCAATTTACTATGAGAACATACTAACATTTTGGTTTGGACAATGGCTGGAAGTATTTCTGTTTGATTTTTCGGTTGCTTAAATTTCGTTTAAACCATGATTTGTGCTTACATATACCCGAAACAACATCCAGGAATTGAAGTGAAGGAAAAAAATTCGGAAACAAAGAAACCAGAAACCGGCTTCGTTTGCTCCTCAATAACTGGTATGAAAAAATCTTGATATTTTCATTTCTTGCCAAAGGCTATAAGTCATTGAAAATTTTTTTTGGCTCAGATTCATAGCCAACCCATAATTTGATATTATGGTTTCGACGAGATTCAACACTTCCTCTTCTCTTATTGATCGGAAAGAGGCAACCCGAGACTCAATCAAAAGCTCCGATGTGCAAATTTTTTGTAGATTTCTCCAATACTTTTCATATGGTGAAAAGACAATATCAGTGCATTCATAAGTTATAATCTTGGCAGCAACAAGTAAAGGTCTAGAAGCAAAGACAATATAATGTGTTTTCATAATCTCTTCAGCCATTTCTACAGAAAAAATAACCACAGTTGAAATTTGACCGAGTTGCAAGTGCATGACGGCGCCATATTTCGTAGCCAAGTCATGCATGGTGCAATGGGGTAGAGCAAGACCGGTGAGCTGGTACAGATTTCCAATCAAAGGTGATTTTCGTGGCCCTAGAACCAACCTTTGAGTTAAACTCCTAGCTTTAGATTTCCTCACGCTTCGAATTGTCATTAACAAAACAAAAAAAAAGCTAATGAATATATGGAATAAGGGTATTCCGAACCCCATTAGCACAAAGAAAAGGAGCTTGCAAAAACAGAAAAGAAAAAGAACGAAAACAAAAGAAAACACTGATGAGAAGCATCACCTCAAAATGTTATAATATATATCTTTGACTCAACTTTTAGGACCATCCAAATTGTAAATTTTGAATCTCGTATTATTTTGGTTATCTATTTTTTTTAACACCAATGACGTCTTTTTTCTTAAAATTGGTCTAAATAAAATGATTGTATATGAAAATATCCGGTATAAAATTTTGTATGAAATTTACCTATTTTTTACAGAGTATGCTGGTGCCGGCCATTTGATTGTCAGCATTGCTCTCTATCATTCTATAATCATTGTCTCATGATTATACGATCCATAAAGAATAATTTTTTTTTTTGTGTTGGTATTGGGTTCACCGGTACCTATATGTATTTTTTTTTTCAAATACACTTAAAATATACAAATATTTCAAGATTAAAAAAAGAAAAAATAATAATATTTTAATAGGTGCTGGCGTTTTCGTTGTCGACTCCAGTTCATTTTTGTACAATATTTTGCACTTGGATCATTTTGATAAATAAATTTATTTGGGTCAATTATGAAAGAAGCCCATGATGGTTCCTAATGACATTATTTTGGTTCTCTTTTTTCTTTTCTAAACATTAATCTCATTATAAGTTCTTATTATATCTGCTCTTTTTTTATATAAAGCTTAAAAGTACCCATAGTCCCTCCCCAACACTTAAATAGGAGAATTATACACTTCAGCGCATTCAAACCCACGTTCTCCTGCACTGACAACAATACCGATGTCAATCGAGCTAATAGTCAACCAACAAAAAAATATTAGTAGGGTAAAAAAATGAAAGATTAAAATAAAAAAAGATTGAAACTCAAATAATACATAAAAAAATGTCAAATTTTAGCTTGTTTACTCCTTTCAAAAGTTCTAAATTTTTCTCAATATTAAAATTTTAAATTTCAAAAAAAATCAAAATCAATTAAATAAATTCTTGAAAATTTTTATCTCTTAGGCTCCGTTTGTTTGCAGGAAAACATTTTTCGGAAAATGTTTTCCTATATTTCCAGTGTTTGTTTGACTGAAAACATTTTCCATTTGGAAAATGTTTCCAAGGCACGGGTAAAATGCTTTACTTTTTTGGGAAAATGTCTTACGGATTTCATTTCTACAAGACATTTTCCGATTCCTCCTTCATCCAGGTAAAAGTCTTCTTCTTCCCTTCTTCATTCATTTTCTTTTTTTTATTCTTCATCTTCTATTCCATCGCTATATTCTCTTCTCAGGCTGTTGTTTCATTTTGATTACTACGTGATAAGTTTTATATTTATGATTGATCGTACCTATCGAACAGTAGTATAGTTTATAGCAAGACCAGATGTCGAACCCATAGGAACTAAAAGTACTAGTTGTAACCTTCTTTTTATTATCTAGTCTAAAAATAAAGGGGATTTGTTTTATCTAAACTAATTAATTAAACTAAGAGTGCACAGAAAGTAAATTGGGGAAAAACTTATGGGAAAACTGATTGATTTAGACAATACCCAAGGAAGAATCCACCAAGACTTCACTTGTTATTCGACTTTGAACTAGACGATCTATTCACTTGATTTGATCCATAGAAATCCTTAATTTATATTATTATCTCTTTCGAGACTAACAACGCCTAACCCTAGGTTGATTAATTGAAATCTCTTTCTAATTAAAACCCCTAGTGTTGCATTAACTCGATCTATGGATTCCCTTATTAGGTTTCACCCTAATCCGGAAAAATTATGTCGCCTTATGTCTAGGGGTGCAATCAACTCTGTTTAATTATGCTAGATCTACTCTTAGACTGGGACTTTTGCTCCTGTGAATAAGCACATCAATACTTGAATCAATATCCTAGAATATTAAAACAAGAATTAAGAACAAATCAAGTATTTATCATATAGTTCAGAAAATATTAACAAGATCCATCTTAGGTTTCATCCCCCTCAGGTATTTAGGGGATTTAGTTCATAATTGTAAAAGAAAACATCTCAAAAGAATAGTAATAGCAAAACATAAAGAAAACCCAAAAACCCCTGAAAGAAATTGAAGGGAAATCTTCAGTCTTGAAGGAAAATCTGGCTTCTGAGATGGATCAATCGGCTTTTTTCGAGTCAATCCTTGCTTCCTACTTTGTGTGTCCTTTTTAATCCTCCTCTAGGGTGTTTAAATAGGCTTTAGAATGCTTCAAAAAACTCAAAATTGCCCTTTTCCAAATAGAATTAGACTTGGGCTCGACAGGGACACGGTCGTGTGCCACGCCCGTGTGCAAGTGCTTCAAACCGTGTTGAAGACTGTTAAATAGACACGGGTGTGTGGTCTACCTGTGTGAGGAATTCCAGGCCATGTTGATTTTCCACGTTGACCCATTTTCTCTATTTTTGGCCCGTTTCTCGCTCTTTTTACTTTCCTATGCTCACCTAGGTATAAGATATGAAATTAAAGGATTAGGAGCATCAAATTCCACAAATCTAATGATAATTCATCCAAAAATGTGCTAAGCATGGGATAAAAATATGTATAAATTACGACTTATCAAATACCCCCACACTTAAGCGTTTGCTTGTCCTCAAGAAAAACCCTCAATTCACTATTAAGAAATCATCTTTCTCAACTTATAATTCCTATCAATAATATCTCAAAATAATCCATAAGTAATCATACATTGAGAATTCAACTAGAAGAACATTAAAGTTTCAAACATTCCAAGTTGAGCATTTTATCACGAAAAACATAGGTGTCTCCCCTCATCTAAGTAATCACCTTTGATTCAAAATATCACAGAGTTCAACATCCTCACTAAAGATTCACTCAAATCACTCAAGGTGTTTAAGGACAACAAATTTAGCACTTAGCAGTCAATATGAAAAGTTATTACCATAGGCTTGCGTGAAAATCAAATCTCCACCACTATATATGGAGATGATACATTAATCAAAAGGTCTTTAGAGGGTTGTAACGTGGCTTTGGTTAGGGGGTGTGGTCACAAGCTGAAAGAGAAGGTTAGAATCGAGATTGAATTGAAAAATTACTTAACTAGAAAAATACTAAAACTGAGACATTACGTTCCTAATTAGAAAACCTAGAATTGAGCTTTTCTTCATGGATAACATCGTTTTAACCCAAGTATTACATAATTTCGTAATATGCTAGATGACAAATCTCAATTACATCAACTTTTTTTTTAAGAACAAATCAAGTAACATAGAACTTTGCTAACTATCAAAAATAAAACATAGCTAAGCAATTTATTCAAATCAAATCTCGACAAAAATAAGGATCAAATTAATTTAGGGGATTTCAACAATAATGGGCTATGGTTTAATATTGGGGGTAAATCAATGAATGGCTTGTTAGGCTCAAGGGGGTTCACTAAGGGTTAATTATGAAGGTAGACTTTTATGGAGTGAGTGGGTTAAACCTAAGTGCCTTTATCATCTTGACATATCAAATCAATGGTGTGGTCTTGACATGCATAATTGAAGCAAGTTTTAGAATAATAAATCAATATTGACTTACTCATAGCAACAATAAAAGTAAGCATGAAAGAAATAATATATGCCATAAAGGCTCAAGATCTCACAAAAATTATGGCTTTTTGATGTTAACCCTGTGAATTTCAACTCCAAGATAATACCTAAACTCGGGGAAATAACTTAAAAATTTTAATACTCAAAAATCAACTTATCATGCTTGATTCTCTAATTACTTAAATTTTAAACCATCAATGCATAAATACCTATGTTTTAATTCAAGACATATCAATAAGAATCATAAATTAATCAAAATTCATTCTAATAGTGATATGAGTGAATCACATGAGAATAAGACAAAATTCAGGGATTTTTCTGATAGTGATATAAATAACCCCACACTTAAGATGTACATTGTCCTTAATGTACAAAGATAGATTTATTGGAAAATATAGATATAAGATCATAAGGTAGGGAGAGAAGTGAAACTTCCTGAATGTTAAATGGAATCATTGAATTGGAGTTATGAAAAGTAATCGGCTAAGGTAAGGGTGAGATTGGAGGAGGATACTCGGGTGGTGGTAGAGGCTGGGTTCCACAGCCACAGTGTCCAGCGAAGAAGTTATCGTGGTGGTCAGGCAAGACATGCCAGTCGTGGAGGACTTTTTCCAGTGGAGTTGCAAATTCCTAAGTAATAGTGAGCTTTGGAGCTCTTTATAACTGCGATAGATTCAATAACTCTTTAGGAAATATAGAGAAGCATGATTACTCATAAAGAAATGGCTGAAAACATAAATTACTTGATATAAATTGTAAAACCTAAAGATGAAATAAAAATAGTCTTGAAGAGAAATAAAATTAAAAGTAATTTAAAAAGATAAATAATAATAAATAAAATGTCTTTAAGAAAAGGGAAGAAGAAAGGAGAGCTAGGGGTGGCCGATTGGTAGGGGAGAGAGATTGCGGTGGCTAGGGTTAGGGTATTGGGGAAGGGGATGATGTAAAGTTTGGGTTTATATAGATATCTATGATTGATCGTACTTAAAAACTAACTATTATCACGATAAAGGCAAGCGTACCTATCGAACAGTAGTATAGTTTATAGCAAGACCAGATGTCGAACCTACAGGAACTAAAAGTACTAGTAGTAACCTTCTTTTTATTATCTAGCCTAAAAATAAAGGGGATTTGTTTTATCTAAACTAATTAATTAAACTAAGAATGCACAGAAAGTAAATTGGGGAAAAACTTATGGGAAAACTGATTGATTTAGACAATACCCAAGGAAGAATTCACCTAGACTTCACTTATTATTCGACTCTGAACTAGACGATCTGTTCATTTAACTTAATCCGTAGAAATCCCTAATTTATATTATTATCTCTCTCGAGACTAACAACGTCTAACCCTAGGTTGATTAATTAAAATCTCTTTCTAATTAAAACCCCTAGTGTTGCATTAACTCGATCTATGGATTCCCTTATTAGGTTTCACCCTAATCTGACAAAATTATGTCACCCTATGTCTAGGGTGCAATCAACTCCGTTTAATTATGCTAGATCTACTCTTAGACAGGGACTTTTGCTCCTCTGAATAAGCACATCAATACTTGAATCAATATCCTGGAATATTAAAACAAGAATTAAGAACACATAATTAAGAACAAATCAAGTATTTATCATATAGTTCAAAAAATATTAACAAGATCCATCTTAGGTTTCATCACCCTTAGGTATTTAGGGGATTTAGTTCATAATTGTAAAAGAAAACATCTCAAAAGAATAGTAATAGCAAAACATAAAGAAAACCCAAAAACCCTGAAGAAAATTGAAGGATAATCTTCAGTCTTGAAGGAAAATCTGGCTTTTGAGATGGATCAATCAGCTTTCTTCGAGTCAATACTTGCTTCCTGCTCTGTGTGTTCTTTTTAATCCTCCTCTATGGTGTTGAAATAGGCTTTAGAATGCTTCAAAAAACTCAAAATTACCCTTTTTTCGAATAGAATTAGACTTGGGCTCGACAGGGACACGCTCGTGTGCCACACCCGTGTGCAAGTGCTTCAAACCGTGTTGAAGACTGTTAAATAGAGACAGGCGTGTGGTCTACTCGTGTGAAGAAGTCCAGGCCGTGTTGATTTTCCATGTTGACCCATTTTCTCTGTTTTTGGCCCGTTTCTCGCTCTTTTTACTTTCCTATGCTCATCTAGGTATAAGATGTGAAATTAAAGGATTAGGAGCATCAAATTCCACAAATCCAAATGATAATTCATCTAAAAATGTGCTAAGCATGGGATAAAAATATGTATAAATTATGACTTATCATATTTCTTCTCTTTCTCTCTTTCTCAGGAAAATCTCGTTCTTCTTCGCTGGGTCTTGGCTAAGGTATGGGATAAAGCTCTTTTTTTTTCTTTGTTTCTTTATGCCTGAAATTTTTACCGATTTTATGCATGAAATTTTATGCCTTTTTTTTATTTTTAATTTTATGCCTGAAATTTCTCATTATTCTTCCCTCAACTCTTTGCTTTTGAGACAACCATCAATACACAAAATCATGGAACTCTATCCAGGTTTGAGAACCCAACACTTTATAATAAAAAAAAAACATAATAATAAAAGAAATACCAACGCCTATCTCCTTGTTTCTTGCTTTTTTCACTGATTGCATTACACTATTCGTTGTCTTAAAGTAACGGGATTTTCCTTTCATTTCTTCTGATAACTAGGTTTTCTTTTTTTTTTTTTGTTTTCATTGATCTTTTTTATGCAATTCTTTTCTTTTAGTTCTTTCAATTATAGGGCTTATCTTCTTTTTACTTGTGAATATCTGGGCTTTTCTTTGGTAAGCTTAACTTGTTTTGATTATTGGTTTTTAATTACCCTTTCTCTTGATCCCTTTTTTTGTTCTTCTTTCACTGCTTTCATTACATCATCTCATTGTCTACAAATTATTTAGCTTTCTTCGGATTTCTGGGTTTTCATTATTTTGTTTAGTTGATATTTTCATGGTCTTCTTCTCTTCTTTTAGCTCTTTCCATACAGGGTTCAACAGTTTTTTTACTTGTTCTTTGAATATATGAGCTTTTCTTTGGTCAGCTTGACTTGATTTCATTATTGGATTCTGAATATTGCTTCCTTTGATATTTCAAGTACTCTGTTTTGGCTATGATACAGTTGTTTTCTCAAAAAAAAAGTTAATTGGCAGTGTATATTATATTGTTTATTGGTATACTCAATGTGAATTATCATAGGTTTTAGTACAAACAGTTATTACTTGAAAGTGAGATCTTTCCTTGTTTAATTGCTATTGGAAATTCTGATGTAAGACTAAATTGAAGATAAAACATTGCTCAATGCTTTTAAATCTGGCATATGTTCCCAATCTAAGACATTGAACCAGTTGCAGGAGTTATACACATCTAATCATGATCACACACCCAAGGTTTCGTTCTTCATGTTACCTGTTTAATTATACTTTCCTTTCAAGACTACTTCTAACATATTATTGTTAATCTTTTCATGGCTATATGCTCATATCTCACGTTTATTTCTTTCCTATTAAAATAGTCTATAAAACCCTACACAATAACTAAAAAGAGGGAGAAATGGACTGAGGAAGTGCATTAGAGGTTTCTTGAAGCTTTAAGGTTTTATGGTCGTGGCTGGTGCCAAATAGAAGGTAAGTGCACAATGAGTTGAACTGATTTACTTATCTTTGCCATGTTTACTATGGTTTGAACAATTTAGAAAATTAAGCATATCCATGTTGGCACTTGGCACTCACCCTTTAGCCCAAATAACATAGTTTTAGATAATTGAGATTATTATGTTCTTTTTGGTAATTAGACATGGTTTTTTTATCTGGTAGGCACAAGGAAAAATGGAGTTCCATATTCCTTTTTCTTCTAAAATTATACTTGTGCTATTACTGCTTTCAACCTTCTTTGCTAAAATGCAATACCAAACATTGATATTGTATTATACTAGGACTTTGACTGTCCAACTAGCCTTTTGTTTACAATGATTGGACAGCCAGACAAGGTTGATGGTGTTAACAAAAAGCAAAAACATGAGTATCAATTTATGAAATCTCAAATAACCAATGTGGACACCATAATTGAAGCAATGTTTTATTTTGGCTTCCTGATGAACTTGACCTCCCTTCACCCTCATGATTCAATGGTTGCAATTTCCCTTTGGCTTAAAAGAAGCCAAGCTAGTTCTTGCAATTTGCATTTTATCGCAGATCTTATTAGATGTACAATTTGCATTTGCATTCAATGGAGTTTTATGTTTCAAAGTGTACAAATTTCAAGAATCCCATCAGTTTTGTCTCTAAAATGTTTGTAATTTCTCATTTTTGATTGATCTGCTCTCAATCTTTTATACTATTTGGATAAATTTTGAGTTTTAGTTAAACTGTTTAAGGCCATTTATTTCTGATTATGGTGTTTTTAAGTAGTATAATTTTGTTTATATATATATATATATATATATATATATATGGTAATCAAGTTAACTTAGGGCTCTTTTTTCTTTAAGGCCATTTATGTTTTTGTTTAAGGCCATTGATCTGCTCTATGTTGACTTGGCGCTCTTTTTTCTTTGGCAATCAAGTTAAAGAAGTATTAATAAACCAGAAACGACAAAATGTTACTATTGGATTAAGAACTATAATATAAGGCCTATATAGAGAAGAAGAATATGCCTACTTTGCAACTGCTCAAATTGTATTATAGTTAGTTGAGTAAAGAAATTACCACATAACTTCAGAAAGGTGAAGACTGTAGCAGCAACAAAGAAGACCATTGAAATTGCAACCCAAAAGTGCTACAAATTGAAATAAGAGCTAATAAACAGTTAATTCTATAAAAATACTTCCCAATAACAGTAAATATTTTATTACAAGAACCAAGTTTCTCAAAGGCTAGAACACCGAAAACATTCCTATACATTCTTAAATAAACACTTACCTTCTATTGCACCGAATTGAGCTATTAATATTATTTTTGTTTAATTACCCTTTTTTGTATGAAAAGCACTAAAAAATGTTGGAAGAATAAGGGATTAGTTCAAAAATATGGTACTTTATGAGCTTAACTAGAAACAGAGAGTAATTTAAGGGATTGATTAGACAAAGTACTTTAAGAGCTTAACCGAATACAATATATGATAAGGGTTTATATAGGATATTTAGAAAAGAACAAGGGCCCTTTTTAGCATTTTAGCCTTTCTCAAAATGCTCAAGATGCTTTAATTCTTTCTATATCAAAATAACATAGAATCTCCATAAATCAAAGGAACCATATGTCTTAATTCTTTCTTTGTCAATATGAGAAAAATAATAACAGCAAAGGCACTAAAGTATTGCAAGCTCCAATCTTTTACTAGTTCATATACTCATGAGGAGCCTTCTATAATTTTTTTTATAATTTTAAATTTTCTATAATACTTTTTTAATAAATTTTGTTTATGATTTTTAAAAATAAATTTTAAATTTTAAAATGGCTTAATTAATTTTGTTCTATTGGGTACTATAGTTTGTGATGAATATGTCTTGAATTATGCCTTTTTTGTTATTATTTAAGTTGGGGTTGGTTAGTTAACTCCATTCCCTTTAGTCATGGTAACTTTAGTCATATATGTGATATTATGAAAAGTTTGCATCTTTTTTGTAGTGATCAAATATTTGTGTGGCATTATTTTTGTGTAGATGGATCGTAATCAAGATCAAAATGCAATTGTCGGAGTCGTGGCTTCAGTTTTAGCTTTTGGGGCACTCTGGATTAAAAAATTAAAAACTAGGAAGGAAATTGCTTCTCACCCTCATGTGAATCGAGATTATGAAAGAGAAAATTATATTAATAGTATTTTGTAGTGGTAACCAGCATTGTATTGATGTGATAAGGATGAGACCGATAGCCTTTTTTTAATTTGTGTGATATTCTTAGTAGGAATAATTTGTTACAATTAACTAAATCGGTGAATAATAGGGAGAAAGTAGTTATATTTTTACATATAATTGGTCATAATGTAAGGTTTCGTGTGATTGGATCTAGAGATTATAGATCAATTGAGACAATTCACCGTTACTTTAGGGTTGCATTGAGAGCTATTTTGAAATTGTATAAGCTAGTTATTAGATTAGCTAATGAGTTAACTCCTAGTGAAATCAAAAACAATCCAAGGTTTTATCCTTATTTTAAAGATTGTATTGGAGCATTAGATGGAACTCATGTTCGTGCATCCGTTCCACTTAGCATTCAAGGAAGATTCCGTAGCCGTAAAGGGGGGACGACACAAAATGTATTGACTGTCATTACGTTTGATTTGAAATTTTCCTATGTTATAGCTGGTTGGGAAGGTAGTGCACATGATTCTTGTATTTTAAGTGATGCACTTTCACGCCCAAGAGGATTAAGAATTCCGGAAGGTAAGAGTTATAAATCATTAAATACCAAATATTTCTAGTAAGCTCATAATTTATTAGTAATAATTATGTTTTGTAAAATTGTAGGTAAATATTATCTTGCTGATGCTGGATATGGCACCCGAAATGGATATATTACCCCATATCGTGGTGTCCGATATCATTTAAAAGAGTTTAGTGCTCAGGGGCCTGAAAATGCAAAAGAACTCTTTAATCTCTGTCATTCATCATTGCGAATCACTATTGAACGTGTTTTTCAAATTTTGAAGAAACGGTTTCGTGTATTAGATGTTGAACCATTTTGGAATTTTCAAACTCAAGTAGATATAGTTTTGGCTTGTTGTATCACTCATAATCATATAATGGGAGTTGATCCTAGTGATTTACTTAATCAAGGATTATACGAGGAGCCTGAATCTGATTTGATAATACCAACTCTTACGGAGCGAGAAGAAAGAAAAGAAGCAAGAGAATGGTCTGCTAAGAGAGATGAAATTGCACAAACTATGTGGACTGATTATATGGCTAGAAATATTAGGTAGGTTTAGGACTTAGGGTTATTATTTTTATGTTATGTATGTTTTAGTATTAAAATTGTTTTTTTTTTTTTGTTAATGGTGGTTGGATAATGATATTGAAATTTTAGTTTGTTGGATTTTGAAATTATTATGTCTTGAATTTGTTAGATATTGAATTTATTTTGTTTAAGCTTGTTGGATATTGAAATGATTAACAATGAAAATTATTAATGTAGAATGGGTAAGGGCAACAAAGAAGGGACCTCCAAGCAATTCAGGTGGACAAAACAGATGGAACATCTTTTTCTTGAAATTCTAGTAGAGGAGGCCGAGAAAGGAAATAAGTCTTCTAACACTTTCAAAGCAGTTTCTATTAATCGAGTTGCCAAAGCTATTTCTGAAAGATTTCAAGTCCAATACGATGCGAAGCATGTGGAAAATCATTTGAGGACTGTAAAAAATCAATGGCAGATTATATGTACAATTCGGGGTGAAAGTGGTTTTGGATGGGATGATAACATGAAAATGATCACATGTGATAGAGCGACATATGATGCAGCAGTGATGGTAATATATGCATATATATGTTAAGTATATTTCAATTATTTTTTACTTGTTATTCTAATTGTGTATAATATCTAACAGGCACACAAGAAGTATGAACCATTTTTGAATAAAAGCATTGATCATTATGATGAAATGGCTTTGGTTGTTGGCAAAGATATGGCAACAGGGAGTTTTACCAGAACATTTGCTGACATAGATTTGGATGATGGTAGCCAAGATTCAGTGCCTATAGACTGCGACAATGAAGAGACTAAAGAGGTAAGAACAAAAATATCTTCATCTGGCACATCCAAACGTAAAAGAAAAAATGCTCAAGAAAGTGTCGTTGATGAACAAATTAAATTTGTGGGTGAACAACTTGGCAAAATTGCTAATGCTTTGGAACAATTTACTGCGGATAAGACACCACATCTTTACGAAGAAGTGATGTCGATGGAGGTAGAAGGATTTGATGATGACTTCCTGTGTTCTGTGTTTGATTATCTAGTGAGTCATGAATCCGAGACCAAAGATTTTTTAGTTAAAAGTAAGAAGCATAGAAAAATTTGACTTCAAAAATTTTCTCAAGGTTGAAGATATTGATACTTTTAATGTGGTGTAATATTAGTTATGCACTTGGACAATGTTGTTATCATGTGGTGTACTAAAATTATGCATTTGGATAATATTATTAATTTCTAATATTAATTGTGGTTTGAAAGCTAATTTATAATTATTCAATCCTTGTTTAATTTTTTATAACACAATTAGAAATAATTTATTTGACTTTGGTTATTTTTGATTTATTATCTATTTAATTTGATTTATTTATAAATAAATCATTGCAATATATGTAAAAACAATTTAAAATATAAATTTATTAATATATATATAAATTTATTAGTATATGTAAAAACAAATTTTCCGGAAAATATTTTCAGGAAATCTGTCAAACAACAAAAAATATTTTAAATAGATTCATCCAAACACCAGAAAAGTAAATCATTTCCAGAAAAGTAAATCATTTTCCAGAAATCATTTTCCAGAAAATATTTTACTGGCAAACAAACGGAGCCTTATAGTGTCAGTTGATTTATTACTATAATATTGAAATACATTAAATTAATTAATTTAATCTCCATATAAAATATAAAATTTTATTTTCTACTTTTAAATTAAATCAACTCTTATAACTCATATTTAATAATTGTTAATAAAATCTAATTTTTTTTATTATATGATTTTAAATTCATGCTAAGCTAAAAGCAAAGCAAAAATATATTGTAATTAAAAAAAATTGATTTGGTTAGGAATATAAAGATAAAATTAATTAAATTTTTAATCAAAAGGGAATTTTGCTTTATTTTTAATGGAGGATTTAAGATAATATAATAATAATAGATTCAGCTTCATAGACAATTATTAAAGATGAGTTATTTGAGTTATTTTGATATGGAAATATAAAATAAATTTTAGAAGGGATTAAATTAATTAATTTAATTAGCTCTGATATTATTATAACAAATTGATTGACAATATCAATAGATAAAAAGTTTCAATAATTTATTTAAAGGATAAATCTCAAAATTATGCATGAACTTTGATTTGGTGCAATTATATACATGAAACTCTAATTGTGGTTGAAATGTATACTAAAAACTTTAATTTTGATTTAATAATGCACATTTAAAGAAATAAATACATCAATTTATTTTTATATTGGATAAATATAATTAATTATGTAAACATAAAATGATGTTATACCAATAATTATGTTAATGATTTATAAGAATTGGATCAAATTAAAATTTCATATATAAAATTACACAAAATTAAAGTTCATATATACAATTGCACATCAAACTATAGTTCATATATAATTTTGGGATTTATCCTTTTATTTAATTCATTTTGATGATTTGAAATTTAAGATTTTAATATTAAAAAAATTATAACTTCTGAAAAAGGATAAGCATATACAATTTAACAAATTTTTAATGTATTATTTTAGTTTCTGTTGCTTTTCACTTCAATCTTTAATGTTTTTCTTTTACCTCTATCAATATTTAAAAAAAAAAGATTTTTTTTAAAAATTTGAATGAATAAAATCAAAGTATAAACATAATTTAAATTATACAATTAAATAAAAACATTCTAAAATTTAAATAACAAAATTACAAAATTTCATTTTGATAACGTTGCGTGACTAAGTGGAAAGTTAATCCCAATTTGCTCTAATTTTGCTAACCACCTGTTTCATAACTTTTCCTTTTTGTCAATTTGAGATTGACTACTAGCACCATGGGATAAAAAGAACATTTACATTCAACTTTTGATTGATTACCTCTCTCTGCCACCACTTTCTCGATCAACGAAAACTGCCGTTGTCAGTCCAGTGCCTTCAATTATTTGCGACTCTCTTTCTTAATAATGTGGGTAGGGATTGAAATCAATGATCTTCAGAACTATGGTTTCTTAATAATGTTGGTAGGCATCATAATAAATGATCTTCAGAACTACATGGTTTCTTAATAACGTGGGCAGGCATCGTAATCAATGATCTTTATAACTGCGTGGTTCCTATTAGAGATATCATTCGGTTAGGTCTAATTAAAATTTTAAGTTCGTTTTTTAGATTTATGTTGAATTTAAAAAAAGTCTAAAATTTTATCTAAATTCGGTTTAGATAAAAATATTAAAATTTAAGTTCAGTTTGGTCCACTTGTATTAATTTTTTATATATATATTTTAAAAGTATAATACATCAAAAATACTAAAAATCTTAAAATAAATATTTCTCAACAAATTGAAAATAAATTTTTAAAAATATATATATACTTAAACAACACTAAGATAGGTGCAACTTAACAAACAAATAGCTCTAAAATAGTAACAAAATTAATAATAAAATAAGAGTTATACAATATCAAAATAATAACAACAAAATAGTAGTAACATATTGTGAAATTATAGCAAAATAGTGAAAAAAACAATAAGAAAATAGTAACAAAATAATAAAAAAAACAACAATAAAATAATAAAAAAATATTTTTGCTCAAACTCATTTTTCGGGCCTATATTTTTACTTAAACCCTCCAACTTTTCGGACAGGACTTCGGGCCGAGCAGCCTCGCCCATGGACAATTCTAGTCTCCATGCTTCCTTGTCCGGTTTAAATTTAAGGATAAATTCCATAAATATCCATCCAACTATTAATTTTTTTTATTAAGTTATCTCCAACTTTTAAAATTTATAAAATAATCATTCAACTTATCATTTTATTTTCTTTTAGTCCAAAATCAGTAAATCACTAACGACACAGTGACGTGGCTGTTAAGTATATGACATGGAATTTTAAATATAAAATAAAAATATAAGTAATTTCTTTGTCATTTATTGGGCTTTTTTACACCAATAATGTGAAAAAAATTTATTTACTAAAATAGGCACATTACAAATTATTTACAAAAATAGAAAAATTTAACAATGCCCAGCCGGTGTCGCCAAAATGTTAGGTAACACTCCCCAAATTCCCGCCAATCATTCAGCCTTTATTACATTTAAAAAGAAAATAATTTTTTGTACTACCGGCATGTATTTTGTAAAAATACTCGAAAATAGTGTAAATTTATGAAAATGTGAAATTAATTTTGAATTGGATTGATTCATGCTATTATGCATATGAAACGACTATTTGATTGATGAATTGAATATGATGAATTGTGAAATTGAAATATATTTGAAATTGAATTATTGTTACCCTATTAACTGTTCGGGCAGAGTTAAATATAATGGGCATGCTATAGAATAGATTGAGTAGATGTTGCTTCGATTACGTGTCAATGAGTGCTGGGAACAATTTTTACTTCAGTATATAAGTTCTATTATCTCCAAAGTTTATGCGCCAGATATATTATCTTATGTGTAATACCATATTAGCTTATTTTTTTTTGTATATTACTTACTAAAAATCCAATTAATGATTAACTATTATTACTTGTGTCAAGATTGAAATATCAAAATTAGAAAAGTATAGAGACTTAAAATGATCTAATTGAAGAATATGGATCAAATCTACATATGTAATATAGTATAAGAATAATTAAATTTAACCAAACTGATTTAACTACTACTGTTTGGGTTTCGACTAAAAGTGACCAATTCGAAAAAGTATAGAGACTAATATTTAATCAAATTAAAATACAATGACTAAATCCATAACTTTCACAAAGTATAAGGACTAGGAGCAGAATTTAATCTATGATATGCCTAGACAAATATATCCTCCTTGTGCTTCTAGGAAACGATAATAGAAGCATGGTAAGGAGTAGGAACTAAGACTAGATCATTTTTCCTCCTCACGGACAAGGCAAACTCCTCAGTCATATCTATATCTTCTTCCTTCGGCAACATCCAATCAAAATGGAACAACAGTTGGGCAAGTGGTAGCTCTAGATTTGGCACTGCAAATAATATGCCTGGACATATCCTTCTTCCAGCACCAAATGGAATGAACTCAAAATTTGTTCCCAAGAAATCTACTGAACTGTTGATAAACCTTTCAGGCTCAAAACTTTCAGGCTGAGCCCAATGATTTGGATCTCTCCCAATTGCCCAGGCATTGATAATCACTCTGGTCTTGGAAGGTATCTCAAATCCATTAATCTCACAATTCTTGCTACATTCTCTTGGAAGCAATAAAGGTAAAATAGGGTGCAGTCTTAAGGTTTCTTTTATAACACACTTTAGATATTGAAGTTGATGAATGCCTGTTTCATCCACATTTCCTTTTCCTTGGAATACCTGCCTTACCTCTGCTTGTGCTTTTGTCATAACTCTTGGATTTTTAATCATTTCCGACAATGCCCATTCTACAGTTGATGCAGATGTCTCACTTCCGGCAGTGAAAATATCCTAAAACAAAATTATAAATAACATTATGGCCATAAAATTTTGACAACAATTACCAAATTCCAGTAAAAGATAATGGACTCACTAATATGATGGCTTTGACGTTCTTATCAGTTAAAGGGAATTCGTCATCTTCCTGAAGCCTTAAAAGAAGATCAACCAGATCTTCCCTTTCATCTTTACTTCTGCCTCTTGCTCTACTTTCTTTGTGATCATTAACAATGCTCTGAAGAATCCTATCAGCTTCTGCATGATTCTTTTCAACTCTATACTTCATACCCGAAACAACATCCAGGAATTGAAGTGAAGGAAAAAATTCGGAAACAAAGAAACCAGAAACCAGCTTCGTTTGCTCCGCAGCAACTGATATGAAAGAATCTTGATATTTGCATTTCTTGCCAAAGGCTGCCCTCGCTGTTATGCCATAAGTCATTGAAAAAACTTTCTGGCTCAGATTCACAGCCAACCCGTCATTTGATTTTATGGTTTTGACGAGATTCAACACTTCCTCTTCTCTTATCGATCGGAAGGAGGCGACCCGAGACGCACTCAGAAGCTCCGATGTGCAAATTTTTCGCAGATTTCTCCAATACTTTCCATATGGTGAAAAGACAATATCAATGCATTCATAAGTTATAATCTTGGCCGCAACGAGTAAAGGCCTATAAGCAAAGACAATATCATGTGTTTTCATAATCTCTTCAGCCATTTCTGCAGAAGAAATGACCACAGTTGAAACTTGACCGAGTTGCAGGTGCATGACGGCGCCATATTTCGTAGCCAAGTCACGCAGGGTGCGATGGGGTAGAGTATGACCAGCGAGCTGGTGCAGATTTCCGATCAAAGGTAATTTCCGTGGCCCTGGAATCAACCTTTGAGTTAAACTCCTAGCTTTAGATTTCCTCACGCTTCGAATTGCCATTAACAAAACAAGAAGAAAGCTGATGAATATATGGAATAAGGGTATTCCGAACTCCATTAGCACAAATAAGAGGAGCTTGCAAAAACAAAAAAGAAAAAGAACGAAAACAAAAGAAAACACTGATGAGAAGCATCACCACACAATGTTATGATATATATCTCTGACTCAACTTTTAGAACCATCCAAACTGTAAGTACTACTCCAAAACAGTTGAATTAGATATTTTGAAATTTTTTATTTTTAATAATTTTTTAATCAGACCGATTAAACCAACAAATTGATAATCTAATTAATTCGATCACAAATCTAATTAAAAAAAATATAGTGATTTGTATTAGCAATGCGATTTGCATTATTAGTTAGGATACAAATGTGTTTAGTTGGTTAAATGTTATATTATGATTTATAATGCTACATACTGTTCATTTAATAATTTTATAGTTTCAATTATTATTAATAAATTATAATATAGAATATAATCTCATTCGTACACGTATTTAGATAATGAATATAATCTTAAATTTCAAATAAATTTAGTTTTTCATTATTTTAATTAGTGAGCATATTGTGCAATGCACAAATTTAATTGTATATATCAATTAAAATATTATTTTATAAAAAACGAAAAACACTTAAAAAAAATTATAAAAGAAAGTTATCAATTTAAAAACAATGATATTTTATTATGAGTTTTTTTTTAAAATTTAAAATTTAATATGAAAAATACTATTTTATAAAATAGAAACAAAAGGTTTATAGGATAAATTATTAATGATTAATTAAGTATAAAAATTATAGGGTAATAAATAAAGAAGCAGTTTGGTAGAAAAAAAAATTTAGGATAATAATTAAAGAAGTATTTTGTAACTCAAACAACTAACTTATAATCTAACATTTTCATATATAATCCTGTTTCTTCTTTTATAATGATTAGTTTAATTTTTTCCTAAATAAAATTTAATTCTAATTTAAATTTTTTTAATTTTTCTCTTAACAGTAAAACAAAAGTTTTGGTTAAGGAGAAAATATAAAACAAGAGAAGTTATACCTTCAAATTATAATTATCACAATGATTTATTTAGTAATTTATTAATTATAATTATAAGTATAATGGTTTATTTGAATTTTAAATAAAAAATAAAAATACAAGTAATTTCTGTCATTTTTGGGCTTTTTTTACAAAAAAAAAAATTATTTACCTGAAAAGGCACACTATTAATTATTTACAAAAATAGAAAAATTCAACAATGTATAGTCGGTGTCACTAACATGTCAGGCGGCATTCTCCAAATTCCCCCAATCATTCAACCATCATACATTTAAAAGGAAAATATTTTTTTTGTGTCGTCATTGTGTCAGGTGGCATCGGTATGACTTTTGTAAAAATATCCAAAAAATACGAGTACATTGGGTTTAAAAAATATTTTTTAATGGTATCATCATCGTGTCAAACAACACTACTATTTACCCAGCGGTTGAAGGAAAGTCAAAAGGAAAAAAATGAAATTTAAAAAAAAAGAGCAGAAATTGAAAAGACCTGGGAGCCTGTGATCGTCTGCAATAGGCTGTCAGAAAAAACGTGAACCAATACCACATCAGAAACATGAATTGATACTGCATTAGAAGTTCGTGGTGGCAAAATAGAAGACTCAAAGTATGCTTTGGGGTGAATTTTGTAATTTTTATTTTTTTAGGATGGAATTGTGGAAAGTTTGGCTAGTGAGGGTCATTTAATTTCTTATGCTTTTATATATGTGATAAGTATGATGATATTTATATGACTATGAATGTGTGTTCATGCATATGTATGATAAACCTGTCATATAGTTTAGGGAAGAATGCCATATTTACTTGTCATGCATATGTTGACCATTCATGGTTGAAACCAAACATTAAAAACCTTGCATGTTTTTTAAAATATTGAGTGAGAGAAGGTCCCTAAACAAGACATACGACCTCCATCAATAGTCTCTTGTGATGGCATGACAATTTAACTACCCCACAGTAGGACTGTCATGTGGACCTCACTGAGGAGATTTCTTAAAAGTAAGTAGAATTGTCTTTTAATCTTATGAAAGTTGGATTGACCTCTATGGTAGGTATTATCATGCAATATAACAAGAAGTTCTGTCTTCAAATAGGACAACTAGTCACAGCATGCTACTTTGTAACAACCTGATTTTTAGTGGTGTCGAAAATAGTGGTTTCGAAACCATAGTTCAATTAGTATATTTAAAAGGCCTCTAAGGTCATATTAAATTTTGGTTGAAAAATTTATTTGTTTGGATAGTTTAATAAGTAAAAATGACTGAATTGTAAAAACGGCAAAGGTTGATAGTTAAATTAAAGGGACTAAACAAAAATTTTAACCATGGAAAAGTAGTTAATGAGATTTGATGAGGTTATGTTTAATTAAATTGATTTAATTAGGCTTAATTAAGAAAGTTGAAGTATTTACAAAAATGCCATAAGTAAATATATTAAATTAAACTTAAAATTTAAAGAAAATTCTCATTTCTCTTCATCTTCTTCATGCAAAGAAAGGAAAAGCTAGGGTTTTTCAACCTTAAATTTTAAACTTTGATTTGGTAAGCGTATTGATTCTCATTTTTAGTAATTTTTATGTTTTGAGTTCATATCATTTTGGCCTATCTAAACCAATGACCAATTTTTGAAACTGTTAAATGTTACAAAAGTTTCCATTGATGAATGACACTATTTGTTAAAGTTTATGATGAAATATAGAGCTTTGTTGATAGATTAGGATATTTTAAAAAGTGATTTTTTATGATTTTGATATTTAGGGACTAAATTGATTAAATGACAAATTGTTTGTATTAGAGGTAAAATGATTACAAATAGGGACTGATATGAAATTATAGAATATTTAGGTATCGTGGGTGTTTAAAAAAAAAGATTAAATTGCATGTTTGTACTTTGGTACCCTTGATTGTACTTACGTGCCCCTGTTTGTACTTCAGTACCCTTAATTGCACTTACATGCCCCTGTTTGTACTTCGGTACCCCTGATTACACTCTCGTGCCCCTTCTTGTACTTCAATACACCTGACAGCACTCTTGTGCCCCTGTTTGTACTTTTGTACCCCTGATTGCACTTATATGCCCTTGTTTGTACTTCGGTACCCCTGACTTACATGCCCCTGTTTGTACTTTGGTACCCCTAATTGTACTTTCATGCCCCTTGTTATACTCCGGTAACTCTTAACCAAATATTATATGAATTGTACTTAATGGTATTTATATTAAGTGTTATATTATTTCCTTACTAAGCTTTGTAAGCTTATCGATTTTTGTGGATTCTTTTGTAGATAACCATCGCTAAAATTTTGGAAGGATCATTCAATTGACTCACACTATCCATTCAAGTTGGTAGTTTTTGTGACTCTTAGGGTAGTGGCATGTATATATATAGATGAATATAAGGTTAACGGGTATATGATGTTTTGTATTGGTATTTTGGTATGTTTATGCTTTGAAAGTTATGGTTGGTTTGGTGTACTTTAATGCTTCACCAAGTATTGTCATTTTGGGCACTTCCAAATGCTTGTATATAAGGTTCCATATTGGTGCTTTATAATGTTATGAAAATGGTTATTTGATATAGGTCTTGGTAAGTGTTTTGAATTAGATTATATGCATGAACTAAAGTGTTTTTGGCTAGTCTTAACATGTTATGTTTGGATGTTAATTGTGGTGCCTTTGAATTGCATATTAATTAGTTGAAGTAGGATTATTTAAATGGAAAATATTTGTATGTTTAGATAAAGTTTTGGTGATTAGAAGTGTGCACAATTGGTCTAAATGTTTATGCATGAAATGGTCTTGGAAATGGTTTGATGTTAGGTAAATTTGGGTCCACACGGCCTGGCGACACGGCCGTGTGTCATCTGATGATTTTCTTAGGGCGCAAGTCAATGAGTTAGACTGCATAACACACGGCCTGGAACACGGGCATGTAGGGTAACTCAGAGAATTACAAGGCTTGGTACACGGGCGTGTGATACGGGCTTATGACACGGTTGTGTGACCTTACTCAAAGAGTTACACGAGTGAGGGCACAGATTGAGACATGGCGTGTCTTTCTATTTCGAAGGTTGCACGGCTTGAGACACAGGCGTGTATCTCAGCCATGTGCGGCATACGGCTTGGCCACATAGGCGTGTGACCCCTGTTTCCAAATTTTTGTGACCTTTTTTCCTAGGCTTTCCAAATTGTTTCAAATTGGTCTCGATTTATTTCTAAGATATTTTTAGGACCTCAAGGGCTCGATTTAGGGACGGGATGTATGTATTTGATTGGTTTATAATGTGTTTATATTGTTGAATGATATTTAGTTTAAATGTTTTTGATTGTTCAGTAATGCTTCGTAACCCTAGTCCGACGATGGATACAGGTTAGGGGTGTTACATGTACATATTTATTTTGATAATTTTAGGAAGTTTGTTTTGAAAGATATTTTCTATGTACCAAGTTTCAAAACAAACTTGGTTTCTATTGCATTTTTATTTAAAGATGATTTGACCGTGACTTTTAATATTAGTATTGTAATGTAGGAAATGGCACTTCAATACGAATAATAAAGAGTGGAAGGAATACCTAGCCACCAAAGGTAAAGGTATGAAACTCTTTATGATAGAATCTTGTTTAGTGGAAAATTCAATAGACTACTGGGTCATTAATTTGGAAGCCACTAATCACAAATATGTTTCTCTACAGGGGTTCGAGGAGACGAAAGATCTTAAAAATAAGAGTCTATCGTTGTGGACTGAAAACAGGAAAATTGTGGCAACTGAAGCAGTGGGAGATGTACATAATTATTTTGATAATTTTTGGAAGATTATTTTAAAAGTCATTTTCTATGTACCAAGTTTCAAAAGGCATTTTATTTTTGTTGCATGTTTATATAAAGATGACTTGATAGTGACTTTTAATAATAATATTGCAATATTGAGAAATCTCAAATTTATCTGTAATAGATGGATGTCAAATAATCTCTATTTTATCAAACCAAAGATGTACACAGTATTTGAGATTGAAATTTTGAATAAAAGACTTAAAACTTTTCATTCTAATGAAACGTACCTTTGGCATTTGAGAGTTGATCATATTAACCAAGAAAGAATCACTAGACTTGTGAAACATGGAACTTTAAGTTTGCTTAAAGAAGTTGATCTTCCACAATGTGTATCATGCTTGGAATGTAAGATGACTAAGTGATCTTTTAATGCAAATGGAACGAGAGCTATAAAACCCTTAGCTTGTGCACACTGACATATGTGGCCCCATGAGCGTTAGAAAAAAAAGTTATTATGAGTTTTTGTAACCTTTATTGATGATTATTCCAGATATAAGTATGTGTACCTAATGCCTCGCAAGAGTGAAACCTTTGATAAGTTCACAAAGTTTTGTTTGGAAGTGGAGAAACAACTAGGTTTACCTATAAAGGCACTTCGATTTGATCAAGGTGAGAAATATTTATTAAATGAGTTCTTAGGGTACCTCATAGAGAATAAGATTCTATCCTAGTTAACCGCACCCAGCACTCCACAACAGAATGGTGTGGTAGAGAGAAGGAATTGAACATTGTTAGAGATGGTTCGTTCAATGCTAAGTTATTCGAAGCTGCCAATATCTTTTTGGGGATATGCAGTGCAAACGACTTCCTATATTTTGAATGATATGCCAACTAAGGCAGCATCAAAAACTCTATACGAATTGTGACATGACATGAAGTCAAATCTAAACCATTTAAGGATTTGGGGATACCCAACCCACGTATTGGATAAAGATGCAAGGAAGTTGGACTCATGGAAAGAATTGTGCATGTTTGTAGGATATTCAAAGGGAACAAAAGGTGGTTTATTCTATAACTCGAAAGAAAAATTTTTGTTAGTGCCAACTCAAGCTACTTTCCTTAAAGAAAGTTACTTGAATAAATTTAAACCTTGGAGTAAAAAAGTACTTGAGGAGCTTTCGGGAAATACACAAAGCCCTAGAAATACAGTTCCAGAACCAACTCCTAATAGTAGACTTGCAAACGATCAACAACATATGATGATTCATCGTAGTGGAAGTGATCACTTCTACCATCGGCGTGCGATTGCCAGGGAGGAGAATCAACACTAAAAAAATTAATCTACGTGCAGTGTACTGCAAGTGTGACAGGTCAGTTGTAATATTTTTAGTGTTACAATGAAACACCTAAGTGTTCCAAGGATTGGACCCAAGAAAGTTCAGTGACCAAGTGATTCACATTGGTTCGAAATATGTTATGATATAATGATATAATAATCATGTTTGTGAAATTACTTTGGTATAATGATGGAGAAATATATTATGACTAAATGACATTACTCCAAAAATGGTTGTGGCATCTAATAGCTTAGACCCGATGACCAGGTCAGGTATGAAGTGTTACAGGGACTAATTTAATACAATCCTTATAAGATAGGGACTTGCAAGATACTTTAGCCTTTTATAAAAAAATTATAAAACTTTTTTTTAAATAAGTAAATTATTTTTATAATATATAGTATGGACGCGTAAATAAGTTATATTCATATTTTTTAGTCATAAATATTTATAAATAAATATATTGTGAAATTGATTATAAAATTTTTTTTCATAATTTTAGAAATGTTTTAGGATTTAAATAATATAATTTTGATTATAACTTTATAAAATGAAAACAAATTATTTTTATAATATAATTTTTTAAGATTTATAATAGAAGTTTAGAAATTTTTGATGAATAGTGTGCAGTGAAGATGGATCCCGGTAGTGCTCAACGTCATCTATTTTGATGGCAAAAAGGTAAAAAGAAGAGCAGAGATGGATAAAGAGATATCAATCAATTATATTGATTTCCAGCGGACCTATATGTAATGCCAGCGCAGGCTGCATCTCTTCAATGCAATTTGAAAACTTGCCAAATTTTGGTCAGAAGAAAATGATTAAATTGTTTCAACATTATGACATCTTGAGATGATATTCAGCCTTTCATCCACACACCCAATCTCATGAGTTGGCTTTTTCTTTTCTTTTAATTTCAAGCCCTTAATTTTAGGAAAAATTTTTGAATTGTAGATTGATTTTAAAATTATTTAAAGAAATAAGTTGTTTTTCAAGAAGGCCCTAGACATGTGGCTCGATTGACACCATTTATCTATTTGATTTCCAGTGGAGAAATTAGTAAGTGGTCCTATATCTAATGCTAGCACAATGCTGCATCTCTTCGATGCAATTTGAAAATTTGCCAAAAAGATAAAATCTGAAACACTTGCCAATAGGAGACCCTTTAAGTTGTGACAGTGACTTGTTGTCGGTAGTTGCGTTATAATAATTATTATTTTTTGATTTAGCGTTATAATTATATTTATCACTAGACTATACAATTATATAAATATTGTTATTAAAAATTATATTATACAATTATATTTAACATATTCTGATTAATTTTTGGGTTTATTAGGTAAAATACCAATTTTAGAAGTTAATTAAGAAATTAAGTCGGATTTTTTCAAATTTAAGGAAATAGGTTAATTTTAAAAAGAGAAATAGAAAATTCCTCATGTAGGAGCTTTCAGCCTTCTTACTGCCACTTTAGCTGAAAATGCATCATGCTGAATGCATTTTCGTCCAACGGTATTTTTTGCAACGGTTGGAAAATCCAACGGCCAATTTAATTTTCAACAATTTTTTTTTCAAACGGCTAGAATTTTTTCCTAACGGTTAGTTTATTTGTTATATATACCCAATTCATTTTTTTCATTCAAATC
The DNA here is from genome assembly GCA_025698475.1 of Gossypium anomalum. Classification (NCBI taxonomy): domain Eukaryota; kingdom Viridiplantae; phylum Streptophyta; class Magnoliopsida; order Malvales; family Malvaceae; genus Gossypium; species Gossypium anomalum. Next base: position 73,605,748 of record CM046968.1, read on the forward strand.
TATTCTCCCAATTCTCTCAATCCTATTCATCTATTCTGTCAATTTTCTCAACTATTTTATTCTCAATTTTTCATTCAATTTCTCTCAAATTCTTCTTGTCTTAATTTTATATTTTGTAACTTTTTTGATTTTATTTTATTTTTATAATTTTAAAAATGTCAATACATTTTATTCATTTGGATGACAAACACATTTCCAACGTCCAGTTACAAATGGTAAGAAAATAATATTAATTTTTTATTTTAATTAATATAATTATTAAGTCATTAACATTATTAATTTTATAATTTTTTTTGTTTAGATAATCAAACCGAAGATCGGATTATCGAGATGTATAAACACAATTTAAGTGTGAGGGCACTGCGTGTTATTGAACAACATTGCAAGAGGTGGGACTCTTACACGTGTCTTTATGCTCAAGGGCATTAAATTGGAGCTCGCACTTATCAACGCTTTAGTGGAAAGATTGAGACTCGAGACACACATTTTTCATCTTCTGTGCCGTGAGTGTACAATTACACTCAGGGACGTAGAATTACAACTTGGTTTACCGATTAATGGGGCAGTCATTATGAGGATAGTGAGCGTTGGCGATTGGAGCGCAATTTGCTACCAACTATTAGGCAAGGTGCCAGGCAAGTTTAGTTGTAGTCTGATAGAGATGAAAAAGTTAGAAGACAATTCTCGTATATCGACAACTTAGCTAATGCCATTGAAATACAACAATCCGCGCAAGTGTTCATATTGAGGTTAATCGAGGGTCTTCTAATGCCAAATAAATTTGAAATCTGGAACATTTAAAGTGGGTCCTACAACTAGTTAACTTAAAAGACGCAAGGCGACTCAGTTGGAGATCAGCTGTGTTGGCGAAATTATACCGAGAGATATGTCGGACAATGAAGCACAAAAAATTAAAATCGGTGGTTGCATACTCTTTCTTCAGTCATGGGTATGGTACCACCTACCATTTTTACATCCCCGAGTGAACACCCCTTATGAATTCTCGCTTGTAATAAAGTAAAATTCATTTAATAATAGAGTTATCATAATATTTTTTTCATTATTATATTTTTAAAATAACATATTATTTGAATAAATGGAACAATGACGTGAGTCATGTGAGTATACCGGACGAGCTCAAAGATATCTGACTATTGTTAGATCAACGATTAGAAACCAATATTAGTTTTTGAATTTTTGAATTATATAATATTTACGTAAGGATTTACAATTTAATATCAGGTAGGTAATAAAATTTATAATTTTGTACTATAGTTTGAATGAATGCCATACTTTTATCTAAGAATGAAAGAATGCATCCTGACCGAATTTTTGGCGAAACGAAATATATAGAATGTCAAAGTGTCATTGATAGTTTTTGCAACGGTTGAGATGCACAAATTTGATTGAGTGATGCGCCAGTTTAGGTTTATGTGAAGTATTTTGTTGTCACCCCAAGAGCTCTATGAACTTCACAAGATCGACTTGCGGGGGAGAACCGATAAAGATTGACCTAAATTTCATGCCAAATAAATCTACATCAAGGAATATAGGTATGATTTCATACTTATGCACAAATCAAATGTCTGACAGAAATTAGCGACTTCTTCAAACTACATGACATGGTTTAGACTTCACAGTAAGCCATATCTATAGTCAGAGGAGGAAAAGAGTAGACAATGTCATCATAGAAGGCTAAGACGACCCCACATAAGGTTGCAATCGGGAGTATATACGTTGATTTCATAATCATCAACTCCAACACAAAATACTATACCGATGGATACACCACCTCTTAGTTAGTATGATTCATATTTTTTTGGTGCTTTAACTAACCCTATTTCTTTTACACAAGCACCACATTATGCACCATCATACCATACATCAACACCTTCTCCAAGAATATTTTTTGCATCACCTCCATTCTTAGTACCATATTACAATCTATTGGGAAATGTGCCCATATTGTAGTAAACATGTAACTGTTTTCTATTTATTTGAACGATAAATAAATAAATAAAGTTAATTTCACATTTCACTATTATGTATTTTGTATCTCTGTCTTTTATATTTTGTATGCATAGCGAAATTGTGACAATCAAATATTAGCTCATTGATTGTCTAAGTTCAAACTGAAGATAAGTGGTATTGTAAGAACGTTTACATTGTGAGAAAGACAACTTACTTTAGTAGATAATCTAAATGAGTCCGTAATCCTGTAAAAGAATCAAAGTGAGCATTTGGTTCAAGTAATGAGAAGAATTATTATGTCGTCTACAATTACAATTGGGGAGATGGCTAATCTTAGCTATTGGAGCAGTTGACTACACGGACAGAGACATATATGTATTCATGGGTAGAATAATACATTGGACTGGACCCAAGATGAATTAATTCTGAATCTATTTATGGATTAATTCAATTGTGACGTTCATGGTGTAATTTACCTAAATCCTGAGTTAGTCACTAACCATGTGTATGCAACTCATGTGCTTTGATATAAGTGGAGGCAAATGCTCTAAAGATGATCGAGCCCATAGCCAGTATGTTGGGTACATGACTTGTGAATGACATGGCTTTACTAGAAACAGTGGAATTCTAATGCAGTCGTAAACTAATTAAAAATCTAAGGCAAGTGTACCTATCAATTAATAGTATAGCTACGATGAGCAAAAAATATCGTTCCCACGAGGACTAAAAGTACTAGTAATTACTGTCTTTCTATTATTTAACCGACAAATTGAAGAGATTGATTAAAAATAAAATTAACTAAATTAATTAACTAAAGAACACGATAAAGAAAATAATAAAGAAAACAAACGATTAACAACCAAGAAGCGAAACAATACCCAGTAAAGAATCCATCTAGATTTCATCTGTCATTATCAATCTATATTATGCAATTTCCTCACTTAGTATCTTGATCTGTAGAAATCCCTAAATTATGTTAATATCTCTCTTCAAGACTAAGAGCAATTGACTTTAGGTTGATTAATTGAAATTTCTTTCTAATTAAAACCTCTATTGTCGCATTAACTCAATCTATAGATCCCGCTATTAGATTTGACTCTAATTCAGAAGATTTATGTCGTCTTATTTCTAGGATTGCATGCAACTCCACTCAATTATGCTAGATCTACTCTTAAGTCGGTATATTTCTCCTCTGATTCAAGCACATCAAACATGGATTAATAGTCCGAAAATATCAAACCAAGAATTAAGCACGCATAATTGAGAACAAGACCAAAGTATTTATTACGTAAAAATAGAAATCAAATAACATAATTCATCCTAGGGTTCATCTCCCTAAGTATTTGGACAAAGCAATAGGATGAATTGCTTTCGTAAAGAGTATACAATAAGGAGTTTTCAATTATGGTACTTCTTGTGGACTGACTCCATGATTAAGTAATTTTAAATTATTAGAACGATGTTTCTGGACATAATTGCAATCACTAGAGCCTAATTGTATATGCCCGATTGGTCCCTCTGCCAATTCAACAAAAGCTAGATCGGATTGCATTTGAATTAGAAGAAAATTCTACGACTTTGGGAATAATTTAATTGAGTCAATTTATTCAACGTTGAATTAAATTAGGTGGTCATTAGAATTGTTTAACTAGAGAATTCAATTAAAGAATTTTCTTGAAATATTAATTTGGAAAATCTAAGTGATTTTTGGAAAAATTAATTTTGATCAAGTAAAATTAAATTAATCAAATCAATTAAAATTAATATGATATTTTTGGAAGTTAATTTTCAAGTCAGACAATTGGCCCAATGGGTAATTGAACTTGAAAATTGGACTTGATATCGTAAATTGGGCTTGGGAGCCTAAAACCGACACCAAGACCCAAAAGCTAGTCAAATCGGGCCGTTGGTCCAACCAATGGATAAACCGAACTGGTCGGGTTGTCATTGACCCGGATTGAGTTGACAGCAATCGAACTAGCTCGGGGTGTCGTAAGGTTGTCGCACCTACATCACTAAACACGGCTACGTCGCAGTGGCTGACGGCGATTGGCCTTCGGTGGTTGAGTAGGTAGAGTTACACTCTTACTGGGACTCTACTAGAGAATTTGATTTCAGATTAATTATTTTAAACTTAATATTATTTTAATAGTTTAATATTAAATTAAATTTAATACTTATCTTAATAGTAATTTATCAATTTAATATTAAAGTGATTATCTTAATATTAAATTTAATTTAATGTTTATCTTGTAGATAAACATTCTATTATTTTAATAAGATTTAATATTAAATTTAATCTAATATTTATCTTGATAAAAATTATATTAATTCAAGAGAAAGTTGTAGAGATAATTCTCTGAAGAGATTGTTTTAGAAAATTTCTAGAGATATTTTTCTGATTTACAATTTGACCCAAAATTTTAGAGAAATTACAAAATTACCCCACTAGTAATTTTTGTGAAAATTTTTCTAATTTGAAGTGAGCCCACACTCGGTAGACATGAGCTTAAAGGTAGTGGAGAAGACTACTCGGTCGAAGCTCTCATCTTGGACGAATCGAAAATGTACAATTTTGATTTAGTGTTTATTACTTTAGATATCACAACCAAGATCTTGTTTTGGAAAATTTTTAAAACTCTGGTTTTTCCCTAAGTTTTTTTTTTTCCGTGCATTTTCCAAATTTGTTTTTTCTAACACAATCCACTGCCAACAACAACACCAATGTATCTATAATTGCCTACAATTCCATCATTTTATCCACAATTGGGTTATTTGACACCATGTACTTCTCTACTAATAATATTTCAAACACCCCCAACATTATTGTTCTTTAGAGGTGGGTCATCTTTGCAACCACCTATTAATACCACAAACAATGCTCCTTATGCTTTGTATGAGATTCCTTCATGTGAAACCACCAGGACAAACAATTTTGAGGTATTATGAAACATGTCAAACATGATGGCACAAATGTTGAAAATGATGCAAGAAATATCCGAAGCGCTGTCTCTAAGGAAAGAGGACATGTCTAATGTTCGCAACTTGGATCATGAGAACCCTTGTACTATTGATGACCATGATGAAATTTATGGTGAGATTCAACCGGAACTTGTAACTGAAGATCATGTGGATGAGTTGAACATAGGTTAAACAGTCTCTGATCCAATTGGCATAGCAATAGAACTAACCGTAAATGTAGAAGTGAAAGATAAACTAACCACTAACATGGAGCCCAAACTGATATTGAATGAAAGTGTAGAAATGCCAATATACTTTATGGCCATAGCAGAGAAGGAGCAAACCGATGAGCTCGAGGAGTTTGATTCATTCTTTTCGACAACTGTAGTAAGACTCGAGTAACCAAAGCCTCATGCAACAAGAGAGGAAGAAGCTCAAAGCAATAATACCCTGGAAAACAATTTGGGGTTAGCTTGGATTTGGTATTAAATGGCTCATAATGTATATGTCACATCAGTCGAAAATAAGACACCATCAATGGAATCGACCGGAGAGGTTGGTTCATATACATCAATATAGGAGAAAATGTTGAATCAAAATGTCGAGAACCAGCTGGGTGTTCTTCTATGGTAGCGAGACGGATCGTCCTAGTTTTTAAAGAACTTTTATTTTTTGTTGTAAATTTTGTTTCGTTTATCGTATTACTAGTGCTTATTTTATTTTATTTATTAATTTATCTTCCTTTATATTATATTTCATATTTCATATTTCTTGTCATATTATTTTCTTGTAGGTACTGCTTGTCTACTTGCTGCAAATAAATCCCGATGTCAATAAATTAATAAGGATTCGACCTTCTCAAGGAAGTTTTCTTGTTCCAGCCTTAATCATTTTATAGTAAAGGAAATGTGTGCTTTAAAGCGTGCGGGGGATTACATTAGGACTCATTTATATTAGGACTTAAATTTTTTTTCAAAGTAGGTTATATTTGTTCTACACACTCTGAAATTCGAGAAGAGGGGCCGAAACAGAGTCAGTGTCGCAACACGAAACCTCCATGCTGCGACACCACTAACAGGTTTAAGAAATTGAGGAATTCAGCTCAATGTCGCAACATAGCACCTTTGTGTCATGAAAAAGTAATCAGTATACCCCTTAAGTTCAAAATTTCAAAGTGTGTCTCGACATCGAACCCTGATGTCAAGACATCATTGCAAATTTTTACAAGGTTGACCCTACCTGTTATGCAATCCGATGGCTTAACCCTTGTTTTAACCAGATTTTTAAGGATAAAATACAAAAAAATTAAACCTAAAAACAATCTTAAATAATTTTAACCATTCATTAGCCTCAAATCCTCTCAACAGCCTCTCAAAACCCTTAAAACCTTAAAATCTATTTTCTTCTATTTTCTTTTTATTTTGCTAAAATATTTCTTCTCCTCTTTTTAGGTTAAACCATCCACATTCATAAAGGAGTTTGGAACAAACTGTAACATCTCGATTCTAGGCCTAGTCGAAATAGTGGTTTCGGGACCACAAATTTGATTGGAAAAATTTTATTTTTATTATATTTTTATGGTCTAAAATTTCACAGAATGATTTCGTGAAAATTTCATTTGAAAATTTTGACGTTTGGGCACTCAATTTAGTCAAAAGGACTAAATTATAAAAGTGCAAAAGTTAAGTTCCACATGTTAAAAGTGTCAAATTGTTATGAGTTTTTAAATTAAAGGTCCTTAGATGGAAATTAGACCATTAGTTAGTGATGGAGAAAAATAGACATGAAATGGGTGTAATAAAATATTTTTAAGTTAGGGGCATTTTGGTAATCTAATAATTAAAAGAATTAAAAAGGGAAAATATGCCAAAATTGGCCATCATCTTCTCCATTCAGCTAAAAATTGCATGGACACCATGGCTAGGGTTTGGTTCAAGCTTCCAAGATCATTTGTAAGTGATCCCGAGTCCCTTTTTTAATGTTCTTTACATTTTTGAAGTCCTAGTAACTCGATTTACCTATTTCTACCATTAATTTGAGCTAGGGTTTATGTTTAAAAATTGACCCATGTGTGAAATGCATGCATTTTGATGTCTAATGGTAGAAAATGAGTATTGGGTGTTAAATAAACAACTTTTACTAAGCGGTTTTCGATGAAAACGTCCGAAAAGACCATTTTGTAAAATTTGTAAAAATGGTATAAAAAGGGTGTTTTGATGATAATTATAGTTTTCTATAGTTATGAAAATGGTTCTGCTAGGCCTATAGAGTGGGAAAATTGAATAAAAATTATTTTACGAGCCTAGGGGTAAAAGTGTAATTTTATAAAGTATAGAGGCAAAAATGTAATTTTCCCAAAATATGATTTTTTTGGGTCAATTTGAATAATGTGAGTCCTAAATGGGCTATATTTGAAATGATAGATCAAGGAAATTGAAATTTGAGCTTAAATCAGGAAAATACAAGGTTAAGGACTAAATTGATAAATTTGCCATTTTCATATTCGAGGTAAGTTCGTGTGATTTAATACGCATGTTGTTTATGTTATTACTGTTATACATGAAATATATCTTGCTATGATTGTGTTAAAATTGATGTTAATGGAAGTGTGATGGAACATGACATTTTAAATGAAATGAGTAAGTTGTATGGAAACAAGGTGCTATGTTATTTTTATTGTATGGTTTAAAGTTTAATAAACATGAAAATGAGTTGGTTTGAATGTACATTACAAGGTCATCTATGCATATTAATATACTTGATGAAAAGTGAAAACCCCGATTGAATGAAAGGAATATTCGATGGATCCGTAAAAAGGAATTGACAATAAAAGGATCTAGCTCGGACGGGTGTTCCTAAAGTGATCTAGCCTCCCGAAGAATATGAGTGCAATATGGATTTAGCCCGGATGGGTAATCTGATTAGGATCTGAATTTAGTCTGGACTGGTAATTCAGATCTGAGCTCATAACAGTAATTGTCGTTACAGGGGATTTAGCTTGGACTGGTAATCCGGACATTTACTCTATGAGTTTATACTACGGAGGATTTAGCCTGGACTGGTAATCCCGCCGTGAGATGTGAGGTTCGCGAGAGTGCGTACTTGAAATGATCACTTGTACAATTTAACGGTTCATGGGATATCCATCAAAATTTCTGAGGAAATTCAACGGGATTAATATGAGAAATGAATAAAAAGGGTTTTTGCCATGACAAACTTATTTATGTTATAAGATACTATTATGATGGATATGATTGTCACGTTTGGACGAGTGGTGGTTCTAAGAGATAACACATGTATGGACTCGAAATTAACGAACATGTGTTGGACATGGGAAGTGAAATGGACTTGTGGTATGAATACGAATAAATGAGTGATACATATGAGAATAATTTTTATCGCAATCTTGTGATGATTATCATTTTGTTGCTCTAAAACTGTTTGGACAGCAACAATAGTCTGACTTTGAAAATCCACCAAAAATTGTGAAAGTTGAATTAAAGGTTGAATTAAATATGAAATGAAATCTTATTGAGTCTAGTTTCACATAGAAGAAACAATATAAACAAAATAATTTAATATTACGAGATATTCAAATTCTTGTGAGATAAAGTCAGAATGAGTTCGAAATCCCCTATTCTGACTTGGGAAAATCACTAGAAATTTTACAAAACTAATTATGGGTTAGAATTCATATGACTAAGTCCTTAATGAGTCTATTTTCATGAAAATCATATGGGAACATTATCCAAATCCCGTACTAAGAGATAAATAAATATTAGTGAAGAAAGGTCGAAGCTATCAAATAGAAAAGTTTTGGAAACTTTAAAGAATAAACTGTACTTATTGGCTAGACCAAAAATTCTAAAAATTTTATTGTAAGAAGATATCTGAGTCTAGTTTCAGTGAAAATTAGCATATCTTAATTTGGAGTTCCTTAGCTCTAGATATAAATAATTTAGTGTCTATGACTCCAAAAAACAACTTAAGTGGACTTTGAATAAATAGAGAGAAATTGAAAAATAGCATGTTAATACATTGCTTATTATTTTCATACGAGCTTACTAAGCGTAAAGATTACTCCCTCCTTTCCATTTCCTTAGTGTTCTCAGGTCGGCTCAGGGTTGGAGATCGTCGGAGGCAGCATCACTCTATTGAACCAATACCTTTGGAGTATTGATACATAAATTAGAAATATCAAGTGAGTGACATGTATAGGGACCTAGTTTTATAACGTGTGTGATTATAATTTGGCCAAATGTATTGACCTCTATTGAGCTAATGATTATGGCTTGTAAATCTAGCTATTCATGTTGTCGATTCCTCTCTTTAAATAGGGGAGGGTATTTTAAAAACGGGAGTCGCCACCAACCTTTTAAAGTGCGATTGGGTCACTTTATAAAATGTTTTGGTCCACGAAATTACAAGAAAATAGGTTCGAGAGTCGGTTACGTACAAGGAAGGATTAGCACCCTCGTAATGCCCAAAATTGGTACCAAATTGAATAATTTTGTCTTAATGTCAGAATTTTGAAAGAATTTAGAAATGAGATTTCCTTTAAAATCGTAATAATTTGAGTTAAAAAGAATCAAAATTCCTTCGCTTCGAAAGAGTACAAACATCACATCCAGCATGATTGGACACAATATCTTTAAACTTTCGTAACTGAAATCATCTTGTGATTTATGAAACTCGTTTAAAAGGATATTTTTAGATATTTAGGCGAACGGGAAATCGCAACCCAGCATGTTAGGGCACTAGTCCCCGAATTCCTAAATATTAAAACATTGCCTCACTTTTAAATTTTTTTTTTTGAATTAAATGAGATTTTTGTTTTTAAAAAATAATGATGTGTTTTACATATTACAAGAAATTAAATAAACCTAGCTACAATATACATGCTTTATCATTTTTATGCAAATATAGTATATAAAATAATAAATAATGGCACAAATTACACGATATATGTTATTATTTTATGTACACATTATTAAAAATAACATAAATGTTCATGCATTATTGTTACATGCAAAATACCACGTAGAGCATAATGAATTCAATGGTATAAATTGTATAATACATATATATAACAACATTTCATGCAAATGTACCTTAAATCAACAGAAATGATTAATTTTCATGCAACTATGAAAAAAACAATAACAAATATTATATGAAAACTTAACCTACTAAACAATAACAAAATAAAAGAAAACAAAAAATAAATAAGAAAATTATAAACATATGAAATATAAATCAAATAAAATAAAAAAATAAAGATATTCATAAATTTTTAGAATAATATGAAAATAATAAAGGAAAACTTTTTTTTTAAAAGATGATTAATATATATATATATATATATATAAACCATATTATAGGGTATAATAACTTAATGTATTAACAAAATAATGTACTAAATATTAATATTACACATATTTATTTAATAATAAAATAAAAAAATCTATATAATTAATGAATGATAAAATAGTAACTATATAGTGTATAATATAATTTATAACCAAAATATATAATAGTATAAACCATATAATAAGGAATATAAAATATATATATATATATATATATATATATATATAATAATATGTAATATGCAATAAAATATAAATATAATGAAGGATAATATATACTATTATTTAATAATAATTTTTTAAAAAATTTAAAATTTATACAATTAATGAATAATAATACATAATTTATTTTTAAAAATAATATATATAATAAAATATAATTTATAAGTAAAATATATAATAATAAAAATAATATAATGGATAATAAAAATAATATACATTATTTTATATAACTAATATTTATAAAAATAAATAATATATAAGGTATTTAAAATAAATTAAATATATAAAAGAGGATTAAAATTGAATTTAATTAAAGAATTTAGGATTAATTACAAAATAATAAAAAATGGGCCTAATTGAAAACGATTAAACCAGAGGGGACTCACTTTGGGCAATTAGCCCTAATCCCAAAACGACGTCGTCCCAACATAAGCTTTATAACGGCCATTAGGACTAAATTGAAACAAAAATAAAATATAGGGGCCAAATTTTAATAAAAATAAAATAAAATTGTAAATATTAAAAAACACGGAAGGACTTATTAGGAAATTATCCCAATCTACAAAAACATGCGGATCCTTCCCGGGTAATCGGGTCAACACGCGGATCCTCTGTTGAAACGGTGCCGTTTTAGTGCTTATTGAACTAAGCCAAAACGACACCGTTTTTGTAATGCTATATATGTCAAAACTTAAGCCCAAAATTCATTTTGTTATTAGTCTTAAAAAAAAACTTCGAAAACTCTCTGAAAGAGAGGAGAGGGCAGTCCTCCGGGCTCCGGTCTCCGTCGACCTGAGCCCCAGTCATCGGGCTCACGCGCCCACGCGCCGTCGCCGACCCTGCCTTTTATGGCGGCCGGAGGTTTAAAAAAATCTACTTTTCAATGCAGATTAAAGGTGCGTCCTCCTTTTTCTATTTTTATGATACTAGTATGTAAAATAAATGAAATATTCACCTCTGTATTCCTTTGCTGACTGTTGATTTCTTTGTGTATAAAATGTTCTTTTTTTTATTAAATCTCTGTGTATATTCAAAAAACCATCCCCTATTACAAATCTGAAGAAGGCTTTATAGCCTTTAAACTATGTATATTTGGGAAAGAAATCTTTGATTTCTTTCCTTGTTTGTTTCAGTTTATCTGCTGCTATTTCTTGCCATTCTTGTCTGTCTGTTTCTTTTTCTGTCTTGCAGGTACCAAAATCCTGCAAAGATCGCGTTTGTAATAGCCCAAATTTGACCGGGCTGAAAACCAAAATTAAAAAATAATAAATAAATGTTTATTTATTAAATAGTCCTTTTACAGAGCCCAACAGTTAAAACCCAACTAGCCTACCAACCCATAACCCAGCTAATTACCCGGTACCCATTACACCCTACCAAGCCCAGAATTAAAGTGGCCCAATTGACCCAAACTCTCAGAGGCCCAAAATTTAGAAGCATTTGGCTAGGGTTAGAAACCCTAGCCCTCTCCTCGCGCCGCAAGGAGTTTCTGGAAACTTCGGGCACTTCAAACGACGTGGCCTTTCAGCTCAATCATCGCCACCAAGCACGCCGTGATTTCTCGACTCTGCCGTCATACATCGCGCCGCCATCGACGCGCAAGACACGCCAGAATCTGGCGTTGGCTCCATCAGCGCGAAGACATTAGTGATCGAGTGAGATTCTCGTGGATTACCTGCGAATAAAAGAGGAAACAAAGACAGAAAACCAAGGCAAATATGGAAAGAAATCTTTGATTTCTTTCCTAAAACATAACAGCCTAAGGCTATAAAACCTTTCTGTAAAAGGGGATTGAATGAGGGGGAGACAAAAAAAGATACAGAGATTAAAACATAGAGTCATAGGAAAAATACACCACAAAAGATATTGTACATCGAGTATTTTTGAATAATTTACCAGAAGGATTTCGAGAGAAACGAAGGTGACTCATTACTCTTTTTCTGTTTTTACTGCATTTTTTATTGCAAACAATCGATATATAATATATTAAACAAACAGAGGAAGAAAATACCTTGAAAATTGCCCTGAAAAGCAAAGCTTTTCAGGTTCCAACCGTCGTGTGTGGCAGAGTCGGTGATGGCGCGTGGATCTGAACGCGGAGGTCCGATGAACAGAGCAGATCGGCCTAGGGCCAGAGCTCAGAGGGCCGGGGAACCTTTCAGAGGATTTCTTTGATTTTTTTTTAGAACCAGGTTTCTAAATGATTTTAAAACTAAGAAGTTGGCTTATATAGCCTTGATGAAACGACGACATTTTAGACCCCCAGGATCCGCGCGTTGACCCGATTACCCGGGAAGGATCCGCGTGTTTTTGAGGATTGGGTTAATTACCCAATTAGTCCCTCTACCCTTTTTATGTTTACAATTTATTTTTATTTTATTTATGATTCAGCCCTAATATTTGGTTTTAGTTTTAATTTAGTCCCTACAGTAACTGTTTGAAGTCCAAGATTAAAACGCAGTCGTTTTGGGAATAGGGCAATTTTGCCCAATGAGTCCCTTTTGTTTTATGCACGTTTTAATTAGGACTTTAATTTAGTTTTATTTTTAAATTCACCCCTGTAATTTTGCTGAACTTTGAATTTAACCCTACATATTTATTTCTATTATTATTATATATATAAAACTTTTTATATTGTTATTTGTTTTATTTTATTTTTATATTATATTATATAATTATTTTATTATATATTATTTTTTATTTATTATATATCACTTTTCACAAATTATCATTATTATTATATTTTACTTGTATTATATATTTAATAATTATTTATATATTGTTCTTACATATATACTTTCGTTATTTTCTATTATATCTATTATAGTTCTTATTTCTTGTATATTTAAATTATATTTTATTATATAACGTTTATTATTATTTTTATATTACTTAATATTTTTATTTTTATACATGTTATGTGTATCATATATTATCTATTATATTATTATATTATATTATATATCATATGTTATTTTATATTTATTATTTGATATTACATTTCATGAATATGTATATTGATATTGTATTATTATTTTTTTTGTATATCTTGCATTATTTAATTATTACTTTGTATGTTTGTATGTTCTCAATACATGCTATATATATATATATATATATCTTTGTATGCATATTGTTAATATTTGCTATGTATATTATTTTTATATGTATGTGTCTAACGCACGATCTTTATATTATTACCATCATTTTGTTTAAATGCCTGTATTATTTACCTATAGCAATAATATGTTACTATGTATGATTTACAATGCAATACAATTCCCCACACATCATTTTTTAAAAAAAACAAGGCTCCAAAGTTTTCAAAAAATATAAAGGCAATGCTTGATGTTTGGAAATTTCGAGAAAGTAGTGCCCTAACTTATTGGGTTGCGATTTTTCTCGTTGAGTTCGAATAATCAGGTACCCTTCTAAGTTTTTAAAAGTTTTCAAAATATAAGCAATTGTCTTGGAATTACAAAGCAATATGTCCTAACTTACTGGATGTAGCGTTTTGTTGTTTCGAGATAGGGATTTCTAAAAAGCTAACTTAGTGTCAATACTTTGATACGAGTGAACTCAAATTTTCAAAATTAAAGTATTTTAAAGAGGAATACATCTTAAAATTTTTTAAAATTTCTGACATTAAAGACACTCGATAATCAATTAGGTACCAATTTTTTGGGCGTTACGAGGGTGCTAACCCTTCCTCGTTCGTAACCGGCTCCCGAACCCGTTCTTTGATTTCGTAGACCAAAACCAATGATTTTAAAACAAAATGATTTAAAGATGATCCAATCACACCTAAAAAGATTGGTGGCGACTCCCGTTTTTGTTTTTCTTAAAGTCGATTCCTATTCTCTAAAACTCAATTTTTAAAAATGGTCTCGACAGCGTTGTGGATACGAATCTTGCCTGGTGACCACGAGACGGCCTCTACTGCGAAGATCTCGGCACTGATGGAGGTGCAAAGATCAGTGGTAGGGCCTGAGATCATGGCACACTGATGTGAGGCAATCGGCAGTGACGTTCGGAGTACCCAAAGCCTCTGGTCAATGCTTTGATGGGACCTCGTGCATGGTGACCATCGATCTGACCGGCATTGATGAGGGCCAGCTGGGGTGACATGAGGGGACAGGGCTATTGATGGCCCTTGTTTCGGAGCCGAACGGCTCGACGTGTAAGCTTCCGAACCGCTCTTATGGCGCTGAGGTTCCAAGGAAACCCTAGGGTTTCCTGCTGATTTTTTAAGTCATTAGGCCTTTTGGGCCCGAATGGCTTGGGGTCTGTAGAAGATTGGTTCGGGTAATGGGTTTAGATATTTGGGCTTAGGTGTAACCGGGCTAGTGTCTTAGGCTCAATGGGTCAATAGTGTAACGGGTTTTGGGCTTATCAGGCCTTTTTATTGTAAATGGACTGTTTAAAACAATAAATATTCATTTATTATTTATTATTTTTTTAAGGCCCGGGCAGATTTGGGTTATTACAGCTGCCCCTCTTTGCTCATTGCTGTGTAATAGGAATCGAGCAAAGACTATAAAAACCAAATTTGCCCGGCCTAGCTAAGTCTCAAAATCTTGATCCTCATCTCCTTCAAAGGTATTCTGATATCTTCAGGAGTGTCAAATTGACTATCTTCAACTTGCTTCTTGATAACTCAGGGACACCAAATGTGTTATTTTCGATCTACTCTCTGCCAATATAGAGACGCCAAATCTGCTATCTTTGATCTGCTCTCTAACAAAACAGAGACACCAAATTTGCTTAGATCTGTTTCAGCGTAAACATGTGAAAGCCAAATCAGCTATGTCTTCGATCTGCTCCTTGTAAATGCAAGGATGCCAAATCATCTTGGATCTACCTCGATGTGAAAACATCCGAAGATTAAATCTACTAGGTCTTCGATCTGCTCTCCATCGAATATGGAGATGCCAAATCTGTTATCTTCAATCTGCTCTCTGACAAAACAGAGAAGCCAAATCTGCTTAGATCTGCTTTAGCGTAAATACGTGAAAGCCAAATCAGCTATGTCTTCGATCTGCTCCTTCTAAACGCAAGGATGCCAAATCATCTTGGATCTACCTCGATGTGAAAACATCCGAAGGTTAAATATGCTAGGTCTTCGATCTGCTTTCCATCGAATATGGAGATGCCAAATCTGTTATCTTCAATCTGCTCTCTGACAATACAGAGATGCCAAATCATCTTAGATCCACTTTAGCATAAACACGTGAAAGCCAAATCTGCTATGCTTTAGCTTGTTACCCTACTACTTAGGGGGTTAAGGCGCATCTACTTGAAGGATATAACCTGTATAATGTGTATGAGTTCATGCCTAATGATTAGGATGCTATGACCTAAGTGAGCTGAATGATCCTAATTAAACTTGTTATAATACAAAAATGTTTATGAACCTGACCCTTATTCCAAACGTCACCACTCATTCCTTTGTCGAAGTTTATCCTTATTTCTCTCGAAGTAACATTCCTACTCAGCCTGTGAGTTTGTACCATTCTCCAAATGCTATGACCCACCAAAAATATTAGTAAGATGATCCTCTCTTAGGATTGAATCATTTGTTTTGTCCAATCATCATTTTGGACTAGAGAAAAAATTTTCTCGAGTTCTTTCAAACCTCACTTACGTGAATTCCTCGAACAATTGTTCTGTTTTAGTTTCTTGTATTATCTAGAAATTTCCAGAGTAATGAGCAAAACTTCATTTGTGATAATTATTTAGTTCATCTATCATTATTTTAATACAACATACTTTAAGAATAATGGAAGATGAGAATAATTAGATTTGAATGAATTTGTCAAAAATACAAAGGAAATTAATCTGATAGCATATCTTTAAGAAGAAAGAGAATCTAAAGATAGTAAATAAGACAAAAGTTAGATGCCCTAGATATTGCCGCTTGAGCGTCTATACACCAGCTCCATGGAGACTTTCTTGAGTTCAACATGTGTTTAAAAGATCCAAAGTACTTTGTGATGCCCTGACATACAACATACTTTGCTTTTTATTGAATCAGATATAGCCAGATTACTATGTGCTCTTCAAAATTTAAGCTGCCCTTTCGGGTTTTCAACTCAAAACTCCTTTGGTCACAAGGCGCCCTTTGCGGGTTTTCACCTTGGCCTCTCCATTTTTTTATGAAAACTCAAGGTGCCCTTTGCAGGTTTTCACCTTAGACTCTCCTCTCCTTTAGACAAATTACTTTTTGACTAAGTCTGAATTCACTAGATTGGGTAAACGCTTCCCATCCATTTTCGTTAAGATCAATGCACCCTCAGAGAAGGCCTTCTTCACGACATACGGCCCTTCCCAATTCGGCATCCATTTTCCTCTAAAGTCCTTCTGAATGGGAAGGATATTTTTCAAAACAAGATCCCCCTCGTGGAATTCTCTTGGTCGCACTTTCTTGTCTTAAGCTCGCATCATTCACTTCTGATACATTTGACCATGGCGAATAGCTTTTAGCCTCTTTTCTTTGATCAAGTTCAACTGGTCATACCGCGATTGAATCCATTCCGCTTCATCTAATTTTATCTCCAATAAAATTCGAAGAGAAGGTATTTCAACTTCAATGGGTAACACTGCTTCCATCCCATAAACCAACAAAAAAAGAGTTGCCCTAGTAGAAGTTCTGATGGACGTTCGATAGGCTAAGAGTGCAAATAGTAACTTCTCATGCCAATCACTGTAGGTTTCAGTCATTTCCCCCACTATTTTCTTGATGTTTTTGTTAGCAGCTTCCACTGCCCCATTCATCTTTGGGCGATATGGAGATGAATTATGATGCTTAATCTTGAACTGACTACAAACTTCTGCTATCGTTCTGTTGTTCAAGTTCAATGCATTGTCTGATATGATCCTTTCAAGCATCCCATACCTACAAATGATCTCTTTCTTCAAAAATCGACTTACAACCGACTTAGTAACATTTACATAAGAAGCAGCCTCTACCCATTTCGTGAAATAATCAATGACCACAAAAATAAAGTGATGTCCATTTGAAGCTTTTGGTGATATTGGCCCAATGAAATCCATACCCCATATGGAAAAAGGCCATGGAGAAGTCATAACATGTAGATGTGAAGGTGGTACATGAATCTTGTCTCCATAGATCTGACATTTATGACATTTCTTGGCGTAGTTGATACAATCCCCTTCCATAGTAGACCAATAATATCCAAACCTCATGATTTGTCTAGCCATCGTGAAACCATTAGCGTGCGTCCCACAAACACCCTCGTGAACTTCTTCCAAGATTAACTTAGCTTCCACGGCGTCAACACATCTCAATAGTACTTGGTCCTTTCTTCTTTTGTATAAGATGTCCTCATCCAAAACGTAATCACAAGCTAATCTCCTTAAAGTTCTCTTATCATTTTCAGTTGCCTGTTCTGGGTATTTACGATCTCTCACATATTGCAATATATCTTGATACCAAGGATTATCATCCTTTTCTTCTTCCTCAATGTTACAATAGCGAGCTGGAGCCTCAAAGATACTCATCTGAATGGGTCTCATCTCCTCCTCTTTATTCACTCTAATCATTGAAGCCAAGGTTGCTAGAGCATCTGCCATCTGGTCTTCGTCTCGTGGGATATAATTGAAAGTAATGTCATCGAACTCCACAAGTAACCCCAAAATTACCTTTCGATAATTGATCAATCTAGGATCCCTTGTCTCCCATTCACCTCTAAGCTGGTAAATTACCAACGCAGAGTCTCCATATACTTCCAAGGTTCTTATTCCTCGCGCTATAGCCGCTTGGAGTCCCATGATGCATGCTTCATACTCGGCCATATTGTTTGTGCAATCAAAATCCAACTTACACATGAATGGATAATAATCGCCATTTGGAGATGCCAAGATTGCCCCAATTCCATTTCCCACCACATTGGATGCCCCATCAAAGCTCATCTTCCAAGGATAATCCTCTGTAGCTGCTACACACATCAAGTCCTCATTTGAAAAATCAAAATTCAACGGCTCATAGTCTTCTAGAGCTCTACTAGCCAGAAATTCCACTATCGCACTTCCTTTTATAGCCTTCTGGCTCACATAGACTATGTCGAACTCTAAAAGCAGAATTTTCAACCTCGCCATTCTCCCATTCAACGCTGCTGACTCTATCATATATTTCAAAGGATCAAGTTTTGAAATAAGCCAAGTAGTATGATATAGCATGTACTGTCTTAACCTTCGAGTCGTCCAGATTAAAGCATAACACAATTTCTCAATTAGCGAATATCTTATCTCACACTCTGTAAATTTCTTACTGAGGTAGTATATCGCCTTCTCCTTTCTTCCCGACTCGTTATGTTGACCAAGCACACATCCCATGGAATTACTAAACACCGACAAGTACAGAATTAGTGGTTTATTTGGACTAGGTGGAGATAGTACTGAAGCGTTTAACAAGTATTGCTTGACTTTATCAAAGGCATTCTAACATTCCTCATCCCAAGTACCTTGGTTGTGTTTTCTAATGAGGCGAAATATAGGGTCACATTTCTCAGTTAATTGTGAAATAAACCGAGCAATATAATTCAACTTTCCAAGAAAACCCCAAACTTCTTTCTGAGTACGCGGTGAAGGCAAATCTCGTATGGCTTTAACTTTGTCTGAGTCAACTTCTATTCCCTTTTCGCTGACCACAAAGCCTAATAATTTCCCTGACCTAACTCCAAAAGTGCATTTTTCCTGATTAAGTTTTAACTGAAACTTCCTTAATCTCAAGAACAGTTTTCTCAAAACTTCAATATGTTCCTCCTCCGTTTGAGATTTGGCAATCATATCATCAACATACACCTCAATTTCCTTGTGCATCATATCATGAAATAAGGTCACCATAGCCCTTTGGTATGTTGCCTCTGCATTCTTTAACCCAAAGGGCATTACTTTGTAACAAAAGGTACCCAACAATGTTATGAAGGTGGTTTTATCCATGTCTTCAGGATGCATCTTTATCTGATTGTACCCCGAGAAACCATCCATAAAAGAGAATAACGAATATCCTGCTGTGTTGTCTACCAAAGTATCTATGTGTGGCAGAGGGAAATTATCTTTTGGGCTAACTTTGTTCAGATCTTTGTAATCAACGCACATTCGTACCTTCCCATCTTTCTTAGGGACTGGTACAATGTTAGCTACCCATTCAGAGTACTTTACCTCTTGTAAGAATCCTGCATCGAACTACTTTTTGACTTCGTCCTTTATCTTCAATACAATATCTGGCCTCATTCTTCGCAACTTCTGTTGGACTGACTTACAATCCTGTCTTATTGGAAGGTGATGTACCACAATATCGGTATTTAACCCTGGCATATCTTGATAGGACTATGCGAAGATATCCTTGAACTCGCATAGCAACTTAATCAGTCCTTGCCTTGTGTCCTCGGCAATATGCGTACCAATTTTCACCTCTTTCCTTTCTTCTAGAGCTACATTCTCTATTGTCTCTTTCTCATGAGGCATGATTTGTTTCTCTTCCTATTTTACCATCCTCAACAGATCCAGAGACACATCACAATCCTGGACATTTTTAAAATCTTGAGATTCCTCTAAACACATGTCTTGCTCGCGAGAGAAATCAGGATTTGTAATATTAGTGCTCATGCCATTGATATCTAGGGATCTGTGAAGTATAAAGAATATACAAAGAATGAATAAATTTAAGAATGATTATTTATGTGCTATGAATGAAAGAATAAGAATTGCCAAAATTTAACAGAATATTGGTTAATAAAAATGAAACAATACTCGTTCAAATTGATAAAAGTTATGTTTTATTAAAAAAAATAGATGGTCGTAAGCCTATTTCACAAATGTGATCCTATTACTCCTAGGCTCTAGAGTAACAAGAATGTTTCGAGAATTACTCTGAAGAATTCCTAAAGACTATAAGAAGTTCCTCCACAGTCTAATTGTTCAGAGAGCGTCCCGGTTCGTAAGGGCGAATTCCCTCAAAGTTTTCTTGCTTGGATCCTTTGTCGTGTATAGCATTAATCTGATAACTTTCTTCTATAAGTAACCCTCCCGATATAAAGGTTTTGGATATTAAAGGGAATGTCATCGGCTCCCACTCTACTTCTCTTCCATTAAGGCGCGCCCTTCTTCCCTCTTGGCGCTTCTCAACTTCCTTCTTCCTTTGCTTATAGTCTGGCTTGAAGCCTAAACCAAAGCGACCTCTCTTCTCTTTCAGTTCTGGGATCTGAGTCTCTCCTTGCAGGTATTTTCCTAACCCTCTTCTTGGTAAGGCTCCCTTTCCCGCTAGCATTTGTAGACTCATCCTCGTAGCTCTTGTTATCTTTGGCACCGATAGCTCACTCCCTTCTGAAATGAAGGTCGCATTTACAAATTCTAAAGAGTGAAATGAACACTCAATAGACTCTTCGTTCATCTCGACATAAGGGGCCTTGCTAGTGACTACTGCTATAATGTCCTCCTCCGCATTGATGGTTACTAACCGTCTATTCGTCACTAATTTTAATTTTTGATGTAACGATGAGGGCACCGCTCTTGCTGAGTGTATATATAGCCTTCCTAATAAGCAATTGTAGGAGGGCTTGATATCCATCACCAAGAAGTCTATTTCATATATATTCGGCCCAATTTCTAAGGGGATGTCAATCCTTCCTATCACTTTCCTTTCTGTACCGTCAAAGGCTCTTACCACATTTTGACATGTCTTCATGTGAGAATCGTCAATGGGTAATCTATTCAATGTAGACAACGGTAGAACATTCAAGGCTGATCCATTATCAACTAGCACGCTTGGGATTGTGTACCCTTTGCATCGAGTGGTGATGTGCAAGGCCATAGTTGACCCCCTGCCCCCCGGTGGAATTTCATCATCATTAAAATAGATGAAATTATCCGCACTTATGTTATTCACCAACCGGTCCAGCTTGTTAACGGATATGTCATGGGTGACATATGTTTCGTTGAGCACCTTCATCAATACATCCCGATGCACCTCAAAACTCAGAAGTAGAGCCAATATTGATATGCGAGCCGGCTGCCTACGCAACTGCTTAACCATGCTATACTCGCTATGCTTAAGGAATTTTAAAAATTTTTTAGCCTCCTCCTCTTTTACTGGCTCCTTGACAGGCGCTTCAGCCTCTTTTTCCTTTTCTGCACTAACATTCTTTATTTTTGTGGGCTCCTCTCTGACGCCCACCGCATCGTACCACCTCCCACTCCATATATGGGAACCTTCAACTTGTACATCTTTAGACGTACTGGCTATACTCTCTTCCTCCGGCACTGTCACACTGTTGTCATAACTCCATGGTACCCTCTTGCTATCCTTATAAGGGAAATGCGTAGGCTTATGAATAACGACCTTAGGCACTGTTTGTGCTCCTGCTTCATTATTCCCCCGCAGGGAAATAATAATCCTTGGCCGGCTAGTTCCTTTCTGTTCATCCTCCAACACATATACTTGTTTTTCATAAGAACTTCCTTCAAAAATTTGTAGTTCTTTGTTGTCTATAAAGCCTTGCACCAAGGCCTTGAATTCTTCACAATCTTGAACTTCATGTCTTTCTTTCTCATGGAATTCACCATAGTTCCCTATTACTCCTCTCTCATTTTTAGATGTTAACATACCTCTCTTCACCATCTCCTCCCAAATCACCTTCACAGGCATCCTCACCTCAGCAACATCTTCCTTCATTTTTCTTTCACTGACTTCGCCAATGGCATTTACTCCTTGATCGCCATGATTTGGCAACGGGTTTTCAGTATTAGGGGTATTGTCAAACTTTACTACCCCCATCTTAATAAGCCTCTCTACGGCCTTCTTAAAATCGGTACATTTTTTGATCGAATGCCCCGGTATTCCAGCATGGTATTCGCATCTGGCGTTTGCGTCATACCATTTGGGATATGGGGGCTGCAATGGTTTCAAGTGAAAAGGAGAAATAACATATGCATTGAATAAGTTTTGATAAAGCTCACGATACGTCACGGAGATAGGTGTGAATTGCATCTTTTCAGAATTCTGCCTTGTACCCGACTCTTGCCTTTGAGAACTCTGTCGCTCAACCGTAGCTGTTTTAGGTTGACCAACTTTGATTGCCCTCGTGTTGAAGGTGCTTGTGTTATTCACTTCACTATCCTTTCTCTTTGGGGCCGATCTTTTGGTTGCTTCCCCCTCGATTTTGCCACCCCTTATGGCATTCTCGATCATCTCTCCTGCCATGACTATATCTGCAAAGCTTTTAGTGGTGCTCCCGATCATGTGAGTGATGAATAGAGCCTTTAAAGTGTTGATGAACAACATGGTAGTCTCCTTCGCCAACAACGGTTGTTGAATTTACATTGCCACCTCTCTCCATCACTGTGCATATTGCCTAAAATTTTCATTAGGCTTTTTCTCTATGTTCTGCAGCGTGATCCTATCCGGAGTCATGTCAGTCACATGATTGTACTGCTGCATGAAGGCTTGTGCAAGATCCCTCCATGAACTTATTTTGTCCCGGTTCAACTGATTATACCACTTAGTTGCTGCCCCAACCAAACTATCTTGAAAACAATGGATCAATAATTGATCATTGTTTACATAACCAGTCATCCGTCTGCAGAACATAGTAATATGGGCTTCCAGGCAAGTAGTCCCATTGTACTTCTCGAATTCTGGCATTTTGAACTTATGCGAAGCACCAAATCTGGGACTAATCTGGGACTAAACTTAAGTCCTTAGCATCCATTCCCTAGCGATTATCAGCATTTTCTAGTGCCCTAAATTTCTCCTCTAGCCACCTGCAACGTTCCTCTAATTGCCTTGATAATTCGAGTCTCATTTCTTCCCTCTCAGCTACATCTAGATCGGGGATAACCGGATTGGCAGGATTATCTCCAGGATTGAATCCCGAACCAGTTTGAAAGTTCATGGGTATTCCAGCATCGACTTGACCCTATTGAGGCCTTATTGTGACAGACGGCCCTCGGGGATATGCCTCAGGTTGAGTTTGTACGTGAGGTGGAGTGAAACCAAGACGATGACCCTCATTACCCTCTTCAGCGATAGTCATAGGGGATTTTCCTTTATCTGTGGCCCTCAGTAGTTGAGCCATCTCAGCCATCATGTTCTTTTGAGCCTTCAACATTTGCTCCCTCATGTCGTTTTGCATTTTTGCCAATTGCTCTTGCAATTGGTCCTGCATGTCCTTCTGTAGCTGTTCAAATCTTTGGCCCATATTCTTTGACTTAGCACGTGTACCGTAAGGATGTGTTGCTTCCAGATTTTCTTTGTCTTACTCTCTATCTCCCTAATAATTTTAACTAATTAGGGTCTTTCTATAAACTTGAATGCATATGATGTGTTGAGATGCATGAATGCAAAAAAAGATGTCGATTTTGATTCAGTTTCATTTTAGAAAAAAGTTATTTAAGGAACAAAAATCTTTTCATAAAACGAATTACAAATACGCTTTCGCCTGAAGGCCTAAAGTCTTAACCCTATCCAATAACAATGCTAACTCTCGTCCTCTGTCTAATGATGACTCATACATCATACTCAGCGTTCTAGCTTGTATTGCCAAATCCTGCAATTATTCAGCAACCTCTCGAATCTGAATTAAGGCCTCTTCCATGACATGATCTCTATTCCCCACTTGATCCTGAAGATGGTGAAGTTCTCCCTTCCACTGTTTTTCTCTTGCCTCGAGCTGCTCAATTTGTAGCTCACAGTCCTGTAGTGCTGCCTCCAACCTTTCCATATTGTGCTTCATCTCTTCGATCTTATCCAAGCTTGCCTTTAACTCGATCGCAGAGTTACGACTTCGGCGATGATGAAGAGATCGTCCAAGCTCAACCACCTTAGCCTTTAATCATTGACTTTCCTTTTCTTGGGCCTGATTACGCGACTGCATCTCTTGGAACCTTTTCTCCCAATGCTCGGTTTTGGCTCTTTCCTCTTGAATCTCATATTGCCACTATTCTGAAGATTTCCCTAATCTGACCCTTTTCAATGTTACTTGGGCTTTCTTGTAGTAAGTCTTTAAATCATCACGATCTTCCTCAATCTTTCTCTTTTCGTTTTTCACCTTCTCGACTTCTATCTTTTGAACATCAACGTCGAGACTTAAACACATTTTTTCCTCTTCGAGCTTCTCAATCCTCTTTTCAAGCTCCGAATTTTTTCTCTCGAACTCTTGCTTCATAACCTCCAACTCTGATGGAATCACCCGTAAGCTCCCCTCTAATGATCGAGCCACCCCCAAAATTGGCCTAGAGACCTTATCGTTGACTCTCCTACTGAACCACCTTTTATACTCAAGGGTTGACGTCGAGCCTTCGGTCAAGATCTTCATAAAGAAAGGCTTCTTCCAAGCCTCAGAAATCTCTCGCATTCTCTTCTTGTAGTGATCTCCTTTATAAGAGAAATCACTCTGAGCTAAACCTTGTGTAGTCGGTATGAACTGCCTCTGTAGTCGGTATGAACTGCTTCACTCGATATTGCCTTAGAACAAGCAATGGTGTATATCCAACAACTCCCCAAATTCCTTGCAAAGGGGCCCAATCAAAACTGCCACAACGGTAAATGATCTCATTAGGAACCAACCAAGGAGCCTTCCACATAACATCTTCCTCTCGAAGATTCTGAAGAATGTCTATCCATCTCTCCTCTGAAATGTCATCTCTCCTAGCCATGTCTACTGCTTCCTTTAAGGGAGAATAACCCTTAAAGAATACTCGGCAAGGAACTTTATCAAGCTTCCAGAAGTGGCTATGAAACCAAACCAACAGCAACTGTGCACATCCAATGAACCTTCCTTCACCAGCTCTTCGACATGCGCTCAAGGATCTTACCGTCTCAACTAGGATTGCGGGCACAGGTGGGTTCTGTTTACCAATTCGATCGAATAAATCCGCAACCGCCTCATCTATGTACCCCAATGCCTTTGGGAAAATCACTATGCCGTAAATACTTAAAGCGAGGACGTCGACCCTTTTCTTCATGTCTAGATGCGTCGATATCAAATCCCTCAAAATAGTCCATAGAATGCACTTACTATCAACCTTTTGCTGCACACGAGCTACTGCCCACTGCTCACTCATCCCAGTAATCATTACCAACTTTTTTGTAAAAGTTGGAAGGCTAGCAGGTCTAACATAAGCCTTGTGACCCTGAATTCTCGGGCAACGCAGTAAAGTCGTATACTCCTCCAAAGTCGGTATAAGATCAACATTACCAAATGTAAAGCAACTATAAGCAAGGTTCCAGAACTGTACCATAGCTCGAAACAAGTGCCTATCTACCTTGACGTCTAGCAAATAGGGAAGGTCTCCGTAATTGTGATAGAAAAGCTGCTTAGACTCATCATCCCATTGGGCCCAAATGTCTCTCAACTCCTAAAGTTCATTCTGTGTCGAATTAATATGAGTGAAGTCCCATAACTCTGATGTATACCCCTCAATGACACTATCTCCCTTCTCTAACTGGGTTTTCTCCGACCAAGTACAGACGGAGGCCTTGTCTTCCACTTTATTAAGATATTCGTTCCTCATTACAAAACTTTCTAATCTAGAAATCAAACCTTGAATCGACACCTTTAAATGTTGAGTGACATGCAATAATAGCAAAACAAAATAGGTCAGTATCATATAAAAAATAATAAGGGCATCTTTCTAAAGGTTATCACTATTTCCCTAGGGTAAGCACTTAAAGTTCACTATATGAGTTTAGTTTTGAAGCAAGGGTACCTGAACCAGCAAATTCCTCGGTCTTCACCCATTATAGGCTCATATAGACCAAGTTCAGTTCAAGGGGACACATTTCCCTATGGCCATACGGAGATGAAAATCTCACAAGACATAGGTACAGTATCCCGGAAGCAATCCACTAGCTTATACGAAGGTGAAAACCTCACAAAAGCGTAGCTTCTCACTCCCACTTAAGGGTGTGACCACAACGGTTATGCAAATGCAATGTACAGTAAAAAGGTAACAAACATATGCAGCAAACACATGTAAAAAGAATTAGATTTTAAATTTTCCAAACTTCTGACATTAAGACAGAAAATACTCAATTTCTTGGCTTGACTCTCTTAATTCCCCAGTGGAGTCGCCAAGCTGTCAATTCCTCTCTTTAAATAGGGGAGGGTATTTTAAAAACGGGAGTCATCACAAACCTTTTAAAGTGTGATTGGGTCACTTTATAAAACGTTTTGGTCCACGAAATTACGAGAAAACAGGTTCGGGAGTCGGTTACGTACAAGGAAGAATTATCGTAACGCCCAAAATTGGTACCAAATTGAATAATTTTGTCTTAATGTCAGAATTTTGAAAGAATTTAGAAATGAGATTTCCTTTAAAATCGTAATAATTTGAGTTGAAAAGAATCAAAATTCCTTCGCTTCGAAAGAGTACAAACATCACATCCAGCATGATTGGACATGATATCTTTAAACTTTCATAACTGAAATCATCTTGTGATTTGTGAAACTCGTTTAAAAGGATAGTTTTAGATATTTAGGCGAACGGGAAATCGCAACCCAGCATGTTAGAGCACTACTCCTCAAATTCCTAAATATTAAAACATTGCCTCACTTTTAAATTTTTTTTTGAATTAAATGAGATTTTTGTTTTAAAAAAATAATGACGTGTTTTACATATTACAAGAAATTAAATAAACCTAGCTACAATATACATGCTTTATCATTTTTATGCAAATATAGTATATAAAATAATAAATAATGGCACAAATTACACAATATACGTTATTATTTTATGTACACATTATTATAAATAACATAAATGTTCATGCATTATTGTTACATGCAAAATACCACGTAGAGCATAATGAATTCAATGGTATAAATTGTATAATACATATATATAACAACATTTCATGCAAATGTACCTTAAATCAACATAAACGATTAATTTTCATGGAAATATGAAAAAAACAATAACAAATATTATATGAAAACTTAACCTACTAAACAATAACAAAATAAAAGAAAACAAAAAGTAAATAAGAAAATTATAAACATATGAAATATAAATCAAATAAAAAAAATGATATTCATAAATTTTTAGAATAATATGAAAATAATAAAGGAAAACTTTTTTTTTAAAAGATGATTAATATATATATATATAAACCATATTATAAGGTATAATAACTTAATGTATTAACAAAATAATATACTAAATATTAATATTACACATATTTATTTAATAATAAAATAAAAAAATCTATATAATTAATGAATGATAAAATAGTAAATATATAGTGTATAATGTAATTTATAACCAAAATATATAATAATATAAACCATATAATAAGGAATATAAATATAAATATATATATATAATAAAATGTAATATGTAATAAAATATAAATATAATGAAGGATAATATATACTATTATTTAATAATAATTTTTTTAAAAAATTTAAAATTTATACAATTAATGAATAATAATACATAATTTATTTTAAAAAATATATATAATAAAATATAATAAAATATAATTTATAAGTAAAATATATAATAATAAAAATAATATAATGGATAATAAAAATAATATACATTATTTTATATAACTAATATTTATAAAAATAAATAATATATAAGGTATTTAAAATAAATTAAATATATAAAAGAGGATTAAAATTGAATTTAATTGAAGAATTTAGGATTAATTACAAAATAATAAAAAAGGGCCTAATTGAAAAGCGCATTAAACTAGAGGGACTCACTGGGCAATTAGCCCTAATCCCAAAACGACGTCGTCCCAAGATAAGCTTTATAACGGCCATTAGGACTAAATTGAAACAAAAATAAAATATAGGGGGCAAATTTTAATAAAAATAAAATGAAATTGTGAATATTAAAAAACACGGAAGGACTTATTGGGAAATTATCCCAATCTACAAAAACACGCGGATCCTTCCCGGGTAATCGGGTCAACACGCGGATCCTATATTGAAACGGTGTCGTTTTAGTGCTTATTAAACTAAGCCAAAACGACACCGTTTTTGTAATGCTATATATGTCAAAACTTAAGCCCAAAATTCATTTTGTTATTAGTCTTAAAAAAAAACTTTGAAAAGAGGAGAGGGCAGTTCTCCGGGCTCCAGTCTCCGTCTAGCTGAGCCTCGGTAATCGGGCTCACGCGCCCACGCGCCGTCGCTGACCCCACCCTGTATGGCGGCCGGAGGTTTAAAAAAATCTACTTTTCAACGCAGATTAAAGGTACGTCCTCCTTTTTCTATTTTTATGATACTAGTATGTAAAATAAATGGAATATTCACCTCTGTATTCCTTTGCTGACTGTTGATTTCTTTGTGTATAAAATGTTCTGTTTTTTTATTGAATCTCTGTGTATATTTAAAAAACGGTCCCCCTATTACAAATCTGAAGAAGGCTTTATAGCCTTTAAACTATGTATATTTGGGAAAGAAATCTTTGATTTCTTTCCTTGTTTGTTTCAGTTTATCTGCTGCTATTTCTTGCCATTCTTGTCTGTCTGTTTCTTTTTCTTCTTACAGGTGCCAAAATCTGGCGAAGATCGCGTTGTGGATACGAACCTTGCCTGATGACCATGAGACGGCCTCTACTGCGAAGATCTCGGCACTGATGGAGGTGCAAAGATCAGTGGTAGGGCCTGAGATCATGGCGCACTGATGTGAGGCAAACGGCGGTGACGTTCGGAGTACCCAAAGCCTCTGGTCAATGTTTTGATGGGACCTCGTGCAAGGTGACCATCGATCTGACCGGCATTGATGAGGGCCAGCTAGGGTGACGTGAGGGGATAGGGCTATTGATGGCCCTTGTTTCGGGAGCTGGAACGGCTCTGACGTGGCGAAGCTTTTGGAACTGCTCCTGTGGCACTGAGGTTCCAAGGAAACCCTAGGGTTTCCTGCTGATGTTTTAAGTCATTGGGCCTTTTGGGCCCGAATGGCTTGGGGTCTGTAGAAGATTGGTTCGGGTAATGGGTTTAGATATTTGGGCTTGGGTGTAACGGGGCTAGTGTCTTAGGCTCAATGGGTCTATAGTGTAATGGGTTTTGGGCTTATCAGGCCTGTTTATTGTAAATGGACTGTTTAAAACAATAAATATTCATTTATTATTTATTATTTTTTGTTTAAGGCCCGGGCAGATTTGGGTTATTACACATGTTATGTCTAATAATTGTGATGTGAATATGTTTGTTTGCTATGCATGGTTGGTAATATGTCATATGTGTTGAATGCATGTTTTACGACCAATCGAGGTGGTAATGACCATGAATTAAATGTGTAATATGGAAATAAAATGAAAATTCCTTGAACATGGATGTTTGATGGATAGTTTGGTAACTATGGTAGAATGGTATAAAGTGAGAAATAATAGTAATGTTAAATTGAATATGGAATTGGTGTAGAATGTCTTAGTCAAGCATATTGTTTTATGCATGTGAAATGTGGACACCATATGAAGATATGACTTGGCTAGAAGGTGTATGCTTGATGATAAGTTGGAATTAAATGGACATGAAGATAACTATGGTATAAAGGTATAAGTGGTAAGGTATTTGATAAAGCCAAATGAATAAGATATGGTGTGTCTAGACTTGGTTTAATGTGAGAATGTGTAACACACGTATGTTGATAAGTAAATGATATGTCTGCATCATAATTGAGGATGTTAAATACTTTTGGATCCATGTTTGTGTGTATACATGTAAAGGGTGACAAAAAGGCTTGGAAAATAGCCTATGTGCTGGCCACGCGGGCAGAGACACGACCGTGTGTCTCAACTGTGTTGAAGACACAGTCTAGCACACGGGCATGTGACTTGGCCCTGTGATCCTTATTTTTTTGTTGACATCATAACTAGAGAGTTACACAGGCTGAGGACACGGGCGTGTCCAGAGCCACACGGGCGTGTGACTCTCCAAAACATGAAAAATTTTCTAAGTGATGTAAAACTTTCGGAGGTTCTCGGTTTAGTCCCGAACCCTTTCTAAAGTATGATTTGAGTTTCGTAGACCCAAATAAGGGACTATGTACATGTGATTGAATGTTGCAAAATATGAATGAAATTTTATGGCCGGGTTTGCATAATTGATTGCGTTTAAGTTCGGTAATACCTCGTATCCTGTCCCGGTGTTAGACACGGGTAGGGGGTGTTACACAAACCTTCGGATAGAGTAATGAGCTTACAAGTCAAAGTTAAAGGTCCCAACTTAGACTTTTACTATTTTGTTGCATTTAAAATATACTGCTTGATATCTAGTTAGTTCTTCTAGTTAAAAATTTTATTGAAAATGCCTCTTAGAGAAGCCAGAAGAACTAGCGAACGTGAACCATCGAGGGTGACAAATCCCTCAAGTTTTTTTCAACCCAAACGTCAAGAATTTTTTTAGAACTTCAAGGAAAGATGTTTATATAAGAATGAGGATTTGAACCATCGATGATTTTATGTAGGAAAATTTGGACCTTGGTTCAATACCATAGTTGGGAACGCTTTTGCGTAACCTTTAAAGACTCTGCCGTAGTTCCAGTGGTATAAGAATTCTATGCATCTTTTAGGGACCAAGAGTCTAGAAGACCAGAGGGTGCCAATTGAGAAACTATACCGGTATGAGGGGAAAACGTGCTTGTTACCCCTGGAGAGACTTGTGAGTTTTATAAAGCTCCGATTTTGTAGAAGAAAGCAATTTCTAATATTTTAGAAATATTAATATGGATAACGTTATAAACTAATTAACGGAGGGTAGGGGTGAATGGAAATGTCGCCCTGGTATTGATATCCCCATGTTTTTTTAATCAAGCAATTATGTTTCCAATTGAAAAGAGGTGAATACATTTTTTATGCACTCGAATTTCTCATTCTTTAAATGTCTCTAATGTCAATACTTTTCGAGCAGTTTTGCTATATGCTGTTTTGCAGAAGAACCGGGTGTGCATCGAGACTTGGATCCACCATAATATGAAGTAGTGCATTAATGGTCAGAAAATCGATGTTTTCTTCCCCCACTTAGTGATGGCTTTGTGCAAAAAAAAAAGAGTTCCAATGACAACTACTGAACAGTTCATGAAGCCAACCAAAAGTATCATAGGGGATACATTATAAATGTAATATGTAGAGCTTCAATAAAAATAAATAAGGGATTGGAACAAATGCTGAAAAGAAAAAAATATGTCCTAACCTCGTTCAAATGAAAAGTAAAATCGAGATCTCAAAAAGAAATTGGTAGGAGTAGCATTCCAAAAATAGAATGGATGATAAGATTGATGCAAGAAACGGGCCCAGCTCTTCAAGAATTTACGTAGCAGAACAATATGAGAGTACCAAGTTATCCACCAGACATGTTTGGTCTAATACATTCCCACCATGAAGTAGAAGAGAAAGGAAGAGAGGAAATGAAGGATAGCGAAGATGGCAAAGGTGAAGAGGAAGGGGATGAGATGGATTTTGAGGAGAAGGATGATTGAACGAACTTTTTATTTTCATTTTTGGATTATAATTAATTTCAGACAATTTTTATTTTTTATTGTTTTAGGAATAGGTTAACAGTAGATTGTTATTGATTGTCACTCGCGATAAGTTTTAAAATTTATAATTAATCGCACTTGAAACTAACTATTATCACGATGAAGGCAAGCGTACCTATCGAACAGTAGTATAGTTTTAGCAAGACCGGATGTCGAACCCAAAGGAACTAAAAGTACTAGTATTAACTTTCTTTTTATTATCTAGCCTAAGAATAATAGGGGTTGTTTTATCTAAACTAATTAAATAATCTAAGAATGCACAGAAAGTAAATTGGGGAAATAATTTTGGAAAACTGATTGATTTAGACAATACCCAAGGAAGAATCCACCTAGACTTCACTTGATATTTGACTCTGAGCCAGACGATTTACTCACTTGACTTGATCGGTAGAAATCCCTGATTTATATTTTTATCCCTATTCAAGACTAATAACGTCTAACCCTAGGTTGATTGATTGAAATCTCTTTCTAATTAAAACCCCTAGTGTTGCATTAACTCGATCTATGGATTCCCTTGTTAGATTTGACTCTAATCCGGTAGATTTATGTCATCCTATCTCTAGGATTGCATGCAACTCTGCTTAATTATGAACGATTTACTCTTAGACAGGGACTATTCATCCTCTGAATAAGCACATCAATACTTGAATCAATATCCTGGAATATTCAAACAAGAGTTAAAAACATAATTAAGAACAAATCAAGTATTTATCATATAGTTTAGAAAATATTAACAAGATCCGTCTTAGGTTTCATCCCCCTTAGGTATTTAGGGGGTTTAGTTCATAATGGTAAAAAACATCTCAGAAGAATAATGACAAAACATAAAGAAAAACCCAAAAACCCTTAAAGGAAATTGAAGGGAGATCTTCAGTCTTGAAGGTGAATCCGGCTTCTGAGATGGATCAATCAGATTTATTTGAGTAATTCCTTGCTTCCTACTCTCTATTTGTCTTTTAATCCTCCTCTAAAGTGTTTAAATAGACTTTCCAATGCTCAAAATAGCCCAGAAGTAGCCTTTTTGGAATAGAACTAGACTTGGGCTCGACAGGGCCACAGCCGTGTGCCACGCCCGTATGTAACTTGCTTCAAACCGTGTTCAAGGCTGTGAAATAGACACGCCCGTGTTGGGGTGACGTTAGGCCGTGTTCAAGCCTGCTAAAAGGACATGGGCGTGTGTTCTACCCGTGTGAGGAAGTACAAGCCATGTTGATTTCCCATGTTGGCCCATTTTCTCCGTTTTTGGCCTGTGTCTCGTTCTTTTTACTTTCCTATGCTCATCTAAGTATAAGATATGAAATTAAAGGATTAGGAGCATCAAATTCCATAAATCTAATGATAATTCATCCAAAAATATGCTAAGCGTGGGATAAAAATATGTATAAATTATGATTTATCAAATACCCCCACACTTAAGTGTTTGCTTGTCCTCAAGCAAAATCCTCAATTCACAATTAAAAATTCATTTTTCTTAAATTATAATTCCTGTCAATAATATCTCAAAATAATACATAAGTAATCATACATTGAGAATTCAACTAGAAGAACATTAAAGTTTCAAACATTCCAAGTTGAGCATTTTATCACGAAAAACATAGGCATCTCTCCTCATCTAGGTAATCACCTTTGATTCAAAATATCACAGAGTTTAACATCCTCACTAAAGATTCACTCAAATCACTTGAGGTATTTAAGGATAATAAATTTAACACTCAATAGTCAATATGAAAAGTTATTACCATAGGCTTGCGTGAAAATCAAATCTCCACCACTATATATTGAGATGATACATCAATCAAAAGGTCTTTAGAGGGTTGTAACATGGCTATGGTTAGGGGGTATGGTCACAAGTTGAAAGAGAAGGTTAGAATCGAGATTGAATTGAAAAATTGCCTAACTAGAAAAATACTAAAACTGACAAATTATCTTCCTAATTGAGCTTTTCTTTTTGGATAACATCGTTTAAACCCAAGCATTACATAATTTCATTTTTTTTAAGAACAAATCAAGTAACATATTTAACTATCAGAAATAAAACAAAGCTAAACAATTTATTCAAATCAAATATTGATAAAAATAGGGATCAAATTAATTTAGGGGATTTCAACAATAATGGGTTATGGGTTAATATTAAGGGTAAATCAATGAATGGCTTGTTAGGCTCAAGGGGTTTTACTAAAGGTTAATTATGAAGGTAGGCTTTTATAAAGTGAGTGGGTTAAACTTAAGTGCCTTTATCTTGATATAACAAATCAATGGTGTGGTCTTGACATGCATAATCAAGCAAGTTCTAGAATAACGATTCGATATTGACTTACTCATAGCAACAATAAAAGTGAGCATGAAAGAAATAATATATGCTCTTAAGGCTCAAGATCTCACAAAAATTATGGCTTTTTGATGTTAACCCTGTGAATTTCAACTCTAAGATAATACCTAAACTTAGGGAAATAACCTAAAATTTTAATACTCAAAAATCAACTTATCATGCTTGATTCTCTAATTAATTAAAGTTTAAACCATCAATGCATAAATACCTATGTTTTAATTCAAGACATATTAATAAAGACCATAAATTAATCAAAAATCATTCTAATGGTGATATGAGTGATTCACAAGAGAATAAGACAAAATTTAGGAATTTTTCTGATAGTAAAATAAATAACCCCCCACACTTAGGATGTACATTGTCCTCAATGTACAAAGATATATAGTAGTGATATAAAGATAATATCAAAAGATAGAGGGAGAGAAGTGAAACTTCCTGAATGAAATGGATGAAATTCTTGGGTTAGAGTTATAGAGAGTGGAGGAGAATACTCCGGCGGTGGTAGAGGTTGGGTTCCACAAGTGCTGCGCCAAAAGAATATTATATCTCGTAGTAGCTATGGTCGTGGTCGAGTAGGGCATGGCAGTCATGGAGAACCTTTTCCAGTGGAGTTTCAAGTTCTTAAGTAATAGTGAGCTTTGGAGCTCTTTATAACTGTGATAGAATCAGGAACTTTTTAGGAAATATAAATAAGAATAATTACTCGTAAAGAAATAGCCGAAATTATAAATTATTTATAAAACCTAAAAATAAAATAGTATCAAAAGGAAATAAAATAAAAAGTACTTTCAGGGGATAAATAAAGATAAAAGTGAATAATAGAAAAATAAAAAGAAATCTTTAAACATCGTCATCGCCGGATGGTTTGAGAGGTAGTGGTGGCGATGAGATGTGGAGGTGCTAACAAATCTGATGTCAGAGTCTGAGGCCGCCGCATGAACTGGATGATGGATGGGTGGTGGCTGAGATGGTCGGTCCTCATGTCGTGGAGGGACATCATCAGTAATTTCCTCGGGGTCCTCCTCCTCGGTTGCTTGGGCGAGGCGGTCCTGAAGAGGGTGAGTTCCACGTCGTTTCTCGATCATCCTCATATGTAGCATGCTCGAGATGCCTTGTGGAGACATCTGGCTGATGAGAGTGAGGGAGGATGCTTGTGCCACTGTATTGAGGAGCCCAAAGTGTCGAGCCAATCCAGTCACATAAGGGCCAATGGAGATGACCCCCTTCCTATGCCACTCCGTCTGATGGCGAATGGCGAGGGCAATGAAATAGGCGAGGTCGAAGACATATTTGCCATACACCATAGAAAGTAGGCGTCGTGAGTGTTGACGACACCGGTGCTCTCTCGCCTTCTTGTCAAAGTGTGGGCTAAGGTGACGTGTAAGTACCTTAATGATGGGGTGAGAGCCGAGGCCTTGGAGCGGCTAGGATCATAGGTGGCCAAGATAGAGACTAAAGCACTCCAGCACCATGAAGGAGAATAATGGATGTAGCGATTGAGAGTGTCAAGGTCGTTCTCTTCCATGAACTCCTCCGTGTATAGGCCTAATGTGGTACTGAACTTTAGGACGCTCAACTGGCGGACTAAACCGTCGAGGCGATATTCTTGGATCATCAAAGTTCGTCATCATGGTTTGAAGATGGAACGTTAAGCAGAGTTCTAATGTGAGCTCGAGATATGTCAGCTCGACGATCTTAAAGAAGAGCTCCCAAGGGTCGGTGGTGAGGAGGCTCGAATTACGTCAGCAAGTTAGACTTGTTCAAGTGTAGCCCAGTCAATGCAGCAGCCCACACCTAAGGGTCAGGCCCGAAGTATCTGAAAGAGTTCTTCCTGGGGCCCTACGGGAAACTGAAGGAAGAGGTGTCTGATCTCCGTGGTAGGAGCCGATGAAGATAACGCTCCTTTTCATTTTTTTGAGGTGGGGACAGCTGTTTTCTTACCACGTGAGGTTGACATTGTATACCTGCAAGAAGAACCACTATTACGTCTTAATGAATGGAAAAAATAATATATAAATGAATTCAAAAAGGAATAAACCCTAAATTTAAACTAATAAATTCAACCAAAAACTACTAACACTAACAAGATTCAACCAAAAACAATCAACTCGATGACAGAGATTTTATGGCAAATAGCATGGTAATAGCATGAGTATGAGCATGGTAATAGCATGGGGCGTTCTTAGTATCTTGAATCAATATGAAATAGATGATAAATATCCTAAGAATGAGATTTAAATGATAAAATAATTAGTAGCAAAATGTATATAATATGGAAAAAATTAAAGATTATTATGATAATAAGCATCAAAAGTAAGTAAAATAGAAGAGAAAACCGTTAGTGGAGGACCGGTGGCCGGAGGAGCATGTGTGTCAGGCTGAGCATGGGCATGGAGGTGAGCCGTGTGGTGGTGATGGAAGGGAGAAAAGGAAGGGGAAAGAAAGGGAAGGAGAAGAAGGGTGATAGGAAGGAAGGGAAAAGAGAAAAAGAGAGAAGAAACTAAAGAAAAAGGGAAGAAAAAAGAGAGGGAAAGTGAAAAGAGCTAAGGTAGAAAGTGAAGGAAGGAAGAAAAGAGGAGAAAATAGGGGAACTAGGGTGGCTGGGTGGTGTCCATAGGTGTGGGGAGGGCGTGTGCGGCAGTTAGGGTTAGGGTTTGGGAAAGGGGATGATGAATAGTGAGGGGTTTATATAGATTTTGGGGCACGCGGCTGTGGGGCATGCCCGTGTGCCCTGATTTTAGCCTGTGTTTTTTGTAATTTTTTGAATTTGGGCGCGTCTGAGATCCGACCTGCGCCCGTGTTCCTTGGGCATGTTAGTGCACACGGCCGTGTCGCATAGCCATATGCTGCATCGTTTGCATTTCCCACGCCTGTGTATATGCACGCACGCCTGTGTTCATTTGACAGAATCGTCTACGGGTGTTGGTACGAGCATGCTGCATGCCCGTGCTGATTTCTAAATTTCAACCATGGCTTCCATGCACGGGCGTGTTGCACGCCCATGTTGGATTGACAGGATTGACCACGGCCATGTCGCACGACCGTGGCTACTTATCGCATCCCATGTTTTGGGAAAAATTTTGCTCTGTTTTCACTTGGCCTAAGGCACGCCCGTGTTCCTGGCCGTGTGGGTCTGGAAAACCTGTGTTTGAGGACTCAGTTAGTGAATTAGCAGTTAAATACTAAAATTAAAAGAAATTAATACTGTTAGTGCTCGGTTTGCCTCTCGAGAATCGCTTATTTATAGTCTAAACTTGACTTACCTCGATTTTACGCGGTCATGGTGGTTCGAGGAGTTTTTACCTTAAACGTGCTGAATTTAGAATGAGTTACCTCGATTGTACCGTATGGGAATATGTTGAGTACCGTGAGAGGAATTGCTCCATTCGGTTCGGAAGTGGCAATACGAGGGTCTGCTGCCTCTAATAGTACCTTGTCTCTGACTTTAAGTTGATTGGGTGAAAAATTGAGTTTCTCATGGCATGGTTTTGGTTTACCATGTGTTCTCAGTTTCTATTTTCGCCATTCATCAGGTTCCTCGGTTTGGGGCCGTTATTGTTCATAGATAGGTCCTTTGTTGCTACGTAGACATTGCTCATTACACTCTTCGAGTGTAGTTCCTGCAAAGGAGGTTGCACCATATGATTAGTATTAGTAACGTGATTTATACTACCACTATCGTTACTTGAATTACGAGCTTGAAGAGTGATTGTTTCATCACCCACACGAGGTGTGAGTTCACCTATACTAACATCAATAATGGTTCTAGCAGTCGCCAAAAACGGCCTCCTAAAATTAAAGGCACATCATTGTCCTCTTCTATATCTAGAACAACAAAATCAATTGGGAATATAAATTTATCGATTTTTACTAGTACATCTTCAATGATTCCCCTAGGAAATCTGATGGTTTTATCTGCCAATTTATGCTCATCCTAGTTTGTTTGGGTTTCCCAAGACCTAGTTGTTTAAATATTTTATAGGGCATGACATTAATACTAGCCCCTAAATCAGCCAAAGTATTTTTAACTGTTAAACTACCAATTAAACAAGGAATCGTAAAACTCCTTAGATCTTTCAATTTGTTGGGTAGCTTATTTTGTAGAATGGCTGAGCAAACTGTGTTCAATATGTAAAGCCTCATCCAACTTCTGCTTATTTGCTAAAAGCTCCTTTAAAAACTTCATTGCGTTTGGCATATGCGAAAGAGCTTCAATAAATGGTAAGTTAATATGTAATTTCTTTAGCAGTTTAAGGAATTTACAGAATTGTTCGTCAGTGCGGTCTTCCCTTGTCGCATTGGGGTATGGTACTCGAGGTTTGTATTCTTCACTTACCAGTTTTTCCTTACTATGGTCTACCTCATCCTTACCTTTACTTACCATAACTCCTTGCTTCGGTTCTGGTTTAGGCTCCACTAACCCTTATTTATCTCAGACGTTAATTGCATTGAGCTGTTCCCTTGGCTTAGGTTCAGTATTACCTGGCAAGCTACCTTGTGATCGTTCAGAAATTAGTTTGGAAAGCTGGCCTATCTGAGTTTTGAGCCCTTGGATCGAGGCTTATTGATTTTTAAGTGCTGTCTCGGTATTCTGGAAACGAGTTTTTGATACCGAGATAAATTTTGTTAGCATCTCCTCAAGGTTCGGCTTCTTTTCCTGCTGATAAGGTGGTTGTTGAAAACCCGGAGGCTTTTGTGGCCTTTGATTTCCTTGGCCGCCCCACGAGAAATTGAGATGGTTCCTCCAACCTACATTATATCTATTACTGTATGCGTTATTTTGAGGTCTAGAGTTATTATTACCCATATAGTGGACTTGTTCCTCCTCAGTGCTAGGATTGAAGGATTGATATTCTGTGTGTACGCCTCCTCCACTTGAGTCACACCTCATCACTAGATTTACCTGCGTGGAACTAAGTAAATCGTCAATCTTTTTATTCAAGAGTTCTACCTGATTTGTCAGCATATTAATTGAGTCGATGTTATAAACGCCTGCTGTTGGTTGGCTTAGTCCTCATGACTTGCCACTGATAGTTATTCAGTGACATTTCTTTGATAAATTCGTAAGCCTCTTCAGGTGTTTTGTTGTTGATGGTTCCACCAGTAGCTGAATCAATTATCTGTCTCGTCGAGGGGTTCACACCATTGTAAAACATTTGAACTTGCAGCCACAGGGGTCATCCATGGTGAGGGTACCTTTGCAGTAGGTCCTTGTATCTCTCCTATGCATCGTAGAGGGTTTCTAAATCAATTTGCACAAAAGAAGATATATCATTCCTTAGTTTAGCTGTTTTAGCAGGTGGAAAATATTTAAGTAAAAACTTTTCGACCATTTGTTCCCAAGTAGTGATGGATCCTCGTGGTAACAAGTTCAACCAATGTTTAGCTTTATTCCTCAACGAAAAGGGAAATAACCGAAGGCGAATGGCATCATCAGAAACGCCATTGATTTTAAATGTGTCGTAGAGTTCCAGAAAATTGGCCAAATGAGTATTTGGGTTCTCGTCCTGCAAACCATGAAATTGAACAAACTATTGTATCATTTGAATCGTGTTAGGTTTCAGTTCAAAATTATTTGCAGCAATAGCGGGCCTAACTATACTTGATTCAGTTCCTGTTAAAGTAGGTTTAGCATAATCATACTTAGTATGAGGAGCAAGATTCTGATTTACTGGGTCAACAGCAATCGCAGGAGGTAGCGGATTTTCCTGATTTTCGGCCATCTCCTCAGTTGTGGCTTGAATATTGTCCTCATGCTCTTCCTCTGTGTATCTTAAGCTTCACCTTATTTATTTTCGGTTTCTACGAGCTGTGCAATCAATCTCACCGTCACAAAGTAATGTTCCTGATGGGTTTCTTCTAGTCATAAACTATAAGAACCTGCCAGAAGAAAGAAAAAAAAGAATTTAGTAACGCAAATGAAAACAAAATTTAAATTGCAATAAAAGTAAATGGCTAAAGTAATAAAAATCAAGTGTTCCTAATATCTTAGTTCCCCAGAAACGGCGCCAAAGACTTGATTGTCACTCGCGATAAGTTTTAAAATTTATAATTGATCGTACTTGAAACTAACTATTATCATGATGAAGGCAAGTGTACCTATCGAACAGTAGTATAGTTTTAGCAAGACCGGACCCAAAGGAACTAAAAGTACTAGTATTAACTTTCTTTTTATTATCTAGCCTAAGAATAATGGGGGTTGTTTTATCTAAACTAATTAACTAATCTAAAAATGCACAGAAAGTAAATTGGGGAAATACTTTTGGAAAATTGATTGATTTAGACAATACCAAGGAAGAATCCACCTAGTATTCACTTGTTATTCGACTCTGAACCAGACGATTTATTCACTTGACTTGATCCGTAGAAATCCCTGATTTATATTATTATCCCTATTCAAGACTAATAACATCTAAACCTAGGTTGATTAATTGAAATCGCTTTCTAATTAAAACCCCTAGTGTTGCATCAACTCGATCTATGGATTCCCTTATTAGATTTGACTCTAATCCAGCAGATTTATGTCATATTATGAACTATCTACTCTTAGACAGGACTATTCATCCTCTGAATAAGCACATTAATACTTGAATCAATATCCTGCAATATTCAAACAAGAGTTAAAAACATAATTAAGAACAAATCAAGAATTTATCATATAGTTCAGAAAATATTAACAAGATCAGTCTTAGGTTTCATCCCCCTTAGGTATTTAGAGGGTTTAGTTCATAATGGTAAAAGAAAACATCTCAGAAGAATAATGACAAAACATAAAGAAAAACCCAAAAACCAGATCTTCAGTCTTGAAGGTGAATCCAGCTTTTGAGATGGATCAATCGGCTTTCTTTGAGTAATTCCTTGCTTCCTACTCTTTGTCTGTCCTTTAATCCTCCTCTAGGGTGTTTAAATAGACTTTCCAATGCTCAAAATAGCCCAAAAACCCTTGAAGGAAATTTAAGGGAGATCTTCAATCTTGAAGGTGAATCTGGCTTCTGAGATGGATCAATCAGATTTATTTGAGTAATTCCTTGCTTCCTACTCTCTGTCTGTCCTTTAATCCTCCTCTAGGGTGTTTAAATAGACTTTTCAATGCTCAAAATAGCCCAAAAGTAGCCTTTTTCAAATAGAACTAGACTTGGGCTCGACAGGGCCACGGCCATGTGCCACGCCCGTGTGCAACTTGCTTCAAACCGTGTCCAAGGCTGTAAAATAGAGACACCCATGTTGGGGTGACTTTAGGCCGTGTTCAAGCCTACTAAAAAGATAAGGGCGTGCGTTCTACCCGTGTGAGGAAGTACAGGCCGTGTTGATTTCCCACGTTGGCCATTTTCTCCGTTTTTGGCCTGTTTCTCGTTCTTTTTACTTTCGTATGCTCACCTAAGTATAAGATATGAAATTAAAGGATTAGGAGCATCAAATTCCATAAATATAATGATAATTCATCCAAAAATATGCTAAGTGTGGGATAAAAATATGTATAAATTATGATTTATCAGTTATATATATTTGTTTTCTTTATTGTTTTAAATTTTCTATGTAGGAACCTCACATGCAAGAAGCACGTCATATACGAGCTTGTAACAAACAAAGGTAGGAAGCACCCACCATTAGACTACGGCAATGTCACGATCAATTGGGTAACTTCTTTCCTTATCTACAATTGTGCACATTAGGGACAATGTGCTATCTAAAGTGTGGGGTGGTAACATAGGAAATTTGTTTTTATTTTATTCATTTATTTTTGTACATTTTTCTTTTAATTTCTATTGTCAAATGTGTGCTTAAGCTTGTAGAAATACAAGTGATTGGTTAGTAGCACGTATATAGGTTGATTGGATTTACTAAAAATTTGACATAATAGTAGATGATTTTAAATTTTTTATTATTAGACTACTAAATTCTATATATTACACTATAAATAAGCATTGAGTAATTGAATGTACTAAAGGATATAGAGAATACAAGGAAATGAGCATGCTAGTATGTATGATAAATTGTTGAATTTTTTATTGTTCGATTGATTAAATTTGTGAACATTGAGATACATATGATGACCTAATGCATTGTCTGGTATACACCCAAAGCCAAAAAGCTAAACCTATTTATTCATCTTTAGTACCTATATTTGAGCCATAATACATTTACTGATGAACCTTCATACAAAACCCGAGCCAAAGAAGCTAATTTGTATTTACCCTTTTTCCTTTGTCCTGAACTGCATGACTATAGACGTTTGGCCATATGTATTAAGGGTTAAGTAGATACATCAAGGTAGATTTTTTAAAAATAAAAGAGGAATAGGAAGAAACAGTGTGATATAGTAATTATAGGTTAGCCATTATATGCCAAGTAAAATAAAAATACAAAATGCATTTGTGAGTGAGACATACTGAAAAAGAAAAAAATGTGACAAAGTCAAAAAAGTAAAAAAAAAAAAAACTTGTTTATTAGTGCACAAAAACTTGTGAGCTAGTCGTAGTTGCTATATTATGCTATAACTTACTATATGGAGAAATAATGAAGGTGAGAGAAGGAGAAATAAGGCAGTGAGCAGGTAAGAGTCACTAAGGGGGGAGAATAGGGAACAATACGATGTGCCAAACTAGTTTGATGCTTTAAACTATTTTAATGCTTACTGTTTTTGAATTCCCATACCTACCCTAAGCCTTAGAATGTTACAAGCTGAAAAGCCCTATGTGATATAGGTAGACTTATTCATAAATTAACATCATACCAAATAATTACATTTACAACTATTCGTATTCTACTAGGACAATCAAATTACCTGTATAATTTATTGTTGGATCTATATATTTGAAAACCTTAATATTTGTATACTTTGTAGTATATTGAACTTAGGTGTTTGATATTAAAAGTGGTAAGTCGTCTACATATCATGTCAAGATTATGCGTAAATATGAAATACCTAGTTATGTACTCCGAAGCCAATGTTGTACTATAATTGCTCATGGGTCATCTCTTAATTGCTTGTTTTTTTTTGCATTGCTTAAGGATAAGAAATTACATAAGTGTAGGGGAGTATGATCTATCGTAATATGGTGTAGCAAATTAAACTAGCTGTCACACTTAAGAAGCTTGAATACAAGCACTTTTATTATGTTTTAGTCGAGTTTTTATAGTTTAGTTTACATTCAATAAAAAGTGTATTTTGAGTCTTTTATTGACCTTAGGGGTTGAATGAGGCCTAAAAGCAAGTTAATGTACTTAGTTGGTGTTTAGGAAAACATGCAAAGGCATAGAAACTTAATACTCATTGCTGTGTTGCAACATGAGGAGTTCAAAGTCGCAACATAGGGAGCAAAATTAAAAGAACTAGCAAACTGCATTCGG
This sequence comes from Gossypium anomalum, assembly GCA_025698475.1. Lineage (NCBI taxonomy): Eukaryota > Viridiplantae > Streptophyta > Magnoliopsida > Malvales > Malvaceae > Gossypium > Gossypium anomalum. The sequence goes on from CM046968.1 coordinate 73,649,466, forward strand.
TGTTGCGATACAACCATAGGATGTCACTATTGGGAAACGTGCCCATATTGTAGTAAACATGTAACTATTTTCTATTTATTTGAATGATGAATAAATAAATAAAGTTAATTTCACATTTCACTATTATGTCTTTTATTTTTTCTGTCTTTTATATTTTGCATGCATAATGAAATTATGGCAAGAAAATATTAGCTCATTGATTGTCTAAAGTTCAAACTGAAGATAAGTGGTATTATAAAGAACGTTTACATTGCGAGAAAGAAAACTTACTTTAGTAGATAATCTAAATGAGCCCGTAATCCTGTAAAAGAATCAAAGTGAGCATTTAATTCAAATACTAAGAAGGATTATTATGTCATCTACAATTCCAATTGGGGATATGGCTAGTCTTGGCAATCGAAACAGTTGACTCCACGAGTAGAGACATAGAGGTATTTATTGGTAGAATGATACATTAGATTGGACCCAAGATGAATTAATTTTGAATCTGTTTGTGAATTAATTCACTTGTGACGTTCATGGTGTGATTTACCTAAATCCTGAATTAGTCACTGATCATGCGTATGCAACTCATGTACTTTGATATAAGTGGAGGCTTATGCTCTAAAGAGAATCAAGCCCATAGTCGGTATGTTGGGTTCATGACTTGTGTATGACATGGCTTTACTAGTAACAATGGAATTCATAGCTCAATTAAAGAGTTAATGATATCCTCTCATTGGCATTGTGTGGATTGATAAATATGGAATGTGGCCACGGGTTCATTGTTCACGAACGAGCAATTTATCACAGTCATTTGTTGACAGTGATCATATTAATCATTAAGAAGAGACAATGGTGACAATGAGATAAAATAGGATTGTATTGAGTGAACAGATTTAACTCAAAGAAATAAAGGATATCATATGAGGGCAACATACACATGATGAGGTCATTGGACAAAATAGTTGGATGAATTGTTTTCGTAAAGAGTATACAATAAGGAGTTTTCAATCATGGTACTTCTTGTGGACTGACTCCACGATTAAGTAATTACGAATTATCGGAACGATGCTTCTGGACATTATTGCAATCACTAGAGCCTAATTGTATATGTCTGATTTGTCCCTTCGCTAACTGAACAAAAGCTCGATAAGATTGCATTTGAATCAGAAGAAAATTCTACGACTTTAGGAATAATTTAATTGAGTCCATTTATTTGATGTGAAATTAAATTAGGTGGTCATGAGAATTAGTTAACTAGAGAATTTGATTAAATAATTTTCTTGAAAAATTAATTTGAAAAATCTAAGTGATTTGTGGAAAAATTAATTTTGATCAAGTAAAATGAAATTAATCAAATTAATTAAAATTAAAATAATATTTTTGGAAATTAATTTTCAAGTTGGACAATTGACTCAATGGGTAATTGAACTTGAAAATTTGATTTGAGACCATAAACTGAGCTTGGGAGCCTAAAAACGAGACCAAGACCTAAAAACTAGTCAAACAGGAACCAATATGTGAAATTGGGTCGATGGTCCAATCGGCGGCTAGACTGAATCGATCAGGTCATTATTTACTCAAACTAAACTGACAGCAGTCGAACCGATTCGGGGTGCCGTAAGCGTGTCACACCTGCATCATCAGACACGGCGATGCCAGTGGTTGCAACGGCGACGGTTGGTCATCGATGGTTGAGTAGTGGAAGAGTTACATCCCTATTGGTATTCTACCAGAGAATTGGATTTCAGATTAATTATTCCAAAAAATAATATTTTTTTAATTGTTTAATATTAAATTAAATTTAATATTTATCTTAATAGTTTCTTATTAATTTACTATTAAAGTGATTATCTTAATATTAAATTTAATTTAATGTTTATCTACAAGATAAACTTTATATTATTTTAATAAGATTTAATATTAAATTTAATCAAATATTTATCATTAAAGTGATTAAGTTTAATAATAGTTGAACTCTCTAAACTCTCCCTATATAAAGAGGATCTTGGGTCATTATTTACACACACTTGAATTCAAGAGAAAGTTGTAGAGAGAAAGTTCTCTGAAGAAATTATTGCAGAAACTTTCTAGAGATATTTTTCTTATTTACAATTTGACCCAAAAGATAAGAGATTTGTGAAAAAAATTATGATTTGAAGCAAGCGCACAGTCGGTAGACGTGAGCTTGAGGATAGCAAAGAAAACTACTAGGTTGAAGCGCTTATCCTAGACGAAACGAAAAGTTGCAACTTTGATTAAGTGTTTATTACTTTAAATATCACAACCAAGATCTTGTTTTGGAATTTTTTTCAAAACTCTGGTTTTTCCTTAGATTTATTTTCCGCTACATTTTTCAAACCCCTTTTTCCAACAGTCACGACACACCCCTAAAGCCATCCGTGAACTACACATACTACCCTCGATGTCACGACACATGCACTAGAGTGTCGCGAAACCGGCCCTATATAGGAGATAATTACGACCTAGGGTGTTTTGGTTCATACAATCAAAAGTTAAACACAAGAGCATCAACTAACCTAGGGTTGAGGACGACGGCAACCCTAACTCTATAAATAGGCTCTTAAACACTTGTTAAAGGAAAATTTTTAATATTCTCAGTTTTTTTTTTTTGTAATTTACTTTTCAGATTTTTTTTCTTCATCTTAGGGTTTATATTTCTTTTCAACTATTTTCATTCAATTTCTTTGGAGAACTTCATTTGTAGATGCAAGCAAACGTTTGAAGATTGATGGTCGCTAAACTAACTAAAAATTCGACTAAGGCAAGCACACCTATCCAACTAGAAATATCATATCCACAAGGACTAAAAGTACTAGTAATTATTATCTTTTTATTATTTAGCCTAAGAATTAAAGGGATGTGTTTAAACTAAGATTAACTATCTAATTATCTAAGAACACGACAGAGGTAAAAGTTGGAAAATACTGTTGGAAAATCGATGGAGAAGACAATACCCAAGGAAGAATCCACCTAGACTTCATTTATTACTTCCGAATTAGACGATTTATTCACTTGACTTAATCCGTAGAAATCCCTGATTTATGTTAATATCTCTCTCGAGACTAAAAACAACTGACTCTAGGTTGATTAATTGAAATCTCTTTCTAATTAAAACCCCTATTGTCGCATTAACTCGATTTATGGATTCCTTTATTAGATTTGACTCTAATCCGGTAGATTTACGTCGTCCTATGTCTAGGATTTCATTCAACTCTGCTTAATTATGCTAGATCTACTCTTAAACAGAGACTTTTGCTCCACTGAATAAGCACATCAGACTTGAGTTAATATCCTGAAATATTAAAGCAAGAATTTATCATATAATTCAAATAGTAATAAGCTCTGTCTTAGGTTTCATCCCCTTTAGGTATTTAGGGAGTTTAGTTCTTAACGATGGGGGAAAACATCTCAAAACTGGGAAAACAACAAAACATAAAGAAACCTAAAAAAAACTTCGGTAGAAATTGAATAGAGATCTTCAGTCTTGAAGTAAATCCTACTTTCGAGTAAATCCAATGGCTGTCTTTGAGTATTCTCTGTGTTCTACTCTGTGTCTCCCCTTAGGTCTTCCTCTGGTATGTATTTATAGACTTTAGACTGCTTAGAAACCCTAAAAATTGACTTTTTCCACGTATTTGAGAAACCTGGAGCAATATCGACACGAGCTACCACATGGGCGTGTGGCCAACCAGTGTGGCTCACACGGGCATGTGCTCTACCCATGTTGATTTCGTCTTGGCCGTGTGGGCCCTTCAATCAGCCCGTTTTGTCTGTTTTTGGCCTGTTTTCTACTTCTTTTGTTCCCCTATGCTCTCCTGAGTATGAAACATGAAATTAAAGGATTAAGAGCATCTAATTCACTTAATTATATAATAAATCATCCAAAAGTATGCTAAGTATGGGATTAGAAAGTGTTACTTTTATGGTTTATCAAATATCCCCACACTTAAGCATTTGCTTGTCCTCAAGCAAAATTCTCAACTCACAATTAAAATTAAACTCTCTTAATTCATAATTCTCATCAATAATATTTTATCATAGTTTCACAAATAATCATACATTGATAATTCAACTAAAAGAGCACTAAATGCACAAGCAATCAAAGTCTAGCATTTTTAAAGCATGAAAATATAGGTATTTCCCCTTATTTAAATAATTACCTTTGATCCAAAACTGACAATGATTGACATCATCGCTAAAGGATCACTCAAATCACTCAAAGTGTTTAAGGTTAAAAAATTAAGCACTTAAGAGTCAACTATGAAAATTTATTACCATAGGCTTGCATGAAAATCAAATCTCCACCACTATAAATAAGATGATATACAAATCAAAAGGTCTTTACAGGTTGTAACGGGGCTTGGGTTAAAGGTGTGGAAAAAAGGCTGAAAAAGAAGGTTAGAATTGAGATTGAATTGATAAATTACCTAACTAGAAAAATAAACTAACACTAAATAATTACATCAATCCAATTTTTTAAAGATAAACATAAGCTTCTTCTCAGAATATGGAATTAAAAACTTAAGCTCAAAACACAGAAATAATAATAATCAACATATATGTATACTTCTTTTTCTTCTTCTTTTTTCACTTTTTTTTTTGTATGAATGAATAATGAGAGAAAATTATACAACTAAAATAAAAGAACATAGTTAGGCGATTAACCAAATCAAATCTCGACAAAAAGGGAGTCAATAAGATAGGCAAAATTCTCAACAAATCAAAAAGTATGATGTAAGGGTTAATATTTAGGGTAAATTAAGAAATGGTTTGTTAAGCTCAAAGGGGTTCACTAAGGGTTAATTATGAAGGTAGGCTTTTTGTGGGGTAAGTGGGTTAAAACCTAGGTGCCTTTATCATCTCAGTATATCAAATCAAAGGTGTGGTCTTGACATGTATAATCGAAGCAAGTTCTAGAATGACAATTCAATATTGACACACTCATAACCAATAATAAAGTGAGCATGAAAAAAATGTAAGCTCTAAAGGCTCAAAATCTCACAAGAAATATGGCTTTTGATATCAATCTTACAATTTTCAAACTTCAAGGTAATACCTCAATTTAGGGAAACAACCTAAAATTGTTATTCCGAAAAACAGACTTGTCAAGCTTGATTCTCTAGTATCTTAAAGTTTAAACCATCAATGCACAAGTATCTATGAATTTAATCTAAAATATATCAATGAAAATCACAAATTAATAAGATTTCATTCTAAAAGTAATATGAGCAAATTACTTAAACACAAGACATAAGTCAAGGATTTTCAAATAGTTATATAAATAATCTCCCCACACTTAAGATGTACATTGTCCTCAATGTACAAAAAAATATAAATCATAAAAGAGGCAAAAATATCATAAGATAGAGAGATAATTGAAACTGCCCTGAATGGTGGATGAATTTTCCAGAATAGTGAAAGGCGGAATTGTAGATAAATGTAGAGGTAGTGCAAAAATTCTTAGCAACTGATAAGAAAATAAACACAATGCTTGAAGAAAATTAAAGGGTTACTCATTAAGTAACAACCAAAATAATTAATATAAAGTTCAAAATATGAAAGCAATGTAAACATAAAAAGAAAAATAAAAGTGAAAATAAAAATAAAGTAAAAGATAAAAAATAAACATAAACATAAACATAAAAATAATCGGACTAAATGGTCCTTATCATCAGACTGATCAGTCGGTGGTGTTGGAGGAGTGATATGAAGATACTGATAGATCTGCTATAAAGTCGCATCTATACTGTCGAACCTCTGAGTACAGTACTGACGAAAACTAGCAAACTCCTCGGAAGACACTCCTAGGGAGCTAGCAGCAGAGGGGGCATATCGGTGACTTGATGGTGGGGGTTGTGGTGGGTCCTCGTGATAGGGAGGAACATCATCAGTGATGTCCTCTGGGTCATGTTGACTGTCAGACTGGACTAGTCTGTACTGGGGGGTCTACTCCATGTTGTCGCTCGATCAACGTTATATGGATCATGGTCGAGATGCCTTGAGGGGACATCTCACCGACTAGGGTAAGGGTGATTAACTACTCTGGTATGTCGAGAAGACCGAAGTGTCGAGCAAGACGAGTCACATAAGGACCGAGACAGATAGGGAAAGCAAGCATGATGAACTATGCCAAATTAAACACATGTCCAGTAGTCATGCTCCACAGAAAATATGCATCATAGGTACTAACCACTCTAGCGCTCCTTCTCCGTCTTGTCAAAGTGTGAGCTAGGAGGGCATGTATATACCGTAGGGCTAGAGGGAGATGCGTCGCCTTCGAGTGACTTGCGTCATAGGTAGTCAGGCTACCCGTAAGAGCATTCCAACAGCGTAAAGTTGAGTGATGAATATGCTGGTGGAGCTGAAGAAAGTCCTCAGCGCTAATGAACTCCTTTGTGTAGAGTCCCAAAGCAGCACCGAACTCTGGGACACTCATGTGTCGCACCAACCCACCAAGGTGAAAGGTGATGGTGCCGGGCTCGTCATGGACTGACATGACCTACTGAACCAAAAATGTATTGTCGAACTCTAAGGTGAGTTCCAAGTAAGTGGGTTCGATGATCGTAAAAAATCTATCCCACGGGGCTGTAACAATGATCGCGCGCACATCATCAGCCAAATGGACCTGCTCTAATACGGCCCAATCAATGCAGCGCCCTAATCCAAGTGGTTGCTGTCGATGAAGCTGGTATAGTTCGTCCTGAGGGCCTGTCGAAAATCGGAGATAGAGGTGGCGAGCCTCGACAGATGAGCTTGAGGAGGAGGTCCCATTGGGGCCTTTCCGCTTTTTCAAAGCGGGAACGACAACTTTGGATTTTCCTCGAGTTTTTGTCATGAGAATCTACAATAAAGTAATCAAATATTAAAACAGATGAACAAATCAAGATAGATGCATGCTAATGAAGCTTCACAGTTGGCTTAATAAATGTAAAAATAATAAAACTAAGGAAATTCATGCTATGACCAATCAAAGGGCTGATATTGAGTACATCAAAGCATGAAGCAGCTTACTAGCAACCAAATCGCAAATCAGAATACTAAGCTAAGGACAAGTATAATACTACTGAGTAAAATAATATCAGATCAACCACAATATATGCATTTAAAAAAATATATGTCTAGCATGTCAAGAAGGAATAAAATAAAAAAAAAACCAATAGTGGAAACACAGAATTGATGTTGCATTAACGAAAAGCGATGAAACTAATTATAGATATGACTAAATAAGTAAATAAATAAGTAAGTAAATAAAGGGAAATAATAATAACACTAATACTAATGATAATAAAAAGATTAATAAAAATTAATAAACTGATAAAACTAATAAGATAATGGGTAAAAAGGAAAGAAGAAGAACCGACGATGGTAGGGAGGTTCGGAGGGGCACGCAACCGGTGGTCAAATGGTGGGAGGGGCCAAGCGATCAATCTAGAGAGAGGGGGAAGAGAATTTGGTGACTGGTTAGATGGGGGTTTAGATCGAGATTGGATGGCGGAGGGATGGGGGTTGTGGGCGAGGTTGGGTCGTGGGGAAAGAATGGAGGGGAAGAAAAAAGAAAAATGAGAAGGAGAAGCATGGGAGCTGGTTCGAAGGGGAGAAGGGGACGATGGTGGCCGAAATAAGGGAGAGGAGTAGGATTCGGCAACTAGGGGTTGAAAAAAAAGGGGAAGAGGAGAAAAAGTAAAATGAGAAAGAAATTAGCGTTAGGGTTTTAAAAATGGACACGGTCGTGTGAACCCTATGTTGGGTCACACAGTCATGTCACATGCCCGTGTGGTTCGAAATCCAGCCCGTGTTCATCAAGAAAAACAAAAGCTTACTCATCACACGGCCTTAGACACGCCCTGTGTCCAGGCCGTATGGTTCACATGGCCGTATTGCACGGTCGTTGTAATGTTGTTCGCTTCTCCCACGCCCGTGTGGTATCACACACGCCCGTGTGTTCGAACACATGGTCATGTGCTTCTCCCATGGAGCTCTCTGACTTGTTTAAAATTTGAAAATTTAGCTCCAGTTTTCACATGGCCTATGTGTCGCACGCCCGTGTGGCTTTTTTTAGCTCGTGTCTATCGATTTTGGGTGATTTAAGCCTTGTTTCTACACGGTCAAAGACATGCCCATGTGCCCAGGCCTTGTGGGTCATTTTACCTGCATTAAAATACAAAAAATAGCTAAAATAAACTAGTTAGTGGTGTTAGTGCTTAGGTTGCCTCCCGAGAAGCGCTTATTTAGAGTCTAAGCTCGACTTACCTCTAATTCGCATAATCATGGTGGTCTGAGGAGTTAAAACTCCTCATTCCTGCTATCAATTTTAACAAAATAAGGTTTGAGTCGAGTGCTATTTACCTTGAAAGTGCCGACCCTGGGATGATTAACCTCAATCGTACCATATGGATTTACTGTCGTAAAAGGAGGTACATCATTCGCATTAAGCTCAAAAGTGATAATTCTAGGGTCCATTTTGTCTAACGATACCTGGTCTCCAACCTTAAATTGATGTGTCTCATTTTTAGGTTTGTTATGGCACTGCTTTAATTTATCATGGTGTGTTCTAGGTTCCTCTCTTCCGTAAGTTTGCCATTCATCTAGTTCCTCAATCTGTAATCTTCGTTCCTCAAGAGCCATTCTATTTATGTTGCAAGAGTTGGATCGTGGCTTATCTGGGCTTTTTGAGAGTGTATCCTGTAAAGAAGTTTTAGCCATGAGGTCATTAACAGTACTCGTAATATCATCTCGATCACTAGATATCCTAATAGAATCACAAGCTTGGAGAATAATTGTGTCATCTCCTACATGAAGTGTGAGTTCACCTGTACCAACATCAATGATAGATCTGGCAGTTGCTAAAAAAGGTCTCTTTAAAATTAGGGGTGCATCAGTGTCCTCATCTATGTCTAGAACAACAAAGTCTACTGGGAATATAAATTTATCAATTTTAATAAGTACATTTTCAATTATACCCCTAGGAAATCTAATGGTTTTATTAGCCAATTGAATGCTCATCCTAGTTTGTTTGGGTTTCCCTAGTCCTAGTTGCTTAAACATCTTGTAGGGCATAACATTAATACTTGCCCCTAAATCAGCTAAAGCATTATTAACATTCAAACTACCAATTAAACAAGGAATCATAAAACTCCCTGGATCTTTCAGTTTGTTGGGTAGCTTGTTTTGCAGAATAGCTGAGTAGACTGCATTTAATTCCACATACGATGACTCATCTAACTTTCGTTTATTTTCTAGAAGCTCTTTTAAAAATTTAACTACGTTTGGCATCTGCAAAAGAGCTTCAATAAATGGTAAGTTAATATGTAATTTTTTAAGTAGTTTAAGGAATTTACTGAATTGTTTGTCTATGTGGTCTTTCCTTTTTGCATTGGGATATGGTACACGAGGTTTATACTCTTTGCTTACTGGCTTCTGTGTACCATGACTCATCTCATCCTTACCATTACTTACCATAGTTTTGTGCCTCGTTTCAGATTTAAATTCAAATAACCCTTCTTTGTTGCGCACAGTGATGGCATGGAGTTGCTCCCTTGGGTTAGTTTCGGTGTTTTATTGGGCAAGCTACCTTGTGGTCATTTTTGAGATCAAATTAGCAAGCTGTCCTATTTGAGTTTCAAGCCCTTGAATCGATGCTTGCTGATTCTTAAGTGCTGTTTCGGTATTCTGAAATGAGTTTCTGACACCGAGATGAATTTTGTAAGCATCTCTTCAAGTTTCGGTTTCTTCTCTTGTTGATAAGGTGTTTGTTGAAAACCTAGAGGATGTTGTGGCCTTTGATTTCCTTGACCACCCCACAAGAAATTGGGATGGTTCCTCCAACCTGCATTATAAGTGTTACTATACGGATTATTTTGAGGTCTAGAATTATTATTATTTCTCCTCGGTGCCAGGTTTGAAGGATGGATAATCTTTATTGTGCACTCCTCATCCATTTGAATCACACCTCGTCACTGGATGTACATGAGTAGAACCATACAAACCATCAATCTTTTTATTTAAAAGCTCTACCTGGTTAGATAGCATAGTGACGGCGTTTAGGTTGAAAACCCCAGCTGCTTTTGCTGGCTTCGTTCTCATGACTTGCCACTGATAGTTATTCAATGACATCTCTTCAATAAATTCGTAACCCTCTTCAGGTGTTTTGTTGTTTAGGGTTCCGCCGACGGCTGCATCGATCAGTTGCCTTGTTGAGGGGTTTACACTGCTGTAAAAAGTCTAAACCTGTAGCCATAGAGGTAACCCATGGTGAGGGCACCTTCTCAATAAGTCCTTGAATCTCTCCTTTGCATCATAAAGATTTTCTAGATCCATCTGCACAAAAAAAGAGATATCATTCCTCAATTTAACCGTTTTAGCCGGCGAAAAATATTTAAGTAAAAAGTTTTTGGTCATTTGTTCCCAAGTAGTGATTGACCCTCGTGGTAACGAGTTTAACCACTGTTTAGCCTTATTCTTCAATGAAAAAGGAAACAACCGAAGGCGAATGGCATCGTCAGAAAAGCCATTGATCTTAAAGGTGTCGCAGAATTCCAGAAAATTTGCCAAATAAATGTTTGGATCCTCGTCCTGCAAACCATCAAAAGCATTTGAGGCAACCACAGGAGGTAGCAGATTATTCTGATTATCAGCCATCTGTTCGGTATTATTGATATCGTCCTCGTGCTCTTCCTCTGTATACTGTAGACTTCGCCTTTTTTCTCTATGATTTCTGCGACTCGTGCTTTCAATTTCACTGTCAAAAAGTAGAGGTCCTGACAGGTTTCTTCTAGTCATAAACTACAAGAACCTGACAGAAGCAAAACAAAAGAAAAAATTAGTAAAAATAAAAATAAATTATAATAAAAATAAAAATGGCTAAAGTAATAAAAATTAAGCGTTCCTAGTATTTTAGTCCCCGGCAATGGCGCCAAAAACTTGATGGTCGCTAAACTAACTAAAAATTCGACTATGGCAAGCGCACCTATCGAACAGTAGTATAGTTATGGTGAGACCAAAAATATCGTATCCACAAGGACTAAAAGTACTAGTAATTACTATCTTTTTATTATTTAGCCTAAGAATTAAAAGGATGTTTTTAAACTAAGATTAACTATCTAATTATCTAAGAACACGACAGAGGTAAAAGTTGGAAAATACTGTTGGAAAACCGATGGAGAAGACAATACCCAAGGAAGAATCCACCTAGATTTCATTTATTACTTCTGAATTAGACGATTTATTCACTTAACTTAATCTGTAGAAATCCCTAATTTATGTTAATATCTCTCTCAAGACTAAAAACAACTGACTCTAGGTTGATTAATTGAAATCTCTTTCTAATTAAAACCCCTATTTTCGCATTAACTCGATCTATGGATTCCCTTATTAGATTTGAATCTAATCCGGTAGATTTACGTCATCCTATGTCTAGGATTGCATTCAACTCCACTTAATTATGCTAGATCTACTCTTAAATAGGGACTTTTGCTCCACTAAATAAGCACATCAGACTTGAGTTAATATCCTGAAATATTAAAGCAAGAATTGAGAACTTATAATTAAGAATAAAGACAAGTATTTATTATATAATTCAAATAGTAACAAGCTTTGTATTAGGTTTCATCCCTTTAGGTATTTAGGGAGTTTAGTTCATAACGATGGGGGAAAACATATCAAAACTTGGAAAAGAACAAAACAAAAAGAAACCCAAAAAAACTTCAGTAAAAATTGAATGGAGATCTCCAGTCTTGAAGTAAATCCTGCTTCTGAGCTGACTGCAATGGCTATCTTCGAGTATTCTCTGTGTTCTACTCTGTGTCTCCCTTTAGGTCTTCCTCTGGTATGTATTTATAGACTTTAGACTGCTTAGAAACCCTAAAAATTGACTCTTTTTTGTGTATTTGGGACACTTGGAGCGATCTCAACATGGGCTACCACATGGACGTGTGGCCAGCCCGTGTGGCATACATAGGCGTGTGCTCTACCGGTGTGGATTTCGTCTTGGTCGTGTGGGCCCTTCAATCTGCCCGTTTTGTCCATTTTTGACCCGTTTTCTGCTCCTTTTGTTCCCCTATGCTCTCCTGAGTATAAAACATGGAATTAAAGGATTAAGAACATCTAATTCAATCAATTATATAATAAATCATCCAAAAGTATGCTAAGTATGGGATTAGAAAGTGTTACTTTTATGGTTTATCAAAGATTTTTGTGCTTCATCAATTGAATATAATCAGGTTCTCTAAACTTTATTCTTGATTTATTTCTCATACATATTTTTATCATCAAGTTTGTAATGTTTATGGATTCCATAAGGAACTAATCCTCTTAGGGGGGATTAGCGAGTGGAGGTGTGATTTATTAATTGCTATATAGGGTTTTCTTAATGAATTAGTTGTTCAGGAGAGGAAGAACTTAAAGCCTAGGCTTGATGACCCTAGGAAGTCATTTAGGTGGCAATTAACCCAAACTTGGTATGTGATAAACCGTAATTTATACATATTTTTATCCCTCGCTTAACAAGTTATTGAACGATTTCTCCTTAGATTTGGTGAATTTGATGCTCCTAATCCTTTAATTTCATGGTTTATACTTAGGTGAGCATAGGAGGACGAAAAGAACGAGAAATGGGCCAAAAATAGAGAAAACGGGCTGACAGGGGAAAACAAGACGGCCTGGACTTCCTCACACGGGCATCACACACACCCGTGCCAATCTAACAAGCTCGACCACGGCCCAAATTAACCTCAGCATGGGTGTGTTGATATCTCAGCCTCGACCACGGCCTGAAGTAATTGCACATGGCCATGTCACACAGGTGTGTCCTTGCCGAGCCCTTGCTAAGTTCTATTCGAAAAAGGGCAAGTTTAGGGCTTTTAGGCATTCTAAAGCCTATTTAAACACCCTAGAGGAAGACCAGGGGGGAGACAGAGAAGGGGGAGTGAGAAATTACTCCAAGGAAGCCGATTGATCCATCTTAGAAGCCGGATTCATCATCAAGACTGAAGATCTCTCCTTAATTTCCCTTAATTATGTGTTCTTAATTCTTGTTTTGGTATTTCAGGATATCAGTTCAAGTTAATACTCTTAGTTGGAGGATGAGTAGTCCCTGGCTAAGAGTGACTTTGTCATAATTAAGCGGAGTTGATTGCGCGCCTAGAGATAGGGTGACAAGATTTTGCCAGATTAGGGTGAAACCTAATAAGGGAATCCATAGATCGAGTTAATGCAACCCTAGGGTGTTAATTAGAGAAAAGTCTCGGTTATTCAACCTAGAGATTAGACTTTATTAGTCTTGAATAGGGATAATAACATAACTTAGGGATTTCTACGGAACAAGTTAAATGAATAAATCGTCTGGTTAGAAGCCAGAATAACAAGTAAAAGTTTAGGTAGATTTTTCCTTAGGTATTGTCCTAAATCAATCGTTTTTCCCAAAAGTAATTTCACAATTCTATTTTCTGCAACTTCTTAGTTTAATTAATTAGTTAGTTAAAACAAACCCCTTATTTCTTAGGCTAGATAATAAAAAGACAGTCATTACTAGTACTTTTAGTCCTTTGGGTTCGACAATCCTGTCTTGCTAAAGCTATACTACTATTTGATAGGTACACTTGCTACATCATGATAATAGTTAGTCTCAAGAACGTTTAATTATAAATTTATAAGACTTATCACGAAAAATCACGATCAGTATGACCTATCTGTGAACACCTTAGACCCGAACATGTCTGGACTGTAAGGTCGAGAGATAGGTAGTTCTTACCGACTCCTTAGTTTAGTGGAAGATCGATACATCCTGCTAGGGTAACAATTAGCTAATTGAATAGAACCCAAAATAGGAATTAGTTATGATCACCAAAGCAAGCTAATCATGTAACACTCCACACCTGTACCCTACTCTAGGATGAAATACGAGGCGTTACCTAACTTGGACACATACTTTCACACGTTTTCGAGTCACCAAAATTAAGTCAAATTTAAAACTTTTCTGATCTTTATAAAAAAACTCCATAATAAAGGTCTATGAAGCCCTAAACGTTCATTTAAAACCCTTCGGTAATGATTCAGGTCTTTCCACGAACCTTGTAAAATATTACTAGACATAGGGACACAAGCCCGTGTGGGAGGGGCAACACGCCCGTGTGACCATTTCAACATGGTCGTGTTATTTGCCCATGTGGTCAACACGGCCTAAGCACCTATGGACATGCCCGTGTCCTCTGTGGGATTAATTCTAAATTCACACCTACAGGGGTTTTCACACGGCCTAGCAAACGTTCGTGTCCCTGGCCCGTGTGCAAAAACCTGGACATTCTGTTTCTGACGTCAGCAATCCTTAAGGGCCACACGGCCAAGGCACACACCTGTGTGCTAGGCCATGCCCTTCACATGGCTGAGACACACGGCCGTGTCTCTACTTGTGTGTTTACTACCGTGCATACTGACTTGAAATTTTTACGTGCAGGGGACACATGACCAAACAACACACCCATGGGATTGACCGTGTGTTATACACGGCCTAGACACACGCCCGTGTGTCTACCCGTGTAGACAAAATAAGGCTATTTACCAAGCTTCTTTGCCACCTTTACATACACCTATCTACACAAGTTCAAGCATCACATGCATAACCAAATCAACCACAACCATTAGAAATTTGCACTAATGCATTGAATAATAATTAGTGTTAGCTAATATTCATGGCCTATACAAAATAAGTATCATCTTTATTGTATGAGCCAACACATTATGGCTAGATAACAAAACACTAAACAAAAGACTCGAGTGTTGATCGTGATTTTTCGTGATAAGTTTTATAAATTTATAATTAATCATTCTTGAAACTAACTATTATCACGATGTAGGCAAGTGTACCTATCGAACAGTAGTATAGCTTTAGCAAGACCGGATTGTCAAACCCAAAGGCCCAAAAGTACTAGTAATGACCGTCTTTTTATTATCTAGCCTAAGAATAAATGGGTTTGTTTTAACTAACTAATTATCTAAACTTGCATAAAATAAAACTGGGAAATTACTTTTGGGAAAATAATTGATTTACAACAATACCTAAGGAAAAAGCCGCCTATACTTTACTTGTTATTCTGGCTCCGAACCGGACGATTTATTCATTTAACTTGTTCCGTAGAGATCCCTAAGTTATGTTATTATCCCTATTCAAGACTAATAACGTCTAATCCCTAGGTTGAATAATTGAGACTTTTCTCTAATTAACACCCTAAGGTTGTATTAACTCGATCTATGGATCCCCTTATTAGGTTTCACCCTAATCCGGCAGAATCTTGTCACCCTATCTCTAGGCGCGCAATCAACTCCGCTTAATTATGACAAAGTCATCATTTTGCTGGGGGACTATTCATCCTCCAACTAAGAGCATTAACTTGAATCGATATCCTGAAATACCAAAACAAGAATTAAGAACACATAATTAAGAACAAGTCAAATATTTATCATATGATTCAGAAAATAATAACAAGATTCATCTTAGGTTTCATCCCCCTTAGGTATTTAGGGGTTTTAGTTGATAACTAAATAAAAAAACATCTCAGAATAATAAAGAATACAAGACATAAAGAAAACCCAAAACTCCTAAAAGGAAATTGAGGAGAGAACTTCAGTCTTGATGATGAATTCGACTTCTGAGATGGATCAATCGGCTTCCTTGGAGTAATTCCCTACTCCCTATTTTCTGTACCCCTTTTAGTCCTCCTTTAGGGTGCTAAAATAGGCTTTAGAAGGCCTCCAAACCCTAAAAATCACCTTTTTCCGAATAGAACTTAACTAAGGCTAGGCAAGGACACGCCTGTGTGACAGGCCCGTGTGCGATTACTTCAGGCCATGGTCAAGCGTATTAGATTGGCACGGGTGTGTGTTCTGCCTGTGTTAGGATGTTTAGGCCGTGTTGTTTTCCCCTGCCAGCCCATTTTCTCTGTTTTTGGCCCGTTTCTCGTTCTTTTCTTTCTTCTATGCTCATCTAAGCATAAAACATGAAATTAAAGGATTAGGAGGATCAAATTCACCAAATCTAAGGAGAAATCATTCATAAACATGTTAAGCGAGGGATAAAAATATGTATAAATTACGGTTTATCAAATACCCCCACACTTAAGCGTTTGATTATCCTTAAGCAAAATCCTCTATTCACAATTAAGAATTCATTTTTCTCAACTTATGATTCCTATCAATAATATCTCCAACTAACTCATAAGTAATCATACATTGAGAATCTAACTAAAATAACATTAAAGCCTCAAACATTCCAAGTTGAATATTTAATCATGAAAAACTTAGGCATCTCCCCTTATCTAAGTAGTTACCATCGATTTGAAATTTCACAGAGTTTAACATTCTCACTAAAGATTCACTCAAATCACTCTAAGTGTTTAAGGACAATGAAATCAGCACTCATCAGTCAATATGAAAAGTTATTACCATAGGCTTGCATGAAAATCAAATCTCCACCACTATAAATCGAGATGATACATCAATCAAAAGGTCTTTAGAGGGTTGTAACGAGGCTTGGTTAGGGGGTGTGGTCACAAGCTGAAAGAAAAGGTTAGAATCGATATTGAGTTGAAAAATTACTCAACTAGAAAAATATGTAATCATCACTTGTGTACAACAAAGCTTCTTCTCTGACTATGGAATTTGAATACTGAAGCTCACAAACAAAAGATCACTACTAATATATATACATGTGTTTTTTTTTTTAAGAGCAAGTTAAATAACATAGATTACTATTAAGAACAAGACATAGCTAAGCAATTTATTCAAATCAACTCTTGACAAAAAATAGGGATCAATTTAATTGAGGGGATTTGAACAATAATGGGTTAAGGGTTAATATTAAGGGTAATATAAGGAATGACTTGTTAAGCTCAAAGAGGTTTACTAAGGGTTAATCGTGGAGGTAGGCTTTTCATGGCATGAGTGGGTTAATCCTAAGTGCCTCTATCATCTTGACATATCAAATCAAATGGTGTGGTCTTGATATGCATAATCAAGCAAGTTCTAGAATAACAATTCGATATTGACACACTCAAAGCAATAATAAAAGTGAGTAGGAAAGAATTAATAGATGCTCTTATAGGCTCAATAATCTCACAAAAATTATGGCTTTTTGATGTTTAAACTTGTGGATTTCAATTCAAGATAATACCTAAACTTGGGGAAACAACCTAAAATTTTAAATTCTTAAAAATCAACTTATTATGCTTAATTTTCTAATGTCTTAAAGTTTAAATAATCAATGCATGAATACCTATGTTTTAATTCAAGATATATCAATAAAAATCATAAATCAATCAAAATTCATCCTAAACATGATATGAGAGATTTACAAGAGAACAAAACACTATTCAGGGATTTTTCGGATAATGAAATGATTACCCCTCACACTTAAGATGTACATTGCCCTCAATGTACAAAGATAGATATATAGAAAAATATATAAAATCATAAGATAGGGAGAGAATTGAAACTTCCTGAGTTGTAAATGAATGAGCTCCCTAGTTTGGAGTTATGTAAGGTGGAGGAAGATACTTCGGTGGTGGTAGAGGTTGGGTACCACAAGTGTTGCACCAAAAGAATATTATATCTCATTATTGAGCAGGGCATGGCAGTCGTGGAGAATCTTTTCCAATGGAATTTGAAGTTCCTAAGTGATTGTGAGCTTTGGAGCTCTTTATAACTGTGAGAAAATCAGGAACTTTTTAGGAAATATTAGGAAGAATAATTACTCAAAAAGAAATAGCCGAGATTAAAATTAATTAATAAAACCTAAATATAAGATAGTTACAAAAGGAAAATAATATTTAAATGTTAAAAGTGAAATTAATAAAGACTTAAAATAAAAATAAAAATAGAGATAAAAATAAAAATAAAAATAAAGATAAAATTAAATTAAGCATCATTATCGCCTGATGGTTCGCGAGGTGGTGGTGGCGATGAGATGTGAAAGTGTTGACAGATCTGCTGGAGACTAGCATCAATGTTATCAAATCGTTGAAAACACCTGCTTTGCTTTCGAATCAATGAGGCGCTCGGATATGTCGACATATGATGGCCGCGCATGAACTGATCGATGGGAGCGTGGTGGCTGAGACGGTGGGTCCTCGTGCTGTGGAGGGACATCATTAGTAATTTCCTCTGGAGCCTCCTCCTCGGTAGATTGGGTAAGACGATATTGGGGAGGGTAGGTTCCTTTGCGCCTCTCGATCATCCTTATGCTAAACATGCTCGAGATGCCTTGTGGAGACATCTGGCCAATGAGTGTAAGGGATGATTCTTGGGCCGCGGTGTTGAGAAGTCCAAAGTGTCGCGCCAGTCGAGTCACGTAGGGGCCAATGGAGATGACCCCCCTCCGATGTCGCTCCATCTGGTGGCGAATGGCAAGGGCGATAAAGTAGGCGAGGTCGAAGACGTGCCCATTTGATATGCACCATAAGTAGTAGACGTCGTAGGAGTGACGACGCTGGTGCTCTCTCACCGCCCTGTCAAAGTGTGAGATAAAATAGAATGTAGATACCTTAAGGACGAGGGAAGAGCTGATGCCTTGAAGCGACTGAGGTTGTAGCCAGCCAAACGTGGTACGAGGGCGTTCTAGCACTTCGAGGGAGAATAATGGATGTGGCGGTTGAGGGTATCAAGATCGTTCTCCTCTTGAAACTCCTCTGTGTAAAGGCCCAGTGCTGCACCAAACTCTGGGACGTTCAACTAGCGTTCTAGACCGCCAAGTCTAAATTGGACTGTGCCAAAATCATTATGGTTGGTCATTACGGTCTGAAGATGGAATGTCAAGCACAGTTCCATCATGAGTTCAAGGTACATCGGCTCGATGATCCCAAAGAAGAGCTCCTAAGGATCGGTGGTAAGGAGGGCCCGAATTGCATCTGTCAACTGAACTTGTTCTACCGCAGCCTAGTCGATGCAGCGGCCTACAATTAAAGGTCGGGCCCAGAGTATTTGGAAAAGTTCTTCTTGGGGCTCGTTGGGGAATTGTAGGAAAGGGTGGTGAATTTTTGCGGTAGGACCCAAGGAAGATGACGCTCCCTTCCTTTTCTTTGAGGCAGGGACGGCAGCTTTCTTTCCTCATGAAGAAGACATGGTGAATGCTAGAAAGGGAAGAATGAGCGTCAAAAATGGAGTTGGAGGCGGCGCACGGGCATGGGAAGGAGGCTGTGTGGGATTGCAGTGGCTAGGGTTAGGGTTTTTAGGTAAATAAGACCATGAATAGTACAGCCTATTTATAGATTTTGGGGTACACGGCCAGGGGACACACACGTGTTCCTCAATTTTAGCCCGTGTGTTTTGCGTTTTTCCTATTTTGGTGCGTCTGAAATTTGTCTCACGCCCGTGTACCTTGGGCGTGTTAGTGCACACGGCCGTGTCGCACGACCGTGTCTAGCTTTATTCATTTCTCCCATGGCCATGTCGCATGGCCGTGGTGATTTATCGTAGCCCGTGTTTGGGGAAGATTTTTTCCCTGTTTCCACACGGTCCTAAGTACGCCCGTGTGCTTGGTCGTGTCTCTGTGGTGAACCTGTAGTCAAGAGATCTGTTAGTAAGTTAGGTGTTAAACACTAAAATTTAAAGAAGTTAATATAGTTAGTGCTCGAGTTACCTCTCGAGAAGCGCTTATTTATAGTCTAAGCTCGATTTACCTCTCTATTGAATGTTCATGGTGGTTCGAGGAGTTTATACTCCTCATTCCTGCTATCAATCTCATCAAAATAAGGTTTGAGACGTGTGTTGTTTACCTTAAAAGTGCCGAACTTGGGATGACTTACCTCAACTGTACCGAATGGGAAAATACTAAGTACCATAAAAGGGATTTCTTCATTTGGTTTTGCAGTGACAATGTGAGGATCTGCGACATCTAACAAAACTTTATCTCCAACCTTAAGTTGATTTGGAGAGGTATTGAGCTCGTTCTGACGTAGTTTCAGTTTATCGTGTGTTCTCAGTTTATGTGTCCACCATTCATCTAGCTCCTCTATTTGCAGCCTTCGTTCTTCATGAATGGGTCCTCTAGTATTGCTTGAACATGGCTTGTGTACTTTCTTCAAACTCATTTTCTGCAAAGTAGGTTGCACCATATTGTCAGTTTTAGTAGACTGGTTTAGACTATTACCTTCAATTTTCGGTGTGTTGCCAGAATTGCAAGCTTGAAGGGTGATTATTTAATCTCCCACACGAAGTGTGAGCTCACCTGTGCCAACATCAATATTTGTTTTAGCAGTTGTTAAAAAGGGCCTTCCTAAAATTAAATGAGTGTTGCTATCCTCCTCTATGTCTAGAACACCGAAGTCAATGGGAAATATAAATTTATCGATTTTAACTAGCACATCTTCAGTAATACCCTTAGGAAATATTATAGTTTTATCTGCTAATTGAATGCTCATCCTAGTCTGTTTGGGTTTCTCAAGACCTAGCTGCTTAAACATTTTGTAAGGCATGACATTAATGCTTGCCCCTAAATCAGCTAATGCATTATTAACATCTAAACTACCAATTAGGCAAGGAATTGTAAAACTCCCTGGATCTTTTAATTTGTTGGGTAGCTTATTCTGTAGAATAGTTGAGCAAACTACGTTTAGCTCCACATGCGGCGCCTCGTCCAATTTCTGCTTGTTTACTAAAAGCTCTCTTAAAAATTTCATTACATTCGGCATCTGCAATAGAGCTTCAATAAACGATAAGTTAATATGTAATTTTTTCAAAAGTTTAAGGAATTTACCAAATTGTTCGTCTGAGCGATCATTCCTTACCGCGTTAGGGTATGGCACACGAGGTTTATATTCTACACTCACCGTTTTGTTTTCATTATGTTTTACCTCACCTTTACCTTTGCTTACCACAGTTTCTTGCCTCGGTTTTGGCTCAAGCTCAACGAATCCTTCTTTATCTTGAACATTAATTACGTTAAGCTGTTCCCTTGGGTTAGGTTCAGTATTACTTGGCAAGCTACCTTGTGGTCATTCGGAAATTAGTTTGGACAGCTGGCCTATCTGAGTTTCGAGCCCTTGGATTAATGCTTGTTGATTTTTAGGTGCTGTCTCGGTATTTTGGAAACGAGTTTCTGACGCCACGATGAATTCGGATAACATCTATTCAAGGTTCGGCTTTTTCTCTTGTTGGTAAGGTGGTTGTTGGAAGCCTAAGGGTGGTAGTAGTCTCTGATTTCCTTGACCTCTCCATGAGAAGTTTGGGTGATTCCTCCAACCTGTGTTAAAGGTATTATTGTAAGGATTATTTTGAGATCGAGGATTATTACCCATATAATTTAATTGCTCGTTCTCGATGTTGTAGCCATAGGTTTGATATTCTGGATTACTCGATCCACCTTCACTCGTTTCACATTGCATTACTGGATCAACCTGCGTAGAACCAAGTAAACCATCAATCTTTTTATTTAAAAGTTCTACCTGATTTGACAGCATAGTAATCGAATCAACATTATAAACACCTGCGGTTTTAGTTGGCTTAGTCCTCATGACTTGCCACTGATAGTTATTCAGTGACATCTCCTCAATAACTTCGTAAGCCTCTTCAGGTGTTTTGTTGTTGATGGTTCCACCAGCAGCTGCGTCAATCATCTGTCTTGTCAAGGGATTCACACCATTGTAGAACGTTTGAACTTACAGCCATAGAGGTAAACCATGGTGAAAGCACCTTCTCAGTAGGTCCTTGTATCTCTCCCATGCATCGTAAAGAGTCTCTAAATCCATCTGCACAAAAGAAGAGATATCATTACGTAATTTAGCTGTCTTAGCTGGCAAAAAATACTTTAATAAAAAATTTTCAGTTATTTGTTCCCAAGTAGTGATGGACCTTCATGGTAACGAGTTCAACCACTGTTTAGCCTTGTTCCTCAGTGAAAAAGGGAATAACCGAAGACGAATGGCTTCATCAAAGACGCCATTAATTTTAAAAGTGTCGTAGATTTCTAGAAAATTTGCCAAGTGAGTATTGGGGTTCTCATCCTGCAAACCATCAAACTGAACAAATTGCTGTATCATTTGAATCGTGTTAGGTTTCAGTTCAAAATTATTTGCAGCAATAGCAGGCCTAACTATACTTGACTCAGTTCCTGTTAAATTAGGTTTAGCATAATCATACATAGTACGAGGAGCAGGATTCTGATTTGCTAATTTAGCGGGTATCGCAGGAGGTAGCTGGTTGTATTGATTTTCAGTCATCTCCTTGGTTGTAGTTGAGATATCATCCTCTTGCTCTACCTCTGTGTATCGTAGGCTTTGCCTTATTTCTCGTCAGTTTCTACGAGCTGTGCGATTGATTTCTTCGTCAAAAAGTAGTGGTCCCGACGGGTTTCTTCTAGTCATAAACTATAAGAACATGCCAGAAGAAAGAAAAAGAAAATTAGTAAAACAAAATTTAAAATAAAATTAATTTGCAAGAAAAATATATGGCTAAAGTAATAAAAATTGAGTGTTCCTAATATTTTAGTCCCCCGCAACGGCGCCAAAAACTTGATCGTGATTTTTCGTGATAAGTTTTATAAATTTATAATTAATCGTTCTTGAAACTAACTATTATCACGATGTAGGCAAGTGTACCTATCAAACAGTAGTGTAGCTTTAGCAAGACCGGATTGTCGAACCCAAAAGACTAAAAGTACTAGTAATGACCGTCTTTTTATTATCTACCCTAAGAATAAATGGGTTTGTTTTAACTAACTAATTATCTAAACTAAGAAATTTCAGAAAATAGAATTGGGGAATTACTTTTGGGAAAAACAATATATTTAGGACAATACCTAAGGAAAAATCCACCTAGACTTTACTTGTTATTCTGGCTCCGAACCGGACGATTTATTCATTTAGCTTGTTCCGTAGAGATCGCTAAGTTATGTTATTATCCCTATTCAAGACTAATAACGTCTAATCCCTAGGTTGAATAATTGAGACTTTTCTCTAATTAACACCCTAAGGTTACATTAACTCGATCTATGGATCCCCTTATTAGGTTTCACCCTAATCTGGCAAAATCTTGTCGCCCTATCTCTAGGCGCGCAATCAACTCCGCTTAATTATGACAAAGTCACTCTTAGCCAAGGACTATTCATCCTCCAACTAAGAGCATTAACTTGAATCGATATCCTGAAATACCAAAACAAGAATTAAGAACACATAATTAAGAACAAGTCAAATATTTATCATACGATTCAGAAAATAATAACAAGATTCGTCTTAGGTTTCATCCCCCTTAGGTATTTAGGGGTTTTAGTTGATAAATAAATAAGAAAACATCTCAGAATAATAATGAATACAAAACATAAAAAAAATCCAAAACTCCTAAAGGGAAATTAAGGAAAGATCTTTAGTTTTGATGATGAATGCGGCTTCTGAGATGGATTAATCGGCTTCCTTAGAGTAATTCCCTACTCTCTATTCTCTGTCCCCCTTTGAGTCCTCCTCTAGGGTGCTTAAATAGGCTTTAGAAGGCCTCCAAACCCTAAAAATCACCTTTTTTCAAATAGAACTTAACTAGGGCTCAGCAGGGACACGCCCGTGTGACATGCCCATGTGCGATTACTTCAAGCCGTGGTCGAGCCTATTAGATTGGCATGGGCGTGTGTTCTGCCCGTGTTAGGAAGTCCAGGCCGTGTTGTTTTCCCCTGTCAGCTCGTTTTCTCCGTTTTTAGCCTGTTTCTCATTTTTTTCGTTCTCTTATGCTCACCTAAGTATAAAACATGAAATTAAAGGATTAGGAGCATCAAATTCACCAAATCTAAGTAGAAATCATTCATAAACGTGTGAAGTGAGGGATAAAAATATGTATAAATTACGGTTTATCAAGTCCCTATACATGCCAAAATCAAAACAACTAAACTAGCTATACCAAGGTCTTAGGTGATAGTGTGATCGAAGCTTTTGGATGTTCATTGGATCACCGATGTTAGCTTGGCTGCACTATAAGGAAAGAAAAGAAAGGAAGGATAAGCATGGCAGCTTAGTAAGTACATATATGCAAATAAAGTGTAATTAAAATAAAATCATATTCGTCAAATGGTAACTTATCATGCATAAAAGATATAAATCACTTAACATCTCTATCTTATTCTTCCTTTCATTCATGTATACTTGATGCATCTCGTTCCTTACTCAAGTCTTATCCATGAGTTCAGTATATGTACCTCATCAAAGTTTTCACTAACTAACACTACAGCAAAATAGGTTTTTAGCGACGTTTTTAGCGGCGTTTGAATGAAAAATGCCGCTAATGATCGAGCAAAACGCCGCAAAAAATTTAACAAAATGCCGTCGTTTTGTATTGAACCTTTAGTGGCTTTAGCAGCGCTTTTTAAAAACGCCACTAAAGATCAAGTATTAGCGGCGCTTTTTTAAAAATGCCACTATATGTACACCTTTAGTGGCGTTTTTCAATAAACGCCACAAAAGAATTTTGCAAAACGTCGTCGTTTTGTATTGAGCTTTTAGTGCCTTTAGCGGCACTTTTTAAAAACGTCGCTAAAGATCGAGTATTAGCGGCGCTTTTTTAAAAAATGCCACTATAGGTACATTTTTAGCGGCGCTTTTTGAAAAACGCCGCTAATGCTCGATCTTTAGCGGTGTTTTTTGGAAAACGCCACAAAAGAATTTTGTAAAACACCATCATTTTGTATTGAGCTTTTAGTGGCTTTAGCGGCGCTTTTTGAAAAATGCCACAAAAAATGAAAAAAATTAAAATACTATTATTAAAAATAATTTTAAAGATTTTTGGTAAATGACTAATTGTTTTTCAATTTATATGTTAAATATTTTCTTATATAATTGTTAAAGAGATAGTATTAATTTTAAAATATTGAATTAATTATCATTATACTTTAGGGTTTACAGTATATGGTTAAGGGTTTAATGTTTATGAGTTACTATTTTAAGGTTTATGGATTATGGGTTTAGGGATTATGGTTTAAGGGTTGGGGTTTAAGGTTTAGGTGTTAGGGGTTAAGGGTTAAGGGTTCGGTGTTTATGTTTTAAGATTTATGGTTTAGGGTTTAAGGATTGGGAGTTTAGGGTTTAGATTAATTAGTGTTTTTTAATTTATATGATAAATATTTTCTTATATAATTATAAAAGAGATAGTATTAATTTTAAAATATTGAATTAATTATCATTATAGTTTAGGGTTTAAAGTGTATGAGTTACTATTTTAAGGTTTATGGATTATGGGTTTAGGGATTATGATTTACAGTTTAAGAGTTGGGGTTTAAGGCTTAGAGGTTAAGGGTTAAGTGTTAGGTTTTTAAGGTTTAGAGATTATGTTTATGATTTAAGGTTTAGGGGGTAGGGGTTAGGGGTTTAAGGCTTAGATTAATTAATGTTTTGTAATTTATATATTAAATAATTTATTATATAATTGTAAAAGAGATAATATTAATTTTAATATATTAAAATTATGATTATAGTTTAAATTATGTAAGAGATAATTTCCTCCTTTCCCCTAATCCGAATCCTTAAAATAATCACCCTTTTTTCCCCAATTCGAAATCCAAAATCCCCGGTAAATTAATGTTTCTTTTTCTAACAATGGTTTAGTGTGCAATTGTATACATCGATTCCATTTTATTTCTCTTAAAGTTTCCTTTTGTATTTTATATGTTAATTTAAAATTTATAAAAATCTTCAAAAAACATTTAAAAAACAAAAAATTAAAAATTAAAAAATTAAAAACAAAAAACAAAAAACAAAAAATTTAATATTTAATATTTTAGGCCATATTTCAGTGGAAAAGTTTAATATTCAAAATTAAAAAAATTTCCAAAAAATGATAATCTCAGCACAAAAATTTTGAAAGAAAAAAATAAAAAGAATATGTTAAAAATGAAAAAAAAAATTTAAAATTAAACAATAGTGGCATTTTTCCTAAAAATGCCACAAAAAGTTAAGTTATAATGGCGTTTTTATAAAAAACGCCGTAAAAAGTTGAGTTATAATGGCGTTTTTAGTGGAAACACCGCAAAAAGGTGAAATCAAAATACCCAATTTTTGGTTACCCTCGTTACTCCCTCTTCTTCTCATCTCCGTCGTGCTCCCTAAATCCCCCAAATAACTCTCAAAATTTGCCCCCAAATTTCCCATTTCCAGCAACACCAAGTCAATACATCTACACCAATCACACTTCTTTTTCCTTTTCATTTCACTGCACTAAATTCACCCACCATAGCTACTCTTTTTCTCTCGATCTGTTAGGGTTTCTTTTCATTCTAGGCTTTCAAGGGAACATACAATTTCCTTTTAATTTTACCGGTGATTTCTATGGCGACGGAAACCCTAGATGATGAGAAATCGGAGGAAGAGGAGGTGATAGATAAAGAAAATGAAGAGGGAAGTAAGGAGGTTCTGGAGAAACAAATGGAAGTTGAAGAGAAGGAGAACGAGGAAAAAGAAGAAGAAGAAGAAGAGGAGGAAGAGAAGAGGGGGGAGGAGGAACAAGAAGAGAGTAAAGATGAAAGGACTAAAAAGGTCAAAGGTAGTAGTAGAAAGGGGAGTTCTAGGAAATCTAGTCGAGATTCGGCTAAGAAAAAAGAGCCAGTGACGCCTAGTAGTGATAGGCCTACAAGGGAAACGAAAGTCGTAGAAAGGTATTCAACTCCTTCTGTTGCAAGGTCTTCCTCGTTTAAAACTCTGTCAATTGAAAAGGTATGCTTTCTTTTCTGGGGTTAAGGATCTGGTTTCATTCAAGTCATTTTCTTTGTGTTATGATTGTTTTTTGAACTTTGATTTGCTTTTCAGGGTTGTGTTACTCAGCTTAAAGATATTCCCAATGGTATGCATCTGTTCTCTTGCTTATTTGTCCCCCCCCCAAGGTTCTACGGTATGTTTTCTTTGAATTTCATGGGATTGGATTGATTGTGATTCTATTTGTAGTCAATTCTGGGTCCTTTGAAGTAATGTAGTCTACGTGATAAATTGAGTACTTTCTATTTGTCGTTTGTACTTTCTATTCGTTTAAAACCTATCTTGTTTTGTTGTAGAAATATGAAACATAATACTGATATGTTTTGTAAACAATGATAAGTTGATTCTTTGTCGAGAAGTTCAATATATTCAGTATGGGAGAAAACTCTATTTGATCATTTATGTGGATTGAAGCTGGTGATCTAATGGTAAAGTTATTTTACAGATTGGTCCTTTGAGATGTTGGCCTGGAGGCTTGTGTCTTTCACGATCCATTGGTGATATGGATGTTGGGGAGTTCATTGTTCCTGTTCCATACGTAAAGCAAGTAAAGGTTTGTCTTACTCTTTCATAATCTACTTGCATAATGTAATTTATATCTTTTAGTTTGCCTGTCTTGATATCTTGATTTAACTTGTGCACTTAATAGCATTGGATATCGATATTTTATTTGAAAGGGCCAACTAAAATTATATATTTTTCTATTTTTGTTTCTGGTATTTCTTCAAAATTGTATATATAAAAGATATATGCAAACAATATATCAATTAAAAAATAAAAATCTCATGAAATGCATTAGTTTTAGCAATTTGTAAATTTCAAATCTGTTCTCAATTTATTCTTCATTATAAAATCTCAATAAGCAAAAGTATCTAGTTTTAAGTTTTGTAAAAAGAAAAGTTTTTCATAAGCGGTTAAAATAAGCTGATTTATCTAGAACTTAACAGAGACATCAAAAAGAACATCTGAATTTTGAGAAAAAAGCAGAACTTTTAAGATATTCATATGAAGGCAAGAATATATGTATATATATTTGGAAAAAAGCTTCTTAACAAAAAAATTGGCTTTGTCAAGGCTGTTGGTAAGTGGTAACTCAAATGATTAAGCAGGAACATTGAAAACAATCACAAAGATATTTAAAAGATTGAAATATATAAGAGAAGTTATTATGAGAAACTAGGAAGTCAAATTTTTCTTTTCTTATCATTGTATGGTTATGAGTTTAATATATGTTGCAAGCTTACTAATCTTTTATTTGTAAATAAAGATCAGTGGATTCATGAATAGATTAACAATAATTGACATTTTTTCCTACATGCTGACACTCAAACTCTTTTGACAATTTTTCAAACCAGTACTCTCCAAGCTTCACCATTGATTCATGCTTGTTCATGAGTAATTGAGTATACAAACTTTCTTTAATTTACGACTTTTTGGTTCAAGTCTAATTTTCGTTGTATATAAACATTATTTATATCTGCTTTATTTTATATACTGGTCCTGTTCCATGGTCATCCTCTTTATTCATTATAGGTTCCTTACAATCTCATTTAAATATTTTGATTTGCTTGTTTGATTTTTGTTATAATTTAGATTGATTTGAATTCAAAATTTCGGAAACCAAAATATTTTGGTTTGATGTGATTATTCCTTAAAACCAATCCAAACCAGTCCATACTCATCCTTAGACTTAGCTGAAATCGTTGCTTAATTTTAATAGGTTAAAACACAATAATTTAGCATTTGTGAATTGTTTCTTTATTTTTTTTTATTAATCATTCATGACTACATTTATCTCTTTAGGAATAAATTGAGTTAGGGGAGAGTGTTGGAACACAAAGTCGGGGTCTCACCCAAGAACTTATTTCATTGCTACCTGTTTCAAAATACAACTGCAGCTTATTCTCAAGGAAGAAATCAAGGAAAGAGAGGTACTGCTTATGCTTCATCTTTGCCTCGCTAAAATGTGATTTGCTTTTTTCAGCTGCTGCATTTGGTCTTCCATAGATTTTAAATTGAAATACTCAACAACCCTTGTTCATCTTGGCATAAGTTTTATATGTTAATTTTTTCTCTTATGCCACTGTTTTAAGAGATTGGATATGTACTTGGCTGTAATGGAGTTCCTCGAACTTCCAAACCAGTAACATTTCTGAATTTGTGATCATTAACTCCATAGTAGAGCCATTAATTTCATATCCGCATCCTCATGTGTCCTATACTTGCACGTTGAAGTGCTTTTGCATTTGGAATTTTCTTTCTTAATCAGTTTTCTTTAAAAGGGTCTGCTTGAACGAGTTAGTGTTTTATCTAAAATTAGAAGACATTTTCTTGATTGTTATTAATTGTTTTCTTTTACCAACTAGCCTATTTTCTGCAGTTGTCTATGGCTGGTGGTAGGATGATTATCTCTAGTGATGGTGTTTGGGATGCAGTTGGCTAATTTTGCCCAGCAGAATTAAGCTAATTTTATGCTTCATTCTAAGTATAATTTTTTTTCTTTATGGATTTTCACTAGCGTTGATGATGCAAATTAATCATTATTCATTCCAATATATTTGAAGAAAGGAACATTTGTTCAGATAAAATATAGTATATATTCTCTGCTCCTATCTAATTTATCATCAATTTGTCTTCTCAACGACTGTTATTTTACCAGAATCCCCACTGATTGAATCATACCTTTGAAACATGCGAGCTATAATTTACTGTGTAAGCTTATGGAGTTACCATAATATAGCTCTCTTATGTTTTGACTGGTGGCAAATGGAACAGGAAAAACCAACTACACTAGATTGCGGTCCAAGAACAATTTGCAGAAGGCACATTATGGCTGGCTCCTACCTCTACAAATGCATGTGGGAGGTATTGTAGCAGCGAATAAGAATGATATTGATCAACAAGCAGTTGACACTGTATGTGCTCTGAATCCGAATTCAAGTCTGAGTTTCAGATATTTTATGTGCAAAAAAGTATTAGAGTGCCTTATGTTTGTATATTAGTTAAGCAGATTATAGATAGAACCTGCAGTAGGATCAACTAATTAGTTGATCAAAAACTACACCCAGTTTTGTAATAGTCTACTTGCATATTTGCATATATTTAATAATAATCTCGTGTCAACTAATTATTCTATTTTTTATTTAATTGTTTTGTTTTCAACATTTTATTTTTATTTGAGTTGAAAGAAGAAAAACACGAATTGTAATTTTGACTTAGAAAAGAGAATATTCATTAGCAGCTTAATCAATTTAAATAATCAATGTTGATATTTCACATGGGAATGGATATTCAAATGTTATATTTTACATGGTTATGATCTAAGTCCTTATTTCATTTAAGTAACTTCATTATAATATCTTATTTTATTGATATCTTTATATTTAATCTAATTTTTATTTATTTATTTTAGTTTTGATTCTAAATTTTTATTTTTATTTTAATATTTAAGATAACTTGAGTTCTAACTTTTGGATTTTAATTGTGTTATTAATTTATTAAATTTTAAATTTAAATTCATTAATTTTTGTATTTAGTTTTAAAGTTAAAATTTTAATAGAAAATTTAATTTGACAATGAATTTTAATAGAATTTTAATAGAAAATTTTTATATTTATATTATGGATATTATTCTTCTCAATATTTTGATAATGAATTTTAAATTTTTTATATTTTCCATGACCTTTATAATATTTTATAATATATATATTTTTAAATTTCATGACCTTTAGCAGCGTTTGTGGGAAAAGTGCCGCTAAAGGTCATGACCTTTGGCGGCGTTTGGGGGAAAATTGCCGCAAACTTTAGCGGCGTTTTTTACGGCTTTTGTAAAAATGCCGCTAAAGACCTCAAAAAACGCCGCTAATAGTCAATTTTGCTGCAGTGTAAACCTTCGAGTTACATGTTAAACTCTCGGAATACATATGGATACGCGGGGAGTTTGCATCTAAATGCCATAGAAGTAGTTAGAGCTACCTCATGCTATGAAACGCTCACATTTGAGCTACTCACGGGCCTTTTTATCAAGTCAAGACCCAGACCCCATAGCTATCATGTAACGTTCGCTCATTAAGCCACTCACGGGTTTGTACACAAAGCCAGTACCCGGACCCACGTTACCTATAACATTCATCTCATGAACTCAGACTCAACTCATGAGTTCAGACCACATAGTATTTATAACATACCCCTCTGTATCCTATGCTATGTATAAGTTCCAACGGAACTTCATAACTAACTGAATAGCATCGTACTTGCTCACGATGTACTTTACTCACATAACATGTCATTTATACATTCATGGAAACAAATAGACTTTAGATACATATCAACAATAAGCCAATTACACATTTATATTATCAAAATATTCCATAGTAAGCTTCAATAACACATTATTTACATGTGTACTTACCTCGATACAAAATGATGAAGACGAGCTTAATCCTCGTAAACTTTGTTCTTACCCCGATCAAGACCCGAATCACACATCTCTTGATCTAAATTAATAAAATTCATTTATTTCATCAGCACATCAATGTAGACACTCAAATTTTCATAATTAGGCAAAATAACTATTTTGCCCCTAGACTTTCACAAAATGACCATTTTACCCTTATGCTCGAAAACTAATTTTTATCGAATTTATTCATATTATAAGCTTAGCCGAACCCTTTTTACTCTTATAGCAATCCAAAATTTCCACTATTTCACACATTTATAATCTATTTTACAACTTATGCAATGTAGTCCCTGCTAGGGTTTTCATGAAAAATCCCACCACAAAAGTTGTTTATTACTCATCTAAGACTCATATTCTTTCATAAAAATTCAAAACACAACCTAAATGCTCTCATGGCAAAACCCTAGACTTTTAATTATTTTGCAAAATAGTCCCGTCATTAGAAAGCTCATGACACAAAGGTATCAAAAATGTAAAAATTATCAAGAAAACTCATTAAAATCACTTACTTGTAGAGAGACTAAGTGGCTGAAAATTTTGAAGCTCAAAAACCCTCTAATGGCTGCATTTTTCGATGATGAATAAGAAGAGGAAAATATGATATTTTTTTCTCCTTATTTTATTTTTATTTCAGTCAAAATTGGTCACCAACCCACCTAATTTTGACCATTTCTCTTTCTTATGTCTCCTATGGCCTGCAAGCATCCTTTCTAGGGTCTATTTGCCCTTTAAAGACCTCCAATTTAGGTGTCATGGCAATTTAACACCCTTAGCTATCAATTTAAGACTTTTTGCACTTTATGCGATTTAGTCTTTTTTCACAATTAAGCAAGCAATCGCTAAAATTAATTCACCAAAATTTTCATATACTTGTCTAATCATTCTACAATGCATAAAATAATATTAAAAATAATCTCTTCAACCTCGGGTTAGTGGTTCTAAAACCACTGTTCCGACTAGCCCCAAAATCGGGCTGTTACAAATCACCGATGTCTTCATTTGATTGAGTTTAGAAATGAGTTTTCCAAAGTCCCTTTTACTTATGCAGTTTTTAATTCTTTATTTATCAAAATTCCAACATCTTTCCTTTATATTTTATCGTAATATAATTTATTTAAACTACTAATTATTCTATTTGCATTTAGGTTAACTTTAATTTAGTACTCGCCTCCCTTTGGTATGACCCTGGAAGTTATTGCCTACTTTGTAAAACTATATTACAAATTGACCCATATACTTGTGGACATCGCCTCAAACCTATATCTTTAGTTGTAATATTTACACTCTGGACGTTAGTACGTCTGAAGGCGGTTAGGCTGTATAGAGGAAATTTCAAAAGAAATGGAAAAAGTCTAATTATCTCTTCTATAGCCAAGACTCAAACAAATTTGACTCGGGTTCATCAAGTGGCACCTCGTTCGGGGATGAAACCATCAATGATGCCTCCACCTCTTCAACCTAAAAGGGAATTTAATACAGGGGAATCGAATGGTCTACCGATTGGGGATTTTTCTTAGCCTTTCCTTGTACCGGAATCTATCCTTCCAAAGTAATGGAAACTCCCATCTTTTCCTCATTATTCAACACTACACTTATCATTTATCCAACTATAATTCACCACTCCAACACTCATTCACTTCACACTTTCTTTCTTATAACTCTCAAGAGACCAAGCCAATTCTATTGCAACACACATATATATAGGGGCTACTTCTTAACCTCCTATGTTGAAAGGATTGGCTAAATCAAAGTTCTGATACTACTAAATTGTAACACCCATTACCTGGCCCAACCAACGGGCCTCGGGTACTGAATGTCACAACCTCCAAAATAACTCAACAACTTATCTAGAATTATTCTCTCAAATGGGTTAACATTATCAATATGCAATTTAAGACTTCATGTAACACCTTCACCCGTCTCCGTCACAAAATTAGGGTTACGGGATGCTACAACATTTAATAAGACAAGTATATGTCATTTTAATTCAAAATTTATTTTAAAACAATCATTCATAATTAATCAATGAATAATCATGTTATTCATACAAAAACAAGGCTTAAATCGAGTCTATGAAGCTCTAAAATTAATTCAAAAACAAGTAGGGACTAATTCGAAACATATCATAAAAACAAGGTAAAAAAAAACAATGGCCACAGTGTGACCGACTGAGGCCGTGTGGGGCAATGGCACACAATCATGTCTCTAGATCGTGCAACAAACTGATGCCGTGTATAAAAGGGGCACACATCCGTGTCGCTAGGCTGTGTAACAAACTATGGCTATGTGTACCTAAAGTCACCAAAATCAAATAGAGCACACAACCGTGCCACATGCCTATGTGAGACACACGGTTGTGTGTCAAACCATGTGGTAGACTGTGTGTGCGATATGGTACCTTCAAAAACAAGTCATGAATATCTTTGCTTTCTTAAGCCTCAAGCATACCATTAACCATTCATTCAACCTATTCAAAACATACCAAATCATGTCATTTGCCTAATTATAACGAATATGCCATAGGGCACCATCATAAACAACATTCAAACCTAAAATTCAAATTCATTTTCTAACCAATTCAAGATTGCCTAAATAATATCATACATAATGTCAAATGCCACCATTTCTTTTAACAACTATCAAGCCATATATCAATGTATATCTAGGAATATAATTAACAACATATATCAATTCAATTAATCAACTAGAACATTTCAAAATCAACAATCAAAGTATAATACCATAGTTCTTAACCATTAACCAAGTATCCAATGACCAAATATATATACCTTTGACACTCGACCACTTTATCTACCATGCTATTAACCTTTCAAAACAATTCCAACCATTATATCATCAAATAACAATTCAACTATGATCAACCACATCATTATATTAACAAGTCCATATACCTATGAAATCTCAAAACACACTTTAGTTATATCAAACACTTATATGCAACTTAATTCCTATTACATGCCACATAATCAAAATAAAAGATTTTCAAAGACTACCGAAAGATAGTTGGATAGTGTGATCTTCAAGCTGATTCAATCGCCCAGTTCCACAACACAACAACTACAGGAAAATAGGAAAATAATAGAGTAAGCTTCAATTTAGCTTAGTAAGTTCTTAGGTAGTAAAATGATATAACATACCTTAGTAGTATAACTTAATTTAACAGCACAACTAACTAACATTTAATCTTGTCATCACAATCGTATCAAGAGGTGAATTCATAATATACAAACCAAATAATCATTCAAGTTAAACAAGATCATTCCATATCAAGTCACTACATGTTATATATAAGCATGAGCATATAGTTTCAAATCATCATCAAGATATATCCCCCAAGTCACAATACAAGTCAATATGTCATTTAATAAACATAATTCTGCCCAATGAACGGATATAACATAAGGATACGCAGTTATCCTCCCAAGACACGCCAGAATGCTCAACTGAGCTAATCTAACCAAGAACACACCTGGGCACCAAATGCCTAGGTCGTAGTGTAACACCCCTAACCCATATCCGTCGCCGGAATAGGTTTTAGAGCATTACCGACCAAACAGTCATAATTTTAAACATTTCATATCATATAATATTCAAGTCAAAACCAATCAAACGCATCCAAAACATGTCATAATAATTATCCTAGGTGCCTAACCAATGCACCCTCATAGGTACCACAATTATATCAATACAATATATCAATAGAACGTCATTCAAATCCAAATTGTAAACATGCCAAATTTAATCTATTTTACCTAAATCATGTTCATTTTAGCATTAACTTAAAATATGCCATAATATGACCTCAAACATAAACACATATTATATGTATATAACCAACCAATATTAAACTTATAATCCCATTTACTTTACAATCAAACCACAAAATAATTATTATTTGGACACCCTAGGTACATACCGACACAAAAGGATAAAACATCACCACGTTTGAGTTCGAGATTGTTGTTGAATGCTGAATCGGCTATCAAAATTCAGTACCTAACCTGCGCATGGAAAACAAAACCGTACGCTGAGTAAAACTCAGTGATATTTTTATAATCTGAATATTTAAAGATAAAACAATATAATATGTATAATAAAATTTTAAGCACAATTGAACATTTTAAAACCATACAATTTTCAATTTTCAATCACTTGCTATAAAAATAGCTTTTCACAATTTAAATAACATTTCATTTATGCAATTGCTTTATCCATACCATATTCAATTCACTTTTCCACTTTATTTCTCATATCATTCCATTTCAATATCAATTATAAGGCTTTATTATTCATTTACCCCTATTAACACGACTCGGACTCGGACGGATACACGGATCCAACCAAAACACACCAATTTGGCACACAGTGCCTCATCGGATAATTCGAAGTAATAAATTGACACCCAATGTATCATCAGCTAAACCCAAGTAAATTGACTCCCGATGCCTCATCGAATTAATCTGAAGTAGTAAATTGACACCTAGTGTCTCATCGACTCGAAGTCGAAGAAATCCCTAAACTCTTCCAATCCTATAGCATGCCATCTATATCCGACTCAACCAATACAGTTAATAGGGTTCCAATTCACTTTTCAAATACAACCAATATTCATTTCAATTCAAATAATCAATATATTCAATATATATACCAATTCAATCAATATAAATTCAGTAAGTTCATCACATACTAAATCAATCTATTTCAATTGCAAAACACAATAATTCTCACCTCAACACTTACCATATACATTAAATTGAATTATAACAATTAACAACTAAATTCGGATTATAGAAATACAAACCGGAAATTTCGAGCTATTACTCGTCAACTTTATCTTTTCCCTTTTTAGTCGAGGGTTCCGGTACGACATTAGCTATGAAATTAAAACAATTAAAATTCATCAATACAACCCAATTTAATCTCATATTTAATATTATAAATTTTTACTCAATATTTACTTAAATTCCAAGTTAGTCCCTAAATTGAGACTAACTTTATTTCTTTACAATTAATCTTATATTTTCATACAAATTCCACTTTAAACTAAATTTAAATCTCTAATTTCACTTAAATCCCTAAATTTCAAATTTTCACAATTTAGTCCCTATTACTCAAAATTTACAATTTATTCTACAATTCAATCCTTTTTCATTTCTAACTTAAAAATCTATCTATTTAATCCCTAATACTAAAAATATTCAACATAAGCAACACTTAAAAACTTAAAAGTTTCTAAAATTTTGACATGGGTCTGGTAGTATTTAATACCGGGATTCTAAAAACATAAAAATTACAAGAAAATAGACTAAATTGACTAACCAATTGAGCTTTGAACAATTGAAAACCCTAAGCCTTTGTCTCCTTCTTTCTTTTTTTTTCTTCTTTCTTTCCCTTTCCCTTTCTGTTTCGTTTTTACTTTTGTATCTTTGTATTTCTTTTTATTTCTTTCTTTATCATAATATAATATAATATATAATATATATACTTAACATTTAATATTTAATATTATAATATAATTTTTGAAATCATTTTTTTGAAATCAACTTTTATTTAAAAAAAAACAAAAAATGGGAGTCGCCACCAATCTTTTTTATGAGGTGTGATCGGGTCACCTCGTAATTTAATCATTTTAATAAGAGGTTTAATTTATTAAAACAATATTTTTTTGGTCTACAAAAATCCAAAAATGGGTCCGGGAGTCGGTTACGTGCGAGGAAGGATTAGCACCCTCGTAACGCCCAAAATTGGTACCTAATTGATTAATTCATGTCTTAGTGTCGAAAGTTGAAAACTTAAAAATAATTTAAAATACGATCCCTCTTTGTATTAAATAAATCGAAAAGTATGTTAAAGACCCTCTCATCTCGAGGCAACAAAATGTCTCATGCCGTAAGTTAGGACGCGACACTTTGAATCCTTGAGAATGAGTTTGCCATTATTTTTTTTTATTTGAAATCTCACATGTTTTAATTTAATTTTAAAAGGATATTCGGTTATTTAGACCCAACGAGAAAAATCGAAACCCCGTAAGTTAGGGTACGACTTCTCGAGTTTCCAAATACAGAACATTGCATTATTTTGAAAACTTTCTTTTTTTTTTTTTTTGAATAATATCAAACATAATATTTAAACGATGTATATTTCTCTTATTTGGGATATAATATAAAACAATCTATTACGGATAAATACGTTTAAACGCAATATTTTGACGTGATTTTAACGAAATGAGATAAAATGGTGATGTAGAAGACATGATGATGGTATATGAATGAAATGTCGGATTAATAAATGACAATAATAAAGATACTAATAAAAACAACTTACGAGAATCGCATAATATACACTATTTTAACATTAATATGAATAATCAAAGATAAATAAATAATAATAATAATGATAATAATAACAAAGTATGCGCATAAAAATACAATGTCAATTTTAAAAATAATAAGGACAAATAAATAAATACATAAATAAATAAATATTAAGGACAATAATTTATAAAATATTGAAACTAAAGGACCAAACTAAAAAGAATAAAATTGAATGATTAAATCTAAAAAAGGAAAAAAGAAAATAGGGCCTAAATAAAATGCACGTAAAGGGACGAGGACTAAATGGGAAATTATTCCCAGTCCTCAAAGTGCGCTGTTTCATAAAGGACCGAAATGAAACGAAAACAAAACTACGCGGGCAAATTTAAAAAGTAAAAAGGACTATTAAAATTAAATGAAAGACGGAAGGGTTAACCGTACAAAGATCCTATTTAAACCAACACACGCGGATCCTCCAGGCGGGTCAGGTTGGCCCGAAATGACACCGTTTCAGGTGTTCGCCTCTTTAAATGGCATGAGGACCAAATTGAATCAAATATGAAAATTAAGGGAAAAATTAAACATAAAGATAATAGGGTAGGGCTTAACTGAAGCACGCCGCAAAAGTGAAAGGACCGGTCGTGCAAATATACCATTAGTTAAAAACAAGCAAATCCTCTGGGCGGATGGGTCGGGTCACGACTTTGGGCCTTTCAGACCTTCCCAAAATGACGCCATTTTAACACCCTTTATAAGCCAAAAACTTTTTTTAAAAAAGAGTATTTCATTCCCATTTCTAAAAAAAAAATTAGGAAAAACCTCTCCCTTCTCTCTCGGCATAGCCCAGAATCCGACCAAGGGAGCCGCAGGGCTCCGTCACACCAGCCGCTGGTCACCGGCAACGGCTCCGCCGTCCACGGTGGCCGGCAAAAAATAAAACACCTCTCTTGCTCGCGTTATAACATAGGACTCCGGTTTGGATTCGAAAACCCCTAAATCGACGTTGATCTTCTAAAAAGAGGAGAAAACCTTTCAATTTTCGACGCTCTGCCGTGGCCCTGGTCGAATCCCTAGGGATTTGATGGCTTTCAGATCAGAAGAGATAACAACAGTGGGGGCAGAGACCAACAACAGGTAATTGGTTTCTATTTTTATTTATTACTTATTTAAAAATAAAAAAAGAATGAATCACCTTGTATGTTTTTTTTCAAAATTTCTATTTTTTTTTTTGTATATTTCTCCGTGTGTCTAAAATATTACATCGATTAGGGCTTTTATAGCTGATTTTACAGTATTTTTTCTTTTCGTTTGCATGTTCTTTCTGTCATTGTTTCTCTTCCATGTTCTTGTTGTTTCTGTGCTATTTGCAGGTTTGGTGAGGTCAATAGAGGTGGATTTTGCCATTCTGGTGCAAAGCGGCCAAGGCGTCCAGCTTCGGGTAGCGTGCGCGCTGTGGAGGCACGAGGGGGTATGGCGCATTATGGTTTTTGCTTCTTCTTTTTTCATTAGTTTAGGTTTTGGGCCTTTAAAATTTGTACTAGGTTTTTTTATTATTTTGGGCTTGTAAAAATTTAGACTGGACTTATTATTATTATTTTGGTTTTATTTATTTGGTCTTGGGCCTGGGCAACTTTAGGCCTTTACAGTTGCCCCTCTTTGCCTATTGTCGTGTAACGGGAATGAAGCAAAGACTTTAAAAGGGCCAATTTTGCCAGGTCTTGCCGGATTTCGACTTATTTGGTGCCCCTCCTTTTCTAAGTAGCCTCGTTCCAACCCACTGCAACTTCAAAGGTATTAGATTTGCTGCTTCAATCTTCTCCACTGTAAATTTAGGAAGACAAGATTTGTAGCTTGTAGCTTTAGCCTATTCCACTGCAACTTCAAGGATATAAGACTTGATATGGTAGATTTAATCTGACCCACTGCAACTTCAGAGGTATAGGACTTGTCACTTCAACCTACTCCACTGCAACTTCAGGGAGATAAGATTAGCTATTTCAATCTGCTCCACTGCAACTTAAGGGAGATAAGATTCGTGTCTTTAATCTACTCCACTTCATCTTCAGAAAGATGAAACTTGTAATTTTAACTTGCTCCACTGCAACTTTAAGGAGATAAAGTTTATAGCTTTAATCTTCTCTATTACAATTTCAAAGAGACAAGATTTGCTATCTTCAATTTGCTCCACTGCAACTTCAGGGAGATAAGATTTTTAATTTATAGCTTTAATCTGTTCCACTGCAATTTCAGGGAAATAAGATTTGTTATCTTCAATTTGCTCCACTGTAATTTCAAAGAGATAAGGTTTGTGGTTGTAATCTACTCCACTGTAACTTTAGGGAGAAAAGATTAGTGGCTTCAATCTGCTCTACTGCAAGTTTAGGGAGATAAGATTTGCCAAAATGATTTCAATCCATCTCACTGCAACTTCAAGAGTATAGGATTTATGGTTTCTCTGATCTTGTTACACCATTCTCTGGGGAACATGACCTGTAGAATCCATTTCATGGGCTTACTTTATGCCTAGTGATTAGGATGTCATGATCAAGATGAATCAAATTCTCCTAATTTGATGTGTATGAATGATGTTTGCATGAATGCAGAATGTCATTTTTTGAGAATGATCCCCTTTTAATGCTTAAGTTGATATTGCTCACTATTGACCCATTACCCTACCTTCTTGTTCAACTGGTATCTTTGACAAAAAACCTGAGGAAATAATCAAAATTTAAACTATTCGTTCCCAAAACTTTCCAACTCTTAGATTTGGTTAGTTCTGACTAGTGGTCCTATTTCAGATCCTTGTACTATTTAGAAAACTTTCTGAGCAATATGCAAGAAATCCTTTTACTTGAATATTATTAGTCCATTAATCGTTATTTCAATGAAAAATGCTTGAAAAAGATTATCACAATGGTCAAAAAAATTTATTGAGAGTAAAGCTTAAGATGAATAAATTAATCAAAGATAGCAAACATTGCTAAAATACAAAATGAATAAGATGAAAATAGGTGCCTTGGATATCATAGCATGAGCTTCTTTGCACTAACTTCTCGAAGACCCTTTTGAACTTGATACGTGTTTCAGAGATCCAAAATACTTTGTTGATGCCCCAAGACGTAGCATCCCTCCTCCTTGTTGATTTGGGGATAACAAGACTACCACATGCCCCATCTTTGATCAAAATTTGAATTTCCCTTTTCCCGGGTTTTCAATTCAAAACCACTTTGATCTCAAGGTGCCCTTTTGCGAGTTTTCACCTTGGCCTCTCCCTTTTTCCTCTTTTTTTTCAGGTGAAATACCTCTTGATTGAATCTGAATTCACAGGGTTGGGCAAATCTCTGCCATCCATCTCAGTCAAAATCAACGCTCCTCCTGAAAAAAGCTTTCTTCACCACATAAGGTCCTTTCCAGTTTGGCATCCACTTTCCTCTGAAGTCTTTTTGTATAGGAAGGATCTTTTTCAATACTAGGTTCCCCTCATGGAATTCTCTAGGACGAACCTTTTTGTTGTAAGCTCACATCATTCACTTTTGGTACATCTGACCATGACGGATGGCTTTCAACCTTTTCTCTTCAATGAAGTTTAGCTGATCATATCAGGATTGGATCCATTCTGCTTCATCCAACTTCAATTTTGCCAAAACTCAGAGAGAAGGAATCTCGACTTTAATGGGTAAAACTACCTCTATTCCATAAACCAAAAATAAAGGTGTTACTCGGTGGAGGACCTGACAGATGTTCGATAAGCATATAAAGAAAATGGTAACTTCTCAAGCCAATCTTTATAATTTTCAATTATTTTCCCCATGATCTTTTTAATGTTCTTATTGGCCGCCTCCACCACACCATTCATTTTCGGGCAGTGTTTGATCTTAAATTGACTACAGACTTTTGATATTGTGTTGTTGTTCAAATTCAGTGCATTGTCAGATATAATCCTTCATAGCATTCCATACCGACATATGATCTCTTTCTTTAAGAGTTTGCTAACTGCCGACTTCATGACATTGGCGTAAGAAGTGGCCTCTACCCACATGGTGAAGTAATCGGTGACCACAAAGATGAATCGATGCCCATTAAGCTTTTATCCATGCCTCACATAGAGAAAGACCATGGAGAATTCATGACATGAAGAGGTGAAGGGGCACATGAATTTTGTCTCCATAAATTTGGAACTTATGACATCTCTTGGCGTAATTAATTCAATCCCCTTCCATGGTGGACCAATAATACCCGAATCTCATGATCTACCTGGCCATTATAAAACCATTGGCATGTATTCTGCAAACACCCTCATAGGCTTCTTCCAAGATTTTCTTAGCCTCAACAACGTCCACACATCTTAGTAGCACCTGATCTTTTCTTCTTTTGTATAGGATCTCCCCATCTAAGATATAGTCACTGGCTAGTCTTCTCAACATCCTTTTATCATTCTTAGTTGCTTGGTTAGGGTATTCACGATTTTTCACATATCGTAGTATATCATGGTACCAAGGGTGATAATATTTTTCTTCTTCTTCGATGTAACAATGAGCTGGAATCTTATAAATACTCATCTAGATAGGTTTTACATCCTTTTGTTTGTTCACTTTGACCATGGAAGCTAAGGTAGCCAGGGTATCAGCCATTTGATTTTCATCTCGTGGATAGTAGAAGGTGATGTCATCAAACTCTTCAATTAGCTCCAGAACCAGCCTTCGATAATTGATCAATTTGGGGTCTCTCATCCCCTATTCGCCTCCGAGTTGATAGATCACTAAAGAAAAATCCCCATATACCTCTAGCACTTTGATCTTACGTTCTATGGCTATACAGATACCCATGATGGATGCTTCGTATTCTCCCATATTGTTCGTACAATCAAAATCCAATTTACTAGTGAATGGATAATGATCTCCATTTGGGGATATTAGGACTGCCCTAATTTTGTTACCCATAATGTTTGAGGCTCCATCAAAGTTTAGCTTCCAAGGATGACCTTCTTGAGAGTCTTCTTCAGTGGTTGCAACATATATTAGATCTTCATTTGGGAAATCAAAGTTTAAAGGCTCGTAATCTTCTAGAGCTTTACTGGCTAGAAAATCTGTTATAACACTCCCTTTTATAGCCTTTTGATTCACATAGACTATATCAAATTCGGAAAATAGAATTCGCCACCAGGCCATTCTTCCATTCAAAGCAGTCGACTCCATCATGTACTTTAGAGAGTCTAGTTTTGAGATGAACCAAGTTGTGTGGTACAACATGTATTGTCTCAGTCTTCGGGTTGTCCAGATCAAAGCGCAACACAACTTCTCAATTGGCGAATATCTTGTTTCACATTCAGTGAATTTCTTACTGAGATAGTATATCACTCTTTCTTTTCTTCCTGACTCATCATGTTGACCAAGTACGCATCTGATAAACCGTAGTTTATACATATTTTTATCCCATGCTTAACACATTTATGAATGATTTCTCCTTAGATTTGGTGAATTTGATGCTCCGTAGTTTATACATATTTCATGTTTTATACTTATGTGAGCATAGGAGAGCAAAAAGAACAAGAAACGAGCTGAAAACGGAGAAAATGGGCCGACGTGGGAAAATAACACGGCCTGGACTTCTTCACTCGGGCATCACACACGCCCCTACCATTCTAACAGACTCAAACACGGCCTAAACCAACCTAACCACAGGCGTGTTGATCCCTCAGCCTTGACCACGGCCTGAAGTAATCGCACACGAGCGTGTCACACGGGCGTGTCCCTGCCTAGTCCTAGTTAAGTTCTATTTAGAAAAAGCCACTTTGGAGGACTTTTAGGCATTCTAAAGCCTATTTAAACACCCTAGAGGAGGATTAAAGTGGACAAACAGAGTACAAAGCAAGAAATTACTCGAAAAAAGCCGATTGATCCATCTCAGAAGTCGGATTCATCATCAAGACTGAAGATCTCCCTTCCATTTCCCTTCAGGAGTTTTGGGTTTTCTTTATGTTTTGTATTCATTATTCTTCTGAGATGTTTTCCTTTTTAGTTATGAACTAAATCCCCTAAATACCTAAGGGGAATGAAACCTAAGATGAATCTTGTTATTATTATCTAAATTGTATGAGAAATATTTAACTTGTTCTTAATTATGTGTTCTTAATTCTTGTTTCGGTATTTCAAGATATTGATTCAAGTTAATGCGCTTATTCAAAGGATTAATAGTCCTTGTCTAAGAGTAACTTTGTCATAATTAAGCGGAGTTGATTGCGCGCCTAGAGATAGGGTGACAAGATTTTGCCAGATTAGGGTGAAACCTAATAAGGGGATCCATAAATTGAGTTAATGCAACCCTAGAGTGTTAATTAGAAAGAGATTTCAATTATTCAATCTAGGGTTAGACGTTATTAGTCTTGAATAGGGATAATAACATAACTTAGGGATTTCTACAGAACAAGTTGAATGAATAAATCGTCCGATTCAGAGTCAAATAACAATTGAAGTCTAGGTGGATTTTTCCTTGGGTATTGTCTTAATCAATCAAATTTTCTAAAATGTATTTTCCCCAATTTCATTTCTATGAATTCTTAGTTTAGTTAATTAGTTTAGATAAATAAACTCTTTTATTTTTAGGGTAGATAATAAAAAGACAGTTAATACTAGTACTTTTAGTTTCTTTGGGTTCGACAATCCAGTCTTGCTAAAGCTATACTACTGTTCGATAGGTACACTTGTCGTCATCGTGATAATAGTTAGTTTCAAGAACGATTAATTATAAATTTATAAAACTTATCGTGAGTATCACGTATCAAGTCTTTGGCACT
Source organism: Gossypium anomalum (assembly GCA_025698475.1). Lineage (NCBI taxonomy): Eukaryota > Viridiplantae > Streptophyta > Magnoliopsida > Malvales > Malvaceae > Gossypium > Gossypium anomalum. The sequence continues at coordinate 73,693,764 of CM046968.1, forward strand.
GTTTTCGGGGAACCAAGATATTAGGAACACTCAATTTTTATTACTTTAGCCATTTACTTTATTTGCAATTTTAATTTTGTTACTAAATTTTCTTTTTCTCTCTTCTGGCAGGTTCTTATAGTTTATGACTAGAAGAAACCCGTCAGGACCATTACTTTTTGATGAAAAAATAGATCGCATAGCTCGCAGAAATCGAAGAAAAATAAGGCGAAGCCTAAGTTACATAGAGGAAGAGCAAGAGGACGATATCTCAACTACAATCGAGGAGATGGCAGAAAATCAAGAAAATTCGCTACCTCCTGCAATTGCCGCTGATCAAGTAAATCAGAATCAAGCTCCATGCACTATGTATGATTATGCTAAGCTAAATTTAACAGGAATTGAGTCAAGTATAGTTAGGCCTGCTATTGCTGCAAATGATTTTGAACTGAAACCTAACACGATTCAAATGATACAACAATTCGTTCAGTTTGATAGTTTACAGGACGAGGACCCCAACACTCACTTGACAAATTTTCTAGAGTTTTACGACACATTTAAAATTAATGGCGTTTCTGATAATGCCATTCGTCTTCGATTATTTCCTTTTTTGTTAAGGAATAAAGCTAAACAGTGGTTAAACTCGTTACCATAAGGGTCAATCACTACTTGGGAAGAAATGACCGAAAAATTTTTATTAAAGTATTTTTCGCCAGCTAAAATAGCTAAATTACATAATGATATCTCTTCTTTTGTGTAGATGGATTTAAAAACCCTTTACGATGCATGAGAGAGATACAAGGACCTACTGCGAAGGTACCCTCACCATGGGTTACCTCTATGGCTGGAAGTTTAGACTTTTTATAATGGCGTGAACCCCTCGACAAGATAGATGATTGATGCAGCAGCTGGTGGCACTATTAACAACAAAACACCTGAAGCAGCTTACGAATTTATTAAAGAGATGTCACTGAATAACTATTAGTGGCAAGTCATGAGGACTAAGCCGACCAAAACAATAGGCGTTTATAACATCGACTCAGTAACTATGCTGTCAAATAAGGTAGAACTCTTAAATAAAAAGATTGATGGTTTACTTGGTTTTACGTACGTACATCTAGTGATGAGGTGTTATTCTAGTGGAGGAGGCGCACATATGGAATATCAACCCTTCGATCCTATAACCGAAGAGGAACAAGTCACTATATGGGTAACAATAACTCTAGACCTCAAAATAACCCATACAGTAATACTAATAATGTAGGTTGGAGGAACCACCCAAATTTCTCATGGGGTGGTCAAGGAAATCAAAGGCCACAAAATCCTCCGGGTGTTCAACAACATCCTTATCAACAGGAAAAGAAACTGAACCTTAAGGAGATGCTATCCAAATTTATCGCGGTATCAGAAACTCATTTTTAGAATACCGAGACAGCATTTAAGAATCAACAAGCGTCGATCCAAGGGCTCAAAACTCAGATAGGCCAGTTGTCCAAACTAATTTCCGAAGGACCACCAGGAAACTTACCTAGTAACACCAACCCCAATTCAAAATAGCATGTGAAGGCAGTTACACTAAGGAGTGGGAAAGTGTTAGCCGAATCTAAGAAAAAGTTACCACAAGAAGCCGTGATGAGCAAAAAAGAGAAGGAAAAAGCCGAAAATAATGACAAACCAGTGCCAAAGGAATATAAACCACCAGTCCCATACCTAGCAAAATTGAAAAAAGACCGCATGAATGCACAATTCGGTAAGTTTCTTGAACTTTTTAACCAATTACATATCAACTTACCTTTTGTTGAAGCCATCTCGCAGATGCCTACATATGCAAAATTTTTGAAGGAGCTTCTAACAAATAAAAGGAAGTTTGAGGACTTATCTACAGTGGAACTCAACGAGGAGTGTTTGGCCATACTTCAAAATAAACTGTCAACCAAACTAAAAGACCCAGTAAGTTTCACTATCCCCTGATTACCAAATATTGAGAAAGTATTGGCTGATTTAGGGGCTAACATCAACATCATGCCTTACAAAATGTTTAAACAACTAGGTCTTGGGAAACTGAAACAAACTAGGATGAGCATTTAATTAGCAGATAAAACTATCAGATTTCCTAGAGGTATTATTGAAGATGTACTAGTTAAAATTGACAAATTTATATTCACAGTTGATTTCATTGTTCTAGACATCGAGGAGGATAGTAACACTCCTTTGATTTTAGGAAGGCCCTTTTTAGCAACTGCTAGAACAATTATTGACGTTGGCACAGGTGAACTCACACTTCGTGTGGGAGATGAAACAATCATCCTTCAAGTTCGCAATTCAAGCAACACATCAAAGGTTGAAGGTGGTTGTATAAATCATTCTACTAAAACTGACCAATTGGTGCAACCTACTTTGCAGAAAATAAGCTCGAAGGATATACATGTGCCATGTCCAAGCAACAATAAAGGACCTATTAATGAAGAATGAAGGCTACAAATCGAGGAGCTAGATGAATGGCTGACACATAAACTGAGAACACACGATAAACCAAAACTACGCCAGGACGAGCTCAATACCTCACCAAATCAACTTAAGGTTGGAGATAAAGTATTATTAGATGCCGCAGATCCTCGCATTATCACTGCCAACCCAAATGAAGAAATTCCTCTTACGGTACTTAACATTTTCCCATTCGGGACAGTCGAGGTAATCCATCCCAAATTCAGCACTTTTAAGGTAAACAATACTCGTCTAAAACCTTATTTTGATAAGATTGATAGTAGGAATAAGGAGTGTAAACTCCTCGAACCACCATGACCATTCAATAAAGAGGTAAGTCGAGCTTAGACTATAAATAAGCATTTTTCGGAAGGCAATCTGAGCACTAACGGTATTCACTTCTTTAAATCCTAGTGTTTAACACCTAACTTACTAACTGAGCTCTCGAATACAGGTTTTCCACACCCATACGGCTAGGCACACGGGCGTGCCATAGACCATGTGAAAACAGGGCAAATATTTTTCCCCAACACGGGCTACGATGAATTGCCACGGTCGTGTGAGCGGGCCGTGGGCAAATCTGCCAAAATGACATGGGTGTGCGACACGCCCGTGCCTAGAACCCGTGGTCGACACTGTCAAAATAAAACGGGCGTGCGCATAGGCACACGGGCGTGGGAGAAGCGAACCACATCACACACGGTCGTGCGATACGATCATACAGCCACACGGCCTAGACACACGGGCGTGTCCTCAGGTCATGTGATGATCTCTCAATTCGCGACAAACACGGGCTGGACACGAACCACACGAGCGTGTGATACGACCGTTGTACTTGTAAAATTAGATTATTTCCCTTATTTTATTTTTACTTTTATTTTTATTTATTTTTGAAGACTCGTTTGTTTTTAAAATGTGGCTTATACTTATGATTATTATCAGATTATTTACTTAATTCTTGCTCAGAATCATGCCTTCCTTCCAGACCTATTTTCAATTCTCGCTCTCGCTAATCCAGGGATTCCATCCATTCATAACTCAGGAAGTTTCACTTCTCTCCCTACCTTATAATCTTATATTGTTCAGTATGTCTATTTTTGTACATTGAGGGCCTATTTTTGTACATTGAGGGCAATGTACATCTTAAGTGTGGGGGGGTTAAATTATATCACTATCAGAAAAATCCCTGAATTTTGTCTTGTTCTCTTGTAAATCTCTCATATCATTTTTTAGGATTAATTTTGATTAATTTATGATTTTTATTGATATATCTTGAATTAAAACATAAGCATTCATGCATTGATTTTTTAAACTTTAAGACATTAGAAGAATTAAGCATGATAAGTTGATTTTTGAGAATTTAAAATTTTAGGTTATTTTCCCAAGTTTAGGTATTATCTTGAGTTGAAATCCACATGTTTAAACATCAAAAAGCCATAATTCTTGTGAGATTTTGAGCCTTTAAGAGCATCTATTATTTCTTTCATGCTCACTTTTATTATTGCTTGAGTGTGTCAATATCGAATTGTTATTCTAGAACTTGCTTGATTATGCATACCAAGACCACACCATTTGATTTGATATGTCAAAATGATAGAGGCACTTAGGATTAACCCACTCATGCCATGAAAAGACTACCTTCACAATTAACTTTTAGTAAACCCCTTTGAGCCTAACATCCCATTCATTGATTTACCATTAATATTAACCCTTAACTCAATATTTTTGAAATCCCTTCAATTAATTTGACCCCTATTTTTGTCGAGATTTGATTTGAATAAATGGCTTAGCTATGTCTTGTTATTAATAGTTAGTCTATGTTATTTAACTTCTTCTAAAAAAAAAAAAAACATACATATTTACATGTTAGTTGTGATCTTTTGATTTTAAGATTAAGTATTTAAATTCCATATTCTAAGAAGAAGCTCTGTTGTATGTAAGTGATGATTAAATATTTTTCTAGTTAAGTAATTTTTCAATTCAATATCGATTCTAACCTTTTCTTTCAGCTTGTGATCACACCCCCTAACCAAGCCTCGTTACAGCCCTCTAAAGACCTTTTGATTGATGTATTATCTCAATTTATAGTGGTGGAGATTTGATTTTCACGTAAGCCTATGGTAATAACTTTTCATATTGACTGATGAGTGCTAATTTCATTATCCTTAAACACTTAGAGTGATTTGAGTGAATCATTAGTAAGGATGTTAAACTCTGTAAGATTTCGAATCAATGGTGACTACTTAGATAATGGGAGATGCCTATGTTTTCCGTGATTAAATGCTTAACTTGGAATGTTTGAGACTTTAATGTTCTTTTGGTTGAATTCTCAATGTATGACCACTTATGGATTAGTTTGATATATTATTGATAGGAATTATAAGTTGGGAAAAAGGATTTCTTAATTGTGAATTGAGGATTTTGCTTGAGGACAAGCAAATGCTTAAGTGTGGGGGTATTTCATAAACCGTAATTTATACATATTTTTATTCCATGCTTAACACATTTATGAATGATTTCTCCTTAGATTTGGTGAATTTGATGCTCCTAATCCTTTAATTTCATGTTTTATATTTAGGTGAGCATAGGAGAGAAAAAAGAACAAGAAACGGACCAAAAACGGAGAAAATAAGCCGACGTGGGAAAACAACACGGCCTGAAATTTTTCACACGGGCATCACACACGCCCGTTCCATTCTAACAGGCTCGAACATGGCCTAAACCAACCTCACCACGGGCGTGTTGATCCCTCAGCCTTGACCACGGCCTGAAGTAATTGCACACGAGCGTGTCCCTGCCGAGACCTAGTTAAGTTCTATTCAGAAAAGGCCACTTTGGAGGGCTTTTAGGAATTTTAAAGCCTATTTAAACACCCTAGAGGAGGATTAAAGAGGACACGCAGAGTAGGAAGTAAGGAATTACTCGAAGAAAGCCGATTGATCCATCTCAGAAGCCGGATTCATCATCAAGACTGAAGATCTCCCCTCAATTACCCTTCAGGAGTTTTGGGTTTTCTTTATGTTTTGTATTCATTATTCTTCTGAGATGTTTTTCTTTTTAGTTATGAACTAAATCCCCTAAATACCTAAGTGGAATAAAACCTAAGATGAATCTTGTTATTATTATCTAAATTGTATGATAAATATTTAACTTGTTCTTAATTATGTGTTCTTAACTCTTATTTCGGTATTTCAGGATATTGATTCAAGTTAATGCGCTTATTTGGAAGATGAATAGTCCCTTCCTAAGAGTAACTTTATCATAATTAAGTGGAGTTGATTGCGCTCCTAGAGATAGGGTGACAAGATTTTGCTGGATTAGGGTAAAACCTAATAAGGGGATCCATAGATCAAGCTAATACAACCTTAGAGTGCTAATTGGAAAGAGATTTCAATTATTCAATCTAGGATTAGACGTTATTAGTCTTGAATAGGGATAATAACATAACTTAGGGATTTCTACGGAACAATTTGAATGAATAAATCGTCCGATTCAGACTCAAATAACAAGTGAAGTCTAGGTAGATTTTTCCTTGGGTATTGTCTTAATCAATCAAATTTTCTAAAATGTATTTTCCCCAATTTCCTTTCTATGAATTCTTAGTTTAGTTAATTAGTTTAGATAAACAAACTCTTTTATTTTTAGGCTAGATAATAAAAAGACAATTAATACTAGTACTTTTTAGTTCTTTTGGGTTCGACAATTTGGTCTTGCTAAAGATATTCTACTGTTCGATAGGTACACTTGTCTTCATCGTGATAATAGTTAGTTTAAAGAATGATTAATTATAAATTTATAAAACTTGTCGCGAGTATCACGTATCAGCATTCCATGGAATTCTCGAATACTGTCAAGTACAGTATCAACGGCTTATTTGGGTTGGGAGGCATCAGCACCGTGGCATTAGACAAGTAATATTTAACCTTGTCAAAAGTTTCCTGATATTCCTCATCCCATACACTTGGATTGTGTTTCTTAATGAGACAGAATATGGGGTCGCATTTCTCGGTTAATTGTGAAATGAATCGGGCGATGTAATTTAATCTCCCTAAGAAACCCCAGACTTCTTTTTGAGTGCACGGTGGAGGTAGCTCCTGTATAGCCTTGACTTTGTCTGGGTCAATTTTGATCCCCTTTTCATTGACTACAAATCCTAACAATTTACCCAACCTAGCCCCAAATGTACATTTTGCTGGATTGAGCTTTAACTGAAATTTTCTCAACCTCAAGAACAATTTCCTCAGGACTTGTATATGCTCATTTTCTGTTCGGGACTTTGCAATCATATCGTCGACATAAACCTCGATTTCTTTGTGCATCATATCATGAAACAAAGTTACCATAGCTCTTTGATACGTTGCTCCAATATTTTTCAGTCTAAATGGTAGCACCTTATAGAAAATTATTCCCCACATGGTTACGAATGTGGTCTTCTCCATGTCTTCAGGATGCATCTTTATCAGGTTGTATCCCAAGAAACCATCCATAAAAGAGAACAGTGAGTAACCTGTTGTGTTGTCCACTAAGGTGTCAATATATGGCAATGGGAAATTGTCTTTCTGTCTGGTTTGCTCAAATCCTTGTAATCTACGCACATTCATACTTTCCCATATTTTTTAGGGACGAGGACGATATTAGGTACCCATTCTGAGTATTTAACCACTTGTAAAAAACCAGCATTGAATTGCTTCTTAACCTCCTCTTTTATTTTCAACAAAACGTTAGGCCTCATCCTTCGGAGCTTTTGTTGAACTGGCTTACACTCTTTCTTTATGGGGAGCCGGTGTACCACGATATCAGTACTTAACCCGGGCATGTCTTGATATGACCATGCGAAGACATCCTTGAATTCTTGGAGTAACTCAATAAGGTCTCGCTTTGTCTCTACGGTGATACAAACTCTGATCTTCACCTCTTTCTCTTCTCCTAAGCTCACAATTTCTACTGATTCTTTGTAAGGTAGGATTTGTTTCTCATCTTGTTCTACCATCCTTAACAAATTAGAAGATAGGTCACAGTATCGATCATCTTCAAAATCCTAAGAATCCTCCATACACATATCTTGTTCAAAGGGAGACTTTAAGTTAGTAGCAGCGTGGCTCATATCATTGATATCTGGAGACCTATTATAGGGATGAAGGAAAATCCAAAGAATAAAAGAATCTAAGAATAATTATTTGTATGGTATGATTATGAATGAAATAGAAAGAATAAAAGAATATTTGCTCAAGGTGATAGGCAAAGATGCATTTTATTGAAATAAAGATGTTGGACATAAGTCAATTTCACAAAAGGATTCTTATTGCTCCTAGGCTTAGATCAATAAGCGTGTTTTGAACATTACTCTAATTAGTTTTAAAAACTACAGAAATCTCTTCTGCAGTCCAATTGTTCAGAACATTTCCAGGTATATAGAGGCAGATGCCTGATAAATTTTCTCCCTCAATTCCTTCTTCGGATAAGGCATTGATGTTCAGATTTCCCAACATTTCTTCTACGGTTTCTTTTCTTGACATCTTCCGTTCAAGGTGAATAGTTCCTCCTGACATGAAAGTTCTAGATATATGGGGAAAGGTCATCGGTTCCCACTTGACCTCTTCCCTACTCAGTTACGCTCTTCTCTTTTCTTGCTTCTTCTCCAGCTCTCTATTCTTTTGCCTCGGATCTGGCTTGTATCCTAAGCCAAAGCGGTCTTATTTTTCCATTAGCATTAGTGCCTCGACCCTTCTTTGTAGGCATTTTTCGAGTCTTTTTCCCAGCAAGACTCATTTCCTAGCAGTCAGTTGCAAGCCCATCCTTGTAGTTTTAGAGATTTTGGGCATCAGGATCTTGTTTCTGTAGACAATGAAGATTACATCCACAAATTTCAGCGATTGAAAGGAACATTCTATTGTCTCATCATCCTCTCCTATATATGGTACATCACAGGTTACGGATGCAGTAATATCTTCTTCCGCGTTTATCATCACCAGTCGACCCTCTGTCATCAACTTTAGGTTTTGATGCAGTGATGACGGTACTACCCTAGCTGAGTGAATCCAAGGCCTTCCCAATAAGCAATTATAAGAAGGCTTGATGTCCATCACCAAGAAATCTACCTCATATGTGTTTGGGTCAATCAAAAGGGGTATCTCAATCCTTCCTATCACCCTCCTTTCGGTACCATCAAATGCTCTCACTATGTTTTGACACGTCTTCATATGAGAGCTATCCACAGACAACCTATTCAATGTGGATAAGGTTAAGATGTTTAGTGTAAATCCATTATCAATTAACACATCTGGCAATGTATATCCTTTGCAGCGGGTGGTGATGTGCAGAGCCTTTGTAGATCCCATGCCCCTCGGAGGTATTTCATCATCATTGAAAAAGATGAAGTTGTCGACACTTATATTGTTAACTAGGCGGTCCAGCTTGTTCACAGAGATATCATTAGTGGCATAAGTTTTATTCAGCACCTTCATCAATGCGCCACGATGAGTCTCTAAGCTCAAGAGCAATGCTAGTACTGATATGTGAGCTGGTTTTTGTAGCTATTCTACGACACTATACTTGCTATGGTTTAAAATTTTCAGGAATTCCTTAGCCTCTTTCTCAGTTACCGGCTCATTAACAGGCGATTCAAGTCTGGCCATCTTCTCCTTCTTTTGTTCAACCACTGAGGCTTTTCCTTTAACGGCCTCGGCTCTTGTATTTGTGGGATCATAGCGCCTTCCACTGTGTGTGTAGAATCCTACAGCCTTGCCCTCTTCTAAAGTGCTAATCGAGTTCTCCTATCCTGAGATTGTCACGTCACAATCATAATTCTAGAGAACCCTCTTGCCTTAGGGATGGGTGTGAACTGGAGCCTTTCTATATTTGGCCTTGGGTTAGATTCTTGCCTTAGGGAGCCCTGATGGCTAGTAGTCATTGTCTTTGGCTGACCTACAGTGATTTATTTTGAATAACCCTTGTTATATATGCTTGCATTATTCACCTCATTTTCCTTCTTCCTCGGGGCTGATCTTTTGGCGCTTTCCCCTACGTCTATTTTACCACTTCTCACTGCGTTTTCAATCATTTCACCAGACATTACTATATCCGAGAAGCTCTTAGTAGTGCTTCCTAACATATGGTTGATGAATAGTTCTTTTAAAGTATTGATGAAAAGCATTGTGTTTTTTTTTCTCCAGAAGAGGTGGTTAGACTTGCACTGCCACTTCTCTCTATCTTTGGGCATATTACCTGAAGTTCTCACTTTGTGTTTTCTCCATATTCTGCAATGTGATTCTGTCCGGTGTCATGTCCATCACATGACTATATTACTTCATAAAAGCTTATGCTAAGTCTTTCCATGAATTGATTTTGGCATGACTCAGTTGGTTGTGCCATTTGGCTGCTGACCCGATCAGACTGTCTTGGAAGCAATGAATTAATAATTGGTCATTATTAACGTATATTGTCATCCTTCGGTAGAACATCGTGATGTGAGCTTGAGGACAGCTAGTCCAATTATACTTTTCGAACTCTAAAGTTTTGAACTTTGGAGGGAGCACCAGCTTTGGGACCAAACTCAAGTCCTTAGCATCAATTCATCAATGATAATTAACATTTTTCATTACTCTGAATTTTTCTTCTAACCATCTGCATCGATCATCAAGTTGCTTTGGCAGTTCCACTCTTGCTTTTTTCATTTTTGCCATATCATCTAGATCAGGAACAACGGGATTGGTTGGATTATCCCCTGGATTGGAGCCTAAACCTATTGGGTAGTTTGTTGGCGCCGAGGTACCGACTTGATACTGTTAAGGTCTGATTGTAACGGGTACCCTTCGTGGGTACACATCTGGTTGTGCTTAGGCGTTTATCAGGGTAAAACCCAGGGGCTAAGTAGGGTCATCATTATCATCCCTTGAGTTGACCATAATGCTCTTCCCTTTTTCAAGTCCTCTAGCCAGCAACTGCGTCAATTGGCTTCTTATACTTCTTTGGGATTCCTTTATTTGATCCCTCATCTCCTGTTGTACTTTCGCTAACTGTTCTTCTAGCTGCGCTTGCAACTGATCTTGCATGTCTTTTTGAATCTATTCTAGTCTTTCTAGTCTTTGATCCATTACTTTGGTTTTGGCGCGAGTATTGTAACGATATTCTATTGGTTGACTCTTGTTGGTTTCCAGGTTAACTGAATAATTTCGATTAATTTGGGTTTTTTTGTGAAATTTAATGCATATGATCAATGTAATGCAAATGCATGGAATGAATGCAAAAAGAGGCATTGGCTCTGATTCAATTTTATTAGAACAACTTTACTAGAAAATAAATTTATTTACATAAAACGGATTACATATATGACTTTGCCCTAATACTCAAAGCCTTAACTTCCCTAAGAAGCCAAGCTAACTCTTGACCCTGATTTGATTCTAATTCGTATTTCACGATTAGCATGTCAGCCTGAACTGCTAGGGTTAGAAAATGATCATCCACCTCTCGTACTTGAGCCACGGCTTCACCCATGATATGCTCTCTGTCTCTGACTTAACCTTGACGGCAATGGAGTTGCTCTTTCAAATGCTCATTATTTGCTTCAAGGAATTCAAGTCGGAGTTCACAATTTTGTAATGTGGTCTCGAGCCCTTCTATCTTTCCTTTTAGCTCTTCAATCTCACTTAGGCTTGCTTTCAACTTAACTGCGGAGTTGCGACTACGATACTGATGAAGTCACTTTTCTAGTTTTGCTACCCGGGCTTTTAATCTGATCTTTTCACTTCGACTTTCTGACAAACTCCTTTCTAGAGCCTCTTTTTGAACCTGAACATCTTGGAACTTCCTTTCCTATTGATCAGCTTTAATATTTTCTTCTTTGATCTCTTGCCACCATTGTTCTGATGTTTTTCCTAGCTCGACAGTCCTCATCGACAAGCACAACTTCTTATAATCCGTTTTTAGACTATCCAAGTCTTCCTCAGCCTTATTCTTTCCTTTTCTCAATTTCTCAGCTTCTAACTTTTGGACATCAACATCTAATCCTAGTTGCATCTTTTTATCCTCCAATGGTTCTATTTTCTTTCCTAGCTCTAAATTCCTCTTTTCAAAATCTTGCTTGATGATATCTAGCTCAGATAGGATCACTTGCAGGTGTTCTTCTATCGGTCAAGTGTTTTCCTGACTTGGCATAGGGATGCTATCATTGACTCCTTTTCCCCATCATCCATCATATTCGGGGGTCATAGTCAGATTTGTAGCAAATCTTTTCATTCTGTGGGTTTGGTTCCAAGCGTTAGATATTTCTCGAACCTTTTTCTTGTAATTATCACCCTTATACGAAAACTCACATTGGGCCAGCCCTTGCATTGCTGGCATGAACTGCCTTGATCTATACTGCCTCAACATAAGTAGAGGAGCATATCAAACTGCTCCCTATATCCCAAGTAGAGGGACCCAGTCGAAGTCTCTACACCGGTACAAAATCTTATCAGGGATCATCTAAAGAGCCCTCCGTTCAACGTCTTCATTTTGGAGATTTTAGAGAATCGCCATCCATTTTTTTTTTTTTGAAATATCATCTTGCCTCAGTGTAGCCACTAATTATTTCAATGAAGAGTAGTTCTCAGAGAATACTCAATAAGAAACTTTTTTTACTTTCCAAAAGTGGCTACGAAACCATGCTAACAAGAGTTGTGCACATCCGATGAACCTACTTTCACCCGTTCTTCGGCATGCATTCAAAGATCTGAAAGATTCGGCCAATATTTCTGGGACAGGTATGACCCTTTTATCAAGCCGATCAAACAAATCTGAAACTGCCTCATTTACGTGCCCTACTGCTTTGGGGAAAATTACTAACCCGTAGATACTCAAGGCGAAGATATCGACCCTTTTCTTCGTGTCCGGATGCGCCAAAATCAAATCTCGGAAACTTTTCTGGGGGATACATTTACTATCTCCTTTTTACTTGATCCGGGCTGCGACCCACTGCTCACTCATCCCCGTGATGCTCATTAGCTTTTTTAAAATATTCGGGGCATTAGCGGCTCTAGAGTAGGCTTTGTCGGCTTGAATCTTCGGGCATCGAAGCAAAGTTGTGTACTCCTCTATAGTAGGTACCAAATCTACCTTTCCAAAGGTAAAGTAGCTATAGACGGGATTCCAAAATTGAGCCAGAGCTCAAAGTAAGTGCTTGTCCATTTTGATAACGAGTAGATAGGGAAAATCACCATAATTATAGTAAAATAGCTGCTTGATTTCATCTTCCCATCGGTCCCATATTTTTTTCAACTCTTAGAGGCTATTCTGAGTCACGTTGATGCGAGTGAAATCCCACAATTTTGACACATACCCATCCATTAAACTATCACCCTTCTCTAATTGTGTTTTCTCGGACCATATTCGGACAGCCACATTATCTTTTATTTTATCAAGAAATTCATTCTCTATGGCAAGCTCTCTATTTAGTAACTGAACGTGAATCAACACCTTTTTTATGATGAAAATGCAATGCAATCACAGTCAAAACAAAACAAGTTAGTACATTGTATACCAAGCTAGAATTTAAAGCAAACAAGAAATAATAAATAAATGCCTATTTGGGTGACCACTAGGGTTTGGTGTGGTTCTACCTAGGGTAAGCTTTTAGGGCTCATTATATGCGATTCGGTTCTAAAGTAAGGGTACCTGAACGGGTAGATTCCTTGATCCTCACCGATTATAGGCTCATACGGACCAAGTTTAGTTTAGGGTAATACATTTCCCTATGGCTATACAGAGATGAGAATCTCACAAAGACATAGGTACGGATGTATCCCGAAAGCGATCAACTATCCTATACAGAGGTGAAGACCTCACGAATGAATAGTTTCTCACTCCCACTTAAAAGGGTATAATTGACCGGTTATGAAATGCAATATCTGAAAATATCCAAAGACTCAAACCAATAACGCAAATATATCAAAATGATGCAGGCCATAAAAATGAAATGCAACGAAAAGATCATAAATTGAAACTAAATTATCAATTTTCGAAAAAAAGATATGAAATAATCAACTCGTAGCTTAACTCTCTTATTTTGTCCCCAGCAGAGTCGCCAAGCTGTCGAAACCATTTTTTTTGAAATGGACTTTTATTTTAAAAAAATGAAAAATGGGAATCGCCACCAATCTTTTTTATGAGTAGTGGTCGGGTCACCTCGTAATTTAATCGTTTTAATAAGAGGTTTAATTTATTAAAATAATGTTTTTCGATCTACAAATATCCAAAAATGGGTTCGGGAGTCGGTTACGTATGAGGAAGGATTAGCACCCTCGTAACACCCAAAATTGGTACCTAATTGATTAATTTATGTCTTAGCGTCGAAAGTTGAAAACTTGAAAATAGTTTAAAATACGATCCCTCTTTGTATTAATGCTAATTTTAATTAAAAATTGCTTGAATAAATCGAAAAGTATGTTAAAGACCCTCTCATCTCAAGGCAACAAAATGTCTCATCCCATAAGTTAGGATACGACACTTCGAGAAAAATCAAAACCCCATAAGTTAGGGTACGACTTCTTGAGTTTCCAAATACAGAACATTGCCTTATTTTGAAAACTTTACTTTTTTTTTTGAATAATATCAAACATAATATCTAAACGATGTATATTTCTCTTATTTAGGATATAATATAAAACGACCTATTATGGATAAATACATTTAAACGCAATTTTTGACGTGATTTTAACGAAATGAGATAAAATGGTGATGTAGAAGACGGGACGATGATATATGAATGAAATGTCAGATTAATAAATGACAATAATGAAGATACTAATAAAAAAAATTTACGAGAATCATATAATATACACTATTTTAACATTAATATGAACAATCAAAGATAAATAAATAATAATAATGATAATAATAACAAAGTATGAGCATAAAAAGACAATGCCAATTTTAAAAATAATAAGGACAAAGAAATAAATAAATATTAAGGACAATAATTTATAAAATATTGAAACTAAAGGACCAAATTAAAAAGAATAAAATTGAATGGTTAAGTCTAAAAAAGGAAAAAAGAAAATAGGGCCTAAATAAAACGCAGGCAAAGGGACGAGGACTAAATGGGAAATGATTCCCAGTCCTCAAAGTGCGCCGTTTCATATAGGACCAAAATGAAACAAAAATAGATCTGTGTGGGCAAATTTAAAAAGTAAAAAGGACTGTATTAAAAATTAAATGAAAGACGGAAGGGTTAACCGTGCAAATATCCTATTTAAACCAACACACGCGAATCCTTCAGGCAAGTCGGGTTGGCCCGAAACGACACCGTTTCAGGTGTCCGCCTCTTTAAATGGCTTAAGGACCAAATTGGATCAAATATCAAAATTAAGGGAAAAAATAAAATTAAAGAAAATAGATTAGGGCTTAACTGAAGCGCGCTGCAAAAGCGGAAGGACCAGTCGCACAAATATACCATTAATTAAAAACACGCGAATCCTCTGGGCGGATGGGTCAGGTCACGGGTTTTGGCCCCAAAAGCCCGCTTCAAGCTAGATTGACTAATCAGCCCGTCTTGGGGTAAAGACTTCTTCCGCTTACGTTTTCTTCCACTTAACTCTTGAGTTGAAAACCCCTAAACCGACGTTGATCTTCCAGAAAGAGGAAAAAACCTTTCAGTTTTCGATGCTCCTCCGCGGCCCTGGCAGAATCCCCAGGGATTCGATGACCTTCGGCTCAGAAGAGATAACAACGGTGGGGGCGGAGACCAACGACAGGTAATCAGTTTTTATTTTTATTTATTACTTATTTAAAAATAAAAAAGAATGAATCACCTTGTATGGTTTCTATTTCAAAATTTATTTTTTTTATATATTTCTCCGTGTGTCTAAAATATTACATCGATTAAGGCTTTTATAGCCGATTTTATAGTATTTTTTAAGGCTTTTATAGCCGATTTTATAGTATTTTTTCTTTTCGTTTGCGTGTTCTTTCTATTTCTATTTCTCTGCCATTTCCTTGTTGTTTCTATGCTCTTCGCGGGTTTGGCGAGGTCAAAGGAGGTGGATTTTGCCATTCTGGTGCAAATCGGCCAAGACATCAAGCCTCGGGTGGCGTGCGCACTACGGAGGCACAGTGGGGTGTGGCGCATTAGGGTTTCTGCTTCTTTTTTCATTAGTTTACGTTTTGGGCCTATAAAATTTGGGCTAGGTTTTCTTAGTATCTTGGACTTGTAAAAATTTGGATTGGACTTATCATTATTATTATTTTGGTTTTATTTATTTGGTCTTGGGCCCGAGCAAATTTGGGCCTTTAAAATTATAATATATATATTTTAACTTTAAAATTTTATAATAATATACTTATGCCGCCTCATTTATGAGCAATGGAATAATTGTTTTTTTAGTCCTTTTAGTTTTTCTTTAATCTATAATTCAACTCTCACCCTTTATACTATTTAGTCCTTTTACCTAATTACTCTTAATTCATGCAAATTCACCTAACCAAAACCTAATTAGCCACACAACTAACTTCATAAATATTTCTAATAAATATTTATGGGTGTAATTTACAAAAATGGAGTCTCAGAAATACATTTTTTGACACTCGTAACTATCAGGTTGTTACACGTAGGCTTTACATCCACCCCCAAAACATGTCAGGATCACTATAAATATAACTCGATAATCTATAACAAATGCTAGATTCCGATATACTCAATGTATAATAATATATCATATATCATTATCTCATAACAAGTCAAATTTGTACAACACGCAAAATAACCTATTGACATTCTAACTCTATCCTATCTTATATTTATCCAGGCTCTATACATGTCTTAGTATAACTATTTACATTTCAATCCACTTTTCTTAACTTATACCAATTGTAAGATTCAACACTCACAATATACAGAATTCAATAAAAAATTATCAAAATACACAAAATAGTACTGTATGAACTTTCCAGGGCTAAACAACAAAGATAGCAATATCAGCGGCTAGTCAACAATTCTCTATTTTCCACAATTACATATTGGTTCTTGATCTATACAATAATTTATTTAAATTTATCAATCCAAGTTACATTAAAAATTTTAATTTGATGCATATGAATTCTTATTAACATTTTTCACAATATCCCTAAATTTTTACACTTTGTTTAATTTAGTCCCTAAAATCGAACAAGCTTATTTTTACAATTAATCCCTAACCCATATTGTCAAATTCATATCCATCCTTAATAAGCCCTCTAGTTCTAAACTTTTACAAGAACATCAAACCCATTTCAACATTTTATCATTTTAGTCCCTAAACTCAAAACTATTCAAAATCACTTTACAAATTAGTCCAAATTCAACATCAAGCTTCAATCTAAATCATTAAAAACTAAAAAACTTCAAGAATATAGATGGAAAGTTTTTAAAACTTTAACAGTATTTCAGAATAGTCCTTAGGCTAGCTAGATTAAGCTACAACGATCTCAAAAACATAAAATTCATGAAAAACGGGTGAAAATGGACTTACATGCAAGGACATATGCAAGGCCGAAGCTCCCTTAACTACTAAAATGTGTTTCAGTTGAAATGAAAAGAAATAGGGAGGATTATATTGGTTTCTTAATGTTTTATTATTACATTAACATTATTCTAGTATACATTTTTAATCATAAAGCTCAATTAATCAAACTATAACCGACCAATAACTTCAAGAATGGTTTAATTACCATTTAAATCCATTTAATTATGTTTTTAAACCTATTAGCCTAAAAAAACTATTAGCGATTAACCTTTACAACTTTTACGATTTAGTTCTTTTTCTTTAATTAATTATCCAAACGTCAAAATAACGGACGAACTTTAACATGAGACTTTAATAACCTCGTAAATATTACAATATTTACGGAATCACACGTCAGAATTACGGTCTCAAAACCATTATTTTCGACACTACTAAAAACAAGCTATTACTTTATAATCCACACCATTAAAGAAATGGGTCCTTACCGATTTACTAATTTATCTAATCTAGAAGTGTTTACGACTCAAACAAAACTTAATATAGATTCTTCTAAATCAACCCCTAAGGTGTGGCCTCTAAGGGATCTCCTCTACATTCAAGAACGAAATCCATGTGTCTCTCATAACTAGCGCTGTCTGGCTTGGCCCCTCCACTCGATTCTTGTATTAAAGTTTTGTCCCGCAATGATTAGACAATTCATAAGTTCAAATGAACTTAGTGAGATTCTACAATATAGCCAAAAATAAAATTTACAGTTCTAGAAAGAAGTTTTAAGGAAAGATTGAAACTTCTTAATCATCCTTGAACATTCGTAGATTTTGATGACATGGTTGAGACCTTCCCCTCTTTTCGCAGCTTACTGCTGGTTGACTTATTCTCTGTCGAAGACATACGTACTTTATGGTTATGGTCCTCTATGGTATAGGCTTCATTTCTAACACATTCCAAATTCCCCTTTTTCCTTGGCTCATTCAACATTCACAAGTCTAACTATATAGCTAGCCATCCACGGGGGTGCCCTACCATTGAGGCAGCCTCGCACTTTACTATTTTGTCCTGGCTAACCTTTCATCTCATTCCTAATCGTCAGATGACTGATGGTAACATTTAAATCCTTATTGATCCATACTTTCTATTACCTCTCGGTGAAATTTTTCTATTGTAATCTTTAGCGAACATATATATGGTCTATTTTGTGTTACTTACTCCTAGTTAAGTTACTCACCTCTTAGTAAATGCTTGATCATCCTTCGCTACTTGATTGTTTGGGTGATCAATATCTCCTAGTAATCCTCAATGGACCTACCAAGTGCTAGATGCCTCTTCTTACCTACGAATCTTTAGTTTTATGTTCTGCTCAAACATCTCATGGTCATCATCAATCCTGCTACTATCTGCTTGAGTTGTACTTAAATTTTCTTTTCCTCATTTTGATAGCTCCTAGGCTTCTTATCCTAATAGACCTCTACTTATTGCTATAGCTGAACTATGATCTGGCATAATCTACTTCATATATTTAATGTCTTGGTAAACTAACTCATGTTTAATGTCCCAGCGGACTACTAAAGAATGCCATAACGTCTTTTAGCTATGGTCTTACTCCTTTCTATCATGATGTCATAACATCTTTCAACTACGGTTGGACTCATGACCCCACCTTGATCTTTTTTTTTACTTCTCTGTTTTACACCATCCATTCCTCTATATCAACAATCTTAACTTGGATGCTTGAACACCGCAATATCCCCCCTTCACCTATCATGGTTTGCAGTATGCAATATCGTGTAGCGGTATCTAACAAAATCACTTTTTTTCATTCCTAACTTAGTCTAACCCCTTGTTATTCTCCCCTCTTCTACCATGCACACACTAATCATACATACCATACAAAACATTGTTATGAAATTCACTACATCAGATAATCATTCAACAATCATCTACTAATACGATCAACATTAACATGGCAATTTCTCATAACAAAATTTTACAATGAGAAGATGAAGTGCAGATACTATCCCTGTTTTCTTATCCATGACAGCTTAGCTAGTCCAATTTCCAGAGCCTGCTTCTTCTTGGAAACTAAGCATGACAACCATGTTTTGGTTAACCCAACGGTGGCAATTTCTTAGCAACCCGGAACCTTAAATTATGAAGAAGTTGTGTAAGTCTTATTCTACTTCTTTCTTTAGTTTCTAAACACATAGAGAGATAATGAGACTTACCAATTCCTCTGTATCTCCATTACCAACCATAAACTCACACCTCTACTGTTGCATGCTGAGCTCCCTTCATCCTTATCCCCTTTCTTCTTCAAAATGATTGAAGAAGATGGTGTTGAGGAGAGAATAAAATTTATCAATAGAATTTAAAAAAAATTCCTCCACTCATGCTTTATATATACTCCTTAAGCACGGTCCTCATCGGCCATAACCACTATCCATTCTTAATCATTTTTTCTCCTGCTTTGGAACCAGTTGGTTCCATCTCAACCGAACCAAAATTGAGATTCAACTATTTACAATTCAGCCACTAAAATTTTCTAATCTCCCATCAGAGCTGGACAATTTTACTAGTCCGTTTAATTAGATCCTACCTTTCCAAAATCCAGAGTCAATTTGGGTAACCAAGTGTTACAACATCTTTCGAGGAAAAATCCATCCCAACTTGTAAATTGCCAACATTTAACGAAGAACTTGCATGAACTGGTTTTTTATGAGGAAGTTCTAGAAATTCTAACCCACCTTTAGCGTAAATGTCGACATTAATCATGTGGGGTGAAGGTTCATATGTTGTGAAATCTGAATGAGTTCCTCTAAAATTGTCCAAACCTTTATCGTCAGAACCACTCTCTTCTGGTTCAGTAGAAATGACCTTTAGTTCAAAAAATAATGCAATTTTCAAACCATCCGACCCGAACTCCTAGATTGGATCATTATCAATTTTAGCTCCCTCTTCGTTATCAACCCAGTTGTATGTCCAGGGTTGGATGCTCTTTCATCGGTGCAAGTTGTAGGGAGTACATCATCCATTCTTGTAATCCCTACATTACAACCAAAATTACTTGCGGATTACCCACTAGTGTAACTTGAAGGCATACCTGTATAAGTGTTTTTAGCATAGAACATTAGCGTTCGGAAGTTGAAATTAAAAGCACTCACAAAATTTCATGCTGAGGTGTCCAAGTTCAGGTTACCAACTAACCTAGACTATTGGCCCAACTGTACACCAAAGTTAAAATCGAGGGTTGAAATCGATGAATGCCTTCCCATTGATGATTTCAACATTTCCTAATAAAAGCTTTGTAACAATACTGTGAACCCACTGCACAATCGTGTGGTTGAACTTTCTGCTTCTTGTTCCCGATACAAATTCACTAGAACTATTTTTGAACTTGAAGCACCTTCCTTGACATCGAAAAAGTGAGCATATAACTCTAGTATATAATTTACACTAGAGCAATGCGAATTGAGCATCACCTCGACCTCCATGTCACCTTTGAGCAATGCAAATCTAATAGGGTTTAGTGACATTAGATATTTATATTTCAAACTTGAAATTCCTCTCCGGCTTGAAGTCGATACTTTCCTTCTAATTTTTTACCAAAACTCATACAATTTTATGCTCCGATTGAAAGCCAATTCTGTAGATTGGGCTCATACAAAAATAGCCCCAATTTCGAATTCACAAATTTGACCACGTAATAAATAATGATTCTAATTCGTCTACTCATTTTCAACCAAATAACATGTTTCACATGTTTAAAACCAAAACATTATATAGAAAAATGAGTACTCATTATTCAAATTCAAACAACTATACTTAGCTAATTTACTTTATTGGGTCAATTTTTGAAATTTATATTTTTAACATCAACAATCTTCTCATTATACAAATATTTTTATGAAAATAATCTTTTCAAAATTTAAGTATGGAACCTTTACAAAGAATGTCTTCATTTTATAGGAAATACTACCCCCAGATATCAAGCATAACTTCAAAATTTTTGGAAAAGATTGTACATGACAAGTCTAAAAAACGCTTTTAAAAACGTTTTATTGAAAAGTTTTTAAAATATTCTTATTGTTAGAAGCGTTTTTGAGTAAAAAATTTGGATGTGATTTCTGAATATTATTTTGGAATCTAAGGCCTGAGAACCCTGTGTTTAAGGTTAGGTTTTAACGGGAAAGAAAAAGCATGTTGGAGGCATTTTCTTTCCACACATTTTCTCTTAACCCTAACCTTAGAAGGGAATCCCATAATAAAATTTTAGAACTTGAGAATCCCAAAATAATTTTCAAACACCCCATCCTGGGAATCCTAGAAGGCCATGGGCTCCTATATATATATTTTTAAATTTTTTTCCCTTGGTTGCCTATATAAATGGGGGTTTTCCTCCCCTTACTCCATTAACTCCCTCACCCATCGTCCATTAAAGAAAAAAAAAACATTTTTGTTTTCATATTTTTGGTTGAGTGTTGAAATTTTGGGAGGGAAAGTTTGTTTGTGTTGGAGTTTTAGGGAAAAATTATGATAGTTTTAAAGTATGTTTGACTTCATGGTGATGCCATGGTACCTAGAGACCCACACATTTCATTTCCCGTGTAAGGAGTATAATATCACCTTAGACTATGTCCATTGCAACTCATGCTCCTATTTTATAATGGTTATACAGTTACAAGTTGAAGTATAACTAAGACTCCCAGATGATGGTGGTTATGCAGTCATGGGTTCAAGTATAACTTGAGCTCCCGGTTAACGTGGTTATACGATCATGAGTGCAAGTTTCATGCCACCAGAAGAGAATGCTTTATAAACCCTATACATAAGTTTGAGATCATGATCATAGGGGAAAATGGGCTCACCAGTATAACCAACTTATTTCTCCATCAAATAGTATCCTTAATCTCATTGTCCAAAACTTATGTTAAAGGTGGGGGCAAGAAGACTTTCAAGGAGGAGTGAAAGTGATGGTGGAGAAAAGCTAAAACATGACTCGGGGAGTCAGTAGTTGATGTGATTAGAAAACTTGTTAATAACTACAATTGTTGTCGTCCTGACTCAGGCTTTAACTTTCTCCACCGTGATTGTCAATCCCCCTTGAAAGTCTTCTTCCCTCCCCCCCCCATTTGACACATTTTTTGAATAATGAGATTAAGGATACTACTTTGGTTAAGAAAAAGAATAAGTTGATTATACTGGTGAACCTATTTTTTCCCTATTATTATGATATCAAACTTATGTATGGGGTTTATAAAGCATCCTCTTTTGGTGGTTTGAAACTTAAACTTGTGACCACATAATCGTTAAATGGGACCGTGACCGTATAACCACCGTGATCTGGGAGTCCGAATTGCAATGCAACATCTTCTAAGGTGATGGTGGACTCTCCACACCATAAATAAAATGTGTGGGTCTCCGAATGCCACCGTATCACTGTGAACTCAAATATACCTTAAAACTATCACAATTTCCCCCTAAAACACAAAGACAAATAAATCTTTCTCCCCAAATTTTCAACACCCAACCCAAAATTTTTTTTTGGAAGGACAAAAATGCTTCTTATTGGAAAAGTTTTCAGCTTAGGTGGGGCGCTTTCAACCCCTTAGCTACCACCTCAACTAGAGGAGGGGTTTTCTGTTTCTCTCTTCAAAATTGACATATTTTCCTAAATTTGAAAAAAAATAGCCTAATTCCCTAATCAACTTTTAAAATTAGCAATTTTCTAATTAACCCATTATTTTTTTATCTTATTTCAATAACTTCTTGTAATTTCGTGAAAAATATATGGCATTCAAAATTATTAAATTTCATCCTTTTGTAAAGGAGTCACATCAATCTAATATACAGATCCAGTTGTCTCAACCTAGACTTATGCAAAGACATGTCTCCTGTAATTTAATTTTAACCAAAAATATCCAAATCATACTGATACTGCTGGCCAAAATTAACTCAAGTATTAGTTCATTATTTTCAAAAAAAAAATCAATTCTTTCAGTTTCTTTCTTTCAAAAATCAAAATTCTTCTTTTAAGTTATTACTAAAAAGGTAAACTATCAAAATAGTCACATTTATTTATCTCATGTTACATTTTAATCACTTATGTTTAAAATGTTATGTTTTAGTCACTTACATTAACGTGTTGTAATATTTTAGCCACTGAGCTGTTAATTGTCGTTAACAGTATAATGGTGAGTTTACATGGCACGCTAAATCATCATTTTAAATAAAAAATTTAGGTTAAATTATATAATTGGTCCCCATATTTTTTCATTTTGAGCATTTTTTTTTCTTTTATGTTTTTTTAACTCTCTTTTTTTCCATTCTCTTCAGCTTCTCCTTTTTTTTTCCTCCCTTCTCTATCTTTATTTTCCACATAATTAAGTCAAAGAAATGGGATTTCAAATATGAGGCATCTGCAAATTATCTCAAACAGTCAACTAAAGGTTACTTGTTAATGTATAGCATTTAACCATACGATGGATTTAAGGGCCTGGTTGCACAAAAATCGTTTAAGGCAACTCGTGAAGCACCATTGGAATATGAGGAAGGGAGAAGGAAACATAAAAGAAAAAAAGAAAAGTTTTTTTTATTTTTGAAATTAAAACTTCAGATTGGGCTTTTATAAACTCAAATAAAGAAAAGAACAATCAGTCCAAAAATAAAATAAATAAGAGCATGGAATAGGCCCAAGTTAAATAGGCCCGTATCAAAAAAAATTAAATCTAAAAGATAAGAAAAATCTAGACTAAAATAATTATAGCCGAAGATTTTCCCAATCAGAAAATCCTGACGCCTATCACTCCATCTTTCTGTCATTCCATTCTTCAAGGCATTTTCATTTACGAGGGGAGTTTTAATCACTGAAAAAACACTCCATCTGGTCATTTTGAAACATTTTCCCCTTTTTCCTTTCATCTTCTCTCATCTTCAATCTGGTTCTCGCTCACTGCCAATTACTTTTTGTTGTTCTACATATCGAGGAACTCCTTCAACCAGGTATATCTCTTCATTCGTCTTTAACGTTTCTATTTCTAGTATGTGCGCTAAAACATTTGCTGATCTTGGAGTATGTTGAAATCTGAAATACTGAGATCTAGATGTTACCTGATGAATATCGTGAAATATGCCCCAATCTGTGATTTGTCTTGACTTTTTGCCTTACATTTTTTTATTACCGATAGCGAATCTCCTTTAACGATGATTTCTGACCATTTCATTTTGATTCCTATCTGGATTGCTTTTCGGCAAGCGATCGCTTCCGCGGCGAAGACGGAGGGAACCTCTTGATGAATTTCTGAGTAAGAGAGGAGAATAGCCCCTTTTCTGTTTCTAACCACTATCCCTGAAGCCGATTGGAAGTGTCTCGCATCATATGCTCTATCAAAGTTTATTTTCACTCCCTGTCCCGGTGGGTGTTTCCATTTTCCAACATCCTTTAAGTTTTTTGACTTTCTTGATTCGACACCATTTAGTTCTTTAATATAGTTTTTGACAAAAACTGCTATCTCTTGACCATTTCTACTGACTTTATCATGTATTCGAGTGTTTTTGTCACCCCAGATGGCCCACAATGCACAACCAATTAGTCTGCATTGAGAGGAAGAGTGTTATGAACTCAATAGTAGTATTCTGTTAAAGATTTGGGATTGCTAATGCACTCCATACTGATACTGAAATAGGGCATTCGCGAAAAAGATGATCCATAGTTTCGGCTCCTACACAACAACGAGAACAATTTGAGTTGTTGACTAGCTTCCTGTGCTGCATGTTGACTCGTATAGGTACGTAATTCCATGAGAGTTTCCAAATTGTATTTTTTATTTTGTAGGCAGATTTAGAAGCTATATTTTTTTGTAAAAATCCCTATAGATGGATTGTAAAGCGTAAGCTCTAGGATCCGAAATCTGTAATAGTTTGTAGGCACTCCAAACTGAAAAATCTCCCGAAGGCTCACCGCTCCACTCCATGAAATCATCGTGAGGCTCTCTCGTTAGAGGGATACGAAGGATCCTTCTAGCTTCTTCTTCCAGAAAGGTATTAACAATTGACTCTTTTTTCCATTTCCATTCATTGCTGCTTATCAAATCGACAACTTTAAAGTCTATCATAATAAAAGCAACTGAAGATAATCTAAAATTAATTGCATTTAGAATCCATGCATCGTTGATAGATGAGATGTTTGAACCCGTACCCACCTTCCAGTAAAGGCCTTTTCCCACAATACCCTTAGTCAACCATATACTTTTCCATACATAAGAGCTTTTATTCCCCAAACATGAATTTAGGAAGTCATCATTCGAGAAATATTTCACTTTAAAAACTCTCGCAACTAAAGAATTTGGATTGTTTATAAACCTCCAGCCTTGTTTTGCTAATAGTACGATATTAAATTGAGACATATTCCTGAAGCTCATTTCGCCTTCTTCTTTAGGATGACACGTGTGTTTCCACTGGCACCAATGAATTCTTTTTTTCTCGTAACCTTTTTGCCACCAGAATTTCACAAAAATACTTTCAAATTCTCCACATAATGAATTTCATAGAAGGAAACAAGACATAGCATAGGTAGGTATTGCCTAGAGGACTGATTTGATGAAGATTTCCTTTCCCCCTTGTGATAGTAGCCTACAACTCCATCCTTCAAATTTCAAAGAAATCTTTTCCTTAAGGTTTTGAAAGGACTCCTTTTTCCTTCTGCCAGCCATATTGGGAAGCCCCAAGTACTTCTCCAAATTTGTTGAAACTCTTACCCCTAACAACTCTGAAATTTCTTCTTTTATGACTTCTATTGAATTCGTGCTATAAAATATTGTTGATTTTTCAAAGTTGACACATTGGCCTGAACATCTTTCATATTCCTTCAGTGCTTCTTTCAGTATCATTACTCCCCTATCTGTTGCTTCGCCAAACAAAATACAATCATCAGTGAAAAGAAGATGGGAAATCTCTGAACCTTTTCTACTAGGCTTTGTACCTTTTAACAGCCCTTCTCCGATTGTCGGTCGAAAAATTCTTCCTCTACTTCCGTTAATGTTTACTGCATAAGAGGCTGTGGTAATGCATTTCATAATTAGTGCCACCCACTCACTTGTGAAGCCCATCTATAACATTACATCCTATAGAAAAACCCATTCAACTCTGTCGTAAGCCTTGCTTATGTCTATCTTCATTTCTATATATCCTTTTTTTCCTGTGCGTTTCTGGCGAAAAGTATGTAGAATTTCATAAGCTAGAAGAACATTATCCGAAATTAGTCTTCCGGGGACGAAAGCACTTTGTGTATGATCAATACATCTCCCAATGACTTCTTGAAGATGATTTGCTATCGTCTTTGCCACTATTTTGTAAATAATCGTACACAAGCTAATGGGTCTATAATTAACTAGTGCTTTGGGATTTGAAATTTTGGGAATAAGCACAATATCCGTTTGATTGAAAGATTCAAAATTCTAATCATAATTCAAAATTCCCAAGCAGAAATTTTCAACATCTTTGCCTACAATATGCCAGTACCTCTGAAAAAAAAATCCTGGAAAACCATCATGACCTGGTGCTTTAGTAGACCCTATCCCTTTTAAAGCTGTCTTAATTTCTTCTGCAGTATAAGGAGACAACAAAATTGTATTTAAATCAGAAGAAATATTATTTTGAATACCCACTAGAAGATGAGATGGATCCCCAACTCTATTTGACTTGAACAGCTTCTGAAAAAATAAAGTGGCAGCCTCACTAATTTTTAATTTATCAGTAGTTTCCCTTCCACCATCTAGCTCCAACCTGGATATTGTGTTTCTCCGTTTTCGAGTTGAGGCAAACTTATGAAAAAAGGCTAAATTTGTGTCCCCTAATTGTAGCCAATTTGCTCTTGCCCTTTGTTCCTAGTACATTTCATCTTTATCAATTTCCCTATTATGATGGATCTTAGTATCAATAATTTTTTCCATCGTTTCATTATCCCTTTCTCTGTCCAGCAAAAATTCTAGTTCCTTCGTTAATTTATTCTTAAGACCCTCTTTGCCTTTTCTAATTGTGTTTTCCCATTTCTTCAAACTGATTTGCAACCTCTCAAGCTCCTCCATTAATGTGCCTATAGATGATTCCCATGATATCTTAATTTCTTGCTCAAAATATTCTTTCATGGCCCACCACACCTCAAATTTTAATTTAAGACTTACCATATGAATGTTATCAGAATTTGTATTTAGAAGAAGAGGACAATGATCCAACATTGAATGGGGTAAATGTTGAATGCCCCCTGATGGAAAAGGATTCATCCATTTTTCGTTTGCCACTCCCCTATCAAGTCTTTCTCTAATGTTTGTTTTCGGCAAATTCCCCCTTTCCTAAGTGAACTAGGCCCTGGAGTATCCAATGTCCATTAGTCGACAATCCTCTAGAGTCACATGAAAAGCCTCTATTCTTCTCTACTCTGCCGGTAGACCTCCACTTTTTTCAAAAAAGTACAAGATTTCATTAAAGTCTCCACATACTAGCCAAGGATGGTTTTGTTCTTCACCCAACTTCCTTGACAAATTTCATGAAATATTCTTGTTATTTAAATAAGGTGAATCATAAAACCCTGTAAACGTCCACTTTTCTTAGGCATTTTCCTCTGTTATCATTACATCAATATGGCTTTTTGAAAAACTCCTCAACTGAACCATGATTTCTCCTTTCCATGATAAACTTAATCCACCACGAGAACCTTCTGCTTCAATGTCAATCCCATTCAAAAACCCACAACTCCTCTTAACCTTCTTCATGCACTTCTTGTCAATTTTTATCTCCATTAAGAAGACCATTTTGGGGATTATGCTGCTTTAACAAATGGCGCAACCTCCGTACTGCCCGTGAAGTCCCCAAGCCACGGACATTCCAACATATGTTTTTCATTGCGTCCAGTTGGCATGCCTTCTGGCAGTCGCCGATTCATAAAATTTAGGAACATCGTCCTGTTTCAGATTTCCAACACCCTTCTCTGAGGATCTTCAATTCGACCATTTACTTCTTCATGTTTTACTCTTTTTGCTCTATCTGCAATTGTGACTCTTGTACTATTGTTACCACTATCTGCTCCCGGATATTTTCTTTTTCCCATAATATTGTCCTTTTTTGGGATTAACATACTCCCCGGTACAATTCTCTTCCAACTAGATTTCTTATCTAAAGTTGAATTTTTTCCCAACGTGTTAGAGCTTTCACTCCACTCACCAATTTCCTGCATGTTAGATCTTTCCTCCTGCTTCTTGAATGTCTCTATCAAACCCCCTAGTTTTAAATCATTTTGAGGCTTCCAGTTTATAGTATTCTTGTCATCAGGTTTTTTACCATTGTCGGACAGCACCTCCGTGACACCTATGTAAGAATGTTGGGACACCATCTTCTTTGATAAAAGATTAAATTTCAAACTCTCGTTTCCAATTTGATTTGATTCAGCTTTTAATGCCAGAGAATATGGTGGATCATACCTAATTCTATTTTTTTTCTGCAAGATTCAGTTAATCACAATCATTGAGGCTATGCCCCATTCTTCTGCATCCAAAACAAAAACTTGGTAATTTCTCATACTTAAAAGATATCCACGACTTATTTTTATCATCAATTGAAACAAAGATACCTCTACGTAGTGGATTCTGCACATTCAGATTTATTTTTAAATGACATAAATCCCTAACAATTTCAGATCTGATTACTCCTCCAAAAGTTACCCCAATGGCATGCAATAAATCTTTTTTGTCGAATTCTGGTGAACACGCACCCATCTTAATCCAGAACGATGAAGAATTCAGCCAGATCTGATTCCTTTCGGTCAGTTTGGTTAACCGATCAAATAAAACGAGGCTTTTACGAAACAACCATGGTCGCCCCTCCATTATTGTTTCCAAGTCATCTTATAAATCATACGCAATTAGGAAGAGATTTTGCCCTACCAGCTGGATCTCAAACTTCCTCTTCGTCTTCCAAATACTCTTCATCTGTGCTTTAAAGCTTTCCGGGTTGTAGGCCTTCTTTGCCCATATTGAGCAGATCAGAGTAGGTTTCTCATTCGGTACCACCAAGGAACATTTGACAGATAATTGAATGAGTTCATCTGCCAGTAACAAGATCTCATGATTTTTCTCCCTAACGGCGCCACTACTCTCTTCTATCCCAAGCTGCAGCAGTTACTGCTTTCTCTAAGACTCTTTGGTAAAGCACTTTTGGCTTTCAGAGAGATTATCTTGAAAAAAGGAAAAGTTAAAAAAACATACAATAGATGGAAAAGGGAGAAAAATAGAGGGAGAAGCAAAAGAGAATGAAAAATAAAGAAAAAAAATAAAGTTAAAAGAACATAAAAGAAAAAAAATTAAATTACTCAAAAAAAATATAGGGACCAATTGTATAATTTAACCTAAAATTTTTGTTTGAAATTATGATTTAACTTGCCATGTCAAATTATCGTTAGACAGTTAACGGCAATTAACGGCTCAGTGAATAAAATGTTACAACACGGTAGCATAAGTAACTAAAATGCAACATTTCAAACATAAGTGACTAAAATGTAACCTGAGACAAACAAAAATGACTATTTTAATAGTTTATCCTTACTAAAAATGGAGTTCTAGATATCCTTATTCTATTTTTTTTATCTAAATAATACAAAAATTAATTAAAAATATGAAAGGTAAATGACACCCCTTTTTTAATATTATTTTATTTGTTTTTATTAAAATAGTTTTCCTAATTGGTGACACACATTGGCGGCACATTAAAAAATACTCTATTTTCATAGTTAAACTACAATTTATCCTATATTCATAATTATTTTAACGAAAAAAGCCCTTTATTTCAGATCATCATCAGCTTCCTCCTTCTTTTTTTCTTTTTTCTTTTTCTTGTTTATGGCAGCAATCACAAGTGTAAGGAAATCTAAAGCTAGGAATTTAACTCAAGTTGATTCCAGCGCCACAAAAATTAACTTTGATAGGAAGTCTTCACCAACCTGCTGGTCCTGGTCTACCCCATTGCACCTTATGAGATTTGGCTACCAAACATGGCCCCATTATGCACCTGCAACTTGCTCTGGTCGGTTCTGTTAGATTTGTAAAGTAAATCTAAAAATAAAACTTAATAAACCAAGATCTATCATGACAAATCATCAAGAATAAATCTAGAACAAAACTAGATGCGAAAACGTACCTGAATCCATGAATTCCTTAAAATTTTACCGGATCTTGGGAATTTGATCTTCCAAATTAGCACACAAGAAATTCAGAGAATATTTGCTCTCACTTTCCTAAGGATGGGATATTAGAAAAGATATATTGTTGTGTAATTTGGGGACCATAACCCTAATATTTATAACCTTGGCATATTAGTTCTAATTCCTAATTAGCCCATCATTAATTAGAATTTGATTAGAACTCAATTACTAGAATATCTACACATATTTGACCCATACTTTATTTAATAATTAAAGCCCAATAAAACTTTAACCAAATTAGATCAGTTTTAATCTGGGCTAACCTGTCATGATAGTAAATAATAACATATAATTACCCTTATTCTATATATGTGGTGTCCATATTTTCCAATAGATTATTCTGCATAAATGAATTGGTTAAATAGTCACGATCATAGAGAGATATTATGACATTTTGAGATGCTATTTAGCCTTCCATCCACACACAATCTCATCAGGTGATTTCTTTTTCTCTTTTCAAGCTCCAGTGAAATTGGTTATAAAACTCAATTTTAGAAATTTCTTTTCAAGATTTTTCCAGTTTTAATATTATTTAAGGAAATAAATTGTTTTTGTTAGTGAAATTGTAGACTGCACTTTTTAAAAGTACTTTCTTATAAAATGCAAGCATTCGACTTGGCTCGTTAGTTAGGAAGGGTATTTCATTCGTGATTGGATTCAAATTCTCTCCACCTTCTCTGCTTTCTTTTCATCACCATCATCTTCAGAACCACAAAAGCAAACTCCTAACACAAAAAAGAAATAAATTTGACAAAATCTTATGAAATAACTGCTGGTAATATAAAGGATTGTTGTTAATGAGTATATTCCACATTAATGAAGTACAAGCTATTAAAGAAAGTTTTTATATAGCTTAACTTCATATTTTCATTGAATAATTGGGCCATAGGTTTGTTATATATATATATATATATATATATATATTATTGTGTATCATATTACTTGTGTTTGTGTTAAAATGTATTGTAATTTTACTTTTTGTATTTTTCTTTGGTTGTTGGGGTGAAAATAGTGGAGCAGTTTCAGTGCATTTTTAACTTCTTTGTATCTGCCTATTTGATGTTTTACCTTTCTGTTACTAGTATAAATAGATGATTGACTTTTTCGTTTTTCACACTAAACAGAAACACAACCCTCTCTGGAAATTTTTTTTCCTCTACTTTCTGTATTTTCCTTAGATCACTTTAGAGAAAATTCTATCTAAAAGTTTAGGTTTTAAACGGGACCAACTATGACCCCTCTAAATTTTCTTGGGATATGATTATATCGATTAGAACAAATTCATTTCTAAAACAATAAACTTATTGTAACAGGCCAAATCTACCCAGGCCCAACAGATACAAATAGACCCAAAATCAAAAAATAAAAATAATAACAGTCCATTATTTTTTTACAAGACCCATTAACAGCCCAAGATACAAAAAGAAACCTTAAGCCCATGGCCCAAAAGTTAAACAAAATTTT
Source organism: Gossypium anomalum (assembly GCA_025698475.1). Taxonomy (NCBI): domain Eukaryota; kingdom Viridiplantae; phylum Streptophyta; class Magnoliopsida; order Malvales; family Malvaceae; genus Gossypium; species Gossypium anomalum. The sequence continues at coordinate 73,725,408 of CM046968.1, forward strand.
TGGAAGCTGAAAACCCTAGGTCAGCCATGTGCACCACTGCCCCCATGTGCCTCCCTCGAGCGCACCGCCTGCACCTCTCGCCCCCGAGACTGCCTCCTCATCGCCTTGCACCAAAATGACCTCAATCAACGCTCGCAATAAACAAAAGCAGCAGAGAAATAGCACGAAAATAGCAGTAGGCAAATAGTGGAAAAACATAAAAATATTGTAATGAAAAGGCTATAAAAGCCATGAACAAATCTTGTAATGGAGAAATTTTTGAAATAAAAAAAAAAACGAGGAGATTGAAATCGAAAATATTTCTACAGAGAAAAAAACCAAATACAAAAAATTTTAAAGGTTATTTCTTTATATTTTTCTTCTTAAATCCTTCTTTTTTTTCTTACATACAAAATAAAAGAAAAATAAAAAGGGGAAGAGAGGCTCACTTTAGTCTTTTCATCGTCGGCCACAGAAGAGTCCTCACCCATTTCGGCATTTTTTGGCCATTTTCTGGAAAAACTAACCCTAGATCCGGAGTCTAGGGGTCGAGAAGAAAAAAAGGGAAATTTTGGGCTCCCCGACTACCGTGGATGGCGGCGCCGTCACCGGCGACCACCACGGTGGTCCAGCGGCCGAAACCATGGCCGGAGGGGAAGGGCTGAGAAAGAGAGAGGTGAAAGGTTTAGTTTTTTTTTTTTTTTTTTTTTTTTTTTTTTTTTGAAAAGGAGACAAATGAAGTAAAAAAAAGATTTTTTTTAACTTATATAGTGGAGCAAAACGGTGCGGTTTGATACCCCCCTAAAATGCCCAAAATGGCGTTGTTTAGGGGGAACCCGAGACCCGACCCGCTCCGGATTGAGGATCTGCACGTTTTTTAAATTGAAGGGATATTTGCTCATTCGGCCCTTCCGCTTTTTCTGCCTATTTCAATTGGATCCTTTTTGTTTTCTTTCCTTTTAATTTGGCCCGATAATTTTACTTTTATTTCATTTTAGTCCTTACTAAAGCTATGCGTTTTGGAGGACAAGGATAATTTCTCATTTAGTCCTCGCTCCTTTACGCGCCTTTTAGTTTGGTCCTAATTCTTTTTTAAATTTGCCCCATTAATTTTATTTCATTTTTAATTTAATCTGTGGTCTTGCTAGTTGAAATGCAGCGCATAAAGATCAGGGATATTTTTCCATTTAGTCCGCATTATATTCTTGTCCTTGTCAGCCTATTTTTTATTATTTGCAATTTATACCTTTTAATTTTATTTTAATGTCAATTAAGCCCTTTTTTAGTTCGTTTATTTATTCATTTATTTGTTTATACATATTCATTATTCCTTTATTTTATTTATTCGTTTGTTCATTTATTTATTAATATATATATTACTCGTTGATATTTTATTTTAATTCTTGTATTCATTTATTTATCGTTCTTTTATTTCTACTTTCTTTCATTGATTATTTATTTTATTTATACTTTTATTATTGTTACCATTTTATTATCTATTATTATTATTTTATTATTTATTTATCTATCTATTTATTACCCTTTATATATTTTTTTAAAAAATTAGATTAGTTACATTCTCTTTAATACATATATTGTTTTTCTTCTTCTTCTTCTTCTTCTTATTATTATTATTTATATTAATATTATGATAGTTATTATTATAATTATTGTTATTATTATCATTTAATTGTTATTTTTATTTATTCTATCATCGTTGTCCATTATCATCATTTACTAGAATAATATTTTCGTTTTATTGTTGTATTCACTTGTTATCTGTTATTTTATGTCATGCCAATATTTGTGCTAGGTATTGCATTCAAACATGCTTGTCCGTTTTACACCATACCTGAATAAATTAAAATTTAAGTGTTACGTTACTTTTGCACGATACATAAAAGGAAATTTTCAAACAATACAACAATGTTTTGTATTTAGAGATTCGAGCAAATCGTGCCCTAACTTACGGGGTCTCGACTTTCTCATTGAATCTAGATGACCGAATATCCTTTTAAAATATGTGAGATTTAATACAAAAATAAAAGGCGAACTTATTTTCGAGAATTTGAGATGTCATGTCCTAACTTACGGGATATGATCTTTTGTTACCTCGAGATAAGAAAACCTTTTCATACGTCTTGATTTATTTAAGGGACTTTACTAAAAATGATACAATAAAAAGAAGGATCGCATTTTAATTTCTTTTCGAGTTTTTAACTTTTGACATAAAGACATAAATTAATCAATTAGGTACCAATTTTGGGTGCTACGAGGGTGCTAGTCCTTCCTCGTACGTAACCGACTCCCGAACTCATTTCTGGATTTTTTTGTAGACTGAAAAATGTCGTTAATAAATTAAGCATTTTATTAAAAAGATCAAGTTTTGAGGTGATCCGATCACACCTCACAAAAATGATTAGTGGCGATTCTCAATTTTCATTTTTAAAACAAAAGTCGACTATTTTCAAAAAGTAGTTTCAACACTTATCATGATGCAATAATTTCTAATTTCATTTTTTATTTCCAGTAAGTGCTAAAAATTTTGTTTTACAATAAATTATTATCAACAATAACAATAAGCTCCCACAATGAATCTTTGGATTGACAATAATGCATATGTTATGGAAGCTTTCATGAGCTCTGGCCACCGCCCCCATCCTCTACTTTGATAATTTCTCTTCCAACTCCCAGTATATATCTTCATCCATGCCCTTTCCTATTTTCTTTTTTTCTTTTTTAATCTTTGTTTATTCATGGATTAACAATACCTATTTTTTTATTTTTTATTTTAAAATGAATTTTAAAATTTCTTTATAATATTTTGAATTTAAGATGAAAAATATTGAAGGCTAAATTTGTAGTTATAAAATTTAATTGAAACAATATTTAAATATTCTTATTATGTTGGATTTTTGTAACTGCCATGTGAATTTTTCTATTATCTCTTTAATGAAAATTAAATTTAAATAATTGCAGATGTGGCTTGATTGGGCCTATTTATCGATTTGACTTCTGATCGAGAAATTAATGAATCCAAAGTATAATGTAACTGGTCCTTTATCTAATGCTAGTGCAGCGGTACATCTCTTCAATGCAATTTGAAAACTTGCAAACATTTTTGGTCAGCAAAGTTAGAAGGAAATGAATAAATTGGTTGAATAGTGAGATGGTATTTAATACACATCCAGGCTTAATTTTTTGTTACAGTAAAATTTGTTTTTGAGAAATACTTTTAAAAAATTATATGAAAAAATATCATTTATTAATTTAAGATTTTTTTTATTGTTATCAAAAAAGGTTGCGAGAAGTTAAAATATTTAATTTTAAATATGATGCTGAGAAGTAAAAATAAATTAAATGATATTTAAATAATTTAATATACTAATATATAAAATATAAAAACCTTTTAGACAATTAATATAAAATTAATTTTTATAGTTTAATTTAAACATATAAATCATATTAGAAAAAATTAAGATTTTTTATTAATTTGCATGCTTATTGTTAAATGTTATTCTTTTTTCTTTAGGAAAAATGCTTAGTTAAAGCTTAAAAAAATTGATTTTTATGAATTCATTTAATTGAATAAGGGTATTTTAATAATTTTACATTTAAAAGTAAAATTTTTTTTTTTTCAGCTTTTATGGTTGGATCTAAAAGTTAGTTTAAAAATCACTTTTCATTCCAAACTCACCTTATTTTTCATTGTTTATTGAAACAAAAGGTCAACACAATGAAGAACAAGGCTTAAATCTCATAAGTCGATTTCTTTCCCCTTTTTTTGTCTTTCCAAGCTCGCAAAATTGGCTACAAAGGTCGATTTTAGAAGAAATTTTGAATTTTAAGTCGGTTTTAAAATTATTTTAGGAAATAAATTATTTAGTTGTTGACGAGACAAAAGATTTTTGAAAAATATTTTGTACAAAATGCATTTTTTACTTGAAAAGTACTTGGCTAGTTTGTTAAATGTGTGGTATTTCATTAGTGTGATCGTATTAAAATCTTCTCTCATGCATTTTATGTTTTTATTTTTAATTCATGTTGTTTTCAAGATTTTTTTGTTGCTTATACTTTTACTTTATGTTTTTAATGAATACAATTTATTTATTTATAGATTGAATACTAAATATGTAATTATATGATGAAAATATATTTCTTAATATATAATGTTAAATATAGTTTATTTTTTAAAAACATCAACTATTTGTTTTAAAAATTAATTTTTTTAAAAAATAAAATATATTGAGTCGAGTATTTGAAGTCATAGTCTATCACTACAGCAAAATTGACTTTTAGCGGCCTTTTTTAAGCCTTTAGCGGCGCTTTTAAGTGCCACTAAAACTATTTGTGGCGTTTTTCCAAGCGCCGCTAAAAACGCCTCTGTTTTCAGCGCCGCTAAAGTTTGCGGCGTTTATTTGAAAAAAACGCCGATAAAGGTCATGACCTTTAGAGGCACTTTCCCCACAAACACCGCTAAAGGTCATGACCTTTAGCGGCGCTTTCTCAAAAACGCCGCTAAATGTCATGAAATTCAAAAAATATATAAAATATTATAAAAGTCGTGAAAAATATAAAAAATTTAAAATTCATTATCAAAATATTGAATGATATAAATATAAAAATTTTCTATTAAAATTTTAACTTTAAAACTAAATACAAAAATTAATAAATTTAAATTTAGAATTTAAAATAATAAATTAATAACACAATTAAAATCCAAAAGTTAGAACTCAAGTTATTTTAAATATTAAAATAAAAATAAAAATTTAGAATCAAAACTAAAATAAATAATGAAAACTAGATTAAATATAAAAATATCAATAAAATAAGACATTATAATGAAGTTACTTAAATGAAATAAGGAAATGCATTAGATTTGGCGACCTTTTCTCCCCACCCTTTCTGACGAGCTCTTATTTCCCACATTGCTGTTAATTTCATTTGAGCCGATAGTGCTTCTTCAGCTTTCTCCCTTACTTCTTCGCACGTCTCCATACCCGAATTGCATTTGTCCGCTTCCTTTTGATATTGTGATGCTAACTTCTTAGCCTCAAGTAAAAAAAAATTATGTAAAAAATTATAACAATTAAGCAGTAGTGACATACAATTAACGATTAAAATAAAATAAAACATATATGTAGCAAATAAATTGTTGGTCAGAAAAAGTTGTAAAAAATGAAAAAAGGCATTTGCAATCAATCTTAAAATTAGAGGTGATCTAAAAGGCATAGAAAATCAAATATAAAATTTCTTTGTATTAAGTTACTTTGTTCTATTTTCCAATAAATACATCCATCCATGACAAAGAAACAGGAAACTGACCTGTAAAGGAAGCATTGCTCAGTCATGCATTAATTAAAGATAGCTAGAACCGTAAAATTAGCTTAATTCTGCTGGGCAAAATTGCCAAAGATCAGATAATTAACATTTCCAAATACCCGATTGCCATCTTTAATAAAAATGGAAACTTGGAACTTTGCAGGGCAAGTAGCATAGAGAATGCTAATACAAAGCAACAAACATAATAGAAAGAAAGGCTAACAATAGCTTGCCATGCATGTAAGCATTCATAAAACAGGCATGAGTTTCAACTTTCAATAAATAGCTGCATAACTACCAAGCAAAACCCCATAGCCAAGGAAATGCATAAAAACATGACACACAGGGACAAGTGGCTTTGGCAAAAAGAAAAAAAAAAATGCAAAACAAAGGAACTAAAAGCATAACAAGGGACAAAGAATTGATTGACACTACTATCATCTAAAAATTCAAAATGAAAGACATAAATGTAGAAGTTCGACATTAAAGGAAATAAATACCAATGTACACTTTAAGATAAGCAATTAGCTTAAACAAGTCGTCACTATGCATGAATTCAACTAATTCTGGACCATGCATCCAACAAAAACTCAAACCTAAGAAAAAAGAAAAAAAAGTTAATGAATGACACATATAACATCAAATTAATAATAAAATATGCAATTAACAAGTCAATATTAACGCCACATATAACATCAAATTGCACAACTTAATATACTCAATACATTAGCATAAATAACATCACATTGAACAATGAATTTAACACATTCGAATAGATCAATTTTAAGCTCACTAATGGTAAATTTAGCATGTGAACAGCATATAAATGTTTGCATTTACAGCATGGTTTAATCAACTTCAAGCAGGAAATTAAATGCTGCAAATTTCCAGCATTCAAAATCATATATGGACAACATTAATATGACATTTTCGAGCACCTTAAAGACACATTTGGAAAATTTGAAGAACCATTTGAACAACCACATTCGAACATCTTAAAGACAACTAAATTTTGTCTTGTTTTGGACAACCTTAGAGGTCAGCAAGGCATGTATTAAACCACGCCTAACATGTTTATTTCATCATGCTTTGAACAATAATAAACAACCATTAAGCATTATATTAAATCAACTCTTTAACACATTCGAACAACTTAAAATACATTATATAAAGTCATTGATCATGTTATTAATCATGTGCCTTTGCCTGTACAGGCGTTGCATCTAAAACCTACATAGTTTAAATAAAAAATATCACCAAATCCATGGCCTATCCTCAAACAATCTATTTTTTAGATACGTAAACAAGTCAAACGGAAAACAGCTCATGGCAAAGCATTTTCCTGATCCACTATGTTAGTTGTTTTTATCTTTATTTCTTCCCTGAGTTCAACTTTAAACCTCAAAATATCTAAATATATTGATGGTCGAAATGCTTAATATTATGGACAACCAACACAATAGTCTAATACTGGTTTATCTACTATGAAAAATACTAAATTATAAGTTACATAGAGAACAATTTCAATTAAATAGCAATTAGAGCATGCATAGAGCTTGCTTCCTTTTACCATGATTACATGTACTTCCATTTTCCAAGAGCAACTCTTAAGCCGTAATGGTTGGAAAACTAAGTGGCAAAAGTTGCTCAACCAAAATTATAGCAAATGGTATCCGAGTATCACACACAAAAGTTAAACATATCACGAATATCATGTTCATTTTTCAACAAGGATTGTTACTTGCGCCAAATTCAAGGGCATTTTCAATTCAAATCATGTAAGGTGGTCTAACCTCACCAAATAGAAGAATCAAGGTCACTGATATTAGGATAGCACCCTAAGCAGTAACCAAGCTATCAAGGAAAATGGGAAGAAATGCATCTAAAACAGATACAATAAATCACAGGAAGAACACCTAAAGAACACAATAGAAGCAATAGGTATTAATGTCCAAAAGAATTTATTTATTAGATAATTAATTGTGAGTACACCACCTATCCTCTGCTGACATACCACAAATATCTTCAAAGGAATTTTTGTTTGAGCTAATTACATATTTATTGTTAATAGTAATAACATTAAATCACGGATTTCGCTACCTATTATTATTAATATAAATATAATAACAACGATAAAATTAAATACTACAATAAATCAATAAAATCCGGAATGCTTACCAATTCACTCCATATTTTTGATCTATTTAAAGTCAAGTAAGAGGAGTTTAAACCTTAGACGCATCTTTCATATTTTTGTAACATAGACTTCACTTCTGTCTTCTTCGAAGACAACATAATCCAAGTTCGTCACAAAATATAGTGATAAAAATTGACCAAATTTAATTAATGTTATTTTTGTTTAGAAAAAAGGGTTAAAATTCTTTTTTTGTTTTTAAAGAAGAAGAAGAAAACCTAAAAATTACAAAAAGAAAAAAAGAGAGGGCATAGGGTGACTGACTGACCTGCCATCGCCATGGATTGAAGAGTTGAGGGTGGTCAAAAAGATAGAGATCCAAGTGCACTACTGCAATCACTGGAAGCACGACTTTCCACCCACATGGAATATCATAACCTTTTCCACCACCCCCAGAAAAAAATAAAAAAGAAAAAGAAAAGGTTTTCAAGTTTTATTTTTTAATTAAAAACTGCTTGATTAAGCAATTAATGAAATTAAAGTATTAGCATGTTTGAAACTCACCTTTATATCTAACATCTTTGAGAGATTTTCTGTGGAGAAATCTGACGACATTACCAAGCCTAAGTGTCTCGTTAATAGAAATGCAAGAAATGCATTTTTAAAACAGATACAAAAAATAGAAGTTTCTAAAACAGATTTGAACTTAGACTTACTAGATTTCGGCGAAAATCAAAGGGATGGAGATTTAGAGAAGGAGATTTAGAGAAGCAAGAAATGCAGTGAGAGAGATGCTGAGGATTACGGATCAGTATGGCGACATGAAAATGGTGGAAGGATTTTGATTTGGGGATTTCGATTTGGGGGAAAAATTAGATATGTTTTGGGGATACAGATTTTAGGGGGAGATTTTAGGGGGAAATTTTAGAGGTTCTAATGGGTAAAATTTGGGGATAAAATTAATAAAGGATTTCGGGGCTATGGTTTAGGAGAAACAAATTAGGTTTTTAGTAGAGTAAAACGGCGTAGTTTTGTTTCAAGTAAAATGATTTTTTGTGGCATTTTTTATAAAAACGTCACTATTGCTTATCTTTTGCGGCATTTTTGAAAAAGATGCCACAAAAAATTATTTTATTTATTTTGCTTAAAATTCCTTGTTTTGTCTGGTGAAAATTATTAGTCAAATGATTTTATAAAATATTTATTATTACTATTTTTTATAAATTGGATTTTTATAAAAAAAACTAAAATTTTTATTAAATGACGGTAATTAATTATTAAGTTAGAATTATCTAATATAAGCAATCAATCTCTCACATATCAAATTTTTATTAAAGACTGAGACGTTAATCATGATTTTATATTATTCTTTTTTGATCTAATCTCTATCTCATTAGAGATATTTCTTCCTAACTAAAATATAATTAACTGTTTTTCCAGATGTTCGACGTGGAACAATTTTAATTTTGGTATTTCATTTTTATTTGTTATAATTTGGTCCTATCCAAAATAGATAGTTACCTATCCATATCAATATGTTAATTTTTTTATCAATGTTTTTTTTAAATCTAATATTTAAATATTTAAATATATCAAATGGTCTACATTAAATATTTTAAATATAAAAATATTAATTGATTGTATAAAATTTCATCATTTAACAAATCTCAAGTAAACTTTAAACCCTAAACTATATGACATAAATCCTTAAACCCTAAACTATCATAACTATAGAAGCTAACACCGAAACCTTAAAGTTAAACTTACATCGCAATATAGTTTATATTAAAAACTTCGAGATTAATCACTTATATCAGTATAAAATTTATTATTTTTTAATAAATAGAAGATGAATGATTTGGGGGATTTAGGCCTAAACCCCTAACCCTTTGAACCATAAACCCCAACCCTTAAACCATAAATCATAAACCATAATCCCTAAACACATAATCCATAAACCTTAAAATAGTAACTCTTAAACCTTAAACCTTAAGCCATATACCCTAAATCATAAACCCTAAACTATAATGATAATTAATTCAATATTTTAAAATTAATATCATCTCTTTTACGATTATATAAGAAATTATTTAATATATAAATTAAAAAACAATTAGTCATATACCCAAAAAATAAATATTCAATTAAACATAAATTATATTTTATTTAATATAAATAATGCTCTGGTTTTTAGCGGCGTTTTGCAAAAAGCGCCGCTAATGCTTTGGTTTTTAGCGGCAAGCGCCGCTAATGTTCTGGTTTTTAGCGGCGTTTTACCAGAAGCGCCGCTAGTGCTCTGGTTTTTAGCGGCGTTTTACTAGAAGCGCCGCTAATGCTCTATTTTTTAGTGGCGTTTCTATTGCTCCATTTCAAAAAACGCCGCTATTGCTCTGTGTTTTACAATTTTTGCGGCGTTTTTTGATAAAACGCCGATAAAAACGCCGCAAAACCCCTATTTTCCTGTAGTGTATGAGCCTAGGGAAATGCTCACTTCCTCTATCACTGCGTTAGACACATAACTTATCTTATTTGTTGCCATGTTTGACCAAAATATTTTGATGATTTACTTGCATTTTTTTTAAGGATATTATACAACCAATATCGAGTTTCTTATTGGAGAAGAGAGTGCATAAAACAAGAATATTTTTCAACGATTCTTTTGTAGTCTACTTATTTTATATATTGAGATATGCAATTTGTAACAACCTGTTTTTTAATGGCGTCGAAAAATAGTGGTTTCGGGACTACAATTTTGACGAGTGAACCCTTAAATATTAAATAATAATATTTACGAGTTAAATATGATGTTATTGTGAATTTTGATTTTATAGATTTTATTAATTGGTCAGTTAGCTAAGGTACAAGTGGTTCATATTGAAAGTCAGTGGTTTTGGAAAAAGAGGTTTCAAGACCTCATTTCCATAGAATGAGCCTATAAATTATATTATTGAATATTTTTAGAGTTATTATAAGGGTGAATTGAATTTTGGTTAGGTTATTCTACCGAAATAGAGACTAATTAAGGTACAAGGACCAAATCGTAAAAGTGGTAAAATTTAATTACTATAAATTATTAATTATTAAAGGACTTAATTAGTAATTAAAACATTATGGATTTGAGTGGACGGTTAGTGGATTACATTGTTTAAACATTATGAAAAAATTAAATTAAATAAAAAATATAAAATTATGGAAATAAAATTTGGTAATAAAAATAAAGAGAAAGGTATTGTCTTTCTCATTTCTCCAAGAACCGATTCTAGCATGTTGAAGAAGTTATAGAAACGGCATAAGGTTTCTAAAGCTTAAATCTCTAGTTGGTCTTTTTCTTGTAATTTTTATGTTTTTAAAATCTCGTGAACTTAATTTAGTTGGTCCGTGTGTTAACTTTTGAAACTGTTAAATTTTAAAAATATTTCCATTGTTGAATCTTGGTTAGAGTTTAAGCTTAGATATAAAAAATGACTAATTTGTAAAGTGAAATTTGCTAGTGTTGAAGATAGGGACTAAAGTGTAAATATTTTGAAATTGCCATGAAATTTCTATAATTATGGATAGTAGTGGGTTGCAGAAGGATGAAATTGAGATTGGTTTCAAAATCGAGACTCAAATTTGAAAGTTAAAACTATTATGGTTTTAAGGGCTAAATTGAATAACATGAAAAATTTTAGGGAGCATTTGACAAATGAAATTGAGCTTATATATGATTATAACTGGATGAAATATAATGGTTGGAATTGATAAATTGAATTGAATAATTGTATAGATCGGGAATTGGACCAAATTAAAATTAATCGGGGAAAAAGGAAAATTTGCTGATTAGTCTGTAAAGAATCGATTGTTTGATGCTTTGACTAGGTAAGTTCATACAGTATGTTTTTGTTAAATTGTTATGCATCTAAAATTATAATTATAAATATGTTTAATTGAAATTTTGATTGTTTACAATTTGACACAAAAAGGTGATTTATGGACTAAATCATAAAGGAATGACAAATTGATTGATAAATTGAATATAATAAATTGGAATTAGAGGTTGATTAGTTGAATTGAATCAAATTGATATGATTATGTTTGATCTTCGAGATAGATGACTAAATTGAATAGATTTGAAAATATTGTATATTGTTGTAATTGCAAAATTGGCTTTGTAGACACTCAATTTTGCCCGGGCCCAGAAATAAGTCCGAAAACAAAAATAATAAACCCCCCAAAAAAAAGAAGTCCAAAGTTCAATCCAGAATTACAAATATAATTTGGCTCGATCGGAATGGCCCATTACTTGAAAAGATTTAAGGTCCATCTACAAGCTTGACTCACATGGAAATATAATCTTCAATGATATGCAATCTTAGATGTGATATGCAATCTTAGAAATGATACAATCTTAGATATGATTACAATCTTAGATATGATACAATCTTAGATATGATTGCAATCTTAGATATGATATACAATCTTAGAAGATATGATTTTGTAATCTTGGAGATTTAATTTGTAGATATCCTTTAATCTTAACCGTTGATATAATTGATCTATACCGTTGGATTTGGGGAGGCACAACTATAAATAGAGGCCTCTCCTTTCATTGTAAAACACTTGAGTTTTGGGAAGCAATAAGAATTCTTGAGAGCATTCACTCAAATTTCTCTCCCTCTTGCGTTCTTACTCTCTGTGGTTTGTTCTTATTTTATTCTTTGTTCATCTTCGTTTTTCAACCCTTTTTATTTTGATTTAATCCATGTTTCCCTTATTTTTTTTATATATTTTAATTTTTTAATAATTTTAGTATCATATCAAACTATTTCATTTTTAATAATTTTTTTTTTTAGTATTACTCTTAGTAAAATTATTTTTTAAAATTTTACTCAAATCATTATTTTAAAAAAATATATATTTCATTTAATTGTCATATTTTATCCAAAAGTTTTTTCTAAAATGAGGCAATGTTTTTCGTATTTAGGAATTCGGGAAATAGTGCCCTAACATGCTGGGTTGCGATTTCCTGTTTGTCTAAATGCCTAAAGTATCCTTCTAAATAGATTTTGTAAATCACGAGATGATTTCAGTTACGAGAGTTTAAGAATATCGTGTCCTATCATGTTGGATGTGATGTTTGTATTCTTTTGGAGCTAAGGAATCTCGATTTTTCAACTTAAATAATTCCGGTTTTAAAAAAGGGATCCTATTTTTAAATCCTTTCAAATTTTTGACATTAAGACAGAAATCTATTCAATTTGGTACCAATTTTGGGTGTTGCAAGGGTGCTAATCCTTCCTCGTACGTAACCGACTCCCGAACCTGTTTTCTTAATTTTCGTAAACCAAAACGTTTTATAAGGTGATCCAATCACACCTAAAAAGGTTGGTGGCGACTCCTGTTTTCGTTTTTCTTAAAGTCGATCCCCATTTTTCAAACATCCCTTTAAAAAATGGTTTCGACAGCTTGGCGGCTCCACTAGGGATCAATAAGAGAGTCAAGTCATAAAATTGATTGATTTCTGTCCTTTATCGAAATTTGAAAACTCGATTTGAAAACTATGATCTTCTTTTTCATGTGTTTACTGCATATGTTTGTTATTTTTCTCGCACACATTACATTTGCATGACCGTTGTGGTCGCACCCTTAAGTGGGAGTGAGAAGCTAAGCTTTCGTGAGGTTTTCACCTTCGCATGAGTTAGTGGATTACTTCCGGGATATATCTGTACCTATGTCTTCGTGAGATTTTCATCTCCGCATGATCATAGGGAAATGTATCCCCCTAAATTGAACTTGATCTATATGAGCCTATAATGGGTGAGGATCGAGGAATCTGCTGGTTTAGGTACCGTTGCTTTAGAACTAAACTACATATAGTGAACTTTAAGTGCTTACTCTAGGTAGTATGGTGATGACCTTTAGTACCTACCTTTATAAGTGCTTGTTTATTACATCTTTTTATATGATACTGCCTTATTTTTATTTTGTCATCATCACATATCATTCATCATTAAAAGGTGTCGATTCAAGGTTTGATTTCTGAGTTAGGAAGTTTTGTAATGAGGAACGAATATCTTAATAAAGTGGAGGACAACTCTTCCGTTTGTGCGTAGTCAGAGAAAACCCAGTTAGAGAAAGGAGATAGTGTCACCGAGGGATATACATCAGAGTTGTGGGACTTTACTCGTATCAGTGCGACACAGAATATTTTCGGGAGATAAAATACATTTGGCCCAATGGGATGATGAGGCTAGACAGCTTTTCTTTCAGACTTATAGAGATCTTTCTTAGTTGCTAGACATTATGGTAGATAGGCACTTGTTCCGAGCTATGGTACAATTCTGGAACCCTACTTATAGTTGCTTTACATTTGGTGATGTTGATCTTGTACCTACTTTAGAGGAGTATACGACTTTACTGCGTTGCCTGAGGATTCAGGGTTACAGGGCTTACGTTAGGCCTGCTACCCTTCCAACTTTTACGAAGAAGTTGGTAATGATTACTAGAATGAGTGAGCAGTGGGATGTAGCTCGTGTGCAGCAAAAGGGTGATAGTAAGTGTATTCCATGGACTGTGTTGAGGATTTTGATATTGACGCATCCAGACGTGACGAAAAGGGTCGACGTCCTAGCTTTTAGTATTTACAGCATGATAATTTTCCCAAAGGCATTGGGGCATATAGATAAGGCAGTTGCGAATTTATTCGATTGGCTTGGTAAACAGAACACACCTGTGCCTGCAATCTTAGCTGAGACGATAAGATCCTTGAGTACATGTCGGAGAGCCAGTGAAGTAGATTCATTAGATGCGCATAGTTGTTGTTAGTATGGTTCCATAGTCACTTTTGGAAGCTTGAGAAGGTTCCTTGCTGAGTGTTCTTTGAGGGTTATTCCCCTTAAAGGAAGCAGCAACTACACCAAGGAGAGACGATATTACAGAAGAAAGGTGGATGGATATTCTTCATAATCTTCGAGAGGAGGAGGTTTTGTGGAAAGCACCTTGGATGACTCCTAATGAAGTCCTTTATCGCTGTAGCAGTTTTGATTGGGTACCTCTTCCTAGGATTTAGGGAGTCGTTGGCTATGCACCGTTACTCGTCCTAAAGCAATATAAAACGGGGCAGTTCAGATAGAGGTCGAGAGTTAGCTTTGTTATTAGATAGGGTTAAGACTCTTGGCCTACGAGCGAAAGCGTATTTGTAATCCGTTTTATGAAAAGACTTTTGTTCCTTAAATAATGTTTTCTAAAATGAAACTGAGTCGAGATCGACACCTTTTTGCATTCATGTATTTACATTACATTACATCAAAGAAAAGAAGGTGTTGATTCGAAATTCGATTCCTAAATAGAATAGTTTGTCATAAGGAAACAAATTTCTTGATAAAGTGGATTATAGTGCGGTCGTCTAAATATAGTCCAAGTAAACACGATGAGAGAAAGCTGGTAGTCCACGGAGGAATACATGATGTAATTGCCAGAGATTCAAGCCAACAAAGGCGTGACGAGAGAAAGCCGGAAGTCCACGAAGGAATACATGACTTGATTGCCAACGAAGATTATCCAAGAGCCGGCACTTTTTGATGAGTATCATGGAGATAAGCGAGCAAGAGATTGAGGCTCAGATTAAGCAGCAAGGAGCTAGCAAAGGCATATTTTGGAGAATTTACAGGATTCGACCATGAAGAAAAGATCAGCATTTACTTGGACTATAAAGGGTAAGACCGCATATGTAATCTATTTTCATGTAAAGAAATCTGTTTTCTAGAAAAGTTATTCTAATGGAATTGAATTCAAGATCAACATCTACTTTTCTTTTGCATTCATGCATTTGCATTGCATCACATCACATGCATTTAAATCCATAAAAAGACCCTAATTAAGGTTAAAAAGAGAAAGAAAGAGAGAAAAAGGTCACGGCTGAGCGAAAAAAGACGCATCCTTTGCATATCCTAGACTTTTGTATCAGGAGGGATAACTTACCTGGAGAAGGGGGTGTTTGGAAATGAAAATCATCCCATCAATGTCATACATGAGGAAGGGACTGAGCAAAGAAACCTTGAGGGTATTCGCCCTTACGAACCAGGAAGTTCTTTAAACAATTGGACTGCAGAAGAACTTCATGTAATCTTTAGGAATTTTACAGAGTAATATTCAGAACACTCTTGTTGCTCTAAAGCCTAGGAGTAATGAGATTTCTTTTGAGAAGTGGGCTCATGTTCAGACATTTTTATTTTCAATAAAACATTTATTATTTATCCGAGTAAATATTCTTTCATTCTGATTCTTTTGATCTTTGACATTCTTTATAAATTTTCATTTCATGTAAATAGTCATTCTTGAATTCATTTATTCCTTGTATATTCTTTTGTGTGCCTATCATAGATCCCTAGATATCAATGACATGGTAACGACACTACAGATTCAGAGTTCCTTTTGAGTGTGATATGTGTTTAGAGGAATCTCAGTACTTTGAAGGTGACAGAAATTATGACTTGTTTCTGAATTTGTTGAAAATGGTTTTTACCCTATGAAGTGGTGGTAGGAAATATAGCCTTAGAGGAAGGAAAGATTGCGAAATTGGAATTAGCTGAGGAGACAAAACAAGACCTTGTTAAGACTACTATGGGAATCCAAAAATGTGGTCCAAAGACGCATGCAGGAGGATTTGCAATTGCCAGGATAAATATGAGGTTTTGGGGCACTGTTGGTCCACCATGGAAAAGGATCGCATCAGTTGTACAATGAATGCCAAATTTAAAGGAGTCAAGACTTATGGGGCATGTATGTTATGGGCCCGAGCTTGTCAAAATTTTCAAGCTGACAATGACTCATCTTTGTAGACGTCAACTACTCCATTAAGAGGGGGAGCTTCATATGCCAATATTACAAAGTCAAAAGTCATCCATTTCAAAAAAAAAAAAAAGATTATATATAACTGCACAATGCCAAAAGTTTGCAGCCTTTTCAAAGATAATGCGCCATACCACAGTACAATAAAGGTTGCCAAAAGAAAAGAAAAAGGGAAAAAGAAAACAAATTACAGAAGACGACCGAGATTGGTAAAAATTGGCATAAGAAACTACCACCTACTCTCTATGCTTACGCTGGGGCAAACACCTTCAATTCCAGTTGTTTCAAAGGTTCCAACCATCATCCTTGGAATGGGTACATTGTTTGGCTTTCCTGAGTAGTATGATGTGCCGTCAATAGCTGCGATGGTTAGCTCCAGGCGATGGCCATTGATTTCCAGTTATGGGGCATCAGGCCGTACACAGTCTCTGAAGCTTAAAATGATAGATTCTTTCTTCAAAACTAGTTTTTGACAAAGTGGATGACGGTATCACGAAGGAAGCTCTCTTAGACTTCTATACAGGTTCAGGGAAGAGAAAACCTGATCAAATCATTATTTTCAGGGATGGGGTTAGCGATTCTCAATTCAATCAAGTTTTGACCAAGTTATTAAGGCTTGCAAGTTCCTTGACGAGAAGTGGAACCCTAAAGATTGTGGTTATTATTGTACGAAAAACCATCATACCAAGTTTTTTTTCAGCAGGGATCTCCTGAGAATGTACTACATGGTACTGTCATTGACAACAAAGTATGCCATCCAAAGAACAATGATTTTTACCTTGGCACCTATACTGGAATGATTGGAATCACGAGGTAGACCCACTATCATGTTCTCTTAGACCAGGTTGAGTTTTCGACTGATGATCTGCAAGAGTCTGTTCATTCTCTATCCTATATGTATCAAAGGAGTACCACAGCCATATTTTTTGTGGCTCTTATTTGCTACGCTCATTTGGTAGCTTCATAGTTGGGGGAAATTTATGAAGATTAGGGATGCTTCAGAAACATCATCGAGTTATGGTAGGATGTATACTCCGGGAGTAATCTCTGTACCTCAGCTTTCCAGGTTAAAGGATAAAGTTAGCAACTTCATTCTTGTCTGCTGAGAATCATTGAACCATCTTTTTGTAGGGTTTGACAAACAACAGCCAGGACTGCTGCTGGGGCAATCCCTTTCTCATGGGTTTATGAATCAAGATTTTTCCTCCAAGCTTTGATGGAGTCAAGAATTAAATACCTCTAATAAACTTAACTTGAAAGTATTCATCCTAAGCAAATGTACCAAGAATGGATGACACAGACTTATGACAAAGAAGATTCATCCAAAAGAATTTCATAAAGGAAACCTTGTGCTGAAAGAGATCCTTCCCATGCAAAAAGATACCGAATTGGGAAGGGCCATATGTTGCGAAGAAGGCTTTCTCTAGAGGTGCACTGATTTTGTCAAGAAATGGATAAGAAGAATTTATCTGATCCAGTGAATTCGGACTCGATCAATGAGTACTTTGCCTGAAGGAGAAGGGAAGCCAAGGTGAAAACCCGCAAAGGGCACTTTGAGACTTCTATTTCAAAAAAAAAAAGAAAAACAATAGAGAGGCCAAGGTGAAAACTCGCAAATGGCGCCTTGAGACCAAAGGGGTTTTGAGTTGAAAACCCGAAAGGGCAGCTCAAATTTGGAAAGTAATGCAGTGACCTTGCTATACTGGATTTGATGAGAAGTGAAGTATGTTACAAATTGAGGCATCAACGAATTACTTTGGATCTTTTAAACACATGTTGAACTCAAGAAAGTCTTCATGGAGCTGGTGTATAGACACTCAAGCAGCGATATCTAGGGCATCTGATTTCTGTCCTATTTACTATCTTTGGATTCTTTTTCTTCGCAAAGATATGTTCTCAGGTTAATCTTGTTGCATTCCTTCCAATAATTTGTCCAAGTCTAATTATCCTCAGGATCAATTTATTTGTCTCCCATTATTCATAAAGCATGTTGCATTGAAATAATGATAGATGAACTAAAATATCTCCACAAACAAAGTTTTGGATATTACTCTGGAAATTTCTAGATAGTACAAGAAACTAAAACAAGACAATTGTTTAAGGAATTCTCATATGTATGGGTTGGAGATACTCGAGAGATTTTCTCCTTCAGTCCAAAAGGTGGTTGGACATTTTAAGCAGTATTGATCTTTAAAAAGGATCATTTTATAAACATCCTCAGTAGATCATAGCGTTTGAGGAAGGGAACAGGCCTACAGGTTGAGCAAGAGTAATACTTTGAGAAAAGGAAAGACAAATGAAGGAATAAGTGATGACGTCTAGGATAGGGGTTATGTTCACAACATTTTGCATCATAGCGTGTTTAATTAGAACATTTGACTCACTTCGATCATGGCATCCTAATTATCAGGCATAATCATTCTACAGGTTATCAAAGAGAACGCGCCTTAATCCCCTAAGTAGTAGGGTAATAGGCCGCAGCATAACAGATCTAACCTTCAGATGTTTATACTGAAGCAGATCCAAGATGATTTGGCATTCTTGTGTTTACAAGGAACAAATCAAGGACATAGCAGATTTGACTCTCAGATGTTCTCAAACTGATCCAAGATGATTTGGTATCCTTGTGCTTACAAGGAACAAATCAAAGACATAGCTGATTTGGCTTTCACATGTTTACGTTGAAGCAAGTCTAAGATGATTTGGCCTCTGTATTGTCAGAGAACAAGTCAAAGTTTGGAGTCTCCATATTCGACGGAGGGCAGACACATAGCAGATCTAACCTTCAGATGTTTATACTGAAGCAGATCCAAGATGATTTGACATTCTTATGTTTACAAGGAACAAATCGAGGACATAGCAGATTTGACTCTCAGATGTTCTTAAATAGATCCAAGATGATTTGGTATCCTTGTGCTTACAAGGAACAAATCGAAAACATAGCTGATTTGGCTTTCACGTGTTTACGTTGAAGCAAGTCTAAGATGATTTGGCATCTCTGTATTGTCAGATAACAAATCGAAGTTTGGCGTCTCCATATTCGATGGAGGGCAAACACATAGCAGATCTAACCTTCAGATGTTTATACTGAAACAGATCTAAGATGATTTGGCATTCTTGTGTTTACAAGGAACAAATCGAGGACATAGCAGATTTGACTCTCAGATGTTCTCAAACAGATCCAAGATGATTTGGTATCCTTGTGCTTACAAGGAACAAATCGAAGACATAGCTGATTTGGCTTTCACGTGTTTACGTTGAAGCAAGTCTAAGATGATTTGGCATCTCTGTATTTTCAGAGAACAAGTTTAAGTTTGGCGTCTCTATATTTGACGGAGGGCAGACACATAGCAGATCTAACATTCAGATGTTTATACTGAAGCAGATCCAAGATGATTTGGCATTCTTGTGTTTACAAGGAATAAATCGAGGACATAGCAGATTTGACTCTCAGATGTTCTCAAATAGATCCAAGATGATTTGGTATCCTTGTGTTTACAAAGAACAAATCAAAACCATAGCTGATTTGGCTTTTACGTGTTTACTTTGAAGCAAGTCTAAGATGATTTGGCATCTCTGTATTGTCGGAGAAAAAATTGAAGTTTGGAATCTCCATATTCGATGGAGGGCAGACACATAGCAGATCTAACCTTCAGATGTTTATACTGAAGTAGATCCAAGATGATTTGGCATTCTTGTGTTTACAAGGAACAAATCGAAGACATAGCAGATTTGAATTTCGGATTTTCTCACACCAAAGCAGGTCCAAGATAACAGATCTGGCATCTCCATTTCGACGGAGAGCAGATACATAGCAGATCTAACCTTCAGATGATTTTACTGAAGTAGATCCAAGATGATTTGGCATCCTTGTGTTTACAAGGAGTGAATCAAAGACATAACAGATTTGGCTTTCACGTGTTTACGCTGAAGCAAATCTAAGATGATTTCGCATCTCTGTATTGTCAAGGAACAAATCGAAGAAGCAGATTTGGCGTCTCTGTGTTCAACGAAGAGCAGATCAAAGATATCAACATGACAGTCATGAGTTTGCAAGAAGCAGATTGAAGCCGTCAAGAGGCCATTTAAAGAAGATCAAGAACTCAAAACTCAGCGAGACCGGGCAAAATTGGTCTTTTTATAGTCTTTGCTCTACTCCTGTTACACAACAATGAGCAAAGAGGGGCAGCTGTAGACACTCAATTTTGCCCGGGCCCAGAAATAAGTCCAAAAACAAAAATAATAAACCCAAAAAAAAAAAGAAGTCCAAAGTTCAGTCCAGAATTACAAATATAATTTGGCCCGATCGGAATGGCCCATTACTTGAAAAGATTTAAGGTCCATCTACAAGCTTGACTCACATGGAAATATAATCTTCAATGATATGCAATCTTAGATGTGATATGCAATCTTAGATATGATACAATCTTAGATATGATTGCAATCTTAGATATGATACAATCTTAGATATGATTGCAATCTTAGATATGATATACAATCTTAGAAGATATGATTTTGTAATCTTGGAGATTTAATTTGTAGATATCCTTTAATCTTAACCGTTGATGTAATTTATCTGTACCGTTGGATTTAAGGAGGCTCAACTATAAATAGAGGCCTCTCCCTTCATTGTAAAACACTTGAGTTTTGGGAAGCAATAAGAATTCTTGAGAGCATTCACTCAAATTTCTCTCCCTCTTGCGTTCTTACTCTCTGTTGTTTGTTCTTATTTTATTCTTTATTCATCTTCTTTTTTCAACCCTTTTTATTTTGATTTAATCCATGTTTCCCCATTTTTTTTTATATATTTTAATTTTTTAATAATTTTAGTATCATATCAAACTATTTCATTTTTAATAATTTTTTTTAGTATTACTCTTACTAAATTTTTTTTTAAATTTTACTCAAATCATTATTTTAAAAAAAAAT